>OZ020563.1:17500-2586432 GCA_963971465.1 Lepidochitona cinerea | reverse complement strand
AAATAAGATAGAAGAGAAGACGTCCACTACATAATATAGAAGGAAAGACGTCCACTGAATAAGATAGAAAGAAAGACGTCTGCTGAATAAGATAGAAGGAAAGGCGTCTACTGAATAAGATAGAAGGAAATACGTCTACTGAATAAGATAGAAGGAAAGACGTCTGCTGAATAAGATAGAAAGGAAAGACTTCCACTGAATAAGATAGAAAGGAAGACGTTCACTGAATAAGAGAGAAGGAAAGACGTCTACTGAATAAGATAGAAGGAAAGACTTCCACTGAATAAGATAGAAGACAAGACGTCTACTAAATAAGATAGAAGAGAAGACGTCCACTACATAATATAGAAGGAAAGACGTCCACTGAATAAGATAAAAAGAAAGACGTCTGCTGAATAAGATAGAAGGAAAGGCGTCTACTGAATAAGATAGAAGGAAAGACGTCTACTGAATAAGATAGAAGGAAAGACGTCTACTGAATAAGATAGAAGGAAAGACGTCTACTAAATAAGATAAAAAGAAAGACGTCTGCTGAATTAGATAGAAACGAAGACGTCCTCTGAATAAGGTAGTAGGAAAGACGTCTTCTGATTTAGATAGTAGGAAAGACTTCCACTGGATAAGATAGTAGGAAAGACGTCCACTGGATAAGATAGTAGGAAAGACGTCCACTGGATAAGATAGTAGGTAAGACGTCCACTGGATAAGATAGTAGGAAAGACGTCCACTGGATAAGATAGTAGGAAAGACGTCCACTGGATAAGATAGTAGGAAAGACGTCCACTGAATAAGATAGAAGGAAAGACGTCCATTGAATAAGATAGTAGGAAAGACGTCCATTGAATAATATGGAAGGGAAGACGTCCTCTTAACAAGGTAGTAGGAAAGACGTCCACTGAATAAGATAGAAGGAAAGACGTCTACTGAATAAGATAGAAGGAAAGACGTCTACTGAATAAGATAGAAGGAAAGACGTCTACTGAATAAGATAAAAAGAAAGACGTCTGCTGAATAAGATAGAAGGAAAGGCGTCTACTGAATAAGATAAAAAGAAAGACGTCTACTGAATAAGATAGAAGGAAAGGCGTCTACTGAATAAGATAGAAGGAAAGACGTCTACTGAATAAGATAGAAGGAAAGGCGTCTACTGAATAATATAGAAGGAAAGACGTCTGCTGAATAAGATAGAAGGAAAGGCGTCTACTGAATAAGATAGAAGGAAAGACGTCTACTGAATAAGATAGAAGGAAAGACGTCTACTGAATAAGATAGAAGGAAAGGCGTCTGCTGAATAAGATAGAAAGGAAAGACGTCTACTGAATAAGATAGAAAGGAAAGACTTCCACTGAATAAGATAGAAGGAAACACGTCTACTGAATAAGATAGAAAGGAAAGACTTCCACTGAATAAGATAGAAGGAAAGACGTCTGCTGAATAAGATAGAAGGAAAGACGTCTACTGAATAAGATAGAAGGAAAGACTTCCACTGAATAAGATAGAAGGAAAGACGTCTAATGAATAAGGAAAGACTTCCACTGAATAAGATAGAAGAAAACTTCCACTAAATAAGATAGAAGGAAAGACGTCTAATGAATAAGATAGAAGGAAAGACGTCTACTGAATAAGATAGAAAGGAAAGACTTCCACTGAATAAGATAGAAGGAAACACGTCTACTGAATAAGATAGAAAGGAAAGACTTCCACTGAATAAGATAGAAGGAAAGACGTCTGCTGAATAAGATAGAAGGAAAGACGTCTACTGAATAAGATAGAAGGAAAGACTTCCACTGAATAAGATAGAAGGAAAGACGTCTAATGAATAAGGAAAGACTTCCACTGAATAAGATAGAAGGAAAGACTTCCACTGAATAAGATAGAAGGAAAGACGTCTAATGAATAAGGAAAGACTTCCACTGAATAAGATAGACGGAAAGACTTCCACTGAATAAGATAGAAGGAAAGACGTCTGCTGAATAAGATAGAAGAGAAGACGTCTACTAAATAAGATAGAAGGGAAGACGTCCACTACATAATATAGAAGGAAAGACGTCTACTGAATAAGATAGAAGGAAAGACGTCTACTGAATAAGAGAGAAGGAAAGACTTCCACTGAATAAGATAGAAGGAAAGACGTCTAATGAATAAGATAGAAGGAAAGACGTCTAATGAATAAGGAAAGACTTCCACTGAATAAGATAGAAGGAAAGACTTCCACTGAATAAGATAGAAGGAAAGACGTCTAATGAATAAGGAAAGACTTCCACTGAATAAGATAGACGGAAAGACTTCCACTGAATAAGATAGAAGGAAAGACGTCTGCTGAATAAGATAGAAGAGAAGACGTCTACTAAATAAGATAGAAGAGAAGACGTCCACTACATAATATAGAAGGAAAGACGTCTACTGAATAAGATAGAAGGAAAGACGTCTACTGAATAAGATAGAAGGAAAGACGTCTAATGAATAAGGAAAGACTTCCACTGAATAAGATAGAAGGAAAGACTTCCACTGAATAAGATAGAAGGAAAGACGTCTAATGAATAAGGAAAGACTTCCACTGAATAAGATAGACGGAAAGACTTCCACTGAATAAGATAGAAGGAAAGACGTCTACTGAATAAGATAGAAGAGAAGACGTCTACTAAATAAGATAGAAGAGAAGACGTCCACTACATAATATAGAAGGAAAGACGTCTACTGAATAAGATAGAAGGAAAGACGTCTACTGAATAAGGAAAGACGTCTACTGAATAAGATAGAAGGAAAGACGTCTACTGAATAAGATAGAAGGAAAGACGTCTACTGAATAAGATAGAAGAGAAGACGTCTACTGAATAAGATAGAAGGAAAGACGTCTACTGAATAAGATAGAAGAGAAGACGTCTACTAAATAAGATAGAAGAGAAGACGTCCACTACATAATATAGAAGGAAAGACGTCTACTGAATAAGATAGAAGGAAAGACGTCTGCTGAATAAGATAGAAGAGAAGACGTCTACTAAATAAGATAGAAGAGAAGACGTCCACTACATAATATAGAAGGAAAGACGTCTACTGAATAAGATAGAAGGAAAGACTTCCACTGAATAAGATAGAAGGAAAGACGTCTACTGAATAAGATAGAAGGAAAGACGTCTACTGAATAAGATAGAAGAGAAGACGTCTACTAAATAAGATAGAAGAGAAGACGTCCACTACATAATATAGAAGGAAAGACGTCTACTGAATAAGATAGAAGGAAAGACGTCTGCTGAATAAGATAGAAGAGAAGACGTCTACTAAATAAGATAGAAGAGAAGACGTCCACTACATAATATAGAAGGAAAGACGTCTACTGAATAAGATAGAAGGAAAGACTTCCACTGAATAAGATAGAAGGAAAGACGTCTACTGAATAAGAGAGAAGGAAAGACGTCTACTGAATAAGATAGAAGGAAAGACGTCTGCTGAATAAGATAGAAAGGAAAGACTTCCACTGAATAAGAGAGAAGGAAAGACGTCTACTGAATAAGAGAGAAGGAAAGACGTCCACTGAATAAGATAGAAGGAAAGACGTCTGCTGAATAAGATAGAAGGAAAGACGTCTACTGAATAAGATAGTAGGAAAGACGTCTGCTGAATAAGATAGAAAGGAAAGACTTCCACTGAATAAGATAGAAGAGAAGACGTCCACTGAATAAGATAGAAAGGAAAGACTTCCACTGAATAAGATAGAAGGAAAGACGTCCACTGAATAAGATAGAAAGGAAAGACTTCCACTGAATAAGATAGAAGGAAAGACGTCTACTGAATAAGATAGAAAGGAAAGACTTCCACTGAATAAGATAGAAGGAAAGACGTCTGCTGAATAAGATAGAAAGGAAAGACTTCCACTGAATAAGATAGAAGGAAAGACGTCTACTGAATAAGATAGAAAGGAAGACGTTCACTGAATAAGAGAGAAGGAAAGACGTCTACTGAATAAGACAGAAAGGAAAGATTTCCACTGAATAAGATAGAAGAGAAGACGTCCACTGAATAAGACAGAAGGAAAGACTTCCACTGAATAAGATAGAAGAGAAGACGTCCACTGAATAAGATAGAAGAGAAGACGTCTACTAAATAAGATAGAAGAGAAGACGTCCAGTGAATAAGATAGAAAGGAAAGACTTCCACTGAATAAGATAGAAGGAAAGGCGTCTGCTGAATAAGATAGAAAGGAAAGACTTCCACTGAATAAGATAGAAGGAAAGACGTCTACTGAATAAGATAGAAGGAAAGACGTCTACTGAATAAGATAGAAGGAAAGGCGTCTGCTGAATAAGATAGAAAGGAAAGACTTCCACTGAATAAGATAGAAGGAAAGACGTCTACTGAATAAGATAGAAAGGAAAGACTTCCACTGAATAAGATAGAAGGAAAGACGTCTGCTAAATAAGATAGAAGGAAAGACGTCTACTGAATAAGATAGTAGGAAAGACGTCTGCTGAATAAGATAGAAAGGAAAGACTTCCACTGAATAAGATAGAAGGAAAGACGTCTACTGAATAAGAGAGAAGGAAAGACGTCTGCTGAATAATATAGAAGGAAAGACGTCCACTGAATAAGATAGAAGGAAAGACGTCTACCGAATAAGATAGAAGGAAAGACGTCTACTGAATAAGATAGAAGGAAAGACGTCTGCTGAATAAGATAGAAAGGAAAGACTTCCACTGAATAAGATAGAAGGAAAGACGTCTGCTGAATAAGATAGAAAGGAAAGACTTCCACTGAATAAGATAGAAGGAAAGACGTCTACTGAATAAGATAGAAGAGAAGACGTCTACTAAATAAGATAGAAGAGAAGACGTCCAGTGAATAAGATAGAAAGGAAAGACTTCCACTGAATAAGATAGAAAGGAAAGACGTCTACCGAATAAGATAGAAGGAAAGACGTCTACTGAATAAGATAGAAGGAAAGACGTCTACTGAATAAGATAGAAAGGAAGACGTTCACTGAATAAGAGAGAAGGAAAGACGTCTACTGAATAAGACAGAAAGGAAAGATTTCCACTGAATAAGATAGAAGAGAAGACGTCCACTGAATAAGACAGAAGGAAAGACTTCCACTGAATAAGATAGAAGAGAAGACGTCCACTGAATAAGATAGAAGAGAAGACGTCTACTAAATAAGATAGAAGAGAAGACGTCCAGTGAATAAGATAGAAAGGAAAGACTTCCACTGAATAAGATAGAAGGAAAGACGTCTGCTGAATAAGATAGAAAGGAAAGACTTCCACTGAATAAGATAGAAGGAAAGACGTCTACTGAATAAGATAGAAAGGAAGACGTTCACTGAATAAGAGAGAAGGAAAGACGTCTACTGAATAAGACAGAAAGGAAAGACTTCCACTGAATAAGATAGAAGAGAAGACGTCCACTGAATAAGATAGAAGAGAAGACGTCCACTGAATAAGATAGAAGAGAAGACGTCCACTGAATAAGATAGAAGAGAAGACGTCCACTGAATAAGATAGAAGAGAAGACGTCCACTGAATAAGATAGAAGAGAAGACGTCTACTAAATAAGATAGAAGAGAAGACGTCCAGTGAATAAGATAGAAAGGAAAGACTTCCACTGAATAAGATAGAAGGAAAGACGTCTGCTGAATAAGATAGAAAGGAAAGACTTCCACTGAATAAGATAGAAGGAAAGACGTCTACTGAATAAGATAGAAAGGAAGACGTTCACTGAATAAGAGAGAAGGAAAGACGTCTACTGAATAAGACAGAAAGGAAAGACTTCCACTGAATAAGATAGAAGAGAAGACGTCCACTGAATAAGATAGAAGAGAAGACGTCCACTGAATAAGACAGAAAGGAAAGACGTCCAGTGAATAAGATAGAAGAGAAGACGTCCACTGAATAAGATAGAAGAGAAGACGTCCACTGAATAAGATAGAAGAGAAGACGTCCACTGAATAAGATAGAAGAGAAGACGTCTACTAAATAAGATAGAAGAGAAGACGTCCAGTGAATAAGATAGAAGGGAAGACGTCTACTGAATAAGATAGAATGTAAGTCGTTCACTGAATAAGATAGAAGGAAAGACGTCTACTGAATAAGATAGAAGAGAAGACGTCCAGTGAATAAGATAGAAAGGAAGACGTTCACTGAATAAGAGAGAAGGAAAGACGTCTACTGAATAAGACAGAAAGGAAAGATTTCCACTGAATAAGATAGAAGAGAAGACGTCCACTGAATAAGACAGAAAGGAAAGATTTCCACTGAATAAGATAGAAGAGAAGACGTCCACTGAATAAGACAGAAGGAAAGACTTCCACTGAATAAGATAGAAGAGAAGACGTCCACTGAATAAGATAGAAGAGAAGACGTCCACTGAATAAGATAGAAGAGAAGACGTCCACTGAATAAGATAGAAGAGAAGACGTCCACTGAATAAGATAGAAGAGAAGACGTCCACTGAATAAGATAGAAGAGAAGACGTCCACTGAATAAGATAGAAGAGAAGACGTCTACTAAATAAGATAGAAGAGAAGACGTCCAGTGAATAAGATAGAAAGGAAAGACTTCCACTGAATAAGATAGAAGGAAAGACGTCTGCTGAATAAGATAGAAAGGAAAGACTTCCACTGAATAAGATAGAAGGAAAGACGTCTACTGAATAAGATAGAAAGGAAGACGTTCACTGAATAAGAGAGAAGGAAAGACGTCTACTGAATAAGACAGAAAGGAAAGACTTCCACTGAATAAGATAGAAGAGAAGACGTCCACTGAATAAGATAGAAGAGAAGACGTCCACTGAATAAGACAGAAAGGAAAGACGTCCAGTGAATAAGATAGAAGAGAAGACGTCCACTGAATAAGATAGAAGAGAAGACGTCCACTGAATAAGATAGAAGAGAAGACGTCCACTGAATAAGATAGAAGAGAAGACGTCTACTGAATAAGATAGAAGAGAAGACGTCTACTAAATAAGATAGAAGAGAAGACGTCCAGTGAATAAGATAGAAGGGAAGACGTCTACTGAATAAGATAGAATGTAAGTCGTTCACTGAATAAGATAGAAGGAAAGACGTCTACTGAATAAGATAGAAGAGAAGACGTCCAGTGAATAAGATAGAAAGGAAGACGTCTACTGAATAAGATAGAAGGAAAGGCGTCTACTGAATAAGATAGAAAGGAAAGACTTCCACTGAATAAGATAGAAGGAAAGACGTCTACTGAATAAGATAGAAAGGAAAGACTTCCACTGAATAAGATAGAAGGAAAGACGTCTACTGAATAAGATAGAAAGGAAAGACTTCCACTGAATAAGATAGAAGGAAAGACGTCTGCTAAATAAGATAGAAGGAAAGACGTCTACTGAATAAGATAGTAGGAAAGACGTCTGCTGAATAAGATAGAAAGGAAAGACTTCCACTGAATAAGATAGAAGGAAAGACGTCTACTGAATAAGAGAGAAGGAAAGACTTCCACTGAATAAGATAGAAGGAAAGACGTCTACTGAATAAGATAGAAAGGAAAGACTTCCACTGAATAAGATAGAAGGAAAGACGTCTACTGAATAAGATAGAAAGGAAAGACTTCCACTGAATAAGATAGAAGGAAAGACGTCTACCGAATAAGATAGAAGGAAAGACGTCTACTGAATAAGATAGAAGGAAAGACGTCTGCTGAATAAGATAGAAAGGAAAGACTTCCACTGAATAAGATAGAAGAGAAGACGTCCAGTGAATAAGATAGAATGTAAGTCGTTCACTGAATAAGATAGAAAGGAAGACGTCTACTGAATAAGATAGAATGTAAGTCGTTCACTGAATAAGATAGAAGGAAATACGTCTACTGAATAAGATAGAAGAGAAGACGTCCAGTGAATAAGATAGAATGTAAGTCGTTCACTGAATAAGATAGAAAGGAAGACGTCTACTGAATAAGATAGAATGTAAGTCGTTCACTGAATAAGATAGAAGGAAAGACGTCTACTGAATAAGATAGAAGAGAAGACGTCCAGTGAATAAGATAGAATGTAAGTCGTTCACTGAATAAGATAGAAAGGAAGACGTCTACTGAATAAGATAGAATGTAAGTCGTTCACTGAATAAGATAGAAGGAAATACGTCTACTGAATAAGATAGAAGAGAAGACGTCCAGTGAATAAGATAGAATGTAAGTCGTTCACTGAATAAGATAGAAAGGAAGACGTCTACTGAATAAGATAGAAGAGAAGACGTCCAGTGAATAAGATAGAATGTAAGTCGTTCACTGAATAAGATAGAAGGAAATACGTCTACTGAATAAGATAGAAGAGAAGACGTCCAGTGAATAAGATAGAATGTAAGTCGTTCACTGAATAAGATAGAAAGGAAGACGTCTACTGAATAAGATAGAAAGGAAGACGTCTACTGAATAAGATAGAATGTAAGTCGTTCACTGAATAAGATAGAAGGAAATACGTCTACTGAATAAGATAGAAGAGAAGACGTCCAGTGAATAAGATAGAATGTAAGTCGTTCACTGAATAAGATAGAAAGGAAGACGTCTACTGAATAAGATAGAAGAGAAGACGTCCAGTGAATAAGATAGAATGTAAGTCGTTCACTGAATAAGATAGAAGGAAATACGTCTACTGAATAAGATAGAAGAGAAGACGTCCAGTGAATAAGATAGAATGTAAGTCGTTCACTGAATAAGATAGAAAGGAAGACGTCTACTGAATAAGATAGAAAGGAAGACGTCTACTGAATAAGATAGAATGTAAGTCGTTCACTGAATAAGATAGAAGGAAATACGTCTACTGAATAAGATAGAAGAGAAGACGTCCAGTGAATAAGATAGAATGTAAGTCGTTCACTGAATAAGATAGAAAGGAAGACGTCTACTGAAAAAGAAAAAAAGGGAAAACGTCCCCTGGATAAGATAAAACGTAAGGCGTCCACTGAATTAGATAGAAACGAAGACGTCCTCTGAATAAGGTAGTAGGAAAGACGTCTTCTGATTTAGATAGTAGGAAAGACTTCCACTGGATAAGATAGTAGGAAAGACGTCCACTGGATAAGATAGTAGGAAAGACGTCCACTGGATAAGATAGTAGGTAAGACGTCCACTGGATAAGATAGTAGGAAAGACGTCCACTGGATAAGATAGTAGGAAAGACGTCCACTGGATAAGATAGTAGGAAAGACGTCCACTGAATAAGATAGAAGGAAAGACGTCCATTGAATAAGATAGTAGGAAAGACGTCCATTGAATAATATGGAAGGGAAGACGTCCTCTAAACAAGGTAGTAGGAAAGACGTCCACTGAATAAGATAGAAGGGAAGACGTCCACTGGATAAGATAGTAGGAAAGAAGTCCACTGGATAAGATAGTAGGAAAGACGTCCACTGAATAAGATAGTAGGAAAGACGTCTACTGAATAAGATAGAAAGGAAGACGTTCACTGAATAAGAGAGAAGGAAAGACGTCTACTGAATAAGACAGAAAGGAAAGACTTCCACTGAATAAGATAGAAGAGAAGACGTCCACTGAATAAGATAGAAGAGAAGACGTCCACTGAATAAGACAGAAAGGAAAGACGTCCAGTGAATAAGATAGAAGAGAAGACGTCCACTGAATAAGATAGAAGAGAAGACGTCCACTGAATAAGATAGAAGAGAAGACGTCCACTGAATAAGATAGAAGAGAAGACGTCTACTAAATAAGATAGAAGAGAAGACGTCCAGTGAATAAGATAGAAGGGAAGACGTCTACTGAATAAGATAGAATGTAAGTCGTTCACTGAATAAGATAGAAGGAAAGACGTCTACTGAATAAGATAGAAGAGAAGACGTCCAGTGAATAAGATAGAAAGGAAGACGTCTACTGAATAAGATAGAAGGAAAGGCGTCTACTGAATAAGATAGAAAGGAAAGACTTCCACTGAATAAGATAGAAGGAAAGACGTCTACTGAATAAGATAGAAAGGAAAGACTTCCACTGAATAAGATAGAAGGAAAGACGTCTACTGAATAAGATAGAAAGGAAAGACTTCCACTGAATAAGATAGAAGGAAAGACGTCTGCTAAATAAGATAGAAGGAAAGACGTCTACTGAATAAGATAGAAGGAAAGACGTCTGCTGAATAAGATAGAAAGGAAAGACTTCCACTGAATAAGATAGAAGGAAAGACGTCTACTGAATAAGAGAGAAGGAAAGACTTCCACTGAATAAGATAGAAGGAAAGACGTCTACTGAATAAGATAGAAAGGAAAGACTTCCACTGAATAAGATAGAAGGAAAGACGTCTACTGAATAAGATAGAAAGGAAAGACTTCCACTGAATAAGATAGAAGGAAAGACGTCTACCGAATAAGATAGAAGGAAAGACGTCTACTGAATAAGATAGAAGGAAAGACGTCTGCTGAATAAGATAGAAAGGAAAGACTTCCACTGAATAAGATAGAAGAGAAGACGTCCAGTGAATAAGATAGAATGTAAGTCGTTCACTGAATAAGATAGAAAGGAAGACGTCTACTGAATAAGATAGAATCTAAGTCGTTCACTGAATAAGATAGAAGGAAATACGTCTACTGAATAAGATAGAAGAGAAGACGTCCAGTGAATAAGATAGAATGTAAGTCGTTCACTGAATAAGATAGAAAGGAAGACGTCTACTGAATAAGATAGAATGTAAGTCGTTCACTGAATAAGATAGAAGGAAAGACGTCTACTGAATAAGATAGAAGAGAAGACGTCCAGTGAATAAGATAGAATGTAAGTCGTTCACTGAATAAGATAGAAAGGAAGACGTCTACTGAATAAGATAGAATGTAAGTCGTTCACTGAATAAGATAGAAGGAAATACGTCTACTGAATAAGATAGAAGAGAAGACGTCCAGTGAATAAGATAGAATGTAAGTCGTTCACTGAATAAGATAGAAAGGAAGACGTCTACTGAATAAGATAGAAGAGAAGACGTCCAGTGAATAAGATAGAATGTAAGTCGTTCACTGAATAAGATAGAAGGAAATACGTCTACTGAATAAGATAGAAGAGAAGACGTCCAGTGAATAAGATAGAATGTAAGTCGTTCACTGAATAAGATAGAAAGGAAGACGTCTACTGAATAAGATAGAAAGGAAGACGTCTACTGAATAAGATAGAATGTAAGTCGTTCACTGAATAAGATAGAAGGAAATACGTCTACTGAATAAGATAGAAGAGAAGACGTCCAGTGAATAAGATAGAATGTAAGTCGTTCACTGAATAAGATAGAAAGGAAGACGTCTACTGAATAAGATAGAAGAGAAGACGTCCAGTGAATAAGATAGAATGTAAGTCGTTCACTGAATAAGATAGAAGGAAATACGTCTACTGAATAAGATAGAAGAGAAGACGTCCAGTGAATAAGATAGAATGTAAGTCGTTCACTGAATAAGATAGAAAGGAAGACGTCTACTGAATAAGATAGAAAGGAAGACGTCTACTGAATAAGATAGAATGTAAGTCGTTCACTGAATAAGATAGAAGGAAATACGTCTACTGAATAAGATAGAAGAGAAGACGTCCAGTGAATAAGATAGAATGTAAGTCGTTCACTGAATAAGATAGAAAGGAAGACGTCTACTGAAAAAGAAAAAAAGGGAAAACGTCCCCTGGATAAGATAAAACGTAAGGCGTCCACTGAATTAGATAGAAACGAAGACGTCCTCTGAATAAGGTAGTAGGAAAGACGTCTTCTGATTTAGATAGTAGGAAAGACTTCCACTGGATAAGATAGTAGGAAAGACGTCCACTGGATAAGATAGTAGGAAAGACGTCCACTGGATAAGATAGTAGGAAAGACGTCCACTGGATAAGATAGTAGGAAAGACGTCCACTGGATAAGATAGTAGGAAAGACGTCCACTGGATAAGATAGTAGGAAAGACGTCCACTGAATAAGATAGAAGGAAAGACGTCCATTGAATAAGATAGTAGGAAAGACGTCCATTGAATAATATGGAAGGGAAGACGTCCTCTAAACAAGGTAGTAGGAAAGACGTCCACTGAATAAGATAGAAGGGAAGACGTCCACTGGATAAGATAGTAGGAAAGACGTCCACTGGATAAGATAGTAGGAAAGACGTCCACTGAATAAGATAGTAGGAAAGACGTCCATTGAATAATATGGAAGGGAAGACGTCCTCTAAACAAGGTAGTAGGAAAGACGTCCACTGAATAAGATAGAAGGGAAGATGTCCTATTAATCAGATAGTAGGAAAGACTTCCACAGGATATGATAAAAGGGAATATATGTCCTCTGAACTAAACAAAGGGGAAAATGTACAAACTTAAAGAGGCATGAGCTGCCAAAATTCACACTTTTTTCATAGAGGCTTTCATATTCTAAGCCAAACCTTGGTATTTTCAAAATTGGGTGAACATTAAAAAAACACACACAAAAATCTGTTATCAGGCATTGATTGAAAGCTTAAAGTAGACCTGCGTTAGTTTCAATTCAATATTCAAATAACCCAGATACCAAACTATCACTATGTAAGCCACCTCCTAGCTCCAGCATAACCGAAGTCAATTTTCATTGGCTGAGAAAACACAAACTGGGTGTTGTGACCTAGAAAAGTAAACAAATTTTAATATGGTTTAATGAACCATTCGTTCATTCTGAGGCAAAGTTAGTTTAAAACAATACTTTATCCTACATTTTCGAGACTAGAAGCACTAAAAAGCTTCTGAATTATAGGTCTTGAGAAAAATAGCCAATAGGGGCCGCTTAGATTGCCTGAGAAACGTTCTGAGACTCTTCTGCAAGTAAATTTAACTGCTTTCCCTAATTCTTAAAAACATATGACAAGAGTTGCCTCGGAGTACTCGGAGAAGGTCAGCCGGGGTTTCCTGTGGGCAATGAGACGCCCCCCCTCCCCTCACTAAACCTGGCAACGCCGCCATATAAGTGAAATAGTCTTGAGTGCGGCGTAAAACATCAATCAATCAATTGGTAGTGCTGCCAATGCAAGAAAGGAGCAGGAAAAAAATTACACTCACCACAAAATAGTTAGAGATAAACTTCTTCAAGTCGAGACCAAAGACGGGGGTTTGTATTTTCTATTATAGTAATTTTCTGTGTAGGCCTAGTACTGAAGTGTAGTATAGTGCCATAGTTTAAATTATAGAGTTAAACTTTTTTCTTTTTTTTTTTGGGGGGGGGGGGGGCGGGTATTAAATATTTGTTAATACCCCCTATGTGTAATACAATAATTCGATTTAGTGTGACACTTCATGTGCGAGGTAAACTCTCGATCAACCAGGGGGCCTCTGATCAGGGGGCTATGAACGATTAAGTGGGATGGTCACCCGGAACCACCGAAAGGTCATGGTTTCCTAGGGGGGGGGGGGGGGCGGTATAGATTATGCCTGGTTTCTCTGAGTTTCCCCCAATAATCCTGGCAACACCATCATACATGCGAAAAAAATTTGAGTGAAGTGTAAAACGTCAATCCATCCAGCATAAGCCTCATTCAGAGGTCTATCTTTGAGCATGCAAATTGTATTCTCGGTTTTGACACCAAATTTGTTGACAACTACTTCTTGGTTGGCCTCAAGTCGAACGGTAGCCAGAAACCAACAGAAGTAACCTTGGGGTGTCATCTAACATTGAGTTTCTTCTGGAAATGATATATAAACAGAATAAACTTGAATACGGTGTAACAACCAATCAAATTACAGCACAAATGGCTTCTATGGGTAGCTGGGTGTGTGAGGAGATCTTAAAAAGGTTTTATAGCCCCCCCCCCCTCACTACCGAAAGCTCTTGCCGAAGCTTGCATTAAATTTTAAATACATTTATTGTATCTGCAACTTAAACAAAATGTTTTATGGCCCAGATGTCTGATTCTAAAATTACATTATTAATATATATAGTTTGCAGGTTTGTTTCGTGAAGCATCGGAAAAAATCGGATGAAAACATAGTGCTAAAACTTAGTGTTAATAGATTGCATAAACTTGTTGATCCTCATGCAAATCTGTTTATTTTGACTTTTCTCTCATGTGCGGCAGAGGAATATAGTGTCTACCTTTAATCTTATGGCTATGGAAACGACCAAAAAACGTACCATTGGTGAAAAAAGTACGTGCCAGGTGATCAACATCATCAGGAATGATTTGAAGGCTTTGCTAGCGGATTTTGCGTGACCGCAATTAGTAACTGATACTGCATGGAGCGAAGTCAAAATGTGTATTCCGGTCCTATGTGTGTGTTGCGAAACATTTTCGTTTTCCGCATCCAATTGTCAAAAAGAAGGAATTGACGAGGTGGGAAAACTTTGATGCTGCTGTAGTCCGCTTAATAAAACCCTTAATAAAAACGCTTAATAAAAAAATCCACAGGCACACAGAGAGCTCTCATCCCCTCTATATTATATTATATACATGTATTAGGTAGAAAGGTAAGGGGAGAGCACTCCGTGTGTCTATGGCCACAATGTACGCGGAAAAGTGTTCCTTTTACATGGCTTTTTTGCAAAACGCCGGGGTTTGGAATGGACGAACTTTTTTTAGGGCTAAAGTATGTCCTAAGGAATATTAAAAAAAAACATACAAAAGGTATATTCCAGAGATCGGCTACGGAACCCTATTTATAGCGACTTTTCAAGTTACAGCCACCGGCCTACAATTTGTTAAACAGAACTTCTTATGTTGAACTACCGTGTCCATAAGGAATCATTTTAGGATACATACTGTTTTAGTCTTTATAAATGATTTAGCTCAATTCAGTAATATCCTTGTTTTTTTTATACGCCCGGCTTGATAAGCGTTGAATAACTTCTCGATTTTGGAAGTTGTTGTATGGCTCTCTTGACTGGGTATCAGGGAGTAAACACGCGCTAGTTGATTGACAACGTCAATCACTAATACCATGATACAAGCACGTTATTGAATGGCTCCCTCGAGTATGGAAGAAATTCTGAGAGGTGTGGCCTCGCGCATTTGCACTTGGCCACACCTCTCAGAATAGCTTCCATACCCTAGGGAAGCCATTCAATAACTCTAACTTACATTTGGTTCCATAACTTCTACAGTTTTGATGCATCTGGACAATTCTTTCAGGTTGTGTACCTTATGGACAGTACGTGTGTCGCAATTATGACCTCATATGTTGCGTAATATGGCAGCCATATTTGTATTATAGAATGTTTACTCTTCTGTAAAATAACATTCACAAATCAGTTTTCGATCCTTTCACATATATACTAAACAGGCGGTGTGACATAAATTGCTTAATACAGCAACCATATGGGATTATGTAAGGTATTGTAAGGTATGTTGGCTGAATGGACAAGACAGCCGGCATTTAGTGCTGGCGATAGGTGCCATTCTCTGGGACCCGGTTCGATTCCCGATCGGGTTTCACTCAAAATCGGTTGAAGAATTCTGCCATATTTTCAACAAAGTGCAATCACAAAATAACGAGAATACTGTTATACTCACTTTTTCAAAGATTAATCAAACTTGATACAAATGGCTTAAGGTTTAAGTGGTAAGATTTCATTCCATGGCCTTGTACAAAACTCAAGCCTGCTTCCTCTAAATTTTTCAAATGTATATGGATTGATTGATTGTTTGGTGTTTAACGCCGCGCTCAAGATTATTTCACTTATATGGCGGCGTTGCCAGTTTTATTGTGGGAGGAAACCGGGCTCTATGCCCGGAGGAAACCCACGACCTTCCGTTGGTAACTGGCCAAATGTATATGGAAGGATTTATTTTAGGTCACAGTTACTGTGCCTGGTCGGGCGTATTTTGGGTTTCCCTAAACTCTTGTTTATTGTATGTTGATGATAGTAGCGTTGTTATATCAAGTAATAACTTAGAAGAGGCTACACTGAATTAGATAATGTTTGGACCTGGTTTTTGGCTAATCACCTCTGATTAAATAAACAAATCTATGATTTATAAACCTCTAGGAAAACGTGCAGAGCCATATAAGAAAGTGTGCAGAATAGAAATGAGCCAAAAAAAGTAAATGTGCTGAACTGGAATGAGGCAAGATTGATTGATTGTTTGGTTTTTTACGCTGCGCTCAAGATTATTTCACTTATATGGCGGCGTTGCCAGTTTTATTGTGGGAGGAAACCGGGCTCTGTGCCCGGAGGAAACCCACGACCTTCCGCTGGTAACTAGCAACCATCTCACATAGGTCGTTCGAGTGAAAACCCAGTCAGAAAATTTTTCAATTTTTGGACTGAGTGGGTTTTGAACCCGCGACCCATTGGTGGACTGAGGCAAGAAAGTAAATGTGCTGAACTGGAATGAGGCAAGAAAGTAAATGTGCTGAACTGGAATGAGACAAAAAAGTAAATGTGCTGAACTGGACTGAGGCAAGATTGATTGTTTGGTGTTTTACGCCGCGCTCAAGATTATTTCACTTATATGGCGGCATTGCCAGTTTTATTGTGGGAGGAAACCGGGCTCTGTGCCCGGAGGAAACCCACGACCTTCCGCTGGTAACTGGCAACCATCCCACATAGGTCGTTCGAGTGAAAACCCAGTCAGAAAATTTTTAAATTTTTGGACTGAGTGGGATTCGAACCCACGACCCATTGGTGGACGGAGGCAAGAAAGTAAATGTGCTGAACTGGAATGAGGCAAGAAAGTAAATGTGCTGAACTGGAATGAGGCAAAAAAGTAAATGTGCTGAACTGGAATGAGGCAAAAAAGTAAATGTGCTGAACTGGAATGAGGCAAAAAAGTAAATGTGCAGAACTGGAATGAGGCAAAAAAGTAAATGTGCAGAACTGGAATGAGGCAAGAAAGTAAATGTGCAGAACTGGAATGAGGCAAAAAAGTAAATGTGCAGAACTGGAATGAGGCAAGAAAGTAAATGTGCAGAACTTACTGCCATTCCCCGCACACGGGCCTTCACCGACCCTTCAACGTTCACCAACCCTCCCCACTCACGGATCCTTCCCCACTCACGGGCCCTTCCCCATTCACGGGCCCTTCCACACTCACAGGCCCTTCCCCACTCACGGACCCGTTCAAACTCAGCAGCCCGGCTCCGCTCACACGCCCGTCCTCGCTCACCGACCTGGCCCCGCTCATATGCCGGGCCCCGCTCACTGACTCGGCCCCATTCAAATGCCCGTCCCCGCTCAATGAACTCGTTTGAACCTTTGCTCTTCCATTAAAAAAGATAACAAAAGTAACAAATTTGATAAAAGTTTTTTGTTTATTTCCTAACTGCATAATATTTCTGATGGAATATCAATTGAAAGATTGATTGATTGATGTTACATGTACATGGTATGGTTGCAAAGTTTAGTGGGGGAGAAAGCTGTAAGCTTCAGCAAGTACCCTTCCACATAGGGTTTATATCAATGTATATTTTATGCGAAATACTTCCATTGGTATAGTTATTCCACAAAGGTCCTGGACAGTCATTCCAGAAAGGTCATGGACAGTCACTCCACAAAGGTCCTGGACAGTCATTCCAGAAAGGTCATGGACAGTCACTCCACAAAGGTCCTGGACAGTCATTCCACAAAGGCCCTGGACAGTCACTCCACAAAGGTCCTGGACAGTCACTCCACAAAGGTCCTGGACAGTCATTCCAGAAAGGTCATGGACAGTCACTCCACAAAGGTCCTGGACAGTCATTCCAGAAAGATCATGGACAGTCATTTCACAACGGTCCTGGACAGTCATTCCACAACGGTCCTGGACAGTCATTCCACAAAGGTCCTGGACAGTCATTCCACAAAGGTCCTGGACAGTCATTCCACAAAGGTCCTGGACAGTCATTTCACAAAGGCCCTGGACAGTCATTTCACAAAGGCCCTGGACAGTCATTTCACAAAGGTCCTGGACAGTCACTCCACAAAGGTCATGGACAGTCACTCCACAAAGGTCCTGGACAGTCACTCCACAAAGGTCCTGGACAGTCATTCCACAAAGGTCCTGGACAGTCATTCCACAAAGGTCCTGGACAGTCATTCCACAAAGGTCCTGGACAGTCATTCCACAAAGGTCCTGGACAGTCACTCCACAAAGGTCCTGGACAGTCACTTCACAATGGTCCTGGACAGTCATTCCACAAAGGTCCTGGACAGTCATTCCACAAAGGTCCTGGACAGTCATTCCACAAAGGTCCTGGACAGTCACTCCACAAAGGTCCTGGACAGTCATTCCACAAAGGTCCTGGACAGTCACTCCACAAAGGTCCTGAACAGTCACTCCACAAAGGTCCTGGACAGTCACTCCACAAAGGTCCTGGACAGTCATTCCACAAAGGTCCTGGACAGTCACTCCACAAAGGTCCTGGACAGTCACTCCACAAAGGTCCTGGACAGTCACTCCACAATGGTCCAGGACAGTCACTCCACAAAGGTCATGGACAGTCATTCCACAAAGGTACTGGACAGTAACTCCACAAAGGTCCTGGACAGTCATTCCACAAAGGTCCTGGACAGTCATTCCACAAAGGTCCTGGACAGTCATTTCACAAAGGTACTGGACAGTAACTCCACAAAGGTCCTGGACAGTCATTCCACAAAGGTCCTGGACAGTCATTCGACAAAGGTCCTGGACAGTCACTCCACAAAGGTCCTGGACAGTCATTCCACAAAGGTCCTGGACAGTCACTCCACAAAGGTCCTGGACAGTCACTCCACAATGGTCCAGGACAGTCACTCCACAAAGGTCCTGGACAGTCACTCCACAATGGTCCAGGACAGTCATTCCACAAAGGTCCTGGACAGTCACTCCACAAAGGTCCTGGACAGTCACTCCACAATGGTCCTGGACAGTCACTCCACAATGGTCCAGGACAGTCACTCCACAAAGGTCCTGGACAGTCATTCCACAAAGGTACTGGACAGTAACTCCACAAAGGTCCTGGACAGTCATTCCACAAAGGTCCTGGACAGTCATTCCACAAAGGTCCTGGACAGTCATTCCACAAAGGTCCTGGACAGTCATTCCACAAAGGTCCTGGACAGTCATTCCACAAAGGTCCTGGACAGTCACTCCACAAAGGTCCTGGACAGTCATTCCACAAAGGTCCTGGACAGTCATTCCACAAAGGTCCTGGACAGTCATTTCACAAAGGTACTGGACAGTCACTCCACAAAGGTCCTGGACAGTCACTCCACAAAGGTCCTGGACAGTCACTCCACAATGGTCCAGGACAGTCACTCCACAAAGGTCCTGGACAGTCACTCCACAATGGTCCAGGACAGTCATTCCACAAAGGTCATGGACAGTCACTCCACAAAGGTCCTGGACAGTCACTCCACAATGGTCCTGGACAGTCACTCCACAATGGTCCAGGACAGTCACTCCACAAAGGTCATGGACAGTCATTCCACAAAGGTACTGGACAGTAACTCCACAAAGGTCCTGGACAGTCATTCCACAAAGGTCCTGGACAGTCATTCCACAAAGGTCCTGGACAGTCACTCCACAAAGGTCCTGGACAGTCATTTCACAAAGGTACTGGACAGTAACTCCACAAAGGTCCTGGACAGTCATTCCACAAAGGTCCTGGACAGTCATTCCACAAAGGTCCTGGACAGTCATTCCACAAAGGTCCTGGACAGTCATTCCACAAAGGTCCTGGACAGTCACTCCACAAAGGTCCTGGACAGTCATTCCACAAAGGTCCTGGACAGTCATTCCACAAAGGTCCTGGACAGTCATTTCACAAAGGTACTGGACAGTCACTCCACAAAGGTCCTGGACAGTCACTCCACAAAGGTCCTGGACAGTCACTCCACAAAGGTCCTGGACAGTCATTCCACAAAGGTCCTGGACAGTCATTCCACAAAGGTACTGGACAGTCATTCCACAAAGGTCCTGGACAGTCACTCCACAAAGGTCCTGGACAGTCATTCCACAAAGGTACTGGACAGTCATTCCACAAAGGTCCTGGACAGTCATTTCACAAAGGTACTGGACAGTAACTCCACAAAGGTCCTGGACAGTCATTCCACAAAGGTCCTGGACAGTCATTCCACAAAGGTCCTGGACAGTCATTCCACAAAGGTCCTGGACAGTCATTCCACAAAGGTCCTGGACAGTCACTCCACAAAGGTCCTGGACAGTCATTCCACAAAGGTCCTGGACAGTCATTCCACAAAGGTCCTGGACAGTCATTTCACAAAGGTACTGGACAGTCACTCCACAAAGGTCCTGGACAGTCACTCCACAAAGGTCCTGGACAGTCACTCCACAAAGGTCCTGGACAGTCATTCCACAAAGGTCCTGGACAGTCATTTCACAAAGGTACTGGACAGTCACTCCACAAAGGTCCTGGACAGTCACTCCACAAAGGTCCTGGACAGTCACTCCACAAAGGTCCTGGACAGTCACTCCACAAAGGTCCTGGACAGTCATTCCACAAAGGTCCTGGACAGTCATTCCACAAAGGTCCTGGACAGTCATTCCACAAAGGTCCTGGACAGTCACTCCACAAAGGTCCTGGACAGTCATTCCACAAAGGTCCTGGACAGTCATTCCACAAAGGTACTGGACAGTAACTCCACAAAGGTCTGTATATCATTTTATCTAAAATTTTTCTCAAGTGTTTTGGTACTTTTTCAGTTCTTCTGACATTTCAAAGGAATTGGACGCCTAAAATAAAATGAAATAGTAGAGAATATAGAGGTAGAGTATACAAGTCACCATAATATTAAGCACCATATGTAAATTATGTTTCCCTCCTTATTGTTATATTATAAGTCCCTGTGCACGTCTGTTTTAGTGTTTATGAATATAGATAAAGTCAGTTC
Source organism: Lepidochitona cinerea (assembly GCA_963971465.1). Lineage (NCBI taxonomy): Eukaryota > Metazoa > Mollusca > Polyplacophora > Chitonida > Tonicellidae > Lepidochitona > Lepidochitona cinerea. Next base: position 2,565,685 of record OZ020563.1, on the reverse strand, counting down.
AGATATAGACATGTCTTTGAAGATCACACTGGTCAATTATCCAGTGCTTTAACCTAAGGTTGCCAGCAAGTTCAGTATCCAGTGCTTTAATCTAAGGTTGCCAGCGAGTTAATTATCCAGTGCTTTAACCTAAGGTTGCCAGCAGGTTAATTATCCAGTGCTTTAACCTAAGGTTGCCAGCAGGTTAATTATCCAGTGCTTTAACATAAGGTTGCCAGCAGGTCAATTATCCAGTGCTTTAACCTAAGGTTGCCAGCAAGTTCAGTATCCAGTGCTTTAACCTAAGGTTGCCAGCAGGTCAATTATCCAGTGCTTTAATCTAAGGTTGCCAGCAAGTTCATTATCCAGTGCTTTAACCTAAGGTTGCCAGCAGGTTAATTATCCAGAGCTTTAACCTAAGGTTGCCAGCAGGTTTATTATCCAGTGCTTTAACCTAAGGTTGCCAGCAGGTTAATTATCCAGTGCTTTAACCTAAGGTTGCCAGCAGGTTCATTATCCTGTGCTTTAACCTAAGGTTGCCAGCAGGTTAATTATCCAGTGCTTTAACCTAAGGTTGCCACCAGGTTACGTATCAAGTGCTTTAACCTAAGGTTGCCAGCAGGTTCATTATCCAGTGCTTTAACCTAAGGTTGCCAGCAAGTTAATTATCCAGTGCTTTAACCTAAGGTTGCCAGCAGGTCAATTATCCAGTGCTTTAACCTTAGGTTGCCACCAGGTCAATTATCCAGTGCTTTAACCTACATGTAAGGTTGCCAGCAGGTCAATTATCCAGTGCTTTAACCTAAGGTTGCCAGCAGGTCAATTATCAAGTGCTTTAACTTAAGATTGCCAGCAGGTCAATTATCCTGTGCTTTAACCTAAGGTTGCCAGCAGGTCAATTATCCAGTGCTTTAACCTAAGGTTGCCAGCAGGTCAATTATCCAGTGCTTTAACCTTAGGTTGTCACCAGGTCAATTATCCAGTGCTTTAACCTACATGTAAGGTTGCCAGCAGGTCAATTATCCAGTGCTTTAACCTAAGGTTGCCAGCAGGTCAATTATCAGGTGCTTTAACTTAAGGTTGCCAGCAGGTCAATTATCCTGTGCTTTAACCTAAGGTTGCCAGCAGGTCAATTATCCAGTGCTTTAACCTAAGGTTGCCAGCAGGTCAATTATCCAGTGCTTTAACCTAAGGTTGCCAGCAGGTTAATTATCCAGTGCTTTAACCTAAGGTTGCCACTAGGTTCATTATCCAGTGCTCTAACCTAAGAGTGCCACCAGGTTCATTATCCAGTGCTTTAACCTAAGGTTGCCAGCAGGTTCATTACCCAGTGCTTTAACCTAAGGTTGCCACCAGGTTAATTATCCAGTGCTTTAACCTAAGATTGCCACCAGGTTCATTATCCAGTGCTTTAACCTAAGGTTGCCACCAGGTTAATTATTCAGTGCTTTAACCTAAGGTTGTCACCAGGTTCATTATCCAGTGCTTTAACCTAAGGTTGCCACCAGGTTAATTATCCAGTGCTTTAACCTAAGGTTGCCACCAGGTCAATTATCCAGTGCTTTAACCTAAGGTTGCCAGCAGGTTCATTATCCAGTGCTTTAACCTAAGGTTGCCAGCAGGTCAATTATCCAGTGCTTAAACCTAAGGTTGCCAGCAGGTCAATTATCCAGTGCTTTAACCTAAGGTTGCCACCAGGTCAATTATCCAGTGCTTTAACCTAAGGTTGCCACCAGGTCAATTATTCAGTGCTTTAACCTATGGTTGCCACCAGCTCAATTATCCAGTGCTTTAACCTAAGGTTGCCACCAGGTTAATTAATTATTATGTCATCTTTTTGTTTATTATTATGATGTTGAATTCCTGTATGAAAGTACTAAATTGGCTATACATGTATTTTGCAGCTCAAAACCAGAATATTGTTTACATTAAAGACACATTGCAGCTCAAAACCAGAATATTGTTTACATTTAAGGCACATTGCAGCTCAAAACCAGAATATTGTTTACATTAAAGACACATTGCAGCTCAAAACCAGAATATTGTTTACATTTAAGGCACATTGCAGCTCAAAACCAGAATATTGTTTACATTTAAGGCACATTGCAGCTCAAAACCAGAATAGTGTTTACATTAAAAGACACATTGCAGCTCAAAACAGAATATTGTTTACATTAAAGGCACATTGCAGCTCAAAACCAGAATATTGATTATATTGAAGGCACATTGCAGCTCACAACCAGAATATTGTTTACATTAAAGACACATTGCAGCTCAAAACCAGAATATTGTTTACATTAAAAACATATTGCAGCTCAAAACCAGAATATTGTTTACATTAAAAACATATTGCAGCTCAAAACCAGAATATTGTTTACATTAAAGGCACATTGCAACTCAAAACCAGAATATTGTTTACATTAAAGACACATTGCAGCTCAAAACCAGAATATTGTTTACATTAAAGGCACATTGCAGCTCAAAACCAGAATATTGTTTACATTAAAAACATATTGCAGCTCAAAACCAGAATATTACACAAAAGACACATAGCAGCTCAAAACCAGAATATTGTTTACATTAAAAACACATTGCAGCTCAAAACCAGAATATTGTTTACATTAAAAACATATTGCAGCTCAAAACCAGAATATTGTTTACATTAAAGGCACATTGCAGCTCAAAACCAGAATATTGTTTACATTAAAGACACATTGCGGAAAACACAGATGTAGGATATGGTTTATTATAAGTAAATGTCAGAAAGTCTACAGTGACGAGTGGACCTTTAAGTATCAAGACCATTTAAGTTACATAAGTCTGGCAAAATAAGGAATGCAATATTTGTATCAATATAGGTCGATCATATCTCGCTGATAATCTTCTTACTTTACCAAAATTACTGTCTATCATATGGACCAAATTTTATGTATTTTGTTTTTGATTAAGGCCACTTTTGTGCACATTCAATATAAGAAAACAAACAGTTAACAATTTTCATCAACCTTACCTCATTATAATTGTTCTCCAAAAAGGCTGCCAAAGTTTTGGTTATGTTTAACACACAGCCTTCAATCTGAAAAAAAGGCGTGGCACATGAGAAATTGTTGGTTCAACGTATTTACTTAAGTGGTTCAAAGTCTTTACTTAAAGGCCCACTTGCCGCCGTAGCCTGTTTAAATTTGCTAAGAAAACCAATTTACATGAGCTTAGTACGACTAATACCACTAAACTTAAACATAGGACACATAAAACATGTCTAGTTAGCTTTAGAATGTAGAAATGGGGTGAAAAACAAACGAAGAATCGAAGCCTGATTACAACAACAACGATCAGTGTCGGTCAACTTTCGTGTTGGATTACCCTCATTTCAGGCCATTTTATCTGTGGTTTACACTCAAACAAGCATCAGCAGGCTTTTCCAGTCGCTGTTAACCGATCGTCAGTCTGTATTTCTCAGATAAATAGGCCTACGTAAAATTACACTGTGCCGTATGTTCACTCACTCGACTGAAACATAAAATCGCCAATAGGGGGCAGTGTGGTTTGTTTACGTTCCGGGTACGAAACAATTCAAATTTTCAAATTCAAATTAAAAATACAAAGTGACGTCCAAACTTTTAAATTTTGGTAAAAATAGAAAGTTCCTAACTTATTTTGTCTGGGAAAAATACAGAAAACGGTCTTTCTTTTTTAATGTAAACAATATTCCTGATTTTCGCGGCAAGTGTGCCTTTAAGTTAGACTTTTTAAATTAAACTTTTAAATTAAAAGTCAAAAATTTAAGACCGCATTCATGAAGGGACTTGAATTCAAAATTAAGTTCCATATGAGTAACTGGAGTTACTTCTTTGTCTAAGATGACCCTAATGGGTGTTTGTTTAACCCACTGGGATGTTTCTCACTGTTCCAGTGGTCAAGCTGTGGGGGTCAATACACTGAAATGTTTTGATAATTTTCTCCGTTCAACGTTTATTGAATTCTGCAATTTGGAGTGTGTAAACTACATGTATCGAACTAAAAAAGCGTCATACCGATTTTTATATGTGCATTTAAACGCTTGCAATTTAGTTTTTTAAAACAATTAACTTCTAAACTCATTTGTTTTAACTCAAAGCAACGTTACAAAACAACAAAAACAAATATCAAACAAGAGATCAGTGAACTGGTCTTGGTGGCCACCATAGAACACTATCAGAAAGTGAGGCTGCTTGTAAACTACATTTGATTTGTGAAAGTGATTTCTTCAGTTGGTGGCTGGCTGGACAAGAAAGTGGCTGTACATGAAAACTCCAAACCAACTTTCCTAAATGTTTGGTCAAGAGTTTGATTGATTGTTTAGTGTCTTACGTCGTCGCGCCCAAGATTATTTCACTTATATGAAATATATACATATATACATGTTGCCAGTTTTATTGTGGGAGGAAACCGGGCCCTATGTCCGGAGTAAACCCATGATCCTCCAGTGGTAACTGGCAACCATCCCACATAGATCGTTCGCGTAGAAACCCAGTGAGAAAATGTTCACATTTTTTTTAAGATCCTTTCATTGCTTTTTGAGAACAGTGACAAAAAGAAGAAAAACAAACTGGCCAGCAGCCGCCATTTTAAATATGCAAATGAGCAAAAAAGTGCATAGTACACAGGGTTAACCTGTGTACAAAATTGTACGAAGATCCTTTCACTATTTTAGGAGAAAAGTGATAAAAAGAAGAAAAACAAAATGCTTGCCACTGGCCATTTTAATATGCAAATGAACAAAAGAAATAGATGTTGCACAACTAGACCATAGGGGAACGTGCGTGTGAAATTTAAAGAAGATCCGACCAGCAGTTATCTTGCAATGATAAAAAATTAAAGACATCACCACGTCCTCAAAAAAAAAAACAAAAAAAAAACAAAAAAACAACTGAGGACGTGGTGATGTCTTTAATTTTTTATCATTAGTATGGAACCAGAGTTTAAAGAGAGTTTCAAACATTTCTTAGTTATCTTGCGATCCCAAGAGAGAAAAGTGATAAAAAGAAGAAAAACAAAATGGTTGCCTAACAGCCATTTTAAATGAAAAATTTACCAAACAAATTTGATGTTGCACAACTAGACCATATATGGGGAACCAACACAAAAACATTTCATCAAGATCAGGCCGTTGGTTTTCTGGATTCTGTGATCACAAACTAAGTAGGTAAAAATCCCAAAATGGCCACCAGCGGCCATTTTAATATGCAAATGAGCGAAAGAAATATATGTTGCACAACTATACCATATGGGGAACCAACACAAAAACATTTCATCAAGATCGGCCTGGTGGTTTTCTAGATTCCGCGATCACAAACTATGTAGGTAAAAATGCAAATGAGCAAAATAAATAGATGTTGCACAACTAGACCATAGGGGAAACCTGTCTGGGAAATTTGATAAAGATTCGACCAGTAGTTTTCTTGGAACAGCGATCACAAGAAAAGTTTACAGACACCGGACGACAGATGTAAAAGCAATTTGATAAAACCCCATGAGATCATGGTCGTCTAAAAACTGTAGGACACTTTATTAAGTCTTTCTTCATGCTCCAAACTGAAACTTTTGACTTTAAGTTGAATTGATCTACTGAAAATAAACAGTTTATAAAAGGCAGCACCTAAAATGTGCTTTATGCCCTCAGCCCAACATGTTTAGTAATTATCAGGTTGACAAATAATGCACTGAATTCTGGTGAATAGTTCACCATAAAGTAGGTATGTAAAACTAGGTATATTTACTGCAGTGAGTATTACTGTCAGTCAAATAATAACTGAGAGAAACTCACTTAGGCATCAGATGTCACATCTGAATATAATTGGCTGTCGCCATCAGGACCCCTCGGGTCTGGGCCAAAGAAACCGAAGATATATTTATTTTCCAGACAATTTGTTGCGAGTGAAAAACTACTCCACATACATGCATCACATTTACAAGGAGGTTTTTGGCTGACAGACATGTAAAGGGCATAACACTTGAAAAAAAAACGTCCAAGTGCGTCGATTTTAAATAGGCTTCTTGTACTTGCTGTGTTGAACAAATGTAGGAAGTTTCAAAGCTGTATGTTAAAGACTTTTTTAGATAATGTGTTTACAAGGCTTTTTACAGCAGCGGTAATGTAAGGGGCATAACTCTTGAAAATTTGCCCGAGGGGTAAAAACTGGAATGAAAGAGACCAACATGACTTCACAGATCAAGAAAGACATTGTAATCATCATCTGGGAAATAACTAAGTAATTTAAGCTGAAGATTTCCATTTATAGCAAGGCAAAAGAAAGAATATAATACATATTACATAAGAATCTGATAGTGTCATCGATGATTTATTCTGTAAGCGTTTAGTCATAAAGTAATCAGCACCGTACAAGAGCAAACTATTCAACCACAGTAATTTTAACGAAATCCCTAATTTATTGATTCTAAGTATCTTTGATCAAAGTAAATTTGACAGAGTACATCCCTGACATACTAGGGATATTCACTGTGAGTATCAAAGCTTGCAGTTGAATAGTTACTGAAATTAGCCCGGATAAAATATTGAATATATCAATATTTCAAAGAGCCATAACTCTGCAACAGAATCGTATAACGCAAAATAAACATGACAGTGCACACCTCTGGTACACTAGGGATATTCACTGTAAGTATCAAAGCTCTCAGTTGAATAGTAACCCCGGATAGTTAGACCCCGGACAAACAATTGTTGACAGACGTCCGGCCGAACAGACATACATACCCATTATAATACCCCTTAGCCTGAAAAGCCGAGGGGTAAACACCTACTATAAATTTATGAAAAGTGTTAACAATAATTGCAGTTTGTGTGTCATAAAAATTCTGAATATATTTAGGAGATTTCGTGAGGAAACATCTAACATATTGACAAAAAGAGAGTGGTTTCCTTGTGACTTAGGGGTTAAGCCTACTCCCTACTGGTATTACACTTTGTTTAATCTAAGCATAACTTAGGTTTTACACATTTTATGAAATTGACTTCAGTTTAAAGTCTTAAATTGAACTTAAGTTTGTTTATGAATACCAGCCCTGATCAATATGAAGTAAGAATTTCAAACGATGTTTTACCATGTAAAGGTATTGTTGTTTCTGGTCCGACGAAGTGATGTGAATGTTCAACCTACGGCTGATATAATCACCAATCACAGACACATAGCCAGCCTGTAGAGAGAGATAGAGAAAATACAGGTTACCTGTTTAACATTCAAATTGAATATAACGGTTTGTAAATTATGTGTATTTAAATGTAATGCATTCCACTATAACTGTGTGTATTTGATGATGGGGTAGTTCATTACCATGTGATCATTGACCATTTTAAAGTGGCATGAGCTGCCAACATTCACATTTTTTTCATTATTTCTGACGTTACGACAGTAAGAGGCTTTGAAGGCTATCGAAAAACTAAATGATTAGCATTGGAATGAGGTAAATCCATACAGTATGTGGCCTATATGAACCGGAATAGTGTTCGAAAAGTAAACAAAATTTAAATAACCGGGACGACCATTCATTCATTCTAAGGCAAAGTTAGTTAAAAGCAATACTTTAATGTACATTCTCGAGACTAGAAGCACTAAAAAGCTTCTGAATCATACGTCTTGAGAAAAAAAGCCAATAATTTCAACATTCTATTTTAACGACAAAATGTCACCATTTTGGCAGTTCATGCCACTTTAAATGTAATGCATTCCACTATAACAGTGTGTATTTGATGATGGGGTAGTTATTACCATGTAACCATTTTAAACAACCCCGTTTTCTTCCTTTAATCAATCGTTTCTTGGAAGAGAAATAGCCTAACCTGTATGTACATGTCATAGACAGGAGAATATATCTGTACTTCACATCTGTACCTCTCCCGCAGTTTCAGCTCACAGGCAGCCACTCTCACAATTCTACAATACAAATATACAGGCTCATCAAATATTTTTGTTGGCTCTATCTGTCTTGAATAAACGAACTTCTGAGAAACACCAAACCGATTATAAGGGACGTTGAACAAAGTCATTTTGCTCTCTCTATCTCTACACACAGAACATGCCTACAGTACTAATGGTGCAACAATGCTGCAATATTGATGACACTGAGTGCAACAATGCTGCAATATTGATGACACTTAGTGCAACAATGCTGCAATATTGATGACACTGAGAGCAACAATGCTGCAATATTCATGACACTGAGTGCAACAATGCTGCAATATTGATGACACTTAGTGCAACAATGCTGCAATATTGATGACACTGAGAAGAACAATGCTGCAATATTGATGACACTTAGTGCAACAATGCTGCAATATTGATGACACTGAGTGCAACAATGCTGCAATATTGATGACACTTAGTGCAACAATGCTGCAATATTGATGACACTGAGAGCAACAATGCTGCAATATTGATGACACTGAGAGCAACAATTCTGCAATATTGATGACACTAGTGCAACAATGCTGCAATATTGATGACACTGAGAGCAACAATGCTGCAATATTGATGACACTGAGTGCAACAATGCTGGAATATTGATGACACTGAGAGCAACAATGCTGCAATATTGATGACACTTAGTGCAACAATGCTGCAACATTGATGACACTGAGTGCAACAATGCTGCAATATTAATGACACTGAGTGCAACAATGCTGCAATATTAATGACACTGAGTGCAACAATGCTGCAATATTGACGACACTGAGTGCAACAATGCTGCAATATTGATGACACTGAGTGCAACAATGCTGCAATATTGATGACACTGAGTGCAACAATGCTGCAATATTGATGACACTGAGTGCAACAATGCTTTGTTGAGTGTACTGCTTTCAAAAATGTACTGATGTATTTTTACCCTTTTTTCATGAAATATGGTTGTTATTTCCCTTTGTACACAAAAGATCAATTAATTTACAAACTATTTCCTAGTCTAATTGCGAAAGAAGATATTAATATGTTTTCCTATCTGATATCTTTAGTACAGTATTGTATTTGGTATGAAAGAAACAACAAGATATTTCAAAATGTTGAAGTTAATGAAGACAGGGTAAACAATGTGTAGTGTCATCTCTTAAAACACGAATATTTGTAGATTTCCACAGGTTTAAGTACAAAGAATTTTAGAAAGTGTGGTGTAAGAATTATTCACTGTGTAAGATAAATAATGACCGTATTGTGTTTCTTTTCTGAACTACTGCTGGTCAGTAGAGCAAAAGTGTACTGAATTGTATTGATGTGGATAAACGTTTTATTTTCAAAAGAAAAAAAACAATGCTGCAATATTGATGACACTGAGTGCAACAATGCTGCAATATTGATGACAATGAGAGCAACAATGCTGCAATATTGATGACACTGAGTGCAACAATGCTGCAATATTGATGACACTGAGTGCAACAATGCTGCAATATTAATGACACTTAGTGCAACAATGCTGCAATATTGATGACACTGAGTGCAACAATGCTGCAATATTGATGACACTGAGTGCAACAATGCTGCAATATTGATGACACTGAGTGCAACAATGCTGCAATATTGATGACACTGAGTGCAACAATGCTGCAATATTGATGACACTGAGTGCAACAATGCTGCAATATTGATGACACTGAGTGCAACAATGCTGCAATATTGATGACAATGAGAGCAACAATGCTGCAATATTGATGACACTGAGTGCAACAATGCTGCAATATTGATGACACTGAGTGCAACAATGCTGCAATATTGATGACACTGAGTGCAACAATGCTGCAATATTGATGACACTGAGTGCAACAATGCTGCAATATTAATGACACTGAGTGCAACAATGCTGCAATATTGATGACAATGAGAGCAACAATGCTGCAATATTGATGACACTGAGTGCAACAATGCTGCAATATTGACGACACTGAGTGCAACAATTACCAAGTCTGACTTACCTCACTGGGAGCTGTAAATGTGAAAACAAACTGGATAAGAATTCTTCCATGTCAGATTTAATTTTGTCACATTCATCCATCGTTGAGCAACCAACAAAAAAGTGGCCCTGAAACATGCAACAATCAACGATAGAGTAACTGAAGCCTCATCTGACTTCTAATGCAGCAGGTCTAACCAGTAAGGAAACATAGGGGATTTGAGAACCGTAACATAGGCTTTCCATAGTCACAGCCATAGGACCCCCCCCCCCCCCCCCCCCCGTCACTACAGTTAAGACAGTGGTTCAAATGAAACATTGGGCCCCAACGCAGTCAGTGCAACGATTCAACTGAACTACTTGGTTACGAACACACTCACAACAAGGGTTAAACTAAACCACAGGGACTCCAACATAACCCAAACAGTGGTCCAACTGAATTACAAGGAACCCAACATAGCCAGAACAGTACAGGGCTCCCAGCACACTCAAGGCAATGGTTCAACTGAACTACAGGGTTCCCAGCACAGTCAGAGTAATGGTTCAATGGTTCACTGAACTACAGGGTTCCCAGAACAGCCAGAGCAATGGTTCAACTGAACTACAGGGCTCCCAGCACACTCAAGGCAATGGTTCAACTGAACTACAGGGTTCCCAGCACAGTCAAGGCAATGGTTCAACTGAACTACAGGGTTCCCAGCACAGTCAAGGCAATGGTTCAACTTAACTACAGGGTTCCCAGCACACTCAAGGCAATGGTTCAACTGAACTACACGGTTCCCAGCACAGTCAAGGCAATGGTTCAACTGAACTACTGGGTTCCCAGCACAGTCAAGGCAATGGTTCAACTGAACTACAGGGCTCCCAGCACAGTCAAGGCAATGGTTCAACTGAACTACAGGGTTCCCAGCACAGTCAAGGTAATGGTTCAACTGAACTACAGGGTTCCCAGCACAGTCAGAGTAATGGTTCAACTGAACTACAGGGTTCCCAGCACAGTCAGAGTAATGGTTCAACTGAACTACAGGGTTCCCAGCACAGCCAGAGCAATGGTTTAACTGAACTACAGGGTTCCCAACACAGTCAGAGCAATGGTTCAACTGAACTACAGGGTCCCCAGCACAGTCAAGGCAATGGTTCAACTGAACTACAGAGTTCCCAGCACAGTCAAGGCAATGGTTTAACTGAACTACAGGGTTCCCAGCACAGTCAAGGCAATGATTCAACTGAACTACAGGGTTCCCAACACAGCCAGGGTAATGGTTCAACTGAACTACATGGTTCCCAGCACACTCAAGGCAATGGTTCAACTGAACTACATGGTTCCCAGCACATTCAAGGCAATGGTTCAACAGAACTACAGGGTTCCCAGCACAGCCAGGGTAATGGTTCAACTTAACTACAGGGTTCCCAGCACAGTCAAGGCAATGGTTCAACTGAACTACATGGTTCCCAGCACAGTCAAGGCAATGGTTCAACTGAACTACAGGGCTCCCAGCACAGCCAGAGTAATGGTTCAACTGAACTACATGGTTCCAAGCACAGTCAGAGTAATGGTTCAACTGAACTACAGGGTTCCCGGCACAGTCAAGGCAATGGTTCAACTGAACTACAGGGCTCCCAGCACAGTCAAGGCAATGGTTCAACTGAACTACAGGGTTCCCAGCACAGTCAAGGCAATGGTTCAACTGAACTACAGGGTTCCCAGCACAGTCAAGGCAATGGTTCAACTGAACTACATGGTTCCCAGCACAGTCAGAGTAATGGTTCAACTGAACTACACGGTTCCCAGCACAGCCAGAGTAATGGTTCAACTGAACTACAGGGTTCCCAACACAGCCAGAGTAATGGTTCAACTGAACTACAGGGTTCCCAACACAGTCAGAGTAATGGTTCAACTGAACTACAGGGTTCCCAGCACAGCCAGAGCAATGGTTTAACTGAACTACAGGGTTCCCAACACAGCCAGAGTAATGGTTCAACTGAACTACAGGGTTCCCAACACAGCCAGAGTAATGGTTCAACTGAACTACAGGGTTCCCAACACAGCCAGAGTAATGGTTCAACTGAACTACAGGGTTCCCAACACAGTCAAGGCAATGATTCAACTGAACTACAGGGTTCCCAGCACAGTCAAGGCAATGATTCAACTGAACTACAGGGTTCCCAACACAGCCAGGGTAATGGTTCAACTGAACTACATGGTTCCCAGCACACTCAAGGCAATGGTTCAACTGAACTACATGGTTCCCAGCACATTCAAGGCAATGGTTCAACGGAACTACAGGGTTCCCAGCAAAGCCAGGGTAATGGTTCAACTTAACTACAGGGTTCCCAGCACAGTCAAGGTAATGGTTCAACTGAACTACAGAGTTCCCAGCACAGTCAAGGCAATGGTTCAACTGAACTACATGGTTCCCAGCACAGTCAAGGCAATGGTTCAACTGAACTACATGGTTCCCAGCACAGTCAGAGTAATGGTTCAACTGAACTACACGGTTCCCAGCACAGCCAGAGTAATGGTTCAACTGAACTACAGGGTTCCCAACACAGCCAGAGTAATGGTTCAACTGAACTACAGGGTTCCCAACACAGCCAGAGTAATGGTTCAACTGAACTACAGGGTTCCCAACACAGCCAGAGTAATGGTTCAACTGAACTACAGGGTTCCCAGTACAGTCAAGGCAATGGTTCAACTGAACTACAGGGTTCCCAGCACAGTCAAGGCAATGGTTCAACTGAACTACAGGGTTCCCAGCACAGTCAAGGCAATGGTTCAACTGAACTACATGGTTCCCAGCACAGTCAGAGTAATGGTTCAACTGAACTACACGGTTCCCAGCACAGCCAGAGTAATGGTTCAACTGAACTACAGGGTTCCCAGCACAGTCAGAGTAATGGTTCAACTGAACTACATGGTTCCCAGCACACTCAAGGCAATGGTTCAACTGAACTACAGGGTTCCCAGCACAGTAAAGGCAATGGTTTAACTGAACTACAGGGTTCCCAGCACACTCAAGGCAATGGTTCAACTGAACTACAGGGTTCCCAGCACAGTCAGAGTAATGGTTCAACTGAACTACACGGTTCCCAGCACAGCCAGAGTAATGGTTCAACTGAACTACAGGGTTCCCAGCACAGCTAGAGTAATGGTTCAACTGAACTACAGGGTTCCCAGCACAGTCAGAGTAATGGTTCAACTGAACTACAGGGTTCCCAGCACAGCCAGGGTAATGGTTCAACTGAACTACAGGGTTCCCAACACAGCCAGAGTAATGGTTCAACTGAACTACAGGGTTCCCAGCACAGCCAGGGTAATGGTTCAACTGAACTACAGGGTTCCCAGCACAGTCAGAGTAATGGTTTAACTGAACTACAGGGTTCCCAGCACAGTCAGAGTAATGGTTCAACTGAACTACAGGTCTCCCAGCACAGTCAGGGTAATGGTTCAACTGAACTACAGGGTTCCCAACACAGCCAGAGTAATGGTTCAACTGAACTACAGGGTTCCCAGCACAGCCAGGGTAATGGTTCAACTTAACTACAGGGTTCCAAGCACAGTCAAGGTAATGGTTCAACTGAACTACATGGTTCCCAGCACAGTCAAGGCAATGGTTCAACTGAACTACATGGTTCCCAGCACAGTCAAGGCAATGGTTCAACTGAACTACAGGGTTCCCAGTACAGTCAAGGCAATGGTTCAACTGAACTACTGGGTTCCCAGCACAGTCAAGGCAATGGTTCAACTGAACTACAGGGTTCCCAGCACAGTCAGGGTAATGGTTCAACTGAACTACAGGGTTCCCAGCACAGTCAGAGTAATGGTTCAACTGAACTACAGGGTTCCCAGCACAGCCAGAGTAATGGTTCAATGGTTCAACTGAACTACAGGGTTCCCAGCACAGTCAAGGCAATGGTTCAACTGAACTACATGGTTCCCAGCACACTCAAGGCAATGGTTCAACTGAACTACAGGGTTCCCAGCACAGTCAGAGTAATGGTTCAACTGGCCCCCATCACAGTTAAGAGCCTGCAGCCCCCATGATGTTCGCACGGTGCGCACAGCATATAGTGTTTACTTTCTGTGTGTACTGTAAGTCGTCGTTCAACTGAGCCACATGGTCCCATCACAGTTAAGGCAGCTTTTCAACTGAGCCACATAGCCCCAATCACAGGTAAGGCAGCTGTTCAACTGAGCCAACTGGCCCCCATCACCGTTAAGGCAGCTCTTCAACTGAGCCACATGGTCACCTTCACAGTTAAGTCAGATGTTTAACTGAGCTACATGGCCCCCATCACAGTTAAGTCAGATGTTTAACTGAGCTACATGGCCACCATCAAAGTTAAGTTTGATGTTCAACTGAGCCATATGGCCCCCATCACAGTTAAGTCAGATGTTCAACTGAGCCACATGGCCCCCATCACAGTTAAGGCAGCTGTTTAACTGAGCCACATGGTCCCCATTACAGTTAGGTCAGATGTTCAACCGAGTCACATGGTCCCCATTACAGTTAGGTCAGCTGTTCAACCGAGTCACATGTCCCCCATCACAGTTAAGGCAGCTGTTTAACTGAGCCACATGGTTCCCATTACAGTTAGGTCAGCTGTTCAACTGAGCCACATGACCCCCATCACAGTTAAGTCAGATGTTCAACTGAGCCCCTGGCTCACATCACAGTTAAGGTAGATGTTCAAACTTTCAAGGTTATTTTGGAAATATGACTGTGTACCTGAATAGATTGACTGACTCCATACAGACCATGAGAATAGTTCATATCTACAAGGGAAAACAAAGACTTGATAGTGCAGAGATTTTTCTTTATTTTAACACAAATATTAGATAAATCAAATATAGTAAAAATCCAAACTGAACAGATATAAAAGTTGAACAAGAGTTTAAGAAACTCATAATACACCCGAAAGGGTAAATTCATTGTAGCACACTATCTTCATATTCAATATTAAAGACATGCTTAAAACAGAATTTCGGCTGGTAGAATCTTTCAGTCACTTAAAAAAGACTGGGGCATGGTGAATTTTAATATTTGACACATCACCTACCTATAAGCTGCTACCTATATCTGAAAACTGTACTAAAGTTACTTGCAAAAAGTGTCTACACTACATGTATGTATAGGCACACAACAGCAATTTCATTTAATTACAGATAAAAGAATAAAAACAAGGCATCGCAGACGATACTAATACCCTCGCATCCCCATGTCGTATAAGTAATGTTGCGAGGGTATATAAGGACCCCCCCCCTACATATGTACGAATAAGAATAGCAGCATGTAGAGTGATGACGTCAAAATTCTGGCTAAGTTCTATTTATAGTAACAGTGACCTAGTTTTTGAGCGCAGGAAGTTGAAACGCGAACTTGTACAAGGGGTGATGGTTATGAATATATGTATAAAGTTTCGTGACAATCGGATAAGAATTGCAGCCTGTAGAGCGATGACGTCAAGATTCTGGCGAGGTTCTATTTATAGTAACAGTGACCTAGTTTTTGAGCGCAGGAAGTTGAAACGCAAACTTGTACAAGGGATGATGGTTATGAATATACATGTATGTATAAAGTTTCGTGACAATCGGATAAGAATTGCAGCCTGTAGAGTGATGACGTCAAGATTCTGGCTAAGTTCTATTTATAGTAACAGTGACCTAGTTTTTGACCGCGGAAAGTTGAAACGCGAACTTGTACAAGGGGTGATGGTTATGAACATATGTATGAATTTTCGTGACAATCGGATAAGAATTGTGGTCTGTAGAGCGATGACGTCGTTTGGGATACGTACATCCGTACATAGTACATACGTACGGGCAGATCCCTATATACCCTCACAACTTTTGTCGCGAGGGTATAATAAGGTCTTCTGCAACTCATTTGGTCACCATGGTTATAAAAAAGTTGTTGGATACAATTATGCTCTACTGTGAAACCACAGACAGATTAACAGCCATTTCCTCAATTACTGAATGCCAAAAGGATGGATGACTGTTTTTTATTGACACATATAGCGAGACCCCAATTTACTTTTAGTACAGGACACATAGTCTATTTGTAAGCTAGTTATAACTGAAATCTTTTTTTTAAATCAATGCACTACTTCCCAACTTGCCTTTTGGTCGCCACAAATATCTAGAGCTCAATTTATTTTGGTACAGGACACACCAATTACTCATAAGCTAGATACATAGCTAGATGTATAACTGAAATAACAAGAGATTCGAGAAACCCAAAATATGCCCGGAAAGGCACAGTAACTGCAGCCATACCAAAACAAATCTTTCCATATGTATATTGGAATTTTATTTTAAAAAATCAGAGGAAGAAGGTTTAAGCTTGGTAAAACGAAAAACCTTGGCTCTATATAGAGGAAAATCCTATAAACAGCACAGATGTATATAGTACAAGAGGCCATAAATACTGATAAGAGCTATTTAAGAACAGTTTTAATCAATTTAGAAACATATTGCAGTTTGAAAGAATCCGTTATTGAAGAGAATCAGATAAGTAGAACCCATTTTACAATTTAAAGGTTATTATCATGAAATCAAAATTTAGAATAAAAGGGAATATTACATAATCCAATAATATGCACTAGTTGATGTTATGAACAATTTAAGCCACACAGTCTGTTTGTATGGTATATATGTGAAACAATTGAAAACATGAGATAATATTTGTCAAAGTTATAGAGCAAACAAGTAAATATTATATAATCCAATATGGCTGCCATAATACGCAACTTATGAGGTCATAAATAGTTTGTAACACACCTACTTTCCATAACCTGAAAGAATTGTCCAGATTGTATAAAAACTGTAAAAGTTATAGGGCAAAAAGGGAATATGACATATCCCAATATAGTTGCTGTATTATGCAACAGGTGATGTCCTAACACATTTTTGATAAACCGTCTGTTAATATGGTATGTAATGTGAAAGAATTGAAAACATAGGATCATAATTGTTAAAGTTAAGGAGAAAAAGAGTAAATATTACATAATCCAATATGGCTACCATATTATGCAATGTATGATGTTAAAAATAGATCGCAACACACCTTCTACCCATAAGGTATATACTCAGAAAAAAATGTCAAGATGGAATCAAAACTTTGGAAGTTATGGAGCAGAAGGGAAAGCGGACGGACAGAGATGATACCATAATACAGCCCGCTTTTCAAGCCGGGCGTATAAAAATTTAAAATCAATGCAATAAGTACTGAGTTACTCACTGCCAAAAGGCTGGTGACTGTTCTGATCGCCACAAATATCGAGACCCCAATTTAATTTTTACTGAATGCCAAAAGGCTAGGCGACTGTTTTGGTCGCCGCAAATATCAACACCCCAATTTAATTTTGGTATAGAACACACTATCTACTCATAAACAAGTTATAACTGAAACAAATATTAAAATCCATGCAATGGTTCCTGGGTTACTGAATGCCAAAAGGCTAGGCGACTGTTTTGGTCGCCATAAATAGCAAGATCCAATTGTATTTTGGTAGAGGACACACTATCTACTCATAAGCTAGTTATATCTGACAAAAAAATTTAAATCCATCGAATAGTTCTTGAGTTATTAATTGTCAAAAGGATGGGTGGCTGTTTTAGTCGCCAAAAATATTGAGACACCGTCTACCTATATTAAATACATATATAAGAAAAAAAATAAATTCAGGCAATAGGTTTTAAGTTATGGAGCGGACAGGAATCCGAGATGGACGGACAGACGGACGGACAAGCGGACAACAGTATACCAATATACACCCGCTTTAAGAGCGGGCGTATAAAAAAATAAAATAACATGGTTTCAAATCTCTTCTCTGGAAAACAGGATTGATTGAGTGATATTTTACGTTGCACTCAAGATTATTTCACTTATATGGCAGCCTTGCTACTTTTAGTGGGGGGAGGTAAATGTGCACATTGCCCAGAGGATGATTGTGTGAAAAATCCACTCAGAAATTGTTAAATTTTTAAATGTTCTGATTTGGACTGAAATGTGACAAAAGAAGAGACTACATACAGATGGAAAAGGTATTAATATTTAGGTTGAAGCTTAAAGTGGCATGATCAATTTTGGCAGCTCATGCCACTTTAAAAGGCTGTTTTCTAAATTTGACATATTTTCAATATGGACAAACCTATACACAGTGTAAGATAACTAATTTTTTCAAAAACTTACTCTAGGTTTGAAGAAAGGATTTCTATGTTCCCTCGTCAAACTTAGTTTCCAAGTTAACCCAAAATGGAATGTAAAAATCTGAACTGTATAAGCGTTGTGAATTTAGGAGCCAAGGAGGAGAAATTGTGAAGATATATTGTTTTGTTTTTTTCAAGCATGCAATTAAATTCATGATTTTTAGTAATACAGTTATTTTATTACAATGTCTTCATATAAACCCCGCAATTGGTGGTTTGCTGACATGATACCTTTTCCATCTATGACATCCTAAGATATATTTTAAAAATGATATATTTGTATTGTTACCTTGAGGTGTATAATGTCGTCCCAGTGTGAAGTATTTCAGAGGTAATGAGGAACTAGGGGTCAAGGATTTTAGTAAAAAAGCTGCACACAAAAGAAAGTAAAGAAGGAAATAATAAATGTGGAACATAAAAGAAATAAGTACAATGTATTTCTACTATCAATTCAACGAGTTCTCAAAGATCGTGGCAGAAAATGTTCGTCTTTGGATTTCCTATAGATTTAGGCGTATGGGGATCTTAGGTAACTACATGTACATGAGTATAGGGGCCTTAGGTTTGTTTGTTTGGTTTGTTGAATGGTGCATACGGTTTTTCATAAGAAAATACCATTCGCACCAGAGCTTTAGAGTTCAGACAGTAGATAATTCAAATAAGCTTAGTGGTCAGAAAATAAAAGATAGGAACGGGCCTTAGGTAACTACACATATATGTACACAAGTTTAAGGGCCTCAGGAAAATGTATGAGTATAGGGGCCTTAGGTAACTACATGTACATGAGTAAAAGGGCATCAGGTAAATGTAACTACATGAGTATAAGGGCCTTAGGTAACTACATGAGTATGGCCTCAGGTAAATGTATAGGGGCCTTTATAGGTAATAGGTAACTACATGTATGAGAGTATAGAGGACTTAGGTAACTGAGTATAGAGGCCCTACAATAGTGAGAGAAAAGTTCAAAAGGTAGCTTACCTGCAAAAGATGTGACTGATACACCAGCTAGATGATAAGAATTGATAATTTTAGGATGTTGACTTTCCTCTTGTAAGTGGGAAGATAGGGTGTATACCTGTAACGCATAGATTTCATAAGTGGGAAGATAGGGTGTATACCTGTAACGCATAGATTTCATAAGTGGGAAGATAGGGTGTATACCTGTAACGCATAAGATTTCAATAAAACATAATTCAATCCAGCAGATTTATAATTAGTTTGATGTTAATTGTAGGATCATCGTTGCCTGCACACTCACTGTATGGTTCATTCAATGATATCCAATCATACAATTTTTACAAAAAATAACCGGAATAAATATAAATATTAGTAAAGCTTTCACAACTCACTACATTAGCATTTATTCATGTAGGACCTCTGCTTACATCCCCCCCACCCTATATAAGTTAAATAATCGTGAGTGTGGCGTAAAACAACAATCAATCAATCAATCTAAGTACTACCACACACAAACCCGACGTGTTTCTATATCAATGTATACAATTGTTAGCATACCTTTTCAGGATCCAAGATATCTTCACAACAACCTTCCTAAAAACAAACATTAAAAGTTCAAATACAGTTCACCCATATTATCAGGCTTCTCATTAGCAGCCGGCAAAAAAACCCGTCTACTCTTTCAAGTTGGCCGTAACTCGATCACACGAAAAAAAATTTAAATGTAACTAAATTAAATCAGTGGCTCTTTGTAGCCTTCACAGGGCCCCTTTTAGCTCCTTTGAAATCTTGTCTGACTATAGAAGAGGAAAAGAATGCGGCTTTTATACTTGACTCGCCATCAAGCTCAAAGCCAGTGATGAAAAATTATTCAGCTGTGCACAATGAACGTAGGATTTCACACGAACACTCGCATTTTACCGTTCAATCCAATGAACTGTATGCGTGGAATGGAGATCACGTGACGTCTGAGATGTAGAGAGAGCTGCCATTATTATGAGATGGCACTACTAATCTATTGTTACATAGGAAGCAAAAGAAAACGACATCACCAGCCCTAACAACTACTTTTTTAACGTCCACAACACGATGACAAATCACTATTGTGACGCAAATTTTGACCGTTCATTGGTGATATCATAAATTTGTAGAAGAACGTTATTTGTGTTACGAGAGACATCCCATAGTTATGACGGCGATTTTAGCATGCCAGATGCAATTTAACCAATGTGACGTGACCATTCCGCGCATATAGTTCATTGGATCAATCACGCCTTATCTAGAGAAACAAGAGTTTAAGAAACTCATAATACGCTCGCAAGGGTAAATTCATTGTAGCACACTATCTTCATATTCAATATTAAAGACATGCTTTAAACAGAATTTTGGCTGGTAGAATCTTTCAGTCACCAAAAAGTACCAAAGCTAATTGCAAAAGTGTCTACACAACATATAGGCATACAACAACAATTTCATTTAATTACAGATAAAAGAGTAGAAATAAGGTGCTCTGCAACTCATTTGGTCACCATGGTTATCAAAAAGTTGTTTGGATACAATTAAGCTCTACTGTGAAACCATAGACAGATTAAGAGCCATTTCCTCAATTACCGAATGCCAAAAGGATGGACGACTGTTTTTGGTCAACACATATAGCCAGACCCCAATTTACTTTTAGCACAGGACACCGTATATTTTCATCCAATAATTACAGAGTAACTCAATGTCTAAAGGCTGTTGACTATTTCGGTCGCCGCAAATATCAACACCCTTATTTAATTTTGGTACAGGGCACACCATTACTCATAAGCAAGTTATAACTGAATTTTTTTTTAAAAATCCATGCAATAGTTCCTGGGTTACTGAATGCCGAAATGCTAGGCGACTGTTTTGGTCGCCACAAATAGCAAGACCCCAATTTAATTTTGGTACGGGACACACCATTTACTCATAAGCTGGTTATAACTGAAAAAAAAAATAATTAAATCCATAGAATAGTTCTTGAGTTATTAAATGCCAAAAGGCTGGGTGGCTGTTTTGGTCGCCAAAAATATTGAGACTCCAATATAATTTTGGTACAGGACACACTGTCTACTCATTAACTAGTTATATCTGGAAAAAATCGAATAGTTCTTGAGTTATTAAATGCCAAAAGGCTGGGTGGCTGTTTTGGTCGCCAAAAATATTGAGACTCCAATTTAATTTTGGTATGTGACACACTGTCTACCCATAAGCTACATACATGTATATCAGAAGAAAACAAAAATTCAGGCAATAGGTTTTAAGTTATGGAGAGGACACAAATCCGGGACGGACAACGGTATACCAATATACACCTGCTTTAAGAGCGGGTGTATAAAAAGCCTATTTCAAAATGAAAACAAAAACCATCCTTAGAAAACTATCACAATACATTCATTTTATATTGTTGAATTGTCAATCACAGCTTTGATAAGTAGCTAAAACTTCTTTTATTTGTCTTACTGAACTGATTATCTCAACCACATATCCGTCATGAATATTGTACTGTGTTTGTATGTACTTCTTCTCCTATGCCCTGTTATGGGCCTGAGAATAAACTGAATTGAATTGCTGCCCTTGGCTGATAGTACACATCCTACTTTTCTTCAGGACCCCCCTACTCAATTTCTAATTCAGAACCCTGATATTTTATACTGAACCATTCTATTGTTACTTGGATGGTGGAGGAAACATTATATTGTTACTTGGATGGTGGAGGAAACATTCTATTGTTACTTGGATGGTGGAGGAAACATTCTATTTTTACTTGGATGGTGAAGGAAACATTCTATTTTTACTTGGATGGTGGAGGAAACATTCTATTGTTACTTGGATGGTGAAGGAAACATTCTTTTGTTACTTGGATGGTGGAGGAAACATTCTATTGTTACTTGGATGGTGGAGGAAACATTCTATTGTTACTTGGATGGTGGAGGAAACATTCTATTGTTACTTGGATGGTGGAGGAAACATTCTATTGTTACTTGGATGGTGGAGGAAACATTCTATTGTTACTTGGTAAACCATTGCTTGGATGAGCTAATATACATTTTTTACTCGATACATGTTTGCTTGAGAATTGTGAGAATAACTAGATCAGTTTCCCGTCAGGTCAGACCTTTGGTTATTTCATGGCGGAGTAATCCACAAGTCATTTGTTATTTTCTAAGACAAAATCATATTAAAACTTTTGAAAATGAGAGCAGGTTAAATGGTTTAATTATAGACTAATTTCCATGTAAATTTGGGAATGTTCTTTTGCACCAATATTTGTAATTCTGTAAAGACCTATAATATAAACTAGAGATTAAGTGATTGCACGCAATCACTGGAGATGGCTCCGCGAAGTAGGGGAACTGATTGACAAGGGTATTAGAACCGGCAGTGTGGTTTGAGAGGTGACATAAAGAAGAAATGAAACAATAAAGATGATGTATAATATTCTTGGCATTAATAACTTTAAAAGATGGCTGCCAGAAAAGATGGCTGCCAGAAAAGATGGCTGAAAACTTATAACAAATAATGCCTTATCACAAGTTTACTCTCGATAAAATATTGCCCATAATCTAATATGCTTCATGGTAGCCATATTGTATTGGGCACATGGCTGAAAATTGATCCCAATTGCCCTTTCCTCAATGTCAAAGCACACCTCAGGTTTGACATTGGATTGCGCACATTGCTGAAAATCAATCCCAACCGTCCTCTGCCCGATGTCAAGGCACACGCCAAGTTTGAAGTTCATCGGATGAATCATCCACAAGTTATTGCCCGGACAAGAAAATCATGCTCATAATCCAATATGACGGTTAGCGGCCATCTTGGATTGCGCACATGGCTGAAAATCAATCCCAAATGTCCTCTGCCCGATGTCAAGGCACACCCCAAGTTTGAAGTTGATCGGATGAATCATTCATGAGCTATTGTACGGACAAGGATGGAAAGACGGACGGACGAACAGACAAACGGCCATATTGGATTGCGCACATTGCTGAAAATCAATCCCATCCATCCTTTCACCAATGTCAAGGCACATCCCAAGTTTGAAGTTCATCGGATAAATCATCCACAAGTTATTGCCAGGACAAGAAAATCATGCTCATAATCCAATATGATGCGCACATTGCTGAAAATCAATCCCAACCGTTCTCTGCCCGATGTCAAGGCACACCCCAAGTTTGAAGTTGATAGGATGAATCATTCATGAGTTATTGTACAGACAAGGATTGAAAGACGGACGGACGGACGAATCCAATATGACGGATAGCGACCATATTGGATTGCGCACATTGCTGAAAATCAACCCCAACCGTCCGCTGCCCGATGTCAAGGCACACCCCAAGTTTGAATTTGATCGGATGAATCATCCACAAGTTATTGCCCGGACAAGAAAATCATGCTCATAATCCAATATGACGGATAGCGGCCATATTGGATTGCGCACATTGCTGAAAATCAATCCCAACCGTCCTCTGCCCGATGTCAAGGCACACCCCAAGTTTGAAGTTGATGGGATGAATCATCCACAAGTTATTGCCCGGACAAGAAAATCATGCTCATAATCCAATATGACGGATAGCGGCCATATTGGATTGCGCACATTTTTGAAAATCAATCCCAACCGTCCTCTGCCCGATGTCAAGGCACACCCCAAGTTTGAAGTTGATCAGATGAATCATTCATGAGTCATTGTACGGACAAGTATGGAAAGACGGACGGACGGACGGCCATATTGGACAGCGCACATTGCTGAAAATCAATCCCATCCATCCTCTCACCAATGTCAAGGTACACCCCAAGTTTGAAGGTCATCGGATGAATCATCCACAAGTTATTGCCCGGACAAGAGAATCATGCTCATAATCCAATATGACGGATAGCGGCCATATTGGATTGCGCACATTGCTGAAAATCAATCCCAACCGTCCTCTGCCCGATTTCAAGACACGCCCCAAGTTTGAAGTTCATCGGATGAATCATCCACAAGTTATTGCCCGGACAAGAAAATCATGCTCATAATCCAATATGATGGATAGCGGCCATATTGGATTGCGCACATTGCTGAAAATCAATCCCAACCGTCCTCTGCCCGATGTCAAGGCACACCCCAAGTTTGAAGTTGACCGGATGAATCATTCATGACTTATTGTACGGACAAGGATGGAAAGGTGGACGGACGGAGGGACGGACAGACTAACGAACGGACAGACTAACGAACGGACGGACGGAAGACCCGAAAACATAATGGCTCCGCTTTCGCTTTGCGGAGCCATAACTATGATACTCATAGACAGTTTTAGCTCTCATTTTAGATAATGAAATACACTTTGTTATTGTTGACCAGATAGCTGCAAAAATCCAGAATACTGTTTACATTAAAAACACTGGATGGTTTTCTGTATTAAGAACTTTCTATTTTTGCCCCAAATGGAAAGCTTTGACATTTTTTTTTTGTATTTTTAATTTAAATTGAAAATTGTATTTGTTTTGTACCCGCAATGTAAACAAACTCTGAGCTTGGGCATGCACACAGGTGCCCTGATGATTTGAATCGTGTGAGCAATCTAACAGTAAAGAATCATTTTACGATCTTTATCTGAGACATACAGACAAAGGCCTGAAACGAGGGAAATCCAACCCTGAAGCTAACTGGTTTCTGATCATTGTGGTCATCAGGCTTCGTCATATACTTTTCATCCCCTTTCCACCTTATTTTGTTTAACTTTAGTGGTTTGCCTTCTATTAAACCAGAGTAAATTGGCTTTCTTAACAAGTGTTAGAAAGGTTAGCAGCTGATTATCTACATGTAAACTTCTGATTGATTGACGTTTTACACCGCACTCAAGATTATTTCACTTATATACTGGCGTTGCAAGGTTTAACAGGGGAAGAAACCGGGCTCATCACCCGGAGGAACCACCCACCCTCCTCGAATACACATACTATAAATGAGTGAAAAATCCACAATTTTGATTTAGTCTGAGTGGGATTCGTCTAAACTTCTGGATACAATATACAAGGCCCAATATTACCAATCCCACTGGCCAATCAACAAGAAGCCATTGGGTTAAAACCAGGTTTTCAGAAGTGCTTTGGAAATTTCAGCTTGAAGCGTCTGAGACAGGGTACAATGTACCTATTTAGAGCACTTCTGTAAGATGAGAACTGAGGGATGGACTTACGATAACTGGTGAGCGAAACACCTCTGGACAAGAGCACTTCTGTAAGATGAGAACTGAGGGATGGACTTACGATAACTGGTGAGCGAACACCTCTGGACAAGAGCACTTCTGTAAGATGAGAACTGAGGGATGGACTTACGATAACTGGTGAGCGAAACACCTCTGGACAAGAGCACTTCTGTAAGATGAGAACTGAGGGATGGACTTACGATAACTGGTGAGCGAAACACCTCAGGACAAGAGCACTTCTGTAAGATGAGAACTGAGGGATGGACTTACGATAACTGGTGAGCGAAACACCTCTGGACAAGAGCACTTCTGTAAGATGAGAACTGAGGGATGGACTTACGATAACTGGTGAGCGAAACACCTCTGGACAAGAGCACTTCTGTAAGATGAGAACTGAGGGATGGACTTACGATAACTAGTGAGCGAAACACCTCTGGACAAGAGCACTTCTGTAAGATGAGAACTGAGGGATGGACTTACGATAACTGGTGAGCGAAACACCTCTGGACAAGAGCACTTCTGTAAGATGAGAACTGAGGGATGGACTTACGATAACTGGTGAACGAAACACCTCAGGACAAGAGCACTTCTGTAAGATGAGAACTGAGGGATGGACTTACGATAGCTGGTGAGCGAAACACCTCTGGACAAGAGCACTTCTGTAAGATGAGAACTGAGGGATGGACTTACGATAACTGGTGAACGAAACACCTCAGGACAAGAGCACTTCTGTAAGATGAGAACTGAGGGATGGACTTACGATAGCTGGTGAGCGAAACACCTCTGGACAAGAGCACTTCTGTAAGATGAGAACTGAGGGATGGACTTACGATAACTAGTGAGCGAAACACCTCTGGACAAGAGCACTTCTGTAAGATGAGAACTGAGGGATGGACTTACGATAACAGGTGAGCGAAACACCTCTGGACAAGAGCACTTCTGTAAGATGAGAACTGAGGGATGGACTTATGATAACTGGTGAACGAAACACCTCAGGACAAGAGCACTTCTGTAAGATGAGAACTGAGGGATGGACTTACGATAGCTGGTGAGCGAAACACCTCTGGACAAGAGCACTTCTGTAAGATGAGAACTGAGGGATGGACTTACAATAACTGGTGAGCGAAACACCTCTGGACAAGAGCACTTCTGTAAGATGAGAACTGAGGGATGGACTTACGATAACTGGTGAACGAAACACCTCAGGACAAGAGCACTTCTGTAAGATGAGAACTGAGGGATGGACTTACGATAACTGGTGAGCAAAACACCTCTGGACAAGAGCACTTCTGTAAGATGAGAACTGAGGGATGGGCTTACGATAACTGGTGAGCGAAACACCTCTGGACAAGAGCACTTCTGTAAGATGAGAACTGAGGGATGGACTTACGATAACTGGTGAGCGAAACACCTCTGGACAAGAGCACTTCTGTAAGATGAGAACTGAGGGATGGACTTACGATAACTGGTGAGCGAAACACCTCTGGACAAGAGCACTTCTGTAAGATGAGAACTGAGGGATGGACTTACGATAACTGGTGAGCGAAACACCTCTGGACAAGAGCCCTTCTGTAAGATGAGAACTGAGGGATGGACTTACGATAACTGGTGAGCGAAACACCTCTGGACAAGAGCACTTCTGTAAGATGAGAACTGAGGGATGGACTTACGATAACTGGTGAGCGAAACACCTCCCATCCATCCTCTCACCAATGTCAAGGTACACCCCAAGTTTGAAGGTCATCGGATGAATCATCCACAAGTTATTGCCCGGACAAGAGAATCATGCTCATAATCCAATATGACGGATAGCGGCCATATTGGATTGCGCACATTGCTGAAAATCAATCCCAACCGTCCTCTGCCCGATTTCAAGACACGCCCCAAGTTTGAAGTTCATCGGATGAATCATCCACAAGTTATTGCCCGGACAAGAAAATCATGCTCATAATCCAATATGATGGATAGCGGCCATATTGGATTGCGCACATTGCTGAAAATCAATCCCAACCGTCCTCTGCCCGATGTCAAGGCACACCCCAAGTTTGAAGTTGACCGGATGAATCATTCATGACTTATTGTACGGACAAGGATGGAAAGGTGGACGGACGGAGGGACGGACAGACTAACGAACGGACAGACTAACGAACGGACGGACGGAAGACCCGAAAACATAATGGCTCCGCTTTCGCTTTGCGGAGCCATAACTATGATACTCATAGACAGTTTTAGCTCTCATTTTAGATAATGAAATACACTTTGTTATTGTTGACCAGATAGCTGCAAAAATCCAGAATACTGTTTACATTAAAAACACTGGATGGTTTTCTGTATTAAGAACTTTCTATTTTTGCCCCAAATGGAAAGCTTTGACATTTTTTTTTTGTATTTTTAATTTAAATTGAAAATTGTATTTGTTTTGTACCCGCAATGTAAACAAACTCTGAGCTTGGGCATGCACACAGGTGCCCTGATGATTTGAATCGTGTGAGCAATCTAACAGTAAAGAATCATTTTACGATCTTTATCTGAGACATACAGACAAAGGCCTGAAACGAGGGAAATCCAACCCTGAAGCTAACTGGTTTCTGATCATTGTGGTCATCAGGCTTCGTCATATACTTTTCATCCCCTTTCCACCTTATTTTGTTTAACTTTAGTGGTTTGCCTTCTATTAAACCAGAGTAAATTGGCTTTCTTAACAAGTGTTAGAAAGGTTAGCAGCTGATTATCTACATGTAAACTTCTGATTGATTGACGTTTTACACCGCACTCAAGATTATTTCACTTATATACTGGCGTTGCAAGGTTTAACAGGGGAAGAAACCGGGCTCATCACCCGGAGGAACCACCCACCCTCCTCGAATACACATACTATAAATGAGTGAAAAATCCACAATTTTGATTTAGTCTGAGTGGGATTCGTCTAAACTTCTGGATACAATATACAAGGCCCAATATTACCAATCCCACTGGCCAATCAACAAGAAGCCATTGGGTTAAAACCAGGTTTTCAGAAGTGCTTTGGAAATTTCAGCTTGAAGCGTCTGAGACAGGGTACAATGTACCTATTTAGAGCACTTCTGTAAGATGAGAACTGAGGGATGGACTTACGATAACTGGTGAGCGAAACACCTCTGGACAAGAGCACTTCTGTAAGATGAGAACTGAGGGATGGACTTACGATAACTGGTGAGCGAAACACCTCTGGACAAGAGCACTTCTGTAAGATGAGAACTGAGGGATGGACTTACGATAACTGGTGAGCGAAACACCTCTGGACAAGAGCACTTCTGTAAGATGAGAACTGAGGGATGGACTTACGATAACTGGTGAGCGAAACACCTCAGGACAAGAGCACTTCTGTAAGATGAGAACTGAGGGATGGACTTACGATAACTGGTGAGCGAAACACCTCTGGACAAGAGCACTTCTGTAAGATGAGAACTGAGGGATGGACTTACGATAACTGGTGAGCGAAACACCTCTGGACAAGAGCACTTCTGTAAGATGAGAACTGAGGGATGGACTTACGATAACTAGTGAGCGAAACACCTCTGGACAAGAGCACTTCTGTAAGATGAGAACTGAGGGATGGACTTACGATAACTGGTGAGCGAAACACCTCTGGACAAGAGCACTTCTGTAAGATGAGAACTGAGGGATGGACTTACGATAACTGGTGAACGAAACACCTCAGGACAAGAGCACTTCTGTAAGATGAGAACTGAGGGATGGACTTACGATAGCTGGTGAGCGAAACACCTCTGGACAAGAGCACTTCTGTAAGATGAGAACTGAGGGATGGACTTACGATAACTGGTGAACGAAACACCTCAGGACAAGAGCACTTCTGTAAGATGAGAACTGAGGGATGGACTTACGATAGCTGGTGAGCGAAACACCTCTGGACAAGAGCACTTCTGTAAGATGAGAACTGAGGGATGGACTTACGATAACTAGTGAGCGAAACACCTCTGGACAAGAGCACTTCTGTAAGATGAGAACTGAGGGATGGACTTACGATAACAGGTGAGCGAAACACCTCTGGACAAGAGCACTTCTGTAAGATGAGAACTGAGGGATGGACTTATGATAACTGGTGAACGAAACACCTCAGGACAAGAGCACTTCTGTAAGATGAGAACTGAGGGATGGACTTACGATAGCTGGTGAGCGAAACACCTCTGGACAAGAGCACTTCTGTAAGATGAGAACTGAGGGATGGACTTACAATAACTGGTGAGCGAAACACCTCTGGACAAGAGCACTTCTGTAAGATGAGAACTGAGGGATGGACTTACGATAACTGGTGAACGAAACACCTCAGGACAAGAGCACTTCTGTAAGATGAGAACTGAGGGATGGACTTACGATAACTGGTGAGCAAAACACCTCTGGACAAGAGCACTTCTGTAAGATGAGAACTGAGGGATGGGCTTACGATAACTGGTGAGCGAAACACCTCTGGACAAGAGCACTTCTGTAAGATGAGAACTGAGGGATGGACTTACGATAACTGGTGAGCGAAACACCTCTGGACAAGAGCACTTCTGTAAGATGAGAACTGAGGGATGGACTTACGATAACTGGTGAGCGAAACACCTCTGGACAAGAGCACTTCTGTAAGATGAGAACTGAGGGATGGACTTACGATAACTGGTGAGCGAAACACCTCTGGACAAGAGCCCTTCTGTAAGATGAGAACTGAGGGATGGACTTACGATAACTGGTGAGCGAAACACCTCTGGACAAGAGCACTTCTGTAAGATGAGAACTGAGGGATGGACTTACGATAACTGGTGAGCGAAACACCTCTGGACAAGAGCACTTCTGTAAGATGAGAACTGAGGGATGGACTTACGATAACTGGTGAGCGAAACACCTCTGGACAAGAGCACTTCTGTAAGATGAGAACTGAGGGATGGACTTACGATAACTGGTGAGCGAAACACCTCTGGACAAGAGCACTTCTGTAAGATAAGAACTGAGGGATGGACTTACGATAACTGGTGAGCGAAACACCTCTGGACAAGAGCACTTCTGTAAGATGAGAACTGAGGGATGGACTTACGATAACTGGTGAGCGAAACACCTCTGGACAATAGCACTTCTGTAAGATGAGAACTGAGGGATGGACTTACGATAACTGGTGAGCGAAACACTTCTGGACAAGAGCACTTCTGTAAGATGAGAACTGAGGGATGGACTTACGATAACTGGTGAGCGAAACACCTCTGGACAAGAGCACTTCTGTAAGATGAGAACTGAGGGATGGACTTACGATAACTGGTGAACGAAACACCTCTGGACAAGAGCACTTCTGTAAGATGAGAACTGAGGGATGGACTTACGATAACTGGTGAGCGAAACACCTCTGGACAAGAGCACTTCTGTAAGATGAGAACTGAGGGATGGACTTACGATAACTGGTGAACGAAACACCTCAGGACAAGAGCACTTCTGTAAGATGAGAACTGAGGGATGGACTTACGATTACTAGTGAGCAAAACACCTCTGGACAAGAGCACTTCTGTAAGATGAGAACTGAGGGATGGACTTACGATAACTGGTGAGCGAAACACCTCTGGACAAGAGCACTTCTGTAAGATGAGAACTGAGGGATGGACTTAGGATAACTGGTGAGCGAATCACCTCAGGACAAGAGCACTTCTGTAAGATGAGAACTGAGGGATGGACTTACGATAACTGGTGAGCGAAACACCTCTGGACAAGAGCACTTCTGTAAGATGAGAACTGAGGGATGGACTTACAATAACTGGTGAGCGAAACACCTCTGGACAAGAGCACTTCTGTAAGAGGAGAACTGAGGGATGGACTTACAATAACTGGTGAGCGAAACACCTCTGGACAAGAGCACTTCTGTAAGATGAGAACTGAGGGATGGACTTACGATAACTGGTGAGCGAAACACCTCAGGACAAGAGCACTTCTGTAAGATGAGAACTGAGGGATGGACTTACGATAACTGGTGAGCGAAACACCTCTGGACAAGAGCACTTCTGTAAGATGAGAACTGAGGGATGGACTTACGATAACTGGTGAGCGAAACACCTCTGGACAAGAGCACTTCTGTAAGATGAGAACTGAGGGATGGACTTACGATAACTGGTGAGCGAAACACCTCTGGACAAGAGCACTTCTGTAAGATGAGAACTGAGGGATGGACTTACGATAACTGGTGAGCGAAACACCTCAGGACAAGAGCACTTCTGTAAGATGAGAACTGAGGGATGGACTTACAATAACTGGTGAGCGAAACACCTCTGGACAAGAGCACTTCTGTAAGATGAGAACTGAGGGATGGACTTACGATAACTAGTGAGCGAAACACCTCTGGACAAGAGCACTTCTGTAAGATGAGAACTGAGGGATGGACTTACGATAACTGGTGAGCGAAACACCTCTGGACAAGAGCACTTCTGTAAGATGAGAACTGAGGGATGGACTTACGATAACTGGTGAGCGAAACACCTCAGGACAAGAGCACTTCTGTAAGATGAGAACTGAGGGATGGACTTACGATAACTGGTGAGCGAAACACCTCTGGACAAGAGCACTTCTGTAAGATGAGAACTGAGGGATGGACTTACGATAACTGGTGAGCGAAACACCCCTGGACAAGAGCACTTCTGTAAGATGAGAACTGAGGGATAGACTTACGATAACTGGTGAGCGAAACACCTCTGGACAAGAGCACTTCTGTAAGATGAGAACTGAGGGATAGACTTACGATAACTGGTGAGCGAAACACCTCTGGACAAGACAGCTGGATGAAACCTTTGTCTCTCAGAGCAGTAGTGATATAAGATTGGAGGGTTTGTTCTAGTCTGGCCAACTCTCCTCGCAGATAATAAGCTGTCGGACCTACATTACTAAAAAAATGGATGATTTAAAGCCAAAACATATCAGTTGATTGATTGATGTTTTACGCCACATTCAAGATTATTTCACCAGTATGGTGACGTTACCAGGTTTAGTGAGGAATGAAACAGGCAAGTACTGGACACCTCCCATATACATGTATAGGGTGATCAAATAAAAAAAACCACTAAGATATTTATATTTTGGGGTTTGAACCAGTGACACATAGATGGAAGACTTGTGTCGGACTGAGAGACTATCCCTCGACATGTAGTTAAGACAGTCAGTAATAATGTTACTTTGTGGCTAAGTCAGCAGGGCTATACCCTCAGTTAGACAGAAGCCGGAGCCTCCTCAACTCAATCGCAGGGCAATGTCTCTTAGTTTGACATAAGTCCAGGCCTCAGTGGCTCAGTCAGCAGAGTATAAGTCTCTCAGTCAGACTAAAACTGGGGCCTCAGTGGCTCAGTCAGCAGAGTATAAGTCTCTCAGTCAGACTAAACTGAGGCCTCAGTGGCTCAGTCAGCCGTGTATGTCTCTCAGTCAGACTAAACCTGAGGTCTCACTGGCTGAGTCAGTAGAGTATGTCTCTCAGTCAGACTAAAACTGGGGCATCAGTGGCTCAGTCAGCAGAGTATAAGTCTCTCAGTCGGACTAAAAATGAGGTCTCACTGGCTCAGTCAGCAGAGCGCTAGTCTCTCAGTCAGACTAAAACTGGGGCCTCAGTGGCTCAGTCAGCAGAGTATAAGTCTCTCAGTCAGACTAAAACTGAGGCCTCAGTGGCTCAGTCAGCAGAGTATGTCTCTCAGTCAGACTAAAACTGGGGCATCACTGGCTCCGTCAGCAGAGCGCTAGTCTCACTGGGGCAAGGCTAGAGTTAAATTTAGAGTGCGTGTTCCTTGATTGGACACAGACCTTTCATGGATGTGGCGCGTGATCAAATCTCACTCAGTGGATTTTTCTCACAATTGTCATTTGATCAAGGAAGAGTTCCCAAGCAATTGGTGAAGGTCGGGGGTTTCCTCCAGGTGAAGAGCCCAGTTACCTCCCCCAGTAGATTTGCCATGTATTTTCCTAAAGTTCAGAGGTATCCGTCAGAGTGTGGTTTCCTCCCCTAGTAATCAGGCCACTGCCATCATGATATAATCTTGATTGTAGTGTGAAGATTTCAATACGCTATTTTGCACCAATCTTACTTTTGTTTTATAATGATCTGATAAAAGTAAAATAGGATGATCAACCAAAGAAACATACCTGAACTTGATCATTTTTGAAGCCTTTCCCAAATCAAGATGTTTTCGAACTTCTTTGGTCGCTTCTATAATACATGTTAAACAATAGAAAGTAATTTGTTGAGTGTTTCGTTTGGCAAATCGGAACAATATGTAAGTGTTATTAAATGAGAAATATAGTAAAAGCAATTGATGGTAAAATGTATTGATGAGATTGAGTGAAGTTTTGTTGCCTTCTACATAATTTCACCTACAGTGTATATGATATTATTGCCGAGCTTACTGATCGATTGATTGATGTTTAACGTCACACTCAAGATGGTGGCAGGTATTAAAGGGAGGACCCTATACCCAGAAGGAAGTTCTCAACGTCTGTATGGCAAACAGCATGGTGGCAGGTATTAAAGGGAGGACCCTATACCCAGAAGGAAGTTCTCAACGTCTGTATGGCAAACAGCATGGTGGTAGGTATTAAAGGGAGGACCCTATACCCAGAAGGAAGTTCTCAACGTCTGTATGGCAAACAGCATGGTGGCAGGTATTAAAGGGAGGACCCTATACCCAGAAGGAAGTTCTCAACGTCTGTATAGCAAACAGCATGGTGGCAGGTATTAAAGGGAGGACCCTATACCCAGAAGGAAGTTCTCAACGTCTGTATAGCAAACAGCATGGTCGTAGGTATTAAAGGGAGGACCCTATACCCAGAAGGAAGTTCTCAACGTCTGTATGGCAAACAGCATTGATCATTTAAATAAACAATCCAAAATTGATTAATGTATTACGCCGCACTCAAGATCATTTCACTTACAGTGTATGTGGCGATGCTGCAAGGTTTAGTGGAGGAGGAAACCAGGGTTTTGCCTGGAGGAAACCCTCGACCTACGGCAAGACTCTGGCAATTCTTCCACATACGGCAATCAAGGATAATGTTTGATTGATTGATTGATTGGCGTTTTACGCCGCGCTCAAGATTATTTCACTTAAATGGCGGCGTTACCAGTTTTATTGTGGGAGGAAACCGGGCTCTTTGCCTGGAGGAAACCCACAACCTTCCGTTGGTAACTGGCAACCATCCCACATAGGTCGTTCGAGTGAAAACCCAGTCAGAAAATTTTCCAATTTTTGGACTGAGTGGGATTCGAACCCGCAACCCATAGGATAATGTTTGGAATCTGTGGAAGAGCATTCAGATCAAGGGTCTAGTGCTCCAGTACCCACTGATATCTCCAGCAGTATTAATATAGCAAAACATTGTACACAATTCAAACAACTAAATATTTCTATATGTATGTGTTATTTTTCTGAATTTTGTTACTCATTGTTAGTTGTTCCTTTTATTTTTAAGATTTTAAATAATTATCTTATTTGCCAATTCTGCAATACTAAAGCACTGTCTGTTCTAGACATACTCTGATCAAAATTGCTGTCTAAATGATATAGAACGGTACTGTATTGCATGCCGCTTTGTATAAGTAGCCCTTTAACAAACAAACAATGTCACATTGTTAAGTCAACCGTTTGAACCATTCAAAAGAAAGCTCTCATGGCGTCAGGGCATTTGTGGATTTGTCTACAACTTTCTAATATTTGGCTTGGCCAATTGGTGCTGGTGGAAAGGTCAATTGGTGCTGGTGGAAAGGTCAATTTGTGATGGTGGAAAGGTCAATTGGTGCTGGTGGAAAGGTCAATTGGTGCTGGTGGAAAGGTCAATTGGTGCTGGTGGAAAGGCCAATTGGTGCTGGTGGAAAGGTCAATTGGTGCTGGTGGAAAGGTCAATTGGTGATGGTTGGTGCTGATGGAAAGGTCAATTGGTGATGGTGGAAAGGTCAATTTGTGATGGTGGAAAGGTCAATTGGTGCTGGTGGAAAGGTCAATTGGTGCTGGTGGAAAGGTCAATTTGTGATGGTGGAAAGGTCAATTGGTGATGGTTGGTGCTGGTGGAAAGGTCAATTGGTGATGGTGGAAAGGTCAATTGGTGATGGTGGAAAGGTCAATTGGTGCTGGTGGAAAGGTCATTTGGTGATGGTGGAAAGGTCAATTGGTGCTGGTGGAAAGGCCAATTGGTGCTGGTGGAAAGGTCAATTGGTGCTGGTGGAAAGGTCAATTTGCGCTGGTGGAAAGGTCAATTGGTGCTGGTGGAAAGGTCAATTGGTGCTGGTGGAAAGGTCAATTGGTGATGGTGGAAAGGCCAATTGGTGCTGGTGGAAAGGTCAATTGGTGATGGTGGAAAGGTCAATTGGTGATGGTGGAAAGGCCAATTGGTGCTGGTGGAAAGGCCAATTGGTGATGGTGGAAAGGTCAATTGGTGATGGTGGAAAGGTCAATTGGTGATGGTGGAAAGGCCAATTGGTGCTGGTGGAAAGGTCAATAGGTGCTGATGGAAAGGTCAATTGGTGCTGGTGGAAAGGTCAATTGGTGCTGGTGGAAAGGTCAATTGGTGCTGGTGGAAAGGTCAATTTGCGCTGGTGGAAAGGTCAATTGGTGCTGGTGGAAAGGTCAATTGGTGCTGGTGGAAAGGTCAATTGGTGATGGTGGAAAGGCCAATTGGTGCTGGTGGAAAGGTCAATTGGTGCTGGTGGAAAGGTCAATTGGTGATGGTGGAAAGGCCAATTGGTGCTGGTGGAAAGGTCAATTGGTGATGGTGGAAAGGTCAATTGGTGATGGTGGAAAGGCCAATTGGTGCTGGTGGAAAGGCCAATTGGTGCTGGTGGAAGGGCCAATAGGTGCTGATGGAAAGGTCAATTGGTGCTGGTGGAAAGGTCAATTGGTGCTGGTGGAAAGGTCAATTGGTGCTGGTGGAAAGGCCAATTGGTGCTGGTGGAAAGGCCAATTAAAAGGTACTGAGAGATTTAACAAGTAGAAAAGAAATTTACCTAAATTGAGTTCCTTTATCACTGTTTGTTCACTGTCCAGCTGTTAATGAGATAAATACATTCTAAATTATCCCACAAAATGTGATTGATTGTTTCTCAATTGTGCAATTATATTTCACTTTATTAGGACTATTATGCACTAAATGGCAAATCTTCCACATACGTCAATCGGTTGAAAAATCCAATCAGAAACTTTTCAATTTTAATTTGGTCTGAGTAGGTTTCAAACATGCGATAACGATGGAAGACATGTTTCGGGCTGAGAGACAATTACTAACTGACTCCAAAGCCTCCAGACTTTTATGAAGGGAACTACACAAAACCATTTAGGTCAATCAGATGAAAACTATGTTCAAAATTCGGGTTTTCACCTGGAGTGAAAAATATTACACCTATCTGTCAGGTGTATTCCCCAATCTAAGCCAGTGACTTTCTGTTAGAGCCTGGGAACATTCAATGTGTCATCATCCTATAATGACAAATCACTTTTCCAGCAACATTTGACAAGCATTTGTTTTATTGTTGTTGTGTTTAATTTGGGTCAGGGTCAATTCAATGAATGAATACAGTGTCTTTGGATATATGGCATCATTTTCAACAAAAAATCTATAAAATGGACACATCAAATACCAGTACTTAAGACAACATTCAGATAATTTCAAAATAGGTTTGGATTATTATTTTGGCGTTTTTCTGTACCAGGTAATGCACATTTTTTACACAAAATGTAAGGGTAAAAAAAAAACAGATTTTTTTTCTCATAGTTGAATTTAATTTTCACAACTTATTATTGGCACAATTCTACATATGGATTGAGGTATCTGACAGCTATATGATATTAAATCTTTATGCTGGCTATGACAATGGGTATCACAATTCTACATATGGATTGAGGTATCTGACAGCTATATGATATTAAATCTTTATGCTGGCTATGACAATGGGTATCACAATTCTACATATATGGATTGAGGTACCTGACAGCTATATGATATTAAATCTTTATGCTGGCTATGACAATGGGTATCACAATTCTACATATGGATTGAGGTATCTGACAGCTATATGATATTAAATCTTTATGCTGGCTATGACAATGGGTATCACAATTCTACATATGGATTGAGGTACCTGACAGCTATATGATATTAAATCTTTATGCTGGCTATGACAATGGGTATCACAATTCTACATATGGATTGAGGTATCTGACAGCTATATGATATTAAATCTTTATGCTGGCTATGACAATGGGTATCACAATTCTACATATATGGATTGAGGTATCTGACAGCTATATGATATTAAATCTTTATGCTGGCTATGACAATGGGTATCACAATTCTACATATGGATTGAGGTATCTGACAGCTATATGATATTAAATCTTTATGCTGGCTATGACAATGGGTATCACAATTCTACATATGGATTGAGGTATCTGACAGCTATATGATATTAAATCTTTATGCTGGCTATGACAATGGGTATCACAATTCTACATATATGGATTGAGGTATCTGACAGCTATATGATATTAAATCTTTATGCTGGCTATGACAATGGGTATCACAATTCTACATATATGGATTGAGGTATCTGACAGCTATATGATATTAAATCTTTATGCTGGCTATGACAATGGGTGTCACAATTCTACATATGGATTGAGGTATCTGACAGCTATATGATATGAAGTTTCAAGTTTATGTGTTTTACCTGATGTTTTATTGTAAAAATGATAATGAACCGACCGTATCAGGGTGAAGGTCATTTGGTAAGTTCAAAGTTGACAAGATCAGCCTCTCCTCTAAAGCCCACCATTTTGGCTGAAATCAAATGGGATCCAAGTATACAATTTGTGAACTGTACAACATCACCAGTGAAGAAAGTTTACATCATATTACGCCGTTCCTTTACGGTAGATATTTACCGGTAGTGTCTGGCATTAATATTTTTCCGAGCTGAAGCCGAGTTTACACAGAAGTCTGTGTTGGTCCAGGCAGCAAGGGTAAACACTTTGAGTCATTAAGCCACTAAGGTTTACTGAAAACGGAGTGTAATCAGCTGTTATTTACACAATAACTTCACCAAAACCTATATCTTTGTTACGTCAAAACATGCCCCTGTTATATTCATGATTTCTAAGACAAACATAATTTTAAACAGTTGTGAAATTATGTTAAGGAAAACAAATATATTGAGTTAGAACCTATAGCTATCACAGGAGGAGCCACCAGTAGTAGGGCTAATCACATGTCTAAGTCTAATACCAGACCACATTGATTGAGACATTTTTTGCCTTAGAGGAGTCACAATACAGGGCCTTTAACATTTGACATTTTCTCGCTGGATTGTTCTATGAAAAAGGTTCCCAGATCTGGTATGTATACATGTATATAGAGTCATAAGGCACTTCATTGATGTAGCGGAGAGAAACATTGGGCGATAATAATACACCTGTGAGGGGGGAGCAAGCTGAGGTAGGATTTAGTTTGTCCTAATGAATTAGTAAATATATTAAACCGACACTAATAGACCCGGGCCAGGGTGAGAATCGAACTCACGACTTAGGGTTGCCGTCCCACCGCTCTACCAACTGAGCTACCCGGCCCTGTTGGGAACGGTTTGCTTGTTAGATTATCGTATACACGCAGAGCTTAAACCAAGCCCATTAGAACATGAATATTCAAATTTTCATTCACGATGAAGGTTTTTATAGTGTTTTGAAAGCAAGCTGCAATGATCATCAGGGAAATTACTGAATATAATATATATATACCGTATAATATAACCACATGTTCGGTAATATTAAACTAGATTGTTTGTTAACGTCAAAATATTAACATTTTGGCAGCTCAAGTCACTTTAATTACCAGGATTTCATAGAAGTCCAAATATTTGACATTGTAACCTTATGTATTGAGTTATTTCAAAGTGGAATTGAGTATTTTAATACCCAGAAATTGAATATTTCCCTAATAAATTAACTGCAATTCAGTTTTTATGGGACTAAATTGAGTTTTTCTGTTTATTTTGAGGCAGATATTCGACCTCCAGGAAAACCTGATAACATGTAGGTCAGTGACATTACGCCCAACATAACCTCTGTAGTGTACGTATCCTCACAGTGGTGTACCACAGCACTTTTTCATGCTAGTTACGAAAAATAAGGAAAATATGCATATTTCCGCACTAATATTTTTTGTGACTACCAGGGAACTAACATGAGAGTTGTATGTTTTTCAAATATACATTTAGTCGATAAACAAAGTCGCTTTAAGCCCTTTTCATTTAGTCCACAAACAAAGTCGCTTTAAGCCCTTTTCAGTTAGTCCACAAACAAAGTCGCTTTAAGCCCTTTTCAGTTAGTCCACAAACAAAGTCGCTTTAAGCCCTTTTCAGTTAGTCGATAAACAAAGTCGCTTTAAGCCCTTTTCAGTTAGTCGATAAACAAAGTCGCTTTAAGCCCTTTTCAGTTAGTCCACAAACAAAGTCGCTTTAAGCCCTTTTCATTTAGTCCATAAACAAAGCCGCTTTAAGCCCTTTTCATTTAGTCCATAAACAAAGCCGCTTTAAGCCCTTTTCATTTAGTCCACAAACAAAGTCGCTTTAAGCCCTTTTCAGTTAGTCCACAAACAAAGTCGCTTTAAGCCCTTTTCATTTAGTCCATAAACAAAGCCGCTTTAAGCCCTTTTCATTTAGTCCACAAACAAAGTCGCTTTAAGCCCTTTTCAGTTAGTCGATAAACAAAGTCGCTTTAAGCCCTTTTCAGTTAGTCCACAAACAAAGTCGCTTTAAGCCCTTTTCATTTAGTCCACAAACAAAGTTGCTTTAAGCCCTTTTCAGTTAGTCGATAAACAAAGTCACTTTAAGCCCTTTTCATTTAGTCCATAAACAAAGTCGCTTTAAGCCCTTTTCAGTTAGTCCATAAACAAAGTCGCTTTAAGCCCTTTTCATTTAGTCCATAAACAAAGTCGCTTTAAGCCCTTTTCATTTAGTCCATAAACAAAGTCGCTTTAAGCCCTTTTCAGTTAGTCCATAAACAAAGTTGCTTTAAGCCCTTTTCAGTTAGTCGATAAACAAAGTCGCTTTAAGCCCTTTTCAGTTAGTCGATAAACAAAGTCGCTTTAAGCCCTTTTCATTTAGTCCACAAACAAAGTCGCTTTAAGCCCTTTTCAGTTAGTCGATAAACAAAGTCGCTTTAAGCCCTTTTCAGTTAGTCCACAAACAAAGTCGCTTTAAGTCCTTTTCATTTAGTCCATAAACAAAGTCGCTTTAAGCCCTTTTCATTTAGTCCACAAACAAAGTCGCTTTAAGCCCTTTTCATTTAGTCCACAAACAAAGTCGCTTTAAGCCCTTTTCAGTTAGTCGATAAACAAAGTCGCTTTAAGCCCTTTTCAGTTAGTCCACAAACAAAGTCGCTTTAAGCCCTTTTCATTTAGTCCATAAACAAAGTCGCTTTAAGCCCTTTTCATTTAGTCCATAAACAAAGTCGCTTTAAGCCCTTTTCATTTAGTCCATAAACAAAGTCGCTTTAAGCCCTTTTCATTTAGTCCATAAACAATGTCGCTTTAAGCCCTTTTCATTAATCCTTCCACTACATATTAATCTTTCTTCACTCACCATTAATCGTCTGAGGTTTTCCTTTATCTCCCTCCCACGGGATGTCAATACTTCCTTGGATTTCACAATATCTGGGGTGTTCATCTAATTAAAGAAAGAAAATCAAGCTGGAAGTGATTAGAGGTCACACGATTGTAGTTATATTACATTGTTGGAATACGAAAGCGGTTACAACCAGTGGGTCTGTACAACCAGTACCATAGGGTCTGTACAACCTGTACCATTGGGTCTGTACAACCTGTATCATTGGGTCTGTACAACCAGTACAACCAATACGAAAGCGGTTACAACATTGGATCATTGGGTCTGTATCATTGGGTCTGTACAGCCTATATCATTGGGTCTGTACAACCTGTATCATTGGGTCTGTACAGCCTGTATCATTGGGTCTGTACACCATTGGGTCTGTACAACCTGTACCATTGGGTCTGTACATCATTGGGTCTGTACAACCTGTATCATTGGGTCTGTACAGCCTATATCATTGGGTCTGTACAACCTGTATCATTGGGTCTGTACAACCTGTATCATTGGGTCTGTACAACCTGTATTATTGGGTCTGTACAACCTGTACCATTGGGTCTGTACAACCTGTATCATTGGGTCTGCACAACCTGTATCATTGGGTCTGTACAACCTGTAACATTGGGTCTGTACAACCTGTATTATTGGGTCTGTACAACCTGTATCATTGGGTCTGTACAGCCTATATCATTGGGTCTGTACAACCTGTATCATTGGGTCTGTACAGCCTATATCATTGGGTCTGTAAAACCTGTATCATTGGGTCTGTACAACCTGTATCATTGGGTCTGTACAACCTGTATTATTGGGTCTGTACAACCTGTATCATTGGGTCTGTACAACCTGTATTATTGGGTCTGTACAACCTGTATCATTGGGTCTGTACAGCCAGTATCATTGGGTCTGTACAACCTGTATTATTGGGTCTGTACAACCTGTATTATTGGGTCTGTACAACCAGTATCATTGGGTCTGTACAACCTGTATTATTGGGTCTGTACAACCTGTATCATTGGGTCTGTACAACCTGTATCATTGGGTCTGTACAACCTGTATCATTGGGTCTGTACAACCTGTATCATTGGGTCTGTACAACCTGTATCATTGGGTCTGTACAACCTGTATCATTGGGTCTGTACAGCCTATATCATTGGGTCTGTACAACCTGTATCATTGGGTCTGTACAGCCTATATCATTGGGTCTGTAAAACCTGTATCATTGGGTCTGTACAACCTGTATCATTGGGTCTGTACAACCTGTATTATTGGGTCTGTACAACCTGTATCATTGGGTCTGTACAACCTGTATTATTGGGTCTGTACAACCTGTATCATTGGGTCTGTACAGCCAGTATCATTGGGTCTGTACAACCTGTATTATTGGGTCTGTACAACCTGTATTATTGGGTCTGTACAACCAGTATCATTGGGTCTGTACAACCTGTATTATTGGGTCTGTACAACCTGTATCATTGGGTCTGTACAACCTGTACCATTGGGTCTGTACATCATTGGGTCTGTACAACCTGTATCATTGGGTCTGTACAGCCAGTATCATTGGGTCTGTACAACCTGTACCATTGGGTCTGTACATCATTGGGTCTGTACAACCTGTATCATTGGGTCTGTACAACCTGTATCATTGGGTCTGTACAACCTGTATCATTGGGTCTGTACAACCTGTACCATTGGGTCTGTACAACCTGTATCATTGGGTCTGTACAACCTGTATCATTGGGTCTGTACAACCTGTATCATTGGGTCTGTACAACCTGTATCATTGGGTCTGTACAGCCTGTACCATTGGGTCTGTACATCATTGGGTCTGTACAACCTGTATCATTGGGTCTGTACAACCTGTACCATTGGGTGTGTACAACCTGTACCATTGGGTCTGTACAACCTGTATCATTGGGTCTGTACAACCTGTATCATTGGGTCTGTACAACCTGTATCATTGGGTCTGTACAACATGTATTATTGGGTCTGTACAACCTGTATCATTGGGTCTGTACAACCTGTATCATTGGGTCTGTACAACCTGTACCATTGGGTCTGTACATCATTGGGTCTGTACAACCTGTATCATTGGGTCTGTACAACCTGTATCATTGGGTCTGTACAACCTGTATCATTGGGTCTGTACAACCTGTACCATTGGGTCTGTACATCATTGGGTCTGTACAACCTGTATCATTGGGTCTGTACAACCTGTATCATTGGGTCTGTACAACCTGTATCATTGGGTCTGTACAACCTGTATCATTGGGTCTGTACAGCCTGTACCATTGGGTCTGTACATCATTGGGTCTGTACAACCTGTATCATTGGGTCTGTACAACCTGTACCATTGGGTCTGTACAACCTGTATCATTGGGTCTGTACAACCTGTACCATTGGGTCTGTACAACCTGTATCATTGGGTCTGTACAACCTGTATCATTGGGTCTGTACAACCTGTATCATTGGGTCTGTACAACCTGTATTATTGGGTCTGTACAACCTGTATCATTGGGTCTGTACAACCTGTATCATTGGGTCTGTACAACCTGTATCATTGGGTCTGTACAACCTGTATCATTGGGTCTGTACAACCTGTATCATTGGGTCTGTACAACCTGTATCATTGGGTCTGTACAACCTGTATCATTGGGTCTGTACAACCTGTACCATTGGGTCTGTACAACCTGTATCATTGGGTCTGTACAACCTATATCATTGGGTCTGTACAACCTGTATCATTGGGTCTGTACAACCTGTATCATTGGGTCTGTACATCATTGGGTCTGTACAACCTGTATCATTGGGTCTGTACATCATTGGGTCTGTACAACCTGTACCATTGGGTCTGTACAACCTGTATCATTGGGTCTGTACAACCTGTATCATTGGGTCTGTACAACCTGTACCATTGGGTCTGTACAACCTGTATCATTGGGTCTGTACAACCTATATCAT
Source organism: Lepidochitona cinerea (assembly GCA_963971465.1). Lineage (NCBI taxonomy): Eukaryota > Metazoa > Mollusca > Polyplacophora > Chitonida > Tonicellidae > Lepidochitona > Lepidochitona cinerea. The sequence goes on along the minus strand of OZ020563.1, from coordinate 2,521,788 downwards.
TGGGTCTGTACAACCTGTATCATTGGGTCTGTACAACCTGTATCATTGGGTCTGTACAACCTGTACCATTGGGTCTGTACAACCTGTATCATTGGGTCTGTACAACCTGTATCATTGGGTCTGTACAACCTGTACCATTGGGTCTGTACAACCTGTATTATTGGGTCTGTACAACCTGTATTATTGGGTCTGTACAACCTGTATCATTGGGTCTGTACAACCTGTATCATTGGGTCTGTACAACCTGTACCATTGGGTCTGTACAACCTGTATCATTGGGTCTGTACATCATTGGGTCTGTACAACCTGTACCATTGGGTCTGTACAACCTGTATTATTGGGTCTGTACAACCTGTACCATTGGGTCTGTACATCATTGGGTCTGTACAACCTGTATCATTGGGTCTGTACAACCTGTATCATTGGGTCTGTACAACCTGTATCATTGGGTCTGTACAACCTGTATCATTGGGTCTGTACAACCTGTATTATTGGGTCTGTACAACCTGTATCATTGGGTCTGTATCGCTGGGTCTGTTTCATTGGGTCTGTACAACCTGTATCATTGGGTCTGTACAACCTGTATCATTGGGTCTGTACAACCTGTATCATTGGGTCTGTACAGCCTGTATCATTGGGTCTGTACAACCTGTACCATTGGGTCTGTACAACCTGTATCATTGGGTCTGTACAACCTGTATCATTGGGTCTGTACAGCCAGTATCATTGGGTCTGTACAACCAGTATCATTGGGTCTGTACAACCTGTATCATTGGGTCTGTACAGCCAGTATCATTGGGTCTGTACAACCTGTATCATTGGGTCTGTACAACCTGTATCATTGGGTCTGTACAACCTGTACCATTGGGTCTGTACATCATTGGGTCTGTACAACCTGTATCATTGGGTCTGTACATCATTGGGTCTGTACAACCTGTACCAGTGGGTCTGTACAACCTGTATCATTGGGTCTGTACAACCTGTACCATTGGGTCTGTACATCATTGGGTCTGTACAACCTGTATCATTGGGTCTGTACAACCTGTATCATTGGGTCTGTACAACCTGTATCATTGGGTCTTTACAACCTGTATCATTGGGTCTGTACAACCTGTATCATTGGGTCTGTACAGCCAGTATCATTGGGTCTGTACAACCAGTACCATTGGGTCTGTACAACATGTACAACCTGTATCATTGGGTCTGTACAACCTGTAATATTGGGTTTGTACAACCTGTATCATTGGGTCTGTACAACCTGTAATATTGGGTCTGTACAACCTGTATCATTGGGTCTGTACAAATGTACATCATTGGATCTGTACAACCTGTATCATTGGGTCTGTACAACCTGTATCATTGGATCTGTACAACTTGTATCATTGGGTCTGTACATCATTGGGTCTGTACAACCTGTATTATTGGGTCTGTACAACCTGTATTATTGGGTCTGTACAACCTGTATTATTGGGTCCTAGTTCTATGCGCTTCAGAACTGTACCCTTGGGTGTACTATGTGCTTCAATCTTGGTTGTACCAGTCTCAACTGCTTCTATCCCAGACATAAAACAAATGGGAAGAAAAAAGGTGAAAAAAAAACTGAACAAAATAAAAGGAGACTGCCCAAACCAATATTCAAAATACTAACCCAGATATAAGCAAACAATAGTCCAGATATGCCCAGAATTTCACCATTTGCTAGAGAAGCAGAAAAGTTTATTTTTTTCCAATTTCTATCCTATTATTGGTTATTAAATAATAAGAATACCTTTAAACTCACTAACTAATTAACCTAATCTCTTGACGAAGTTGAACTTACTTTGGATTTGACTATGTGTTTCATGGCAGCAGATACGGCATCTCTCTCTTCCTCCAAAGTATTCTTTCTGGAATTTAACTCTGTAAAAAGTCTGTAGTCTTCAATCTAAAAAAGAATTCTGTTGTGTAGTTAAGATTCATTGATTGGGGTTTTATGCAGATTATTTCAATTATATGGTGGCGTTGCCAAGTTTAGTGAGAGAGAAGATCAGGCTCATTGCCCGGAGGAAACCCCCCACCTTCGACGAGTACCTGGCAACTCTTCCACATACGGCGACCGAGTAAAAAATCCCCTCAGAAAAGAATTTGTTAATTTTTATTTTAGTCTGAGTGTGATTTGAAGTGTCACCACTATTTCATTGTAGATGGTTTTGTGCTGGATTGTTTAATTAGGCAATAACAACTGACTGATGGAGAAAACCCAGCCTGGATCTAAAACTTGGTAACCTCCTACACCGGTAAAAATGTACAAAGACATTAACACAAAAATTTCCTAAAAGGAATAAGAAACCGACAGTCTGTCACACTCAAATGTGGTAAACTATGTACATGAGTAAATTTGTCTTCATTATCACTGTCCGTTATTTTATCTTTACATCATGATGAATATCTACAGAGTGCCCTGATTGTGGCATGACAAATGTAAGCTATATATTTATGAACACTAAAACACACGGGCACAGGGAAAATCTTCTTGACTAAAATAATCATGGAGACAAGTTTCTTACTGTGTTAAAAAGTGGCATATCGTTTAGACCTTTAGACCTTTAAAATAAACCACAACCCATGATATTTCATTAGGTTGACAACAGACATGAGTTTGGCCTTAGTCAGTAGAATTTTCTGGAAAAGATAATTTGGCTACAAATCATCAGTATTTTAGGTAAATCTAACACGCTGATTTGCTATAGGTTTAGATAGTAATCAATCAGCTCTGATATTTTTGAACATTCACAACCAAAATCCGAGATAATAGGACACACTGGGGGCATTGAATGCTTGGGTCAGTTTTCAATGGGTTTGTGTATTTTTGAAATATAGAGTACCCTGTTTATTGAAAGGTCAAATTCCAAAGAGCAATACTGCGTATATAGTCTTTTTCTTCAAGGGAACGAAGAATTCTATTGCAATCTCCAACATTTTCAGGCCTTATTTCCTTATCAAGTTTTTGGTAATAAAGGGTTGTTTAGCTGCCGTTTTACCTCCTCAATCATAATCGTGTCTAGACATACATACACATGTATAATCATCATTTTCGAGCATTTATCAGCAGGTTTTATAAGGATATATGCTTTGATGTCCCATTAGCTTACTTAAAGCGAGACGTTCTGACTTAGTAAGGCTATGTTGGTTTCTAGGATTAGCTAAACCATCAAATTTCCTAGATACAAAGTCACGACGTACGTTTATATTTAGATCATACATGTGAAAAGGGGGCGTGTAGCCGCTTTAAGAAACTACTGCTTGGGGGTGGCTAAGATTACAGACATGATTCTGGAAACCTGTCTTTTTTGAGAGATCCGCCCACCCCTGTTTCGACCATGCTAGGATTTGTTATCAAGTTAGAAAAAAGCGAACAAAATTTCCTCAAATATGACTATGATTGATGTTCACCTTTTTCATAATTAATTTTGACACTAAGGAAGAGTTTCTTAGAAACAAATATAAAATTAAAGATCTTAAAAAAAACTGGATTTCGGGCAGAAAAAAACGGAAGTCGGAAGAAAAAAACCCGGAAGTCAAAAGAAAAAAACTTGATTTGGGGTTGTAAAAAAGCTGAAAACCCTGAAAAGAATCCTACCTGAGATTATATGTAAACAAAACAATTTAAAAAAAAACCTATAAAACCCCTTAATGAACGGTCTACAAGGGGAAAGAATATTACCAGTGATCATCCCAACGCCTTCCCATTAGCTGTGCAGCAGTAAAATGTGTGATTTTTTTTTAAATCAGTAATTTTCCATTGGACGGATGCTTACAGATGAGATGCATTATCTTTTTATAATTTAGGAAATAAGAAAGAACATATGTGATTAAGTGCAAGGGATTGATTGATTGTTTGGTGTTTTACGCCGCGCTCAAGATTATTTCCAGTTTTATAGTGGGAGGAAACCGGGCTCTATGCCCAGTGGAAACCCACGACCTTCCGTTAGTAACTGGCAACCATCCCACATAGGTCGTTCGAGTGAAAACCCAGTCAGAAAATTTTCCAATTTTTTGTGACTGATTTGGATTCAAACCCGCGACCCATTGGTGGAAGGCTGACATCACTAGTTCGTAGGACTTACTTAAGAGATCAGGGCCTAGTTTCACAAAGCGATCTTAGCTACATGTAAGTGTGATCTTAACTACCATGGCAACAAATGCTAAAGGTATACGTTGCCATTGGTAATTAAGATCACCTTAAGCTAAGATCACTTTGTGAAACTGAGCCCAGATATTTTAGGGTGTAAAATCCAAATTTTCAACAGTGTATGTCAATTTTAATGATTATATACAATTCTTGGGAAAAAATCTTACTTACAATTGATTGCAGATGAATGGTTATGTGTCTTTTTCTAAGACTTTCTTGCAGGCTTTCTAAACCCTGTTGTAATCTCCAGTCCAGGTCGAGGTCAACCTGGGTCACAGCCGTATGTTGACCAATCGCATTACTGATGAACAACGATGAACGTGTTCTTTCTTGATGAATGAGTTGATGAAACTCCATCTTTGAGTATGAATTTTGAGCATGTGACTTCTGAAGCAACCTCTGACCATTGCACGATGTATGAAATAATTTCCCACAAGAAGGCTGAATTAACGTCCGACCATTGCACGATGTATGAAATAATTTTCCACAAGAAGGCTGAATTACAGTCTGACCATTGCTACATATTAAATGGATTGATGTCCGAACAGTAAGTCTTGGAAGATGCATTCTGGGTGGGAAACAAAATCTGTAAAAGAGAAATATTACTATTGATTGATTGATGTTTTACGCAGCACTCAAGATTATTTCACTTAAATGGCGGCGTTGCCAGGTTAAGGGGGGGAGGAAACCAGGCCCATTGCCCGGAGGAAACCCTCAACCTTTGTCGAGTACTTAGCAACTCTTCCACATATGTGACCGACTGAAAAATCCACTCAGAAATTTTTTAATTGATTTGGTCTGAGTGTGATTTGAGCCAACGCAGTATCGACAGAGGGTTGGAAGGTCTGTGTGAGACTGAGGGACAATGAGCCTGGTTGCCTCACCCACTTTTGGGTTGCATGAACATGTAAATTTCCAAGGGCTTTTTCTGTGACCGCTTGAGTTACATGTAGGTTTCCTGAAGGGCTTTTTCTGTGACTGCTTGGGTTTTACTGTGACCGCTTGAGTTACATGTAGGTTTCCTAAGGGCTTTTTCTGTGACCGCTTGAGTTACATGCACATGTAGGTTTCCTAAAGGGCTTTTTCTGTGACCACTTGAGTTACATGTAGGTTTCCTAAGAGCTTTTTCTGTGACCGCTTGAGTTACTTTGACCCAGACTCGGAAATGAGTAGTCATGTCTAAAAACAATCCTTACGACGGGAGATAGCTTTACCTGTAGAAATATCGTTATTTTTGTATATGCATGGGAATTTATCTTACACAAGAAATATAATTAACAAGCTTTATGATATCAGTCAATATATACTGCCTATAACTTTCAGCTAGGATCAGGTTGTGCCGATATCAGGTTATGATATCAGTCAATATCCACTGCCTATAACTTTCAGCTAGGATCAGGTTGTGCCGATATCAGGTTATGATATCAGTCAATATCCACTGCCTATAACTTTCAGCTAGGATCAGGTTGTGCCGATATCAGGTTATGATATCAGTCAATATCCACTGCCTATAACACAAGAAATATAATTAACAAGCTTTATGATATCAGTCAATATATACTGCCTATAACTTATAGTTATATAAGAATCAAAGAAAGTAATTTGACATTTGAAACATCGTCGTCTTAAATGGCCTACCAGCCTATTAACGCTTCATGCCAGAGCTATCAAGTCTCCTGCTTTTTGCTGCGACACATGAGGAGGTATACATACCGTCCTCGCAGGCTAATGCACAAAATGACTGACGACAGAATTTACAAATTAAGCTTGTGGTACCCATTGGGTGATCATATTTCGTTACATCATCAGATTGCTTACTGCATTACTTACAACAGATTTGGAATCAGTGATAATCAGATAAATCCCAGAAGTGGTCGTACTGAACACTTTAGATATTTACCAATAATCTATTTGAAGACAATTGTACATAACATGTAAAATAAAAATTGCACAACGTTGACACATACAACGAACTGGACACACATGTGACCTGTTGCGGCGAGCATCGTTGATTCTGAAATATTATCCCGGATACTTTTCGTTCAAGGAATAAAGCAAATCCGACCGGGAAATTCAAAGTCAAACATGCCAGTACAGGTAAAGCAACATAACTCGTTCTTGTTGTAGTTTTGTCGAATTTAACACGTGTAGATTGATTGGTTGCTTGATGCATTACGCGATCTATACTATAGTCGATATTTATATATGAATACGGCCGTACGGTATGATTCGTTGACGTGTCGTGTTTTGTCTAAGTGACAATAAGGTAACTGTAGCCCCAGGTGACTATCCTGCCATTCTGTTGTATGGCAGGATAGTCACCTGGGGCTAAGGTAACTGCCGCCAATACCGATGTAATGCGGCTTCCAATGCCTGCAAATTTTGTACAGGAGGCTCTAGGGTTTGAATGTGTCTGCCCATCCTATCTCAAATGTGCTCTAAAGGATACAAATCCGCGTAGTTACCCTTTCAACAGATCCAACGTCTCACTGGAGGGTAATTGTAGAAAACAATGGTCTAACCAGCTGGGAGCGGTGACCATTGTAGTTGAGACGCCATTTTGTCGTAGTTACAGTCCGATGATTTTTTAGCTCCGGCCCCTATTTTCCTACGAAAAAATTGTTTACCGATGCAATAAATGCCTTAAAATGAATGACCAACCTTTTCTGTCTTAGTATCCATTCCCCTTTTATCGAACTATAGGCTTGGGTTGTTGCATTCCATCGATATCGAAAGTGGGTTGGAACATTTTCCCGCGAACAAGGCGGCCATATTGCCTGTGGAATCATGGTTAATTTCGCAAATTTAAAAATGGCTTCCTCCCGTAGCGTTCCGCCCTTCGGGCGTCACAATAGTCAATAACGCTACATACCGGAGCTAACTGGAGGGATGAAACGCAGGTTGGAAGCTAATGGAGGCTATACGTGCTATTGACATTCTGCTCTAGGGATGTGTTCTACACACTCAAAGTGTCATTTTTACCCTGTGAAGCCAGATGGACTCTGAAGTTTCATACTTATAAACATCTTTTTATTTTGTTCAAATACACTTTTGATTTGGCTAACGATATCCTGAATAAATTGTATAGCTTAATTATTGCCATTTATTTAATGGTGATTTCTGATCGCCAGAATGTTGCCCTTTATGGTCACAATTGTTTCTGCAACATCAATTTGCCAACAATATCCCTACACCAATGATTTTATCGATCGGTGCAGACTTTCCAGGTGGGTGCTAAACTTTTTTCTTTGTGTAGGACTAGGCCTATAGACAGGATGTTCTAAAAGAAGCTCGAGAGCGAACCGTTAAACGCTTACAGCCTGGTCGGTCATTTCGTCGTCTTCTAACTTTTTTTCTGGGTTTGTCCTGATTCTATATGTGGAAATAAACCAAAAAAGGTGGGCACTTCGACATGCAGTTTATCAGATGGATGAATAGTTACGCTTTCACAACTCACTATGTTAGGGTTCATCCATGTAGGATCCCTGTTTAGGCCTACATTCAATCAAAACCGTCCGTCAGACAGTAAACAATGTAACACGGAATTACCACTAATTACTCATACTATACCTTTCATCCAAAGTTAAACCAGTCTTAGTAGTAGAAACATGATGAGAGATGTCAACAGCAATACACAACTACTCCCTTTAAAAGGAACGTTTAAACAAATCAAGAAAACAGATGAAGAGACAATTACCCCAAGTAAATTTAGACGACGCTCCCTGTGCACTCCGTTCATCTTTACCTGACGATTGTTGTAAGCTGAACATATTTATAGACCACAGTCACACAGGAATTCCTGATGATGGTTTAATAAACCGAAATATTGAACATTAATTATGCTTTCTTTCTTCGGAGTTGTGACTGTGGTCTATTATGTAAAATTATTCAGTGGGAATCATAGTAGAACATATTTATATTAGATTTTCTCTGTGCCCGTGTGTTTTAGTGTTCATAAATATATTTTCATAGTTAAAACACACTGTTAGAGAAAGCTCTGGGGCCTATAATACCGGTATAACTTTGTAACGTCACAATTGGATATCTTTGTTACGCGGCGTCATTTAGGTGAGCGACGTCATTTAGACCCGCATTAAGCCTAATACACTTTTGAACAATTCAGCCATGCTTTGTAACTTGTTAATTTAAAATGACTTTTCGATTAATAAAGTTTTGATGGGATTGACATTGATACCGTGAAAATGATTTGTATTTTTTTGTGTATGTTTAGGGTTTGTTGAGTTTTTTGTTTTAGGTATATAAGCGCTATTATTTAGTGGCGTCATGCGTATTTAATAGTTACATTGTGACGCTCATGTCGATTTGTTAACGTCACAATCATATGACGTATACCGTTTGTTCTCTAGCAACTCGTGTTTTCATCTCGACAGCTTATGTTCTCATCTGCTTATAGACAGACAAATTCACAACGATGTTAGATATTATTGCCGATCTCAGGTAGGTGAACAGTTTATTGCACTTTGGTTACACGCCTTTTTTAAAGTTGTATGTCTGTGCAATTTTCATATTATTTACTTTGTTTTTTTTCCAATGTATTTAATTTTAGTTGATACAACTCTATGGAGTGTAGGCCCTACGTTCAAGTTGCGTTTAGACCTACAAGTATTATAGACTCCTGACTGGGATTCCAGCATATCTAGTTTACATGTATCCATGGTCATGGGCATTTTATTCAGTTTTCCGGATTTTTTTGCCAGTATTCCGGACAGATTGTTTGTTTTTCAGTTTTCCAGACTTTTTTTTCTAAAAGCTTTCAGATATTGCGCTCAAATTTACACTTGGATCTATTCAATGCTGAGTTATAGATCCAGTTTATTTCGTCCCCCTTCTGTTATAACGGCTTGGGAAGTATAGATCCAGTTTATTTCGTTCCAGTTCTGTTATAACGGCTTGGGAAGTTATAGATCCAGTTTATTTCGTTCCCCTTCTGTTATAACGGCTTGGGAAGTATAGATCCAGTTTATTTCGTTCGCCTTCTGTTATAACGGCTTGGGAAGTTATAGATCCAGTTAATTTCGTTCCCCTTCTGTTATAACGGCTTGGGAAGTATAGATCCAGTTTATTTCGTCCCCCTTCTGTTATAACGGCTTGGGAAGTATAGATCCAGTTTATTTCAACCCCCTTCTGTTATAACGGCTTGGGAAGTATAGATTCAGTTTATTTCGTCCCCCTTCTGTTATAACGGCTTGGGAAGTATAGATCCAGTTTATTTCGTCCCCCTTCTGTTATAACGGCTTGGGAAGTTATAGATCCCGTTTATTTCGTTCCCCTTCTGTTATAACGGCTTGGGAAGTTATAGATCCAGTTTATTTCGTTCCCCTTCTGTTATAACGGCTTGGGAAGTTATAGATCCAGTTTATTTCGTTCCCCTTCTGTTATAACGGCTTGGGAAGTTATAGATCCAGTTTATTTCGTCCCCCTTCTGTTATAACGGCTTGGGAAGTATAGATTCAGTTTATTTCGTCCCCCTTCTGTTATAACGGCTTGGGAAGTATAGATTCAGTTTATTTCGTTCCCCTTCTGTTATAACGGCTTGGGAAGTTATAGATCCAGTTTATTTCGTCCCCCTTCTGTTATAACGGCTTGGGAAGTATAGATTCAGTTTATTTCGTTCCCCTTCTGTTATAACGGCTTGGGAAGTTATAGATCCAGTTTATTTCGTTCCCCTTCTGTTATAACGGCTTGGGAAGTTATAGATCCAGTTTATTTCGTTCCCCTTCTGTTATAACGGCTTGGGAAGTATAGATCCAGTTTATTTCGTACCCCTTCTGTTATAACGGCTTGGGAAGTATAGATCCAGTTTATTTCGTTCCCCTTCTGTTATAACGGCTTGGGAAGTATAGATCCAGTTTATTTCGTCCCCCTTCTGTTGTAACGGCTTGGGAAGTATAGATTCAGTTTATTTCGTTCCCCTTCTGTTATAACGGCTTGGGAAGTATAGATCCAGTTTATTTCGTCCCCCTTCTGTTATAACGGCTTGGGAAGTATAGATCCAGTTTATTTCGTTCCAGTTCTGTTATAACGGCTTGGGAAGTATAGATCCAGTTTATTTCGTCCCCCTTCTGTTATAACGGCTTGGGAAGTATAGATCCAGTTTATTTCGTCCCCCTTCTGTTATAACGGCTTGGGAAGTATAGATCCAGTTTATTTCGTCCCCCTTCTGTTATAACGGCTTGGGAAGTTATAGATTCAGTTTATTTCGTTCCCCTTCTGTCATAACGGCTTGGGAAGTATAGGTCCTGTTAATTTCTTCCCCCTTCTGTTATAACGGCTTGGGAAGTATAGATCCAGTTTATTTCGTCCCCCTTCTGGTATAACGGCTTGGGAAGTATAGATCCAGTTTATTTCGTTCCCCTTCTGTTATAACGGCTTGGGAAGTTATAGATCCAGTTTATTTCGTCCCCCTTCTGTTATAACGGCTTGGGAAGTATAGATCCAGTTTATTTCGTTCCCCTTCTGTTATAACGGCTTGGGAAGTATAGATCCAGTTTATTTCGTTCCCCTTCTGTTATAACGGCTTGGGAAGTATAGATCCAGTTTATTTCGTTCCCCTTCTGTTATAACGGCTTGGGAAGTTATAGTCCTTTGACTTACCGGACTTTTTGTAGACTGAGACCTAAATGCTTTGAGACATTGAGCTGAAATTGACAATTGTATACATTTGGGTCTGTATGTAACGAATTGCAGACCAATATCATATGTTCAAATCGTTCTGGTCCCCATATTATGATTTTTATGTCAGACTAGACTACCGCTAGGAATAACAGATCAATATTAAGTATTGTTTCACTCAATTTGACGTAAATTACAGCCCGTTGATTTTCAAACTTTCAAAAAAATTACGATTCACCGAACTTATTATAAACACCTATCAAAGGACACAAGACGAAGTGGATGTGATGTCGACGGAACCGGAGACGTTTCAAGATGGAACTGGAAGCAAATGGATGTCGCCTTACAAGCCTCTGCAAACGTCAGCCATCCCTGCCCGTGATGTCGCCTTACAAGCCTCTGCAAACTTCAGCCATCTCTGCCCGTGATGTCGCCTTACAAGCCTCTGCAAACTTCTGCCATCTCTGCCCGTGATGTCGCCTTACACGCCTCTGCAAACTTCGGCCACCTCTGCCCGTGATGTCGCCTTACAAGCCTCTGCAAACTTCTGCCATCTCTGCCCGTGATGTCGCCTTACAAGCCTCTGCAAACTTCTGCCATCTCTGCCCGTGATGTCGCCTTACAAGCCTCTGCAAACTTCGGCCATCTCTGCCCGTGATGTCGCCTTACAAACCTCTGCAAACTTCGGCCATCTCTGCCCGTGATGTCGCCTTACAAGCCTCTGCAAACTTCGGCCATCTCTGCCCATAATGTCGCCTTACAAGCCTCTGCAAACTTGTGCCATCTCTGTCCGCCGTAATGTCGCCTTACAAGCCTCTGCAAACTTCGGCCATCTCTGCCCGTGATGTTGCCTTACAAGCCTCTGCAAACTTGTGCCATCTCTGTCCATAATGTCGCCTTACAAGCATCTGCAAACTTCGGCCATCTCTGCCCGTGATGTCGCCTTACAAGCCTCTGCAAACGTCAGCCATCTCTGCCCGTGATGTCGCCTTACAAGCCTTTGCAAACTTCTGTCATCTCTGCCCGTGATGTCGCCTTACAAGCCTCTGCAAACTTGTGCCATCTCTGCCCGTGATGTCGCTAGCTTACAAGCCTCTGCAAACGTCAGCCATCTCTGCCCGTGATGTCGCCTTACAAGCCTATGCAAACTTCGGCCATCTCTGCCCGTGATGTCGCCTTACACGCCTCTGCAAACTTCGGCCATCTCTGCCCGTGATGTCGCCTTACAAGCCTCTGCAAACGTCAGCCATCTCTACCCGTGATGTCGCCTTACAAGCCTCTGCAAACTTCTGTCATCTCTGCCCGTGATGTCGCCTTACAAGCCTCTGCAAACTTCGGCCATCTCTGCCCATGATGTCGCCTTACACGCCTCTGCAAACTTCAGCCATCTCTGCCCGTGATGTCGCCTTACAAGCCTCTGCAAACTTCTGTCATCTCTGCCCGTGATGTCGCCTTACAGGCCTCTGTAAACTTCAGCCATCTCTGCCCGTGATGTCGCCTTACAAGCCTAAGCAAACTTCTGCCATCTCTGCCCGTGATGTCGCCTTACAAGCCTCTGCAAACTTCGGCCATCTCTGCCCGTGATGTCGCCTTACAAGCCTCTGCAAACTTGTGCCATCTCTGCCCGTGATGTCGCCTTACAAGCCTCTGCAAACTTCAGCCATCTCTGCCCGTGATGTCGCCTTACAAGCCTTTGCAAACTTCAGCCATCTCTGCCCGTGATGTCGCCTTACAAGCCTCTACAAACTTCTGCCATCTCTGCCCGTGATGTCGCCTTACAAGCCTCTGCAAACCTCTGCCCGTGATGTCGCCTTACAAGCCTCTGCAAACCTCTGCCCGTGATGTCGCCTTACAAGCCTCTGCAAACCTCTGCCCGTGATGTCGCCTTACAAGCCTCTGCAAACGTCAGCCATCTCTGCCCGTGATATTCCCGAAGGTCTGTGGTTAACTACGTCATTCGTTTGTCCATGTCTTCAGACCTAACGGCTTACTGCGAAGAGGTGACGTCGGATTATTCTAGCGATCTCCTTGCAGGAAAGTACGGCTTTGTGCAGACTAATTAACTGCCAATTGACTTTTTCGGTCATTCGTCTTCACCAAGGATGTGCTGTTACAATGAATAAGGCTGTCAGCGGACGACTTTATAGGCGATATTGGCCATAAGAAGACACTGTGTTTGGCAAACTTCCTGTCGGATGTCTAATGTCATGTACCATTTTCTCGATGTCTTTTATTAAAGCCTATAAAGGCTAGTTTTCGACAAAGTTTCTTAAAATGGCTTGGGCTGGAAAAGTTTTTTTCTTTCTTAAATTGAGATTTTAAAGAGAAACTGTGCGTTTAAAGTCGGCTACCTTGGTGGTTCGATTGTCCGTGTTCGGACATATAGGCTTTCCAGCCATGCGGCGGAGGTTCTAATCAGACTTAAACCAAATAACATTGACACATTTGAGTGGATTTTTCACTCGATCGTCGTATTTGGAAGATTTGACAGGTACTCGCCGAATGTCGGGGTTTCCTCTTGGCAAAGAGCCCGGTTTCCCCCCCAAATGAACCGGACAACGCTGTCCTATATATAAAGTGAAATAATCATGAGTGCGGCGTAAAACAACCAATGGATCAAAATGTGACGGGCATTGCGGAAGGCTTTCAAATCATTGGATTTTTACTGGCGATTTTGAGTGTATGTTGTCTCGTTTTTCGCACATTATACCATTTTCCCTTATTTTGTAGAACTCCTGCGAGCAGCATACACGTGGCTTTCGAGTTTTGACGTTGTTTTTGCGGGGTATCTGACGCCGTTTTATGTCAACAAAAAGACGGCATAATGACGTCAATAATAGCTTCATTGTGACGCTCATGACGTAATAATCATACGACGTATACCGTTTGTTCTCTAGCAACTCACGGTTTCATATCGATAGCTTATGTTCTCATCTGCTTATAGATAGACAAATTCACAACGATGTTAGATATCATTGCCGATCTCAGGTATGTGAACAGTTGTTGTAGTTTGGTTACATACCTTTATTTAAACTGGCACGACTGGTTAAATCATCATTGCCAATCTCAGGTAGGTGAACAGTTGTTGTAGTTTGGTTACATACCTTTATTTAAACTAACACGACTGGTTAAATCATCATTGCCAATCTCAGGTATGTGAACAGTTGTTGTAGTTTGGTTACATACCTTTATTTAAACTGGCACGGCTGGTTAAATCACCATTGCCAATCTCAGGTACGTGAACAGTTGTTGTAGTTTGGTTACATACCTTTATTTAAACTGACACGGCTGGTTAAATCATCATTGCCAATCTCAGGTATGTGAACAGTTGTTGTAGTTTGGTTACATACCTTTATTTAAACTGACACGACTGGTTAAATCATCATTGCCAATCTCAGGTATGTGAACAGTTGTTGTAGTTTGGTTACATACCTTTATTTAATCTGGCACGACTGGTTAAATCATCATTGCCAATCTCAGGTAGGTGAACAGTTGTTGTAGTTTGGTTACATACCTTTATTTAAACTGACACGACTGGTTAAATCATCATTGCCAATCTCAGATATGTGAACAGTTGTTGTAGTTTGGTTACATACCTTTATTTAAACTGGCACGGCTGGTTAAATCATCATTGCCAATCTCAGGTATGTGAACAGTTGTTGTAGTTTGGTTACATACCTTTATTTAAACTGACACGACTGGTTAAATCATCATTGCCAATCTCAGGTATGTGAACAGTTGTTGTAGTTTGGTTACATACCTTTATTTAAACTGGCACGGCTGGTTAAATCATCATGGCCAATCTCAGGTATGTGAACAGTTGTTGTAGTTTGGTTACATACCTTTATTTAAACTGGCACGGCTGGTTAAATCACCATTGCCAATCTCAGGTACGTGAACAGTTGTTGTAGTTTGGTTACATACCTTTATTTAAACTGACACGGCTGGTTAAATCATCATTGCCAATCTCAGGTATGTGAACAGTTGTTGTAGTTTGGTTACATACCTTTATTTAAACTGACACGACTGGTTAAATCATCATTGCCAATCTCAGGTATGTGAACAGTTGTTGTAGTTTGGTTACATACCTTTATTTAAACTGGCACGACTGGTTAAATCATCATTGCCAATCTCAGGTATGTGAACAGTTGTTGTAGTTTGGTTACATACCTTTATTTAAACTGGCACGGCTGGTTAAATCACCATTGCCAATCTCAGGTACGTGAACAGTTGTTGTAGTTTGGTTACATACCTTTATTTAAACTGGCACGACTGGTTAAATCATCATTGCCAATCTCAGGTAGGTGAACAGTTGTTGTAGTTTGGTTACATACCTTTATTTAAACTGGCACGACTGGTTAAATCATCATTGCCAATCTCAGGTAGGTGAACAGTTGTTGTAGTTTGGTTACATACATTTATTTAAACTGACACGGCTGGTTAAATCATCATTGCCAATCTCAGGTATGTGAACAGTTGTTGTAGTTTGGTTACATACCTTTATTTAAACTGGCACGACTGGTTAAATCATCATTGCCAATCTCAGGTATGTGAACAGTTGTTGTAGTTTGGTTACATACCTTTATTTAAACTGGCACGGCTGGTTAAATCATCATTGCCAATCTCAGGTACGTGAACAGTTGTTGTAGTTTGGTTACATACCTTTATTTAAACTGGCACGGCTGGTTAAATCACCATTGCCAATCTCAGGTACGTGAACAGTTGTTGTAGTTTGGTTACATACCTTTATTTAAACTGACACGGCTGGTTAAATCATCATTGCCAATCTCAGGTATGTGAACAGTTGTTGTAGTTTGGTTACATACCTTTATTTAAACTGGCACGACTGGTTAAATCATCATTGCCAATCTCAGGTATGTGAACAGTTGTTGTAGTTTGGTTACATACCTTTATTTAAACTGGCACGGCTGGTTAAATCACCATTGCCAATCTCAGGTACGTGAACAGTTGTTGTAGTTTGGTTACATACCTTTATTTAAACTGGCACGACTGGTTAAATCGTCATTGCCAATCTCAGGTAGGTGAACAGTTGTTGTAGTTTGGTTACATACCTTTATTTAAACTGACACGGCTGGTTAAATCATCATTGCCAATCTCAGGTATGCGAACAGTTGTTGTAGTTTGGTTACATACCTTTATTTAAACTGGCACGACTGGTTAAATCATCATTGCCAATCTCAGGTATGTGAACAGTTGTTGTAGTTTGGTTACATACCTTTATTTAAACTGACACGACTGGTTAAATCATCGTTGCCAATCTCAGGTATGTGAGCAGTTGTTTTAGTTTGGTTACATACCTTTATTTAAACTGACACGACTGGTTAAATCATCATTGCCAATCTCAGGTAAGTGAACAGTTGTTGTAGTTTGGTTACATACCTTTATTTAAACTGACACGACTGGTTAAATCATCACTGCCAATCTCAGGTAGGTGAACAGTTGTTGTAGTTTGGTTACATACCCCTTTATTTAAACTGGCACGACTGGTTAAATCATCATTGCCAATCTCAGGTAGGTGAACAGTTGTTGTAGTTTGGTTACATACCTTTATTTAAACTGACACGGCTGGTTAAATCATCATTGCCGATCTCAGGTATGTGAACAGTTGTTGTAGTTTGGTTACATACCTTTATTTAAACTGGCACGACTGGTTAAATCATCATTGCCAATCTCAGGTAGGTGAACAGTTGTTGTAGTTTGGTTACATACCTTTATTTAAACTAACACGACTGGTTAAATCATCATTGCCAATCTCAGGTATGTGAACAGTTGTTGTAGTTTGGTTACATACCTTTATTTAAACTGGCACGGCTGGTTAAATCACCATTGCCAATCTCAGGTACGTGAACAGTTGTTGTAGTTTGGTTACATACCTTTATTTAAACTGACACGGCTGGTTAAATCATCATTGCCAATCTCAGGTATGTGAACAGTTGTTGTAGTTTGGTTACATACCTTTATTTAAACTGACACGACTGGTTAAATCATCATTGCCAATCTCAGGTATGTGAACAGTTGTTGTAGTTTGGTTACATACCTTTATTTAATCTGGCACGACTGGTTAAATCATCATTGCCAATCTCAGGTAGGTGAACAGTTGTTGTAGTTTGGTTACATACCTTTATTTAAACTGACACGACTGGTTAAATCATCATTGCCAATCTCAGATATGTGAACAGTTGTTGTAGTTTGGTTACATACCTTTATTTAAACTGGCACGGCTGGTTAAATCATCATTGCCAATCTCAGGTATGTGAACAGTTGTTGTAGTTTGGTTACATACCTTTATTTAAACTGACACGACTGGTTAAATCATCATTGCCAATCTCAGGTATGTGAACAGTTGTTGTAGTTTGGTTACATACCTTTATTTAAACTGGCACGGCTGGTTAAATCATCATGGCCAATCTCAGGTATGTGAACAGTTGTTGTAGTTTGGTTACATACCTTTATTTAAACTGGCACGGCTGGTTAAATCACCATTGCCAATCTCAGGTACGTGAACAGTTGTTGTAGTTTGGTTACATACCTTTATTTAAACTGACACGGCTGGTTAAATCATCATTGCCAATCTCAGGTATGTGAACAGTTGTTGTAGTTTGGTTACATACCTTTATTTAAACTGACACGACTGGTTAAATCATCATTGCCAATCTCAGGTAGGTGAACAGTTGTTGTAGTTTGGTTACATACCTTTATTTAAACTGACACGGCTGGTTAAATCATCATTGCCAATCTCAGGTATGTGAACAGTTGTTGTAGTTTGGTTACATACCTTTATTTAAACTGGCACGACTGGTTAAATCATCATTGCCAATCTCAGGTATGTGAACAGTTGTTGTAGTTTGGTTACATACCTTTATTTAAACTGGCACGGCTGGTTAAATCATCATTGCCAATCTCAGGTACGTGAACAGTTGTTGTAGTTTGGTTACATACCTTTATTTAAACTGGCACGGCTGGTTAAATCACCATTGCCAATCTCAGGTACGTGAACAGTTGTTGTAGTTTGGTTACATACCTTTATTTAAACTGACACGGCTGGTTAAATCATCATTGCCAATCTCAGGTATGTGAACAGTTGTTGTAGTTTGGTTACATACCTTTATTTAAACTGGCACGACTGGTTAAATCATCATTGCCAATCTCAGGTATGTGAACAGTTGTTGTAGTTTGGTTACATACCTTTATTTAAACTGGCACGGCTGGTTAAATCACCATTGCCAATCTCAGGTACGTGAACAGTTGTTGTAGTTTGGTTACATACCTTTATTTAAACTGGCACGACTGGTTAAATCGTCATTGCCAATCTCAGGTAGGTGAACAGTTGTTGTAGTTTGGTTACATACCTTTATTTAAACTGACACGGCTGGTTAAATCATCATTGCCAATCTCAGGTATGCGAACAGTTGTTGTAGTTTGGTTACATACCTTTATTTAAACTGGCACGACTGGTTAAATCATCATTGCCAATCTCAGGTATGTGAACAGTTGTTGTAGTTTGGTTACATACCTTTATTTAAACTGACACGACTGGTTAAATCATCGTTGCCAATCTCAGGTATGTGAGCAGTTGTTTTAGTTTGGTTACATACCTTTATTTAAACTGACACGACTGGTTAAATCATCATTGCCAATCTCAGGTAAGTGAACAGTTGTTGTAGTTTGGTTACATACCTTTATTTAAACTGACACGACTGGTTAAATCATCACTGCCAATCTCAGGTAGGTGAACAGTTGTTGTAGTTTGGTTACATACCCCTTTATTTAAACTGGCACGACTGGTTAAATCATCATTGCCAATCTCAGGTAGGTGAACAGTTGTTGTAGTTTGGTTACATACCTTTATTTAAACTGACACGGCTGGTTAAATCATCATTGCCGATCTCAGGTATGTGAACAGTTGTTGTAGTTTGGTTACATACCTTTATTTAAACTGGCACGACTGGTTAAATCATCATTGCCAATCTCAGGTAGGTGAACAGTTGTTGTAGTTTGGTTACATACCTTTATTTAAACTAACACGACTGGTTAAATCATCATTGCCAATCTCAGGTATGTGAACAGTTGTTGTAGTTTGGTTACATACCTTTATTTAAACTGGCACGGCTGGTTAAATCACCATTGCCAATCTCAGGTACGTGAACAGTTGTTGTAGTTTGGTTACATACCTTTATTTAAACTGACACGGCTGGTTAAATCATCATTGCCAATCTCAGGTATGTGAACAGTTGTTGTAGTTTGGTTACATACCTTTATTTAAACTGACACGACTGGTTAAATCATCATTGCCAATCTCAGGTATGTGAACAGTTGTTGTAGTTTGGTTACATACCTTTATTTAATCTGGCACGACTGGTTAAATCATCATTGCCAATCTCAGGTAGGTGAACAGTTGTTGTAGTTTGGTTACATACCTTTATTTAAACTGACACGACTGGTTAAATCATCATTGCCAATCTCAGATATGTGAACAGTTGTTGTAGTTTGGTTACATACCTTTATTTAAACTGGCACGGCTGGTTAAATCATCATTGCCAATCTCAGGTATGTGAACAGTTGTTGTAGTTTGGTTACATACCTTTATTTAAACTGACACGACTGGTTAAATCATCATTGCCAATCTCAGGTATGTGAACAGTTGTTGTAGTTTGGTTACATACCTTTATTTAAACTGGCACGGCTGGTTAAATCATCATGGCCAATCTCAGGTATGTGAACAGTTGTTGTAGTTTGGTTACATACCTTTATTTAAACTGGCACGGCTGGTTAAATCACCATTGCCAATCTCAGGTACGTGAACAGTTGTTGTAGTTTGGTTACATACCTTTATTTAAACTGACACGGCTGGTTAAATCATCATTGCCAATCTCAGGTATGTGAACAGTTGTTGTAGTTTGGTTACATACCTTTATTTAAACTGACACGACTGGTTAAATCATCATTGCCAATCTCAGGTATGTGAACAGTTGTTGTAGTTTGGTTACATACCTTTATTTAAACTGGCACGACTGGTTAAATCATCATTGCCAATCTCAGGTATGTGAACAGTTGTTGTAGTTTGGTTACATACCTTTATTTAAACTGGCACGGCTGGTTAAATCACCATTGCCAATCTCAGGTACGTGAACAGTTGTTGTAGTTTGGTTACATACCTTTATTTAAACTGGCACGACTGGTTAAATCATCATTGCCAATCTCAGGTAGGTGAACAGTTGTTGTAGTTTGGTTACATACCTTTATTTAAACTGGCACGACTGGTTAAATCATCATTGCCAATCTCAGGTAGGTGAACAGTTGTTGTAGTTTGGTTACATACCTTTATTTAAACTGACACGGCTGGTTAAATCATCATTGCCAATCTCAGGTATGTGAACAGTTGTTGTAGTTTGGTTACATACCTTTATTTAAACTGGCACGACTGGTTAAATCATCATTGCCAATCTCAGGTATGTGAACAGTTGTTGTAGTTTGGTTACATACCTTTATTTAAACTGGCACGGCTGGTTAAATCATCATTGCCAATCTCAGGTACGTGAACAGTTGTTGTAGTTTGGTTACATACCTTTATTTAAACTGGCACGGCTGGTTAAATCACCATTGCCAATCTCAGGTACGTGAACAGTTGTTGTAGTTTGGTTACATACCTTTATTTAAACTGACACGGCTGGTTAAATCATCATTGCCAATCTCAGGTATGTGAACAGTTGTTGTAGTTTGGTTACATACCTTTATTTAAACTGGCACGACTGGTTAAATCATCATTGCCAATCTCAGGTATGTGAACAGTTGTTGTAGTTTGGTTACATACCTTTATTTAAACTGGCACGGCTGGTTAAATCACCATTGCCAATCTCAGGTACGTGAACAGTTGTTGTAGTTTGGTTACATACCTTTATTTAAACTGGCACGACTGGTTAAATCGTCATTGCCAATCTCAGGTAGGTGAACAGTTGTTGTAGTTTGGTTACATACCTTTATTTAAACTGACACGGCTGGTTAAATCATCATTGCCAATCTCAGGTATGCGAACAGTTGTTGTAGTTTGGTTACATACCTTTATTTAAACTGGCACGACTGGTTAAATCATCATTGCCAATCTCAGGTATGTGAACAGTTGTTGTAGTTTGGTTACATACCTTTATTTAAACTGACACGACTGGTTAAATCATCGTTGCCAATCTCAGGTATGTGAGCAGTTGTTTTAGTTTGGTTACATACCTTTATTTAAACTGACACGACTGGTTAAATCATCATTGCCAATCTCAGGTAAGTGAACAGTTGTTGTAGTTTGGTTACATACCTTTATTTAAACTGACACGACTGGTTAAATCATCACTGCCAATCTCAGGTAGGTGAACAGTTGTTGTAGTTTGGTTACATACCCCTTTATTTAAACTGGCACGACTGGTTAAATCATCATTGCCAATCTCAGGTAGGTGAACAGTTGTTGTAGTTTGGTTACATACCTTTATTTAAACTGACACGGCTGGTTAAATCATCATTGCCAATCTCAGGTAGGTGAACAGTTGTTGTAGTTTGGTTACATACCTTTATTTAAACTGGCTCGACTGGTTAAATCATCATTACCAATCTCAGTTAGGTGTACAGTTGTTGTAGTTATATATTGGTATGACTGAACAAATTTCAAATTATTTGCTTTACTTTTTATCTGAAGAACAATCGGCCTTGGTTAAGGTTAAGGATTTCTGACCGGAATTCTATGGTGGCTGTTTTGTGCCATTTCACTTGGTCAAATCAACGCGAAAATAAGAAAACATGAAGTTTTAGACCTCTTATCTCATTTTTGCTTTGGGTCCTATAGCGAAAACAACAAAACAAGACGAAAGCAACAAATAGCGAGAAGAAAACCCAACGCTTTATTTGTGCCAAATGTTTCGTAATCTCTTATTTTGCCTGACATTCTATCAAGATTTAAAGCGAACGTCAGAAAACGCAAAATTTCTTCCTTGATACGTGTTTTCTTGTTTTCGCTGGGCTCGCCATGCAGACGCCGTAAGCTGAAGTGGAAACAAGAAATCGCGATACCTCCCTTACATGTCAGTTTGTTTGTATAGTTTGCCGTCTCAAATTTTTCGGCAGGCCTTTTGTTTCCCTCAAACCAGTTCCGTCGTCTATATTTTTCCAGATAAAGTCGGTAAAATAATAATGTACAAGTAGAGCGTGCACATAATTCAAATCATTTGGGCGCTTTTGTGCATGCCCTGGCTCGTAGTTTCTTTTTTAAATTGCGTGTACAAAACAAGTCAAGTGTTTTTTTGTTTTTTTTTTCTTTTTTACCCTACCCAGACAAGTGTTGAGTAAATAAAGTTGGAATTCATTATTTTGAAAGTAAGACATATTTTGCCAGTTCTGAATATGGTCGTCTTATACTAACTAGCGGCCCAATGTCAGAGATCATTTGCCAGCTTTGGATACGGTCGTCTTATACTTACTAGCGGCCCAATGTCAGAGATCATTTGCCAGCTTTGAATACGGTCGTCTTATACTAACTAGCGGCCCAATGTCAGAGATCATTTGCCAGCTTTGAATACGGTCGTCTTATACTAACTAGCGTCCCAGTGTCAGAGATCACCTGCCAGCGCTGATAACATCTTATTCATGTCTGTGAACTGTAACCCCAAAAATATATTTACTTTGTTATGCTTAAAACAGTTGAAATTGACTTTTTCTGTTTCTACTTATAGATTTGATTTTGAAAAAGACTACCTGTTGGACATCCATCAGTGGACCCAGCAATTTACCAAAAGGGGTGTTCTCCTGGACCACTACCTTCGATCTCAATCAGGTAATTTGATTTTCGTTCTTATGTTGTTTTTTTTAATTTGAAACGTACTTTTTTTAATTTTTAAATCTTCAAAGGCAATTTCTCCCCGAAATGCCGGAATCATTCTTTGGTTGGTTATCTGCTTTCAGCAGTTGTGGAATCACTGTTGAACAGATATCGATTTCAATTTTTCTTAAAACACGATTTGCTGTTTTGAAAGGTGCGACAAAGATCCTTGTATAAACTTTAGTTGACAATTAAAAATGTTTAATGTATTACCCTACAGATATCATAGAGGCAGAATTGTTAGGGAATGAGTTTTATGCCATTGTTGGTGTAACCGGCCGGGTAAAAAGGGGTTTATTGTGCGGCCACAGAGGAGGGAGACCACTCGGAGCTGTACCATGGCCAAGGAATGACGAGTAAGTCCATACACTGTGTAATTCTGTGACAATAGGTTTTCTACTGATTGATCGATGTTTTACCCCGAACTCAAGATTATTTCACTTATATGGCGGCTTTGCCACGTTTAGTGGGAGAGGAAACCGGGTTCCTTGCCTAGAGGAAAGCCCCGACCTTCGGCGAGTACCTAGCCACTCTTCCACATACGGCGATCGAGTGAAAAATCCACTCAGAAATTGTTCAGTTTTTATTTGGTCTGAGTGTGATTCGAACCGGCGCTGCATCGATGGAAGGTCTGTGTGGGACTGAGGAACGGTCACTCTAACCCACTGGACAACCAATGTCTCCAGCTATCGAATAAAATGTTCCCAGACAATATCTGATCAGATGTCTAAGGAAGTTTTCCCAGACGATGTCTCCAGCTGATCAGATGTCTAAGGAAGTCTTCTCAGACGATGTCTCCAGCTGATCAGATGTCTAAGGAAGTCTTCTCAGACGATGTCTCCAGCTGATCAGATGTCTAAGGAAGTCTTCCCAGACGATGTCTCCAGCTGATCAGATGTCTAAGGAAGTCTTCTCAGACGATGTCTCCAGCTGATCAGATGTCTAAGGAAGTCTTCTCAGACGATGTCTCCAGCTGATCAGATGTCTAAGGAAGTCTTCTCAGACGATGTCTCCAGCTGATCAGATGTCTAAGGAAGTCTTCTCAGACGATGTCTCCAGCTGATCAGATGTCTAAGGAAGTCTTCTCAGACGATGTCTCCAGCTGATCAGATGTCTAAGGAAGTCTTCTCAGACGATGTCTCCAGCTAATCAGATGTCTAAGGAAGTCTTCTCAGACGATGTCTCCAGCTGATCAGATGTCTAAGGAAGTCTTCCCAGACGATGTCTCCAGCTAATCAGATGTCTAAGGAAGTCTTCTCAGACGATGTCTCCAGCTGATCAGATGTCTGAGGAAGTCTTCCCAGACGATGTCTCCAGCTGATCAGATGTCTAAGGAAGTCTTCTCAGACGATGTCTCCAGCTGATCAGATGTCTAAGGAAGTCTTCTCAGACGATGTCTCCAGCTGATCAGATGTCTGAGGAAGTCTTCTCAGACGATGTCTCCAGCTGATCAGATGTCTAAGGAAGTCTTCTCAGACGATGTCTCCCGCTGATCAGATGTCTGAGGAAGTCTTCTCAGACGATGTCTCCAGCTGATCAGGTGTCTAAGGAAGTCTTCTCAGACGATGTCTCCCGCTGATCAGATGTCTGAGGAAGTCTTCCCAGACGATGTCTCCAGCTGATCAGGTGTCTAAGGAAGTCTTCTCAGACGATGTCTCCAGCTGATCAGATGTCTAAGGAAGTCTTCTCAGACGATGTCTCCAGCTGATCAGATGTCTAAGGAAGTCTTCCCAGACGATGTCTCCCGCTGATCAGATGTCTAGGGAAGTCTTCTCAGACGATGTCTCCAGCTGATCAGATGTCTAAGGAAGTCTTCCCAGACGATGTCTCCAGCTGATCAGATGTCTGAGGAAGTCTTCTCAGACGATGTCTCCAGCTGATCAGATGTCTATGGAAGTCTTCCCAGACGATGTCTCCAGCTGATCAGATGTCTAAGGAAGTCTTCTCAGACGATGTCTCCAGCTAATCAGATGTCTAAGGAAGTCTTCTCAGACGATGTCTCCAGCTAATCAGACGTCCCTATCTGTCTGAGAACGTTGAAATTCACCGAATGCTTGCATGGAACTCTCTTAACCCGAGGTTACAAGTTGGTCTACCTCTATTATGAAGACAATTAGTACTAAAATATCACACTGGTACGGAAATGTAGACCTTTGGTGGCCATTATACTTTAACATCTCATTGGATGCAGTAGACATGTATCTACTGGCTTCTACATACCCCCCTCCCGACTTCTCCGTCAATTCAAAGCTCTTCAAATTCCATATGTTCTATTTCCTAGTGGTCGAGTCTGGACAGCCTCAACAGTTGGTATTATCGACGAGGATGTCCATACCAACTTTAAACTGAAGAGCCTGTTACAACTCGAGGTTGACACTCTGAAACGTCTACACAATCATCGTAAGGTCAGCACCTAGAGAATTATTATTAAAACTCAAGAGACTTTAACAGACAAAAATTGATAACTCTATCCTATGAAAAAGAAATTCAAAGCCTTTTTTTAACCTTGTTTTATTGCAATTCTACCATTCAGTTACATTGAGAATGTGTCTGGCATTTTTTTTTTTATTGACGTTTCACCTTTTGCGTTCAAAAATTGAACAAAATACTTTGAATGTGACAAACGACAATAATCATTGTGAATCGTTAATTATATCTCAATTTAGAACCCCCCCCCCCCCCCCACTGCCAGCTAACGCCCACCCCTGCCAGCCCATCCCCCCTTGCCACCCCCCCCCCCCCCCTCTGTCAGCCTATCCCCCTTCCCCTGCCAGCCCCCCCCCCCCCCCATTTTCGGTCCAAATTAGATATATAAGACTTGGTATTATTCAAAGCCTTCAGTCATACGGATGCTTCTCTATTTCTAAAGTCAGTGGTTTTCAAATTCTCTGTATATGACAAAGGAGCAGGGTAATGCTCAAGTCAATCAATCAATCAATCAATCTAAAACATTTCTCTATTTCTCTTACAGAGCATTTTAAAAGGTTTTGACAAATATGAATCCATGAAAAAGAGCTCAAGTCCAAAAAACCTTTACAAAGAAGGGAACAAATTGGATGAAATGCTGGCTGAATACAGGGGTATTCTAAACACTGAGATGACTCTGAGACGGCGCTTACTTATGGTAAGGCAAACCAACACTTTTCACTTCCTGAAAATTATTGGCGTTAGTTTTAAGCTTTTGGCTGTAGCACCGGGAAAACTTCAGCCAAAAATAATTCTGAGAAAAATTACATTGATTTTTTTTTTCAGAATCTTTTATGCCGAGTGAAGACGATCGGCGAAAGTCACAAAGACCTACTTTATATTTTCGCCCGCCAGCTCTCCAAAGTAGTGCATACGCTTTGCTATGGGTAAACCAGTTTTCTAAATGTTAGAGGCACGAGCTGCCAAAATTTTGATTTTTTTTTCCCTCATAAATTGGAATAATCTAGACTTTTCAAGTTCTAAGAAAAAAATAAATTATTCAACTTTGGATAAAAACTAAAAATATACTGAGCCTACATCCAATACTTTGGTGCCTCTCGTTTAGTTACTGGCACATTCGTCCCTACAATACAAAGGGAGGCCGATTTCTACATGTTTCTCAATGCTCAACTTATCCAGCCAATGGGGATGTATTTAAAGAAAAATCTTAATTTTTGCAGCTCGTGTCCCTTTAACTTTATTTGCACCTACAGTGATACTTGTAATTGTTTGTTTTGGAATAGATTACAATAACGCTACATACCGGAGCTAGGAATAGATATGTCCGTACTCCAGTCATCTGTCCAGATCGTCAACTCAAAAATCCAGTTCTCACTCTAATTCATGGAATGTTGATAACAATCTCAATCAGTTACAACAAAAAAATACCAGACAAAACATCCGACATCATGATTTCAAAGTTATATCGATTCATTGATTGATGTTTGACGCCCGACTAAAGAATATTTCACTTCTATGGTGGCGTTTTTAGGGTTAGTAGGGAAGGTAACGGGGACATTTACCTGGAGGAAACCCCGGTCTTCCGCGAGTACCTGGCACCTCTTCCACATATGCCTACGCCGATCGAATGAAAAATCCTTTGAGAATTTTTTCAATTTTATTTAGCCTGAATGGGATTTGAACCCGCCATGTATCGAAAGTTATCTGGAAACTAAAGTATTGCAAAAAATATAATACACGGGGGAAAAATTTAGAGGAATATTGTGGAGTTAGAACATTTACGGTAACGAGTTGAGTCAGGCCTACTGTGTCTAGTGGGTGCTGCGTGTTTGTTAGAGTTCAGTTTTATGTACGTTCAGTGTTACAATACATATTTGGAATTTAAAACAGACGTCTTCCTGTTTTTTGAAAACCCCACAATATATACAAAGAACTGATGTCATTGTGGACATAGTTTACCGAATCTCTAACTCTATTTTAGGAGTCCACTAAATCCAGGAGAAACCGATGCTTTTGAGAGACTCTCTACAGCTCCAAGGAGGGTAAATATTATACTCGACTATTTCATAATAAGTTAGTTTACGTGACATTCTTTTTTCACAAAAAAACTGTCTCTTTACTCGGGTGGTTCATCTTGATTTAAACAACACCCATAAATACGATGACGCATTTTATGTTTTTAGAAGTGCCAACATTGTCGGCAAGTCGATGGCGAAACCAAAGGGGGAAATCAGACTGTTTTAAAAGGTTAGTACTCCATTTCTAACACTCAGTTAAAACATTATCTTTTAAGCATTAAACCATATGTGGGTTTGTTATTACTACACAAATAATTTTTATACGCCTGGTCCGTCCGTCTGCATTTGCATCCGGACTACAGTATGTTTATATCTGAAACTGGTGGTTTGGGAATCATGCCTTGCACTCTTGATTCAGCCATGTGTATTCAGACGGGCGTACACTAACTTCACTCTAGTTTCACTCTTTACTATTATTTTGTACAATCAACTGGATAAAGAATCGATATTCTTATCGTTATACTTTAGGGGTAAATAGTCTGTTCTCTGCTTTAAGCTAGGGATTATTTTTTACCTTCGAGCTCTGCCTATAACATCGGTCATTTTGCGTAGGAATACACTAGTACATGTCATCTGTGTTAGCTGAGGTCATGTCTAATTTTCGTGAAAAGTAGTCCTCTCAATCTGCAGAGGTTTTAGTAATTTTTGTGATGTGCCAGTTTCATTTTCATTTATAGCACTAAATACAAGCACATATAATTTATCTTTATTCATTGTTCTAAAGCAGTAAGCTAATTGTTTCTTTATTTTTGTGTCGCCTGAAAGGGGGCACTTAGGGATCACTTTGACGGCGTAGTCTGGCGCCGGCGTCGTCAGCGTCGGCGTCGGCGTCCGGATTGGTTTCCGTGCAATATCTTGAAAACCACTGGCTTAATTTTTTTCAAATTTAAATGGGAAGTTTAATACCTTAATACCCCGCTCAAGTTCGACTTTCGCTAAAATCCGCGCATATTTAATTATTGTACAGGCTTTTGATTGGCTGATACAAATAACTTGGTTTCCGTGCAATATCTTGAAAACCACTGGCTTAATTTTTTTCAAATTTAAATGAGAAGTTTAATACCTTAATACCCCGCTCAAGTTCGACTTTCGCTAAAATCCGCGCATATTTAATTATTGTACAGGCTTTTGATTGGCTCATACAAATAACTTGGTTTCCGTGCAATATCTTGAAAACCACTGGCTTAATTTTTTTCAAATTTAAATGGGAAGTTTAAAACCTTAATACCCCGCTCAATTTTGACTTTCGCTTAAATCCGCGCATATTTAATTATTGTACAGGCTTTTGATTGGCTGATACAAATAACTTGGTTTCCGTGCAATATCTTGAAAACCACTGTCTTAATTTTTTTCAAATTTAAATGGGAAGTTTAATACCTTAATACCCCCCTCAAGTTCGACTTTCGCTAAAATCCGCGCATATTTAATTATTGTACAGGCTTTTGATTGGCTGATACAAATAACTTGGCTTCCGTGCAATATCTTGAAAACCATTGGCTTAATTTTTTTCAAATTTAAATGGGAAGTTTATTACCTTAATACCCCGCTCAAGTTCGACTTTCGCTAACATCCGCGCATATTTAATTACTGTACAGGCTTTTGATTGGCTGATACAAATAACTTGGTTTCCGTGCAATATCTTGAAAACCACTGGCTTAATTTTTTTCAAATTTAAATGGAAAGTTTAATACCTTAATACCCCGCTCAAGTTCGATACATATTTTGCATGTTTTAAGTTAATTGATTTTACTCTTTAGACAACCAATAATGAAACCATTCATTCAGTCAAGCTTCCATTTGCAGGGGAGCCTCCGTAGCTCAGCTAGTAAAGCTTTTTACTCGCATCAACATAAGCCTTCCACCAATACCGCATGGGTAGGATCCTTGTCAGGCCAAAAATTTCATACTGGATTTTTTCGCAAAAGATGAAGGTATATGTGGGATGGTCGCTCGGAGTCAATGAAATGTTGGGGATTTCTTATAAATGTGTAATCTGACGCAGATTATTATTTAATATCTCATATTCAGGTAACATCTTACACAGCATGATATACATATATTCACAAATAAAGTACAACAGTGATTTTTTTTGTGAAAGGTGATGTACCTTCTCCTTGTATATTTATCCTGCCAGGCGACACTTCTACTTCAGTTGAATTCTAGTTTTATTTTCCGTAGCTTTTTACTCGTTGGTTTATCACCTTGTTATTACCGTTACACCTTTAAAGATTTTCTTCATAAGCCCTTGGTCTTGTGTTGGAATCTCAAGTTAAATAAGTGATGTTTTCATCCCTTGGAAAGAGGCGTTAAAATAAATGTTACTTTTTTTTTAACAGGAAAGAAAAAAGAAAAGAAGAAAGAAGGTCGAAGGCAAAAAAATTAAAATTACGGAGGTCATTTATCAAAAAAAAATCAAAAATTTGAAAAAAATATTTTGAAACTAAGACGTGATACATAGTTTATCTTTGGTGATTTATCTATGCTTCAATCAAATTAATTTTTATATGTTTGTTTTATGGAGTATTTTCCCATTGCTGTATGATAACACGGTTTCCTGTGGACATTCCCATTGTTGTATGATAACACGGTTTCCTGTGGACATCCCCATTGCTGTATGACAACACGGTTTCCCGTGGATGTTAATGGACTTATATCTACCGTGTTGTTAAAACATGGTTCTGTTCTGTTGCTTTACCAACAGTTCGAAAGACGAATCTGTCTAACCTAGAAGCGTTACGATACCTCTCCTGACAGGGTACACGTGGATTGTTTTGGTCCCTTTGTGTGTAGTTAAAGTTAGGAAGCTGACGCCTTTTCTCTTCAGTATAGAGCCCGATTTCAATCTCTAGTAATACCAAATGATAGCCTTTCGAGTAGGTAATGTTGAGTGTTACGTAAAAGACTCAGCGAATGTAGGTTATGACTTAACTGTTTATATCTGTCACCTATCTGTTACTTTTAATGAGTCATTTTTACTTTTATAAATAAATAAATATTTATATACATTTAATCTTTATTATTTTTGTTTATTGACACAAAAGGTTTACTCAAAATCATGTTCATGATTATTTTAATGGTGCAACTGAGTTATGTGGGGCTGTCTTCATGACGATGGTCACAATTGAACAGAGGGCTGGTGGTTGTGCTCATGATGATGGTCACGATTGAACAGAGGGCTGGGGGTTGTGTTCATGATGATGGTCACAATTGAACAGAGGGCTAGGGTTGTGTTCACGATGGTCACGATTGAACAGAGGGCTGGGGTTGTATTCATGATGATGGTCACGATTGAACAGAGGACTGGAGGTTGTGTTCATGATGATGGTCACAATTGAACAGAGGACTAGTGGTTGTGTTCGTGATGATGGTCACAATTGAACAGAGGGCTGGGGGTTGTGTTCGTGATGATGGTCACAATTGAACAGAGGGCTGGTGGTTGTGTTCGTGATGATGGCCACGGTTGGACAGAGGGCTGGGGGTTGTGTTCATGATGATGGTTACGATTCAACTTGTGGATGAGGTATGTAAACGGCGGAAAAACGACCGGGAAACGTCGAGAAAATTCATAAAGTCTACGGCCTATAAGAACCGAAATAGTGTCCAAAAAGTAAACAAGATTAGAATAACTTGGACAACCATTCATTCATTCTAAGCCAAAGTTGGTTCAAAACAATACTTTATTGTACATTCTCGAGACTAGAAAAAAGGTTTTGAACTATATGTCTTGAGAAAAATAGCCAATAATTTCAACTTTCTGTTTTAACGTCGAAATATCAAGATTTTGGAAGCTCATGCCACTTTAAGAAATATTTAACACCAAATGCATGATCCTTAAATCGGTTTCACAGGAATTTTATGTTATATAGTTTATTTAATTTATGGTTTTCATTTGTATACTTGTTCCATCCTGTCTGTTAACTGCCTGTCTGAACAATAACATATTAATTTCAACTTGAGCTTGTTGCTCTTTTGAAAATTTTCTTTGACAGGGTTTGAACTTTCCATTTATTATTCCGAGAAAATTAACTAGGGGGAATATAGTTATTGCCTCTATCCATCCGCTCAATAACTTGAGAACGGTTTGATTTTTGCTTTTGAATATCAACTTATCTTAAAATGGCATGAGCTGCCGAAATTCCCACTTTTTTCATAATTTCTGATGGTCACGACAGTAAGAGGCTTTGAAGGCCATCGAAAAACTGAATGATTGGCGTTGGAATGAGGAAAATCCATACAGTATGTGCCCTGTACGAACCAAAAACGTGTTCGAAAAGTAGCAAAATTTAAATAACCGGGACGACCATTCATTCATTCTAAGCCAAAGTTAGTTCAAAACGATACTTTATCGTATATTTTCGAGACTAGAAGCACTAAAAAGCTTCTGAATTATACGTCTTGAGAAAAATAGCCGATAATTTCAATATTCTGTGTTTACGTCAAAATATCAACATTTTGGCAGCTCATGCCCCTTTAAAGGGAAAGAAAATCTAAGCTTTAGACTAGTTTAGATGGAAAGAGTAGAGTTCATTTAGTCCAAAACAACTGTCCAATGTATATTCTATCCCCTCGTATATGAATAATTGAAATTTGAAGGTGGCGTTACAACAGAGAATAAGCTCCATAGGCCATTCACAAGGCCGCCACCATTTTTTCATTAGTTTAATCCAATTATTGTTGAATAAAAATTTATTTGCGTTATAGAGTAGTCATGTGATGCAATTTAGCCAATGGCTTGGGGCCGCTTGGCTAAAAAATGGCGTGAGGTTACATACTGACCTATATATTCGGAGACAATCTTCCCACTTCAAGTTTGTCGCCATATTTTTTGGACCTAAATCTACCATTATACAATAGAGAGCGGTAAAAATACGTCATTATTGATCTAAAAATAGCTACACCAACATCAAGTCATCCTAAAACGGAAAAATGGCTACACAGATAAGCCACTGAAAAGAACATACTTCTGTCTGTTTTTATTAGCTTGAAGTTCACTGGAGGTAATTGGCGTGAATTTTTTTAAGTACTTTGAAGGCTGTTATCGACGATAATCCCTATGTATTTCTAGAGATTTCCCCTCCTTTAATGATTGATTTATTTGTGGATTCATTTCTATTTATCTTGATGCACTACACAGTTAGAGCTTACCAGTTCAGGGTTTTCACCAACAGTGAGCACTGTCGATATATTAAATTGCTCACATGTTATTAAGCAGTCCCTGAAAGGAGATGCTTATAGGTTTTAATGCCGAAACTTTAATAGGTTTATTTACATACAGCAATGACTTAGTGCGTTTCCAGAATCATAAGGGTAGGAACTAATTGGATTGGAAACCGCACCAAATATCAACGGACAATTCAAGAACAGATTTAACTAAAGCCAAGTTACTATCCTTCACTTTCGGGCAGTTTGATGTTCAACACGTATATGTATAGATATATTTCTACCTCTACATCCAATAATATACTGCGATTTTATGAATTGTTGTTGGCACTTTACGCTGCACTCAAGATTAGTTCGCTTATATGGTGACATTGCAAGGCGTATTGAGAAACAATGCTTTATAATAGCTCAGAGGAAACCCCTTCCGTTATTACCTGATAACCATTCTACATTAGAGGAAAACGGTCGAACCACTAAGCGCTAGCAGTTAATAAATTGTAGCATTTTAAACAGCGGTCCGAGGAAAAGTTTAAGATATACATCAAGTATTTCAGATTACAGTTTTATTTTTGGAGGATAAGGTTGAGAAGTTGTTTCTTTTCAGCCAATATAATACCAGGGATAATCGTGAAAACACAAAGGTGCCAGTGCTAGTCGCCATGAACCACACGAGGGAAGGCAATTTTATTTACACGCATATTGTAAAATGATTCCCTTTCAAATAAGCATGCCAGATAAAGTGTGATAAACCTGGCATCATAAGTGGCATTGTCGCCAGGATCATTCTGAAAGTCCGCGGTTTCCTCTTTGCATCGAGAATGACCTCAGCTGAAATGACATCATATGTCGGCGGTTCATCTATACACCCAGAACGGTTTACTGGAGTATGATAAGCACGCAGTCAATGAAAAAGCATTGCCATTACTACTAGGTACAAGAGATCAGTGAACTGATCTTGGCGACCACCATAGAACACCATCAGGAAGTGAGGCTGATTATAAACGAGTCGCAAACTTTATATGTGAAATTGATTTCTTCAGTTGGTGGCTGGCTGGACAAGAACAAAGTTTCTTTAGTAGAAAGTGGCTGTAATCTGAAAACTCCAAACCAACTTTCCTAAATGATTGGTCAAGAGTTTGAAAACGACATCACCGAATGCCAAAATGGATTTGAGAAAGTAAGATCCTATAACGACAAATAATATAACGTAAGAGGATGTTCTATTTCAATTTACTAAGATTGAAATGAAGGATGCTTCGATTTAACTCCTGATAATGTACATCTTTCTTCGAAATACATTTGTCCAACTTAAAATCGATACAACCTTGACCGCATTTACGTACATGTAGCCTCTTTCATAGAGCATTCGTTTTCATAAAGCAATGAACAAACAGTGTCGAAGTATAAATTTGACACAATTACAAGAAGCATTGTCGGCTCACACTAGGCAGGTTCTATAAGATCATCTAACCGCGATTGTATGGCCATTGCATTAAACATATCCAATAGGCCTATATAGAAATGAAATGAATTTACTGAGAACTTCTTTCTCAGCTGCAAGTTTTCTTATTACCGGTAACTAGTAAACTGTCGCTTAGCGGCCATTTTAATAGACCATAATGGTAAACTGTCTGTGGAATTTAATGAAGATCCGACCAGAATTTTTGTTGGAATGGCGATCACAAGAGAGAAAAAGAAGATAAACAAAATGGTCGCTAGGTGACTATTTTAACTTATTCGGTGCCGCAGCTCTGTCCAAGCCACGGCACGTGGCCCGTCAGCCAGACAGCAGAGATTGGCTTAAAGTAGTAAAACCCTGCTGCGAAATTCCTGGCTACATGTACTTGCACACAGGCCAGTCAGTGATATCGCTTGTTTGAGTCCTGTACGCCATTATAATTTATAAAATCCAAAACGATTGTATTGATTGATTGATTGGTGTTTTACGCCGCGCTCAAGATTATTTCACTTATATGGCGGCGTTGCCAGTTTTATTGTGGGAGGAAACCGGGCTCTATGCCCGGAGGAAACCCACGACCTTCCGTTGGTAACTGGCAACCATCCCACAGCCAAAACGATTGTACAGATGTTACTAAGATGCATTTAGTGTTTGTATAAAATCAAAATTCAAATCAAAAGAGGATGTATATCTGTCAAGTGAAGAATGAGTGACGTAACACGACACTAGTCTGATGAGTAAAAATTTAAACATGACAAAAGCCAGTTTAAAAATTAATGGCAAAAAATTCTCGATTCGTTCAGAAATTAGTGTACTCTTATAAAAAAAAATTCATGATCGATTTGATAAAAATATAGGATGGAATAAAAACATTTAAAGTTTACTTTATTGGTAAATAACATTTACAGTTGCGACGTCATTTGCTACCTGAACGCCAATTCGATCGGCAAAAGAGTGATTCTACGTTGCCGTGTATTTTATTTCATTTTGAAATATTCCTTTCTTTCAAGCTCGGAAAAAGACGATATGGATCTTCTTAAGTGTCGTAGGGAACACTCTCCTTCAAAAATATTTAATATTTTTACATTTTTGGAAAGAATTTAGGTGTTTAAAATCCAAATTCGAGAAGGCCATTTTACCGACCTCGAACAGGCCGTGGCGGCCGGCAACACGCATAGATAAACTATTTCTTATTGTCGCCCTTGGAAACCTGAAAGGAGTCGATTTTTATACGTTTTATAATGACCCGAATATTGCAATTTCACACGGAAATAATAAAGCTCCGATAAATGTCTTCTTTCACTACTTTGGAATCCGAAACTCCAAATAACGTCCTCAGTGCCAAAAGAACTTATTTGTCTTTGACTGGGTCATGCCTGAGAAGCCTATTAAAATGCATTTGTAGGGGCCGCGTGATTGACGCATATTTAATTATTGTACAGGCTTTTGATTGGCTGATACAAATAACTTGGTTTCCGTGCAATATCTTGAAAACCACTGTCTTAATTTTTTTCAAATTTAAATGGGAAGTTTAATACCTTAATACCCCCCTCAAGTTCGACTTTCGCTAAAATCCGCGCATATTTAATTATTGTTTTTGATTGGCTGATACAAATAACTTGGTTTCCCTGCAATATCTTGAAAACCACTGGCTTAACTTTTTTCAAATTTAAATGGGAAGTTTAATACCTTAATATCCCGCTCAAGTTCGATTTTCGCTAAAATCCGCGCATATTTAATTATTGTACAGCCTTTTGATTGGCTGATACAAATAACTTGGCTTCCGTGCAATATCTTGAAAACCATTGGCTTAATTTTTTTCAAATTTAAATGGGAAGTTTATTACCTTAATACCCCGCTCAAGTTCGACTTTCGCTAACATCCGCGCATATTTAATTACTGTACAGGCTTTTGATTGGCTGATACAAATAACTTGGTTTCCGTGCAATATCTTGAAAACCACTGGCTTAATTTTTTTCAAATTTAAATGGAAAGTTTAATACCTTAATACCCCGCTCAAGTTCGATACATATTTTGCATGTTTTAAGTTAATTGATTTTACTCTTTAGACAACCAATAATGAAACCATTCATTCAGTCAAGCTTCCATTTGCAGGGGAGCCTCCGTAGCTCAGCTAGTAAAGCTTTTTACTCGCATCAACATAAGCCTTCCACCAATACCGCATGGGTAGGATCCTTGTCAGGCCAAAAATTTCATACTGGATTTTTTCGCAAAAGATGAAGGTATTTGTGGGATGGTCGCTCGGAGTCAATGAAATGTTGGGGATTTCTTATAAATGTGTAATCTGACGCAGATTATTATTTAATATCTCATATTCAGGTAACATCTTACACAGCATGATATACATATATTCACAAATAAACTACAACAGTGATTTTTTTTGTGAAAGGTGATGTACCTTCTCCTTGTATATTTATCCTGCCAGGCGACACTTCTACTTCAGTTGAATTCTAGTTTTATTTTCCGTAGCTTTTTACTCGTTGGTTTATCACCTTGTTATTACCGTTACACCTTTAAAGATTTTCTTCATAAGCCCTTGGTCTTGTGTTGGAATCTCAAGTTAAATAAGTGATGTTTTCATCCCTTGGAAAGAGGCGTTAAAATAAATGTTACTTTTTTTTAACAGGAAAGAAAAAAGAAAAGAAGAAAGAAGGTCGAAGGCAAAAAAATTAAAATTACGGAGGTCATTTATCAAAAAAAAATCAAAAATTTGAAAAAAATATTTTGAAACTAAGACGTGATACATAGTTTATCTTTGGTGATTTATCTATGCTTCAATCAAATTAATTTTTATATGTTTGTTTTATGGAGTATTTTCCCATTGCTGTATGATAACACGGTTTCCTGTGGACATTCCCATTGTTGTATGATAACACGGTTTCCTGTGGACATCCCCATTGCTGTATGACAACACGGTTTCCCGTGGATGTTAATGGACTTATATCTACCGTGTTGTTAAAACATGGTTCTGTTCTGTTGCTTTACCAGCAGTTCGAAAGACGAATCTGTCTTAACCTAGAAGCGTTACGATACCTCTCCTGACA
Organism: Lepidochitona cinerea; assembly: GCA_963971465.1. NCBI lineage: Eukaryota > Metazoa > Mollusca > Polyplacophora > Chitonida > Tonicellidae > Lepidochitona > Lepidochitona cinerea. The sequence continues at coordinate 2,484,920 of OZ020563.1, read as the reverse complement.
GGGTACACGTGGATTGTTTTGGTCCCTTTGTGTGTAGTTAAAGTTAGGAAGCTGACGCCTTTTCTCTTCAGTATAGAGCCCGATTTCAATCTCTAGTAATACCAAATGATAGCCTTTCGAGTAGGTAATGTTGAGTGTTACGTAAAAGACTCAGCGAATGTAGGTTATGACTTAACTGTTTATATCTGTCACCTATCTGTTACTTTTAATGAGTCATTTTTACTTTTATAAATAAATAAATATTTATATACATTTAATCTTTATTATTTTTGTTTATTGACACAAAAGGTTTACTCAAAATCATGTTCATGATTATTTTAATGGTGCAACTGAGTTATGTGGGGCTGTCTTCATGACGATGGTCACAATTGAACAGAGGGCTGGTGGTTGTGCTCATGATGATGATCACGATTAAACAGAGGGCTGGTGGTTGTATTCATGATGATGTTCACGATTAAACAGAGGGCTGTTGGTTGTGCTCATGATGATGATCACGATTAAACAGAGGGCTGGTGGTTGTGTTCATGATGATGGTCACAATTGAACAGAGGGCTGGTTGTTGTGTTCATGATGATGGTCACGATTGAACGAAGGGGGTGGGCTATGTTTATGATGATGTTCACAACTGAACAGAGGGCTGGGTGTTGTGTTCATGATGATGGTCACAATTGAACAGAGGGCTAGGGTTGTGTTCACGATGGTCACGATTGAACAGAGGGCTGGGGTTGTATTCATGATGATGGTCACGATTGAACAGAGGGCTGGGGGTTGTGTTCATGATGATGGTCACGATTGAACAGAGGACTGGAGGTTGTGTTCATGATGATGGTCACAATTGAACAGAGGACTGGTGGTTGTGTTCGTGATGATGGTCACAATTGAACAGAGGGCTGGGGGTTGTGTTCGTGATGATGGTCACAATTGAACAGAGGGCTGGTGGTTGTGTTCGTGATGATGGCCACGATTGGACAGAGGGCTGGGGGTTGTGTTCATGATGATGGTTACGATTCAACTTGTGGATGAGGTATGTAAACGGCGGAAAAACGACCGGGAAACGTCGAGAAAATTCATAAAGTCTACGGCCTATAAGAACCGAAATAGTGTCCAAAAAGTAAACAAGATTTGAATAACTTGGACAACCATTCATTCATTCTAAGCCAAAGTTGGTTCAAAACAATACTTTATTGTACATTCTCGAGACTAGAAAAAAGGTTTTGAACTATATGTCTTGAGAAAAATAGCCAATAATTTCAACTTTCTGTTTTAACGTCGAAATATCAAGATTTTGGAAGCTCATGCCACTTTAAGAAATATTTAACACCAAATGCATGATCCTTAAATCGGTTTCAAAGGAATTTTATGTTATATAGTTTATTTAATTTATGGTTTTCATTCGTATACTTGTTCCATCCTGTCTGTTTTTTCGTTTTTTCTGTTGAACAATAACATATAAATTTCAACTTGAGCTTGTTGCTCTTTTGAAAATTTTCTTTGACAAGGTTTGAACTTTCCATTTATTATTCCGAGAAAATTAACTAGGGGGAATATAGTTATTGCCTCTATCCATCCGCTCAATAACTTGAGAACGGTTTGATTTTTGCTTTTGAATATCAACTTATCTTAAAATGGCATGAGCTGCCGAAATTCCCACTTTTTTCATAATTTCTGATGGTCACGACAGTAAGAGGCTTTGAAGGCCATCGAAAAACTGAATGATTGGCGTTGGAATGAGGAAAATCCAGACAGTATGTGCCCTGTACGAACCAAAAACGTGTTCGAAAAGTAGCAAAATTTAAATAACCGGGACGACCATTCATTCATTCTAAGCCAAAGTTAGTTCAAAACAATACTTTATCGTATATTTTCGAGACTAGAAGCACTAAAAAGCTTCTGAATTATACGTCTTGAGAAAAATAGCCGATAATTTCAATATTCTGTGTTTACGTCAAAATATCAACATTTTGGCAGCTCATGCCCCTTTAAAGGGAAAGAAAATCTAAGCTTTAGACTAGTTTAGATGGAAAGAGTAGAGTTCATTTAGTCCAAAACAACTGTCCAATGTATATTCTATCCCCTCGTATATGAATAATTGAAATTTGAAGGTGGCGTTACAACAGAGAATAAGCTCCATAGGCCATTCACAAGGCCGCCACCATTTTTTCATTAGTTTTATCCAATTATTGTTGAATAAAAATTTATGTGCGTTATAGAGTAGTCATGTGATGCAATTTAGCCAATGGCTTGGGGCCGCTTGGCTAAAAAATGGCGTGAGGTTACATACTGACCTATATATTCGGAGACAATCTTCCCACTTCAAGTTTGTCGCCATATTTTTTGGACCTAAATCTACCATTATACAGTAGAGAGCGGTAAAAATACGTCATTATTGATCTAAAAATAGCTACACCAACATCAAGTCATCCTAAAACGGAAAAATGGCTACACAGATAAGCCACTGAAAAGAACATACTTCTGTCTGTTTTTATTAGCTTGAAGTTCACTGGAGGTAATTGGCGTGAATTTTTTTAAGTACTTTGAAGGCTGTTATCGACGATAATCCCTATGTATTTCTAGAGATTTCCCCTCCTTTAATGATTGATTTATTTGTGGATTCATCACTACACAGTTAGAGCTTACCAGTTCAGGGTTTTCACCAACAGTGAGCACTGTCGATATATTAAATTGCTCACATGTTATTAAGCAGTCCCTGAAAGGAGATGCTTATAGGTTTTAATGCCGAAACTTTAATAGGTTTATTTACATACAGCAATGACTTAGTGCGTTTCCAGAATCATAAGGGTAGGAACTAATTGGATTGGAAACCGCACCAAATATCAACGGACAATTCAAGAACAGATTTAACTAAAGCCAAGTTACTATCCTTCACTTTCGGGCAGTTTGATGTTCAACACGTATATGTATAGATATATTTCTACCTCTACATCCAATAATATACTGCGATTTATGAATTGCTGTTGGCACTTTACGCTGCACTCAAGATTAGTTCGCTTATATGGTGACATGGCAAGGCTTATTGAGAAACAATGCTTTATAATAGCTCAGAGGAAACCCCTTCCGTTATTACCCGATAACCATTCTACATAAGAGGAAAACGATCGAACCACTAAGCGCTACCAGTTAATAAATTGTAGCATTTTAAACAGCGGTCCAGGGAAAAGTTTAAGATATACATCAAGTATTTCAGATTACAGTTTTATTTTTGGAGGATAAGGTTGAGAAGTTGTTTCTTTTCAGCCAATATAATACCGGGGATAATCGTGAAAACACAAAGGTGTCAGTGCTAGTCGCCATGAACCACTCGAGGGAAGGCAATTTTATTTACACGCATATTGTAAAATGATTCCCTTTCAAATAAGCATGCCAGATAAAGTGTGATAAACCTTTCATCATACGTGGCATTGTCGCCAGGATCATTCTGAAAGTCCGCGGTTTCCTCTTTGCAAAGAGAATGACCTCAGCTGAAATGACATCATATGTCGGCGGTTCATCTATACACCCAGAACGGTTTACTGCAGTATGATAAGCACGCAGTAAATGAAAAAGCATTGCCATTACTACTAGGTACAAGAGATCAGTGAACTGATCTTGGCGACCACCATAGAACACCATCAGGAAGTGAGGCTGATTATAAACGAGTCGCAAACTTTATATGTGAAATTGATTTCTTCAGTTGGTGGCTGGCTGGACAAGAACAAAGTTTCTTTAGTAGAAAGTGGCTGTAATCTGAAAACTCCAAACCAACTTTCCTAAATGATTGGTCAAGAGTTTGAAAACGACATCACCGAATGCCAAAATGGATTTGAGAAAGTAAGATCCTATAACGACAAATAATATAACTTAAGAGGATGTTCTATTTCAATTTACTAAGATTGAAATGAAGGATGCTTCGATTTAACTCCTGATAATGTACATCTTTCTTCGAAATACATTTGTCCAACTTAAAATCGATACAACCTTGACCGCATTTACGTACATGTAGCCTCTTTCATAGAGCATTCGTTTTCATAAAGCAATGAACAAACAGTGTCGAAGTATAAATTTGACACAATTACAAGAAGCATTGTCGGCTCACACTAGGCAGGTTCTATAAGATCATCTAACCGCGATTGTATGGCCATTGCATTAAACATATCCAATAGGCCTATATAGAAATGAAATGAATTTACTGAGAACTTCTTTCTCAGCTGCAAGTTTTCTTATTACCGGTAACTAGTAAACTGTCGCTTAGCGGCCATTTTAATAGACCATAATGGTAAACTGTCTGTGGAATTTAATGAAGATCCGACCAGAATTTTTGTTGGAATGGCGATCACAAGAGAGAAAAAGAAGATAAACAAAATGGTCGCTAGGCGACTATTTTAAAGGGGCATGAGCTGCCAAAATGTGGATATTTTGACGTAAACACAGAATGTTGAAATTATCGGCTATTTTTCTCAAGACATATAATTCAGAAGCTTTTTAGTGCTTCTAGTCTCAAAAATGTACGATAAAGTATTGTTTTGAACTAACTTTGACTTAGAATGAATGAATGGTCGTCCCGGTTATTTAAATTTTGCTACTTTTCGAACACGTTTTCGGTTCGTACAGGGCACATACTGTATGGATTTTCCTCATTCCAACGCCAATCATTTAGTTTTTTGATGGCCTTCAAAGCCTCTTACTGTCATGACGATCAGAAATTATGAAAAAAGTGTGAAGTTTGGCAGCTCATGCCTCTTTAACTTATTCGGTGCCGCAGCTCTGTCCAGGTCACGGCACGTGGCCCGTCAGTCAGACAGCAGAGATTGGCTGAAAGTAGTAAAACCCTGCTGCGAAATTCCTGGCTACATGTACTTGCACACAGGCCAGTCAGTGATATCGCTTGTTTGAGTCCTGTACGCCATTATAATTTATAAAATCCAAAACGATTGTATTGATTGATTGATTGGTGTTTTACGCCGCGCTCAAGATTATTTCACTTATATGGCGGCGTTGCCAGTTTTATTGTGGGAGGAAACCGGGCTCTATGCCCGGAGGAAACCCACGACCTTCCGTTGGTAACTGGCAACCATCCCACAGCCAAAACGATTGTACAGATGTTACTAAGATGCATTTAGTGTTTGTATAAAATCAAAATTCAAATCAAAAGAGGATGTATATCTGTCAAGTGAAGAATGAGTGACGTAACACGACACTAGTCTGATGAGTAAAAATTTAAACTTGACAAAAGTCAGTTTAAAAATTAATGGCAAAAAATTCTCGATTCGTTCAGAAATTAGTGTACTCTTATAAAAAAAAATTCATGATCGATTTGATAAAAATATAGGATGGAATAAAAACATTTAAAGTTTACTTTATTGGTAAATAACATTTACAGTTGCGACGTCATTTGCTACCTGAACGCCAATTCGATCGGCAAAAGAGTGATTCTACGTTGCCGTGTATTTTATTTCATCTTTCAAGCTCGGAAAAAGACGATATGGATGTTCTTAAGTGTCGTAGGGAACACTCTCCTTCAAAAATATTTAATATTTTTACATTTTTGGAAAGAATTTAGGTGTTTAAAATCCAAATTCGAGAAGGCCATTTTACCGACCTCGAACAGGCCGTGGCGGCCGGCAACACGCATAGATAAACTATTTCTTATTGTCGCCCTTGGAAACCTGAAAGGAGTCGATTTTTATACGTTTTATAATGACCCGAATATTGCAATTTCACACGGAAATAATAAAGCTCCGATAAATGTCTTCTTTCACTACTCTGGAATCCGAAACTCCAAATAACGTCCTCAGTGCCAAAAGAACTTATTTGTCTTTGACTGGGTCATGCCTGAGAAGCCTGTTAAAATGCATTTGTAGGGGCCGCGTGATTGACAGCGGGAAGTCGCTCTCAAACTAATTTCACCACCCGATTTTAGCACTTTTTAATCATAGATATTTAAATATCTCACTCACTGTTTATAGTATACTGAAGATAAGGAAAATATATATTAAGATCTAAAGCATGCGACGAAATTGGACGAGTGTAGCCTAATCGCCGTCCAATCGCCTACTGGGTTATAAAGCCCGATCTATTTGTGCCAGGATAACCAAAATTGCACCATATACGCAATAGAAAATGCTCTATATAACTATGCTATCAATTTGGACGATATCCAAAATGCGACGAAATTGGACGAGTGTAGCCCAATCGGCGTCCAATCGCCTACTTGGTTTTAAAGCCCGATATATTTGTACCAGGATAACCAAAATTGCACCATATACACAATAGAGCATGCTCTTTATAACTTTACTATCAATTGGGACGATATCTAAAATGCGACGAAATTGGATGAGTGTAAGCCAATCGCCGTCCAATCGCCTACTGGGTTATACAGCCCCATCTATTTGTGCCAGGATAACCAAAATTGCACCATATACACAATAGAGCATGCTCTTTATAACTATACTATCAATTGGGACGATATCCAAAATGCGACGAAATTGGATGAGTGTAAGCCAATCGCCGTCCAATCGCCTACTGGGTTATAAAGCCCGATCTATTTGTGCCAGGATAACCAAAATTGCACCATATACACAATAGAGCATGCTCTTTATAACTATACTATCAATTTGGACGATATCCAAAATGCGACGAAATTGGACGAGTGTAAGCCAATCGCCGTCCAATCGCCTACTGGGTTATACAGCCCGATCTATTTGTGCCTGGATAACCAAAATTGCACCATATACACAATAGAGCATGTTCTTAATAACTATACTATCAATTTGGACGATATCCAAAATGCGACGAAATTGGCTGAGTGTAAGCCAATCGCCGTACAATCGCCTACTGGGTTATACAGCCCGATCTATTTGTTCCAGAATAACCAAAATTGCAACATACACACAATAGAGCATGCTCTTTATAACTATGCTATCAATTTGTATAAAAAAATTGGGCAAAACAAGACGAACTTCACTGAAATGCTTGTAAAGTACCTACTCGACTACTCATCGAGAACTTCTAATGTCAGAATACTGAAAATGACGCCATATACCCGATAGACCTCTTGTATCAAACAGATTATCCTCAGGAATGAACATAAATCCTCTCTGGAGTTGAACATATTTGTAAAGCTAGGCTTTTATACAGGAATTCGTAATTTTGTTTAAGATAAGCCCACAGCAACCGTCGACTCCCTGCAACTTCTTATCCTCTTGTTTTCAGGTCCACTTTGATCACACTCACTAGTATGGCGTACAACATTCATACGAATGGGCGCGCCAATAAGCTGAAACAACCAACCAGCCAACCACTTTGATCCCACAGAATTGGTTAACCATAAAATCTGTAAATAAGATCTGGGACACTTTGATGAAGAACTTATTACTGGTTAATTGATGGATGGATGGTTGTTTTACGCTGCACCCAAGACTATTTCACTGCACACATATGCGTTGCTTGTCATACAGTCTACGCTATTTTGTCCATTTTTTTCTTGATGCGCGACCGACCAACTGAGGGTTTGTGTCTGTATGTGTGCTTTGTCCACTGAGCCACCCATATCCTTTCTTCGCTAGCCTTTTTTTCTGCTTTTTTACCCAGAATCAAATCAAAATTGCACCATATACACAATAGAGCATGCTCTATATAACTATGCTATACATTTGGACGATATCCGAATTGCGACGAAATTGGACGAGTGTAGCCCAATCGGCGTCCAATCGCCTACTGGGTTATAGAGCCCGATCTATTTGTGCCAGCATAACCAAAATTGCACAGAATACACAATAGAGCAAGCTCTTTAAAAATATGCTATAAATTTGGACGATATCTAAAATGCGACGAAATTGGAAGAGTGTAGCCTAATCGCCGTCCAATCACCTACTGGGTTATAGAGCCCGATCTGTTTGTGCCAGGATAACCAAAATTGCACCATATACACAATAGAGCATGCTCTTTATAACTATACTATCAATTGGGACGATATCCAAAATGCGACGAAATTGGATGAGTGTAAGCCAATCGCCGTCCAATCGCCTACTGGGCTATACAGCCCCATCTATTTGTGCCAGGATAACCAAAATTGCACCATATACACAATAGAGCATGTTCTTAATAACTATACTATCAATTTGGACGATATCCAAAATGCGACGAAATTGGACGAGTGTAGCCTAATCGCCGTCCAATCGCCTACTGGGTTATACAGCCCGATCTATTTGTGCCAGGATAACCAAAATTGCACCATATACGCAATAGAAAATGCTCTATATAACTATGCTATCAATTTGGACGATATCCAAAATGCGACGAAATTGGACGAGCCCAATCGGCGTCCAATCGCCTACTGGGTTTTAAAGCCCGATCTATTTGTACCAGGATAACCAAAATTGCACCATATACACAATAGAGCATGCTCTTTATAACTTTACTATCAATTGGGACGATATCCAAAATGCGACGAAATTGGATGAGTGTAAGCCAATCGCCGTCCAATCGCCTACTGGGTTATACAGCCCCATCTATTTGTGCCAGGATAACCAAAATTGCACCATATACACAATAGAGCATGCTCTTTATAACTATACTATCAATTGGGACGATATCCAAAATGCGACGAAATTGGATGAGTGTAAGCCAATCGCCGTCCAATCGCCTACTGGGTTATAAAGCCCGATCTATTTGTGCCAGGATAACCAAAATTGCACCATATACACAATAGAGCATGCTCTTTATAACTATACTATCAATTTGGACGATATCCAAAATGCGACGAAATTGGACGAGTGTAAGCCAATCGCCGTCCAATCGCCTACTGGGTTATACAGCCCGATCTATTTGTGCCTGGATAACCAAAATTGCACCATATACACAATAGAGCATGTTCTTAATAACTATACTATCAATTTGGACGATATCCAAAATGCGACGAAATTGGCTGAGTGTAAGCCAATCGCCGTACAATCGCCTACTGGGTTATACAGCCCGATCTATTTGTTCCAGAATAACCAAAATTGCAACATACACACAATAGAGCATGCTCTTTATAACTATGCTATCAATTTGTATAAAAAAAATTGGGCAAAACAAGACGAACTTCACTGAAATGCTTGTAAAGTACCTACTCGACTACTCATCGAGAACTTCTAATGTCAGAATACTGAAAATGACGCCATATACCCGATAGACCTCTTGTATCAAACAGATTATCCTCAGGAATGAACATAAATCCTCTCTGGAGTTGAACATATTTGTAAAGCTAGGCTTTTATACAGGAATTCGTAATTTTGTTCAAGATAAGCCCACAGCAACCGTCGACTCCCTGCAACTTCTTATCCTCTTGTTTTCAGGTCCACTTTGATCACACTCACTAGTATGGCGTACAACATTCATACGAATGGGCGCGCCAATAAGCTGAAACAACCAACCAGCCAACCACTTTGATCCCACAGAATTGGTTAACCATAAAATCTGTAAATAAGATCTGGGACACTTTGATGAAGAACTTATTACTGGTTAATTGATGGATGGATGGTTGTTTTACGCTGCACCCAAGACTATTTCACTGCACACATATGCGTTGCTTGTCATACAGTCTACGCTATTTTGTCCATTTTTTTCTTGATGCGCGACCGACCAACTGAGGGTTTGTGTCTGTATGTGTGCTTTGTCCACTGAGCCACCCATATCCTTTCTTCGCTAGCCTTTTTTTCTGCTTTTTTACCCAGAATCAAATCAAAATTGCACCATATACACAATAGAGCATGCTCTATATAACTATGCTATACATTTGGACGATATCCGAATTGCGACGAAATTGGACGAGTGTAGCCCAATCGGCGTCCAATCGCCTACTGGGTTATAGAGCCCGATCTATTTGTGCCAGCATAACCAAAATGCACAGAATACACAATAGAGCAAGCTCTTTAAAAATATGCTATAAATTTGGACGATATCTAAAATGCGACGAAATTGGAAGAGTGTAGCCTAATCGCCGTCCAATCACCTACTGGGTTATAGAGCCCGATCTGTTTGTGCCAGGATAACCAAAATTGCACCATATACACAATAGAGCATGCTCTTTATAACTATACTATCAATTGGGACGATATCCAAAATGCGACGAAATTGGATGAGTGTACGCCAATCGCCGTCCAATCGCCTACTGGGCTATACAGCCCCATCTATTTGTGCCAGGATAACCAAAATTGCACCATATACACAATAGAGCATGTTCTTAATAACTATACTATCAATTTGGACGATATCCAAAATGCGACGAAATTGGACGAGTGTAGCCTAATCGCCGTCCAATCGCCTACTGGGTTATACAGCCCGATCTATTTGTGCCAGGATAACCAAAATTGCACCATATACACAATAGAGCATGTTCTTAATAACTATACTATCAATTTGGACGATATCCAAAATGCGACGAAATTGGCTGAGTGTAAGCCAATCGCCGTACAATCGCCTACTGGGTTATACAGCCCGATCTATTTGTTCCAGAATAACCAAAATTGCAACATACACACAATAGAGCATGCTCTTTATAACTATACTATCAATTTGGACGATATCCAAAATGCGACGAAATTGGACGAGTGTAAGCCAATCGCCGTCCAATCGCCTACTGGGTTATACAGCCCGATCTATTTGTGCCTGGATAACCAAAATTGCACCATATACACAATAGAGCATGTTCTTAATAACTATACTATCAATTTGGACGATATCCAAAATGCGACGAAATTGGCTGAGTGTAAGCCAATCGCCGTACAATCGCCTACTGGGTTATACAGCCCGATCTATTTGTTCCAGAATAACCAAAATTGCAACATACACACAATAGAGCATGCTCTTTATAACTATGCTATCAATTTGTATAAAAAAAATTGGGCAAAACAAGACGAACTTCACTGAAATGCTTGTAAAGTACCTACTCGACTACTCATCGAGAACTTCTAATGTCAGAATACTGAAAATGACGCCATATACCCGATAGACCTCTTGTATCAAACAGATTATCCTCAGGAATGAACATAAATCCTCTCTGGAGTTGAACATATTTGTAAAGCTAGGCTTTTATACAGGAATTCGTAATTTTGTTCAAGATAAGCCCACAGCAACCGTCGACTCCCTGCAACTTCTTATCCTCTTGTTTTCAGGTCCACTTTGATCACACTCACTAGTATGGCGTACAACATTCATACGAATGGGCGCGCCAATAAGCTGAAACAACCAACCAGCCAACCACTTTGATCCCACAGAATTGGTTAACCATAAAATCTGTAAATAAGATCTGGGACACTTTGATGAAGAACTTATTACTGGTTAATTGATGGATGGATGGTTGTTTTACGCTGCACCCAAGACTATTTCACTGCACACATATGCGTTGCTTGTCATACAGTCTACGCTATTTTGTCCATTTTTTTCTTGATGCGCGACCGACCAACTGAGGGTTTGTGTCTGTATGTGTGCTTTGTCCACTGAGCCACCCATATCCTTTCTTCGCTAGCCTTTTTTTCTGCTTTTTTACCCAGAATCAAATCAAAATTGCACCATATACACAATAGAGCATGCTCTATATAACTATGCTATACATTTGGACGATATCCGAATTGCGACGAAATTGGACGAGTGTAGCCCAATCGGCGTCCAATCGCCTACTGGGTTATAGAGCCCGATCTATTTGTGCCAGCATAACCATAATGCACAGAATACACAATAGAGCAAGCTCTTTAAAAATATGCTATAAATTTGGACGATATCTAAAATGCGACGAAATTGGAAGAGTGTAGCCTAATCGCCGTCCAATCACCTACTGGGTTATAGAGCCCGATCTGTTTGTGCCAGGATAACCAAAATTGCACCATATACACAATAGAGCATGCTCTTTATAACTATACTATCAATTGGGACGATATCCAAAATGCGACGAAATTGGATGAGTGTAAGCCAATCGCCGTCCAATCGCCTACTGGGCTATACAGCCCCATCTATTTGTGCCAGGATAACCAAAATTGCACCATATACACAATAGAGCATGTTCTTAATAACTATACTATCAATTTGGACGATATCCAAAATGCGACGAAATTGGACGAGTGTAGCCTAATCGCCGTCCAATCGCCTACTGGGTTATACAGCCCGATCTATTTGTGCCAGGATAACCAAAATTGCACCATATACGCAATAGAAAATGCTCTATATAACTATGCTATCAATTTGGACGATATCCAAAATGCGACGAAATTGGACGAGCCCAATCGGCGTCCAATCGCCTACTGGGTTTTAAAGCCCGATCTATTTGTACCAGGATAACCAAAATTGCACCATATACACAATAGAGCATGCTCTTTATAACTTTACTATCAATTGGGACGATATCCAAAATGCGACGAAATTGGATGAGTGTAAGCCAATCGCCGTCCAATCGCCTACTGGGTTATACAGCCCCATCTATTTGTGCCAGGATAACCAAAATTGCACCATATACACAATAGAGCATGCTCTTTATAACTATACTATCAATTGGGACGATATCTAAAATGCGACGAAATTGGATGAGTGTAAGCCAATCGCCGTCCAATCGCCTACTGGGTTATACAGCCCGATCTATTTGTGCCAGGATAACCAAAATTGCACCATATACACAATAGAGCATGCTCTTTATAACTATACTATCAATTTGGACGATATCCAAAATGCGACGAAATTGGACGAGTGTAAGCCAATCGCCGTCCAATCGCCTACTGGGTTATACAGCCCGATCTATTTGTGCCTGGATAACCAAAATTGCACCATATACACAATAGAGCATGTTCTTAATAACTATACTATCAATTTGGACGATATCCAAAATGCGACGAAATTGGCTGAGTGTAAGCCAATCGCCGTACAATCGCCTACTGGGTTATACAGCCCGATCTATTTGTTCCAGAATAACCAAAATTGCAACATACACACAATAGAGCATGCTCTTTATAACTATACTATCAATTTGGACGATATCCAAAATGCGACGAAATTGGACGAGTGTAAGCCAATCGCCGTCCAATCGCCTACTGGGTTATACAGCCCGATCTATTTGTGCCTGGATAACCAAAATTGCACCATATACACAATAGAGCATGTTCTTAATAACTATACTATCAATTTGGACGATATCCAAAATGCGACGAAATTGGCTGAGTGTAAGCCAATCGCCGTACAATCGCCTACTGGGTTATACAGCCCGATCTATTTGTTCCAGAATAACCAAAATTGCAACATACACACAATAGAGCATGCTCTTTATAACTATGCTATCAATTTGTATAAAAAAAATTGGGCAAAACAAGACGAACTTCACTGAAATGCTTGTAAAGTACCTACTCGACTACTCATCGAGAACTTCTAATGTCAGAATACTGAAAATGACGCCATATACCCGATAGACCTCTTGTATCAAACAGATTATCCTCAGGAATGAACATAAATCCTCTCTGGAGTTGAACATATTTGTAAAGCTAGGCTTTTATACAGGAATTCGTAATTTTGTTCAAGATAAGCCCACAGCAACCGTCGACTCCCTGCAACTTCTTATCCTCTTGTTTTCAGGTCCACTTTGATCACACTCACTAGTATGGCGTACAACATTCATACGAATGGGCGCGCCAATAAGCTGAAACAACCAACCAGCCAACCACTTTGATCCCACAGAATTGGTTAACCATAAAATCTGTAAATAAGATCTGGGACATTTTGATGAAGAACTTATTACTGGTTAATTGATGGATGGATGGTTGTTTTACGCTGCACCCAAGACTATTTCACTGCACACATATGCGTTGCTTGTCATACAGTCTACGCTATTTTGTCCATTTTTTTCTTGATGCGCGACCGACCAACTGAGGGTTTGTGTCTGTATGTGTGCTTTGTCCACTGAGCCACCCATATCCTTTCTTCGCTAGCCTTTTTTTCTGCTTTTTTACCCAGAATCAAATCAAAATTGCACCATATACACAATAGAGCATGCTCTATATAACTATGCTATACATTTGGACGATATCCGAATTGCGACGAAATTGGACGAGTGTAGCCCAATCGGCGTCCAATCGCCTACTGGGTTATAGAGCCCGATCTATTTGTGCCAGGATAACCAAAATTGCACAGAATACACAATAGAGCATGCTCTTTAAAAATATGCTATAAATTTGGACGATATCTAAAATGCGACGAAATTGGAAGAGTGTAGCCTAATCGCCGTCCAATCACCTACTGGGTTATAGAGCCCGATCTGTTTGTGCCAGGATAACCAAAATTGCACCATATACACAATAGAGCATGCTCTTTATAACTATACTATCAATTGGGACGATATCCAAAATGCGACGAAATTGGATGAGTGTAAGCCAATCGCCGTCCAATCGCCTACTGGGTTATACAGCCCCATCTATTTGTGCCAGGATAACCAAAATTGCACCATATACACAATAGAGCATGTTCTTAATAACTATACTATCAATTTGGACGATATCCAAAATGCGACGAAATTGGACGAGTGTAGCCTAATCGCCGTCCAATCGCCTACTGGGTTATACAGCCCGATCTATTTGTGCCAGGATAACCAAACTTGCACCATATACGCAATAGAAAATGCTCTATATAACTATGCTATCAATTTGGACGATATCCAAAATGCGACGAAATTGGACGAGTGTAGCCCAATCGGCGTCCAATCGCCTACTGGGTTTTAAAGCCCGATCTATTTGTACCAGGATAACCAAAATTGCACCATATACACAATAGAGCATGCTCTTTATAACTTTACTATCAATTCGGACGATATCCAAAATGCGACGAAATTGGATGAGTGTAAGCCAATCGCCGTCCAATCGCCTACTGGGTTATACAGCCCCATCTATTTGTGCCAGGATAACCAAAATTGCACCATATACACAATAGAGCATGCTCTTTATAACTATACTATCAATTTGGACGATATCCAAAATGCGACGAAATTGGATGAGTGTAAGCCAATCGCCGTCCAATCGCCTACTGGGTTATAAAGCCCGATCTATTTGTGCCAGGATAACCAAAATTGCACCATATACACAATAGAGCATGCTCTTTATAACTATACTATCAATTTGGACGATATCCAAAATGCGACGAAATTGGACGAGTGTAAGCCAATCGCCGTCCAATCGCCTACTGGGTTATACAGCCCGATCTATTTGTGCCTGGATAACCAAAATTGCACCATATACACAATAGAGCATGTTCTTAATAACTATACTATCAATTTGGACGATATCCAAAATGCGACGAAATTGGCTGAGTGTAAGCCAATCGCCGTACAATCGCCTACTGGGTTATACAGCCCGATCTATTTGTTCCAGAATAACCAAAATTGCAACATACACACAATAGAGCATGCTCTTTATAACTATGCTATCAATTTGTATAAAAAAAATTGGGCAAAACAAGACGAACTTCACTGAAATGCTTGTAAAGTACCTACTCAACTACTCATCGAGAACTTCTAATGTCAGAATACTGAAAATGACGCCATATACCCGATAGACCTCTTGTATCAAACAGATTATCCTCAGGAATGAACATAAATCCTCTCTGGAGTTGAACATATTTGTAAAGCTAGGCTTTTATACAGGAATTCGTAATTTTGTTCAAGATAAGCCCACAGCAACCGTCGACTCCCTGCAACTTCTTATCCTCTTGTTTTCAGGTCCACTTTGATCACACTCACTAGTATGGCGTACAACATTCATACGAATGGGCGCGCCAATAAGCTGAAACAACCAACCAGCCAACCACTTTGATCCCACAGAATTGGTTAACCATAAAATCTGTAAATAAGATCTGGGACACTTTGATGAAGAACTTATTACTGGTTAATTGATGGATGGATGGTTGTTTTACGCTGCACCCAAGACTATTTCACTGCACACATATGCGTTGCTTGTCATACAGTCTACGCTATTTTGTCCATTTTTTTCTTGATGCGCGACCGACCAACTGAGGGTTTGTGTCTGTATGTGTGCTTTGTCCACTGAGCCACCCATATCCTTTCTTCGCTAGCCTTTTTTTCTGCTTTTTTACCCAGAAAAGTGTGCTTGTCTGTGCTGGGGGTGGAGGGGGGGGGGGGTCCTGATTCCCCCGGAACCACCCATTGGCTTAGGCCGAATTTGTATATAAATTGTATAGAAAACCCCGCAAATTTCAGTTGTGGGATGGGGAAAACTGTGATGTGTCGACCGACACTGCACATAATGCCTTGGATTAGCTCAGACATTTACGATTAACCGTAAGAAGTAATTATAACTCTAGAACTATAGCAAGGCCTACCCTAACTGTTTTCTTTTTTTTCAATTAATATCAAAGCGACACACTTACATGTATTTCTATTTAAATTTGCTGCCTGTGCGATTTCAATTGGTGGCCACGTAACATGTTAGGTACGTTTTCCACAATTAAAAGATAATACTATATTAATTAACCCCAGAAAAGTGAGACTATTTATATATATATGCTTGAGAAGAATACGATACATGTGTGTTGAACTAAGGCTTATTCAACTCATATCCCCAGTCGTTCATGCTTTCGTTTAGTAAATGCCCCCGTTCTCCCATCACCCTGTATAACACATCTCCCCATTCGTTCATGCTTTCGTTTAGTAAATGCCCCCGTTCTCCCATCACCCTGTATAACACATCTCCCCATTCGTTCAAACTTTCGTTTAGTAAATGCCCCCGTTCTCCAATCACCCTGTACAACATATCTCCCCATTCGTTCAAACTTTCGTTTAGTAAATGCCCCCGTTCTCCAATCACCCTGTACAACATATCTCCCCATTCGTTCAAACTTTCGTTTAGTAAATGCCCCCGTTCTCCCATCACCCTGTACAACATATCTTCCCATTCGATCAAACTTTCGTTCAGTAAATGCCCCCGTTCTCCCATCACCCTGTATAACACATCTCCCAATTCGTTCAAACTTTCGTTTAGTAAATGCCCCCGTTCTCCAATCACCCTGTACAACATATCTCCCCATTCGTTCAAACTTTCGTTTAGTAAATGCCCCCGTTCTCCCATCACCCTGTACAACATATCTTCCCATTCGATCAAACTTTCGTTTAGTAAATGCCCCCGTTCTCCCATAACCCTGTTTAACCCGTCTTCCCATTCGTTCAAACTTCCGTTTAATTAAATGAGCCCGTTCTCCCATCACCCTGTATAACACATCTTCCCATTCGTTCAAACTTCCGTTTATTAAATCTCCCCGTTCTCCAATTACCCTGTATAACACATCTCCACATTCGTTCAAACTTTCGTTTAGTAAATGCCCCCGTTCTCCCATCACCCTGTATAACACATCTCTCCATTCGTTCAAATTTCCGTTTAGTAAATGCGCCCGTTCTCCCATCACCCTGTATAACACATCTCCACATTCATTCATACTTTCATTTAGTAAATACGCTCGTTCTCCCATCACCATGTATAACACATCGCTCCTTTCGTTCAAACTTTCGTTTATTAAATGCGCCCGTTCTCCTATCACCCTGTATAACACATCTCTCCATTCGTTCAAACTTTCGTTTAGTAAATGCGCCCGTTCTCCCATCACCCTGTATAACACATCTCTCCATTCGTTCAAACTTTCGTTTAGTAAATGCCCCTGTTCTCCCATCACCCTGTATATTATATCTTTCCAGTCGTTCAAACTTTCGTTTAGTAAATGCCCCTGTTCTCCCATCACCCTGTATATTATATCTTCCCATTCGTTCAAACTTTCGTTTAGTAAATGCCCCTGTTCTCCCATCACCCTGTATATTATATCTTCCCATTCGTTCAAACTTTCATTTAGTAAATGCCCCTGTTCTCCCATCACCCTGTATATTATATCTTCCCATTCGTTCAAACTTTCGTTTAGTAAATGCTCCCGTTCTCCCATCATCATGTATAACATATCTTCCCATTCTTTCAAACTTTCGTTTAGTAAATGCCCCCGTTCTCCCATCATCACGTATAACATATCTTCCCATTCGTTCAAACGTTCGTTCAGTAAATGCGCCCGTTCTCCCATCACCCTGTATAACACATCTCCACATTCATTCATACTTTCGTTCTCCCATCATTATGTATAACATATCTTCCCATTCGTTCAAACTTTCGTTTAGTAAATGCCCCCGTTCTCGCATCATCATGTATAACATATCTTCCCATTCGTTCAAACTTTCGTTTAGTAAATGCCCCCGTTCTCCCATTACCCTGTATAACACATCTAAACATTCATTCATACTTTCGTTAAAGGTCCACTTGCCGCCGTAGTCTGTTTAAATTTGTTAAGAAACCCAATTTACATGAGCTTACTACGACTAATACCACTAAACTTAAACATAGGACACATAAACATGTCTAGTTAGCTTTAGAATGTAGAAATGGGGTGAAAAACAAACGAAGAATCGAAGCCTGATTACAACAACAACGATTAGTGTCGGTCAACTTTCGTGTTGGATGATTACCCTCATTTCAGGCCTTTTTATACGCCCGGCTTGAAAAGTGGGCTTTATTATAGTATCATCTCCGTCCGTCCGGCAGTCCGGCTGTCCGGTAGTCCGGCGTCCGCTTTCCCCTTCCGCTCCATAACTTCCAAAGTTTTGATTCCAACTTGACAATTTTTTCTGAGTATATACCTTATGGGTAGAAGGTGTGTCGCGAACTATTTTTGACATCACTCGTTACATGATATGGCAGTTATATTGGATTATGTAATATTCTCTTCCGCTCCATAACTTCTATAGTTTTTATTCCATCTTGACAATTTTTCTGTGTATATACCTCATGGGTTGAAGGTGTGTCGCGAACTATTTTTGACATCATACATTGTGTAATGTAAAAAAAATTGTTTATGATATCAACTGTTGCAAATTGTTGGATTATGTATATTCCTTTTTAATCTTACTTTCATTTTCATGAAAATAACCTTTAAATTATAAAATGGCTTCTACTTGTCCGATTCTCATCAAAAAAGGATTTTTTCAAACTGCAGTAATGTTTCTAAATTGATTAAAACTATTCTTAAATCAATATATAACGTTTTAATCAAATGAAAAATACATATAAGGATTAAAGTTTTATCTACAGACCAAGAGATAAGTATCCCAGCTTTGGTCTATTTACCTTGTCAACTTACAGTTAGCTCTCAGTCTCTCTTGAAAGATTTATGGCCATGTGTACCACATGGCCTCCAACAAATGTAGGCTTTGTAACATGCCCAACTGTTATATATTTTTTGTAGCCAAATAATGTAGATAAAAAATATTATGAGAAAAATTGTCAAATCTACTTGAATTGGTGTGAGCAGCGAAATTGCCAATTAATTACATTTGTTTAAGTATGATTAGTAAATTATAAACTGCTTTTCTAAAAAATTTAAACATTTTAGTGCAACCTATATTGACAACAAACAATGTTTAACATCGCGATTTAACAGCAGCGAGAATTGATGACTTGTAGCCTACCGTGTACAAACCTTATTAATAATTGTTGATCCAAATAGCCCATTTTAAATTTTATACAGATGGATTTTAAAGGTTTTAATGGTAAGATTTCATATTGTTGGCATAACATCACCTTTTACCAAGCTTCAACCTCTTCCCTCTGAATTTTGAAAATTAAATTCAAATAAATATGGATGGATTTGTTTTGGTATGGCTGCAGTTACTAGCTGTGCCTTTCCGGGCGTATTTTGGGTTTCCCGAAACTCTTGTTATCTTTGGTTTACACTCAAACAATTATCAGCAGGCTTTTCCAGTCGCTGTTAACCGATCGTCAGTCTGTATTTCTCAGATAAATAGGCCTACGTAAAATTACACTGTGCCGTTAGTTCACTCACTCGACTGAAACATAAAATCGCCCCTGCGAGTAGTTTGGTTTGTTTACGTTCCGGGCACCTAACAATTCAAATTCAAGTTAAAAATACAAAGTGACGTCCAAACTTTTAAATTTTGTTAAAACTTATATTGTCTGGGAAAAATACAGAAAACGGTCTTTCTTTTTTAATGTAAACAATATTCCTGATTTTCGAGACAAGTGTGCCTTTAAAATACATATTATGTAGAATAGAGCTTAATAGAGCATCGAAAACACCTTCACCTTGCCGAAATACTCGAAGGCACATGGATTTCACTCACTGTGAACGATATTTTCACCAGTAGGCCTACATCGTGCATATATATTCCCCAGACAGTTTCATTATACAGTCGTGTGCTTCTGGAGAACTGCAGACACAGGGACCGCGGAGCCCATTTGGCCTACCATTTTTTTTTTTTGGCATAATATTTTTTGCAGGTTTCTTACATACAAATATGGACTTCAAATAATGTGGCCGAAATTCGATGAGTTATACGAAGTGTGGTAGGGGTGAGGTCTTCCGAATCTACTCGATCTTTTTTAAACTACCGGTATTGCATTTTTTACATGGATATAAAATGATTTAAAAGATCAACGTCCTCGTAGTTTGGTATGTGAGATGAAAGTTGTCAATCAATTGACACAAAATACAACACTTTCCAAATGAAAGCGTTAATATTGTTTACAGAGCAAAAAATGGTTTTATACGAGTGGTATTAGTTTGCCAAAACAAAACGATCTTCAATCCATCTTGTGCAATTTTAGTATTTTTGTTTTCATTATATTTGAATAATGTTTTTTCGTGTGAAAACAAGATTTTGGAAAGTGTTTGTAGACAACAGGTCTTTGAAATATACATTTCCTGTTGCCCAGCGAAAGGCTAGAATTGGCCGGTATTTTACAATTAACTTCAGAATAAAGCAGATAAGTACCTTAGCTGTTGTATTCAGTTTACATTGTCCAAGAGGTGTAATCACAGTTAGGTCATATGAAAGTAATATTCTGTGCAAATTATTTGTCACTGTGATAAACACTTGAGCTCGTTTTCAAGTCTTCAAATTTTCCATTTGTGTCATATCAAATTGTGACTAAGACATTTAAAGTTTTCTCATGGATGGTGCTGTACAATGTCAAAACGCCAGGACAATTAATGACTTGTTTGAAGCTAAGAGATCGAAAAAGTAAGTGAAATGTTGTTCTTATGTTTATCGAGAGATTTTTTTCAGTGAGGCTTTAGTGGTGGAGCTAACACAAACTTCTAGTTTTCGGGCTTATGGTAAACCAGGACTCAAACCCACATCGCATAAGCCTGTATCGCCAGCAAGCATGCATGGTCACTTCCTGACCGGCAAGTAAGTAAAACAGGATGAGACACATGTGTGGGGAAGGGAGTGGAGTCCCATTGGCCGAGTGGATAAAACAAACCATTACAGTTCTTCCTTACCATACGTGCATTGACTCGGCGGGTTCACGGCCAACAATTTCTCCCTACACAACATTTCCCCAAGCGAGATTTTCCCATAATGAGAATAATTCATTATCTAATGAATAATGTGGGCCTTTTATTTCTTATATCTTTTATTTTTCCAATATAAATTGGACTTCTGGACCCGCTAACATAGAAATAATTCGGAAATAAGCATCATTATTTGGTTGGAGTACTGGTTTGTGATCAGTCCAAAAAATTGGTATTATAGCATTTTTGCTATTATCATTCAGGAAAATGTAATTAGAATAATAATATCAGAGCCTACTAAACATGTTTACCGCAAATTATGATCGAAAAATATAAGCGAATAAATATTTAATTTCCTGAATTTAGGTTTTATTTCGGAGATTTCTGGCTCAATGTACACATTCTTTACAAATGATTCGACGAAATTCTTAAAACAGAACACATACAAAATCCTTTCAGTAGTTAACAATCCTACAGTTTCCAGCTAATTTATTCTATCATTTGACATTGGTTTCATTTTGAATTTTGCACACCACTGATGACACCTTACCAGACTGTATGCGGGGGAAAGTCTTTACGCAGTGACCCAAACTTCAAAGTAATGAACTGATAAAAACTAATCTGCATGGGGATCCCGAACCTTGAAGTTGCCCCGCTGCAACTTCAACAACCTCTAGTTAGGGTAGTTCAATTTACCGAACTTATGGTAATATTACACCATATGTAATATCACCATAAGTTCGGTAAATTGAACTACTAGTTAGGGATCCCCTTCTTGGAGCAATAACTCGCAGTTTGTGATATATTTCAATGTTCCGTTTCTCTATCAGCGCAAATTGAATAGCGATGGAGGTTGTGGTGTAATTCGGAAGTGTTTTAACAGGGTGTTACCATTTTTTAGCTATCAAGCGATGGGTTTTTGAGCTGAATAAGTAATGCCAATGCCTAGAGCTGAGCTTCCGGTGCCGAGGCGGTCCCCGGACCACCGCGTCTTGAACTGGGGTCAAGTACCGATATTAGACATTTCTTAACTGAATGTAGTTATAAAAACAAGGAAGCAAATCATCATTTTTATTTCCAGAAAATCCTCAGAACGCATCTTCGGCCGTCTAGCGCCTCAGAGCTTCCTGGGCCTAGGCGGCCCATCGACCCTCGCCTGTTGGGCTGTGATAGTTGGCCCCCCCCAAACGCAATTATGCTACGCGGTCCCTGAGACAGAAAGTTATCGGTAAGAACCGTGCACAGTTCAACCAACAATTCTACCCCTCCTGCATGTGCGTGCCGTGTGCAAATATACATGTTAAGTAGAGATGACTTTTTAAACAACATCGAGTCTGTAGTGCATCATCGGCTGGTAGGTTTACCTCCCCCGGAAGAAGTGATATTTTGCTTGTTATCATACAAAATGAAGGATTTAACCTGATAATGTTGTGAGTGTGGTTATATTCTGTCCTTTTATATTGAAAACTGGGCTGTCATGAACGTATACAGTCACCAAAGGGTTGATTTCACAACATTTCCCCCGATAGCGTCGTCAGCAACCCAGCCTGTCAAAGCGGTAGCCATAGTGACATTATGTCATTCTGCTTCAAAATATCTGGGTCAAGCGTTGCACGTGACCAAAGCTTATCGGTGATTGGTTAAAAGTTCCCACTCTGCCAGAGGGAGGGAAAAGAAACGGCAATCAACAACAGGTCACTTTTTCCTCATTTTTCTCAATTATCGAGGTAGAATCGACTTTAATACCTTCGTCTTGGTGTTTATTGCATAACCCGATACCGCTGAACGTTGGTTCGCACCTCGTCAAACCCCTCGAATGCTGCGCATTCTCGTGGTTTGACTCGGTACGAACCAACGTTCAGCGGTATCGGGTTACGCAACAAACACCGCTACGGCGGTATTAAACCCTTAAACCACACTAGCGGCCATGTCTCATTTCAATGTTTGTCCGAGGTGACATGATTAGCATAAGTAGGCGGAGCGTCGCGTAAGGTCAATTTAAAGTGGCATGAGCTGCCAAAATGTTGATATTTTGACGTAAAAACAGAATGTTGAAATTATCGGCTATTTTTCTCAAGACGTATAATTCAGAAGCTTTTTAGTGCTTCTAGTCTCGAGAATGAACGATAAAGTATTTTTTTAACTAACTTTGCCTTAGAATGAATGAATGGTCGTCCCGGTTATTCAAATTTTGTTTACTTTTCGAACACTATTCCGGTTTGTATATATAGGCCACATACTGTATGGATTTTTCTCATTCCAATGCCAATCATTTAGTTTTTCAATGGCCTTCAAAGCCGCTTAATGTTGTGTCGATCTGAAATTATGAAGAAAGTGTGAATTTTGACAGCTCGATCATGCCTCTTTAACGAACCCGATCATTTGATTCAGGCAAATTCCGTATCATGCAAGGGTACGTTTTGATGTCATATTTTTCCTAAAACATTTCTACAAGTCCCAAAATATCCAGTCTTCGAAAGCCGTCAATTTCAAATCACATCTGGCAGAAAGGACAGGTTCGTTTGTCTACATATCCCCACCCCCTTATTAGAAATAGAATGAGTGTCACTGACAGATCACTGCACGATACACCACGCCCCTGACATACATCATAATATTAAAAAAATATATAAGGTACGGCCATAACTTGCGGCATAAGTCTTTATCGTTTTAATAACACAAGCAATTGTTAATTGAAAAACGATCTTTTTAACTGTTTGTGTTTCTTGCATACTGTTTGTATAAAACATGCAAGATGGACTATATTAACAGTCCGCTGAGGGTTATCTTTTAGTTTGCAGCGGTTTTATTTAATATGAGACTAGAGCAGAACGTAAATTGCAACATGTATCAATAACGTGATTTTAAATGATGTAGGCCTGTCAGACAGTGAACAGACGAATGTCAAACAGGCGGTTAAAGTTTAATCGTACTGAATTTATTCCAAGCCTTGCAAGTTGCATGTGTGATACAAGATGTGACTTTTGCAATGTTTTACGATAAGGACAAAGAGGAAATGTCAAATGGATTAGTACAAATACAAGTTAACATTCAATTTTAAGTTTAACAAAGCCGACAAAGATTGAACCAGAGAAAAACGATTCAATTTCATGGAGATGGATTAAAGTATTATGGATAAAGCTTACAAGTTACATCACTGATGTGTGTCGCGAGTGGCAAAGTTAATATTCAAACTTAAACTCAAAGTGCATACCGCATTACCGGCAGTTGTGTTACTGTTAGAAGACATATGCCTATAGAGCCCCAAGATGGTGATAAAGCAGGAGTGCCCGAAGATTGTGATATAAAGCAGGAATGTTCACATTCACTGGATTTTCATGGATCGAATTTATATAATTTGTGTTACCGGTGCCAATGTTGCCGGACCAACAGTAGGCCTACCCTCTGCTTCAGCCCTCTGTCGACCTAGTGCCGTGATTGTTTTTTCTACCACCCTGTTCAGCCATTGTTTTCACGATATTCTCAGTGTAAGGTATTTTTGTCCCCCACCATGTAAGTGGAAGGGGGACTTGGAAATGCTGCCCGTCCGTCCTTCTGTCCGTCCGTCCGTCCTTCCGTCCAATTTTCTAGTGAACACGATAGCTTAAGATCTTTCATAGACTAGAGAGACCTAATTGATCAAGTTCGATTTTCGGATATATGTCGACCTATAATAATGGCTATATTTGTAGATCATTGTGGTCAAAGTCTGGAATTTCCTTGTGAATAGGCCTACGATAGTTTAAGAACCGCTAGATGCAGATAGTTCATTTTTGGGTATATAGAGACACATTAAAGGGGCATGAGCTGCCAAAATGTTGATATTTGAATGTTGACACGGAATGTTGAAATTATTGCCTATTTTTCTAAAGACGTACAATTCAGAAGCCTTTTAGTGCCTTTAGTCTCGAAAATGTACGATAAAGAATTGTTTTAAACTAACTTTGACTTCGAATGAATGAATGGTCGTCCCGGTTATTTAAATTTTGTTTACTTTTCGAACACGTTTTCGGTTCGTACAGGCCACATACTGTATGGATTTTCCTCATTCTAACGCCAATCATTTAGTTTTTCAATGGCCTTCGAAGTTTCTTACTGTCGTGACGATCAGAAATTATGAAAAAAGTGTGAATTTTGGCAGCTCATGCCACTTTATAGAGACCTTGGTCAAGATCGATTTCCGGGGATGTCGACCTATATTTGTAGGTCACAGAGGCCATTGAAATGATTGATATCAAAGCGTGGAATTTTCTTGTGAACATGATATTGATATCAAGACGAGAATTACTTATGGATAAACAACTTCTTAATTTATTGGGTGACGACGTTTGATCGTTATCAAAGTCATTACTTTGATAACGATGTAAGAACTACATCGAAACGTCGTCACCCAATAAATTAACAAGTTGTTTATCCATAAGTAATTCTCGTCTTGATTTGTACTTCCAACTTCTAAATGCCACTGAAAGATATGATATTGATAGCTTAAGAACCGCTAGATTCAGATGTTACATTTCTGGTATATATGTACACATTAGAGAGACCTTGGTCAAGTTCGATTTTCTGGGATGTCGACCTATATTTTTAGGTCTCATATAGGTCATTGAGGTAAAAGTCGGGAATTTGCTTGGGAACACGATATTTTAAGAACTGTCACCCTCAGATTCTTCCTTTTTTTCAAAAGTTATCTAACCCCTTTTTTCTGTGGACAACTTCTTTCCCATAAATAAGACCACAATCTTTCATTGATGCACAAAATGCTTAAAAATGAATGACCAACCTTTTCTGTCTTTATATCCATTTCCCTTTTGTCAAACTATAGGCCAGAGTTATTGCATTACTTCCATATCTAGAGCTGGTTTGAACACTTTTCAGCGAACATGGCGCTGTGTCTCAACCATTCATGAATTTCCTTTTTGAAACATGGCTACCCTCCGTAGCGTTCGGCCCAGCTTCGGGCCTCACATATACGCTACTTGCTGGAGCTACTAGTTTTCAAACAACATTAATGGCGGGGGACTTGCTACATGTAGCTACTTGACTTGTTCCTGCCATGGCTTGGCTTTAGTTTTGTGCCATTTTCGGGATCCTGGTTTTCCGCTATGATTTATAGACAAATATAAAGCACTATCAATGGCACACATATCAGATGGTCTATGAGACTTTTTATACACCCGACTTAAAGTGGCATGAGCTGCCAAAATTCACACTTTTTTCAGGCTTTGAAGGCCATTGAAAAACTAAATGATTGGCGTTGGAATGAGGAAAATCCATACAGTCTATGGCCTGTACGAACCGAAAACGTGTTGGAAAAGTAAACAAAATATAAATAACCGGGACGACCATTTATTCATTCTAAGCCAGAGTTAGTTCAAAACAATACTTTATCGTACATTTTCGAGACTAGAAGCACTATAAAGCTTCTGAAAAATACGTCTTCAGAAAAATAGCCAATATTTTTAACATTCTGTTGTACCGTCAACATATCAACATTTTGGCAGCTCATGCCCCTTTAAACAAAGTGGCTGGTATTATGGTATCACCAGCGCCGTCCGTCCCAGATTCCTTTCCGCTCCATAAATTAGAGAGTTTTGATCTGATCTTCACAATTCTTTCACACCATATACTTTATGGGGAGGTCATGGTGTGTCATTTATAACTGTTTAACATCCTCGGTTTCATGGTATGGCATCTATATTGGATTATGTAATATCTCTTTTTATCTTCATACCCTTCCACTCCATAACTTGAAGAGTCTTGATCCAATCTTTACAATTCTTTCACAACATACACTTTATGGGTAAGCTGGTGTGTCATGAATCATTTATGCATTTCGGTGGCATAATATGGCATCTATATTGGATTATGTAATATCTCTTTAGTCTATATCTTCGTTCACTACCGTTCCATATCTTGAAGAGTTTCGATCTAATCTTTACAATTCTTTCACAGCATATACTATATTTGTGTAGACGGTGTGTTGTCGGCCATTTATGAAATCCAGTTACTTAATACGGCATTATTAGATTATATAATATTCTCTTTTAGTCCATATCTTCTTTAGTTTTTACCTGATCCTGACAATTTTAGAGTATATATATAAGGGGTAAATGGTTTGTCGGAGACAATTTAGGATATCCCTGGTTAGGTAATACAGCATCCATAGGGCCTATACAGGCATGTTCATGGAATAGAGTTACGAACGGAAGGTCGTGGGTTTCCTCCGGGCATAGAGCCCGGTTTCCTCCCACAATAAAACTGGCAACGCCACCATATAAGTGAAATAATATTGAGCGCGGTGTAAAACACCAAACAATCATCAATCAAGGAATAGAGAAATGAAAATCTTTCACATGAACATAGGTTTTCAATTGCTGAAATGTAAACAGATATGTTCTATAATGTAGAGTAATCAGTCATAGCGGAGGCTGTCATGTTGAGCTTACTAAAACTCTTGTTATATAATTCCATTGGACAGTCATCTGATTTGTCCCTCAATGCAAATGGCTTTGGCATGAAAGGCCATTCATGGCGGATTGGTTTTTCACCGGTTCGCATTTTTGTGTCCCTTTCTTAAAATTGCACGTATTCGGATCCCGGCTCATCTGTATTAGATGTTATGTCCCTCCCATTTCAACTTTCTGTTTTCTTTACTTCTGCGAAATCCAAAGTACATCTAGTGTTATTTAACCGTATCTGGTTCTGGAGTTAGGGCTTTTGGATCATAATAGACCCTTTTCCTTTAACATTAAATCTTCAGACTCCGTCAATGGTGTTGTCATCGCATCGCCTCCCACAATTTTCATAAATTTTTTTCGAAACTTGTTGGATATAATGTGAGGATGTGCACTTCCTATTCTGGTTACGCTGGTTTCATTATTTTAAAGAGTTACTGCCCTTTCTCGACAGTATATAAAGACATAGACAATTAGCGCTTGTCATCACATCTCTTCCTACGGTTTTCATAAATTTTTTTCGAAACTTAATGGACATGCTGGATATCATGCGAGGATGTGCACCTCCTATGCTAGTTATGCGGGTTTCATTGTTTTTAGAGTTACTGCCCTTTTTCGACAGTATAAGATGACATAGACAATTAGTGCTTGTTATCGCATCTCCTCACACGTTTTTTATTGAATTTTTTAATCTTATGCAATTTACCCTGGATTACGCTGGTTTTGCTATTTTCAGAGTTACTTCCCTTTTCCGACTGTATAGGAAGACATAAACAATAGGTGCTTGTTTCTGATGACATGTGTTACCCTCACCAGGGTAGGAGCGTGTTAACGTTTAATATAAATTAACGCAACCATGTATCTGAAATAACAGATTAAAATAGATTTATACAGAAGTTAAGAAAACCACAGCTTTCTTGGTCATCGGCTTCTGGAACAACGACGTGACCTAGGACTAACTATATATAGTACGGTACATTCTGGATAACTTAATCTGACTGCATACGCTTAAACAATGTCCAGAATCTTAAAAGTTGTGACCATTAAGAATTAGTAGGTTGCAGGTAACAAACCTTACTTTTGGAAGACCGGACGGTCGGTCGTTTTTTTTTTTAATACTGACGCTTACATTGTTTTGAGTAAGTTGCGTCTCGTTGTACTTGATATTCATTGAGGTCGGCAATGCCTACGATTGCTAGAGAACATTTTTTTTTACAAACATTTGTCATGACCATTAACTACGTTCAAAGCCCCTCGCAATTCACCCCGGCAATCGGTGATGTCCCAGAGATTGTACTTTAGACGTCTTGAACATGCTTTTTCAAAGGCAATCAAAAATGCCGTACACATTAAAGTTGTATTTATCTTGGGAATAGCTGCCTGGTCAGAACAGGTACCGAAAAGTATTCGTTTCACCGTAACTGCACACTCCTCAGACGATAAAAGATTGACAAACACTGACAATTTCACAACTGGACTCGTTTGACAACAACAGCGCCGAACGGGTGTCGGAAGCAAAACTGATCATGTCTTGCAGGACGTCTGGAAAATCTTTGTAATACGTGTTATTTATTTAGAAATTTAATTAGCTTTTGCGAATTGCAAGTGACATAAATAAACACTTTTATGAGTGGTCCGGCTGTTATCCCTTGGGGCACGCCACATGATAAAGTAGCTGGCGAAGACATACACCCATCAATCGTGACGTATTGGGTTCTCTGGGAAAGATAACTACGAAACCAACTATTGGGCGAAAACCATAATGATGTAATTTATGGAGAAGGATGTTATGATTGACCGTATCGAATGCCTTAGATAGGTCGAGACATGTGACAATGGATGATGCTTTTTTATCCTTGACAGCAATTAAAGTGTCATATAATGAGGTGGCAGCATGAAGAGTGGAATGGTTTGAGCGAAAGCCGAACTGATGAGGGTTGATTAAAAGAGTTAGTGTTTAAAAATTCAACCATCATATTTACTGCTAGTTTTTCGATAATTTTGCTGAAGCTTGAAAGAACGGATATTGGTCTATAGTTTTCCAAACAATTACTGGCCCCACTTTTATACACAGGTGTTACTTTAGCACGTTTGAGCGAAGAAGGCACTATACTAGAAGAAAATGATGCATTTATTATACGAGAGAGGGGTACGGATATTAAGTGTGTTACCTGTATTCTGGTTATTTTGGGATTACACTTTCTTAAAAATATTGTAGAAATTCTTCTACCGATTTTTGGGTGACGCCCGAAACGGGAATCGAACCCAGGTCCCAGAGTATGGCACCTATCGCCAGCACTAAATGCCAGCTGCCTTATCCATTCAGCCAACTTAATGTCCGCTGTGGTATCTACCAGTCAACTACTTCCTTTTATTAGAGGACGCCGGTTGGCTGAATAGGTGCCATACTCTGGGACCTGGGTTCGATTCCCGTTTCGGGCGTCACCCAAAAATCGGTAGAAGAATTTCTACCATATTTTCAAGAAAGTGTAATCCCAAAATAACGAGAATACTGTTATACCCACTTTCTAAAAGACACTAATTAATTAAACTCAGTGTGTTACCTGTTTTAAATGTGCCATACGTATCTCATCTAAACCTGGCCTGGACGATTTGAGCCAAAGTAAATGTATAGTACTGCTTACGAGTTCTGGGGTAACGAGGTCAAACTGAAAGTTTTTAGTAAATGGTTCACCTAAGAATTGTTGGTAGCTTGTCTCTGGAGTTGGTATTTTAGAATCAAGCTGTTCAGTTAAAGAAGAAAAATATGTATTAAAGTTATTTGCTATAGTTTTCTGACCAGATATCTCTTGATCATTGACAATAAAGGATGTGGGTAGGCTTGATTTAGTTTTACGACCCATGATTTCATTCATAGTTCTCCATGTGGACTTAATGTTATTTTGAGATTCACAGAATTTTTTGTTAAATTTATTTGTTATTTGTTAATATTTTGTTAAAGTAGGCTTTGTGCGACGATCGTATCAAATGGTTAAGTTTATTTCTATATTTACAAAATTGATTATGTACATGTTGACTACCAGATTTAAGATATTCTTGGTAGAGTTTATTCTTTTCATGAATGGATGATAAAATTCCAAGAGTGATCCACAGCTTATTAATTTTAGGTTTATTAATACCAAGTAGAACGCTTGGAAATATTTCATCATAAATTTCTTGAAATTGGTTTCAAATTTGTGGAATGCCGATTGGTATTGTTGTCGCTTATGATACTATCCCAGTTTACAGTGCTTAGAGTTTGTTTGAATGATAAAATTTGATTAGGCGATGATGGGTGAGATGATCGTGTGGTGGGTTCAGGAGTTGGGGTGGTATGTAGAAGCCAATTGTGTCGCAACGGGCAATTGTGTCGCAATGCGACACTATTGGTCAATTGCGACACAATTGGCTTCTACGTCTGGCCAATTATGTCGCAACCCCAAAATATGGGTACAAGAGGCCAATTATGTCTCAATACATTATAATATGATACATAGTTGAAAACCATGTAGGCCGACTAGTAATCGTATATGAAGACTTAAGAAAGTATACACATTTTCAGAATGTTTTTCTTCAAAATTCATTTTCTTTTTTCTTATTTCAAAGCTTTGAATAGTCGATCCATGTCGCTCCTGTAAACGAATTTAAGTGATTATGTCGTAGAAATCATAATCGTTCCATAAGTCTGTCACTATTGATGAATTAGCAGAATAAGTCATAAGTCAGTTATTCAATGATATTATACTCCAGCCTACAATGTTGTGTTTGTGAAATAACAATCAATCAATTATGAAAGAAAGTAGGATGTTATGAAAACACTACCACCACTTATATATTGCTATAAAATTTAGCCGATTTACCCTTTGTAACCATTAAAATTGACTGAAAACTATAAAAGCAGCCTTTTGGAGACACTAATACGTTTTTAGACTACCATGATCTCATTTTGTTTTTCTTCTTTTTATCACTTTTCTCTCTTGTGATCGCTATTCCAAGCAAACTGCTGGTCGGATCTTCTTTAAATTTCACACGCACATTTTCCCTATGGTCTAGTTGTGCAACATCTATTCCTTTGCTCACTTGCATGTTAAAATGGCCATTTTTCGTTTTCTTCTTTTTATCACTGTTTTCCTAAATAATGAAAGATTCTCCGTAAAATTTTATATGCAGGTTAACTTTATGATCTTGTTGTGCACTACCGGTATGCACTTTTGGTGGCCGCTGGCCATTTTGTTTTTCTTCTTTTTGTCAATGTTCTCATAAAGCAGTGAAAGGATCTTCGTAAATTTTTGTTATGCATGTTAACCCCTGTATACTATATCAGAATTCAAATCGAAGCATTCTTCATTTTAATCTTAGTATATTGAAATCGAACATCCTTTTGAGTTATATAATACTTGTTATAGGATCTTACTTTGTCAGATACATTTTGGCATTCAGTGATGTTGTCGTTCAAACTCATGACGGGGCCTCCGGGGCTCAGTAGAGTGTTAGACGCTCAATCGGAACAGCTTTCCACCAATTGGTCGCGGGTTCGAATCCCAGGCAGTCCCAAAAAATACAGCTCTTTTGATTTTATTCAATCTCAGTTGCATTTCGTTTTTCCTTGCTTGTCTCGTCTTGATCATGTACGTAATCAATGCATTTTAACGAAATAACTCCAATTATGTCGCAACAGCCAATTGTGTCGCAATACTCATACATGCCTTAAAAGTATGGTGTAAAGAGAAACATAACAAAACAAAAACGTTTGGCGAATGTTATTTATTCACTTTTCAACAACATTTCTTATCTCCTTTTAGATTTCGATTGCAATATACGACATCATTGCTTCGTTTTGTTTTTTCTAGCCGTCAATTAGCTTAGGCCCATGTAACAATTGTCAATTGTGTCGCAATACTTAAACGTGTCTTGAAAGTATATCATACGTGCAGAAGATAAACGTTTGGTGTATCTTATTTGTTCTGTTTTTTTATTATCTCGCAACGGCCAATTGCGTCGCAATACTTATACATGCCTTGGAGGTATACTACATGTGTAAAACACAGCAAAACAAAACAAAATAACTTTGATTGAACGTAATGTTTCTTGTTTTGACAATATTTCTCATCTATTTGATGAATTGCTTGGGATTTGGTTTTATACCTTATCATTTCATTGTTGCGACACAATTGGTCAACTCTGGTAGCCAATTATGTCGCAACGGCCAATTGTGTCGCAATCCTTATAAATTAGTAAATAACCGACACTAATTGACCCGGAAAAAATTCCGGGCCAGGGTGAGAATCGAACTCACGACTTAGGGTTACCGTCCCACCGCTCTACCAACTGAGCTACCCGGCCCTGTTGGGAACGGTTCGCTTGTTAGATTCTCTTATACACGCAGAGCTTAAACTAAGCCCATTAGAACAGGTATATTTAAATTTTCATACGATGAAGTTTTTATAGTGTTTCGAAAGCAAGCTGCAATCATCATCAGGGAAATTACTGAATTAGTAAATAAGTAATGGTTATTTAGTGAGTTGTAAGTCGTGAGTTCGATTCTCACCCTGGCCCGGAATTTTTTCCGGGTCAATTAGTGTCGGTTATTTACTAATTCAGTAATTTCCCTGATAATGATTGCAGCTTGCTTTCGAAACACTATAAAAACTTCATCGTATGAAAATTTAAATATACATGTTCTATGGGCTTAGTTTAAGCTCTGCGTGTATAAGAGAATCTAACAAGCGAACCGTTCCCAACAGGGCCGGGTAGCTCAGTTGGTAGAGCGGTGGGACGGTAACCCTAAGTCGTGAGTTCGATTCTCACCCTGGCCCGGAATTTTTTAATTTTAATCAACAAACAAATAGCAAATGTAGGATAAACCAAAGAAATATAATCTGCCCAACTTGTCGGTGTTTTGTGTTCTTTTTAATTTCAATCTACTAAAATACTGATAGGTACACGCGCCGCCAGACTACAGAGCTATGAAAGCAATTTTCATAGTTTTCATAATTCATAGTTTCATGACGAAAACTCAATGGCATGTTATTGTTACATAAGCGATACAAATCGCAACACACAATGTACGTTTCCCTTTACGGCGAAATCAACAAACAAATAGCAAATGTAGGATAAACCAAAGAAATATAATCTGCCCAACTTGTCGGTGTTTTGTGTTCTTTTTAATTTCAATCTACTAAAATACTGATAGGTTAAGTGCGACACAATTGGCCATTGCGACATAATTGGTCATTGCGACACAATTGGCCATTGCGACATAATTGGTCATTGCGACACAATTGGCCATTGCGACACAATTGGCTACCAGAGGTGACCAATTGTGTCGCAACAATTACATGATAAGGTATATAACCAAATCCTAAAGAAAACCAACAAATAAATAAGAAATGCTGTAAAAACAAGACACATTATGTTAATTCAAACTTTTTGTTTTGCTGATTTTTACACGTATAGGATAGTTTTAAGGCTTGTTTAAGTATTGCGACACAATTGGCCGTTGCGACATAATTGGCTACCAGAGTTCACCAATTGTGTCGCAACAATGAAATGATAAGATATAAAACCAAATCCCACTCAAATCATCAAATAGATGAGAAATGTTGTCAAAACAAGAAACATGACGTTCAATCAAACGTTATTTTGTTTTGTTTTACACAAAAAATAAACTTTCAAGGCTTGTTTAAGTATTGCGACACAATTGGCCGTTGCGACATAATTGGCTACCAGAGTTGACCAATTGTGTCGCAACAATGAAATGATAAGATATAAAACCAAATCCCACTCAAATCATCAAATAGATGAGAAATGTTGTCAAAACAAGAAACATGACGTTCAATCAAACGTTATTTTGTTTTGTTTTACACAAAAAATAAACTTTCAAGGCATGTATAAGTATTGCGACACAATTGGCCGTTGCGACATAATTGGCTACCAGAGTTGACCAATTGTGTCGCAACAATGAAATGATAAGGTATAAGACCAAATCCCACTCAAATCATCAAATAGATGAGAAATGTTGTCAAAACAAGAAACATGACGTTCATTCAAACGTTATTTTGTTTTGTTTTACACAAAAAATAAACTTTCAAGGCATTTATAAGTATTGCGACACAATTGGCTGTTGCGACATAATTGGCTACCAGAGTTGACCAATTGTGTCGCAACAATTACATGATAAGGTATATAACCAAATCCTAAGAAAACCAACAAATAAATAAGAAATGCTGTAAAAACAAGACACATTATGTTAATTTAAACCTTTTGTTTTGCTGATTTTTACACATATAGGATAGTTTCAAGGCTTGTTTAATTGGCTACCAGAGGTGGCCAATTGTGAGGCAGTTTACCTTCTATGCATTCATTGTGATGCTGTGGATGAATAAAAAGAAAGAACATCAACAAACAAATATGTAATGAATTTGCATGTTTGTGTAAAATCGAAGAAGTAGATTTTAGGCCTAGAGTAGTTTAAGTTTTTTGTCGGGTTTTGACTTTTCTGATTTTAAGTGTTTTTCTATTTTTGGAGGAGCTCTGCACCCAGGTGAAAATTAATAGGATTAACAATAATAATATTAAGAGGATGACCAACGACTCTCAATATGCGAGAGGTTTATCCAAAAGCACAAAATTGACCTGGCGTAAGCAATGCAACAGTGTTGACGGAATGCGACTATGTTTTAACAATGCGACATCAGCCTATTATTTTGACCTTCTTCTGGGTACAGTTTTATCGTTCGGCTTACAAATAGAAGTGTTCGATAGTCTCGAATACATATGACAGGAAAAAAATGAACTTCAAGTTAACGGACACTCAATACTACTTCCTGAACCAGAATTTATCACAGAATTTCTCTCGTGTCTCTCTTGAAACCGATATTAGATTAAATGGAATTTCATCTGGGTGAAAAATACTAACTGCAGACTGAAAAAAATTAAAGCCAAAAAAACAAACCAAAAATATTCGAACAAAATAAAAACTAAACAGATAAAAACTTATCCCCCTCTCAGAAAGAAAAAATCAAGATGATTTCGTTCATTTGACAGCGTTATCTGATTTTTCGGTGACGAAAACGGTGACATATTTCAAGAGGAAAATCCCATTTCATAGACCTATACACTTGGCAAGAAGCTCAATTTATTGAATTCCGTCAAAAGTTATCATATCCCTTTTCTTTTAACAAGTCTAAGGTGGATTCGAACTTGGGCCCATTGGTAGAAGTCGAAGTTGAGGAAAACGTTTAATACAGTCTGCACCCGTCACTGGACATACGGTGAATAGCGCGTGTTGATAAACTGCAAACAACCGTAAGAATGTGTGTGCGACACAACTGGCCGTTGCGACATAATTGGCTGTGAGAGAAAGCCAATTGTGTCGCAACGATATATTACTCATAATAAAACTAAGAAATAAAAATGAAATGGATCGATATCAAAGCACAAATTTGTACAAAAGTTTTTTAGGTTAACAACTTCAGGAATAAACGCACGATAATAAACAAAGCAGTAGTTTCAGGACGGGGAATTTACTTGAAGGAGGAAAATTTCGCCCACGTAGGGGTAAAATGCATCAGCAGTGTTCTAATGTGATGTTGGATCAAAATAAACGTATGTCAGTAAAAATACAGAAAAAAAGTTTGTATCAAAATATCGACAACAGAGGCCAATTATGTCGCAATTCCCGTTGCGACACAATTGGTCGACAGTAGAGGCCAATTATGTCGCATTGCGACACAATTGGCCGTTGCGACACAATTGGCTTCTACAGTGGTATCTTGGAATATAGTGAATATAGGCAGGTGATCTGAAATGTCTGTTAGGAGTATGCCAGATAGGAGAGAAGTTCCATGAGGGTTCGTAAAGATATTGTCAATAAGTGTTGCTGAATGACTTGTATTACGAGTGGGCTTTGTAATAAGAGGGTAAAAATAGTTACATTTCATTAGTGGTAGGAAATCATGAGAATGAGATTCGCTCTTAAGGAGGTCAATATTAAAGTCACCCATAATTGTGCAGTATTTTGTTGAAGGAATTTGAGTAAAACAGAAAGTAAATCATTAAATAAAGCTGGTAATTGTCCAGGTGGTCTGTAAATAATTCCCACTAAGTGATCACGTTTGTTAATAACGCATTTGATGAAAAGAGATTCTAATTCATCACCAATATTGGCAGACAGGTCATTAAGAACACAAAATGAATTTGCTAGGTCTTCTCTTACATATAAAATCACACCTCCACCTGATGATAGTGATTTTTTTATATACAGTTCATGTTAATGTTTGCCAGTGATTGTAGCGTTCTTTCACTGGCAGCCATTTTCCTAGCAGACGACACAAAGCCCCCCTGCATTGATATGGATTTTCGGACCGGGGTGAGATATGGGTGTTGTCACGCTACCGATATCGCATATGCAAAAGACCACATATTATTGATAGGTATATGATAACAGTGGATATCAGACAGTTCTGTAAAATATTGACGGAACTGGAATGGCATGAGATAATTATGATGGAAAAAATTGTGAACCAAAAGTAAAATACTGAGCCCATTAATCTGTGTCTTGACCGTAGAAACAGTTGCTTCAATTGTTTCTCTTGGTTGTAATGGAACAAGCTCACTGATAACTTCTATATGTCCTAGAAACATTCTTCCTGACAACTTTACATTGCGTTGGGTGGTATTTGAAACTTAAACTTTCTTTAAACCTAAATCTAACCAGCCTTTAAAAGGAATGTTTGTTCCATTTGCTGCTTGCAACACCAGTGCTTCGCTCAAGAGTTCAGATATTGGCCTTACTTGCTTTTTTGCCTCACTAACCCAGGAGCTGTTGATTAAGGGAGTGTCCCCAGTTATCGTTCGTTTGCTTACCGTTTGATTTAGAAAAACGCACGCTAGAAAAAACGGTGTTGCCAGCGGTCGTTTTATGTTCAGTCAATCGATAGCTGCCCCATGTCAGAATTGTCCCACCAAAACGCCCATCTTATATGACAAAATTGATTTTCCTCTGTTTTTTTCTGTAAGTGGTAGATCTACTATAAAAGGTGATAAATAGCAAACTGGTTAAAAGTGCATGGCATAAGAGAACAAAAATGTCAGACACTGTCAATATGTTTTCTTTTCTGATTGCCACACGAGAAACCAACCTTGAACAACGAGGAAATGTATGTTTGTCTACCCGGTATCGTCTGACACGGGAAACTGACATGCTCGTAAATCCAGTGAATTCATCTTCCCAGTTCTTTTTTCATTAAATCCACATTGCGTTGTTAAATTTATTTTTGATGATTGGTCCATTCTTTCAGTAAAGCATTTTTATATAGGTCTTTAAATGGCTTGATTCGCCATGTATGTGATACAGTATAGTTTAAATGCACACTAGCCAACTAGATCAACAAGTCTGGTTGAGTCCATCTCTAACCATTCTGTAGGGTGAAGAGTTTTTATTTGGGATCTACTTACTATACATCAACAAGAAATATATTCATTATTGAGTAAGAATCGACTTAAGTAGTTTTGCAATTATTTTCCAAATATATACACTCGACTGTTTCGACGGTAACAGTTACATCACTATTATAACAGTATCACTATCACCCCTATTTAAATTTGTTAGACTTTGCTTGATAAGACCTTACTGACAGTTGTCATAGGGACATCAAATACACCCAGACTCTCGGTCGCCACCTGGCCTACATAGGAATTTTTTGTGCATGAACTTCACAGCGTTAGCTCAACATGAGGTTGTCCAAAAACAAGGCCAAAGGGCTACTAGAGACGGTCAACCTGTATTTGTTAGTGATTTATTAAAAATCTCTTTCTTTCTATCAATAACTAGACTAAGTAATAACTATCCGATGTTTTGTCTAATAATAACTACCCACCGCGAAACTCATTGAGTAAACTCGGTGAGAAACTACCCACCGAGTAGAACTGGAAAAACAAATAGAAAATAGAGAGGAAAAACAGTTGCAGATGGAAATTGGAGGACAAACAGTTTGGTAGTATATTTAATGTTTATGCGAAATATCGTAACAAAGAATATATACAATATACTATGTATCTGCTTGAGGGCCGCCTGCCTTCCAACAACACAGCACAGGCCTAGCTATATGGTAGAGGCAAAACTGTAAGACACGCTGTTTTACCGACTAGAGCCGAACTCGACCGAGGACTAGTATTGAACCGTTCAGCAGTTGTTTATTCGGGCTAGCAAAAAACGATGGGTGTTGACTGCTAGCGGTCGTTTTAAAAAAAATGACCACCTGAAAGAGCAAACGATAACGGAGAACGCTTCCTTGTGAACCGGTATCCCATAAGGCTTTAGTGTCTATATTATCCAACTTGCAAGAAATCACACACTTCTCTCCCACTATCTTGGTTATTCTTTTATCTTGAGTAGAGACTACGGGTCGACTCAGGCACTTGTTCATATCATTGGAACTCTTGCTCTTTATTGGATGGGATTGGGAAGCTTTAACATCAGTCACTGCTGGTCCCTCTGCTGTGACTGCTTTTCGTTTCCCGAACCCTGACCTTTGAATGCTTTTCTCTTCTTACAAATGTTCACTTCTGCCGCAGATGAAACAGTGGTCACATTGCCTTGACTTGGGAGTGTCTCTACATTTGGGACAACCATATGAACGCTCATTGGTGCTGGAAAGCTTTTTCTGAGAATTAGGCGAGCCTTGATCAAATACTCTCATTGACATCTCTTTAATTTCTGCTCGTAGACTCTGAACCTCAGTATTAAGGGACTCAAATGAGTTAACTTTCTCTTTCTTGGATCGAGATTCTTGGGGCAAATCACGACATGGCCCTGTAGTATCTTGGAATGTACATGTACCATCTTTGACTTGTCTTCGTGTTCGATTGTGACGTTTGGCCCTTTCAAGTTCTTGAGTTGTAATCAAACTGGTCTCTTTAATTAATTAATTAAGTAATTGATACAAGCCGTTGGGGGTTTGAAAAGCAGTTTTTTCTTTTGAAGTTTCCTCTACACCTAACTGCCAATATCCCTTCGAAAGGTCCAACTTGGTGAGATACCTTTATCAGCTTACCTTGTGAAAATTTCCTCTGACTGAGGCATCGGCTCACTGTCAAAACTGTAATTTGGTTAAGTCGTCGAAAATCAATACAAAACCGATTTGTTCCGTCTGCCTTTTTAACTAAGACAATTGGTGAACAATATGGAGAAGATGATGGTTCAATGGGCCTCCAGATAACTATCTGCTAAGTCAGTCATTTCTACAATATTTCTAGGGGTTCTCTCTCGAATGTTCACATACAGGTCATAACTACAGTTATTTACAAATTGTTCTCGCAACATAAGATTTTTTAACCTGTCAAAAGTTTTCTTCGTCTGGCTTAACACCATGCATCGATCAAGGTAGTTTCCAATGCGTGTTGAAAACTGCCTAGCCGTTTCATCACTGTCGGGGATGGACTCTCGGAAATTTTTTCTAAATCCGTCGTCAGTCAGTTGGTATCGTCTAAGTAGTGCGGATTTTAAAGAGTCGTAGTCTGTTGCGTCAGTTTCTGCTATTCGACAATATACCTCTAATGCCTTACCAGAGAGTAAAGCAGATAAATTTACACACCAATTTGATTCATGCCAGTTTTGACTATTTGCAAACCTTTCGAAACGTTGAATGTACGAGTCAATATCGTCTCGGTTATCATCAAACGGGGGCAACTTAGGGGCTCTAGCTCTTGACCCAATCAACTCAAACTTTGAACTATCAGCCTTTTGTGATTCATTGAACATAGAAATTTTTAATGATTCTAATTGGCTTTCTTCCTTTATTCTCTCTAGTTTATCCCGTTCTAAATCCCTCTCCATAGCCCTATAATCTCGTGCCGCATGTTGCTGATCTTCTACCCACTGTCTTAACTCACTCCCCGTTAAACCCAACTTATCCCCGGCTTCTACAAGATCTTTAACGTTCATAATTCAGAAACCTACTTACACAACGCTTCAAAACAGTTATTAATGGACATTCACTTCAAACGGATTGCTAAACCTCAATTTTATCACTATAAACGCTAGGCGGCTACGAGTCCACTTACTACCATGCTATTTCTAATACTTGTCCATACATCAAATGCAATCTAAACACGATATGGACTATGCAATAAGCGTTCGTGAATGACTGTTTGATTACTTCGCTTCAGAATGTGGTATGCCACCAAATGTTACGGATTACGTACACCTGGGCGTTGTACGACCCAAAACAAAAAATTAGCGGTTCGTCAACAGTCAACACAAACGCTTACGTAAAGTCAACACAACATTTATATTACGATTGTATACAATTTCAACGCGACAATTAACAAAAAGGAAAACAAAATATGTGGATAGTTCATGTATTGGAATACGAAAGTACTTGAAACGGAACAAGTGTCAAAATGAAGCTGCGTAGTATTGTAGGTGTTCCCAAATCATTTACCGTCACCAAAAGAATAAACAAACCGTCTCTATGTAATTATTAAAGGATCGTTTCTAAATTTGCACACAGTACCTGGTCAGCTGAGCAGCTGACAAATCAACACTTCCTGACGAACTTGATGATTCACCACACAAGTCACATTTCTGTACAGAGCATCTCATCAACAGAAAAGTAATCCAATTTGGCTCGTATATTCCATAAACTCGCACTGAATACACACTGAACAAATCCTAACACTATACAAACACGTCTGACTTCACATGAAACACAAAACAAGACTGAACTCCATGGAATTCCGAATCCCGGTCGTAGAATC
This sequence comes from Lepidochitona cinerea, assembly GCA_963971465.1. Classification (NCBI taxonomy): domain Eukaryota; kingdom Metazoa; phylum Mollusca; class Polyplacophora; order Chitonida; family Tonicellidae; genus Lepidochitona; species Lepidochitona cinerea. The sequence goes on along the minus strand of OZ020563.1, from coordinate 2,443,341 downwards.
CCCTCGAACCGTGTCGTCGAGCATAAAGTTCACATGACCAATCAATTATACCATAGATCATTGGTTTTGCATTTAATTTAACATGCCCAGACCCACAGATCAACTACTTCATTAAGTTATCATGAAAAAGACAAATAAATTATTGAAAATAAAAATAATCATAATAATAATTGTATTACATATTTATGGACACTAAAACACACGGGCACAGGGAAAATCTTCTTGTCTAAAATAACCACGGAGACAAGTTTCTAATTGTGTTAAAAAGAGGTATATCATTTAGACCTTTATACCCCATCATAAACTGTTGTAATAAAGTAAACCTATGATATTTCATTAGGTTGACGACTGACAGGAGCTTGGCCTTAGTCAGTAGAATTTTCTGGAACACTTTGTATTACATTGACAATGCTTACGCATCTTAAGCTATAGTAAGAATATCGTCAGACTATATAGTATGCCCCCCCCCCATACCCTTTCCCAGAAAACCTAGGTAGAAGGCAGACAGGGGAGTTTAGCCCTGACCAGTATGTCTTTCAAACTCTTGTTCTTTTTATAAGCAATGACTGGCCTTTGGGTCAGAGGTCGAGCAAGTTTACTTTGAAGTAGTTTGTATTCTTCTACTATAATCTTGGCCATAGCGATGCTAGCTTTGTTATACTGGAACACAAATGGTATTATAGTTTTACATACATGTACATCGATTTGACTAATTTTCTATCTAAAGGTTCAGCCAATCAGAATCAAACTGCACCACCCATTATGCTAGCCCTTTCAATGACATATCATGACAGGTTGATGGTCTAGTAGGTGAATGATCTAGACAGCTGATGACCTAGAAAGCTGATGATCTAGAAGGCTAATGATCTAGAAGGCTGATCTAGAAGGCTGATGATCTAGACGGCTGATGACCTAGAAGGCTGATGATCTAGTAGGCTAATGATCTAGAAGGCTGATGATCTAGAAGGCTGATGATCTAGGAGGCTTATGATCTAGTAGGCTAATGATCTAGAAGGCTGATAATCTAGAAAGTTGGTGATCTAGAAGGCTGATGATCTAGAGGCTGATGATCTAGATGGCTGATGATCTAGAAGGCTGATGATCTAGATGACTGTAGTCTTGACGATGACTGTTGTCTTGACGATGACTGTTGTCTTTACGATGACTGATGATCTAGATGGCTGTTGTCTTGACAATGGCTGTTGATCTAGATGACTGTTGGTTTGATAATGACTGATGATCTAGATGACTGTTGATCTAGATGACTGTTGTCGTGACGATGACTGATGATCTAGATGACTGTTTTCTTGATGATAACTTGTCTTGACAAGGCTGATGATCTAGATGGCTGATGATCTAGAAGGCTGATGATCTAGATGACTGTAGTCTTGACGATGACTGTTGTCTTGACGATGACTGTTGTCTTTACGATGACTGATGATCTAGAGGACTGTTGTCTTGACGATGGCTGATGATCTAGATGACTGTTGTCTTGATAATGACTGATGATCTAGATGACTGTTGCCATGATGATGACTGATGATCTAGATGACTGTTGTCTTGACGATGACTGATGATCTAGATAACTGTTGTTTTGACGATGACTGGTGATCTAGATGACTGTTGTCTTGACAATGACTGATGATCTAGATGACTGTTGTCTTGACGATGACTGATGATCTAGATGACTGTTGTCTTGACGATGACTGATAATCTAGATGACTGTTGTCTTGACGATGACTGGTGATCTAGATGACTGTTCAAATGTTGTCTTGACGGTGACTGGTGATCTAGATGACTGTTGTCTTGACGATGACTGATGATCTAGATGACTGTTGTCTTGACAATGACTGATGATCTCGATGACTGTTGTCTTGACAATGACTGATGATCTAGATGACTGTTGTCTTGACGATGACTGATTAACTTGTCTTGACGATGATCAATGATCTAGATGACTGCTGTCTTGACGATGACTGATGATCTAGATGACTGTTGTCTTGATAATGACTGTTCTCTAGACGATAACTGATGACTGCTGTCTTGACGATGGCTGATGATCTAGATGACTGTTGTCTTGACGATAACTGAAGATCTAGATGATTGTTGTCTTGACGATGGCTGATGATCTAGAGGACTGTTGTCTTGACGATGGCTGATGATCTAGAGGACTGTTGTCTTGACGATGGCTGATGATCTAGATGACTGTTGTCTTGACGATAACTGAAGATCTAGATGATTGTTGTCTTGACGATGACTGATGATCTAGATGATTGTTGTCTTGACGATGACTGATGATCTAGATGATTGTTGTCTTGACGATGACTGATGATCTAGATGACTGTTGTCTTGACGATGGCTGATGATCTAGAGGACTGTTGTCTTGACCATGACTGATGATCTAGATGATTGTTGTCTTAACGATGGCTGATGATCTAGATGACTGTTGTCTTGACGATGGCTGATGATCTAGATGACTGTTGTCTTGACGATGGCTGATGATCTAGAGGACTGTTGTCTTGACGATGACTGATGATCTAGAGGACTGTTGTCTTGACGATAACTGAAGATCTAGATGATTGTTGTCTTGACGATGACTGATGATCTAGATGATTGTTGTCTTAACGATGGCTGATGATCTAGATGACTGTTGTCTTGACGATGACTGATGATCTAGATGACTGTTGTCTTGACGATGGCTGATGATCTAGAGGACTGTTGTCTTGACGATGACTGATGATCTAGATGATTGTTGTCTTGACGATGACTGATGATCTAGATGACTTGTCATGACGATGACTGATGATCTAGATGACTGTTGTCTTGACAATAACATATGATCTAGATGACTGTTGTCTTGACGATGACTGATGATCTAGATGATTGTTGTCTTGACGATGGCTGATGATCTAGATGACTGTTGTCTTGACGATGGCTGATGATCTAGATGACTGTTGTATTGACGATGACTGAAGATCTAGATGACTTTTTTCTAGACAATAACTGATGACTGCTGTCTTGGCGATGACTGATTATCTAGATGACTGTTGTTGTGACGATGGCTGATCATCTAGAATTCTAGATGACTGTTGTATTGACGATGACTGATGATCTAGATGACTGTTTAAGTGTTGTCTTGACGATGGCTGATCATCTAGATGACTGTTGTATTGACGATGACTGATGATCTAGATGACTGTTTAAGTGTTGTCTTGACGATGGCTGATCATCTAGAATTCTAGATGACTTGTATTGACGATGGCTGATGATCTAGATGACTGTTCAAGTGTTGTCTTGACAGTGACTGATGATCTAGATGACTGTTGTCTTGACGATGGCTGATGATCTAGATGACTTTTACCTTGACGATGAATGATGATGTTGACCAAGACAATGATGGAAATTTTGTGGTTTTCTTATTTGGCTGTCAGACTGTTGTTCATATGATTGTTCATGTTGTTTTCATCTTAAAGCTGATCTCAATGAAGATTATCACGTAGGGGTCACCAAAATATTGCCCTCACCATGGTAGGAGCATGTTAACGTTTAATATGAATTAACGCAACCATGTATCTGAAATAACAATAAAATAGATTTATTCGAAAGTTAAGAAAACCACAGCTGTCCTGGTCAATGGCTTCTGGAACAACGCCGTGACCTAGGACTAACTTACATATAGTACGGTACATTCTGGATAACTGAACATAATCTGACTCCATGTGCTTACTTAAACAATTTCCAGAATCTTAAAAGTTGTGACCTTAGGGTTATTTGTGATGGTGATCGAAATGGTCTGTTTGACCTTACATAGAATTATCGAAAAATATGTTTATGCATATTTATAAGCCGTAACATAATGTTACTTAATATTAACTTATAGCACAACGAATAATTAATTTAAAAATCGCTCTTTCTAATACTTCACTGCATGATGTTCTCCTAGGATAAGCAGTAGAGGGAATAATTCCCCTGGATATTATCCACACATCCGACCAAAAGTGGTTATTTTCTCCACTTAATTATTGCCATAAGCAATAATTTAAATACTATATAATGTGGGGTAGGTTTTGTCCAGAAAATGTAAATATGCTCTCTAAGGGCATCCATACATTGATAGAAACATAACTATGCTTGAAAACTAATACAGAAATTTTGTGTCTAATACAATTTAAACATCTTCAGGAAAACCGAGTTGAGTTAAAACTTTTGTACATAAAGATGATCCCTACGATCATTCGTACGTTAATAATTTGAGCTTAAACTTAAAAGCTACGTTAAAACAAAACTATTGTCTTTGTTACAGTCTTTGAAATAAATCAGTTTGGTTTAGGGCACCTGTATCACATACATGTACAGTGTTTCAGGGCACTGCATGCTCTTTATCATAGCCCTGTTAAATTGTTACCTTCCAGAAGACTGTGCCTGTTGTTCTTTCTTGATTCCACCTCATATGGGTTTCTAAATGCATTTCCTCCTACATATTGCATTGAATATTGTTGAAACTTGGTGAGGATGGTTGTTAGTGAGGATGTGTATTTCTTGTATGGAAATGAAATTTTGTCTGTTCTTAGTATGTGTCCACTTTTACCATCTGATGTGGGGCCGGGGGATTTTCAATTGCTCCTGGAAGCAAGCACTTCTCTGCCGCTCATCCTCTCTTCCGTCAGATTTTCAGACTGACAGGATGAAAGCTCCAAAATAATTGTTCAAAATCATTGGGAGGGATTTCATGTGCTTTCAGATCATCAAAATTTGGGCTTCCTTTTAAAAAAGTATGAAAAGTTTTCACAGTGCTTTCCGTCTTTTAACAGTGTTTTTGTTTCATATTTTAGTATTGAAATCCTGTTGATATTGGATATCCACATTGATGAAAGTTGGTTGTTTTGATTTCCCTGGATTAGCAGTAACAACAGTTTCACTGAAACTGGCAATATTCCTTCCCATGGCAATGTTTGGCTGAATGATTTCGTTACCGCTATAAGTATAACCATTGTCAATACAAGCAGAAGAAAAACTATCAACAGTGACTTCCTCCAAAGCAGCAACAAAAATTTGATCATCGCCCGAAAATTCATCATGCAGTTAAAATACTGAGACTGAGCCAGGTACATGGTTATGGAACATTTTAACAGTGAATAAAATAACAAATTTACGAGAAAAAAAGTTGACAGGAAAAGTAGAAACGGAACAGGAACAATTAATACCTTTATGAAATATATGCACAAACTTCTCATGAAATCTGCCCACGATGAGCATCAAGGAATAATTCTGAGAGTGGTACCTGAAAATGGGATGAAGCAGATGACAGAAGCAAGCACGTGAGTTGAAAAATATTAAGGCCTACGTTGTTTTATTTTGATGTTGTTTTTATCCCTTGTCCAATTGTTAAGTTCTGTAAATATTTTTATCCCCCCCCCCCCCTGCATATAATGCGGGGGGGGGGGGGGGAATCAGCTTGTCTGTTCGTCTGTCCGTAATCATTTCTTGTCGTCACATCTCCCAGGGTTTTCATCATTTTTTTTCGAAACTTGACGAACATGGATGTGCACTTCCTATTCTGGTTGCACTGGTTTCATTATTTTTAGAGTTATTTCCCTTTTCCGACAGTATACGAAGACATAGACAATTAGTGCTTGTCATAGCATCTCCTCCCAGATTTTTCATCATTTTTTTCGAAACTTGGGAAACTTGTTGGATATCATGCGAGGATGTGCACCTCCTATTCTGGTTACGCTAGTTTTATTATTTTCAGAGTTACTGCCCTTTTGCGACAGTATACGAAGACATAGGCAATTTTGTGCTTGTCAGTGCATCTCCTCTCATAGTTTTTATCAAATTTTTTCAAGACTTGAAGGACATGCTTGATATCATGAGAGGATGTGCGCCTCCTATTTTGGTTGCTGGTTTCATTATTTTTAGTTACTAGCTTACCCTTTTCACACAGTATACCCAGACATAGACAATAAGTGCTGGTCATCGCATCTCCTCCCACGTTTTGTATCAAATTTTTTTATTTTGGTTTACATGCTGGATATCATGCGATTTACGCTGGTTATGCTGGTTTTGCTATTTTCAGAGTTACTGCCCTTTTCCGACTGTACAGGAAGACATAAACAATAGGTGCTTGTTTCTGATGACATACAGTGTTTCAGGGCACTGCATGGACCTTATCATAGCCCTGCTAAATTACCTTCCAGGGGTCAGTTTTACAAAGCAGCCGCAAGCTATATGTTCGACGTAATTACCATGACGTCACAATACTTAAGAGATACGTTGTCATAGTGGTTATGGTTGACGTAAAGTTACGCCAGCTTTGTAAAACAGCCCTCTGAATGCTGTGCCTGTTGTTTTTTCTTGATTCCACCTGATATGGATTTCTAAATGCATTTCCTCCTACATATTACATTTAATAATGTGGAAACTTGGTGAGGATGGTTGTTATCAAGTGAGGATGTGGATATCCTTTATGCAAATGAACATTTGTCTGTTAGTATATTTCCACTTCCACAATCTGATGTGGTGTCGGGGGGATACGTCACCCTCTGATGTCTCGTTAAAATTTATCTGACGCATTAAAAGAAACTGTCTTCAGATTACATAATTTATTTAATATTGGGAGAGATCGTTAGCTTTTCAATAAATAGATTTGACAGCAGTTTGTATCCAAGATAGTATGTTGACCAAGTAGGTATATAACTCCTTGCAATCTAAAATTAGAACTAGTCCTAGTCCAGATTTAACCGCCAAGGCTCATAGTTGCCATTTTTATCGGAATTGGGTTGGAGAGTTCACCTAGGAGGTCAACTAATCATGTGACTTTTAAACATTCAACAAAACAACAACATCGTGGAATTCTACATGGTGTTTGCTCGCATTATATACCCGCTTTTCTATTGCTGTTTTACACTCAGCTAAAGATATCGTAGGGTACATCAAACATTTCAAACACTAGAAACTATTAGGAACGGCAGCTCAAGGTGAGTGGTCGACAGAAACGTCGCCATTTTGCCTGTTTTCGTCAAAATGGGACTATTTTGGGTAATAGACTCTACGTTTTCTTTATTACTATAATGTTTTCTTAAATTCAAAGGTTATACGACCCTATGCTAGTGTGGTTATATGGATTTTGAAAGTCACTGTCCATATTACCATTGAGATGTAGGCAGTTACCGTACAGTGTATATGATAACATAGAAAAAAAAAAGATAATTCCCTCTTGTAAAAATCAAAAGGGAATTTTTTAAGAGATTTCGATTAAGAGTCACCGGACCTCAATAGTCCGGGAGCCCAGAGAGTTTATTGAGCCGAAAAAACATAGAAGGTTTGATGGTTTGATAGTGTTGGTAGGGTCACAAGTAGTAACTTATTGTATTGCTGCCGGGTACCAGCCTGTACAAAAGGGCCATTGGGGCTTAAAATTGGGGCCCCATAAATGAGTTTATTCCGCCCAACAAACATACGGATAAAACTTGCTGAATATGTTGGCCAAGAGGTTGCAATGATCACATTAGCAATGACAGCAACTTAGGGCTGTACTGGGCCCCAGACAGTAGCCCCAAAGGCCCCCCAAGGTAACCAGTTAATTAACCGAAGAAATATATGGAAAAATCTTTTTGTGTTGGACTGAGAACATATTGAGAATATCAAAAACACATGCGACAGCAACTTTACCTTGTACGTTTGCTCTGACAGTAGGCCACAAAGGCCCCAAATCCCGAAACAGGTTTATTCGAGCGAAAAGATATACAAATAATTCGCTTTATTCTGGAAACTACAAACACTTGGAAGCTCAAAAAAACAACTGACAACAACATTGCCCTGTACTTCGTCCCAAACAGTAGACACACAATGACCCGTGATAAATCTAAGGCAATGCAGGCTATATGATAAGAATTCAGAAATGATGAGAATTTTTGGTGTTTTTGATCCTGCCATCCAAATCATTTTATCTATAATGTGACGGTATGGTTTTATCCGGAATGAAACCGGGTTCTATGTTTGGCTATCTGATGAGTTCAGCATGGAAATAGGTGCCCAGAGAAAATCCGCTGCCTTACGGGCCGTAACTGGTAACGATCCCCATTTCGAAAAATGTAAAATATGCCAACGCAAAAATATCTTACTCAAGAGGATAATCTAAGCTAAAAAAATAGATGGCAATCCATGTATTTTTTGAAAGATTAATTAACGGATTTCCAATTACCTATACGCTATGGCAAAAAACTTTCCTAAAAAGACAAAAGGCTCAAGACGTTTCATTTAGAATCAGTGTAGAAGCAGATTTCTACATTTATTTCTACCAAGTCATTCCAAAATACAAATGTTTGAAATCAAAACAGTCTTGGTTTTGTTACAAAGATACGGCGGATTTCGACTGAATGAATCATGATCTATACATCTTCATCTTGTTCATAGTCGCTTTCGGTGTCGTCACTCCAGGGTTCTCCATCAGACAAAGTATCATCATCGGTTCTGGTATCGACACCCATCTCTTCCTCATGTTGTCCATTACTGATATTGTTCTGTTCGGAATCATCACAGACAAACAGTTCGTCTGGTAAACACGATCCTTCAAACCACCTGGGAACAGTGTCCGTGGGCATCAAAGATCCATCCATCGCGGCAAGACCTAGAAGTATTACCAGTACATCTGTATCGGAAGACCTTACCATCATCCGACCACCAATGTTTTTAACATGAAATGCCAAAAGTGTGTCAGCTTCCTCGTGGTTTCCCTGAAATTCCAGTGGCTTTTCAACAACGAACTCCCCGACGAATGAACTTCAGATCTCAAGCAATTGCCACCATGTGAAACATAAACAGTCTTGTCTCCAATTATGTGTGCAAAGTTTTCTTCTTTAATCTCGTTTATCAGAAACTTCGATAGTGCTTCTTTAAAGGCTCCGTTTTGGGACAACTCAGTGCCTTTCCTTTGTTGCCTTGGTTCCATGCCAGTACTATTACATCGGCTGAAATCATTTCGTTCTGCACCTCTCTTCAAGCGCTCAAGATCCTTAATTGATGGGTTAACATACTTATCGAGCACTAGATGCACTGAGTGACCACTTCCGGAACAAACTTTGATTATAATACCGTAAATGTATATGGCTTTACAACTTTTTAACACTTCCCCATCTGGAATAGCAATAAAACAAGCAGTTTATTTCTCCTAAGAAGAAGTTCACGTCTTTGTATTTGTCACTTCCACCAAATGAAAAGATTAAAGTAGCTGTAAGATTCGGACTGATCGACGTTGTTTCCCAGACATCCGGGTATTATGATTACGAGGTCAAGTATTACGGCCGTACGTGTCAACCGCCATCTTTTTCACTGGGACTCTGTCAACGAGAATCGTACCCGTGTTTATATTACGATTGAGAACAATTTAGGATTGCATTCTGGTGTGTTTTCTGATCAACCTGTCCAGCACCATTTGTACACATGACTGGTGAAATGGTCCGAAGTTGGGAGTTACCTCAGAAGTAGGGGCCTACAGATCCCGAACATTGGATTTGGAGTCGACCGACGTGAGTCTGGTTGGATTTGGTAATGTCGGCTGAAGAAAAGCAAACACCAAACTGGGAAACAGGCTGACTGTGACACTGACAGTCTGGGTAGGTTTTGAATTTTTATTTACCGTATGAATATTTGTTTGGTGCGAGTATAGAACTGGTATGTCACGTACAGCTTATGTTTACACCAAAAAGAATGTGCCTTTTCGGTATTCCATTTCAAAACTACATTTATTCATATTACTTATTAGTTTCCAAAATTAAAAGGTGAAATAGTGGTTTTATGAATACAACAAATTTATGGTACATCAAATTTATTTATTTGAAGAACAAAACAAGTAAAAATCAGCTGTAGCAAAAATTGTTAATTATATTCCATACAATTAGAAAATTAGGACGTACAGTTACAGTTGGCTGTACTAACTCTGAATTAGATTTAGAGCGCTTAATTCGGAGATACTAATAATTGGGAGTAACTCCGAATAATAAGCCCTTTTTAGTAAGTAAACCAGGATAGAGACACACGAGTGCGGCTACCTAGTAGTAAGCCCTACACTTCCAAAATAAAACACATCATTCAGTTGTGTATGTATCTATATGCATGTCTACGTACCTGTGAAAGGGTGAAGTGCATTTAAAATGTAATTGTACATTAAACTGCCCCAGTAGGCAGTATGTCTTTTGATCGAGATGAACATTCTTGCATCATTTATAGTAGTTAACAAGTATAACAACCACAATTTTATTTTCAGAGCTCACACATATCTCTTCAAATATGACAATAGGCGATGTACAGTAAATCGGCTCCCAGAAATGAGAATCAACCTATACTACAGTTAACATGGGACACCCTACAACTACAGGAGTTGAAGAATCCTTTCACCGGAAACCAGAGTCTTTCTGAAAATTAGGATACATAATCAAAGAAAGGTAGATTAAAATTTAAGTTTTTATGATTACCCGGATAACGCAAAATCTCAATGCCTGTAGGCTTTATTATTATATTTATAGTTATAGGGTAGACTTTAAAATCATAACGGTAACCGGTTTAACAAATGCTGTATAGCAAGAAAAAGAGTATACGAGGTAGCAAAACAAAATATTTGCATGGAATTCCCGGTTTTACTATAGGGGCCTACTGTATACATGTAGGTCATTGGTTTAGTGCATCAAACATACATGTATTACAGTATAATATAAAGGTCCCTTTTGGTCGTCTGCTGGTTGGTGAAATATAACATGGCAATGAATGGAAAACAAGCACATTTCGGCTGTAAGGACAGATAAAAAGTCTAACTTGGGTTAATACAATTTTGGAAACTGTATATTCTTTACCATACTTTTGTTTTGCAGGCAATTGGAAATTACATATCAGAGTAGATTTTTTCTCCATTTATTCCCATGTTAATAGTCAACGGAGGTTCAAAGCAAAGTGAGGTAACAAAGCCTGGGATGACGTCACACAGTGGATTTCTATAAGGTAAATTATTGAAATCAAGATAATACTTCATGATCACAGTGCAAAATTTGTTTCAATATGTAATACATTGGCTTAATCTTGCTCAGTTAAGCACAGGCCTTCCCCGTTGATGTTATTTATTTATATTTCTTTTGTTTTCTTGTAGTATAAACTGAAGAATGATATCCTGATCACAGAGAGTCATACACCAAACACTCCCCAGAACCATAAAAGCAGTCTGGCCTCAAAACAGCGATCTAACCCCAAACAGAAATCAGAGGATCCCCCCCCCCCCCCCCAAAAAAACCCCCCAACCATTCATAGGTTTAACAAAGTCATTTTGAGAATGAAGAGAAGGAAGGTGTTGTACAATAATATCAAATGTCAGTTTTATCAGATTTTGTGTACAGATTTTTCAACAGTACTTGATGTAATAAACAGCATTATCTGTCTTAAACTAAAGATTTTTTCTTATTATTTTGTATGTTAACTGAAGACCGTCAGCAGTCACTATAGTTTATGTTATTACAGTCACCATGGTTTACTAAAGTTTACTATGCCACTAGTATAGTCGCTACAGTTTACTATAGTCGCCATGGATTACTATAGTTTACTATGGTACTTTATAGTCGCTATAGGTTACTATAGAACTTTTACCAGAAAAGTCGCTATAGACTACTATAGTCGCTATAGTTATCTATAGTCGCTATAGTTATCTATAGTCGCTATAGTTATCTATAGTCGCTATAGTTATCTATAGTCGCTATAGTTATCTATAGTCGCTATAGTTATCTATAGTCGCTATAGTTATCTATAGTCGCTATAGTTTACTATAGTCGCTATAGTTTACTATGGTACTTTTGCCACATTTACTATAGTCTGTTTACTATAGTAAACTACAGTGACTATAGTTTACTATAGTAAACAGGCTATAGTAAAGTGGCAAAAGTACCATAGTAAACTATAGTTTTTTGCTATAGTAAATATGGACTTGAAATAAAGTGGTTGAAATTCGATGAGTTATACGAAGTGTGGTAGGGGTGAGGTCCTTCGAATCTCGTCAATCTTTTTAAACTATCGGTATTGCATTTTTTACATGCATATACACTGTAAGATGATTTAAGAGATCAACGTCCTCGTAGTTTGGCATTTAAGATGAAAGTTGTCAATCAATTGACACAAAAAACAACACGTTCCAAATGAAAGTGTTAGTATTGTCTACAGAGCAAAAATGGTTTTATATGAGTGGTATTAGTTTGCCTATGTCACCTAAACAAAACGATCTTCAATCCATCTTGTGCAATTTTAGGGTTTTTTTTTTCATTATATTTTCTTTCTCAAAAGTATATGAAATGTTGATAAGGTTCTCGAATAATTCTTCTTGGGTTTTTTTTCGCGGGAAAACAAGGTTTTGGAAAGTGTTTGTAGACAACAGGTCTTTGAAATATACATTTCCTGTTTACCCAGCGGAAGGCCAGAATTGGCTGGTATTTTACAATGAACTTCAGAAAAAAGTAGATCTGTACCCTAGCTATTGTATTCAGTTTACATTGTCCGAGACGTGTAATCACTGTTAGGTCATTTGAAAGTAATATTCTGTGCAAATTATTTGTCACTGTGATAAACATTTGAGCTTTCAAGTCTTCAAATTTTCCGTTTGTATCATATCAAATTGTGACTTAGACATTTAAAGTTTTCTCATGGATGGTGCTGTACAATGTCAAAACGCCACAGTAGGACAATTAACGACTTGTTCCAAGCTAAGAGATTGAAAAATTAAGGGAAATGTTGTTCTTGTGTTTATTGAGAGATTTTTTTCAGTGAGGCTTTAGTGGTGGAGGTAACACAAACTTCTAGTTTTCGGGCTTATGCTAAAGTAGTCTGCAATATGTTGAGTGGATTGAAGGATAAATTCTGATACGCGGGCTTATCAGAATTTATCAATCAATCCACTCAACATATTGCGGACTAATGCTAACCAGGACTCAAACCTACATCGCATTAGCCTGTATCGCCGACAAGCATGTATGGTCACTTCCTGACCGGCAAGTAAGTAAAACAGGATGGAACACACGTGTGGGGAGGGGAGGGGAGGCCCATTGGCCAAGTGGATAAAGCAAACCTTTATCAGTTCTTCCTATACAATATTTCCCCAAGCGAGATTTTCCCATAATGAGAACAATTCATCATTTAATGAATAACGTGGGCCTTTTCCAATATACATTGGACTGGACTCGCTAACATAGAAATAAATCGGAAATAAGCATCATTATTTGGTTGGAATACTGGTTTGTGATCAGTCCAAAAAAATTGGTATTATACTGCATTTTTGCTATTATTATTCAGGAAAATGTAATTAGAATAATAATATCAAGAGACAGTACTAAACATGTTTACCGTTTAACATTATGATGGAAAAATATAAGCGAATAAATATTTAATTTCCTGAATTTAGGTTTTATTTCGTAGATTTCTGGCTCAATGTTAGCCGCACTTGTGTGTCTCTATCCTGGTTTACTTACTATGCCGGTCAGGTAGAATGTACATATTCTTTACAAATGATTTGTCCAAAATTCTTAAAACAGAACAGTGTGAGAACACATACAAAATCTTTTCAGCAGTTAACAATCATACAGTTTCCAGCTAATTTATTCTGTCATTTGACATTGGTTTCATTTTTTAATTTTGCACACCACTGATGACACCTTACCAGACTATATGCCGGGGAAAGTCTTGACGCAGTGACCCAAACTTCCAAGTAATGAACTGATAAAAACTAATCTGCATGGGGATCCCGCACCTTGAAGTTGCCCCGCTGCAACTTCACAACAACCTCTAGTTAGGGATCCCCTTCTTGGAGCAATAACTTGCAGTTTGTGATATATCTCAATTTTCCGTTTCTCCATCAGCGCAAATTGAATAGCGATGGAGGTTGTGGTGTAATTCGGAAGTGTTTTAACAGGGTGTCTACCATTTTTTAGCTATCAAGCGATGGGTTTTTGAGCTGAATAAGTAATGCCAATGCCTAGAGCTAAGCTTCCGGTGCCGAAGCGGTCCCCGGACCACCGCTTCTTGAACTGGGGTCGAGTGCCGATATTAGAGATTTCTTAACTGAATGTAGTTATAAAAACAAGGAAGCAAATCATCATTTTTATTTCCAGAAAATCCTCAGAATGCATCTCCGGCCGTCTAGCGCCTCTGAGCTTCCGGTGCCAAGTAAACATATACAATAGCCGCAATAGGTACACCAATATTTCCAAAATTAATGATAAATTAAAGCTTGCACAAAAAACACAGTTTTCCCCTCTGCTTTTGACAAGGGCTTGGGACCTTCTTACATTGTTGTAAGGCAGCATTAAAAAAGTGTGTGTGTCTTCCAAAAAAGGGAATTCTGAAGATTACCAATTACACTTTGGCTCAGGAGTTAAAGCATGTCATACTCTACAAGAAGATGGGAACAATATTATATCAATATTTTGTAGAAATTCAAGTGTAAATATTCTGAAATTTAAAGATTCTCTATGCAGTTTTGAATTGAATTTAACGGTAATATCAATGAGTAAATGTGTAAATAAGGTCAATGTTGTATAGACCACTCGACCAGATAAAACGAATTAAAGCATCTTAAAACCAATTTAGAATCAGCTTCCTGTGGCTGCTCAGACCACTGGTCGCTGATATGAACAACCTTTCATGGGTGACTAGTCCACGAAAAGAAGCCCATTAAAATTGAGAAATAAACGAAGCAAATTAGTTCCACTGGGAAAGGATTAAAGAGCGATAAAAAAACTCACAATTTATACTTATGTTAGTTTGCGTTAACCTAAGTTTATTATTGGTATATTATGCGTTCAGATTTATTCACCATAACTTTAAAGTTACATACATTTTTGCTAATTGTGTATTTTTTTACAATTGAAACTACCCTTTCTAATATATTGAAGTATGACATGCTTTAGCACCCAGGGCCAAAAAGAGGTAAAAATGAGGGAATATGCCCGCTCAAAAGTTTTGGTATCTGGTAATTTTCATAGAGATTCAGAGTCAAGAGTCATCCAGAAGCTATATAGGCTTGGACCTCAACACACAAAGGTCATAGCTTCGACTCAAGACCTGGATTTTAACATGAAATCGCAAACAACAGGTAAAACTCAAATGAACTCAATCATAGACAAAGTGTTCTCAACAGCCAAGAAAGATAGATCCAACGTGGCATAAACACCTAAATTCTCGGAATTTTGTAAATCTAAAACAGCAAGATAGAAAAAAGTCCTCCCATAAAATGGAAGGACAGATTATGGTGATTAGAAGAAAAAATATAAAAAAATAACAAGAACAGTTTAAGAATGAACAGATGTAACATCACATTAAAACATTGATAAATTGTTGAGATAATCATGATTCTATCATCTCTTATAGCGATATTGTGTTTTAGCATATCTTTTGGAGCGCGAGTAGGCCCAATAATTCATAATAAACAAAATATTATATAATTTCAAAAATATAAACCATAGTATCTTTATCCAGGATATACCGAAGTCGATTTCCATCCTTCTGATAGCTTGGACTTCATTTCTTCCACACCAAATAGTACAAACTCGTTTCGTTTTACCTAAAACGACAATAATAAAATTATACCCTTCCCAAAGTGAGGAAAATAGATATTAGCTTAACGTAGATGTGGGAACAAAATAACATAAAAGTGTATGTAAAATGTGCTTTAAACATTTGCTTCTTAAAGGACTGCGGGATGTTAAAAAGGCATACATGGGGATGGCATTTGGGAAGAATTCCAAGTGATCAATCTAAAGTTTGGTTTAAGATAGAGATAATTGAATAATTTTACGAAACGTTTGAAACTCCTTTTAAACCTGGGTTCCATACAAATGAGAAAAATTAAGGTGTCGAAATCTCGTGTTGTTCACAAACTAACTAATTATGTGGTGATTTTTTCTCATTAATTCAATAATTGCTTGTGTTGTACCTTGTAGTTAAGATAGTTTTATTTATGTGGTTGTCATTTTACACCTGGAAGACATTGCAAATTTCTGTTGGAGCTTGGCAACAATCTTACACTTGAATAAATTAATCGACACAGTGTTATGAGAGAACATACTATCATTTTAGAATTCTTTTGATCGCCCAACACCTGCGGCTCTGACTGTTGGTATTGGATGTAAACAACTTTCTATTGGTGACATAGTCCGCAGAACGTAGTTCACAGATTCCGAGAAATTTGCATTAAATCAGCACATTTAATGTCTTGATCATTGCATTTCATTTATTTGTTTAAATTATGTGAAATATTCAGACTCTGTCCATGTCCATATATCATACATGCATTTCTGATGTTTTCTTAAGAAAAGAATTTGGAATATGCCTTTGGAAATCTTTATTAAAAGATCTGTTAAACAAGATTGAATATAAATAAACTTAACCTACCAATCAACTGATCCTCTGTTTTCATCACCTTGGTCATCTGTCTTCCATCAACTGTGAAGCGATTCTTCAATCAACTGTGTAGCTTTTCGTCTGTCAGCTGTGTAGCTTTTTGTCCGCCAACTGTGGAGGATTTCGCCCATCAACAGTGTAGCTTTTAGTCCACCAACAGTGTAGCTTTTAGTCCATCAACTGTGCAGCTTTTCGTTGATCAACTGTGTAGGTTTTCGTCCATCAACTGTGCAGCTTTTAGTCCATCAACTGTGCAGCTTTTCGTCTACCTTCCATCCACCAAAATATAATCTCCGTCTGTTGATCTAAAAGGACAAAAACATAAATATACATAGCTTATAATCAGCTGGGTTGCATTTCTACCATAAAGTAAACCACTAATCTTACGAAATTGAATCTAATTTGGATCTTCCATGAACTTGTAACCTTTCTACTGTCGGCTCTGTAGCCCTTCTTCCAACAAGTAAGTCTTTTTTACGTCTATTGTATGAGTTATCGTCTCTCAGCTAAACTGCCTCTTTCTTTTATCAGCCCCTCACTCCTAAACAATTGGTCTGGTTGGCGATCTTTCGTCGAACCTGTCGCTCATCATCTTATCAATTTGGTAAACCATTCCTCCATCAGTTCGTTTCGGATATTCTCCATCGACCTGCCTGTTTAAGTAACCTTGTTGTACATCCTTCCTAAACAGACCCTTTCGTCCATCATGTAACTTGACCATCCATCAACTGTAGAGTACATGTTTCCTTTCATTGGGATGTCTTCCTTCTACCAAAATATAATCTCCATTGGTTGATCTAAAACGAGAAAAAACATAATTCTGTCCTTCCCAGGAACAGGTTTAGTAAATCAGCATCAGAGAGGCATAACATTGGAAAACAAACAACGAAATAATAGTTGAAAACCTAATAATAATTCTTGTAGGCTATGGTTTTGGCATATGCATGAATTACTTATGTAGACTACTGATTAATTAAAACGCTATGTTAGATTGGAAAGCACTTGATTAAAAAGTAAATAAATTTTCAGAAAATAATTTTGATCAGTTTCCAAAGGTTGGTCAGGCCTTTAGTAACTAATCTGAACTACCTTCTATGGTTGAGATGACGATAGAAAGTAGTTCAATTTTGGCCTAAGAAATCAAAATCAAGCTCGATTTAAAATGGCAAATTAAGGATTTAAAAAATTGACAAGTTTTTTAATGTTCTGTTTTAGGCGTATTCATGGGTCACATTAACTTTACTTTTATATGTATTGCTCACATTTTATCCATGCTAATATATAATTTTATAATATCTTCCTAACATTATAAGTTGAATAAAGTCTACGTTGTCCTCAAAGAATAACATATATGCCTTTAGGGTGCCATTTCTTCCATGAACTTGTAATCTTTCTTCTGTTGGCCCTGTATACATTCTCGCATCATCTGGGTCTTTTTTTCCGTCTATTGTGTGAGTTGTCATCTGTCAGCTGTGTAACTTATCCCATCTAAACTGCCTCTTTCTTTCATTAGCCCATCACTGTTAAACAATTGGTCTGCTTATCATCTTATCAATTTGGTAAACCATTCCTCCATCAGATTGTTTCGGGTATTCTCCATCGACCTGCCTGTTTCAGTAACCTTGTTGTACATTCTTCCTAAACAGAGCCTTTCGTTCATCGTGTAATTTGACCATCCATCAACTGTAGAGTACATGTTTCCTTTCATTGGGATGTCTTCCTTCTACCAAAATATAATCTCCATTGGTTGATCTAAAACGAGAAAAAACATAATTCTGTCCTTCCCAGGAACAGGTTTAGTAAATCAGCCTCAGAGAGGCATAACATTGGAAAACAAACAACGAAATATTAGTTGAAAACCTAATGATAATTCTTGTAGGCTATGGTTTTGGCATATGCATGAATTACTTATGTAGACTACTGATTAATTAAAACGCTATGTTAGATTGGAAAGCACTTGATTAAAAAGTAAATAAATTTTCAGAAAATAATTTTGATCAGTTTCCAAAGGTTGGTCAGGCCTTTAGTAACTAATCTGAACTACCTTCTATGGTTGAGATGACGATAGAAAGTAGTTCAATTTTGGCCTAAGAAATCAAGCTCGATTTAAAATGGCAAATTAAGGATTTAAAAAATTAACAAGTTTTTTTTATGTTCTGTTTTAGGCGTATTCATGGGTCACATTAACTTTACTTTTATATGTATTGCTCACATTTTATCCATGCTAATAGATAATTTTATAATATCTTCCTAACATTATAAGTTGAATTAAGTCTACGTTGTCCTCAAAGAATAAAATATATGCCTTTAGGGTGCCATTTCTTCCATGAACTTGTAATCTTTCTTCTGTCGGCCCTGTATACATTCTCGCATCATCTGGGTCTTTTTTTCCGTCTATTGTGTGAGTTGTCATCTGTCAGCTGTGTAACTTATCCCATCTAAACTGCCTCTTTCTTTCATTAGCCCATCACTGTTAAACAATTGGTCTGCTTATCATCTTATCAATTTGGTAAACCATTCCTCCATCAGATTGTTTTGGGTATTCTCCATCGACCTGCCTGTTTCAGTAACCTTGTTGTACATCCTTCCTAAACAGAGCCTTTCGTTCATCACGTAACTTGACCATCCATCAAATGTAGAGTACATGTTTCTTTTCATTGGGATGTCTTCCTTCTACCAAAATATAATCTCCATTGGTTGATCTAAAACGAGAAAAAACATAATTCTGTCCTTCCCAGGAACAGGTTTAGTAAATCAGCCTCAGAGAGGCATAAAATTGGAAAACAAACAACGAAATATTAGTTGAAAACCTAATAATAATTCTTGTAGGCTATGGTTTTGGCATATGCATGAATTACTTATGTAGACTACTGATTAATTAAAACGCTATGTTAGATTGGAAAGCACTTGATTAAAAAGTAAATAAATTTTCAGAAAATAATTTTGATCAGTTTCCAAAGGTTGGTCAGGCCTTTAGTTACTAATCTGAACTACCTTCTATGGTTGAGATGACGTTAGAAAGTAGTTCAATTTTGGCCTAAGAAATCAAGCTCGATTTAAAATGGCAAATTAAGGATTTAAAAAATTAACAAATTTTTTTATGTTCTGTTTTAGGCGTATTCATGGGTCACATTAACTTTACTTTTATATGTATTGCTCACATTTTATCCATGCTAATAGATAATTTTATAATATCTTCCTAACATTATAAGTTGAATAAAGTCTATGTTGTCCTCAAAGAATAAAATATATGCCTTTAGGGTGCCATTTCTTCCATGAACTTGTAATCTTTCTTCTGTCGGCCCTGTATACATTCTCGCATCATCTGGGTCTTTTTTTCCGTCTATTGTGTGAGTTGTCATCTGTCATAACTTATCCCATCTAAACTGCCTCTTTCTTTCATTAGCCCATCACTGTTAAACAATTGATGTGCTTATCATCTTATCAATTTGGTAAACCATTCCTCCATCAGATTGTTTCGGGTATTCTCCATCGACCTGCCTGTTTCAGTAACCTTGTTGTACATTCTTCCTAAACAGAGCCTTTCGTTCATCATGTAATTTGACCATCCATCAACTGTAGAGTACATGTTTCCTTTCATTGGAATGTCTTCCTTCTACCAAAATATAATCTCCATTGGTTGATCTAAAACAAGAAAAAACATAATTCTGTCCTTCCCAGGAACAGGTTTAGTAAATCAGCCTCAGAGAGGCATAAAATTGGAAAACAAACAACGAAATATTAGTTGAAAACCTAATGATAATTCTTGTAGGCTATGGTTTTGGCATATGCATGAATTACTTATGTAGACTACTGATTAATTAAAACGCTATGTTAGATTGGAAAGCACTTGATTAAAAAGTAAATAAATTTTCAGAAAATAATTTTGATCAGTTTCCAAAGGTTGGTCAGGCCTTAAGTTACTAATCTGAACTACCTTCTATGGTTGAGATGAGGATAGAAAGTAGTTCAATTTTGGCCTAAGAAATCAAGCTCGATTTAAAATGGCAAATTAAGGATTTAAAAAATTAACAAGTTTTTTTTATGTTCTGTTTTAGGCGTATCCATGGGTCACATTAACTTTACTTTTATATGTATTGCTCACATTTTATCCATGCTAATAGATAATTTTATGATATCTTCCTAACATTATAAGTTGAATTAAGTCTACGTTGTCCTCAAAGAATAAAATATATGCCTTTAGGGTGCCATTTCTTCCATGAACCTGTAATCTTTCTTCTGTCGGCCCTGTATACATTCTCGCATCATTTGGGTCTTTTTTTCCGTCTATTGTGTGAGTTGTCATCTGTCAGCTGTGTAACTTATCCCATCTAAACTGCCTCTTTCTTTCATTAGCCCATCACTGTTAAACAATTGGTCTGCTTATCATCTTATCAATTTGGTAAACCATTCCTCCATCAGATTGTTTCGGGTATTCTCCATCGACCTGCCTGTTTCAGTAACCTTGTTGTACATTCTTCCTAAACAGAGCCTTTCGTTCATCATGTAATTTGACCATCCATCAACTGTAGGGTACATGTTTCCTTTCATTGGAATGTCTTCCTTCTACCAAAATATAATCTCCATTGGTTGATCTAAAACGAGAAAAAACATAATTCTGTCCTTCCCAGGAACAGGTTTAGTAAATCAGCCTCAGAGAGGCATAAAATTGGAAAACAAACAACGAAATATTAGTTGAAAACCTGATGATAATTCTTGTAGGCTATGGTTTTGGCATATGCATGAATTACTTATGTAGACTACTGATTAATTAAAACGCTATGTTAGATTGGAAAGCACTTGATTAAAAAGTAAATAAATTTTCAGAAAATAATTTTGATCAGTTTCCAAAGGTTGGTCAGGCCTTTAGTAACTAATCTGAACTACCTTCTATGGTTGAGATGACGATAGAAAGTAGTTCAATTTTGGCCTAAGAAATCAAAATCAAGCTCAATTTAAAATGGCAAATTAAGGATTTAAAAAATTAACAAGTTTTTTTATGTTCTGTTTTAGGCGTATTCATGGGTCACATTAACTTTACTTTTATATGTATTGCTCACATTTTATCCATGCTAATATATAATTTTATAATATCTTCCTAACATTATAAGTTGAATAAAGTCTACGTTGTCCTCAAAGAATAAAATATATGCCTTTAGGGTGCCATTTCTTCCATGAACTTGTAATCTTTCTTCTGTCGGCCCTGTATACATTCTCGCATCATCTGGGTCTTTTTTTCCGTCTATTGTGTGAGTTGTCATCTGTCATAACTTATCCCATCTAAACTGCCTCTTTCTTTCATTAGCCCATCACTGTTAAACAATTGGTCTGCTTATCATCTTATCAATTTGGTAAACCATTCCTCCATCAGATTGTTTCGGGTATTCTCCATCGACCTGCCTGTTTCAGTAACCTTGTTGTACATTCTTCCTAAACAGAGCCTTTCGTTCATCATGTAATTTGACCATCCATCAACTGTAGAGTACATGTTTCCTTTCATTGGAATGTCTTCCTTCTACCAAAATATAATCTCCATTGGTTGATCTAAAACGAGAAAAAACATAATTCTGTCCTTCCCAGGAACAGGTTTAGTAAATCAGCCTCAGAGAGGCATAAAATTGGAAAACAAACAACGAAATATTAGTTGAAAACCTAATGATAATTCTTGTAGGCTATGGTTTTGGCATATGCATGAATTACTTATGTAGACTACTGATTAATTAAAACGCTATGTTAGATTGGAAAGCACTTGATTAAAAAGTAAATAAATTTTCAGAAAATAATTTTGATCAGTTTCCAAAGGTTGGTCAGGCCTTTAGTTACTAATCTGAACTACCTTCTATGGTTGAGATGACGATAGAAAGTAGTTCAATTTTGGCCTAAGAAATAAAAATCAAGCTCAATTTAAAATGGCAAATTAAGGATTTAAAAAATTAACAAGTTTTTTTATGTTCTGTTTTAGGCGTATTCATGGGTCACATTAACTTTACTTTTATATGTATTGCTCACATTTTATCCATGCTAATATATAATTTTATAATATCTTCCTAACATTATAAGTTGAATAAAGTCTACGTTGTCCTCAAAGAATAAAATATATGCCTTTAGGGTGCCATTTCTTCCATGAACCTGTAATCTTTCTTCTGTCGGCCCTGTATACATTCTCGCATCATCTGGGTCTTTTTTTCCGTCTATTGTGTGAGTTGTCATCTGTCAGCTGTGTAACTTATCCCATCTAAACTGCCTCTTTCTTTCATTAGCCCATCACTGTTAAACAATTGGTCTGCTTATCATCTTATCAATTTGGTAAACCATTCCTCCATCAGATTGTTTCGGGTATTCTCCATCGACCTGCCTGTTTCAGTAACCTTGTTGTACATACTTCCTAAACAGAGCCTTTCGTTCATCATGTAACTTGACCATCCATCAACTGTAGAGTACATGTTTCCTTTCATTGGGATGTCTTCCTTCTACCAAAATATAATCTCCATTGGTTGATCTAAAACGAGAAAAAACATAATTCTGTCCTTCCCAGGAACAGGTTTAGTAAATCAGCCTCAGAGAGGCATAAAATTGGAAAACAAACAACGAAATATTAGTTGAAAACCTAATGATAATTCTTGTAGGCTATGGTTTTGGCATATGCATGAATTACCTATGTAGACTACTGATTAATTAAAACGCTATGTTAGATTGGAAAGCACTTGATTAAAAAGTAAATAAATTTTCAGAAAATAATTTTGATCAGTTTCCAAAGGTTGGTCAGGCCTTTAGTAACTAATCTGAACTACCTTCTATGGTTGAGATGACGATAGAAAGTAGTTCAATTTTGGCCTAAGAAATCAAGCTCGATTTAAAATGGCAAATTAAGGATTTAAAAAATTGACAAGTTTTTTAATGTTCTGTTTTAGGCGTATTCATGGGTCACATTAACTTTACTTTTATATGTATTGCTCACATTTTATCCATGCTAATATATAATTTTATAATATCTTCCTAACATTATAAGTTGAATAAAGTCTACGTTGTCCTCAAAGAATAAAATATATGCCTTAAGGGTGCCATTTCTTCCATGAACTTGTAATCTTTCTTCTGTTGGCCCTGTATACATTCTCGCATCATCTGGGTCTTTTTTTCCGTCTATTGTGTGAGTTGTCATCTGTCAGCTGTGTAACTTATCCCATCTAAACTGCCTCTTTCTTTCATTAGCCCATCACTGTTAAACAATTGGTCTGCTTATCATCTTATCAATTTGGTAAACCATTCCTCCATCAGATTGTTTCGGGTATTCTCCATCGACCTGCCTGTTTCAGTAACCTTGTTGTACATTCTTCCTAAACAGAGCCTTTCGTTCATCGTGTAATTTGACCATCCATCAACTGTAGAGTACATGTTTCCTTTCATTGGGATGTCTTCCTTCTACCAAAATTTAATCTCCATTGGTTGATCTAAAACGAGAAAAAACATAATTCTGTCCTTCCCAGGAACAGGTTTAGTAAATCAGCCTCAGAGAGGCATAACATTGGAAAACAAACAACGAAATATTAGTTGAAAACCTAATGATAATTCTTGTAGGCTATGGTTTTGGCATATGCATGAATTACCTATGTAGACTACTGATTAATTAAAACGCTATGTTAGATTGGAAAGCACTTGATTAAAAAGTAAATAAATTTTCAGAAAATAATTTTGATCAGTTTCCAAAGGTTGGTCAGGCCTTTAGTAACTAATCTGAACTACCTTCTATGGTTGAGATGACGATAGAAAGTAGTTCAATTTTGGCCTAAGAAATCAAGCTCGATTTAAAATGGCAAATTAAGGATTTAAAAAATTAACAAGTTTTTTTTATGTTCTGTTTTAGGCGTATTCATGGGTCACATTAACTTTACTTTTATATGTATTGCTCACATTTTATCCATGCTAATAGATAATTTTATAATATCTTCCTAACATTATAAGTTGAATTAAGTCTACGTTGTCCTCAAAGAATAAAATATATGCCTTTAGGGTGCCATTTCTTCCATGAACTTGTAATCTTTCTTCTGTCGGCCCTGTATACATTCTCGCATCATTTGGGTCTTTTTTTCCGTCTATTGTGTGAGTTGTCATCTGTCAGCTGTGTAACTTATCCCATCTAAACTGCCTCTTTCTTTCATTAGCCCATCACTGTTAAACAATTGGTCTGCTTATCATCTTATCAATTTGGTAAACCATTCCTCCATCAGATTGTTTCGGGTATTCTCCATCGACCTGCCTGTTTCAGTAACCTTGTTGTACATTCTTCCTAAACAGAGCCTTTCGTTCATCATGTAATTTGACCATCCATCAACTGTAGGGTACATGTTTCCTTTCATTGGAATGTCTTCCTTCTACCAAAATATAATCTCCATTGGTTGATCTAAAACGAGAAAAAACATAATTCTGTCCTTCCCAGGAACAGGTTTAGTAAATCAGCCTCAGAGAGGCATAAAATTGGAAAACAAACAACGAAATATTAGTTGAAAACCTGATGATAATTCTTGTAGGCTATGGTTTTGGCATATGCATGAATTACTTATGTAGACTACTGATTAATTAAAACGCTATGTTAGATTGGAAAGCACTTGATTAAAAAGTAAATAAATTTTCAGAAAATAATTTTGATCAGTTTCCAAAGGTTGGTCAGGCCTTTAGTAACTAATCTGAACTACCTTCTATGGTTGAGATGACGATAGAAAGTAGTTCAATTTTGGCCTAAGAAATCAAAATCAAGCTCAATTTAAAATGGCAAATTAAGGATTTAAAAAATTAACAAGTTTTTTTATGTTCTGTTTTAGGCGTATTCATGGGTCACATTAACTTTACTTTTATATGTATTGCTCACATTTTATCCATGCTAATATATAATTTTATAATATCTTCCTAACATTATAAGTTGAATAAAGTCTACGTTGTCCTCAAAGAATAAAATATATGCCTTTAGGGTGCCATTTCTTCCATGAACTTGTAATCTTTCTTCTGTCGGCCCTGTATACATTCTCGCATCATCTGGGTCTTTTTTTCCGTCTATTGTGTGAGTTGTCATCTGTCATAACTTATCCCATCTAAACTGCCTCTTTCTTTCATTAGCCCATCACTGTTAAACAATTGGTCTGCTTATCATCTTATCAATTTGGTAAACCATTCCTCCATCAGATTGTTTCGGGTATTCTCCATCGACCTGCCTGTTTCAGTAACCTTGTTGTACATTCTTCCTAAACAGAGCCTTTCGTTCATCATGTAATTTGACCATCCATCAACTGTAGAGTACATGTTTCCTTTCATTGGAATGTCTTCCTTCTACCAAAATATAATCTCCATTGGTTGATCTAAAACGAGAAAAAACATAATTCTGTCCTTCCCAGGAACAGGTTTAGTAAATCAGCCTCAGAGAGGCATAAAATTGGAAAACAAACAACGAAATATTAGTTGAAAACCTAATGATAATTCTTGTAGGCTATGGTTTTGGCATATGCATGAATTACTTATGTAGACTACTGATTAATTAAAACGCTATGTTAGATTGGAAAGCACTTGATTAAAAAGTAAATAAATTTTCAGAAAATAATTTTGATCAGTTTCCAAAGGTTGGTCAGGCCTTTAGTTACTAATCTGAACTACCTTCTATGGTTGAGATGACGATAGAAAGTAGTTCAATTTTGGCCTAAGAAATAAAAATCAAGCTCAATTTAAAATGGCAAATTAAGGATTTAAAAAATTAACAAGTTTTTTTATGTTCTGTTTTAGGCGTATTCATGGGTCACATTAACTTTACTTTTATATGTATTGCTCACATTTTATCCATGCTAATATATAATTTTATAATATCTTCCTAACATTATAAGTTGAATAAAGTCTACGTTGTCCTCAAAGAATAAAATATATGCCTTTAGGGTGCCATTTCTTCCATGAACCTGTAATCTTTCTTCTGTCGGCCCTGTATACATTCTCGCATCATCTGGGTCTTTTTTTCCGTCTATTGTGTGAGTTGTCATCTGTCAGCTGTGTAACTTATCCCATCTAAACTGCCTCTTTCTTTCATTAGCCCATCACTGTTAAACAATTGGTCTGCTTATCATCTTATCAATTTGGTAAACCATTCCTCCATCAGATTGTTTCGGGTATTCTCCATCGACCTGCCTGTTTCAGTAACCTTGTTGTACATACTTCCTAAACAGAGCCTTTCGTTCATCATGTAACTTGACCATCCATCAACTGTAGAGTACATGTTTCCTTTCATTGGGATGTCTTCCTTCTACCAAAATATAATCTCCATTGGTTGATCTAAAACGAGAAAAAACATAATTCTGTCCTTCCCAGGAACAGGTTTAGTAAATCAGCCTCAGAGAGGCATAAAATTGGAAAACAAACAACGAAATATTAGTTGAAAACCTAATGATAATTCTTGTAGGCTATGGTTTTGGCATATGCATGAATTACCTATGTAGACTACTGATTAATTAAAACGCTATGTTAGATTGGAAAGCACTTGATTAAAAAGTAAATAAATTTTCAGAAAATAATTTTGATCAGTTTCCAAAGGTTGGTCAGGCCTTTAGTAACTAATCTGAACTACCTTCTATGGTTGAGATGACGATAGAAAGTAGTTCAATTTTGGCTTAAGAAATCAAGCTCGATTTAAAATGGCAAATTAAGGATTTAAAAAATTAACAAGTTTTTTTTATGTTCTGTTTTAGGCGTATTCATGGGTCACATTAACTTTACTTTTATATGTATTGCTCACATTTTATCCATGCTAATAGATAATTTTATAATATCTTCCTAACATTATAAGTTGAATTAAGTCTACGTTGTCCTCAAAGAATAAAATATATGCCTTTAGGGTGCCATTTCTTCCATGAACTTGTAATCTTTCTTTTGTCGGCCCTGTATACATTCTCGCATCATCTGGGTCTTTTTTTCCGTCTATTGTGTGAGTTGTCATCTGTCAGCTGTGTAACTTATCCCATCTAAACTGCCTCTTTCTTTCATTAGCCCATCACTGTTAAACAATTGGTCTGCTTATCATCTTATCAATTTGGTAAACCATTCCTCCATCAGATTGTTTCGGGTATTCTCCATCGACCTGCCTGTTTCAGTAACCTTGTTGTACATTCTTCCTAAACAGAGCCTTTCGTTCATCGTGTAATTTGACCATCCATCAACTGTAGAGTACATGTTTCCTTTCATTGGGATGTCTTCCTTCTACCAAAATATAATCTCCATTGGTTGATCTAAAACGAGAAAAAACATAATTCTGTCCTTCCCAGGAACAGGTTTAGTAAATCAGCATCAGAGAGGCATAAAATTGGAAAACAAACAACGAAATAATAGTTGAAAACCTAATAATAATTCTTGTAGGCTATGGTTTTGGCATATGCATGAATTACTTATGTAGACTACTGATTAATTAAAACGCTATGTTAGATTGGAAAGCACTTGATTAAAAAGTAAATAAATTTTCAGAAAATAATTTTGATCAGTTTCCAAAGGTTGGTCAGGCCTTTAGTAACTAATCTGAACTACCTTCTATGGTTGAGATGACGATAGAAAGTAGTTCAATTTTGGCCTAAGAAATCAAAATCAAGCTCGATTTAAAATGGCAAATTAAGGATTTAAAAAATTGACAAGTTTTTTAATGTTCTGTTTTAGGCGTATTCATGGGTCACATTAACTTTACTTTTATATGTATTGCTCACATTTTATCCATGCTAATATATAATTTTATAATATCTTCCTAACATTATAAGTTGAATAAAGTCTACGTTGTCCTCAAAGAATAAAATATATGCCTTTAGGGTGCCATTTCTTCCATGAACTTGTAATCTTTCTTCTGTTGGCCCTGTATACATTCTCGCATCATCTGGGTCTTTTTTTCCGTCTATTGTGTGAGTTGTCATCTGTCAGCTGTGTAACTTATCCCATCTAAACTGCCTCTTTCTTTCATTAGCCCATCACTGTTAAACAATTGGTCTGCTTATCATCTTATCAATTTGGTAAACCATTCCTCCATCACATTGTTTCGGGTATTCTCCATCGACCTGCCTGTTTCAGTAACCTTGTTGTACATTCTTCCTAAACAGAGCCTTTCGTTCATCGTGTAATTTGACCATCCATCAACTGTAGAGTACATGTTTCCTTTCATTGGGATGTCTTCCTTCTACCAAAATTTAATCTCCATTGGTTGATCTAAAACGAGAAAAAACATAATTCTGTCCTTCCCAGGAACAGGTTTAGTAAATCAGCCTCAGAGAGGCATAACATTGGAAAACAAACAACGAAATATTAGTTGAAAACCTAATGATAATTCTTGTAGGCTATGGTTTTGGCATATGCATGAATTACTTATGTAGACTACTGATTAATTAAAACGCTATGTTAGATTGGAAAGCACTTGATTAAAAAGTAAATAAATTTTCAGAAAATAATTTTGATCAGTTTCCAAAGGTTGGTCAGGCCTTTAGTAACTAATCTGAACTACCTTCTATGGTTGAGATGACGATAGAAAGTAGTTCAATTTTGGCCTAAGAAATCAAGCTCGATTTAAAATGGCAAATTAAGGATTTAAAAAATTAACAAGTTTTTTTTATGTTCTGTTTTAGGCGTATTCATGGGTCACATTAACTTTACTTTTATATGTATTGCTCACATTTTATCCATGCTAATAGATAATTTTATAATATCTTCCTAACATTATAAGTTGAATTAAGTCTACGTTGTCCTCAAAGAATAAAATATATGCCTTTAGGGTGCCATTTCTTCCATGAACTTGTAATCTTTCTTCTGTCGGCCCTGTATACATTCTCGCATCATCTGGGTCTTTTTTTCCGTCTATTGTGTGAGTTGTCATCTGTCAGCTGTGTAACTTATCCCATCTAAACTGCCTCTTTCTTTCATTAGCCCATCACTGTTAAACAATTGGTCTGCTTATCATCTTATCAATTTGGTAAACCATTCCTCCATCAGATTGTTTTGGGTATTCTCCATCGACCTGCCTGTTTCAGTAACCTTGTTGTACATCCTTCCTAAACAGAGCCTTTCGTTCATCACGTAACTTGACCATCCATCAAATGTAGAGTACATGTTTCCTTTCATTGGGATGTCTTCCTTCTACCAAAATATAATCTCCATTGGTTGATCTAAAACGAGAAAAAACATAATTCTGTCCTTCCCAGGAACAGGTTTAGTAAATCAGCCTCAGAGAGGCATAAAATTGGAAAACAAACAACGAAATATTAGTTGAAAACCTAATAATAATTCTTGTAGGCTATGGTTTTGGCATATGCATGAATTACTTATGTAGACTACTGATTAATTAAAACGCTATGTTAGATTGGAAAGCACTTGATTAAAAAGTAAATAAATTTTCAGAAAATAATTTTGATCAGTTTCCAAAGGTTGGTCAGGCCTTTAGTTACTAATCTGAACTACCTTCTATGGTTGAGATGACGTTAGAAAGTAGTTCAATTTTGGCCTAAGAAATCAAGCTCGATTTAAAATGGCAAATTAAGGATTTAAAAAATTAACAAATTTTTTTATGTTCTGTTTTAGGCGTATTCATGGGTCACATTAACTTTACTTTTATATGTATTGCTCACATTTTATCCATGCTAATAGATAATTTTATAATATCTTCCTAACATTATAAGTTGAATAAAGTCTATGTTGTCCTCAAAGAATAAAATATATGCCTTTAGGGTGCCATTTCTTCCATGAACTTGTAATCTTTCTTCTGTCGGCCCTGTATACATTCTCGCATCATCTGGGTCTTTTTTTCCGTCTATTGTGTGAGTTGTCATCTGTCATAACTTATCCCATCTAAACTGCCTCTTTCTTTCATTAGCCCATCACTGTTAAACAATTGATCTGCTTATCATCTTATCAATTTGGTAAACCATTCCTCCATCAGATTGTTTCGGGTATTCTCCATCGACCTGCCTGTTTCAGTAACCTTGTTGTACATTCTTCCTAAACAGAGCCTTTCGTTCATCATGTAATTTGACCATCCATCAACTGTAGAGTACATGTTTCCTTTCATTGGAATGTCTTCCTTCTACCAAAATATAATCTCCATTGGTTGATCTAAAACAAGAAAAAACATAATTCTGTCCTTCCCAGGAACAGGTTTAGTAAATCAGCCTCAGAGAGGCATAAAATTGGAAAACAAACAACGAAATATTAGTTGAAAACCTAATGATAATTCTTGTAGGCTATGGTTTTGGCATATGCATGAATTACTTATGTAGACTACTGATTAATTAAAACGCTATGTTAGATTGGAAAGCACTTGATTAAAAAGTAAATAAATTTTCAGAAAATAATTTTGATCAGTTTCCAAAGGTTGGTCAGGCCTTAAGTTACTAATCTGAACTACCTTCTATGGTTGAGATGAGGATAGAAAGTAGTTCAATTTTGGCCTAAGAAATCAAGCTCGATTTAAAATGGCAAATTAAGGATTTAAAAAATTAACAAGTTTTTTTTATGTTCTGTTTTAGGCGTATTCATGGGTCACATTAACTTTACTTTTATATGTATTGCTCACATTTTATCCATGCTAATAGATAATTTTATGATATCTTCCTAACATTATAAGTTGAATTAAGTCTACGTTGTCCTCAAAGAATAAAATATATGCCTTTAGGGTGCCATTTCTTCCATGAACCTGTAATCTTTCTTCTGTCGGCCCTGTATACATTCTCTCATCATTTGGGTCTTTTTTTCCGTCTATTGTGTGAGTTGTCATCTGTCAGCTGTGTAACTTATCCCATCTAAACTGCCTCTTTCTTTCATTAGCCCATCACTGTTAAACAATTGGTCTGCTTATCATCTTATCAATTTAGTAAACCATTCCTCCATCAGATTGTTTCGGGTATTCTCCATCGACCTGCCTGTTTCAGTAACCTTGTTGTACATTCTTCCTAAACAGAGCCTTTCGTTCATCATGTAATTTGACCATCCATCAACTGTAGGGTACATGTTTCCTTTCATTGGAATGTCTTTCTTCTACCAAAATATAATCTCCATTGGTTGATCTAAAACGAGAAAAAACATAATTCTGTCCTTCCCAGGAACAGGTTTAGTAAATCAGCCTCAGAGAGGCATAAAATTGGAAAACAAACAACGAAATATTAGTTGAAAACCTGATGATAATTCTTGTAGGCTATGGTTTTGGCATATGCATGAATTACTTATGTAGACTACTGATTAATTAAAACGCTATGTTAGATTGGAAAGCACTTGATTAAAAAGTAAATAAATTTTCAGAAAATAATTTTGATCAGTTTCCAAAGGTTGGTCAGGCCTTTAGTAACTAATCTGAACTACCTTCTATGGTTGAGATGACGATAGAAAGTAGTTCAATTTTGGCCTAAGAAATCAAAATCAAGCTCAATTTAAAATGGCAAATTAAGGATTTAAAAAATTAACAAGTTTTTTTATGTTCTGTTTTAGGCGTATTCATGGGTCACATTAACTTTACTTTTATATGTATTGCTCACATTTTATCCATGCTAATATATAATTTTATAATATCTTCCTAACATTATAAGTTGAATAAAGTCTACGTTGTCCTCAAAGAATAAAATATATGTCTTTAGGGTGCCATTTCTTCCATGAACTTGTAATCTTTCTTCTGTCGGCCCTGTATACATTCTCGCATCATCTGGGTCTTTTTTTCCGTCTATTGTGTGAGTTGTCATCTGTCATAACTTATCCCATCTAAACTGCCTCTTTCTTTCATTAGCCCATCACTGTTAAACAATTGGTCTGCTTATCATCTTATCAATTTGGTAAACCATTCCTCCATCAGATTGTTTCGGGTATTCTCCATCGACCTGCCTGTTTCAGTAACCTTGTTGTACATTCTTCCTAAACAGAGCCTTTCGTTCATCATGTAATTTGACCATCCATCAACTGTAGAGTACATGTTTCCTTTCATTGGAATGTCTTCCTTCTACCAAAATATAATCTCCATTGGTTGATCTAAAACGAGAAAAAACATAATTCTGTCCTTCCCAGGAACAGGTTTAGTAAATCAGCCTCAGAGAGGCATAAAATTGGAAAACAAACAACGAAATATTAGTTGAAAACCTAATGATAATTCTTGTAGGCTATGGTTTTGGCATATGCATGAATTACTTATGTAGACTACTGATTAATTAAAACGCTATGTTAGATTGGAAAGCACTTGATTAAAAAGTAAATAAATTTTCAGAAAATAATTTTGATCAGTTTCCAAAGGTTGGTCAGGCCTTTAGTTACTAATCTGAACTACCTTCTATGGTTGAGATGACGATAGAAAGTAGTTCAATTTTGGCCTAAGAAATCAAAGTCAAGCTCGATTTAAAATGGCAAATTAAGGATTTAAAAAATTAACAAATTTTTTTATGTTCTGTTTTAGGCGTATTCATGGGTCACATTAACTTTACTTTTATATGTATTGCTCACATTAACTTTACTTTTATATGTATTGCTCACATTTTATCCATGCTAATAGATAATTTTATAATATCTTCCTTACATTATAAGTTGAATAAAGTCTACGTTGTCCTCAAAGAATAAAATATATGCCTTTAGGGTGCCATTTCTTCCATGAACTTGTAATCTTTCTTCTGTCGGCCCTGTATACATTCTCGCATCATCTGGGTCTTTTTTTCCGTCTATTGTGTGAGTTGTCATCTGTCAGCTGTGTAACTTATCCCATCTAAACTGCCTCTTTCTTTCATTAGCCCATCACTGTTAAACAATTGGTCTGCTTATCATCTTATCAATTTGGTAAACCATTCCTCCATCGGATTGTTTTGGGTATTCTCCATCGACCTGCCTGTTTCAGTAACCTTGTTGTACATCCTTCCTAAACAGAGCCTTTCGCTCATCACGTAACTTGACCATCCATCAACTGTAGAGTACATGTTTCCTTTCATTGGGATGTCTTCCTTCTACCAAAATATAATCTCCATTGGTTGATCTAAAACGAGAAAAAACATAATTCTGTCCTTCCCAGGAACAGGTTTAGTAAATCAGCCCCAGAGAGGCATAAAATTGGAAAACAAACAACGAAATATTAGTTGAAAACCTAATGATAATTCTTGTAGGCTATGGTTTTGGCATATGCATGAATTACTTATGTAGACTACTGATTAATTAAAACGCTATGTTAGATTGGAAAGCACTTGATTAAAAAGTAAATAAATTTTCAGAAAATAATTTTGATCAGTTTCCAAAGGTTGGTCAGGCCTTTAGTAACTAATCTGAACTACCTTCTATGGTTGAGATGACGATAGAAAGTAGTTCAATTTTGGCCTAAGAAATCAAAATCAAGCTCAATTTAAAATGGCAAATTAAGGATTTAAAAAATTAACAAGTTTTTTTATGTTCTGTTTTAGGCGTATTCATGGGTCACATTAACTTTACTTTTATATGTATTGCTCACATTTTATCCATGCTAATATATAATTTTATAATATCTTCCTAACATTATAAGTTGAATAAAGTCTACGTTCTCCTCAAAGAATAAAATATATGCCTTTAGGGTGCCATTTCTTCCATGAACTTGTAATCTTTCTTCTGTCGGCCCTGTATACATTCTCGCATCATCTGGGTCTTTTTTTCCGTCTATTGTGTGAGTTGTCATCTGTCATAACTTATCCCATCTAAACTGCCTCTTTCTTTCATTAGCCCATCACTGTTAAACAATTGGTCTGCTTATCATCTTATCAATTTGGTAAACCATTCCTCCATCAGATTGTTTCGGGTATTCTCCATCGACCTGCCTGTTTCAGTAACCTTGTTGTACATTCTTCCTAAACAGAGCCTTTCGTTCATTATGTAATTTGACCATCCATCAACTGTAGAGTACATGTTTCCTTTCATTGGAATGTCTTCCTTCTACCAAAATATAATCTCCATTGGTTGATCTAAAACGAGAAAAAACATAATTCTGTCCTTCCCAGGAACAGGTTTAGTAAATCAGCCTCAGAGAGGCATAAAATTGGAAAACAAACAACGAAATATTAGTTGAAAACCTAATGATAATTCTTGTAGGCTATGGTTTTGGCATATGCATGAATTACTTATGTAGACTACTGATTAATTAAAACGCTATGTTAGATTGGAAAGCACTTGATTAAAAAGTAAATAAATTTTCAGAAAATAATTTTGATCAGTTTCCAAAGGTTGGTCAGGCCTTTAGTTACTAATCTGAACTACCTTCTATGGTTGAGATGACGATAGAAAGTAGTTCAATTTTGGCCTAAGAAATCAAAATCAAGCTCGATTTAAAATGGCAAATTAAGGATTTAAAAAATTAACAAATTTTTTTATGTTCTGTTTTAGGCGTATTCATGGGTCACATTAACTTTACTTTTATATGTATTGCTCACATTAACTTTACTTTTATATGTATTGCTCACATTTTATCCATGCTAATAGATAATTTTATAATATCTTCCTTACATTATAAGTTGAATAAAGTCTACGTTGTCCTCAAAGAATAAAATATATGCCTTTAGGGTGCCATTTCTTCCATGAACTTGTAATCTTTCTTCTGTCGGCCCTGTATACATTCTCGCATCATCTGGGTCTTTTTTTCCGTCTATTGTGTGAGTTGTCATCTGTCAGCTGTGTAACTTATCCCATCTAAACTGCCTCTTTCTTTCATTAGCCCATCACTGTTAAACAATTGGTCTGCTTATCATCTTATCAATTTGGTAAACCATTCCTCCATCGGATTGTTTTGGGTATTCTCCATCGACCTGCCTGTTTCAGTAACCTTGTTGTACATCCTTCCTAAACAGAGCCTTTCGTTCATCACGTAACTTGACCATCCATCAACTGTAGAGTACATGTTTCCTTTCATTGGGATGTCTTCCTTCTACCAAAATATAATCTCCATTGGTTGATCTAAAACGAGAAAAAACATAATTCTGTCCTTCCCAGGAACAGGTTTAGTAAATCAGCCTCAGAGAGGCATAAAATTGGAAAACAAACAACGAAATATTAGTTGAAAACCTAATGATAATTCTTGTAGGCTATGGTTTTGGCATATGCATGAATTACTTATGTGGACTACTGATTAATTAAAACGCTATGTTAGATTGGAAAGCACTTGATTAAAAAGTAAATAAATTTTCAGAAAATAATTTTGATCAGTTTCCAAAGGTTGGTCAGGCCTTTAGTAACTAATCTGAACTACCTTCTATGGTTGAGATGACGATAGAAAGTAGTTCAATTTTGGCCTAAGAAATCAAAATCAAGCTCAATTTAAAATGGCAAATTAAGGATTTAAAAAATTAACAAGTTTTTTATGTTCTGTTTTAGGCGTATTCATGGGTCACATTAACTTTACTTTTATATGTATTGCTCACATTTTATCCATGCTAATATATAATTTTATAATATCTTCCTAACATTATAAGTTGAATAAAGTCTACGTTGTCCTCAAAGAATAAAATATATGCCTTTAGGGTGCCATTTCTTCCATGAACCTGTAATCTTTCTTCTGTCGGCCCTGTATACATTCTCGCATCATCTGGGTCTTTTTTTCCGTCTATTGTGTGAGTTGTCATCTGTCAGCTGTGTAACTTATCCAATCTAAACTGCCTCTTTCTTTCATTAGCCCATGACTGTTAAACAATTGGTCTGCTTATCATCTTATCAATTTGGTAAACCATTCCTCCATCAGATTGTTTCGGGTATTCTCCATCGACCTGCCTGTTTCAGTAACCTTGTTGTACATTCTTCCTAAACAGAGCCTTTCGTTCATCATGTAATTTGACCATCCATCAACTGTAGAGTACATGTTTCCTTTCATTGGGATGTCTTCCTTCTACCAAAATATAATCTCCATTGGTTGATCTAAAACGAGAAAAAACATAATTCTGTCCTTCCCAGGAACAGGTTTAGTAAATCAGCCTCAGAGAGGCATAAAATTGGAAAACAAACAACGAAATATTAGTTGAAAACCTAATGATAATTCTTGTAGGCTATGGTTTTGGCATATGCATGAATTACTTATGTAGACTACTGATTAATTAAAACGCTATGTTAGATTGGAAAGCACTTGATTAAAAAGTAAATAAATTTTCAGAAAATAATTTTGATCAGTTTTCAAAGGTTGGTCAGGCCTTTAGTTACTAATCTGAACTACCTTCTATGGTTGAGATGACGATAGAAAGTAGTTCAATTTTGGCCTAAGAAATCAAAATCAAGCTCGATTTAAAATGGCAAATTAAGGATTTAAAAAATTAACAAGTTTTTTTATGTTCTGTTTTAGGCCTATTCATGGGTCACATTAACTTTACTTTTATATGTATTGCTCACATTTTATCCATGCTAATATATAATTTTATAATATCTTCCTAACATTATAAGTTGAATAAAGTCTACGTTGTCCTCAAAGAATAAAATATATGCCTTTAGGGTGCCATTTCTTCCATGAACTTGTAATCTTTCTTCTGTTGGCCCTGTATACATTCTCGCATCATCTGGGTCTTTTTTTCCGGCTATTGTGTGAGTTGTCATCTGTCATAACTTATCCCATCTAAACTGCCTCTTTCTTTCATTAGCCCATCACTGTTAAACAATTGGTCTGCTTATCATCTTATCAATTTGGTAAACCATTCCTCCATCAGATTGTTTCGGGTATTCTCCATCGACCTGCCTGTTTCAGTAACCTTGTTGTACATTCTTCCTAAACAGAGCCTTTCGTTCATCATGCAATTTGACCATCCATCAACTGTAGAGTACATGTTTCCTTTCATTAGGATGTCTTTCTTCTACCAAAATATAATCTCCATTGGTTGATCTAAAACGAGAAAAAACATAATTCTGTCCTTCCCAGGAACAGGTTTAGTAAATCAGCCTCAGAGAGGCATAAAATGGGAAAACAAACAACAAAATATTAGTTGAAAACCTAATGATAATTCTTGTAGGCTATGGTTTTGGCATATGCATGAATTACTTATGTAGACTACTGATTAATTAAAACGCTATGTTAGATTGGAAAGCACTTGATTAAAAAGTAAATAAATTTTCAGAAAATAATTTTGATCAGTTTCCAAAGGTTGGTCAGGCCTTTAGTTACTAATCTGAACTACCTTCTATGGTTGAGATGACGATAGAAAGTAGTTCAATTTTGGCCTAAGAAATCAAGCTCGATTTAAAATGGCAAATTAAGGATTTAAAAAATTAACAAGTTTTTTTATGTTCTGTTTCAGGCGTATTCATGGGTCACATTAACTTTACTTTTATATGTATTGCTCACATTTTATCCATGCTAATAGATAATTTTATAATATCTTCCTAACATTATAAGTTGAATAAAGTCTATGTTGTCCTCAAAGAATAAAATATATGTCTTTAGGGTGCCATTTCTTCCATGAACTTGTAATCTTTCTTCTGTCGGCCCTGTATACATTCTCGCATCATCTGGGTCTTTTTTTCCGTCTATTGTGTGAGTTGTCATCTGTCATAACTTATCCCATCTAAACTGCCTCTTTCTTTCATTAGCCCATCACTGTTAAACAATTGGTCTGCTTATCATCTTATCAATTTGGTAAACCATTCCTCCATCAGATTGTTTCGGGTATTCTCCATCGACCTGCCTGTTTCAGTAACCTTGTTGTACATTCTTCCTAAACAGAGCCTTTCGTTCATCATGTAATTTGACCATCCATCAACTGTAGAGTACATGTTTCCTTTCATTGGAATGTCTTTCTTCTACCAAAATATAATCTCCATTGGTTGATCTAAAACGAGAAAAAACATAATTCTGTCCTTCCCAGGAACAGGTTTAGTAAATCAGCCTCAGAGAGGCATAAAATTGGAAAACAAACAACGAAATATTAGTTGAAAACCTAATGATAATTCTTGTAGGCTATGGTTTTGGCATATGCATGAATTACTTATGTAGACTACTGATTAATTAAAACGCTATGTTAGATTGGAAAGCACTTGATTAAAAAGTAAATAAATTTTCAGAAAATAATTTTGATCAGTTTCCAAATTTTGGTCAGGCCTTTAGTTACTAATCTGAACTACCTTCTATGGTTGAGATGACGATAGAAAGTAGTTCAATTTTGGCCTAAGAAATCAAAATCAAGCTTGATTTAAAATGGCAAATTAAGGATTTAAAAAATTAACAAATTTTTTTATGTTCTGTTTTAGGCGTATTCATGGGTCACATTAACTTTACTTTTATATGTATTGCTCACATTTTATCCATGCTAATAGATAATTTTATAATATCTTCCTAACATTATAAGTTGAATAAAGTCTATGTTGTCCTCAAAGAATAAAATATATGCCTTTAGGGTGCCATTTCTTGTGTGAGTTGTCATCTGTCAGCTGTGTAACTTATCCCATCTAAACTGCCTCTTTCTTTCATTAGCCCATCACTGTTAAACAATTGGTCTGCTTATCATCTTATCAATTTGGTAAACCATTCCTCCATCAGATTGTTTTGGGTATTCTCCATCGACCTGCCTGTTTCAGTAACCTTGTTGTACATCTTTCCTAAACAGAGCCTTTCGTTCATCACGTAACTTGACCATCCATCAACTGTAGAGTACATGTTTCCTTTCATTGGGATGTCTTCCTTCTACCAAAATATAATCTCCATTGGTTGATCTAAAACGAGAAAAAACATAATTCTGTCCTTCCCAGGAACAGGTTTAGTAAATCAGCCTCAGAGAGGCATAAAATTGGAAAACAAACAACGAAATATTAGTTGAAAACCTAATAATAATTCTTGTAGGCTATGGTTTTGGCATATGCATGAATTACTTATGTAGACTACTGATTAATTAAAACGCTATGTTAGATTGGAAAGCACTTGATTAAAAAGTAAATAAATTTTCAGAAAATAATTTTGATCAGTTTCCAAAGGTTGGTCAGGCCTTTAGTTACTAATCTGAACTACCTTCTATGGTTGAGATGACGATAGAAAGTAGTTCAATTTTGGCCTAAGAAATCAAGCTCGATTTAAAATGGCAAATTAAGGATTTAAAAAATTAACAAATTTTTTTATGTTCTGTTTTAGGCGTATTCATGGGTCACATTAACTTAACTTTTATATGTATTGCTCACATTTTATCCATGCTAATAGATAATTTTATAATATCTTCCTAACATTATAAGTTGAATAAAGTCTATGTTGTCCTCAAAGAATAAAATATATGCCTTTAGGGTGCCATTTCTTCCATGAACTTGTAATCTTTCTTCTTTCGGCCCTGTATACATTCTCGCATCATCTGGGTCTTTTTTTCCGTCTATTGTGTGAGTTGTCATCTGTCATAACTTATCCCATCTAAACTGCCTCTTTCTTTCATTAGCCCATCACTGTTAAACAATTGATCTGCTTATCATCTTATCAATTTGGTAAACCATTCCTCCATCAGATTGTTTCGGGTATTCTCCATCGACCTGCCTGTTTCAGTAACCTTGTTGTACATTCTTCCTAAACAGAGCCTTTCGTTCATCATGTAATTTGACCATCCATCAACTGTAGAGTACATGTTTCCTTTCATTGGAATGTCTTTCTTCTACCAAAATATAATCTCCATTGGTTGATCTAAAACGAGAAAAAACATAATTCTGTCCTTCCCAGGAACAGGTTTAGTAAATCAGCCTCAGAGAGGCATAAAATTGGAAAACAAACAACGAAATATTAGTTGAAAACCTAATGATAATTCTTGTAGGCTATGGTTTTGGCATATGCATGAATTACTTATGTAGACTACTGATTAATTAAAACGCTATGTTAGATTGGAAAGCACTTGATTAAAAAGTAAATAAATTTTCAGAAAATAATTTTGATCAGTTTCCAAAGGTTGGTCAGGCCTTTAGTTACTAATCTGAACTACCTTCTATGGTTGAGATGACGATAGAAAGTAGTTCAATTTTGGCCTAAGAAATCAAAATCAAGCTTGATTTAAAATGGCAAATTAAGGATTTAAAAAATTAACAAATTTTTTTATGTTCTGTTTTAGGCGTATTCATGGGTCACATTAACTTTACTTTTATATGTATTGCTCACATTTTATCCATGCTAATAGATAATTTTATAATATCTTCCTAACATTATAAGTTGAATAAAGTCTATGTTGTCCTCAAAGAATAAAATATATGCCTTTAGGGTGCCATTTCTTGTGTGAGTTGTCATCTGTCAGCTGTGTAACTTATCCCATCTAAACTGCCTCTTTCTTTCATTAGCCCATCACTGTTAAACAATTGGTCTGCTTATCATCTTATCAATTTGGTAAACCATTCCTCCATCAGATTGTTTTGGGTATTCTCCATCGACCTGCCTGTTTCAGTAACCTTGTTGTACATCTTTCCTAAACAGAGCCTTTCGTTCATCACGTAACTTGACCATCCATCAACTGTAGAGTACATGTTTCCTTTCATTGGGATGTCTTCCTTCTACCAAAATATAATCTCCATTGGTTGATCTAAAACGAGAAAAAACATAATTCTGTCCTTCCCAGGAACAGGTTTAGTAAATCAGCCTCAGAGAGGCATAAAATTGGAAAACAAACAACGAAATATTAGTTGAAAACCTAATAATAATTCTTGTAGGCTATTGTTTTGGCATATGCATGAATTACTTATGTAGACTACTGATTAATTAAAACGCTATGTTAGATTGGAAAGCACTTGATTAAAAAGTAAATAAATTTTCAGAAAATAATTTTGATCAGTTTCCAAAGGTTGGTCAGGCCTTTAGTTACTAATCTGAACTACCTTCTATGGTTGAGATGACGATAGAAAGTAGTTCAATTTTGGCCTAAGAAATCAAGCTCGATTTAAAATGGCAAATTAAGGATTTAAAAAATTAACAAATTTTTTTATGTTCTGTTTTAGGCGTATTCATGGGTCACATTAACTTAACTTTTATATGTATTGCTCACATTTTATCCATGCTAATAGATAATTTTATAATATCTTCCTAACATTATAAGTTGAATAAAGTCTATGTTGTCCTCAAAGAATAAAATATATGCCTTTAGGGTGCCATTTCTTCCATGAACTTGTAATCTTTCTTCTTTCGGCCCTGTATACATTCTCGCATCATCTGGGTCTTTTTTTCCGTCTATTGTGTGAGTTGTCATCTGTCATAACTTATCCCATCTAAACTGCCTCTTTCTTTCATTAGCCCATCACTGTTAAACAATTGATCTGCTTATCATCTTATCAATTTGGTAAACCATTCCTCCATCAGATTGTTTCGGGTATTCTCC
Organism: Lepidochitona cinerea; assembly: GCA_963971465.1. Taxonomy (NCBI): domain Eukaryota; kingdom Metazoa; phylum Mollusca; class Polyplacophora; order Chitonida; family Tonicellidae; genus Lepidochitona; species Lepidochitona cinerea. The sequence goes on along the minus strand of OZ020563.1, from coordinate 2,401,663 downwards.
ATCGACCTGCCTGTTTCAGTAACCTTGTTGTACATTCTTCCTAAACAGAGCCTTTCGTTCATCATGTAATTTGACCATCCATCAACTGTAGAGTACATGTTTCCTTTCATTGGAATGTCTTTCTTCTACCAAAATATAATCTCCATTGGTTGATCTAAAACGAGAAAAAACATAATTCTGTCCTTCCCAGGAACAGGTTTAGTAAATCAGCCTCAGAGAGGCATAAAATTGGAAAACAAACAACGAAATATTAGTTGAAAACCTAATGATAATTCTTGTAGGCTATGGTTTTGGCATATGCATGAATTACTTATGTAGACTACTGATTAATTAAAACGCTATGTTAGATTGGAAAGCACTTGATTAAAAAGTAAATAAATTTTCAGAAAATAATTTTGATCAGTTTCCAAAGGTTGGTCAGGCCTTTAGTTACTAATCTGAACTACCTTCTATGGTTGAGATGACGATAGAAAGTAGTTCAATTTTGGCCTAAGAAATCAAAATCAAGCTTGATTTAAAATGGCAAATTAAGGATTTAAAAAATTAACAAATTTTTTTATGTTCTGTTTTAGGCGTATTCATGGGTCACATTAACTTTACTTTTATATGTATTGCTCACATTTTATCCATGCTAATAGATAATTTTATAATATCTTCCTAACATTATAAGTTGAATAAAGTCTATGTTGTCCTCAAAGAATAAAATATATGCCTTTAGGGTGCCATTTCTTGTGTGAGTTGTCATCTGTCAGCTGTGTAACTTATCCCATCTAAACTGTCTCTTTCTTTCATTAGCCCATCACTGTTAAACAATTGGTCTGCTTATCATCTTATCAATTTGGTAAACCATTCCTCCATCAGATTGTTTTGGGTATTCTCCATCGACCTGCCTGTTTCAGTAACCTTGTTGTACATCTTTCCTAAACAGAGCCTTTCGTTCATCACGTAACTTGACCATCCATCAACTGTAGAGTACATGTTTCCTTTCATTGGGATGTCTTCCTTCTACCAAAATATAATCTCCATTGGTTGATCTAAAACGAGAAAAAACATAATTCTGTCCTTCCCAGGAACAGGTTTAGTAAATCAGCCTCAGAGAGGCATAAAATTGGAAAACAAACATCGAAATATTAGTTGAAAACCTAATAATAATTCTTGTAGGCTATGGTTTTGGCATATGCATGAATTACTTATGTAGACTACTGATTAATTAAAACGCTATGTTAGATTGGAAAGCACTTGATTAAAAAGTAAATAAATTTTCAGAAAATAATTTTGATCAGTTTCCAAAGGTTGGTCAGGCCTTTAGTTACTAATCTGAACTACCTTCAATGGTTGAGATGACGATAGAAAGTAGTTCAATTTTGGCCGAAGAAATCAAGCTCGATTTAAAATGGCAAATTAAGGATTTAAAAAATTAACAAATTTTTTTATGTTCTGTTTTAGGCGTATTCATTGGTCACATTAACTTTACTTTTATATGTATTGCTCACATTTTATCCATGCTAATAGATAATTTTATAATATCTTCCTAACATTATAAGTTGAATAAAGTCTATGTTGTCCTCAAAGAATAAAATATATGCCTTTAGGGTGCCATTTCTTGTGTGAGTTGTCATCTGTCAGCTGTGTAACTTATCCCATCTAAACTGCCTCTTTCTTTCATTAGCCCATCACTGTTAAACAATTGGTCTGCTTATCATCTTATCAATTTGGTAAACCATTCCTCCATCAGATTGTTTTGGGTATTCTCCATCGACCTGCCTGTTTCAGTAACCTTGTTGTACATCTTTCCTAAACAGAGCCTTTCGTTCATCACGTAACTTGACCATCCATCAACTGTAGAGTACATGTTTCCTTTCATTGGGATGTCTTCCTTCTACCAAAATATAATCTCCATTGGTTGATCTAAAACGAGAAAAAACATAATTCTGTCCTTCCCAGGAACAGGTTTAGTAAATCAGCCTCAGAGAGGCATAAAATGGGAAAACAAACAACGAAATATTAGTTGAAAACCTAATAATAATTCTTGTAGGCTATGGTTTTGGCATATGCATGAATTACTTATGTAGACTACTGATTAATTAAAACGCTATGTTAGATTGGAAAGCACTTGATTAAAAAGTAAATAAATTTTCAGAAAATAATTTTGATCAGTTTCCAAAGGTTGGTCAGGCCTTTAGTTACTAATCTGAACTACCTTCAATGGTTGAGATGACGATAGAAAGTAGTTCAATTTTGGCCGAAGAAATCAAGCTCGATTTAAAATGGCAAATTAAGGATTTAAAAAATTAACAAATTTTTTTATGTTCTGTTTTAGGCGTATTCATTGGTCACATTAACTTTACTTTTATATGTATTGCTCACATTTTATCCATGCTAATAGATAATTTTATAATATCTTCCTAACATTATAAGTTGAATAAAGTCTATGTTGTCCTCAAAGAATAAAATATATGCCTTTAGGGTGCCATTTCTTCCATGAACTTGTAATCTTTCTTCTGTCGGCCCTGTATACATTCTCGCATCATCTGGGTCTTTTTTTCCGTCTATTGTGTGAGTTGTCATCTGTCATAACTTATCCCATCTAAAGTGCCTCTTTCTTTCATTAGCCCATCACTGTTAAACAATTGATCTGCTTATCATCTTATCAATTTGGTAAACCATTCCTCCATCAGATTGTTTCGGGTATTCTCCATCGACCTGCCTGTTTCAGTAACCTTGTTGTACATTCTTCCTAAACAGAGCCTTTCGTTCATCATGTAATTTGACCATCCATCAACTGTAGAGTACATGTTTCCTTTCATTGGAATGTCTTCCTTCTACCAAAATATATTCTCCATTGGTTGATCTAAAACGAGAAAAAACATAATTCTGTCCTTCCCAGGAACAGGTTTAGTAAATCAGCCTCAGAGAGGCATAAAATTGGAAAACAAACAACGAAATATTAGTTGAAAACCTAATGATAATTCTTGTAGGCTATGGTTTTGGCATATGCATGAATTACTTATGTAGACTACTGATTAATTAAAACGCTATGTTAGATTGGAAAGCACTTGATTAAAAAGTAAATAAATTTTCAGAAAATAATTTTGATCAGTTTCCAAAGGTTGGTCAGGCCTTTAGTTACTAATCTGAACTACCTTCTATGGTTGAGATGACGATAGAAAGTAGTTCAATTTTGGCCTAAGAAATCAAGCTCGATTTAAAATGGCAAATTAAGGATTTAAAAAATTAACAAGTTTTTTTTATGTTCTGTTTTAGGCGTATTCATGGGTCACATTAACTTTACTTTTATATGTATTGCTCACATTTTATCCATGCTAATAGATAATTTTATAATATCTTCCTAACATTATAAGTTGAATTAAGTCTACGTTGTCCTCAAATAATAAAATATATGCCTTTAGGGTGCCATTTCTTCCATGAACGCTATGTTAGATTGGAAAGCACTTGATTAAAAAGTAAATAAATTTTCAGAAAATAATTTTGATCAGTTTCCAAAGGTTGGTCAGGCCTTTAGTTACTAATCTGAACTACCTTCAATGGTTGAGATGACGATAGAAAGTAGTTCAATTTTGGCCGAAGAAATCAAGCTCGATTTAAAATGGCAAATTAAGGATTTAAAAAATTAACAAGTTTTTTTTATGTTCTGTTTTAGGCGTATTCATGGGTCACATTAACTTTACTTTTATATGTATTGCTCACATTTTATCCATGCTAATAGATAATTTTATAATATCTTCCTAACATTATAAGTTGAATAAAGTCTATGTTGTCCTCAAAGAATAAAATATATGCCTTTAGGGTGCCATTTCTTGTGTGAGTTGTCATCTGTCAGCTGTGTAACTTATCCCATCTAAACTGCCTCTTTCTTTCATTAGCCCATCACTGTTAAACAATTGGTCTGCTTATCATCTTATCAATTTGGTAAACCATTCCTCCATCAGATTGTTTTGGGTATTCTCCATCGACCTGCCTGTTTCAGTAACCTTGTTGTACATCTTTCCTAAACAGAGCCTTTCGTTCATCACGTAACTTGACCATCCATCAACTGTAGAGTACATGTTTCCTTTCATTGGGATGTCTTCCTTCTACCAAAATATAATCTCCATTGGTTGATCTAAAACGAGAAAAAACATAATTCTGTCCTTCCCAGGAACAGGTTTAGTAAATCAGCCTCAGAGAGGCATAAAATGGGAAAACAAACAACGAAATATTAGTTGAAAACCTAATAATAATTCTTGTAGGCTATGGTTTTGGCATATGCATGAATTACTTATGTAGACTACTGATTAATTAAAACGCTATGTTAGATTGGAAAGCACTTGATTAAAAAGTAAATAAATTTTCAGAAAATAATTTTGATCAGTTTCCAAAGGTTGGTCAGGCCTTTAGTTACTAATCTGAACTACCTTCAATGGTTGAGATGACGATAGAAAGTAGTTCAATTTTGGCCGAAGAAATCAAGCTCGATTTAAAATGGCAAATTAAGGATTTAAAAAATTAACAAATTTTTTTATGTTCTGTTTTAGGCGTATTCATTGGTCACATTAACTTTACTTTTATATGTATTGCTCACATTTTATCCATGCTAATAGATAATTTTATAATATCTTCCTAACATTATAAGTTGAATAAAGTCTATGTTGTCCTCAAAGAATAAAATATATGCTTTTAGGGTGCCATTTCTTCCATGAACTTGTAATCTTTCTTCTGTCGGCCCTGTATACATTCTCGCATCATCTGGGTCTTTTTTTCCGTCTATTGTGTGAGTTGTCATCTGTCATAACTTATCCCATCTAAACTGCCTCTTTCTTTCATTAGCCCATCACTGTTAAACAATTGATCTGCTTATCATCTTATCAATTTGGTAAACCATTCCTCCATCAGATTGTTTCGGGTATTCTCCATCGACCTGCCTGTTTCAGTAACCTTGTTGTACATTCTTCCTAAACAGAGCCTTTCGTTCATCATGTAATTTGACCATCCATCAACTGTAGAGTACATGTTTCCTTTCATTGGAATGTCTTCCTTCTACCAAAATATAATCTCCATTGGTTGATCTAAAACGAGAAAAAACATAATTCTGTCCTTCCCAGGAACAGGTTTAGTAAATCAGCCTCAGAGAGGCATAAAATGGGAAAACAAACAACGAAATATTAGTTGAAAACCTAATAATAATTCTTGTAGGCTATGGTTTTGGCATATGCATGAATTACTTATGTAGACTACTGATTAATTAAAACGCTATGTTAGATTGGAAAGCACTTGATTAAAAAGTAAATAAATTTTCAGAAAATAATTTTGATCAGTTTCCAAAGGTTGGTCAGGCCTTTAGTTACTAATCTGAACTACCTTCAATGGTTGAGATGACGATAGAAAGTAGTTCAATTTTGGCCGAAGAAATCAAGCTCGATTTAAAATGGCAAATTAAGGATTTAAAAAATTAACAAATTTTTTTATGTTCTGTTTTAGGCGTATTCATTGGTCACATTAACTTTACTTTTATATGTATTGCTCACATTTTATCCATGCTAATAGATAATTTTATAATATCTTCCTAACATTATAAGTTGAATAAAGTCTATGTTGTCCTCAAAGAATAAAATATATGCCTTTAGGGTGCCATTTCTTCCATGAACTTGTAATCTTTCTTCTGTCGGCCCTGTATACATTCTCGCATCATCTGGGTCTTTTTTTCCGTCTATTGTGTGAGTTGTCATCTGTCATAACTTATCCCATCTAAACTGCCTCTTTCTTTCATTAGCCCATCACTGTTAAACAATTGATCTGCTTATCATCTTATCAATTTGGTAAACCATTCCTCCATCAGATTGTTTCGGGTATTCTCCATCGACCTGCCTGTTTCAGTAACCTTGTTGTACATTCTTCCTAAACAGAGCCTTTCGTTCATCATGTAATTTGACCATCCATCAACTGTAGAGTACATGTTTCCTTTCATTGGAATGTCTTCCTTCTACCAAAATATATTCTCCATTGGTTGATCTAAAACGAGAAAAAACATAATTCTGTCCTTCCCAGGAACAGGTTTAGTAAATCAGCCTCAGAGAGGCATTAAATTGGAAAACAAACAACGAAATATTAGTTGAAAACCTAATGATAATTCTTGTAGGCTATGGTTTTGGCATATGCATGAATTACTTATGTAGACTACTGATTAATTAAAACGCTATGTTAGATTGGAAAGCACTTGATTAAAAAGTAAATAAATTTTCAGAAAATAATTTTGATCAGTTTCCAAAGGTTGGTCAGGCCTTTAGTTACTAATCTGAACTACCTTCTATGGTTGAGATGACGATAGAAAGTAGTTCAATTTTGGCCTAAGAAATCAAGCTCGATTTAAAATGGCAAATTAAGGATTTAAAAAATTAACAAGTTTTTTTTATGTTCTGTTTTAGGCGTATTCATGGGTCACATTAACTTTACTTTTATATGTATTGCTCACATTTTATCCATGCTAATAGATAATTTTATAATATCTTCCTAACATTATAAGTTGAATTAAGTCTACGTTGTCCTCAAAGAATAAAATATATGCCTTTAGGGTGCCATTTCTTCCATGAACGCTATGTTAGATTGGAAAGCACTTGATTAAAAAGTAAATAAATTTTCAGAAAATAATTTTGATCAGTTTCCAAAGGTTGGTCAGGCCTTTAGTTACTAATCTGAACTACCTTCAATGGTTGAGATGACGATAGAAAGTAGTTCAATTTTGGCCGAAGAAATCAAGCTCGATTTAAAATGGCAAATTAAGGATTTAAAAAATTAACAAATTTTTTTATGTTCTGTTTTAGGCGTAATCATTGGTCACATTAACTTTACTTTTATATGTATTGCTCACATTTTATCCATGCTAATAGATAATTTTATAATATCTTCCTAACATTATAAGTTGAATAAAGTCTATGTTGTCCTCAAAGAATAAAATATATGCCTTTAGGGTGCCATTTCTTGTGTGAGTTGTCATCTGTCAGCTGTGTAACTTATCCCATCTAAACTGCCTCTTTCTTTCATTAGCCCATCACTGTTAAACAATTGGTCTGCTTATCATCTTATCAATTTGGTAAACCATTCCTCCATCAGATTGTTTTGGGTATTCTCCATCGACCTGCCTGTTTCAGTAACCTTGTTGTACATCTTTCCTAAACAGAGCCTTTCGTTCATCACGTAACTTGACCATCCATCAACTGTAGAGTACATGTTTCCTTTCATTGGGATGTCTTCCTTCTACCAAAATATAATCTCCATTGGTTGATCTAAAACGAGAAAAAACATAATTCTGTCCTTCCCAGGAACAGGTTTAGTAAATCAGCCTCAGAGAGGCATAAAATGGGAAAACAAACAACGAAATATTAGTTGAAAACCTAATAATAATTCTTGTAGGCTATGGTTTTGGCATATGCATGAATTACTTATGTAGACTACTGATTAATTAAAACGCTATGTTAGATTGGAAAGCACTTGATTAAAAAGTAAATAAATTTTCAGAAAATAATTTTGATCAGTTTCCAAAGGTTGGTCAGGCCTTTAGTTACTAATCTGAACTACCTTCAATGGTTGAGATGACGATAGAAAGTAGTTCAATTTTGGCCGAAGAAATCAAGCTCGATTTAAAATGGCAAATTAAGGATTTAAAAAATTAACAAATTTTTTTATGTTCTGTTTTAGGCGTATTCATTGGTCACATTAACTTTACTTTTATATGTATTGCTCACATTTTATCCATGCTAATAGATAATTTTATAATATCTTCCTAACATTATAAGTTGAATAAAGTCTATGTTGTCCTCAAAGAATAAAATATATGCCTTTAGGGTGCCATTTCTTCCATGAACTTGTAATCTTTCTTCTGTCGGCCCTGTATACATTCTCGCATCATCTGGGTCTTTTTTTCCGGCTATTGTGTGAGTTGTCATCTGTCATAACTTATCCCATCTAAACTGCCTCTTTCTTTCATTAGCCCATCACTGTTAAACAATTGATCTGCTTATCATCTTATCAATTTGGTAAACCATTCCTCCATCAGATTGTTTCGGGTATTCTCCATCGACCTGCCTGTTTCAGTAACCTTGTTGTACATTCTTCCTAAACAGAGCCTTTCGTTCATCATGTAACTTGACCATCCATCAACTGTAGAGTACATGTTTCTTTTCATTGGGATGTCTTCCTTCTACCAAAACATAATCTCCATTGGTTGATCTAAAACGAGAAAAAACATAATTCTGTCCTTCCCAGGAACAGGTTAAGTAAATCAGCCTCAGAGAGGCATAAAATTGGAAAACAAACAACAAAATATTAGTTGAAAACCTAATAATCATTCTTGTAGGCTATGGTTTTGGCATATGCATGAATTACTTATGTAGACTACTGATTAATTAAAACGCTATGTTAGATTGGAAAGCACTTGATTAAAAAGTAAACAAATTTTCAGAAAATAATTTTGATCAGTTTCCAAAGGTTGGTCAGGCCTTTAGTTACCTATCTGAACTACCTTCTATGGTTGAGATGACGATAGAAAGTAGTTCAATTTTGGCCTAAGAAATCAAGCTCGATTTAAAATGGCAAATTAAGGATTTAAAAAATTAACAAGTTTTTTTTATGTTCTGTTTTAGGCGTATTCATGGGTCACATTAACTTTACTTTTATATGTATTGCTCACATTTTATCCATGCTAATAGATAATTTTATAATATCTTCCTAACATTATAAGTTGAATTAAGTCTACGTTGTCCTCAAAGAATAAAATATATGCCTTTAGGGTGCCATTTCTTCCATGAACTTGTAATCTTTCTTCTGTCGGCCCTGTATACATTCTCGCATCATCTGGGTCTTTTTTTCCGTCTATTGTGTGAGTTGTCATCTGTCATAACTTATCCCATCTAAACTGCCTCTTTCTTTCATTAGCCCATCACTGTTAAACAATTGATCTGCTTATCATCTTATCAATTTGGTAAACCATTCCTCCATCAGATTGTTTCGGGTATTCTCCATCGACCTGTCTGTTTCAGTAACCTTGTTGTACATTTTTCCTAAACAGAGCCTTTCGTTCATCATGTAATTTGACCATCCATCAACTGTAGAGTACATGTTTCCTTTCATTGGAATGTCTTCCTTCTACCAAAATATAATCTCCATTGGTTGATCTAAAACGAGAAAAAACATAATTCTGTCCTTCCCAGGAACAGGTTTAGTAAATCAGCCTCAGAGAGGCATAAAATTGGAAAACAAACAACGAAATATTAGTTGAAAACCTAATGATAATTCTTGTAGGCTATGGTTTTGGCATATGCATGAATTACTTATGTAGACTACTGATTAATTAAAACGCTATGTTAGATTGGAAAGCACTTGATTAAAAAGTAAATAAATTTTCAGAAAATAATTTTGATCAGTTTCCAAAGGTTGGTCAGGCCTTTAGTTACTAATCTGAACTACCTTCTATGGTTGAGCAGACGATAGAAAGTAGTTCGATTTTGGCCTAAGAAATCAAGCTCGATTTAAAATGGCATATTAAGGATTTAAAAAATTAACAAGTTTTTTTTATGTTCTATTTTAGGCGTATTCAAGGGTCACATTAACTTTACTTTTATATGTATTGCTCACATTTTATCCATGCTAATAGATAATTTTATAATATCTTCCTAACATTATAAGTTGAATTAAGTCTACGTTCTCCTCAAAGAATAAAATATATGCCTTTAGGGTGCCATTTCTTCCATGAACTTGTAATCTTTCTTCTGTCGGCCCTGTATACATTCTCGCATCATCTGGGTCTTTTTTTCCGTCTATTGTGTGAGTTGTCATCTGTCAGCTGTGTAACTTATCCCATCTAAACTGCCTCTTTCTTTCATTAGCCCATCACTGTTAAACAATTGGTCTGCTTATGATCTTATCAATTTGGTAAACCATTCCTCCATCAGATTGTTTTGGGTATTCTCCATCGACCTGCCTGTTTCAGTAACCTTGTTGCACATTCTTCCTAAACAGAGCCTTTCGTTCATCATGTAACTTGACCATCCATCAACTGTAGAGTACATGTTTCTTTTCAGTGGGATGTCTTCCTTCTACCAAAATATAATCTCCATTGGTTGATCTAAAACGAGAAAAAACATAATTCTGGCCTTCCCAGGAATAGGTTAAGTAAATCAGCCTCAGAGAGGCATAAAATTGGAAAACAAACAACAAAATATTAGTTGAAAACCTAATAATCATTCTTGTAGGCTATGGTTTTGGCATATGCATGAATTACTTATGTAGACTACTGATTAATTAAAACACTATGTTAGATTGGAAAGCACTTGATTAAAAAGTAAATAAATTTTCAGAAAATAATTTTGATCAGTTTCCAAAGGTTGGTCAGGCCTTTAGTTACTGATCTGAACTACCTTCTATGGTTGAGCAGACGATAGAAAGTAGTTCAATTTTGGCCTAAGAAATCAAGCTCGATTTAAAATGGCAAAAGGATTAAAAAAATTAACAAGTTTTTTATGTTCTGTTTTAGGCGTATTCATGGGTCACATTAACTTTACTTTTATATGTATTGCTCACATTTTATCCATGCTAATAGATAATTTTATAATATCGTCCTAACATTATAATTTGAATAAAGTCTACGTTCTCCTCAAAGAATAACATATATGCCTTTAGGCTGCCATTTCTTCCATGAACTTGTAATCTTTCTTCTGTCGGCCCTGTATACTTTCTCGCATCATCTGGGTCTTTTTTTCCGTCTATTGTGTGAGTTGTCATCTGTCAGCTGTGTAACTTATCCCATCTAAACTGCCTCTTTCTTTCATTAGCCCATCACTGTTAAACAATTGGTCTGCTTATCATCTTATCAATTTGGTAAACCATTCCTCCATCAGATTGTTTCGGGTATTCTCCATCGACCTGCCTGTTTCAGTAACCTTGTTGTACATTCTTCCTAAACAGAGCCTTTCGTTCATCATGCAATTTGACCATCCATCAACTGTAGAGTACATGTTTCCTTTCATTAGGATGTCTTCCTTCTACCAAAATATAATCTCCATTGGTTGATCTAAAACGAGAAAAAACATAATTCTGTCCTTCCCAGGAACAGGTTAAGTAAATCAGCCTCAGAGAGGCATAAAATGGGAAAACAAACAACGAAATATTAGTTGAAAACCTAATGATAATTCTTGTAGGCTATGGTTTTGGCATATGCATGAATTACTTATGTAGACTACTGAGTAATTAAAACGCTATGTTAGATTGGAAAGCACTTGATTAAAAAGTAAATAAATTTTCAGAAAATAATTTTGATCAGTTTCCAAAGGTTGGTCAGGCCTTTAGTTACTAATCTGAACTACCTTCTATGGTTGAGATGACGATAGAAAGTAGTTCAATTTTGGCCTAAGAAATCAAGCTTGATTTAAAATGGCAAATTAAGGATTTAAAAAATTAACAAGTTTTTTTATGTTCTGTTTTAGGCGTATTCATGGGTCACATTAACTTTACTTTTATATGTATTGCTCACATTTTATCCATGCTAATATATAATTTTATAATATCTTCCTAACATTATAAGTTGAATTAAGTCTACGTTGTCCTCAAAGAATAAAATATATGCCTTTAGGGTGCCATTTCTTCCATGAACTTGTAGTCTTTCTTCTGTCGGCCCTGTATACATTCTCGCATCATCTGGGTCTTTTTTTCCGTCTATTGTGTGAGTTGTCATCTGTCAGCTGTGTAACTTATCCAATCTAAACTGCCTCTTTCTTTCATTAGCCCATCACTGTTAAACAATTGGTCTGCTTATCATCTTATCAATTTGGTAAACCATTCCTCCATCAGATTGTTTCGGGTATTCTCCATCGACCTGCCTGTTTCAGTAACCTTGTTGTACATTCTTCCTAAACAGAGCCTTTCGTTCATCATGTAACTTGACCATCCATCAACTGTAGAGTACATGTTTCTTTTCATTGGGATGTCTTCCTTCTACCAAAATATAATCTCCATTGGTTGATCTAAAACGAGAAAAAACATAATTCTGTCCTTCCCAGGAACAGGTTAAGTAAATCAGCCTCAGAGAGGCATAAAATTGGAAAACAAACAACAAAATATTAGTTGAAAACCTAATAATCATTCTTGTAGGCTATGGTTTTGGCATATGCATGAATTACTTATGTAGACTACTGATTAATTAAAACGCTATGTTAGATTGGAAAGCACTTGATTAAAAAGTAAACAAATTTTCAGAAAATAATTTTGATCAGTTTCCAAAGGTTGGTCAGGCCTTTAGTTACCTATCTGAACTACCTTCTATGGTTGAGATGACGATAGAAAGTAGTTCAATTTTGGCCTAAGAAATCAAGCTCGATTTAAAATGGCAAATTAAGGATTTAAAAAATTAACAAGTTTTTTTTATGTTCTGTTTTAGGCGTATTCATGGGTCACATTAACTTTACTTTTATATGTATTGCTCACATTTTATCCATGCTAATAGATAATTTTATAATATCTTCCTAACATTATAAGTTGAATTAAGTCTACGTTGTCCTCAAAGAATAAAATATATGCCTTTAGGGTGCCATTTCTTCCATGAACTTGTAATCTTTCTTCTGTCGGCCCTGTATACATTCTCGCATCATCTGGGTCTTTTTTTCCGTCTATTGTGTGAGTTGTCATCTGTCATAACTTATCCCATCTAAACTGCCTCTTTCTTTCATTAGCCCATCACTGTTAAACAATTGATCTGCTTATCATCTTATCAATTTGGTAAACCATTCCTCCATCAGATTGTTTCGGGTATTCTCCATCGACCTGTCTGTTTCAGTAACCTTGTTGTACATTTTTCCTAAACAGAGCCTTTCGTTCATCATGTAATTTGACCATCCATCAACTGTAGAGTACATGTTTCCTTTCATTGGAATGTCTTCCTTCTACCAAAATATAATCTCCATTGGTTGATCTAAAACGAGAAAAAACATAATTCTGTCCTTCCCAGGAACAGGTTTAGTAAATCAGCCTCAGAGAGGCATAAAATTGGAAAACAAACAACGAAATATTAGTTGAAAACCTAATGATAATTCTTGTAGGCTATGGTTTTGGCATATGCATGAATTACTTATGTAGACTACTGATTAATTAAAACGCTATGTTAGATTGGAAAGCACTTGATTAAAAAGTAAATAAATTTTCAGAAAATAATTTTGATCAGTTTCCAAAGGTTGGTCAGGCCTTTAGTTACTAATCTGAACTACCTTCTATGGTTGAGCAGACGATAGAAAGTAGTTCGATTTTGGCCTAAGAAATCAAGCTCGATTTAAAATGGCATATTAAGGATTTAAAAAATTAACAAGTTTTTTTTATGTTCTATTTTAGGCGTATTCAAGGGTCACATTAACTTTACTTTTATATGTATTGCTCACATTTTATCCATGCTAATAGATAATTTTATAATATCTTCCTAACATTATAAGTTGAATTAAGTCTACGTTCTCCTCAAAGAATAAAATATATGCCTTTAGGGTGCCATTTCTTCCATGAACTTGTAATCTTTCTTCTGTCGGCCCTGTATACATTCTCGCATCATCTGGGTCTTTTTTTCCGTCTATTGTGTGAGTTGTCATCTGTCAGCTGTGTAACTTATCCCATCTAAACTGCCTCTTTCTTTCATTAGCCCATCACTGTTAAACAATTGGTCTGCTTATGATCTTATCAATTTGGTAAACCATTCCTCCATCAGATTGTTTTGGGTATTCTCCATCGACCTGCCTGTTTCAGTAACCTTGTTGCACATTCTTCCTAAACAGAGCCTTTCGTTCATCATGTAACTTGACCATCCATCAACTGTAGAGTACATGTTTCTTTTCAGTGGGATGTCTTCCTTCTACCAAAATATAATCTCCATTGGTTGATCTAAAACGAGAAAAAACATAATTCTGGCCTTCCCAGGAATAGGTTAAGTAAATCAGCCTCAGAGAGGCATAAAATTGGAAAACAAACAACAAAATATTAGTTGAAAACCTAATAATCATTCTTGTAGGCTATGGTTTTGGCATATGCATGAATTACTTATGTAGACTACTGATTAATTAAAACACTATGTTAGATTGGAAAGCACTTGATTAAAAAGTAAATAAATTTTCAGAAAATAATTTTGATCAGTTTCCAAAGGTTGGTCAGGCCTTTAGTTACTGATCTGAACTACCTTCTATGGTTGAGCAGACGATAGAAAGTAGTTCAATTTTGGCCTAAGAAATCAAGCTCGATTTAAAATGGCAAAAGGATTAAAAAAATTAACAAGTTTTTTATGTTCTGTTTTAGGCGTATTCATGGGTCACATTAACTTTACTTTTATATGTATTGCTCACATTTTATCCATGCTAATAGATAATTTTATAATATCGTCCTAACATTATAATTTGAATAAAGTCTACGTTCTCCTCAAAGAATAACATATATGCCTTTAGGCTGCCATTTCTTCCATGAACTTGTAATCTTTCTTCTGTCGGCCCTGTATACTTTCTCGCATCATCTGGGTCTTTTTTTCCGTCTATTGTGTGAGTTGTCATCTGTCAGCTGTGTAACTTATCCCATCTAAACTGCCTCTTTCTTTCATTAGCCCATCACTGTTAAACAATTGGTCTGCTTATCATCTTATCAATTTGGTAAACCATTCCTCCATCAGATTGTTTCGGGTATTCTCCATCGACCTGCCTGTTTCAGTAACCTTGTTGTACATTCTTCCTAAACAGAGCCTTTCGTTCATCATGTAACTTGACCATCCATCAACTGTAGAGTACGTGTTTCTTTTCATTGGGATGTCTTCCTTCTACCAAAATATAATCTCCATTGGTTGATCTAAAACGAGAAAAAACATAATTCTGTCCTTCCCAGGAACAGGTTAAGTACATGTAAATCAGCCTCAGAGAGGCATAAAATTGGAAAACAAACAACAAAATATTAGTTGAAAACCTAATAATCATTCTTGTAGGCTATGGTTTTGGCATATGCATGAATTACTTATGTAGACTACTGATTAATTAAAACGCTATGTTAGATTGGAAAGCACTTGATTAAAAAGTAAATAAATTTTCAGAAAATAATTTTGATCAGTTTCCAAAGGTTAGTCAGGCCTTTAGTTACTGATCTGAACTACCTTCTATGGTTGAGCAGACGATAGAAAGTAGTTTAATTTTGGCCTAAGAAATCAAGCTCAATTTAAAATGGCGAAGGGATTTAAATTTTTTTTTATGTTCTGTTTTAGGCGTTTTCATGGGTCACATTAACTTTACTTTTATATGTATTGCTCACATTTTATCCATGCTAATAGATAATTTTATAATATCTTCCTAACATTATAAGTTGAATTAAGTCTACGTTGTCCTCAAAGAATCAAATATATGTCTTTAGGGTGCCATTTCTTCCATGAACTTGTAATCTTTCTTCTGTCAGCCCTGTATACTTTCTCGCATCATCTGGGTCTTTTTTTTCGTCTATTGTGTGAGTTGTCATCTGTCAGCTGTGTAACTTATCCCATCTAAACTGCCTCTTTCTTTCATTAGCCCATCACTGTTAAACAATTGGTCTGCTTATCATCTTATCAATTTGGTAAACCATTCCTCCATCAGATTGTTTCGGGTATTCTCCATCGACCTGCTTGTTTCAGTAACCTTGTTGTACATTCTTCCTAAACAGAGCCTTTCGTTCACCATGTAACTTGACCATCCATCAACTGTAGAGTACATGTTTCTTTTCATTGCGATGTCTTCCTTCTACCAAAATATAATCTCCATTGGTTGATCTAAAACGAGAAAAAACATAATTCTGTCCTTCCCAGGAACAGGTTAAGTAAATCAGCCTCAGAGAGGCATAAAATTGGAAAACAAACAAAATATTAGTTGAAAACCTAATAATCATTCTTGTAGGCTATGGTTTTGGCATATGCATGAATTACTTATGTAGACTACTGATTAATTAAAACGCTATGTTAGATTGGAAAGCACTTGATTAAAAAGTAAATAAATTTTCAGAAAATAATTTTGATCAGTTTCCAAAGGTTGGTCAGGCCTTTGGTTACTGATCTGAACTACCTTCTATGGTTGAGCAGACGATAGAAAGTAGTTCAATTTTGGCCTTAGAAATCAAGCTCGCAAAAGGATTAAAAAAATTAACAAGTTTTTTATGTTCTGTTTTAGGGGTATTCATGGGTCACATTAACTTTACTTTTATATGTATTGCTCACATTTTATCCATGCTAATAGATAATTTTATAATATCTTCCTAACATTATAAGTTGAATAAAGTCTATGTTGTCCTCAAAGAAGAAAATATATGCCTTTAGGGTGCCATTTCTTCCATGAACTTGTAATCTTTCTTCTGTCGGCCCTGTATACATTCTCGCATCATCTGGGTCTTTTTTTCCGTCTATTGTGTGAGTTGTCATCTGTCATAACTTATCCCATCTAAACTGCCTCTTTCTTTCATTAGCCCATCACTGTTAAACAATTGGTCTGCTTATGATCTTATCAATTTGGTAAACCATTCCTCCATCAGATTGTTTCGGGTATTCTCCATCGACCTGCCTGTTTCAGTAACCTTGTTGCACATTCTTCCTAAACAGAGCCTTTGGTTCATCATGTAACTTGACCATCCATCAACTGTAGAGTACATGTTTCTTTTCATTGGGATGTCTTCCTTCTACCAAAATATAATCTCCATTGGTTGATCTAAAACGAGAAAAAACATAATTCTGTCCTTCCCAGGAACAGGTTCAGTACATGTAAATCAGCCTTAGAGAGGCATAAAATTGGAAAACAAACAACAAAATATTAGTTGAAAACCTAATAATCATTCTTGTAAGCTATGGTTTTGGCATATGCATGAATTACTTATGTAGACTACTGATTAATTAAAACGCTATGTTAGATTGGAAAGCACTTGATTAAAAAGTAATTAAATTTTCAGAAAATAATTTTGATCAGTTTCCAAAGGTTAGTCAGGCCTTTAGTTACTGATCTGAACTACCTTCTATGGTTGAGCAGACGATAGAAAGTAGTTCAATTTTGGCCTTAGAAATCAAGCTCGATTTAAAAAGGGCAAAAGGATTAAAAAAATTAACAAGTTTTTTATGTTCTGTTTTAGGCGTATTCATGGGTCACATTAACTTTACTTTTATATGTATTGCTCACATTTTATCCATGCTAATAGATAATTTTATAATATCGTCCTAACATTATAATTTGAATAAAGTCTACGTTCTCCTCAAAGAATAACATATATGCCTTTAGGCTGCCATTTCTTCCATGAACTTGTAATCTTTCTTCTGTCGGCCCTGTATACTTTCTCGCATCATCTGGGTCTTTTTTCCCCGTCTATTGTGTGAGTTGTCACCTGTCAGCTGTGTAACTTATCCCATCTAAACTGCCTCTTTCTTTCATTAGCCCATCACTGTTAAACAATTGGTCTGCTTATCATCTTATCAATTTGGTAAACCATTCCTCCATCAGATTGTTTCGGGTATTCTCCATCAACCTGCATGTTATAGTAACCTTGTTGTACATTTTTCCTAAACAGAGCCTTTCGTTCATCATGTAACTTGACCATCCATCAACTGTAGAGTACATGTTTCTATTTATTGGGATGTCTTCCTTCTACCAAAATATAATCTCCATTGGTTGATCTAAAACGAGAAAAAACATAATTCTGTCCTTCCCAGGAACAGGTTAAGTAAATCAGCCTCAGAGAGGCATAAAATTGGAAAACAAACAACAAAATATTAGTTGAAAACCTAATAATCATTCTTGTAGGCTATGGTTTTGGCATATGCATGAATTACTTATGTAGACTACTGATTAATTAAAACGCTATGTTAGATTGGAAAGCACTTGATTAAAAAGTAAATAAATTTTCTGAAAATAGTTTTGATCAGTTTCCAAAGGTTAGTCAGGCCTTTAGTTACTGATCTGAACTACCTTCTATGGTTGAGCAGACGATAGAAAGTAGTTCAATTTTGGCCTTAGAAATCAAGCTCGCAAAAGGATTAAAAAAATTAACAAGTTTTTTATGTTCTGTTTTAGGCGTTTTCATGGGTCACATTAACTTTACTTTTATATGTATTGCTCACATTTTATCCATGCTAATAGATAATTTTATAATATCTTCCTAACATTATAAGTTGAATAAAGTCTACGTTGTCCTCAAAGAATCAAATATATGCCTTTAGGGTGCCATTTCTTCCATGAACTTGTAATCTTTCTTCTGTCAGCCCTGTATACTTTCTCGCATCATCTGGGTCTTTTTTCGTCTATTGTGTGAGTTGTCATCTGTCAGCTGTGTAACTTATCCCATCTAAACTGCCTCTTTCTTTCATTAGCCCATCACTGTTAAACAATTGGTCTGCTTATCATCTTATCAATTTGGTAAACCATTCCTCCATCAGATTGTTTCGGGTATTCTCCATCGACCTGCCTGTTTCAGTAACCTTGTTGTACATTCTTCCTAAACAGAGCCTTTCGTTCATCATGTAACTTGACCATCCATCAACTGTAGAGTACATGTTTCTTTCCATTGGGATGTCTTCCTTCTACCAAAATATAATCTCCATTGGTTGATCTAAAACGAGAAAAAACATAATTCTGTCCTTCCCAGGAACAGGTTAAGTAAATCAGCCTCAGAGAGGCATAAAATTGGAAAACAAACAACAAAATATTAGTTGAAAACCTAATAATCATTCTTGTAGGCTATGGTTTTGGCATATGCATGAATTACCTATGTAGACTACTGATTAATTAAAACGCTATGTTAGATTGGAAAGCACTTGATTAAAAAGTAAATAAATTTTCAGAAAATAATTTTGATCAGTTTCCAAAGGTTGGTCAGGCCTTTAGTAACTAATCTGAACTACCTTCTATGGTTGAGATGACGATAGAAAGTAGTTCAATTTTGGCCTAAGAAATCAAGCTCGATTTAAAATGGCAAATTAAGGATTTAAAAAATTAACAAGTTTTTTTTATGTTCTGTTTTAGGCGTATTCATGGGTCACATTAACTTTACTTTTATATGTATTGCTCACATTTTATCCATGCTAATAGATAATTTTATAATATCTTCCTAACATTATAAGTTGAATTAAGTCTACGTTGTCCTCAAAGAATAAAATATATGCCTTTAGGGTGCCATTTCTTCCATGAACTTGTAATCTTTCTTTTGTCGGCCCTGTATACATTCTCGCATCATCTGGGTCTTTTTTTCCGTCTATTGTGTGAGTTGTCATCTGTCAGCTGTGTAACTTATCCCATCTAAACTGCCTCTTTCTTTCATTAGCCCATCACTGTTAAACAATTGGTCTGCTTATCATCTTATCAATTTGGTAAACCATTCCTCCATCAGATTGTTTCGGTTATTCTCCATCGACCTGCCTGTTTTAGTAACCTTGTTGTACATTTTTCCTAAACAGAGCCTTTCGTTCATCATGTAACTTGACCATCCATCAACTGTAGAGTACATGTTTCTATTTATTGGGATGTCTTCCTTCTACCAAAATATAATCTCCATTGGTTGATCTAAAACGGGAAAAAACATAATTCTGTCCTTCCCAGGAACAGGTTAAGTAAATCAGCCTCAGAGAGGCATAAAATTGGAAAACAAACAACAAAATATTAGTTGAAAACCTAATAATCATTCTTGTAGGCTATGGTTTTGGCATATGCATGAATTACTTATGTAGACTACTGACTAATTAAAACGCTATGTTAGATTGGAAAGCACTTGATTAAAAAGTAAATAAATTTTCTGAAAATAGTTTTGATCAGTTGCCAAAGGTTAGTCAGGCCTTTAGTTACTGATCTGAACTACCTTCTATGGTTGAGCAGACGATAGAAAGTAGTTCAATTTTGGCCTAAGAAATCAAGCTCAATTTAAAATGGCGAAGGGATTTAAATTTATTTTTTTTTATGTTCTGTTTTAGGCGTTTTCATGGGTCACATTAACTTTACTTTTATATGTATTGCTCACATTTTATCCATGCTACAATATAATTTTATAATATCTTCCTAACATTATAAGTTGAATAAAGTCTACGTTGTCCTCAAAGAATCAAATATATGCCTTTAGGGTGCCATTTCTTCCATGAACTTGTAATCTTTCTTCTGTCAGCCCTGTATACTTTCTCGCATCATCTGGGTCTTTTTTCGTCTATTGTGTGAGTTGTCATCTGTCAGCTGTGTAACTTATCCCATCTAAACTGCCTCTTTCTTTCATTAGCCCATCACTGTTAAACAATTGGTCTGCTTATCATCTTATCAATTTGGTAAACCATTCCTCCATCAGATTGTTTCGGGTATTCTCCATCGACCTGCCTGTTTCAGTAACCTTGTTGTACATTCTTCCTAAACAGAGCCTTTCGTTCATCATGTAACTTGACCATCCATCAACTGTAGAGTACATGTTTCTTTCCATTGGGATGTCTTCCTTCTACCAAAATATAATCTCCATTGGTTGATCTAAAACGAGAAAAAACATAATTCTGTCCTTCCCAGGAACAGGTTAAGTAAATCAGCCTCAGAGAGGCATAAAATTGAAAAACAAACAACAAAATATTAGTTGAAAACCTAATAATCATTCTTGTAGGCTATGGTTTTGGCATATGCATGAATTACTTATGTAGACTACTGATTAATTAAAAGGCTATGTTAGATTGGAAAGCACTTGATTAAAAAGTAAATAAATTTTCAGAAAATAATTTTGATCAGTTTCCAAAGGTTAGTCAGGCCTTTAGTTACTGATCTGAACTACCTTCTATGGTTGAGCAGACGATAGAAAGTAGTTCAATTTTGGCCTTAGAAATCAAGCTCGATTTAAAATGGCAAAAGGATTAAAAAAATTAACAAGTTTTTTATGTTCTGTTTTAGGCGTATTCATGGGTCACATTAACTTTACTTTTATATGTATTGCTCACATTTTATCCATGCTAATAGATAATTTTATAATATCGTCCTAACATTATAAGTGGAATAAAGTCTACGTTGTCCTCAAAGAATCAAATATATGCCTTTAGGCTGCCATTTCTTCCATGAACTTGTAATCTTTCTTCTGTCAGCCCTGTATACTTTCTCGCATCATCTGGGTCTTTTTTCGTCTATTGTGTGAGTTGTCATCTGTCAGCTGTGTAACTTATCCCATCTAAACTGCCTCTTTCTTTCATTAGCCCATCACTGTTAAACAATTGGTCTGCTTATCATCTTATCAATTTGGTAAACCATTCCTCCATCAGATTGTTTCGGGTATTCTCCATCGACCTGCCTGTTTCAGTAACCTTGTTGTACATTCTTCCTAAACAGAGCCTTTCGTTCATCATGTAACTTGACCATCCATCAACTGTAGAGTACATGTTTCTTTCCATTGGGATGTCTTCCTTCTACCAAAATATAATCTCCATTGGTTGATCTAAAACGAGAAAAAACATAATTCTGTCCTTCCCAGGAACAGGTTAAGTAAATCAGCCTCAGAGAGGCATAAATTGGAAAACAAACAACAAAATATTAGTTGAAAACCTAATAATCATTCTTGTAGGCTATGGTTTTGGCATATGCATGAATTACTTATGTAGACTACTGATTAATTAAAACGCTATGTTAGATTGGAAAGCACTTGATTAAAAAGTAAATAAATTTTCAGAAAATAATTTTGATCAGTTTCCAAAGGTTAGTCAGGCCTTTAGTTACTGATCTGAACTACCTTCTATGGTTGAGCAGACGATAGAAAGTAGTTCAATTTTGGCCTAAGAAATCAAGCTCAATTTAAAATGGCGAAGGGATTTAAATTTTTTTTTTATGTTCTGTTTTAGGCGTTTTCATGGGTCACATTAACTTTACTTTTATATGTATTGCTCACATTTTATCCATGCTAATAGATAATTTTATAATATCTTCCTAACATTATAAGTTGAATAAAGTCTACGTTGTCCTCAAAGAATTAAATATATGCCTTTAGGCTGCCATTTCTTCCATGAACTTGTAATCTTTCTTCTGTCGGCCCTGTATATTTTCTCGCATCATCTGGGTCTTTTTTTTTTCCGTCTATTGTGTGAGTTGTCATCTGTCAGCTGTGTAACTTATCCCATCTAAACTGCCTCTTTCTTTCATTAGCCCATCACTGTTAAACAATTGGTCTGCTTATCATCTTATCAATTTGGTAAACCATTCCTCCATCAGATTGTTTCGGGTATTCTCCATCGACCTGCCTGTTTCAGTAACCTTGTTGTACATTCTTCCTAAACAGAGCCTTTCGTTCATCATGTAACTTGACCATCCATCAACTGTAGAGTACATGTTTCTTTCCATTGGGATGTCTTCCTTCTACCAAAATATAATCTCCATTGGTTGATCTAAAACGAGAAAAAACATAATTCTGTCCTTCCCAGGAGCAGGTTAAGTAAATCAGCCTCAGAGAGGCATAAAATTGGAAAACAAACAACAAAATATTAGTTGAAAACCTAATAATCATTCTTGTAGGCTATGGTTTTGGCATATGCATGAATTACTTATGTAGACTACTGATTAATTAAAACGCTATGTTAGATTGGAAAGCACTTGATTAAAAAGTAAATAAATTTTCAGAAAATAATTTTGATCAGTTTCCAAAGGTTAGTCAGGCCTTTAGTTACTGATCTGAACTACCTTCTATGGTTGAGCAGACGATAGAAAGTAGTTCAATTTTGGCCTAAGAAATCAAGCTCAATTTAAAATGGCGAAGGGATTTAAATTTTTTTTTTTATGTTCTGTTTTAGGCGTATTCATGGGTCACATTAACTTTACTTTTATATGTATTGCTCACATTTTATCCATGCTAATAGATAATTTTATAATATCGTCCTAACATTATAAGTGGAATAAAGTCTACGTTGTCCTCAAAGAATAAAATATATGCCTTTAGGGTGCCATTTCTTCCATGAACTTGTAATCTTTCTTCTGTCAGCCCTGTATACTTTCTCGCATCATCTGGGTCTTTTTTCGTCTATTGTGTGAGTTGTCATCTGTCAGCTGTGTAACTTATCCCATCTAAACTGCCTCTTTCTTTCATTAGCCCATCACTGTTAAACAATTGGTCTGCTTATCATCTTATCAATTTGGTAAACCATTCCTCCATCAGATTGTTTCGGGTATTCTCCATCGACCTGCCTGTTTCAGTAACCTTGTTGTACATTCTTCCTAAACAGAGCCTTTGGTTCATCATGTAACTTGACCATCCATCAACTGTAGAGTACATGTTTCTTTCCATTGGGATGTCTTCCTTCTACCAAAATATAATCTCCATTGGTTGATCTAAAACGAGAAAAAACATAATTCTGTCCTTCCCAGGAACAGGTTAAGTAAATCAGCCTCAGAGAGGCATAAAATTGGAAAACAAACAACAAAATATTAGTTGAAAACCTAATAATCATTCTTGTAGGCTATGGTTTTGGCATATGCATGAATTACTTATGTAGACTACTGACTAATTAAAACGCTATGTTAGATTGGAAAGCACTTGATTAAAAAGTAAATAAATTTTCAGAAAATAATTTTGATCAGTTTCCAAACGTTGGCCAGGCCTTTAGTTACTGATCTGAACTACCTTCTATGGTTGAGCAGACGATAGAAAGTAGTTCAATTTTGGCCTAAGAAATCAAGCTCAATTAAAAATGGCGAAGGGATTTAAATTTTTTCTTTATGTTCTGTTTTAGGCGTTTTCATGGGTCACATTAACTTTACTTTTATATGTATTGCTCACATTTTGTCCATGCTAATATATAATTTTATAATATCTTCCTAACATTATAAGTTGAATAAAGTCTACGTTGTCCTCAAAGAATCAAATATATGCCTTTAGGGTGCCATTTCTTCCATGAACTTGTAATCGTTCTACTGTCGGCTCTGTATACTTTCTCGCATCATATGGGTCTTTTTTTTCGTATATTGTGTGAGTTGTTATCTGTCAGCTGTGTAACTTATCCCATCTAAACTGCCTCTTTCTTTCATTAGCCCATCACTGTTAAACAATTGGTCTGCTTATCATCTTATCAATTTGGTAAACCATTGCTCCATCAGATTGTTTCGGGTATTCTCCATCGACCTGCCTGTTTCAGTAATCTTGTTGTACATTTTTCCTAAACAGAGCGTTTCGTTCATCATGTAACTTGACCATCCAAGTACATGTAGAGTACATGTTTCTTTTCATTGGGATGTCTTCCTTCTACCAAAATATAATCTCCATTGGTGATCTAAAACGAGAAAAAACATAATTCTGTCCTTCCCAGGAACAGGTTAAGTAAATCAGCCTCAGAGAGGCATAAAATTGGAAAACAAACAACAAAATATTAGTTTAAAACCTAATAATCATTCTTGTAGGCTATGGTTTTGGCATATGCATGAATTACTTATGTAGACTACTGATTAATTAAAACGCTATGTTAGATTGGAAAGCACTTGATTAAAAAGTAAATAAATTTTCAGAAAATAATTTTGATCAGTTTCCAAACGTTGGCCAGGCCTTTAGTTACTGATCTGAACTAC
Organism: Lepidochitona cinerea; assembly: GCA_963971465.1. NCBI lineage: Eukaryota > Metazoa > Mollusca > Polyplacophora > Chitonida > Tonicellidae > Lepidochitona > Lepidochitona cinerea. The sequence continues at coordinate 2,377,121 of OZ020563.1, read as the reverse complement.
CTTCTATGGTTGAGCAGACGATAGAAAGTAGTTCAATTTTGGCCTAAAAAATCAAGCTCAATTTAAAATGGCGAAGAGATTTAAATTTTTTTTTTTATGTTCTGTTTTAGGCGTTTTCATGGGTCACATAACCTTTACTTTTATATGTATTGCTCACATTTTATCCATGCTAATAGATAACTTTATAATATCGTCCTAACATTATAATTTGAATAAAGTCTACGTTCTCCTCAAAGAATAACATATATGCCTTTAAGCTGCCATTTCTTCCATGAACTTGTAATCTTTCTACTGTCGGCTCTGTATACTTTCTCGCATCATATGGGTCTTTTTTTTTCGTCTATTGTGTGAGTTGTCATCTGTCAGCTGTGTAACTAAACTTATCCCATCTAAACTGCCTCTTTCTTTCATCGGCCCATCACTGTTAAACAATTGGTCTGCTTATCATCTTATGAATTTGGTAAGCCATTGCTCCATCAGATTGTTTCGGGTATTCTCCATCGACCTGCCTGTTTCAGTAACCTTGTTGTACATTCTTCCTAAACATAGCCTTTCGTTCATCATGTAACTTGACCATCCATCAACTCTAGAGTACATGGTTCTTTTCATTGGGATGTCTTCCTTCTACCAAAATATAATCTCCATTGGTTGATCTAAAATGAGAAAAAACATAATTCTGTCCTTCCCAGGAACAGGTTAAGTAAATCAGCCTCAGAGAGGCATAAAATTGGAAAACAAACAACAAAATATTAGTTGAAAACCTAATAATCATTCTTGTAGGCTAGGGTTTTGGCATATGCATGAATTACTTATGTAGACTACTGATTAATTAAAACACTATGTTAGATTGGAAAGCCCTTGATTAAAAAGTAAATAAATTTTCAGAAATTAATTTTGATCAGTTTCCAAAGGTTAGTCAGGCCTTTAGTTACTGATCTGAACTACCTTCTATGGTTGAGCAGACGATAGAAAGTAGTTCAATTTTGGCCTAAGAAATCAAGCTCAATTTAAAATGGCGAAGGGATTTAATTTTTTTTTTATGTTCTGTTTTAGGCGTCTTCATGGGTCACATTAACTTTACTTTTATATGTATTGCTCACATTTTGTTCATGCTAATATATAATTTTATAATATCTTCCTAACATTATAAGTTGAATAAAGTCTACGTTGTCCTCAAAGAATCAAATATATGCCTTTAGGGTGCCATTTCTTCCATGAACTTGTAATCTTTCTTCTGTCGGCCCTGTATATTTTCTCGCATCATCTGGGTCTTTTTTTTCCGTCTATTGTGTGAGTTGTCATCTGTCAGCTGTGTAACTTATCCCATCTAAACTGCCTCTTTCTTTCATTAGCCCATCACTGTTAAACAATTGGTCTGCTTATCATCTTATCAATTTGGTAAACGATTCCTCCATCAGATTGTTTCGGGTATTCTCCATCGACCTGCCTGTTTCAGTAACCTTGTTGTACATTCTTCCTAAACAGAGCCTTTCGTTCATCATGTAACTTGACCATCCATCAACTGTAGAGTACATGTTTCTTTTCATTGGGATGTCTTCCTTCTACCAAAATATAATCTCCATTGGTTGATCTAAAACGAGAAAAAACATAATTCTGTCCTTCCCAGGAACAGGTTAAGTCAATCAGCCTCAGAGAGGCATAAAATTGGAAAACAAACAACAAAATATTAGTTGAAAACCTAAAAATCATTCTTGTAGGCTATGGTTTTGGCATATGCATGAATTACTTATGTATACTACTGATTAATTAAAACGCTATGTTAGATTGGAAAGCACTTGATTAAAAAGTAAATAAATTTTCAGAAAATAATTTTGATCAGTTTCCAAAGGTTGGTCAGGCCTTTAGTTACTGATCTGAACTACCTTCTATGGTTGAGCAGACGATAGAAAGTAGTTCAATTTTGGCCTAAGAAATCAAGCTCAATTTAAAATGGCGAAGGGATTTAATTTTTTTTTTTTATGTTCTGTTTTAGGCGTTTTCATGGGTCACATTAACTTTACTTTTATATGTATTGCTCACATTTTATCCATGCTAATAGATAACTTTATAATAGCGTCCTAACATTATAATTTGAATAAAGTCTACGTTCTCCTCAAAGAATAACATATATGCCTTTAGGGTGCCATTTCTTCCATGAACTTGTAATCTTTCTTCTGTCGGCCCTGTATACATTCTCGCATCATCTGGGTCTTTTTTCCGTCTATTGTGTAAGTTGTCATCTGTCAGCTGTGTAACTTATCCGATCTAAACTGCCTCTTTCTTTCATTATCCCATCACTGTTAAACAATTGGTCTGCTTATCATCTTATCAATTTGGTAAACCATTCCTCCATCAGATTGTTTCGGGTATTCTCCATCGACCTGCCTGTTTCAGTAACCTTGTTGTACATTCTTCCTAAACAGAGCCTTTCGTTCATCATGTAACTTGACCATCCATCAACTGTAGAGTACATTTTTCTTTTCATTGGGATGTCTTCCTTCTACCAAAATATAATCTCCATTGGTTGATCTAAAACGAGAAAAAACATAATTCTGTCCTTCCCAGGAACAGGTTAAGTAAATCAGCCTCAGAGAGGCATAAAATTGGAAAACAAACAACAAAATATTAGTTGAAAACCTAATAATCATTCTTGTAGGCTATGGTTTTGGCATATGCATGAATTACTTATGTAGACTACTGATTAATTAAAACACTATGTTAGATTGGAAAGCACTTGATTAAAAATAAATAAATTTTCAGAAAATAATTTTGATCAGTTTCCAAAGGTTAGTCAGGCCTTTAGTTACTGATCTGAACTACCTTCTATGGTTGAGCAGACGATAGAAAGTAGTTCAAATTTGGCCTAAGAAATCAAGCTCAATTTAAAATGGCGAAGGGGTTTAAAGTTTTTTTTATGTTCTGTTTTAGGCGTTTTCATGGGTCACATTAACTTTACTTTTATATGTATTGCTCACATTTTATCCATGCTAATAGATAATTTTATAATATCTTCCTAACATTATAAGTGGAATAAAGTCTACGTTGTCCTCAAAGAATCAAATATATGCCTTTAGGGTGCCATTTCTTCCATGAACTTGTAATCTTTCTTCTGTCGGCCCTGTATACTTTCTCACATCATCTGGGTCTTTTTTTCGTCTATTGTGTGAGTTGTCATCTGTCAACTGTGTAACTTATCCCATCTAAACTGCCTCTTTCTTTCATTAGCCCATCACTGTTCAATTTTGGCCTTAGAAATCAAGCTCGATTTAAAATGGCAAAAGGATTAAAAAAATTAACAAGTTTTTTATGTTCTGTTTTAGGCGTATTCATGGGTCACATTAACTTTACTTTTATATGTATTGCTCACATTTTATCCATACTAATAGATAATTTTATAATATCGTCCTAACATTATAATTTGAATAAAGTCTTCGTTCTCCTCAAAGAATAACATATATGCCTTTAGGGTGCCAATTCTTCCATGAACTTGTAATCTTTTTTCTGTCAGCCCTGTATACTTTCTCGCATCATCTGGGTCTTTTTTTCCGTCTATTGTGTGAGTTGTCATCTGTCAGCTGTGTAACTTATCCCATCTAAACTGCCTCTTTCTTTCATTAGCCCATCACTGTTAAACAATTGGTCTGCTTATCATCTTATCAATTTGGTAAACCATTCCTCCATCAGATTGTTTCGGGTATTCTCCATCGACCTGCCTGTTTCAGTAACCTTGTTGTACATTCTTCCTAAACAGAGCCTTTCGTTCATCATGTAACTTGACCATCCATCAACTGTACATGTTTCCATTTATTGGGATGTCTTCCTTCTACCAAAATATAATCTCCATTGGTTATCTAAAACGAGAAAAAACATAATTCTGTCCTTCCCAGGAACAGGTTAAGTAAATCAGCCTGAGAGAGGCATAAAATTGGAAAACAAACAACAAAATATTAGTTGAAAACCTAATAATCATTCTTGTAGGCTATGGTTTTGGCATATAAATGTATTACTTATTTAGACTACTGATTAATTAAAACGCTATGTTAGATTGGAAAGCACTTGATTAAAAGGTAAATAAATTTTCAGAAAATAATTTTGATCAGTTTCCAAAGGTTGGTCAGGCCTTTAGTTACTGATCTGAACTACCTTCTATGGTTGAGATGACGATAGAAAGTAGTTCAATTTTGGCCTAAGAAATCAAGCTCGATTTAAAATGGCAAATTAAGGATTTAAAAAATTAACAAGTTTTTTTATGTTCTGTTTCAGGCGTATTCATGGGTCACATTAACTTTACTTTTATATGTATTGCTCACATTTTATCCATGCTAATAGATAATTTTATAATATCGTCCTAACATTATAAGTGGAATAAAGTCTACGTTGTCCTCAAAGAATCAAATATATGCCTTTAGGCTGCCATTTCTTCCATGAACTTGTAATCTTTCTTCTGTCGGCCCTGTATACTTTCTCGCATCATCTGGGTCTTTTTTTCCGTCTATTGTGTGAGTTGTCATCTGTCATAACTTATCCCATCTAAACTGCCTCTTTCTTTCATTAGCCCATCACTGTTAAACAATTGGTCTGCTTATCATCTTATCAATTTGGTAAACCATTCCTCCATCAGATTGTTTCGGGTATTCTCCATCGACCTGCCTGTTTCAGTAACCTTGTTGTACATTCTTCCTAAACAGAGCCTTTCGTTCATCATGTAACTTGACCATCCATCAACTGTAGAGTACATGTTTCTTTTCATTGGGATGTCTTCCTTCTACCAAAATATAATCTCCATTGGTTGATCTAAAACGAGAAAAAACATAATTCTGTCCTTCCCAGGAACAGGTTTAGTAAATCAGCCTCAGAGAGGCATAAAATTGGAAAACAAACAACAAAATATTAGTTGAAAACCTAATAATCATTCTTGTAGGCTATGGTTTTGGCATTTGCATGAATTACTTATGTAGACTACTGATTAATTAAAACACTATGTTAGATTGGAAAGCACTTGATTAAAAATAAATAAATTTTCAGAAAATAATTTTGATCAGTTTCCAAAGGTTAGTCAGGCCTTTAGTTACTGATCTGTACTACCTTCTATGGTTGAGCAGACGATAGAAAGTAGTTCAAATTTGGCCTAAGAAATCAAGCTCAATTTAAAATGGCGAAGGGGTTTAAAGTTTTTTTTATGTTCTGTTTTAGGCGTTTTCATGGGTCACATTAACTTTACTTTTATATGTATTGCTCACATTTTATCCATGCTAATAGATAATTTTATAATATCTTCCTAACATTATAAGTGGAATAAAGTCTACGTTGTCCTCAAAGAATCAAATATATGCCTTTAGGGTGCCATTTCTTCTATGAACTTGTAATCTTTCTTCTGTCGGCCCTGTATACTTTCTCGCATCATCTGGGTCTTTTTTTCGTCTATTGTGTGAGTTGTCATCTGTCAACTGTGTAACTTATCCCATCTAAACTGCCTCTTTCTTTCATTAGCCCATCACTGTTCAATTTTGGCCTTAGAAATCAAGCTCGATTTAAAATGGCAAAAGGATTAAAAAAATTAACAAGTTTTTTATGTTCTGTTTTAGGCGTATTCATGGGTCACATTAACTTTACTTTTATATGTATTGCTCACATTTTATCCATACTAATAGATAATTTTATAATATCGTCCTAACATTATAATTTGAATAAAGTCTTCGTTCTCCTCAAAGAATAACATATATGCCTTTAGGGTGCCAATTCTTCCATGAACTTGTAATCTTTTTTCTGTCAGCCCTGTATACTTTCTCGCATCATCTGGGTCTTTTTTTCCGTCTATTGTGTGAGTTGTCATCTGTCAGCTGTGTAACTTATCCCATCTAAACTGCCTCTTTCTTTCATTAGCCCATCACTGTTAAACAATTGGTCTGCTTATCATCTTATCAATTTGGTAAACCATTCCTCCATCAGATTGTTTCGGGTATTCTCCATTGACCTGCCTGTTTCAGTAACCTTGTTGTACATTCTTCCTAAACAGAGCCTTTCGTTCATCATGTAACTTGACCATCCATCAACTGTACATGTTTCCATTTATTGGGATGTCTTCCTTCTACCAAAATATAATCTCCATTGGTTATCTAAAACGAGAAAAAACATAATTCTGTCCTTCCCAGGAACAGGTTAAGTAAATCAGCCTGAGAGAGGCATAAAATTAGAAAACAAACAACAAAATATTAGTTGAAAACCTAATAATCATTCTTGTAGGCTATGGTTTTGGCATATAAATGTATTACTTATTTAGACTACTGATTAATTAAAACGCTATGTTAGATTGGAAAGCACTTGATTAAAAAGTAAATAAATTTTCAGAAAATAATTTTGATCAGTTTCCAAAGGTTGGTCAGGCCTTTAGTTACTGATCTGAACTACCTTCTATGGTTGAGATGACGATAGAAAGTAGTTCAATTTTGGCCTAAGAAATCAAGCTCGATTTAAAATGGCAAAAGGATTTAAAAAATTAACAAGTTTTTTTATGTTCTGTTTCAGGCGTATTCATGGGTCACATTAACTTTACTTTTATATGTATTGCTCACATTTTATCCATGCTAATAGATAATTTTATAATATCGTCCTAACATTATAAGTGGAATAAAGTCTAGGTTGTCCTCAAAGAATCAAATATATGCCTTTAGGCTGCCATTTCTTCCATGAACTTGTAATCTTTCTTCTGTCGGCCCTGTATACTTTCTCGCATCATCTGGGTCTTTTTTTCCGTCTATTGTGTGAGTTGTCATCTGTCATAACTTATCTCATCTAAACTGCCTCTTTCTTTCATTAGCCCATCACTGTTAAACAATTGGTCTGCTTATCATCTTATCAATTTGGTAAACCATTCCTCCATCAGATTGTTTCGGGTATTCTCCATCGACCTGCCTGTTTCAGTAACCTTGTTGTACATTCTTCCTAAACAGAGCCTTTCGTTCATCATGTAACTTGACCATCCATCAACTGTAGAGTACATGTTTCTTTTCATTGGGATGTCTTCCTTCTACCAAAATATAATCTCCATTGGTTGATCTAAAACGAGAAAAAACATAATTCTGTCCTTTCCAGGAACAGGTTTAGTAAATCAGCCTCAGAGAGGCATAAAATTGGAAAACAAACAACGAAATATTAGTTGAAAACCTAATAATAATTCTTGTAGGCTATGGTTTTGGCATATGCATGTATTACTTATGTAGACTACTGATTAATTAAAACGCTATGTTAGATTTGAAAGCACTTGATTAAAAAGTAAATAAATTTTCAGAAAATAATTTTGATCAGTTTCCAAAGGTTAGTCAGGCCTTTAGTTACTGATCTGAACTACCTTCTATGGTTGAGCAGACGATAGAAAGTAGTTCAATTTTGGCCTTAGAAATCAAGCTCGATTTAAAATGGCAAAAGGATTAAAAAAATTAACAAGTTTTTTATGTTCTGTTTTAGGCGTATTCATGGGTCACATTAACTTTACTTTTATATGTATTGCTCACATTTTATCCATGCTAATAGATAATTTTATAATATCGTCCTAACATTATAATTTGAATAAAGTCTACGTTCTCCTCAAAGAATAACATATATGCCTTTAGGCTGCCATTTCTTCCATGAACTTGTAATCTTTCTTCTGTCGGCCCTGTATACTTTCTCGCATCATCTGGGTCTTTTTTTCCGTCTATTGTGTGAGTTGTCATCTGTCAGCTGTGTAACTTATCCCATCTAAACTGCCTCTTTCTTTCATTAGCCCATCACTGTTAAACAATTGGTCTGCTTATCATCTTATCAATTTGGTAAACCATTCCTCCATCAGATTGTTTCGGGTATTCTCCATCGACCTGCCTGTTTCAGTAACCTTGTTGTACATTCTTCCTAAACGGAGCCTTTCGTTCATCATGTAACTTGACCATCCATCAACTGTAGAGTGCATGTTTCCATTTATTGGGATGTCTTCCTTCTACCAAAATATAATCTCCATTTGTTATCTAAAACGAGAAAAAACATAATTCTGTCCTTCCCAGGAACAGGTTAAGTAAATCAGCCTGAGAGAGGCATAACATTGGAAAACAAACAAAATATTAGTTGAAAACCTAATAATCATTCTTGTAGGCTATGGTTTTGGCATATAATTGTATTACTTATGTAGACTACTGATTAATTAAAACGCTATGTTAGATTGGAAAGCACTTGATTAAAAAGTAAATAAATTTTCAGAAAATAATTTTGATCAGTTTCCAAAGGTTAGTCAGGCCTTTAGTTACTGATCTGAACTACCTTCTATGGTTGAGCAGACGATAGAAAGTAGTTCAATTTTGGCCTTAGAAATCAAGCTCGATTTAAAATGGCAAAAGGATTAAAAAAATTAACAAGTTTTTTATGTTCTGTTTTAGGCGTATTCATGGGTCACATTAACTTTACTTTTATATGTATTGCTCACATTTTATCCATGCTAATAGATAATTTTATAATATCTTCCTAATATTATAAGTGGAATAAAGTCTACGTTGTCCTCAAAGAATCACATATATGCCTTTAGGGTGCCAATTCTTCCATGAACTTGTAATCGTTCTTCTGTCAGCCCTGTATACTTTCTCGCATCATCTGGGTCTTTTTTTCGTCTATTGTGTGAGTTGTCATCTGTCAACTGTGTAACTTATCCCATCTAAACTGCCTCTTTCTTTCATTAGCCCATCACTGTTAAACAATTGGTCTGCTTATCATCTTATCAATTTGGTAAACGATTCCTCCATCAGATTGTTTCGGGTATTCTCCATCGACCTGCCTGTTTCAGTAACCTTGTTGTACATTCTTCCTAAACAGAGCCTTTCGTTCATCATGTAACTTGACCATCCATCAACTGTAGAGTACATGTTTCCTTTCATTGGAATGTCTTCCTTCTACCAAAATATAATCTCCATTGGTTGATCTAAAACGAGAAAAAACATAATTCTGTCCTTCCCAGGAACAGGTTAAGTAAATCAGCCTCAGAGGCATAAAATTGGAAAACAAACAACAAAATATTAGTTGAAAACATAATAATCATTCTTGTAGGCTATGGTTTTGGCATATGCATGAATTACTTATGTAGACTACTGATTAATTAAAATGCTATGTTAGATTGGAAAGCACTTGATTAAAAAGTAAATAAATTTTAAGAAAATAATTTTGATCAGTTTCCAAAGGTTAGTCAGGCCTTTAGTTACTGATCTGAACTACCTTCTATGGTTGAGCAGACGATAGAAAGTAGTTCAATTTTGGCCTTAGAAATCAAGCTCGATTTAAAATGGCAAAAGGATTAAAAAAATTAACAAGTTTTTTATGTTCTGTTTTAGGCGTATTCATGGGTCACATTAACTTTACTTTTATATGTATTGCTCACATTTTATCCATGCTAATAGATAATTTTATAATATCGTCCTAACATTATAAGTGGAATAAAGTCTACGTTCTCCTCAAAGAATAACATATATGCCTTTAGGCTGCCATTTCTTCCATGAACTTGTAATCTTTCTTCTGTCGGCCCTGTATACTTTCTTGCATCATCTGGGTCTTTTTTTTCGTCTATTGTGTGAGTTGTCATCTGTCAGCTGTGTAACTTATCCCATCTAAACTGCCTCTTTCTTTCATTAGCCCATCACTGTTAAACAATTGGTCTGCTTATCATCTTATCAATTTGGTAAACCATTCCTCCATCAGATTGTTTCCGGTATTCTCCATCGACCTGCCTGTTTCAGTAACCTTGTTGTACATTCTTCCTAAACAGAGCCTTTCGTTCATCATGTAACTTGACCATCCATCAACTGTAGAGTACATGTTTCTTTTCATTAGGATGTCTTCCTTCTACCAAAATATAATCTCCATTGGTTGATCTAAAACGAGAAAAAACATAATTCTGTCCTTCCCAGGAACAGGTTAAGTAAATCAGCCTCAGAGAGGCATAAAATTGGAAAACAAACAACAAAATATTAGTTGAAAACATAATAATCATTCTTGTAGGCTATGGTTTTGGCATATGCATGAATTACTTATGTAGACTACTGATTAATTAAAATGCTATGTTAGATTGGAAAGCACTTGATTAAAAAGTAAATAAATTTTCAGAAAATAATTTTGATCAGTTTCCAAAGGTTAGTCAGGCCTTTAGTTACTGATCTGAACTACCTTCTATGGTTGAGCAGACGATAGAAAGTAGTTCAATTTTGGCCTAAGAAATCAAGCTCAATTTAAAATGGCGAAGGGATTTAAATTTTTTTTTATGTTCTGTTTTAGGCGTTTTCATGGGTCACATTAACTTTACTTTTATATGTATTGCTCACATTTTATCCATGCTAATAGATAGTTTTATAATATCTTCCTAACATTATAAGTGGAATAAAGTCTACGTTGTCCTCAAAGAATAACATATATGCCTTTAGGGTGCCATTTCTTCCATGAACTTGTAATCTTTCTTCTGTCGGCCCTGTATACTTTCTCGCATCATCTGGGTCTTTTTTTTCCGTCTATTGTGTGAGTTGTCATCTGTCACTGTTAAACAATTGGTCTGCTTATCATCTTATCAATTTGGTAAACCATTCCTCCATCAGATTGTTTCGGGTATTCTCCATCTACCTGCCTGTTTCAGTAACCTTGTTGTACATTCTTCCTAAACAGAGCCTTTCGTTCATCATGTAACTTGACCATCCATCAACTGTAGAGTACATGTTTCTTTTCATTGGGATGTCTTCCTTCTACCAAAATATAATCTCCATTGGTTGATCTAAAACGAGAAAAAACATAATTCTGTCCTTCCCAGGAACAGGTTAAGTAAATCAGCCTCAGAGAGGCATAAAATTGGAAAACAAACAACAAAATATTAGTTGAAAACCTAATAATCATTCTTGGTTTTGGCATATGCATGAATTACTTATGTAGACTACTGATTAATTAAAATGCTATGTTAGATAGGAAATCACTCAATTAAAAAGAAAATAAGTTTTCAGAAAATAATTTTGATCAGTTTCCAAAGGTTGGTCAGGCCTTTATTTACTGATCTGAACTACCTTCTATGGTTGAAGCCGACGATAGAAAGTAGTTCAATTTTGGCCTAAGAAATAATGCTTGATTAAAAATGGCAAAAGGATTAAAAATTAACATATTTTTTTATACGCCCGGCTTGAAAAGCGGGCTGTATTATGGTATCATCTCCGTCCGTCCGGCAGTCCGGCAGTCCGGCAGTCCGGCTGTCCGGCGTCCGCTGTCCCTTCCGCTCCATAACTTCTAAAGTTTTGATTCCATCTGCACAATTTTTTCTAAGTATATACCTTATGGGTAGAAGGTGTGTCGCAAACTATTTTTAACATCACTGGTTACATAATATGGGAGTTATATTGGATTATGTAATATTCCCTTCCGCTCCATAACTTCCAATGTTTTGATTCCATCTGCACAATTTTTTCTGAGTATATACCTTATGGGTGGAAGGTGTGTCGCGAACTATTTTTGACATCATACATTGCGTAATATGGCAGCCATATTGGGTTATGTAATATTTATATTTTCTCTCCATAACTTTAACAAATATGATCCGATGTTTTCAAATCTTTCATGTTACATACCATATTAACAGACAGTGTGTAAAAAAATTGTTTATGATATCAACTATTGCAAATTATTGGATTATGTACATTCCCTTTTATTCCTACTTTCATTTTCATGAAAATAACCTTTAAATTATAAAATGGCTTCTACTTTTCCGATTCTCATCAAAAAAGGATTTTTTCAAATTGCCATAATGTTTCTAAATTGATTAAAACTATTCTTAAATCAATATATAACGTTTTAATCAAATGAAAAATACATATAAGGATTAAAGTTTTATCTACAGACCAAGAGATAAGTATCCCAGCTTTGGTCTATTTACCTTGTCAACTTACAGTTAGCTCTGTCTCTCTCGAGAGATTTACGGCCCTGTGTACATGTACCACATGGCCTCTAAAAAACAGTGGGTGACATTAGCAATGGACCTATAGCCAAATCTATTGTAAATCCATTTGGTCTATGATAAAATTAGAAGTAATAACCTGTAGGTATATGGGGAGATTTAGAATATTGTCAAGATGTCTATGGCCAAATAATGTAGATAAAAAATATTATGAGAAAAATTGTCAAATCTACTTGAATTGGTGTGAGCTGTGAAATTGCCAATTAATTACATTTGTTTAAGTATGATTAGTAAATTATAAACTGCTTTTCTAAAAAATTTAAACATTTTAGTGCAACCTTTATTGACAACAAACAATTTTTAACATCGTGATTTAACAGCAGCGAGAATTGATGACTTGTACCGTGTACAAATCTTGTTAATAATTGATGATCCAAATAGCCCATTTTAAATTTGATACAGATGGATTTTAAAGGTTTTAGTGGTAAGATTTCATTTTGTTGACATAACATCACCTTTTACCAAGCTTCACATAATAAAACGCCGCCATATACATGTAAGTGAAATAATCTTGAGCGCAGCGTAAAACACCAAACAATCAATCAATCATTTACCAAGCTTCAACCTCTTCCCTCTGAATTTTGAAAATTAAATGTAAATAAATATGGAAGGATTTGTTTTGGTATGGCTGCAGTTACTGTGCCTTTCCGGGCGTATTTTGGGTTTCCCGAAACTCTTGTTATTTTCTGTTTTAGGTGTACTGAAGGGTCATATTAACTACTTTGAGTTAACCAGAAACGATTCCTGACACACCATCTACCCCTTAGGTATATATACTCTAAAAACGGTCAGGATCAGGTCAATACTAAAATAGATTAGGACTAAAAGAGAATATCACATAATGTAATGCAATCATGCAACCAAAACTGTCATTAATGGCTGACAACACACCATCTATCCATAAGGGAATGCTGTTAAATAGCTTTTACCCATAACTAAGGTAAAAAATAATTTGTAAATTTACAGCAAAAAGCGCTGGCAAATGGGTGACCAGCACTTTTTGATGTAAATTTACAGCATAAAGTATCCTGTATTTTTACAAATAATTATCTTGTAGAAGTAAAATACTATGTTTGTTAGTTCACAGTAGTTTTGGTTGTTCTTTTAGAGCGACTTCCTGTATAATTACAGTAATGTTTTAGTCTGCATTAGTGTTTGGTTTGAGGTTGGAGCTTATTTAGAATATTCATACGAGATTTGAATTTTAGCCAGGCATAATATAGGGCCTATATGGCTAGAACCAGTGGTCAGCCAACCATAGTAGTGCCCATGCAATTGGGTCATTGTTGGAATATTACATTATGAAGAATCAGTTTCCATGTGGTACTAAACAGGTACAGTTCAAGGAAGGGGGTCTACATAATCAAACGTTTTAACTAAAGTATATGATTAACAGATATATACTTAAAGTCAGCTAAATTTAGATCTCCCCCCTTGATGTCTCATACAGGAACGATCTGAATGTCGTTAGATTCAAATAAAAAATTCAATTTTCAATATAGATCCAAGATAATAATATTCTCGACAATTATAGTTAACAAAACGCTTTATACTAGTATGAACTGTAAAACTACAACACTTTGGTATTTTTTGCATATATATAAAGATATATATATGTATATCTACAGTGAATTTTGTAAATATATACCAATTTCAATATAATAACATCATATTTAGACGTAAAACATTTACAGTGCATTTCTTTGTCATGGAATGCATTTCTTTTTGGTGTAGATTTACAAAAAAATTTTACTGTGTATATGTTTTGAAAGAACTGTAAAGATCCGGTTGTGGAGCTGAAGGGAATCCGGGACGGACGGACGGCGCTGGTGATACCATAATTCGACCGACTTCGTGCTATAGGTCACAACACCCAGTTTGTGTTTTCTCAGCCAATGAAAATTGACTTCGGTTATGCTGGAGCTACATGTAGAAGGTGGCTTACATAGTGATAGTTTGGTATCTGGGTTATTTGAATATTGGATTGAAACTAACATAGGGCTACTGTACATACTTTAAGCTTTCAATCAATGCCTGATAACAGATTTTTGTGTGTGTTTTTTTAATGTTCACCCAATTTTGAAAATACCAAAGTTTGGCTAGAATAAGTAAGCCTAAAACTGTCAAAATGGCGGTACCCATGTTAAATTGTGTGTAGCTTGAAACCGACATGCACTATGTCAACTTTATTTGGTTGTAAAGGATTTCTCATGTGTTGATCTATTTGAAAATTGTTAGGAAAAGTCTTAACGAGATTTAGGTAATTAGCCACAAATCAAAACGTTAACATTACCGCAAATGGGAAATGTAACCTATAGTGAAGTGTGAAAAGTAAGTATTTTGTTCTAAATTTTCAAACCACCACCATTGTTGGTGCCGTTCTATCTGAACCTGTATTTGAAATATAAAATAAATGAATTCAGTAAAAAAATTTAAATATTCACCACTTTTTCTGAAAAACAGGCTTTTGTAGACCAGGGCTAGGTTTGAGCAGACACAAGACTCTTATTGTAGGGTGTAAAATACTTGTATATGCCTCAGTAGTGATCCATTTCCATCAATGGGGTCTAGGAATGACATTTCACTTCTTGTAATTATTAATGTTTTTCAAAGCAAATGATTATTTCAAGCTCATTAGCTATTGATGTAAAATAACCAGACCCCCCGCCCTCCCACCCCCTTCCCTGTGGGTCTGAAATGATATAATCTGTACAAATTGCCCTTTTTATATCTTAACAGGTAAGCTGACATGATTGTGGCCCTGAATTGGACAGTTTTTAAATCACTGGAGAAGTTTTATAAGCTTTCAAACAGTCCAAATGTTAAGAAATCAGACATTTTTTTGACGGGTGGGGTGGGTTATCTCCCCTTGCTCTGCCCTTATGGCAGTCTCTAACCCGAACAGATGCTAACAGTAAACAACAACCCATCATTTCCAGCAAATTTGAAGGGTATTTGATGATTCACATTTTTATAGCGAGGAATTACATTTTGAATTGGTCCTCAGAAAAACTTTAAAATATAAGCCTGGAAACATGAAGGGAGTGGGTGTGTAAATTACCTCGCAAATTCAAAACGACTGGCCGAAAAGCTTTGATCTTTTGAAATTCAATTTGATATTGGTTAATAAAAGCAAAGTTATTAAATTTGACAAATTTTGAGGAATTATTTTCTTGTTATAGGTCACAACACCCAGTTTGTGTTTTCTCAGCCAATGAAAATTGACTTCGGTTATGCTGGAGCTACATGTAGAAGGTGGCTTACATAGTGATAGTTTGGTATCTGGGTTATTTGAATATTGGATTGAAACTAACATAGGGCTACTGTACATACTTTAAGCTTTCAATCAATGCCTGATAACAGATTTTTGTGTGTGTTTTTTTAATGTTCACCCAACTTTGAAAATACCAAAGTTTGGCTAGAATAAGTAAGCCTAAAACTGTCAAAATGGCGGTACCCATGTTAAATTGTGTGTATCTTGAAACCGACATGCACTATGTCAACTTTATTTGGTTGTAAAGGATTTCTCATGTGTTGATCTATTTGAAAATGGTTAGGAAAAGTCTTAACGAGATTTAGGTAATTAGCCACAAATCAAAACGTTAACATTACCGCAAATGGGAAATGTAACCTATAGTGAAGTGTGAAAAGTAAGTATTTTGTTCTAAATTTTCAAACCACCACCATTGTTGGTGCCGTTCTATCTGAACCTGTATTTGAAATATAAAATAAATGAATTCAGTAAAAAAATTTAAATATTCACCACTTTTTCTGAAAAACAGGCTTTTGTAGACCAGGGCTAGGTTTGAGCAGACACAAGACTCTTATTGTAGGGTGTAAAATACTTGTATATGCCTCAGTAGTGATCCATTTCCATCAATGGGGTCTAGGAATGACATTTCACTTCTTGTAATTATTAATGTTTTTCAAAGCAAATGATTATTTCAAGCTCATTAGCTATTGATGTAAAATAACCAGACCCCCCGCCCTCCCACCCCCTTCCCTGTGGGTCTGAAATGATATAATCTGTACAAATTGCCCTTTTTATATCTTAACAGGTAAGCTGACATGATTGTGGCCCTGAATTGGACAGTTTTTAAATCACTGGAGAAGTTTTATAAGCTTTCAAACAGTCCAAATGTTAAGAAATCAGACATTTTTTTGACGGGTGGGGTGGGTTATCTCCCCTTGCTCTGCCCTTATGGCAGTCTCTAACCCGAACAGATGCTAACAGTAAACAACAACCCATCATTTCCAGCAAATTTGAAGGGTATTTGATGATTCACATTTTTATAGCGAGGAATTACATTTTGAATTGGTCCTCAGAAAAACTTTAAAATATAAGCCTGGAAACATGAAGGGAGTGGGTGTGTAAATTACCTCGCAAATTCAAAACGACTGGCCGAAAAGCTTTGATCTTTTGAAATTCAATTTGATATTGGTTAATAAAAGCAAAGTTATTAAATTTGACAAATTTTGAGGAATTATTTTCTTGTTATAGGTCACAACACCCAGTTTGTGTTTTCTCAGCCAATGAAAATTGACTTCGGTTATGCTGGAGCTACATGTAGAAGGTGGCTTACATAGTGATAGTTTGGTATCTGGGTTATTTGAATATTGGATTGAAACTAACATAGGGCTACTGTACATACTTTAAGCTTTCAATCAATGCCTGATAACAGATTTTTGTGTGTGTTTTTTTAATGTTCACCCAATTTTGAAAATACCAAAGTTTGGCTAGAATAAGTAAGCCTAAAACTGTCAAAATGGCGGTGCCCATGTTAAATTGTGTGTAGCTTGAAACCGACATGCACTATGTCAACTTTATTTGGTTGTAAAGGATTTCTCATGTGTTGATCTATTTGAAAATGGTTAGGAAAAGTCTTAACGAGATTCAGGTAATTAGCTACAAATCAAAACGTTAACATTACCGCAAATGGGAAATGAAACTGTATCATGTAACCTATAATGAGACTATCCTTAAATATCCTACACAGACTACAAAATGGAGGAATATTCCTACAGTGAGCCAGAAATATAAGGCACACTCGCGCCGTAGACAATTGCGAAGAAAGTCTACACGGGCTTACTAAAAGTAAAGGACTAAAATTAATCATGGGGAACATTATGTATGTCCAGTTATGTCTAAATTATGGTGTCAAAGCATACATTGAATTGAACCTCAAACAAACGCATCAACCAGAGTGGCTTTCAAATCAGTGGTGCAGTACACTATAATTTTAGTTCCTTTTCCTTACATTAAAGTCTCAAAAGTTCACAGCTGACAACCAGCAGGCTTTTTTGTGTCCCTCAAACCAAATCCGGCGTATTTCTAAGATAAGTCCGTAGAACAATCTATAGTTAGCTCGCTTACACTCTTCATATCATTGTTTTCTTTAACTTGCCCTCCGTTTTTATCATGTGTATAGTACACCCTCCAGCGGACAGCTTCCACGGGGCATTCCGCCAATTGCGCTCCTTGGATGTTCATACGCCTATCAGCTGGACAGTACTTCGACGAGCCCTTCTGTCCATTGTTTTCATGCAGATCTTCTTCCATCAAACAGTATATATTTCACCCTCCCTTCCGTCAAAAGATTATCTCGACTGGGTAATCTAAAACAATAGCAAAACTATATAAATCCAAGGAGCAGGCTTGGTAACCTAACTTTAGAGGTACAAAGATTGATTGTTTGGTGTTTTACGCCGACCTCAAGATTATTTCACCTATATGGCGTCATTGCCAGTTTTATTGTGGGAGGAAACTCTATGCCCGGAGGAAACCCACGGCCTTCCAGTGGTAACTGGCAACCATCCGACATAGGTCGTTCCAGTGAAAACACAGAAGATTTTCCAATTTGTTTTTGGACTGAGTGGGATTTGAGCCCGCGACCAATTGGTGGAACGCTGTTCGGATTGAGCGTCCATCTGAGACAGGTACAAAGACAAAATAGCGAATAATCTGAGTTTTAGTATATAAGTGTCATATAGATTAAAATTACCTAAGCCATAGTCACTGGCAACATTTTCCATCCACTTGTCAGCTCGGTCGTCTTTTCTTCCGCATCGTTTGAAGACATTGGCACAAACTGGTCTCCGTCATCCTGAAACGACAATAGTAAAACTCCACCCTTCCCAGTGAGAGACAACGGAAATGCTAACTTCATGTTAACTTCAACCAAAAAGCCAAGAGGCTGAATAAAGTCTACAGAGTTAGCAAAAGTTACATTTATATTTGAAACGTTTATGACAAGTAATTGACGGGTTAATGATTTTTTTAGAAAAGCGTAAATTGCTCTCAACGGAATTTATATATTTTAAAAATATCTCGGTTTTTAAAGTTGAGATTTTAAAAAATTAGATTAACATATTTACATAACCACCATTAGTTAATGAACACAAACAAAAAATGTTACACAAACAAACAATATAATAAATGAACTCTTGTCAATTTGTCAGTTTGCAACAGTCAGCATTGGATTCCAAATGCGTTGCGTATTAATCCATCGGTGACCTGGTTCCATAATAACAGAAATCTTCTTTCAAACTTGAACGCAGTGCTTAAATGTTCGACCGGTAGGAGTGCATGTGTGTGTTGGAAATCCGAAAATGCTTAAAAGCAAGAGGACTGTAAAAGATCAGGCTTTTAGAAGCAGACAGACGCCTGTATGTAAAACTGGATCGAGAAGTCCATTAAAGCCGACCAAAATGTGCACATAAACGGGCATCTGATGTATTACAGTGTCGGGGTTTGTAAAGGCATTCGCTAGACTGGATGGATCCTGCAAATGTCCCCCAAAAGACTGTTAAAAGCAGGGAGTGTCAGTGTCAAATCACAAAGTAGCTTGTGAATATAGAAACAGGGATCTGAATAACAGACATAGAATAACCACAGATGGGAAAGAAAATGGTCGCCAGACCCAGGCAATAGCAAACTCAACTAGACACTGAATCCAAACAAACCATAAAGACAGAAAAACACAGAATTGTTAAAAACCACAAACACACATCAAAACTCGGTGAAATGCAATAAACAAAACCACCCAGTCTGTACACCGACACTGGTACATTAACACCACCTAACCAACAATCCAGCCAAAATGGTTGAAATTATGACAATAAGAACAAGATTTCGTGCCAAACGGCAAGGGTATGTCGCCAGTGCTTGTGCTAACGTGGCCTTCCAAAACAGGTCGGACAAAACTTGAATCCATTCAAATCAGTTTACAAGCTACAACACTAGTTATTATGACTACACTAGTTATTATGAGTATATAAACCCTATAGCTAGTCCTAACGTTTAATATATATAAGGCCTACTTATTGGGGTTTTCTCTTTAAAGAATCCAAGCCTGTCCTTCCCGAATTGGTCGACAGAGAGACAAACACGACGTCATTCCAAGACGAAATCCAAACCAATTGTGAAAAAATCGGTGGAGAAAAGCGCGCGGAAAAAATCAAGGCGACCAATTTCATTGGCTATCACTAAGGGCAACTGTTGTACACAATCTGTGCGATTGCGCAAAGGTAAGTTAAAAACTGTTGAATGAGTGGTGTGAGATCTGAACCAAGGTGGGGAGGGAGGGGGGGGGGGGGCAAATTTGTCTCCTGGCCGTGTACATTAGTTCATAGGCTAATATCTCGAGGAAGGACGGCCGCCACTTCTGTCAACCATACGGCGTAAATATAACTATGTCTGTATTCATTTCTTTGTTTGAAATGTTTCGTTTTAAATTCAGATTGGACAGGGATTGTGTGTTGGTAGGGGGGGGGGGGGGGTTATATAAAGATGGCTCTCTCAGAATGAGGTTGCATGACTGTTGATCTGCTCCGAGCTCCGATTTGACAGGGGTTGTATGTCTTCGACTTTCTTGAATTTCTATATAGGAGGAAACCGCGGGCCATCAACACGTACACATTTGGCAACCATCCCACTCATAGGACATATTGGTTCAATGATTGTTTAGCATTTAAGATTATGCCCATTATTTAGGAAGCGTTACACAATTTATTCAATGCTTAGATGAAACCCTCGCCTTTATGTTGGCATGAGTGGCCTCTTTGGCTCTGTTGGTTAGAGGGATTGTCCCTCAGTCCGACACAGGCATTCCATCGATGCGGCGAGTGGATTTTTCGCAGTATGTGGAAAAGTTTTCAGGTACTCGCCGAAGGTTCGATGGCTTCCTCCAGGTAATAAGCCCGATTCGCTCCCCAATGGGTCGCGGGTTTGAATCCCACTCAGTCCCAAAAAAAATATTGGAAATTTTTTTGACCGGGTTTTCACTCGACCGACCTATGTGGGATGGTTGCCAGTTACCACCGGAAGGTCGTGGGTTTCTTCCGGGCATAGAGCCAGGTTTCCTCCCACAATAAAAGTGACAAGGCCGCCATATAGGTGAAATAAGCTGAAGCGCGTCGTAAAAAACCAAACAATCAATCAATCCCCACTAAACCTGGCAAGGCCGCCATATAAGTGAAATGATCTTAAGTGCGGCGTAAAACATCAACCAATCAATTAATTTGTTGGTACATTTGTTACCAACCGTCCCCGTTAATGAAAGGCGGTTTTGGTGGAACCTCCAACTAACAAAACAAGAAAAGGAAAATCTCACACTAGTATATTGACAGAGGGTACCTGTCAACCCTTCCACAAACACTTGAGTGGAAAACCCAGTCAGAAATGTTTCCATTTTTCTTTTTGAACTGAGTCAACCCCGTTTGACAGTTAATCGTAATCAGGCTCTGATCATTCGTATCAGTATAATCTTGGCGAATCCATATCTGAAGTGGGTTGTTCAAATTGAGTGAACGGAATTTATCAAATTGGCAATTTTTGGAACATAAATAAAAATTCAAAATATATTAAAGGCTTTTATTATCACTGTGAAAACTCGAAAAAAGCTTTCAAATGGGCGCGTATGGCTGTCCATATATAAATCAATGGAGAACTGGAAAGTTCTAAAAATATTAAGATAACGACGTCGCCTTTAGGCGTTAGAGGGTATACCAATAAAGACCAACTAAAAAATCGTTAACTAAGTGGTATTCCACTGTGTTTAAGAAGAGCCTTCCTGATCATTGGTTACTCCTATGGATAATGAGTTTTATTTGGAAATTCATTTTCCTTCTTTGTTGTCGCTTTGAAAATTGGTCTGCTTTAGCTGCACATGCTATACATACTCTCTAGCTGCGAGTGCGATGCTTTCTCGGCAGCTTAGTTATGCCAGATTAGTCGCATCAGTCAAGCAAAACACCAATCAATCGTATTAGCTTACAAACTCCAAGGACAAATGTGGCCGTATATTGAAGAGTTGCCAGGTTTCTTCCGGACAGTGAGCCCGATCCCCCCCCCCCCCCCCTCCCCCAACACTAAATCTGGCAACGCCGCCATATAGTGAAATAATGTGGAGTGCGGCGTAAAACACCAATCAATCAATAAATCAGTCAATGACAAAGCTTACATGGCAGTACCTAGTTCAAACGTAAGAAGATGCGATCATCCCTGAAACGGTTTTTTTTTCTGCGGAACTTTACCGGGAAATCAGTGGGATAACAATTTGGTACGCCACAGGCATAATATAAATATTCCATTGCATCCTAATCTTATTCTTTCGGCCTTTCAGTCGCTCATCTTTCAACCTTCAATTTCCTTGCATTTAATACCTAGGAAATTAATTTTATGAAACCGGAAAAACGCTATAAATGCACTTATACAATTTTAAGTACCTTTTTCGTAAATGCTGGAGATTGCCCATTGATTCTAGAAGTTCAAGAGACGGAAAATCAGGATTCCCATGCACCTTCAGCAATACGGGGACATAACTCTAACAGATAAACATTTCAGATAACCTTTGTCTACTTGTTCTTTGTTTTCGTAATTCTCCGTTTTCTGACTGTGTTTTCACTCGACCTATGTGGGATGGTTGCCAGTTATCATCGGAAGGTCGTGGGTTCCTCCTAGCCCGGTTTCCTTCCACAATTAAACTGGCAACGCTGCCATATAAGTGAAATAATCTTGAGCGAGTCGTAAAACACCAAACAATCAGTCAATCAATGCTTACCTCCCTTTGCTTCTGCTCTAAAGTCGAGCTTGCCAATATTAATTTCACTGATTAGATTGGAGCAGCGAAATTCAACCACCACATATATACGCCACATTTTAAAATGAAGTGCAAAACTACATACATCATACTTTGAGGTATTCACTTTAAAAGACTTGCTCTCTATGCTTTGTTTATGAACCCTTAAACACACGGGCACAGAGAAAATCTTCTTGTCTAAAATGTCAATGGAGACAAGTTTCTAATTGTGTTTAGAAGAGGTATGTATATCATTTAGACCTTTATACCCCATTATAAATTGTTGTAATACATTACACCTATGATATTTCATTAGGTTGACAACTGACAAGAGCTTGGCCTTAGTCAGTAGAATTTTTCTGGAACACTTTGTAATATATTGACAATGCTTTATACGCATCTTAAGCTATATTATAGTGGGTTGGGGTGATCCTCCCTCAGTCACACACAGACCTTCCATCGATATGGCCGGGTTCGAATCACACTCACACCAAATTTAAACAAAATTCTAAGATTTCTTAGCGGATTCTTAAACGCTCTAGGTCTCTACTCCCACGCACATCCCTCATTAATACTTATAAACAATTGCCCGCCCCATATTAGATTATGGTGATTGTATATATGACAATTGTACCAAGAAGGACTGTGACTTGATTTCAGAAAGTCCAAAGACAGGCTAGTCTCCTATGTACTGGAGGTTTTCGACTAACGAAACGTGAGTCCCTCCTTCAGGAGCTGAGTTGGATCCCGCTTAAACGACGACGTCAATTCCGGAAATTGTTTCTAATGTTCAAAATCTACAACAGAGAGGTTCCAGATTATCTGTCTTCAATCTGTCCTTGCATTCCTCCAACCGATTTCTTCGGAACCATGACCATATCCAAACGTTTTTTGCTCGTACTGAATCGTTTAGGCGATCATTTTTTCCACAAACAGTGATTGACTGGAACAACTTACCTACTAACATCCGCCATGCAGAAAGTCTAAATATATTCAAAACTTCCTTAGGTAAATTGTTTTTTATTCCCTCAAATAAGCTTTTACATGTATTCTGAATTTTTTGGTTTTGCAGCCACAAACTTATGCCGGATGAGAATGGGCTTGAGCCACCTTGGGTCACAACTGCATAAATATAACATTATTAATGACCCAGCATTTAAGCATTGTGGTGCATTAAACGAAAGCACTAAACATTTTATCCTTACGTGCTCATCCTTTGCCGCTCAACGCAGTGAACTACTGTCCAGTGTTGTGAGAATAATCCGTCCAGGAGTTCATTATTCATTATATATTGACCTTCTACCACAGCATTCAGTTAACATTCTTTTAAATGGTGACAATTCACTATCTTTTCATGATAATTTACAAATATTTGAGTCTGTCGTAAAGTACATAAAACTCACTGGTAGGTTAAGGATTACATTGGACTAAGATTGGTCATACATGTATTTATTTCCTATTAACGTAAATGGCATAGTTATTTATAATAAGTTATCTCTTTGTAGCGCCATCAACACAAAGCAAACATGTGTGTGTATTTCTTTATTGTATTATTTTATGAGGAGCCCACCTTTGTAGCCTCTGGGCTGTGTGTTATCCACACTAAAGAAATAAAGTATTATATTATATTAAATGATATACCTCTTTTTTAACACAATTAGAAACTTGTCTCCATGGTTATGTTAGACAAGAAGATTTTCCCTGTGCCGGTGTGTTTTAGTGTTCATATATATATATATATATACATGGAGTTTGACACAGGTCAGTAAGCAGGTCATCGTAAGGTTTTATCTATAAACACATTCGTATGGAGAGTTCACGTGTACACGTGACTGCTGGTTCTTCAATAATATCTTTCTAATGAACAACACACATCTATAGTTTGGTAAATTCTTGTCACAGGCGACGAGGGGGTCGAGCAGAAGTTTTGGACGCATCGGTAGGTAGGTGAATGTGGACTAACACCATGCTTAACTTACATTCAGTCTTGCATTTGATTTATTCACCAGAATATTACCATCAATGAATCCGCCAAAAATCCAACACGACAATGCTGTAATTTGCAGATCCGAGTAACTTTTAGTTTTATTCCATGTTTTAACAGCAACCCAACTTATGCTTAGCATGGTGACTGGGTTAAGGCATACTGTAATACAGACTGCAGTGTACAGATTGACTACAATAAAAACAAAGGAAAATCTATCAGTAAAACATCTCTTGTTTTATATGAAATAGCGTTGTAATATTATTTAATAAAAACCTTATTCTAAAGAACCTGACTTCCCTATGTTTCAATGGAAAATATCTACGTCAAAAGAGGAAAAATAATTGCTGTTACCGTTAAAATCCTAAGTGCGCATGCGCGGGTCTACTCAAAACGAGCGTGACTTTGCCACCCAAAAACTTTCAGCTTTACCGAGACTTCGTTTATCTACACGAAGCCATCACATACAATAGCTGCTACAGTTAACGTCTAAACTATGCTAACTTTAAAGCTAGATCACTTATGATATTATTTATTCTAGACTAAAATGATACAGACCGTTTAATAAACTTCGGCGGTTCTAAAATGAACGTAAGGTTGCTCTATGTCATCTTCAAGGGATGAGGCCAGCCATCGTTGCCTTAGTGACCAAACGTACGCCCTCTGGCAGAAAATATGCGCGCGACAGTAATGTCCCTTGACGTAAAGTAAACAATAGGTGACAGTTGGCTGTAACACACCGGCCCTCTAATTGTGAATAATAAAAATGAACAATTATTTAACTCTAAAATGAATAGCCAACTGGCACTGTTGAGCAAAATGTTTAAACAGTTCAAAATGTTCATTCAAAAAGTCATGATTAATCATCATTCCCGGAACTCTCAATGAGCAAACAAAGTTTCGCCACAGGACGCACAAGAGTAGAGCACTTGGTTTTTACTTTAACACTTCTCACCAGTCCTTTATTATCCGGAAAGGTTTCACAAATTCTTCCAAGTGCCCAGGAATTCCGAGGAGTAGAATCCATTAGCAATACGACGTCACCAGTACAGAAGTTACGTTTAGGGTGGTTCCACTTCTGTCTCTCTTGAAGAGCTGGCAAATATTCTCGTATCCATCTCTTCCAAAAGATATCGGCCAAATATTGTATTTGCCGCCATCTTCTCCTTGTGTAGTTGTCTGAAGGGTTGAAAATACCTGGAGGTGTACTTTCTCCAGCTCTCAATAGAAGCAAATGGTTCGGAGTTAGGACATCTAAGTCGTTTGGACTGTTTGGACTCTCTGTAAGGGGCCTTCCATTTAATATCGACTCGACCTCACAAAATAAGGTCTGCAAACTTTCATTAGTCAGTCGAAGATGTTGCTCTTTAAGTAGTGAATAAAGGATCTTTCTGACACTCCTTATCATTCTTTCCCAGATTCCACCGAAATGAGAGGCTGTGGGTGGAGTGAAGTCCCATTTAATGCCGCTTTGAGTCATTGAGCCATTAATCCTATCTAAGTTCCATTTCTTCATCTCTCCGCGCATTTCGCGCTCAGCACCCACCAAGTTCGTCCCGTTGTCACTTCTAATACTTTCTACAGGACCTCGACGAGCAATAAACCGACGAATAGCGTTGATGCATGCATCGGTATCCAAGGAGCAAGCCATTTCAAGGTGAACGGCCCTAGTGGTCAAACATGTAAATATTACTCCATATACTTTAATTAAACTTCTACCTTGCTTCAACTCGAACGGTCCAAAGTAGTCCATACCTACTTTACTAAATGGAGGCTTGTCAATGGCCAGTCTTTCCTCCAGTAAACTTGCCATCTTTTGTTGACCGGATAGACCTTGATATTTCTTACATGTAACACATTTAGAAACAATGCTTTTTATCAAAGATGAAGCACCAGTAATCCAATATCTTTGCCGAAGACTTGCAAGAATACTGTTCTTGCCCATGTGACCCAGTGATTTATGGATGTCTAGAAGAATCAACTTGGATACATAAGAGTTCTTTGGCAGCAATAATTGGTGCTTACATTCAAAGTCCATATTCGCTCTTTCCGTCCTGCCGCCGACACGAACTAAACCATCCACTAACTTCGGATCCAATTTTCTGAGCTCTGACGATTTCTTTACTGATGGTTGATTTCCGTCTTCTTGTTGATTTAGAAGCTTTACTTCTTCACCCCAATGTTTTTGCTGTACATATCTCACGATTGCATTTTCAGCAGAATTTAGATTATCTGTGGAAATACCTCTAACACTGACATCCTTGATGCTTTGGGTTAAAAGTCGTTTGTTGTAGGCTTCCAACTCCAATTTCACTTTGCGAGCACAGGTAGTAGGATCTGGCTCTTCTACTTTCACTGTTTCTAATAGTAATCTCTTATCTAACACTCGTTGTTTAAGGTTACTCATACCGATCAATAACCATGCCACAGCTCTCTTTAACTTTCTCCAATCTGAGTAATGTTCAATGAACCTGTCAGTTGGGTTGCATTTCTCTACAGCGGCCATACTAGTTTTCTTGACCTCAGGATCATCTTCCACTATAACACAGTTATTCTCTTGAGAGGGCCACTCTGTCTCAGGCAAACATAAAAACGAAGGACCATCAAACCACAACTTAGATCCTAGGAACTTCTTGACATTCATGCCACGTGACGCAATATCTGCAGGATTGTGACGGGTATTTACATATTTCCATTCCTGAGGACTTGAGCCATCCTGAATGATAGCAATCCTATTAGCCACAAATGTCTGGAAACGAGAACTTTCGTTGGAAATGTACCTGAGCACAGTTACACTATCAGTCCAAAAGAAAACACTATCAATATGGTAGTCCAGTTCTTGCCTAATCATTTTACAAAATTTCACTGCAAGAGTTGCGGCCGTTAGCTCCATCCGAGGGATTGTCATCTTCTTCAAGGGCGCAACTCTAGCCTTACTCATGACGAAGGAAGTGTGTACCTGCCCAAGTTCATTTGTTAAACGTAGGTACACCACAACACCATAACCAACACTACTTGCGTAACTTGCACAACTCGGTGAAGATACCGCACCAAAAAGATGTACTTTCATGCGGTAGACGGCAGGCTCCATACTCATATCTCCGTCTGGCCACCACAAAAACCGAAGACAATCACAATCTTGTAGAGGTACCTGTGCCTGGAAAAACATGGCTTCAATGTCACCTGTAATGGCAATCTCTTCTTGGCGAAATCGCAGTAGGACCCCTACAAGGCTGTTGGTAAGATCAGGGCCCTGGAGGAGTATATGATTTAAAGACGTACCCAGGTAAGTAGCCGCACAGTCAAAAACGACTCTTAATTTTCCAGGTTTGCGCGGGTGGTACACTCCATGGTGTGGAATGTACCACACCTTACCATCTGCTCTACTGATGTCATATATCGGGACTCTCTCTGCATATCCTTTATCCATCATATTAGACATAAATTCACTGTAATGGATTTTAAATTGTTCATTGTTTTCCATTTTTCTCTTTAAGCTCTTTAAACGATGTTCAGCCATTGATCTGTTGTCTGGTAGTTGAACACCATTTGTCTTGAATGGCAACCCAATAACATAGTGTCCATTTTTGTGAGTTATTGAACTGTCCACCAACTTTAGGAATTTCTTATCCTCCTTTGAGTACTCTTTCTTATCCTCTATCAACCTCTCTGGAAAATCCAAGTTTATCGTTTCTTTAATAAGTCTATTTAAATCCTTTAAGTTTTCTAGCTCTTCGAATACTCTAACATCGGCTCTATTAACAGTAAAACATGAAGGTAGGTTTGAATAACCAGTAACAGTGTCTCTCACTAGGTTCCATACGACCCATCCAAGTCTTGTTCTCACTGCATGGGGACTGTTGCTAGGTCCGGTTCTCGTTTCAAGCGGGGCGTAAGCGTCTGGAACATTATTACCCAAAAGTAGGCCGATCTCACCTTGAATCTGGGGCAACTTTAGGTCACTAAGGTGATGCCACTTTGAAATATCCACCTGCTGCGGAATGCTGTGTTTTGAAACAGGAATGTTATCTTTGGTGTAAGTAGTGGGCAGATCTATTTCACTGTTCATATCTAGGTCACAAATTTGAATTCCTTCTATAGCTGTAGTTTTCATTGAGAAAGATTTTCCCATCGTGTCCAACGTGATTGACTTACGTTTCCCAGTTGCACTTAATTGTTCAGCCAGGTTATCGTTGATAAATGTCACACTACTGCCCGGGTCCAAGAAGGCATATGTTTGAATTGAATTAATACTATTCCGAAGTTTGACCCGGACAGGTACGATTGCCATGGTGCACTCACCGGCCCCCGTATTGCTACACACACTGTTGACAAAATTTGAGTTGTCTTTGTTCTCTACAGTTTTAGTTTCTTTGCTTTCTTTATTTTCATCATGGAGGGATGTAGGATGAGGCAATTTACAAATGTCACAAGTAGCTTTGAAACGACAGTCTTTACTTTGGTGGCCACGCTTCAAACACCCGAAACACAATCTACTGTCTCTCACAAACTGTTGTCTCTCACCTGGAGCAAGTTTCATAAGTGACCTACATTTTTCAACCCGATGTCCATTTTGTTTACAGTAGGCACACCATTTTATTTCAGCCTTTGGAGAAAAGTTTTTATTTTCATTTTCTTTTACTTCACGAGACAAATCTGTAGAAAAGCTACTTCTGTTTTTATTTCTTGTAGGAATGCTTTTCTGACCTTGACCTTTTATTTCTTGCGAAATAGCCTCTCTTCCAAACATTGGATCTGTAGCCTTTCTAGCCTCCTCTCTGACGAATGTAACGAGCTGACAGAATTCTAGCATACGTCCGTTCTTAAGGGTATTTTGAACAGCACTTCGCCATTTGTCGTGAAGATAGTATGGGAGTTTTGAAACAAGTTTTCTTATGTTGTCAGGGTAATCTAGAACTCTCATGCCGTGAATGTTATTGGCTGCGTGGCTGCATTCTATCAAAAATATAGAAAAGTCATCTAGAGATTTGGGACTATCTGGGCGAATTGTTGGCCATTCTAATGCCTTTTTGATGTACGAATTTGCTATAACGTGCACATCTCCATAGCGGTATTCCAATTCTTCAAGGGCCTTTGGGTAACCTTCATCGGCAGGCAAATGGCTGAAGCTGGATATTATTCTATTCGCTTCGCCTCTGGTGAATTGTTCCAGAAAACTTAATTTTTCATCATCGTTGTCACAATTTATTACTATTTTTGTTTGGAACTGCCGTAGGAAGCGTTTATATTCACTTGGGTCTCCAGAAAAACATTTTATTTCAGGTGTGGGTCTTTTTAGTTGCCTCATCATGGATAACATCACACTGGATTGATCTAAAATATGCTTCTGTTCTACATTGTCATTACACATTGGTTTGTTAATGTATGTCTCTGGGTAGATATCAACACTTGGAGGATTATAAGATGTGGAATTTACATCAATGGTGTGATTTACTTTATTGACTTTCTCGTGACTTTGGGGTATAAAACAAGCTGCCTGGACATTTAAGGCAGAATTTCTGTTTATTTCTGTTGGAAACACTTGTATCGTGTTATTTTCAGTAATTTGGGGTTTTATTGTTTCACTCATATATTTAGGAATTGTTTGTTCAACGTTGTCTAAAACTCTTTCTTTTGCTTCCACTATGTCCATCTCTGTGCTCAAATTAAGTTCCTCTTCTTGTAGCTTTAATTCTAATTTAGCTTTTTCTAATGTCTGTCTTTGTTTAAAAGATTTCATTTTGGCCGCTATGGCAGCTTTCTCTTGTTCAGCTTTAAGTCTTTCTGTAGAAACAACACTAGCTAGTGAGACTCTTGATGAATTAGACACATGGCTGATGTTGTCATTATCACTGTTAATGTTTACTGGTTGTTTTGTTTTGATGTATGAAGTTTCCCAATTTGTATACAATGTCTTAAAGTTCTTTAAAAAGGTGTCTTTGTCATCCCAAACTACAACTAAATATTGTTGCAGGTCTGTGCCAGTCAATACAGCACAAAAGTCGGTGTGCACTTTAAGCAACTCCTCATAATCACACATCCAGCTAGAATACATGGACCGGATTTCATTTTCCTCAGTTTTGTCATTTATCAATTTTTGAATGTTCTCTGATTTGTTCTTCAATTCTCTAAATAGTTTGGACACTTCCTTTTCTTTACTATCTTTAAAATAAATCCACCCTCTCTCTGTTTGTTTTCTTGTTCTCTCTTTATGGCTGGCTTCTTCTCCATTTTCCTTACTTTCACCAGAAATGCCTGCTATCTCTTGGTCTTTGTTCATATCCATTCTCTTGGTTATTTAACTTAACTGTTTGTTTATCTCTGTTTTTGTTTTATTTTTTTTATTTTTCTCTGTTTTCCTCTCTCTCTGTTTTTCTTTCTTTTTGTTTTTCTCTCTTAGTGGATGTAACTTACAGTTGATTTATTTCATATTATATCAGGCGGCAGTTTCTGGGTTATTTTTCTTTCTTCTTCCAGCGAAGATGGTAAACGTCAATGATGAATCCGCCAAAAATCCAACACGACAATGCTGTAATTTGCAGATCCGAGTAACTTTTAGTTTTATTCCATGTTTTAACAGCAACCCAACTTATGCTTAGCATGGTGACTGGGTTAAGGCATACTGTAATACAGACTGCAGTGTACAGATTGACTACAATAAAAACAAAGGAAAATCTATCAGTAAAACATCTCTTGTTTTATATGAAATAGCGTTGTAATATTATTTAATAAAAACCTTATTCTAAAGAACCTGACTTCCCTATGTTTCAATGGAAAATATCTACGTCAAAAGAGGAAAAATAATTGCTGTTACCGTTAAAATCCTAAGTGCGCATGCGCGGGTCTACTCAAAACGAGCGTGACTTTGCCACCCAAAAACTTTCAGCTTTACCGAGACTTCGTTTATCTACACGAAGCCATCACATACAATAGCTGCTACAGTTAACGTCTAAACTATGCTAACTTTAAAGCTAGATCACTTATGATATTATTTATTCTAGACTAAAATGATACAGACCGTTTAATAAACTTCGGCGGTTCTAAAATGAACGTAAGGTTGCTCTATGTCATCTTCAAGGGATGAGGCCAGCCATCGTTGCCTTAGTGACCACACGTACGCCCTCTGGCAGAAAATATGCGCGCGACAGTAATGTCCCTTGACGTAAAGTAAACAATAGGTGACAGTTGGCTGTAACAATCAATATTTGTACGGAATCAATTTTGATCTACGTGGCGGAAAAAAAACCTAAGGGACGTGTTCTATTCCGTTTGCTTGATAACTGTACGGATAATGTGGAGATTATGTTATGTTACAATATACACAGACATTGAGTTTCTGACAATATTCTCCGATATGATCCCACAGACTGTGTTCTCTGATGTTTGTAACATGGCCAAGACGTTCTTATTGCATGCTTTACACGCCTCCCGCAAAACAGCGATAAACAAGCTTCTTTAGTCCCATGTTAGCCAACCAATAGCCATCGCAAAAGGACTACTAAACTTATTATAAGAAAAACTATCCACTATGAAGCCTTAGTTTTCCGATACAGTATTTTGATACACTGAAATATTTGAAGACGAAATATGATGAAAACGTTGTACAGATGACGGTTTTGTTATCCAGAAAGTTTAGCTCAGTACGGGATGTATTGTTATAGAGTCCATGCATTTGCGATGGCTATTCCCTCGTCCCTATTGAGTTTAGGTTTGTGGCGTCGTATTTCTATGGCTTCCCTAATCACACGTGTTTTCCAGTTTGTAAGCTTCCTTGCTAAAATTTTGAGGGTTTCCCACGCAATGCAGTGGGATGGATTGTTGAATATGTGTTCTGCTAAATCAGATTTAAATTTGTTTCTAGTTATAACTAGTTTACAAATAGACGATGTGTCCCATACTAAAAGTACATTGGGGCCTCGTTTTATGTGTCGACCAAAAACAGTCCTCCATCGTTTTGGTATTCAGTAATTGAGGAAATGGCTGTTAATCTGTCTGTGGTTTCACAGTACTTCGAACTTGATTGTATTTAAACAACCTTTTGATAACCATGATGGTGACCAAATGAGTTGCGAAGCACCTTCTTTCTATTCTTTTATCCGTAATTAAATGAAATTGCTGTTGTATGCCTATATGTAGTGTAGACACCTTTGCAAGTAGCTTTGGTACAGTTTTCAGATATAGGTAGCAGCTTATAGGTAGGTGATGTGTCAAATACTAAAATTCACCAAGCCCCAGTCTTTTTTAGGTGACTGAAAGATTCTACCGGCCGAAATTCTGTTTAAAGCATGTCTTTGATATTGAATGTGAAGATAGTGTGCTACAATGAATTTACCCTTGCGGGCATATTATGAGTATCTTAAACTCTTCTTGTTTCTATGGATTGAATACGTGACTTTAAACCCACAAGTCGTTATAGTTCTCGTTATTCTTGAATTTTCATGCACAAGTTTCTCACATACAGAAAAGTTACGGCCAATGAACTGTATATCCACAGACGCCTTGTCCAAATATTCATTTTAATAAACTACAACATCATGTAAAGAAGATGGGGATTCCACGCTTTGTGGCTATGTAAATTATATAGGCCTATTCATGGATATGCTGTTACACTCGTATTAGGGAATATTGAATGGTAAAAAAAAAGAGTCAGTGCCTTTTCTTATAATATCATAACCTTTCTAAGAAACTGTATGTTCTTTGTTTCAGTGATGGGGGCGATTTTAAAGAGACCAATGTTGCTTTTCAAAGTTATTGGTGCCGCTTTGAGATTTGCAGCCTTAGTGATTTTTGTCATTCTAACTCGCTTTATACCGAGATTGCAGAAGCATTTGACAGCTGTTGGCAATAAAATGCTGATCGGAAGTGAGGTGCAAGGAGAGGAGTTGACACAGTCTTTTCAGAATTTCAGTTTCCTTCAAACGGCTTGGTGTTGGGCTATGACAAATGCATTTTCAACGGTAAAACTGCACGACAAAGCCTGCAATCCAGAGGTGGTGTCACTTAACGGTCAAGTCGTAATGCGGCTGTTGGACTTCCAAGTAGGTTCTCGTCCATTGGTTGTCAACTTTGGAAGCTGCAGCTGACCGCCGTTTATGGTCAGTTTGATCAAATTCAACGATGTTGTAGTCAAGTATTCTGATTCCGTCGATTTTATCATTGTTTATGTTAGTGAGGCTCATGCTACAGACGAATGGACTCTTGGTGAGAAAAATCCTCAAATTCTGCAACATCGCACGATGACAGAGAAGCTCCATGCAGCGCAACTTTTAAACGCACACAATGTGGCATGCCCAATTGTCGTGGATACGCTTGAAAATGAGGCTGCTAACCAATATGGCGCCCTTCCGGAAAGGCTTGTTGTCATCCAAAATTCCCGAATTATCTTTCTACAAGAGGTCGGCCCTTTGGGGTATTCCGTGGATGAATTCGCAAAGTGGCTTGCGAATTATACAAAGAAACATGAATATTAAACTAGGTTATGTCATTATTTTACTATTTTTATTAACGATTTTATCGATTCATGGTTGACTTTTAAGTGGCCTGAGCTGTGTAACTTTTTAGGTTTTACAATAGAGAAATAGAAAATTTTTTTTAGGAGATTTAGGAGCTCTTCTACGATACCACCGTTGATCTGCCAAAATTGGGACTTCTTTTCATAAATTCTGATTCTCAAGAGAAGGTGACCGTTTAGAGAAGCAGGATTACAACAGGATTTAGGGAGGGTGCATTCAAACCGCCGGGATGGGTATACAGTTTAAAAAGCTACAGGATTGAGGGAGGGTGCATTCAAACCGCCGGGATGGGTATACAGTTTGAAAAACTACAGGATTGAGGGAGGGTGCATTCAAACCGCTGAGATGGGTATACAGTTTGTAAAACTACAGGATTGAGGGAGAGTGCATTCAAACTGCCGGGATGGGTATACAGTTTGAAAAACTACAGGATTGAGGGAGGGTGCATTCAAACCGCCGGGATGGGTATACAGTTTGTAAAACTACAGGATTGAGGGAGGGTGCATTCAAACCGCCGGGATGGGTATACAGTTTGTAAAACTACAGGATTGAGGGAGGGTGCATTCAAACCGCCGGGATGGGTATACAGTTTGTAAAACTACAGGATTGAGGGAGGGTGCATTCAAACCGCCGGGATGGGTATACAGTTTGAAAAACTACAGGATTGAGGGAGGGTGCATTCTAACAGCCGGGATGGGTATACAATTATTCAAATCAAAAGAGTATTTTAATAAAATAAAAAAAATGCTTGTAAGTATGAAGTCCATCTTGCTTCACAGGGCGAACATATTGAAGTAAAAATGTCACTTTGAGTGTGAGAACACATCCCTAGAGCAGAAGGTCAATATCGCGCGTATAGCCTCCATTGGCTTCCAACCTGCGTTTCATCCCTCCAGTGAGACGTCGGATCTGTTGAAGGGGTAACTGCGCGGATTTGAATCCTTTAGAGCACATTTGGGATAGGATGAGTAGAATCATTACCAATAATGGTTATTTCTTATCGCCAGAATGTTGCCCTTTATGATCACAATCGTTTCTGCAACATCAGTTTGCCAACAATCTCCCTACACCAAATTATTTTATCGATCGGTGCAGACTTCCCGGGGGGGGGGGGGGGGTGCTTAACGTTTTTCTTTGTGTATATTTGGCAGCTCGTGCCCCTTTATTTATTTGTAAAGATGGAAATGAACTAAAATGCCAGAGGCGGAAGACTCTATACATTAAAACAGAAATCCCATCTTCTGTACTTTTTCCATTTGAAGAAGTTTTCTAAACGCGCTATTCTGTATATGTAAGAAGTTCTATAGTCGAGTTTTAGTCTTATATGTATGTGTAGGTTTGATGTCAATAATCTAACAAGGTTCTGCTTTATCCGAAGAAGTAATAATGAAAATGCCTGTATATAACATACAGTTTATCCGCTGTATTTTATAGTTTAATTATACTCTATTGTTTATGCTTGGTTTTGGCTGCATCTGAACTCAGTGTGGCACCCAGGTCAGGGATAACATATTGCATTTGCTTCTGACTCTGTTTGCTTGTCCACGAAACTAATACGTAGATTCTAAAAATGAAGATGTCTTCCTTCAAGGAATAAATCTCCCAGGAAACATTTGATGAAAATAAAATCTACATGTTTAAAACTAGGTGGCCTACGAGTTATTTGAGGCTTTTAATAGCAGTAATTTTTGGAGAATCTTCTACAACTGTAACCAGTGAAGGTAAATAAATGGATACCAGTACGTTCTCCACAACACACAATGTGTTCATCTTAAAATTTTCAACCAGGCTTGACATTTACAAAAAAGAATGATAATGAGAAATGTTTACGGCATATGTCGATGATATGATGAAAACAGTTACACTTGATAAAGACCCCAGCACAGGTGTCGAAAGCCCCGGTTTGTCCACAAAAAGCTTAAGTCGTGGTGATCCGTAATCATTTCTCATTAGGATAGAACCGACTTGTAAAGATCGTTTCAAACATTTTTTTATGTCCATTTGTACCAGTTTAGAATAGAAGTATGATCGACTTACATAACTTCGTTGCCAGGTCCATTGGGGAGGAAACCGGGTTCACTGTCAGGAGGAAAGCCCCGACCTTCAGCGAGTCTAACATGAAGAACAGTCCCTGTTTTAGCCCCAGGTGACTATCCTGTCATTCTGTTGTAGCCTACCTCTTAACGCATTTCGTTCTGTTTGACGACAATTATCGATATCTTCTTTAGTTTTTACCTGATCTTGACATGTTTTGTCAGTGTATGTATATGATATCTACGGGTAGATGCTTTGTCTGCAACCATGTAAGACATCCCTGGTTTCATAATGCAGCATTCATAATGGATCACATAATATTCTGTTTCAGTCTTGGTCTTGGTTGCTTGCGCTCCATAACTTGAACAGTTTTGATCCGATCTTGACAATTCTTTTTATGCCAGTTAAAAATGTTTAGATACACGTTAAAAGAATTAGATTTTCAACATTATACTTATTACAGTTCGTTGAGAACAGTTATAATTAAAACGTTCGATAGCTGCAGGAAAATGCCAACAGTTCAGAGATCCACACGAATAAATCATAATATTGTTTTATTTTATTTTTATATCTATTTGAAGGTCCACTTTGAGTATAAACCTGTAGATTCACTACATCAAGATATTACCGTCGGTTTAATAAATTGGGGCCTCGGTGGTCCAATGGGTTAGAGAATTCGTCACTCAGTCCCAAACAGACCTTCCATCGAGGCGGCGAGGGTTCGAATCACACTCAGACCCAATAAAAATTGAAAACTGTCTGAGTGGACTATTCACTCGGTCGCCGTTAGCCAAAGCTTTAACCATACCCAATACATGTAGCTCTCGTTTTGTAAAACGAAAGCTATTGAGTATGGTCAAAGTTTTTGCTAGGTCGCCATATGTATAAGAGTTGTCAGGTACTCGCCGAAGGTCGGGGCTTTTCTCCAGGCAATGAGCCTAGTTTGCTCCCACACTAAACCTGGCAACGCCGCCATATAAGTGAAACGTTGTAAGGCTACATGCAGACAGTTCATACATGCAGACGTATCCGTGAGGCCAGACAGTCCATACATGTAGATGGATTAGTGAGGTCAGATAGTTCATACATGTAGATGGATTGGTGAGGTCAGACAGTTCCTACATGTAGATGGAATAGTGAGGTCAGACAGTTCATACATGTAGATGGAATAGTGAGGCCAGACAGTTCATACATGTAGATGGATTCGTGAGGTCAGACAGTTCATACATGTAGATGGATTCGTGAGGCCAGACAGTTCATACATGTAGATGGATTAGTGAGGTCAGACAGTTCATACATGTAGATGGATCCGTGTGGTCAGACAGTTCATACATGTAGATGGATTAGTGAGGTCAGAGAGTTCATACATGTAGATGGAATAGTGAGGTCAGACAGTTCATACATATAGATGGATTAGTGAGGCCAGACAGTTCATACATATAGACGGATTAGTGAGGTCAGACAGTTCATACATGTAGATGGATTAGTGAGGTCAGACAGTTCATACATGTAGATGGATTAGTGAGGTCAGACAGTTCATACATGTAGATGGATTAGTGAGGTCAGAGAGTTCATACATGTAGATGGAATAGTGAGGTCAGACAGTTCATACATGTAGATGGATTAGTGAGGTCAGACAGTTCATACATATAGATGGATTCGTGAGGTCAGACAGTTCATACATGTAGATGGATTAGTGAGGTCAGACAGTTCATACATGTAGATGGATTAGTGAGGCCAGACAGTTCATACATGTAGATGGATTAGTGAGGTCAGACAGTTCATACATGTAGATGGAATAGTGAGGTCAGACAGTTCATACATGTAGATGGATTAGTGAGGTCAGACAGTTCATACATGTAGATGGATTAGTGAGGTCAGACAGTTCATACATGTAGATGGACTAGTGAGGTCAGACAGTTCATACATGTAGATGGATCCGTGTGGTCAGACAGTTCATACATGTAGATGGATTAGTGAGGTCAGAGAGTTCATACATGTAGATGGAATAGTGAGGTCAGACAGTTCATACATGTAGATGGATTAGTGAGGTCAGACAGTTCATACATGTAGATGGATTAGTGAGGTCAGACAGTTCATACATGTAGATGGATTAGTGAGGTCAGACAGTTCATACATGTAGATGGAATAGTGAGGTCAGACAGTTCATACATGTAGATGGATTAGTGAGGTCAGACAGTTCATACATGTAGATGGATTAGTGAGGTCAGACAGTTCATACATGTAGATGGATTAGTGAGGTCAGACAGTTCATACATGTAGATGGATGAGTGTGACCAGACAGTTTATACATGTAGATGGATCCGTGTGGTCAGACAGTTCATACATGTAGATGGATTAGTGAGGTCAGAGAGTTCATACATGTAGATGGATTAGTGAGGTCAGACAGTTCATACATGTAGATGGATTAGTGAGGTCAGACAGTTCATACATGTAGATGGAATAGTGAGGCCAGACAGTTCATACATGTAGATGGATTCGTGAGGTCAGACAGTTCATACATGTAGATGGATTCGTGAGGCCAGACAGTTCATACATGTAGATGGATTAGTGAGGTCAGACAGTTCATACATGTAGATGGATCCGTGTGGTCAGACAGTTCATACATGTAGATGGATTAGTGAGGTCAGACAGTTCATACATGTAGATGGATTAGTGAGGTCAGACACTTCATACATGTAGATGGATTAGTGAGGTCAGACAGTTCCTACATGTAGATGGAATAGTGAGGTCAGACAGTTCATACATGTAGATGGATTAGTGAGGTCAGACAGTTCATACATGTATAGACGGATTAGTGAGGTCAGACAGTTCATACATGTAGATGGATTCGTGAGGCCAGACAGTTCATACATGTAGACAGATTTGTAAGGCCAGTCAGTTCATACATATAGATGGATTAGTGAGGTCAGACAGTTCATACATGTAGATGGATTAGTGAGGTCAGACAGTTCATACATGTAGATGGATCCGTGTGGCCAGACAGTTCATACATGTAGATGGATTAGTGAGGCCAGACAGTTCATACATGTAGATGGATTCGTGAGGTCAGACAGTTCATACATGTAGATGGATTAGTGAGGTCAGACAGTTCATACATGTAGATGGATTAGTGAGGTCAGACAGTTCATACATGTAGATGGATTCGTGAGGTCAGACAGTTCATACATGCAGACGGATTAGTGAGGTCAGACAGTTCATACATGTAGATGGATTCGTGAGGCCAGACAGTTCATACATGTAGATGGATTAGTGAGGTCAGACAGTTCATACATGTAGATGGATTAGTGAGGTCCGACAGTTCATACATGTAGATGGAATAGTGAGGTCAGACAGTTCATACATGTAGATGGATTAGTGAGGTCAGACAGTTCATACATGTAGATGGATTCGTGAGGCCAGACAGTTCATACATGTAGATGGATTAGTGAGGTCAGACAGTTCATACATGTAGATGGATTAGTGAGGCCAGACAGTTCATACATGTAGACAGATTTGTAAGGCCAGTCAGTTCATACATATAGATGGAATAGTGAGGCCAGACAGTTCATACATGTAGATGGATTCGTGAGGCCAGACAGTTCATACATATAGATGGAATAGTGAGGCCAGACAGTTCATACATATAGACGGATTAGTGAGGTCAGACAGTTCATACATATAGATGGATTCGTGAGGCCAGACAGTTCATACATGTAGATTGATTCGTGAGGCCAGACAGTTCATACATATAGACGGATCCGTGAGGCCAGACAGTTCATACATGTAGATGGATTGGTGAGGTCAGACAGTTCATACATGTAGATGGATTAGTGAGGTCACAGTTCATACATGTAGATGGATTAGTGAGGTCACAGTTCATACATGTAGATGGATTCGTGAGGTCAGACAGTTCATACATGTAGATGGATTAGTGAGGTCAGACAGTTCATACATGTAGATGGATTCGTGAGGCCAGACAGTTTATACATGTAGATGGATTAGTGAGGTCAGACAGTTCATACATGTAGATGGATTAGTGAGGTCAGACAGTTCATACATGTAGATGGATTAGTGAGGTCAGACAGTTCATACATGTAGATGGATTAGTGAGGTCAGACAGTTCATACATGTAGATGGATTAGTGAGGTCAGACAGTTCATACATGTAGATGGATTAGTGAGGTCAGACAGTTCATACATATAGATGGATTAGTGAGGTCAGACAGTTCATACATGTAGATTGATTCGTGAGGCCAGACAGTTCATACATGTAGATGGATTAGTGAGGTCAGACAGTTCATACATGTATAGACGGATTAGTGAGGCCAGACAGTTCATACATGTAGACAGATTTGTAAGGCCAGTCAGTTCATACATATAGATGGAATAGTGAGGCCAGACAGTTCATACATGTAGATGGATTCGTGAGGCCAGACAGTTCATACATATAGATGGAATAGTGAGGCCAGACAGTTCATACATATAGACGGATTAGTGAGGTCAGACAGTTCATACATATAGATGGATTCGTGAGGCCAGACAGTTCATACATGTAGATTGATTCGTGAGGCCAGACAGTTCATACATATAGACGGATCCGTGAGGCCAGACAGTTCATACATGTAGATGGATTGGTGAGGTCAGACAGTTCATACATGTAGATGGATTAGTGAGGTCACAGTTCATACATGTAGATGGATTAGTGAGGTCACAGTTCATACATGTAGATGGATTCGTGAGGTCAGACAGTTCATACATGTAGATGGATTCGTGAGGTCAGACAGTTCATACATATAGATGGAATAGTGAGGTCAGACAGTTCATACATGTAGATGGATTCGTGAGGCCAGACAGTTTATACATGTAGATGGATTAGTAAGGCCAGACAGTTCATACATGTAGATGGATTAGTGAGGTCAGACAGTTCATACATGTAGATGGATTAGTGAGGTCAGACAGTTCATACATGTAGATGGATTCGTGAGGCCAGACAGTTCATACATGTAGATGGAATAGTGAGGTCAGACAGTTTATACATGTAGATGGATTCGTGAGGCCAGACAGTTTATACATGTAGATGGATTAGTGAGGTCAGACAGTTCATACATGTAGATGGATCCGTGTGGTCAGACAGTTTATACATGTAGATGGATTGGTGAGGTCAGACAGTTCATACATGTAGATGGATTAGTGAGGTCACAGTTCATACATGTAGATGGAATAGTGAGGTCAGACAGTTTATACATGTAGATGGATTCGTGAGGCCAGAGAGTTCATACATATAGACGGATTAGTGAGGTCCGACAGTTCATACATGTAGATGGATTAGTGAGGTCAGACAGTTCATACATGTAGATGGAATAGTGAGGTCAGACAGTTCATACATGTAGATTGATTCGTGAGGTCAGACAGTTCATACATGTAGATGGATTAGTGAGGTCAGACAGTTCATACATGTAGATGGATTAGTGAGGTCAGACAGTTCATACATGTAGATGGAATAGTGAGGTCAGACAGTTTATACATGTAGATGGATTCGTGAGGCCAGACAGTTCATACATGTAGATGGATTAGTGAGGTCACAGTTCATACATGTAGATGGATTCGTGAGGTCAGACAGTTCATACATGTAGATGGATTCGTGAGGTCAGACAGTTTATACATGTAGATGGATTAGTGAGGTCAGACAGTTCATACATGTAGATGGATTCGTGAGGTCAGACAGTTCATACATGTAGATGGATTCGTGTGACA
The DNA here is from genome assembly GCA_963971465.1 of Lepidochitona cinerea. Lineage (NCBI taxonomy): Eukaryota > Metazoa > Mollusca > Polyplacophora > Chitonida > Tonicellidae > Lepidochitona > Lepidochitona cinerea. The sequence goes on along the minus strand of OZ020563.1, from coordinate 2,335,761 downwards.
AGACAGTTCATACATGTAGATGGATTAGTGAGGTCAGACAGTTCCTACATGTAGATGGATTCGTGAGGCCAGACAGTTCATACATGTAGATGGATTAGTGAGGTCAGACAGTTCATACATGTAGATGGATTGGTGAGGTCAGACAGTTCCTACATGTAGATGGATTAGTGAGGTCAGACAGTTCATACATGTAGATGGATTAGTGAGGTCAGACAGTTCATACATGTAGATGGATTAGTGAGGTCAGACAGTTCATACATGTAGATGGATTCGTGAGGCCAGACAGTTCATACATGTAGATGGATTAGTGAGGTCACAGTTCATACATGTAGATGGATTAGTGAGGTCACAGTTCATACATGTAGATGGATTAGTGAGGTCAGACAGTTCATACATGTAGATGGATTAGTGAGGTCAGACAGTTCATACATGTAGATGGATTCGTGAGGCCAGACAGTTCATACATGTAGATGGATTAGTGAGGTCAGACAGTTTATACATGTAGATGGATTAGTGAGGTCAGACAGTTCATACATGTAGATGGAATAGTGAGGCCAGACAGTTCATACATGTAGATGGATTCGTGAGGCCAGACAGTTCATACATGTAGATGGAATAGTGAGGTCAGACAGTTCATACATGTAGATGGATTAGTGAGGTCAGACAGTTCATACATGTAGATGGATTAGTGAGGTCAGACAGTTCATACATGTAGATGGAATAGTGAGGCCAGACAGTTCATACATGTAGATGGATTCGTGAGGCCAGACAGTTCATACATGTAGATGGAATAGTGAGGTCAGACAGTTTATACATGTAGATGGATTCGTGAGGCCAGACAGTTTATACATATAGACGGATTAGTGAGGTCCGACAGTTCATACATGTAGATTGATTCGTGAGGCCAGACAGTTCATACATGTAGATGGAATAGTGAGGCCAGACAGTTCATACATGTAGATGGATTCGTGAGGCCAGACAGTTCATACATGTAGATGGAATAGTGAGGTCAGACAGTTTATACATGTAGATGGATTCGTGAGGCCAGACATTTTATACATATAGACGGATTAGTGAGGTCACAGTTCATACATGTAGATGGAATAGTGAGGTCAGACAGTTCATACATGTAGATGGATTAGTGAGGTCAGACAGTTCATACATGTAGATGGATTAGTGAGGTCAGACAGTTCATACATGTAGATGGAATAGTGAGGCCAGACAGTTCATACATGTAGATGGATTCGTGAGGCCAGACAGTTTATACATATAGACGGATTAGTGAGGTCACAGTTCCTACATGTAGATGGATTAGTGAGGTCAGACAGTTCATACATGTAGATGGAATAGTGAGGTCAGACAGTTTATACATGTAGATGGATTCGTGAGGCCAGACAGTTTATACATATAGACGGATTAGTGAGGTCACAGTTCCTACATGTAGATGGATTAGTGAGGTCAGACAGTTCATACATGTAGATGGATTAGTGAGGTCAGACAGTTCATACATGTAGATGGATTAGTGAGGTCAGACAGTTCATACATGTAGATGGAATAGTGAGGCCAGACAGTTCATACATGTAGATGGATTCGTGAGGCCAGACAGTTCATACATGTAGATGGAATAGTGAGGTCAGACAGTTCATACATGTAGATGGATTAGTGAGGTCAGACAGTTCATACATGTAGATGGATTAGTGAGGTCAGACAGTTCATACATGTAGATGGAATAGTGAGGCCAGACAGTTCATACATGTAGATGGATTCGTGAGGCCAGACAGTTCATACATGTAGATGGAATAGTGAGGTCAGACAGTTTATACATGTAGATGGATTCGTGAGGCCAGACAGTTTATACATATAGACGGATTAGTGAGGTCCGACAGTTCATACATGTAGATTGATTCGTGAGGCCAGACAGTTCATACATGTAGATGGAATAGTGAGGCCAGACAGTTCATACATGTAGATGGATTCGTGAGGCCAGACAGTTCATACATGTAGATGGAATAGTGAGGTCAGACAGTTTATACATGTAGATGGATTCGTGAGGCCAGACAGTTTATACATATAGACGGATTAGTGAGGTCACAGTTCATACATGTAGATGGAATAGTGAGGTCAGACAGTTCATACATGTAGATGGATTAGTGAGGTCAGACAGTTCATACATGTAGATGGATTAGTGAGGTCAGACAGTTTATACATGTAGATGGAATAGTGAGGTCAGACAGTTTATACATGTAGATGGATTCGTGAGGCCAGACAGTTTATACATATAGACGGATTAGTGAGGTCACAGTTCCTACATGTAGATGGATTAGTGAGGTCAGACAGTTCATACATGTAGATGGATTAGTGAGGTCAGACAGTTCATACATGTAGATGGATTAGTGAGGTCAGACAGTTCATACATGTAGATGGAATAGTGAGGCCAGACAGTTCATACATGTAGATGGATTCGTGAGGCCAGACAGTTCATACATGTAGATGGATTAGTGAGGTCAGACAGTTCCTACATGTAGATGGATTCGTGAGGCCAGACAGTTTATACATATAGACGGATTAGTGAGGTCCGACAGTTCATACATATAGATGGATTAGTGAGGTCAGACAGTTCATACATGTAGATGGATTCGTGAGGCCAGACAGTTCATACATGTAGATGGAATAGTGAGGTCAGACAGTTTATACATGTAGATGGATTCGTGAGGCCAGACAGTTTATACATATAGACGGATTAGTGAGGTCCGACAGTTCATACATATAGATGGATTAGTGAGGTCAGACAGTTCATACATATAGATGGATTCGTGAGGCCAGACAGTTCATACATGTAGATTGATTCGTGAGGTCAGACAGTTCATACATGTAGATGGAATAGTGAGGTCAGACAGTTTATACATGTAGATGGATTCGTGAGGACAGACAGTTCATACATGTAGATGGATTAGTGAGGTCAGACACTTCATACATGTAGATGGATTCGTGAGGTCAGACAGTTCATACATGTAGATGGATTCGTGAGGCCAGACAGTTCATACATGTAGATGGATTCGTGAGGCCAGACAGTTTATACATATAGATGGATTAGTGAGGTCAGACAGTTCATACATGTAGATGGAATAGTGAGGTCAGACAGTTCATACATGTAGATGGAATAGTGAGGTCAGACAGTTTATACATGTAGATGGATTCGTGAGGACAGACAGTTCATACATGTAGATGGATTCGTGAGGCCAGACAGTTCATACATGTAGATGGATTAGTGAGGTCACAGTTCATACATGTAGATGGATTAGTGAGGTCACAGTTCATACATGTAGATGGATTAGTGAGGTCAGACAGTTCATACATGTAGATGGATTAGTGAGGTCAGACAGTTCATACATGTAGATGGATTCGTGAGGCCAGACAGTTCATACATGTAGATGGATTAGTGAGGTCAGACAGTTTATACATGTAGATGGATTAGTGAGGTCAGACAGTTCATACATGTAGATGGAATAGTGAGGCCAGACAGTTCATACATGTAGATGGATTCGTGAGGCCAGACAGTTCATACATGTAGATGGAATAGTGAGGTCAGACAGTTCATACATGTAGATGGATTAGTGAGGTCAGACAGTTCATACATGTAGATGGATTAGTGAGGTCAGACAGTTCATACATGTAGATGGAATAGTGAGGCCAGACAGTTCATACATGTAGATGGATTCGTGAGGCCAGACAGTTCATACATGTAGATGGAATAGTGAGGTCAGACAGTTTATACATGTAGATGGATTCGTGAGGCCAGACAGTTTATACATATAGACGGATTAGTGAGGTCCGACAGTTCATACATGTAGATTGATTCGTGAGGCCAGACAGTTCATACATGTAGATGGAATAGTGAGGCCAGACAGTTCATACATGTAGATGGATTCGTGAGGCCAGACAGTTCATACATGTAGATGGAATAGTGAGGTCAGACAGTTTATACATGTAGATGGATTCGTGAGGCCAGACATTTTATACATATAGACGGATTAGTGAGGTCACAGTTCATACATGTAGATGGAATAGTGAGGTCAGACAGTTCATACATGTAGATGGATTAGTGAGGTCAGACAGTTCATACATGTAGATGGATTAGTGAGGACAGACAGTTCATACATGTAGATGGAATAGTGAGGCCAGACAGTTCATACATGTAGATGGATTCGTGAGGCCAGACAGTTTATACATATAGACGGATTAGTGAGGTCACAGTTCCTACATGTAGATGGATTAGTGAGGTCAGACAGTTCATACATGTAGATGGAATAGTGAGGTCAGACAGTTTATACATGTAGATGGATTCGTGAGGCCAGACAGTTTATACATATAGACGGATTAGTGAGGTCACAGTTCCTACATGTAGATGGATTAGTGAGGTCAGACAGTTCATACATGTAGATGGATTAGTGAGTTGAGACAGTTCATACATGTAGATGGATTAGTGAGGTCAGACAGTTCATACATGTAGATGGAATAGTGAGGCCAGACAGTTCATACATGTAGATGGATTCGTGAGGCCAGACAGTTCATACATGTAGATGGAATAGTGAGGTCAGACAGTTCATACATGTAGATGGATTAGTGAGGTCAGACAGTTCATACATGTAGATGGATTAGTGAGGTCAGACAGTTCATACATGTAGATGGAATAGTGAGGCCAGACAGTTCATACATGTAGATGGATTCGTGAGGCCAGACAGTTCATACATGTAGATGGAATAGTGAGGTCAGACAGTTTATACATGTAGATGGATTCGTGAGGCCAGACAGTTTATACATATAGACGGATTAGTGAGGTCCGACAGTTCATACATGTAGATTGATTCGTGAGGCCAGACAGTTCATACATGTAGATGGAATAGTGAGGCCAGACAGTTCATACATGTAGATGGATTCGTGAGGCCAGACAGTTCATACATGTAGATGGAATAGTGAGGTCAGACAGTTTATACATGTAGATGGATTCGTGATGCCAGACAGTTTATACATATAGACGGATTAGTGAGGTCACAGTTCATACATGTAGATGGAATAGTGAGGTCAGACAGTTCATACATGTAGATGGATTAGTGAGGTCAGACAGTTCATACATGTAGATGGATTAGTGAGGTCAGACAGTTTATACATGTAGATGGAATAGTGAGGTCAGACAGTTTATACATGTAGATGGATTCGTGAGGCCAGACAGTTTATACATATAGACGGATTAGTGAGGTCACAGTTCCTACATGTAGATGGATTAGTGAGGTCAGACAGTTCATACATGTAGATGGATTAGTGAGGTCAGACAGTTCATACATGTAGATGGATTAGTGAGGTCAGACAGTTCATACATGTAGATGGAATAGTGAGGCCAGACAGTTCATACATGTAGATGGATTCGTGAGGCCAGACAGTTCATACATGTAGATGGATTAGTGAGGTCAGACAGTTCCTACATGTAGATGGATTCGTGAGGCCAGACAGTTTATACATATAGACGGTTTAGTGAGGTCCGACAGTTCATACATATAGATGGATTAGTGAGGTCAGACAGTTCATACATGTAGATGGATTCGTGAGGCCAGACAGTTCATACATGTAGATGGAATAGTGAGGTCAGACAGTTTATACATGTAGATGGATTCGTGAGGCCAGACAGTTTATACATATAGACGGATTAGTGAGGTCCGACAGTTCATACATATAGATGGATTAGTGAGGTCAGACAGTTCATACATATAGATGGATTCGTGAGGCCAGACAGTTCATACATGTAGATTGATTCGTGAGGCCAGACAGTTCATACATGTAGATGGATTAGTGAGGTCAGACAGTTCATACATGTAGATGGAATAGTGAGGTCAGACAGTTTATACATGTAGATGGATTCGTGAGGACAGACAGTTCATACATGTAGATGGATTAGTGAGGTCAGACACTTCATACATGTAGATGGATTCGTGAGGTCAGACAGTTCATACATGTAGATGGATTCGTGAGGCCAGACAGTTCATACATGTAGATGGATTCGTGAGGCCAGACAGTTTATACATATAGATGGATTAGTGAGGTCAGACAGTTCATACATGTAGATGGAATAGTGAGGTCAGACAGTTCATACATGTAGATGGAATAGTGAGGTCAGACAGTTTATACATGTAGATGGATTCGTGAGGACAGACAGTTCATACATGTAGATGGATTAGTGAGGTCAGACACTTCATACATGTAGATGGATTCGTGAGGTCAGACAGTTCATACATGTAGATGGATTCGTGAGGCCAGACAGTTCATACATGTAGATGGATTAGTGTGGTCAGACAGTTCATACATGCAGACGGATTAGTGAGGGCAGACAGTTCATACATGTAGATGGATTCGTGAGGCCAGACAGTTCATACATGTAGATGGAATAGTGAGGCCAGACAGTTCATACATGTAGATGGATTCGTGAGGCCAGACAGTTCATACATGTAGATGGAATAGTGAGGTCAGACAGTTTATACATGTAGATGGATTCGTGAGGCCCGACAGTTCATACATATAGATGGATTAGTGAGGTCAGACAGTTCATACATGTAGATGGATTCGTGAGGCCAGACAGTTCATACATGTAGATGGAATAGTGAGGTCAGACAGTTTATACATGTAGATGGATTCGTGAGGCCAGACAGTTTATACATATAGACGGATTAGTGAGGTCCGACAGTTCATACATATAGATGGATTAGTGAGGTCAGACAGTTCATACATATAGATGGATTCGTGAGGCCAGACAGTTCATACATGTAGATTGATTCGTGAGGCCAGACAGTTCATACATGTAGATGGATTAGTGAGGTCAGACAGTTCATACATGTAGATGGAATAGTGAGGTCAGACAGTTTATACATGTAGATGGATTCGTGAGGACAGACAGTTCATACATGTAGATGGATTAGTGAGGTCAGACACTTCATACATGTAGATGGATTCGTGAGGTCAGACAGTTCATACATGTAGATGGATTCGTGAGGCCAGACAGTTCATACATGTAGATGGATTCGTGAGGCCAGACAGTTTATACATATAGATGGATTAGTGAGGTCAGACAGTTCATACATGTAGATGGAATAGTGAGGTCAGACAGTTCATACATGTAGATGGAATAGTGAGGTCAGACAGTTTATACATGTAGATGGATTCGTGAGGACAGACAGTTCATACATGTAGATGGATTAGTGAGGTCAGACACTTCATACATGTAGATGGATTCGTGAGGTCAGACAGTTCATACATGTAGATGGATTCGTGAGGCCAGACAGTTCATACATGTAGATGGATTAGTGTGGTCAGACAGTTCATACATGCAGACGGATTAGTGAGGGCAGACAGTTCATACATGTAGATGGATTCGTGAGGCCAGACAGTTCATACATGTAGATGGAATAGTGAGACCAGACAGTTCATACATGTAGATGGATTCGTGAGGCCAGACATTTCATACATGTAGATGGAATAGTGAGGTCAGACAGTTTATACATGTAGATGGATTCGTGAGGCCAGACAGTTTATACATATAGACGGATTAGTGAGGTCCGACAGTTCATACATATAGATGGATTAGTGAGGTCAGACAGTTCATACATGTAGATGGATTCGTGAGGCCAGACAGTTCATACATGTAGATGGAATAGTGAGGTCAGACAGTTTATACATGTAGATGGATTCGTGAGGCCAGACAGTTTATACATATAGACGGATTAGTGAGGTCCGACAGTTCATACATATAGATGGATTAGTGAGGTCAGACAGTTCATACATATAGATGGATTCGTGAGGCCAGACAGTTCATACATGTAGATTGATTCGTGAGGCCAGACAGTTCATACATGTAGATGGATTAGTGAGGTCAGACAGTTCATACATGTAGATGGAATAGTGAGGTCAGACAGTTTATACATGTAGATGGATTCGTGAGGACAGACAGTTCATACATGTAGATGGATTAGTGAGGTCAGACACTTCATACATGTAGATGGATTCGTGAGGTCAGACAGTTCATACATGTAGATGGATTCGTGAGGCCAGACAGTTCATACATGTAGATGGATTCGTGAGGCCAGACAGTTTATACATATAGATGGATTAGTGAGGTCAGACAGTTCATACATGTAGATGGAATAGTGAGGTCAGACAGTTCATACATGTAGATGGAATAGTGAGGTCAGACAGTTTATACATGTAGATGGATTCGTGAGGACAGACAGTTCATACATGTAGATGGATTAGTGAGGTCAGACACTTCATACATGTAGATGGATTCGTGAGGTCAGACAGTTCATACATGTAGATGGATTCGTGAGGCCAGACAGTTCATACATGTAGATGGATTAGTGTGGTCAGACAGTTCATACATGCAGACGGATTAGTGAGGGCAGACAGTTCATACATGTAGATGGATTCGTGAGGCCAGACAGTTCATACATGTAGATGGAATAGTGAGGCCAGACAGTTCATACATGTAGATGGATTCGTGAGGCCAGACAGTTCATACATGTAGATGGAATAGTGAGGTCAGACAGTTTATACATGTAGATGGATTCGTGAGGCCCGACAGTTCATACATATAGATGGATTAGTGAGGTCAGACAGTTCATACATGTAGATGGATTCGTGAGGCCAGACAGTTCATACATGTAGATGGAATAGTGAGGTCAGACAGTTTATACATGTAGATGGATTCGTGAGGCCAGACAGTTTATACATATAGACGGATTAGTGAGGTCCGACAGTTCATACATATAGATGGATTAGTGAGGTCAGACAGTTCATACATATAGATGGATTCGTGAGGCCAGACAGTTCATACATGTAGATTGATTCGTGAGGCCAGACAGTTCATACATGTAGATGGATTAGTGAGGTCAGACAGTTCATACATGTAGATGGAATAGTGAGGTCAGACAGTTTATACATGTAGATGGATTCGTGAGGACAGACAGTTCATACATGTAGATGGATTAGTGAGGTCAGACACTTCATACATGTAGATGGATTCGTGAGGTCAGACAGTTCATACATGTAGATGGATTCGTGAGGCCAGACAGTTCATACATGTAGATGGATTCGTGAGGCCAGACAGTTTATACATATAGATGGATTAGTGAGGTCAGACAGTTCATACATGTAGATGGAATAGTGAGGTCAGACAGTTCATACATGTAGATGGAATAGTGAGGTCAGACAGTTCATACATGTAGATGGAATAGTGAGGTCAGACAGTTTATACATGTAGATGGATTCGTGAGGACAGACAGTTCATACATGTAGATGGATTAGTGAGGTCAGACACTTCATACATGTAGATGGATTCGTGAGGTCAGACAGTTCATACATGTAGATGGATTCGTGAGGCCAGACAGTTCATACATGTAGATGGATTAGTGTGGTCAGACAGTTCATACATGCAGACGGATTAGTGAGGGCAGACAGTTCATACATGTAGATGGATTCGTGAGGCCAGACAGTTCATACATGTAGATGGAATAGTGAGACCAGACAGTTCATACATGTAGATGGATTCGTGAGGCCAGACATTTCATACATGTAGATGGAATAGTGAGGTCAGACAGTTTATACATGTAGATGGATTCGTGAGGCCAGACAGTTTATACATATAGACGGATTAGTGAGGTCCGACAGTTCATACATGTAGATGGAATAGTGAGGTCAGACAGTTTATACATGTAGATGGATTCGTGAGGACAGACAGTTCATACATGTAGATGGATTAGTGAGGTCAGACACTTCATACATGTAGATGGATTCGTGAGGTCAGACAGTTCATACATGTAGATGGATTAGTGAGGTCAGACAGTTCATACATGTAGATGGATTCGTGAGGCCAGACAGTTTATACATATAGATGGATTCGTGAGGTCAGACAGTTCATACATGTAGATGGATTCGTGAGGCCAGACAGTTCATACATGTAGATGGAATAGTGAGGACAGACAGTTCATACATGTAGATGGATTAGTGAGGTCAGACAGTTCATACATGTAGATGGATTCGTGAGGCCAGACAGTTTATACATATAGATGGATTCGTGAGGTCAGACAGTTTATACATATAGATGGATTCGTGAGGTCAGACAGTTCATACATGTAGATGGAATAGTGAGGACAGACAGTTCATACATGTAGATGGATTAGTGAGGTCAGACAGTTCATACATGTAGATGGATTCGTGAGGTCAGACAGTTCATACATGTAGATGGATTCGTGAGGTCAGACAGTTCATACATGTAGATGGATTAGTGAGGTCAGACAGTTCATACATGTAGATGGATTAGTGAGGTCAGACAGTTCATACAAGTAGATGGATTAGTGAGGTCAGACAGTTCATACATGTAGATGGATTAGTGAGGTCAGACAGTTCATACATGTAGATGGATTAGTGAGGTCAGACAGTTCATACAAGTAGATGGATTAGTGAGGTCAGACAGTTCATACATGTAGATGGATTAGTGAGGTCAGACAGTTCATACATGTAGATGGATTAGTGAGGTCAGACAGTTCATACATGTAGATGGATTAGTGAGGCCAGACAGTTCATACATGTAGATGGATTCGTGAGGCCAGACAGTTCATACATGTAGATGGAATAGTGAGGTCAGACAGTTCATACATGTAGATGGAATAGTGAGGTCAGACAGTTCATACATGTAGATGGATTCGTGAGGTCAGACAGTTCATACATGTAGATGGATTCGTGAGGCTAGACAGTTCATACATGTATATAACATGTGGCTATAACGTGTATCTACATGTAGCAGAGTTTAAAATGTAAATTATATACTAAAATAAGCTAAATTTTATTGCAATGTCTAATCTATACAATTTCCCCACTCTGATGTTACCATTTGGACTACATGTACTTTATGACAGGAGTCGACCAAAAATTTCTCATTGTGACTGAATCAGTTTTTGTTTAATGAACACTAAAACGCACGCACAATCCGCTTGACTAAAACCATTATAAAGACAAAGTTTCTAATTGTGTTAAAAAGGGGGTACGTAACTTAGACCTTTATAGGCCTACTCAGTTAAAGTTTGTTGTAATAAACCAAAACCCATGATATTTCAATAAGTTAAAGACAGACAGGAGTTGGACGTTAGCGAGTAAATTATTGTTGTGAAATACTTTGTTATATATTGACAAAGTTGTGGGGATCTTCAACTATGATAAAAAGACCAGAAAACTGAGATTAAACAAAATATGAAATATTTGAAACAGCCGTTGTGAAATTATGTTGAGGAAAACAAATATGTCGATTTACAACCAATATTACCCTCATACATGTAGGTGGCGTGACCTGTAGCCACAAATAACCCCAAAACAGTGAGGTCTCATAGTATAGAAGCCATATATCAATAAAGTAAAAATTGAAGAAACGATTTTGTTATGGATGGACACTCATAGTTGGGGTCACCTGAAGTTGCACATGACCCAAAACAATCCCAAGCAAGGTCTCTGGTGCAAAAGCTAAATATTAAATTTGGAAAAAATGGAATGATGCTCTGGAAATGATGGTGTTACGGACGGACGGACGGACGGACAGGGATACGGACAAGCTGAAACCAGTACATCCCCTTACACTTTGTAAGAATGAGCTAAAATGATGAGCAAGAAAACATTTTAAATCTTTTTTCAGAAACAGTTAATTTTTAGTCATAGATGATAGGGTCTAATCCCCATTGCCCAATGGATAGGTAGTAAAAACATGATGAGGGCTAGCAATTCTAATACACCTTCATCTCATTTTGCATTATACAGTTGGGAAAAAACGATTATCTGAGACAACAAAATACCCTTTGCAGCTTTATACCATTTTGTGCTGTCAATTAGGGGCGAGTTTGTGTAGAATAATCTTGGAGCTCTGAGTGACAGCTGTGTTGAAACAGAGCATTGCAAGCATTACCATATACAGCAGACATAAAGTGTTGCTCTGTGCGGTAAATGGCTTGCATCGCTCTGTTCCAACACGTCAGATGATTCGTGGGAGGGTCTTAAAAATTCTAATGCAGGTTGGAAAGACTAGTTTTCTAATTAAATCCATTAGTTTTTGCACTCTTAAACTGATTTAATATACAGAACCACGGTAACTATAGTGATACATGTATGTTTCTTTTTGAATATTTAAGCAACGTGTTTCGTGGTTCTAGCAATGAACAAGCTGAATTTTGAAGAATGCAATTTATGGATGTAAAGAATCACACAAAATTCAGTGATCATCTCGTCCAACAAACGAGTTTCATACATAATAAATAATAAACCTATATTCGATTATAAACACCTTCTTTGACAGGAATATGGCACTCAAGAATAGAGAACAAAACTATATACACCGTTCTTTATTTAGACATATCTTCGGCCGTGAAGAGCCATAGCGCTTCATCAAATATGGCGGATTGTTGATGATTTATATATTTCTTTGAGAAAGTGTCTTCAGTTCTTCAACTGTTACTTTCAAGAAAGTATAACGAAAGTCATGGACAGTGTTCTGCTTGATGATTTTAAGAGCCTAGGTGGCCCGTGGACCCACGCCTGTATATAGGCGTAGGACTACTGGGTTTCGGTAGTCTGCCACCTTCCCACTTTCAATAAAGAAAACTATCCACTGACCCTTTTATGTAGCACAAGTATGTAGTTTTCCCATATAATTGCCCAAATCAATATAAAACATACCGGGTGCGCTTCTCCTGCTTGTCTTATTTTGTTATTTTCAAGAATTAGGGAAAGCAAAATCCAGAATTATTTACTTGCATAACAGCCTCAGAACGTTTCTCAAGCAATCTAGAACCCCTGAGTTTCCGGGGCCTAAGTGGCCCTTGGGCCCTCGCCTGATGCAATGGATAGTCATCTCCTCCTCCATAGTTCAAAAACGTTACAAGGCTTCATCTATAACTTTGGGACATAACGATTTTACTGTTATTTTTTAAGGATTAAGGAGAGCTAAATCCGGAAATAATTAGCATTTTGAGTTACAGAACACCCTCAGAACGCTTCTCAGGCAATCTAGATTTCCCTGCGCTTCCGGACCTACAATGTACATGTTTGCGGCCCCTGGACCCTCGCCTAATGCGTTGGAATAGTCACCCCTTCTCCATGCTTTAAAGCGTCACAATGCTTCACTTAAAACTGGGGAACATAACGACTTTACTGTTACTTTTTAAAATTAAGGAAAGCAAAGTCAGGAAATTATTAGCATTTTGAGTTGCAGAACACCCTCAGAAGGCTTCTTAGGCAATCTAGATTTCCCTGCGCTTTCGGACCTACAATGTACATGTATGCGGCCCCTGGACCCTCGTCTAATGCGTTGGAATAGTCACCCCTTCTCCATGCTTTAAAGCGTCGCAATGCTTCACTTAAAACTGGGCAACATAACGACTTTACTGTTACTTTTTAAAATTAAGGAAAGCAAAGTCAGGAAATTATTAGCATTTTGAGTTGCAGAACACCCTCAGAACGCTTCTCGGGCAATCAAGAACTCCAGAGCTTTTGGGACCTAGGCGGCCCTGAACCCTTGCCTAATGCCTCTTTTAAATTTGTTATATTTCTGTAATGGAAGGGCCTGGGACCCCCTCTTTCGTAAAAAGCTGGATGCGCCCCTGCAGAATTACATGTAAATTAGAGGTAAGAGGTTAATAGTGGTATATTCCAAAACTGTCCTTTATTCAGCAACACACAACTCATCAAGACGTCATTTATTTGTTAATTACCCCTTTTCTATAAGTAGTTCCTCTCCTATTGGTCATTTAGTTCCTCTCCTATTGGTCATGACATCTCGCTGCTGAGGACTACAGGTTTAACTCAGAAATTTTACATGAATGTAAACTGTGTTTATCTCATGCCAATCAGTTACTTGTACAATTTAATTCTCATTTAGGCCTCAAACCAAAAAATCCTTTTTATCGAAAATAAAGAAATATTTGGTGATTAGTACACATGATGATGAAGTTTTTAAAATAATACACAAAATTTAATAGTCTGTGATTATTTAACTCAAATGAACCCTTTCAAGCCGTTACTTTTGAGGTCAAGCTAAAGTTTGAGAAAGTAAGACTAACGGACCTGACCAACAGAAGCTCAAAAGTGAGTAAAATTAACCTTTTAAAGACAATTAAAAAGTTTAATTAAGTTTTTATTGTTTTCTTTTAAATTTCAAGAAGTTTGAACTATTAAAATGAATGCCTGACCATACCTTACACAGATAAGGTTCCCCATAAAAACATATTTATTGCTGTGTCAATAAATTACAGGCTTAATTTTAATCACACTTTTTAAATAAATGTTTATAACAGCAGCAAATAATTTACATGTAGCAGTTAAAATGTGACCAAGAAAATGTCTTATTTTGAATATAGTCACTTTTGTTGTCAGAAATCATAATGTCTCATAAGACTCCCCAGTTGGTGGATCAGGACCTAAAAATGCTTCTAATTCATCAAACTCCTTTTTACTCTCTCTCATATCATCAATGGCACTTTCTACTGGCTTATCTTTCTTCTTCTTTTTCTTTTTGTCTTTACTGGAGGCAGTCTTTGTCTTTTCTTTTTTCTCATCATTCTTCACACTTTGTCTATCCTCTTCTTTGTCTTTCTTCTTATGCTTCCTGTTAGATTTCTCATCTTCACCCTTCAAAATAAACAGAACGTTTAGTTATTGGTATAATTGGATTGGAAAGCTGGCTTCATGATGTACAGTGTAACTGGTCTCCATGTTGAAGTGAAATTGATTGTCATGATATTCTAACAAACCAAATTAAAATTTACAAAACAATGCACAGTGGAAAAATCTGATCCCTGATCAGATGTACAAACTGGGAATATCTAACCCCGAATCAGATGTACAAACTGGGAATATCTAACCCCTGATCAGATGTACAAACTGAGAATATCTAACCCCTGATCAGATGTACAAACTGGGAATATCTAACCCCTGATCAGATGTACAAACTGGGAATATCTAACCTCCTGATCAGATGTACAAACTGGGAATATATAACCCCTGATCAGATGTACAAACTGGGAATATCTAACCCCTGATCAGATGTACAAACTGGGAATATCTAACCCCTGATCAGATGTACAAACTGGGAATATCTAACCCCTGATCAGATGTACAAACTGGGAATGTCTAACCCCTGGTCAGATGTACAAACTGGGAATATCTAACCCCTGATCAGATGTACAAACTGGGAATATCTAACCCCTGATCAGATGTACAAACTGGGAATATCTAACCCCTGATCAGATGTACAAACTGGGAATATCTAACCCCTGATCAGATGTACAAACTGGGAATATCTAACCCCTGATCAGATGTACAAACTGGGAATATATAACCCCTGATCAGATGTAAAAACTGGGAATATCTAACCTCTGATCAGATGTACAAACTGGGAATGTCTAACCCCTGATCAGATGTACAAACTGGGAATATCTAACCCCTGATCAGATGTACAAACTGGGAATATCTAACCCCTGATCAGATGTACAAACTGGAAATATCTAACCCCTGATCAGATGTACAAACTGGGAATATCTAACCCCTGATCAGATGTACAAACTGGGAATATCTAACCCCTGATCAGATGTACAAACTGGGAATATCTAACCCCTGATCAGATGTACAAACTGGGAATATCTAACCCCTGATCAGATGTACAAACTGGGAATGTCTAACCCCTGGTCAGATGTACAAACTGGGAATATCTAACCCCTGATCAGATGTACAAACTGGGAATATATAACCCCTGATCACATGTACAAACTGGGAATATCTAACCCCTGATCAGATGTACAAACTGGGAATATCTAACCCCTGATCAGATGTACAAACTGGGAATATATAACCCCTGATCAGATGTACAAACTGGGAATGTCTAACCCCTGATCAGATGTACAAACTGGGAATGTCTAACCCCTGATCAGATGTACAAACTGGGAATATCTAACCCCTGATCAGATGTAAAAACTGGGAATATCTAACCTCCTGATCAGATGTACAAACTGGGAATATCTAACCCCTGATCAGATGTACAAACTGGGAATATCTAACCCCTGATCAGATGTACAAACTGGGAATGTCTAACCCCTGATCAGATGTACAAACTGGGAATATCTAACCTCTGATCAGATGTACAAAGTGGGAATATCTAACCCCTGATCAGATGTACAAACTGGGAATATCTAACCCCTGATCAGATGTACAAACTGGGAATATCTAACCCCTGGTCAGATGTACAAACTGGGAATATCTAACTCCTGATCAGATGTACAAACTGGGAATATCTAACCTCTGATCAGATGTACAAAGTGGGAATATCTAACCTCCTGATCACATGTACAAACTGGGAATATCTAACCTCCTGATCAGATGTACAAACTGGGAATATCTAACCTCTGATCAGATGTACAAACTGGGAATGTTGATGACCAGAGGTGAGAGAAAATGGGATTTAATCTACCACAATTTGTTAACTTGCTTACATAATTGCTGTTAACCATTAAATAGAGGTCTATCATTCATCAATTTGTTAACTTGCTTATATAATTGCTGTTAACCATTAAATAGAGGTCTATCATTCATCAATTTGTTAACTTGCTCATATAATTGCTGTTAACCATTAAATAGAGGTCTATCATTCATCAATTTGTTAACTTGCTTACATAATTGCTGTTAACCATTAAATAGAGGTCTATAATTCATCAATTTGTTAACTTGCTCATATAATTGCTGTTAACCATTAAATAGAGGTCTATCATTCATCAATTTGTTAACTTGCTTACATAATTGCTGTTAACCATTAAATAGAGGTCTATCATTAATATACCTTTGAGCTCTTTTTCTTCTTTTTGTAACTTCCCCTCTCAGAGTCTGGATCTTGGATAGAGGATACATTGGATCCACCAGATGAACGCCCCCCTGAAAAACATACATATACCTACCATAGTCAGTGTTATTTCACCCAGAAGAACAGATGCTAGCTTAGTACAGGGTTTTCTGTCAACATACGCCTTCTGCTATGACTGAATTATCTACATTATAGAACCTTTTTGTTTAAATTTCAGCAATTGAAATCCTACAATGTTCATATGAAAGACATCCAGTTAATAATTGTTTAATAGCTTATAAACGTAGGTGGACCACCCCCTTCCAGCTAACAACAAAACATCCAGTTCATAATTGTTTAATAGCTTAGAAACTTTTTTGGTTGATTGATTGATTGTTTGGTATTTTACGCCGCGCTCAAAATTATTTCACTTATACGGCGGCGCTGCCAGTTTTATTGTGGGAGGAAAACGGGCTCTATGCGCGGAGGAAACCCCTGACTTTCTGTTGGTAACTGGCAACCATCCCACATAGGTTGTAATAATAAACTTTTTTGAACCTCCCCCTTCCAGCTAGCAACAAAACATCCAGTTAATAATTGTTTAATAGCTTATAAACGTAGGTGGACCATCCCATTCCAGCTAGCAACAAAACATGTAAAATACTAGATTGATTGATTGACAATTTACGCCACACTCCCTGGTAGAGGTCATTTTGCAGGCAGCAAATCCCCAACCTTCTACGAGTTGACTACTTTTCCATATGGGAGATAATCAAAAAGCCACTCATAGATATATCCTATTTCCTATGGACGGAGTGAGACAGGAACCTTCGATAGAAGAACTGTATCAGGCCGATAGATCATCCTTTCATCGAGAACCCCTCCTTAAATATTAAAATTAATTTGAAACCAGCAAACCTGAAGAATTGGCTCTTCTTGATCTGATATCATCTAGTCCTAAATCTGAATTCACTTTGGTTATTGTCTCAGTCTGAAAAAAAAAACATTTCTCTTTAGATTTTTATTTTTGCCATTTAAGAAGTCAATAAAATAGTACTTATATTTGGAGATTTACAATATCTTTCTAAATGCAAAAGTCCACCTAAAGTCTAATGGTGCCAAAGTAAGACAACTAAGTTTTCTAGGGACACCACATTTTCAAATTTTTTGTTGAAATGCATGAGAGTAAGAATGTCACCGGCACTGTATCAGTATGCGACCTGCACACAAGACTGTCACCGGCACTGTATCAGTATGCGACCCGCACACAAGCATGTCACTGGGACTGTATCAGTATGTGACTCGCACACAAGCATGTCACTGGCACTGTATCAGTATGCGACCCGCACACAAGAATGTCACCGGCACTGTATCAGTATGCGACCCGCACACAAGAATATCACCGGCACAGTATCAGTATGCGACCTGCACACAAGCATGTCACTGGCACTGTATCAGTATGCGACCTGCACACAAGCATGTCACTGGCACTGTATCAGTATGCGACCCGCACACAAGAATGTCACTGGCACAGTATCAGTATGCCACCCGCACACAAGCATGTCACTGTCACTGTATCAGTATGCGGCCCACACACAAGAATGTCACCGGCACTGTATCAGTATGTGACCCGCACACAAGAATGTCACCGGCACTGTATCAGTATGCGACCCGCACACAAGAATGTCACCGGCACAGTATCAAGTATGCGACCTGCACACAAGCATGTCACTGGCACTGTATCAGTATGCGACCTGCACACAAGCATGTCACTGGCACAGTATCAGTATGCGACCTGCACACAAGCATGTCACTGGGACTGTATCAGTATGCGACCCGCACACAAGCATGTCACTGGCACAGTATCAGTATGCGACCCGCACACAAGCATGTCACTGGGACTGTATCAGTATACGACCCGCACACAAGCATGTCACTGGGACTGTATCAGTATGCGACCCGCACACAAGCATGTCACTGGCACTGTATCAGTATGCGACCTGCACACAATCATGTCAGTGGCACTGTATCAGTATGCGAACCGCACACAAGCATGTCACTGGCACTGTATCAGTATGCGACTCGCACACAAGCATGTCACTGGCACTGTATCAGTATGCGACCCGCACACAAGCATGTCACTGGCACTGTATCAGTATGCGACCCTCACACAAGCATGTCACTGGCACTGTATCAGTATGCGACCCGCACACAAGCATGTCACTGGGACTGTATCAGTATGCGACCCGCACACAAGCATGTCACTGGGACTGTATCAGTATGTGACCCGCACACAAGCATGTCACTGGCACTGTATCAGTATGCGACCTGCACACAAGCATGTCACTGGGACTGTATCAGTATGCGACCCGCTCACAAGCATGTCACTGGCACTGTATCAGTATGCGACCCCCACACAAGCATGTCACTGTATCAGTATGCGACCTGCACACAAGCATGTCACTGGCACTGTATCAGTATGCGACCCGCACACAAGCATGTCACTGGCACTGTATCAGTATGCGACCCGCACACAAGCATGTCACTGGCACTGTATCAGTATGCGACCCGCACACAAGCATGTCACTGTATCAGTATGCGACCTGCACACAAGCATGTCACTGGCACTGTATCAGTATGCGACCCGCACACAAGCATGTCACTGGGACTGTATCAGTATGCGAACCGCTCACAAGCATGTCACTGGCACTGTATCAGTATGCGACCCCCACACAAGCATGTCACTGTATCAGTATGCGACCTGCACACAAGCATGTCACTGGCACTGTATCAGTATGCGACCCGCACACAAGCATGTCACTGGCACTGTATCAGTATGCGACCCGCACACAAGCATGTCACTGGCACTGTATCAGTATGCGACCCGCACACAAGCATGTCACTGTATCAGTATGCGACCTGCACACAAGCATGTCACTGGCACTGTATCAGTATGCGACCCGCACACAAGCATGTCACTGGCACTGTATCAGTATGCGACCCGCACACAAGCATGTCACTGGGACTGTATCAGTATGCGAACCGCACACAAGCATGTCACTGGCACTGTATCAGTATGCGACCTGCACACAAGCATGTCACTGGCACTGTATCAGTATGCGACCCGCACACAAGCATGTCATTGGCACTGGATCAGTATGCGACCTGCACACAAGCATGCCACTGGGACTGTATCAGTATGCGACCCGCACACAAGCATGTCACTGGCACTGCATCAGTATGCGACCTGCACACAAGCATGTCACTGGGACTGTATCAGTATGCGACCTGCACACAAGCAAGTCACTGGGACTGTATCAGTATGCGACCTGCACAAAAGCATGTCACTGGGACTGTATCAGTATGTGACTTGCACACAAGCATGTCACTGGGACTGTATCAGCATGCGACCTGCACACAAGCATGTCACTGGGACTGAATCAGTATGCGACCCGCACACAAGCATGTCACTGGCACTGTATCATTATGCGACCCGCACACAAGCATGTCACTGTATCAGTATGCGACCCGCACACAAGCATGTCACTGGCACTGTATCAGTATGCGACCTGCACACAAGCATGTCACTGGCACTGTATCAGTATGCGACCCGCACACAAGCATGTCACTGTATCAGTATGCGACCCGCACACAAGCATGTCACTGGCAAGAAGGTCAATTTATGAGCACTGTACATTGATTGATAATAAAAACTATGCATTTCAAACTGTTGGAGGTTGGTCATCTCGTTCCATGTCACAAGATCAACAAGCTACAAAACTGGCAAGAGAGTATAATTTGTATTTTAGAATTGACAAGGGGGTATATGTACTTTTGACAATACATGTACATGGAAAATCCCCCCCCCCCCTCCCCTCACCTTTGAGTGACACATTGATGGAAGGTCTGTGTGAGACTGAGGGACGATCATTTTAACCCACTGGACCACCGAGGTCTGTGTGGGACTGAGGGACGATCATTCTAACCCACTGGACCACAGAGGTCTGTGTGGGACTGAGGGACGATCATTCTAACCCACTGGACCACAGAGGTCTGTGTGGGACTGAGGGACGATCATTCTAACCCACTGGACCACAGAGGTCTGTGTGGGACTGAGGGACGATCATTCTAACCCACTGGACCACCGAGGTCTGTGTGGGACTGAGGGAGGATCACTCTTACCCACTGGACCACCGAGGTCTGTGTGGGACTGAGGGACGATCATTCTAACCCACTGGACCACAGAGGTCTGTGTGGGACTGAGGGACGATCATTCTAACCCACTGGACCACCGAGGTCTGTGTGGGACTGAGGGACGATCATTCTAACCCACTGGACCACAGAGGTCTGTGTGGGACTGAGGGACGATCATTCTAACCCACTGGACCACCGAGGTCTGTGTGGGACTGAGGGACGATCATTCTAACCCACTGGACCACCGAGGTCTGTGTGGGACTGAGGGACGATCATTCTAACCCACTGGACCACCGAGGTCTGTGTGGGACTGAGGGACGATCATTCTAACCCACTGGACCACCGAGGCCCCTCCTGACCTTTGTTGTGAATCTTTGTCAACCTTTAGGGAATTCCCTAATGCTATGTTTTCTGTCTTAGTCAGTAAACAAACAGCCCACACTCGCAGCGTAACCAAAATAGGAGGTGCACATCCTCACATGATATCCAGCGTGTCCACCAAGTTTTGAAAAAAAATTGATGAAAACCATGGGAGGAGATGCGATGACAAGCACCCATTGTCTATATCTTCGTACATTGTTGGAAAAGGGCAGTAACTATTCAAATAATGCAACAAGCGTAACCAGAATAGGAGGTGCACATCCTCGCATGATATCCAACATGTCCACCAATTTTCTAAAAAAATTGAAAATCGTGGGAGGAGATGCGATGACAAGCACCCATTGTCTATATCTTCGTATACTGTCGGAAAAGGGCAGTAACTATTAAAATAATGAAACCAGCGTAAACAAAATAGGAGGTGTGCATCCTCGCATGGTATCCAGCATGTCTACCAAATTTAAACAAGAGTTTCGGGAAACCCAAAATACGCCCGGAAAGGCACAGTAACTGCAGCCATACCAAAACAAATCCTTCCATATTTATTTGAATTTAATTTTCAAAATTCAGAGGGAAGAGGTGGAAGCTTGGTAAATGATTGATTGATTGTTTGGTGTTTTACGCTGCGCTCAAGATTATTTCACTTACATATGGCGTATATGGCGGCGTTGTCAGTTTTATTATGTGAAGCTTGGTAAAAGGTGATGTTATGTCAACAAAATGAAATCTTGCCACTTGCATACAATCCATCTGTATCAAATTTAAAATGGGCTATTTGGATCAACAATTATTAACAAGATTTGTACACGGTACAAGTCATCAATTCTCGCTGCTGTTAAATCACAATGTTAAAAATTGTTTGTTGTCAATAAAGGTTGCACTAAAATGTTTCAATTTTTTTGAAAAGCAGTTTATAATTTACTAATCATACTTAAACAAATGTAATTAATTGGCAATTTCGCAGCTCACACCAATTCAAGTAGATTTGACAATTTTTCTCATAATATTTTTTATCTACATTATTTGGCCATAGACATCTTGACAATATTCTAAATCTCCCCATAATACCTACAGGTTATTACTTCTAATTTTATCATAGATTCATAGACCAAATGGATTTACAATAGATTTGGCTATGGGCCCATTGCTAATGTCACCCACTGTTTTATGGAGGCCATAAATCTCTCGAGAGAGACTGAGAGCTAACTGTAAGTTGACAAGGTACATGTAAATAGACCAAAGCTGGGATACTTATCTCTTGGTCTGTAGATAAAACTTTAATCCTTATATGTATTTTTCATTTGATTAAAACGTTATATATTGATTTAAGAATAGTTTTAATCAATTTAGAAACATTATTGCAATTTGAAAAAATCCTTTTTTGATGAGAATCGGAAAAGTAGAAGCCATTTTATAATTTAAAGGTTATTTTCATGAAAATGAAAGTAAGAATAAAAGGGAATGTACATAATCCAATAATTTGCAATAGTTGATATCATAAACAATTTTTTTACACACTGTCTGTTAATATGGTATATAACATGAAAGATTTGAAAACATCGGATCATATTTGTTAAAGTTATGGAGAGAAAAAGTAAATATTACGGTAAGATCTCCGCTAATTCAAGGACCAGTGATGTGAAAATAACGAATTATTACATTGCTATTTGCCACATTTGGTCTATAAAAACAACAGCGATCGTTCAATAGGATTATCTGATCGCTCACTCCAGGAGGTAAGACTCTCAACGAAAAAAGTTGAATTTTAAGTGTACTTTTATTAATGTTTTTGCTGGCCCTTGAATTTTTTAGAGTACTTGAATTAGCGGAGATCTTACCGTACATAACCCAATATGGCTGCCATATTACGCAATGTATGATGTCAAAAATAGTTCGCGACACACCTTCCACCCATAAGGTATATACTCAGAAAAAATTGTGCAGATGGAATCAAAACATTGGAAGTTATGGAGCGGAAGGGAATATTACATAATCCAATATAACTCCCATATTATGTAACCAGTGATGTTAAAAATAGTTTGCGACACACCTTCTACCCATAAGGTATATACTTAGAAAAAATTGTGCAGATGGAATCAAAACTTTAGAAGTTATGGAGCGGAAGGGACAGCGGACGCCGGACAGCCGGACTGCCGGACTGCCGGACGGAGATGAAACCATAATACAGCCCGCTTTTCAAGCCGGGCGTATAAAAAGATTGATGGAAGAGATGCGATGACAAGAAATGATTACGGACAGATAGACAGACGGACAGACAAACTAATGGTTATATCCCCCCGCATTATATGTCGAGGGGATACAAATGTAAAAAAAAACTTCAGATTTAGTTTAAGAAAGAGCTAGATAAGAACCATTGAACCACTGTTAGAAGAATTACATAGATCCATTACCTGAGCTTCTTGGGCGTCTAACCAATTACTGAAATCAGGCTGATGGGATAAATTCTCTCCCACAGTTTCATCTGACTTTAATCTGTCTTCTGCTGCCTCTTCACTATCAGAATCCTCTAAAGTAACAGGGGGTTTCTTAACAGTTGTTTTTATAATAGAGTTAGAGTTTGTATGTTCTGTGTGTGAAACATCTGAATCGTCCTTTACAACAATGTCTGTATGTACAGCCTCAGTCCCGTTATAATCACCATCACCGCTATGTAAACTACTTTCCCGTGATAAATCACACCGTTCATCTTTTAACATTGACAAATTTGTTTCAGGTTGTTTCTTGGAAGTTTCCTCGGGTAATTTAGCCTGTTTGTTCCTGTTAGTTGCTAAACTTTCAGACTTAATTTCCTCAGGTAATTTAGCCTGTTTCTTCCTGTTAGTTGCTGAACTTTCAGACTTAATTTCCTCAGGTAATTTAGCCTGTTTGTTCCTGTTAGTTGCTGAACTTTCAGACTTAATTTCCTCAGGTAATTTAGCCTGTTTGTTCCTGTTAGTTGCTGGACTTTCAGACTTAATTTCCTCAGTTTCCGAAGTAATTTCTTCCTCATCACTAGAGAGCTCCACTTTGTTTGTCTTGGATTGGCTTGTTGATGAGATATTGATGCATGATTTATTGCCCGTGTCATCATCCGAATCAATCTCATCCTGGAAGCCAGCTACCATTGGATTATCATCACCTTCAGAACTATCCTCGCTGGAAACAAAACCAAAATAAACGCTGACATTTCCAGAAAACTCAATTGGGCCACATCATGTGAATACAGCCAAGCACTTATGTTTTACCTGATCAGTAGGGTTCAATAATCCTCTTTTGTGCTTACCTGTACCCAAGAAATGTTGATATAAATGAAGGACTTTTCTACTCAGATACATGGAGGCGGATGTAAAATTATTTCCTCAAGGCACTTTCATGTAGAGGATGGTAAACCCCCTGGTATGTTATAACGAGGATGCTGTATAACATATGGTAAACCCCCTGGTATGTTATAATGAGGATGTGTTATAACGAGGATGTTGTATACCATATGGTAAACCCCCTGGTATGTTACAACGAGGATGCTGTATAACATACATGTATGGTAAACCCCCTGGTATGTTATAACGAGGATGCTGTATAACATACATGTATGGTAAACCCCCTGGTATGTTATAACGAGGATGTTGTATACCACATGGTAAACCCCCTGGTATGTTATAAATAACGAGGATGCTGTATAACATATGGTAAACCATCTTATATGTTTTAACGAGGATGTGTTATAATGAGGATGTGTTATAACGAGGATGTTGTATACCACATGGTAAACCCCCTGGTATGTTATAACGAGGATGTTGTATACCACATGGTAAACCCTCCTATATGTTATAACGAGGATGTTGTATACCATATGGTAAACCACCTGGTATGTTATAAATAACGAGGATGCTGTATAACATATGGTAAACCATCTTACATTGTTTTAACGAGGATGTGTTATAATGAGGATGTGTTATAACGAGGATGCTGTATACCACATGGTAAACCCCCTGGTATGTTATAACGAGGATGCTGTATAACATATGGTAAACCCCCTGGTATGTTATAACGAGGATGTTGTATACCACATGGTAAACCCTCCTATATGTTATAACGAGGATGTTGTATACCATATGGTAAACCCCCTGGTATGTTATAACGAGGATGCTGTATAACATATGGTAAACCCCCTGGTATGTTATAACGAGGATGCTGTATAACATATGGTAAACCCCCTGGTATGTTATAAATAACGAGGATGCTGTATACCATATGGTAATCCCTCTTATATGTTTTAACAAGGATGTGTTATAATGAGGATGTGCTATAACAAGGATGTTGTATACCATATGGTAAAACCTCTTGTATGTGATAACGAGGATGTGTTATAACAAGGATGCTGTATACCATATGGTAAACCCCCTGGTATGTTATAATGAGGATGTTGTATATCATATGGTAAACCCCTGGTATGTTATAAAGAGGATGTTGTATACCATATGGTAAAACCTCTTGTATGTTATAACGAGGATGTGTTATAATGAGGATGCTGTATACCATATGGTAAACCCCCTGGTATGTTATAACGAGGATGTGTTATAATGAGGATGTGTTATAATGAGGATGCTGTATACCATATGGTAAACCCTACTTGTATGTTATAACTCTCTCGATGAACATTTGAATCAGGATATGTGCTACATTTAAAGTGGCATAAGCTGCCGAAATTCACACTTTTTTCATAATTTCTGATCGTCACAACATTAAGAAGCTTTAAAGGCCATCGAAAAACTAAATGATTGGCGTTGGAATGAGGAAAATCCATACAGTACGTGGCCTGTGAGAACCGAAAACGTGTTTGAAAAGTAAACAAAATTTAAATAACCGGGACGACCATTCATTCATTCTAAGCCAAAGTTAGTGCAAAACAATACTTTATCGTACATTTTCGAGACTAGAAGCCCTAAAAAGCTTCTGAATTATACTTGAGCCAATAATTTCAACATTCTGTTTTTACGTCAAAATATCAACATTTTGGCAGTTCATGCCACTTTAAATGGCATAATGTAATCAATTATTATGTAAAACTAATTAGTGGACATCATTTTTTAAACTGACCTATTAGAATGGTCGTCAGATTCTTTTTGAACTCTCTTTCTGTCCCCGTCTGTGTCTTCCAGAAAACTCGCATCCAGCTCTTCTCCTTCAGGCACAAAATCTTCCACAGAATCAAACTTATCATCAACTGGCTTTGAACTAAGGTTTTCTGAAATTACAACAAAAGAATATTTCACATTGAAAATGGTTTAGTAAATTCAACTTAAGTCCATCGACCCATCAATAAAACTTACCCAGTTTTACCTGTTGGCAAAGTGAAAAAAAAATTTGATAAGGACATAAACTTTGACCAATCAAATTATGCGTTACTTAAGCATATTCGTAATGAACAAAACAAAGATGTATTTATTGTATGTGTGTGAAATTGTATGTGAAAAGCCCTTCTGGAGAAAACAATTTCTCAACTTTTGAAATGCAGAGACATCCACATTGTTTTATTGCTACTTAATTCATTCTAAAAATGAAAAGGAAAATGCAAAGAGCAAAGATTTCAGGATGTTGCTTGTTAACAAGTCTACATCTACTGTTTTCAGGTTTGCTTATAACTTAACTATAACAGATTGTCTCATTGGTCTCTCAGTAAATGGGCGTTCCTGGTAAAACAACATTTTTCATACAGTTTGCCTGAGGTTAAATGTGAACATGTTTTAGCCCTGGCGTCTTTAGGATGCATACGCCTGGCATGACAAAGTCAATCCTCTTTGAAACAAAAATTAACCTTAGAGACGCCATTTCAACAATTATGTGTGTAAAATTCTGAGTATCCTGTGATAGATAATAGCTAAATAATTCGGGACATACCGTCTAGCAGTAAGGTACATTCTTAGAAGAAAGTGTAAAGTTTGGTTGATTGATTAATGTTTTACACAGCACTATTTTGTCTATTTGAGGTTTGATTAAGGCAAAACCACTACCAGGTCCATTGCCCAGAGGTTTGATTACGACACAACCAAGGAGATCTTAATAAATTCTGAGAAATTCAATATGATCCAAACCTGAAGAGGAACTGGGCTTAGGCAAACTCTTCTCTTTGTTTCCAAACAGCCTGGAGAGAAATCCAGGTTTCTTTTCCTCCTGTGGAGTTTGGGAATTGCTTTGGGATGAGACAGGGGGCACAGGTGTATTGTCATTGGCTGACAAAGTGAGGTTAGAGGGCAAACTGGTGGAGACTGGTAGGGACATCACAGCTGCAATAAATAAAAGTACGGAATACTCAAGATAAAATACATAACAGTTTTATCCACAAGTTACCAGTCTTACTTCCCCTGACTGTAAACACAAAGCCCTAATTAATACAATTAAATAAGAATTACACAAAAAATAAACACGCAAATGTCATATTTTAGCTTCAGTGTTAAGAAAATTAACATAAAAACCTTCATTATGAGCGCAATCGGTCACTCAAGCTATGGTGGCACTGCCAGAAAGAAAACCAAGACCGTTTACAAGATTCCTGGCAACCCTTTGATTACGGACAATCAAGTGAAACCCCATTCTGAATTTTCTACTAGCATGTCCAATACAAGCTTTAATTAACTAATTATTTGGCTATTTCTGTGGGCATGTCCACCTACAAGCTTTAATTAACTAATTATTTGGCTATTTCTGTGGGCATGTCCACCTACAAGCTTTAATTAACTAATTATTTGGCTATTTCTGTGGGCATGTCCAACTACAAGCTTTAATTAGCTAATTATTTGGCTATTTCTGTGGGCATGTCCACCTACAAGCTTTAATTAGCTAATTATTTGGCTATTTCTGTGGGCATGTCCAACTACAAGCTTTAATTAGCTGATTATTTGGCTATTTCTGTGGGCATGTCCAACTACAAGCTTTGATTAGCTAATTATTTGGCTATTTCTGTGGGCATGTCCACCTACAAGCTTTAATTAGCTAGTTATTTGGCTATTTCTGTGGGCATGGCCAACTGCAAGCTTTAATTAGCTGATTATTTGGCTATTTCTGTGGGCATGTCCAACTAAAAGCTTTAATTAGCTAATTATTTGGCTATTTCTGTGGGCATGTCCACCTACAAGCTTTAATTAGCTAACTATTTGGCTATTTCTGTGGGCATGTCCAACTACAAGCTTTGATTACCGTATTTTCACGCAAATAACCCGCCCCCTCGTATAAGCCGCACAATGCAGAAATTACGTTTTCGGGAAAAAAAATGTTCAGATAAGCCGCACACTGGTATAACCCGCGGCGAGCGGCTATGTTGGTAAACAGACTTACCGGCATGTTGTTTACATTACGTAGGCTAGCCTACATTGTACATACAGTGTGATACACTACGGCCGTAAAGAGTTACCGGTAGACAGCCTGGCAATCCGTTTTGATCATAATATCTCCATAGTATGACGTAAAATTACATAATCATAAGAATATTATGGTGATAAAGTCTGCTGCCATTTTAAATCCAAACAAATTTGTTGTTGCAGTCCCGTTAGCGAGGAAAATCACACATGTTTGAGGTGTAAGGTTTTTACAAAGCCGGATCACGCTGTCACACTACGTTATCCGTAAAGGCATAAATAGGAAGAGAGACAAAAAAAACTGTTCAAATTAGCGATTACTTGTACATTTTTAATAAAAAATATTTTCCATAATTGATGTATTTGTAAAGGAGAATCCAAGTTTGTTCCAATATAAGGGAATTATTTTTAATAATCTGTCCCTGACGAAACTTTGAGTTTGACTTCGAAGTCGACGGAGTTGATCTCAAGTCGTGTCAAGTAGAGTAAAGTTCAAACTGCTTTTTTCTTTTTAAATTTTGATAAAAAGGTACGCTTGGGCTTTTAATCATACTAGCTCTAAAAATTTAATCTAAATTCCATTGATCAAATGGGTTGTTATACGCCGTACTCCGTGAATTTAATTCTTATGGTTTTCTAATTTGGACTGAGCCATCACCCCTATTATTAAGTAGACCGTTCCGTTTATACTTGGGCATTCTGTAGCTCCATGTATAACAAACAAGATTTCCGTCATTAAAACTTTATTTCCTCATGATCATTTTCAATAACCATCTTTTTACATCGGGAATATTGCACTCGTGAGAAAAAACGTTAGTTTTCCCCACAATCTTTGACCGCATGACATAAATGTAGCAGCTCCGTAACGGACGTTGTTGCCGCTTGTACACTACGGCCGTGTTGTAAAGTTGAAAACAATGATGAAAATATTCATACAATCCGATCGGTGTAAAAAGAAAAGAGAAGAATGAAAGTAATTTATTGTTTAGAAATTAACTTTTGTAATCAATTTGGTAATATAATCACCCCTATTCTCACCAAAATAAGCAGCAATGCACATATAACCCGCACACGACTATAACCCGCAGGGCGTATTTCACAACACTTTTTTTACGTATAACCCGCGGGTTATTTGCGTGAAAATACGGTAGCTAATTATTTGGCTATTTCTGTGGGCATGTCCAGCTACAAGCTTTGATTAGCTAATTATTTGGCTATTTCTGTGGGCATGTCCAACTACAAGCTTTGATTAGCTAATTATTTGGCTATTTCTGTGGGCATGTCCAACTACAAGCTGCAATTAGCTAATTATTTAGCTATTGCTGTGGGCATGTCCAACTACAAGCTTTAATTAGCGAATTATTTGGCTATTGCTGTGGGCATGTCCAACTACAAGCTTTAATTAGCGAATTATTTAGCTATTGCTGTGGGCATGTCCAACTACAAGCTTTAATTAGTTAATTAATTGGCTATTTCTGTGGGCATGTCCAACTACAAGCTTTAATTAGCTAACTATTTGGCTATTTCTGTGGGCATGTCCAACTTAACGCTGTAATTAGCTAACTGTTTGTGTTGAAGTACATGTAATAACTTTTGCATGAAAATATTCTGAAAGACTCCTGGGATGTATATGTTAATTTATTGTGTTATTTTATTTTGTAAATTCGTGGTGAACTGATTTACCATTGAGAGCTGAGTGAGTGAAGTGTGTATATACCTGGTGTAGAAGGTCCGTTTACTGTAGCAGTCTCCTGTTGGGATGAAATCTCTTCAGTACTATCCCCATTAGCAGAGTCTACAGCAGTGAGTTTCTCCTGTTGCTGACGACGCTTGTTGCATAGATTATCTATGAATCTGAAAGACAGATAACACTTCATCTAGCACACTTCATCTACAACACTTCATCTACAACACTTCATCTACAACACTTCATCTACAACACTTCTTTTACAGCCCTTCATCTAGCACACTTCATCTACAACACTTCTTTTACAGCCCTTCATCTAGCACACTTTATCTACAACACTTCATCTACAACACTTCATCTACAACACTTCTTTTACAGCCCTTCATCTACAACACTTCATCTACAACACTTCTTTTACAGCCCTTCATCTGGCACACTTCATCTACAACAATTCTTTTACAGCCCTTCATCTAGCACACTTCATCTACAACAATTCTTTTACAGCCCTTCATCTAGCACACTTTATCTACAACACTTCATCTACAACACTTCTTTTACAGCCCTTCATCTACAACACTTCATCTACAACACTTCATCTACAACACTTCATCTACAACACTTCATCTACAACACTTCATCTACAACACTTCATCTACAACACTTCTTTTACAGCCCTTCATCTACAGCCCTTCATCTACAACACTTCATCTACAACACTTCATCTACAACACTTCATCTACAACACTTCATCTACAACACTTCATCTACAACACTTCTTTTACAGCCCTTCATCTACAGCCCTTCATCTACAACACTTCATCTACAACACTTCATCTACAACACTTCATCTACAACACTTCATCTACAACACTTCATCTACAACACTTCATCTACAACACTTCATCTACAACACTTCATCTACAACACTTCATCTACAACACTTCATCTACAACACTTCATCTACAACACTTCTTTTACAGCCCTTCATCTACAACACTTCATCTACAACACTTCATCTACAACACTTCATCTACAACACTTCTTTTACAGCCCTTCATCTACAACACTTCATCTACAACACTTCTTTTACAGCCCTTCATCTAGCACACTTCATCTACAACAATTCTTTTACAGCCCTTCATCTAGCACACTTCATCTACAACACTTCTTTTACAGCCCTTCATCTAGCACACTTTATCTACAACACTTCATCTACAACACTTCATCTACAACACTTCTTTTACAGCCCTTCATCTACAACACTTCATCTACAACAATTGTTTTACAGCCCTTCATCTACAACACTTCATCTACAACACTTCTTTTACAGCCCTCCATCTACAACACTTCATCTACAACACTTCATCTACAACACTTCATCTACAACACTTCATCTACAACACTTCTTTTACAGCCCTTCATCTAGCACACTTCATCTACAACACTTCTTTTACAGCCCTTCATCTAGCACACTTTATCTACAACACTTCATCTACAGCCCTTCATCTACAGCCCTTCATCTACAACACTTCATCTACAACACTTCATCTACAACACTTCTTTTATAGCCCTTCATCTACAACACTTCATCTACAACACTTCTTTTACAGCCCTTCATCTACAACACTTCATCTACAACACTTCATCTACAACACTTCATCTACAACACTTCATCTACAACACTTCATCTACAACACTTCATCTACAACACTTCATCTACAACACTTCATCTACAACACTTCATCTACAACACTTCTTTTACAGCCCTTCATCTACAACACTTCATCTACAACACTTCATCTACAACACTTCTTTTACAGCCCTTCATCTACAGCCCTTCATCTACAACACTTCATCTACAACACTTCATCTACAACACTTCATCTACAACACTTCATCTACAACACTTCTTTTACAGCCCTTCATCTACAGCCCTTCATCTACAACACTTCATCTACAACACTTCATCTACAACACTTCATCTACAACACGTCTTTTACAGCCCTTCATCTACAGCCCTTCATCTACAACACTTCATCTACAACACTTCATCTACAACACTTCATCTACAACACTTCTTTTACAGCCCTTCATCTACAGCCCTTCATCTACAACACTTCATCTACAACACTTCATCTACAACACTTCATCTACAACACTTCATCTACAACACTTCATCTACAACACTTCATCTACAACACTTCATCTACAACACTTCATCTACAACACTTCATCTACAACACTTCATCTACAACACTTCATCTACAACACTTCATCTACAACACTTCATCTACAACACGTCTTTTACAGCCCTTCATCTACAGCCCTTCATCTACAGCCCTTCATCTACAACACTTCATCTACAACACTTCATCTACAACACTTCTTTTATAGCCCTTCATCTACAACACTTCATCTACAACACTTCTTTTACAGCACTTCATCTACAACAATTCTTTTACAGCCCTTCATCTACAACACTTCATCTACAACAATTCTTTTATAGCCCTTCATCTAGCACACTTTATCTACAACACTTCATCTACAACACTTCATCTACAACACTTCATCTACAACACTTCTTTTACAGCCCTTCATCTACAACACTTCATCTACAACACTTCTTTTACAGCCCTTCATCTACAACACTTCATCTACAACACTTCATCTACAACACTTCATCTACAACACTTCATCTACAACACTTCATCTACAACACTTCATCTACAACACTTCATCTACAACACTTCTTTTACAGCCCTTCATCTACAACACTTCATCTACAACACTTCATCTACAACACTTCTTTTACAGCCCTTCATCTACAGCCCTTCATCTACAACACTTCTTTTACAGCCCTTCATCTACAACACTTCATCTACAACACGTCTTTTACAGCCCTTCATCTACAGCCCTTCATCTACAGCCCTTCATCTACAACACTTCATCTACAACACTTCTTTTATAGCCCTTCATCTACAACACTTCATCTACAACACTTCTTTTACAGCACTTCATCTACAACAATTCTTTTACAGCCCTTCATCTACAACACTTCATCTACAACAATTCTTTTATAGCCCTTCATCTAGCACACTTTATCTACAACACTTCATCTACAACACTTCTTTTACAACACTTCATCTACAACACTTCATCTACAACACGTCTTTTATAGCCCTTCATCTACAACACTTCATCTACAACACTTCTTTTACAACCCTTCATCTAGCACACTTCATCTACAACACTTCATCTACAACACTTCATATAGCACACTTCATTTGAAACCCTTAATCTACAACCCTTCACCTAGAACCCTTCATATAGCACACTTCATTTGAAACCCTTAATCTACAACTCTTCACCTAAAACCATTCATATAGCAAACTTCATTTGAAACCCTTAATCTACAACCCTTCACCTAAAACCATTCATATAGCAAACTTCATTTGAAACCCTTAATCTACAACCCTTCACCTAAAACCATTCATATAGCACACTTCATTTGAAACCCTTAATCTACAACTCTTCACCTAAAACCATTCATATAGCAAACTTCATTTGAAACCCTTAATCTACAACCCTTCACCTAAAACCATTCATATAGCACACTTCATTTGAAACCCTTAATCTGCAACCCTTCACCTAGAACCATTCATATAGCACACTTCATTTGAAACCCTTAATCTGCAACCCTTCACCTAGAACCCTTTATGTAGAAATCTTAATCTAGAACACCTTATGTAGAACCCTTCATGTAAAACACTTCATATGAGCCTTTCATCTAAAGCACTAGTGCAGCAATGCCCATCGTGTGGTTATTTCTAATGAATGTATTGCCATTAACATGCTGCTTTAACATTAGTTTAGCCTTGTTGGCGTGGGTTTATGAGCTGGAGGGACATTAGAGCCCAACAGTTATATAAAATCTTCACTTAGAATCTTACATATCATAATTCTGTTCTTCTGACTCTTCGTGAATATTAAGTTCTTCCATTGTAGATTTTATGTCTTGTGCATTAACCTCAAGTTGTCGCAGCAAAGTTTCCTTCTGAAAAATAACATAGGTTAATCAACATCCTCCCATGGAAATTACTTCAAAAGCCTTAAAGTGTTTTACTGACAATTATTGTCTATGTGACACGAGATTAACTCTTTTTTATATTATTAGGTAAATTGAATTTTTGGATTGGTTGATGTGCATTCAAATTATTTCCCTTATATGGCAGGGTATAAATTGAGGGAGGAAACCAACTCTGTGTCTGGAAGAAACCTGTGACCTTTGGCAAGTATCCGCCAACTCTTCCACAAGGGGCAAGGTGAAAACCACACTCAGAAATGAGGGGCGGGGGGGATTCAAACCTGTGAGAATCAAAGTAAAGGACTGAATATCAATCTGTTGACTGGGGCATCGAGGCCCCCTCCCATGGCCAATAAAACAAAAGAGATAAATGTAGTTTTTTATTTACCTGAAGCTGTAAAAATGGCAAGTTGAAGAATTTATGAAGGTATTTGAGACCAAATCCGTTCCTCATGGAGGCTTCAGCATAGCGAATTTCTCCACCATCACGCGACCTGATGAAGATTCACAAAATGCAGGATAAATGTCACAGGTTTTTTATATTCTCTGAGGCTATTGGTGTTGAACTATGTGTGGTCACACCATTTGTGTTGAACTATGTGTGGTCACACCATTTGTGTTGAAGTATGTGTGGTCACACCATTTCTGTTGAACTACAAGTGCGTTAAACTACAAGTATGGTTACACCATTTGCGTTGAACTATGTGTGGTTACACACCACCCTTGGCCACCGTCCCACCCCTACCCTGAAAGTAATCTTTAACCCTTGGCCACCGTCCCACCCCTACCCTGAAAGTAATCTTTAACCCTTGGCCACCGTCCCACCCCTACCCTGAAAGTAATCTTTAACCCTTGGCCACCGTCCCACCCCTACCCTGAAAGTAATCTTTAACCCTTGGCCACCGCCCCACCCCTACCCTGAAAGTAATCTTTAACCCTTGGCCACCGCCCCACCCCTCCCTTGAAAGTAATCTTTAACCCTTGGCCACCGTCCCACCCCTCCCTTGAAGGTAATCTTTAACCCTTGGCCACCGCCCCACCCCTCCCCTGAAGGTAACCTTTAACCCTTGGCCCCTGGACGACAGAGATTGGCTTGAGACATATCAACTGGTTTATTATCACTATGTACCCAAACCTTGATTCCACTTCATTATGACTGACCTATTCAAGTCCTGAATAAAGTATGTTGCGGTGTCCTCTGCCACTGTCCTGTGATGACCCATATCACGATGATTAGCCAAAACAAGCACTGGAATCACAGACGGTATTCTCTCAAGCTCCTTCTCCACATATGTCCATGTCCTGGCAGTACACATAAAACAACCACTTTGTTAATAAAAATATTCACATACTTTTATTTCATTACTGTAAATTCTTTCCAATTTTGATTTAATTACAAGATTGTGATATGGAATCATAGACCACATGCTCTCTAGCTAGCTACACAAACTCCAGCTACAAGGTCTGTAGTCAAACACTCTCTAGTCTCACACTATCTAGTCACACACTCTCTAGTCACATGGGGGCCTCCGTGGCTCAGTAGGTAGAGCGTTGGACGCTTAATCCAAACAGCCTTCCACCAATGGGCCGCGGGTTCGAATCCCACTTTGGACAATTTTCTGACTGGGTTTTCACTCGAACAACCTACATGTATGTGGGATGGTTGACAGTTAGCAGCGGAAGGTTGTGGGTTTCCTCCAGGCATAGAGCCCGGTTTCCTCCCACAATAAAACTGGCAAAGCCGCAATATAAGTGAAATAATCTTGAGCACGGCGTTAAACACCAAACAATCAATCCAGTCACATGCTCTCTAGTCACATGCTCTCTAGTCACACGCTCTCTAGTCACACGCTCTCTAGTCACACGCTCTCTAGTCACACGCTCTCTAGTCACACGCTCTCTAGTCACACACTCTCTAGTCACACACTCTCTAGTCACACGCTCTCAGCTACAAACTCTCTAGCTACACCCTCTCTAGCTACATGTACACGCTCTCAGCTACAAACTCTTCAGCTACACCCTCTCTAGCTACATGTACACGCTCTCAGATACAAACTCTTCAGCTACACCCTCTCTAGCTACATGTACACGCTCTCAGATACAAACTCTTCAGCTACACCCTCTCTAGCTACATGTACACGCTCTCAGATACAAACTCTTCAGCTACACGCTCTCAGATACAAACTCTCCAGCCACATGCTTTTTAGCTACACGCTCTTCAGTCTTCAGCTTTAGACTCACCTTTGTTTTGTTATGTCAAACAAGATGAACACTCAGATGGAAGTAGACTCACCATTGTTTTGTTATGTCAAACAAGATGAACATTCAGATGGAAGTAGACTCACCATTGTTTTGTTATGTCAAACATGATGAACACTCAGATGGAAGTAGACTCACCATTGTTTTGTTATGTCAAACATGATGAACACTCAGATGGAAGTAGACTCACCTTTGTTTTGTTATGTCAAACATGATGAACACTCAGATGGAAGTAGACTCACCATTGTTTTGTTTTGTCAAACAAGATGAACACTCAGATGGAAGTAGACTCACCATTGTTTTGTTATGTCAAACATGATGAACACTCAGATGGAAGTAGACTCACCTTTGTTTTGTTATGTCAAACATGATGAACATTCAGATGGAAGTAGACTCACCATTGTTTTGTTATGTCAAACATGAGGATCACTCCGTGAGTAGCTTTATATACATCAACAAATTCAGCATCTAAGCATGGTTCCTCAGGCTGAACAATGAAAAACAATATGATATACTTTATCTGAATTTTTCCGGCACTTTTAAAATTAAACAAAAATCCTTAAATGGAAAAAAAAAACCCAGTTATTTAAGGGACCCCTTACACACAAAAAACAGTAGCATTCAGAAATTATCAAATTTTATGAAAAAAGTGCAGATGGAGGAATGTCAGTTTTACTTTGAGATGTTAAAGTTTTGGCTCACTCATAAAGAAATGATTTGTTACTTACAGAACTAGGAGTAGATTCCGTTAACTTTAAACCTTCTGATTTCTTTTTCTTTTTCCCTTTATCTACAACATCCCAGACTTCTACTTTCACTACGTCATCTGTTGTCTTGTAATTCCACTGAATGCTAGCCACCTAATGAAATAACACACAGCCATTAATAGGATATATATATATATGAACACTAAAACACACGGGCACAGGGAAAATCTTCTTGTCTACAAATGAATTTTCTAATTGTGTTAAAAAGAGGTATATCATTTAGACCTTTATACCTCATCATAAATTGTTGTAATAAAGTAAACCTATGATATTTCATTACATGTAGGTTGACGAATAACAGGAAAATTTTGACCCCCCCCCCCTCCCCTTTCCCAGAAAAACCTAGGTAGCGGACCAGTATGTCTTTAACTTGTTCTTTTCACAAGCAATGCTCGGAGTATTGGAGTGTATCAAAGTGTGTAGGTTTAAATCATAAATTAGTCCGAAATATCTGCGAGGATGATGTAAGACATTTTCTGACAGATAGGCCATCATCATCGTCAGAACACATTTGATCAATTTTCTGGGAAAAACCACCTCTCGTTTCTCATCAAAAATATCAAGATTCTCTTCATAACTTTTAAAAAATAAAATTGCTAACCCGTACTTTAATGATTTCCCTTTCTTCTCGCACCAATCTGAAGTCTGTATGTCGACACCAGCCATAGATCTGCCCGGTTAAATCTCACATTGTACCAAACCTTTAATTTAGAAAAGTCGTCATTTGCATACTCTCATTGATACGTCACTATATGCGCGAAAGGTCAACCTGTCACATGACTACCCACTAGCAGGCGATATAGTTCATTGGTCGTGTTGGTTCACGTGACTCCAGCCCGAAGTGTGTCAAGGAATTCCCAGAAAATTGATCAAATGCATTCTGACGATGATGATGGCCTATCTGTCAGAAAATGTCTTACATCATCATCGCAGATATTTCGGACTAATCATACGAGGACCACAGCCTGTAACTTTACAGATTGTGGTTTACCAGTAATGGAGTTTACAATATACCTGGATTTCATCGGTTGGAATATATTCTTCTTTAAACTTCTGTCCTTGAAGGCGATAAAATAAGCAGGTCTTCCCAACATTTCGATCGCCTCGAATCACAAGTTTCACTGAAAAACACAATATTGTTTCTCTACACTACTTTATTTCACATAAAACAGTCTTTATAATAAGATTCTCAGGGAATTCGGAATGCCTTCATCAAGTCAAACAGTTGTCAGCACACTGGCATTTCTTATCCCTCAAATCCTAATAACTGGCACTATGCAATTGCAGGACCCCGCGTATCCCTATACAAGGTGAAAGTTTTCTCTATTTATTTAGAAATGTCTTTATACTATAGCCAGTGTGCTGACAACTGTTTGACTTGATGAAGGTGAGTCCTATTATGACTAAGACTGTTTGATATGTTTATTGGATATAACACCAATCATTTAAACAGTAAAATAAAACCAGTATCTAAGAAATAAGATTAATTTGAAGTCACTTACTGTTGTACTGCACCCCTTTTGCAAATTTCCGTTGCAGCAGGGCCCCCATTGGCTGGAGACCTGGGGGTGGGTTGGTTTTATCCACGGCATTGTTTGAACCTAACAGTCTCTTGAATAACGACATGATTCAAATTTCTCACACCCAAAATAGTAATTGTGTGTTGGAGATTAACATCCCTGGAGGACTCTCTTAACTATTCATCAGGAAGGACTTCTGAAAAAGTATAAACCTCAAAGATTATAAAATCAAAAAGCCACTCTATTAAAAACAATGCACACACTAGCGCTTATTTTAAGAGGAACAATTTTGAATAACCAACAAAAATTCAGAAAAGTAATTAAATATGCATTGATTTTATCAA
This sequence comes from Lepidochitona cinerea, assembly GCA_963971465.1. Taxonomy (NCBI): domain Eukaryota; kingdom Metazoa; phylum Mollusca; class Polyplacophora; order Chitonida; family Tonicellidae; genus Lepidochitona; species Lepidochitona cinerea. Next base: position 2,296,270 of record OZ020563.1, on the reverse strand, counting down.
AAGTTAAAGTGATAAAGATGTCACATAAATTCTGTCAGAGTACATTGAGTTGTTTTACACATCTCGCATGGGAACTAATCCGGACGCGGACAAAGCAACACCTACATGTAAGTTCCCCCTTTTCAGGCGACACAAAAATGAAGATTAAAAAATATGAGATACAGTATCATGCCCCAATATCCAGGTACTGTATATGTAACTGTTCGTCTGTACAGTACCGTCGGCGAAAGCAGGCAAATTTCATGCGAAAAGACTTGACGGACGGCCCTCGATCCGTTTCGCGAGAATTGAAAAGGGCCTATTCACGGTCTTAACGAAACTCTTCATGAGTCCGCTAATGAACGTAGTCCCGTATGAAATGTGTTCTGTAAGCTTTATTTTAAGTTTTTGTCGCTGTAAAAGTTACCCGATAGTGATTATCTACTTCTTGTTATACTTTGAACAACATTTGATTTGAAATGTTAACCTTGATGTTATTTTTGTTACTTAGCAAACCATCGTAAAATGCGCAGTTACTGTACCCTGGGACAGGCAGACGGCGGTGCTTCAATGGATTCCAGCAGAGCGTGTCACTTGATTACTGAACACAAGTCACCCCTGCGGTTGGCGCTAGTTACCTTCACCCCTTGAATAATCATAGCATGCGACTGTATGAATACCCTCTTACATTTATGTTGTTAAATCAGTACTCACATTTCTCAAAAATAATTCCTGAAGGTCAATCAAGCAACGGTTGTTATAGAAAGGCTGCTGGTTATGTATAATTGCCATAACTAATATCAGCAGAGTGGTGACGATCTTTAGATTTTGCTTTACTGTTCACCAATCAACCTCCTGTAGTTTGAACTCAGACTGTGAACATCTGTTATATTGACACTCAAAGAAGTGTTTTTCTTTCGGTTTGTTTTTTAAATGCGTGAATATAAAATAAATGCATAAGGTTTAGACAACTCAACAAGTCAATCAATGAATTTTAGCAATGTCTATAGGACAATATGAAAATAAAATATATTTTTTCTTTCCGTTTAGTCTTTGAATGACCATTATCATTTATCTGTTTTATACGAGTGTTTTTTTTATTCTGACCTAAATACAAGTTGTAGAAACAAACTGAACTGGAATGGTGACTCGGACTTTATCGGCCTAATAAGAGGAAGAAACTCGCTAAAAAGGTAGGCGTTCGCCCTTTTGCTGTTGTGACTTACAGAAATAAAGGAAATATCTCTGCTGGTGTTTCTATAACAACTGTTTTGGCGTATACATCTTTTCATCCTAGGCCTTCGCCCGAATTTAAATTCTTATTTTGACGATTGAGCAAGTTTATAACACAGCATTTATTTAAAAAGTAAATTACGATAAACTAATGTGGAAGCAATTCGGGAGAAAGTTGATGTAACAGTTCTGAATCTTTTAAATAACCCATGTGAAGTTAAACGTCAGAAAATCAAATGATAATCATTTATGTTTTTCTCAACAGGTTGTGTTATCAAGAAGCCGCTCAATTATGTTGGAGGGGAGGGGGCGGGGGTATTTATGGGCTTATACCTCGTGTTAATCCTGGAGTCTCAACAGCTTATACCTACCATAATTCGTTCCTCTTCATATATTAGCATTCTTTTTACTGAAGTTGTTGATTTTTTCTATGCTTTTCACATCAAATCAAAATACTTACTGTTCCTGGTTTCTTCATTATTACAAGGTCGGCATTTAATATACGCCACGCCTCGTAATGTATACATATATTTATTTGATAAAACACTAGTATGTACAGTCTTCAAATGGTTATTTATATCAATAAACAACAGATACAAAAATCATGGTGTTATATTTTGTTTAAATCCAGACTCTTTTTCCATAGCTGGCTACAGCCATCGTTACAGCTTCTTCAATCTGCAGGTTTAGACTCCTCCAGAGGTACGTATTTCAAGAATTAGTTGCTCCTGTTTGTCTTCCATGAGGACACGGACTGGAAATACAACCAAATATTGTTAAATTGCAGAAGATTAAATGGAAAATATGGAACAAACAACGGTCAATATGTCAGTACTCCTACAGTAGTCTGCCCACGATATTTTGGTACACTTCAATGTCCATCATTCTGATGTGCACGATATGCCACCTCAGACATTGACCTAAGAAAAACAAAACAAATAAAAAGAAATGAATAAATTATACAATGTCACAAATAACTCAACCTTCTTGCTAGTTGACTTTTTAGAGCATTACTCAGTGACCGACTGACATTAGACATGTGGTACAGTCAGCCCACCCAAACCTAACATTGTACACAATCAAACAAATAATTCCTGCACAGCAAATTATTTAGACTGATTTTTAGTTTATCCACATTCAGTGAATTATTTGTTATTTACCAGGCTTTCTTTCTTAGTGTCTGAATGGTTTCATTTTCGGATGAACTTTCGATTCACTGTCTGTAGGGCCTATTTTAGAAAACGATTGAAACCCTGCACTTAAGAAACTGTAAATATACGAACTGAACGCTGCTACATGAGTGACAGAGGTGAATAAACCAGACAACTACATGTAATACTCTTGAATCTCATAATAAATATAGAAAGTCTTAGACCTATCGGTGATATAAAAAATACTATATTCATGTCGGTACTGAAATTAATTGTCCATCCATCAAAATGTGCAGTGAGAAGGAAATATATTAATCGCAATGCTAAGGGTTTGTAAAATATCGACCGTTAAATAAAATATTGGGGTTTCGCAACAACAAATAGGGTCTCTAAAGGTCACCTTCCATTACCGTAGGTCTATATGCCTAGAGAAATACCAGCCATACGGTACTCACTTGGCAAAATAGCCAATTCACTATTAAAAGGTAAATATTTTACCTAAGTAATTTATAATCTGACATTATTTGGGTATGTTTATCGACCAATACATATCAGAACATCAACGTAAAGGTAGTAGATATTTAAGTTGAGTTAAAACATTGCCTACGTTGCTCGATAAAACAAAGCGTCCCTGGTCCTGCTCCGTAAAGTATGTGGGATGTCAGGCATAAGAAAAACTGCTTGCACGGTTTATCTGTTAATTATTTTGATGACATTCCTTTCTTTACATTTTATGAGAATAATTGGTAAACTGTTGAATCAGACACGTTTTCTTTATTAAATTCTTTTTCTAATGCATCGTAAAGATTCGGAGTTCACTGTCTTGTTTTCCATGCGGACCTCATTTACACATCGTTGACACAAAACAACAACAACAAATTACAGCGGGTGAACAGAAGCTTTGAAAAACATTGTAAATTGACACAAATCTGTACAAAAATAATGTTTTTCTTGAAGAGATTAAATACATCTTGTCATCTTGTACAACAAACCGATTTAGTTGACAGTTGGAGTGAATGGACTGGCTCCGGCGATAATCTGTTTACTGTCACGACGGGAGCTGACACGCTTATCAATACTCACCTCACCGGGCGGCCCGAACTACTTGCAAAATTTGATATTACCCTCCGCTTACTAAGTCTCATCCAGCTGTGAGAATTTACGTGAATTCAGGATAATTCATGCGAATTTACTGCGTTGGCATTTGCCGGCTTTCGCCGGCGGTACTGTACATTTTAATGCAAAATTAAAAGAGTCATGATTAGATATTACTGTTTAACTTACTGAGTGTGTAGTTGGACCAGCCAGTCATGAGTGGAAAGACTTTTTCACAGTGCAAATTGTATAGGAGGATGTGTTTATGATGTAATTGTATCGCCCTTGCTTATGAAAACAGACTATTAAGAATTAAGACTGCCTTGATGTGACGTCATACAGGACAAATTGTAGAATTACAGAAAAATATTAATAATTGGTTGGAGTGGGATTCCATCCCGGGCCACATTGATAAAATATATATATAAGTAAAAATATATATAAAGTGTCAAAATGATTTTTTTCACCAATGCTCAAACAGAGCAAATAAACACATTTTCAATCTGAAAACTATTATAGACTCTCTTGATTACCTTCAATATGACCTTTACTTGGAGAACAGAAGTATACAATTCAAATGAACGGCGTCACTTTTAAAAGGTCGTAATTCTTGTCTAATGGGACAAGAAGGATGAGGAGCAAAATCTAATCTTGGTCACTTATTTCTCTTACCAGACAGCAATTAGATTTTCGTAAAACAGATCTGTGACCATACACATCGCCAAACAACAAAATTTGTTAAGTTTAAATTCCCTTTACGTTATCACCGACCTTCCCCGACAGCCGTTAACTTGTAGTGGCGAAATTCACTGCTAACAGATTTTAAGGTCACATATGATGGTTTAGCTCTACCAAAGGGATTAGAAAAGAAGCTTTCGGACAAAATTTTAGTTGAGTAATGTTTAAAAATTGCGAGTTCTCATTTTTTTTAAATTCCGAGAGCAACTCTTAGATTTTTCAAATGCACCCTATGTTGACGTGGTATTGAAGAAGCCTGTGTGGGCGTATCAGAATAACTTCAATCCACGCAACATATTGCGGACTAGGAGTGCTTGCCCCCCTGAATATCATAAAATATTTATGACAGACCATTTGTTATACTTATAGACATTTATTAGAAATAGGTTTTCAAAGTGACGGACCTATTCATATCCTGTCTGTTAATTCAAGATTTCAGGTTGAAAACAATTATGACAGAAATGTGTATTAGGCCAAAACTACGGATGCCTATTAGTATTAGTGTCATGAGTGGGATTTTGACTTTTCCAGTGTTTTTCCGTCTTTAACAGCATTTTGCACAATTGGAAACTTGGTTTTGAGAGGAGAGATTCTGCATGTCGAAGAAAATCAAGCGTGTATCATAAGAATCATACCTTTAAGTCGAACGATTTGCAGAGATAGTCGAAAAACGCATGTAAACTGTCAAACCACCGCGGTGGGAAACTTTCCACCGGAGAAAAGGTTCTCACCACGGAGAAAAGGTTTCAACCACAGAGAAAACTTTTCTCTGCGGTGTAAACATTTCTACCAAGGTGGAAACCTTTTCACCGCAATGATAACGTTTCCACCGCAGTGATAACGTTTCCACCGCAATGGAAATGTTTCCCTTCTGATTTGACAGTTAACATGCGTTTTTCGACTCTCTCTGCAAATCGTTTTACTTAAAGTTAAAGGTATGATTCTTATGATACACGCTTGATTTTCTTCGACATACAGAATCTCTCTTCTCAAAACCAAGTTTTCGCTTGTACAAAATGCTGTTAAACTACGGGAAAACACTGGAAAAGTCAAAATTCCACCCATGGCACTAATAGGCATCCGTACAAAACTGGGGATGAAAGCCATCTGCAACAAACACCATGAAATAACAAACCCTAGCTCACCAATAGACGTGGGCTCCCTCTCAACTGTCATCCCAGGCCAAGTGGACACTGTGCACCCATGATGAAAAAAACCGCGACAAAAATAAATCCACGAAAAGTGTAATGCACCAGATAGACTGCCAAATATAGGAGTAGAATTCTATGATGTGATTATATTATTGTGTGATATTCTTCTTCTGATAGGCAGCCTAAGACTTGACTAAACAACTCTGTTTACAATTTGTAACAAAATATGTAGGAATATTAACTTGAAACAAATGCAGAATTCTACTTCCTTTTCCTTCGCGCATGTCGAGGAGTGAAATATGTTCGCCACCAAATGCATCGTCTGCTATGGAAAAGTTAGATTAAATCAAAGTAGTACTGTATCCATCCAGAAACTTGTCAGTCGCCTTTTCTTTTCCTCTCCGGAGGTAAAAGGTAAATTAGGCAGACTGTGACTCTTTTTAAACCATGCGAGCTAAACAGGATTTAGACTGTAGTGTTGACAGTGTCAGCCTACAGTGAGCCATAAGGGTCCTAGTTTTCGAGGGCACATGTATCAGATCAGTTAACGAGCTTACACAACATCACACACCATGTCATCAATATACTTTGGCCAAAGAATTTAGATATTTCAAAACACAGTTTCTCGAAGCAATGGGGGGGGGGGGGGGATTATCATACAATATAAATTATAATTATAACCTGAGGCCGTGAGGGTACCTATTTGAGTTAATACCGAGGGTCTCCCGTTTACACATAAAAAACCCGCCGCTCGTATATCCCGCACTGCGCAAAAATTATGTTTTCTGGACCCCCCCCCCCCCCCCTACCTCCCCCTTAAGAGAGGTTGTCCACAGAGAATTTTAAACAAAATTAAAGCTGGAAATGTTTTAATGCTACCCATCGCTTGTGACAAGAGCGCAGCCTGCCAGCTGTGGCCTATATTATATAACTATATAACTGTTTTTAGCTTTCGTAAAGTATCGTGGGTAACTATAAACCTGTCCACTCATTCATAAAGTTACCCCTCTGTTCTTGGGGCGATGGTCAGATGGTCACAGTCACTATAGTTGACTATGGCATGCCAAAAGCGGAAATATTCAGCATTTGTCAACTACTTTTTTGACTTCAGCATCAAAAATGTTCAGAAATCTGTATACCTTTTTAATTCATCCAACACATAGAAAATAAAAAAACAGTACATGGAAATTCGTTTCAACAGCTGAGCTGTTTTTGTGTGTCAAAAAATAATGTTAACTATGTTTGTTATAAATCTATCCCAAGAAACACGTAACTCTGTCTAGACAAAAACTGATAAATAAACTGATATCATTTTGGGTTCAATCTATTCTATTCTATCTATCAATCTTTGTATTCGTTTGCATATCTGCCTCAATGACAAAGCGAGGAAGGAACTGGAGAAATTGTACATCGTCGTTCAACGGTGGAGGCATTTTCCTCGGGCAAGACCTACATGTATGACCATGCCATCATCAATTTATGGGGTCTCGTTTTTTGTGTCGCGTGCAACATTTTATATTTTCAATCTTTCAACCGTTGAAGTGTTTTCTTTGGGATAACCTTAACAGTTCAGCCGTTGAATGATAAATCGCACATGTTGAATCCATTTCTGGAGGTACATGTAGTTCTTTTTTATTTATTTGTGGAACCAAATGAAACAACATACATTGTACGCGTATAATACTTATTATATACAAAGTCAATATATCTTGAATAATAAAAGAGACATATTTTTTATATCCTGAATAATAAATAAAGACAGCTTTGAAATGTGCTTGATGCTGAAGTGAAATTTTGATGCTAAAGTAAAAAAGTAGTGGAATGACAAATGCTGCTTTTTTCCCGCTGCTTGCCATAATTGACAACTTTGGTTAGGTTTAGTTATGTTTCAGTAACACACGGTAAGGGACAGGGTTTATTGAGTCATGTTTATTGGCATATAAGGTTATGTAATAGTTCTATGATGTATATAAGATTTTCTCTGATATTGTCAACATTAAGTTGCTTAAATGAGATGCATTGGGTGTAGAACAATCACTGGCAAAGGTTCCTTGCACTCACTCAGTTTAGTCTGTTATATATGTTGTTGTCTCTTTTCTTACTATTACAGTGCCTCCAACTAGTTTTACAAGCCGTAGCCATACCTGTGGAAATCTCCAGCTATCAGATAAAGGAAAACAGGTGACAATATGTGGCTGGCTGCAACATCAACGCCTCGATCAGTTTTTGATATTGAGAGATTGGGATGGCGTTACACAGGTCATTATACCTGAAGATAAGGTACTTATAGGCTAGGTTAGTAGGTAGAAACTGTCAAAATAATGTTGGCAAGTGCAAGTGGCTTCAATAAAGGCAAGCTGAATAACTTAAGCGTTGGTCTTAATTAAAAAAACGAAAAATAACGATGTAAACAGTGAGATTTTATGCTGCTCGAGCCACAGAGGTAACGATCTGTTCCGGTAGCCTGTTGTTGTAAAACTACGGAAACGAAAATCTGTTACCCATCATGAAAGCTAGTATATGGTATGATACAGTGTATATAACGAAACTAACATCGGTACCGGTTGGTCCCCAGCGTTTCAATATACGGAACCGATTCAGTGTTTTTGACTGACACCGAAATTTTGTGGCCTGAGTCTGTGCGTTAAAAAATAACAATGTTATCTCTCCTTAGCTTAATGTTGATAACGATTCATTCAGATGAGAATAATTTATTATGTGGGTGGGTGCATGATGTGTTTCTGATATAAAAGACAGGTTACCAGTCAAACAGAATTTAGTACTTTCTCTTATCATGTTTATGAACACTAAAACGCACGGGCACAGGGAAAATCTTCTTGTCTAAAATAACCAAAGAGACAAGTTTCTAATTGTGTTAAAAAGTGGTATATCATTTAGACCTTTATACCCTATCATAAATTGTTGTAATAAACTATATGTAAACCTATGATATTACATTAGGTTGACAACTGACAGGAGCTTGGCCTTAGTCAGTATAGTACTCTGGGAAAGTGGTGTGGGGGGGGGGGGGGGACCAACATTTTCACTGTCTTTTCCCATGACCCTATAATATATAGTGTGACGACATTCTTACCATAGCTTAAGATGCATAAGCATTGTCAATATAAATACAAAGTGTTCCAGATAATTCTACTGACTAAGGCCAAGCTCCTGTCAGTCGTCAACCTAATGAAATATCATAGGTTTACTTTATTACAAGAATTTATGATGGGGTATAAAGGTCTAAATGATATACCTCTTTTTAACACAATTAGAAATTTGTCTCCGTGGTTATTTTAGACAAGAAGATTTTCCCTGTGCCCGTGTGTTTTAGTGTTCATAAATATATAAGAAGATTAAATAGTACGGGAAGGAAAAACTTAATAAGGCACTAAGGGTGTACTTCCAGATCCTTTCAAGCAAGAAACCTCAAAAAATTTTTTTTTTAGGCAGCCATCATAGATTATGGTTATTAAATAAAAGTAAGTTTAAATATCTTTTTTACTACATATTTCAGAATGTTGTTTTTGTTTTACAGAGAAGATGTATTCCAAATCTATCATTAGAATCAGTAATACAGGTCCAAGGTGTAGTTCAGGAGAGACCTATTCAACAGAAAAACCCGGTAAAAGATTCATTAGTCTTGGCACTTTTTAAGAAATATCTGCTAATGTTTGTGGTTATGCCACCTGAAGTAACATTTTTAATGAAGTGTTTTTCTATACATGTAGGTCATATGACCATTAATGCACCTTTCCTGTGATTGTTTGTCTCCCGGCCTAGATGAAGTATTTTACAATACTATACTGCTACACCAAAAAACAAAATATAGGTCAAATTCATTTCACTCACTTTGGCCTCACTTTGGTGGTCCAGTGGGTTAGAGTGATCCTCCCTCAGTCCCACATAGACCTTCCATCTACGCGGCTCAGGTTTGAATCACACTCAGACCAAGTAAAAATTGAAAAATTTATGAGTGGAGTTTTCACCGAAGGTCGAGGTTTCCTGCCCCACTAAACCTAAAAACGCCTCAATATAAGTGAAATAATCCTAAGTGTGGCGGAAAACATCAATCAATCAAAGTCTTTGTATTTCAAGAAAATTGTTAATTTTATTGAAGCAAAGTCAGGATGTTTTGATGCAAAAGTAGCTTTGAAAAAGTGGTGTTGAAATGGGCAAAATTAACCCCTAATGTTTCTCCTCATTGGGATCCTTCATAAACTTTACTTGAGAATAAGAACAAAAACAGTGAAATATGGGTTTGGTACAGTCTGAAGTTCTGAAGGGTTTTTTCCCCATTTAAATTAGCATAAGCTGCAGAGTATAAAAAAAATTTGGTTGAAACAGAATTACTTGTTTGTCATTTTATCAAGAAGCATAAAAAGAGAGAGCTAGCTTTGTGATACTGATCTTAAATATGTATGTTAAAGAGACCCTAAACCATACCTGTCCAGTACATCCTGTCTGTGTGAATTTAGTCCATTCTTACAGGTTACTCTCAGCTTGTACTGATATTATTTATTTCCATGGCAATCCTTTGGTTTTTCAAGGGGCTAAAATGCAATTGTGATGTTTTTGCTTGACATTTTCAGGCATTGAAAACTGGAGACATAGAGATTAAATTAGAAGATCTGACCTTGCTAAACCCATGTAAACCCAAACTGCCTTTCAATATACAAGATTTCCATAAGGTCTGTACCATATCCAACAGAATTACATGTAATTACTTAATATCTGTGTGACCTTGAGAGAGGTAAGCCAATCAATTTTGTGATAGTTCAGTCTACAGCAGGAAATTCAACAAAGTACCCTTCTCTATGATTGTTGTCCACCAGGTACAGAAATTGGGTTTGCATGGACATTGGGCCATTTCTGTGCGACCCACAGATCATATATAGAAGTAATGTGGTCTACCAGTTCAATTGTCCAGGTTGTGATGAAAGTTACGTGGGGAAAACGGAGCGCTGTCTTTCGACAAGACTAAAAGAACACTCCAACTGCCGATCCCATAGTGAAATTTTTAACCATATTCAGCAATGTGAAAACTTCCAATTCATTGAAAGTTTACTTAATATGCCTTCAAACATTGACAAACTGAAACCTATCCCTATTGAATCATTTTTATTCCAAAATACCAAAGTAATTGATTCATCAAACAACTGGAATGAGTTATTTAAGGAAGCTCTCTCTCTATCAGGAGATTAAAACCGCCCCTCAATCATGGAATTATGGCTACAAAAGAACTCTCTTTATTTCGTTAATCTCTGTTATAACTTATTGTGTACTTTATTCCAATACGCCACCTATCGCCAGAAGCGCGCTTGTAATAATCCTTTATTTAAACTCGTTTGTTATTACTATCTTTTCAAGACCTGTTAGCCTTTCAATTACTTATACATAATAAATATATGATTTTAATTAAGGCTGTTTATTTACTGAATCTATTTTTTTTTCACTCTCTTCCTTCTTTTTGCTCATTACAGATATATATATCTTTATATACATACAAACATTTATTTTATTTTTAGTTTTTTTTTAACTTTACCAATTATTACTGTGAATGTATGCATAGGACCTAGCAGAGTTTTCAGTGACATATGTTTACTTAATTTATTAGCCTGGCTGGGTATTAGGGGTGTAACGATACATCAATGCATCGATAGTATCGATACAAGGAGCTTTCGATACGCGTATCGTATCGTCAGTCGCATATCGTGATACGTTATTAAAGGGAAGTAACTGCGTTATTAATAAAGATGCAAGAGTGTTTTAATATATTTTATTCGAATTTGAGTTTTGTTACAGCTTTGCGTTGTGCCATTGATCAGTGTGTGTTCTGGTTGACAAGATTTCTGTTATAAGATAAAGCTGAAATTCTTAATTTTACTCTTGTTTTGTTGATAAAGATATAGGTTTGTTAGGTGCTTTACCCAACACTCAGATGAATTCACTTATATTAAGTATTTCATGTACACAGATATAACATATTATATTATATTGAAGATAAAAGAGTTCCATATGTATCGTGATACTATTGTATCGTGACCGTGTATCGTGATACGTATCGTATCGTGAGATTTCTTGCGATACTCAGGCCTACTGGGTATTATGACTGACCTTTAGGACCCTGATCTATTGTAACAAAATTTTAATCTCCCTTGCCTTCTTAGTGTCCACCATCCTATAGTTCTATTCTGTCTTTTCTATATAAATGCACACTGTCTTTTGATGTACTCATAATTCTCCTGACGATGACTTAATTAAAGTGGAAACATTGAGATTACACCATGAATAGAGTTTCCTTACTACTTTATTATGTTGTTTTTGTCACTTGAGATAACGCTATGGTACAAGACATGTTGTTTTGATCACTTGGGATAACACTATGGTACAAGACATGTTGTTTTGATCACTTGGGATAACGCTATGGTACAAGACATGTTGTTTTTATCACTTGGGATAACGCTATGGTACAAGACATGTTGTTTTTATCACTTGGGATAACGCTATGGTACAAGACATGTTGTTTTTGTCACTTGGGATAACGCTATGGTACAAGACATGTTGTTTTTATCACTTGGGATAACGCTATGGTACAAGACATGTTGTTTTTATCACTTGGGATAACACTATGGTACAAGACATGTTGTTTTTATCACTTGGGATAACGCTATGGTACAAGACATGTTGTTTTTATCACTTGGGATAACACTATGGTACAAGACATGTTGTTTTTGTCACTTGGGATAACACTATGGTACAAGACATGTTGTTTTTATCACTTGGGATAACACTATGGTACAAGACATGTTGTTTTTATCACTTGGGATAACACTATGGTACAAGACATGTTGTTTTTATCACTTGGGATAACGCTATGGTACAAGACATGTTGTTTTTATCACTTGGGATAACACTATGGTACAAGACATGTTGTTTTTATCACTTGGGATAACACTATGGTACAAGACATGTTGTTTTTATCACTTGGGATAACGCTATGGTACAAGACATGTTGTTTTTATCACTTGGGATAACGCTATGGTACAAGACATGTTGTTTTTATCACTTGAGATAACACTATGGTACAAGACATGTTGTTTTTATCACTTGGGATAACGCTATGGTACAAGACATGTTGTTTTTATCACTTGGGATAACACTATGGTACAAGACATGTTGTTTTTATCACTTGGGATATAAACGCTATGGTACAAGACATGTTGTTTTTATCACTTGGGATAACACTATGGTACAAGACATGTTGTTTTTATCACTTGGGATAACACTATGGTACAAGCCATGTTGTTTTTATCACTTGAGATAACACTATGGTACAAGACATGTTGTTTTTATCACTTGGGATAACACTATGGTACAAGACATGTTGTTTTTATCACTTGAGATAACACTATGGTACAAGACATGTTGTTTTTATCACTTGAGATAACACTATGGTACAAGACATGTTGTTTTTATCACTTGAGATAACACTATGGTACAAGACATGTTGTTTTTATCACTTGAGATAACACTATGGTACAAGACATGTTGTTTTTATCATTTGAGATAACACTATGGTTCAAGACATGTTGTTTTTATCACTTGAGATAACACTATGGTACATCTTGGGATACAGCTATGTTGTTGTTATGTTTAGGTAAAGGAGTCCCTAAGGATGGAGTATCGTTATTTAGATTTAAGAAACACAGAATTACAGAGAAATCTACGCCTTAGATCACAACTTGTCTGGAAAGTACGAGAGTTTCTCTGTAAACAACATGGTAAGTACCGCCTAGCTTTAACAAAAATACATCTTTTTATTTAATGTTTATAAAACTGATATGATGTCTACAAGGGTAAGAAATTGTATTATTTTCAATAAAACGGTTTTACGTAAATAGCAGTTGCAAAGTGACATAAACTGCTAAAATTCAGGGACAATTTCAGTAATGATTATCCTTATTTCAATCCTTGAGGGGCTTTTAAAGGGGACTTGAACTATCAGAATTTTGGCAGCTCATGTAAGTATAAGGACTAAAATGAAGTATTCAACATCTAATGAACTTTTTATGGAACATTTCTAAACTCAAGAAGATAATATTGAGTACTTTATTCCTTATCTGTTTTTACCTAGGGTTTGTTGATGTTGAAACTCCAACATTATTCAGGAAAACACCGGGGGTAAGTTGTGTTTGGCAATTTAAATTGATAGAAGTTTACGAGTCTGTATTCGTTCTGCAGATTGAATAAAATATTCAATATGAGGGTAAAATTGCTCAATATTTTAAAAAAAAATGTATTCAAAGACTAAAACGCAGCAAGTTCCACATCATCTGGACCTTTTTATTCACTTGGAACAAATTTAAATGATACAAATTTGGATGTATGATGATGGAAAAAAACAGTGTTAGAGTCGATGTCCACAGTCTGCTGGCATAGTGCATGCATTCAGGGGAGACAACTGACATTTCCTTATATTCCCTATAGAGTTGTCTCCTCTTAAGATATTTAGTAATGATTCTCAAAGGTTTAAGAGTGATTTAAAGACATTTTCTTCAAATGTTAGACCTACTGAATAAATTTTCTAGCTCTTTGAAATAAAAACTAATGATGAAATGTATTTTCAGAATCTAGACATCTATTTGAACAGATTCAGTTGTGACAGAAGTCTATGAATGGGGAAGTGTGAAACGTCCCATAACACCATATTCAGGGCATTGACGCCTTTTGACCCAGAGGTCACCATAAACGGCGCCCTCTCTCAGTTAGTCAGAAACTGTGGCTTTTCTTCTCTTCCTCGTATGAACTACTATGGGATGCATAAGAAAAAAAATTGCAAATGTTTTAGATGTGACAACAGTACTTGATGGAGCAAAAGTTTAAGTTTCCGAAGAACTTCATATAGTTGAAAATAAGACAAGGAGCCTTGTTTGGAACGATCGAGTCGAAATTTAGATATTGCAGTTGTGTACTCAGTAAAGCTTTTATAAGAACCATCGCATTCTCCAAACTGAGGTTACTGAGATTGCCAATAGATATGATAGTCCAGTAAGTGGAGAATGAATTTATTTTTCTGATTTGAAATTGCGCAACTGTTGACAGTTATAAAATATACAGCGTATAAACGTCACATAATGTAGTATAAGCAGGCTAAACGCGCCAGTGCCCTGAATATGGTGTAATGGGACATTTCATACTTCCCCATTCATTGACTTCTGGTTGTGATAGATTAGTCTTTGTATTTTTTGCAGGGGCACTAGCTCCAATGTTTATAATTTACTCAGGATTGAGCAAGAAAATAATAGGGTCATTCCATGTCAAATCTGCCAAAAACATTTTTTCTGCTGCAAATTGCCATGTGCCTATATAATATTAATCAGGCATCAAATATCTCCTTTACCTATCACAAGACCTGTGGCAGGCCACTGAAAATAGAACATTTAACAGATGCGCTGCATAAAACATGATTTTTGGAGTCATATATTTCAAAAACAATTGAAGCTAGTGCTTTTTTGGTACCATATTTAGAAAATACCCTGTAGGTAGATTTTCAGACATATACCCTTCTTCAGTGAGAAATTACAGCCATCCAAATACACTGTACCATTCCAAAGCTCATTTTCACTTCGCGAGTGTCGAAAATGAACACCATGGGGTGTTTTTAAATGTCCATATCTCAGAAACTACTTGGAATATTGGGCTATAACTTGGCAAACCTTCCTAATACATGGCAAAGAATTTGTTAGAATTTTTCCAAGAAAATCGCAGTGGGTCAGCACAACAGCCGGCTGAAAAGACATGGAATTACCCAATAGCCCGGTTGGAGTACCTTTGCGCGATTATCCGTCTATAAATTGGAGCAAGTATATATTTGGTATTAATGACCACTATAGTGTTGATCTAGAAGACCAAGACCTTATGTTTTGGATGAACTTTAAACATGTTCTTCTGACAATTCCTGAGAATAGTCAAATTTGAAATGTTCGCTTCCATTCCAATAGTTTTGTATATGTTTTAACAGTTATATCATTAATTAGGTAACCGTCAACAAGTTGAAGGTTTATTATTAAAGATAAGAGGTATTGTTTCAGGGAGCCAAAGAGTTTGTGGTACCATGCAGACATCCTGGTCAGTTTTACAGCCTTCCTCAAAGTCCACAACAGGTACATGTACACTTTTCTTCTCTCCCATTCATTGGCTGACCAGTTTTCTGTCATTTTGTTTATCATCTGTTGTTACAAATCATTTTTGCCTAACCATCTAATCAAAAAAAATTCTTCTATCAGTATCCCATGGGTTTGAAACCATAACAGTAATTCTCATTCTTTAAAGAGGGTAGCATACAGAAAAGTTCACATCCATATTATTGAGAGTGCACAGTTTAAGCATCAATCAGAATCTTAAATCTTTTTTTCCTCCGCCTTACTTAGTTTGGGGGGATATTGAAACGGGCTCCCTTCGTCAGTCTCTCCGTCCGTCTGGCTGTCACTATTTCGTTTCCGGAGCAAAACTCGAAAATTATTAGACATGACTCAATCAAACTTGGTGTAAGGAACAATCATCATATGCAGATGTGCCTTGTGAGGTTTTCAACTTTTTGACAATTTTATTTTTTTATTTTTGGCTGTTTCCATGGCAGAACTCGAAAACTATTAGACATAATTGAATGAAACTTGGTGTATGGAACAATCATCAAGTGTTGATGTGCCTTTTGAGGTTTTTATTTTTTTTTATTTTTAATCATTTCCATGTAAACATAACTTAGAAATTGAGTTTCTAGAAAACAACCAGAAAACTATTGTGTATGTTCTCAAGTAAGAAACTCATCTTATTCAATCCTTTATGGTACTTGGGTGAAATGCTATAATCTGAAGGAGAATGAGATTAAATTTATGTCCAATAAAGATTGCTAAAAGTCGGGTACTGGGTAGGTTGACTTTTCATATTTAGGTGATCATATTCAACGTTCTTCAAATATTCTCCAATATTTTTTTCCTGAGGCAGGGGATATAATCGACAGTGCTTGTTGCTGCTTACTTTGGATTTAAACTACTACTCAGGTTGATGGGATTTTTTAGCGGTTGGAAGCTTTAAAAAGCATAAAAAACATCAATTCTAAAACCAAATATGCGTTGAGTTTCAGTTCAAACAGTTATTGATGGTTGGTGGGATTGATCGCTATGTTCAGATAGCCAGGTGTTACAGAGATGAAGGAAGTAAACCTGACAGACAGCCAGAATTCACTCAGGTCAGTGACCTTCCATCACAAAACCTTGCACATGAAGGAGGTGACTCAGAGCTATAGTATCTCACACAAACCTTCCATCACAAAACCTTGCACATGAAGGAGGTGACTCAGAGCTATAGTATCTCAGCCTGACACAAACCTTCCATCACAAAACCTTGCACATGAAGGGGGTGACTCAGAGCTATAGTATCTCACACAAACCTTCCATCACAAAACCTTGCTCATGAAGGAGGTGACTCAGAGCTATAGTATCTCACACAAACCTTCCATCACAAAACCTTGCTCATGAAGGGGGTGACTCAGAGCTATAGTATCTCAGCCTGACACAAACCTTCCATCACAAAACCTTGCTCATGAAGGAGGTGACTCAGAGCTATAGTATCTCACACAAACCTTCCATCACAAAACCTTGCTCATGAAGGAGGTGACTCAGAGCTATAGTATCTCAGCCTGACACAAACCTTCCATCACAAAACCTTGCTCATGAAGGAGGTGACTCAGAGCTATAGTATCTCACACAAACCTTCCATCACAAAACCTTGCTCATGAAGGAGGTGACTCAAAGCTATAGTATCTCACACAAACCTTCCATCACAAAACCTTGCTCATGAAGGGGGTGACTCAGAGCTATAGTATCTCACACAAACCTTCCATCACAAAACCTTGCTCATGAAGGAGGTGACTCAGAGCTATAGTATCTCAGCCTGACACAAACCTTCCATCACAAAACCTTGCTCATGAAGGAGGTGACTCAGAGCTATAGTATCTCACACAAACCTTCCATCACAAAACCTTGCACATGAAGGGGGTGACTCAGAGCTATAGTATCTCACACAAACCTTCCATCACAAAACCTTGCTCATGAAGGAGGTGACTCAGAGCTATAGTATCTCACACAAACCTCCCATCACAAAACCTTGCTCATGAAGGAGGTGACTCAGAGCTATAATATCTCACACAAACCTTCCATCACAAAACCTTGCTCATGAAGGAGGTGACTCAGAGCTATAGTATCTCACACAAACCTTCCATCACAAAACCTTGCACATGAAGGAGGTGACTCAGAGCTATAGTATCTCACACAAACCTTCCATCACAAAACCTTGCACATGAAGGGGGTGACTCAGAGCTATAGTATCTCACACAAACCTTCCATCACAAAACCTTGCTCATGAAGGAGGTGACTCAGAGCTATAATATCTCACACAAACCTTCCATCACAAAACCTTGCTCATGAAGGAGGTGACTCAGAGCTATAGTATCTCACACAAACCTTCCATCACAAAACCTTGCACATGAAGGAGGTGACTCAGAGCTATAGTATCTCACACAAACCTTCCATCACAAAACCTTGCTCATGAAGGAGGTGACTCAGAGCTATAGTATCTCACACAAACCTTCCATCACAAAACCTTGCTCATGAAGGAGGTGACTCAGAGCTATAGTATCTCACACAAACCTTCCATCACAAAACCTTGCTCATGAAGGAGGTGACTCAGAGCTATAGTATCTCACACAAACCTCCCATCACAAAACCTTGCTCATGAAGGAGGTGACTCAGAGCTATAGTATCTCACACAAACCTCCCATCACAAAACCTTGCTCATGAAGGAGGTGACTCAGAGCTATAGTATCTCACACAAACCTCCCATCACAAAACCTTGCTCATGAAGGAGGTGACTCAGAGCTATAGTATCTCACACAAACCTCCCATCACAAAACCTTGCTCATGAAGGAGGTGACTCAGAGCTATAGTATCTCAGCCTGACACAAACCTTCCATCACAAAACCTTGCTCATGAAGGAGGTGACTCAGAGCTATAGTATCTCACACAAACCTTCCATCACAAAACCTTGCTCATGAAGGAGGTGACTCAGAGCTATAGTATCTCAGCCTGACACAAACCTTCCATCACAAAACCTTGCTCATGAAGGAGGTGACTCAGAGCTATAGTATCTCACACAAACCTCCCATCACAAAACCTTGCTCATGAAGGAGGTGACTCAGAGCTATAGTATCTCAGCCTGACACAAACCTTCCATCACAAAACCTTGCACATGAAGGAGGTGACTCAGAGCTATAGTATCTCACACAAACCTTCCATCACAAAACCTTGCTCATGAAGGAGGTGACTCAGAGCTATAGTATCTCACACAAACCTTCCATCACAAAACCTTGCTCATGAAGGAGGTGACTCAGAGCTATAGTATCTCACACAAACCTCCCATCACAAAACCTTGCTCATGAAGGAGGTGACTCAGAGCTATAGTATCTCACACAAACCTCCCATCACAAAACCTTGCTCATGAAGGAGGTGACTCAGAGCTATAGTATCTCAGCCTGACACAAACCTCCCATCACAAAACCTTGCTCATGAAGGAGGTGACTCAGAGCTATAGTATCTCAGCCTGACACAAACCTTCCATCACAAAACCTTGCTCATGAAGGAGGTGACTCAGAGCTATAGTATCTCACACAAACCTTCCATCACAAAACCTTGCTCATGAAGGAGGTGACTCAGAGCTATAGTATCTCACACAAACCTCCCATCACAAAACCTTGCTCATGAAGGAGGTGACTCAGCTATAGTATCTCACACAAACCTTCCATCACAAAACCTTGCTCATGAAGGAGGTGACTCAGAGCTATAGTATCTCACACAAACCTTCCATCACAAAACCTTGCACATGAAGGAGGTGACTCAGAGCTATAGTATCTCACACAAACCTCCCATCACAAAACCTTGCTCATGAAGGAGGTGACTCAGAGCTATAGTATCTCAGCCTGACACAAACCTTCCATCACAAAACCTTGCTCATGAAGGAGGTGACTCAGAGCTATAGTATCTCACACAAACCTTCCATCACAAAACCTTGCTCATGAAGGAGGTGACTCAGAGCTATAGTATCTCAGCCTGACACAAACCTTCCATCACAAAACCTTGCTCATGAAGGAGGTGACTCAGAGCTATAGTATCTCACACAAACCTTCCATCACAAAACCTTGCTCATGAAGGAGGTGACTCAGAGCTATAGTATCTCAGCCTGTCACAAACCTTCCATCACAAAACCTTGCTCATGAAGGAGGTGACTCAGAGCTATAGTATCTCACACAAACCTCCCATCACAAAACCTTGCTCATGAAGGGGGTGACTCAGAGCTATAGTATCTCACACAAACCTCCCATCACAAAACCTTGCTCATGAAGGGGGTGACTCAGAGCTATATTATCTCACACAAACCTTCCATCACAAAACCTTGCTCATGAAGGGGGTGACTCAGCTATAGTATCTGACACAAACCTTCCATTGATGAGTTGCATACACGGATCCCACTGTCCTAATCACAACATCGATCAATTGGGGTTTTCACTTGAAGGCCATATGCAGATGATTTGCCAAGTACCTGTTGAATGAAGGGTGTTTCTTCCCTCAACGCAAAATTAAACCTCAATCTTCCCCACAAAACCCATCGAGATCTGCATATAAGCTTGTGTAGCAACAGCAGTAGTTACTACCTGAATAGGAGTTCTCTCCCTGCCACTGACAATCTAATGTTCACTCCTGCTGAATATAGTGGCCATACTTGGTGTCGGGGAGTCTGAGCTGTCAAAAGCAGCTTTTCTACCCTATTATAAACTGGTCAGGGCCAAACTCCCCTGTCTGTCTTCTATCTAGGTTTTTCTGGGGGCGGAAACCAAAATTTCCTTTTTCATGATCCTATGGGGGTTCAATTTCAGTCTGCCGATATTCTTGCCATAGCTTAAGTGAAATACTGAGGCTCAGTGGCTTTGTCATACAACTTATGATGGGGTATAAAGGTCTAAATGATATACCGCTTTTTAACACAATTAGAAAGTTGTCTCCATGGTTATTTTAGACAAGAAGATTTTCCCTGTGTCTGTGTGTTTTAGTGTTCACAAATATATATCAAGAAGCTGCTATCCATATTATTTGTTTTCCTTCTTCATGTATCGTACTGTTAATATGTGTTTTTTTTTCTCTGTCAGGTTGATATAGAGATGTCTTTTGTTGAAGCTGATGATGTGATGAGTGTTATAGAACAAACGTTACATCATTGTTGGCCGTCAGAAATCGGAGTATTGAATATTCCCTTCCCTAGAATGTCATATGAGCAGGCGATGACCAAATATGGTGTTGACAAACCAGATACAAGATTTAGTATGACTGTAAGTTACTTAGGGGATAACCGTGTTGAATTCGAGGATCTGAGGCGGTTAATGCTTGATTTAACGGTCGCAAATTTAGTTTTACCGGCGACGCGTTAGCTAGGAAGTTTAACGGTCGCAGTTTAACGGTCGCAAATTTAACGGGTATTTGCGACCGTTAAATCAAGCATTAACCGCCTCAGATCCTCGAATTCAACACGGTTATCCCCATTCTAATCCAAATCCACAGTTACATTCCGATAAGTTCGTTCAAAGTGATGAAAGATTAAAATGTAGGTCAGTTTTCGGAGATTCCCCAAGATTAGCCAAGTCACTCCGTCAGCCAGTGACACATCCACACAATATAGTTTCTCCACAACGTCAAAATTGTTGCAAATATTTTATTATTTTATTTACTTGTAATTTAGGTTTTAATATCAACAAACAAAAAAACAACGACACTGTGTTGATGCGTTTAGACGACATTTATTCATTTATCCAAAGAACGCTGTGTTCAGTTGCTAGGTAGTATGAAAGGAGTTATCCCCCTTTACGACCTAGTTTTCCTCGGACAAAAAAACAATGAATAAATAAAATTAAAATCGTTCTTGTGTTCGTTGGAATCTGTGATTTTGTAATTTTTGAATCTGTGATTTGGGTTTCAAACCAACTTTACTACTTCAGGACGCTTCCTCCAGCTGATCAAGTTCGTCGCTTTAAAGAACACGAAAGCGACGGGCCTCGCCAGAAAACTGCCCACCCTCTCTCGAGGGACCATCTCGGGGGAACTGTCCTGCTTCCTCAGCGGACTCCCCTGACGGAACACCGAAGACTACACAAGCTGCGCCATCGTTGACCGTATCAAGGCAGTGAACGCGCGAAGATTCAAATTCAACTATTGTATTCATTAATTCAGATTTCAATTTTAAGGATTCAAGGGAAATTATGAAATCATCGCTGGACTAATGTGTCTCGCTGTCAGCTGTAGCCATCCATGATTTCTTCTGCATAGCAACCGCAGCGACGCGTAGTAATACCGATTAGTAAAACGATGGAACACAATTTGCGGCATATAAAGCTAAATTTATATGTCTCAAATTATCTGACGTTAGCCAATCAGAATACGCTAACACATTTATTTGGATTAGAATTAGGGGATAACCGTGTTGAATTCGACGATCTGAGGCGGTTAATGCTTGATTTAACGGTCGCAAATTTAGTTTTACCGGCGACGCGTTAGCGTAATGGTATGCCCAAATTTTCGCTGGATCAGTCCCTGCACCCAGACTGGACATTGACCCAAACCAACCACCCAGACTGGACATTGACCCAAACCAATCACCCAGACTGGACATAGACCCAAACCAATCACCCAGACTGGACATTGACCCAAACCAATCCCCCAGACTGGACATTGACCCAAACCAATCACCCCGACTGGACATAGACCCAAACCAATCACCCAGACTGGACATTGGGTCAAATAAATCCCTCAGACTGGACATAGACCCAAACCAATCACCCAGACTGGACATTGGGTCAAATAAATCCCTCAGACTGGACATAGACCCAAACCAACCACTCAGACTGGACATAGACCCAAACCAATCACCCAGACTGGACATACCCAAACCAATCACCCAGACTGGACATACCCAAACCAATTACCCAGACTGGACATACCCAAACCAATCACCCAGACTGGACATTGACCCAAACCAATCACCCAGACTGGACATTGGGTCAAATAAATCTCCCAGACTGGACATAGACCCAAACCAATCACCCAGACTGGACATAGACCCAAACCAATCACCCAGACTGGACATAGACCCAAAACAATCACCCAGACTGGACATAGACCCAAAACAATCACCCAGACTGGACATTGACCCAAACCAATCACCCAGACTGGACATTGACCCAAACCAATCACCCAGCCTGGACATAGACCCAAAACAATCACCCAGACTGGACATTGACCCAAACCAATCACCCAGACTGGACATAGACCCAAACCAATCACCCAGACTGGACATTGGGTCAAATAAATCCCTCAGACTGGACATAGACCCAAACCAACCACCCAGACTGGACATGGACCCAAACCAATCACCCAGAATGGACATAGACCCAAACCAATCACCCAGACTGGACATTGGGTCAAATAAATCCCTCAGACTGGACATAGACCCAAACCAATCACCCAGACTGGACATTGACCCAAACCAATCACCCAGACTGGACATTGGGTCAAATAAATCCCTCAGACTGGACATAGACCCAAACCAATCCCTCAGACTGGACATTTGAGCCCCACCCCATGTGTTCCAATATCTCTTTGGTCTGGTGTGTAATTTGATCTTCCTCCAAGCTGTACTGTGTAATCTTACACTCCTCTATTATATACACTCTATCTAACTCTAATTAAACATTAACTTGTTGAGCTATCTATTTTCCACCCTTATTTAACAAGCTTTCTGACCATATCAAATCCCACTTTATTTACCTCCATGTTAAAAGTGGCATCACCTACCAGAATGAGGATACTTCTCCATTTAAACAGAATGTTGAAATTAACAGCTATTTTTCTCAAAACTTGAAATTCAGAAGGTCTTTAGTGCTTGTAGATGACAGTCTCTTGCTATCATGAAAATCAAAAAGTGTGAATTTTGCCAGCTCTTGACACTTTGAATAGTCAACACATATATCTTTATTCAATTATATGAAGTTGGAATAAAGTATTGAGTGAGGCTGTGTAGGGGTGTGTAGTATTGGTTGAGGCTGTGTAGGGGTGTGTAGATAGTTTACAAACACTGGAATGCAAACTTCTACATATAAGCCTCAAAGTGCTGACTGAACTAAAATTATACAAAATCTCATGAATATTTACCTCATCATCCTTCGGATACCCATCCAGTATATGATTGCAACACACATATAATAAATCAAAATTATACATAGGACTTTAATTGAGTTTATAACTGACACTGATTGACCCTGAACAAATCCCGGTCCAGGTTGAGAATCAAACTCATGACTTAAGGTTACCGCCCCACCTTAAACCAAGCCCATTGGAACATGTATATTTAAATTTTTCATACACAATGAAGTTTTTTATAGTGTTTCGAAAGCAAGCTGCAATCATCATCAGTGAAATTAGTAAATAACCGACACTGCGTTTAATTTAATACTGAATATTTTTTGTTCACAGATTCATGATGTTTCAACAGTTTTCAATTCGTGTGAATTCGGACTATTTTCCAGTGCTTTAATCAGCGAGGATAGCTCTGTTCAAGCAATTAATATCAAATCTTTAAATGTAAGTTCCACTGCATGTTGTATGTGGGTACATGTCTGTATGATGACATACCCAAGTAAAACTTGTTCTTTCCTGTTCAAGTAGGATTTTAAAAATAATGAAACTGCTAAAATTTTATTTTAGTTTATTTGTTTTGTTTTAGTTTTAAGATTACTTTTTTGTCTATTTTGAACTTTGAATCACACAACGTATGCAGTAAATAGGATCAAGGCACACCCTTTTGGGGTTACCAGTGAATGGTCCATAGATCCTGATTGCCTTTTCTGGCAAATGTCTTGATGTATTCTTGACATAACATAAATCCCAATTTCCTCCAAATGTATACCCTGATTTCGTCCCGACATAGACCCTGATTTCCTCTTGACATATGCCCAGATTTCCTCCTTGCATAAACCCTGATTTCCTCCCAACATATATCCTGATTTCCTCCCAACATATATCCTGATTTCCTCCCAACATATATCCTGATTTCCTCCCTGCATAAACCCTGATTTCCTCCCAACATATACCCTGATTTCCTCCCGACATAAACCCTGATTTCCTCCCTGCATATATCCCGATTTCCTCCCAACATAGACCCTGATTACCTCCCAACACAGATCCTGATTTCCCCCTTGGTATAGATCATGATTTCCCCCTTGGTATAGATCCTGATTTCCCCCTTGGTATAGATCCTGATTCTCCCCTTGCTATAGATCCTGATTTCCTCCTGGTATAGATCCTGATTTCCTCCTGGTATAGATCCTGATTTCCCCTTGGTATAGATCCTGATTTCCCCCTTGGTATAGATCCTGATTTCCCCCTTGGTATATATCCTGATTTCCCCCTTGGTATAGATCCTGATTTCCCCCTTGGTATAGATCCTGATTTCCCCCTTGGTATAGATCCTGATTTCCCCCTTGGTATAGATCCTGATTTCCCCCTTGGTATAGATCATGATTTCCCCCTTGGTATAGATCATGATTTCCCCCCTGGTATAGATCCTGATTCCCCCCTTGGTATAGATCCTGATTTCCCCCTTGGTATAGATCCTGATTTCCTCTTGGCATATATCCTGATTTCCCCCTTGGTATAGATCCTGATTTCCCCCTTGGTATAGATCCTGATTTCCCCCTGGTATAGATCCTGATTTCCCCCTTGGTATAGATCCTGATTTCCTCTTGGCATATATCCTGATTTCCCCCTTGGTATAGATCCTGATTTCCCCCTTGGTATAGATCCTGATTTCCTCCTGGCATAGATCCTGATTTCCCCCTTGGTATAGATCCTGATTCCCCCCTGGCATAGATCCTGATTTCCTCCTGGGATAGATCCTGATTTCCTCCTGGTATAGATCCTGATTTCCTCCTGGTATAGATCCTGATTTCCCCCTTGGTATAGATCCTGATTTCCTCCTGGTATAGATCCTGATTTCCCCCTTGGTATAGATCCTGATTTCCTCCTGGCATAGATCCTGATTTCCCCCTTGGTATAGATCCTGATTTCCCCCTTGGTATAGATCCTGATTTCCCCCTTGGTATAGATCCTGATTTCCCCCTTGGTATAGATCCTGATTTCCCCCTTGGTATAGATCATGATTTCCCCCCTGGTATAGATCCTGATTTCCTCCTGGTATAGATCCTGATTTCCCCCCTGGTATAGATCCTGATTTCCCCCTTGGTATAGATCCTGATTTCTCCCTTGGTATAGATCCTGATTTCCCCCTTGGTATAGATCCTGATTTCCCCCTTGGTATAGATCATGATTTCCCCCTTGGTATAGATCCTGATTTCCCCCTTGGTATAGATCCTGATTCCCCCCTTGGTATAGATCATGATTTCCCCCCTGGTATAGATCATGATTTCCTCCTGGTATAGATCATGATTTCCTCCTGCCATAGATCATGATTTCCTCCTGCCATAGATCATGATTCCCCCCTTGGTATAGATCATGATTTCCCCCCTGGTATAGATCCTGATTTCCTCCTGGTATAGATCATGATTTCCTCCTGCCATAGATCATGATTTCCTCCTGCCATAGATCATGATTCCCCCCTTGGTATAGATCATGATTTTTTCCTGGCAAATATCACGATTTCCCCCTGGCATAGATCCTGATTTCCCCCTTGGTATAGATCCTGATTCCCCCCCTGGTATAGATCCTGATTTCCCCCTTGGTATAGATCATGATTCCCCCCCTGGTATAGATCCTGATTTCCCCCCTGGTATAGATCATGATTTCCCCCCCTGGTATAGATCATGATTCCCCCCTTGGTATAGATCATGATTTTTTCCTGGCAAATATCACGATTTCCCCCTGGCATAGATCCTGATTTCCTCCTGGCATAGAGCCTGATACCCTCCCCCCCCCCCCCACCTCTTGGTATAGATCATGATTTTTTCCTATCAACTATCATGATTTCCTCCTGGCATAGATCCTGTTTCCTCCCTGAGGCATGGAATATAATCCGGCAGGCTGTCTTATCAATACTGAGAAATAAGTCATCACCACAAAGTCAGTTTTTATGAACAACCCAAGCTTCCGGCACCTGTGCTGGTGTCTTTATCAAGTACAGTACATTCTAATAACCCTGTAGAAGTGTCTAAAGCTTGTGTTGTTTACAAAAACTTATCATGTTAATGGAACCTATATTTCAAGAGAGTTTCAACTATCTTTAATTCATTGAATTCAAAGAAGGGAATGTTTTTATTTTCAGAAATGTTTAACCAATAGTGCAATGAAACAACTTAAGAGGATTGCTAAAGAGGAATTTGAACAGGTATAACTTTGATTCTGTTTATGTATTGTTTTAATATGCTGTGTTTTACAACATGAGCTGATTATTCTGATTATTTTCATAATTTTCCATCGTTGAAGTTGAGCATTTGAAGTACCTTGAAAAAATAAAGTATTGACGTTGAGATAAAAAATATCGGCAAAGCCAGTTATCCATACGAACAAAATTCAGGTTGGGGGTTTCCTTCTGGCAATGAGACTGATTTCCTCCACCACTAAACCTGGCAATTCCACCATGTAAGTGAAATAATCTTGAGTGTCATGTGAAACATCAATATCAACAAACAATTAGCAAATTCTGTTTCAAGGGAATTTTGCCTCTTTAGGATTATGATGAGTGAGAAAAGAAGTGTACACCCTCCTTCACATGGTTTTATTGTTTCTACATTAGTTAGAAGTAATATGTATTTATGAGCACTACAACACACGGGCACAAGGAAAATCCTCTTATCTAAAATAACCATGGAAACGAGTTTCTAATTGTGTTAAAAAATGGTTAAACCTTTTTACCCAATGATGGGTTGTTGTAATAAAACCAAAACCCATGATATTTCATTACGTTGAAGACAGACAGAAATTTTGCTTTGGGGTGTAGACTTTTCTGGAATAATTTGTTATGTCATGTCATGTCTTGACATGTCACAAACCAGGCTTGCGCAACAAGTAAGTTTGTCATGTCTTGACATGCCACAATAGATGGGTTGCACAACAAGTAAGTTTGTCATGTCTAGACATGTCACAAACCAGGCTTGCACAACAAGTAAGTTTGTCATGTCTTGACATGTCACAAATCAGGGTTGCACAACAAGTAAGTTTGTCATATGTCTAGACATGTCACAATAGATGGGTTGCACAACAAGTAAGTTTGTCATATGTCTAGACATGTCACAAATCAGGGTTGCACAACAAGTAAGTTTGTCATGTCTAGACATGTCACAAATCAGGCTTGCATAACAAGTAAGTTTGTCATGTCTAGACATGTTACAGTAGATGGGTTGCACAAAAAGTAAGTTTGTCATGTCTTGACATGTCACAATAGATGGGTTGCACAACAAGTAAGTTTGTCATATGTCTAGACATGTCACAATAGATTGGTTGCACAACAAGTAAGTTTGTCATATGTCTAGACATGTCACAAATCAGGGTTGCACAACAAGTAAGTTTGTCATGTCTGGACATGTCACAAATCAGGCTTGCATAACAAGTAAGTTTGTCATGTCTAGACATGTCACAGTAGATGGGTTGCACAACAAGTAAGTTTGTCATGTCTTGACATGTCACAATAGATGGGTTGCACAACAAGTAAGTTTGTCATATGTCTAGACATGTCACAAACCAGGCTTGCACAACAAGTAAGTTTGTCATGTCTTGACATGTCACAATAGATGGGTTGCACAACAAGTAAGTTTGTCATATGTCTAGACATGTCACAATAGATTGGTTGCACAACAAGTAAGTTTGTCATATGTCTAGACATGTCACAGTAGATGGGTTGCACAACAAGTAAGTTTGTCATGTCTAGACATGTCACAAATCAGGCTTGCATAACAAGTAAGTTTGTCATGTCTAGACATGTCACAAACCAGGCTTTCGCAACAAGTAAGTTTGTCATGTCTAGACATGTCACAAATCAGGGTTGCACAATAAGTAAGTTTGTCATGTCTAGACATGTCACAAATCAGGCTTGCATAACAAGTAAGTTTGTCATGTCTAGACATGTCACAAACCAGGCTTGCATAACAAGTAAGTTTGTCATGTCTTGACATGTCACAGTAGATGGGTTGCACAACAAGTAAGTTTGTCATATGCCTAGACATGTCACAAACCAGGCTTGCGCAACAAGTAAGTTTGTCATGTCTAGACATGTCACAAATCAGGGTTGCACAACAAGTAAGTTTGTCATGTCTTGACATGTCACAGTAGATGGGTTGCACAACAAGTAAGTTTGTCATATGTCTAGACATGTCACAAACCAGGCTTGCGCAACAAGTAAGTTTGTCATGTCTTGACATGTCACAGTAGATGGGTTGCACAACAAGTAAGTTTGTCATATGTCTAGACATGTCACAAACCAGGCTTGCGCAACAAGTAAGTTTGTCATGTCTTGACATGTCACAGTAGATGGGTTGCACAACAAGTAAGTTTGTCATATGGCTAGACATGTCACAAACCAGGCTTGCGCAACAAGTAAGTTTGTCATGTCTTGACATGTCACAAATCAGGCTTGCATAACAAGTAAGTTTGTCATGTCTTGACATGTCACAGTAGATGGGTTGCACAAGAAGTAAGTTTGTCATATGCCTAGACATGTCACAAACCAGGCTTGCGCAACAAGTAAGTTTGTCATGTCTAGACATGTCACAAATCAGGGTTGCACAACAAGTAAGTTTGTCATGTCTAGACATGTCACAAATCAGGCTTGCATAACAAGTAAGTTTGTCATGTCTTGACATGTCACAGTAGATGGGTTGCACAACAAGTAAGTTTGTCATATGTCTAGACATGTCACAAACCAGGCTTGCGCAACAAGTAAGTTTGTCATGTCTAGACATGTCACAAATCAGGGTTGCACAACAAGTAAGTTTGTCATGTCTAGACATGTCACAAATCAGGCTTGCATAACAAGTAAGTTTGTCATGTCTTGACATGTCACAGTAGATGGGTTGCACAACAAGTAAGTTTGTCATATGTCTAGACATGTCACAAACCAGGCTTGCGCAACAAGTAAGTTTGTCATGTCTTGACATGTCACAATAGATGGGTTGCACAACAAGTAAGTTTGTCATATGTCTAGACATGTCACAAACCAGGCTTGCGCAACAAGTAAGTTTGTCATGTCTAGATATGTCACAAATCAGGGTTGCACAACAAGTAAGTTTGTCATGTCTAACCATGTCACAAATCAGGCTTGCATAACAAGTAAGTTTGTCATGTCTTGACATGTCACAGTAGATGGGTTGCACAACAAGTAAGTTTGTCATGTCTTGACATGTCACAATAGATGGGTTGCACACCAAGTAAGTTTGTCATGTCTAGACATGTCACAAACCAGGCTTGTATAACAAGTAAGTTTGTCATGTCTTGACATGTCACAGTAGATGGGTTGCACAACAAGTAAGTTTGTCATGTCTAGACATGTCACAATAGATGGGTTGCACAACAAGTAAGTTTGTCATGTCTTGACATGTCACAATAGATGGGTTGCACAACAAGTAAGTTTGTCATATGTCTAGACATGTCACAGTAGATGGGTTGCACAACAAGTAAGTTTGTCATGTCTTGACATGTCACAATAGATGGGTTGCACAACAAGTAAGTTTGTCATATGTCTAGACATGTCACAAACCAGGCTTGCACAACAAGTAAGTTTGTCATGTCTTGACATGTCACAATAGATGGGTTGCACAACAAGTAAGTTTGTCATGTCTAGACATGTCACAAACCAGGCTTGCGCAACAAGTAAGTTTGTCATATCTTGACATGTCACAAACCAGGGTTGCACAACAAGTAAGTTTGTCATGTCTTGACATGTCACAATAGATGGGTTGCACAACAAGTAAGTTTGTCATATGTCTAGACATGTCACAAACCAGACTTGCGCAATAAGTAAGTTTGTCATGTCTAGACATGTCACAAATCAGGGTTGCACAACAAGTAAGTTTGTCATGTCTAGACATGTCACAAATCAGGCTTGCATAACAAGTAAGTTTGTCATGTCTTGACATGTCACAGTAGATGGGTTGCACAACAAGTAAGTTTGTCATGTCTAGACATGTCACAAATCAGGCTTGCATAACAAGTAAGTTTGTCATGTCTTGACATGTCACAGTAGATGGGTTGCACAACAAGTAAGTTTGTCATGTCTTGACATGTCACAGTAGATGGGTTGCACAGCAAGTAAGTTTGTCATGTCTTGACATGCCACAATAGATGGGTTGCACAACAAGTAAGTTTGTCATATGTCTAGACATGTCACAAATCAGGGTTGCACAACAAGTAAGTTTGTCATGTCTAGACATGTCACAAATCAGGCTTGCATAACAAGTAAGTTTGTCATGTCTTGACATGTCACAGTAGATGGGTTGCACAACAAGTAAGTTTGTCATATGTCTAGACATGTCACAAACCAGGCTTGCGCAACAAGTAAGTTTGTCATGTCTTGACATGTCACAATAGATGGGTTGCACAACAAGTAAGTTTGTCATGTCTAGACATGTCACAAATCAGGCTTGCATAACAAGTAAGTTTGTCATGTCTTGACATGTCACAATAGATGGGTTGCACAACAAGTAAGTTTGTCATGTCTAGACATGTCACAAACCAGGCTTGCGCAACAATAAGTTTGTCATGTCTTGACATGTCACAATAGATGGGTTGCACAACAAGTAAGTTTGTCATATGTCTAGACATGTCACAAACCAGGCTTGCGCAACAAGTAAGTTTGTCATGTCTAGACATGTCACAAATCAGGCTTGAGCAACAAGTAAGTTTGTCATGTCTAGACATGTCACAAATCAGGGTTGCACAACAAGTAAGTTTGTCATGTCTTGACATGTCACAATAGATGGGTTGCACAACAAGTAAGTTTGTCATGTCTTGACATGTCACAATAGATGGGTTGCACAACAAGTAAGTTTGTCATATGTCTAGACATGTCACAAACCAGGCTTGCGCAACAAGTAA
Source organism: Lepidochitona cinerea (assembly GCA_963971465.1). Taxonomy (NCBI): domain Eukaryota; kingdom Metazoa; phylum Mollusca; class Polyplacophora; order Chitonida; family Tonicellidae; genus Lepidochitona; species Lepidochitona cinerea. Next base: position 2,264,725 of record OZ020563.1, on the reverse strand, counting down.
GTTTGTCATGTCTTGACATGTCACAATAGATGGGTTGCACAACAAGTAAGTTTGTCATGTCTAGACATGTCACAAATCAGGGTTGCACAGCAAGTAAGTTTGTCATGTCCTGACATGTCACAAACCAGGCTTGAGCAACAAGTAAATTTGTCATGTCTTGACATGTCACAAACCCGGTTTCCGCAGCATTAACCGCTCTCATGTGTCTCTTTTTTGTGTTACTTGCCGGTCAGGAAGAGCCACACATTAAACCACCATTAAAAGGGTGGGATAATTATTCTCTGTGGGCCATGTGACCGCGGACCATGTGACAGGTTGACATTGTATGAGGAGAGTTTGAAATCTGTCAGGCCAATTTTAAAGTTTTCTTCTTATGAAGAGGGATTTGGTAGATTTAGAATGAAATTCGAACAAGTTAATGAGTAAAATGAACTAAGGAATGCTTTAAATGTGTGTTGAAGGTATATGTGTTGTGTAAAATCTAAAAGGCAGGTAGGATTAATAGATATTTCAAACTGGTTTAAATCTGATAGCCGAAGTCCTTCCAAATAATTCATTTATAATTCGTAACAAGCGCAACATGTAAGTGTGTCATATGTCTAGACATGTCACAAACCAAGATTGCACAGCATGTAAGTTTGAGGATGGACTGTATGGGTTTTTGATCCCTTGTATGCTATACACTGTATATACACAAAGAAAAAAGTTAAGCAACCCCCCCCCCCCCCCCACCCCTGAAAAGTCTGCACCGACTGATAAAATCATTGGTGTGGGGAGAAACTGATGTTTCAACCATCCAGTGAGATTTTGGATCTGCTGAAGGGGTAACTGCATGGATTTGAATTCTTTAGAGCACATTTGGGATAGGATGGGCAGAAACATTCAAGCCTTAGAGCCACCTGTACAAAATCTGCAGGAACTGGAAGCTGCATTACATCGGTATTGGTGACAGTTACCCCTTCAACAGATCTGACGTCTCACTGGAGGGTTGAGACCCAGGCTGGAAGCTAATGGAAGCTATATGCGCTATTGACCTTCTGCTCTATGGATGTGCTCTACACACTCAAAGTGACATTTTTACTTCAATATGTTCGGCCTGTGAAGCCAGATGGAAGTTTCAGACTTACAAGCATCTTTTTATTTTGTTAAAATACCCTTTTGATTTGGCTAAGGATAACAGTGTTTTACAGCTCTAGTCCTATTAAAAATAGGAACAGTATCCTGGCTCTAGCCTAACGTCCTGCAGCAAATCCTACAATGTATCTGCTAAGGTTTGCATTTACAATAAACATCCACCATATCTTTCTCAATTAGAACGAACTACTTAAAGTGGCATTAACTAAAAAAAAATGATATTTTTTCGTTTACATTGTAAACAGAATGTGGAAATTCTCGACTATTTTTCTCAAGACGTACAATTCACAGCCTATTTAGCTAGTGCTTCTAGTCTCGAGAATGTATGATAAACTAATGTAGGCTTGGAATGAATGAACGTTCTTCCCATTTTGTTTACTTTTGGAACACTATTTCGGCTCATATAGGCTGTATGAGATTTTCTCATTCCAATACAAATCATTTAGTTTTCCGAAGACCTAGCTTCAAAGCCTCTTACTGTTGTGGCAACCATGTCATTTTCGCTTTCACCCCTTCAAAACCAAAAATTTTGAGTGAATTTTTCACTTGAATGCAGTGAAATAATCCTGATTGCGGCGTAAATCACCAATCAATCAATTGATCTAATGAGAAAGACGTAAATGTCCACCCTGTATGATGGCAGGCAATTTTAACTTGGTGAAATAGAAATTGTAAGCTTCTGACCTAAGAGAGAAATCCAGAAAGAAGAAAAAAATGTTAAAACCTTTGGCCCTCTGTGATTTAAGTGGACTTATCAATGACCCCCCCCCCCCCCCCCCCCCCCTTCCTTCGGCTGTTCCTTGGAACATTAAGGGTAGATTTCTAATGGTTAAACACCAGGATATAAAACAAGTAGATCTGCATATTTAGTATTAATTTATATAAGCATAAACATGATATGTACATGTACTCTATTGACATAGGCTGTGTTTTAAATTAAACTTTATATAACAGAGCGTTTATTAAAATGACAGGAGTTGCCAGAATTTTGACAATTTTGGAGTTCATTGTGTTGGAATTTTGAATACTTTGTTTACAAGCTGGTCTAACTTGTTGCAGTAGTCTGTTTGACGTTTGTTAACAAAACCAATTTACACGAACGTACTACAGCTAAAACCACTAAAATTAAACATACACACATAAGACATGTCCAGTTAAGTTTAGAATGTATAAATGAGGGTGAAAAACAAATAAGAATCGAACAACATCACCTATCAGTGTCGGTTAACCTAAGTACATAAAATGCTGTAAAATGTATACTACAAGCGGGTGCTGCAAATGGTATAACTGGAATTGAAGAAAAAGAAGAGTCTAATGTACAAACAATGTCATACCCATTCCATCTTGGTGTCCGTTTTCTGTTGATGAGGTATATGACCATTAGAAAGAGGAAGAAAGTCAGGTCTTGTATACAGTGGTAAACTTGCACTTTGATATAGAGCTGGGTTGCTGGACCTGCGTTTGTATGTAACTAAGGGCAAGTCTAAGTAGTCCCCTAATCCAGGGTCGTTTTGTCTACGCCTTCTAGCTGTGCCATAAGCATCCAGAATGTGTTGATCAACGCCGTAGGAATAGGGAAGGTTGGCTCTGTTAGCTGATTGTCGCCTCATGGGTGCCAGTCTCGGCTGATGGGCATTCTCATTTCTCTTGAAATGGTCGCTATATGTCGGTGGAAGCCTTGCTCGTTGTGGCTCAGCATAAATGGCTTTATGTTCAGGTCTAAAATCCAGTGATCGGCTTCTCCTGATGCGGGGATCTGCTCTCAACTTCTCCATCTGCAGGATGTAGTCGGCGGTTCGACTGAGGGGTAGTCCAAATGTTACGGAGTTACTTCTGCTCAGAGATTTTTTCCTCTTCAATTTTAATTTAAGTTTTTTGATTGGTTTTGATTCCTTGTGTCTCTGTTTTTGGGGGAACTTGTTAAGCTTTGTGTCCTTTAAGATACTATGTCCGTAATGATGTGGATGTTTTCTACTCTTTAAGTTATCTTCATGGTATTGATAACTGTCATCATCTGGGAGGCTGCGAGTTTTTATCCACCGATTATAGAAATGACAGACAAGTGTTACGACGAGACACACAAATAATCCTAATCCTACGAGTGAACATACAACAATAATGTATATAAGTAAATGGTTACATTCAAAGTCTGTCAGTGTAAACTCCCTTATTAAAGTCCCACGTCTTTTATCGGGCTTCTCACACACAAGATTTTTGTTATTTGAGAGTGCAGAACTTTTGGATAAGGAATGAAGCCATAGTTTGAAATCCAATAAATTACAGCTGCAATAGAATGGATTGTTCCCAATATGTAGGACCTTTAAATTTGCCAAGCTTAATACAGTCTGTGGGTCAAAGGTGGAAAACTGATTTGCTGCCAATGAGAGATATTGCAACTTCTCACATCTTGTAAACATTGACATCCTCAACTTAGATATCAGGTTTTGGCTGAGGTCTAAATGTCTCAAGTTTGACATATATCTAAATAAACTAGCGTCTTTAGGGTTAAATGTCAGATGGTTACCTTGCAGAAGTAGGGTTGTCATATTGGTTAAGTAATTGAACGTGTCTTTGTCTATTTGCTCTAAGGCATTCCGACTTAAATCTAGTACGTTCAGATTGTTCATAGCATAAAAAGCTTGATAATGAATGTCTGTGATCAAATTACCTTGTAGGTAAAGCTGCTTAGCATGAATCCAGTTGTAGTTCTTGATAGAGTACAGATAGTTGTATGATAAGTCAATGACTTCAGGAACATGAGGTTTAAATGCCTGGTGGTCAACCTTGGTGATATGATTATGACTGAAATTTACATGCTTTATATGGCGACAGTTACGAAATAGAAATGCATCAATGTCTTTCAGCTTATTATTGCTGAAATCAATGGAGGTCAGCTTTGGAATGTTCACTAAATCCCCGGTGACAATCAGATTGTTTCCAGCTAGATTCAATGTCTTTAGAGATGAAGATATTGTTGACGTTAAATCAAAGTTTTCAATGTTGTTGTTGCTCACGTCTAGACTGTCTAGATGATTTAGATGTGAGAAAGTCTCCTCTTGAATGTTGATAAGAAGGTTATTGGAAAGGTTTAAATGTCTGAGTTCTGTTAGTCTCTCTATGTCTTTATGCTGTATCTTTGTCAGCCTATTATGGGAAGCATCTAGAATCTGTAAATTCTCCAAGTCCGCTAATCCTCCGTGTAAGGAAGTCAACTCATTCCAAGACAAATCAACTTTCTTCAAGCTCACAAGGTAGTCCAAACAGTTGGCTCCAATCTCTTGGATAGAATTATGTGATATTGTTAATTCCTCTAAGCTGGTCTCACTAAAATTTCCTAAGACAGTTTGAATATCTGTTATATTCATATCAATCAAAATGAGACGTTTTATGTCCGAGTTTTCCAGCTGCTTTAGACCAAGTGTTAAATTCTGCATGGATAGCTGTGTATTTCCAGACAGATCAAACTGAAATAAACCTCGTACGGAATCCAAGGCATGATCCTCCAGGCTTTCTATATTACTGTAAGACAAGTCAAGGTACTTCGGAACATTACCATCCCATTTCTTTATCACTTCAAAGCTATTGGCTGGGATATTTTTGAAGTTGTTGTGAGATAAATCCAAGACTGACAAACGCACCATGATTTGAAACCTGATATCCAAATGTGGTGAGAGTAAGTGATTGTGGCTCATATTCAGATGTCGTAACCGGATTAGGAAACGAAAAGACTTTGACGGCAGGATATAAAACTTATTATGGCTTAAGTTAAGGGTCTGCAGATCTGAGTTTGAAGCAAATATATTATCAGGTAGTTCCTCAAGAGAGTTGTCACTTAGATCCAGTGTCTTTAATCGAATAATACCTGAGAAAAAGCTGGTGTCCATCTGGCGGATATAATTTCCTGACAGATCTAAGGTTTGCAGCTCATGAAGCTGGGCTAATGAACCATTGATGCTTGGACCAAGGTAGTTATTTTGCATATTAAGTTCTGTGATGTTTTTATAGAGGGCAGGTATGCTGGTCTGTCGGTTACATTGTACCCTAGTCTTCACACAGGTACAACCAGGTGGACAGAGGGCGTACAGGGTGCTGGTCTGTCGGTTACATTGTACCCTAGTCTTCACACAGGTACAGCCAGGTGGACAGAGGGGGTACAGGGTGCTGGATGAGGCAGTGGGCACTGGACTTTCCATAGCCAATGTGGTACCCATAAACAGGTGTACTATCCCTAGAAGGGCTCCCAATTTGGTCATCATGGACGTTGTTCTGAAAGAAAAGAAAATAGTTTTCAATAGAAGTTTCTTTGGTGTTAGTGATAACACTATACACATGTTAGGTTAGAGAAGGAAGGGAAAACACATTGTACTCTGTGCTTGGAAACTAGTGTCATATCTGTTTGTATGTTAAATGATTTACTGGTCTGTTGATAATAATCCCGGTAAATGCTTTCTTTTATGAGGGTGACTTATTCAATTTAAAATAACCCGAGCTGCCAAAATATAGTATTTCAGTGTTAAAACAACATGCTGCATTTATCGGGTTTTTTTCAAATGCTTATTAATGCCTTTAAGGGCTATTTTATAAAGCTGTCGTAGCTTTACTTCAACTGTAACTACTATGACAACATATCTATTACGTCGGACGTAGACTGCTTGTAAAACGGGCCTCAAAAGAATGTAGTATTGTTTTGAGCTGAGAATAAATAAACGTCTTGTTTATTTCAATTTTGTTTAATTTTCCAACACTATTTTGGCTCGCTCTAGCCACAGACTGTATGGATTTTCCTCATTCCATTTTCAATCAATTAGTTTTTTTATGACCCTTTAAACCTCTTATTATTTCTCAGAGAGGTTTCTCTGCAATCTGATTGGTCAATTGCCCTTGGTTTCTCCAATTTGTCAAATTTTACCCAGACTGCTTGTCCGGGCCATACCTTGGTTAATATTGTCTGGATTGTTTTGAAACTAGGCTGGTATATAGTCATTACCAAGACCTTGTGCAGTGTTATGCTTTTCTCTCCGTGGCGAGAATAATTTTTAGAGTTATTGCCCTTTGTTTCTTCAATTTGTCAAATTTTACCCAGACTGCTTGTCCGGGCCATATCTTAATTAATATTGTCAGGATTGTTTTGAAACTAGGCTGGTATATAGTCATGACCAAGACCTTGTGCAGTGATACGCTTTTCTCTCCGTGACGAGAATAATTTGCTGAGCGTATATCTGCGATGGGGAACCGGGGAGCATCAATCAGTTTTACTGATACTTTTCTTATAAGCACAAGTTTGATCAATGGTAATAAATGTAATGAGAAATAAGCAGCATGTATATATTTGACATATTGTTATCTTGCTTCCTTAATAAGTTATGTATTTCTTTTTCAACCCACCATGTGCTCTAAGAATAATGTTCACAATAAAGAATAGAACAAGCCCTCGGGCTTTATTCCCACCAACTCTGCTGATACATTTTGGTACATACATGTACTTTGTAATTCTATTTTTGGGGGAATAAATTAAATTGAATTGAATTGAAAACACACGGGCACAGGGAAAATCTTCTTGTCTAAAATAACCATGGAAACAAGTTTCTAATTGTGTTAGAAATGTGTATATCATTTAGACCTTTATACCCCATCATAAGTTGTTTTAATAATCTAAACCCATGATATTTCATTAGGTTGACGACAGACAAGAAGCCTACCTGTTTCCCTATGACTGTCCTGGGTTGTTAGAACATCCTTGTAAAATATTCCATTTCACATCATCTCTACTCCTTCTCACTGCATTGTTTATAACTGTTACAATCATTAATAAATACTTCTCAACCTGTTATACTGCTGATTGCTCGTCAAGTTTGTATAGAATGGCACCTCCCTGAGGAACTGATTGAGGCTGGCACAGACACTGGCTTATGTGTGTAGGGGGAGGGGCAGTGCAATTAGTCTTCTCATTAGGTTCAGATTTCTTCTCTGTAATCAGATATATGGCAAATGAAGATATGGAATTCTCCACACCCACTGTTAACCTTGTTAAACTAAATACTTTATATCCCTGAGCTACATGTTGTCAAAAAGTCTCTAACTTTATAATGTTTTCATTTAACAAGAATAATTCCTCCCCATTCCTGTACATATGATAGTTCTATTTCTGGACTGTGAGTTTAGATAGACACTTCTAAATCTAGTAATCTGAAAAAGGCTTTTGGGGTCGATGTTATTGGGGGGTTCGTGTATGTAATGTCCATACATCAAATGGACTGAAATCTCACTATGTTCTTGTTTAAGTGAGATAAGCTGCCAAATTTCACCGTGTTTTTCCCCATAAATTCTGGTGGTCAAAAACATGGTGGTATGATGTTCATCATAAAAACTCAATGATTGTTGGAAAATTGTAAATCATACAATCCACATGAAACTGTCAGGAAGTGGTCTCCGTGTGTCCTTACATGCCTCGGATAAATACCAGTTTTGGGCATGTTGTAGAACTTTAGACGACTCTAATTGTCACAGCGCTGTAGCTCAGACTCAGTATACTATTTGTGAGCACTCGTTTTCAGGGCAACTTTGCTGAATTTGACAATGGCCTCCTTGAAATTTGATACCTGTTAACAAATTGAATTTTGACTTAACAAAGAAAGTTTCTAACTTTGTTTTTCTGGGGAAAACAGGGAAAAGTTCACAGATCTTCACCATTTGATCCTATTCTAATTTGTGATGTTATAAATTTGTTGTATCTAATATGACTGATGTTGTTTTCAGGATGTGATGTTTATCAGAGTAACAGAGAACGGAAACAATCCACAACTACCTGTGGATACATTTGAGCACTTGGCGTCAATCGTTGATATAGAACCAGAAGACGTCATTTGTCTGGCTGTCGGAGCGGGTTTTACACCGGTGAGACCATTTGCCTTTATATAGTCATTTGTCTGGTTGTCTGAGAGGGTTTTACACCGGTGAGACCATTTGCCTTTATATAGTCATTTGTCTGGTTGTCTGAGAGGGTTTTACACCGGTGAGACCATTTGTCTTTATATAGTCATTTGTCTGGCTGTCGGAGAGGGTTTTACACCGGTGAGACCATTTGCCTTTATATAGTCATTTGTCTGGCTGTCAGAGAGGGTTTTACACAGGTGAGACCATTTGCCTTTATATAATCATTTGTCTGGCTGTTGGAGAGGGTTTTACACCGGTGAGACCATTTGCCTTTATATAGTCATTTGTCTGGTTGTCGGAGCGGGTTTTACACAGGTGAGACCATTTGTCTTTATATAGTCATTTGTCTGGCTGTCGGAGAGGGTTTTACACCGGTGAGACCATTTGCCTTTATATAGTCATTTGTCTGGCTGTTGGAGAGGGTTTTACACCGGTGAGACCATTTGCCTTTATATAGTCATTTGTCTGGCTGTCGGAGAGGGTTTTACACCGGTGAGACCATTTGTCTTTATATAGTCATTTGTCTGGCTGTCAGAGAGGGTTTTACACCGGTGAGACCATTTGCCTTTATATAGTCATTTGTCTGGCTGTCGGAGCGGGTTTTACACCGGTGAGACCATTTGCCTTTATATAGTCATTTGTCTGGCTGTCGGAGAGGGTTTTACACCGGTGAGACCATTTGTCTTTATATAGTCATTTGTCTGGCTGTCAGAGAGGGTTTTACACCGGTGAGACCATTTGCCTTTATATAGTCATTTGTCTGGCTGTCGGAGAGGGTTTTACACCGGTGAGACCATTTGTCTTTATATAGTCATTTGTCTGGCTGTCGGAGCGGGTTTTACACCGGTGAGACCATTTGTCTTTATATAGTCATTTGTCTGGCTGTCAGAGAGGGTTTTACACCGGTGAGACCATTTGCCTTTATATAGTCATTTGTCTGGCTGTCGGAGAGGGTTTTACACCGGTGAGACCATTTGCCTTTATATAGTTATGAGCACTAAAACACACGGGCACAGGGAAAATCTTCTTGTCTAAAATAACCACGGAGACAAGTTTCTAATTGTGTTAAAAAGAGGTATATCATTTAGACCTTTATACCCCATCATAAATTGTTGTAATAAAGTAAACCCATGATATTTCATTAGGTTGACGATTGACAGGAGCTTGGCCTTAGTCAGTAGAATTTTCTGGAACACTTTGTATTGCATTGACAATGCTTATGCAGCTTAAGCTATAGTAAGAATATCGTCAGACTATATATTATGGGGTCATGGGAAAAGACAGTGAAAATTCCCCCATCCCCCCCCCACCCCACCCCCCCCCCCCCCCCCACACCCCCATACCCCTTTCCCAGAAAACCTAGGTAGAGGGCAGACAGGGGAGTTTAGCCCTGACCAGTATGTCTTTCAAACTCTTGTTCTTTTTATAAGCAATGACTGGCCTTTGGGTCAGAGGTCGAGCAAGTTTACTTTGAAGTAGTTTGTATTCTTCTACTATAATCTTGGCCATAGCCATGCTAGCTTTGTTATACTGAAACACAAATGGTATTATAGTTTTTTCACGACATCTTCCGGGGTCCAAGTTCAAACCCAAAGGATAAATAGTTGCCTTTATATAGTCATTTGTCTGGCTGTCGGAGCGGGTTTTACACGGGTGAGACCATTTGCCTTTATATAGTCATTTGTCTGGCTGTTGGAGAGGGTTTTACACCGGTGAGACCATTTGCCTTTATATAGTCATTTGTCTGGCTGTCGGAGCGGGTTTTACACCGGTGAGACCATTTGTCTTTATATAGTCATTTGTCTGGCTGTTGGAGAGGGTTTTACACCGGTGAGACCATTTGCCTTTATATAGTCATTTGTCTGGCTGTCGGAGCGGGTTTTACACCGGTGAGACCATTTGTCTTTATATAGTCATTTGTCTGGCTGTTGGAGAGGGTTTTACACCGGTGAGACCATTTGCCTTTATATAGTCATTTGTCTGGCTGTTGGAGAGGGTTTTACACCGGTGAGACCATTTGCCTTTATATAGTCATTTGTCTGGCTGTCAGAGAGGGTTTTACACCGGTGAGACCATTTGCCTTTATATAGTCATTTGTCTGGCTGTCGGAGCGGGTTTTACACGGGTGAGACCATTTGCCTTTATATAGTCATTTGTCTGGCTGTCAGAGAGGGTTTTACACCAGTGAGACCATTTGCCTTTATATAGTCATTTGTCTGGCTGTCAGAGAGGGTTTTACACCGGTGAGACCATTTGCCTTTATATAGTCATTTGTCTGGCTGTCGGAGCGGGTTTTACACCGGTGAGACCATTTGCCTTTATATAGTCATTTGTCTGGCTGTCGGAGCGGGTTTTACACCGGTGAGACCATTTGCCTTTATATAGTCATTTGTCTGGCTGTCGGAGAGGGTTTTACACCGGTGAGACCATTTGTCTTTATATAGTCATTTGTCTGGCTGTCAGAGAGGGTTTTACACCGGTGAGACCATTTGCCTTTATATAGTCATTTGTCTGGCTGTCGGAGCGGGTTTTACACCGGTGAGACCATTTGCCTTTATATAGTCATTTGTCTGGCTGTCGGAGCGGGTTTTACACCGGTGAGACCATTTGTCTTTATATAGTCATTTGTCTGGCTGTTGGAGAGGGTTTTACACCGGTGAGACTATTTGCCTTTATATAGTCATTTGTCTGGCTGTCGGAGCGGGTTTTACACCGGTGAGACCATTTGTCTTTATGTAGTCTTTTGCTGACGCCTCCCTCTGACTGAACAGCTTGGTTTTCTTTGTGCCATTATAAGTTATCGTGAGTGTATGGTATTCTGCAAGCTACATGTAAAATCAGTACATTCAGAGATGAAAAGGCCTGAATATAAAACATAGGGATTGTTCAATGGAGGGTTTATATTGAGTCAGTAAGAACATTATTGGTGAAGGCGCTCTGTGTGCCTCTATCTACTGATATCTTTTGGCTTAGGAGACTCAACCCAAACAGTTTTCTACCAATGGATTCAGAAATCTGTTATTTGGAGCCGCCGTGGAGCGCAGCAGAACAAGGTTCCTTTGAAGGTATGTAGAGAGAAAGAGTGTGACACAAAGTTATATGAGAATAGTAGTGAATTAACGATGTCACCAACTTACTGCCAACGTCATTATGTACTAATTGTCGTTATCCCTCCGTCAGTGAACGTGATGGCGCAGCGATACATTGGTCTATGTTTTCTTCAAAAGCATGAAAAAGCCGTTAAAGATCGAAGTGTTAGTAATTTTTGCAGTAGCATTGTTCGAATATAAGACACATGTTACTTTGTACACAACGGTGGGGAACCTTAAGACAGACTGAATCAACCCGATCGGAAAGGATCGCCATTCTCATCTCCAAAAATGTTACGGGGTGTTTTAAAACTATACTGGTTAACGTCAAACATGGCGGACAACTCTGTTTGAGTCAAAATCTCAACCAAGGAATGATACATACAGCTTTCACCTAAATCAAGGCGCTTGTTAGCCTACGATTCTGATAAACTAGCTAGATTCGCCCCGTTTTAATGTTTGGATGCAGTTTTGAATGGAAAGTCGGGCGGAAATCCTCGAGTGAGGTTTCTAATTTGTACCATCTTCTAAGGCTCGCATTCTTAATTCACTTAATACTGACTTTCAGTCATCAGAAGGTGAATACACTGTATTGAGCATGGGTACGCTTGACAAGTATAAGTAGGCCTAAACAAAATTTTACCAATAGGCGGCTCTTCAGAGGCATGTTAATGAACTAAGATTTGCTTGTTAAGAGCAGAAAGTCAAGGTAGTAGCATAGATTGATTCATGTTTTAACGCTCCACTTAAGACTATTCCACTTTTATGATGTCATTGTCAAATTTACAGGCGAAGGAAACCAGCTCTTTGTTCAGATAGAATCCGCTGTTTGTTTAGATGAAATTCGCTGTTTTGGTCACATGATATTGGCTCTTTGTTCAGATGAAATCAGCTCTTTGTTCAGATGAAATCAGCTCTTTGTTCAGATGAAATCAGCTCTTAGTTCAGATGAAATCCGCTGTTTGGTCACATGGTATTAACTCTTTGTTCAGATTAAATCAGCTCTTTGTTCATATGAAATCCGCTGTTTGTTCAGATGAAATCTGGTGTTTGATCACATGATATTGGTTCTTTGTTCAGATGGAATTGGCTCTTTGTTCAGATGAAATCGGCTCTTTGTTCAGATGAAATCCGTTCTTTGTTCAGATGGAATTGACTCTTTGTTCAGATGAAATCCGCTCTTTGGTCACATGATATTGGCTCTTTGTTCAGATTAAATCCGCTCTTTGTTCAGATTAAATCCGCTCTTTGTTTAGATTAAATCCGCTCTTTGTTGAGATTAAATCCGCTCTTTGTTCAGAGGAAATCGGCTCTTTGTTCAGATGAAATCAGCTTTTTGTTCAGATGAAATTGGCTCTTTGTTCAGATGAAATCAGCTCTTTGTTCAGATGAAATCATCTCTTTGTTGAGATGAAATCAGCTCTTTGTTCAGATGAAATCCGCTGTTTGGTCACATGATATTGGCTCTTTGTTCAGATGAAATCCGCTCTTTGTTCAGATGAAATCAGCTCTTCCTTCAGATGAAATCCGCTGTTTGGTCACATGATATTGGCTCTTTGTTCAGATGAAATCCGCTGTTTGGTCACATGATATTGGCTCTTTGTTCAGATGAAATCAGCTCTTCCTTCAGATGAAATCACCTCTTCCTTCAGATGAAATCAGCTCTTTCTTCAGATGAAATCCGCTCTTTCTTCAGATGAAATCCGCTGTTTGGTCACATGATATCAGCTCTTTCTTCAGTTGAAATCAGCTCTTTCTTCAGATGAAATCAGCTCTTTCTTCAGATGAAATCAGCTCTTTCTTCAGATGAAATCAGCTCTTTCTTCAGATGAAATCAGCTCTTTAGATGAAATCAGTACTTTGCTCAGATGAAATTTTTTTAGGATGAAACCTGGACTTTTGAGGAAAGCTATTCTTATTCTTATTAAATGTACATGTAAATACAGCTGTATCTCAAAAAGGCATAATATTTTAGTGATTTGTCCCTTGAAAAATTCGCAAATTAAATGTGAAATAAAGAACATTTTGTTTATTTTAACGATCTGTATATTCTTTTTCCTTTTAGCATTCTGCCTTAGGTAAATTACGATTGGAGTGTGTGGATATACTTGAACAGCATGGTTTGTATTTTCACCATTGTCATTTTGTTATCTGTGTTTTCCTCATTTAAACAAATGGATTTTATACAAATGAGCCCAAATTAAAAACCTTACAGAATTTATTTTAATTTGTTACTTGTGAAATCCTAAAGAATGTTCAGGATAGGTTATTTTTAGTTCATTCAAATAGCTAATATCTTAAATGAAAGATATATGAGGTTAAAAACTGAATAATATTGCTCTGTTCTGTTGTTGTTGTTACAGGGTTCCCAGTAAGGAGTAAACAGGACTTCAATTTTTTGTGGGTTGTTGATTTTCCCCTGTTTTTACCAAAAGCTGATGGTAATGGAAAGTTTCATACTAGTTTTGTGTGTCTGATTAGAAGCGATTGATTTTGTATATGCCCGGCTTGAATAGAGCGGTCTACTTTCCCTTTCACTCCATTACTTGTAAACTTTTGATTCCACCTTGACAATTTATTCTGAGTATATACCTTATGGGTAGACAGTGTGTCACAAATTGTTTTCAACATCAATGTTACATAATATGACAGTTGTATTGAATTATGTAGTATTCCCTTAAGCTGCTTAATTTCTACAGTTTCGATCATATACATGTAGCCTTTATATTACAGTATATTGTCTTATTTTGACTGGTTTCCTGTTAAAAGCAGTGGGTATGAGTTACAAACCAAGGTGTTTACAGTTCCATAGATTTTAACTTTTGGGATGAATATCTGAAAAGTGCACCTGAACGTTTTTCTTTTCATAGTCACACACAACTTTTATATATTTTTTATAGCCAAAATAATAATATAAATAAACAATATTATGAGACAGATTTTAAAATCTAGTTGAAGTGTGTGAGCGGTGAAATTGCCAGTTACGTTTGTTAATTATGGTTAGTAAATTATGAATTGTTTTTCTAAAAAAATTACCCGGTAACCGTTTTAATCTAACTTCATTGAGAATGTACATTGCATGCTTGTTTATATACACAATGTGAACAAACAACATCCTGAATGTTTAACATCGCGATTTAGCAGCAATTGAGAAATCATGTCTTGTACCAAGTACATGTAGTTATTGCTTGTCCATCCAAATAGCCCATTTGAATTTGATAGTCCGCAGTTACTGTGCCATTGTGGAGGGAAGTGTGCAGATACCAGGGAACATCCTACTACTTACACTTCGGCCTTAGACTTGTCAGAAAATATTCAGGGTACATTGAATTCAAACTGTTAAAAGGTTATCACAATAGGCATCAAGTGAACCACAGCCTTGCATGTTAATGGGACGCCCCCCCCTCCCCCCCCTTCCTCCCATTTCATCGTCAGATTCAAACTGGTAAAAGGTTAACACAATAGACATCAAGTGAACCACAGCCTTACATGTTAATGGGACCCCCCCCCCCCTTCCTGCCATTTCATCGTCGGATTCAAACTGGTAAAAGGTTATCACAGAAGGCATCAAGTGAACCCCAGCCTTGCATGTTAATGGTACCCCCCCCCCCCCCCTTCCTGCCATTTCATCGTCGGATTCAAACTGGTAAAAGGTTTTCACAATAGACATCAAGTGAACCACAGCCTTACATGTTAATGGGACCCCCCCCCCCCTTCCTGCCATTTCATCGTCGGATTCAAACTGGTAAAAGGTTATCACAGAAGGCATCAAGTGAACCACATCCTTACATGTTAATGCCCCCCCCCCCCCCTTCCTGCCATTTCATCGTCAGATTCAAACTGGTAAAAGGTTAACACAATAGACATCAAGTGAACCACAGCCTTACATGTTAATGGGACCCCCCCCCCCCCCCCCCTTCCTGCCATTTCATCGTCGGATTCAAACTGGTAAAAGGTTATCACAGAAGGCATCAAGTGAACCACATCCTTACATGTTAATGCCCCCCCCCCCCCCCCCCCTTCCTGCCATTTCATCGTCGGATTCAAACTGGTAAAATGTTTTCACAATAGACATCAAGTGAACCACAGCCTTACATGTTAATGGGACCCCCCCTCCTGCCATTTCATCGTCGGATTCAAACTGGTAAAAGGTTTTCACAATAGACATCAAGTGAACCACAGCCTTACATGTTAATGGGACCCCCCCCCCTCCTGCCATTTCATCGTCGGATTCAAACTGGTAAAAGGTTTTCACAATAGACATCAAGTGAACCACAGCCTTACATGTTAATGGGACCCCCCCTCCTGCCATTTCATCGTCGGATTCAAACTGGTAAAAGGTTATCACAATAGGCATCAAGTGAACCACAGCCCTACATGTTAATGGGACCCCCCTCCCCCTCCTGCCATTTCATCGTTGGATTCAAACTGGTAAAAGGTTATCACAATAGGCATCAAGTGAACCACAGCCTTACATGTAAATGGGACTCCCTCCCCCCCCCCCCCCCTCCCTCCCATTTCATCGTCGGATTCAAACTGTTAAAAGGTTATCACAATAGGCATCAAGTGAACCACAGCCTTGCATGTTAATGGGACCCCCCCCCCTCCTGCCATTTCATCGTTGGATTCAAACTGGTAAAAGGTTATCACAATAGGCATCAAGTGAACCACAGCCCTACATGTTAATGGGACCCCCCTCCCCCCCCCCCCCTTCCTGCCATTTCATCGTCGGATTCAAACTGTTAAAAGGTTATCACAATAGACATCAAGTGAACCACAGCCTTGCATGTTAATGGGACCCCCTACCCCCCCCCCCCCCTTCCTGCCATTTCATCGTCGGATTCAAACTGTTAAAAGGTTATCACAATAGACATCAAGTGAACCACAGCCTTGCATGTTAATGGGACCCCCCACCCCCCCCCCCCCCCTTCCTGCCATTTCATCGTCGGATTCAAACTGGTAAAAGGTTATCACAATAGACATCAAGTGAACCACAGCCTTGCATGGTAATGGGACCCCCCTCCCCCCCCCATTTCATCGTCGGATTCAAACTGTTAAAAGGTTATCACAATAGACATCAAGTGAACCACAGCCGTACATGTTAATGGGACCCCCCCCCCCCCCCTTCCTGCCATTTCATCGTCGGATTCAAACTGTTAAAAGGTTATCACAATAGACATCAAGTGAACCACAGCCTTGCATGTTAATGGGCCCCCCCCTCCTTCCTGCCATTTCATCGTCGGATTCAAACTGGTAAAAGGTTATCTCAATAGGCATCAAGTGAACCACAGCCTTGCATGTTAATGGGACCCCCCACCCCCCTTCCTGCCATTTCATCGTCGGATTCAAACTGATAAAAGGTTATCACAATAGACATCAAGTGAACCACAGTCTTACATGTTAATGGGACCCCCCCCTCCTGCCATTTCATCGTCGGATTCAAACTGTTAAAAAGTTATCACAATAGGCATCAAGTGAACCACAGCCCTGCATGTTAATGGGACCCCCCCCCCTCCTGCCATTTCATCGTCGGATTCAAACTGGTAAAAGGTTATCACAATAGACATCAAGTGAACCACAGCCGTACATATTAATGGGACGCCCCCCCCTCCCATTTCATCGTCGGATTCAAACTGTTAAAAGGTTATCACAATAGGCATCAAGTGAACCACAGCCTTGCATGTTAATGGGACCCCCCTCCCCCCCCCCCCTTCCTGCCATTTCATCGTCGGATTCAAACTGTTAAAAGGTTATCACAATAGACATCAAGTGAACCACAGCCTTGCATGTTAATGGGACCCCCCTCCCCCCCCCCCCCCCTTCCTGCCATTTCATCGTCGGATTCAAACTGGTAAAAGGTTATCACAATAGACATCAAGTGAACCACAGCCTTGCATGTTAATGGGACCCCCCTCCCCCCCCCCCATTTCATCGTCGGATTCAAACTGTTAAAAGGTTATCACAATAGACATCAAGTGAACCACAGCCGTACATGTTAATGGGACCCCCCCCCCCCTTCCTGCCATTTCATCGTCGGATTCAAACTGTTAAAAGGTTATCACAATAGACATCAAGTGAACCACAGCCTTGCATGTTAATGGGCCCCCCCCCCCCCCCTTCCTGCCATTTCATCGTCGGATTCAAACTGGTAAAAGGTTATCACAATAGGCATCAAGTGAACCCCAGCCGTACATGTTAATGGGACCCCCCCCCCCCCCCCCCCCTTCCTGCCATTTCATCGTCGGATTCAAACTGGTAAAAGGTTATCACAATAGACATCAAGTGAACCACAGCCTTGCATGTTAATGGGACCCCCCTCCCCCCCCCCCATTTCATCGTCGGATTCAAACTGGTAAAAGGTTATCACAATAGACATCAAGTGAACCACAGTCTTACATGTTAATGGGACCCCCCCCCCTCCTGCCATTTCATCGTCGGATTCAAACTGTTAAAAGGTTATCACAATAGGCATCAAGTGAACCACAGCTCTGCATGTTAATGGGACCCCCCTCCTGCCATTTCATCGTCGGATTCAAACTGGTAAAAGGTTATCACAATAGACATCAAGTGAACCACAGCCGTACATATTAATGGGACGCCCCCCCCCCTCCCATTTCATCGTCGGATTCAAACTGTTAAAAGGTTATCACAATAGGCATCAAGTGAACCACAGCCTTGCATGTTAATGGGACCCCCCTCCCCCCTCCCCCCCCCCCTCCTGCCATTTCATCGTCGGATTCAAACTGTTAAAAGGTTATCACAATAGGCATCAAGTGAACCACAGCCGTACATGTTAATGGGACCCCCCCCCCCCCCCCCCCTTCCTGCCATTTCATCGTCGGATTCAAACTGTTAAAAGGTTATCACAATAGGCATCAAGTGAACCCCAGCCGTACATATTAATGGGACCCCCCCTCCTGCCATTTCATCGTCGGATTCAAACTGGTAAAAGGTTATCACAATAGGCATCAAGTGAACCCCAGCCTTGCATGTTAATGGGACCCCCCCCCCTCCTGCCATTTCATCGTCGGATTCAAACTGTTAAAAGGTTATCACAATAGGCATCAAGTGAACCCCAGCCTTGCATGTTAATGGGACCCCCCCCCCCCCTCCCATATCATCGTCGGATTCAAACTGTTAAAAGGTTATCACAATAGGCATCAAGTGAACCCCAGCCTTGCATGTTAATGGGAACGATGTTGTTTTTGTCTTATTTCCATACAGGTGGTTTGGAATCTGCCCATCATCCGTTTACAGCACCAAGGGATGAAGATGGTGATTTGCTCTATTCTAACCCCAAGCAGGTACAATGTAACCCAGTGAGAGGAGCGTTGGAGTCTGTGGGGGGTACGGGGGAGTTGTTGGCACCAATATCACCCATTCAAACTTAGACGATCTCACAAGTTCATATTTAGGCCATCTATGAGAATAGAAACTTGAAAACACACTGGTGAATCCACAGAATAGAAACCTGTAAACACACTGGTGAATCCACAGAATAGAAACTTGTAAACACACTGGTTAATCCACAGAATAGAAACTTGTAAACACACTGGTGAATCCACAGAATAGAAACTTGAAAACACACTGGTGAATCCACAGAATAGAAACTTGTAAACACACTGGTGAATCCACAGAATAGAAACTTGAAAACACACTGGTAAATCCACAGAATAGAAACTTGAAAACACACTGGTGAATCCACAGAATAGAAACTTGTAAACACACTGGTGAATCCACAGAATAGAAACTTGTAAACACACTGGTGAATCCACAGAATAGAAACTTGTAAACACACTGGTGAATCCACAGAATAGAAACTTGAAAACACACTGGTGAATCCACAGAATAGAAACTTGTAAACACACTGGTGAATCCACAGAATAGAAACTTGTAAACACACTGGTGAATCCACAGAATAGAAACTTGAAGACACACTGGTAAATCCACAGAATGAAACTTGAAAACACACTGGTGAATCCACAGAATAGAAACTTGTAAACACACTGGTAAATCCACATAATAGAAACTTGTAAACACACTGGTAAATCCAGAGAATAGAAACTTGAAAACACACTGGTGAATCCACAGAATAAAAACTTGAAAATACACTGGTGAATCCACAGAATAGAAACTTGAATACACACCGGTAAATCCACAGAATAGAAACTTGAAAACACACTGGTAAATCCACAGAATAGAAACTTGAAAACACACTGGTGAATCCACAGAATAGAAACTTGTAAACACACTGGTGAATCCACAGAATAGAAACTTGTAAACACTCTGGTGAATCCACAGAATAGAAACTTGTAACTAGTAGAAAAAATGGACTAAAATCACTTTTTATTTTCCTTGTTTTTTATCTAGTCAAATCAGAAGACCCCAGGTTTTCTGAGTTAAAAAAGGTCAACAGAAGACCGAATAACATATATATGTTTATAAATTTGTACTTTTACGTTGCTCTTATGGCTTGGTTATACATCGTGGAATTTCATTCGGATTTTTATCTTGTGTTTGTTTAATACTGTCATTCTGATTGTACAGGTAAGAAGTAAACACTATGATCTGGTACTGAATGGCTGTGAAATTGGAGGAGGTTCTATCAGGATACACAGTGCCCAACAACAGAAATATATTCTGCAACACATTCTAAAGGTAACGACATCTCTATGGCTAAAGGGCACTCTACACATTTACGCCTGATGTACGTATTACAGGGGATGTACTTATTACAGGGGATAAACTTATTACATGGGATGTACTTATTACAGGGGATATACTTATTACATGGGATATACTTATTACAGGGGATGTACTTATTACAGGGGATTTACTTATTACAGGGGATGTACTTCTCTCAGGGGATGTACTTATTACAGGGGATGTACGTATTACAGGGGATGTACGTATTACAGGGGATGTACTTATTACAGGGGATTTACTTATTACAGGGGATGTACTTATTACAGGGGATGTATTTATTACAGGGGATATACTTATTACAGGGTATGTACTTATTACAGGGGATTTACTTATTACAGGGGATGTACTTATTACAGGGGATGTATTTATTACAGGGGATATACTTATTACAGGGTATGTACTTATTACAGGGGATTTACTTATTACAGGGGATGTACTTATTACAGGGGATGTATTTATTACAGGGGATATACATATTACATGGGATGTACTTATTACAGTGGATGTACTTATTACAGGGGATGTACTTATTACAGGGGATTTACTTATTACAGGGGATGTACTTCTCTCAGGGGATGTATTTATTACAGGGGATATACATATTACAGGGGATATACATATTACATGGGATGTACTTATTACAGGGGATATACTTATTACAGGAGATGTACTTATTACCGGGGATATACTTATTACATGGGATGTACTTATTACAGGGGATATACTTATTACAGGGGATGTACTTATTACAGGGGATGTACTTATTACAGGAGATGTACTTATTACCGGGGATATACTTATTACATGGGATGTACTTATTACAGGGGATATACTTATTACAGGAGATGTACTTATTACCGGGGATATACTTATTACAGGAGATGTAGGGGATGTACTTATTACAGGGGATATACTTATTACATGGGATGTACTTATTACCGGGGATATACTTATTACATGGGATGTACTTATTACAGGGGATATACTTATTACATGGGATGTACTTATTACCGGGGATATACTTATTACAGGGGATGTACTTATTACAGGGGATGTACTTATTACAGGGGATGTACTTATTACAGGGGATATACTTATTACAGGGGATGTATTTATTACAGGGGATGTACTTATTACAGGGATATACTTATTACAGGGGATATACATATTACATGGGATGTACTTATTACCGGGGATATACTTATTACAGGGGATGTATTTATTACAGGGATATACTTATTACAGGGGATGTACTTATTACAGGGGATATACTTATTACAGGGGATGTATTTATTACAGGGATATACTTATTACAGGGGATGTACTTATTAAAGGGGATGTACTTATTACAGCGGATGTACTTATTACAGGGGATGTACTTATTACAGGGGATATACTTATTACAGGGGATATACTTATTACAGGGGATATACTTATTACAGGGGATGTACTTATTACCGGGGATGTACTTATTACAGGGGATATACTTATTACATGGGATGTACTTATTACATGGGATATACTTATTACAGGGGATATACTTATTACAGGGGATATACTTATTACAGGGGATGTATTTATTACAGGGATATACTTATTACAGGGGATGTACTTATCACAGGGGATATACTTATCACAGGGGATATACTTAGCACAGGGGATGTACTTATTACAGGGGATGTACTTATTACAGGGGATATACTTATTACATGGGATGTATTTATTACAGGGATATACTTATTACAGGGGATGTACTTATTACAGGGGATGTACTTATTACAGGGATATACTTATTACAGGGATGTACTTATTACAGGGGATATACTTATTACAGGGGATATACTTATTACCGGGGATATACTTATTACAGGGGATATACTTATCACAGGGGATATACTTATTACAGGGGATGTATTTATTACAGGGATATACTTATTACAGGGGATGTACTTATTACAGGGGATGTACTTATTACAGGAGATGTACATATTACAGGGATATACTTATTACAGGGGATGTACTTATTCCATGGGATGTACTTATTACAGTGGATGTATTTATTACAGGGGATGTACTTATTACAGGGGATATACTTATTACAGGGGATGTACTTATTCCATGGGATGTACTTATTACAGGGGATATACTTATTACAGGGGATGTCCTTATTACAGGGGATATACTTATCACAGGGGATATACTTATTACAGCGGATGTACTTATTACAGCGGATGTACTTATTACAGGGGATATACTTATTACAGGGGATGTACGTATTACAGGGGATGTACTTATTACAGGGGATATACTTATTACAGGGGATGTACTTATTACAGGGGATGTACTTATTACAGGGGATGTACTTATTACAGGGGATATACTTATTACAGGGGATGTACTTATTACAGGGGATGTACTTATTACAGGGGATATACTTATAACAGGGGATGTACTTATTACAGGGGATATACTTATTACAGGGGATGTACTTATTACAGGGGATGTACTTATTACAGGGGATGTACTTATTACAGGGGATGTACTTATTACAGGGGATGTACTTATTACAGGGGATGTACTTATTACAGGGGATATACTTATAACAGGGGATGTACTTATTACAGGGGATATACTTATTACAGGGGATGTACTTATTACAGGGGATGTACTTATTACAGGGGATGTACTTATTACAGGGGATATACTTATCACAGGGGATATACTTATTACAGGGGATGTACTTATTACAGGGGATATACTTATTACAGGGGATGTACTTATTACATTTTGGTTATTAGGAGGATACGAGTGAACTGAATCATCTTCTGGAGGCGCTGGAATGTGGCTGTCCCCCACATGGTGGAATAGCTCTGGGTGAGTTCTACCAAACCTTGACAGAGAACCAAATCCATCGAACATGGCAATGAAGATAAAGATCAGTGCAACGTTTGGCATATTGAAGTGATTTGATTGGTCAGTGCATGTGTTTTGTAGTATGAAAAACAGACCACCTTCTCTGTTCTCATTGTACTATTCAGTGGAATGGTACAAGTCGGTACTATAAATTGTCCAGTGAGAACGGACCTTTAACACATTATCTTGAAAAGTCTCAGCCCTGAAAGGTGTTCAGTAATTGTCCTACATACTTGAGAAAGTCAAAAAAAGAAATATGTACCAAACTGCTGTAGGCCCAACCCAAGAGGTACTGATTTATGACAGCCTGCTTATTATTTGGCTTCATCGCTTTTGTCCAAAATACCACAGAAAACTTCAGAAATTGATACAATCTGACACAAACAATGCCTACCATGATTCTCAAAACACAGATCCATCCCCTACATCCTACATAAGTAAAATGATAATCGCCTTTTGCCCTCACGCTTATAAATGTCATAATTTTCCTGGCTTATCTATAATTGCATCATATGAGACCCTGCCTTTAATATACTCACAAATATAAATTTTATTGTTTTGTGAAAACTTAACAAAACTTAAAAGATATTTTCAAAATTAAGCCAATTGGCATTTCTGTTTATTCTAATAGTGAGGTAGTCAAGTGAATAAAGAAATATGGACAATAAAATCTACTTGACTGTACACACCCCTCATTAATCTTTATGTTTTATTGAAAGATAAATCACTGATTGATCTAAGCATTGAAGTGTGACCCGCCCCGTTACCCCATGTTTCGAATACCGGCAGTTTGTTACCGCCCCATTACCCCATGTGCCAAGCACCGGTGGTTTGTGACCCAGATGTCACCTTAAGCATTGAAGTGTGACCGCCCCCATTACCCCATGTTTCGAACCCTGGCGGTTTGTGACCCAGAGGTCACCTTAAGCATTGAAGTGTGACCGCCCCCATTACCCCATGTTTCGAACCCTGGCGGTTTGTGCCCCGCCCCATTACCCCATGTTTCGAACATCGGCAGTTTGTGACCGCCCCATTACCCCATGTGCCGAGCACCGGCGGTTTGTGACCCAGAGGTCACCTTAAACAGCGCCCTCTCCCAGTTAGTCACAAACTGTGACATTTCTTCTTTTCTTTAAATTAAACAAATATCAATCAAAGACATTCAAGATGGACCATTTAAGTAGCATGAGCTAAAAAATTCACACTTACGTATGTACATTGTCGCATGAGCTAACAAAATTCACACTTACGTTTGTAGCATGAGCTAACAAAATTCACATTTTTTTTTTCATAAAGTTTGATTGTTAGGACAATGGGTCATGGCCAAATTAAATGACTGAGCTTGGAATGTGGAAAATTCATTCAGTCTGAGGCCTATACAATAGATCCTCAAAAGGTTAACAAAATTTAAATAACCAGGACAAACATTCATTCATTCTAGGTCTCAGTTCAAAACACTACATTAGCATACCTTCTCAAGACTGGGGATATTAATAAGCTTATAAATTGTACTTCATAGCCTTGACTATGGAAACGATTTGAGATTTCCAGATAGTATCTCTGTAACGCCTTGACATTTACTCTTGAAATTTGTTTATATTATATATATCCACAATATGTCGGTTGGGATTGTGTTTCAAGAAAATCTGCTCATAGGTGACCCCACTTACAAGGCAATATTTCTATTATGCTTCCACACTTCCACTTAGAATAGAGGCAGGATTCCAAAATTTTACCGGTATTCCACAATGGTTGTCTGCTCATTATATCACCTCAGCAACTGGTATCCATTTGTACCTCTGATAAGTTTAACATAGTACACAAGTAGCCTAACTCCGAAAAACGTAAGACCCATATTTGACTCGATATTTCGGCACTTTATGGGGAAATAAAGGGCCAAAATATTGAGTCAAATATGCAACTGGTATATTATTTGAATGTAGTGATTATTCAGAATCTATTTTACTACTTCATGATCAACTTGTACCTGCTAGGCGGGGGCATGTATCAACTTCAGTGATAATTAATGCACATCCCTCCAAACAACACCCTTCTCCAAAGGGGGCATACTCAATGATACTATTACTTCTAGTTCCTCATAGTGGCAATATCAAAGTGAATTCTCAAACACCTCAAACATTTGGTGGCTGATAGTACTTTCCTGGTTAGAGACAGGGGGGATAACCCAGTACACTAGCATTGCAAACATATACAGCAGGCCTACTGTACTTGGAAGTCAAAATTCTCTTGGGAGAGAGAAGAATGTCAGGTTTAAATGAGGATCTAGAATGACTTGATAATCATTGTGGAGAGGTAAAATTATCCTAGCTGAATATAGAGAAAATTACCTGAAACTGATCAGACCCTGATATCAGATCTTAATGAAAGTCACATGAAGAGGCAAGATGGCGTTCACTATACATGTATAAAGTCACATTAAGTTAGTCAGTTTACCTGCTAAGAGAAAACCATGGTTACCATATCTTATCAAGATTATGCCATTCCATGCTTCATTTTTGCTTTAATTTGAAAGTTTTGTCATTTTGTATTTTGTTTTTTTTTATATTTTAAATGTCTTCTCCATATTCTCCATTTTTGCCCCATGCCACGTAAATGAAAGGGGGACTTGGAAATACATTGCCGCTTAAGAACCGCTAAATGTACATGTAGATCTTTTTGGTATCGAGAGACACATTAGAGAGAGCTTGGTCAAGTTCGATTTTCGGGGATGTTGACCTATATTTTTTAGGTGACAGAGGTCATTGAGGTCAAAGTCTGGAATTTGCTTGTGAATGCTGCTAGATTCAACCCATCTCAATATTGGCTACGTCAATATACGGTCACTGAACTGCCATGCAGAATCTGTCAATATTGGCTACGTCAATATACGGTCACTGAACTGCCATGCAGAACCTGTCAATATTGGCTACGTCAATATACGGTCCTGAACTGCCATGCAGAACCTGTCAATATTGGCTACGTCAATATACGGTCACTGAACTGCCATGCAGAACCTGTCAATATTGGCTACGTCAATATACGGTCACTGAACTGCCATGCAGAACCTGTCAATATTGGCTACGTCAATATACGGTCACTGAACTGCCATGCAGAACCTGTCAATATTGGCTACGTCAATATACGGTCCTGAACTGCCATGCAGAACCTGTCAATATTGGCTACGTCAATATACGGTCACTGAACTGCCATGCAGAACCTGTCAATATTGGCTACGTCAATATACGGTCCTGAACTGCCATGCAGAACCTGTCAATATTGGCTACGTCAATATACGGTCACTGAACTGCCATGCAGAACCTGTCAATATTGGCTACGTCAATATACGGTCACTGAACTGCCATGCAGAACCTGTCAATATTGGCTACGTCAATATACGGTCACTGAACTGCCATGCAGAACCTGTCAATATTGGCTACGTCAATATACGGTCCTGAACTGCCATGCAGAACCTGTCAATATTGGCTACGTCAATATACGGTCACTGAACTGCCATGCAGAACCTGTCAATAATAGGCGTTACAGAGACCCGTATAGAGACGACAGCAGAGAAACATCACCTTCAAGGTTTCACAATCTACCCCAAACCCACACAGCATTGACTTGCACTTGTACATGAATGGATTATTATTCACATGAAGAGTCGTTCCACCTCCAATGTTTTCCAAGAGACTTTTCCTTGTTGCAGTCACATACAGACCACAAACATTGACAAACAGGTGTTCATGAGAGTCTTAAAAGAAATGTCGCTCAAAATATCTCAAACATTTGACATTATAATGGGTGGAGACTTTAACTTGTCATTTGATGACCCTCTCGCAGTTGTCATCTGTGAACAGTGTAACTTCAGCCAGTGAATTTATATACTCCACCGCCATGAAGGAACTCTTGATCTGATTTTCACCTCACTTGGATGTGCCTTACACAGATCACTGCATCACATGGGCCTCCATACCATTTTGATCAGTGAATGCCTTTGTACAATTTGTGGTGAGAGAAAAGGTCACATTAATATGTATGACAGATAATCATATTAAATATTTGCATGTTTTATTTCCCATATACATGTAATGGAAGAACCAGTCGCCTGAACAATACCATTCAATACTTACGTTTTCTAAATTTCCTAATCTTCTTTCACGTCAACACCACACTAATAGCAACAATCATTTAGTAGATGAAATTGTTTTGTTTATTTTTTCTGACTAAACTTCATCATCCAATAACATATTAACAGTGGTTCCAACTTTCAACTTGTGGTTGTTTTCACACAAACTTTTCTGTACTTACCCTGACTACTGTTGTCTTATGAATGCAAGATGGCCATCGTCAGCCTTTTTAGATTCCATTCACACTTCAATTCAGCAGATCTGCTTAAAATTTGGAGAGTATATTTACATCACTAGCTACCCATCCTACCTCCCACCTCTCATACCGACCATCTTACAAATGCGATATCTGGAGAACAATTCAAAAACTGATTTTCAAACATCTTTGGCCCCGACTGCCGCAGGATGATCTCTCACAATTGTTCTATCTCCTTCTTCTGTTGACAACTTTGTTCACATAAATAAGCTTGTAATTATATCCAATGTATAATAAGCAACTAGTTTTCAAACAGTATTTATGGTGGGGGACCTGCTAGCTGCTTGGCTTGTCAATATTGTTTTTGTTTTTTGTTGGCAGGTTTGGACCGATTACTGTGTATTTTATGTGGAACTCCCTCCATCCGGGATGTGATTGCTTTCCCCAAATCTCACGATGGCAAAGATCTCACCTGTAAAGCACCCACTACAATACCTCAACAACAACTAGACGATTACCATATTCAAATCAACATTTCAAACACATAAAGATTGCCTATAGTTTGCTGTATCTACGTTCAAATCAACAATCCAAACACATAAAGATTACCTATAATTTGCTGTGTCACATTCAAATAAACAATCCAAACACATACAGATTGCCTAAAGTTTGCTGTGTCATTCAAATCAACCAGAACAATCCAAACACATAAAGATTACCTATAGTTAGCTGTGCCCACATTCAAATCAACAATCCAAACACATACAGATTGCCTAAAGTTTGCTGTGTCATTCAAATCAACCAGAACAATCCAAACACATGAAGATTACCTATAGTTAGCTGTGTCCACATTCAAATCAACAATCCAAACACATACAGATTACCTATTGTGTGCTGTGCCCACATTCAATTCAATAATCCAAACACATAAAGATTGCCTAAAGTTTGCTGTGTCATTCAAATCAACCAGAACAATCCAAACACATGAAGATTACCTATAGTTAGCTGTGTCCACATTCAAATCAACAATCCAAACACATACAGATTGCCTATAATTGTCTGTGTATATATTCAAATCAACAATCCAAACACATGTATCCATGTGGGAAAATTGTCAGGTACATGGAATGCTTTGTTGGAACCCGGCAAGTACCTGACAATTCTCCCACATGGAATGCTTTGTCGGAACCCGGCAAGTACCTGACAATTCTCCCACATGGAATGCTTTGTTGGAACCCGGCAAGTACCTGACAATTCTCCCACATGGAATGCTTTGTCGGAACCCGGCAAGTACCTGACAATTGCAAAGTGATGTCCTTCCATGGGTATACAGGTAGATATTTGGTGTCTGACATTAATATTTTCCAAGGCAAAGTCGAGGAAAAATATATATTTATAGACGCTAAAACACAACGGCACAGGGAAAAATCTTCTTGACTAAAATAAACATGGAGACAAGTTTCTAATTGTGTTAAAAAAGGGTATATCATTTAGACCTTCATACCTTATCATAAGTTATTGTTATAAACCAAAACCCATGATATTTGATTTGGTTGAAGACAGTATTCTGAAATACTTTGTTATATATTGACAAAGCTGTCTTCGACTATGGCAAGAAGTCATTGTAGCTGAAATGTCCACAGCCAGGGATCATGTGGGAATTTGGTGAGCCTGGCCTGAACAGAGTTCTGTTTTTCATATCCATAAAAATGGCTATTTCAAAAGCAGAACTTAAATTTGTCCTTCCTTTGTTATCACTTCTCTAAAAGAGCAAGCAATCTTCATATTTTGTAATATGTCATATCTACGTATCCTTATAGTGTCATCTAGATTTCTTTAACTTATCAATTATCATGTGTATAGAAACATTTTTATACTGATGCAAATAAAAGATGTTCACTTGGAGAGTTCTTCATGTATTGTCATTTTATTCAGCCAGGTAAGGTTTGCTGTCTAAACTCATATAAGCCATATTATTGTTTATATTTTTTATATCACAATGGTCCTTGTAATTATTGGGGCAGGAAACTCCAGCTACCCTGTATATTTTCATATTACGTCGCCTTGCTGATCCATACAGGGCGACTACCTTTATGTGGTTTGTGACGTCATGTCTAGACACTTGCCAGTCGTGTCTGCTCGAGCCATACGAAAATAGCTTTCGGAGTTCACAATTTAGTCGTACAATTTAGGTCTTTGGTGGGATAAATTCGTTACAGGGTTTGTTTGAGGGGGGATACGGAAATATATGGGGTCAGTAAACAGCATATTCTTTTACTGACCCCATATATTTCCGTATCCCCACTCGAACAAAACCTGTAACTAATATACATGTACTCAGAAAAAATTGTCAAGTTGGAATTAAAAAAATGCACGGAGCGGAACAAAATGTAAACTTGATCTGTAACCCAACATGGTGGAACCACATACCAACAAGAGTTTAAGAAACTCATAATACGCCCGCAAGGGTAAATTCATTGTAGCACACTATCTTAATAATCAATATTAAAGACATGCTTTAAACAGAATTTTGGCTGGTAGAATCTTTCAGTCACCTAAATAAGACTGGGGCTTGGTGAATTTTAGTATTTAACAGATCACATACCTATAAGCTGCTACCTATATCTGAAAGCTGTACCAAAGCTACTTGCAAAAGTGTCTACACTACATATAGGCATACAACAGCAATTTTATTTAATTACAGATTAAACAATAGAAAGAAGGTCGCGACTCATTTAGTCATCTTGGTTATCAAATAAGTTGTTTGGAAATAACTAAGCTATTCTGTGAAACCACAGACAGAATAAAAGCCATTTCCTCAATTACTGAATGTCTAAAGGCTGGGTGACTGTTTTTTGTCAACACACATAGCGAGACTCCAATTTACTTATAGTATTGGACACACCGTCTACTCATAAGCTTCATATATTAGAAGAAAAAAAATTATAATCCATGCAATAAGTACCGAGATACTCAATGCTAAAAGGCTGGTGACTATTCTGGTCGCCACAGATATAGAGATCCCAATTCAATTTTGGTACAGGACACATCGTCTAATCATAAGCTTCATATATTAGAAGAAAAAAAATTATAATCCTGGAAATAATTACGGAGTAACTAAATGCCAAAAGGCTGGTGACGGTTTTGGTCGCCGCATATATCAACACTCCATTTTGGTACAGAACACACCATCTACTCATAAGTCAGTTATAACTAAAAAAAAATTTAAATCCATCGAATAGTTCCAGAGTAACTCAATGCCAAAAGGCTGGTGACTCTTTTGGTCGCCGCAAATATTAAGACTCCAACTTAATTTTGGTACAGAACACACCATCTATTCATAACCTAGTTATATCTGGAAAAAAAATTAAATCCATCGAATATTTTCAGAGTTATAAGTGCCAAAATGCTGGGTGGCTGTTTTGGTCGCCAAAAATATTGAGACTCCAATTTAATTTTGGTACGCGACACACCGTCTACCCATAAGCTACATATATCAGAAGAAGAAAAATAAATTCAGGCAATAGGTTTTAAGTTATGGAGCGGACAAGAATCCGGGATGGACAGACGGACAACGGTATACCAATATACGTCCGCTTTAAGAGCGGGCGTATAAAAAGCAATTGAATATCTTAAAGCATATAGAAAAAAAAGTTCAAGGCTGATAACTTCGTTAAAAAAAATGTGCGTTTCCTCCCCCACTAAACCTGGCATCGCCGCCATATAAGTGAAATAATCTTGAGTGTAAAACATCAAAGTAAAATGACTCAACCTCTGTTACAAAGGCCTACAGTTTGAGAGATCTAGTTGTTAGGACTAAACAGGACCTTGTTGGTCTAAGCTCTAAATAACATACCCACATTTTTAACACAGTTTCCCTGTGGCTGCGTGTTCATAAAATAATGACTGTGTACGAGACTGTCATATTTCAGCTATTAGTGGGGTGTGAGGGGAAACCTTTGTAGACCAGGTGTACAAAAAGTAACGAACAATTTAATATGTACTTTATTTTGGATTGGCAAATAACTGAGTATGTACATCAATAAAGATAGATGATCAAAACAATATATAATCAGGTTCAAACTTATACAAATTAAAGGCACACTTGCTGCGAAAATCCAGAAGACCGTTTACATTAAAACAGTGGACGGTTTTCTGTATTTTTACCAGAAATTGAAAGTTTTGACATCATTTAGTATTTTTGATTTGAAATTGAAAAACAGATTTTTCAGGTACCCGCAATATAAACAAACTTAGAACCTAAGCGTGCCGTAAAGGTTTGAGTCGTGTGGGCGATCTAACCTCACAGTATAATTTTACGAACTTTATCTAAGAAGTACATACTAACGATCGAGTAAGAGGGACTGCCGAGTGCAAACCACAGACAAAAACGCTTGAATGAGGGTAATCCAACACTTAAGTTAAACAACACTGATCGGTGTAGTTGTTGTAATAGAGATTCGATTCTTCCTTTGTTTTTCACCCTCATTTATACATTCTAAACCTAATTGGACATGCTTTATGTGTGCTATGTTTAATTTTAGTGGTTTTAGCTGTAGTAAGCTCGTGCAAATTGGTTTTCTTAACAAATGTCAAACAGGCTACGACGGCAAGTGGGCCTTTAATATATTCACCCATCAAATCAGAAACTTGGAGAAAACAGATTTTTGCCAAGTCGATGGATTTCTGATGCCCCAGGAAATTCTTAAGGCACACTCAAAAAATCCAGAATACTGTTTACAGCCTAAGAAGTTAGAAACTCTGTTTTTGCCCAAATTTGAAAGTTTTGGCATCATTTTGTATATTAAATTCAAAAATTGATGTTTCGTACCCACGTTGTAAAAAAGCTTCGAGCCTCGGCATACGCCCTAATGATTTGAACGGTGTATTCATTTTAACCGTAGGTCTACAAACTGTTTTCAAGACTTTATCTGGAGACGACAGATCAGATTTGAGGGAGACAAAAAGGCTTCGAATAAATTTGAGATCGGGCTGCTGATCATTGTTGTTGTTGTATCTGGGCTTCAATTCCATGTATGATTTTACTCTCCATTTTTTAATTTTATATGATTTTACTTTTAGAAATATTGGCTTTCTTAACAAATATCAGAAAAGTTACGGCGGCGAGTGTGCCTTTAAAGCTTTGTCATATCATATTTATTTATTGGTTTTATACTGCAATTTTAATGACAAGTGTTTATTCATGAAGGAGACTGGACCAAAGGCCACTGACTGCTATTATAGTGTTGTGAATCCAACCATGTGGAAAACTGAGCAACTTCTCTTCGTCATTAAGTGAAAACAGGTGGAATATTAATCAATCTGTCCATCATCAGAAAATGATCACAAGAATTTATGAGGTACAATTCCCGCATGTAGAAGATAAAAGAAATATTACAATATGAAAGTTTGAAATAATTTGCAGAAAAAGTGATGGATGGTAAATGAATTCAACAAAATTTGTCTGAATTGAAACTTTACACAGACCTGGATATGAAATATGCCATTAAACTTTGGTAAGAAACAAATATACGTTTGAATACTCTTTTAAAAAATCTTCAATGATCAACATTTATGTAGGCAGGCCTCAAATATCTTCTCAGCACATTTTTAACGGGCAAATAAAAAACATGCAACAGGGACAACTTTGCTTATTTTTCTTCTGTCTCCTCATTTCCAGCAGAGAAAAATGCGGCACGTGAGCAAATAGGTTCTGTAAAATATTCATCCGACTTGAGGAATTCCTTAACACCTTTCAGCTCTTCAAATCTCTTCATGAATCCCGTCAATTTAGGGAACTCTTTCAAACAGTCGGGGGCTAACACTTTATGCACGTAAATTGCTTCATATACATTGAAATCTGCAAAATTGGGCTGAAACAACAAAAACAGCATTTATATTTCTGTGGGTCTTACAAACATCAGTATCATTTATTGAGGACGTTTTATTGACATATCCGCTCTCAAGTGCATGCTAGACTTTTTATTGACATATGCTCAAGTGCATGCTAGAGACTTTTTATTGACATATCCTCTCCCAAGTGCATGCTAGAGACTTTTTATTGACGTATCCTCTCTCAAGTGCATGCTAGACTTTTTATTGACATATCCTCAAGTGCATGCTAGACTTTTTATTGACACATCCTCAAGTGTATGCTAGACTTTTTATTGACACATCCTCAAGTGCTTGCTGGAGACTTTTTATTGACACATCCTCTCTCAAGTGCATGCTAGAGACTTTTTATTGACATATCCTCTCTCAAGTGCATGCTAGAGACTTTTTATTGACATATCCTCAAGTGCATGCTAGACTTTTTATTGACACATCCTCAAGTGTATGCTAGACTTTTTATTGACACATCCTCAAGTGCTTGCTGGAGACTTTTTATTGACACATCCTCAAGTGTATGCTAGACTTTTTATTGACACATCCTCAAGTGCATGCTAGAGACTTCTTATTGACATATCCTCTCTCAAGTGCATGCTAGAGACTTTTTATTGACGTATTCTCTCTCAAGTGCATGCTAGACTTTTTATTGACACATCCTCAAGTGCATGCTAGAGACTTTTTATTGACGTATCCTCTCTCAAGTGCACACTAGAGACTTTTTATTGGCATATCCTCTCTCAAGTGCATGCTAGAGACTTTTTATTGACGTATCCTCTCTCAAGTGCATGCTAGACTTTTTATTGACATATCCTCAAGTGCATGCTAGACTTTTTACTGACACATCCTCAAGTGCATGCTAGACTTTTTATTGACACATCCTCAAGTGCATGCTAGAGACTTTTTATTGACACATCCTCTCTCAAGTGCATGCTAGAGACTTTTTATTGACATATCCTCAAGTGCTTGCTGGAGACTTTTTATTGACACATCCTCTCTCAAGTGCATGCTAGAGACTTTTTATTGACACATCCTCTCTCAAGTGCATGCTAGAGACTTTTTATTGACATATCCTCTCTCAAGTGCATGCTGGAGACTTTTTATTGACACATCCTCTCTCAAGTGCATGCTAGAGACTTTTTATTGACACATCCTCTCTCAAGTGCATGCTGGAGACTTTTTATTGACGTATCCTCTCTCAAGTGCATGCTAGAGACTTTTTATTGACACATCCTCTCTCAAGTGCATGCTAGAGACTTTTTATTGACGTATCCTCTCTCAAGTGCATGCTAGATACTTCTTATTGACACATCCTCAAGTGCATGCTAGACTTTTTATTGACACATCCTCAAGTGCTTGCTGGAGACTTTTTATTGACACATCCTCTCTCAAGTGCATGCTAGAGACTTTTTATTGACGTATCCTCTCTCAAGTGCATGCTAGATACTTCTTATTGACATATCCTCTCTCAAGTGCACACTAGACACTTTTTATTGACATATCCTCAAGTGCATGCTAGACTTTTTATTGACACATCCTCAAGTGCATGCTATAGACTTTTTATTGACGTATCCTCTCTCAAGTGCATGCTAGACTTTTTATTGACACATCCTCAAGTGCATGCTATAGACTTTTTATTGACATATCCTCTCTCAAGTGCATGCTGGAGACTTTTTATTGACATATCCTCTCTCAAGTGCATGCTGGAGACTTTTTATTGACGTATCCTCTCTCAAGTGCATGCTAGAGACTTTTTAATGACATATCCTCTCTCAAGTGCATGCTGGAGACTTTTTATTGACATATCCTCTCTCAAGTGCATGCTGGAGACTTTTTATTGACGTATCCTCTCTCAAGTGCATGCTAGACTTTTTATTGACATATCCTCAAGTGCTTGCTGGAGACTTTTTATTGACACATCCTCTCTCAAGTGCATGCTAGAGACTTTTTATTGACGTATCCTCTCTCAAGTGCATGCTAGAGACTTTTTATTGACATATCCTCTCTCAAGTGCACACTAGACACTTTTTATTGACATATCCTCAAGTGCATGCTAGACTTTTTATTGACACATCCTCAAGTGCATGCTAGAGACTTTTTAATGACATATCCTCTCTCAAGTGCATGCTAGAGACTTTTTATTGACATATCCTCAAGTGCATGCTAGACTTTTTATTGACATATCCTCTCTCAAGTGCATGCTAGAGACTTTTTATTGACATATCCTCACGCAAGTGCATGCAAGAGACTTTTTATTGACATATCTTCTCTCAGGTGCATGCTAGAGACTTTTTATTGACATATCCTCTCTCAAGTGCATGCTAGAGACTTTTTATTGACGTATCCTCTCTCAAGTGCATGCTAGATACTTTTTATTGACATATCCTCAAGTGCATGCTAGACTTTTTATTAACACATCCTCAAGTGCATGCTAGACTTTTTATTGACACATCCTCAAGTGCATGCTAGAGACTTTTTAATGACATATCCTCTCTCAAGTGCATGCTAGAGACTTTTTATTGACATATCCTCAAGTGCATGCTAGACTTTTTATTGACATATCCTCTCTCAAGTGCATGCTAGAGACTTTTTATTGACATATCCTCACACAAGTGCATGCTAGAGACTTTTTATTGACATATCCTCTCTCAAGTGCATGCTAGAGGCTTTTTATTGACATATCCTCTCGCGAGTGCATGCTAGAGACTTTTTATTGACATATCCTCTCGCAAGTGCATGCTAGACTTTTTATTGACACATCCTCAAGTGCTTGCTGGAGACTTTTTATTGACACATCCTCAAGTGTATGCTAGACTTTTTATTGACACATCCTCAAGTGCATGCTAGAGACTTCTTATTGACATATCCTCTCTCAAGTGCATGCTAGAGACTTTTTATTGACGTATTCTCTCTCAAGTGCATGCTAGTGTTTTTATTGACACATCCTCAAGTGCATGCTAGAGACTTTTTATTGACGTATCCTCTCTCAAGTGCACACTAGAGACTTTTTATTGGCATATCCTCTCTCAAGTGCATGCTAGAGACTTTTTATTGACGTATCCTCTCTCAAGTGCATGCTAGACTTTTTATTGACATATCCTCAAGTGCATGCTAGACTTTTTACTGACACATCCTCAAGTGCATGCTAGACTTTTTATTGACACATCCTCAAGTGCATGCTAGAGACTTTTTATTGACGTATCCTCTCTCAAGTGCATGCTAGAGACTTTTTATTGACATATCCTCAAGTGCTTGCTGGAGACTTTTTATTGACACATCCTCTCTCAAGTGCATGCTAGAGACTTTTTATTGACACATCCTCTCTCAAGTGCATGCTAGAGACTTTTTATTGACATATCCTCTCTCAAGTGCATGCTGGAGACTTTTTATTGACACATCCTCTCTCAAGTGCATGCTAGAGACTTTTTATTGACACATCCTCTCTCAAGTGCATGCTGGAGACTTTTTATTGACGTATCCTCTCTCAAGTGCATGCTAGAGACTTTTTATTGACATATCCTCTCTCAAGTGCATGCTGGAGACTTTTTATTGACACATCCTCTCTCAAGTGCATGCTAGAGACTTTTTATTGACACATCCTCTCTCAAGTGCATGCTAGAGACTTTTTATTGACGTATCCTCTCTCAAGTGCATGCTAGATACTTCTTATTGACACATCCTCAAGTGCATGCTAGACTTTTTATTGACACATCCTCAAGTGCTTGCTGGAGACTTTTTATTGACACATCCTCTCTCAAGTGCATGCTAGAGACTTTTTATTGACGTATCCTCTCTCAAGTGCATGTTAGATACTTCTTATTGACATATCCTCTCTCAAGTGCACACTAGACACTTTTTATTGACATATCCTCAAGTGCATGCTAGACTTTTTATTGACACATCCTCAAGTGCATGCTATAGACTTTTTATTGACGTATCCTCTCTCAAGTGCATGCTGGAGACTTTTTATTGACATATCCTCTCTCAAGTGCATGCTGGAGACTTTTTATTGACGTATCCTCTCTCAAGTGCATGCTAGAGACTTTTTAATGACATATCCTCTCTCAAGTGCATGCTGGAGACTTTTTATTGACATATCCTCTCTCAAGTGCATGCTGGAGACTTTTTATTGACGTATCCTCTCTCAAGTGCATGCTAGACTTTTTATTGACATATCCTCAAGTGCTTGCTGGAGACTTTTTATTGACACATCCTCTCTCAAGTGCATGCTAGAGACTTTTTATTGACGTATCCTCTCTCAAGTGCATGCTAGAGACTTTTTATTGACATATCCTCTCTCAAGTGCACACTAGACACTTTTTATTGACATATCCTCAAGTGCATGCTAGACTTTTTATTGACACATCCTCAAGTGCATGCTAGAGACTTTTTAATGACATATCCTCTCTCAAGTGCATGCTAGAGACTTTTTATTGACATATCCTCAAGTGCATGCTAGACTTTTTATTGACATATCCTCTCTCAAGTGCATGCTAGAGACTTTTTATTGACATATCCTCACGCAAGTGCATGCTAGAGACTTTTTATTGACATATCCTCTCTCAAGTGCATTCTAGAGACTTTTATTGACATATCCTCTCGCAAGTGCATGCTAGAGACTTTTTATTGACATATCCTCATGCAAGTGCATGCTAGAGACTTTTTATTGACACATCCTCAAGTGCTTGCTGGAGACTTTTTATTGACACATCCTCAAGTGTATGCTAGACTTTTTATTGACACATCCTCTCGCAAGTGCATGCTAGATACTTTTTATTGACATATCCTCTCTCAAGTGCATTCTAGAGACTTTTATTGACATATCCTCTCGCAAGTGCATGCTAGAGACTTTTTATTGACATATCCTCACGCAAGTGCATGCTAGAGACTTTTTATTGACATATCTTCTCTCAGGTGCATGCTAGAGACTTTTTATTGACATATCCTCTCTCAAGTGCATGCTAGAGACTTTTTATTGACGTATCCTCTCTCAAGTGCATGCTAGATACTTTTTATTGACATATCCTCAAGTGCATGCTAGACTTTTTATTGACACATCCTCAAGTGCATGCTAGAGACTTTTTAATGACATATCCTCTCTCAAGTGCATGCTAGAGACTTTTTATTGACATATCCTCAAGTGCATGCTAGACTTTTTATTGACATATCCTCTCTCAAGTGCATGCTAGAGACTTTTTATTGACATATCCTCACACAAGTGCATGCTAGAGACTTTTTATTGACATATCCTCTCTCAAGTGCATGCTAGAGACTTTTTATTGACATATCCTCTCGCAAGTGCATGCTAGAGACTTTTTATTGACATATCCTCTCGCAAGTGCATGCTAGACTTTTTATTGACACATCCTCTCTCAAGTGCATGCTAGAGACTTTTTATTGACATATCCTCTCGCAAGTGCATGCTAGAGACTTTTTATTGACACATCCTCTCGCAAGTGCATGCTAGAGACTTTTTATTGACATATCCTCTCTCAAGTGCATGCTAGAGACTTTTTATTGACATATCCTACACAGGTCTTCCATCGACGCGGCGTGGGTTCAAATCCCACTCAGATCAAATAAAAATTTACAAATTTCTGAGTGAATTTTACTGGGGCGCCGTGTGTGGAAGAGTTGCCAGGTACTCGCCGAAGGTCGGGGGTTTTCTCTGAGCAATGAGCCCTGTTTCATCCCCCTACTAAACCTGGCAACGCCGTCATATAAGTGAAATAATCTTGAGTGCGGCGTAAAACATCAATCAATCTAGGTACATGTAACATGGCAATCTATACTGTTACATATATAATCATTTCCCATGCTATAGGAGTAGGTCGCTCAATTTAGTTATTTTTTTGTTTAAACTTAAATTATTGCTTCTTATGTCAATCCAAACAAATACACTTTACTAACCTTGTCTCCAACAAAAAACTTTCTGTTTCCCAGATAATCTTCAAATAGTTTTAATTTCACAGGCAAATCTTTGCTGACGTAATCATCCCTCATTTCAGCCTGTTAAATATACAGCACAAGATATACCCTCAAATACAGAAACAGCACAAGATATACCCTCAAATACAGAAACAGCACAAGATATACCCTCAAATACAGAAACAGCACAAGATAAACCCAAATACAGAAACAGCACAAGATAGACCCCCAAACACAGAAACACCACAAGATAGACCTCCAAATACAGAAACAGCACAAGATAGACCCCCAAATACAGAACAGCACAAGATAGACCCCCAAACACAGAAACAGCACAAGATAGACCCCCAAACACAGAAACAGCACAAGATAGATCTCCAAATACAGAAACAGCACAAGATAGACCCCCAAATACAGAAACAGCACAAGATAAACCCCAAATACAGAAACAGCACAAGATAAACCCCAAATACAGAAACAGCACAAGATAGGCCCCCAAATACAGAAACAGCACAAGATAAACCCCCAAATGCAGAACAGCACGAGATAGACCTCCAAACACAGAAACACCACAAGATAGACCCCCAAATACAGAAACAGCACAAGATAGACCATCAAACACAGAAACAGCACAAGATAAACCCCAAATACAGAAACAGCACAAGATAGATCCCCAAATACAGAAACAGCACAAGATAGACCCCCAAACACAGAAACACCACAAGATAGACCCCCAAACACAGAAACACCACAATATAGACCCCAAATACAGAAACAGCACAAGATAGACCCCCAAATACAGAAACAGCACAAGATAGACCCCCAAATACAGAAACAGCACAAGATAGACCCCAAATACAGAAACAGCACAAGATAGACCATCAAACACAGAAACAGCACAAGATAAACCCCAAATACAGAAACAGCACAAGATAGATCCCCAAATACAGAAACAGCACAAGATAGACCCCCAAACACAGAAACACCACAAGATAGACCCCCAAATACAGAAACAGCACAAGATAGACCCCAAATACAGAAACACCACAAGATAGACCCCCAAATACAGAAACAGCACAAGATAGACCCCCAAATACAGAAACAGCACAAGATAGACCCCCAAATACAGAAACAGCACAAGATAGACCATCAAACACAGAAACAGCACAAGATAGATCCCCAAATACAGAAACAGCACAAGATAAACCCCCAAACACAGAAACAGCACAAATCCACAAATACAGAACACCTGGCAACCATGTGATTTATGGAACTTTCCATTTGTACCTGGCAACCATGTGATTTATGGAACTTTCCATTTGTACCTGGCAACCATGTGATTTATGGAACTTTCCATTTGTACCTGGCAACCATGTGATTCATGGAACTTTCCATTTGTACCTTTTGCAACAATTGAACTTATGCCAATGAAATAGAAATTCTGAAGGGCTCATTATATGCAATACGTTGGTATTGTTGTTTGTATCATGTCGCGACTTAGTGGGAGTTTGACAATGATACTAATGAGCGATTGATAATAATTGATTATTTGACTTACAAAGGATGGTTGATAAGTGAGGAAGAAAAAGCTGTTGTGCAGATCAATAGATTCAAAGAAAATTAGATCCTGTCGCTGGAGCTCCTCTTCTGTCTTTGCAACTGAAACACAAAAATATTGTAACAACTGTACACTGTTTTCCATTTAAAGTGGCATGAGCTGCCAATATTCACACTTTTTTATAATTTCTGATCGTCACGACAGTAAGAAACTTTGAAGGCCATTGAAAAACTAAATGATTGTCGTTGGAATGAGGAAAATCCATACAGTATGTGGTCTGTACGAACCGAAAACGTGTTCGAAAAGTAAACAAAATTTAAATAACCGGGACGACCATTCATTCATTCTAAGACAAAGTTAGTTAAAAACAATACTTTATGGTACATTTTCGAGACCAGAAGCACTAAAAAGCTTCTGAATAATATGTCTTGAGAAAAATAGTCAATAATTTCAACATTCTGTTTTAACGCCAAAATATCAACATTTTGGCAGCTATGCCACTTTAATAAATTTCTCTAATTGTCTAAAAGTTACCAATCAACTTTACTGTTTATAGGCTGAAATTGTCTTTCCTTTTTGGTCTGAGTAGTAAGGTAGATATTCTGAAATAACTTTAACACGAAATATAGGTTATCCAAGGCTTAGAAATAGAGGTTATTCGGGGCTCAGAAATAGAGGTTATTCAGGGCTCAGAAATAGAGGTTATTCGGGGCTCAGAAATAGAGGTTATTCGCGGCTCAGAAATAGAGGTTATTCGGGGCTCAGAAATATAGGTTATTTGGGGCTCAGAAATATAGGTTGTTCAAGGCTCAGAAATATAGATTATTTAGGGCTAAGAAATATAGGTCATTTGGGGTTCAAAAATATAGGTTATTCAGGGCTCAGAAATAGAGGTTATTCGGGGCTCAAAAATATAGGTTATTCGGGGCTCAGAAATAAAGGTTATTCAGGGCTCAGAAATATATGTTATTCAGGGCTCAGAAATATAGGTTATTTGGGGGTTCAGAAATATAGGTTGTTCAAGGCTCAGAAATAAAGGTTATTCAGGGCTAAGAAATATAGGTTATTCGCGGCTCAGAAATATAGGTTATTCAGGGCTCAGAAATATAGGTTATTTGGGGCTCAGAAATATAGGTTGTTCAAGGCTCAGAAATATAGATTATTTAGGGCTAAGAAATATAGGTCATTTGGGGTTCAAAAATATAGGTTATTCGGGGCTCAGAAATAAAGGTTATTCAGGGCTCAGAAATATATGTTATTCAGGGCTCAGAAATATAGGTTATTTGGGGGTTCAGAAATATAGGTTGTTCAAGGCTCAGAAATATAGAATATTTGGGGCTCAGAAATATAGAATATTCGGGGCTCAGAAATATAGGTTATTCGGGGCTCAGAAATATAGGTTATTCGGGGCTCAGAAATATAGGTTATTCGGGGCTCAGAAATATAGGTTATTCGGGGGCTCAGAAATATGGGTTAATCGGGGCTCAGAAATATAGATTATTCAGGGCTCGTTGTTTGTTTCATAGTTGTGTCTTACATCAATCAATCCATTCGCTAATAAATCTTACCAAGATTGAACTTGCGAGCTAAATACAGCATGATAGCTTTACTTTGACTTATTTTCACCCCTTCTTTCTCATCAATGTAGTAAGGCAGCTAAAAGACAAAATCAAATAACATCAAAATAAACAAGTATCATTCTCTTCATAGAAACAATTTAGTAAAATGTCATCCAGAATAAACCCTAAATGTTCAGATTAATAGAAATACATATATGACATGTGTAGTTGTCTGATGGTGTATTGTAGTGTATAAACTTAGTTGTCTGATGGTGTTTTACAGTGTATGAACTGTGTAGTTGTCTGATGGTGTATTACTGTGTAGTTTTCTGATGGTGTATTACAGTGTATGAACTGTGTAGTTGTCTGATGGTGTATTACAGGGTATGAACTGTGTAGTTGTCTGATGGTGTATTACTGTGAATGAACTGTGTAGTTGTCTGATGGTGTATTACAGTGTATGAACTGTGTAGTTGTCTGATGGTGTATTGTAGTGTATGAACTGTGTAGTTGTCTGATGGTGTATTACAGGGTATGAACTGTGTAGTTGTCTGATGGTGTATTACAGTGTATGAACTGTGCAGTTGTCTGATGGTGTATTGCAGTGTATGAACTGTGTAGTTGTCTGATGGTGTATTGTAGTGTATAAACTTAGTTGTCTGATGGTGTTTTACAGTGTATGAACTGTGTAGTTGTCTGATGGTGTATTACAGTGTATGAACTGTGTAGTTGTCTGATGGTGTATTACAGGGTATGAACTGTGTAGTTGTCTGATGGTGTATTACAGGGTATGAACTGTGTAGTTGTCTGATGGTGTATTACAGTGTATGGACTATGTAGTTGTCTGATGGTGTATTACAGGGTATGAACTGTGTAGTTGTCTGATGGTGTATTACAGGGTATGAACTGTGTAGTTGTCTGATGGTGTATTACTGTGAATGAACTGTGTAGTTGTCTGATGGTGTATTACAGTGTATGAACTGTGCAGTTGTCTGATGGTGTATTACAGGGTATGAACTGTGTAGTTGGCTGATGGTGTATTGCAGTGTATGAACTGTGTAGTTGTCTGATGGTGTATTACAGTGTATGAACTGTGCAGTTGTCTGATGGTGTATTACAGGGTATGAACTGTGCAGTTGTCTGATGGTGTATTACAGTGTATGAACTGTGTAGTTGTCTGATGGTGTATTACAGTGTATGGACTGTGTAGTTGTCTGATGGTGTATTACAGTGTATGAACTGTGTAGTTGTCTGGTGTATTACAGTGTATGAACTGTGTAGTTGTCTGATGATGTATTGCAGTGTATGAACTGTGTAGTTGTCTGATGGTGTATTACAGTGTATGAACTGTGTAGTTGTCTGATGGTGTATTACAGGGTATGAACTGTGTAGTTGTCTGATGGTGTATTGCAGTGTATGAACTGTGTAGTTGTCTGATGGTGTATTGTAGTGTATAAACTTAGTTGTTTGATGGTGTTTTACAGTGTATGAACTGTGTAGTTGTCTGATGGTGTATTACAGTGTATGAACTGTGTAGTTGTCTGATGGTGTATTGTAGTGTATGAACTGTGCAGTTGTCTGATGGTGTTTTACAGTGTATGAACTGTGTAGTTGTCTGATGGTGTATTACTGTGAATGAACTGTGTAGTTGTCTGATGGTGTATTACAGTGTATGAACTGTGCAGTTGTCTGATGGTGTATTACAGGGTATGAACTGTGTAGTTGTCTGATGGTGTATTACAGTGTATGAACTGTGTAGTTGTCTGATGGTGTATTACAGTGTATGAACTGTGTAGTTGTCTGATGATGTATTACAGGGTATGAACTGTGTAGTTGTCTGATGGTGTATTACAGTGTATGAACTGTGTAGTTGTCTGATGATGTATTGCAGTGTATGAACTGTGTAGTTTTCTGATGGTGTATTACAGTGTATGAACTGTGTAGTTGTCTGATGGTGTATTACAGTGTATGAACTGTGTAGTTGTCTGATGGTGTATTACAGTGTATGA
Organism: Lepidochitona cinerea; assembly: GCA_963971465.1. NCBI lineage: Eukaryota > Metazoa > Mollusca > Polyplacophora > Chitonida > Tonicellidae > Lepidochitona > Lepidochitona cinerea. Next base: position 2,220,687 of record OZ020563.1, on the reverse strand, counting down.
ACTGTGTAGTTGTCTGGTGGTACATTACAGTGTATGAACTGTGTAGTTGGCTGATGGTGTATTACAGTGTATGAACTGTGTAGTTGTCTGGTGTATTACAGTGTATGAACTGTGTAGTTGTCTGATGATGTATTGCAGTGTATGAACTGTGTAGTTGTCTGATGGTGTATTACAGTGTATGAACTGTGTAGTTGTCTGATGGTGTATTACAGTGTATGAACTGTGTAGTTGTCTGATGATGTATTGCAGTGTATGAACTGTGTAGTTGTCTGATGGTGTATTACAGTGTATGAACTGTGTAGTTGTCTGATGGTGTATTACAGGGTATGAACTGTGTAGTTGTCTGATGATGTATTACAGTGTATGAATTGTGTAGTTGTCTGATGGTGTATTGCAGTGTATGAATTGTGTAGTTTTCTGATGGTGTATTACAGTGTATGAACTGTGTAGTTGTCTGATGGTGTATTACAGTGTATGGACTGTGTAGTTGTCTGGTGGTGTATTACAGGGTATGAACTGTGTAGTTGTCTGATGGTGTATTACAGTGTATGAACTGTGTAGTTGTCTGATGGTGTATTACAGTGTATGAACTGTGTAGTTGTCTGATGGTGTATTACAGTGTATGAACTGTGTAGTTGTCTGATGGTGTATTACAGTGTATGAACTGTGTAGTTGTCTGGTGGTACATTACAGTGTATGAACTGTGTAGTTGTCTGGTGTATTACAGGGTATGAACTGTGTAGTTGTCTGATGGTGTATTACAGGGTATGAACTGTGTAGTTGTCTGATGGTGTATTACAGTGTATGAACTATGTAGTTGTCTGATGGTGTATTACAGGGTATGAACTGTGTAGTTGTCTGATGGTGTATTACTGTGAATGAACTGTGTAGTTGTCTGATGGTGTATTACAGTGTATGAACTGTGTAGTTGTCTGATGGTGTATTACAGTGTATGAACTGTGTAGTTGTCTGATGGTGTATTGCAGTGTATGAACTGTGTAGTTGTCTGATGGTGTATTACAGGGTATGAACTGTGTAGTTGTCTGATGGTGTATTGCAGTGTATGAACTGTGTAGTTGTCTGATGGTGTATTACAGGGTATGAACTGTGTAGTTGTCTGATGGTGTATTACAGTGTATGAACTGTGTAGTTGTCTGATGGTGTATTACAGTGTATGAACTGTGTAGTTGTCTGATGGTGTATTACAGGGTATGAACTGTGTAGTTGTCTGATGGTGTATTACAGTGTATGAACTGTGTAGTTGTCTGATGGTGTATTACAGTGTATGAACTGTGTAGTTGTCTGATGGTGTATGAACTGTGTAGTTGTCTGATGGTGTATTACAGTGTATGAACTGTGTAGTTGTCTGATGGTGTATTACAGTGTATGAACTGTGTAGTTGTCTGATGGTGTATTACAGTGTATGAACTGTGTAGTTGTCTGATGGTGTATTACAGTGTATGAACTGTGTAGTTGTCTGATGGTGTATTACAGGGTATGAACTGTGTAGTTGGCTGATGGTGTTTTACAGTGTATGAACTGTGTAGTTGTCTGATGATGTATTACAGTGTATGAACTGTGTAGTCGAGATCAGTAATTATGTATTACAATTTAATAATTAACATACATTTGGGAAATCAAGACCCAGTGAATCTTTTACTTCTCGCCAACTGGACTTGTCAAAGTCAGGGGCTGAAATAATAAACAAAATCAAAACAATTCTAACAGAAATAACACTTGAAGTGGCAAGATCTGCCAAAAATTAATAAAAACAACCTAAATAAATAAACTCCTTATAAAGTGTGGCCTACACAAACAGAAGTTTGAAAAGTAAACGAAGTTAAATAACCAAGATAAACATTATTTCAAGTTCGTTCAAATTCCTACTTTGAAGGACAATTTCGAGAGAAAACAAAACACAATTTTGGATTTTTGGCGAAAAATACTTTTAACAACATAATTATTGCATTTTTAGATTCGTGGGTTTTATCATTGGTTTTCCTGCCGTCTCTCTATGGTACTAGCTTAGACGGGGTTTGTAATTGATTAACACATAGAACCCCTTAAAGGTTTAGCCTACACCCAGCATGTGCTGACGGAGTGGGTCGGGGGAGGAGGGGGGGGGTTATATGATACATCTATCATGTGCTGACGGAGCGGGTCGGGGGAGGGGGGGTTATATGATACATCTATCATGTGCTGACGGAGCGGGCCGGGGGAGGGGGGGGGGGTTATATGATACATCTATCATGTGCTGACGGAGCGGGTCGGGGGAGGGGGGGTTATATGATACATATATCATGTGCTGACGGAGCGGGTCGGGGGAGGGGGGGGGGTTATATGATACATCTATCATGTGCTGATGGAGCGGGTCGGGGGAGGAGGGGGGAGGGGGGTTATATGATACATCTATCATGTGCTGACGGAGCCGGTCGGGGGAGAAGGGGGGGGTTATATGATACATCTATCATGTGCTGACGGAGCGGGTCGGGGGAGGGTTATATGATACATCTATCATGTGCTGACGGAGCGGGTCGGGGGAGGGTTATATGATACATCTATCATGTGCTGACGGAGCGGGTCGGGGGAGGGTTATATGATACATCTATCATGTGCTGACGGAGCGGGTCGGGGGAGGAGGGGGGAGGGGGGGTTATATGATACATCTATCATGTGCTGACGGAGCGGGTCGGGGGAGGAGGGGGGAGGGGGGTTATATGATACATCTATCATGTGCTGACGGAGCGGGTCGGGGGAGGGTTATATGATACATCTATCATGTGCTGACGGAGCGGGTCGGGGGAGTGTTATATGATACATCTATCATGTGCTGACGGAGCGGGTCGGGGGAGGGTTATATGATACATCTATCATGTGCTGACGGAGCGGGTCGGGGGATGGTTATATGATACATCTATCATGTGCTGACGGAGCGGGTCGGGGGAGTGTTATATGATACATCTATCATGTGCTGACGGAGCGGGTCGGGGGAGGGTTATATGATACATCTATCATGTGCTGACGGAGCGGGTCGGGGGAGGAGGGAGGGGGGGGGGTTATATGATACATCTATCATGTGCTGACGGAGCCGGTCGGGGGAGAAGGGGGGGGGGGTTATATGATACATCTATCATGTGCTGACGGAGCGGGTCGGGGGAGGGTTATATGATACATCTATCATGTGCTGACGGAGCGGGTCGGGGGAGGGTTATATGATACATCTATCATGTGCTGATGGAGCGGGTCGGGGGAGGAGGGGTGTTATATGATACATCTATCATGTGCTGACGGAGCGGGTCGGGGGAGGAGGGGGGAGGGGGGTTATATGATACATCTATCATGTGCTGACGCGGCGGGTCGGGGGAGGAGGGGGGAGGGGGGTTATATGATACATCTATCATGTGCTGATGGAGCGGGTCGGGGGAGGAGGGAGGAGGGGGGTTATATGATACATCTATCATGTGCTGACGGAGCGGGTCGGGGGAGGAGGGGGGGGTTATATGATACATCTATCATGTGCTGACGGAGCGGGTCGGGGGAGGGTTATATGATACATCTATCATGTGCTGACGGAGCGGGTTGGGGGAGGGTTATATGATACATCTATCATGTGCTGACGGAGCGGGTCGGGGGAGGGTTATATGATACATCTATCATGTGCTGACGGAGCGGGTCGGGGGAGGGTTATATGATACATCTATCATGTGCTGACGGAGCAGGTTGGGGGAGGGTTATATGATACATCTATCATGTGCTGACGGAGCGGGTTGGGGGAGGGTTATATGATACATCTATCATGTGCTGACGGAGCGGGTTGGGGGAGGGTTATATGATACATCTATCATGTGCTGACGGAGCGGGTCGGGGGAGGGTTATATGATACATCTATCATGTGCTGACGGAGCGGGTCGGGGGAGGAGGGGGGAGGGGGGTTATATGATACATCTATCATGTGCTGATGGAGCGGGTCGGGGGAGGAGGGGGGATGGGGGTTATATGATACATCTATCATGTGCTGACGGAGCGGGTCGGGGGAGGAGGGGGGGTTATAAGATACATCTATCATGTGCTGATGGAGCGGGTCGGGGGAGGGGGGGGGTTATACGATACATCTATCATGTGCTGACGGAGTGGGTCGGGGGAGGAGGGGTTATATGATACATCTATCATGTTCTGACGGAGCGGGTCGGGGAAGGAGGGGGTGGGGGTTATATGATACACCCAGCATGTGCTGGCGCGTCGGGGGAGGAGGGGTTATATGATACATCTATCATGTTCTGACGGAGCGGGTCGGGGAAGGAGGGGGTGGGGGTTATATGATACACCCAGCATGTGCTGACGGAGCGGGTCGGGGGAGGGCGGGTTTCATAATCTGATGCTGGGTTGTTTTTTTTTTACTTTTTATTTATCTGGAATACAACCAATGTGAAGGAAATATCAATTTTATGTCAAAAAGGAAAATTAATAAATCACTTACGTCCTTTTTGGATAAAAACTTTTTCATCATAAGCTTGACCGACATACTTCAACATGAACCTTATAGGCTGGGCATACTGTAAATGAACATGTAAGACATTCTCAGAATTTCGTGTTTAACAAAAATTTGCACTTTCTTTCTTAATTTTAAGAGAATGAGGGTAAGAAAGTCAACCAAAACATAAATAAATCATAGTTTGTTTTTTTACTAAATTAAACAATTACACAGTTCATATCATTAATCATGCGAGTGAGGGATTTGGGTTTTACGTCCTGCTTAACAGTATTTCAGTCATATGAAGACGTCTCCTTGTGGCAGGGCAGATTTCCACTGCTCTTAAATTTGGTGCTGCCTCACCAAGACGACTTGCCGAAGACACCCAGCAAGACAGTCTGTCAAACTATTTCCCTAAAGCACCCCCAGGCTGTCAGCCTGTCAAACTATTTCCCTAAAGCACCCCAGGCTGTCAGCCTGTCAAACTATTTCCCTAAAGCACCCCAGGCTGTCAGCCTGTCAAACTATTTCCCTAAAGCACCCCAGGCTGTCAGCCTGTCAAACTATTTCCCTAAAGCACCCCCAGGCTGTCAGCCTGTCAAACTATTTCCCTAAAGCACCCCCAGGCTGTAAGCCTGTCTAACTATTTCTCTAAAGCACCCCCAGGAGGTCAGCCTGTCAAACTATTTCCCTAAAGCACGCCAGGCTGTCAGCCTGTCTAACTATTTCTCTAAAGCACACCCAGGCTGTCAGTCTGTCAAACTATTTCCCTAAAGCACCCCCAGGAGGTCAGACTGTCAAACTATTTCTCTAAAGCACCCCCAGGCTGTCAGTCTGTCAAACTATTTCCCTATAGCACCCCCAGGAGGTCAGCCTGTCAAACTATTTCCCTAAAGCACCCCCAGGCTGTCAGCCTGTGAAACTATTTCCCTATAGCACCCCCAGGCTGTCAGCTTGTCAAACTATTTCTCTAAAGCACCCACAGGCTGTCAGTCTGTCAAACTATTTCTCTAAAGCACCCCCAGGCTGTCAGCTTGTCAAACTATTTCTCTAAAGCACCCCCAGGCTGTCAGCTTGTCAAACTATTTCTCTAAAGCACCCCCAGGCTGTCAGCTTGTCAAACTATTTCTCTAAAGCACCCCCAGGCTGTCAGTCTGTCAAACTATTTCCCTATAGCACCCCCAGGCTGTCAGCTTGTCAAACTATTTCTCTAAAGCACCCCCAGGCTGCCAGCCTGTCAAACTATTTCCCTATAGCACCCCCAGGCTGTCAGCTTGTCAAACTATTTCCCTATAGCACCCCCAGGCTGTCAGCTTGTCAAACTATTTCCCTATAGCACCCCCAGGCTGCCAGTCTGTCAAACTATTTCCCTAAAGCACCCCCAGGAGGTCAGACTGTCAAACTATTTCTCTAAAGCACCCCCAGGCTGTCAGTCTGTCAAACTATTTCCCTATAGCACCCCCAGGAGGTCAGCCTGTCAAACTATTTCCCTAAAGCACCCCCAGGAGGTCAGCCTGTCAAACTATTTCTCTAAAGCACCCCCAGGCTGTCAGTGTGTCAAACTATTTCTCTAAAGCACCCCCAGGCTGCCAGTCTGTCAAACTATTTCCCTAAAGCACCCCCAGGCTGTCAGCCTGTCAAACTATTTCCCTAAAGCACCCCCAGGCTGTCAGTCTGTCAAACTATTTCTCTAAAGCACACCCAGGCTGCCAGTCTGTCAAACTATTTCCCTAAACCACCCCCAGACTGCCAGCCTGTCAAACTATTTCTCTAAACCACCCCCAGGCTGTCAGTCGGTCAAACTATTTCCCTAAAGCACCCCCAGGAGGTCAGCCTGTCAAACTATTTCCCTAAACCACCCCCAGACTGCCAGCCTGTCAAACTATTTCTCTAAACTACCCCCAGGCTGTCAGTCGGTCAAACTATTTCCCTAAAGCACCCCCAGGCTGTCAGCCTGTCAAACCATTTCCCTAAAGCACCCCCAGGCTGTCAGTTTGTCAAACTATTTCTCTAAAGCACACCCAGGCTGCCAGTCTGTCAAACTATTTCCCTAAACCACACCCAGACTGCCAGCCTGTCAAACTATTTCTCTAAACCACCCCCAGGCTGTCAGTCGGTCAAACTATTTCCCTAAAGCACCCCCAGGCTGTCAGTCTGTCAAACTATTTCCCTAAAGCACCCCCAGGCTGCCAGTCTGTCAAACTATTTCTCTAAAGCACCCCCAGGCTGCCAGTCTGTCAAACTATTTCCCTAAAGCACCCCCAGGCTGTCAGCCTGTCAAAGTATTTCTCTAAAGTACCCCCAGACTGTCAGTCTGTCAAACTATTTCCCTAAAGCACCCCCAGGCTGTCAGCCTGTCAAACTATTTCCCTAAAGCACCCCCAGGCTGTCAGCTTGTCAAACTATTTCTCTAAAGTACCCCCAGGCTGTCAGCCTGTCAAACTATTTCCCTAAAGCACCCCAGGCTGTCAGCTTGTCAAACTATTTCCCTAAAGCACCCCCAGGCTGTCAGCTTGTCAAACTATTTCCCTAAAGCACCCCCAGGCTGTCAGTTTGTCAAACTATTTCTCTAAAGTACCCCCAGGCTGTCAGCCTGTCAAACTATTTCCCTAAAGCACCCCAGGCTGTCAGCTTGTCAAACTATTTCTCTAAAGCACCCCCAGGCTGTCAGCCTGTCAAACTATTTCCCTAAAGCACCCCCAGGCTGTCAGCTTGTCAAACTATTTCCCAAAAGCACCCCCAGGCTGCCAGCCTGTCAAACTATTTCCCTAAAGCACCCCCAGGCTGTCAAACTATTTCTCTAAAGCACCCCCAGGCTGTCAAACTATTTCCCTAAAGCACCCCCAGGCTGCCAGCCTGTCAAACTATTTCTCTAAACCACCCCCAGAGTGCCAGCCTGCCAAACTATTTCACTAAAGCACCCCCAGGCTGTCAGCCTGTCAAACTATTTCTCTAAACCACCCCCAGACTGCCAGCCTGTCAAACTATTTCTCTAAAGCACCCCCAGGCTGCCAGCCTGTCAAACTATTTCTTTAAAGCACCCCCAGGCTGCCAGCCTGTCAAACTATTTCACTAAAGCACCCCCAGGCTGTCAGCCTGTCAAACTATTTCACTAAAGCACCCCCAGGCTGTCAGTCTGTCAAACTATTTCACTAAAGAACTCCCAGGTTGTCAGTCTGTCAAACTATTTCTCTAAAGCACCCCCAGGCTGTCAGCCTGTCAAACTATTTCTCTAAAGTACCCCCAGGCTGTCAGTCTGTCAAACTATTTCTCTAAAGCACCCCCAGGCTGTTAGCCTGTCAAACTATTTCTCTAAAGCACCCCCAGGCTGTCAGTCTGTCAAACTATTTCTCTAAAGTACCCCCAGGCTGTCAAACTATTTCTCTAAAGCACCCCCAGGCTGTCAGTCTGTCAAACTATTTCTCTAAAGCACCCCCAGGCTGTCAGTCTGTCAAACTATTTCTCTAAAGTACCCCCAGGCTGTCAAACTATTTCTCTAAACCACCCCCAGGCTGTCAGCCTGTCAAACTATTTCTCTAAAGCACCCCCAGGCTGTCAGTCTGTCAAACTATTTCTCTAAAGCACCTCCAGGCTGCCAGCCTGTCAAACCTTTTCTCTAAAGCACCCCCAGGCTGTCAGTCGGTCTAACCTTTTCTCTAAAGCACCCCCAGGCTGCCAGCCTGTCAAACTATTTCTCTAAAGCACCCCCAGGCTGTCAGTCTGTCAAACTATTTCTCTAAAGCACCCCCAGCCTGTCAAACTATTTCTCTAAAGCACCCCCAGGCTGTCAGTCTGTCAAACTATTTCTCTAAAGCACCCCCAGGCTGTCAGTCTGTCAAACTATTTCTCTAAAGTACCCTCAGGCTGACAGTCTGTCAAACTATTTCTCTAAAGCACCCCCAGGCTGTCAAACTATTTCTCTAAAGTACCCTCAGGCTGACAGTCTGTCAAACTATTTCTCTAAAGTACCCCCAGGCTGTCAAACTATTTCTCTAAAGCACCCCCAGGCTGTCAGCCTGTCAAACTATTTCTCTAAAGCACCCCCAGGCTGTCAGCCTGTCAAACTATTTCTCTAAAGCACCCCCAGGCTGTCAGCCTGTCAAACTATTTCTCTAAAGTACCCCCAGGCTGTCAGCTTGTCAAACTATTTCTCTAAAGCACCCCCAGGCTGCCAGTCTGTCAAACTATTTCCCTAAAGCACCCCCAGGCTGTCAGCCTGTCAAAGTATTTCTCTAAAGTACCCCCAGACAGTCAATCTGTCAAACTATTTCTCTAAAGCACCCCCAGGCTGTCAGCCTGTCAAACTATTTCCCTAAAGCACCCCCAGGCTGTCAGCCTGTCAAACTATTTCCCTAAAGCACCCCCAGGCTGTCAGCTTGTCAAACTATTTCTCTAAAGTACCCCCAGGCTGTCAGCCTGTCAAACTATTTCCCTAAAGCACCCCCAGGCTGTCAGCTTGTCAAACTATTTCCCTAAAGCACCCCCAGGCTGTCAGCTTGTCAAACTATTTCCCTAAAGCACCCCCAGGCTGTCAGCTTGTCAAACTATTTCTCTAAAGTACCCCCAGGCTGTCAGTCTGTCAAACTATTTCTCTAAAGCACCCCCAGGCTGTCAGTCTGTCAAACTATTTCACTAAAGAACTCCCAGGTTGTCAGTCTGTCAAACTATTTCTCTAAAGCACCCCCAGGCTGTCAGCCTGTCAAACTATTTCTCTAAAGTACCCCCAGGCTGTCAGTCTGTCAAACTATTTCTCTAAAGCACCCCCAGGCTGTTAGCCTGTCAAACTATTTCTCTAAAGCACCCCCAGGCTGTCAGTCTGTCAAACTATTTCTCTAAAGTACCCCCAGGCTGTCAAACTATTTCTCTAAAGCACCCCCAGGCTGTCAGTCTGTCAAACTATTTCTCTAAAGCACCCCCAGGCTGTCAGTCTGTCAAACTATTTCTCTAAAGTACCCCCAGGCTGTCAAACTATTTCTCTAAACCACCCCCAGGCTGTCAGCCTGTCAAACTATTTCTCTAAAGCACCCCCAGGCTGTCAGTCTGTCAAACTATTTCTCTAAAGCACCTCCAGGCTGCCAGCCTGTCAAACCTTTTCTCTAAAGCACCCCCAGGCTGTCAGTCGGTCTAACCTTTTCTCTAAAGCACCCCCAGGCTGCCAGCCTGTCAAACTATTTCTCTAAAGCACCCCCAGGCTGTCAGTCTGTCAAACTATTTCTCTAAAGCACCCCCAGCCTGTCAAACTATTTCTCTAAAGCACCCCCAGGCTGTCAGTCTGTCAAACTATTTCTCTAAAGCACCCCCAGGCTGTCAGTCTGTCAAACTATTTCTCTAAAGTACCCTCAGGCTGACAGTCTGTCAAACTATTTCTCTAAAGCACCCCCAGGCTGTCAAACTATTTCTCTAAAGTACCCTCAGGCTGACAGTCTGTCAAACTATTTCTCTAAAGTACCCCCAGGCTGTCAAACTATTTCTCTAAAGCACCCCCAGGCTGTCAGTCTGTCAAACTATTTCTCTAAAGCACCCCCAGGCTGTCAGCCTGTCAAACTATTTCTCTAAAGTACCCCCAGGCTGTCAGCTTGTCAAACTATTTCTCTAAAGCACCCCCAGGCTGCCAGTCTGTCAAACTATTTCCCTAAAGCACCCCCAGGCTGTCAGCCTGTCAAAGTATTTCTCTAAAGTACCCCAAGACAGTCAGTCTGTCAAACTATTTCTCTAAAGCACCCCCAGGCTGTCAGCCTGTCAAACTATTTCCCTAAAGCACCCCCAGGCTGTCAGCCTGTCAAACTATTTCCCTAAAGCACCCCCAGGCTGTCAGCTTGTCAAACTATTTCTCTAAAGTACCCCCAGGCTGTCAGCCTGTCAAACTATTTCCCTAAAGCACCCCCAGGCTGTCAGCTTGTCAAACTATTTCCCTAAAGCACCCCCAGGCTGTCAGCTTGTCAAACTATTTCCCTAAAGCACCCCCAGGCTGTCAGCTTGTCAAACTATTTCTCTAAAGTACCCCCAGGCTGTCAGCCTGTCAAACTATTTCCCTAAAGCACCCCAGGCTGTCAGCTTGTCAAACTATTTCTCTAAAGCACCCCCAGGCTGTCAGCCTGTCAAACTATTTCCCTAAAGCACCCCCAGGCTGTCAGCTTGTCAAACTATTTCCCTAAAGCACCCCCAGGCTGTCAGCCTGTCAAACTATTTCCCTAAAGCACCCCCAGGCTGTCAGCTTGTCAAACTATTTCCCAAAAGCACCCCCAGGCTGCCAGCCTGTCAAACTATTTCCCTAAAGCACCCCCAAGCTGTCAGCTTGTCAAACTATTTCACTAAAGAACTCCCAGGTTGTCAGCCTGTCAAACTATTTCTCTAAAGCACCCCCAGGCTGTCAAACTATTTCTCTAAAGCACCCCCAGGCTGTCAAACTATTTCCCTAAAGCACCCCCAGGCTGCCAGCCTGTCAAACTATTTCTCTAAACCACCCCCAGACTGCCAGCCTGTCAAACTATTTCACTAAAGCACCCCCAGGCTGTCAGCCTGTCAAACTATTTCTCTAAACCACCCCCAGACTGCCAGCCTGTCAAACTATTTCTCTAAAGCACCCCCAGGCTGTCAGCCTGTCAAACTATTTCTCTAAACCACCCCCAGACTGCCAGCCTGTCAAACTATTTCTCTAAACCACCCCCAGACTGCCAGCCTGTCAAACTATTTCTTTAAAGCACCCCCAGGCTGCCAGCCTGTCAAACTATTTCACTAAAGCACCCCCAGGCTGTCAGCCTGTCAAACTATTTCACTAAAGCACCCCCAGGCTGTCAGTCTGTCAAACTATTTCACTAAAGAACTCCCAGGTTGTCAGTCTGTCAAACTATTTCTCTAAAGCACCCCCAGGCTGTCAGTCTGTCAAACTATTTCTCTAAAGTACCCCCAGGCTGTCAAACTATTTCTCTAAAGCACCCCCAGGCTGTCAGTCTGTCAAACTATTTCTCTAAAGCACCTCCAGGCTGCCAGCCTGTCAAACTATTTCTCTAAACCACCCCCAGACTGCCAGCCTGTCAAACTATTTCTTTAAAGCACCCCCAGGCTGCCAGCCTGTCAAACTATTTCACTAAAGCACCCCCAGGCTGCCAGCCTGTCAAACTATTTCACTAAAGCACCCCCAGGCTGTCAGCCTGTCAAACTATTTCACTAAAGCACCCCCAGGCTGTCAGTCTGTCAAACTATTTCACTAAAGAACTCCCAGGTTGTCAGTCTGTCAAACTATTTCTCTAAAGCACCCCCAGGCTGTCAGTCTGTCAAACTATTTCTCTAAAGTACCCCCAGGCTGTCAAACTATTTCTCTAAAGCACCCCCAGGCTGTCAGTCTGTCAAACTATTTCTCTAAAGCACCTCCAGGCTGCCAGCCTGTCAAACCTTTTCTCTAAAGCACCCCCAGGCTGTCAGTCGGTCTAACCTTTTCTCTAAAGCACCCCCAGGCTGCCAGCTTGTCAAACTATTTCTCTAAAGCACCCCCAGGCTGTCAGTCTGTCAAACTATTTCTCTAAAGCACCCCCAGCCTGTCAAACTATTTCTCTAAAGCACCCCCAGGCTGTCAGTCTGTCAAACTATTTCTCTAAAGTACCCTCAGGCTGACAGTCTGTCAAACTATTTCTCTAAAGCACCCCCAGGCTGTCAAACTATTTCACTAAAGAACTCCCAGGTTGTCAGCCTGTCAAACTATTTCTCTAAAGCACCCCCAGGCTGTCAAACTATTTCTCTAAAGTACCCCCAGGCTGTCAAACTATTTCTCTAAAGCACCCCCAGGCTGTCAGCCTGTTAAACTATTTCTCTAAACCACCCCCAGACTGCCAGCCTGTCAAACTATTTCTCTAAAGCACCCCCAGGCTGTCAGCCTGTCAAACTATTTCTCTAAACCACCCCCAGACTGCCAGCCTGTCAAACTATTTCTCTAAACCACCCCCAGACTGCCAGCCTGTCAAACTATTTCCCTAAAGCACCCCCAGGCTGTCAGCCTGTCAAACTATTTCACTAAAGCACCCCCAGGCTGTCAGCCTGTCAAACTATTTCACTAAAGCACCCCCAGGCTGTCAGTCTGTCAAACTATTTCACTAAAGAACTCCCAGGTTGTCAGTCTGTCAAACTATTTCTCTAAAGCACCCCCAGGCTGTCAGTCTGTCAAACTATTTCTCTAAAGTACCCCCAGGCTGTCAAACTATTTCTCTAAAGCACCCCCAGGCTGTCAGTCTGTCAAACTATTTCTCTAAAGCACCTCCAGGCTGCCAGCCTGTCAAACCTTTTCTCTAAAGCACCCCCAGGCTGTCAGTCGGTCTAACCTTTTCTCTAAAGCACCCCCAGGCTGCCAGCTTGTCAAACTATTTCTCTAAAGCACCCCCAGGCTGTCAGTCTGTCAAACTATTTCTCTAAAGCACCCCCAGCCTGTCAAACTATTTCTCTAAAGCACCCCCAGGCTGTCAGTCTGTCAAACTATTTCTCTAAAGTACCCTCAGGCTGACAGTCTGTCAAACTATTTCTCTAAAGCACCCCCAGGCTGTCAAACTATTTCACTAAAGAACTCCCAGGTTGTCAGCCTGTCAAACTATTTCTCTAAAGCACCCCCAGGCTGTCAAACTATTTCTCTAAAGCACCCCCAGGCTGTCAAACTATTTCCCTAAAGCACCCCCAGGCTGCCAGCCTGTCAAACTATTTCTCTAAACCACCCCCAGACTGCCAGCCTGTCAAACTATTTCACTAAAGCACCCCCAGGCTGTCAGCCTGTCAAACTATTTCTCTAAACCACCCCCAGACTGCCAGCCTGTCAAACTATTTCTCTAAAGCACCCCCAGGCTGTCAGCCTGTCAAACTATTTCTCTAAACCACCCCCAGACTGCCAGCCTGTCAAACTATTTCTCTAAACCACCCCCAGACTGCCAGCCTGTCAAACTATTTCCCTAAAGCACCCCAGGCTGCCAGCCTGTCAAACTATTTCTTTAAAGCACCCCCAGGCTGTCAGCCTGTCAAACTATTTCACTAAAGCACCCCCAGGCTGTCAGTCTGTCAAACTATTTCACTAAAGCACCCCCAGGCTGTCAGTCTGTCAAACTATTTCACTAAAGCACCCCCAGGCTGTCAGCCTGTCAAACTATTTCACTAAAGCACCCCCAGGCTGTCAGCCTGTCAAACTATTTCACTAAAGCACCCCCAGGCTGTCAGTCTGTCAAACTATTTCACTAAAGAACTCCCAGGTTGTCAGTCTGTCAAACTATTTCTCTAAAGCACCCCCAGGCTGTCAGTCTGTCAAACTATTTCTCTAAAGTACCCCCAGGCTGTCAAACTATTTCTCTAAAGCACCCCCAGGCTGTCAGTCTGTCAAACTATTTCTCTAAAGCACCTCCAGGCTGCCAGCCTGTCAAACCTTTTCTCTAAAGCACCCCCAGGCTGTCAGTCGGTCTAACCTTTTCTCTAAAGCACCCCCAGGCTGCCAGCTTGTCAAACTATTTCTCTAAAGCACCCCCAGGCTGTCAGTCTGTCAAACTATTTCTCTAAAGCACCCCCAGCCTGTCAAACTATTTCTCTAAAGCACCCCCAGGCTGTCAGTCTGTCAAACTATTTCTCTAAAGTACCCTCAGGCTGACAGTCTGTCAAACTATTTCTCTAAAGCACCCCCAGGCTGTCAAACTATTTCTCTAAAGTACCCTCAGGCTGACAGTCTGTCAAACTATTTCTCTAAAGTACCCCCAGGCTGTCAAACTATTTCTCTAAACCACCCCCAGGCTGTCAGCCTGTCAAACTATTTCTCTAAAGCACCCCCAGGCTGCCAGCCTGTCAAACTATTTCTCTAAAGCACCTCCAGGCTGCCAGCCTGTCAAACCTTTTCTCTAAAGCACCCCCAGGCTGTCAGTCGGTCTAACCTTTTCTCTAAAGCACCTCCAGGCTGCCAGCCTGTCAAACTATTTCTCTAAAGCACCCCCAGGCTGTCAGCCTGTCAAACTATTTCTCTAAAGTACCCCCAGGCTGTCAGCTTGTCAAACTATTTCTCTAAAGCACCCCCAGGCTGTCAGCCTGTCAAACTATTTCTCTAAAGCACCCCCAGGCTGTCAGCTTGTCAAACTATTTCTCTAAAGCACCCCCAGGCTGTCAGCCTGTCAAACTATTTCTCTAAAGCACCCCCAGGCTGTCAGCCTGTCAAACTATTTCTCTAAAGCACCCCCAGGCTGTCAGCCTGTCAAACTATTTCTCTAAAGCACCCCCAGGCTGTCAGCCTGTCAAACTATTTCTCTAAAGCACCCCCAGGCTGCCAGCCTGTCAAACTATTTCTCTAAAGCACCCCCACCCCTGGGTAGCTACCGCTATTTCAATTGAAATTATCAGCTATAGTAGCCTACACGTCTTCGGTTCGTATTCGCTACGGACTTGTATTTTATAATTTAATGTAAATCTACACAACCACACCACATGTAAATCACTAAAGTGATAAATTGCAAGTTATACAACTACTGAACTATAGGCCTACATTTGTTGGAGATCTCCAAACTCTGTGGCCAAAGTATATTGATGATGGGTGATCAAGTGTTGGTCACCCATGTGACCAAGTGTTGGTCATTGATGATGGGTGTCGTGACCAAGTGTTGGTTACCCATCATCAATATACTTTGACCACAGAGAGATCTCCAACTCGGCCTACATTGGCTGCAACTAGTAGTGCAAGTGCTGTACTATACAGCATAGGCCTCCTGAGCAAAACTGGGTCAAATACTAGGACGACACGTGCTTTTATATCGGACTAGCGATCATTTGTAAAGCTAGGGAAAATGGAATAGAACTTACACCTCTAATCGGCCAATAACCAATAACAGGCATGTTTACTAAATACTAATTAACAGCACTCAACAGGCAGCTCAGTGTCTTTTTCTTCGCAAGTTGCTATGTGAAGGAGATAAGACAGATTCGGCAAGGTTCGACTGTTTACGGCCAAAACAGAATCTCGGCTGGTCCAATCTGATAACTTCGGGAATTTACGTGCGTGAAATACCCTCTGATATGTCATTTTATATATTGCGACTAAATAGGTAGCCGTGAAGCGCACAATTTCCAAATCCTCTTGAGGGCCCCACAAAAGTGTCCTCGTGATCACGTAAGGGATCGAAACACTCGGTTTGTTAACTTTCAGCCTCGATTAGTTATACAATTGAAGCATCGGAGGACTCCTGATATGTACCGAAACTGCGTCTGTCTACAACATGTGGTTTAGCGGGCTAAATAAAATATATAAACAAATATCTTTCTAAATGATATTAGCATTTAATAAATTTATAATTATTTTTATATTCTTCTTTCGTCTTTAGTAGGCCTAAAACATTTCGATATAAATTTTACTTTCAACACCATTTTTATTCAGCCCAAAAATACGCTGATTTACCTTCTGATTGAAATTCTAATGTCACGGGGACACTTTTGTGGGGCCCTCAAGAGGATTCGGAATTGTACGCTTCACGGCTACCTATTATTCAAAATGACCTGCAGTCTATCAGTGGATATTTCACGCACGTAAATCCCCGAAGTTATCAGACTGAGTAAAATGGCTCGACCTCTGACCCAACGGCCAGGTGTTGCTTATGAGAAGAACAGGGGTTTGAACGATCTATTAGTCCGCACTCAAATCGGTCCTCAAACTAGGAACAAAATAATATATTTTCCCTTTCTTTTCCTATTATCAACTTTGGTTCGATTTCAGTTTGTCCATCTTCTTGTCATAACTGAAGATCCGAACTTTTTCAATATGCCTATATAACAAAGTATTTTAAAAAAACCTTTGACCTACTAACTACGGCGAAACTCCTGGGTTTTGGTTTATTACAACAACCCCTATGACTGGATATTATAAAGGTCTAAATGACATACCCTCGTTTAACACAACTAGAAACTTGTCTCCGTGTATTTTAGTCAAGAAGACGTTCCTTGTGTCAGTGTGTTTTAGTATCTATAAATATATATAGTTATTTGTTTATATATATTATTTAGCCCGGTGAGCAACATTTTGGAGACAGATCGACGCGTGTTTTTGTTTCAGCTCAAGGCGTCTGCACGGAAATAAGAAAACGCGAAATTTTACGAGAAAGAAACTTCGCGTTTTCTTACTTTCAGTTTGAGTCTTGGTCGAATATCAGACGAAAAAAAAGATAAAAAATGACCCAAATAAATTAAGGCGTTGAGTCGTTTTTTTCTTGTTTTGTTATTTTCTTGATTACTGATTTATTAATAAATTCTCGCCATTTCTTGTTTTTGTCTTTTTTTGTTTTTACGTGCATGGGGCCGAAACGAAAATAGAAAAGCATGACATTTTAGCGGGTGTTTGGTGTTTTCTTGTTTTCGCCTTAATTAGACCAAGCGAAAAAGTGGGAATAAGAAATGCTACCGATCAGATTATGAAAACTCATAAAGACACTAATTCCATTTATAAACCTATTTTATTACGATAGTAGTAATCTCAGCTATATTGTCGTCTTTCAGTCGTGAAATAAACAATGAAATTGAAGTCGTTGGCAGTTTGTATGTAGACGTATCGAGTAGAATGTATAATGACTATAGAAAGGTATGTATACATGTTTAGATTGCGAGTTCTTGTGCTATAATAATGTAGGCATATATATGATTGGTTGGGAAAGATTTCTCGAATAACAAATACTTCGGGATGAAGAATTTGTGTATCATTGCTTGATTAATGATTTGAAGAGTGGTTCAATGTGTTCGAGTCTTTTAGGAAAGATTATTACTCGAATAGCTCGTGTTTTGAAGCAGATAAAGGGCGTTGAGGTGGGTGGAATATGTATATATATAGAACCCCAGCAAACATTAGGTAAGGATGTATAGGTCAATGGTATAAAAGTTTGATTGGCTGTATAGTTTTGATGCGGTCATAATAACACCTATGTTTCTGCCTATTCGGCTGATAAGAGCTGTACCACTGTAGACATTTTCCCTTCCAACTTTCTCATGAAGCCATTGCTAATGAATTCACAACATTTAGTAGATAACCGTATTGCTGAAGGGTTCATGCCTACAGTGTATACAGAAACGAGGAGGATTCTAAAAATATACGACTCAGCTTGCAATGCTTCAAATAACGCGTGCATATCCCCAAGGAAGACGTCGCTACAAATGGCATTGAATTACACGGAATCTGACTGCCTGTATACAATCTGAAACCATTAGTATCTTAAAGTGTAGCGACTTTCTGTCAATTGGCATCGGAAGGCAAATTTCCAAATGGTAACTTTCATTTTGTAGTAAAAGAATGTGTAAAAAATATTAAGCAAGTGGCACGGAAAGCTCTGCGTCATAATTGTTTGTCCAAAAATAACTGTAGTTTTTTTTTAAAAATGTGTTGTCCAAACAAACAGAAATTCTTGTTACCTCATGCACTCAGTGATAAACTTGTCACTATGCTAGTAAAGAGAATCTTCACGAGCCAAGTTTTTCTCGTAGCCTATTCTAAAAATAGAAATAAAACTTTACCAAAAGATCGTTGCCTTTTCTAGTGAACAGGTATAGGCAGAAGTCTACCTTGATAGACTTCTGGTATAGGCTAACAACCTTCTTTGTATGACTATATATAGAAACTTACCCCTCTCATGGCCCAGTATGCAAATTTCACCGGCATCTTATCGTTTTTGGCTTTTCCGGCTCTCTGAGATGTCAAATGGTGTGAGTCAAGGATGCTGATTTCCCCAGTGTTATTATGAAACTTGGTACAGTGAGTATAGCTATATAGTGCTTACTGCATACTCGCCCACGCTGATGAGCAGCTCTAGACGTTAGTTAGTAGTTTAGATAAACCTGGAGCTGATGAACGAGAAAGGTAGTAATAATGGATACAGTAGCCGTTCATACAGTGACAATAATTATGTCAGTTGTCCATGGATGTGCTTCAATATAAACTGACTCAGATACACGGCTGTTTGAATACTGCATTCTAATGTACGTTCGTGTTTATTATAAATATATGTCTATTTTCTTTACGATTGGGAATAGTGGTTACATTGTACGGCGTGCAGTTTTTACATATCTATGAATAGATTACAACTGGATAGGCGACGCAAGATACACATATCCCTCAATAAAGACACGCCGCAAAAGGTATACATGTTACAGTAAACGAGACGGGCAATTATATATTTAAGAAATGTTTGAAACTCTCTTTAAACGTGGGTTCCATACTTATGATAAAAAATTAAAGACATCACCACGTCCTCAGTTGTTTTTTAACAACACGAGCTTTCGGCACCTGTGCCGGTGCCTTCGGTGTCATTTTGTAGTTTCCGACATCAGAATATTGCTAACATAGTAACTGCTGCAAACAATTCACTGATTGGCCACTTAACACATTTGTTCTTTTCTTTTGTATATATGTCAATATTTTAAAACATTAAATTCAGTTACACTTGACGAAGGCACCGGCGCAGGTGCCGAAAGCTCGTGTTGTTAAAAGACAACTGAGGACGTGGTGATGTCTTTAATTTTTTATCATTAATTATATATTTGCATGAATTGCTAACACTTACAGAGAGTTCATGTAATCACTTTTTCGGGTAATTCCTAAAGTTACGAAAGTGTTTCACTCTAAATCACTGTTGAACACCAAGATATGTTTTATGTTATTTTACATTAATTTTAAATTAGTCTTGTGTGATTAAATGGCTAGGTTCATCAGGCTGAGTGTGGGATGGTTGCCAGTTACCACCGGAAGGTCGTGGGTTTCCTCCAAGCATACAGCCCGGTTTCCTCTCACAATAAAACTGGCAACGCCGTAAAACACCAAACAATAGAAGTCAATTATATTACACAATCAGTTGACTCGCAATGCGCTGCGTTCGTAATGCGACATACCTGGCCGATGTGGTCGCAATGCGACATAACTGGTCGCTGCGGTCGCAATGCGACATAACTGGCCGCTGCGGTTGACTCAACTGGTATTTTGACATAATTGTCCTCTTATTTTGATAATTTGAGAACACTTTTTATTTATGCTTCAAAGTGTTTACAGTGATATAATACGACAACAGAAGGGTGCTAATCACGGAGGCCAGACGTTTTCGAGTTAATGTAAACAGAGGCCCTACATGGGTAAACCGTGAGTTGTGAATGCGTTACTGACAATCATCTTTATCAGATAAACCGTAAAGAGCCGACATTCTTTAGTTCATTTCTACATTATATAATCAAGGCAAAAACACATGAAAGTCAGACACGTGCAACTGCCCTACGTTTTTCCCTACGCCTTCCTCGTGTAGCGTTACACAGAGGCTGACCCGAAAGTCACTTGTGATCAACAGCCACTATCAGGGGCTGAAATTCAATTATCGGACATTTACATTATAACATGATCCTGTTGTCATGTGTCAATCACGCACATTTTTGGAAATATTCATGTTTGATGTTGCGTTTCTTCTTTGGGAGAGTATATAACTCGATAATGGCGTGAACGGTTGAATGAATCCATATTGGTGATTGGATAATAATTTGGTTTCCTCAAAGTAGACGATTATTTATTCATGCTATTCTTTCGATGATTTTGCTAAATGCAGGTAAGACAGAGATGGGTCGATAGTTGGCAAAGTTCCCCTACTGGATCACTTTTGTATACTGGTGTTAGTTTAGATATTTTTAATTCATCTGGGAAGGTTTCAGTCTCAAAAGAGCCGTTAATGATATATGGGTCAAAGGAGTGGAAATTTGCTACAAGTTTTAAAATGTTTACACGAATTTCATCTAAACCTTTATAAGGGCTATCATTTGCCACATAGAGATAATCCTATATAAAACCATAGCCAGTTAGCTATTCCCCAAGTTAAATCGAGCAAGCGAGTTCAGAGACTTTTGTTAGGGCCATCGTTGGAAAATAATATCAAAGATAGCATGGACATTTGCCTTTAGTACTAAGAAGATGCGATGGTTCTTTCGCACTTTCTGCCGTCTTCTAAATTTCCACAAGAAAGATATGTACAGTCTATATTATCCTGCTTGGTTGTCAAATGTTTGGTCGATTTTCTGAATTAATGTAATGCGAACGAACAGGAAAATGAAAGCTATCTTACCATTGTAATAAATAACAAGCATCAAAGCCATAGGAATCAAGAGATCAGTGAACCGATCTTGGCGACCACCATAGAACACTATCAGAGAGTGAGGCTGCTTGTAAACGGAGCGCAAATTTGATATGTGAAATTGATTTCTTCAGTTGGTGGCTGGCTGGACAAGAACAAAGTTTCTTTCGTAGAAAGTGGCTATAATCTGAAAACTCCAAACCAAATTTCCTAAATGATTGGTCAATGCCAAAATGGATTTGAGAAAGTAAGATCCTATAGGGCTTATTAATTAATGACAAATAATTTAGGCCTAACTGAAGAGGATGTTCGATTTCAATTTACTGAGATTGAAATGAAGAATGCTTCGATTTCCTGATAACGTGTACATCTTCCTTCGAAATACATTTGTCCAACATTAAAATCGATACAACCGTGACCGCATCTACGTACATGTAGCCTCTTTCATAAAGCAATGAACAAATGTATTGTGTAATATCATACGTCAAAACAAAGTATAAATTTTACACAATTATAAGAAGCATTGTCGGCTCACACTCGGCAGGTTCTATAAGATCATCTAGCCGCGATTGTATGGCGGAGGCTGCAATATTGAAGCTAGTCCTGAATTGAAAATAGCCTTGCAACATTGCCAAATCCAATATAGGGGGCCTACATGCAGAGACGCAAAACACGCCGATTGGATTCGGCAATGCATGAAATGGTAGATTTAAACTAGAATCTGCCATGAAAATGCGTGCGAACAACGATTGATGTCAAGAAACCGTAGTGTTTATTATTTTACTTCCGACACCAAATTTGACGCTAATAATATATATATATTATAAGTATTAGATAGAGCGGTAAGGGGAGAGCACTCCGTGTGCCAGTGTCTCAACCATTTACTTTTCAAAACATTGCTACGTTTTGTAGCGTTTGGCCCTTCTGATCTCACATTAACGCTACTTACCATGTACATGTACTTGCACACAGTCCAGTCAGTGATATCGCTTGTTTGAGTCCTGTACACCATTAAAATTTACAAAATTCAAAACGGTTGTGCGTATGTTAAAAAAATGCGTATTTAGTGTTTGTTTGCAAATCAAACGATAATGCATCTAGAAATAGCCCGTGAAAAGTGAAGAATGGGCCACGTATCACGACACTAGTCTTGAGAGTAAAAATTTAAACATGACGAAATTCGTTCAGAAATTAGTGTACTCTTATAAAAAAAACTTCATGCTTTGATATAAATATAGGATTGAATAAAAACATTTAAGTTTACTTTATTGGTAATATAACATTTACAGTTGCGATGTTATTTGCTTTATATAGCTACATGGGCCCTGTCTTACAAAGCTGGCGTAAGTTACGTCGGACGTAAATCAGTGTTAAAGCTATAAGAACTTACGCCCTAGTCGCAACTGGTCCATGCTGTAGGCATATGCGCAACTTTACGCCAGCTTCGTAAGACAGGGCCCTGAACGCAAAATCGATCGGCAAAGTAGTGATTCTACGTTGCCGTGTATTTCATTTCATTTTGAAATATTCCTTTCTTTCAAGCTCGGAAAAAAACAATATGTGTCTTAGGGAACACTTTCCTTCAAAATTAGTTATTATTGTTACATTTTTGGAAAGAATTTAGGTGTTTAAAATCCAAATTCGAAACAGGCCGCGGCGGCCACCAACACGCATAGATAAACTGTTTCTTATAGTCGCCCTTGGAAACCTGAAAGGAGTCGATTTTTATACCTTTTAAAATGACCCGAGGACTGCAATTTCATACTGAAGTTCAATAAAGCTACGATAAATGTCTTTTATTACTACTATGGACTCCGAAACTCCAAATAATGTCCTCAGTGCCAAAAGAACTTACTTGTCTTTAACTGGGTAATGCCTGAGAATCCTATTAAAATGCATTTGTAGGGGCCGCGTGATTGACAGCGGGAACTCGCTCTCGCAAACTAATTTCACCACCCGATTTTAGCACTTTTTAATCATAGATGTTTAAATATCTAACTCACTGTAAGTAGGCCTATATTAAACACAAGAAAATATATATTAAGATCTGAAGCTGTACATATAAGGAATTCCACAAGCTTTTTTTTTTGTCAAATATAACATTTTCTTGTTATATAGGCCTACGTATGCTTGAAGTGTCCGTTCTAACTTGGACAAAGTTGGAATTACTTTA
Source organism: Lepidochitona cinerea (assembly GCA_963971465.1). Taxonomy (NCBI): domain Eukaryota; kingdom Metazoa; phylum Mollusca; class Polyplacophora; order Chitonida; family Tonicellidae; genus Lepidochitona; species Lepidochitona cinerea. Next base: position 2,197,964 of record OZ020563.1, on the reverse strand, counting down.
ATGCAAATTAAACCTCTTTTGCCGTATTCGAAGATTGAAAAAACAAAACACAAAGCAACAAACAGACGCAACATCTGATTTTATTTGTTCATTTTCAAAATTAGTTGAAGTTGTAAGAAAAAATAACCATACGGTGTCAGCGGGGTTTTAACCGACTTTTCTGCTGTCGCAAGCTAGCACTCTAACGCGATATGGCGACAGCGGTACCGAATCGGTTAAATGAAAACAACGACGAAAAAAAATAGCCTACATGTTGCATAACTTGACCATATGGGGAAACAGCACAAAAAAAAATTCTTCAAGATCCGCCTAGTAGTTTTCTTGATAACGCGATCACAAACCATTTAGGTAAAAATCACAGAAATAGCTACCAGCCGCCATTTTGAATATGCAAATGAGCTAAAAAGTGCATAGTGAGCAACGAAACCATAGGGTTAACCTGGGTACACAATTTTACGAAGATCCTTTCATAACTTTAGGAGAACGCTGATAAAAAGAAACACAAAATGGCCAGTGGCCCCCATTTTGAATATGCAAGTGAGCAAAAAAGTGCTTAGTGCTATAGGGTTAACATATGTCATTTTTTTTACGAAAATCCTAACCTTTCATTACTTTAGGAGAAAAGTGACAAAAAGAAGAAAAACAAAATGGTCGCCTAGCGGCCATTTTAATAAGCAAATGAGCCCAGAAAAATGGATGTTGCACAACTAGACCATATGGGGAACCCACACAAAAGCATTTCATCAAGATCGGCCTGATGGTTTTCTAAATTCCGCGATTACAAACTATGTAAGTAAAAATCACAAAATGGCGATTTAAATATGCAAGTGAGCAAACAAAATAGATGTTGCACAACTAGACCATAAGGGAAACATGTCTGTAAAATTTGATGAAGATCCGACCAGTAGGTCTCTTGGAATAGCGATCACAAGAAAAGTTTACAGACACCGGACGACAGACCACGGACAAAAATTCTATTTGATAAGACCACCATGAGATCATGGTGGTCTAAAAACACACTACGAGTTTTGTCTCAAAAGCATTCAAAGAAACAAAGCCAAATCATTTAAAAATTTGTAAATTGTATTTTTCACAGATTTCTATTTTGGGGGTAAAAGTTGCATACATTTGTATATTATCAGGTTTTCAACAAAATATAATTTTAATAGAAATTCGTAACAATATACAATGATTATTGAAAATATAACCGGAACATTCTTGTGTAAATAATTAATATCTAGTATTGTAATAAATATATGCATTTGTTCATTGTGGCTTCCATCACATTCTTTTTCCTTACATGTACCTTATAAAGATTTAAATATAAATGGTTTTTCTATGGTATGACCTGCTGAAATATTTTCGTAAAAGTCAAAGAAAATTCAACCAATTTTGGTCCGGTAATCCAAATTAGAAACTTTCTTCAAACAGACAACAGGCTCAGTGGATATTGTTTATTGTTCAATGTACTAGTTGTTCAAACAGACAACAGGCTCAGTGGATATTGTTTATTGTTGAATATACTGGTTGTTCAAACAGACAACAGGCTCAGTGGATATTGTTTATTATTGCATGTACTAGTTGTTCAAACAGACAACAGGCTCAGTGGATATTGTTTATTGTTGAATATACTAGTTGTTCAAACAGACAACAGGCTCAGTGGATATTGTTTATTGTTCAATGTACTAGTTGTTCAAACAGACAACAGGCTCAGTGGATATTGTTTATTGTTGAATATACTGGTTGTTCAAACAGGCAACAGGCTCAGTGGATATTGTTTATTGTTGAATGTACTGGTTGTTCAAACAGACAACAGGCTCAGTGGATATTGTTTATTGTTGAATGTACTAGTTGTTCAAACAGACAACAGGCTCAGTGGATATTGTTTATTGTTGCATGTACTGGTTGTTCAAACAGACAACAGGCTCAGTGGATATTGTTTATTGTTGGATGTACTAGTTGTTCAAACAGACTACCAGCTCAGTGGATATTGTTTATTGTTGCATGTACTGGTTCAGGTTGTTCAAACAGGCTCAGTGGATATTGTTTATTGTTGCATGTACTAGTTGTTCAAACAGACAACAGGCTCAGTGGATATTGTTTATTGTTGAATGTACTAGTTGTTCAAACAGACAACCGGCTCAGTGGATATTGTTTATCGTTGAATATACTCGTTCCTCAGACAACAGGCTCAGTGGATATTGTTTATTGTTGAATGTACAGGTTGTTCAAACAGACAACAGGCTCAGTGGATATTGTTTATTGTTGAATGTACTGGTTGTTCAAACAGGCTCAGTGGATATTGTTTATTGTTGAATGTACAGGTTGTTCAAACAGACAACAGGCTCAGTGGATATCGTTTATTGTTGAATGTACTAGTTGTTCAAACAGACGACCAGCTCAGTGGATATTGTTTATCGTTAAATGTACTAGTTGTTCAAACCGACAAGAGGCTCAGTGGATATTGTTTTTCATTGAATGTACTGGTTGTTCAAACAGACAACAGACTCAGTGGATATTGTTTATCATTGAATGTACTGGTTGTTCAAACAGACAACAGGCTCAGTGGATATTGTTTATTGTTGAATGTACTGGTTGTTCAAACAGACAACAGGCTCAGTGGATATTGTTTATCATTGAATGTACTGGTTGTTCAAACAGACAACAGGCTCAGTGGATATTGTTTATTGTTGAATGTACTGGTTGTTCAAACAGACAACAGGCTCAGTGGATATTGTTTATCGTTGAATAATATACTAGTTGTTCAAACAGACAACAGGCTCAGTGGATATTATTTATTGTTGAATGTACTGGTTGTTGAGACAACAGGCTCAGTGGATATTGTTTATTGTTGTTCACTCTATTAAAAATAATATAGATTATGGAATTCATAAAATGATCAGCAGTTTAATGTACATGGACTGACATACTGTAGAAAACAACAGTGCATAGACATTGCATAGTTTAACAAATATCACATACAAGTACATGTATATCTAACCAAAAACAAATACATGTACCCAAAATTGATCATAGACTATCACTTGTAATACTATTTTCTGACTCCGAATGTACACTCAATATAACAGAGTAAATCAGCTTCCCACTTTAAAAAATCAAAGATTGGATATATGTTGTTCGGGCAAAACTTGGTATGGTTATTCCACACACTCATGTTATTGTAACTTAGAGCAGTAAAAGAACAACTGGAACTATAAAGTGTTCATAAATCAGTAGTTTTGGAAATGGCATTTTGTTTGTGTTGTAGAACTTGGTTGTTTATGACAAATTGAAATGCACCCTGAAAGTTGACTAAGGTACAGTCATGGATGCCGTTTCTTAAACAAGGGGCCATAAGTCCGGACATCAGGTTTAAGTTCGTGTAAAATGTCCCTATTTCCTCCGGGGTTAAATAAGTCAGAAGAATGATACAGACACTGATCATATCATCACAACATGGTCGATAGATAACATTTCTACTGGAGTTTACACTAAGTGATTCTTCACTCCTCAACTGTGAAACTTTGTTACCAATAAATCTAAAGGCCTTTGTCAACTGTTTAAGTTTAGATATCACAGTCAATTTTTCTTTAATAGAGCGAATATAGTCCATAGCTGGTTCAAAGGCAACCTTAAAGGAGTATTTGGGCAGTGAGGACTGTAAACAGTTTTCAACTAAGTCAGTCCCGTTAACTTGATTTAAAACAACCTGATCATGGATCGTATCAAAAGTTTCTTCTGAATCTGCATGAATTTGTTTCCTGTCACACAAATCTTCAGTGTTTTCCCCAGTATTTACAGGAATTTCATCTGAAGTGTATAGCTTACTTTGTGTTGTGTCTAGCTTGCTTTGTGTCAAGTCCTTGAGTTTTGTATTTTCAGCGAGAACTTCATTGGGAATGTTTTCAGATTCAGACTGTACATGAACCGTTTTGCCTGGAACCTCTAATGCTTCCTCAATATCACTTAATGAGTAACCCTCAAAGGACAAATCATTACACAGTTCTAGTTCAGCTTGAACCTGTTGACCGTCAGTATTAGCTCTTTCATACAACATATGGAGACTCTGCCTACTCAGTTCATAAGATAACCTTTTAGGAGTTTCTTCTGTCGGATTGTCTATGTTAATCTCTTCTTCAGAGGAATCAGATAGACGACGTTTTACATATGTCTCTTCTCTAGAAAGCATAGGATGTTTGGTATTGAGACATTGCCCTGAGATTAAAGGGTCAAGCAAGTTTCCTTCATCTAAACAGGTCAGCTCCAAGAGCCATCTTTCAGTAATTCCCAGATCGCTAATTTTCAATTTGGGCAATAGTTGGCTAAGCATTGAAGCCACAGGCCTATACGCTTCCTGAAAAAGGTCAAATAAAACAGGCATAATCCTAGGATAAATTTGACTCTCGTAACACATCCATAGTTTCCCTTCACTTGCAACATGGAATCTAGAACTACTTTGTAGGCATTTAATCATTCTCTCAAAATGATGAAGAAGTTCATTTTGACAAGTTTGACATTTCACTTTAAGAGGTAAGAGACTATCTTCCCCATAAAGACACAGCCCTTCAATAATACGAGAAGTGCTTCGAGATTTCCTACGTTTCTTAGCCTGGGCTCCGGCTAAGTCTAAAACAGAAGAGAAATCCTGTTTAACATCAATGAAGACTTCACAGTTTTCTAGTTCTCTTGTTAGAATACCATATTCTGAGAGAGTGCCATTTACTCTATCAGTGAACACACTACAAAAGCTTGTATGTAAACTGCTTGGCAGAGAGAGTGGATCATTCAGTGCACTGACAATTTTCTCCTCCAGTGTCATCCACTCCTCACCGAGCTCTGCTGAATCCAGAACATCTGTTGCTCTTTCATTCCCACCCACTTTAAAATCGAGACCAACAGTTTCTGATTCAGTTTTTAAATCTTCTAGAGCAGATTTGATGGCTTCCACTACACTCCTAATTTTGACCTTCCGTCCATTCAGCTCAAAAAGTTCTGCTCTCTTCTGCTCCAAAATTACACATTCGTTTAAATACTTACTTTGACAATCAAGCTTTGAAGGTTTTAAACGTGAACGGATTTTTTTTTTAGTTTTTGGAGGGCGGACCACAACATTACGGACATTTTCTCTAACTGTTGCAATCCTTTCAAGTTTGTACAAAGCGATATCACGTTCTTCTCTTTTTTCTTTCAAAACTTGAAATTCTTCATCTTTATCCAGCAGTTCTTTGACTTTGTTCACTTGGTCTTGAATTTCCTCCAGTTCAACAGCAGCACTGTCTACATCATTTTGTAATGAATATGAAACTTTACGCAAAAAATCATAATTGTACAATCTTACAATTTCTTCTTTTTGAAAGTCATCTGTAAAAGAACTTCTCAACATCTTTAGAGAGATTTGTGAAGACTCCAAGTTTTTACTACAAATGTCAATAGCTGAGTCTGCAATCTTAAGGTAACTATCCATCTTATCCAGGGCTTTTAGAAGAAGTGGGATATCAGACTGCTTTAAAATGATATGTGGTAATATATAGCAGTGTAAAACTCTTAGAGCTGTTAGGCAGAAATTCTCAAACGGTGGTTTTCTAAATGCTTTTCCCAACTCCAGGAAGAAGGCCTCAGCTGGATCAAAATCATAGACCCCACAGCTACTGTATGGTAGGTATCCATCAAACTCTGTACAGAGTCTCTGAAAAGTGTTAGAAATATCTGGACGTTCACTTAATACTCCAGTGTTTCCATTTGTAATTACTACAACTTTGTTCGGTTCGGTTAACAGTGAACTTCGACTTGAAGGGAGCCCTGTTGCCGACCCGTGGTTCCGTGGAACATTTACCCATTTCACTTCCTGTAAATCACAGTCTATAAGAACAGTATCCACGAGTAAAGTTTTATACCAGAGAGCCGGTTCAATGTCAATCAGCTCACAGGTGTCTTGTCTCAATGGCAGCACGTTTCCAACAACAACAGGTTGATGTCCGTCTCGAAGCTGGACATCGGGAACGATGCAATATTCACCTCTCACTTTGACAATTAAGTGCATGCTAAACAATCTTACAGTTACACCGCATTTGGTAAATTGGTTATCGATTTGTCACAGTGACTCCCTATTTTTCACAAACCGTGTCAATGACAAAACTTTTTTTGTTGACTTCCTTTCAGTTTCTTCCTTCCTTGACAGGTCATGTGACAACCATGCCCCAGAATCAATAGAAATGGCCCCAGGTTATTTAGACGAGATATACATGTTATCAATGGCATACGGTAATTTTTAATCATCACATCAATGATTATTAATTATGTGGGGAAAAAATAGCAACATATTTGTAGAGATGAAATGTTCGTTTTTTTTTTATGTCTTCTGCCATGATGTAGAGGGCTTTCGATGTTCTCCACTGTAGCTTATAAGACGTACAGTTTCCGACACCCTTTTCTGGAGGCCGTTGTTTTGACGCGTGGGTGTTTTAACAGAAAGGTCTGCTGCTTCTTCGACTAAGAAAGTAAGATTGCTACCAATATAGAACCTAGACGTCACTTACAACTTCATGAAAACTTTATCTATTCCATCTTCCAACTAAATTCATCAGTTGCTAAAATCGCTGCCACCGTCAGCTCAGCAGCTCAGTGGTGGTTAGCACTTCTAATAGCAGGTTGGGGAAATGTGCCGATCGGGAGTCAGTCCACTCCTGAACGGGAGTAACACTAGTCTCCCGAACAAGCTATTGACCGCACTCTCGATCGGGAGCTGGGTGGGTGAAAAAAAAAAACACGTCGTCGTTCTCCTCAACCACTACCGTAATGCACGCTTTGCAATGCAACAACAACTCAGTAGACTTCAAGCTTCGCATCCGTGTGTACTGTGTTTTTCTTTAAAATTATTTATCGTCGCATGCGCTGACCACTTCAAAGAATTTTGCATTTTCAACAAGCCATAGCAGCGTCAAAATAAATGTATACCTTAGCCATAGCCGAGAAATCTTGGCTCTGTCGATTTTTTTTTCCGTGTTCGTCATAGCCAAGATCACTTCCATAGTAAAAAAGTGATATTTGTTAAGGAGACCCGCGGCGCAAATTTCACAACAAATAAGCAAAGAATAAAATATTTACCGCTGCATTCCGATAGCATAGATAACGAAGAAGGAGTTTGTCGTGATTTTGTCGGATATTTTTATGTTTTTCAAAGCCCCATCATTTTGAAATATTTAGATTCATAATTATCAATTCGAAGGAAAGCGTTGACTGTAAACTGTACCTGAAAACCTTGTATTACACTACAGGTATAGTTGAATCAAGTCAAAATTTGCGCTTTTGTTGTTGATTTGTTCTTTGAAGTGAGTGGGATTCAGTTATTAGTAAGAAATCAGTGTTCCACTAAAGAGTGCTGGAATTCTGATTGTCTTGTCATAGCCACATGTAACATCATGTTTTCCTCCTAGCTGAGATGACGTCATCTTCCTGACAGTCGTTTTCACATGAGGTCTTCAAGGTTTTTGCGTCATCGTTATTATTACGTCTGTACTGTTCATATCAAACGTCACGTCAAACCCACTTGCGCCGGATAGCTTTTTGAATTGAGAAAAGTACGAGCTCTAAACATTACATTTTCGTTGTGTGAATTTTCTCACAGGATATGGACAGTTTGCTATTCAGATTGAATGTTCCTATTTGTTTACCTAACTTTTAGTTTTCTTGTCAATACTGTGCTATAAACACGCGGTTATGTCTCTCACCTGCAAAAATTCTCGTCCTAAAAACTAACATTTAGCTTTAATACTACAGCTGTACAGCGTCATGGACTATTAAATGGCTGGCATATTTTTTAGATTATGCTTCAAACTGAAAGTATCTTTCTATTTATTTGCAGACTTCAAGTCTTGGAAGGAAATCCAAATTCTCTACAACAAAGAGCAGGTACCCATTGGCCATGATCAAATGACTAAACCTTGCTGTTGTTAATCTAATGAAATATCATGGGTTTTAGTTTATTTTAGCACGTTATGATTGGGTATAAAGGTCTAAATTATATACATACCTCTTTTTAATACAAGTAGAAATCTATTTCCATTGCTTTTTTAGACCATAAGATTTTTAGTGTTTTAGTGTTTATAAATATAAAGGTGTAGTATATTTGGCATTTTAATTTAGGTCAGTGAAGTGTTAACCTGTTGGGTCCCAAAGTGGTGAATATATCCTCTCATGCTGGGACGTCGTCAATAGAGAAACAGACCATACAAGGTATGTTGTGTAAACCATATTTTTCCTTATTTGACATTCTTCGCAGATGTCTCAAACAGCCTTTTGTTTACCTTCGTTATCTGGATGACATTTTTGTCATATGGCAGCGTGTGTTGGAACTTGGAAGACCGTCATATTTTGATGGACATGCTGGATATCATTCTGTCAGTCTGTCCGTCCCCAATCTTTTCTTGTCAACACATCTTCTCTTATGGTTTTTATCAGATTTTTTCGAAACTTGGTGCACATGATAGATATCATGCAAGGATGTGCACAGGTCCTATTCTGGTTGCGCTGGTATAATTATTTTCAGAGTTACTGCCCTTTTCCGACAGCATAAGAAGACATAGACAATGGATGCTTGTCATCACATCTCCTCCCACAGTTTTTATTGAATGCTTTCGAAACTTGGTGGACATACCGGATATCATTCAAGAATGTTCACCTCCTATTTTGCTTGCTCTTGTTTAATTATTTTCAGAGTTACTGCCCTTTTACGACAGTATAGGAAGTCAAAGACCAAGGGTGCTTGTCATCGCATCTCCTCCCACGGTTTTTATTGGATATTTTTTAAAACTTTATAGACATGATATATATCATGGAAGGATGTGCACCTCTTATTTTGGTTTAGTGGTTTTCAGGGCTTGTGATGAGAGGCGAGTGATCACTCGCGCGCGCCTCACACTCGCCTAAAATATCAAAATGGCGAGTGCGTGACCACTCGCCTGAAATAAAATTTACATTTCAAAATAAAATCTATTCCTTACAATTTTTTTCCACAACTGGGAAAATTTTCGAAACTGTCCACCTTATAAATCCACCGTAAAAGATAAAATGCATGTATAGCTCGTTTAATAAAGTTGTAAAAACTATTCGCATTTCGCTGCACAACTTCACAAGGTTGACCGTGCGATCGAGATAGACGAGGCCGCTCTCCGCACATCTGTGCTTCCTAAACGTATAATGCTATAAGCATACCTCTGCATTGGTACCGAATCAAAACTGCTTCAAATCGGAATGGGTTTATTATGGTGAAAAACTTATTTTGTATATTATTTTCGTAGAAACTGTATTAAGAAATTGTCGACTCTATCTTTTTTTTGCGATTTTCGTTATTTGCTAACTTCCAAGTTTACATAAGGTTAAGATAACGCCAAGCAGGTTGACCGTATGTAAAACTAAAATGTCGTTCGCCGTACGGCACTGCTAGTGCTACACGCCTACACTACAGCCAGGCTATCTGTTGAAAGCTACGGCCGTAGACTCGCTGCCATGCGGAAATATAAATCCTTTTTTACTGCTTAAAACGACTTGGGAGACAATCAGAACTGATTTTTTACCACATGTAGAACGCTAGAATAAATTCGCTCGTAAGATGATTAATATTTTTTTCTTTTGCTTTCGTGGCATCGCCGGGTTCCGTTTTTAAACTACCCCACACAAAGCATGCACTGCATTGACGCGCTTCGACGTAGTACTCCAGTAGAAGTTTCTGTAGTCTAAAATTTTAACAATTTAAGAGCTTTTAGAAGCAAACTTTTTTAAAACAAATGTTAGGTAGCATATTTTTAAAACAAACTTAAGTTATGGCTAAAGCCAAGGTAAGCCAGTTGAGCTGTCCACATACTTAGGATGGGAAGAAGAGCTTACCACCGGTTTCCGAATTTATAATATAACTTATAGTTATAGAATAAGGAAGAATACAACAACGCGGCCAACAAATCGTATCTATGTGATTCATATTTTTTGTAACATTTCCGCCAGAAATTGGCATAAAATCAAAGCCCATCCATCATAATAAAAAAGTCTGACATTGTAATAAATTAAAGCTTTCAGGCTTTTTTTTACATGGACATCACTCGCCTGGTAGAAACCCAGGTGAGTGTTCTAACACTCGCGACGACTCGCCTGGCACTTAATTCAGGCGAGTGTTTTAACACTCGCCTTCATTTTGCTCACCGCAAGGCCTGGTTTTCATTATTTTTAGAGTTACTGCCCTTTTCCGACTGTTTATGAAGACATGGACAATGGATGCTTGTCCACACATCTCCTTCCACGTTTTTTGTCGGATATTTTCGAAACTTGACATATAATAATATGTTGAAATTATGTTGACGATGTAAGCTATATTTTCCCACTGTGAGGAGTAATTTAATACCTTGTCCATCAATTCATTATGTCTTCTTTTATATATTTTATTAAAGATATAAAATATGTAACTTTATCAGAAATTTAGGGAGCATCCTTTTATTAAAATAATGAGTTTGATTAATGCAAACCTATATAATTTGCTTAAACCAAAACCTGTGTCGAGTAGTATTTGACTGGTTGGTGGTTTGACGATTATACTGTAATTCAAGTACCTTCCTGGCCTTTTGTGGAACCTAATGTTCAAATTTAGATCTGGGTCAGTGAGGGATCTTTCGGTTAATTGGTAGGCCTACTTTTGGCAGCATAGTTGTTAAGTGCGACGTTAAGCCTCAATCAATCAATTTGTTTTACATGAAACCCCCTCTCCTTTCAGGAAGTGTGATGGCTGACAATAGAGAAGAGGATGATTTAAGTATTCCACGGGCAGCTTTGAATAAAATGATAAAAGAGCTTGTACCAAATGTGCGTGTTGCTAATGATGCTCGAGAACTCATTTTGAATTGTTGTACAGAATTCATCCACTTGGTCTCCTCCGAAGCAAATGATATTTGTAATAAACAACAGAAAAAGACCATCTCTCCGGAGCATGTGTTGGGAGGTAAAGTGCTTAAAATTATCTAACAAAAAGTTCTCATTTAGGTGACCATTAAGAATTAGACGGTTACGGGTAACCCTACCAACCCGTACGAAAATGGGCCGACCAAAATGTTTTTCTTTTTAAGATTTTTTGTTGTTGTTAAAATTGAAGAAAAACTTGGGGATTCGCCCCGCAGCTGTGGTGACTGTGGTGCCTTGTATGGGAGAAAATTAACCAGAGCAGGCCTGACAGCATGTATGAATTCCAATCTTCAGTGACAATGGCCATACAAATTGTATTTCTAAAAATCTGTTGAGCCTTGTTTTCGTTCACTACTTCACTACTCACTTCTGACATGGGAAAACTCAGACTGGCCGTGATTCAGTGTTCTTAAATATATATATTCCTGGTGATTAGTCACTTTACTCAAAAAAAGCATTTTTTTTTAAACAAATCTTTGAAACAAAGCCTACAGGTTATATCCACCATTTGTGTAATCCTAAATTTGACCTATACAACAGACACATGCCAGTCGATCATTAAGCCTGGTTTAGTCCATCTTTAAACATTTCTACGAGTATGGAGTGAAGACTTTGAAAGTTTCCGTTTGGGGTTTTATTTACATGTAAAATCAACAGGAAGTAAATTCATTATAAAGCTGCCATTTCTCTAAGTTTGCAATTAAGTTTTGCAATTAGAGAAATGAAAATGGTGGGCTTTTTCTACTACATCAGTTAAATTAATATAAAGATACATGTATAACCCCTATCTACATTTAATAGGCTTTACTCAATGAGACATAACATACTATTGTCATGGAGACAAGTCAGACGACTGCTCCACTTGGTGAGTCATAGAGAATCGAGACCAATGGAAAGTCAGAATGATAATTGAGTTTACCTTTGGTCCACGTGTCTGGAAATTACAAAGCTACATCATACCTTATACTTGGGAATAAAGTTTGGTTCTGGATGGTGGGGGGGTTGTGATCTGAGATAGGTTGGTTCTGGATGGTGGGGTGTTGTGATCTGAGATAGTTTGGTTCTGGATGGTGGGGTGTTGTGATCTGAGATAGTTTGGTTCTGGATGGTGGGGGGTTGTGATCTGAGATAGTTTGGTTCTGGATGGTGGGGGGTTGTGATCTGAGATAGTTTGGTTCTGGATGGTGGGGGGTTGTGATCTGAGATAGTTTGGTTTTTGATGGTGGGGGGTTGTGATCTGAGATAGTTTGGTTCTGGATGGTGGGGGGTTGTGATCTGAGATAGGTTGGTTCTGGATGGTGTCGGGGGGAGGGGGGGGGGGGGGCTTGTGATCTGAGATAGGTTGTTTCTGAATGATAGGGGGAAGTGGGATATAAGATAGGACAGTCCATGGTGGGGAGATCTGTAATAGGTGGGTTCTATATGGTGGGGGGGAGTGGAGTCTGAGATATAGTGGTTGTGGATGGTGTCGGGGATAGTTTGGTTTTGAATGGTGGGGGGGGGGGGATCTGAGATAGGGCCGTCCTAGGTGGGGGGGGGGGAATCTGAGATAGGACGGTATTGGGTGGGGGGTGGCATCTGAGATAGGACGGTCCTGGGTGGGGGATCTGAGATAAGACGGACCTGGGTGGGGGATCTGAGATAGGACGGTCCTGGGTGGGTGGATCTGAGATAGGACGGTCCTGGGTGGTGGGTGAAATCTGAGATAGGACGGTCCTGGGTGGGGGGATCTGAGATACAATGGTCCTGGGTGGGGGATGTGAGATAGGATGGTCCTGGGTGGGGGGATCTGAGATAGGACGGTCCTGGGTGGTGGGTGAAATCTGAGATAGGACGGTCCTGGGTGGGGGGATCTGAGATACAATGGTCCTGGGTGGGGGATGTGAGATAGGATGGTCCTGGGTGGGGGGATCTGAGATAGGACGGTCCTGGGTGGGGGGATCTGAGATAGGATGGTCCTGGGTGGGGGGATCTGAGATACAATGGTCCTGGGTGGGGGATGTGAGATAGGATGGTCCTGGGTGGGGGATGTGAGATACAATGGTCCTGGGTGGGGGATCTGAGATAGGATGGTCCTGGGTGGGGGATGTGAGATACAATGGTCCTGGGTGGGGGATGTGAGATACAATGGTCCTGGGTGGTGGGTGAAATCTGAGATAGGACGGTCCTGGGTGGGGGGATCTGAGATAGGATGGTCCTGGGTGGGGGGATCTGAGATACAATGGTCATGGGTGGGGGATGTGAGATAGGATGGTCCTGGGTGGGGGATGTGAGATACAATGGTCCTGGGTGGGGGATCTGAGATAGGATGGTCCTGGGTGGGGGATGTGAGATACAATGGTCCTGGGTGGGGGATGTGAGATACAATGGTCCTGGGTGGTGGGTGAAATCTGAGATAGGACGGTCCTGGGTGGGGGGATCTGAGATACAATGGTCCTGGGTGGGGGATGTGAGATACAATGGTCCTGGGTGGTGGGTGAAATCTGAGATAGGATGGTCCTGGGTGGGGGGATCTGAGATACAATGGTCCTGGGTGGGGGATGTGAGATAGGATGGTCCTGGGTGGGGGATCTGAGATAGGACGGTCCTGGGTGGGGGATCTGAGATACGATGGTCCTGGGTGGGGGATGTGAGATAAGACGGTCCTGTGTGGGGGGGATATGAGATAGGACGGTCCTGCGTGGTGGGTGAAATCTGAGATAGGACATTCCTGGGTGGGGGGATCTGAGATAAGACGGTCCTGGGTGGGGGGTGGTATCTGAGATAAGATGGTCCTGGGTGGGGGGGGGTGGAATCTGAGATAAGATGGTCCTGGGTGGGGGGGGGTGGAATCTGAGATAGGACGGTCCTGGGTGTGGGGGGGGGGGGGCGTTGGATCTGAGGTTGGTTCTGAATGGTGAGGGGAAGGGAAATCTGCTGGGGAAACAGTTAAGCATCTCCTAGTCTAGCTGTTGTGTGAGATCAATTCATGTAGCATTACAGGTATCTCTATTTCCATATTTCAGCCCTTGAAAGTCTAGGCTTCAGCACATATAAAGATGACGCTGTGGCTGTACTAGAAGAAGCCAAGGCTGTGGCCGCTAAAAAAAGGAAGGGAAGTTCACGTTTAGAGAATTTGGGAATTCCTGAAGAGGAACTATTGAGGCAGCAACAGGAATTATTTGCAAAGGTGACTAAATTGAAGTTTGTTTTTCTTATTTTGTTGTATTCCACATTCTGGGATGGAAAGCATTCATGCCTGGGTAAAAGCTGCTTTATTCGACATTCATTTTGTGAACTTGGTGGCTCAGTGGGCAAAATGATAGTCTGTTAGTCAGATACAGGGCTACCATTGATACGGCACGAGATCAAATCACACTCAGACCAATTAAAATTGAAAAATTTCTGTATAAATTTGTCACTAGTGCTGTACGTGGAAGAATTGCCAAATACTCGCTAAAGGTCTGGGGTTTCCTCCGGGCAAAGAGCCCAGTTTCCTCTCCCACTAAACCTGGTAATGCTGGGGTATAAGTGAGGTGTAAAACACCAATCAATCAATCAACATGCATTTCTTCTGCATTATTTTTCTGCTTTATTCGACATATATTTCTTCTGTGTTTAAGTATTTTTCTCTGTGATATGAATTTCTGTATTATTGTTTTCTTGTGTGTTTCTTTCGTATTATTTCTGAACAGGGCTCAAAGCTGACTTGCGTTTGTTTATGGACTGAATTTATATTGGATAAGTTAAAGCGAAACAACCTTAGTTTCCTGGTAGTCCATACAGAGCAAGGAGGAAATATGCATATTTCTAAATTGTCAATAGTGAGGCCATGCACAATTTTTGACACAAAGGTGTACAAAACTGTACACTGTACACTCTCACGACTGTGAGGGTACGCACACAACAGAGGCTGTGTATCACAGTCACGACTGTGAGTACTCTGTTGTGTATCACAGTCACGACTGTGAGTACTCTGTTGTGTATCACAGTCACCACTGTGAGTACTCTGTTGTGTATCACAGTCACGATTGTGAGTACTCTGTTGTGTATCACAGTCACGATTGTGAGTACTCTGTTGTGTATCACAGTCACGATTGTGAGTACTCTGTTGTGTATCACAGTCACCACTGTGAGTACTCTGTTGTGTATCACAGTCACCACTGTGAGTACTCTGTTGTGTATCACAGTCACCACCGTGAGTACTCTGTTGTGTATCACAGTCACCACTGTGAGTACTCTGTTGTGTATCACAGTCACCACTGTGAGTACTCTGTTGTGTATCACAGTCACCACTGTGAGTACTCTGTTGTGTATCACAGTCACCACTGTGAGTACTCTGTTGTGTATCAGTCACCACTGTGAGTACTCTGTTGTGTATCACAGTCACCACTGTAAGTACTCTGTTGTGTATCAGTCACCACTGTGAGTACTCTGTTGTGTATCACAGTCACCACTGTGAGTACTCTGTTGTGTATCACAGTCACGACTGTGAGTACTCTGTTGTGTATCACAGTCACCACTGTGAGTACTCTGTTGTGTATCACAGTCACGACTGTGAGTACTCTGTTGTGTATCACAGTCACCACTGTGAGTACTCTGTTGTGTATCACAGTCACCACCGTGAGTACTCTGGTGTGTATCACAGTCACCACTGTGAGTACTCTGTTGTGTATCACAGTCACCACTGTGAGTACTCTGTTGTGTATCACAGTCACCACTGTGAGTACTCTGTTGTGTATCACAGTCACCACTGTGAGTACTCTGTTGTGTATCACAGTCACCACTGTGAGTACTCTGTTGTGTATCACAGTCACGATTGTGAGTACTCTGTTGTGTATCACAGTCACGATTGTGAGTACTCTGTTGTGTATCACAGTCACCACTGTGAGTACTCTGTTGTGTATCACAGTCACGATTGTGAGTACTCTGTTGTGTATGACAGTCACGATTGTGAGTACTCTGTTGTGTATCACAGTCACCACTGTGAGTACTCTGTTGTGTATCACAGTCACGACTGTAAGGGTACGCACACAACATAGGCTGTGTATCACAGTGACCACTGTGAGTACTCTGTTGTGTATCACAGTCACCACTGTGAAGGTACGCACACAACCGAGGCTGTGTATCACAGTCACCACTGTGAAGGTACGCACACAACAGAGGTTGTGTATCACAGTCACCACTGTGAGTACTCTGTTGTGTATCACAGTCACCACTGTGAAGGTACGCACACAACCGAGGCTGTGTATCACAGTCACCACTGTGAAGGTACGCACACAACAGAGGTTGTGTATCACAGTCACCACTGTGACTGAGATACATGTACATGTAATTAACTTTCGTAAGTATTATAGAGCGGCAAATGTAGTGTTATATGTTTGAAGTTTTATTTTGGCATACTTGTTAAGTACATGTTCTACGTCACACTTGATGCAAATTGCAAAATGTTGCTAAGATTTGTTCATAAAAACCTTTAATATTTTTCTCATTTATTTGAGGTGCAATCATGCTGATATCTTTTCTGCGTCATGCAACATGTATTTTATCTGTATAATGGTATACTGTTGTCTGTCCGTCCGTCCCGGATTCGTGTCCGCTCCATAACTTAAAACCTATTGCCTGAATGTATTATTTTTCTTCTGATATATGTAGCTTATAGGTAGACGGTGTATCGTGTACCAAAATTAAATTGGAGTCTCAATATTTTTGGCGACCAAAACAGCCACCAAGCCATTTGGCATTTAATAACTCAAAAGCTATTGAATCGATTTTAGAATTTTTTTCAGTTATAACTGGCTTATGAGTAGAAAGTGTGTCATGTACCAAAATTAAATTGGGATCTTGCTATTTGTGGCGACCAAAACAGTCACCTAGCCTTTTAGCATTCAATAACCCGGAACTATTGCATGGATTTTAGAATTTTTTTCAGTTATAACTGGCTTATGAGTAGATGCTGTGTCCTGTACTAAAATTAAATTGGGGTCTTGATATTTGCGGGGACCAAAATAGTCACCAGCCTTTTGGCGTTGAGTTACTCTGTAATTATTTCATGGATGAATTTTTTATACGCCCGGCTTGAAAAGCGGGCTGTATTATGGTATCATCTCCGTCCGTCCGGCAGTCCGGCAGTCCGGCTGTCCGGCAGTCCGGCTGTCCGGCGTCCGCTTTCCCTTCCGCTCCATAACTTCTAAAGTTTTGATTCCATCTGCACAATTTTTTCTGAGTATATACCTTATGGGTAGAAGGTGTGTCGCAAACTATTTTTAACATCACTGGTTACATAATATGGGAGTTATATTGGATTATGTAATATTCCCTTCCGCTCCATAACTTCTAAAGTTTTGATTCCATCTGCACAATTTTTTTTGAGTATATACCTTATGGGTAGAAGGTGTGTCGCGAACTATTTTTAACATCACTGGTTACATAATATGGGAGTTATATTGGATTATGTAATATTCCCTTCCGCTCCATAACTTCTAAAGTTTTGATTCCATCTGCACAATTTTTTCTGAGTATAAACCTTATGGGTAGAAGGTGTGTTGCGAACTATTTTTAACATCACTGGTTACATAATATGGGAGTTATATTGGATTATGTAATATTCCCTTCCGCTCCATAACTTCTTAAGTTTTGATTCCATCTGCACAATTATTTCTGAGTATATACCTTATGGGTAGAAGGTGTGTCGCGAACTATTTTTAACATCACTGGTTACATAATATGGGAGTTATATTGGATTATGTAATATTCCATTCTGCTCCATAACTTCTAAAGTTTTGATTCCATCTGCACAATTTTTTCTGAGTATATACCTTATGGATAGAAGGTGTGTCGCGAACTATTTTTAACATCACTGGTTACATAATATGGGAGTTATATTGGATTATGTAATATTCCCTTCCGCTCCATAACTTTAAAAGTTTTGATTCCATCTGGACAATTTTTTCTGAGGATATAGCTTATGGGTAGAAGGTGTGTCGGCTTCCTAGGATAATTTAGTGATAGCTATGGTGGCCAAAACCTAAAAAGTTTAGAATTATAATTATTTCTCTGTTTTAAAGGCTCTTCAATTCAGTTTAATTACCCATATGGTAAAGCAAATATAGCTGCTTAAAGATATGTTTGACAATATTCATAAACCTGGTTGTAAGTGTAAACAGATAAGACTTGTATATTTACACACCATTGACCATCTCAGAGATTAGGCTCTGTTCAAATATACCTATATAAAATGTGGCAAACATCCTGGTCAGTGATGTCTTCAGCAAGTGATTTAACCCACTGACCAGTCAGAATTAGCTGAACTCCAAGCTGAAGACCTGGGCTTTTAACACCAGATGAGATTTCATATTTGAAGGACCCATTGCATATATTCAAAAATATATATATATTTGTTATGGTATGGCTGCAGTGACTGTGCCTTTCCGGGCGTATTTTGGGTTTCCCGAAACTCTTGTTTTCTTCTGATGTATGAAGCTTATGGTTAGACAATGTGTCATGTACCGAAATTCAATTGGGGTCTCAATATTTGTGGCGACCAGAACAGTCACCAGCCTTTTTGCGTTGAATAACTCGGTACTTATTACATGGATTATTAATTTTTTTCAGCTATAACTAGCTTATGAGTAAATGATGTGTCCCATACCAAAATTAAATTGAGTTTTGGATATTTGTGGCGACCAAAACAGTCGCCTAGCTTTTTGGCAGTCCGTAACTTAGGAACTATTGCATGGATCTAAAAAAAATTCAGATATAACTACATCTTATGAGTAGATGGTCTATGCGTACCAAAATTAAATTGAGGCCTGGATATTTGTGGTGACCAAAAGAGTCACCCAGCCTTTTGGCATTCAATAGCTCGGGAACTATTGCTTGGATTTAAAAAAAATTTAGGTTAAAAGTTAAAACTAGCTTATAAATAGACGATGTACCCCGTACTAAAAGTAAATTGGGGTCTGGCTACATGTATATGTGTCGACCAAAAACAGTCACCCATCCTCTTGGCATTCTGTAATTGAAGAAATGGCTGTTAATCTGTCTGTGGTTTCACAGTAGAGCTGAATAATTGTATCCAAACAACTTTTTGATAACCATGGTTTATCTGTAATTAAACGAAATTGTTGTTGTATGCCTATATGTAGTGTAGACACTTTTTCAAGTAGCGTTGGCAGCTGAAAGGTAGGTGATGTGTCAAATACTTAAATTCACCAAGCCCCAGTCTTTTTTAGGTGACTGAAAGATTCTACCAGCCAAAATTCTGTTTAAAGCATGTCTTTAATATTGAATATGAAGATAGTGTGCTACAATGAATTAACCCTTGCAGGCGTATTATGAGTTTTTTAAACTCTTGTTCTGTTTAAATATGAGAGCCAATTTTGTTTTACCTCTACATTTGACAATTTTGATATCATGTTTTTGCAGGCACGACAAGAGCAAGCCTTGTTAGAACAACAGCAGTGGTTTCAGATGCAGTCAGCATTACAACAACAACAACAACAAGGACTTGGGAATGTTGAGACCCCTGCAGAACTGACAGATTCCACAGAGGACTATTCCTAATGTCACCATCAGCTTCACATTTTATTCCACCAGATGGACATTAAATGTCAACAAAAATTCATTGAGGAGCTGAAAAGGATATCTGACATTGACATCATAAAAGAAGTGGATTTTGGTGTGCTAGCCATGATTAATTGGAAATTAATTGATTGTCCAATTTAGACACCAAGGTGTCCAAAAGAAAGCTGGACAATCTTCTGGAGGAAGTAGACCCTGATTGTCATGAAATACGGAAACAGTCTTTCTGATTGTCATGAAATACGGAAACAGCCTTTCTGATTGTCATGAAATACGGAAACAGCCTTTCTGATTGTCATGAAATACAGAAACAGTCTTTCTGATTGTCATGAAATACGGAAACAGCCTTTCTGATTGTCCTGAAATACGGAAACAGCCTTTCTGATTGTCATGAAATACGGAAACAGCCTTTCTGATTGTCATGAAATACGGAAACAGCCTTTCTGATTGTCATGAAATACAGGTTTTGGAAAGAGCTCTTCTGATTGTCCTGAAATACAGGTTTTGGAAAGAGCTCTTCTGATTGTCATGAAATACAGGTTTTGGAAAGAGCCCTTCTGATTGTCATGAAATACAGGTTTTGGAAAGAGCTCTTCTGATTGTCCTGAAAAAAAATGTATGGAAAGGCCTTAACAAGTATCCCAAATGCCTTTAATTTCCTTGCAATTCATTTTTACTAGCAGACAATGTTTTACAAAAATCCAAAGTTGCCATGTGCTAGAAAACATTAGCTGAGCTAATCACAACCATCAGGCTGCCAGATAAAAAATGCTTGATTCCATTTACAAAACCTGCATTTCTAGCTCAGATATACAGAGTGATTTTAGCGTTCAAACTGTCTATAGCATCATAATTTATTACATAAATGATGCTACAATGTCACATAAGGACATTTTCTTACTGAAAAATAAATATATATCTTTAAGTGGCATGAGCTGCCAAAATTCACACTTTTTTCATCATTTCTGATCGTCATGATAGTAAGAGACTTTGAACGCCATCGAAAAACTAAATGATTGGCGTTAGAATGACGAAAATCTGTACAGTATGTGGACTATATAAACCGGAATAATGTCGAAAAGTAAAGAAATTTAAATATCCGGGACGACCATTCATTCATCTTAAGCCAAAGTTAGTTCGAAACAATACTTATCATACATTCTCGAGACTAGAAGCACTAAAAAGCTCCTGACTTGTACGTCTTCAGTAAAAAACCCAACAATCCTAAAATTCTGTTTTAACTTCAAAATATTAACATTTTGGCAGCCACTTTAAGTAGGTTAAAGTTGCACTCGGACGATCAAATTAGTAAAAAGGTACATAAACTTGGTTCAAAACAACGCCAAGTGAACATGCATTATTGTGACGTTACACCTATTGGCAAGTTTGCACTCATCTCCTGGGGGTTGTTTCTCAACACAACTTATGCCCGTCGTAACTTTGCGCCTGGTCGTAACGTAATGTTGAAGGTATATGTTGCCATGACGTGACGACCAGGCGCAAAGTTACATCGGTGTCGAGAAACAGCCCCTTGTATTGGCTGTAATTGTGTAGTTTGGTATACTGAATGTAGATAGTTTGAATGTAGCAGTTATCTCCCCTTATGTCATTGCCTAGGAAATTAGTCTTGGAAAGGCAGGTTTCATCGTTTGACAAGGCAGGCACCACTTCAATTCCGTAGAATACATTTGTGTGCAACTTTTTTGTCAGCCTTGATTCCTGTAATCACTCAGATCATTAGCAGTCCCACTGGTCAACCAGAATGAATTTCTACCAACATGCCCTGAAACAGGTATAGAAACGGACAAAGGATCACATGAGAAAATCCTTACTTCTGTCGACTGTTGTCATCGAATGGTGTCAAGCCTGATAAAATGTTTAGGAGGAGAATCTACAATGCCTGCTATGTTTGTGTCATGAAAATAAGCTTCATATGTAATTAAAGACAACGAAAATATCTTTTTAGTGAAATTTTTTATAGCAGCATTTGGGATGCCCTTTAATGCAGAAATAAGAAACAGAATGTCTCCAATTACAACTTTTTAAAAGAAGTGACTTTGTGTATCCACCTATAGAAAGCTCTGGTCACTCAATCTCATGGCACGGGTCATACATGGAAGTTATCATACAAAATGCACTTTCATTCTGGTGGGGGAGGAATCAGGGCTCTTTGCTCGGAGGAAAGTCTCATCTTTGTTGAATACATGGCATTTTTTTCACATATGGCGATCGAGTGAAAAATCCACTTGGAAATTTGTCCATTTTATTTGGTCTGAGTGGGATTCGAACCAGCGCAGCATGGATAAAGGCCTGTGTTTGACTGAGGGAAAATCACTCCGCAAGCTGAGGCTCCGAGGCCTGTGTTTGACTGAGGGAAAATCACTCTGCAAGCTGAGCCTCTGAGGCCTGTGTTTGACTGAGGGAAAATCACTCTGCAAGCTGAGCCTCCGTAGCCTGTGTTTGACTGAGGGAAAATCACTCTGCAAGCTGAGCCTCTGAGGCCTGTGTTTGACTGAGGAAGAATCACTCTGCAAGCTGAGCCTCCTAGGCCTGTGTTTGACTGAGGGAAAATCACTCTGCAAGCTGAGCCTCTGTGGCCTGTGTTTGACTGAGGGAAAATCACTCTGCAGGCTGAGCCTCCGAGGCCTGTCTTTGACTGAGGAAGAATGACTCTGCAAGCTGAGCCTCTGAGGCCTGTGTTTGACTGAGGGAAAATCACTCTGCAAGCTGAGCCTCTGAGGCCTGTGTTTGACTGAGGGGCAATCACTCTGCAAGCTGAGCCTCTGAGACCTGTGTTTGACTGAGGGACAATCACTGCAAGCTGAGCCTCTGAGGCCTGTGTTTGACTGAGGAAGAATCACTCTGCAAGCTGAGCCTCCGATGCCTGTGTTTGACTGAGGGACAATCACTTAAGTCTTTGTAGGCTGAGCCTCTGAGGCCCCAGTAGAATCATGACAATTTTGGCTACAAGTAGGTTGTTTATGGATTGCTGTTAAATAATGCTTCAGCTATAATGAATTATCTAAAAAATACTGTAGGTTTTGCTTTCCCCACCACAACAGTAATTCATTCCTATATTCCTTGTCTTTTTGTAAGGGAAGGTTCTCATTGATTATGTGTCGATTAATAACAAATATGAGTAGAACATTGTGAAATAATAAACTGTGTTATTTGATTGTAGAAACTAAACCTGCTCAGACTTGTTATATTAACATAATAATGGAGGAATCAACAATTATCTATGGTAATTAATTAGGGATTTGATTCTCTTCAATTAAATCTACTTCATTGTATGTAGCGCAATCTTATGTACATGTATGTTATAAACTATTATTATATTATAAGTATTTGTTATGGAATATTTTCTCCAGTGATGGACAGAGGGTTGAACATCAATACAAACAGGTTAGGTGCCATGCTGTCCACACGATGTGTGTGCTTGAATTGATATATTTCACATGTAAAACATTTAGAATTAGTTACAGCTAAACTAAGAATTGTGACTAGAGCATAGAGATATATAAAAAACAAAACACGTTGAAAATAAAATCCAGGGCACTTTCAATATTCATTTTGAAGCCATTTTCAACTGTAGAGGACACTAAGGATTTCGTTCTAATTTTTAAATTCACAAAGTGGTCTTCAGACTGTGCACTGAATATGTAGAATGTGATATACATGTAAGGCGCCTGACATAGATGTAACACAAAACTGGCCCACAGAACTCCTGAGGCTTACAGTGAATCCAAACGTTAATCCAATCTTTGTGTACCCAAGTACAAACGACAGAATCAACCTGCAGGTAGGCAACTTACCTGAGAAAAACAGCCAATCTTTTTGATTTTAGGGACACAGAAAAGCCTTCCGATAAATTGAAAACAAAAAGATCGGAAATGAGTTTCATTGAACACAGAAATGTGTGGACGATGGCTGGCGTGCGGACTTCAGCTCCTAGTTAAAACAATTTTGATATAACTGGACGTAATTGATGTGTCGCATGTTGAATATTAGGGATTCAGCTGATAGTAAGCTTGTATGACAAGTGCGCCTTTAAGTCAAATCAGAGTTTGACATAGGGTTCAGATTTCGAGTCGATATCAATGACAAACAATTTACAATATCTTGTTAGGAGCCTGGTTGGTAAACAAAGGGTAAGCCCAGGACATGTTTGTATCCCTCCATGTCACCACGATTAAATCACGGTCTCTGATTTTACACGCTCACTGATATTTTACTTCACAGATTTAAAGTGGCATGAGCTGCCAAAATTCACACTTTTTTCATAATTTTTGATCGCCACGACAGTAAGAGGCTTTGAAGGTATCCCACCATCCATCTTATGTGCCTTTCTTGTAAAGGTTTTGTGGATTGGATTCAATACCTATAAAGTCCCACCATCCATCTTATGTGCCTTTCTTGTAAAGGTTTTGTGGATTGGATTCAATACCTATAAAGTCCCATCCATCTTATGTGCCTTTCTTGTAAAGGTTTTGTGGATTGGATTCAATACCTATAAAGTCCCACCATCCATCTTATGTGCCTTTCTTGTAAAGGTTTTGTGGATTGGATTCAATACCTATAAAGTCCCACCATCCATCTTATGTGCCTTTCTTGTAAAGGTTTTGTGGATTGGATTCAATACCCATAAAGTCCCACCATCCATTCTTATGTGCCTTTCTTGTAAAGGTTTTGTGGATTGGATTCAATACCCATAAAGTCCCACCATCCATTCTTATGTGCCTTTCTTGTAAAGGTTTTGTGGATTGGATTCAATACCTATAAAGTCCCACCATCCATCTTATGTACCTTTCTTGTAAAGGTTTTGTGGATTGGATTCAATACCCATAAAGTCCCACCATCCATCTTATGTGCCTTTCTTGTAAAGGTTTTGTGGATTGGATTCAATACCCATAAAGTCCCACCACCCATCTTATGTGCCTTTCTTGTAAAGGTTTTGTGGATTGGATTCAATACCCATAAAGTCCCACCATCCATTCTTATGTGTCTTTCTTGTAAAGGTTTTGTGGATTGGATTCAATACCCATAAAGTCCCACCATCCATTCTTATGTGCCTTTCTTGTAAAGGTTTTGTGGATTGGATTCAATACCCATAAAGTCCCACCATCCATTCTTATGTGCCTTTCTTGTAAAGGTTTTGTGGATTGGATTCAATACCCATAAAGTCCCACCATCCATTCTTATGTGCCTTTCTTGTAAAGGTTTTGTGGATTGGATTCAATACCCATAAAGTCCCACCATCCATCTTATGTGCCTTTCTTGTAAAGGTTTTGTGGATTGGATTCAATACCTATAAAGTCCCACCATCCATCTTATGTGCCTTTCTTGTAAAGGTTTTGTGGATTGGATTCAATACCTATAAAGTCCCACTATCCATCTTATGTGTCTTTCTTGTAAAGGTTTTGTGGATTGGATTCAATACCTATAAAGTCCCACCATCCATCTTATGTGCCTTTCTTGTAAAGGTTTTGTGGATTGGATTCAATACCCATAAAGTCCCACCATCCATTCTTATGTGTCTTTCTTGTAAAGGTTTTGTGGATTGGATTCAATACCTATAAAGTCCCACCATCCATCTTATTTGCCTTTCTTGTAAAGGTTTTGTGGATTGGATTCAATACCCATAAATTTCCACCATCCATCTTATGTGCCTTTCTTGTAAAGGTTTTGTGGATTGGATTCAATACCTATAAAGTCCCACCATCCATCTTATTTGCCTTTCTTGTAAAGGTTTTGTGGATTGGATTCAATACCTATAAAGTCCCACCATCCATCTTATGTGCCTTTCTTGTAAAGGTTTTGTGGATTGGATTCAATACCTATAAAGTCCCACCATCCATCTTATGTGCTTTTCTTGTAAAGGTTTTGTGGATTGGATTCAATACCTATAAAGTCCCACCATCCATCTTATTTGCCTTTCTTGTAAAGGTTTTGTGGATTGGATTCAATACCTATAAAGTCCCACCATCCATCTTATGTGCCTTTCTTGTAAAGGTTTTGTGGATTGGATTCAATACCCATAAAGTCCCACCATCCATCTTATGTGTCTTTCTTGTAAAGGTTTTGTGGATTGGATTCAATACCCATAAAGTCCCACCATCCATCTTATGTGCCTTTCTTGTAAAGGTTTTGTGGATTGGATTCAATACCCATAAAGTCCCACCATCCATCTTATGTGCCTTTCTTGTAAAGGTTTTGTGGATTGGATTCAATACCTATAAAGTCCCACCATCCATCTTATGTGCCTTTCTTGTAAAGGTTTTGTGGATTGGATTCAATACCTATAAAGTCCCACCATCCATCTTATTTGCCTTTCTTGTAAAGGTTTTGTGGATTGGATTCAATACCCATAAAGTCCCATCATCCATCTTATGTGCCTTTCTTGTAAAGGTTTTGTGGATTGGATTCAATACCCATAAAGTCCCACCATCCATCTTATGTGCCTTTCTTGTAAAGGTTTTGTGGATTGGATTCAATACCCATAAAGTCCCATCATCCATCTTATGTGCCTTTCTTGTAAAGGTTTTGTGGATTGGATTCAATACCCATAAAGTCCCACCATCCATCTTATGTGCCTTTCTTGTAAAGGTTTTGTGGATTGGATTCAATACCCATAAAGTCCCATCATCCACCTTATGTGCCTTTCTTGTAAAGGTTTTGTGGTTTGGATTCAATACCCATAAAGTCCCACCATCCATCGTATGTGCCTTTCTTGTAAAGGTTTTGTGGATTGGATTCAATACCCATAAAGTCCCACCATCCATCTTATGTGCCTTTCTTGTAAAGGTTTTGTGGATAGTATTCAATACCCATAAAGTCCCACCATCCATCTTATGTGCCTTTCTTGTAAAGGTTTTGTGGATTGGATTCAATACCCATAAAGTCCCACCATCCATCTTATGTGCCTTTCTTGTAAAGGTTTTGTGGATTGGATTCAATACCCATAAAGTCCCACCATCCATCTTATGTGCCTTTCTTGTAAAGGTTTTGTGGATTGGATTCAATACCTATAAAGTCCCACCATCCATCTTATTTGCCTTTCTTGTAAAGGTTTTGCAGATTGGATTCAATACCCATAAAGTCCCACCATGTGCCTTTCTTGTGGAGGTTTTGTGGATTGGATTCAATACCCATAAAGTCCCACCATCCATCTTATGTGCCTTTCTTGTAAAGGTTTTGTGAATTGGATTCAATACCTATAAAGTCCCACCATCCATCTTATTTGCCTTTCTTGTAAAGGTTTTGCAGATTTGATTCAATACCCATAAAGTCCCACCATGTGCCTTTCTTGTAAAGGTTTTGTGGATTGGATTCAATCCCATAAAGTCCCACCATCCATTCTTATGTGTCTTTCTTGTAAAGGTTTTGTGGTTTGGATTCAATACCTATAAAGTCCCACCATCCATCTTATGTGCCTTTCTTGTAAAGGTTTTGTGGATTGGATTCAATACCCATAAAGTCCCACCATCCATCTTATGTGCCTTTCTTGTAAAGGTTTTGTGGATTGGATTCAATACCTATAAAGTCCCACCATCCATCTTATGTGCCTTTCTTGTAAAGGTTTTGTGGATTGGATTCAATACCTATAAAGTCCCACCATCCATCTTATGTGCTTTTCTTGTAAAGGTTTTGTGGATTGGATTCAATACCTATAAAGTCTTACCATCCATCTTATTTGCCTTTCTTGTAAAGGTTTTGCAGATTGGATTCAATACCCATAAAGTCCCACCATGTGCCTTTCTTGTGGAGGTTTTGTGGATTGGATTCAATACCCATAAATTCCCACCATCCATCTTATGTGCCTTTCTTGTAAAGGTTTTGTGGATTGGATTCAATACCTATAAAGTCCCACCATCCATCTTATGTGCCTTTCTTGTAAAGGTTTTGTGGATTGGATTCAATACCCATAAAGTCCCACCATCCATCTTATGTGCCTTTCTTGTAAAGGTTTTGTGGATTGGATTCAATACCTATAAAGTCCCACCATCCATCTTATGTGCTTTTCTTGTAAAGGTTTTGTGGATTGGATTCAATACCTATAAAGTCTTACCATCCAACTTATTTGCCTTTCTTGTAAAGGTTTTGCAGATTGGATTCAATACCCATAAAGTCCCACCATGTGCCTTTCTTGTGGAGGTTTTGTGGATTGGATTCAATACCCATAAATTCCCACCATCCATCTTATGTGCCTTTCTTGTAAAGGTTTTGTGGATTGGATTCAATACCCATAAAGTCCCACCATCCATTCTTATGTGCCTTTCTTGTAAAGGTTTTGAGGATTGGATTCAATACCTATAAAGTCCCATCCATCTTATGTGCCTTTCTTGTAAAGGTTTTGTGGATTGGATTCAATACCCATAAAGTCCCACCATCCATCTTATGTGCCTTTCTTGTAAAGGTTTTGTGGATTGGATTCAATACCCATAAAGTCCCACCATCCATCTTATGTGCCTTTCTTGTAAAGGTTTTGTGGATTGGATTCAATACCTATAAAGTCCCACCATCAATCTTATGTGCCTTTCTTGTAAAGGTTTTGTGGATTGGATTCAATACCTATAAAGTCCCACCATCCATCTTATTTGCCTTTCTTGTAAAGGTTTTGTGGATTGGATTCAATACCTATAAAGTCCCACCATCCATCTTATTTGCCTTTCTTGTGGAGGTTTTGTGGATTGGATTCAATACCCATAAAGTCCCACCATCCATCTTATGTGCCTATTTTGTAAAGGTTTTGTGGATTGGATTCAATACCCATAAAGTCCCACCATCCATCTTATGTGCCTTTCTTGTGGAGGTTTTGTGGATTGGATTCAATACCCATAAAGTCCCACCATCCATCTTATGTGCCTTTCTTGTAAAGGTTTTGTGGATTGGATTCAATACCCATAAAGTCCCACCATCCATCTTATGTGCCTTTCTTGTAAAGGTTTTGCAGATTGGATTCAATACCCATAAAGTCCCACCATCCATCTTATGTGCCTTTCTTGTGGAGGTTTTGTGGATTGGATTCAATACCCATAAAGTCCCACCATCCATCTTATTTGCCTTTCTTGTGGAGGTTTTGTGGATTGGATTCAATACCCATAAAGTCCCACCATCCATCTTATGTGCCTTTCTTGTAAAGGTTTTGTGGATTGGATTCAATACCCATAAAGTCCCACCATCCATCTTATGTGCCTTTCTTGTAAAGGTTTTGCAGATTGGATTCAATACCCATAAAGTCCCACCATGTGCCTTTCTTGTGGAGGTTTTGTGGATTGGATTCAATACCCATAAAGTCCCACCATCCATCTTATGTGCCTTTCTTGTAAAGGTTTTGTGGATTGGATTCAATACCCATAAAGTCCCACCACCCATCTTATGTGCCTTTCTTGTAAAGGTTTTGTGGATTGGATTCAATACCCATAAAGTCCCACCATTTGTTCTATGTGCCTTTCTTGTAAATGTTTTGTGGATTGGATTCAATACCCATAAAGTCCCACCATCCATTCTTATGTGCCTTTCTTGTAAAGGTTTTGTGGATTGGATTCAATACCTATAAAGTCCCACCATCCATCTTATGTGCCTTTCTTGTAAAGGTTTTGTGGATTGGATTCAATACCCATAAAGTCCCACCATCCATTCTTATGTGCCTTTCTTGTAAAGGTTTTGTGGATTGGATTCAATACCCATAAAGTCCCACCACCCATCTTATGTGCCTTTCTTGTAAAGGTTTTGTGGATTGGATTCAATACCCATAAAGTCCCACCATCCATCTCATCTGCCTTTCTTGTAAAGGTTTTGTGGATTGGATTCAATACCTATAAAGTCCCACCATCCATCTTATGTGTCTTTCTTGTAAAGGTTTTGTGGATTGGATTCAATACCTATAAAGTCCCACCATCCATCTTATTTGCCTTTCTTGTAAAGGTTTTGTGGATTGGATTCAATACCCATAAATTTCCACCATCCATCTTATGTGCCTTTCTTGTAAAGGTTTTGTGGATTGGATTCAATACCTATAAAGTCCCACCATCCATCTTATTTGCCTTTCTTGTAAAGGTTTTGTGGATTGGATTCAATACCTATAAAGTCCCACCATCCATTCTTATTTGCCTTTCTTGTAAAGGTTTTGTGGATTGGATTCAATACCTATAAAGTCCCACCATCCATCTTATGTGCCTTTCTTGTAAAGGTTTTGTGGATTGGATTCAATACCTATAAAGTCCCACCATCCATCTTATGTGCTTTTCTTGTAAAGGTTTTGTGGATTGGATTCAATACCTATAAAGTCCCACCATCCATCTTATTTGCCTTTCTTGTAAAGGTTTTGTGGATTGGATTCAATACCTATAAAGTCCCACCATCCATCTTATGTGCCTTTCTTGTAAAGGTTTTGTGGATTGGATTCAATACCCATAAAGTCCCACCATCCATCTTATGTGTCTTTCTTGTAAAGGTTTTGTGGATTGGATTCAATACCCATAAAGTCCCACCATCCATCTTATGTGCCTTTCTTGTAAAGGTTTTGTGGATTGGATTCAATACCCATAAAGTCCCACCATCCATCTTATGTGCCTTTCTTGTAAAGGTTTTGTGGATTGGATTCAATACCTATAAAGTCCCACCATCCATCTTATGTGCCTTTCTTGTAAAGGTTTTGTGGATTGGATTCAATACCTATAAAGTCCCACCATCCATCTTATTTGCCTTTCTTGTAAAGGTTTTGTGGATTGGATTCAATACCCATAAAGTCCCATCATCCATCTTATGTGCCTTTCTTGTAAAGGTTTTGTGGATTGGATTCAATACCCATAAAGTCCCACCATCCATCTTATGTGCCTTTCTTGTAAAGGTTTTGTGGATTGGATTCAATACCCATAAAGTCCCATCATCCATCTTATGTGCCTTTCTGGTAAAGGTTTTGTGGATTGGATTCAATACCCATAAAGTCCCACCATCCATCTTATGTGCCTTTCTTGTAAAGGTTTTGTGGATTGGATTCAATACCCATAAAGTCCCATCATCCACCTTATGTGCCTTTCTTGTAAAGGTTTTGTGGTTTGGATTCAATACCCATAAAGTCCCACCATCCATCGTATGTGCCTTTCTTGTAAAGGTTTTGTGGATTGGATTCAATACCCATAAAGTCCCACCATCCATCTTATGTGCCTTTCTTGTAAAGGTTTTGTGGATAGTATTCAATACCCATAAAGTCCCACCATCCATCTTATGTGCCTTTCTTGTAAAGGTTTTGTGGATTGGATTCAATACCCATAAAGTCCCACCATCCATCTTATGTGCCTTTCTTGTAAAGGTTTTGTGGATTGGATTCAATACCCATAAAGTCCCACCATCCATCTTATGTGCCTTTCTTGTAAAGGTTTTGTGGATTGGATTCAATACCTATAAAGTCCCACCATCCATCTTATTTGCCTTTCTTGTAAAGGTTTTGCAGATTGGATTCAATACCCATAAAGTCCCACCATGTGCCTTTCTTGTGGAGGTTTTGTGGATTGGATTCAATACCCATAAAGTCCCACCATCCATCTTATGTGCCTTTCTTGTAAAGGTTTTGTGAATTGGATTCAATACCTATAAAGTCCCACCATCCATCTTATTTGCCTTTCTTGTAAAGGTTTTGCAGATTTGATTCAATACCCATAAAGTCCCACCATGTGCCTTTCTTGTAAAGGTTTTGTGGATTGGATTCAATCCCATAAAGTCCCACCATCCATTCTTATGTGTCTTTCTTGTAAAGGTTTTGCTGATTGGATTCAATACCTATAAAGTCCCACCATCCATCTTATGTGCCTTTCTTGTAAAGGTTTTGTGGATTGGATTCAATACCCATAAAGTCCCACCATCCATCTTATGTGCCTTTCTTGTAAAGGTTTTGTGGATTGGATTCAATACCTATAAAGTCCCACCATCCATCTTATGTGCCTTTCTTGTAAAGGTTTTGTGGATTGGATTCAATACCTATAAAGTCCCACCATCCATCTTATGTGCTTTTCTTGTAAAGGTTTTGTGGATTGGATTCAATACCTATAAAGTCTTACCATCCATCTTATTTGCCTTTCTTGTAAAGGTTTTGCAGATTGGATTCAATACCCATAAAGTCCCACCATGTGCCTTTCTTGTGGAGGTTTTGTGGATTGGATTCAATACCCATAAATTCCCACCATCCATCTTATGTGCCTTTCTTGTAAAGGTTTTGTGGATTGGATTCAATACCTATAAAGTCCCACCATCCATCTTATGTGCCTTTCTTGTAAAGGTTTTGTGGATTGGATTCAATACCCATAAAGTCCCACCATCCATCTTATGTGCCTTTCTTGTAAAGGTTTTGTGGATTGGATTCAATACCTATAAAGTCCCACCATCCATCTTATGTGCTTTTCTTGTAAAGGTTTTGTGGATTGGATTCAATACCTATAAAGTCTTACCATCCAACTTATTTGCCTTTCTTGTAAAGGTTTTGCAGATTGGATTCAATACCCATAAAGTCCCACCATGTGCCTTTCTTGTGGAGGTTTTGTGGATTGGATTCAATACCCATAAATTCCCACCATCCATCTTATGTGCCTTTCTTGTAAAGGTTTTGTGGATTGGATTCAATACCCATAAAGTCCCACCATCCATTCTTATGTGCCTTTCTTGTAAAGGTTTTGAGGATTGGATTCAATACCTATAAAGTCCCATCCATCTTATGTGCCTTTCTTGTAAAGGTTTTGTGGATTGGATTCAATACCCATAAAGTCCCACCATCCATCTTATGTGCCTTTCTTGTAAAGGTTTTGCGGATTGGATTCAATACCCATAAAGTCCCACCATCCATCTTATGTGCCTTTCTTGTAAAGGTTTTGTGGATTGGATTCAATACCTATAAAGTCCCACCATCAATCTTATGTGCCTTTCTTGTAAAGGTTTTGTGGATTGGATTCAATACCTATAAAGTCCCACCATCCATCTTATTTGCCTTTCTTGTAAAGGTTTTGTGGATTGGATTCAATACCTATAAAGTCCCACCATCCATCTTATGTGCCTTTCTTGTGGAGGTTTTGTGGATTGGATTCAATACCCATAAAGTCCCACCATCCATCTTATGTGCCTTTCTTGTAAAGGTTTTGTGGATTGGATTCAATACCCATAAAGTCCCACCATCCATCTTATGTGCCTTTCTTGTGGAGGTTTTGTGGATTGGATTCAATACCCATAAAGTCCCACCATCCATCTTATGTGCCTTTCTTGTAAAGGTTTTGTGGATTGGATTCAATACCCATAAAGTCCCACCATCCATCTTATGTGCCTTTCTTGTAAAGGTTTTGCAGATTGGATTCAATACCCATAAAGTCCCACCATCCATCTTATGTGCCTTTCTTGTGGAGGTTTTGTGGATTGGATTCAATACCCATAAAGTCCCACCATCCATCTTATTTGCCTTTCTTGTGGAGGTTTTGTGGATTGGATTCAATACCCATAAAGTCCCACCATCCATCTTATGTGCCTTTCTTGTAAAGGTTTTGTGGATTGGATTCAACACCCATAAAGTCCCACCATCCATCTTATGTGCCTTTCTTGTAAAGGTTTTGCAGATTGGATTCAATACCCATAAAGTCCCACCATGTGCCTTTCTTGTGGAGGTTTTGTGGATTGGATTCAATACCCATAAAGTCCCACCATCCATCTTATGTGCCTTTCTTGTAAAGGTTTTGTGGATTGGATTCAATACCCATAAAGTCCCACCACCCATCTTATGTGCCTTTCTTGTAAAGGTTTTGTGGATTGGATTCAATACCCATAAAGTCCCACCATTTGTTCTATGTGCCTTTCTTGTAAAGGTTTTGTGGATTGGATTCAATACCCATAAAGTCCCACCATCCATTCTTATGTGCCTTTCTTGTAAAGGTTTTGTGGATTGGATTCAATACCTATAAAGTCCCACCATCCATCTTATGTGCCTTTCTTGTAAAGGTTTTGTGGATTGGATTCAATACCCATAAAGTCCCACCATCCATTCTTATGTGCCTTTCTTGTAAAGGTTTTGTGGATTGGATTCAATACCCATAAAGTCCCACCACCCATCTTATGTGCCTTTCTTGTAAAGGTTTTGTGGATTGGATTCAATACCCATAAAGTCCCACCATCCATCTCATGTGCCTTTCTTGTAAAGGTTTTGTGGATTGGATTCAATACCCATAAAGTCCCACCATTTATTCTATGTGCCTTTCTTGTGGAGGTTTTGTGGATTGGATTCAATACCCATAAAGTCACACCATCCATCTTATGTGCCTTTCTTGTAAAGGTTTTGTGGATTGGATTCAATACCCATAAAGTCCCACCATTTATTCTATGTGCCTTTCTTGTGGAGGTTTTGTGGATTGGATTCAATACCCATAAAGTCCCACCGTCCATCTTATGTGCCTTTCTTGTAAAGGTTTTGTGGATTGGATTCAATACCCATAAAGTCACACCATCCATCTTATGTGCCTTTCTTGTAAAGGTTTTGTGGATTGGATTCAATACCCATAAAGTCCCACCATCCATTCTTATGTGTCTTTCTTGTAAAGGTTTTGTGGATTGGATTCAATACCCATAAAGTCCCACCATCCAACTTATGTGCCTTTCTTGTAAAGGTTTTGTGGATTGGATTCAATACCCATAAAGTCCCACCATCCATCTTATGTGTCTTTCTTGTAAAGGTTTTGTGGATTGGATTCAATACCCATAAAGTCCCACCATCCATCTCATGTGCCTTTCTTGTAAAGGTTTTGTGGATTGGATTCAATACCCATAAAGTCCCACCATCCATCTTATGTGCTTTTCTTTTAAAGGTTTTGTGGATTGGATTCAATACCCATAAAGTCCCACCATCCATCTTATGTGCCTTTCTTGTAAAGGTTTTGTGGATTGGATTCAATACCCATAAAGTCCCACTATCCATCTTATGTGCCTTTCTTGTAAAGGTTTTGTGGATTGGATTCAATACCCATAAAGTCCCACTATCCATCTTATGTGCCTTTCTTGTAAAGGTTTTGTGGATTGGATTCAATACCCATAAAGTCCCACCATCCATCTTATGTGTCTTTCTTGTAAAGGTTTTGCTGATTGGATTCAATACCCATAAAGTCCCACCATCCATCTTATGTGCCTTTCTTGTGGAGGTTTTGTGGATTGGATTCAATACCCATAAAGTCCCACCATCCATCTTATGTGCCTTTCTTGTAAAGGTTTTGTGGATTGGATTCAATACCCATAAAGTCCCACCATCCATCTTATGTGCCTTTCTTGTAAAGGTTTTGCAGATTGGATTCAATACCCATAAAGTCCCACCATCCATCTTATGTGCCTTTCTTGTGGAGGTTTTGTGGATTGGATTCAATACCCATAAAGTCCCACCATCCATCTTATTTGCCTTTCTTGTGGAGGTTTTGTGGATTGGATTCAATACCCATAAAGTCCCACCATCCATCTTATGTGCCTTTCTTGTAAAGGTTTTGTGGATTGGATTCAACACCCATAAAGTCCCACCATCCATCTTATGTGCCTTTCTTGTAAAGGTTTTGCAGATTGGATTCAATACCCATAAAGTCCCACCATGTGCCTTTCTTGTAAAGGTTTTGTGGATTGGATTCAATACCCATAAAGTCCCACCATCCATCTTATGTGCCTTTCTTGTAAAGGTTTTGTGGATTGGATTCAATACCCATAAAGTCCCACCACCCATCTTATGTGCCTTTCTTGTAAAGGTTTTGTGGATTGGATTCAATACCCATAAAGTCCCACCATTTGTTCTATGTGCCTTTCTTGTAAAGGTTTTGTGGATTGGATTCAATACCCATAAAGTCCCACCATCCATTCTTATGTGCCTTTCTTGTAAAGTTTTTGTGGATTGGATTCAATACCTATAAAGTCCCACCATCCATCTTATGTGCCTTTCTTGTAAAGGTTTTGTGGATTGGATTCAATACCCATAAAGTCCCACCATCCATTCTTATGTGCCTTTCTTGTAAAGGTTTTGTGGATTGGATTCAATACCCATAAAGTCCCACCACCCATCTTATGTGCCTTTCTTGTAAAGGTTTTGTGGATTGGATGCAATACCCATAAAGTCCCACCATCCATCTCATGTGCCTTTCTTGTAAAGGTTTTGTGGATTGGATTCAATACCCATAAAGTCCCACCATTTATTCTATGTGCCTTTCTTGTGGAGGTTTTGTGGATTGGATTCAATACCCATAAAGTCACACCATCCATCTTATGTGCCTTTCTTGTAAAGGTTTTGTGGATTGGATTCAATACCCATAAAGTCCCACCATTTATTCTATGTGCCTTTCTTGTGGAGGTTTTGTGGATTGGATTCAATACCCATAAAGTCCCACCGTCCATCTTATGTGCCTTTCTTGTAAAGGTTTTGTGGATTGGATTCAATACCCATAAAGTCACACCATCCATCTTATGTGCCTTTCTTGTAAAGGTTTTGTGGATTGGATTCAATACCCATAAAGTCCCACCATCCATTCTTATGTGTCTTTCTTGTAAAGGTTTTGTGGATTGGATTCAATACCCATAAAGTCCCACCATCCATCTTATGTGCCTTTCTTGTAAAGGTTTTGTGGATTGGATTCAATACCCATAAAGTCCCACCATCCATCTTATGTGTCTTTCTTGTAAAGGTTTTGTGGATTGGATTCAATACCCATAAAGTCCCACCATCCATCTCATGTGCCTTTCTTGTAAAGGTTTTGTGGATTGGATTCAATACCCATAAAGTCCCACCATCCATCTTATGTGCTTTTCTTTTAAAGGTTTTGTGGATTGGATTCAATACCCATAAAGTCCCACCATCCATCTTATGTGCCTTTCTTGTAAAGGTTTTGTGGATTGGATTCAATACCCATAAAGTCCCACTATCCATCTTATGTGCCTTTCTTGTAAAGGTTTTGTGGATTGGATTCAATACCCATAAAGTCCCACTATCCATCTTATGTGCCTTTCTTGTAAAGGTTTTGTGGATTGGATTCAATACCCATAAAGTCCCACCATCCATCTTATGTGTCTTTCTTGTAAAGGTTTTGCTGATTGGATTCAATACCCATAAAGTCCCACCATCCATCTTATGTGCCTTTCTTGTGGAGGTTTTGTGGATTGGATTCAATACCCATAAAGTCCCACCATCCATCTTATGTGCCTTTCTTGTAAAGGTTTTGTGGATTGGATTCAATACCCATAAAGTCCCACCATCCATCTTATGTGCCTTTCTTGTAAAGGTTTTGCAGATTGGATTCAATACCCATAAAGTCCCACCATCCATCTTATGTGCCTTTCTTGTGGAGGTTTTGTGGATTGGATTCAATACCCATAAAGTCCCACCATCCATCTTATTTCCCTTTCTTGTGGAGGTTTTGTGGATTGGATTCAATACCCATAAAGTCCCACCATCCATCTTATGTGCCTTTCTTGTAAAGGTTTTGTGGATTGGATTCAACACCCATAAAGTCCCACCATCCATCTTATGTGCCTTTCTTGTAAAGGTTTTGCAGATTGGATTCAATACCCATAAAGTCCCACCATGTGCCTTTCTTGTAAAGGTTTTGTGGATTGGATTCAATACCCATAAAGTCCCACCATCCATCTTATGTGCCTTTCTTGTAAAGGTTTTGTGGATTGGATTCAATACCCATAAAGTCCCACCACCCATCTTATGTGCCTTTCTTGTAAAGGTTTTGTGGATTGGATTCAATACCCATAAAGTCCCACCATTTGTTCTATGTGCCTTTCTTGTAAAGGTTTTGTGGATTGGATTCAATACCCATAAAGTCCCACCATCCATTCTTATGTGCCTTTCTTGTAAAGGTTTTGTGGATTGGATTCAATACCTATAAAGTCCCACCATCCATCTTATGTGCCTTTCTTGTAAAGGTTTTGTGGATTGGATTCAATACCCATAAAGTCCCACCATCCATTCTTATGTGCCTTTCTTGTAAAGGTTTTGTGGATTGGATTCAATACCCATAAAGTCCCACCACCCATCTTATGTGCCTTTCTTGTAAAGGTTTTGTGGATTGGATTCAATACCCATAAAGTCCCACCATCCATCTCATGTGCCTTTCTTGTAAAGGTTTTGTGGATTGGATTCAATACCCATAAAGTCCCACCATTTATTCTATGTGCCTTTCTTGTGGAGGTTTTGTGGATTGGATTCAATACCCATAAAGTCACACCATCCATCTTATGTGCCTTTCTTGTAAAGGTTTTGTGGATTGGATTCAATACCCATAAAGTCCCACCATTTATTCTATGTGCCTTTCTTGTGGAGGTTTTGTGGATTGGATTCAATACCCATAAAGTCCCACCGTCCATCTTATGTGCCTTTCTTGTAAAGGTTTTGTGGATTGGATTCAATACCCATAAAGTCACACCATCCATCTTATGTGCCTTTCTTGTAAAGGTTTTGTGGATTGGATTCAATACCCATAAAGTCCCACCATCCATTCTTATGTGTCTTTCTTGTAAAGGTTTTGTGGATTGGATTCAATACCCATAAAGTCCCACCATCCATCTTATGTGCCTTTCTTGTAAAGGTTTTGTGGATTGGATTCAATACCCATAAAGTCCCACCATCCATCTTATGTGTCTTTCTTGTAAAGATTTTGTGGATTGGATTCAATACCCATAAAGTCCCACCATCCATCTCATGTGCCTTTCTTGTAAAGGTTTTGTGGATTGGATTCAATACCCATAAAGTCCCACCATCCATCGTATGTGCTTTTCTTTTAAAGGTTTTGTGGATTGGATTCAATACCCATAAAGTCCCACCATCCATCTTATGTGCCTTTCTTGTAAAGGTTTTGTGGATTGGATTCAATACCCATAAAGTCCCACTATCCATCTTATGTGCCTTTCTTGTAAAGGTTTTGTGGATTGGATTCAATACCCATAAAGTCCCACTATCCATCTTATGTGCCTTTCTTGTAAAGGTTTTGTGGATTGGATTCAATACCCATAAAGTCCCACCATCCATCTTATGTGTCTTTCTTGTAAAGGTTTTGCTGATTGGATTCAATACCCATAAAGTCCCACCATCCATCTTATGTGCTTTTCTTGTAAAGGTTTTGTGGATTGGATTCAATACCCTTAAAGTCCCACCATTAATTCTATGTGCCTTTCTTGTGGAGGTTTTGTGGATTGGATTCAATACCCATAAAGTCCCACCATCCATTCTTATGTGCCTTTCTTGTGGAGGTTTTGTGGATTGGATTCAATACCCATAAAGTCCCACCATCCATTCTTATGTGCCTTTCTTGTGGAGGTTTTGTGGATTGGATTCAATACCTATAAAGTCCCACCATGCATCTTATGTGCCTTTCTTGTAAAGGTTTTGTGGATTGGATTCAATACCTATAAAGTCCCACCATCCATCTTATGTGCCTTTCTTGTAAAGGTTTTGTGGATTGGATTCAATACCCATAAAGTCCCACCATCCATCTTATGTGCCTTTCTTGTAAAGGTTTTGTGGATTGGATTCAATACCCATAAAGTCTTACCATCCATCTCATGTGCCTTTCTTGTAAAGGTTTTGTGGATTGGATTCAATACCCATAAAGTCCCACCATCCATCTTATGTGCCTTTCTTGTAAAGGTTTTGTGGATTGGATTCAATACCCATAAAGTCCCACCATCCATCTCATGTGCCTTTCTTGTAAAGGTTTTGTGGATTGGATTCAATACCCATAAAGTCCCACCATTTATTCTATGTGCCTTTCTTGTGGAGGTTTTGTGGATTGGATTCAATACCCATAAAGTCACACCATCCATCTTATGTGCCTTTCTTGTAAAGGTTTTGTGGATTGGATTCAATACCCATAAAGTCCCACCATTAATTCTATGTTCCTTTCTTGTGGAGGTTTTGTGGATTGGATTCAATACCCATAAAGTCCCACCATCCATTCTTATGTGCCTTTCTTGTGGAGGTTTTGTGGATTGGATTGGATTCAATACCTATAAAGTCCCACCATCCATTCTTATGTGCCTTTCTTGTGGAGGTTTTGTGGATTGGATTGGATTCAATACTTATAAAGTCCCACCATTAATTCTATGTGCCTTTCTTGTGGAGGTTTTGTGGATAGTATTCAATACCCATAAAGTCCCACCATCCATCTTATGTGCTTTTCTTGTAAAGGTTTTGTGGATTGGATTCAATACCCATAAAGTCCCACCATCCATCTTATTTGCCTTTTTTGTAAAGGTTTTGTGGATTGGATTCAATACCCATAAAGTCCCACCATCCATCTTATGTACCTTTCTTGTAAAGGTTTTGTGGATTGGATTCAATACCCATAAAGTCCCACCATCCATCTTATGTACCTTTCTTGTAAAGGTTTTGTGGATTGGATTCAATCCCATAAAGTCCCACCATTAATTCTATGTGCCTTTCTTGTAAAGGTTTTGTGGATTGGATTCAATACCTATAAAGTCCCACCATCCATCTTATGTGCCTTTCTTGTAAAGGTTTTGTGGATTGGATTCAATACCTATAAAGTCCCACCATCCATCTTATGTACCTTTCTTGTAAAGGTTTTGTGGATTGGATTCAATACCCATAAAGTCCCACCATCCATCTTATGTACCTTTCTTGTAAAGGTTTTGTGGATTGGATTCAATACCCATAAAGTCCCACCATCCATCTTATGTGCCTTTCTTGTAAAGGTTTTGTGGATTGGATTCAATACCTATAAAGTCCCACCATCCATCTTATGTGCCTTTCTTGTAAAGGTTTTGTGGATTGGATTCAATACCCATAAAGTCCCACCATCCATCTTATGTGCCTTTCTTGTAAAGGTTTTGTGGATTGGATTCAATCCCATAAAGTCCCACCATCCATTCTTATGTGTCTTTCTTGTAAAGGTTTTGTGGATTGGATTCAATACCTATAAAGTCCCACCATCCATCTTATGTGCTTTTCTTGTAAAGGTTTTGTGGATTGGATTCAATACCTATAAAGTCCCACCATCCATCTTATGTGCCTTTCTTGTAAAGGTTTTGTGGATTGGATTCAATACCTATAAAGTCCCACCATCCATCTTATTTGCCTTTCTTGTAAAGGTTTTGTGGATTGGATTCAATACCTATAAAGTCCCACTATCCATCTTATATGCCTTTCTTGTAAAGGTTTTGTGGATTGGATTCAATACCCATAAAGTCCCACCATCCATCTCATGTGTCTTTCTTGTAAAGGTTTTGTGGATTGGATTCAATACCTATAAAGTCCCACCATCCATCTTATGAGCTTTTCTTGTAAAGGTTTTGTGGATTGGATTCAATGCCCATAAAGTCCCACCATCCATCTTATGTGCCTTTCTTGTAAAGGTTTTGTGGATTGGATTCAATACCCATAAAGTCCCACCATTAATTCTATGTGCCTTTCTTGTAAAGGTTTTGTGGATTGGATTCAATACCCATAAAGTCCCACCATCCATTCTTATGTGCCTTTCTGGTAAAGGTTTTGTGGATTGGATTCAATACCCATAAAGTCCCACCATCCATTCTTATGTGCCTTTCT
This sequence comes from Lepidochitona cinerea, assembly GCA_963971465.1. Lineage (NCBI taxonomy): Eukaryota > Metazoa > Mollusca > Polyplacophora > Chitonida > Tonicellidae > Lepidochitona > Lepidochitona cinerea. The sequence continues at coordinate 2,156,899 of OZ020563.1, read as the reverse complement.
TGTAAAGGTTTTGTGGATTGGATTCAATACCCATAAAGTCCCACCATCCATTCTTATGTGCCTTTCTGGTAAAGGTATTGTGGATTGGATTCAATACCCATAAAGTCCCATCCATCTTATGTGCCTTTCTTGTAAAGGTTTTGTGGATTGGATTCAATACCTATAAAGTCCCACCATTAATTCTATGTGCCTTTCTTGTAAAGGTTTTGTGGATTGGATTCAATGCCCATAAAGTCCCACCATTAATTCTATGTGCCTTTCTTGTGGAGGTTTTGTGGATTGGATTGGATTCAATACCTATAAAGTCCCACCATCCATCTTATGTGCTTTTCTTGTAAAGGTTTTGTGGATTGGATTCAATACCCATAAAGTCCTACCATTAATTCTATGTGCCTTTCTTGTGGAGGTTTTGTGGATTGGATTCAATACCCATAAAGTCCCACCATCCATTCTTATGTGCCTTTCTTGTAAAGGTTTTGTGGATTGGATTCAATACCCATAAAGTCCCACCATCCATTCTTATGTGCCTTTCTTGTAAAGGTTTTGTGGATTGGATTCAATACCTATAAAGCCCCACCATCCATCTTATGTGCTTTTCTTTTAAAGGTTTTGTGGATTGGATTCAATACCCATAAAGTCCCACCATCCATCTTATGTGCCTTTCTTGTAAAGGTTTTGTGGATTGGATTGGATTCAATACCCATAAAGTCCCACCATCCATTCTTATGTGCCTTTCTTGTAAAGGTTTTGTGGATTGGATTCAATACCTATAAAGCCCCACCATCCATCTTATGTGCTTTTCTTTTAAAGGTTTTGTGGATTGGATTCAATACCCATAAAGTCCCACCATCCATCTTATGTGCCTTTCTTGTAAAGGTTTTGTGGATTGTATTGGATTCAATACCCATAAAGTCCCACCATCCATCTTATGTGCCTTTCTTGTAAAGGTTTTGTGGATTGGATTCAATACCCATAAAGTCCCATCATCCATCTTATGTGCCTTTCTTGTAAAGGTTTTGTGGATTGGATTCAATACCCATAAAGTCCCACCATCCATTCTTATGTGCCTTTCTTGTAAAGGTTTTGTGGATTGGATTCAATACCCATAAAGTCCCACCACCCATCTTATGTGCCTTTCTTGTAAAGGTTTTGTGGATTGGATTCAATACCCATAAAGTCCCACCATCCATTCTTATGTGTCTTTCTTGTAAAGGTTTTGTAGATTGGATTCAATACCCATAAAGTCCCACCATCCATTCTTATGTGTCTTTCTTGTAAAGGTTTTGTGGATTGGATTCAATCCCATAAAGTCCCACCATCCATTCTTATGTGCCTTTCTTGTAAAGGTTTTGTGGATTGGATTCAATACCCATAAAGTCCCACCATCCATTCTTATGTGTCTTTCTTGTAAAGGTTTTGTAGATTGGATTCAATACCCATAAAGTCCCACCATCCATCTTATGTGCCTTTCTTGTAAAGGTTTTGTGGATTGGATTCAATACCCATAAAGTCCCACCATCCATTCTTATGTGCCTTTCTTGTAAAGGTTTTGTGGATTGGATTCAATACCCATAAAGTCCCACCATCCATCTTATGTGCTTTTCTTGTAAAGGTTTTGTGGATTATATTCAATACCCATAAAGTCCCACCATCCATTCTTATGTGCCTTTCTTGTAAAGGTTTTGTGGATTGGATTCAATACCTATAAAGTCCCACCATCCATCTTATGTGCTTTTCTTTTAAAGGTTTTGTGGATTGGATTCAATACCCATAAAGTCCCACCATCCATCTTATGTGCCTTTCTTGTAAATGTTTTGTGGATTGGATTGGATTCAATACCCATAAAGTCCCACCATCCATTCTTATGTGTCTTTCTTGTAAAGGTTTTGTGGATTGGATTCAATACCTATAAAGTCCCACCATCCATTCTTATGTGCCTTTCTTGTAAAGGTTTTGTGGATTGGATTCAATACCCATAAAGTCTTACCATCCATCTCATGTGCCTTTCTTGTAAAGGTTTTGTGGATTGGATTCAATACCCATAAAGTCCCACCATCCATCTTATGTGCCTTTCTTGTAAAGGTTTTGTGGATTGGATTCAATACCCATAAAGTCCCACCATCCATCTTATGTGCTTTTCTTGTAAAGGTTTTGTGGATTGGATTCAATACCTATAAAGTCCCACCATCCATCTTATTTGCCTTTCTTGTAAAGGTTTTGCAGATTGGATTCAATACCCATAAAGTCCCACCATGTGCCTTTCTTGTGGAGGTTTTGTGGATTGGATTCAATACCCATAAAGTCCCACCATCCATCTTATGTGCCTTTCTTGTAAAGGTTTTGTGGATTGGATTCAATACCTATAAAGTCCCACCATCCATCTTATGTGCCTTTCTTGTAAAGGTTTTGTGGATTGGATTCAATACCCATAAAGTCCCACCATCCATTCTTATGTGCCTTTCTTGTAAAGGTTTTGTGGATTGGATTCAATACCTATAAAGTCCCATCCATCTTATGTGCCTTTCTTGTAAAGGTTTTGTGGATTGGATTCAATACCCATAAAGTCCCACCATCCATCTTATGTGCCTTTCTTGTGGAGGTTTTGTGGATTGGATTCAATACCCATAAAGTCCCACCATCCATCTTATGTGCCTTTCTTGTAAAGGTTTTGTGGATTGGATTCAATACCTATAAAGTCCCACCATCCATCTTATGTGCCTTTCTTGTAAAGGTTTTGTGGATTGGATTCAATACCCATAAAGTCCCATCATCCATCTTATGTGCCTTTCTTGTAAAGGTTTTGTGGATTGGATTCAATACCTATAAAGTCCCACCATCAATCTTATGTGCCTTTCTTGTAAAGGTTTTGTGGATTGGATTCAATACCTATAAAATCCCACCATCCATCTTATTTGCCTTTCTTGTAAAGGTTTTGTGGATTGGATTCAATACCCATAAAGTCCCACCATCCATCTTATGTGCCTTTCTTGTAAAGGTTTTGTGGATTGGATTCAATACCCATAAAGTCCCACCATCCATCTTATGTGCCTTTCTTGTAAAGGTTTTGCAGATTGGATTCAATACCCATAAAGTCCCACCATGTGCCTTTCTTGTGGAGGTTTTGTGGATTGGATTCAATACCCATAAAGTCCCACCATCCATCTTATGTGCCTTTCTTGTAAAGGTTTTGTGGATTGGATTCAATACCCATAAACTCCCACCACCCATCTTATGTGCCTTTCTTGTAAAGGTTTTGTGGATTGGATTCAATACCCATAAAGTCCCACCATTTGTTCTATGTGCCTTTCTTGTAAAGGTTTTGTGGATTGGATTCAATACCCATAAAGTCCCACCATCCATTCTTATGTGCCTTTCTTGTAAAGGTTTTGTGGATTGGATTCAATACCCATAAAGTCCCACCATCCATTCTTATGTGCCTTTCTTGTAAAGGTTTTGTGGATTGGATTCAATACCCATAAAGTCCCACCATCCATCTCATGTGCCTTTCTTGTAAAGGTTTTGTGGATTGGATTCAATACCCATAAAGTCCCACCATTTATTCTATGTGCCTTTCTTGTGGAGGTTTTGTGGATTGGATTCAATACCCATAAAGTCACACCATCCATCTTATGTGCCTTTCTTGTAAAGGTTTTGTGGATTGGATTCAATACCCATAAAGTCCCACCATTTATTCTATGTGCCTTTCTTGTGGAGGTTTTGTGGATTGGATTCAATACCCATAAAGTCCCACCATCCATCTTATGTGCCTTTCTTGTAAAGGTTTTGTGGATTGGATTCAATACCCATAAAGTCACACCATCCATCTTATGTGCCTTTCTTGTAAAGGTTTTGTGGATTGGATTCAATACCTATAAAGTCCCATCATCCATCTTATGTGCCTTTCTTGTAAAGGTTTTGTGGATTGGATTCAATACCCATAAAGTCCCACCATCCATTCTTATGTGTCTTTCTTGTAAAGGTTTTGTGGATTGGATTCAATACCCATAAAGTCCCACCATCCATCTTATGTGCCTTTCTTGTAAAGGTTTTGTGGATTGGATTCAATACCCATAAAGTCCCACCATCCATCTTATGTGCCTTTCTTGTAAAGGTTTTGTGGATTGGATTCAATACCCATAAAGTCCCACTATCCATCTTATGTGCCTTTCTTGTAAAGGTTTTGTGGATTGGATTCAATACCCATAAAGTCCCACTATCCATCTTATGTGCCTTTCTTGTAAAGGTTTTGTGGATTGGATTCAATACCCATAAAGTCCCACCATCCATCTTATGTGTCTTTCTTGTAAAGGTTTTGCTGATTGGATTCAATACCCATAAAGTCCCACCATCCATCTTATGTGCTTTTCTTGTAAAGGTTTTGTGGATTGGATTCAATACCCATAAAGTCCCACCATTAATTCTATGTGCCTTTCTTGTGGAGGTTTTGTGGATTGGATTCAATACCCATAAAGTCCCACCATCCATTCTTATGTGCCTTTCTTGTGGAGGTTTTGTGGATTGGATTCAATACCTATAAAGTCCCACCATCCATCTTATGTGCCTTTCTTGTAAAGGTTTTGTGGATTGGATTCAATACCTATAAAGTCCCACCATCCATCTTATGTGCCTTTCTTGTAAAGGTTTTGTGGATTGGATTCAATACCCATAAAGTCCCACCATCCATCTTATGTGCCTTTCTTGTAAAGGTTTTGTGGATTGGATTCAATACCTATAAAGTCCCACCATCCATTCTTATGTACCTTTCTTGTAAAGGTTTTGTGGATTGGATTCAATACCCATAAAGTCTTACCATCCATCTCATGTGCCTTTCTTGTAAAGGTTTTGTGGATTGGATTCAATACCCATAAAGTCCCACCATCCATCTTATGTGCCTTTCTTGTAAAGGTTTTGTGGATTGGATTCAATACCCATAAAGTCCCACCATCCATCTCATGTGCCTTTCTTGTAAAGGTTTTGTGGATTGGATTCAATACCCATAAAGTCCCACCATTTATTCTATGTGCCTTTCTTGTGGAGGTTTTGTGGATTGGATTCAATACCCATAAAGTCACACCATCCATCTTATGTGCCTTTCTTGTAAAGGTTTTGTGGATTGGATTCAATACCCATAAAGTCCCACCATTAATTCTATGTTCCTTTCTTGTGGAGGTTTTGTGGATTGGATTCAATACCCATAAAGTCCCACCATCCATTCTTATGTGCCTTTCTTGTGGAGGTTTTGTGGATTGGATTGGATTCAATACCTATAAAGTTCCACCATCCATTCTTATGTGCCTTTCTTGTGGAGGTTTTGTGGATTGGATTGGATTCAATACCTATAAAGTCCCACCATTAATTCTATGTGCCTTTCTTGTGGAGGTTTTGTGGATAGTATTCAATACCCATAAAGTCCCACCATCCATCTTATGTGCTTTTCTTGTAAAGGTTTTGTGGATTGGATTCAATACCCATAAAGTCCCACCATCCATCTTATTTGCCTTTTTTGTAAAGGTTTTGTGGATTGGATTCAATACCCATAAAGTCCCACCATCCATCTTATTTGCCTTTCTTGTAAAGGTTTTGTGGATTGGATTCAATACCCATAAAGTCCCACCATCCATCTTATGTACCTTTCTTGTAAAGGTTTTGTGGATTGGATTCAATACCCATAAAGTCCCACCATCCATCTTATGTACCTTTCTTGTAAAGGTTTTGTGGATTGGATTCAATACCCATAAAGTCCCACCATCCATCTTATGTACCTTTCTTGTAAAGGTTTTGTGGATTGGATTCCATACCCATAAAGTCCCACCATCCATCTTATGTGCCTTTCTTGTAAAGGTTTTGTGGATTGGATTCAATCCCATAAAGTCCCACCATCCATTCTTATGTGTCTTTCTTGTAAAGGTTTTGTGGATTGGATTCAATACCTATAAAGTCCCACCATCCATCTTATGTGCTTTTTTTGTAAAGGTTTTGTGGATTGGATTCAATACCTATAAAGTCCCACCATCCATCTTATGTGCCTTTCTTGTAAAGGTTTTGTGGATTGGATTCAATACCTATAAAGTCCCACCATCCATCTTATGTGCCTTTCTTGTAAAGGTTTTGTGGATTGGATTCAATACCTATAAAGTCCCACCATCCATCTTATGTGCTTTTCTTGTAAAGGTTTTGTGGATTGGATTCAATGCCCATAAAGTCCCACCATCCATCTTATGTGCCTTTCTTGTAAAGGTTTTGTGGATTGGATTCAATACCCATAAAGTCCCACCATTAATTCTATGTGCCTTTCTTGTGGAGGTTTTGTGGATTGGATTCAATACCCATAAAGTCCCACCATCCATTCTTATGTGCCTTTCTTGTAAAGGTTTTGTGGATTGGATTCAATACCCATAAAGTCCCACCATCCATTCTTATGTGCCTTTCTGGTAAAGGTTTTGTGGATTGGATTCAATACCTATAAAGTCCCACCATTAATTCTATGTGCCTTTCTTGTAAAGGTTTTGTGGATTGGATTCAATGCCCATAAAGTCCCACCATTAATTCTATGTGCCTTTCTTGTGGAGGTTTTGTGGATTGGATTGGATTCAATACCCATAAAGTCCCACCATGTGCCTTTCTTGTAAAGGTTTTGTGGATTGGATTCAATACCCATAAAGTCCCACCATCCATTCTTATGTGCCTTTCTTGTAAAGGTTTTGTGGATTGGATTCAATACCCATAAAGTCCCATCATCCATCTTATGTGTCTTTCTTGTAAAGGTTTTGTGGATTGGATTCAATACCTATAAAGTCCCACCATCCATCTTATGTGTCTTTCTTGTAAAGGTTTTGTGGATTGGATTCAATACCCATAAAGTCCCACCATCCATCTTATGTGCCTTTCTTGTAAAGGTTTTGTGGATTGGATTCAATACCTATAAAGTCCCACCATCCATCTTATGTGCTTTTCTTGTAAAGGTTTTGTGGATTGGATTCAATACCCATAAAGTCCCACCATCCATCTTATGTGCCTTTCTTGTAAAGGTTTTGTGGATTGGATTCAATACCCATAAAGTCCCACCATCCATCTTATGTGCCTTTCTTGTAAAGGTTTTGTGGATTGGATTCAATACCTATAAAGTCCCACCATCCATCTTATGTGCCTTTCTTGTAAAGGTTTTGTGGATTGGATTCAATACCTATAAAGTCCCACCATCCACCTTATGTGCTTTTCTTGTAGAGGTTTTGTGGATTGGATTCAATACCTATAAAGTCCCATCCATCTTATGTGCTTTTCTTGTAAAGGTTTTGTGGATTGGATTCAATACCCATAAAGTCCCACCATCCATCTTATGTGCCTTTCTTGTAAAGGTTTTGTGGATTGGATTCAATACCCATAAAGTCCCACCATTAATTCTATGTGCCTTTCTTGTGGAGGTTTTGTGGATTGGATTCAATACCCATAAAGTCCCACCATCCATTCTTATGTGCCTTTCTTGTAAAGGTTTTGTGGATTGGATTCAATACCCATAAAGTCCCACCATCCATTCTTATGTGCCTTTCTTGTAAAGGTTTTGTGGATTGGATTCAATACCCATAAAGTCCCACCATCCATCTTATGTGCCTTTCTTGTAAAGGTTTTGTGGATTGGATTCAATACCTATAAAGTCCCACCATTAATTCTATGTGCCTTTCTTGTAAAGGTTTTGTGGATTGGATTCAATGCCCATAAAGTCCCACCATTAATTCTATGTGCCTTTCTTGTGGAGGTTTTGTGGATTGGATTGGATTCAATACCTATAAAGTCCCACCATCCATCTTATGTGCTTTTCTTGTAAAGGTTTTGTGGATTGGATTCAATACCCATAAAGTCCCACCATCCATTCTTATGTGCCTTTCTGGTAAAGGTTTTGTGGATTGGATTCAATACCTATAAAGTCCCACCATTAATTCTATGTGCCTTTCTTGTAAAGGTTTTGTGGATTGGATTCAATGCCCATAAAGTCCCACCATTAATTCTATGTGCCTTTCTTGTGGAGGTTTTGTGGATTGGATTGGATTCAATACCTATAAAGTCCCACCATCCATCTTATGGGCTTTTCTTGTAAAGGTTTTGTGGATTGGATTCAATACCCATAAAGTGCCACCATTAATTCTATGTGCCTTTCTTGTGGAGGTTTTGTGGATTGGATTCAATACCCATAAAGTCCCACCATCCATTCTTATGTGCCTTTCTTGTAAAGGTTTTGTGGATTGGATTCAATACCCATAAAGTCCCACCATCCATTCTTATGTGCCTTTCTTGTAAAGGTTTTTGTGGATTGGATTCAATACCTATAAAGCCCCACCATCCATCTTATGTGCTTTTCTTTTAAAGGTTTTGTGGATTGGATTCAATACCTATAAAGTCCCACCATTAATTCTATGTGCCTTTCTTGTAAAGGTTTTGTGGATTGGATTCAATGCCCATAAAGTCCCACCATTAATTCTATGTGCCTTTCTTGTGGAGGTTTTGTGGATTGGATTGGATTCAATACCTATAAAGTCCCACCATCCATCTTATGTGCTTTTCTTGTAAAGGTTTTGTGGATTGGATTCAATACCTATAAAGTCCCACCATCCATCTTATGTGCCTTTCTTGTAAAGGTTTTGTGGATTGGATTCAATACCCATAAAGTCCCACCATCCATTCTTATGTGTCTTTCTTATAAAGGTTTTGTGGATTGGATTCAATACCTATAAAGTCCCACCATCCATCTTATGTGCTTTTCTTGTAAAGGTTTTGTGGATTGGATTCAATACCTATAAAGTCCCACCATCCATCTTATGTGCCTTTCTTGTAAAGGTTTTGTGGATTGGATTCAATACCTATAAAGTCCCACCATCCATCTTATGTGCTTTTCTTGTAAAGGTTTTGTGGATTGGATTCAATACCCATAAAGTCCCACCATCCATCTTATGTGCCTTTCTTGTAAAGGTTTTGTGGATTGGATTCAATACCCATAAAGTCCCACCATCCATTCTTATGTGTCTTTCTTGTAAAGGTTTTGTGGATTGGATTCAATACCTATAAAGTCCCACCATCCATCTTATGTGCTTTTCTTGTAAAGGTTTTGTGGATTGGATTCAATACCTATAAAGTCCCACCATCCATCTTATGTGCCTTTCTTGTAAAGGTTTTGTGGATTGGATTCAATACCTATAAAGTCCCACCATCCATCTTATGTGCCTTTCTTGTAAAGGTTTTGTGGATCGGATTCAATGCCCATAAAGTCCCACCATCCATCTTATGTGCCTTTCTTGTAAAGGTTTTGTGGATTGGATTCAATACCCATAAAGTCCCACCATTAATTCTATGTGCCTTTCTTGTGGAGGTTTTGTGGATTGGATTCAATACCCATAAAGTCCCACCATCCATTCTTATGTGCCTTTCTTGTAAAGGTTTTGTGGATTGGATTCAATACCCATAAAGTCCCACCATCCATTCTTATGTGCCTTTCTGGTAAAGGTTTTGTGGATTGGATTCAATACCTATAAAGTCCCACCATTAATTCTATGTGCCTTTCTTGTAAAGGTTTTGTGGATTGGATTCAATGCCCATAAAGTCCCACCATTAATTCTATGTGCCTTTCTTGTGGAGGTTTTGTGGATTGGATTGGATTCAATACCTATAAAGTCCCACCATCCATCTTATGTGCCTTTCTTGTAAAGGTTTTGTGGATTGGATTCAATACCCATAAAGTCCCACCATCCATTCTTATGTGCCTTTCTGGTAAAGGTTTTGTGGATTGGATTCAATACCTATAAAGTCCCACCATTAATTCTATGTGCCTTTCTTGTAAAGGTTTTGTGGATTGGATTCAATGCCCATAAAGTCCCACCATTAATTCTATGTGCCTTTCTTGTGGAGGTTTTGTGGATTGGATTGGATTCAATACCTATAAAGTCCCACCATCCATCTTATGGGCTTTTCTTGTAAAGGTTTTGTGGATTGGATTCAATACCCATAAAGTCCCACCATTAATTCTATGTGCCTTTCTTGTGGAGGTTTTGTGGATTGGATTCAATACCCATAAAGTCCCACCATCCATCTTATGTGCCTTTCTTGTAAAGGTTTTGTGGATTGGATTCAATACCCATAAAGTCCCACCATCCATCTTATGTGCCTTTCTTGTAAAGGTTTTGTGGATTGGATTCAATACCCATAAAGTCCCACTATCCATCTTATGTGCCTTTCTTGTAAAGGTTTTGTGGATTGGATTCAATACCCATAAAGTCCCACTATCCATCTTATGTGCCTTTCTTGTAAAGGTTTTGTGGATTGGATTCAATACCCATAAAGTCCCACCATCCATCTTATGTGTCTTTCTTGTAAAGGTTTTGCTGATTGGATTCAATACCCATAAAGTCCCACCATCCATCTTATGTGCTTTTCTTGTAAAGGTTTTGTGGATTGGATTCAATACCCATAAAGTCCCACCATTAATTCTATGTGCCTTTCTTGTGGAGGTTTTGTGGATTGGATTCAATACCCATAAAGTCCCACCATCCATTCTTATGTGCCTTTCTTGTGGAGGTTTTGTGGATTGGATTCAATACCTATAAAGTCCCACCATCCATCTTATGTGCCTTTCTTGTAAAGGTTTTGTGGATTGGATTCAATACCTATAAAGTCCCACCATCCATCTTATGTGCCTTTCTTGTAAAGGTTTTGTGGATTGGATTCAATACCCATAAAGTCCCACCATCCATCTTATGTGCCTTTCTTGTAAAGGTTTTGTGGATTGGATTCAATACCTATAAAGTCCCACCATCCATTCTTATGTGCCTTTCTTGTAAAGGTTTTGTGGATTGGATTCAATACCCATAAAGTCTTACCATCCATCTCATGTGCCTTTCTTGTAAAGGTTTTGTGGATTGGATTCAATACCCATAAAGTCCCACCATCCATCTTATGTGCCTTTCTTGTAAAGGTTTTGTGGATTGGATTCAATACCCATAAAGTCCCACCATCCATCTCATGTGCCTTTCTTGTAAAGGTTTTGTGGATTGGATTCAATACCCATAAAGTCCCACCATTTATTCTATGTGCCTTTCTTGTGGAGGTTTTGTGGATTGGATTCAATACCCATAAAGTCACACCATCCATCTTATGTGCCTTTCTTGTAAAGGTTTTGTGGATTGGATTCAATACCCATAAAGTCCCACCATTAATTCTATGTTCCTTTCTTGTGGAGGTTTTGTGGATTGGATTCAATACCCATAAAGTCCCACCATCCATTCTTATGTGCCTTTCTTGTGGAGGTTTTGTGGATTGGATTGGATTCAATACCTATAAAGTCCCACCATCCATTCTTATGTGCCTTTCTTGTGGAGGTTTTGTGGATTGGATTGGATTCAATACCTATAAAGTCCCACCATTAATTCTATGTGCCTTTCTTGTGGAGGTTTTGTGGATAGTATTCAATACCCATAAAGTCCCACCATCCATCTTATGTGCTTTTCTTGTAAAGGTTTTGTGGATTGGATTCAATACCCATAAAGTCCCACCATCCATCTTATTTGCCTTTTTTGTAAAGGTTTTGTGGATTGGATTCAATACCCATAAAGTCCCACCATCCATCTTATTTGCCTTTCTTGTAAAGGTTTTGTGGATTGGATTCAATACCCATAAAGTCCCACCATCCATCTTATGTACCTTTCTTGTAAAGGTTTTGTGGATTGGATTCAATACCCATAAAGTCCCACCATCCATCTTATGTACCTTTCTTGTAAAGGTTTTGTGGATTGGATTCAATACCCATAAAGTCCCACCATCCATCTTATGTACCTTTCTTGTAAAGGTTTTGTGGATTGGATTCAATACCCATAAAGTCCCACCATCCATCTTATGTGCCTTTCTTGTAAAGGTTTTGTGGATTGGATTCAATCCCATAAAGTCCCACCATCCATTCTTATGTGTCTTTCTTGTAAAGGTTTTGTGGATTGGATTCAATACCTATAAAGTCCCACCATCCATCTTATGTGCTTTTTTTGTAAAGGTTTTGTGGATTGGATTCAATACCTATAAAGTCCCACCATCCATCTTATGTGCCTTTCTTGTAAAGGTTTTGTGGATTGGATTCAATACCTATAAAGTCCCACCATCCATCTTATGTGCCTTTCTTGTAAAGGTTTTGTGGATTGGATTCAATACCTATAAAGTCCCACCATCCATCTTATGTGCTTTTCTTGTAAAGGTTTTGTGGATTGGATTCAATGCCCATAAAGTCCCACCATCCATCTTATGTGCCTTTCTTGTAAAGGTTTTGTGGATTGGATTCAATACCCATAAAGTCCCACCATTAATTCTATGTGCCTTTCTTGTGGAGGTTTTGTGGATTGGATTCAATACCCATAAAGTCCCACCATCCATTCTTATGTGCCTTTCTTGTAAAGGTTTTGTGGATTGGATTCAATACCCATAAAGTCCCACCATCCATTCTTATGTGCCTTTCTGGTAAAGGTTTTGTGGATTGGATTCAATACCTATAATGTCCCACCATTAATTCTATGTGCCTTTCTTGTAAAGGTTTTGTGGATTGGATTCAATGCCCATAAAGTCCCACCATTAATTCTATGTGCCTTTCTTGTGGAGGTTTTGTGGATTGGATTGGATTCAATACCCATAAAGTCCCACCATGTGCCTTTCTTGTAAAGGTTTTGTGGATTGGATTCAATACCCATAAAGTCCCACCATCCATTCTTATGTGCCTTTCTTGTAAAGGTTTTGTGGATTGGATTCAATACCCATAAAGTCCCATCATCCATCTTATGTGTCTTTCTTGTAAAGGTTTTGTGGATTGGATTCAATACCTATAAAGTCCCACCATCCATCTTATGTGTCTTTCTTGTAAAGGTTTTGTGGATTGGATTCAATACCCATAAAGTCCCACCATCCATCTTATGTGCCTTTCTTGTAAAGGTTTTGTGGATTGGATTCAATACCTATAAAGTCCCACCATCCATCTTATGTGCTTTTCTTGTAAAGGTTTTGTGGATTGGATTCAATACCCATAAAGTCCCACCATCCATCTTATGTGCCTTTCTTGTAAAGGTTTTGTGGATTGGATTCAATACCCATAAAGTCCCACCATCCATCTTATGTGCCTTTCTTGTAAAGGTTTTGTGGATTGGATTCAATACCTATAAAGTCCCACCATCCATCTTATGTGCCTTTCTTGTAAAGGTTTTGTGGATTGGATTCAATACCTATAAAGTCCCACCATCCATCTTATGTGCTTTTCTTGTAGAGGTTTTGTGGATTGGATTCAATACCTATAAAGTCCCATCCATCTTATGTGCTTTTCTTGTAAAGGTTTTGTGGATTGGATTCAATACCCATAAAGTCCCACCATCCATCCTATGTGCCTTTCTTGTAAAGGTTTTGTGGATTGGATTCAATACCCATAAAGTCCCACCATTAATTCTATGTGCCTTTCTTGTGGAGGTTTTGTGGATTGGATTCAATACCCATAAAGTCCCACCATCCATTCTTATGTGCCTTTCTTGTAAAGGTTTTGTGGATTGGATTCAATACCCATAAAGTCCCACCATCCATTCTTATGTGCCTTTCTTGTAAAGGTTTTGTGGATTGGATTCAATACCCATAAAGTCCCACCATCCATCTTATGTGCCTTTCTTGTAAAGGTTTTGTGGATTGGATTCAATACCTATAAAGTCCCACCATTAATTCTATGTGCCTTTCTTGTAAAGGTTTTGTGGATTGGATTCAATGCCCATAAAGTCCCACCATTAATTCTATGTGCCTTTCTTGTGGAGGTTTTGTGGATTGGATTGGATTCAATACCTATAAAGTCCCACCATCCATCTTATGTGCTTTTCTTGTAAAGGTTTTGTGGATTGGATTCAATACCCATAAAGTCCCACCATCCATTCTTATGTGCCTTTCTGGTAAAGGTTTTGTGGATTGGATTCAATACCTATAAAGTCCCACCATTAATTCTATGTGCCTTTCTTGTAAAGGTTTTGTGGATTGGATTCAATGCCCATAAAGTCCCACCATTAATTCTATGTGCCTTTCTTGTGGAGGTTTTGTGGATTGGATTGGATTCAATACCTATAAAGTCCCACCATCCATCTTATGGGCTTTTCTTGTAAAGGTTTTGTGGATTGGATTCAATACCCATAAAGTCCCACCATTAATTCTATGTGCCTTTCTTGTGGAGGTTTTGTGGATTGGATTCAATACCCATAAAGTCCCACCATCCATTCTTATGTGCCTTTCTTGTAAAGGTTTTGTGGATTGGATTCAATACCCATAAAGTCCCACCATCCATTCTTATGTGCCTTTCTTGTAAAGGTTTTGTGGATTGGATTCAATACCTATAAAGCCCCACCATCCATCTTATGTGCTTTTCTTTTAAAGGTTTTGTGGATTGGATTCAATACCTATAAAGTCCCACCATTAATTCTATGTGCCTTTCTTGTAAAGGTTTTGTGGATTGGATTCAATGCCCATAAAGTCCCACCATTAATTCTATGTGCCTTTCTTGTGGAGGTTTTGTGGATTGGATTGGATTCAATACCTATAAAGTCCCACCATCCATCTTATGTGCTTTTCTTGTAAAGGTTTTGTGGATTGGATTCAATACCTATAAAGTCCCACCATCCATCTTATGTGCCTTTCTTGTAAAGGTTTTGTGGATTGGATTCAATACCCATAAAGTCCCACCATCCATTCTTATGTGTCTTTCTTATAAAGGTTTTGTGGATTGGATTCAATACCTATAAAGTCCCACCATCCATCTTATGTGCTTTTCTTGTAAAGGTTTTGTGGATTGGATTCAATACCTATAAAGTCCCACCATCCATCTTATGTGCCTTTCTTGTAAAGATTTTGTGGATTGGATTCAATACCTATAAAGTCCCACCATCCATCTTATGTGCTTTTCTTGTAAAGGTTTTGTGGATTGGATTCAATACCCATAAAGTCCCACCATCCATCTTATGTGCCTTTCTTGTAAAGGTTTTGTGGATTGGATTCAATACCCATAAAGTCCCACCATCCATTCTTATGTGTCTTTCTTGTAAAGGTTTTGTGGATTGGATTCAATACCTATAAAGTCCCACCATCCATCTTATGTGCTTTTCTTGTAAAGGTTTTGTGGATTGGATTCAATACCTATAAAGTCCCACCATCCATCTTATGTGCCTTTCTTGTAAAGGTTTTGTGGATTGGATTCAATACCTATAAAGTCCCACCATCCATCTTATGTGCCTTTCTTGTAAAGGTTTTGTGGATCGGATTCAATGCCCATAAAGTCCCACCATCCATCTTATGTGCCTTTCTTGTAAAGGTTTTGTGGATTGGATTCAATACCCATAAAGTCCCACCATTAATTCTATGTGCCTTTCTTGTGGAGGTTTTGTGGATTGGATTCAATACCCATAAAGTCCCACCATCCATTCTTATGTGCCTTTCTTGTAAAGGTTTTGTGGATTGGATTCAATACCCATAAAGTCCCACCATCCATTCTTATGTGCCTTTCTGGTAAAGGTTTTGTGGATTGGATTCAATACCTATAAAGTCCCACCATTAATTCTATGTGCCTTTCTTGTAAAGGTTTTGTGGATTGGATTCAATGCCCATAAAGTCCCACCATTAATTCTATGTGCCTTTCTTGTGGAGGTTTTGTGGATTGGATTGGATTCAATACCTATAAAGTCCCACCATCCATCTTATGTGCCTTTCTTGTAAAGGTTTTGTGGATTGGATTCAATACCCATAAAGTCCCACCATCCATTCTTATGTGCCTTTCTGGTAAAGGTTTTGTGGATTGGATTCAATACCTATAAAGTCCCACCATTAATTCTATGTGCCTTTCTTGTAAAGGTTTTGTGGATTGGATTCAATGCCCATAAAGTCCCACCATTAATTCTATGTGCCTTTCTTGTGGAGGTTTTGTGGATTGGATTGGATTCAATACCTATAAAGTCCCACCATCCATCTTATGGGCTTTTCTTGTAAAGGTTTTGTGGATTGGATTCAATACCCATAAAGTCCCACCATTAATTCTATGTGCCTTTCTTGTGGAGGTTTTGTGGATTGGATTCAATACCCATAAAGTCCCACCATCCATTCTTATGTGCCTTTCTTGTAAAGGTTTTGTGGATTGGATTCAATACCCATTAAGTCCCACCATCCATTCTTATGTGTCTTTCTTGTAAAGGTTTTGTGGATTGGATTCAATACCTATAAAGTCCCACCAT
The DNA here is from genome assembly GCA_963971465.1 of Lepidochitona cinerea. NCBI lineage: Eukaryota > Metazoa > Mollusca > Polyplacophora > Chitonida > Tonicellidae > Lepidochitona > Lepidochitona cinerea. Next base: position 2,140,643 of record OZ020563.1, on the reverse strand, counting down.
CCATCTTATGTGCTTTTCTTGTAAAGGTTTTGTGGATTGGATTCAATACCTATAAAGTCCCACCATCCATCTTATGTGCCTTTCTTGTAAAGGTTTTGTGGATTGGATTCAATACCTATAAAGCCCCACCATCCATCTTATGTGCTTTTCTTTTAAAGGTTTTGTGGATTGGATTCAATACCCATAAAGTCCCACCATCCATTCTTATGTGTATTTCTTGTAAAGGTTTTGTGGATTGGATTCAATACCAATAAAGTCCCACCATCCATCTTATGTGTCTTTCTTGTAAAGGTTTTGTGGATTGGATTCAATACCCATAAAGTCCCACCATCCATCTTATGTGCCTTTCTTGTAAAGGTTTTGTGGATTGGATTCAATACCCATAAAGTCCCACCATCCATCTTATGTGCCTTTCTTGTAAAGGTTTTGTGGATTGGATTCAATACCCATAAAGTCCCACCATCCATTCTTATGTGTCTTTCTTGTAAAGGTTTTGTAGATTGGATTCAATACCCATAAAGTCCCACCATCCATTCTTATGTGTCTTTCTTGTAAAGGTTTTGTGGATTGGATTCAATCCCATAAAGTCCCACCATCCATTCTTATGTGCCTTTCTTGTAAAGGTTTTGTGGATTGGATTCAATACCCATAAAGTCCCACCATCCATTCTTATGTGTCTTTCTTGTAAAGGTTTTGTAGATTGGATTCAATACCCATAAAGTCCCACCATCCATCTTATGTGCCTTTCTTGTAAAGGTTTTGTGGATTGGATTCAATACCCATAAAGTCCCACCATCCATTCTTATGTGCCTTTCTTGTAAAGGTTTTGTGGATTGGATTCAATACCCATAAAGTCCCACCATCCATCTTATGTGCTTTTCTTGTAAAGGTTTTGTGGATTGGATTCAATACCCATAAAGTCCCACCATCCATTCTTATGTGCCTTTCTTGTAAAGGTTTTGTGGATTGGATTCAATACCTATAAAGTCCCACCACCCATCTTATGTGCCTTTCTTGTAAAGGTTTTGTGGATTGGATTCAATACCTATAAAGTCCCACCATCCATCTTATGTGCTTTTCTTTTAAAGGTTTTGTGGATTGGATTCAATACCCATAAAGTCCCACCATCCATCTTATGTGCCTTTCTTGTAAATGTTTTGTGGATTGGATTGGATTCAATACCCATAAAGTCCCACCATCCATTCTTATGTGTCTTTCTTGTAAAGGTTTTGTGGATTGGATTCAATACCCATAAAGTCCCATCATCCATCTTATGTGCCTTTCTTGTAAAGGTTTTGTGGATTGGATTCAATACCCATAAAGTCCCACCATCCATTCTTATGTGCCTTTCTTGTAAAGGTTTTGTGGATTGGATTCAATACCTATAAAGTCCCACCATCCATCTTATGTGCTTTTCTTTTAAAGGTTTTGTGGATTGGATTCAATACCCATAAAGTCCCACCATCCATCTTATGTGCCTTTCTTGTAAATGTTTTGTGGATTGGATTGGATTCAATACCCATAAAGTCCCACCATCCATTCTTATGTGTCTTTCTTGTAAAGGTTTTGTGGATTGGATTCAATACCCATAAAGTTCCACCATCCATTCTTATGTGTCTTTGATGTAAAGGTTTTGTGGATTGGATTCAATACCCATAAAGTCCCACCATCCATCTTATGTGCCTTTCTTGTAAAGGTTTTGTGGATTGGATTCAATCCCATAAAGTCCCACCATCCATTCTTATGTGCCTTTCTTGTAAAGGTTTTGTGGATTGGATTCAATACCCATAAAGTCCCACCATCCATTCTTATGTGCCTTTCTTGTAAAGGTTTTGTGGATTGGATTCAATACCCATAAAGTCCCACCATCCATTCTTATGTGCCTTTCTTGTAAAGGTTTTGTGGATTGGATTCAATACCCATAAAGTCCCACCATCCATTCTGATGTGCCTTTCTTGTAAAGGTATTGTGGATTGGATTCAATACCTATAAAGTCCCACCATCCATCTTATGTGCCTTTCTTGTAAAGGTTTTGTGGTTTGGATTCAATACCCATAAAGTCCCACCATCCATCTCATGTGCCTTTCTTGTAAAGGTTTTGTGGATTGGATTCAATACCCATAAAGTCCCACCATCCATCTTATGTGTCTTTCTTGTAAAGGTTTTGTGGATTGGATTCAATACCTATAAAGTCCCACCATCCATTCTTATGTGCCTTTCTTGTAAAGGTTTTGCTGATTGGATTCAATACCTATAAAGTCCCACCATCCATCTTATGTACCTTTCTTGTAAAGGTTTTGTGGATTGGATTCAATACCCATAAAGTCCCACCATCCATCTTATGTGCCTTTCTTGTAAAGGTTTTGTGGATTGGATTCAATACCTATAAAGTCCCACCATCCATCTCATGTGCCTTTCTTGTAAAGGTTTTGTGGATTGGATTCAATACCCATAAAGTCCCACCATTTATTCTATGCCTTTCTTGTAAAGGTTTTGTGGATTGGATTCAATACTTATAAAGTCCCATCATCCGTCTTATGTGCCTTTCTTGTAAAGGTTTTGTGGATTGGATTCAATACCTATAAAGTCCCACCATCCATCTTATGTGCCTTTCTTGTAAAGGTTTTGTGGTTTGGATTCAATACCCATAAAGTCCCACCATCCATCTCATGTGCCTTTCTTGTAAAGGTTTTGTGGATTGGATTCAATACCCATAAAGTCCCACCATCCATCTTATGTGTCTTTCTTGTAAAGGTTTTGTGAATTGGATTCAATACCTATAAAGTCCCACCATCCATTCTTATGTGCCTTTCTTGTAAAGGTTTTGCTGATTGGATTCAATACCTATAAAGTCCCACCATCCATCTTATGTACCTTTCTTGTAAAGGTTTTGTGGATTGGATTCAATACCCATAAAGTCCCACCATCCATCTTATGTGCCTTTCTTGTAAAGGTTTTGTGGATTGGATTCAATACCTATAAAGTCCCACCATCCATCTCATGTGCCTTTCTTGTAAAGGTTTTGTGGATTGGATTCAATACCCATAAAGTCCCACCATTTATTCTATGCCTTTCTTGTAAAGGTTTTGTGGATTGGATTCAATACTTATAAAGTCCCATCATCCGTCTTATGTGCCTTTCTTGTAAAGGTTTTGTGGATTGGATTCAATACCTATAAAGTCCCACCATCCATTCTTATGTGCCTTTCTTGTAAAGGTTTTGCTGATTGGATTCAATACCTATAAAGTCCCACCATCCATCTTATGTACCTTTCTTGTAAAGGTTTTGTGGATTGGATTCAATACCCATAAAGTCCCACCATCCATCTTATGTGCCTTTCTTGTAAAGGTTTTGTGGATTGGATTCAATACCTATAAAGTCCCACCATCCATCTCATGTGCCTTTCTTGTAAAGGTTTTGTGGATTGGATTCAATACCCATAAAGTCCCACCATTTATTCTATGCCTTTCTTGTAAAGGTTTTGTGGATTGGATTCAATACTTATAAAGTCCCATCATCCGTCTTATGTGCCTTTCTTGTAAAGGTTTTGTGGATTGGATTCAATACCTATAAAGTCCCACCATCCATCTTATGTGCCTTTCTTGTAAAGGTTTTGTGGTTTGGATTCAATACCCATAAAGTCCCACCATCCATCTCATGTGCCTTTCTTGTAAAGGTTTTGTGGATTGGATTCAATACCCATAAAGTCCCACCATCCATCTTATGTGTCTTTCTTGTAAAGGTTTTGTGAATTGGATTCAATACCTATAAAGTCCCACCATCCATTCTTATGTGCCTTTCTTGTAAAGGTTTTGCTGATTGGATTCAATACCTATAAAGTCCCACCATCCATCTTATGTACCTTTCTTGTAAAGGTTTTGTGGATTGGATTCAATACCCATAAAGTCCCACCATCCATCTTATGTGCCTTTCTTGTAAAGGTTTTGTGGATTGGATTCAATACCTATAAAGTCCCACCATCCATCTCATGTGCCTTTCTTGTAAAGGTTTTGTGGATTGGATTCAATACCCATAAAGTCCCACCATTTATTCTATGCCTTTCTTGTAAAGGTTTTGTGGATTGGATTCAATACTTATAAAGTCCCATCATCCGTCTTATGTGCCTTTCTTGTAAAGGTTTTGTGGATTGGATTCAATACCCATAAAGTCCCACCATCCATCTTATGTGCCTTTCTTGTAAAGGTTTTGTGGATTGGATTCAATACCCATAAAGTCCCACCATCCATCTTATGTGCCTTTCTTGTAAAGGTTTTGTGGATTGGATTCAATACCCATAAAGTCCCACCATCCATCTCATGTGCCTTTCTTGTAAAGGTTTTGTGGATTGGATTCAATACCTATAAAGTCCCACTATCCATCTTATGTGCCTTTCTTGTAAAGGTTTTGTGGATTGGATTCAATACCCATAAAGTCCCACTATCCATCTTATGTGCCTTTCTTGTAAAGGTTTTGTGGATTGGATTCAATACCCATAAAGTCGCACCATCCATCTTATGTGCCTCTCTTGTAAAGGTTTTGTGGATTGGATTCAATACCCATAAAGTCGCACCATCCATCTTATGTGCCTTTCTTGTAAAGGTTTTGTGGATTGGATTCAATACCCATAAAGTCCCACCATCCATCTTATGTGCCTTTCTTGTAAAGGTTTTGTGGATTGGATTCAATACCCATAAAGTCCCACCATCCATCTTATGTGCCTTTCTTGTAAAGGTTTTGTGGATTGGATTCAATACCCATAAAGTCCCACCATCCATCTTATGTGCCTTTCTTGTAAAGGTTTTGTGGATTGGATTCAATACCCATAAAGTCCCACCATCCATCTTATGTGCCTTTCTTGTAAAGGTTTTGTGGATTGGATTCAATACCCATAAAGTCCCACCATCCATCTTATGTGCCTTTCTTGTAAAGGTTTTGTGGATTGGATTCAATACCCATAAAGTCCCACCATGTGCCTTTCTTGTGGAGGTTTTGTGGATTGGATTCAATACCCATAAAGTCCCACCATCCATCTCATGTGCCTTTCTTGTAAAGGTTTTGTGGATTGGATTCAATACCTATAAAGTCCCACCATCCATCTTATTTGCCTTTCTTGTAAAGGTTTTGCAGATTTGATTCAATACCCATAAAGTCCCACCATGTGCCTTTCTTGTAAAGGTTTTGTGGATTGGATTCAATCCCATAAAGTCCCACCATCCATTCTTATGTGTCTTTCTTGTAAAGGTTTTGTGGTTTGGATTCAATACCTATAAAGTCCCACCATCCATCTTATGTGCCTTTCTTGTAAAGGTTTTGTGGATTGGATTCAATACCCATAAAGTCCCACCATCCATCTTATGTGCCTTTCTTGTAAAGGTTTTTTGGATTAGATTCAATACATATAACGTTCCACCATCCATCTTATGTGCCTTTCTTGTAAAGGTTTTGTGGATTGGATTCAATACCCATAAAGTCCCACCATCCATCTTATGTTCCTTTCTTTTAAAGGTTTTGTGGATTGGATTCAATACCCATAAAGTCCCACTATCCATCTTATGTGCCTTTCTTGTAAAGGTTTTGTGGATTGGATTCAATACCCATAAAGTCCCATCATCCATCTTATGTGCCTTTCTTGTAAAAGTTTTGTGGATTAGATTCAATACATATAAAGTTCCACCATCCATCTTATGTGCCTTTCTTGTAAAGGTTTTGTGGATTGGATTCAATACCCATTAAGTCCCACCATTTATTCTATGTGCCTTTCTTGCAAAGGTTTTGTCGATTAGATTCAATACCCATAAAGTTCCACCATCCATCTTATGTGCCTTTCTTGTAAAGGTTTTTTGGATTAGATTCAATACATATAACGTTCCACCATCCATCTTATGTGCCTTTCTTGTAAAGGTTTTGTGGATTGGATTCAATACCCATAAAGTCCCACCATCCATCTTATGTGCCTTTCTTTTAAAGGTTTTGTGGATTGGATTCAATACCCATAAAGTCCCACTATCCATCTTATGTGCCTTTCTTGTAAAGGTTTTGTGGATTGGATTCAATACCCATAAAGTCCCACCATCCATCTTATGTGCCTTTCTTGTAAAAGTTTTGTGGATTAGATTCAATACATATAAAGTTCCACCATCCATCTTATGTGCCTTTCTTGTAAAGGTTTTGTGGATTGGATTCAATACCCATTAAGTCCCACCATTTATTCTATGTGCCTTTCTTGCAAAGGTTTTGTCGATTAGATTCAATACCCATAAAGTTCCACCATCCATCTTATGTGCCTTTCTTGTAAATGTTTTGTGGATTGGATTGGATTCAATACCCATAAAGTCCCACCATCCATCTTATGTGCCTTTCTTGTAAAGGTTTTGTGGATTGGATTCAATACCTATAAAGTCCCACCATCCATCTTATGTGCCTTTCTTGTAAAGGTTTTGTGGATTGGATTCAATACCCATAAAGTCCCACCATCCATCTTATGTGCCTTTCTTGTAAAGGTTTTGTGGATTGGATTCAATACCCATAAAGTCCCACCATCCATCTTATGTGCCTTTCTTGTAAAGGTTTTGTGGATTGGATTCAATACCCATAAAGTCCCACCATCCATCTTATGTGCCTTTCTTATAAAGGTTTTGTGGATTGGATTCAATACCCATAAAGTCCCACCATCCATCTTATGTGCCTTTCTTGTAAAGGTTTTTTGGATTAGATTCAATACATATAACGTTCCACCATCCATCTTATGTGCCTTTCTTGTAAAGGTTTTGTGGATTGGATTCAATACCCATAAAGTCCCACCATCCATCTTATGTGCCTTTCTTGTAAAGGTTTTGTTGATTGGATTCAATACCTATAAAGTCCCACCATCCATCTTATGTGCTTTTCTTGTAAAGGTTTTGTGGATTGGATTCAATACCCATAAAGTCCCACCATCCATCTTATGTGCCTTTCTTGTAAAGGTTTTGTGGATTGGATTCAATACCTATAAAGTCCCACCATCCATCTTATGTGCCTTTCTTGTAAAGGTTTTGTGGATTGGATTCAATACCCATAAAGTCCCATCATCCATCTTATGTGCCTTTCTTGTAAAGGTTTTGTGGATTGGATTCAATACCCATAAAGTCCCACCATCCATTCTTATGTGTCTTTCTTGTAAAGGTTTTGTGGATTGGATTCAATCCCATAAAGTCCCACCATCCATTCTTATGTGCCTTTCTTGTAAAGGTTTTGTGGATTGGATTCAATACCCATAAAGTCCCACCATCCATTCTTATGTGTCTTTCTTGTAAAGGTTTTGTAGATTGGATTCAATACCCATAAAGTCCCACCATCCATCTTATGTGCCTTTCTTGTAAAGGTTTTGTTGATTGGATTCAATACCTATAAAGTCCCACCATCCATCTTATGTGCTTTTCTTGTAAAGGTTTTGTGGATTGGATTCAATACCCATAAAGTCCCACCATCCATCTTATGTGCCTTTCTTGTAAAGGTTTTGTGGATTGGATTCAATACCTATAAAGTCCCACCATCCATCTTATGTGCCTTTCTTGTAAAGGTTTTGTGGATTGGATTCAATACCCATAAAGTCCCATCATCCATCTTATGTGCCTTTCTTGTAAAGGTTTTGTGGATTGGATTCAATACCCATAAAGTCCCACCATCCATTCTTATGTGTCTTTCTTGTAAAGGTTTTGTGGATTGGATTCAATCCCATAAAGTCCCACCATCCATTCTTATGTGCCTTTCTTGTAAAGGTTTTGTGGATTGGATTCAATACCCATAAAGTCCCACCATCCATTCTTATGTGTCTTTCTTGTAAAGGTTTTGTAGATTGGATTCAATACCCATAAAGTCCCACCATCCATCTTATGTGTTTTTCTTGTAAAGGTTTTGTGGATTGGATTCAATACCCATAAAGTCCCACCATCCATTCTTATGTGCCTTTCTTGTAAAGGTTTTGTGGATTGGATTCAATACCCATAAAGTCCCACCATCCATCTTATGTGCTTTTCTTGTAAAGGTTTTGTGGATTGGATTCAATACCCATAAAGTCCCACCATCCATTCTTATGTGCCTTTCTTGTAAAGGTTTTGTGGATTGGATTCAATACCTATAAAGTCCCACCACCCATCTTATGTGCCTTTCTTGTAAAGGTTTTGTGGATTGGATTCAATACCTATAAAGTCCCACCATCCATCTTATGTGCTTTTCTTTTAAAGGTTTTGTGGATTGGATTCAATACCCATAAAGTCCCACCATTCATCTTATGTGCCTTTCTTGTAAATGTTTTGTGGATTGGATTGGATTCAATACCCATAAAGTCCCACCATCCATTCTTATGTGTCTTTCTTGTAAAGGTTTTGTGGATTGGATTCAATACCCATAAAGTCCCATCATCCATCTTATGTGCCTTTCTTGTAAAGGTTTTGTGGATTGGATTCAATACCCATAAAGTCCCACCATCCATTCTTATGTGCCTTTCTTGTAAAGGTTTTGTGGATTGGATTCAATACCTATAAAGTCCCACCATCCATCTTATGTGCTTTTCTTTTAAAGGTTTTGTGGATTGGATTCAATACCCATAAAGTCCCACCATCCATCTTATGTGCCTTTCTTGTAAATGTTTTGTGGATTGGATTGGATTCAATACCCATAAAGTCCCACCATCCATTCTTATGTGTCTTTCTTGTAAAGGTTTTGTGGATTGGATTCAATACCCATAAAGTTCCACCATCCATTCTTATGTGTCTTTGATGTAAAGGTTTTGTGGATTGGATTCAATACCCATAAAGTCCCACCATCCATCTTATGTGCCTTTCTTGTAAAGGTTTTGTGGATTGGATTCAATCCCATAAAGTCCCACCATCCATTCTTATGTGCCTTTCTTGTAAAGGTTTTGTGGATTGGATTCAATACCCATAAAGTCCCACCATCCATTCTTATGTGCCTTTCTTGTAAAGGTTTTGTGGATTGGATTCAATACCTATAAAGTCCCACCATCCATCTTATGTGCCTTTCTTGTAAAGGTTTTGTGGATTGGATTCAATACCTATAAAGTCCCACCATCCATCTTATGTGCCTTTCTTGTAAAGGTTTTGTGGATCGGATTCAATGCCCATAAAGTCCCACCATCCATCTTATGTGCCTTTCTTGTAAAGGTTTTGTGGATTGGATTCAATACCCATAAAGTCCCACCATTAATTCTATGTGCCTTTCTTGTGGAGGTTTTGTGGATTGGATTCAATACCCATAAAGTCCCACCATCCATTCTTATGTGCCTTTCTTGTAAAGGTTTTGTGGATTGGATTCAATACCCATAAAGTCCCACCATCCATTCTTATGTGCCTTTCTGGTAAAGGTTTTGTGGATTGGATTCAATACCTATAAAGTCCCACCATTAATTCTATGTGCCTTTCTTGTAAAGGTTTTGTGGATTGGATTCAATGCCCATAAAGTCCCACCATTAATTCTATGTGCCTTTCTTGTGGAGGTTTTGTGGATTGGATTGGATTCAATACCTATAAAGTCCCACCATCCATCTTATGTGCCTTTCTTGTAAAGGTTTTGTGGATTGGATTCAATACCCATAAAGTCCCACCATCCATTCTTATGTGCCTTTCTGGTAAAGGTTTTGTGGATTGGATTCAATACCTATAAAGTCCCACCATTAATTCTATGTGCCTTTCTTGTAAAGGTTTTGTGGATTGGATTCAATGCCCATAAAGTCCCACCATTAATTCTATGTGCCTTTCTTGTGGAGGTTTTGTGGATTGGATTGGATTCAATACCTATAAAGTCCCACCATCCATCTTATGGGCTTTTCTTGTAAAGGTTTTGTGGATTGGATTCAATACCCATAAAGTCCCACCATTAATTCTATGTGCCTTTCTTGTGGAGGTTTTGTGGATTGGATTCAATACCCATAAAGTCCCACCATCCATTCTTATGTGCCTTTCTTGTAAAGGTTTTGTGGATTGGATTCAATACCCATAAAGTCCCACCATCCATTCTTATGTGTCTTTCTTGTAAAGGTTTTGTGGATTGGATTCAATACCTATAAAGTCCCACCATCCATCTTATGTGCTTTTCTTGTAAAGGTTTTGTGGATTGGATTCAATACCTATAAAGTCCCACCATCCATCTTATGTGCCTTTCTTGTAAAGGTTTTGTGGATTGGATTCAATACCTATAAAGCCCCACCATCCATCTTATGTGCTTTTCTTTTAAAGGTTTTGTGGATTGGATTCAATACCCATAAAGTCCCACCATCCATTCTTATGTGTATTTCTTGTAAAGGTTTTGTGGATTGGATTCAATACCAATAAAGTCCCACCATCCATCTTATGTGTCTTTCTTGTAAAGGTTTTGTGGATTGGATTCAATACCCATAAAGTCCCACCATCCATCTTATGTGCCTTTCTTGTAAAGGTTTTGTGGATTGGATTCAATACCCATAAAGTCCCACCATCCATCTTATGTGCCTTTCTTGTAAAGGTTTTGTGGATTGGATTCAATACCCATAAAGTCCCACCATCCATTCTTATGTGTCTTTCTTGTAAAGGTTTTGTAGATTGGATTCAATACCCATAAAGTCCCACCATCCATTCTTATGTGTCTTTCTTGTAAAGGTTTTGTGGATTGGATTCAATCCCATAAAGTCCCACCATCCATTCTTATGTGCCTTTCTTGTAAAGGTTTTGTGGATTGGATTCAATACCCATAAAGTCCCACCATCCATTCTTATGTGTCTTTCTTGTAAAGGTTTTGTAGATTGGATTCAATACCCATAAAGTCCCACCATCCATCTTATGTGCCTTTCTTGTAAAGGTTTTGTGGATTGGATTCAATACCCATAAAGTCCCACCATCCATTCTTATGTGCCTTTCTTGTAAAGGTTTTGTGGATTGGATTCAATACCCATAAAGTCCCACCATCCATCTTATGTGCTTTTCTTGTAAAGGTTTTGTGGATTGGATTCAATACCCATAAAGTCCCACCATCCATTCTTATGTGCCTTTCTTGTAAAGGTTTTGTGGATTGGATTCAATACCTATAAAGTCCCACCACCCATCTTATGTGCCTTTCTTGTAAAGGTTTTGTGGATTGGATTCAATACCTATAAAGTCCCACCATCCATCTTATGTGCTTTTCTTTTAAAGGTTTTGTGGATTGGATTCAATACCCATAAAGTCCCACCATCCATCTTATGTGCCTTTCTTGTAAATGTTTTGTGGATTGGATTGGATTCAATACCCATAAAGTCCCACCATCCATTCTTATGTGTCTTTCTTGTAAAGGTTTTGTGGATTGGATTCAATACCCATAAAGTCCCATCATCCATCTTATGTGCCTTTCTTGTAAAGGTTTTGTGGATTGGATTCAATACCCATAAAGTCCCACCATCCATTCTTATGTGCCTTTCTTGTAAAGGTTTTGTGGATTGGATTCAATACCTATAAAGTCCCACCATCCATCTTATGTGCTTTTCTTTTAAAGGTTTTGTGGATTGGATTCAATACCCATAAAGTCCCACCATCCATCTTATGTGCCTTTCTTGTAAATGTTTTGTGGATTGGATTGGATTCAATACCCATAAAGTCCCACCATCCATTCTTATGTGTCTTTCTTGTAAAGGTTTTGTGGATTGGATTCAATACCCATAAAGTTCCACCATCCATTCTTATGTGTCTTTGATGTAAAGGTTTTGTGGATTGGATTCAATACCCATAAAGTCCCACCATCCATCTTATGTGCCTTTCTTGTAAAGGTTTTGTGGATTGGATTCAATCCCATAAAGTCCCACCATCCATTCTTATGTGCCTTTCTTGTAAAGGTTTTGTGGATTGGATTCAATACCCATAAAGTCCCACCATCCATTCTTATGTGCCTTTCTTGTAAAGGTTTTGTGGATTGGATTCAATACCCATAAAGTCCCACCATCCATTCTTATGTGCCTTTCTTGTAAAGGTTTTGTGGATTGGATTCAATACCCATAAAGTCCCACCATCCATTCTGATGTGCCTTTCTTGTAAAGGTATTGTGGATTGGATTCAATACCTATAAAGTCCCACCATCCATCTTATGTGCCTTTCTTGTAAAGGTTTTGTGGTTTGGATTCAATACCCATAAAGTCCCACCATCCATCTCATGTGCCTTTCTTGTAAAGGTTTTGTGGATTGGATTCAATACCCATAAAGTCCCACCATCCATCTTATGTGTCTTTCTTGTAAAGGTTTTGTGGATTGGATTCAATACCTATAAAGTCCCACCATCCATTCTTATGTGCCTTTCTTGTAAAGGTTTTGCTGATTGGATTCAATACCTATAAAGTCCCACCATCCATCTTATGTACCTTTCTTGTAAAGGTTTTGTGGATTGGATTCAATACCCATAAAGTCCCACCATCCATCTTATGTGCCTTTCTTGTAAAGGTTTTGTGGATTGGATTCAATACCTATAAAGTCCCACCATCCATCTCATGTGCCTTTCTTGTAAAGGTTTTGTGGATTGGATTCAATACCCATAAAGTCCCACCATTTATTCTATGCCTTTCTTGTAAAGGTTTTGTGGATTGGATTCAATACTTATAAAGTCCCATCATCCGTCTTATGTGCCTTTCTTGTAAAGGTTTTGTGGATTGGATTCAATACCTATAAAGTCCCACCATCCATCTTATGTGCCTTTCTTGTAAAGGTTTTGTGGTTTGGATTCAATACCCATAAAGTCCCACCATCCATCTCATGTGCCTTTCTTGTAAAGGTTTTGTGGATTGGATTCAATACCCATAAAGTCCCACCATCCATCTTATGTGTCTTTCTTGTAAAGGTTTTGTGAATTGGATTCAATACCTATAAAGTCCCACCATCCATTCTTATGTGCCTTTCTTGTAAAGGTTTTGCTGATTGGATTCAATACCTATAAAGTCCCACCATCCATCTTATGTACCTTTCTTGTAAAGGTTTTGTGGATTGGATTCAATACCCATAAAGTCCCACCATCCATCTTATGTGCCTTTCTTGTAAAGGTTTTGTGGATTGGATTCAATACCTATAAAGTCCCACCATCCATCTCATGTGCCTTTCTTGTAAAGGTTTTGTGGATTGGATTCAATACCCATAAAGTCCCACCATTTATTCTATGCCTTTCTTGTAAAGGTTTTGTGGATTGGATTCAATACTTATAAAGTCCCATCATCCGTCTTATGTGCCTTTCTTGTAAAGGTTTTGTGGATTGGATTCAATACCCATAAAGTCCCACCATCCATCTTATGTGCCTTTCTTGTAAAGGTTTTGTGGATTGGATTCAATACCCATAAAGTCCCACCATCCATCTTATGTGCCTTTCTTGTAAAGGTTTTGTGGATTGGATTCAATACCCATAAAGTCCCACCATCCATCTCATGTGCCTTTCTTGTAAAGGTTTTGTGGATTGGATTCAATACCTATAAAGTCCCACTATCCATCTTATGTGCCTTTCTTGTAAAGGTTTTGTGGATTGGATTCAATACCCATAAAGTCCCACTATCCATCTTATGTGCCTTTCTTGTAAAGGTTTTGTGGATTGGATTCAATACCCATAAAGTCGCACCATCCATCTTATGTGCCTCTCTTGTAAAGGTTTTGTGGATTGGATTCAATACCCATAAAGTCGCACCATCCATCTTATGTGCCTTTCTTGTAAAGGTTTTGTGGATTGGATTCAATACCCATAAAGTCCCACCATCCATCTTATGTGCCTTTCTTGTAAAGGTTTTGTGGATTGGATTCAATACACATAAAGTCCCACCATCCATCTTATGTGCCTTTCTTGTAAAGGTTTTGTGGATTGGATTCAATACCCATAAAGTCCCACCATCCATCTTATGTGCCTTTCTTGTAAAGGTTTTGTGGATTGGATTCAATACCCATAAAGTCCCACCATCCATCTTATGTGCCTTTCTTGTAAAGGTTTTGTGGATTGGATTCAATACCCACAAAGTCCCACCATCCATCTTATGTGCCTTTCTTGTAAAGGTTTTGTGGATTGGATTCAATACCCATAAAGTCCCACCATGTGCCTTTCTTGTGGAGGTTTTGTGGATTGGATTCAATACCCATAAAGTCCCACCATCCATCTCATGTGCCTTTCTTGTAAAGGTTTTGTGGATTGGATTCAATACCTATAAAGTCCCACCATCCATCTTATTTGCCTTTCTTGTAAAGGTTTTGCAGATTTGATTCAATACCCATAAAGTCCCACCATGTGCCTTTCTTGTAAAGGTTTTGTGGATTGGATTCAATCCCATAAAGTCCCACCATCCATTCTTATGTGTCTTTCTTGTAAAGGTTTTGTGGTTTGGATTCAATACCTATAAAGTCCCACCATCCATCTTATGTGCCTTTCTTGTAAAGGTTTTGTGGATTGGATTCAATACCCATAAAGTCCCACCATCCATCTTATGTGCCTTTCTTGTAAAGGTTTTTTGGATTAGATTCAATACATATAACGTTCCACCATCCATCTTATGTGCCTTTCTTGTAAAGGTTTTGTGGATTGGATTCAATACCCATAAAGTCCCACCATCCATCTTATGTGCCTTTCTTTTAAAGGTTTTGTGGATTGGATTCAATACCCATAAAGTCCCACTATCCATCTTATGTGCCTTTCTTGTAAAGGTTTTGTGGATTGGATTCAATACCCATAAAGTCCCATCATCCATCTTATGTGCCTTTCTTGTAAAAGTTTTGTGGATTAGATTCAATACATATAAAGTTCCACCATCCATCTTATGTGCCTTTCTTGTAAAGGTTTTGTGGATTGGATTCAATACCCATTAAGTCCCACCATTTATTCTATGTGCCTTTCTTGCAAAGGTTTTGTCGATTAGATTCAATACCCATAAAGTTCCACCATCCATCTTATGTGCCTTTCTTGTAAAGGTTTTTTGGATTAGATTCAATACATATAACGTTCCACCATCCATCTTATGTGCCTTTCTTGTAAAGGTTTTGTGGATTGGATTCAATACCAATAAAGTCCCACCATCCATCTTATGTGCCTTTCTTTTAAAGGTTTTGTGGATTGGATTCAATACCCATAAAGTCCCACTATCCATCTTATGTGCCTTTCTTGTAAAGGTTTTGTGGATTGGATTCAATACCCATAAAGTCCCACCATCCATCTTATGTGCCTTTCTTGTAAAAGTTTTGTGGATTAGATTCAATACATATAAAGTTCCACCATCCATCTTATGTGCCTTTCTTGTAAAGGTTTTGTGGATTGGATTCAATACCCATTAAGTCCCACCATTTATTCTATGTGCCTTTCTTGCAAAGGTTTTGTCGATTAGATTCAATACCCATAAAGTTCCACCATCCATCTTATGTGCCTTTCTTGTAAAGGTTTTGTGGATTGGATTCAATACCCATAAAGTCCCACCATCCATCTTATGTGCCTTTCTTGTAACGGTTTTGTGGATTGGATTCAATACCCATAAAGTCCCACCATCCATCTTATGTGCCTTTCTTGTAAAGGTTTTGTGGATTGGATTCAATACCTATAAAGTCCCACCATCCATCTTATGTGCCTTTCTTGTAAAGGTTTTGTGGATTGGATTCAATACCCATAAAGTCCCACCATCCATCTTATGTGCCTTTCTTGTAAAGGTTTTGTGGATTGGATTCAATACCCATAAAGTCCCACCATCCATCTTATGTGCCTTTCTTGTAAAGGTTTTGTGGATTGGATTCAATACCCATAAAGTCCCACCATCCATCTTATGTGCCTTTCTTATAAAGGTTTTGTGGATTGGATTCAATACCCATAAAGTCCCACCATCCATCTTATGTGCCTTTCTTGTAAAGGTTTTTTGGATTAGATTCAATACATATAACGTTCCACCATCCATCTTATGTGCCTTTCTTGTAAAGGTTTTGTGGATTGGATTCAATACCCATAAAGTCCCACCATCCATCTTATGTGCCTTTCTTGTAAAGGTTTTGTTGATTGGATTCAATACCTATAAAGTCCCACCATCCATCTTATGTGCTTTTCTTGTAAAGGTTTTGTGGATTGGATTCAATACCCATAAAGTCCCACCATCCATCTTATGTGCCTTTCTTGTAAAGGTTTTGTGGATTGGATTCAATACCCATAAAGTCCCACCATCCATCTTATGTGCCTTTCTTGTAAAGGTTTTGTGGATTGGATTCAATACCTATAAAGTCCCACCATCCATCTTATGTGCCTTTCTTGTAAAGGTTTTGTGGATTGGATTCAATACCCATAAAGTCCCATCATCCATCTTATGTGCCTTTCTTGTAAAGGTTTTGTGGATTGGATTCAATACCCATAAAGTCCCACCATCCATTCTTATGTGTCTTTCTTGTAAAGGTTTTGTGGATTGGATTCAATCCCATAAAGTCCCACCATCCATTCTTATGTGCCTTTCTTGTAAAGGTTTTGTGGATTGGATTCAATACCCATAAAGTCCCACCATCCATTCTTATGTGTCTTTCTTGTAAAGGTTTTGTAGATTGGATTCAATACCCATAAAGTCCCACCATCCATCTTATGTGCCTTTCTTGTAAAGGTTTTGTGGATTGGATTCAATACCCATAAAGTCCCACCATCCATTCTTATGTGCCTTTCTTGTAAAGGTTTTGTGGATTGGATTCAATACCCATAAAGTCCCACCATCCATCTTATGTGCTTTTCTTGTAAAGGTTTTGTGGATTGGATTCAATACCCATAAAGTCCCACCATCCATTCTTATGTGCCTTTCTTGTAAAGGTTTTGTGGATTGGATTCAATACCTATAAAGTCCCACCACCCATCTTATGTGCCTTTCTTGTAAAGGTTTTGTGGATTGGATTCAATACCTATAAAGTCCCACCATCCATCTTATGTGCTTTTCTTTTAAAGGTTTTGTGGATTGGATTCAATACCCATAAAGTCCCACCATTCATCTTATGTGCCTTTCTTGTAAATGTTTTGTGGATTGGATTGGATTCAATACCCATAAAGTCCCACCATCCATTCTTATGTGTCTTTCTTGTAAAGGTTTTGTGGATTGGATTCAATACCCATAAAGTCCCATCATCCATCTTATGTGCCTTTCTTGTAAAGGTTTTGTGGATTGGATTCAATACCCATAAAGTCCCACCATCCATTCTTATGTGCCTTTCTTGTAAAGGTTTTGTGGATTGGATTCAATACCTATAAAGTCCCACCATCCATCTTATGTGCTTTTCTTTTAAAGGTTTTGTGGATTGGATTTAATACCCATAAAGTCCCACCATCCATCTTATGTGCCTTTCTTGTAAATGTTTTGTGGATTGGATTGGATTCAATACCCATAAAGTCCCACCATCCATTCTTATGTGTCTTTCTTGTAAAGGTTTTGTGGATTGGATTCAATACCCATAAAGTTCCACCATCCATTCTTATGTGTCTTTGATGTAAAGGTTTTGTGGATTGGATTCAATACCCATAAAGTCCCACCATCCATCTTATGTGCCTTTCTTGTAAAGGTTTTGTGGATTGGATTCAATCCCATAAAGTCCCACCATCCATTCTTATGTGCCTTTCTTGTAAAGGTTTTGTGGATTGGATTCAATACCCATAAAGTCCCACCATCCATTCTTATGTGCCTTTCTTGTAAAGGTTTTGTGGATTGGATTCAATACCCATAAAGTCCCACCATCCATTCTTATGTGCCTTTCTTGTAAAGGTTTTGTGGATTGGATTCAATACCCATAAAGTCCCACCATCCATTCTGATGTGCCTTTCTTGTAAAGGTTTTGTGGATTGGATTCAATACCTATAAAGTCCCACCATCCATCTTATGTGCCTTTCTTGTAAAGGTTTTGTGGTTTGGATTCAATACCCATAAAGTCCCACCATCCATCTCATGTGCCTTTCTTGTAAAGGTTTTGTGGATTGGATTCAATACCCATAAAGTCCCACCATCCATCTTATGTGTCTTTCTTGTAAAGATTTTGTGGATTGGATTCAATACCTATAAAGTCCCACCATCCATTCTTATGTGCCTTTCTTGTAAAGGTTTTGCTGATTGGATTCAATACCTATAAAGTCCCACCATCCATCTTATGTACCTTTCTTGTAAAGGTTTTGTGGATTGGATTCAATACCCATAAAGTCCCACCATCCATCTTATGTGCCTTTCTTGTAAAGGTTTTGTGGATTGGATTCAATACCTATAAAGTCCCACCATCCATCTCATGTGCCTTTCTTGTAAAGGTTTTGTGGATTGGATTCAATACCCATAAAGTCCCACCATTTATTCTATGCCTTTCTTGTAAAGGTTTTGTGGATTGGATTCAATACTTATAAAGTCCCATCATCCGTCTTATGTGCCTTTCTTGTAAAGGTTTTGTGGATTGGATTCAATACCCATAAAGTCCCACCATCCATCTTATGTGCCTTTCTTGTAAAGGTTTTGTGGATTGGATTCAATACCCATAAAGTCCCACCATCCATCTTATGTGCCTTTCTTGTAAAGGTTTTGTGGATTGGATTCAATACCCATAAAGTCCCACCATCCATCTCATGTGCCTTTCTTGTAAAGGTTTTGTGGATTGGATTCAATACCTATAAAGTCCCACTATCCATCTTATGTGCCTTTCTTGTAAAGGTTTTGTGGATTGGATTCAATACCCATAAAGTCCCACTATCCATCTTATGTGCCTTTCTTGTAAAGGTTTTGTGGATTGGATTCAATACCCATAAAGTCGCACCATCCATCTTATGTGCCTTTCTTGTAAAGGTTTTGTGGATTGGATTCAATACCCATAAAGTCGCACCATCCATCTTATGTGCCTTTCTTGTAAAGGTTTTGTGGATTGGATTCAATACCCATAAAGTCCCACCATCCATCTTATGTGCCTTTCTTGTAAAGGTTTTGTGGATTGGATTCAATACCTATAAAGTCCCACCATCCATCTCATGTGCCTTTCTTGTAAAGGTTTTGTGGATTGGATTCAATACCCATAAAGTCCCACCATTTATTCTATGCCTTTCTTGTAAAGGTTTTGTGGATTGGATTCAATACTTATAAAGTCCCATCATCCGTCTTATGTGCCTTTCTTGTAAAGGTTTTGTGGATTGGATTCAATACCTATAAAGTCCCACCATCCATCTTATGTGCCTTTCTTGTAAAGGTTTTGTGGTTTGGATTCAATACCCATAAAGTCCCACCATCCATCTCATGTGCCTTTCTTGTAAAGGTTTTGTGGATTGGATTCAATACCCATAAAGTCCCACCATCCATCTTATGTGTCTTTCTTGTAAAGGTTTTGTGAATTGGATTCAATACCTATAAAGTCCCACCATCCATTCTTATGTGCCTTTCTTGTAAAGGTTTTGCTGATTGGATTCAATACCTATAAAGTCCCACCATCCATCTTATGTACCTTTCTTGTAAAGGTTTTGTGGATTGGATTCAATACCCATAAAGTCCCACCATCCATCTTATGTGCCTTTCTTGTAAAGGTTTTGTGGATTGGATTCAATACCTATAAAGTCCCACCATCCATCTCATGTGCCTTTCTTGTAAAGGTTTTGTGGATTGGATTCAATACCCATAAAGTCCCACCATTTATTCTATGCCTTTCTTGTAAAGGTTTTGTGGATTGGATTCAATACTTATAAAGTCCCATCATCCGTCTTATGTGCCTTTCTTGTAAAGGTTTTGTGGATTGGATTCAATACCCATAAAGTCCCACCATCCATCTTATGTGCCTTTCTTGTAAAGGTTTTGTGGATTGGATTCAATACCCATAAAGTCCCACCATCCATCTTATGTGCCTTTCTTGTAAAGGTTTTGTGGATTGGATTCAATACCCATAAAGTCCCACCATCCATCTCATGTGCCTTTCTTGTAAAGGTTTTGTGGATTGGATTCAATACCTATAAAGTCCCACTATCCATCTTATGTGCCTTTCTTGTAAAGGTTTTGTGGATTGGATTCAATACCCATAAAGTCCCACTATCCATCTTATGTGCCTTTCTTGTAAAGGTTTTGTGGATTGGATTCAATACCCATAAAGTCGCACCATCCATCTTATGTGCCTCTCTTGTAAAGGTTTTGTGGATTGGATTCAATACCCATAAAGTCGCACCATCCATCTTATGTGCCTTTCTTGTAAAGGTTTTGTGGATTGGATTCAATACCCATAAAGTCCCACCATCCATCTTATGTGCCTTTCTTGTAAAGGTTTTGTGGATTGGATTCAATACCCATAAAGTCCCACCATCCATCTTATGTGCCTTTCTTGTAAAGGTTTTGTGGATTGGATTCAATACCCATAAAGTCCCACCATCCATCTTATGTGCCTTTCTTGTAAAGGTTTTGTGGATTGGATTCAATACCCATAAAGTCCCACCATCCATCTTATGTGCCTTTCTTGTAAAGGTTTTGTGGATTGGATTCAATACCCACAAAGTCCCACCATCCATCTTATGTGCCTTTCTTGTAAAGGTTTTGTGGATTGGATTCAATACCCATAAAGTCCCACCATGTGCCTTTCTTGTGGAGGTTTTGTGGATTGGATTCAATACCCATAAAGTCCCACCATCCATCTCATGTGCCTTTCTTGTAAAGGTTTTGTGGATTGGATTCAATACCTATAAAGTCCCACCATCCATCTTATTTGCCTTTCTTGTAAAGGTTTTGCAGATTTGATTCAATACCCATAAAGTCCCACCATGTGCCTTTCTTGTAAAGGTTTTGTGGATTGGATTCAATCCCATAAAGTCCCACCATCCATTCTTATGTGTCTTTCTTGTAAAGGTTTTGTGGTTTGGATTCAATACCTATAAAGTCCCACCATCCATCTTATGTGCCTTTCTTGTAAAGGTTTTGTGGATTGGATTCAATACCCATAAAGTCCCACCATCCATCTTATGTGCCTTTCTTGTAAAGGTTTTTTGGATTAGATTCAATACATATAACGTTCCACCATCCATCTTATGTGCCTTTCTTGTAAAGGTTTTGTGGATTGGATTCAATACCCATAAAGTCCCACCATCCATCTTATGTGCCTTTCTTTTAAAGGTTTTGTGGATTGGATTCAATACCCATAAAGTCCCACTATCCATCTTATGTGCCTTTCTTGTAAAGGTTTTGTGGATTGGATTCAATACCCATAAAGTCCCATCATCCATCTTATGTGCCTTTCTTGTAAAAGTTTTGTGGATTAGATTCAATACATATAAAGTTCCACCATCCATCTTATGTGCCTTTCTTGTAAAGGTTTTGTGGATTGGATTCAATACCCATTAAGTCCCACCATTTATTCTATGTGCCTTTCTTGCAAAGGTTTTGTCGATTAGATTCAATACCCATAAAGTTCCACCATCCATCTTATGTGCCTTTCTTGTAAAGGTTTTTTGGATTAGATTCAATACATATAACGTTCCACCATCCATCTTATGTGCCTTTCTTGTAAAGGTTTTGTGGATTGGATTCAATACCCATAAAGTCCCACCATCCATCTTATGTGCCTTTCTTTTAAAGGTTTTGTGGATTGGATTCAATACCCATAAAGTCCCACTATCCATCTTATGTGCCTTTCTTGTAAAGGTTTTGTGGATTGGATTCAATACCCATAAAGTCCCACCATCCATCTTATGTGCCTTTCTTGTAAAAGTTTTGTGGATTAGATTCAATACATATAAAGTTCCACCATCCATCTTATGTGCCTTTCTTGTAAAGGTTTTGTGGATTGGATTCAATACCCATTAAGTCCCACCATTTATTCTATGTGCCTTTCTTGCAAAGGTTTTGTCGATTAGATTCAATACCCATAAAGTTCCACCATCCATCTTATGTGCCTTTCTTGTAAAGGTTTTGTGGATTGGATTCAATACCCATAAAGTCCCACCATCCATCTTATGTGCCTTTCTTGTAACGGTTTTGTGGATTGGATTCAATACCCATAAAGTCCCACCATCCATCTTATGTGCCTTTCTTGTAAAGGTTTTGTGGATTGGATTCAATACCTATAAAGTCCCACCATCCATCTTATGTGCCTTTCTTGTAAAGGTTTTGTGGATTGGATTCAATACCCATAAAGTCCCACCATCCATCTTATGTGCCTTTCTTGTAAAGGTTTTGTGGATTGGATTCAATACCCATAAAGTCCCACCATCCATCTTATGTGCCTTTCTTGTAAAGGTTTTGTGGATTGGATTCAATACCCATAAAGTCCCACCATCCATCTTATGTGCCTTTCTTATAAAGGTTTTGTGGATTGGATTCAATACCCATAAAGTCCCACCATCCATCTTATGTGCCTTTCTTGTAAAGGTTTTTTGGATTAGATTCAATACATATAACGTTCCACCATCCATCTTATGTGCCTTTCTTGTAAAGGTTTTGTGGATTGGATTCAATACCCATAAAGTCCCACCATCCATCTTATGTGCCTTTCTTGTAAAGGTTTTGTTGATTGGATTCAATACCTATAAAGTCCCACCATCCATCTTATGTGCTTTTCTTGTAAAGGTTTTGTGGATTGGATTCAATACCCATAAAGTCCCACCATCCATCTTATGTGCCTTTCTTGTAAAGGTTTTGTGGATTGGATTCAATACCCATAAAGTCCCACCATCCATCTTATGTGCCTTTCTTGTAAAGGTTTTGTGGATTGGATTCAATACCTATAAAGTCCCACCATCCATCTTATGTGCCTTTCTTGTAAAGGTTTTGTGGATTGGATTCAATACCCATAAAGTCCCATCATCCATCTTATGTGCCTTTCTTGTAAAGGTTTTGTGGATTGGATTCAATACCCATAAAGTCCCACCATCCATTCTTATGTGTCTTTCTTGTAAAGGTTTTGTGGATTGGATTCAATCCCATAAAGTCCCACCATCCATTCTTATGTGCCTTTCTTGTAAAGGTTTTGTGGATTGGATTCAATACCCATAAAGTCCCACCATCCATTCTTATGTGTCTTTCTTGTAAAGGTTTTGTAGATTGGATTCAATACCCATAAAGTCCCACCATCCATCTTATGTGCCTTTCTTGTAAAGGTTTTGTGGATTGGATTCAATACCCATAAAGTCCCACCATCCATTCTTATGTGCCTTTCTTGTAAAGGTTTTGTGGATTGGATTCAATACCCATAAAGTCCCACCATCCATCTTATGTGCTTTTCTTGTAAAGGTTTTGTGGATTGGATTCAATACCCATAAAGTCCCACCATCCATTCTTATGTGCCTTTCTTGTAAAGGTTTTGTGGATTGGATTCAATACCTATAAAGTCCCACCACCCATCTTATGTGCCTTTTTTGTAAAGGTTTTGTGGATTGGATTCAATACCTATAAAGTCCCACCATCCATCTTATGTGCTTTTCTTTTAAAGGTTTTGTGGATTGGATTCAATACCCATAAAGTCCCACCATTCATCTTATGTGCCTTTCTTGTAAATGTTTTGTGGATTGGATTGGATTCAATACCCATAAAGTCCCACCATCCATTCTTATGTGTCTTTCTTGTAAAGGTTTTGTGGATTGGATTCAATACCCATAAAGTCCCATCATCCATCTTATGTGCCTTTCTTGTAAAGGTTTTGTGGATTGGATTCAATACCCATAAAGTCCCACCATCCATTCTTATGTGCCTTTCTTGTAAAGGTTTTGTGGATTGGATTCAATACCTATAAAGTCCCACCATCCATCTTATGTGCTTTTCTTTTAAAGGTTTTGTGGATTGGATTTAATACCCATAAAGTCCCACCATCCATCTTATGTGCCTTTCTTGTAAATGTTTTGTGGATTGGATTGGATTCAATACCCATAAAGTCCCACCATCCATTCTTATGTGTCTTTCTTGTAAAGGTTTTGTGGATTGGATTCAATACCCATAAAGTTCCACCATCCATTCTTATGTGTCTTTGATGTAAAGGTTTTGTGGATTGGATTCAATACCCATAAAGTCCCACCATCCATCTTATGTGCCTTTCTTGTAAAGGTTTTGTGGATTGGATTCAATCCCATAAAGTCCCACCATCCATTCTTATGTGCCTTTCTTGTAAAGGTTTTGTGGATTGGATTCAATACCCATAAAGTCCCACCATCCATTCTTATGTGCCTTTCTTGTAAAGGTTTTGTGGATTGGATTCAATACCCATAAAGTCCCACCATCCATTCTTATGTGCCTTTCTTGTAAAGGTTTTGTGGATTGGATTCAATACCCATAAAGTCCCACCATCCATTCTGATGTGCCTTTCTTGTAAAGGTTTTGTGGATTGGATTCAATACCTATAAAGTCCCACCATCCATCTTATGTGCCTTTCTTGTAAAGGTTTTGTGGTTTGGATTCAATACCCATAAAGTCCCACCATCCATCTCATGTGCCTTTCTTGTAAAGGTTTTGTGGATTGGATTCAATACCCATAAAGTCCCACCATCCATCTTATGTGTCTTTCTTGTAAAGATTTTGTGGATTGGATTCAATACCTATAAAGTCCCACCATCCATTCTTATGTGCCTTTCTTGTAAAGGTTTTGCTGATTGGATTCAATACCTATAAAGTCCCACCATCCATCTTATGTACCTTTCTTGTAAAGGTTTTGTGGATTGGATTCAATACCCATAAAGTCCCACCATCCATCTTATGTGCCTTTCTTGTAAAGGTTTTGTGGATTGGATTCAATACCTATAAAGTCCCACCATCCATCTCATGTGCCTTTCTTGTAAAGGTTTTGTGGATTGGATTCAATACCCATAAAGTCCCACCATTTATTCTATGCCTTTCTTGTAAAGGTTTTGTGGATTGGATTCAATACTTATAAAGTCCCATCATCCGTCTTATGTGCCTTTCTTGTAAAGGTTTTGTGGATTGGATTCAATACCCATAAAGTCCCACCATCCATCTTATGTGCCTTTCTTGTAAAGGTTTTGTGGATTGGATTCAATACCCATAAAGTCCCACCATCCATCTTATGTGCCTTTCTTGTAAAGGTTTTGTGGATTGGATTCAATACCCATAAAGTCCCACCATCCATCTCATGTGCCTTTCTTGTAAAGGTTTTGTGGATTGGATTCAATACCTATAAAGTCCCACTATCCATCTTATGTGCCTTTCTTGTAAAGGTTTTGTGGATTGGATTCAATACCCATAAAGTCCCACTATCCATCTTATGTGCCTTTCTTGTAAAGGTTTTGTGGATTGGATTCAATACCCATAAAGTCGCACCATCCATCTTATGTGCCTTTCTTGTAAAGGTTTTGTGGATTGGATTCAATACCCATAAAGTCGCACCATCCATCTTATGTGCCTTTCTTGTAAAGGTTTTGTGGATTGGATTCAATACCCATAAAGTCCCACCATCCATCTTATGTGCCTTTCTTGTAAAGGTTTTGTGGATTGGATTCAATACCCATAAAGTCCCACCATCCATCTTATGTGCCTTTCTTGTAAAGGTTTTGTGGATTGGATTCAATACCCATAAAGTCCCACCATCCATCTTATGTGCCTTTCTTGTAAAGGTTTTGTGGATTGGATTCAATACCCATAAAGTCCCACCATCCATCTTATGTGCCTTTCTTGTAAAGGTTTTGTGGATTGGATTCAATACCCATAAAGTCCCACCATCCATCTTATGTGCCTTTCTTGTAAAGGTTTTGTGGATTGGATTCAATACCCATAAAGTCCCACCATGTGCCTTTCTTGTGGAGGTTTTGTGGATTGGATTCAATACCCATAAAGTCCCACCATCCATCTCATGTGCCTTTCTTGTAAAGGTTTTGTGGATTGGATTCAATACCTATAAAGTCCCACCATCCATCTTATTTGCCTTTCTTGTAAAGGTTTTGCAGATTTGATTCAATACCCATAAAGTCCCACCATGTGCCTTTCTTGTAAAGGTTTTGTGGATTGGATTCAATCCCATAAAGTCCCACCATCCATTCTTATGTGTCTTTCTTGTAAAGGTTTTGTGGTTTGGATTCAATACCTATAAAGTCCCACCATCTATCTTATGTGCCTTTCTTGTAAAGGTTTTGTGGATTGGATTCAATACCCATAAAGTCCCACCATCCATCTTATGTGCCTTTCTTGTAAAGGTTTTTTGGATTAGATTCAATACATATAACGTTCCACCATCCATCTTATGTGCCTTTCTTGTAAAGGTTTTGTGGATTGGATTCAATACCCATAAAGTCCCACCATCCATCTTATGTGCCTTTCTTTTAAAGGTTTTGTGGATTGGATTCAATACCCATAAAGTCCCACTATCCATCTTATGTGCCTTTCTTGTAAAGGTTTTGTGGATTGGATTCAATACCCATAAAGTCCCACCATCCATCTTATGTGCCTTTCTTGTAAAAGTTTTGTGGATTAGATTCAATACATATAAAGTTCCACCATCCATCTCATGTGCCTTTCTTGTAAAGGTTTTGTGGATTGGATTCAATACCCATTAAGTCCCACCATTTATTCTATGTGCCTTTCTTGCAAAGGTTTTGTCGATTAGATTCAATACCCATAAAGTTCCACCATCCATCTTATGTGCCTTTCTTGTAAAGGTTTTGTGGATTGGATTCAATACCCATAAAGTCCCACCATCCATCTTATGTGCCTTTCTTGTAACGGTTTTGTGGATTGGATTCAATACCCATAAAGTCCCACCATCCATCTTATGTGCCTTTCTTGTAAAGGTTTTGTGGATTGGATTCAATACCTATAAAGTCCCACCATCCATCTTATGTGCCTTTCTTGTAAAGGTTTTGTGGATTGGATTCAATACCCATAAAGTCCCACCATCCATCTTATGTGCCTTTCTTGTAAAGGTTTTGTGGATTGGATTCAATACCCATAAAGTCCCACCATCCATCTTATGTGCCTTTCTTGTAAAGGTTTTGTGGATTGGATTCAATACCCATAAAGTCCCACCATCCATCTTATGTGCCTTTCTTATAAAGGTTTTGTGGATTGGATTCAATACCCATAAAGTCCCACCATCCATCTTATGTGCCTTTCTTGTAAAGGTTTTTTGGATTAGATTCAATACATATAACGTTCCACCATCCATCTTATGTGCCTTTCTTGTAAAGGTTTTGTGGATTGGATTCAATACCCATAAAGTCCCACCATCCATCTTATGTGCCTTTCTTGTAAAGGTTTTGTGGATTGGATTCAATACCTATAAAGTCCCACCATCCATCTTATGTGCTTTTCTTGTAAAGGTTTTGTGGATTGGATTCAATACCCATAAAGTCCCACCATCCATCTTATGTGCCTTTCTTGTAAAGGTTTTGTGGATTGGATTCAATACCCATAAAGTCCCACTATCCATCTTATGTGCCTTTCTTGTAAAGGTTTTGTGGATTGGATTCAATACCCATAAAGTCCCACCATCCATCTTATGTGCCTTTCTTGTAAAAGTTTTGTGGATTAGATTCAATACATATAAAGTTCCACCATCCATCTTATGTGCCTTTCTTGTAAAGGTTTTGTGGATTGGATTCAATACCCATTAAGTCCCACCATTTATTCTATGTGCCTTTCTTGCAAAGGTTTTGTCGATTAGATTCAATACCCATAAAGTTCCACCATCCATCTTATGTGCCTTTCTTGTAAAGGTTTTGTGGATTGGATTCAATACCCATAAAGTCCCACCATCCATCTTATGTGCCTTTCTTGTAAAGGTTTTGTGGATTGGATTCAATACCTATAAAGTCCCACCATCCATTCTTATGTGCCTTTCTTGTAAAGGTTTTGTGGATTGGATTCAATACCCATAAAGTCCCACCATCCATCTTATGTGCCTTTCTTGTAAAGGTTTTGTGGATTGGATTCAATACCCATAAAACCAGCCCCGATAGTTGGTAGAGCGTCCGCTTCAGGCCTGGGAGATCCGGATTCAAGCCTGGGTCGAGTCAGACCAAAGACTTTAACAGTAGTAGCTGTTGCCGCTTCGCTTGGCGCTAATCAATAGGAGTTAGAGCAGCGACTGGTTGGCCCGGTGTCATTATACTGTGACTGGGTGAGGGGGGCTTGCTGGTTGTCTTCGGCAAGTCGTTTCGGTGAGGCAGCGCCTGAAAGAGCGGTGGAAATCCGCCCTGCAACAAGGAGACGTCTTCATATAACTGAAATACTGTTGAGCAGGACGTAAAACCCAAATCACTCACTCACTCAATACCCATAAAGTCCCGCCATCCATCTTATGTGCCTTTCTTGTAAAGGTTTTGTGGATTGGATTCAATACCTATAAAGTCCCACCATCCATCTTATGTGCTTTTCTTGTAAAGGTTTTGTGGATTGGATTCAATACCCATAAAGTCCCACCATCCATCTTATGTGCCTTTCTTGTAAAGGTTTTGTGGATTGGATTCAATACCCATAAAGTCCCACCATCCATCTCATGTGCCTTTCTTGTAAAGGTTTTGTGGATTGGATTCAATACCCATAAATTTCCACCATCCATCTTATGTGCCTTTCTTGTAAAGGTTTTGTGGATTGGATTCAATACCCATAAATTTCCACCATCCATCTTATGTGCCTTTCTTGTAAAGGTTTCGTGGATTGGATTCAATACCCATATAGCCCCACCATCAATCTTATGTGTCTTTCTTGTAAAGCTTTTGTGGATTGGATTCAATACCCATAAAGTCCCACCATCCATCTTATGTGCTTTTCTTTTAAAGGTTTTGTGGATTGGATTCAATACCCATAAAGTCCCACCATCCATCTTATGTGCCTTTCTTGTGGAGGTTTTGTGGATTGGATTCAATACCCATAAAGTCCCACCATCCATCTTATGTGCCTTTCTTGTAAAGATTTTGTGGATTGGATTCAATACCCATAAAGTCCCACCATCCATCTTATGTGCCTTTCTTGTAAAGGTTTTGTGGATTGGATTCAATACCCATAAAGTCCCACCATCCATCTTATGTGCCTTTCTTGTAAAGGTTTTGTGGATTGGATTCAATACCCATAAAGTCCCACCATCCATTCTTATGTGCCTTTCTTGTAAAGGTTTTGTGGATTGGATTCAATACCTATAAAGTCCCACCATCCATCTTATGTGCCTTTCTTGTAAAGGTTTTGTGGATTGGATTCAATACCTATAAAGTCCCACCATCCATCTTATGTGCCTTTCTTGTAAAGGTTTTGTGGATTGGATTCAATACCTATAAAGTCCCACCATCCATCTTATGTGCCTTTCTTGTAAAGGTTTTGTGGATTGGATTCAATACCCATAAAGTCCCACCATCCATCTTATGTGCCTTTCTTGTAAAGGTTGGTTGGTTGTTTAGCTTATTGTAAAGGTTTTGAGACAATTTTACGGGATAAATTTTATGTGCCAACCAGACTTTATTCGGGATGTTCATTTATTTTCCCACCAATGGGTCGCGGGTTCGAATCTCACTCAGTCCTAAAATATTGGAAAATTTTCTGACTGGGTTTTCACTCGAACGACCTATGTGGGATGGTTCCCAGTTACCACCGGAAGGTCGTCGGTTTCTTCCGGGCATAGAGCCCGGTTTCCTCCCACAATAAAACTGCCAACGCCGCCATATAAGTGAAATAATCTTGAGAGCGTCGTAAAACACCAAACAATCAATCATTTATTTTCAGCATCCAGATTGTGACTTTACAAGCTGTTCTTTATTAGTAAGCCTTATTGCAGGTGGTTGGCGACGAGGTTGTTAGACCAACACTGCATTTCGTCCAATCGCCCTAGAAGTACAGATCAAGGCCTTTTATTGCAGGTGGTTGGCGACGAGGTTGTTAGACAAACACTGCATTTCGTCCAATCACCCTAGAAGTACAGATCAAGGCCTTTTATTGCAGGTGGTTGGCGACGAGGTTGTTAGACAAACACTGCATTTCGTCCAATCACCCTAGAAGTACAGATCACATGATATTGAACAGAACTTGTCTAATTCACACATTACTCCTACAAGCAGCGGTTTTGTGGGAGTGTAAGGATGTACATGGTCTATCTATTGTGACAAATTCACTCCAGTTTAATAGATTGATTGATTGGAGTTTAGCGCTGCTCTCAAGACTATTTCACTTATATGGTTGCGAAAACAGAGTAAATCATAACATAAAACTTAACATAAAAAATACATTGGAACTGAAAAAAGACAGAAACAGAAAATCAATAAAAACATTGGAGAATAAAAACACGGTATATCACAATTATCTCCAATTCAGATACAAACAATTTATATAATTAACTATTTTTCTATTCTCATAAAGTGTAATTTTAACAACAAATAGGTCTATACCATAATAATTTGTCCTCTTATGATCAAGCTTGCCTGGGAACTGTGAGCCAATTCTTATCCCCAGGAACCCACATAGGGGTCTAAGGATTAGTCGCCTCTTACGAACAAGCACCTTGGGAAGGCTGAGGGTCTAATTTCTTATCTCCCCGGAACCCACACGGAGGTCCAGTTTAATAGACCGGTTATACCAGATATAGCAAAAGTGTAGCTAATAGTTAAATTGGTTGAAGTATAGACCTATAGCTATATTAGTTTTCCAATCCTCTGTAAGAGGCCTCCGTGGCTCAGTAGGTAGAGCGTTGGACGGTCAATCCGAACAGCCTTCCACCAATGGGTCGCGGGTTCGAATCCCACTCAGTCCAAAAATTGGAAAAATTTCTGACTGGGTTTTCACTCGAACGGCCTATGTGGGATGGTTGCCAGTTACCAATGGAAGGTCGTGGGTTTCCTCCGGTCACAGAGCCCGGTTTCCTCCCACAATAAAACTGGCAACGCGATCATATAAGTGAAATAA
The DNA here is from genome assembly GCA_963971465.1 of Lepidochitona cinerea. Lineage (NCBI taxonomy): Eukaryota > Metazoa > Mollusca > Polyplacophora > Chitonida > Tonicellidae > Lepidochitona > Lepidochitona cinerea. Next base: position 2,109,877 of record OZ020563.1, on the reverse strand, counting down.
TCTTGAAACATCAAACAATCAATCAACCACTCCTCTGTATGGAATATCATGGGTTTTATTTTAATCTAGCATGACCCAACATCTGTAGTATTCACACAAACTTCACCTTCTTTCTTCAAAAAGTACCGTTGTTTCCTTAAAGATTTGCAGTTAATTCATTCAAATATACATCTCTCCCTGATAGTATAAATCTGAACAAAAACCACCGTAAACCATTTTAGAAAAATGAACACCGTTCTGTCCTCTGGCTAAATTATCTGAACCAAGCTGTGAGGCTTTAACCAATGATTCCATTTCCTACACCGAACTCTTGGAGAGTTTACAACATCCATGTTACCCATAGCTTCTGAATTCCTTCAAAGTTTTCAGTATATTAGCAAGAACTAGGAGTGCATGTGAGTAGATTTGTTCAATTACATTTTGTATTTTTTTCCTCACTGGTTCTGCGACTAAAAGAAAAATGTAGATTCTGGTATCCCCAAAGGCTTTATAAACAAAGCTTAAAGTTGGTTTGAGTTTGTTTATGCGGGTGGCCGTATTTGCCCGCGTCCGCATACCGCGGGCCAATACAACCATCCGAAGGCCAATACCAAGGCAATACGAAAACACTCGATTCATAATATTTTTATTAATAGACTGTGGAAGTTATTTCCATGCAAGCTGTAAAGTTTAACAGGGGGTATGTTTTCAGGTAGCCGCTGGTCGCCCTCTGAACATTTTATCCATGCCTTTAACAAATTGACGTCCGACCTTGTTTAGCTCTCTGTGTTGATTTTCTTTTGTTCCTGGATAAGTAAAGAGGTTTTTTCCTCTTTCACTGTGCTAAAACAGCAATCGGATTCACTTACAGTAGTTTTTTCTCCGCACTCTGGTGTAGACATTTTGACATCTGCCGTCAGCTTAAAACTGTCAAACTCTGGGATGCCACATGTTAGTTGCGCCTTTCAGCCGCAACTCCGTGAACTCGGCCAATATGACTTGAACTCGGCCAATACAGCCCTATGGGTAATACGATCTTGATTCGTCCGCTGATATTACCCGGCCACGAAGGTCGTATTCGGTATATATTTGGGAAACATAACTTGAAATGAGCACACCTACGCGTTCGTTTCGTGATTGTCAACAAAGACGGATTTGGAAATATTTTTCCTACAGGCCCGTTCTCACTGTGCGATTTGTCGTACCGACTTGTAGGATGCTACTATAATGGATGCTTTTAATTGGTCAATATGATTTACCAACCAATCAAATCTATCCGTTTTAATCGCATCCTACAAGTCGGTACGACAAATCGCACAGTGAGAACGGGCCTTAACCACTTAGAAAAACTCGTAAGATAAACTTGTAAGAAGTGACACCATACATAGCCAACTAGAAACTGCCATTTAGACGCACTGAGGCAGCAGAAATTGTGTATTAGGTCACCACTTTGAGGTTACGTATACACAACGAAATGTAAAATCAAATTTTGTATGTTCTCAGTCCGAAATTTTATTTTCGGTTTGGTCAGACTTGTAAAGTACATACATAACAACACACTAACGCAAATTGTAAAATATTTCCCCGGGTGTCCATAAATCCTTTAAAGAAGAAACAACGAGCACAAGGAGACCATACCATAATGGGCTCCAAATATAGTTCAGTCTTATACTGAGTTGAAAACTTTTAACATTAATTTCGAAATACCAATACCTTATGGGTAGCTCGAAAAAATCAATCTCTATGGTGCTGAAAATGCAAATTTTGAGAAAAATAATCGGTTACTGGTAAAATTCCGATTATTAATTCTGTTTCACTGTGCAATGGAACTGGACGATTCTAACAGAGTCCGATAACTTTCCAACCACCTTGAACATAGGTTCACTCAGCTGCAAAAAGGTTGTTCTTGACATGAGTCAGTTAGTCCAATTACATTGAACACTGGTGGATCAAGCCATTCTAAACCGTCAAATTCTACAACTTATTGGCGCACTCCTGTCATTGTGTCTCATCCTGTTTTACCAGGTCTATTCATAGACTTCTGGTTTTACTTACTTGCCGGCCAGGTTTTTCTAGATTTCCTCTTTTGCTACAGGGGCCGCGGTGGTCCATTGTCTGTGATCGTCCCTCAGTCCCACACAGACCTTCTTTCGATGCGGCGCGGGTTCGAATCAAACTCGGACGAAATAGAAATGGGATTTTCCACTCGGTCGCCCTTATGTGGAAGAGTTGACAGGTACTCGTCAACGGTCGGGGGTTTCCTCCGGGCAATGAAACCGGTTTCCTCCTCATTAAACCTGACAACGCCAATGAATGAGTGCGGCGTATAACATCAATCACTATTTTGCTTCTATAGGAAAGATGATTGGGGTATTGCTTGTCTTAGGACTGGCTTCAGCGGCAGCTCTCAGAGAAGTGACGTATCTACTACCTGTGGAAGCTAAAACAACGTTACTGAACTATGCCCACCAAAATGGAGTTCAGTCAATAAGTGAGTAACGACGGTACTTATCACGGGACGTTAGGCTTCAAATGTAAGACACATTATTGGTATAGATCAAATAAAATATCGGGCCAAAAGTAGACCAAAAATAGTTACACTCCTGTTCTAAGTCTTCCGTCCAGAGTTATTTACACTCCTGTTCTAAGTCTTCAGTCCAGAGTTAGTTACACTGCTGTTCTAAGGCTCCAGTTTTCCACCAATGGGTCGTGGGTTCGAATCCCACTCAGTCCAAAAATTGGAAATTTTTCTGACTGGGTTTTCACTCGAACGACCTATGTGGGATGGTTGCCAGTTACCAGCGGAAGGTCGTGGGTTTCCTCCGGGCCATGAGCCCGGTTTCCTCCCACAATAAAACTGGCAACGCCGCCATATAAGTGAAATAATCTTGAGCGCGGCGTAAAACACCAAACAATCAATCAATCAGAGTTAGTTACACTGCTGTTCTAAGGCTCCAGTCCAGAGTTAGTTACACTGCTGTTCTAAGGCTCCAGTCTAGAGTTAGTTACACTGCTGTTCTAAGGCTCCAGTCTAGAGTTAGTTACACTGCTGTTCTCAGGCTCCAGTCTAGAGTTAGTTACACTGCTGTTCTCAGGCTCCAGTCCAGAGTTAGTTACACTGCTGTTCTCAGGCTCCAGTCTAGAGTTAGTTACACTCCTGTTCTCAGGCTCCAGTCCAGAGTTAGTTACACTCCTGTTCTCAGGCTCCAGTCCAGAGTTAGTTACACTCCCGTTATAAAGCTTCAGTTCACAGTTAGTTACACTGCTGTTCTAAGGCTTCAGTTCATAGTTACACTCCTGTTCTAAGGCTCCAGTCCAGAGTAAGTTACACTCCCGTTATAAAGCTTCAGTTCAGAGTTAGTTACACTGCCGTTCTAAAGCTCCAGTTCACAGCTAGTTACACTCCCGTTCTAAAGCTCCAGTTCACAGTTAGTTACACTCCCGTTCTAAAGCTCCAGTTCACAGTTAGTTACACTCCTGTTCTAAGGCTGCAGTTCACAGTTAGTAAAACTCCTGTTCTAAGGCTGCAGTTCACAGCTAGTTACACTCCTGTTCTAAGGCTGCAGTTCACAGCTAGTTACACTCCTGTTCTAAGGCTGCAGTTCACAGCTAGTTACACTCCTGTTTTAAGGCTGCAGTTCACAGCTAGTTACACTCCTGTTCTAAGGCTGCAGTTTACAGTTAGTTACACTCCTGTTCTAAGGCTGCAGTTCACAGTTAGTTACACTCCTGTTTTAAGGCCTCAGTTCACAGTTAGTTACACTCCTGTTTTAAGGCCTCAGTTCACAGTTAGTTACACTCCTGTTTTAAAGCTCCAGTTCACAGTTAGTTACACTCCTGTTCTAAGGCTGCAGTTCACAGCTAGTTACACTCCTGTTTTAAGGCTGCAGTTCACAGCTAGTTACACTCCTGTTCTAAGGCTGCAGTTTACAGTTAGTTACACTCCTGTTCTAAGGCTGCAGTTCACAGTTAGTTACACTCCTGTTTTAAGGCCTCAGTTCACAGCTAGTTACACTCCTGTTGTAAGGCTGCAGTTCACAGTTAGTTACACTCCTGTTCTAAGGCTGCAGTTCACAGTTAGTTACACTGCCGTTCTAAAGCTCCAGTTCACAGTTAGTTACACTCCTGTTCTAAAGCTGCAGTTCACAGTTAGTTACACTGCCGTTCTAAAGCTTCAGTTCACAGTTAGTTACACTCCTGTTTTAAGGCCTCAGTTCACAGTTAGTTACACTCCTGTTTTAAGGCCTCAGTTCACAGTTAGTTACACTCCTGTTTTAAAGCTCCAGTTCACAGTTAGTTACACTCCTGTTCTAAGGCTGCAGTTCACAGCTAGTTACACTCCTGTTTTAAGGCTGCAGTTCACAGCTAGTTACACTCCTGTTCTAAGGCTGCAGTTTACAGTTAGTTACACTCCTGTTCTAAGGCTGCAGTTCACAGTTAGTTACACTCCTGTTTTAAGGCTGCAGTTCACAGCTAGTTACACTCCTGTTCTAAGGCTGCAGTTCACAGTTAGTTACACTCCTGTTGTAAGGCTGCAGTTCACAGTTAGTTACACTCCTGTTGTAAGGCTGCAGTTCACAGTTAGTTACACTGCCGTTCTAAAGCTTCAGTTCACAGTTAGTTACACTGCCGTTCTAAAGCTCCAGTTCACAGTTAGTTACACTCCTGTTCTAAAGCTGCAGTTCACAGTTAGTTACACTGCCGTTCTAAAGCTTCAGTTCACAGTTAGTTACACTGCCGTTCTAAAGCTCCAGTTCACAGTTAGTTACACTCCTGTTCTAAAGCTCCAGTTCACAGTTAGTTACACTCATGTTTTAAGGCTTCAGTTCACAGTAAGTTACACTCCCGTTCTAAAGCTCCAGTTCACAGTTAGTTACACTCCTGTTTTAAGGCTTCAGTTCACAGTAAGTTACACTCCCGTTCTAAAGCTCCAGTTCACAGTTAGTTACACTCCTGTTTTAAGGCCTCAGTTCACAGCTAGTTACACTCCTGTTCTAAGGCTGCAGTTCACAGCTAGTTACACTCATGTTCTAAAGCTCCAGTTCACAGCTAGTTACACTCATGTTCTAAAGCTCCAGTTCACAGTTAGTTACACTCCTGTTTTAAGGCTTCAGTTCACAGTTAGTTACACTCCCGTTCTAAAGCTCCAGTTCACAGTTAGTTACACTCCCGTTCTAAAGCTCCAGTTCACAGTTAGTTACACTCCCGTTCTAAAGCTCCAGTTCACAGTTAGTTACACTCCTGTTCTAAGGCTGCAGTTCACAGTTAGTTACACTCCTGTTTTAAGGCCTCAGTTCACAGTTAGTTACACTCCTGTTTTAAAGCTCCAGTTCACAGTTAGTTACACTCCTGTTGTAAGGCTGCAGTTCACAGCTAGTTACACTCCTGTTCTAAGGCTTCAGTTCACAGTTAGTTACACTCCTGTTCTAAGGCTGCAGTTCACAGTTAGTTACACTCCTGTTTTAAAGCTCCAGTTCACAGTTAGTTACACTCCTGTTGTAAGGCTGCAGTTCACAGCTAGTTACACTCCTGTTCTAAGGCTTCAGTTCACAGTTAGTTACACTCCTGTTCTAAGGCTGCAGTTCACAGTTAGTTACACTCCCGTTCTAAAGCTCCAGTTCACAGTTAGTTACACTCCCGTTCTAAAGCTCCAGTTCACAGTTAGTTACACTCCCGTTCTAAAGCTCCAGTTCACAGTTAGTTACACTCCTGTTCTAAGGCTGCAGTTCACAGTTAGTTACACTCCTGTTTTAAGGCCTCAGTTCACAGTTAGTTACACTCCTGTTTTAAAGTTCCAGTTCACAGTTAGTTACACTCCTGTTTTAAGGCCTCAGTTCACAGTTAGTTACACTCCTGTTTTAAAGCTCCAGTTCACAGTTAGTTACACTCCTGTTCTAAGGCTCCAGTTTACAGTTAGTTACACTCCTGTTCTAAAGCTCCAGTTCACAGTTAGTTACACTCCTGTTTTAAGGCTTCAGTTCACAGTAAGTTACACTCCCGTTCTAAAGCTCCAGTTCACAGTTAGTTACACTCCTGTTTTAAGGCCTCAGTTCACAGCTAGTTACACTCCTGTTCTAAGGCTGCAGTTCACAGCTAGTTACACTCCCGTTCTAAAGCTCCAGTTCAGAGTTAGTTACACTCCTGTTTTAAGGCCTCAGTTCACAGCTAGTTACACTCCTGTTCTAAGGCTGCAGTTCACAGCTAGTTACACTCATGTTTTAAGGCTCCAGTTCACAGTTAGTTACACTCCTGTTTTAAGGCCTCAGTTCACAGCTAGTTACACTCCTGTTCTAAGGCTGCAGTTCACAGCTAGTTACACTCATGTTCTAAGGTTCCAGTTCACAGTTAGTTACACTCCTGTTCTAAGGCTCCAGTCCACAGTTAGTTACACTCCTGTTCTAAGGCTCCAGTTCACAGTTAGTTACACTCCTGTTCTAAGGCTCCAGTTCACAGTTAGTTACACTCCTGTTCTAAGGCTTCAGTTCACAGTTAGTTACACTCCCGTTCTAAAGCTCCAGTTCACAGTTAGTTACACTCCTGTTCTAAGCCTTCAGATCACAGTAAGTTACACTCCTGTTCTAAGGCCTCAGTTCACAGTTAGTTACACTCCTGTTCTAAAGCTCCAGTTCACAGTTAGTTACACTCCCTTTCTAAGGCTGCAGTTCACAGTTAGTTACACTCCTGTTCTAAGGCTGCAGTTCACAGCTAGTTACACTCCTGTTCTAAGGTTCCAGTTCACAGTTAGTTACACTCCTGTTTTAAAGCTCCAGTTCACAGTTAGTTACACTCCTGTTCTAAGGCTGCAGTTCACAGTTAGTTACACTGCCGTTCTAAGGCTTCAGTTCACAGTTAGTTACACTCCTGTTCTAAGGCCTCAGTTCACAGTTATTTACACTGCCGTTCTAAAGCTCCAGTTCACAGTAAGTAACACTCCTGTTCTAAGGCTTCACTTCACAGTTAGTTACACTCCCGTTCTAAGGCTTCAGTTCACAGCTAGTTACACTGCCGTTATAAAGCTCCAGTTCACAGCTACTTACACTCCTGTTCTAAAGCTGCAGTTCACAGTTAGTTACACTCCCGTTCTAAAGCTTCAGTTCACAGTTAGTTACACTCCTGTTTAAGGCTTCAGTTCACAGCTAGTTACACTCCTGTTTTAAGGCTTCAGTTCACAGTAAGTTACACTCCTGTTCTAAGGCTGCAGTTCACAGTTAGTTACACTCCTGTTCTAAGGCTGCAGTTCACAGCTAGTTACACTCCTGTTGTAAGGCTGCAGTTCACAGTTAGTTACACTCCTGTTCTAAGGCTGCAGTTTACAGTTAGTTACACTCCTGTTCTAAGGCTGCAGTTCACAGTTAGTTACACTCCTGTTCTAAGGCTCCAGTTCACAGCTAGTTACACTCCTGTTCTAAGGCTGCAGTTCACAGTTAGTTACACTCCTGTTCTAAAGCTCCAGTTCACAGCTAGTTACACTCCTGTTCTAAGGCTCCAGTTACCAGTTAGTTACACTCCTGTTCTAAGGCTGCAGTTCACAGTTAGTTACACTCCTGTTCTAAGGCTTCAGTTCACAGCTAGTTACACTCCTGTTCTAAGGCTTCAGTTCACAGTTAGTTACACTCTGTTCTAAGGCTTCAGTTCATAGTTACACTCCCGTTCAAAGGCTTCAGTTCACAGTTAGTTACACTCCTGTTCTAAAGCTCCAGTTCACAGCTAGTTACACTCCTGTTCTAAAGCTGCAGTTCACAGCTAGTTACACTCCCGTTCTAAAGCTCCAGTTCACAGCTAGTTACACTCCTGTTCTAAGGCTGCAGTTCACAGTTAGTTATACTGCTGCTCTAAGGCTGCAGTTCACAGTTAGTTAAACTCCTGTTCTAAACCTTCAGTTCACAGTTAGTTACACTCCTGTTTTAAGGCTCCAGTTCACAGTTAGTTACACTCCTGTTTTAAGGCTCCAGTTCACAGCTAGTTACACTCCTGTTCTAAGGCTGCAGTTCACAGTTAGTTACACTCCTGTTCTAAGGCTTCAGTTCATAGTTACACCCCTGTTCTAAGGCTGCAGTTCACAGTTAGTTACACTCCTGTTCTAAGGCTTCAGTTCACAGTTAGTTACACTCCTGTTCTAAGGCTCCAGTTCACAGTTAGTTACACTCCTGCTCTAAGGCTGCAGTTCACAGTTAGTTAAACTCCTGTTCTAAACCTTCAGTTCACAGTTAGTTACACTCCTGTTTTAAGGCTCCAGTTCACAGTTAGTTACACTCCTGTTTTAAAGCTCCAGTTCACAGCTAGTTACACTCCTGTTCTAAGGCTCCAGTTCACAGTTAGTTACACTCATGTTCTAAGGCTTCAGTTCACAGCTAGTTACACTCCTGTTCTAAGACTTCAGTTCACATTTAGTTACACTCCTGTTCTAAGGCATCAGTTCACAGCTAGTTACACTCCTGTTCTAAGGCTGCAGTTCACAGTTAGTTACACATCTGTTCTAAGGCTCCAGTTCACAGTTAGTTACACTCCTGTTCTAAGGCTCCAGTTCACAGCTAGTTACACTCCTGTTCTAAGGCTGCAGTTCACAGTTAGTTACACATCTGTTCTAAGGCTGCAGTTCACAGTTAGTTACACATCTGCTCTAAGGCTGCAGTCCACAGTTAGTTACACTCCTGTTCTAAGGCTGCAGTTCACAGTTAGTTACACTCCTGTTCTAAGGCTCCAGTTCACAGCTAGTTACACTCCTGTTTTAAAGCTGCAGTTCACAGTTAGTTACACTCCTGTTCTAAGGCTGCAGTTCACAGTTAGTTACACATCTGCTCTAAGGCTGCAGTCCACAGTTAGTTACACTCCTGTTCTAAGGCTGCAGTTCACAGTTAGTTACACTCCTGTTCTAAGGCTTCAGTTCATAGTTACACTCCTGTTCTAAGGCTGCAGTTCACAGTTAGTTACACTCCCGTTCTAAAGCTTCAGTTCACAGTTAGTTACACTCCTGTTTTAAGGCTTCAGTTCACAGCTAGTTACACTCCTGTTTTAAGGCTTCAGTTCACAGCAAGTTACACTCCTGTTCTAAGGCTGCAGTTCACAGTTAGTTACACTCCCGTTCTAAAGCTGCAGTTCACAGTTAGTTACACTCCCGTTCTAAAGCTGCAGTTCACAGTTAGTTACACTGCTGCTCTAAGGCTGCAGTTCACAGTTAGTTAAACTCCTGTTCTAAGCCTTCAGTTCACAGTTAGTTACACTCCTGTTTTAAGGCTCCAGTTCACAGTTAGTTACACTCCTGTTTTAAAGCTCCAGTTCACAGCTAGTTAAACTCCTGTTCTAAGACTCCAGTTCACAGCTAGTTACACTCCTGTTCTAAGGCTGCAGTTCACAGTTAGTAAAACTCCAGTTCTAAGGCTTCAGTTCATAGTTACACTCCTGTTCTAAGGCTCCAGTTCACAGTTAGTTACACTCCCGTTCTAAAGCTTCAGTTCACAGTTAGTTACACTCCTGTTTTAAGGCTTCAGTTCACAGCTAGTTACACTCCTGTTTTAAGGCTTCAGTTCACAGTAAGTTACACTCCTGTTCTAAGGCTGCAGTTCACAGTTAGTTACACTCCCGTTCTAAAGCTGCAGTTCACAGTAAGTTACACTCCTGCTCTAAGGCTGCAGTTCACAGTTAGTTACACTCCTGTTCTAAGGCTCCAGTTCACAGTTAGTTACACTCCTGTTCTAAGGCTTCAGTTCACAGCTAGTTACACTCCTGTTCTAAGGCTTCAGTTCACAGTTAGTTACACTCCTGTTCTAAGGCTCCAGTTTACAGTTAGTTACACTCCTGTTCTAAGGCTGCAGTTCACAGTTAGTTACACTCCCGTTCTAAGGCTTCAGTTCACAGTTAGTTACACTCCCTTTCTAAGGCTGCAGTTCACAGTTAGTTACACTCCTGTTCTAAGGCTTCAGTTCACTGTTAGTTACACTCCTGTTCTAAGGTTCCAGTTCACAGCTAGTTACACTCCTGTTCTAAGGCTCCAGTTCACAGTTAGTTACACTCCTGTTTTAAGGCTTCAGTTCACAGCTAGTTACACTCCTGTTTTAAGGCTTCAGTTCACAGCAAGTTACACTCCTGTTCTAAGGCTGCAGTTCACAGTTAGTTACACTCCCGTTCTAAAGCTGCAGTTCACAGTTAGTTACACTGCTGCTCTAAGGCTGCAGTTCACAGTTAGTTAAACTCCTGTTCTAAGCCTTCAGTTCACAGTTAGTGCCACTCCTGTTTTAAAGCTCCAGTTCACAGCTAGTTAAACTCCTGTTCTAAGCCTTCAGTTCACAGTTAGTTACACTCCTGTTCTAAGACTCCAGTTCACAGTTAGTTACACTCCTGTTCTAAGGCTGCAGTTCACAGCTAGTTACACTCCTGTTCTAAGGCTCCAGTTCACAGTTAGTTACACTCCTGTTCTAAGGCCTCAGTTCACAGTTAGTTACACTCCTGTTCTAAGGCTGCAGTTCACAGTTAGTTACACTCCTGTTCTAAGGCTTCAGTTCACAGTTAGTTACACTCCTGTTCTAAGGCTTCAGTTCACAGTTAGTTACACTCCCGTTCTAAGGCTCCAGTTCACAGCTAGTTAAACTCCTGTTCTAAGCCTTCAGTTCACAGCTAGTTACACTCCTGTTCTAAGACTCCAGTTCACAGTTAGTTACACTCCTGTTTTAAGGCTCCAGTTCACAGTTAGTGCCACTCCTGTTTTAAAGCTCCAGTTCACAGCTAGTTAAACTCCTGTTCTAAGCCTTCAGTTCACAGTTAGTTACACTCCTGTTCTAAGACTCCAGTTCACAGCTAGTTACACTCCTGTTCTAAGCCTTCAGTTCACAGTAAGTTACACTCCTGTTCTAAGGCTTCAGTTCACAGTTAGTTACACTCCTGTTCTAAGGCTTCAGTTCACAGTTAGTTACACTCCCGTTCTAAGGCTCCAGTTCACAGTTAGTTACACTCCTGTTCTAAGGCTGCAGTTCACAGTTAGTTACACTCCTGTTCTAAGGCTTCAGTTCATAGTTACACTCCTGTTCTAAGGCTCCAGTTCACAGTTAGTTACACTCCCGTTCTAAAGCTTCAGTTCACAGTTAGTTACACTCCTGTTTTAAAGCTTCAGTTCACAGCTAGTTACACTCCTGTTTTAAGGCTTCAGTTCACAGTAAGTTACACTCCTGTTCTAAGGCTGCAGTTCACAGTTAGTTACACTCCCGTTCTAAAGCTGCAGTTCACAGTAAGTTACACTCCTGCTCTAAGGCTCCAGTTCACAGTTAGTTACACTCCTGTTTTAAGGCTTCAGTTCACAGTTAGTTACACTCCTGTTCTAAGGCTTCAGTTCACAGTTAGTTACACTCCCGTTCTAAAGCTTCAGTTCACAGTTAGTTACACTCCTGTTCTAAGGCTCCAGTTCACAGTTAGTTACACTCCCGTTCTAAAGCTTCAGTTCACAGTTAGTTACACTCCTGTTTTAAGGCTTCAGTTCACAGCTAGTTACACTCCTGTTTTAAGGCTTCAGTTCACAGTAAGTTACACTCCTGTTCTAAGGCTGCAGTTCACAGTTAGTTACACTCCCGTTCTAAGGCTGCAGTTCACAGCTAGTTACACTCCTGTTCTAAGGCTCCAGTTCACAGTTAGTTACACTCCTGTTCTAAGGCTTCAGTTCACAGCTAGTTACACTCCTGTTCTAAGGCTTCAGTTCACAGTTAGTTACACTCCTGTTCTAAGGCTCCAGTTTACAGTTAGTTACACTCCTGTTCTAAGGCTGCAGTTCACAGTTAGTTACACTCCCGTTCTAAGGCTTCAGTTCACAGTTAGTTACACTCCCTTTCTAAGGCTGCAGTTCACAGTTAGTTACACTCCTGTTCTAAGGCTTCAGTTCACTGTTAGTTACACTCCTGTTCTAAGGTTCCAGTTCACAGCTAGTTACACTCATGTTCTAAGGCCCCAGTTCACAGCTAGTTACACTCATGTTCTAAGACTTCAGTTCACAGCTAGTTACACTCCTGTTCTAAGGCTCCAGTTCACAGCTAGTTACACTCCTGTTCTAAGGCTTCAGTTCATAGTTACACTCCTGTTCTAAGGCTTCAGTTCATAGTTACACTCCTGTTCTAAGGCTTCAGTTCATAGTTACACTCCTGTTCTAAGGCTTCAGTTCACAGTTAGTTACACTCCTGTTCTAAGGCTGCAGTTCACAGCTAGTTACACTCCTGTTGTAAGGCTGCAGTTCACAGCTAGTTACACTCCTGTTTTAAGGCTTCAGTTCACAGTAAGTTACACTCCTGTTCTAAGGCTGCAGTTCACAGCTAGTTACACTCCTGTTCTAAGGCTGAAGTTCACAGTTAGTTACACTCCCGTTCTAAAGCTGCAGTTCACAGTAAGTTATACTCCTGCTCTAAGGCTGCAGTTCACAGTTAGTTACACTCCTGTTCTAAGGCTCCAGTTCACAGTTAGTTACACTCCTGTTCTAAGGCTTCAGTTCACAGCTAGTTACACTCCTGTTCTAAGGCTTCAGTTCACAGTTAGTTACACTCCTGTTCTAAGGCTCCAGTTTACAGTTAGTTACACTCCTGTTCTAAGGCTGCAGTTCACAGTTAGTTACACTCCCGTTCTAAGGCTTCAGTTCACAGTTAGTTACACTCCCTTTCTAAGGCTGCAGTTCACAGTTAGTTACACTCCTGTTCTAAGGCTTCAGTTCACAGTTAGTTACACTCCCGTTCTAAGGCTGCAGTTCACAGCTAGTTACACTCATGTTCTAAGGTTCCAGTTCACAGCTAGTTACACTCATGTTCTAAGGCCCCAGTTCACAGCTAGTTACACTCATGTTCTAAGACTTCAGTTCACAGCTAGTTACGCTCCTGTTCTAAGGCTCCAGTTCACAGCTAGTTACACTCCTGTTCTAAGGCTTCAGTTCATAGTTACACTCCTGTTCTAAGGCTCCAGTTCACAGCTAGTTACACTCCTGTTCTAAGGCTTCAGTTCACAGTTAGTTACACTCCTGTTCTAAGGCTTCAGTTCACAGCTAGTTACACTCCTGTTCTAAGGCTCCAGTTCACAGTTAGTTACACTCCCGTTCTAAGGCTGCCTTTCACAGTTAGTTACACTCCTGTTCTAAGGCTCCAGTTCACAGTTAGTTACACTCCTGTTCTAAGGCTTCAGTTCACAGTTAGTTACACTCCTGTTCTAAGGCCTCAGTTCACAGTTAGTTACACTCCTGTTCTACGGCTTCAGTTCACAGTTAGTTACACTCATGTTCTAAGGCTCCAGTTCACAGTTAGTTACACTCCTGTTCTAAGGCTTCAGTTCATAGTTACACTCCTGTTCTAAAGCTTCAGTTCACAGCTAGTTCATAGTTCTGATCTAAGAGTAAATTTCTCAGTTAAATAGAGGTTAGATCGATTAGAAGGCACCAGTCCAGCCCCCGACTCAATTCACTTGGAAGAGTCCTATTCAGGCGTAAGTTCCCTAAAGACCATATCACTAGGTTATAACCAGTTGTTTCAGTCCAGTACCTAGTTGAAATGAAGGTCCTAGTTAATGTTCAAAATTAGCTTGGATCTGATCTGGGGAAGTAGAATGGGGGGGGGGGGGGTCATTGGATTGTTCGGTTTGGGCAATGATTCCAAAATCACATCTTAGCTCATGCCGCACTATGGAGTGTTTACCTCATGATGGTTCTTTGACTGATTTTCACAAACCTTTTCTTCGAAGGTGAAGCTACCCCTATATACAGAGCAGACTTGGATTTAGGTACTGCCCCATATTGGCAGGTTATAACGGACAAGGGAGATTACCTGGTGATTTCCTCTGGACCTCAGACAGGTAATTTTATGAGTTGAGTTAATTGTATTAAAACTTACAAAACCATTTGATCAGGACAGACAACTTCCAACCCAATCAGTCAACCTGTTGACGTAGGGTTTTGTCTTCTGCCTACTCAGTCAACCTGTTGACGTAGGGTAAAGTCTTCAACCTACTCAGTCAACCTGTTGACGTAGGGTCAAGTCTTCAACCTACTCAGTCAACCTGTTGACGTAGGGTCAAGTCTTCAGCCCACTCAGTCAACCTGTTGACATAGGGTCAAGTCTTCAGCCTACTCAGTCAACCTGTTGATGTAGGGTCAAGTCTTCAACCTACTCAGTCAACCTGTTGACATAGGGTCAAGTCTTCAACCTACTCAGTGAACCTGTTGACGTAGGGTCAAGTCTTCAGCCCACTCAGTGAACCTGTTGACGTAGGGTCAAGTCTTCAACCCACTCAGTCAACCTGTTGACGTAGGGTCAAGTCTTCAGCCCACACAGTGAACCTGTTGACGTAGGGTCAAGTCTTCAGCCCACTCAGTGAACCTGTTGACGTAGGGTCAAGTCTTCAACCCACTCAGTCAACCTGTTGACGTAGGGTCAAGTCTTCAGCCCACTCAGTGAACCTGTTGACGTAGGGTCAAGTCTTCAGCCCACTCAGTCAACCTGTTGACGTAGGGTCAAGTCTTCAACCCACTCAGTGAACCTGTTGACGTAGGGTCAAGTCTTCAGCCCACTCAGAAAACCTGTTGACATAGGGTCATGTCTTCAACCCACTCAGTCAACCTGTTGACGTAGGGTCAAGTCTTCAACCCACTCAGTGAACCTGTTGACGTAGGGTCGTCTTCAACCTACTCAGTCAACCTGTTGACATAGGGTCAAGTCTTCAACCCACTCAGTCAACCTGTTGACGTAGGGTCATGTCTTCAGCCCACTCAGTCAACCTGTTGACGTAGGGTCAAGTCTTCAACCTACTCAGTCAACCTGTTGACATAGGGTCAAGTCTTCAACCCACTCAGTCAACCTGTTGACGTAGGGTCATGTCTTCAGCCCACTCAGTGAACCTGTTGACGTAGGGTCAAGTCTTCAACCTACTCAGTCAACCTGTTGACATAGGGTCAAGTCTTCAACCCACTCAGTCAACCTGTTGACGTAGGGTCATGTCTTCAGCCCACTCAGTCAACCTGTTGACGTAGGGTCAAGTCTTCAACCTACTCAGTCAACCTGTTGACGTAGGGTCATGTCTTCAACCTTCTCAGTCAACCTGTTGACGTAGGGTCATGTCTTCAACCCACTCAGTCAACCTGTTGACATAGGGTCAAGTCTTCAACCTACTCAGTCAACCTGTTGACGTAGGGTCAAGCCTTCAACCTACTCAGTCAACCTGTTGACGTAGGGTCAAGTCTTCAACCTACTCAGTCAACCTGTTGACGTAGGGTCATGTCTTCAACCCACTCAGTCAACCTGTTGACATAGGGTCAAGTCTTCAACCTACTCAGTCAACCTGTTGACGTAGGGTCAAGTCTTCAACCTACTCAGTCAACCTGTTGACGTAGGGTCAAGTCTTCAACCCACTCAGTCAACCTGTTGACGTAGGGTCATGTCTTCAACCTTCTCAGTCAACCTGTTGACGTAGGGTCAAGTCTTCAACCCACTCAGTCAACCTGTTGACGTAGGGTCATGTCTTCAACCTACTCAGTCAACCTGTTGACGTAGGGTCATGTCTTCAGCCTACTCAGTCAACCTGTTGACGTAGGGTCATGTCTTCAACCCACTCAGTCAACCTGTTGACATAGGGTCAAGTCTTCAACCTACTCAGTCAACATGTTGACGTAGGGTCAAGTCTTCAACCCACTCAGTGAACCTGTTGACGTAGGGTCAAGTCTTCAGCCCACTCAGACAACCTGTTGACATAGGGTCATGTCTTCAACCCACTCAGTCAACCTGTTGACGTAGGGTCGTCTTCAACCCCTCAACCTACTCAGTCAACCTGTTGACATAGGGTCAAGTCTTCAACCTACTCAGTCAACCTGTTGACGTAGGGTCAAGTCTTCAACCTACTCAGTCAACCTGTTGACGTAGGGTCAAGTCTTCAACCTACTCAGTCAACCTGTTGACATAGGGTCAAGTCTTCAACCCACTCAGTCAACCTGTTGACGTAGGGTCAAGTCTTCAACCTACTCAGTCAACCTGTTGACATAGGGTCAAGTCTTCAACCTACTCAGTCAACCTGTTGACGTAGGGTCAAGTCTTCAACCTACTCAGTCAACCTGTTGACATAGGGTCAAGTCTTCAACCCACTCAGTCAACCTGTTGACGTAGGGTCATGTCGTCAGCCCACTCAGTGAACCTGTTAACGTAGGGTCAAGTCTTCAACCTACTCAGTCAACCTGTTGACATAGGGTCAAGTCTTCAACCCACTCAGTCAACCTGTTGACGTAGGGTCATGTCTTCAGCCCACTCAGTCAACCTGTTGACGTAGGGTCAAGTCTTCAACCTACTCAGTCAACCTGTTGACATAGGGTCAAGTCTTCAACCCACTCAGTCAACCTGTTGACGTAGGGTCATGTCTTCAGCCCACTCAGTGAACCTGTTGACGTAGGGTCAAGTCTTCAACCTACTCAGTCAACCTGTTGACATAGGGTCAAGTCTTCAACCCACTCAGTCAACCTGTTGACGTAGGGTCATGTCTTCAGCCCACTCAGTCAACCTGTTGACGTAGGGTCAAGTCTTCAACCTACTCAGTCAACCTGTTGACGTAGGGTCTAGTCTTCAATCTACTCAGTCAACCTGTTGACGTAGGGTCATGTCTTCAACCCACTCAGTCAACCTGTTGACATAGGGTCAAGTCTTCAACCTACTCAGTCAACCTGTTGACGTAGGGTCAAGTCTTCAACCTACTCAGTCAACCTGTTGACGTAGGGTCAAGTCTTCAACCTACTCAGTCAACCTGTTGACGTAGGGTCATGTCTTCAACCCACTCAGTCAACCTGTTGACATAGGGTCAAGTCTTCAACCTACTCAGTCAACCTGTTGACGTAGGGTCAAGTCTTCAACCTACTCAGTCAACCTGTTGACGTAGGGTCAAGTCTTCAACCCACTCAGTCAACCTGTTGACGTAGGGTCATGTCTTCAACCTTCTCAGTCAACCTGTTGACGTAGGTTTAAGTCTTCAACGCACGCAGTCAACCTGTTGACGTAGGGTCATGTCTTCAACCTACTCAGTCAACCTGTTGACGTAGGGTCATGTCTTCAGCCTACTCAGTCAACCTGTTGACGTAGGGTCATGTCTTCAACCCACTCAGTCAACCTGTTGACATAGGGTCAAGTCTTCAACCTACTCAGTCAACCTGTTGACGTAGGGTCAAGTCTTCAACCCACTCAGTCAACCTGTTGACGTAGGGTCAAGTCTTCAACCAACTCAGTCAACCTGTTGACGTAGGTTCATGTCTTCAACCCACTCAGTCAACCTGTTGACGTAGGGTCAAGTCTTCAACCTACTCAGTCAACCTGTTGACGTAGGGTCATGTCTTCAACCCACACAGTCAGCCTGTTGACGTAGGGTCAAGTCTTCAACCCACTCAGTCAACCTGTTGACGTAGGGTCAAGTCTTCAACCTACTCAGTCAATCTGTTGACGTAGGGTCAAGTCTTCAACCTACTCAGTCAACCTGTTGACGTAGGGTCATGTCTTCAACCCACTCAGTCAACCTGTTGACGTAGGGTCATGTCTTCAACCCACTCAGTCCACCTGTTGACGTAGGGTCAAGTCTTCAACCTACTCCTTCAACCTGTTGACGTAGGGTCATGTCTTCAACCCACTCAGTCAACCTGTTGACATAGGGTCAAGTCTTCAACCTACTCAGTCAACCTGTTGACATAGGGTCAAGTCTTCAACCCACTCAGTCAACCTGTTGACGTAGGGTCAAGTCTTCAACCTACTCAGTCAACCTGTTGACATAGGGTCAAGTCTTCAACCTACTCAGTCAACCTGTTGACGTAGGGTCAAGTCTTCAACCTACTCAGTTAACCTGTTGACATAGGGTCAAGTCTTCAACCCACTCAGTCAACCTGTTGACGTAGGGTCATGTCTTCAGCCCACTCAGTGAACCTGTTGACGTAGGGTCAAGTCTTCAACCTACTCAGTCAACCTGTTGACATAGGGTCAAGTCTTCAACCCACTCAGTCAACCTGTTGACGTAGGGTCATGTCTTCAGCCCACTCAGTCAACCTGTTGACGTACGGTCAAGTCTTCAACCTACTCAGTCAACCTGTTGACATAGGGTCAAGTCTTCAACCCACTCAGTCATTCTGTTGACGTAGGGTCAAGTCTTCAACCTACTCAGTCAACCTGTTGACATAGGGTCAAATCTTCAACCCACTCAGTCAACCTGTTGATGTAGGGCCATGTCTTCAGCCCACTCAGTCAACCTGTTGACGTAGGGTCTAGTCTTCAATCTACTCAGTCAACCTGTTGACGTAGGGTCATGTCTTCAACCCACTCAGTCAACCTGTTGACATAGGGTCAAGTCTTCAACCTACTCAGTCAACCTGTTGACGTAGGGTCAAGTCTTCAACCTACTCAGTCAACCTGTTGACGTAGGGTCAAGTCTTCAACCTACTCAGTCAACCTGTTGACGTAGGGTCATGTCTTCAACTCACTCAGTCAACCTGTTGACATAGGGTCAAGTCTTCAACCTACTCAGTTAACGTGTTGACGTAGGGTCAAGTCTTCAACCCACTCAGTCAACCTGTTGACGTAGGGTCATGTCTTCAACCCACTCAGTCAACCTGTTGACGTAGGGTCATGTCTTCAGCCCACTCAGTCAACCTGTTGATGTAGGGTCATGTCTTCAACCTACTCAGTCAACCTGTTGACGTAGGGTCATGTCTTCAACCCACTCAGTCAACCTGTTGACGTAGGGTCATGTCTTCAACCCACTCAGTCAACCTGTTGACATAGGGTCAAGTCTTCAACCTACTCAGTCAACCTGTTGACGTAGGGTCAAGTCTTCAACCTACTCAGTCAACCTGTTGACGTAGGGTCATGTATTCAACCCACTCAGTCTACCTGTTGACATAGGGTCAAGTCTTCAACTTACTCAGTCAACCTGTTGACGTAGGGTCATGTCTTCAACCCACTCAGTCAACCTGTTGACATAGGGTCAAGTCTTCAACCTACTCAGTCAACCTGTTGACGTAGGGTCAAGTCTTCAACCTACTCAGTCAACCTGTTGACGTAGGGTCATGTCTTCAACCCACTCAGTCAACCTGTTGACATAGGGTCAAGTCTTCAACCTACTCAGTCAACCTGTTGACGTAGGGTCAAGTCTTCAACCTACTCAGTCAACCTGTTGACTTAGGGTCAAGTCTTCAACCTACTCAGTCAACCTGTTGACATAGGGTCAAGTCTTCAACCTACTCAGTCAACCTGTTGACGTAGGGTCAAGTCTTCAGCCCACTCAGTGAACCTGTTGACGTAGGGTCAAGTCTTCAGCCCACTCAGTCAACCTGTTGACGTAGGGTCAAGTCTTCAACCCACTCAGTCAACCTGTTGACGTAGGGTCAAGTCTTCAGCCCACTCAGTGAACCTGTTGACGTAGGGTCAAGTCTTCAGCCCACTCAGTGAACCTGTTGACGTAGGGTCAAGTCTTCAACCCACTCAGTCAACCTGTTGACGTAGGGTCAAGTCTTCAGCCCACTCAGTGAACCTGTTGACGTAGGGTCAAGTCTTCAGCCCACTCAGTCAACCTGTTGACGTAGGGTCAAGTCTTCAACCCACTCAGTGAACCTGTTGACGTAGGGTCAAGTCTTCAGCCCACTCAGAAAACCTGTTGACATAGGGTCATGTCTTCAACCCACTCAGTCAACCTGTTGACGTAGGGTCAAGTCTTCAACCCACTCAGTGAACCTGTTGACGTAGGGTCGTCTTCAACCTACTCAGTCAACCTGTTGACATAGGGTCAAGTCTTCAACCCACTCAGTCAACCTGTTGACGTAGGGTCATGTCTTCAGCCCACTCAGTCAACCTGTTGACGTAGGGTCAAGTCTTCAACCTTCTCAGTCAACCTGTTGACATAGGGTCAAGTCTTCAACCCACTCAGTCAACCTGTTGACGTAGGGTCATGTCTTCAGCCCACTCAGTGAACCTGTTGACGTAGGGTCAAGTCTTCAACCTACTCAGTCAACCTGTTGACATAGGGTCAAGTCTTCAACCCACTCAGTCAACCTGTTGACGTAGGGTCATGTCTTCAGCCCACTCAGTCAACCTGTTGACGTAGGGTCAAGTCTTCAACCTACTCAGTCAACCTGTTGACGTAGGGTCTAGTCTTCAATCTACTCAGTCAACCTGTTGACGTAGGGTCATGTCTTCAACCCACTCAGTCAACCTGTTGACATAGGGTCAAGTCTTCAACCTACTCAGTCAACCTGTTGACGTAGGGTCAAGCCTTCAACCTACTCAGTCAACCTGTTGACGTAGGGTCAAGTCTTCAACCTACTCAGTCAACCTGTTGACGTAGGGTCATGTCTTCAACCCACTCAGTCAACCTGTTGACATAGGGTCAAGTCTTCAACCCACTCAGACAACCTGTTGACATAGGGTCATGTCTTCAACCCACTCAGTCAACCTGTTGACGTAGGGTCGTCTTCAACCTACTCAGTCAACCTGTTGACATAGGGTCAAGTCTTCAACCTACTCAGTCAACCTGTTGACGTAGGGTCAAGTCTTCAACCTACTCAGTCAACCTGTTGACGTAGAGTCAAGTCTTCAACCTACTCAGTCAACCTGTTGACGTAGGGTCAAGTCTTCAACCCACTCAGTCAACCTGTTGACGTAGGGTCAAGTCTTCAACCTACTCAGTCAACCTGTTGACATAGGGTCAAGTCTTCAACCTACTCAGTCAACCTGTTGACGTAGGGTCAAGTCTTCAACCTACTCAGTCAACCTGTTGACATAGGGTCAAGTCTTCAACCCACTCAGTCAACCTGTTGACGTAGGGTCATGTCGTCAGCCCACTCAGTGAACCTGTTAACGTAGGGTCAAGTCTTCAACCTACTCAGTCAACCTGTTGACATAGGGTCAAGTCTTCAACCCACTCAGTCAACCTGTTGACGTAGGGTCATGTCTTCAGCCCACTCAGTCAACCTGTTGACGTAGGGTCAAGTCTTCAACCTACTCAGTCAACCTGTTGACATAGG
The DNA here is from genome assembly GCA_963971465.1 of Lepidochitona cinerea. NCBI lineage: Eukaryota > Metazoa > Mollusca > Polyplacophora > Chitonida > Tonicellidae > Lepidochitona > Lepidochitona cinerea. Next base: position 2,088,918 of record OZ020563.1, on the reverse strand, counting down.
GTCAAGTCTTCAACCCACTCAGTCAACCTGTTGACGTAGGGTCATGTCTTCAGCCCACTCAGTGAACCTGTTGACGTAGGGTCAAGTCTTCAACCTACTCAGTCAACCTGTTGACATAGGGTCAAGTCTTCAACCCACTCAGTCAACCTGTTGACGTAGGGTCATGTCTTCAGCCCACTCAGTCAACCTGTTGACGTAGGGTCAAGTCTTCAACCTACTCAGTCAACCTGTTGACGTAGGGTCTAGTCTTCAATCTACTCAGTCAACCTGTTGACGTAGGGTCATGTCTTCAACCCACTCAGTCAACCTGTTGACATAGGGTCAAGTCTTCAACCTACTCAGTCAACCTGTTGACGTAGGGTCAAGTCTTCAACCTACTCAGTCAACCTGTTGACGTAGGGTCAAGTCTTCAACCTACTCAGTCAACCTGTTGACGTAGGGTCATGTCTTCAACCCACTCAGTCAACCTGTTGACATAGGGTCAAGTCTTCAACCTACTCAGTCAACCTGTTGACGTAGGGTCAAGTCTTCAACCTACTCAGTCAACCTGTTGACGTAGGGTCAAGTCTTCAACCCACTCAGTCAACCTGTTGACGTAGGGTCATGTCTTCAACCTTCTCAGTCAACCTGTTGACGTAGGGTCAAGTCTTCAACGCACGCAGTCAACCTGTTGACGTAGGGTCATGTCTTCAACCTACTCAGTCAACCTGTTGACGTAGGGTCATGTCTTCAGCCTACTCAGTCAACCTGTTGACGTAGGGTCATGTCTTCAACCCACTCAGTCAACCTGTTGACATAGGGTCAAGTCTTCAACCTACTCAGTCAACCTGTTGACGTAGGGTCAAGTCTTCAACCCACTCAGTCAACCTGTTGACGTAGGGTCATGTCTTCAACCTTCTCAGTCAACCTGTTGACGTAGGGTCAAGTCTTCAACGCACGCAGTCAACCTGTTGACGTAGGGTCATGTCTTCAACCTACTCAGTCAACCTGTTGACGTAGGGTCATGTCTTCAGCCTACTCAGTCAACCTGTTGACGTAGGGTCATGTCTTCAACCCACTCAGTCAACCTGTTGACATAGGGTCAAGTCTTCAACCTACTCAGTCAACCTGTTGACGTAGGGTCAAGTCTTCAACCCACTCAGTCAACCTGTTGACGTAGGTTCATGTCTTCAACCCACTCAGTCAACCTGTTGACGTAGGGTCAAGTCTTCAACCTACTCAGTCAACCTGTTGACGTAGGGTCATGTCTTCAACCCACACAGTCAGCCTGTTGACGTAGGGTCAAGTCTTCAACCCACTCAGTCAACCTGTTGACGTAGGGTCAAGTCTTCAACCTACTCAGTCAATCTGTTGACGTAGGGTCAAGTCTTCAACCTACTCAGTCAACCTGTTGACGTAGGGTCATGTCTTCAACCCACTCAGTCAACCTGTTGACGTAGGGTCATGTCTTCAACCCACTCAGTCCACCTGTTGACGTAGGGTCAAGTCTTCAACCTACTCCTTCAACCTGTTGACGTAGGGTCATGTCTTCAACCCACTCAGTCAACCTGTTGACATAGGGTCAAGTCTTCAACCTACTGAGTCAACCTGTTGACATAGGGTCAAGTCTTCAACCCACTCAGTCAACCTGTTGACGTAGGGTCAAGTCTTCAACCTACTCAGTCAACCTGTTGACATAGGGTCAAGTCTTCAACCTACTCAGTCAACCTGTTGACGTAGGGTCAAGTCTTCAACCTACTCAGTTAACCTGTTGACATAGGGTCAAGTCTTCAACCCACTCAGTCAACCTGTTGACGTAGGGTCATGTCTTCAGCCCACTCAGTGAACCTGTTGACGTAGGGTCAAGTCTTCAACCTACTCAGTCAACCTGTTGACATAGGGTCAAGTCTTCAACCCACTCAGTCAACCTGTTGACGTAGGGTCATGTCTTCAGCCCACTCAGTCAACCTGTTGACGTAGGGTCAAGTCTTCAACCTACTCAGTCAACCTGTTGACATAGGGTCAAGTCTTCAACCCACTCAGTCAACCTGTTGACGTAGGGTCATGTCTTCAGCCCACTCAGTGAACCTGTTGACGTAGGGTCAAGTCTTCAACCTACTCAGTCAACCTGTTGACATAGGGTCAAGTCTTCAACCCACTCAGTCAACCTGTTGATGTAGGGCCATGTCTTCAGCCCACTCAGTCAACCTGTTGACGTAGGGTCAAGTCTTCAACCTACTCAGTCAACCTGTTGACGTAGGGTCTAGTCTTCAATCTACTCAGTCAACCTGTTGACGTAGGGTCATGTCTTCAACCCACTCAGTCAACCTGTTGACATAGGGTCAAGTCTTCAACCTACTCAGTCAACCTGTTGACGTAGGGTCAAGTCTTCAACCTACTCAGTCAACCTGTTGACGTAGGGTCAAGTCTTCAACCTACTCAGTCAACCTGTTGACGTAGGGTCATGTCTTCAACCCACTCAGTCAACCTGTTGACATAGGGTCAAGTCTTCAACCTACTCAGTTAACGTGTTGACGTAGGGTCAAGTCTTCAACCTACTCAGTCAACCTGTTGACGTAGGGTCAAGTCTTCAACCCACTCAGTCAACCTGTTGACGTAGGGTCATGTCTTCAACCTTCTCAGTCAACCTGTTGACGTAGGGTCAAGTCTTCAACGCACTCAGTCAACCTGTTGACGTAGGGTCATGTCTTCAACCTACTCAGTCAACCTGTCGACGTAGGGTCATGTCTTCAGCCTACTCAGTCAACCTGTTGACGTAGGGTCATGTCTTCAACCCACTCAGTCAACCTGTTGACATAGGGTCAAGTCTTCAACCTACTCAGTCAACCCATTGACGTAGGGTCAAGTCTTCAACCCACTCAGTCAACCTGTTGACGTAGGGTCAAGTCTTCAACCCACTCAGTCAACCTGTTGACGTAGGGTCATGTCTTCAACCCACTCAGTCAACCTGTTGACGTAGGGTCAAGTCTTCAACCTACTCAGTCAACCTGTTGACGTAGGGTCATGTCTTCAACCCACTCAGTCAGCCTGTTGACGTAGGGTCAAGTCTTCAACCCACTCAGTCAACCTGTTGACGTAGGGTCAAGTCTTCAACCTACTCAGTCAATCTGTTGACGTAGGGTCAAGTCTTCAACCTACTCAGTCAACCTGTTGACGTAGGGTCATGTCTTCAACCCACTCAGTCAACCTGTTGACGTAGGGTCATGTCTTTAACCCACTCAGTCAACCTGTTGACGTAGGGTCATGTCTTCAGCCCACTCAGTCAACCTGTTGATGTAGGGTCATGTCTTCAACCTACTCAGTCAACCTGTTGACGTAGGGTCATGTCTTCAACCCACTCAGTCAACCTGTTGACGTAGGGTCATGTCTTCAACCCACTCAGTCAACCTGTTGACATAGGGTCAAGTCTTCAACCTACTCAGTCAACCTGTTGACGTAGGGTCAAGTCTTCAACCTACTCAGTCAACCTGTTGACGTAGGGTCATGTCTTCAACCCACTCAGTCAACCTGTTGACATAGGGTCAAGTCTTCAACTTACTCAGTCAACCTGTTGACGTAGGGTCATGTCTTCAACCCACTCAGTCAACCTGTTGACATAGGGTCAAGTCTTCAACCTACTCAGTCAACCTGTTGACGTAGGGTCAAGTCTTCAACCTACTCAGTCAACCTGTTGACGTAGGGTCATGTCTTCAACCCACTCAGTCAACCTGTTGACATAGGGTCAAGTCTTCAACCTACTCTGTCAACCTGTTGACGTAGGGTCAAGTCTTCAACCTACTCAGTCAACCTGTTGACGTAGGGTCAAGTCTTCAACCTACTCAGTCAACCTGTTGACATAGGGTCAAGTCTTCAACCTACTCAGTCAACCTGTTGACATAGGGTCAAGTCTTCAACGTACTCAGTCAACCTGTTGACGTAGGGTCAAGTCTTCAACCTACTCAGTCAACCTGTTGACGTAGGGTCAAGTCTTCAACCTACTCAGTCAACCTGTTGACGTAGGGTCAAGTCTTCAACCTACTCAGTCAACCTGTTGACGTAGGGTCAAGTCTTCAACCTACTCAGTCAACCTGTTGACATAGGGTCAAGTCTTCAACCTACTCAGTCAACCTGTTGACGTAGGGTCAAGTCTTCAACCTACTCAGTCAACCTGTTGACATAGGGTCAAGTCTTCAACCCACTCAGTCAACCTGTTGACGTAGGGTCAAGTCTTCAACCTACCCAGTCAACCTGTTGACGTAGGGTCATGTCTTCAGCCCACTCAGTGAACCTGTTGACATAGGGTCAAGTCTTCAACCTACTCAGTCAACCTGTTGACATAGGGTCAAGTCTTCAACCTACTCAGTCAACCTGTTGACGTAGGGTCAAGTCTTCAACCTACTCAGTCAACCTATTGACATAGGGTCAAGTCTTTAACCCACTCAGTCAACCTGTTGACGTAGGGTCAAGTCTTCAACCTACTCAGTCAACCTGTTGACGTAGGGTCATGTCTTCAACCTACTCAGTCAATCTGTTGACGTAGGGTCAAGTCTTCAACCTACTCAGTCAACCTGTTGACGTAGGGTCATGTCTTCAACCCACTCAGTCAACCTGTTGACGTAGGGTCATGTCTTCAACCCACTCAGACAACCTGTTGACGTAGGGTCATGTCTTCAGCCCACTCAGTCAACCTGTTGATGTAGGGTCATGTCTTCAACCTACTCAGTCAACCTGTTGACGTAGGGTCATGTCTTCAACCCACTCAGTCAACCTGTTGACGTAGGGTCATGCCTTCAACCCACTCAGTCAACCTGTTGACGTAGGGTCATGTCTTCAACCTTCTCAGTCAACCTGTTGACGTAGGGTCATGTCTTCAACGCACTCAGTCAACCTGTTGACGTAGGGTCATGCCTTCAACCCACTCAGTCAACCTGTTGACGTAGGGTCATGTCTTCAACCTTCTCAGTCAACCTGTTGACGTAGGGTCAAGTCTTCAACGCACTCAGTCAACCTGTTGACGTAGGGTCATGTCTTCAACCTACTCAGTCAACCTGTTGACGTAGGGTCATGTCTTCAACGCACTCAGTCAACCTGTTGACGTAGGGTCATGTCTTCAACCCACTCAGTCAACCTGTTGACGTAGGGTCATGTCTTCAACCTACTCAGTCAACCTGTTGACGTAGGGTCATGTCTTCAACCCACTCAGTCAACCTGTTGACGTAGGGTCATGTCTTCAACCTACTCAGTCAACCTGTTGACGTAGGGTCATGTCTTCAACCTACTCAGTCAACCTGTTGATTTAGGGTCATGTCTTGAGCCTACTCAGTCAACCTGTTGACGTAGGGTAAAGTCTTCAACCTACTCAGTCAACCTGTTGACGTAGGGTCAAGTCTTCAACCTACTCAGTCAACCTGTTGACGTAGGGTCATGTCTTCAACCTACTCAGTCAACCTGTTGACATAGGGTCATGTCTTCAGCCCACTCAGTCAACCTGTTGACGTAGGGTCTAGTCTTCAATCCACTCAGTCAACCTGTTGACGTAGGGTCATGTCTTCCACCCACTCAGTCAACCTGTTGACGTAGGGTGAAGTCTTCCACCCACTCAGTCAAACTGTTGATTTGAATCCCAAATCTCATAATGAACATTTGATTTGAATATTGTACCTGCAACTCAAATCCGCTAAACACCAGACTAGGAATTTGATTGATTGATTTCTTGAATTCCGTAGAAAATAAAATCTTCAGAACCCAATTTATTTTCAATCCTGAGTTTATCTTCGAGCTGCAGATTACAGAAACAGATTGATGAAAACATGAGCTTAAACTTTTGAATCCTGAACTTTTAACACCAGATTCGGGAGTCATTTTATTCATGTTTTGTACACTGCCTAGATATACACGTAGGAATAGACATCAGAATAGCATTGTTTACGGTGTTCCTTAGTTTAGTTTATTTATTTCGATATCCAAAAGACACAAGGTCCACTTACTGGTTCGATAACAAAATATGATTAACAAGTAGATAACAGATAATACAGGGTAGATAATAAACAAAATCTAAAGTAGTTGAAAACATAAGGACATACTGAAAACATGTATTTGATTATATAAAAGATAAATAATTTAAATAAATATAAGGTGTAAAACAAGATCTATTTCCACAAAACTTTCTTAAGCTCACGTTTAAAAGACTCTTTGCAGTTAAATATATCTAATAAGGAATTATTCTAGTTGACATCATTGAAAAAGTTTTGCGAACGAGGAAAAAATGAAAATTTTCTAACGTTAAGCCTATATCTCGGAATATTAAAAACTACATGCCTTCGCAAGCGTCTAGAGGGACAATAACAATTTACTTGTTCTACAAGCTAGGCCGAGTCAACCTCTGAGTGGATACATTTGTGTAGCAACATCAAGTCACAGATTTGTCGACGGATGTACAATGGAGGCAGGTTAAAATGCTTACATAGATCTCCATACTTATCTGAAGAGTAAATAGTTTTCTCTTTCAAACATAAAAATCTTATAAATTTTTGTTGAACATTTTCTGTTAGATTTGATAAATACTTCTGGTTTGGATTCCACACAACAGAACAGTCAGTAAGTCAGTAAGACCAAATGAATCATTCAATACCCATTGTTTTGATCTGGAACAGTAGGTGACCAAGGTTTTATGGTTTAATCTAAACAAGAGCATTCAATGATTAATCATAACACATGTATTTTTCTTTTAATGCCCTTCGTCTGAATGTATATAAATGGTTTAAATCTCTAGGTGACCATAAAATAGTGATGGAAGGTAAAATGCCACCACCAACCGATCTGCTGGCCGATGAAGCTAAACAGCGGGGTCACGTGTGCTTACGTTACTTTATGTTAGCCCCTGGTGGAATAATGATGTGTGAAAATGAAGCTGGCAGAATTGTTGCAACAACCCACGACCCTTTCATTATGAGTATGCCTCAGGTATGGGATTACAGTTTTTTGTGTTTTTCCCAAAGCTTAGCGCAAAGATGCTGCGATACATTTTGGATGATTTTTGATTGAACATTTTTTGCTTTGTCAGTATTTGTCAGCTATTATTCAAGCCAGTCAACTGCTTTAATTTCATTTCTTGACTAAAAAAATAATGATAGATATATACAGAAGAGTGAAAAGAAAAAGTAATTGCGAGAATAAAACCACAAAGAGCTTGATCTAAACAAGATCTGTTTTTTTGCGTGGGGGCTGATTGTGACATTCAAATTAAGAAGAGTAATAAAAATACATTCCCCTATACAATGAAGTAAAAATGTGTGTATTGATGCCTGGAAACGAATGTGACAATCGCCTGTAATTAATTCTAAATTTTGACTCTTTTGTCTTCTCTTTGTAACAGGCTAAAGACGAAGGAAAAGAAATTAAACACGCTTTTCTGGAAACTGTAGGTGAAAAATTGGCAAGCCACTGGAATCATCACAGAGACGAGGTTACAAAACTGAGAGTTTGGAACAGTGCTAATGTCTATGACAAATACAATAGCGACCCTGCTCAAGTTACCGAAGAACGCCTTGCTCTTGGTGATCACAGCCTAATATCTGTAGGAAACAACCCCAATATCTACGTTAGATTTATTTCCAGTGATAATAACAATACTGTATCAGGGCAGAGAATGTTATGCACCATCCTGAAACTCTGTAAAGCTGATAATGATTTTGAAGTAGACAAATCTAAGATTAAAGTCAGTCCTATTGGAATTCGATACATAAAACTGGAACCAGAAATGTCCAAATATGATAACTTTGAAGACGAGATCAGTTTTAAAGTGGAAGTTCCTCTGAGAAACGGTAGCGTATATATCCGCCGATTTGGTCTAGATCTACGGAAGGTTAGAAGACAAACTGTATCATCATCTGCAACCATTTTAGATGAAACATATTTTCCTGAATATGACCAGCACATGTTATCGGAAAGACATTGCTATGTCGGCTGTGGGCCCGTCTCCTGGGCAATGATATTTGGGTATTACGACCGAAGATCTCATGGGAATCCTTCCAAGTATGGAACTCAAGCCCAAGCACTTTGGCGTTGTGGACCAACGGGAAACGAAGCCAATAACAGCTGTATCGCCCCATCACGAAATACCGATACACTAAAGAGGTACACGGAGCATCTCAATGAGATTATGGGTACGTTTTGTATCGGCGATCAGGGTGCCACGCCCCAATGGAAAATGGACGATGTCGTAGATTATTTCAAAGACAGAATGCAAGGTACTAATCCAACGATAGAGGCACATCATGACTGGTTACTCAGCGATGTGGGTCTTTACGAAGATAAATTCCGTGACAGCATGATGAAATTCATTCAGTCTGGTTGGCCCACCGTAGTCGGCATCAGGGTAGAAGGAGTTTTTTCTCAGCACTATCCGGTCGCCAGTCGATTTAAGCAACACACGTCTCACACGAGATCCTGTATACATAAAGCTACACCCAGTGACGATGGTTTAGGCGAAAATGGAAGATCGTGCGGCCAATGGCGTTCAGCTACAGAATATGATATGTATTTACACATGGGATGGGGCGGATCACAAAATGGATGGAGAAAGGCAGGCATGTTTTTCGCAGCAGCGGCTAAATATGATTTACCAAGCACTGTTTGATTTGGCCAATGTACTTTGTTGGATTAAACCATCCAAATTGTTTATTTCAATCATAATCCTTTTCAATTATTTATTTATTCTTTCCCATAATCATTCAGTGGAGAGGGTATAGCTTTTGAAAGCTGGACTGTTCAGTCTGCATTGAGTGGATGTGACGACATATTTATAAAATAATCTTGATTATGCATGGCGTTAAACATTACCGTAGGCTATACCCCCGTTTATTGATTGATGTTTTACGCCTGACTCAAGATTATTTCACTTATATGGCGGCGTTGCCAGGTTTAGTGGGGGAGGAAACCCTCGACCTTCAGCAAACAGCTGGCAGCTCTCCCACAATAGTAGTTTTCTTGGAATAAAGGTAACAAAAAATATATATATCGCCCCCTGGCGGCTATATTGAATATGTAAATGAGATGAAAATGTACGGTGCACAACTAGACCATAGGGTGATGATGTATGTTGAGTTTGATTAAGATTGGACTGATAGTTTTCTTGGAATAAAGGTAACAAGCGAAAGTTTTCTTGGAATAAAGGCAACAAAGAAAAACAACATGGCCCCTTGGCGGCCATATTGAATTTGCAAATGAGATGAAAATGTACGGTGCACAACTAGACCATAAGGCGATAATGTATATTAAGTTTGATTAAGATTGGACAGGTAATTTTCTTGGAATAAAGGTAACAAAGAAAAACAACATCGTCTCCTGGCAGGCCATATTGAAAATATAAATGAGATGAAACTGTACGATGCACAACTAGACCATAGGGTGATGGTGTATGTTAAGTTTGGTGAAAATCGGACTGGTAGTTTTCTTGTAATAAAGGTAACAAAAAAAACATCACCCCCTGGCGGCCATATTGAATATGCAAATGAGATGAAAATGTATAGTACACAACAAGGCTATAGGGAGATAATATGAGCCAGGTTTGGTGAATATCGGACTCGTAGTTTTCTTGGAATAAAGGTATCAAAAATATATCGCCCCCTGGCGGCCATATTGAATATGCAAATGAGATGAAAATGTACGGTGCACAACTAGACCATAGGGTGATGATGTATGTTGAGTTCGATTAAGATTGAACTGATAGTTTTCTTGGAATAAAGGTAACAAGCGAAAGTTTTCTTGGAATAAAGGTAACAAAGAAAAACAACATGGCCCCTTGGCATAATATTGAATATGCAAATGAGATGAAAATGCACGGTGCACAACTAGACCATATGGTGATGATGTATATTAAGTGTGGTGAGAATTGGACTGGTAGTTTTCTTGGAATAAAGGTAACAAAAAAAAAACAATATCGCCCCCTGGTGGCCAAATTGAATATGCAAATGAGATGAAAATGTACGGTGCACATATAGACCATAGGGTGATGATGTATCTTAAGTTTGATTAAGATTGGACAGGCAGTTTTCTTGGAATAAACGTACATGTAACAAGCGAAAAGTTAACGGACGACTGACGACGGACCACGGAAAAGCGATTTGAATAGCCCTCTATCAGAATGATGGCGGGCTAAAAATTTCAGGAAGTTGAAAACCTCAAAAGGCACATCTACACATGATTGTTCTACACACCAAGTTTCATTGAGTTAAGTCTAATAGTTTTCGAGTTCTGCTCTGAAAACAAAATCGGGACAGACGGACAGGATCCCATTTCAATATCCCCCAACCTCTTCCTCCCAAAACTGCATTTGGTGGGGGATAATTAATGACTACATTTAAACTGTGGATGAGGCTTATCTATAGATCAAGTAGGCCAGAACCAGTCTTCTGTTTCATCACTGTGTCTTCTATCACTGTCTATGCAGAACAAAAATGCTTTATTTTATTAATGACTGGCATCACATTCGTAATGTCAGGACAGTAGAGGGATGATATGGTCCTTTCTTTGGAGCCCAGTCAGTGGAGCCAACGAGTAAGAATGTGGCTTCACAGGGCGAACATATTGAAGTAAAAATGTCACTTTGAGTGTGTAGAACACATCCCTAGAGCAGAAGGTCAATAGTGCGTATAGCCTCCTTTAGCTTCCAATCTGCGTCTCATCCCTTCAGTGAGACGTCGGATCAGTTGAAGGGGTAACTGCGTGGATTTGAAGCCGTAGAGCCTCCTGTTAGAAAATCTGCAGGAATTGCAACCGCATTACATCGGTTTTGGCGACAGTTACCCCTTCAACTGTACATTCTCGTATATTTTTCAGACTAGCAGCGATCTTTAAAGCTTATACGCTGTACAACTTCAAAAAAAGAACCGATAATTAAAAAATTTGGTCTTCACGCAAAAAATAACAGCCTTTTGGCAGCTTATGTCACTTTAAGATAACTTTTGAAACAATGTAAGAAAACGTTAAGATTCCAAGTCTGTGGTACATAATAGAAACCCGATAGTGAATTTTGGCGCATCTCACGAGATCACGTTCTCAGTGTGATGGTGCTTCAATAGTAGATACACATCATCAAGGTCACAGTGTTGTAATGATGATAGTGCTTCAATAGTAGATACACATCATCAAGGTCACAGTGTTGTAATGATGATAGTGCTTCAATAGTAGATACACATCATCAATGTCACAGTGTTGTAATGATGATAGTGCTTCAATGGCAGATACACATCATCAATGTCACAGTGTTGTAATGATGATAGTGCTTCAATAGTAGATACACATCATCAAGGTCACAGTGTTGTAATGATGATAGTGCTTCAATAGTAGATACACATCATCAAGGTCACAGTGTTGTAATGATGATAGTGCTTCAATAGTAGATACACATCATCAATGTCACAGTGTTGTAATGATGATAGTGCTTCAATGGCAGATACACATCATCAATGTCACAGTGTTGTAATGATGATAGTGCTTCAATAGTAGATACACATCATCAATGTCACAGTGTTGTAATGATGATAGTGCTTCAATGGTAGATACACATCATCAATGTCACAGTGTTGTAATGATGATAGTGCTTCAATGGTAGATACACATCATCAAGGTCACAGTGTTGTAATGATGATGTGCTTCAATGGCAGATACACATCATCAATGTCACAGTGTTGTAATGATGATAGTGCTTCAATGGCAGATACACATCATCAATGTCACAGTGTTGTAATGATGATAGTGCTTCAATAGCAGATACACATCATCAATGTGACAGTGTTGTAATAATGATAGTGCTTCAATGGTAGATACATATCATCAAGGTCACAGTGTTGTAATGATGATAGTGCTTCAATGGTAGATACACATCATCAATGTCACAGTGTTGTAATGATGATAGTGCTTCAATGGTAGATACACATCATCAATGTCACAGTGTTGTAATGATGATAGTGCTTCAATAGTAGATACACATCATCAATGTCACAGTGTTGTAATGATGATAGTGCTGCAATAGTAGATACACATCATCAATGTCACAGTGTTGTAATGATGATAGTGCTTCAATGGTAGATACACATCATCAAGGTCACAGTGTTGTAATGATGATAGTGCTTCAATGGTAGATACACATCATCAATGTCACAGTGTTGTAATGATGATAGTGCTTCAATAGTAGATACACATCATCAAGGTCACAGTGTTGTAATGATGATAGTGCTTCAATAGTAGATACACATCATCAATGTCACAGTGTTGTAATGATGATAGTGCTTCAATAGTAGATACACATCATCAAGATCACAGTGTTGTAATGATGATAGTGCTTCAATGGTAGATACACATCATCAAGGTCACAGTGTTGTAATGATGATGTGCTTCAATGGCAGATACACATCACCAAGGTCACAGTGTTGTAATGATGATAGTGCTTCAATGGTAGATACACATCATCAAGGTCACAGTGTTGTAATGATGATAGTGCTTCAATGGTAGATACACATCATCAAGGTCGCGGCGTTGTAATGATGATAGTGCTTCAACGGTAGATACACATCATCAAGGTCACAGAGTTGTAATGATGATAGTGCTTCAATGGCAGATACACATCATCAAAGTCACAGTGTTGTAATGATGATAGTGCTTCAATGGCAGATACACAACATCAAGGTCACAGTGTTGTAATGATGATAGTGCTTCAATAGTGGATACACATCATCAAGGTCACAGTGTTGTAATGATGATAGTGCTGCAATGGTAGATACACATTATCAAGGTCACAGTGTTGTCGTGATGATAGTGTTTCAATAGTAGATACACATCATCAAGGTCACGGTGTTGTAATGATGTTAGTGCTTCAATGGTAGATACACATCATCAATGTCACAGTGTTGTAACGATGATAGTGCTTCAATAGTAGATACACATCATCAATGTCACAGCGTTGTAATGATGATAGTGCTTCAATAGTAGATACACATCATCAAGGTCACAGTGTTGTAATGATGATAGTGCTTCAATGGTAGATTCACATCATCAATGTCACAGTGTTGTAATAATGATAGTGCTTCAATGGTAGATACACATCATCAATGTCACAGTGTTGTAATGATGACAGTGCTTCAATGGTAGATACACATCATCAAGGTCACAGAGTTGCAATGATGATAGTGCTTCAACGGTAGATACACATCACCAAGGTCACAGTGTTGTAATGATGATAGTGCTTCAATGGTAGATACACATCATCAAGGTCACAGAGTTGCAATGATGATAGTGCTTCAACGGTAGATACACATCACCAAGGTCACAGTGTTGTAATGATGATAGTGCTTCAATGGTAGATTCACATCATCAATGTCAGTGTTGTAATGATGATAGTGCTTCAATGGTAGATACACATCATCAATGTCACAGTGTTGTAATGATGATAGTGCTTCAATGGTAGATACACATCATCAAGGTCACAGTGTTGTAACAATGATAGTGCTTCAATGGTAGATACACATCATCAATGTCACAGTGTTGTAATAATGATAGTGCTTCAATGGTAGATACACATCATCAAGGTCACACTGTTGTAATGATGATAGTGCTTCAATGGTAGATTCACATCATCAATGTCAGTGTTGTAATGATGATAGTGCTTCAATGGTAGATACACATCATCAATGTCACAGTGTTGTAATGATGATAGTGCTTCAATGGTAGATACACATCATCAATGTCACAGTGTTGTAATAATGATAGTGCTTCAATGGTAGATACACATCATCAATGTCACAGTGTTGTAATGATGATAGTGCTTCAATGGTAGATACACATCACCAAGGTCACAGTGTTGTAATGATGATAGTGCTTCAATGGTAGATACACATCATCAAGGTCACACTGTTGTAATGATGATAGTGCTTCAATGGTAGATACACATCATCAAGGTCACAGTGTTGTAATGATGATAGTGCTTCAATAGTGGATACACATCATCAAGGTCACAGCGTTGTAATGATGATAGTGCTTCATCGGTAGATACACATCATCAATGTCACAGTGTTGTAATGATGATAGTGCATCAATAGTAGATACACATCATCAAGGTCACAGAGTTGTAATGATGATAGTGTTTCAATAGTAGATACACATCATCAAGGTCACAGTGTTGTAATGATGATAGTGCTTCAATGCTAGATACACATCATCAAGGTCACAGTGTTGTAACGATGATAGTGCTTCAATGGTAGATACACAACATCAAGGTCACAGAGTTGTAATGATGATAGTGCTTCAATAGTGGATACACATCATCAAAGTCACAGTGTTGTAACGATGATGTGTTTCAATGGTAGATACACATCATCAAGGTCACAGTGTTGTAATGATGATAGTGCTTCAATGGCAGATACACATCACCAAGGTCACAGTGTTGCAATGACGATAGTGCTTCAATGGTAGATACACATCATCAAGGTCACCGTGTTGTAATGATGATAGTGCTTCAATGGTAGATACACATCATCAAGGTCACAGTGTTGTAATGATGATAGTGCTTCAACGGTAGATACACATCATCAAGGTCACAGTGTTGTAATGATGATAGTGCTTCAATAGTAGATACACATCACCAAGGTCACAGTGTTGTAATGATGATAGTGCTCCAATGGCAGATACACATCATCAAGGTCACAGAGTTGTAATGATGACAGTGCTTCAATGGTAGATACACATTATCAAGTTCACAGTGTTGTAATGATGGTAGTGCTTCAATGGCAGATACACATCATCAAGGTCACAGTGTTGTAATGATGATAGTGCTTCAATAGTAGATACACATCATCAAGGTCACAGTGTTGTAACGATGATAGTGCTTCAATAGTAGATACACATCATCAAGGTCACAGAGTTGTAATGATGATAGTGCTTCAATGGTAGATACACATCATCAAGGCCATAGAGTTGTAATGATGATAGTGCTTCAATGGTAGATACACATCATCAAGGTCACAGTGTTGTAATGATGACAGTGCTTCAATGGTAGATACACATCATCAATGTCACAGTGTTGTAATGATGATAGTGCTTCAATGGTAGATACACATCATCAAGGTCACAGTGTTGTAATGATGATAGTGCTTCAATGGTAGATACACATCATCAAGGTCACAGCGTTGTAATGATGATAGTGCTTCAATGGTAGATACACATCATCAATGTCACAGTGTTGTAATAATGATAGTGCTTCAATGGTAGATACACATCATCAATGTCACAGTGTTGTAATAATGATAGTGCTTCAATGGTAGATACACATCATCAAGGTCACAGTGTTGTAACGATGATAGTGCTTCAATGGTAGATACACATCATCAAGGTCACAGTGTTGTAATGATGATAGTGCTTCAATGGTAGATACACATCATCAAGGTCACAGTGTTTAATGATGATAGTGCTTCAATGGTAGATACACATCATCAATGTCACAGTGTTGTAATAATGATAGTGCTTCAATGGTAGATACACATCATCAATGTCACAGTGTTGTAATAATGATAGTGCTTCAATGGTAGATACACATCATCAAGGTCACAGTGTTGTAACGATGATAGTGCTTCAATGGTAGATACACATCATCAAGGTCACAGTGTTGTAATGATGATAGTGCTTCAATGGTAGATACACATCATCAAGGTCACAGTGTTGTAATGATGATAGTGCTTCAATGGTAGATACACATCATCAAGGTCACAGTGTTGTAATGATGATAGTGCTTCAATGGTAGATACACATCATCAAGGTCACAGTGTTGTAATGATGATAGTGCTTCAATGGTAGATACACATCATCAAGGTCACAGTGTTGTAATGATGATAGTGCTTCAATGGTAGATACACATCATCAAGGTCACAGTGTTGTAATGATGATAGTGCTTCAATGGTAGATACACATCATCAAGGTCACACCGCCCCTTCAAACACAACCCCAACAATAGACTGCAAGTATTTGGGAAAATTTGGTTTGAAGCTTATTTTCAAACTATCTTTATTTCAACTCAAAATTTGGAATATAGGAGAATATTTGGAATATTATACTGAGTACAATACATGATTTCTAATTGAAATGGGCATGAGCTGTCATATTATTCAAACAGGAGAACATTTTAAGCCAAGTGATAAAAGAAAATATATAGAGAGTGAAAGAGCATTCAAAAACTTAGATTCATTTTCAGCTAGGCATTTACATTTTTAACACTGCATTAATGTACATTGTGGAGATTGATATCACATAGGGACAACTGATTGACTTTTTCTTAAATAGCTAGCCAACAGTACCTGGTTTTATTTTAAAATTATCCACATTTTGGTAGCTCATGCCATTTTAAAGTGTTAATCTCCATTTTTTTAAAATGTCCTCTGCTTTCTCTAATGTGGAATCTTCCTACAAATCAAAAAAAGAACATAAAACAAATAAAGTTAAAGTGTTCTGGTAGCTCAGAACTTCATCTGGTTGATTCAAATGATAAGCTTTATTTATATTAAGGAGTGTCTGAGCCACTACGTGATGTAGGTACTGATAAGGTTTATTGAGAGTGACTGAGCCACTACAAGATGTAGGTACAGCCAAGGTTTATTGAGAGTGACTGAGCCACTACAAGATGTAGGTACAGCCAAGGTTTATTGAGAGTGACTGAGCCACTACAAGATGTAGGTACAGATAAGGTTTATTGAGAGTGACTGAGCCACTACAGGATGTAGGTACAGATATGGTTTATTGAGAGTGACTGAGCCACCACAAGATGTAGGTACAGATAAGGTTTATTGAGAGTGACTGAGCCACTACAAGATGTAGGTACAGATATGGTTTATTGAGAGTGACTGAGCCACCACAAGATGTAGGTACTGATAAGGTTTATTGAGGGTGACTGAGCCACTACAAGATGTAGGTACAGATATGGTTTATTAAGAGTGACTGAGACACTACAAGATGTAGGTACAGATAAGGTTTATTGAGAGTGACTGAGGCACTACAAGATGTAGGTACAGATAAGGTTTATTGAGAGTGACTGAGCCACTGCAAGATGTAGGTACAGATAAGGTTTATTGAAGGTGACTGAGCTACTACAAGATGTAGGTACTGATAAGGTTTATTGTAGTGACTGAGGCACTACAAGATGTAGGTACAGATATGGTTTATTGAGAGTGACTGAGCCACCACAAGATGTAGGTACTGATAAGGTTTATTGAGGGTGACTGAGCCACTACAAGATGTAGGTACAGATATGGTTTATTAAGAGTGACTGAGACACTACAAGATGTAGGTACAGATAAGGTTTATTGAGAGTGACTGAGGCACTACAAGATGTAGGTACAGATAAGGTTTATTGAGAGTGACTGAGCCACTGCAAGATGTAGGTACAGATAAGGTTTATTGAAGGTGACTGAGCTACTACAAGATGTAGGTACTGATAAGGTTTATTGAGAGTGACTGAGCCACTACAAGGTGTAGGTACAAATAAGGTTTATTGAGTCACTACAAGATGTAGGTACAGATAAGGTTTATTGAAGGTGACTGAGCTACTACAAGATGTAAGTACTGATAAGGTTTATTGAGAGTGACTGAGGCACTACAAGATGTAGGTACAGATATGGTTTATTGAGAGTGACTGAGCCACCACAAGATGTAGGTACTGATAAGGTTTATTGAGGGTGACTGAGCCACTACAAGATGTAGGTACAGATATGGTTTATTAAGAGTGACTGAGACACTACAAGATGTAGGTACAGATAAGGTTTATTGAGAGTGACTGAGGCACTACAAGATGTAGGTACAGATAAGGTTTATTGAGAGTGACTGAGCCACTGCAAGATGTAGGTACAGATAAGGTTTATTGAAGGTGACTGAGCTACTACAAGATGTAGGTACTGATAAGGTTTATTGAGAGTGACTGAGCCACTACAAGGTGTAGGTACAAATAAGGTTTATTGAGCCACTACAAGATGTAGGTACAGATAAGGTTTATTGAGAGTGACTGAGCTACTACAAGATGTAGGTACAGATATGGTTTATTGAGAGTGACTGAGCTACTACAAGATGTAGGTACTGATAAGGTTTATTGAGAGTGACTGAGCCACTATAAGATGTAGGTACAGATAAGGTTTATTGAGAGTGACTGAGCCACTATAAGATGTAGGTACAGATAAGGTTTATTGAGCCACTACAAGATGTAGGTACAGATAAGGTTTATTGAGAGTGACTGAGCCACTACAAGGTGTAGGTACAAATAAGGTTTATTGAGAGTGACTGAGCCACTACAGAATGTAGGTACAGATAAGAATTATTGAGAGTGACTGAGCCACTACAAGATGTAGGTACTGATAAGGTTTATTGAGAGTGACTGAGCCACTACAGGATGTAGGTACAGATAAGGTTTATTGAGAGTGACTGAGCCACTACAAGATGTAGGTACAGATAAGGTTTATTGAGAGTGACTGAGCTACTACAAGATGTAGGTACTGATAAGGTTTATTGAGAGTGACTGAGCCACTACAGGATGTAGGTACAGATAAGGTTTATTGAGAGTGACTGAGCCACCACAAGATGTAGGTACAGATAAGGTTTATTGAGAGTGACTGAGCCACTATAAGATGTAGGTACAAATAAGGTTTATTGAGCCACTACAAGATGTAGGTACAGATAAGGTTTATTGAGAGTGACTGAGCTACTACAAGATGTAGGTACAGATATGGTTTATTGAGAGTGACTGAGCCACTACAGGATGTAGGTACAGATAAGGTTTATTGAGAGTGACTGAGCCACCACAAGATGTAGGTACAGATAAGGTTTATTGAGAGTGACTGAGCCACTACAAGATGTAGGTACTGATAAGGTTTATTGAGAGTGACTGAGCCACTACAGGATGTAGGTACAGATAAGGTTTATTGAGAGTGACTGAGTCACTACAAGATGTAGGTACAGATAAGGTTTATTGAGAGTGACTGAGCCACCACAAGATGTAGGTACTGATAAGGTTTATTGAGAGTGACTGAGCCACTACAAGATGTAGGTACAGATTAGGTTTATTGAGAGTGACTGAGCCACTACAAGATGTAGGTACTGATAAGGTTTATTGAGAGTGACTGAGCTACTACAAGATGTAGGTACTGATAAGCTATATTGAGAGTGACTGAGCCACTACAAGATGTAGGTACTGATATGGTTTATTAAGAGTGATTGAGCCACTACAGGATGTAGGTACTGATAAGCTTTATTGAGAGTGACTGAGCCTCTACAAGATGTAGGTACTGATATGGTTTATTAAGAGTGATTGAGCCACTACAGGATGTAGGTACCGATAAGCTTTATTGAGAGTGACTGAGCCACTACAAGGTGTAGGTACTGATAAGGTTTATTGAGAATGACTGAGCCACTACAAGGTGTAGGTACTGATAAGGTTTATTGAGAGTGACTGAGCCACCACAACATGTAGGTACAGATAAGGTTTATTGAGAGTGACTGAGCCACTGCAAGATGTAGGTACAGATAAGGTTTATTGAAGGTGACTGAGCTACTACAAGATGTAGGTACTGATAAGGTTTATTGTAGTGACTGAGGCACTACAAGATGTAGGTACAGATATGGTTTATTGAGAGTGACTGAGCCACCACAAGATGTAGGTACTGATAAGGTTTATTGAGGGTGACTGAGCCACTACAAGATGTAGGTACAGATATGGTTTATTAAGAGTGACTGAGACACTACAAGATGTAGGTACAGATAAGGTTTATTGAGAGTGACTGAGGCACTACAAGATGTAGGTACAGATAAGGTTTATTGAGAGTGACTGAGCCACTGCAAGATGTAGGTACAGATAAGGTTTATTGAAGGTGACTGAGCTACTACAAGATGTAGGTACTGATAAGGTTTATTGAGAGTGACTGAGCCACTACAAGGTGTAGGTACAAATAAGGTTTATTGAGTCACTACAAGATGTAGGTACAGATAAGGTTTATTGAAGGTGACTGAGCTACTACAAGATGTAAGTACTGATAAGGTTTATTGAGAGTGACTGAGGCACTACAAGATGTAGGTACAGATATGGTTTATTGAGAGTGACTGAGCCACCACAAGATGTAGGTACTGATAAGGTTTATTGAGGGTGACTGAGCCACTACAAGATGTAGGTACAGATATGGTTTATTAAGAGTGACTGAGACACTACAAGATGTAGGTACAGATAAGGTTTATTGAGAGTGACTGAGGCACTACAAGATGTAGGTACAGATAAGGTTTATTGAGAGTGACTGAGCCACTGCAAGATGTAGGTACAGATAAGGTTTATTGAAGGTGACTGAGCTACTACAAGATGTAGGTACTGATAAGGTTTATTGAGAGTGACTGAGCCACTACAAGGTGTAGGTACAAATAAGGTTTATTGAGCCACTACAAGATGTAGGTACAGATAAGGTTTATTGAGAGTGACTGAGCTACTACAAGATGTAGGTACAGATATGGTTTATTGAGAGTGACTGAGCTACTACAAGATGTAGGTACTGATAAGGTTTATTGAGAGTGACTGAGCCACTATAAGATGTAGGTACAGATAAGGTTTATTGAGAGTGACTGAGCCACTATAAGATGTAGGTACAGATAAGGTTTATTGAGCCACTACAAGATGTAGGTACAGATAAGGTTTATTGAGAGTGACTGAGCCACTACAAGGTGTAGGTACAAATAAGGTTTATTGAGAGTGACTGAGCCACTACAGGATGTAGGTACAGATAAGAATTATTGAGAGTGACTGAGCCACTACAAGATGTAGGTACTGATAAGGTTTATTGAGAGTGACTGAGCCACTACAGGATGTAGGTACAGATAAGGTTTATTGAGAGTGACTGAGCCACTACAAGATGTAGGTACAGATAAGGTTTATTGAGAGTGACTGAGCTACTACAAGATGTAGGTACTGATAAGGTTTATTGAGAGTGACTGAGCCACTACAGGATGTAGGTACAGATAAGGTTTATTGAGAGTGACTGAGCCACCACAAGATGTAGGTACAGATAAGGTTTATTGAGAGTGACTGAGCCACTATAAGATGTAGGTACAAATAAGGTTTATTGAGCCACTACAAGATGTAGGTACAGATAAGGTTTATTGAGAGTGACTGAGCTACTACAAGATGTAGGTACAGATATGGTTTATTGAGAGTGACTGAGCCACTACAGGATGTAGGTACAGATAAGGTTTATTGAGAGTGACTGAGCCACCACAAGATGTAGGTACAGATAAGGTTTATTGAGAGTGACTGAACCACTACAAGATGTAGGTACTGATAAGGTTTATTGAGAGTGACTGAGCCACTACAGGATGTAGGTACAGATAAGGTTTATTGAGAGTGACTGAGTCACTACAAGATGTAGGTACAGATAAGGTTTATTGAGAGTGACTGAGCCACCACAAGATGTAGGTACTGATAAGGTTTATTGAGAGTGACTGAGCCACTACAAGATGTAGGTACTGATATGGTTTATTAAGAGTGATTGAGCCACTACAGGATGTAGGTACCGATAAGCTTTATTGAGAGTGACTGAGCCACTACAAGGTGTAGGTACTGATAAGGTTTATTGAGAATGACTGAGCCACTATAAGGTGTAGGTACTGATAAGGTTTTATTTGAGAGTGACTGAGCCACCACAACATGTAGGTACAGATATGGTTTATTGAGAGTGGCTGAGCCACTACAAGGTGTAGGTACAGATATGGTTTATTGTGAGTGACTGAGCCAATACAAGATGTAGGTACAGATAAGGTTTATTGAGAGTGACTGAGCTACTACAAGATGTAGGTACAGATAAGGTTTATTGAGAGTGACTGAGCTACTACAAGATGTAGGTACAGATATGGTTTATTGAGGGTGACTGAGCCACTACAAGATGTAGGTACTGATAAGGTTTATTGAGAGTGACTGAGCCACTACAAGATGTAGGTACTGATAAGGTTTATTGAGAGTGACTGAGCCACTACAAGATGTAGGTACTGATATGGTTTAAGAGTGACTGAGCCACTACAAGATGTAGGTACTGATAAGGTTTATTGAGAGTGACTGAGGCACTACAAGATGTAGGTACAGATAAGGTTTATTAAGAGTGACTGAGCCACTACAAGGTGTAGGTACAGATAAGGTTTATTGAGAGTGACTGAGCCACTACAAGATGTAGGTACAGATAAGGTTTATTGAGAGTGACTGAGCCACTACAAGATGTAGGTACTGATAAGGTTTATTGAGAGTGACTGAGCCACTACAAGATGTAGGTACAGATATGGTTTATTGAGAGTGACTGAACTACCACAAGATGTAGGTACAGATAAGGTTTATTGAGAGTGACTGAGCTACCACAAGATGTAGGTACTGATAAGGTTTATTGAGGGTGACTGAGCCACTACAAGATGTAGGTACTGATAAGGTTTATTGAGAGTGACTGAGCCACTACAAGATCTAGGTACAGATAAGGTTTATTGAGAGTGACTGAGCCACTACAAGATGTAGGTACTGATAAGGTTTATTGAGGGTGACTGAGCGACTACAAGATGTAGGTACTGATAAGGTTTATTGAGAGTGACTGAGCCACTACAAGATCTAGGTACAGATAAGGTTTATTGAGGGTGACTGAGCCACTACAAGATGTAGGTACTGATAAGGTTTATTGAGAGTGACTGAGCCACTACAAGATGTAGGTACTGATAAGGTTTATTGAGAGTGACTGAGCCACTACAAGATGTAGGTACTGATAAGGTTTATTGAGAGTGACTGAGCCACTACAAGATGTAGGTACTGATAAGGTTTATTGAGAGTGACTGAGCCACTACAAGATGTAGGTACTGGTAAGGTTTATTGAGAGTGACTGAGCCACTACAAGATGTAGGTACTGGTAAGGTTTATTGAGAGTGACTGAGCCACTACAAGATGTAGGTACAGATATGGTTTATTGAGAGTGACTGAGCCACTACAAGATGTAGGTACAGATAAGGTTTATTGAGGGTGACTGAGCCACTACAAGATGTAGCTACAGATAAGGTTTATTGAGGGTGACTGAGCCACTACAAGATGTAGGTACAGATAAGGTTTATTGAGGGTGACTGAGCCACTACAAGATGTAGGTACTGATAAGGTTTATTGAGAGTGACTGAGCTACTACAAGATGTAGGTACAGATAAGGTTTATTGAGGGTGACTGAGCCACTACAAGATGTAGGTACTGATAAGTTTTATTAAGAGTGACTGAGCCACTACAAGATGTAGGTACAGATAAGGTTTATTGAGAGTGACTGAGCCACTACAAGATGTAGGTACAGATATGGTTTATTGAGAGTGACTGATCCACTACAAGATGTAGGTACAGATATGGTTTATTGGGGGTGACTGAGCCACTACAAGATGTAGGTACAGATAAGTTTTTTTAAGAGTGACTGAGCCACTACAAGATGTAGGTACAGATAAGTTTTATTAAGAGTGACTGAGCCACTACAAGATGTAAGTACAGATAAGGTTTATTGAGAGTGACTGAGCCACTACAAGATGTAGGTACAGGTAAGGTTTAATGAGAGTGACTGAGCCACTACAAGATGTAGGTACAGGTAAGGTTTATTGAGAGTGACTGAGCCACTACAAGATGTAGGTACTGGTAAGGTTTAATGAGAGTGACTGAGCCACTACAAGATGTAGGTACAGATATGGTTTATTGGGGGTGACTGAGCCACTACAAGATGTAGGTACAGATAAGTTTTTTTAAGAGTGACTGAGCCACTACAAGATGTAGGTACAGATAAGTTTTATTAAGAGTGACTGAGCCACTACAGGATGTAGGTACTGATATGGTTTATTGAGAGTGACTGAGCCACTACAAGATGTAGGTACAGGTAAGGTTTAATGAGAGTGACTGAGCCACTACAGGATGTAGGTACAGGTAAGGTTTATTGAGAGTGACTGAGCCACTACAAGATGTAGGTACAGGTAAGGTTTAATGAGAGTGACTGAGCCACTACAGGATGTAGGTACTGATATGGTTTATTGAGAGTGACTGAGCCACTACAAGATGTAGGTACAGGTAAGGTTTAATGAGAGTGACTGAGCCACTACAGGATGTAGGTACAGGTAAGGTTTATTGAGAGTGACTGAGCCACTACAAGATGTAGGTACAGGTAAGGTTTATTGAGAGTGACTGAGCCACTACAAGATGTAGGTACAGGTAAGGTTTAATGAGAGTGACTGAGCCACTACAGGATGTAGGTACAGGTAAGGTTTATTGAGAGTGACTGAGCCACTACAAGATGTAGGTACAGGTAAGGTTTATTGAGAGTGACTGAGCCACTACAAGATGTAAGTACAGGTAAGGTTTATTGAGAGTGACTGAGCCACTACAAGATGTAGGTACAGGTAAGGTTTAATGAGAGTGACTGAGCCACTACAGGATGTAGGTACAGGTAAGGTTTATTGAGAGTGACTGAGCCACTACAAGATGTAGGTACAGGTAAGGTTTATTGAGAGTGACTGAGCCACTACAAGATGTAGGTACAGGTAAGGTTTAATGAGAGTGACTGAGCCACTACAAGATGTAGGTACAGGTAAGGTTTATTGAGAGTGACTGAGCCACTACAAGATGTAGGTACAGATAAGGTTTATTGAGAGTGACTGAGCCACTACAAGATGTAGGTACTGATAAGGTTTATTGAGAGTGACTGAGCCACTACAAGATGTAGGTACAGATATGGTTTATTGAGAGTGACTGAACTACCACAAGATGTAGGTACAGATAAGGTTTATTGAGAGTGACTGAGCTACCACAAGATGTAGGTACTGATAAGGTTTATTGAGGGTGACTGAGCCACTACAAGATGTAGGTACTGATAAGGTTTATTGAGAGTGACTGAGCCACTACAAGATCTAGGTACAGATAAGGTTTATTGAGAGTGACTGAGCCACTACAAGATGTAGGTACTGATAAGGTTTATTGAGGGTGACTGAGCCACTACAAGATGTAGGTACTGATAAGGTTTATTGAGAGTGACTGAGCCACTACAAGATCTAGGTACAGATAAGGTTTATTGAGGGTGACTGAGCCACTACAAGATGTAGGTACTGATAAGGTTTATTGAGAGTGACTGAGCCACTACAAGATGTAGGTACTGATAAGGTTTATTGAGAGTGACTGAGCCACTACAAGATGTAGGTACTGATAAGGTTTATTGAGAGTGACTGAGCCACTACAAGATGTAGGTACTGATAAGGTTTATTGAGAGTGACTGAGCCACTACAAGATGTAGGTACTGGTAAGGTTTATTGAGAGTGACTGAGCCACTACAAGATGTAGGTACTGGTAAGGTTTATTGAGAGTGACTGAGCCACTACAAGATGTAGGTACAGATATGGTTTATTGAGAGTGACTGAGCCACTACAAGATGTAGGTACAGATAAGGTTTATTGAGGGTGACTGAGCCACTACAAGATGTAGCTACAGATAAGGTTTATTGAGGGTGACTGAGCCACTACAAGATGTAGGTACAGATAAGGTTTATTGAGGGTGACTGAGTCACTACAAGATGTAGGTACTGATAAGGTTTATTGAGAGTGACTGAGCTACTACAAGATGTAGGTACAGATAAGGTTTATTGAGGGTGACTGAGCCACTACAAGATGTAGGTACAGATATGGTTTATTGAGAGTGACTGAGCCACTACAAGATGTAGGTACAGATAAGGTTTATTGAGAGTGACTGAGCCACTACAAGATGTAGGTACAGATATGGTTTATTAAGAGTGACTGATCCACTACAAGATGTAGGTACAGATATGGTTTATTGGGGGTGACTGAGCCACTACAAGATGTAGGTACAGATAAGTTTTTTTAAGAGTGACTGAGCCACTACAAGATGTAGGTACAGATAAGTTTTATTAAGAGTGACTGAGCCACTACAAGATGTAAGTACAGATAAGGTTTATTGAGAGTGACTGAGCCACTACAAGATGTAGGTACAGGTAAGGTTTAATGAGAGTGACTGAGCCACTACAAGATGTAGGTACAGGTAAGGTTTATTGAGAGTGACTGAGCCACTACAAGATGTAGGTACTGGTAAGGTTTAATGAGAGTGACTGAGCCACTACAAGATGTAGGTACAGAAATGGTTTATTGGGGGTGACTGAGCCACTACAAGATGTAGGTACAGATAAGTTTTTTTAAGAGTGACTGAGCCACTACAAGATGTAGGTACAGATAAGTTTTATTAAGAGTGACTGAGCCACTACAGGATGTAGGTACTGATATGGTTTATTGAGAGTGACTGAGCCACTACAAGATGTAGGTACAGGTAAGGTTTAATGAGAGTGACTGAGCCACTACAGGATGTAGGTACAGGTAAGGTTTATTGAGAGTGACTGAGCCACTACAAGATGTAGGTACAGGTAAGGTTTAATGAGAGTGACTGAGCCACTACAGGATGTAGGTACTGATATGGTTTATTGAGAGTGACTGAGCCACTACAAGATGTAGGTACAGGTAAGGTTTAATGAGAGTGACTGAGCCACTACAGGATGTAGGTACAGGTAAGGTTTATTGAGAGTGACTGAGCCACTACAAGATGTAGGTACAGGTAAGGTTTATTGAGAGTGACTGAGCCACTACAAGATGTAGGTACAGGTAAGGTTTAATGAGAGTGACTGAGCCACTACAGGATGTAGGTACAGGTAAGGTTTATTGAGAGTGACTGAGCCACTACAAGATGTAGGTACAGGTAAGGTTTATTGAGAGTGACTGAGCCACTACAAGATGTAAGTACAGGTAAGGTTTATTGAGAGTGACTGAGCCACTACAAGATGTAGGTACAGGTAAGGTTTAATGAGAGTGACTGAGCCACTACAGGATGTAGGTACAGGTAAGGTTTATTGAGAGTGACTGAGCCACTACAAGATGTAGGTACAGGTAAGGTTTATTGAGAGTGACTGAGCCACTACAAGATGTAGGTACAGGTAAGGTTTAATGAGAGTGACTGAGCCACTACAAGATGTAGGTACAGGTAAGGTTTATTGAGAGTGACTGAGCCACTACAAGATGTAAGTACAGATAAGGTTTATTGAGAGTGACTGAGCCACTACAAGATGTAGGTACTGATATGGTTTATTGAGAGTGACTGATCCACTACAAGATGTAGGTACAGGTAAGGTTTAATGAGAGTGACTGAGCCACTACAGGATGTAGGTACTGATATGGTTTATTGAGGGTGACTGAGTGACATTCAAACACATTTCCTACAAGGATAGCACTTTGATTTTAACATCCCCTATAGCCATACGTTCATCCCAACTAGTGACAAAGTAGAGAAAATCTGTGAAGAGGTAAGGATCAATCTGATTTCCTATGTTTCAATTAAGTTAAAAAAATAAAACCATTAAATGTCTTACTTTTATGAAGCAAAACCTGATGAAATTTTCTCCGAGATTCTTATGTTCCTTGGAATAAAATGCAGATGGAGGGATTGCACTTAATTTCTGGAATAGAATCAAGACAAATGGTACAAAAATTGTAAAGAGTTTGAGTCATTAAAATTGACAATACTTTGAGATTATTGATTAAATTGAGAAGTATGAATCAGAAAAAATATCATCTTAAAACGTAACCAAAGAAATTACGTAACGTAAAATATGTTTTCAAAGAGGAAGTATTTATGTACTACAACATTCTGCTAGGTTGACTGTGTTCAATTCAGCTTATAACAAGAGACTCCATTAACATAACAGTGAATACAAATATACAAATTAATAATGACAGCAGCCTTGGAATAATAAAAATAAAATCTCACTTTTTCTCGAGTCATCCAACGGACAAATTGAAAATCTTGAGGATCATTCGTCCCATCATCAGGTATTTTGACATCTGCATTGAAATCAACCAAATGAACTTGTATTCATTCTTGTGAAAAAAGGCAGAAAACCCTATCATTTCTATGTCAGGTAGGCCTAAATGTATATTGAGTCTAACTGGATGCTTTAGTGGAAGTTTTTAGATCAACAATCAAGCCTAATTGGATGTTTTAGTGGGATTTTTTAGTGGGATTTTTTAGATCAACAATCAAGCCTACATTTAATTGGATGTTTTAGTGGAAGTTTTTAGATCAACAATCGAGTCTAACTGGATGTTTAAGTGGGATTTAGATCAACAATCAAGCCTAATTGAATGTTTTAGTGGGATTTTTTAGATCAACAATCGAGTCTAACTGGATGTTTTAGTGGGATTTTTTAGATCAACAATCGAGTATAACTGGATGTTTTAGTGGAAGTTTTTAGATCAACAATCGAATCTAACTGGATGTTTTAGTGGGATTTTTTAGATCAACAATCAAGCCTAATTGGATGTTTTAGTGGGATTTTTTAGATCAACAATCGAGTCTAACTGGATGTTTTAGTGGAAGTTTTTAGATCAACAATCGAATCTAACTGGATGTTTTAGTGGGATTTTTTAGATCAACAATCAAGCCTAATTGGATGTTTTAGTGGAAGTTTTTAGATCAACATTTAAGTCTAACTGGATGTTTAATGTGGAAGTTTTTAGATCAACAATCGAATCTAACTGGATGTTTAAGTGGAATTTTTTAGATCAACATTCGAGTCTAACTGGATGTTTTAGTGGAAGTTTTTAGATCAACAATCGAGTCTAATTGGATGTTTTAGTGGAAGCTTTTAGATCAACAATCAAGCCTAATTGGATGTTTTAGTGGGATTTTTTAGATCAACATTCGAGACCAACTGGATGTTTTAGTGGAAGTTTTTAGATCAACAATCGAGTCTAATTGGATGTTTTGGTGGAAGCTTTTAGATCAACAATCAAGCCTAATTGGATGTTTTAGTGGGATTTTTTAGATCAACAATCGAGTCTAACTGGATGTTTTAGTGGGATTTTTTAGATCAACAATTGAGTCTAACTGGATGTTTTAGTGGGATTTTTTAGATCAACATTCGAGTCTAACTAGATGTTTTAGTGGGATTTTTTAGATCAACATTCAAGTCTAAGTGGATGTTTTAGTGGAAGTTTTTAGATCAACAATCGAGTCTAACTGGATGTTTTAGTGGGATTTTTTAGATCAACATTCGAGTCTAACTGGATGTTTTAGTGGGATTTTTTAGATCAACAATCGAGTCTAACTGGATGTTTTAGTGGGATTTTTTAGATCAACAATCGAGTCTAACCAGATGTTTTAGTGGAGGTTTTTAGATCAACATTCAAGTCTAACTGGATGTTTTAGTGGAAGTTTTTAGATCAACAATCGAGTATAACTGGATGTTTTAGTGGAAGTGTTTAGATCAACAATCAAGCCTAATTGGATGTTTTGGAAGATATACATCCCCACATGGTATACCCAACCACATTTCAACAAGATACAGTATGAATAATGGGGGGATAATAAATTAATAACTAATCATCCAGGGAAACATTCAGATGTTGCAGTCCCCATTTTGGGCTTTATCTCAACATACCTAATTGTGTATAGTCAGCCATCACAAAGTACCCCCCTTCAGGTTCTGTAGGCGACATTCCAAGATCTTCAAGTACCTGGACGATACGGTTACGTTTAGGTCTCAGATCTTTTGCCAAGGAAACAAGGTAACACTCATCACTTCCTAATCTAGACATCTCTTTCTCCAAACTTTCAGCCACAGCTTCCTTTAATCACAAAGACAAGAAAGATATCAGTTTTACCAGAAGTCTATGAATGGGGAAGTGTGAAAGGTCTCATTATACCATATATGGCACTGGCACCTTATAATACATTATGGGACGTTTATGCGTGGTAGATTTTAAAATTGTCTGCCCAATTTCAAATCAGTAAATAAATTCACTCTCCACTTTAATACTGGACTATCATATCTATCGGCAATCCCAGTATAAGCCACAGTTCGGAGAATGCATTGGTTCATGTACATGTAAAAGCCTTACCGAGCATGCGGCTCTGATATTAAAATTTCGACTTAAATCGGTCGAAACAAGGCTCCTATTCTCATTTTCAACTATATGAAGTTCTTCAGAAACTTTTCTTTACATTTAAAACATTCGCCATCTTTTTTCTTATGCATCCCATAATAGTTCATTATTACGAGGAAGAGAAAAAAGGCCAGGGTTTCTGACTAAGACGGACAGAGTGCAAAACTATGGAGATAGAATAAAGCCCATAGTGAGAAAAATGTCTGGACTGACGGACAGAGTGCAAACCTATGGAGATAGAATAAACCCCACAGTGACAAATATGTCTGGACTGACAAACAGAGTGCAAACCTATGGAGATAGAATAAACCCCACAGTGACAAATATGTCTGGACTGACGGACAGAGTGCAAACCTATGGAGACAGAATAAACCCCACAGTGAGAAAAATGTCTGGACTGACAAACAGAGTGCAAACCTATTGAGACAGAATAAACCCCACTGTGAGAAAAATGTCTGGACTGACGCACAGAGTGCAAACCTATGGGGATAGAATAAACCCCACAGTGAGAAAAATGTCTGGACTGACGGACAGAGTGCAAACCTATGGAGACAGAATAAACCCTACAGTGAGAAAAATGTCTGGACTGACGCACAGAGTGCAAACCTATGGAGACAGAATAAACCCCACAGTGAGAAAAATGTCTGGACTGACGGACAGACGGTAAGTATATATATTATTTGGTGGTAAGTAATTAGCACCATACAAGCGTGAAATATTCAACCACTGTGATTTTCAGTTTCTTTGGTCAAAGTAAATTTGACAGTGTACATCCCTGGCATACTAGGATATTCACTATAAGTAATGAAGCTGTCAGTAAAAAGTAGCAGAAACATAGCCTGGACAAAAAAATAACATATACATTTCAAAGGGCCATAACTCTGCAACAGAATCGTATAACGCAAAATAAACATGACAGTGCACATCTTTTGTATACTAGGAAAATTCACTGTGAGTATCAATGCTGTCAGTTGAATAGTAAGGAAGATGCACCCCCGACAAAAATTTAACGTAAAAATTTCAAAGGGCCATAACTCTGCAACAGAATTGTATAAAGCGGAATAAACATGACAGTGCACATCTTTTGTATACTAGGAAAATTTGCTGTGAGTATCGATGCTGTCAGTTGAATAGTGTAGTAGAGAGTCAAATAACAATCAGAGTACACTGTTGAACTTTATTAAGGGGCTTTCACAATTGAGACTTTCGCCGCACGATCAAAATACTGAAATCGATCGCACGGTGGAGATACAATTTTTCAGGCTGCAGTAGAATCAGAAAAATTACAGCAAGAAAATAACCCATTTTACGATTGGCTGGGGCATCGTAAGGGCGTGGCAAGGTTCCCGGACGTTTTAATCCACGAATCTCTTGCTGCGAACCGCACAAAGTGGCACAAGCAAGCACATCTAGCGTACGTGATCCGTGAAACAGTTGTGCGGAGGTGCTATGTGATTGGTTGGAACGTGCGGCGTGCCGCAAGATGCATCAAGAGTCATTGTTTTTCGCCGCGCACCAATGAGCGGGCGCCTTACGACGTTTTGTCAAATCGTGCGGCGATTTTGGGCTTCGCAGACGCGATTGCGTTAGAAAAACGTTAGAAAAAGAACGTCAATCCATTGAGCACCCCAAAATATATACCTGTAGCACACCTGAGGGTATTTTTCGTACGGTGAACGCAAGGCGGTGCAAGACCGAGACGGCGAATTGTTCAACGGTATACGACTGCCGCAAGGTTGGCGGAACAAGAAATTTCACCATACGGAGCATTTTAAGACACCAAAAAATCATGCAACAACCGCCCGTCAAGATACAACGGTTTACGGTGAACGTACTAGCGCCCGCACCGATCAGAGGTAAAAAAAAAATTTGCACGGCGGAAAATTGGATTCCATGTGGACACCAAACTTTTCTGCGGCTCTTGCGGCACAAAAATTTCACGCGATAAGGTGCGGTTGCCCGCAAGGAAGGCTGCGGTCCATCGTACAGAAGGCCAAAATTCGTGACCGCAAGAGCCGTACCCCGCCGTATCTCAATTGTGAACTGCCCTTTACGCGATAAGAAAGAAAAATACACATTAAATTGAAGGTACGTCCTCACGGTACCTGGCAGTCAAAAACGCCTCTCAACCAGCTGTCGTCCAGCCCAGTGTTCAACTGCCCGCATACAAGCATTGTCACCTTTCCAGCCTGCAGTCACGGTGAGGGTCTAGAAGGGTGGTTACATGGCATACTTCACTACAACACTAGTAAGGGAGATACAGCCCGGACAAAAATTAACCTAAAAATTCCAAAGGGCCATAACTGTGCAACAAAATTGTATAACGCAGAATAAACATGATGGTGCACATCTTTGGTATACTAGGAATATTCACTGTGAGTATCAATGCTGTCAGTTGAAAAGTAAGGGAGATACAGCCTGGACAAAAAATTGTTGACAGACGTCCGGCCGGCCGACCACAGTGCAAACCTATGGAGACAGAATAAACCCCATAGCGAGAAAAATGTCTGGACTGACAAACAGAGCGGAAACCTATGGAGACAGAATAAACCCAACTGAAAGAAAAACTAACTTGCCTGACCTGTAATAGAGTAGGGCAGGTAAATGTACAGTTTTGGTGCATGATCTGTAAAGAGTAAATCAGGTGTTCTGGTCCAACAGTCCAGCCCAGCTTCCATCCTGTTACACTAAATGTCTTCCCAGCACTGCCTATTGTTAACGTCCTCTCCCACATCCCTGGTAACGAGGCTATAACAGATCAACAAGACTGTTCACTTTCTTCCCTATACCCCCTGAATAATGTTTTCTTTATTGGTTAAAGTGGCATGAGCTGCCAAAATTCGCAGTTTTTTTCATAACTTAAAAGTAAGAGGCTTTGAAGGCTATTGAAAAACTAAATGATTGGCGTTGGAATGAGAAAAATTCATACAGTATGTGGCCTGTATGAACCGAAAACGTGTTCAAAAGTCAACAAAATTTAAATAACCGGGACGACCATTCATTCATTCTTAGCCAAAGTTAGTTCAAAACAGTACTGTATCGTACATTTTCGAGACTGGAAGCATTAAACAGCTTCTGAATTATACCTCTTGAGAAAAATAGCCAATAATTTCAACATTCTGTTTTGACTTCAAAATATCAACATTTTGGCAGCTCATGCCCCTTTAAGTGTTTTATATTGCCGAGGTACAGTATTAGGGTGATTTCATTATTAAACCAGCAGTCAGTAGGGCAAAAGGTTGCCCAAAAGGGTGACGTGATGACATTCACTGACAGAGATTCTTAGGCTTGGAATGTTAAGTGGAAGACATCAGATTGTCAAAATTATGGAAAATCCTCACCGATTTTAATGTGTGTGTTTCCATCATATACCAGCCACTCATACACCTCATCAGATATACATATAATATCATACTTGATGCACAAATCTGCTATCTTCTCCAATTCATCTCGAGTAAAAACCTAAAACACAGAATATTGATTGATTCTTAAAAGGAATTAAACATAGACAATTGTCTGACATACAATTCAGTTTTCTAACACATAAAAGAATTGCTGCAGACTACCTGGCTTTCTCTATGAACAGAATTGAAAAGAACTTCTGACTTTTGGTTTGTACCTGGCAGTCATATTATATGAGCTCATTTCCATTGGTTGAGCTCTTAGAATTGGGGGCCCATTTGTAATTGTGAGTGGGGCAGCCATGTTTAGTTGTAATGGACAGGAATATGAACAATGAAAGAGATCTATTTACAAATCATTTTGATTGGTTTCAATGAAACCATGAAAAATCTTTTTTTTCTATCTGATGTAAAAACCAAATCAATATTTTCATCTGTGCAGTTTCCCATTGATTGATGTTTAGTATGGCAGAAAGCCAGGCTTGATGAAAAAAATAACGAATATAGAAAAAGTTCTCAACTTCTGGCTATAGTCAAAGATTGTTTCTTCAAGAAAGACAGTCCAACAAGAATAAAATAAATAACAGAAAGAAAAAAATAGCTGAGGTCAAGAAATGGCCAAATGGAACTGTTTCCGTCAAAATGGAACCAAATTTTGTACTGTAAGAATTAGATCTCTTGCTCAATTGTCTAACTTTTTCTGACGATAGCTCACTGTTCGCTCATCACAAATGTTATATAAACTTATTGACAATTGAACATTGTTACTGTTTTTTATACATGTATACCCCGTGCCCGTGTGTTTTAGTGATCATAAATATATATATGATCATTATAACACACAGGCACAGGGAATATCTTCTTGTCTAAAATAACCATGGAGACTGTTTTTTATATAATACTCATAAAATATAGATACAGAAAGTCGGTTTGAAATCAGAAAAAAAATTTCAATAAAGAGAAGTTATTAAAAAAAAATTGTCAAACCTTGCCCAATGGATTGTTTGGAGTATTCAATATAATGGCCT
The DNA here is from genome assembly GCA_963971465.1 of Lepidochitona cinerea. NCBI lineage: Eukaryota > Metazoa > Mollusca > Polyplacophora > Chitonida > Tonicellidae > Lepidochitona > Lepidochitona cinerea. Next base: position 2,054,474 of record OZ020563.1, on the reverse strand, counting down.
TGGTTTTTGAATTAAATTTGGATTCTAATTCAGAGAAATCTAATTTCCAATCATTGCTGCTGATTCGACTTCCGGATTTTGTCTGAAATGAAAAATGTACAAATTAACCATTATCATTAGTGCTGTAATTGCATGAATTTATACATATTGATCTGCACTTACTGGTCTGAGAGGAACAAATACTGGCCTTCCTCCAGTAATCTATCCTTACTGGTCTGAGAGGAACACATACTGGACTTCCTCCAGTAATCTATACCTACTGGTCTGAGAGGAACACATACTGGACTTCCTCCAGTAATCTATACCTACTGGTCTGAGAGGAACACATACTGGACTTCCTACAACAATCTGCACTAACTGGTCTGAGAGGAACAAATACTGGCCTTCCTCCAGTAATCTATCCTTACTGGTCTGAGAGGAACAAATACTGGACTTCATCCAGTAATCTATACCTACTGGTCTGAGAGGAACACATACTGGACTTCCTACAACAATCTGCACTAACTGGTCTGAGAGGAACAAATACTGGACTTCCCACCGTAATCTACATGTATACCTACTGGTCTGAGAGGAACAAATACTGGACTTCCTCCAGTAATCTATACCTACTGATCTGAGAGGAACAAATACTGGACTTCCTCCAGTAATCTATACCTACTGGTCTGAGAGGAACAAATACTGGACTTCCTCCAGTAATCTATACCTACATGTACTGGTCTGAGAGGAACAAATACTGGACTTCCTCCAGTAATCTATACCTACTGGTCTGAGAGGAACAAATACTGGACTTCCTCCGGCAGTCTATACTTACTGGTCTGAGAGGAACACATACTGGACTTCTTTCAGCAGTCTATACTTACTGGTCTGAGAGGAACACATACTGGACTTCTTTCAGCAGTCTATACTTACTGGTCTGAGAGGAACACATACTGGACTTCCTCCAGTAATCTGTACCTACATGTACTGGTCTGAGAGGAACAAATACTGGACTTCCTCCAGTAATCTATACCTACTAGTCTGAGAGGAACAAATACTGGACTTCTTTCAGTAGTCTATACTTACTGGTCTGAGAGGAACACATACTGGACTTCTTTCAGCAGTCTATACTTACTGGTCTGAGAGGAACACATACTGGACTTCTTTCAGCAGTCTATACTTACTGGTCTGAGAGGAACACATACTGGACTTCTTTCAGTAGTCTATACTTACTGGTCTGAGAGGAACACATACTGGACTTCTTTCAGCAGTCTATACTTACTGGTCTGAGAGGAACACATACTGGACTTCTTTCAGCAGTCTATACTTACTGGTCTGAGAGGAACAAATACTGGACTTCCTCCAGCAACTTTCACCATGGGTTCATAGCAGTCAAAGAAAGGCTCTATGATGATCACCTAAAATACAGTTAACAGAAGTCGATGGGTGGATGGTTGGTTTTGTCTATTATACACTGATATCCATGTTGCTTTAATAGGTTTATCATCATTCATGTATATTGCAGGCCTAGCGTTTTTGTGACTATAAGATGTCAGTTTGTTTAATTACTTTACTACGCTGTGACCAGGATGTTATGGTGATTATACTTTGTACAACATTACACCAGGATACTTTTGATATGGTTCTCTAGTCAAGGATTTACAATGATTAATGCTAATTTGTTTGTGTGAGGTGTGTGAGGTTAGCCCAAACACAGGTGTGAGAGGTTAGCCCCAACACAGGTGTGTCGGGTTAGCCCCAACACAGGTGTGTGAGGTTAGCCCCAATACAGGTGTGTCAGGATAGCCCCAACACAGGTGTGTGAGGTTAGCCCCAACACAGGTGTGTGAGGTTAGCCCCAACACAGGTGTGTGAGGTTAGCCCCAACACAGGTGTGTGAGGTTAGCCTCAACACAGGTGTGTCAGGATAGCCCCAACACAGGTGTGTGAGGTTAGCCCCAACACAGGTGTGTAAGGTTAACCCCAACACAGGTGTGTGAGGTAAGCCCCAACACAGGTGTGTCGGGTTAGCCCCAACACAGGTGTGTAAGATTAGCCTCAGCACAGGTGTGTCGGGTTAGCCCCAACAAAGGCGTGTAAGGTTAGCCCCAACACAGGTGTGTCAGGATAGCCCCAACACAGGTGTGTGAGGTTAGCCCCAACACAGGTGTGTGAGGTTAGCCCCAACACAGGTGTGTGAGGTTAGCCCCAACACAGGTGTGTCAGGATAGCCCCAACACAGGTGTGTGAGGTTAGCCCCAACACAGGTGTGTGAGGTTAGCCCCAACACAGAAGTGTGAGGTTAGCCCCAACACAGGTGTGTCGGGTTAGCTCCAACACAGGTGTGTCGGGTTAGCACCAACACAGGTGTGTCAGGTTAAATTTCCAAGAGCACAAAACATAGTCCAGTCGCCATAACCTAAATACAAGCATATTGGATTCTTACCTGATCTCCCGGATTGATGAGTCCCTGTATGGCTGTAAATAAAGAACCATAAGCCCCTATCGAGATCAGTACATTGTTCATTGGATCAATCTCTCGTCCAATCAGTGGAGAGTATAGTTTTGACAAGACTTTTACTAAGCGTGGATGACCCTACAACAGAAAACAGGGAATTTAATGTTACTTGTTCAAATTACAGATTTAGTGACTCGTATTAGACATATGTATGTGTTTCTTTTATGTTTTTCATCTGGAAAAAGTGTTTTCTGTATAAGGAAACTTACAACTACTATTTACCATCTAAGGAACATTTACTTTCTAAATTTGCTTCTTATTTTTCGAAAATGCTTTCCCCACAAGTAAAAGTAGCATGAGCTGTCAAATTGTTTTCGCAAATTACATGTATAATTGTCAAGACAATAAAAGGTTTGTAGCTGATAGAAAAGCTAAATAACCAAAATCTATACCACTAAACCGTAAAGAAAATTTTATATCCTAAGTTAGTTCGAAACACTACTTTACTGTACATTCTTGAAACGACTTTTAATTTGAACATGAAAAATTCAGTGATGAGATTTCTTTTTGCGCAAATCATTCCCTTCCAACCCTAATCATTCCCTTCCAACCCTAATCATTCCCTTCCAACCCTAATCATTCCCTTCCAACCCTAATCATTCCCTTCCAACCCTAATCATTACCTTCCAACCCTAATCATTCCCTTCCAACCCTAATCATTCCCTTCCAACCCTAATCATTCCCTTCCAACCCTAATCATTCCCTTCCAACCCTAATCATTCCCTTCCAACCCTAATCATTCCCTTCCAACCCTAATCATTCCCTTCCAACCCTAATCATTCCCTTCCAACCCTAATCATTCCCTTCCAACACTAACCATTCCCTTCCAACCCTAATCATTCCCTTCCAACCCTAATCATTCCCTTCCAACCCTAATCATTCCCTTCCAACCCTAACCATTCCCTTCCAACCCTAACCATTCCCTTCCAACCCTAACCATTCCCTTCCAACCCTAATCATTCCCTTCCAACCCTAATCATTCCCTTCCAACCCTAACCATTCCCTTCCAACCCTAACCATTCCCTTCCAACCCTAACCATTCCCTTCCAACCCTAATCATTCCCTTCCAACCCTAATCATTCCCTTCCAACCCTAATCATTCCCTTCCAACCCTAATCATTCCCTTCCAACCCTAATCATTCCCTTCCAACCCTAATCATTCCCTTCCAACCCTAATCATTCCCTTCCAACCCTAATCATTCCCTTCCAACCCTAACCATTCCCTTCCAACCCTAACCATTCCCTTCCAACCCTAATCATTCCCTTCCAACCCTAATCATTCCCTTCCAACCCTAATCATTCCCTTCCAACCCTAATCATTCCCTTCCAACCCTAATCATTCCCTTCCAACCCTAATCATTCCCTTCCAACCCTAATCATTCCCTTCCAACCCTAATCATTCCCTTCCAACCCTAATCATTCCCTTCCAACCCTAATCATTCCCTTCCAACCTAATCATTCCCTTCCAACCTAATCATTCCCTTCCAACCCTTATCATTCCCTTCCAACCCTAATCATTCCCTTCCATCCCTAATCATTCCCTTCCATCCCTAATCATTCCCTTCCATCCCTAATCATTCCCTTCCATCCCTAATCATTCCCTTCCAACCCTAATCATTCCCTTCCAACCCTAATCATTCCCTTCCAACCCTAATCATTCCCTTCCAACCTAATCATTCCCTTCCAACCCTAATCATTCCCTTCCAACCCTAATCATTCCCTTCCAACCCTAATCATTCCCTTCCAACCCTAATCATTCCCTTCCATCCCTAATCATTCCCTTCCATCCCTAATCATTCCCTTCCAACCCTAATCATTCCCTTCCAACCCTAATCATTCCCTTCCAACCCTAATCATTCCCTTCCAACCTAATCATTCCCTTCCAACCCTAATCATTCCCTTCCAACCCTTATCATTCCCTTCCAACCCTAATCTTGTAGTTAAATCATTCCCTTCCAACCCTCATCATTCCCTTCCAACCTAATCATTCCCTTCCAACCCTAATCATTCCCTTCCAACCATAATCATTCCCTTCCAACCCTAATCATTCCCTTCCAACCCAAATCATTCCCTTCCAACCCTAATCATTCCCTTCCAACCCTAATCATTCCCTTCCAACCCTAATCATTCCCTTCCAACCCTAATCATTCCCTTCCAACCCTAATCATTCCCTTCCAACCCTAATCATTCCCTTCCAACCCTAATCATTCTCTTCCAACCCTAATCATTCCCTTCCAACCCTAATCATTCCCTTCCAACCCTAATCATTCCCTTCCAACCCTAATCATTCCCTTCCAACCCAAATCATTCCCTTCCAACCCTAATCATTCCCTTCCAACCCTAATCATTCCCTTCCAACCCTAATCATTCCCTTCCAACTCTAATCATTCCCTTCCAACCCTAATCATTCCCTTCCAACCCTAATCATTCCCTTCAAACCCTAATCATTCCCTTCCAACCCTAATCATTCCCTTCCAACCCTAATCATTCCCTTCCAACCCTAATCATTCCCTTCCAACCCTAATCATTCCCTTCCAACCCTAATCATTCCCTTCCAACCCTAATCTTGTATTTAAATCATTCCCTTCTAACCCTAATCTTGTATTTTAACCATACAATGTAATCATTCCCTTCCAACCCTAATCTTGTATTTTAACCATACAATGTAACCCTTTCATTTCAACCCTAATCCCTTTTTTTTAACCCTAATCCCTTTTTTTTAACCTTAATCCATTTTTCAACCCTAATCCTTTGATTTTAACCCAATCCTTCTACTTCAACCCAATCCTTCTACTTCAACCCAATCCTTCTATTTCAACCCAATCCTTCTATTTCAACCCAATCCTTCTATTTCAACCCTAATCCTTTTATTTCAACCCTAATCCTTCTTTTCAACTCTAATCTGTTTATTTCAACCACAATCCTTTTATTTCTTCAATAAAAACTCAATTCCTCTTCATTTGGTGATCCTGCTTTGACAAACAGAAAGTCTGACTTACCGAGCTCCTGGTGTACTGATGCATAAAAACGTTATCACTTTTTGCCGCCCTACAAAGAGCCTCGATGACACCAGGGGGAGCTGCCATATCTGGGAATCCCTGAAACACAAGGTGAATTCTTTGGCACATTTCCATTGTTTAGTCAATTTATAAGTTTAGAATTCCTTAACGTATGGACTTTACACCCATTACAAATAACTCTGCTGATTATACAAAAAGATCAAAATAAATAGAATATGAATAAATAAGGGCAAATTCTGGGGGCAAAAAATATGCCATAGCACCCAACACTGTATTGTAGGTGAGACAATTGCACATTATAAGGCCAATTGTTTGAGGGGCATATAGAAGTTGACAGTACATGTATAACATGAAACAAACTTTTTCTGGATTTACAACTTCTGTTATATTCAGGTGCAAGGTTTCAATGTCTATTCGGACAGATGATGATCATATGCTTGAAAACGATGTCCGAATAGACATTGAAAGGTTGCACCTAAATATAACAGAAGTTGTAAATCCAGAAAAAGTATGTTTAATGTCATTATAAATTGTGAAAATATCAACTGGAAATAAATATGATTCTACAACCCCCAAAATATCAACTGGAAATAAATATGATGATTCTACAACCCCCAAAATGTCAACTGGAAATAAATATGATGATTCTACAACCCCCAAAATGTCAACTGGAAATAAATATGATGATTCTACAACCCCCAAAATGTCAACTGGAAATAAATATGATGATTCTACAACCCCCAAAATGTCAACTGGAAATAAATATGATGATTCTACAACCCCCAAAATGTCAACTGGAAATAAATATGATGATTCTACAACCCCCAAAATGTCAACTGGAAATAAATATGATGATTCTACAACCCCCAAAATATCAACTGGAAATAAATATGATTCTACAACCCCCAAAATATCAACTGAAAATAAATATGATGATTCTACAACCCCCAAAATATCAAACCTAGTGAACAATCTATAATTAGTATTTTAATAATTTTTGGATTACTTTAAAACCTGGTATTCTTTTTATTTCTGGGATTACACTTTCTTGAAAAATGGCAGAAATTCTTCTACCGATTTTGGATGATGCCCAAATAGGGAATTGAGCACGGGTCCCAGAGTATGGCACCTATCACCAGCACTAAATCCTGACACTCTTTTCAAGAAAGCGTTTTCCTAAAAATTACAAGAATATTGTTATACTCCTTTTTTAAAAGACACTAATTAAACAGTTTCGTGAGCAATATTATGATTGGCCAATGAGGAAAGGCCCCAATAAACCTGCAGACTTGGCCTGTCCGTAGAATCAAACCTTACGTGATGCTACACCAACTTTCCATCTGGTAACGCCAACGCATAAAGATGAAATAAGCTTAATAACGAGTGCTGCGTGAAATGCCAGTCAGTCAATCAATCAACCAGTCTACAAAGATGGCCTTATATCAAGAACTTATGGAGGGGTATGGGAAAAACATGAGAAAGAATCATAGCATCCCTTTATTGTTTGCGGAACTATTTAAATATTCATAAACACTAAAACACACAGGCACAGGGAATATCCTCTTATCTAAAATAACCATGGAGACAAGTTTATAGTTGTGCTACATGGGGAGATTGCTTATTTTTCAACATCATCTTCTACACCCGGATGCCAAAAATTTGTGACAATCAAAATTCTAGAAATGTTGACATATCAATCTCAGTCTAAAACTGCTCTGCAAATACATCCGGGGCCTGCTTCACTATGCGGTGTAGCGTACATTTTAACGCAACCCATACTGTAGAGATATGTTGCTGTGAAAGTTACGCCAAAAAACACATCACATTTTGTGAAACAGGCTGCAGATGAGCAACAAAGTGCCCCCCAACTCCCTCTTGTTTTAATCCTAACCATATCAAGAAGTATACACTGCCCTCTCATACAAGAGGTTTGGCAAATCCCTGTGAGCTGATTGGTCGATGTGCTCTTGAGGGGGATGGAGGAGAAGGGTTGTTCATGTTTGTAAGGTAGTCTAAGCCCCAGTGTGTTGTTCATGTTCGTAAGGTAGTCTAAGCCCCAGTGTGTTGTTCATGTTCGTAAGGTAGTCTAAGCCCCAGTGTGTTGTTCATGTTCGTAAGGTAGTCTAAGCCCCAGTGTGTTGTTCATGTTCGTAAGGTAGTCTAAGCCCCAGTGTGTTGTTCATGTTCGTAAGGTAGTCTAAGCCCCAGAGTGTTGTAGATCAACTCACCTGTCCAAGGTTTATGGCATTGTTCTCCACAGCCAGACGCCCGAACTCTACCCTATTGAAACAACAAACAAGAGATCAGTGAACTGTTCTTGGCGACCACCATAAAACACCATCAGAAAATGAGGCTGATTGTAAACGGAGCGCAAACTTGATATGTGAAATTGATTTCTTCAGTTGGTGGCTGGCTGGACAAGAACAAAGTTTCTTTGGTAGAAAGTGGCAAAGTGGGAATAGCCCCAGGCATAGGCAGGTTTAGTGGGAGAAGTTTAAAATTCTTAACTTGCACATCTATGAGAAAACTAGAATTCAACTGAAGTAGAAGTGTCGCCTGGCAGGATAAATATACAAGGAGAAGGTACATCACCTTTCACAAAAAAATTCACTGTTGTACTTTATTTGTGAATATATGTATATCATGCTGTGTAAGATGTTACCTGAATATGAGATATTAAATAATAATCTGCGTCAGATAAAAATCGAACTTGAGCGGGGTATTAAGGTATTAAACTTTCCATTTAAATTTGAAAAAAATTAAGCCAGTGGTTTTCAAGATATTGCAGGGAAACCAAGTTATTTGTATCAGCCAATCAAAAACAATAATTAAATATGCGCGGATTTAAGCGAAAGTCGAACTTGAGCGGGGTATTAAGGTAATAAACTTCCCATTTAAATTTGAAAAAAATTAAGCCAGTGGTTTTCAAGATATTGCACGGAAACCAAGTTATTTGTATCAGCCAATCAAAAGCCTGTACAATAATTAAATATGCGCGGATTTAAGCGAAAGTCGAACTTGAGCGGGGTATTAAGGTAATAAACTTCCCATTTAAATTTGAAAAAAATTAAGCCAGTGGTTTTCAAGATATTGCACGGAAACCAAGTTATTTGTATCAGCCAATCAAAAGCCTGTACAATAATTAAATATGCGCGGATTTTAGCGAAAGTCGAACTTGAACGGGGTATTAAGGTATTAAACTTCTCATTTAAATTTGAAAAAAATTAAGCCAGTGGTTTTCAAGATATTGCACGGAAACCAAGTTATTTGTATCAGCCAATCAAAAGCCTGTACAATAATTAAATATGCGCGGATTTTAGCGAAAGTCGAACTTGAGCGGGGTATTAAGGTATTAAACTTCTCATTTAAATTTGAAAAAAATTAAGCCAGTGGTTTTCAAGATATTGCACGGAAACCAAGTTATTTGTATCAGCCAATCAAAAGCCTGTACAATAATTAAATATGCGCGGATTTAAGCGAAAGTCGAACTTGAGCGGGGTATTAAGGTAATAAACTTCCCATTTAAATTTGAAAAAAATTAAGCCAGTGGTTTTCAAGATATTGCCCGGAAACCAAGTTATTTGTATCAGCCAATCAAAAGCCTGTACAATAATTAAATATGCGCGGATTTAAGCGAAAGTCGAACTTGAGCGGGGTATTAAGGTAATAAACTTCCCATTTAAATTTGAAAAAAATTAAGCCAGTGGTTTTCAAGATATTGCACGGAAACCAAGTTATTTGTATCAGCCAATCAAAAGCCTGTACAATAATTAAATATGCGCGGATTTTAGCGAAAGTCGAACTTGAACGGGGTATTAAGGTATTAAACTTCTCATTTAAATTTGAAAAAAATTAAGCCAGTGGTTTTCAAGATATTGCACGGAAACCAAGTTATTTGTATCAGCCAATCAAAAGCCTGTACAATAATTAAATATGCGCGGATTTTAGCGAAAGTCGAACTTGAGCGGGGTATTAAGGTATTAAACTTCTCATTTAAATTTGAAAAAAATTAAGCCAGTGGTTTTCAAGATATTGCACGGAAACCAAGTTATTTGTATCAGCCAATCAAAAGCCTGTACAATAATTAAATATGCGCGGATTTTAGCGAAAGTCGAACTTGAGCGGGGTATTAAGGTATTAAACTTCCCATTTAAATTTGACAAAAATTAAGCCAGTGGTTTTCAAGATATTGCACGGAAACCAAGTTATTTGTATCAGCCAATCAAAAGCCTGTACAATAATTAAATATGCGCGGATTTAAGCGAAAGTCGAACTTGAGCGGGGTATTAAGGTAATAAACTTCCCATTTAAATTTGAAAAAAATTAAGCCAGTGGTTTTCAAGATATTGCCCGGAAACCAAGTTATTTGTATCAGCCAATCAAAAGCCTGTACAATAATTAAATATGCGCAGATTTAAGCGAAAGTCGAACTTGAGCGGGGTATTAAGGTAATAAACTTCCCATTTAAATTTGAAAAAAATTAAGCCAGTGGTTTTCAAGATATTGCACGGAAACCAAGTTATTTGTATCAGCCAATCAAAAGCCTGTACAATAATTAAATATGCGCGGATTTTAGCGAAAGTCGAACTTGAACGGGGTATTAAGGTATTAAACTTCTCATTTAAATTTGAAAAAAATTAAGCCAGTGGTTTTCAAGATATTGCACGGAAACCAAGTTATTTGTATCAGCCAATCAAAAGCCTGTACAATAATTAAATATGCGCGGATTTTAGCGAAAGTCGAACTTGAGCGGGGTATTAAGGTATTAAACTTCTCATTTAAATTTGAAAAAAATTAAGCCAGTGGTTTTCAAGATATTGCACGGAAACCAAGTTATTTGTATCAGCCAATCAAAAGCCTGTACAATAATTAAATATGCGCGGATTTTAGCGAAAGTCGAACTTGAGCGGGGTATTAAGGTATTAAACTTCCCATTTAAATTTGAAAAAAATTAAGCCAGTGGTTTTCAAGATATTGCACGGAAACCAATCCGGACGCCGACGCCGACATCGACGCCGATGACGCCGACGCCAGACTACGCCGTCAAAGTGATCCCTAAGTGCCCCCTTTCAGGCGACACAAAAACCAACATAGGGGGAACCTGTCTGGGAAATTTGATGAAGATTTGACCAGTACTTTTCCTGGAATTAACAGCAATCACAAGAAAAGTTTACAGACACCGGACGACAGACGTCAAGACGATTTGATAAGAACACGATGAGATCATGGTGGTCTAAAAAAGCTGACATAGCAATTGCTTACTTCGGCAGATTACACTTAATAAGAGGAGAATATAGAGATCATCTCACCAAACATTTTTGTCAGTGCCTTCTATTCTTTTAGCCATGGCATGTTTGGAAGACATCCTGTTAGTCTGAAACAAAACCAGGGAAAAGGATAAATGGACATTTTATTGTTACAAAATTATAAAGCATAGAGAAATCAACTGAAAATCACAAACACACAATAAAGACAGGTAACCTGAGAGCATCCCATTTCACCCCAGGTGAAAAGGTCACCTTAGTCCCACAGGTAAACTGAGAGCATCCCATTTCACCCCAGGTCAAAAGGTCACCTTAGTCCTACAGGTAAACTGAGGTCACCTTAGTTCTACAGGTAAACTGAGAGCATTCCATTTCATGGGACTGAGGGACCATCACTCTAACCCACTGAACCACTGAGGTCTGTGTGTGACTGAGGGCCGATCAGGCTAAACCACTGGACCACCGAGGTCTGTGTGACTGAGGGACGATCCCGCTAACCCACTGAGGTCTGTGTGTGACTGAGGGACGATCCCGCTAACCCACTGAGGTCTGTGTGGGACTGATGGACGATCACACTAACCCACTTGACCACTGAGGTCTGTGTGTGACTGATGGACGATCACGCTAACCCACTGGACCACTGAGGTCTGTTTGTGACTGATGGACGATCACGCTAAGCCACTGGACCACCGAGGTCTGTGTGTGACTGATGGACGATCACGCTAAGCCACTGGACCCCCGAGGTCTGTGTGTGACTGAGGGATGATCACTCTAACCCACTGGACGCTAACCCACTGAGGTCTGTGTGCGACTGAGGGACGATCACGCTAACGCACTGAGGTCTGTGTGTGACTGATGGACGATCACTCTAACCCACTGAGGTCTGTGTGTGACTGAGGGACGATCACGCTAACCCACTGGACCACCGAGGCCTGTGTGGGACTGAGGGATGATCACGCTAACCCACTGGACCACTGAGGTCTGTGTGTGACTGAGGGACGATCACTCTAACCCACTGGACCACCGAAGTCTGTGTGTGACTGAGGGAAGATCACACTAACCCATTGGACCACTGAGGTCTGTGTGTGAGTGAGGGACGATCACTCTCACCCACTGGACCTCCGAGGTCTGTGTGAGACTGAGGGACGATCACTCTAACCCACTGGATCACTGAGGTCTGTGTGGGATTGAGGGATGATCACTGTAACCCACTGGACCACCAAGGTCTGTGTGTGACTGAGGGAAGATCACGCTAACCCACTAGACCACTGAGGTCCCTGGGTTTATTACAACAACCTATGATTGGGTATAAAGGTCTAATTGACATACGATGTTTGAACACAATTAGAAACTTGTTGTCTCCATGGCTATTTCACATTTTCAAAAACATTTTCCCTATGCTCGTGTGTTTTAGTGTTCATATATGTAACTGTATTCTTACATGTAGCTATTTGCAAATTCAAAAGTCATATCGACACAAGAGTTTAGGGAAACCCAAAATACGCCCGGAAAGGCACAGTAACTGCGGCCATACCAAAACAAATCCTTCCATATTTATTGAATTTAATTTTCAAAATTCAGAGGATGGAGGTTGAAGCTTGGTAAAAGGTGATGTAATGTCAACAAAATGAAAACCTTTAAAATCCATCTGGATCAAATTTAAAATGGGCTATTTGGATTATTAACTAGATTTGTACTCGGTACAAGTCATCAATTCTCGCTGCTGTTAAATCGCGATGTTAAACATTGTTTGTTGTCAATATAGGTTGGACTAAAATGTTTCAATTTTTTAGAAAAGCAGTTTATAATTTACATGTACTAATCATACTTTATTAATAAACAAATGTAATTAATTCGCAATTTTGCAGCTCACACCACTTAAGTAGATTTCACAATTTTTCTCATAATATCCTTTATCTATATTATTTGGCTACAAAAAAATATATAACAGTTGAGCATGGCTATGAAAAGGCAAACATTAATACAAAGCCTACATTTAATTTTATGGAGGCCATGTGGTAGAGATGGTAATAAAGCACTTGAGATAAGAGCTAGTGTGTAAATAGAAGAAGGCTGAGTTACTTATCTCTTTGTCTGTAGATAAAACTTAAATCCTTATAAGTATTTTTCATTTGATTTAAATGTTATATATTGATTTAAGAATAGTTTTAATCAATTTAGAAACATTATGGCAGTTTGAAAAAATCCTTTTTTGATGAGAATCGGACAAGTAGAAGCCATTTTATAATTTAAAGGTTATTTTCATGAAAATGAAAGTAAGAATAAAAGGGAATATACATAATCCAATAATTTGCAATAGTTGATATCATAAACAATTTTTTACACACTGTCTGTTAATATGGTATGTAACATGAAAGATTTGAAAACATCGGATCATATTTGCTAAAGTTATGGAGAGAAAAAGTAAATATTACATATAAACCCAATATGGCTGCCATATTAAGCATTGTATGATGTCAAAAATAGTTCGCGACACACCTTCTACCCATAAGAAATATACTCAGAAAAAATTGTTAAGATGGAATCAAAACTTTGGAAGTTACATGTATGGAGCGGAAGGGAAAGTGGACGCCGGACAGCCAGACTGCCGGAGATGATACCATAATACAGCCCACTTTTCAAGCCGGGCATATAAAAATGAATTTAGATCTCATGTTAGCTAAATCAATGTAAATATGTTAAACAAATTATTATCTCTAGATTTTTGGACCAGACCTCATAATGGTGAGATACTCACTGAGTTGGAGAGATCAGATGACAATATTTTGTAATTCAGCCCAAGCTCATTTGATAATAACCAGCTGTTCACTGGTTTACAGACTTTATGGATAAACACGTATAAATAAAATACTCCAGGTCCAGCAAATGACAATGAATACATGGGTAAAATTACCATAGAAATTATAGATCAATGGTGGCCTGGAAGCTTGCAGACTCTAGCAGGCAGGAGATGTGTTGTAAGGGATTTCCTGGGAAGAGAAATCAGCCATTTGTTCAGAAAGATGTTTTGTTGAAGATTTTTTCAGAATTTTTTGTCAGAAATATACATGTAGCTTTATGCAGTGTACATGTAGGTCAATTCAGTTGATATCCATAGCTACATGTACATGTATTTCAATAACCCAGATTATGTATGCTCTGATCTGGTTGTTTTTTTTTTTAAATATTTTTCAATACCATAAGAACACAAATTTCAAACAAACAAAATGCTCTCAATAATGCCATTCACAAGGAATATAATGCTCTCAATAATACCACTGATACGGAATATAATGCTCTCAATAATGCCATTGACAAGGAATATAATGCTCTCAATAATGCCATTCACAAGGAATATAATGCTCTCAATAATGCCACTGACAAGGAATATAATGCTCTCAATAATACCACTTACAAGGAATATAATGCTCTCAATAATACCACTGACAAGGAATATAATGCTCTCAATAATGCCATTCACAGGGAATATAATGCTCTCAATAATACCACTGACAAGGAATATAAAGTTCTCAATAATGCCATTCACAAGAAATGTAATGCTCTCAATAATGCCATTCACAAGGAATATAATGCTCTCAATAATGCCACTGACAAGGAATATAATGCTCTCAATAATGCCACTGACAAGGAATATAATGCTCTCAATAATGCCACTGACAAGGAATATAATGCTCTCAATAATGCCATTCACAAGGAATATAATGTTCTCAATAATGCCACTGACAAGGAATATAATGCTCTCAATAATGGCACTGACAAGGAATATAATGCTCTCAATAATGCCATTCACAAGGAATATAATGCTCTCAATAATACCACTGACACAGAATATAATGCTCTCAATAATGCCACTGACAAGGAATATAATGCTCTCAATAATGCCATTCACAAGGAATATAATGCTCTCAATAATACCACTGACACAGAATATAATGCTCTCAATAATGCCACTGACAAGGAATATAATGCTCTCAATAATGCCATTCACAAGGAATATAATGCTCTCAATAATACCACTGACACAGAATATAATGCTCTCAATAATGCCACTGACAAGGAATATAATGCTCTCAATAATGCCATTCACAAGGAATATAATGCTCTCAATAATACCACTTACAAGGAATATAATGCTCTCAATAATGCCACTGACAAGGAATATAATGCTCTCAATAATACCACTTACAAGGAATATAATGCTCTCAATAATGCCACTGACAAGAAATATAATGCTCTCAATAATGCCACTGACAAGGAATATAATGCTCTCAATAATGCCACTGACAAGGAATATAATGCTCTCAATAATGCCATTCACAAGGAATATAATGCTCTCAATAATGCCACTGACAAGGAATATAATGCTCTCAATAATGCCACTGACAAGGAATATAATGCTCTCAATAATACCACTGACAAGGAATATAATGCTCTCAATAATACCACTTACAAGGAATATAATGCTCTCAATAATACCACTGACACAGAATATAATGCTCTCAATAATGCCACTGACAAGGAATATAATGCTCTCAATAATGCCATTCACAAGAAATGTAATGCTCTCAATAATGCCATTCACAAGGAATATAATGCTCTCAATAATGCCACTGACAAGGAATATAATGCTCTCAATAATGCCACTGACAAGGAATATAATGCTCTCAATAATGCCACTGACAAGGAATATAATGCTCTCAATAATGCCATTCACAAGGAATATAATGTTCTCAATAATGCCACTGACAAGGAATATAATGCTCTCAATAATGGCACTGACAAGGAATATAATGCTCTCAATAATGCCATTCACAAGGAATATAATGCTCTCAATAATACCACTGACACAGAATATAATGCTCTCAATAATGCCACTGACAAGGAATATAATGCTCTCAATAATGCCATTCACAAGGAATATAATGCTCTCAATAATACCACTGACACAGAATATAATGCTCTCAATAATGCCACTGACAAGGAATATAATGCTCTCAATAATGCCATTCACAAGGAATATAATGCTCTCAATAATACCACTGACACAGAATATAATGCTCTCAATAATGCCACTGACAAGGAATATAATGCTCTCAATAATGCCATTCACAAGGAATATAATGCTCTCAATAATACCACTTACAAGGAATATAATGCTCTCAATAATGCCACTGACAAGGAATATAATGCTCTCAATAATACCACTTACAAGGAATATAATGCTCTCAATAATGCCACTGACAAGAAATATAATGCTCTCAATAATGCCACTGACAAGGAATATAATGCTCTCAATAATGCCACTGACAAGGAATATAATGCTCTCAATAATGCCATTCACAAGGAATATAATGCTCTCAATAATGCCACTGACAAGGAATATAATGCTCTCAATAATGCCACTGACAAGGAATATAATGCTCTCAATAATACCACTGACAAGGAATATAATGCTCTCAATAATACCACTTACAAGGAATATAATGCTCTCAATAATACCACTGACACAGAATATAATGCTCTCAATAATGCCACTGACAAGGAATATAATGCTCTCAATAATGCCATTCACAAGGAATATAATGCTCTCAATAATGCCACTGACAAGGAATATAATGCTCTCAATAATACCACTTACAAGGAATATAATGCTCTCAATAATGCCACTGACAAGAAATATAATGCTCTCAATAATGCCACTGACAAGAAATATAATGCTCTCAATAATGCCACTGATAAGAAATATAATGCTCTCAATAATGCCACTGACAAGGAATATAATGCTCTCAATAATGCCATTCACAAGGAATATAATGCTCTCAATAAAGCCACTGACAAGGAATATAATGCTCTCAATAATACCACTTACAAGGAATATAATGCTCTCAATAATGCCACTGACAAGAAATATAATGCTCTCAATAATGCCACTGACAAGAAATATAATGCTCTTAATAATGCCATTCACAAGGAATATAATGCTCTCAATAATGCCACTGACAAGGAATATAATGCTCTCAATAATGCCACTGACACAGAATATAATGCTCTCAATAATGCCATTCACAAGGAATATAATGCTCTCAATAATACCATTGACAAGGAATATAATGCTCTCAATAATGCCATTCACAAGGAATATAATGCTCTCAATAATGCCACTGACAAGGAATATAATGCTCTCAATAATGCCATTCACAAGGAATATAATGCTCTCAATATTGCCATTGACAAGGAATATAATGCTCTCAATAATGCCACTGACAAGGAATATAATGCTCTCAATAATGCCATTCACAAGGAATATAATGCTCTCAATAATGCCATTCACAAGGAATATAATGCTCTCAATAATGCCACTGACAAGGAATATAATGCTCTCAATAATGCCATTCACAAGGAATATAATGCTCTCAATAATGCCATTCACAAGGAATATAATGCTCTCAATAATGCCATTCACAAGGAATATAATGCTCTCAATAATGCCATTCACAAGGAATATAATGCTCTCAATAATGCCATTCACAAGGAATATAATGCTCTCAATAATGCCACTGACAAGGAATATAATGCTCTCGATAATGCCATTCACAAGGAATATAATGCTCTCAATAATACCACTTACAAGGAATATAATGCTCTCAATAATGCCACTGACAAGGAATATAATGCTCTCAATAATGCCATTCACAAGGAATATAATGTTCTCAATAATGCCACTGACAAGGAATATAATGCTCTCAATAATACCACTGACACAGAATATAATGCTCTCAATAATGGCACTGACAAGGAATATAATGCTCTCAATAATGCCATTCACAAGGAATATAATGCTCTCAATAATGGCCCTGACAAGGAATATAATGCTCTCAATAATGCCACTGACAAGGAATATAATGCTCTCAATAATGCCATTCACAAGGAATATAATGCTCTCAATAATGCCATTCACAAGGAATATAATGCTCTCAATAATGCCATTCACAAGGAATATAATGCTCTCAATAATGCCATTCACAAGGAATATAATGCTCTCAATAATGCCATTCACAAGGAATATAATGCTCTCAATAATGCCACTGACAAGGAATATAATGCTCTCAATAATGCCACTGACAAGGAATATAATGCTCTCAATAATGCCACTGACAAGGAATATAATGCTCTCAGTAATGCCATTCACAAGGAATATAATGCTCTCAATAATGCCACTGACAAGGAATATAATGCTCTCAATAATGCCACTGACAAGGAATATAATGCTCTCAATAATGCCACTGACAAGGAATATAATGCTCTCAATAATACCATTCACAAGGAATATAATGCTCTCAATAATGACACTGACAAGGAATATAATGCTCTCAATAATGCCATTCACAAGGAATATAATGCTCTCAGTAATGCCACTGACAAGGAATATAATGCTCTCAATAATGCCATTCACAAGGAATATAATGCTCTCAATAATGCCACTGACAAGGAATATAATGCTCTCAATAATACCACTGACACAGAATATAATGCTCTCAATAATGGCACTGACAAGGAATATAATGCTCTCAATAATGCCATTCACAAGGAATATAATGCTCTCAATAATGGCCCTGACAAGGAATATAATGCTCTCAATAATGCCACTGACAAGGAATATAATGCTCTCAATAATGCCATTCACAAGGAATATAATGCTCTCAATAATGCCATTCACAAGGAATATAATGCTCTCAATAATGCCATTCACAAGGAATATAATGCTCTCAATAATGCCATTCACAAGGAATATAATGCTCTCAATAATGCCATTCACAAGGAATATAATGCTCTCAATAATGCCACTGACATGGAATATAATGCTCTCAATAATGCCACTGACAAGGAATATAATGCTCTCAATAATGCCACTGACAAGGAATATAATGCTCTCAGTAATGCCATTCACAAGGAATATAATGCTCTCAATAATGCCACTGACAAGGAATATAATGCTCTCAATAATGCCACTGACAAGGAATATAATGCTCTCAATAATGCCACTGACAAGGAATATAATGCTCTCAATAATGCCATTCACAAGGAATATAATGCTCTCAATAATGACACTGACAAGGAATATAATGCTCTCAATAATGCCATTCACAAGGAATATAATGCTCTCAGTAATGCCACTGACAAGGAATATAATGCTCTCAATAATGCCATTCACAAGGAATATAATGCTCTCAATAATGCCACCGACAAGGTATAAATAGGGAGGTAATTGATGCTAGAGATGATAGTCGCACACATTTTCAGAGATTTTCGCTGAAAGGATGTAGGGCAGGAAATGGAAGTCTACCAATACTTGTACCAGAAGTGCATTTGTTGGCCCTGTACCAAGTGGGATAAAGGCCCGTTCTCACTGTGTGATTTGTCGTAAATGGCTTGTAGGGTGCGATTAAAATGGATCCTCTTAATTGGTCAATATGATTCATCAACCAACAAAAATGCATGCATTTTAATGGCATGATACAAGTCGGTAAGACAAATCGTACTGAGAACGGGCCTTAATAGATACAGGGAATGTACCATTACATACTTCTAGCTTTTATGAACTTCCAACAATTTCAATACCTTAGCACGAGTTTAAAGTGGCATGAGCTGCCAAAATTCACACTTTTTTCATAATTTCTGATCGACACGACAGTAAGATGCTTTGAAGGCCATCGAAAAACTAAATGATTGGCGTTGGAATGAGGAAAATCCATACAGTATATGTACGACCAAAAACGTGTTCGAAATGTAAACAAAATTTGAATAACCGGGACGACCATTCATTCATTCTAAGCCAAAGTTAGTTCAAAACAATACTTTAACGTACATTTTCGAGACTAAAAGCACTAAAAAGCTTCAGAATTGTACGTCTTGAGAAAAATGGTCAATAATTTTAACATTCTGTTTTAACGTCAAAATATCAACATTTTGGCTGCTCATGCCACTTTAAGTTCTGTTTCTTTCTAGTCATGCTGTGTAACATGAACTTAATCTTGAAATTCTTCACGTTTATCTTCACTGTTTTCATGGAATAATGAGGAGAATGTACCTTGTGTGGTTTTTAATGTACCTTGGGTAGTTCTTAATGTACCTTGTGTGGTTCTTAATGTATGTGTAATTTCAAATCACAACCTACCTGTGTCATTATATTGAAGTGAAGTGAGCTTGAATAAACACCAAGGCAGGAAACTCTGTTGGCTTTAAGCAGACCATTAAAGGGGGTGACAACTCTGATTGCTAGTGTTGACATAATCCAGGCTTGAACCTACATTTCACTTTGAGCTCCTAAAACAAAAACAATACCGGTAGCTTAAGCATGTAAAGAGACATACTGTAGATGTGAAGGTGTGGAAATTAATACTGTTTTAAAGGCCTGAAAAAATAATCTATACCTAGTTGGACACCATGTTCTACGGATACCCTGTACAGAACTTAGAAGGCTATAACAAAGTCCCATCTGCATGGTTTGGCATAACAAAGAAAAATTTTGAATACAATCAAGTCATTGACCAGTGAAAATCTAAATACCTGTGCATATAATACCCCCCCCCCCCCACCTCCAATATACCTCTAAAAGGTGATTGTTTTCAAGTTAACAGTAGGGAGAAAACCTAATGAGGAGCACCCAGCCTTCCAATTTATTAAACATGCTAACAAAGAGGCAATGAGTCACATAGCCTACTGACCCCAAAAAATAATTTGATAGGCAAAGACAGTAAGTTGCTGAAGATCTTACATATTGTACTACTATTAATAAACTACAATCGAGGAGCTTGTTTCACGAAAGTATGTAGACAGATTTGCTTTTATATTTAACCCTCATAGCATTTTTTGTCATTGCATTTTTTATCCATCCTTGGAACCCAGGGTGAAGATCTCATCGAACTATGTTACCTCTGGGCATGCCATGAATTCAATGACGGACCAACCCGACCAACTGCCTGAAATGTTAACTCCCACTTCTACATTTCCCTAGAATTGATAAACTTGGGGGACTAAAAAGAAAAAAACGAGATGGAGGGTAGAGTGTTTTTAATAAAAAAATCACTCTTTTTCACCCTTATGTGATATTGCAGTTTCATTCATGTAAAAAATTATGTTATTTTTATCTCTATACTTTGTAAATCTGAGCTGGTAATACATGCAGGTTGTGTAAGTATATGGGATCAAGCATTTCTTCGGTGACATCCGAGCTCAGCTAAATTTTTCTAGCATAAGGCAACTTTCGGTGTAGATTTCGAAGTCCGCTGTAGACCTACGGGTATGTTATATTGCATGGGTGGTTTTTTAAGTCAGTAGACCTACAGGTATGTTATGTTGCGTGGGTGATTTTTTTAGTCAGTAGACCTACAGGTATGTTATGTTGCGTGGGTGATTTTTTTAGTCAGTAGACCTACGGGTATGTTATATTTCGTGGGTGATTTTTGAAATCAGTAGACCTACAGGTATGTTATGTTGCGTGGGTGATTTTTTTAGTCAGTAGACCTACGGGTATGTTATATTTCGTGGGTGATTTTTTAAGTCAGTAGACCTACAGGTATGTTATGTTGCGTGGGTGATTTTTTTAGTCAGTAGACCTACGGGTATGTTATATTTCGTGGGTGATTTTTTAAATCAGTAGACCTACAGGTATGTTATGTTGCGTGGGTGATTTTTTTAGTCAGTAGACCTACAGGTATGTTATATTTCGTGGGTGATTTTTTAAGTCAATAGACCTACGGGTATGTTATATTGCATGGTTGGTTTTTTAAGTCAATCGACCTACAGGTATGTTATATTTATATTTCGTGGGTGATTTTTTAAGTAAATAGACCTACAGGTATGTTATATTGCGTGGGTGATTTTTTAAGTCAGTAGACCTACAGGTATGTTATATTTATATTTCGTGGGTGATTTTTTAAGTCAATAGACCTACGGGTATGTTATATTGCGTGGGTGATTTTTTAAGTCAGTAGACCTACAGGTATGTTATATTTATATTTCGTGGGTGATTTTTTAAGTCAATAGACCTACGGGTATGTTATATTGCGTGGGTAATTTTTTAAGTCAGTAGACATACAGGTATGTTATATTGCCGGGGTAATTTTTTAAGTCAGTAGACCTACAGGTATGTTATATTTATATTGCGTGGGTGATTTTTTAAGTCATCCTTTGCTAGTACAAAATGTCATTTCAAGGAAATTGAAGGCATTTGGCATAGGCTTACCCTTGGCTTTATGGCTTTAGACTTAGTAGTAGGCCTAGGCTATAGCCTTTAGGCTTTAGTGTGTATAAAATATTCTTATCGCAGTAAAAATAATTTCAACCATGGTCAAAATATTTTGATCGCGGTTGAAATATTTAACTAAGGTCGAAATTATTTTAACCGCAGTTGAAATATTTTGACCAAGGTTAAAATTAAAAAACAAAATAGGAAATTAGCAGATTAGAAAACTAAACTGTAAACACTTGCTTAGGAAGTTAAGTTATCAATATAATAATATCAGCCACTGTGTCTGTAGCTAGATGCATTCAAAGTTCAATAATGTGGATAAAAACTAGTCGCCCTTTTTGGTTACTTGATGACCCTTCCCGAATGCTGTATCTATAACACTGTTGTTATAAATAACGAGTTATTAAGTTGTTGCCATTGCACGTTTAAAAACCCCAATGTCACCTAGAAGTAGAAGTTTTATACCGGGAGAAAAGTGTCGAGGAATAAGGGGAGAGCACTTAGTATTTGATGTTCATCGAATACCGCCATTACTAGGAGATGATGGAATATCGAACCAGATCTGTTATGCTTGAGCGCTTCAACTATCAATGGCGACACATTTTACAAAGTTAGACCCAAACCAGCCAATGAGACGTGTGCGTTCATTGGTCTGGACGATGGTTTATGAAAAATATAGGTCATATAAATTACCTCACAATCAAAGTAGGAAGTTTGCTATCAAACTCAAAGTTTGCAGAGAAAGATTCAACCGGGTCAATAGTAATCTGATTGGATAAAAACGGTAAGCCAAAGCGGTAATCCGGATTTATGTATTTGGTCGCCTACTTTTTGTGGGGATATACGTCATGTAGAAACATACATGATACGTATTACATGTATGATGTAGGCCTAGGGCCTACAATATCATCAATACAGATGCAAAAGTGAATTCCTTACCACTACCAGTTACCTGCCTCCTTGTTTAAACTTTAATAATCTGATATTCATTTATAAATGACGACCAGCAAATGTCAGAATGGAGATAAAGAGTCGAAATTAACTTGTTGAATGAGATGCAGTATTACCAGAAAGCGCAGAGCATAATTGCAATTTGCATTTGTATGGGGGGGGGGGGGGGGGGGGGGGGGGTTAAATTGTTTAAATTATCGGTTATTTTTCCCAAGACATATAATTCAGAAGCTTTTTAGTGCTTCTAGTCTCGAGAATGTACGATAAAGTATTGTTTTGAACTAACTTTGACTAAGAATGAATGAATGGTCGTCCAGGTTAATTAAATTGTGTTTACTTTTCGAACACAATTCCGGTTCGTATAAGCCACATACTGTATGGATTGTCCTCATTCGAACGCCAATCAGATAGTTTTTTGATGGCCTTCAAAGCCTCTTACTTTCGTGACGATCAGAAATTATGAAAAAAGTGTGAATTTCGGCAGCTCATGCCCCTTTAAGAAATGTCTAATATCGGCACTCGACCCCAGTTCAAGAAGTGGTAGTCCGGGGACTGCCTCGGCACCGGAAGCTCAGAGGCATTGGCATTACTTATTCGTCCCAAAAAAAACATCGCTTGATAGCTAAAAAATGGCAGAAACACTTCCGAAAAATTTTACACCACAACCTCCATCGCTATTCAATTTGCACTAATGGAAAACTGAGATATATCACAAACTGTGAATTATTGCTCCAAGAAGGGGATCCCTAACTAGAGGTTGTTGAAGTTGAAGTTGCAGCGGGGCAACTTCAAGGTCCGGGATCCCCATGCAGATAAGTTTTTATCAGTTCATTACTTGGAAGTTTGGGTCACTTCGTAAAGACTTTCCCCGGCATACAGTCTGGTAAGGTGTCATCAGTGGTGTGCAAAATTCAAAACGAAACCAATGTCAAATGATAGAATAACTTAGCTTGAAACTGTAGGATGGTTAACTACTGAAAGGATTTTGTGTGTGTTCTGTTTTATGAATTTCTGACAGATCATTTGTAAAGAATGTGTACATTGATCCAAAAATCTCTGAAATAAAACCTAAATCCTGGAAATTACCGGTAGATATTTATTCGCTTATATTTTTTTATCTTAATTTGTGGTAAACATGTTTAGTACTGGCTCTGATATTATTATTCTAATTATTACATTTTTCTGAATGATAACAGCAAAAATGAATACTGATTTTTTGGGGCTGATCTCAAAGCAGTAGGCTACTCCGACCAAATAATAATGCTTTTTTCCGATTTATTTCTATGTTAGTCGGTAGGCCTAACGAAGAATATCTGTCTTTTTCACGGGAAATTTATATTGGAAAAGGCCCACGTTATTTATTAAATAATGATTTATTCTCATTATGGGAAAATCTCGCTTGGGGAAATGTAGTGTAGGGAGAAATTACATGTATTGATCTTGACCCCGCTGAGTAAGGAACGACTGATAATAGTTTGCTTTATTCACTCGGCGAATGGGCCTCCCCTCCTATCCGCTGCTTCAGTGATCTAGCCGCACACATGTCTTATCCTGTTTTACTTACTTGCCGGCCAGGAAGTGACCATGCATGCTTGCTGGTGATACAGGCTTATAAATGTGATGTGGGTTTGAGTTCTGGTTTAGCATAAGCCTGAAAACTAGAACTTTGTGTTAGCTCCACCACTAAAGTCTCTTTGAAAAATATCTCTCAATAATCAGCAATATCCACGAGAAAACTTTAAATGTCTTAGTCACAATCTGATATGATGCTAACAGGAAATTTGAAGACTTAAAAACGATAAAGGAGCTCAAGTGTTTATCACAGTGACAAATAATTTGCACAGAATATGACTTTCCAATCACCTAACTGGGATTACACGTCTCGGAGAATGTTAACTGAATACAACAGCTAGGGTACTGATGCCAGTTATTGAAAGGTGCCAGTTATTGAAAGGTGCCAGTTATTAAGGGTGCCAGTTATTGAAAGGTGCCAGTTATAAAGGGGTGTCAGTTATTGAGGGGTGCCAGTTATTGGGGGGGGGGGGGGGGGTGCCAGTTATTGGGGGTAACAGTTATTAAGGGGTGCCAGTTATTAAAGGGTGCCAGTTTTTAAGGGGTGCTTGTTATTAAGGGGTGCCAGTTGTTAAAGGGTGCCAGTTATTGGGGGGGGGGGGGGGGGTAACAGTTAATGGGGATGCCATATATTGAGGGGTTTCAGTTATTGAAGGGTGCCAGTTATTGAGGCCAGTCATTGAGGGATGCCAGTTATTGAGGGATGTCAGTTATTGAGGGATGTCAGTTATTGAGGGATGTCAGTTATTGAGGGGTGCCAGATATTGAGGGGTGTCAGTTATTGAGGGGTGCCAGTTAGTGAGGGGTGCCAGTTATTGAGGGGTGCCAGTTATTGAGGGATGCCAGTTATTAAGGGGTGCCAGTTATTAAGGGGTGCCAGTTATTAAAGGGTTTCAGTTATTGGGGGATGCCAGATATTGAGGGGTGCCAGTTATTGAGGGGTGCCAGTTATTGAGGGATGTGAGTTATTGAGGGGTGCCAGTTATTGAGGGATGTCAGTTATTGAGGGATGTCAGTTATTGAGGGATGCCAGTTATTGAGAGATGCCAGTTATTGAGAGATGCCAGTTATTGAGGGATGTCAGTTATTGAGGGATGTCAGTTATTGAGGGATGCCAGTTATTGAGGGGTGCCAGTTATTGAGGGATGTCAGTTATTGAGGGGGTGCCAGTTATTGAGGGGGTGCCAGTTATTGAGGGATGTCAGTTATAGAGGGATGTCAGTTATTGAGGGATGCCAGTTATTGGGAGATGCCAGTTATTGAGGGATGCCAGTTATTGAGGGATGTCAGTTATTGAGGGGTGCCAGTTATTGAGGGATGTCAGTTGTTGAGGGGTGCCAGTTGTTGAGGGGTGCCAGTTATTAAGGGGTGCCAGTTGTTGAGGGATGTCAGTTATTGAGGGGGTGCCAGTTATTGAGGGGGTGCCAGTTATTGAGGGATGTCAGTTATAGAGGGATGTCAGTTATATAGGGATGTCAGTTATTGAGGGATGTCAGTTATTGAGGGGTGCCAGTTATTGAGGGATGTCAGTTATTGAGGGATGTCAGTTGTTGAGGGGGTGCCAGTTATAAAGGGGTGCCAGTTAATAACGGGCGTCAGTTATTGAGGGGTGCCAGTTATTGAGGGGTGTCAGTTATAGAGGGATGTCAGTTATTGAGGGATGTCAGTTATTGAGGGGTGTCAGTTATAGAGGGATTTCAGTTATAGAGGGATGTCAGTCATTGAGGGATGTCAGTTATTGAGGGGTGCCAGTTATTGAGGGATGTCAGTTATTGAGGGATGTCAGTGATTGAGGGGGTGCCAGTTATAAAGGGGTGCCAGTTAATAAGGGGCGTCAGTTATTGAGGGGTGCCAGTTATTGAGGGGTGTCAGTTATAGAGGGATGTCAGTTATTGAGGGATGTCAGTTATTGAGGGGTGCCAGTTATTGAGAGGTGTCAGTTATTGAGGGGTGCCAGTTATTGAGGGATGTCAGTTATTGAGGGGTGCCAGTTATTGAGGGATGTCAGTTATTGAGAGGTATCAGTTATTGAGGGATGTCAGTTATTGAGGGGTGCCAGTTATTGAGGGATGTCAGTTATTGAGGGATGTCAGTTATAGAGGCATGTCAGTTGTTGAGGGGTGCCAGTTTTTGAGGGGTGCCAGTTATTAAGGGGTGCCAGTTATTAAGGGGGTGCCAGTTATTAAGGGGGTGCCAGTTAATAAGGGGCGTCAGTTATTGAGGGATGTCAGTTATAGAGGGATGTCAGTTATTGAGGGATGTCAGTTATAAGGGATGTCAGTTATTGAGAGGTGCCAGTTATTGAGGGATGCCAGTTATTAAGGGGTGCCAGTTATTGAGGTGATGTTAGTTATTGAGGGATGCCAGTTATTGAGGCATGTCAGTTGTTGAGGGGTGCCAGTTTTTGAGGGGTGCCAGTTATTAAGGGGTGCCAGTTATTAAGGGGGTGCCAGTTAATAAGGGGCGTCAGTTATTGAGGGATGTCAGTTATAGAGGGATGTCAGTTATTGAGGGATGTCAGTTATAAGGGATGTCAGTTATTGAGAGGTGCCAGTTATTGAGGGATGTCAGCTATTGAGGGATGTCAGTTATTGAGGGATGTCAGTTATTGAGGGATGCCAGTTATTGAGAGATGCCATTTATTGAGGGATGTCAGTTATAGAGGGATGTCAGTTATTGAGGGATGTCAGTTATTGAGGGGTGCCAGTTATTGAGGGATGTCAGTTATTGAGGGATGTCAGTTATTGAGGGATGTCAGTTATTGAGAGATGCCAGTTATTGAGGGATGTCAGTTATTGAGGGATGTCAGTTATTGAGGGGTGCCAGTTATTGAGGGATGCCAGTTATTGAGGGATGTCAGTTATAGAGGGATGTCAGTTATTGAGGGATGTCAGTTATTGAGGGGTGCCAGTTATTGAGGGGTGCCAGTTATTGAGGGGTGCCAGTTATAAAGGGGTGCCAGTTATTGAAGGATGTCAGTTATTGAGGGATGCCAGTTATTGAAGGATGTCAGTTATTGAAGGATGTCAGTTATTGAGGGGTGCCAGTTATTTAGGGGTGCCAGTTATTGAGGGATGTTAGTTATTGAGGGATGTCAGTTATTGAGGGGTGCCAGTTATTGAGGGATGTCAGTTATTGAGGGATGCCAGTTATTGAGGGGTGCCAGTTATTGAGGGATGTCAGTTATTGAGGGATGTCAGTTATTGAGAGGTGCCAGTTATTGAGAGGTGTCAGTTATTGAGGGGTGCCAGTTATTGAGGGATGTCAGTTATTGATTGATTGATTGGTGTTTTACGCCGCGCTCAAGATTATTTCACTTATATGGCGGCGTTGCCAGTTTTTATGTGGGAGGAAACCGGGCTCTATGCCCGGAGAAAACCTACGACCTTCCGTTGGTAACTGGCAACCGTCAGTTATTGAGGGATGTCAGTTATTGAGGGGTGCCAGTTATTGAGTGATGTCAGGTATTGACTGATGTCAGTTATTGAGGGATGTCAGTTATTGAGGGGTGCCAGTTATTGAGGGATGTCAGTTATTGAGGGATGTCAGTTATTGAGGGGGTGCCAGTTATAAAGGGGTGCCAGTTAATAAGGGGCGTCAGTTATTGAAGGGTGCCAGTTATTGAGGGGTGTCAGTTATAGAGGGATGTCAGTTATTGAGGGATGCCAGTTATTGAGAGGTGCCAGTTATTGAGGGGTGCCAGTTATTGAGGGGTGCCAGTTATTGAGGGATGTCAGTTATTGAGGGATGTCAGTTATTGAGGGGTGTCAGTTATTGAGGGATGTCAGTTATTGAGGGATGTCAGTTATTGAGGGATGTCAGTTATTGAGGGTTAGCTACATTATCTCTGCTTACAGAAAGGCCCTCTAAGAAATAAAACCAATATGCTCAGATTAATATGTTTACACTTCGGCTTGATATGACACCTAAAACGACTTTGATTATTATTTGATATTTCGATTATTTTTATACCTGTACGTACGACTTAGAAAAAGTTGATTGTATTATGGTATACCCATCACCGTCCATCGGCCTCTATCTCTCCGCCTGTCCTGGATTCACTTCCGTTCCATAACTTGAAGAGTTTTGATCCAATCTTTAGAATTCTTTCACAGCAAAATGTACCTTATGGGTACCGGTATCACCGTATGTCGTCAACCATTTAAGACATCTTTGGTTGCATTATTGCATAATAACGGCATCTATATTACATTATGTAATATTCTCTTTTAGTCCATATCTTCTATAGTTTGTCTATAGTCATGTACCGTAAATATGTACCGTATGGGTAGATGTTGTGTTGGGAACAATTTGGGACATCCCTGGTTGCATAATGCAGCATCCAAATATGTTAATCGAATGAAAAACTTGAGTACGCTCGTAGAATTCTACTTGTTGACATTTAAACAAATATTTACTTAAATGTAGAGTAATCAGTTGTTGAGTTGGTTGAGTTTTTAAAACTTATTAGATTTAGTAAATGGTATTAAATTATGTATGTGGGTACATTTCAGTGACGTCTACTAGGTAGGCATAACTACGCTGTACCTCGGTATATTTATAGTCTGATCTATATTACAAAGTAATTTCATCTGAGGTTTACTAAACTTTTATAGCATTTCTAGATAGTGGGTGAAAAACGCTAATTATCAATTGATTGTCTTCAAATATGAGGAATTGAAAACTGTTACCCAAGAGTAAATAGGTCATGGCATGATACTCAAGATTAAATAGGTCATGGTGTGTTACTCAAGAGTAAATAGCTCATGGCGTGTTACTCAAGAGTAAATAGGTCATGGTGTGTTACTCAAGAGTAAATAGGTCATGGCGTGGTACTCAAAAGTAAATAGGTCATGGTGTGTTACTCAAGAGTAAATAGGTCATGGCGTGGTACTCAAGAGTAAATAGATCATATCGTGATACTCAAGAGTAAATAGATCATGGTGTGATAGTCAATAGTAAATAGGACATGGCGTGTTACTCAAGAGTAAATAGGTCATGGCGTGATATTTTTCAGTCTGTTCCAGTGTTTCATGTTTGTTTTGGCCTGCTATATAAGAGAGGGGACTAATAATGCTGATAATGAACTCAAGTATGACTTCATGAGCTCTAAAACTTTCTTTTATAGGGCTACAGTAATTCAACATGGCAGCCAAAAAGACAAGCAAGAAAGGCAAGATGTCGTCTTCTGCAAAAGGTCAGAATTACTTATTCCAATACTGCTTTCAACTTGTTTTACAATATAAAGATAGGGAAAACAAAGACCCATTATCTGAGACAATAAAGTACCCTTGCACCCTTACCACTTTCCACAAAAAATGAAGGGGTATGAACACCTTTCACCCTCAAATAGTGGTTTCTTTGGCCTCAGACCCTTTATTCAGTAACAGCTCACCAGGGTGTATTTTAGTTCCATTCTTATACATGACATATACAAACCTTTTCAATTTTGGTGTGGAAAATGTACAGGTTTTAATGAGAAAACAATGCACGAACAGGGGATGGATTCCTCTAGATGAATCGAGCCAAAATCCGGGTATTTTCACGGCTGGCTAATACATGTACAATGTAGGGTTATAGGGGCATCCTACACATAGCCCTACACCTGATTGTATGTTGATACCAGAGATCATTTAACACTTTCCCATTATGTGTAGACGGTAAAATGGGAGAATTTTTGGAATCTCTTATTTTCCTCAGACAAACCATGCCTGCTTATACGCCCGACTTAAAAAAAGTTCGTCGTATTATGCGCCTTCCGTCCGGCCTGCCCGGATTCCGTTCCGCTCCATAACTTGAAGAGTTTTGATCAAATCTTTACAATTCTGTCACAACATATACCTTGTGGGTAGAAGGTGTGTCATGAACCATTTATGACATAGTTGATTGCATAATGTGGCTTCTACATTGGATTATGTAATATTCTGTCTTAAGCTGCGTTTCCACTTGTGCGGATACGGGTGCGGATACGGGTGCGGATACGGACGCGGCAAAAATCGCTTTATAGTTAGAGAAGAGGTAGTGTTTCCATTTGTACGGTTGCGGATACGGCTGCGGATGCGGTCGACGGTGCGGCAAATTCCGACCGGACCATGTAGCGATCGGCACGGTGCCGCATGCGGAACCGGATGCGGAACGGACAAGTGGAAACACTCTCTACGGCTATCTGTACGACAATTCCCCATATTATACCTTACATTTTCATGAAAATATTGTTTTGCACAGGAACTTTTGCATGTATCTCTCAGAACTTAAACAATAGTAAAATATACATATTCGTCACCGTTGGATGGCAAAGATTAGGCCCACCGCACATCTGAACATGACAATATATTTTTTTTCTTTTTCCCTTTTAATCCTGAACTCACCAATGCTCCTTGAATTTCTCGTCTTAGTTTTTCTAATAATGCACACGAACTCGGTAGTTACCAAACCCTCATTTAGATCAATAACCCGAGTCACTTAGATTTTTTACAGGCGATTTTCTGGACGAAATAAGATCAGATGCCGTACGGACAACCGCATATATGGAAACACACACGCCGCAGAGTCTACCGCACGGCTTTCCGTACCCGCACCGCGTCCGTATCCGCATCCGCACAAGTGGAAACGTAGCTTAAGTCTATATCTTTGTTCCCTTCCGCTCCATAACTTAAAGAGTTTTTATTCGATCTTGACAACTCTTTCAGAGTATATACTTATGGGCAGATGGTGTGTCGTGTACCATTTCCGACTTCACCCATTGCATAATATGGCAGCCATATAGAATTATGTAATATTCCCTTCCGCTCCATAACTTCTAAAGTTCTGATCCGATCTTGACCTTCAACACACCCATAATTTTGTGTTAACTGATCGACATATCTTTTGATCTATTTCAGGCAAGAAAGGGGCCAAAGGAACTCAAAAGAAAGCTTTGAAAAAGGGAGTTAAAGGTATGTATGGCCACATTATAAATGGCACAAGCTGCGAAATAAAGGTAAAACTTGATTGAAAAAGTTTAGATATTGGTTCGTCATTTTTATCAAAGTAAACAATAAGATTTTGTTGCTGATGGTTATATTGGATACGTTAGGTAGTTTTATCTACAAATAATACAGCCCCAAAATGCTTTTCTACATCAAGGCTATTGAAATTTAGTCTATTAGTTTCAATTCATACATTTTCGGTTGATGTACTGACTTTACCAATATATTTTTTTCAACTTCAATCCTGGGTTTTGAAACTATTAGAATTATTTTGCAGCGCAGTTGTAGGAAAACTGGATAGATAGGTTGTGTAATTGGTAGTCTATGTTTTAGTTGCTGTTGAGGAAGGTCTGATGAAATCAAGTTCAGCATCACGGACTGGAGACCGTGGAAATCTGTATCATCTACCTGCTCTTCACAAATCTGAAGGTATGAACTAAATCTCAAACTATTTTTAATGATATATTTACAGCTGTTTGTTGAGAGTTTGCCTATCATGTTTTTCTCATCATGCTGATATGGAACTAGGTTAATATATCATCTTCTGATATGGGACTGGGTTGATATATCATCATCTGATATGGGACTGGGTTAATATATCATCTTCTGATATGGGACTGGGTTGATATATCATCTTCTGATATGGTACTGGGTTGATATATCATCATCTGATATGGGATTGGGTTGATATATCATCTTCTGAAATGGGACTGGGTTGATATATCATCTTCTGATATGGTACTGGGTTGATATATCATCTTCTGATATGGGACTGGGTTGATATATCATCATCTGATATGGGACTGGGTTGATATATCATCACCTGATATGGGACTCACTGGGTTGATATATCATCTTCTGATATGGGAATGGGTTGATACATCATCATCTGATATGGGACTGGGTTGATATATCATCTTCTGATATGGGAATGGGTTGATACATCATCAACTGATATAGGACTGGATTGATATTATTTCTGTTTCCAGTATGCGTTGAACCAGTAATGAAGGCCTCGTCAGCATCTACAACAGGTGATAGAGGTAACCCATATCATATTGCAGCATTAAACAAAAACACAGGTCAGTTTATATGCACTTACCCCGCAACATATTTACATTATAATTAGATACCTTGGTGGTTGGG
This sequence comes from Lepidochitona cinerea, assembly GCA_963971465.1. Classification (NCBI taxonomy): domain Eukaryota; kingdom Metazoa; phylum Mollusca; class Polyplacophora; order Chitonida; family Tonicellidae; genus Lepidochitona; species Lepidochitona cinerea. The sequence goes on along the minus strand of OZ020563.1, from coordinate 2,021,787 downwards.
CTGGTAGATTGATTGATTGATGTTTTACACTGCACTTAAGATTATTTCACTTATATGGCAGTGTTGCCAGGTCAAATGGAGCTCTTTGCACAGAGGATAGATGAGGGGCCTCTGTGACTCAGTAGGCAGAACGTTGGACGCTCAATCCAAACAGCCTTCCACAAATGGGTCGCGGGTTCGAATCAGTCCAAGAAAAAAAATGGAAAATTTTCTGACTGGGTTTTCACTCGAACGATCTATGTGGGATGGTTGCCAGTTACCACCGGAAGGTCGAGGCTTTCCTAAGGTCATAGTGCCCGGTTTTCTCCCACAATAAAACTGGCAATGCGCCGTAAAACACCAAACAATCAGTCAACATTGTTTAAAGAAACTATAAATTATATGATTGATATTAATTTAATGACATTTTTTATAGGTGGGAAGAGTAAACGCCTCAGGGGAGCGAAAACCTCCAAGAAGAAGAATTGAAATGGATGCATATTGTGACTGTTATATCAGTAGATATTTTGAATGTGTGTTACTTACTTCTTGTTAATTTTCATTTTAAGGGTATTCCAAATGCCTTCAATTTCCTTGAAATTACATTTTATAATAGCAGAGAATGACATGAAAATCGCCCACGAAATATAACACAACTCTATGCATACAGCAACCCTTGAAATGTACACCTAAAGCTGTTGTGTGCTAGAAAAATTTGTCCGGAGGATGACATCACAGGAGTAAGGCTGCAACTCTATCTCCAATATACAATATACAGGCATAACCTATATTCTGTAATTGTTTGTTTATAACACGAATGCATGTGTTGACAGCACTATTTATCTTACAAAAATTATATTCTGTAATCGTTTGTTTATAACACGAATGCCTGTGTTGACAGCACTATTTATCTTACAAAAATGATATTCTGTAATCGTTTGTTTATAACACGAATGCCTGTGTTGACAGCACTATTTATCTTACAAAAATGATATTCTGTAATCGTTTGTTTATAACACGAATGCCTGTGTTGACAGCACTATTTATCTTACAAAAATTATATTCTGTAATTGTTTGTTTATAACACGAATGCCTGTGTTGACAGCACTATTTATCTCACAAAAATGATATTCTGTAATCGTTTGTTTATAACACGAATGCCTGTGTTGACAGCACTATTTATCTCACAAAAATTATATTCTGTAATCGTTTGTTTATGCCTGTGTTGACAGCACTATTTATCTTACAAAAATGATATTCTGTAATCGTTTGTTTATAACACGAATGCCTGTGTTGACAGCACTATTTATCTTACAAAAATTATATTCTGTAATTGTTTGTTTATAACACGAATGCTTGTGTTGACAGCACTATTTATCTTACAAAAATAATATTCTGTACTCAGTCTTATTCATTGATCAAGTTTTTTTGAGTGTTAAGAAAAAATATTTTGTTATACCCTGCTACATGTATGTTACAAATCTGAAATTTGGTGAATTCTTTTAACGAATTTAAGGCTGATCTTGATGAAATGTTTTTATGTTGGTTCCCCATATGGTCTAGTTGTGCAACATCTATTTTTGGGTCGTTTTTTTTTTCATATAAAATGGCCGCTAGGCGACCATTTTGTTTTTCTTCTTTTCATCACAAGTAATCAGACGATCCTCGTAAAATTTTGTATGCAGGTTAACCATATGGTCTTGTTGCGTACTATGCACTTCTTTGATCATTTGCATATAAAAATGTCTGCTACGTGCCCATTTTGTTTTTCTTCTTTTTATCATTTTTCTCCTAAAGTAATCAGAGGATCTTCCTAAAATTCTGTAAGCCAGTTAATTCTATGGTGTTGTTGCACACTACATGTATGTACTTTTTTGCTCCTTAACATATTAAAAATGGCGCCCGCTGGCGATTTTTTTTTTATCACTGTTTTTCTGAAGTAATGGAAGGATCTAAGGACAATTTTGCAGGTTAACCCTATGTCCTCGTTGCGCACTATGCACTTTTTGCTCATTTGCATATTCAAAATGGCCATTTTCTTTTTCTTTTTTTACAAGATGGGTCACTTTCTGATAGTGTTCTATGGTGTCCACCAAGATCAGTTTTTGTCAATGAAAGGCACATACCCCCTTAGTTTTGTTTCAGTTTCATGCTTTTATCAACATGTCTCTTCAATGAATTGATGAAAATAGCTGCATTGGGAGAATTCTGTGTTGTTGGAAACTGCATCAAAGACTCCCATTCTCTCACCAATGCAATACCTTATCAAGGCAACTGGGGGCCTCATTTTATCAAGGTGGCCTCATTTTATCAAGGCAACAGTATTTTTTCAAGGTGGCCTCATTTTATCAAGGCAACGGTATTTTATCAAGGTGGCCTCATTTTATCAAGGCAACTGTATTTTATCAAGGTGGCCTCATTTGATTAAGCCGGCCTCATTTTATCAAGGCAACGGTATTTTATTAAGGTGGCCTCATTTTATCAAGGTTGCCTTATTTTATCAAGGTGGCCTCATTTTATCAAGGCAACGGTATTTTATCAAGGTGGCCTTATTTTATCAAAGTGGCCTTATTTTATCAAGGTGGCCTCATTTGATTAAGGTGGCCATAACTTAATTATAAAACATACTGATATTACAATTGAATACTCCTGTTTTTTTAACCTATTATACACACTATACACATATTTATTATTGCACTAGTTTAGAATTTCTTACATTGAATAAAGCTCAGTATAAAAATATCTGCTTTTTTCTTTTTATTGTGAGTAAAATGTATAGCCAATAAAAAGGCGGTAAACCACATGGCAAAATTGCCTTACAGATGAGGGGGGAGGAGAGGGTCTGACCACTTCCCCTCCTACTATTTAGCCCCCCCCCCCATATTATTTGAGAGTATTTAAACTCATTTCCGTGTTATGTTAGGGCCATAATAATAATCTGTACATACTTTTGACATGCTTGTCTAGTGATCTATTATGGTGGCTGATTTGTGACATTTGGCTGTTTCACTGCGAGAATTAGGAGGCAAAGTAAAACTTAAATCTTGCCGTAAGAATGCGAAAATACGAAAAAAAAAAAAATATCTGCATGAGAATACGAAAACTCGAAAATTAGCCTAAAATAAAAGCGCTTTTTGTGCCATTCTATGTACTCAGTGATAACACGCAATAAATTTAAAATCTTGCCATGAGAAAAATAAAGCAAAGCAAAAACTAGTCAAAAGAGCTTGTTCTTGTGGCGAAAACTCAAAATAATTCTAAATCTTGATACTGGTCTGGTATTGGCCTGATACTGGTCTGGTATTGGCCTGATACTGGTCTGGTATTGGCCTGATACTGGTCTGATATTGGCCTAATACTGGTCTGGTTTTGGCCTGATACTGGTCTGGTATTGGCCTGATATTTGTCTGGTATTTGCCTTATACTGGTCTGGTATTGGCCTGATATTGGTCTGGTATTGGCTTGATACTGGTCTGGTATTGGCCTGATACTGGTCTGGTATTTGCCTGATATTGGTCTGGTAATGGCCTGACACTGGTCTGGTAATGGCCTGATATTTGTCTGGTATTGGCCTAATACTGGTCTGGTATTGGCCTGATACTGGTCTGATATTGGCCTAATACTGGTCTGGTTTTGGCCTGATACTGGTCTGGTAATGGCCTGATACTGGTCTGGTATTGGCCTGATACTGGTCTGGTAATGGCGGGATATTGGCCTGATACTGGTCTGGTATTGGCCTGATACTGGTCTGGTACTGGCCTGATAGTGGTCTGATATTGGCCCGTTACTGGTCTGCTATTGGCCTGATACTGGTCTGGTATTGGCCTGATACTGGTCTGGTACCGGCCTGATACTGTTCTGGTACTGGCCTGATACTGGTCTGGTATTGGCCTGATACTGTTCTGGTACTGGCCTGATACTGGTCTGGTATTGGCCTAATACTGGTCTGATATTGGCCTGATACTGGTCTGGTATTGACCTGATACTATTCTGGTATTGGCCTAATACTGGTCTGGTACTGGCCTGATACTGGTCTGGTACTGGCCTGATACTGTTCTGGTACCGGCCTGATACTATTCTGGTACTGGTCTAATACTGGTCTGGTATTGGCCTGATACTGGTCTGATATTGGCCTGATACTGGCCTGATATTGGTCTGATACTGGTCTGGTAATGGCCTGATACTGGTCTAATACTGGTCTGGTAATGGCCTGATACTGGTCTAATACTGGTCTGCTATTGGCCTGATGCTGATCTGGTTTTGGCGTGATATTGGCCTGATACTGGTCTGGTATTGGCCTGATACTGGTCTGCTATTGGCCTGATACTGGTCTGGTAATGGCCTGATACTGGTCTGGTATTGTCCTGATACTGGTCTGGTATTGGCCTGATATTGGCCCGTTACTGGTCTGGTATTGGTCTTTACACACTATCTGTTTTTCTTTAACTGCACATTGATTATTTTCTTTTTTCTGTTGGTGATTTCAAGAAAAATGGCGTTGGGATTTTGAAGTGACAGCAGTGAAACCGTTGCCATGTTCGATCTCGTATTGGCCTAGTTTCTTCGTATTGGCCCTGGTAAAACTCGTATTAGTGTGACCGTTTCTCTATATTTTGCCAATAACATTAAAAGTCAATTAATAATAAAATGGTGTTAATCAAGATATTCCCCATTGGCATTGTTACAGGTCCGAGGATAGTCGTATTGGTCCGAGGCCGAAGGCCGAGGGCTAATACGGCTGTATGAAGAACTGTGACAATGCCAATAGGGAATATCAGGATCAATGATAATCAATTTTATTAATTGGCTTTCAATGTTTTTTTTTTCATCAAATATTTATATAATTTAAAAATAATAGTGTTTTAATAGACACATTAGCAAGGAAAGTTGACTATTATTTTCTTTAAAATTTCTTTAAAAGAGTTGTCTCCTAATGTACATAAAACATAGAACATAGTTCTCTATTTTTACAAATTTTAAATTTATCTATTAATAAAATAGACGGAATATTTGTTTTTCTTTAACTGTACATTGGCTATTTCCTTTGTTGATGATTTCAAGAAAAATGGCGTTGGGATTTTGAAGTGATAGCAATGAAACAATCGTATTCTCGCGAGATCTCCTTTAGACGTGGCTAAGATAGACCTTGTACGACTTTACCTGACATAGCGCCGGGATTTTCGCGTTTCGCATTTTTAAAAGCTATCAGATAAATATAAAAATCCGGACATCACGCTGTACGTGAATATATATTTTGAATGTAAGAAAACGTTTAACTAGTAACGAAAACGTAGAGTCAATTTCACGAAATAGTCCCATTTTGACGAAAAATGGCGACGTTCCCTGTCGATCAGATTCACTTTGAACTGGCCACTGTGATAGGTTCCACGGGGCGTTTCCAATAGCTGCTAGTGTTTAAATGTGCGATGTAACTAACAATAGCTCTAGTTAAGTGTAAGAGACTAGTAGAAAAGCACGTAGATGCGAGCAAATGCCAGGTAAAAATCTATGGTGTTCTTGTTTTGTTGAAAACTTTAAAGTCACATGATCAATTGACCTCCTGTGTGTGCTCTCCAACCCCATTCCAATGAATATTTCTGATAAAAATGTCAACCATTGGCCTTAGAGGTTAAATCTGGCCTTTAGGACTAGGGTTATTTCTAATTTTAGATTGAGCAATGAAACGGTCGCCATGTTCGATCTCGTATTGGCCCAGTCCGTATTGGCCTTGTTTGTTCGTATTAGCCTAGTTTGTTCGTATTGGCCCTGGTAAGCCCTGTATGAGTGTAACCGTTTCTCCGTATTTTTGCCAATAACATTTATAGATTAATAATATTCTAATGAGCTACAAGCTCAAATATTGTAGAAGGATCGTTATTTTGTAACCAATAAACGTACGATCCAATTATACATCGACGCCTTTTTTTCTCTCGAAAAAATCATTCACCTATACAATAAATGCCTTGGCTAAAATAACCATGGAGACAAGTTTCTAATTTTGTTAAAAAGGAGGTAGGTCAATTAGACCTTTATACACTGTCATAAGTTGTTGTAATAAACCAAAACACCTGATATTTGATTAGGCTGACGACAGACAATTGTTTGGCTTTTAGTCAGTAGAATTTTCTATATATAATCACCAATTTCCACCAGTTCCTGTAAGCGGATTTAGTTTGACCTTATTACACTTTTATTTGGACTTGTACATAGTCTACTGTCCGTATCTTTTATAACTTGTTCGATTTATTACATATTATATAGTTTATAGCAACGAAACTTTGACTCTATTTCAGCTGAAATTTGAAGGAGGGAGTCTTTAACTCGGGAAATAAAGACGTGAAATTTGAAGTAGGGAGTCTTTAACTCGGGTAATAACTACGTGAAATTTGAAATAGGGAGTCTTTAACTCGGGTAATAAAGACGTGAAATTTGAAATAGGGAGTCTTTAACTCGGGTAATAAAGACGTGAAATTTGAAGTAGGGAGTCTTTAACTCGGGTAATAAAGACGTGAAATTTGAAGTAGGGAGTCTTTAACTCGGGTAATAAAGACGTGAAATATGAAGTAGGGAGTCTTTAACTCGGGTATACGTGAAATTTGAAGTAGGGAGTTTTTAACTCGGGTAATAAAGACGTGAAATTTGAAGTAGGGAGTCTTTAACTCGGGTAATAATGACGTGAAATTTGAAGTAGGGAGTCTTTAACGGGTAATAATGACGTGAAATTTGAAGTAGGGAGTCTTTAACTTGGGTATACGTGAAATTTGAAGTAGGGAGTTTTTAACTCGGGTAATAAAGACGTGAAATTTGAAGTAGGGAGTCTTTAACTCGGGTAATAATGACGTGAAATTTGAAGTAGCGAGTCTTTAACTCGGGTAATAAAGACGTGAAATTTGAAGTAGGGAGTTTTTAACTCGGGTAATAATGACGTGAAATTTGAAGTAGGGAGCTGGTGGGTGGTGGACGGAAAGAACCAACATGTAATCCTTATAGATAGCTCGCTCGAGGAAGTCTTTAACTCGGGAAATAAATACGTGAAATATGAAGTAGGGAGTTTTTAACTCGGGTAATAATGACGTGAAATTTGAAGTAGGGAGTCTTTAACACGGGTAATAAATACGTGAAATTTGAAGTAGGAAGTCTTTAACTCGGGTAATAAATACGTGAAATATGAAGTAAGGAGTCTTTAACTCGGGTAATAATGACGTGAAATTTGAAGTAGGGAGTCTTTAACTCGGCTAATAAATACGTGAAATTTGAAGTAGCGAGTCTTTAACTCGGGTAATAAAGACGTGAAATATGAAGTAGGGAGTCTTTAACTCGGGTAATAAATATGTGAAATTTGAAGTAGGGAGTTTTTAACTCGGGTAATAATGACGTGAAATTTGAAGTAGGGAGTTTTTAACTCGGGTAATAATGACGTGAAATTTGAAGTAGGGAGTTTTTAACTCGGGTAATAAAGACGTGAAATATGAAGTAGGGAGTCTTTAACTCTTTAACTCGGGTAATAAATATGTGAAATTTGAAGTAGGGAGTTTTTAACTCGGGTAATAATGACGTGAAATTTGAAGTAGGGAGTCTTTAACTCGGGTAATAATGACGTGAAATTTGAAGTAGGGAGTTTTTAACTCTTTAACTCGGGTAATAAATACGTGAAATTTGAAGTAGGGAGTCTTTAACTCTTTAACTCGGGTAATAAATATGTGAAATTTGAAGTAGGGAGTCTTTAACTCGGGTAATAAATATGTGAAATTTGAAGTAGGGAGTTTTTAACTCGGGTAATAATGACGTGAAATTTGAAGTAGGGAGTTTTTAACTCGGGTAATAATGACGTGAAATTTGAAGTAGGGAGTTTTTAACTCGGGTAATAAAGACGTGAAATATGAAGTAGGGAGTCTTTAACTCGGGTAATAAATACGTGAAATTTGAAGTAGGGAGTCTTTAACTCGGGTAATAAATATGTGAAATTTGAAGTAGGGAGTCTTTAACTCGGGTAATAATGACGTGAAATTTGAAGTAGGGAGTTTTTAACTCTTTAACTCGGGTAATAAATATGTGAAATTTGAAGTAGGGAGTTTTTAACTCGGGTAATAATGACGTGAAATTTGAAGTAGGGAGTCTTTAACTCGGGTAATAATGACGTGAAATTTGAAGTAGGGAGTTTTTAACTCTTTAACTCGGGTAATAAATACGTGAAATTTGAAGTAGGGAGTCTTTAACTCTTTAACTCGGGTAATAAATATGTGAAATTTGAAGTAGGGAGTCTTTAACTCGGGTAATAAATATGTGAAATTTGAAGTAGGGAGTTTTTAACTCGGGTAATAATGACGTGAAATTTGAAGTAGGGAGTTTTTAACTCGGGTAATAATGACGTGAAATTTGAAGTAGGGAGTTTTTAACTCGGGTAATAAAGACGTGAAATATGAAGTAGGGAGTCTTTAACTTGGGTAATAAAGACGTGAAATTTGAAGTAGGGAGTCTTTAACTCGGGTAATAAATATGTGAAATTTGAAGTAGGGAGTCTTTAACTCGGGTAATAATGACGTGAAATTTGAAGTAGGGAGTTTTTAACTCTTTAACTCGGGTAATAAATACGTGAAATTTGAAGTAGGGAGTCTTTAACTCGGGTAATAAATATGTGAAATTTGAAGTAGGGAGTCTTTAACTCGGGTAATAATGACGTGAAATTTGAAGTAGGGAGTTTTTAACTCGGGTAATAATGACGTGAAATTTGAAGTAGGGAGTCTTTAACTCGGGTAATAAAGACGTGAAATTGAAGTAGGAAGTCTTTAACTCGGGTGAGTCGGCGACATTCGGAGCAGACTTCTATTGTCTTCGCTATTTTCAGCTTGGACTTACATTAACTCCCAGACTGTTATCCGAGTGACTCGGCGATATCAATTGTATTCTCTCGAGATCTCCTCTAGACGTGGCTATAATATCAATTGAGAACTCACACTATTTTCCATAATATGGAATGAGCTGCCAAAATTCCAATTTTTTTTTTTTTTTTATAAATTTCGATTGTCAAGAGAAGTTTGGCCTTTATAGTGCCCTGAAAAACAACAAGATTTACGTTGAAATAAAATTATTTGTAAAGTCACTAAAACGTACGAGCTGAAGACATGTGCCCATTACGGACAAAATTCAAGTAAGAGTTCCGATTCAGGCCTGTTGTGACTTAAAACCCTACTGAACGTACATGGCCTAAACAAAGATAACAAGGAAAGTATGTCATCTCTTTCCCACTTCTATATAGATATCTTAACCTTTTTTAAACGTTGACGGTGACGTCACCCTATTGTTCGAGCGGACGATTATCTTTCACGAATCGTCTGCAGACTGTAACAATCAACACAGTCCCTCAACTGTAAATGATTTACCACACATGCGCATTGGAAACGAACAATAACTGCTTCTTAGTACAGAGTGATGTTTGCCTTATAAAAGGGGATCACAGCCGGTTTGTCTTAATGGAGCGCTTTAAGGATTCAGTTTGTTGGATATGTACGATTTGAAATAAACGAGTAAATAAATGCGGATTGTTTGCATTTGGAGACACAATTTGCAAATTTTTTTAATACAATAAATATTTTTAATACACTAAAAAAATATTTAAATTACCGTATTTTATCAAATCGCTCAGTTAAGAGAAGTCAATATAATTGAATCCCCACTCTAAAATATTCAGAAAAAATATTCTATTTTTTCCACACATGATAAACTTTACAAGTATAAATGAACTGACAATCTGGCAATATTTTTGGACACCTAATAAAATAATATTTTTGGAAAATTATTTCCCAATATTTACAGCTCAAGTCATACCATATCAGAGCTTACTTGAAGTGAACTTCGTGTAACACGGCACCAGTCCCCCGTCTTAATTTCCTCCTTTGTTTAAATAACAATAAGCCGTCTGCAAACTGTTACTGAAAAATAATCGCTTGCAGCTAACATATGAAACTAACGTTTAAGACGGTTAAACTCCTCGCAACTGTCGATTATTTTTTAGTAATCGACAGTTGCTCGGCGTTTATCCTATACATAATGACACCAAAGAAAACTGTAGATGTAGATATTTATGATGAAATCTTCTGGAATAATAAGCTGTTCACAATTAAGCGTAAAAGTATCTATAATCCAGTATGGCATCAAAGTGGAATAGTATTAGTTAGAGATATGCTTGACGAAACTGGTATTTTTCTCACCAAAGAAGCCCTTCAAAAAAAGTATAATATAACAGTAGATTTAAAAACTTATAAAATGTATAGAAACTCCATAAAAAGAAAATAGGATGTTACATCTTCAATAGGTTTTCTAACCCATTAGATAGAATTGTATTGTATGAATGCCCAATAGTTAACGCATTTTGCTCCTTCTGCTTCCGAAAACCACTAAAAGAAGACCTATTGTTGGGAAACCACAAACATGACACTAAAAAACTAACAAATCAAGAACAAAATTTGTTTGGCCATGCAAACAATATTTACTTCCTCTTCCCGATATACCAATTGCCCTGTTAACTATATATGACCGCTCAATCCTACATCTGGCCCAAGGCGGAAATTCTTGCTAAGGGTTGTCACATATTGCCTGTTGTATATACTTACATTATGTTCGTAGAGGGATGATGAACGTAATTATCAGGGGTTTACCTTACTTTATCAGGGGTTTACCTTACTTTATCAGGGGTTTACCTTACTTTATCAGGGGTATACCTAACTTTATCAGGGGTTTACCTTACTTTATCAGGGGTTTACCTTACTATATCAGGGGTTTACCTTACTTTATCAGGGGTTTACCTTACTTTATCAGCGGTTTACCTTACTTTATCAGGGGTTTACCTTACTTTATCAGGGGTTTACCTTACTTTATCAGGGGTTTACCTTACTTTATCAGCGGTTTACTTTACTTTATCAGGGGTTTATCTTACTTTATCAGGGGTTTACCTTACTTTATAAGCGGTTTACCTTACTTTATCAGCGGTTTATCTTACTTTATCAGGGGTTTACCTTACTTTATCAGCGGTTTACCTTACTTTATCAGGGGTTTACCTTACTTTATCAGGGGTTTACCTTACTTTATCAGCGGTTTACCTTACTTTATCATCGGTTTACCTTAATTTATCAGGGGTTTACCTTACTTTATCAGGGTTTACCTTACTTTATCAGCGGTTTACCTTACTTTATCAGGGGTTTACCTTACTTTATCAAGGGTTTACCTTACTTTATCAGCGGTTTACCTTACTTTATCAGGGGTTTACCTTACTTTATCAGGGGTTTACCTTACTTTATCAGCGGTTTACCTTACTTTATCAAGGGTTTACCTTATTTTATCAGTGGTTCACCTTACTTTATCAGTGGTTTACCTTACTTTATCTGGGGTTTACCTTACTTTATCAAGGGTTTACCTTACTTTATCAGTGGTTCACCTTACTTTATCAGGGGTTTACCTTACTTTATCAAGGGTTTACCTTACTTTATCAGTGGTTCACCTTACTTTATCAGGGGTTTACCTTACTTTATCAAGGGTTTACCTTACTTTATCAGGGGTTTACCTTACTTTATCAGGGTTTACCTTACTTTATCAGCGGTTTACCTTACTTTATCAGGGGTTTACCTTACTTTATCAAGGGTTTACCTTACTTTATCAGGGGTTTACCTTACTTTATCAGCGGTTTTCCTTACTTTATCAGGGGTTTACATTACTTTATCAGGGGTTTACTTTACTTTATCAGCGGTTTATCTTACTTTATCAGCGGTTTATCTTACTTTATCAGCGGTTTACCTTACTTTATCAGTGGTTCACCTTACTTTATCAGGGGTTTACCTTACTTTATCAGCGGTTTACCTTACTTTATCAGCGGTTTACCTTACTTTATCAGGGGTTGACCTTACTTTATCAGGGGTTTACCTTACTTTATCAGGGGTTTACCTTACTTTATCAGGGGTTTACCTTACTTTATCAGCGGTTTACCTTACTTTATCAGGGGTTTACCTTACTTTATCAGGGGTTTACCTTACTTTATCTGGGGTTTACCTTACTTTATCAAGGGTTTACCTTACTTTATCAGTGGTTCACCTTACTTTATCAGGGGTTTACCTTACTTTATCAAGGGTTTACCTTACTTTATCAGGGGTTTACCTTACTTTATCAGGGGTTTACCTTACTTTATCAGCGGTTTACCTTACTTTATCAGGGGTTTACCTTACTTTATCAAGGGTTTACCTTACTTTATCAGGGGTTTACCTTACTTTATCAGCGGTTTTCCTTACTTTATCAGGGGTTTACATTACTTTATCAGGGGTTTACTTTACTTTATCAGCGGTTTATCTGACTTTATCAGCGGTTTACCTTACTTTATCAGGGGTTTACCTTACTTTATCAGGGGTTTACCTTACTTTATCAGGGGTTTACCTTACTTTATCAGGGGTTTACCTTACTTTATCAGCGGTTTACCTTACTTTATCAGGGGTTTACCTTACTTTATCAGGGGTTTACCTTACTTTATCAGGGGTTTACCTTACTTTATCAGGGGTTTACCTTACTTTATCAGCGGTTTATCTTACTTTATCAGCGGTTTACCTTACTTTATCAGGGGTTTACCTTACCTTATCAGGGGTTCACCTTACTTTATCAGCGGTTTGCCTTACTTTATCAGTGGTTCACCTGACTTTATCAAGGGTTTACCTTACTTTATCAGGGGTTTACCTTACTTTATCAGGGGTTCACCTTACTTTATCAGGGGTTCACCTTACTTTATCAGCGGTTTGCCTTACTTTATCAGTGGTTCACCTTACTTTATCAGTTGTTTACCTTACTTTATCAGCGGTTTACCTTACTTTATCAGGGTTTACCTTACTTTATCAGTTGTTTACCTTACTTTATCAGGGGTTTACCTTACTTTATCAGGGGTTTACCTTACTTTATCAGCGGTTTACCTTACTTTATCAAGGGTTTTCCTTACTGTCGCAGGGGTTTACCTTACTTTATCAGGGGTTTACCTTACTATATCAGGGGTTTACCTTACTTTATCAGGGATTTGCCTTACTTTATCAGGGGTTTACCTTACTATATCAGGGGTTTACCTTACTTTATCAGGGGTTTACCTTACTTTATCAGGGGTTTACCTTACTTTATCAGCGGTTTACCTTACTTTATCAGGGGTTTACCTTACTTTATCAGGGGTTTACCTTACTTTATCAGCGGTTTACCTTACTTTATCAGGGGTTTACCTTACTTTATCAGGGGTTTACCTTACTTTATCAGCGGTTTACCTTACTTTATCAGGGGTTTACCTTACTTTATCAGCGGTTTACCTTACTTTATCAGGGTTTACCTTACTTTATCAGGGGTTTACCTTACTTTATCAGCGGTTTTCCTTACTTTATCAGCGGTTTACCTTACTTTATCATTGGTTCGCCTTACTTTATCAGGGGTTTACCTTACTTTATCAGGGTTTACCTTACTTTATCAGGGGTTTACCTTACTTTATCAGGGGTTTACATTACTTTATCAGGGTTTACCTTACTTTATCAGGGGTTTACATTACTTTATCAGCGGTTTATCTTACTTTATCAGGGGTTTACCTTACTTTATCAGCGGTTTACCTTACTTTATCAGGGTTTACCTTACTTTATCAGGGGTTTACCTTACTTTATCAGCGGTTTACATTACTTTATCAGGGTTTACCTTACTTTATCAGGGGTTTACCTTACTTTATCAGCGGTTTACCTTACTTTATCAGCGGTTTACCTTACTTTATCAGGGGTTTACCTTACTTTATCAGCGGTTTACCTTACTTTATCAGCGGTTTATCTTACTTTATCAGCGGTTTACCTTACTTTATCAGCGGTTTACCTTACTTTATCAGCGGTTCACCTTACTTTATCAGCGGTTTACCTTACTTTATCAGGGTTTACCTTACTTTATCAGGGGTTTACCTTACTTTATCAGCGGTTTACCTTACTTTATCAGCGGTTTACCTTACTTTATCAGGGGTTTACCTTACTTTATCAGCGGTTACCTTACTTTATCAGCGGTTTATCTTACTTTATCAGCGGTTTACCTTACTTTATCAGCGGTTTACCTTACTTTATCAGCGGTTCACCTTACTTTATCAGCGGTTTACCTTACTTTATCAGGGTTTACCTTACTTTATCAGGGGTTTACCTTACTTTATCAGCGGTTTACCTTACTTTATCAGCGGTTTACCTTACTTTATCAGGGGTTTACCTTACTTTATCAGCGGTTTACCTTACTTTATCAGCGGTTTACCTTACTTTATCAGGGGTTTACCTTACTTTATCAGCGGTTTACCTTACTTTATCAGCGGTTTACCTTACTTTATCAGCGGTTTACCTTACTTTATCAGCGGTTCACCTTACTTTATCAGCGGTTTACCTTACTTTATCAGGGTTTACCTTACTTTATCAGGGGTTTACCTTACTTTATCAGCGGTTTACCTTACTTTATCAGCGGTTTACCTTACTTTATCAGGGGTTTACCTTACTTTATCAGCGGTTTACCTTACTTTATCAGCGGTTTACCTTACTTTATCAGGGGTTTACCTTACTTTATCAGCGGTTTACCTTACTTTATCAGCGGTTTACCTTACTTTATCAGCGGTTTACCTTACTTTATCAGCGGTTCACCTTACTTTATCAGCGGTTTACCTTACTTTATCAGGGTTTACCTTACTTTATCAGGGGTTTACCTCACTTTATCAGCGGTTTACCTTACTTTATCAGCGGTTTACCTTACTTTATCAGGGGTTTACCTTACTTAGGGAGTCTAAGTAGGGAGTCTTTAACTCGGGTAATAAATATGTGAAATTTGAAGTAGGGAGTCTTTAACTCGGGTAATAATGACGTGAAATTTGAAGTAGGGAGTTTTTAACTCTTTAACTCGGGTAATAAATACGTGAAATTTGAAGTAGGGAGTCTTTAACTCGGGTAATAAATATGTGAAATTTGAAGTAGGGAGTCTTTAACTCGGGTAATAATGACGTGAAATTTGAAGTAGGGAGTTTTTAACTCTTTAACTCGGGTAATAAATACGTGAAATTTAAGTAGGGAGTCTTTAACTCTTTAACTCGGGTAATAAATATGTGAAATTTGAAGTAGGGAGTCTTTAACTCGGGTAATAATGACGTGAAATTTGAAGTAGGGAGTTTTTAACTCGGGTAATAATGACGTGAAATTTGAAGTAGGGAGTCTTTAACTCGGGTAATAAAGACGTGAAATTGAAGTAGGAAGTCTTTAACTCGGGTGAGTCGGCGACATTCGGAGCAGACTTCTATTGTCTTCGCTATTTTCAGCTTGGACTTACATTAACTCCCAGACTGTTATCCGAGTGACTCGGCGATATCAATTGTATTCTCTCGAGATCTCCTCTAGACGTGGCTATAATATCAATTGAGAACTCACACTATTTTCCATAATATGGAATGAGCTGCCAAAATTCCAATTTTTTTTTTTTTTTTATAAATTTTGATTGTCAAGAGAAGTTTGGCCTTTATAGTGCCCTGAAAAACAACAAGATTTACGTTGAAATAAAATTATTTGTAAAGTCACTAAAACGTACGAGCTGAAGACATGTGCCCATTACGGACAAAATTCAAGTAAGAGTTCCGATTCAGGCCTGTTGTGACTTAAAACCCTACTGAACGTACATGGCCTAAACAAAGATAACAAGGAAAGTATGTCATCTCTTTCCCACTTCTATATAGATATCTTAACCTTTTTTAAACGTTGACGGTGACGTCACCCTATTGTTCGAGCGGACGATTATCTTTCACGAATCGTCTGCAGACTGTAACAATCAACACAGTCCCTCAACTGTAAATGATTTACCACACATGCGCATTGGAAACGAACAATAACTGCTTCTTAGTACAGAGTGATGTTTGCCTTATAAAAGGGGATCACAGCCGGTTTGTCTTAATGGAGCGCTTTAAGGATTCAGTTTGTTGGATATGTACGATTTGAAATAAACGAGTAAATAAATGCGGATTGTTTGCATTTGGAGACACAATTTGCAAATTTTTTTAATACAATAAATATTTTTAATACACTAAAAAAATATTTAAATTACCGTATTTTATCAAATCGCTCAGTTAAGAGAAGTCAATATAATTGAATCCCCACTCTAAAATATTCAGAAAAAATATTCTATTTTTTCCACACATGATAAACTTTACAAGTATAAATGAACTGACAATCTGGCAATATTTTTGGACACCTAATAAAATAATATTTTTGGAAAATTATTTCCCAATATTTACAGCTCAAGTCATACCATATCAGAGCTTACTTGAAGTGAACTTCGTGTAACACGGCACCAGTCCCCCGTCTTAATTTCCTCCTTTGTTTAAATAACAATAAGCCGTCTGCAAACTGTTACTGAAAAATAATCGCTTGCAGCTAACATATGAAACTAACGTTTAAGACGGTTAAACTCCTCGCAACTGTCGATTATTTTTTATTCTACCCCTCCTGCATGTGTGTGCCGTGTGCAAATATACATGTTAAGTAGAGATGACTTTTCAAACGACATCGAGTCTGCAGTGCATCATCGGCTGCCCGGCTGGTAGGTTTACCTCCCCCGGAAGAAGTGATATTTTGCTTGTTATCATACAAAATGAAGGATTTAACCTGATAATGTTGTGAGTGTGGTTATATTCTGTCCTTTTCTATTGAAAACTGGGCTGTCATGAACGTATATAGTCATCAAAGGGTTGATTTCACAACATTTCCCCCGATAGCGTCGTCAGCAACCCAGCCTGTCAAAGCGGTAGCCATAGTGACATTATGTCATTCTGCTTCAAAATATCTGGGTCAACCGTTGCACGTGACCAAAGCTTATCGTTGATTGGTTAAAAGTTTCCAGTCTGTCCCGAGGGAGGGAAAAGGAACGGCAATCAACAACAGGTCACTTTTTCCTCATTTTTCTCAATTATCGGGGTAGAATCGACTTTAATACCTTCGTCTTGGTGTTTATTGCATAACCCGATACCGCTGAACGTTGGTTCGCACCTCGTCATACCCCTCGAATGCTGCGCATTCTCGTGGTTTGACTCGGTACGAACCAACGTTCAGCGGTATCGGGTTACGCAACAAACACCGCTACGGCGGTATTAAACCCTTAAGTAATCGACAGTTGCTCGGCGTTTATCCTATACATAATGACACCAAAGAAAACTGTAGATGTAGATATTTATGATGAAATCTTCTGGAATAATAAGCTGTTCACAATTAAGCGTAAAAGTATCTATAATCCAGTATGGCATCAAAGTGGAATAGTATTAGTTAGAGATATGCTTGACGAAACTGGTATTTTTCTCACCAAAGAAGCCCTTCAAAAAAAGTATAATATAACAGTAGATTTAAAAACTTATAAAATGTATAGAAACTCCATAAAAAGAAAATAGGATGTTACATCTTCAATAGGTTTTCTAACCCATTAGATAGAATTGTATTGTATGAATGCCCAATAGTTAACGCATTTTGCTCCTTCTGCTTCCGAAAACCACTAAAAGAAGACCTATTGTTGGGAAACCACAAACATGACACTAAAAAACTAACAAATCAAGAACAAAATTTGTTTGGCCATGCAAACAATATTTACTTCCTCTTCCCGATATACCAATTGCCCTGTTAACTATATATGACCGCTCAATCCTACATCTGGCCCAAGGCGGAAATTCTTGCTAAGGGTTGTCACATATTGCCTGTTGTATATACTTACATTATGTTCGTAGAGGGATGATGAACGTAATTATCAGGGGTTTACCTTACTTTATCAGGGGTTTACCTTACTTTATCAGGGGTTTACCTTACTTTATCAGGGGTATACCTAACTTTATCAGGGGTTTACCTTACTTTATCAGGGGTTTACCTTACTATATCAGGGGTTTACCTTACTTTATCAGGGGTTTACCTTACTTTATCAGCGGTTTACCTTACTTTATCAGGGGTTTACCTTACTTTATCAGGGGTTTACCTTACTTTATCAGGGGTTTACCTTACTTTATCAGCGGTTTACTTTACTTTATCAGGGGTTTATCTTACTTTATCAGGGGTTTACCTTACTTTATAAGCGGTTTACCTTACTTTATCAGCGGTTTATCTTACTTTATCAGGGGTTTACCTTACTTTATCAGCGGTTTACCTTACTTTATCAGGGGTTTACCTTACTTTATCAGGGGTTTACCTTACTTTATCAGCGGTTTACCTTACTTTATCATCGGTTTACCTTAATTTATCAGGGGTTTACCTTACTTTATCAGGGTTTACCTTACTTTATCAGCGGTTTACCTTACTTTATCAGGGGTTTACCTTACTTTATCAAGGGTTTACCTTACTTTATCAGCGGTTTACCTTACTTTATCAGGGGTTTACCTTACTTTATCAGGGGTTTACCTTACTTTATCAGCGGTTTACCTTACTTTATCAAGGGTTTACCTTATTTTATCAGTGGTTCACCTTACTTTATCAGTGGTTTACCTTACTTTATCTGGGGTTTACCTTACTTTATCAAGGGTTTACCTTACTTTATCAGTGGTTCACCTTACTTTATCAGGGGTTTACCTTACTTTATCAAGGGTTTACCTTACTTTATCAGTGGTTCACCTTACTTTATCAGGGGTTTACCTTACTTTATCAAGGGTTTACCTTACTTTATCAGGGGTTTACCTTACTTTATCAGGGTTTACCTTACTTTATCAGCGGTTTACCTTACTTTATCAGGGGTTTACCTTACTTTATCAAGGGTTTACCTTACTTTATCAGGGGTTTACCTTACTTTATCAGCGGTTTTCCTTACTTTATCAGGGGTTTACATTACTTTATCAGGGGTTTACTTTACTTTATCAGCGGTTTATCTTACTTTATCAGCGGTTTATCTTACTTTATCAGCGGTTTACCTTACTTTATCAGTGGTTCACCTTACTTTATCAGGGGTTTACCTTACTTTATCAGCGGTTTACCTTACTTTATCAGCGGTTTACCTTACTTTATCAGGGGTTTACCTTACTTTATCAGGGGTTTACCTTACTTTATCAGGGGTTTACCTTACTTTATCAGGGGTTTACCTTACTTTATCAGCGGTTTACCTTACTTTATCAGGGGTTTACCTTACTTTATCAGGGGTTTACCTTACTTTATCTGGGGTTTACCTTACTTTATCAAGGGTTTACCTTACTTTATCAGTGGTTCACCTTACTTTATCAGGGGTTTACCTTACTTTATCAAGGGTTTACCTTACTTTATCAGGGGTTTACCTTACTTTATCAGGGGTTTACCTTACTTTATCAGCGGTTTACCTTACTTTATCAGGGGTTTACCTTACTTTATCAAGGGTTTACCTTACTTTATCAGGGGTTTACCTTACTTTATCAGCGGTTTTCCTTACTTTATCAGGGGTTTACATTACTTTATCAGGGGTTTACTTTACTTTATCAGCGGTTTATCTGACTTTATCAGCGGTTTACCTTACTTTATCAGGGGTTTACCTTACTTTATCAGGGGTTTACCTTACTTTATCAGGGGTTTACCTTACTTTATCAGGGGTTTACCTTACTTTATCAGCGGTTTACCTTACTTTATCAGGGGTTTACCTTACTTTATCAGGGGTTTACCTTACTTTATCAGGGGTTTACCTTACTTTATCAGGGGTTTACCTTACTTTATCAGCGGTTTATCTTACTTTATCAGCGGTTTACCTTACTTTATCAGGGGTTTACCTTACTTTATCAGGGGTTCACCTTACTTTATCAGCGGTTTGCCTTACTTTATCAGTGGTTCACCTGACTTTATCAAGGGTTTACCTTACTTTATCAGGGGTTTACCTTACTTTATCAGGGGTTCACCTTACTTTATCAGGGGTTCACCTTACTTTATCAGCGGTTTGCCTTACTTTATCAGTGGTTCACCTTACTTTATCAGTTGTTTACCTTACTTTATCAGCGGTTTACCTTACTTTATCAGGGTTTACCTTACTTTATCAGTTGTTTACCTTACTTTATCAGGGGTTTACCTTACTTTATCAGGGGTTTACCTTACTTTATCAGCGGTTTACCTTACTTTATCAAGGGTTTTCCTTACTGTCGCAGGGGTTTACCTTACTTTATCAGGGGTTTACCTTACTATATCAGGGGTTTACCTTACTTTATCAGGGATTTGCCTTACTTTATCAGGGGTTTACCTTACTATATCAGGGGTTTACCTTACTTTATCAGGGGTTTACCTTACTTTATCAGGGGTTTACCTTACTTTATCAGCGGTTTACCTTACTTTATCAGGGGTTTACCTTACTTTATCAGGGGTTTACCTTACTTTATCAGCGGTTTACCTTACTTTATCAGGGGTTTACCTTACTTTATCAGGGGTTTACCTTACTTTATCAGCGGTTTACCTTACTTTATCAGGGGTTTACCTTACTTTATCAGCGGTTTACCTTACTTTATCAGGGTTTACCTTACTTTATCAGGGGTTTACCTTACTTTATCAGCGGTTTTCCTTACTTTATCAGCGGTTTACCTTACTTTATCATTGGTTCGCCTTACTTTATCAGGGGTTTACCTTACTTTATCAGGGTTTACCTTACTTTATCAGGGGTTTACCTTACTTTATCAGGGGTTTACATTACTTTATCAGGGTTTACCTTACTTTATCAGGGGTTTACATTACTTTATCAGCGGTTTATCTTACTTTATCAGGGGTTTACCTTACTTTATCAGCGGTTTACCTTACTTTATCAGGGTTTACCTTACTTTATCAGGGGTTTACCTTACTTTATCAGCGGTTTACATTACTTTATCAGGGTTTACCTTACTTTATCAGGGGTTTACCTTACTTTATCAGCGGTTTACCTTACTTTATCAGCGGTTTACCTTACTTTATCAGGGGTTTACCTTACTTTATCAGCGGTTTACCTTACTTTATCAGCGGTTTATCTTACTTTATCAGCGGTTTACCTTACTTTATCAGCGGTTTACCTTACTTTATCAGCGGTTCACCTTACTTTATCAGCGGTTTACCTTACTTTATCAGGGTTTACCTTACTTTATCAGGGGTTTACCTTACTTTATCAGCGGTTTACCTTACTTTATCAGCGGTTTACCTTACTTTATCAGGGGTTTACCTTACTTTATCAGCGGTTACCTTACTTTATCAGCGGTTTATCTTACTTTATCAGCGGTTTACGTTACTTTATCAGCGGTTTACCTTACTTTATCAGCGGTTCACCTTACTTTATCAGCGGTTTACCTTACTTTATCAGGGTTTACCTTACTTTATCAGGGGTTTACCTTACTTTATCAGCGGTTTACCTTACTTTATCAGCGGTTTACCTTACTTTATCAGGGGTTTACCTTACTTTATCAGCGGTTTACCTTACTTTATCAGCGGTTTACCTTACTTTATCAGGGGTTTACCTTACTTTATCAGCGGTTTACCTTACTTTATCAGCGGTTTACCTTACTTTATCAGCGGTTTACCTTACTTTATCAGCGGTTCACCTTACTTTATCAGCGGTTTACCTTACTTTATCAGGGTTTACCTTACTTTATCAGGGGTTTACCTCACTTTATCAGCGGTTTACCTTACTTTATCAGCGGTTTACCTTACTTTATCAGGGGTTTACCTTACTTTATCAGCGGTTTACCTTACTTTATCAGGGTTTACCTTACTTTATCAGGGGTTTACCTTACTTTATCAGCGGTTTACATTACTTTATCAGGGTTTACCTTACTTTATCAAGGGTTTACCTTACTTTATCAGGGCTTTGCCTTACTTTATCAGGGGTTTACCTTACTTTATCAGGGGTTTACCTTACTTTATCAGGGGTTTACCTTACTTTATCAGCGGTTTTCCTTACTTTATCAGCGGTTTACCTTACTTTATCATTGGTTCGCCTTACTTTATCAGGGGTTTACCTTACTTTATCAGGGTTTACCTTACTTTATCAGGGGTTTACCTTACTTTATCAGGGGTTTACATTACTTTATCAGGGTTTACCTTACTTTATCAGGGGTTTACATTACTTTATCAGCGGTTTATCTTACTTTATCAGGGGTTTACCTTACTTTATCAGCGGTTTACCTTACTTTATCGGGGTTTACCTTACTTTATCAGGGGTTTACCTTACTTTATCAGCGGTTTTCATTACTTTATCAGGGTTTACCTTACTTTATCAGGGGTTTACCTTACTTTATCAGCGGTTTACCTTACTTTATCAGCGGTTTACCTTACTTTATCAGGGGTTTACCTTACTTTATCAGCGGTTTACCTTACTTTATCAGCGGTTTATCTTACTTTATCAGGGATTTACCTTACTTTATCAGCGGTTTACCTTACTTTATCAGCGGTTTACCTTACTTTATCAGGGGTTTACCTTACTTTATCAGCGGTTTACCTTACTTTATCAGCGGTTTACCTTACTTTATCAGCGGTTTACCTTACTTTATCAGCGGTTCACCTTACTTTATCAGCGGTTTACCTTACTTTATCAGGGTTTACCTTACTTTATCAGGGGTTTACCTCACTTTATCAGCGGTTTACCTTACTTTATCAGCGGTTTACCTTACTTTATCAGGGGTTTACCTTACTTTATCAGCGGTTTACCTTACTTTATCAGGGTTTACCTTACTTTATCAGGGGTTTACCTTACTTTATCAGCGGTTTACATTACTTTATCAGGGTTTACCTTACTTTATCAAGGGTTTACCTTACTTTATCAGGGGTTTGCCTTACTTTATCAGGGGTTTACCTTACTTTATCAGGGGTTTACCTTACTTTATCAGGGGTTTACCTTACTTTATAAGCGGTTTACCTTACTTTATCAGGGGTTTATCTTACTTTATCAGCGGTTTACCTTACTTTATCAGGGGTATATCTTACTTTATCAGCGGTTTACCTTACTTTATCAGGGGTTTACCTTACTTTATCAGGGGTTTACCTTACTTTATCAAGGGTTTACCTTACTTTATCAGCGGTTTACCTTACTTTATCAGGGTTTACCTTACTTTATCAGTGGTTTACCTTACTTTATCAGTGGTTCACCTTACTTTATCAGGGGTTTACCTTACTTTATCAGCGGTTTACCTTACTTTATCAGGGGTTTACCTTACTTTATCAGGGGTTTACCTTACTTTATCAGCGGTTTACCTTACTTTATCAGGGGTTTACCTTACTTTATCAGCGGTTTACCTTACTTTATCAGTGGTTTACCTTACTTTATCAGGGGTTTACCTTACTTTATCAGCGGTTTACCTTACTTTATCAGGGGTTTACCTTACTTTATCAGGGTTTACCTTACTTTATCAGGGGTTTACCTTACTTTATCAGCGGTTTACATTACTTAATCAGGGTTTACCTTACTTTATCAGCGGTTTACATTACTTTATCAGGGTTTAACTTACTTTATCAGGGGTTTACCTTACTTTATCAGGGGTTTACCTTACTTTATCAGGGGTTTACCTTACTTTATCAGCGGTTTACCTTACTTTATCAGGGTTTACCTTCCTTTATCAGGGGTTTACCTTACTTTATCAGCGGTTTACCTTACTTTATCAGGGTTTACCTTACTTTATCAGGGGTTTACCTTACTTTATCAGGGGTTTACCTTACTTTATCAGCGGTTTACCTTACTTTATCAGGGTTTACCTTACTTTATCAGGGGTTTACCTTACTTTATCAGGGGTTTACCTTACTTTATCAGGGGTTTACCTTACTTTATCAGGGGTTTACATTACTTTATCAGGGTTTACCTTACTTTATCAGCGGTTTACCTTACTTTATCAGGGGTTTACCTTACTTTATCAGGGGTTTACCTTACTTTATCAGGGGTTTACCTTACTTTATCAGCGGTTTACCTTACTTTATCAGGGGTTTACCTTACTTTATCAGGGTTTACCTTACTTTATCAGGGGGTTTACCTTACTTTATCAGCGGTTTACCTTACTTTATCAGGGTTTACCTTACTTTATCAGGGTTTACCTTACTTTATCAGTGGTTTACCTTACTTTATCAGGGGTTTACCTTACTTTATCAGCGGTTTACCTTACTTTATCAGGGGTTTACCTTACTTTATCAGGGGTTTACATTACTTTATCAGGGTTTACCTTACTTTATCAGTTGTTTACCTTACTTTATCAGCGGTTTACCTTACTTTATCAGCGGTTTACCTTACTTTATCAGGGGTTTACCTTACTTTATCAGCGGTTTACCTTACTTTATCAGGGTTTACCTTACTTTATCAGGTGTTTACCTTACTTTATCAGGGGTTTACATTACTTTATCAGGGTTTACCTTACTTTATCAGCGGTTTACCTTACTTTATCAGGGTTTACCTTACTTTATCAGTGGTTTACCTTGCTTTATCAGTGGTTCACCTTACTTTATCAGGGGTTTACCTTACTTTATCAGCGGTTTACCTTACTTTATCAGGGGTTTACCTTACTTTATCAGGGGTTTACCTTACTTTATCAGCGGTTTACCTTACTTTATCAGGGGTTTACCTTACTTTATCAGGGGTTTACCTTACTTTATCAGCGGTTTACCTTACTTTATCAGGGGTTTACCTTACTTTATCAGGGGTTTACCTTACTTTATCAGCGGTTTACCTTACTTTATCAGTGGTTTACCTTACTTTATCAGGGGTTTACCTTACTTTATCAGCGGTTTACCTTACTTTATCAGGGGTTTACCTTACTTTATCAGGGTTTACCTTACTTTATCAGGGGTTTACCTTACTTTATCAACGGTTTACATTACTTAATCAGGGTTTACCTTACTTTATCAGCGGTTTACATTACTTTATCAGGGTTTACCTTACTTTATCAGGGGTTTACCTTACTTTATCAGGGGTTTACCTTACTTTATCAGGGGTTTACCTTACTTTATCAGCGGTTTACCTTACTTTATCAGGGTTTACCTTACTTTATCAGGGGTTTACCTTACTTTATCAGCGGTTTACCTTACTTTATCAGGGTTTACCTTACTTTATCAGGGGTTTACCTTACTTTATCAGGGGTTTACCTTACTTTATCAGGGGTTTACCTTACTTTATCAGGGGTTTACATTACTTTATCAGGGTTTACCTTACTTTATCAGTGGTTTACCTTACTTTATCAGGGGTTTACCTTACTTTATCAGCGGTTTACCTTACTTTATCAGGGGTTTACCTTACTTTATCAGCGGTTTACCTTACTTTATCAGGGTTTACCTTACTTTATCAGGGGTTTACCTTACTTTATCAGGGGTTTACCTTACTATATCAGGGGTTTACCTTACTTTATCAGCGGTTTGCCTTACTTTATCAGCGGTTTACCTTATTTTATCAGCGGTTTACCTTACTTTATCAGGGGTTTACCTTACTTTATCAGCGGTTTACCTTACTTTATCAGGGTTTACCTTACTTTATCAGGGGTTTACCTTACTTTATCAGGGTTTACCTTACTTTATCAGCGGTTTACCTTACTTTATCAGCGGTTTACCTTACTTTATCAGCGGTTTACATTACTTTATCAGGGTTTACCTTACTTTATCAGTGGTTTACCTTACTTTATCAGGGGTTTACCTTACTTTATCAGGGGTTTACCTTACTTTATCAGCGGTTTACCTTACTTTATCAGGGTTTACCTTACTTTATCAGGGGTTTACCTTACTTTATCAGGGGTTTACCTTACTTTATCAGGGGTTTACCTTACTTTATCAGGGGTTTACATTACTTTATCAGGGTTTACCTTACTTTATCAGTGGTTTACCTTACTTTATCAGGGGTTTACCTTACTTTATCAGCGGTTTACCTTACTTTATCAGGGGTTTACCTTACTTTATCAGCGGTTTACCTTACTTTATCAGGGTTTACCTTACTTTATCAGGGGTTTACCTTACTTTATCAGGGGTTTACCTTACTATATCAGGGGTTTACCTTACTTTATCAGCGGTTTGCCTTACTTTATCAGCGGTTTACCTTACTTTATCAGCGGTTTACCTTACTTTATCAGGGGTTTACCTTACTTTATCAGCGGTTTACCTTACTTTATCAGGGTTTACCTTACTTTATCAGGGGTTTACCTTACTTTATCAGGGTTTACCTTTCTTTATCAGCGGTTTACCTTACTTTATCAGCGGTTTACCTTACTTTATCAGCGGTTTACATTACTTTATCAGGGTTTACCTTACTTTATCAGTGGTTTACCTTACTTTATCAGGGGTTTACCTTACTTTATCAGCGGTTTACCTTACTTTATCAGGGTTTACCTTACTTTATCAGTGGTTTACCTTACTTTATCAGGGGTTTACCTTACTTTATCAGCGGTTTACCTTACTTTATCAGGGGTTTACCTTACTTTATCAGGGTTTACCTTACTTTATCAGGGGGTTTACCTTACTTTATCAGCGGTTTACCTTACTTTATCAGGGTTTACCTTACTTTATCAGGGTTTACCTTACTTTATCAGTGGTTTACCTTACTTTATCAGGGGTTTACCTTACTTTATCAGCGGTTTACCTTACTTTATCAGGGGTTTACCTTACTTTATCAGGGGTTTACATTACTTTATCAGGGTTTACCTTACTTTATCAGTGGTTTACCTTACTTTATCAGCGGTTTACCTTACTTTATCAGCGGTTTACCTTACTTTATCAGGGGTTTACCTTACTTTATCAGCGGTTTACCTTACTTTATCAGGGTTTACCTTACTTTATCAGGTGTTTACCTTACTTTATCAGGGGTTTACATTACTTTATCAGGGTTTACCTTACTTTATCAGTGGTTTACCTTACTTTATCAGGGGTTTACCTTACTTTATCAGGGGTTTACCTTACTTTATCAGCGGTTTACCTTACTTTATCAGCAGTTTACCTTACTTTATCAGGGGTTTACCTTACTTTATCAGCGGTTTACCTTACTTTATCAGGGTTTACCTTACTTTATCAGGGGTTTACCTTACTTTATCAGCGGTTTACCTTACTTTATCAGGGTTTACCTTACTTTATCAGGGGTTTACCTTACTTTATCAGCGGTTTACCTTACTTTATCAGGGGTTTACCTTACTTTATCAGCGGTTTACCTTACTTTATCAGGGTTTACCTTACTTTATCAGTGGTTTACCTTACTTTATCAGGGGTTTACCTTACTTTATCAGCGGTTTACCTTACTTTATCAGGGGTTTACCTTACTTTATCAGGGTTTACCTTACTTTATCAGGGGGTTTACCTTACTTTATCAGCGGTTTACCTTACTTTATCAGGGTTTACCTTACTTTATCAGGGTTTACCTTACTTTATCAGTGGTTTACCTTACTTTATCAGGGGTTTACCTTACTTTATCAGCGGTTTACCTTACTTTATCAGGGGTTTACCTTACTTTATCAGCGGTTTACCTTACTTTATCAGGGTTTACCTTACTTTATCAGGTGTTTACCTTACTTTATCAGGGGTTTACATTACTTTATCAGGGTTTACCTTACTTTATCAGTGGTTTACCTTACTTTATCAGGGGTTTACCTTACTTTATCAGGGGTTTACCTTACTTTATCAGCGGTTTACCTTACTTTATCAGCGGTTTACCTTACTTTATCAGGGGTTTACCTTACTTTATCAGCGGTTTACCTTACTTTATCAGGGTTTACCTTACTTTATCAGGGGTTTACCTTACTTTATCAGCGGTTTACCTTACTTTATCAGGGTTTACCTTACTTTATCAGGGGTTTACCTTACTTTATCAGCGGTTTACCTTACTTTATCAGGGGTTTACCTTACTTTATCAGGGGTTTACCTTACTTTATCAGCGGTTTACCTTACTTTATCAGGGTTTACCTTACTTTATCAGGGGTTTACCTTACTTTATCAGCGGTTTTCCTTACTTTATCAGGGGTTTACATTACTTTATCAGGGGTTTACTTTACTTTATCAGCGGTTTATCTTACTTTATCAGCGGTTTACCTTACTTTATCAGGGGTTTACCTTACTTTATCAGGGGTTTACCTTACTTTATCAGGGGTTTACCTTACTTTATCAGGGGTTTACCTTACTTTATCAGGGGTTTACCTTACTTTATCAGCGGTTTACCTTACTTTATCAGGGGTTTACCTTACTTTATCAGGGGTTTACCTTACTTTATCAGGGGTTTACCTTACTTTATCAGCGGTTTATCCTACTTTATCAGCGGTTTACCTTACTTTATCAGGGGTTTACCTTACTTTATCAGGGGTTCACCTTACTTTATCAGCGGTTTGCCTTACTTTATCAGTGGTTCACCTGACTTTATCAAGGGTTTACCTTACTTTATCAGGGGTTTACCTTACTTTATCAGGGGTTTACCTTACTTTATCAGGGGTTCACCTTACTTTATCAGCGGTTTGCCTTACTTTATCAGTGGTTCACCTTACTTTATCAGTTGTTTACCTTACTTTATCAGCGGTTTACCTTACTTTATCAGCGGTTCACCTTACTTTATCAGGGTTTACCTTACTTTATCAGTTGTTTACCTTACTTTATCAGGGGTTTACCTTACTTTATCAGGGGTTTACCTTACTTTATCAGCGGTTTAGCTTACTTTATCAAGGGTTTTCCTTACTGTCGCAGGGGTTTACCTTACTTTATCAGGGGTTTACCTTACTATATCAGGGGTTTACCTTACTTTATCAGGGATTTGCCTTACTTTATCAGTGGTTTACCTTACTTTATCAGCGGTTTACCTTACTTTATCAGGGGTTTACCTTACTTTATCAGGGGTTTACCTTACTTTATCAGGGGTTTACCTTACTTTATCAGCGGTTTACTTTACTATATCAGGGGTTTACCTAACTTTATCAGTGGTTCACCACTACGAATCATCACATTTTTGTCTGAATTTCTCCTTAGCAACACGGCTGTTTGCAGTTTTCTGGGCTTTCCAATCGATCTTTTAGTTGCTTCAATTAAGAGAAAAGAGAGAAAAGCATGATTATTTAGATTACATTATCCCACTCTGCTTGCCCACGTAGATTGTTTGATTGATGTTTTATCCCACACTCAAGATTATTTCACTTACGTGCCGACTTTGTCAAGTTTAGTGGGGAGCAAGAAACCGGTCTCTTTGCCCAGAGGAAACCCCGATTGTCGGCCAGTAACGGAGAAATCTTCCACATACCACGATGAAGTGAAGATCCACTCAGATTTTTCAAAATGTCTTTTTAGTCTGAGTGGAATTCGATCCAGTGGCAGATCGATGGAAGGTCCGTGCATGTCTGATCGAGGAACTATGACTTTAACCGACTGCGCAACACTCGCATAAACCCTGGGTCAAGAAAGTTTAGACTTGAGATATGAAGTTGTTGGTAATTTTTCGCTCCTCTCTCTTCTTGGAAAAGACTTATAGGGTTTCCCTATTGTGTCCTTGTTGTTATAAATGCCAAGAGGCAGAGTGACATAATAGTTTCTGGCAGTGACAGCTGATCAGCTGCACGCCCATATATGGCTTTATATCCGGGTTCCTTCTCTGTCTATAAGTATCAACTTATCAGTATTAACAGAAACATTACCAGCTGTAGTGAAACGTTTTAACCACGATGAAATATAATTTAGCTACGTTAATTTCGTGTGTCGCTTTGATCAACTTTGTTGCATCGAAAGGTATGTTTTGTTTTTCTTTATAACTTTCTTGAGTGTTTGGTAGGTTACAGCCTCATCATTAACTATATAGTAACTGCGTGTCTACGTCTATTGGTAGGCTATCTTGTACCATGCAGGGCGAGACTGACAGTATCTTTCAGCTCTAACCCAAATTCAATATCAAGTTCAGAGATCCAAGAGACATACATACAAATTTGTCAAAATGCCTTTATCTCTTATTTTGTGATGATTACTGTTTAAACTTGTACTCTTTAAAAGATTTGGTAACATCGTAAAGTTAGAAACAAATGTAATGATTAATACGAGGCATCAAAAACAGAAAAAGGAATGATGATAAATGTGATAGGTGAGGCATGCCTTAAACTTTAATGCATCCTTTTCTTTTCTGAAACAAATTTAGATAAAGTTATTTCTGTTGTTTAGAAGTAAAACTGTTCAATCAACGAGATTCCCTGTTAACAGCATTTACATGCAGTTCAATACAAATTTAGCCCAACGTCCATTTGGACTTACTTTCCTCATGAATGTATTTTAATTGAGTTCGACAGCTCACAAATGAGTCTGTTAAATTAGAACACAAAACTTACAATAAAATGTCACAAAACACTGTATCCCGAAAACACGCGCAAAGTCCATGAATTTGGCATAAGTAAATATAGTCCCATAATGATCATCTCACTGAGTTTCATCAACATCCTGGTATTGTGTGGTGAGGTTAAAGTTCGTCGGTGGGTACGAGGGGTTTTGATAGTCTTGTTATATCATATTAGAATAAAAACAGTGTACGTTTTTTTCGTTCTCTAAATTCAAGGCAGCCGCCATATTACAAAATAAACTGAATTTGTCACTCAAAATGTTATGCAAAATCTGTTCTAATTGACGTATTGAGTAAGCTTTGTGCCAGTCTAACCTCCCCCTCTCTATAACTCGATTTTGGGAACGCCCCTTTGTCTGTCTATGAGTTCAAAGTTGATAACTATGTGAGCGGTTGTGATAACACTTGGTACCTGTCTCGCAAAGATCTATCAATTTTAGGGTCTCAATACAGCCTGATAAATAATGTGGTGACTCCTTTTGGAAATTGTCAACAAAAAAGACGTTCGAGGGAATCTGGATGGAGTTGTGCCCAGGGGAAAAAGTTAAAGGGAAATCCAGTTGGAAGTTGCCCAGGAGGAGAAACGTTGCAGGGAAATCCGTTGGAAGTTGCCCAGGGGGAGAAACGTTCATGGGAAATCCGTTGGAAGTTGCCCAGGGGGAGAAACGTTAAAGGGAAATCCGTTGGAAGTTGCCGAGGGGAAAAAGTTAAAGGGAAATCCGTTGGAAGTTGCCCAGGGGAAAAAACATTCAAGAGAATCCGGGTTGTCCACGTTCAAGGTAATCCGATAAGAGTTGCCCAGGGGGGGGGGGGGGAAACGTTCAGGGGAATCCAGTTGGGATTGATAAGTGGGGGAGGGGGGTCACGCTCAGTGGGAAATAAGTGGGGGTTGACCATAGGGGAAACGTTCAAGGGAATCCGGCGAGGGTTGCCCAGGAAGGAAACGTTCAAGGGGAATCAGGTGGAGCAATGCAAAGGAGGAAAACCTTCTTGGGGAATCCGGTAGGGGTTGTCAGGAGGAAGACGTTCAAGGGGAATCCGGTAGGGGTTGTCAGGAGGAAGACCTTCAAGGGGAAATCCGGTAGGGGTTGTCAGGAGGAAGACCTTCATGGGGAGTCCGGTAGGGGTTGTCAGGAGGAAGACCTTCAAGGGGAATCCGGTAGGGGTTTTCAGGAGAAAGACCTTCAAGGGGATCCGGTAGGGGTTGTCAGGAGGAAGACCTTCATGGGGACTTTGGTAGGGGTTGTCAGGAGGAAGACCTTCAAATGGAATCAGGAGGAAGACGTTCAAGGGGAAACCAGTGGGTTGTCTAGGGGGAATCACTGAAGGGGAATCCGGCGGGGCTGGTGTCAAGAGTCCAATTAAACCTCAACATGTTAACCGGGAAGCGGATATGCTGGGTAACAATCAAAATGGATAGACACATACATATGTTTACATAGGGTTAGCTTGGCGAATTCATGGTATATATACTTCATCCCGGATGTACGGCAAGCAGATAGACGAATACACCGTAAAAATAGAAGATTTAAGCTTTTAAGGACGCTGTTTTTATCCAAAAGGTCAGCAGGATGGGTATAAAGTTACGGTGATGTTGAAAAATGAAACCCAATCCCTCTCATGGTATAGATCACTAGAATGGAAATAGGCCAGCAAACATATGTCAACCATTTGCAGCCACAGATTTTAATTCTGAAACTCTTCCCTCTCAATCCCCGTGAATTACATTGCTCTTAATTAACCGAATTAAGTATACGTTATTATAGCCAGTTTTCAAAACACTTAAAAGGAAATAAATCATAGATCGACGGCCAGATCGTTTCGTCCTGCGCCATATTCTAAACCAAACAATTCTATTTTAGAGGTACAATTAGAGTCCGAAAGGTCTATCCCAAAGTTTGTGTCTTTTCAATCCGACGGCCAAAAACGGACTGTCCCTACTTTGTATTGGCATAGCTTTTTTTTCCTTTCACGCTATACAGTTCTATTAGCCTCTTCACATCCTAGGATACCCAGGGTTAAATTCTCAACAAGCTCACTTTTTAGCCCTGGGCCAACTGCGATTCAAAGCCTCGTTTTCTGGGAACGCCCATTTACTGTCGGACCAATCAAAAATTCTCTTCTAAACGTTGGAAATCTTCAGTTTTTGAGACACGTTTATCGAATTGAAGTGTAAAGTCGCCCATCTTTGTTTTGAACACTGCCTGGATGCTTACGTAACGCCGATTCTGATTTGTGAAATTTCTGCCATAGTTTTGTGGCGGAACCAATCAAAGTCTACATGCATATTAAATTAGAAACGATGGATTTGGTTCCTTTTGTCCTACGGGTAAAGTGAGGGTGAGAGTAAGTTTTAATCGTGGGTTCCGACGATGGCCTCTTCATTGTTGATTAAACTTTTCACTACCACTAAACTGCTTCTGACAGTTAAACAATTACTTGTACCACGTAAACTTACATATTTGCATTTTGCAGGCAGAGATTAAAGTAGCCGGAATATTTCAGCTTTGGGAACGTGTGCTCTCTCACGACTAAAACCTACTTTACATATGTTGAAGAAAAATATAGCTTCCAACCTGTGTCTCATCCCTCCAGTGAGACGTCGGATCTGTTGAAGGGGTACCGATGTTATGCGGCATCTAATTCCTGCAGATTCTGTACAGGAGGCTTTAGGGCTTGAATGTTTCTGCCCATTCTATCCCAGATATGCTATAAAGGATTCAAATCCTGGACTCACGGCGGGCCAAGGCAGAGTTGTTACAGCTTCTTTTTGGAAGTAGGCTATTACTGCCCGAGAACGATGAGGTCTGGCGTTGTCATTAATGTACACAGGTCTTGAGCCTAATGGGTGGTTTTCAAAATGAGGCAGGATGGTTGCAGGACCTCCCGAATGTACCGGTCGCCTGTGAGGTTTCCCCGTATACTGACGAAGTCCAGTTTGCAGTCGTGAGAGATGCACCCTCAAACCATCACAGAGCCCCCTCCATAAGGAACATATGGATGGATGTTCTTGGGTGTATACGCTGTGTTTTTGTGCCTCCAAACCCTTGTTCGCATATCCGTGACGTTGAACAAGAAACAACTTTCGTCCGACCAATGGATTCTTCGCCAGGTCCTCAAATTCCAACTTCGTCGTGCTGGACACCAAGCCAAACGTATCCGTTGATGGCGGTCTGATGATTCTCCTTGCCCTCAGGCTTGCAGCTTTCAATCGGTTTCTCACTGTTCTTGTGCACAGAGGTCGGTTGGGTAGCCATTGCCGCTTCAAAAATGGACAAATGGGTGACGCCGTACCAATCGGATCAGTGCTCTATCTTCACGCTGTGGTGTTACAGGTGGTCGACCCGAGCGTGCTTTCACCGTGTTTTCTCACCAATCTGCTTATCACTGTATAATGGTAGCCTAATTGACGCCCGATAGCTTTGTACGACATCCCTGCGGAGTGGATACCGACAATTTGCCAAATTGCACGAACAAATTTCATGTCGCATTACATGCAGTTTTTGCGTTACTGTCCCACATGAATTGCCACACTCGTTCAACAGAACATCTTTCTTATCATCATCATACCTGGCATTACAGTTATCATTAATAATAATTAATTTCAGTATGGGGTCCTCAACTTTTTTCCTCGTGTATAGTATGATTTTTTTATGAATGTATGAAAACAACATGTCCACCGTGACAATAACCCTTTGGTTTCAAACAAAGGTAAATGTTAGTGTCAGCTTCACATGGACACGAGAGGGTTGTGGATTTGCATTAGCCATTTTTGATGAACTCAATATTCAGGATAGAAGGCTGGGGGTCTTATGGCGCCTTTAGCTGTTGATTGAGGCATTAAGCTACAATCAATCAATCAATCAATCAATCAATAATTATTATAATACTAGTATCTGGACAGGATCTTATAAAAACGAAATCAAACCTAGCTGCATGTAACATCTTAAAGTGGCATGAACTGTCAAATATAGGGACAATTTCGTTGAAGCAGGATTAGTTAATGGTGCTAGATTTTCGTCAAGAGCTTTCTTCATATGTCAATCTAGGTACGTTAAGGGAATTTTCATAAGCAACAAAGACTCGAAAATGTACATCCGGGTTATTTGAATTTTGTCTGTTATTTGCTGGCTTTATCGATATTTTTTTTTTTTATCTCAACGCCAATCATTTAGTTTTTCAAAGTACTTCAAAACTTCAACTTCTCAAGATGATAAAAAAATATGTAAAAGAAATGTTTGTCATGCCCCTTTAAACAAAATGTTGGGTTACACAACGCTTGGTTTTCTACTCGCATTAAATGATCTCTTGGTTATGCTTAAAGCGTTCTTCTGTTTGTACACAGATTGCCTGACGAGACCAAAAATCAATTATGGAGCGGAGGTGGTAAACGCTGAAGCTTTCCACCTAATGAAGTCTTTTCCTAACGGTTTTAAACTGGTCACACGATGTGTTGATGGCTTTGACAGATTTATTGGGAACGCCCAAAGAAAATGCTCTAATGGAAGATGGAAAGGATCATCCCTTATATGCAAGAAAGGTAGGCCTTTAAATTTGAATATCCATCCCGCTTTTCTATGTGGGAATTAATTGTCGGGCAGATTACCGGGTTGAGTTTTTTTCTATATACTTTGAACTTTTACACTGTCTTGACAATTTACATTCTGGAGCTCATAGGAATTTAAAGTGGCATGAGCTGCCAAAATATTGATATTTTGACGTTAAAACAGAATGTTCAAATTATTGGCTATATTTCTCAAGACGTATAATTCAGAAGCTTTTTAGTACTTCTGGTCTCGAAAATGTAGGATAAAGTATTGTTTTGAACTAATACAGAAGTTAAAAACACCTCAATTTCCCCCTTGGCTTCTTAAAATGCCTTTTGTGTCAACAGATCTGCAAAGTTTCAAAGTTTGATAATCCTAATTTATTAAAGTGGCATGAGCTGCCAAAATGTTGATATTTTGACTTTATAACAGAATGTTAAAATTATTGGCTATTTTTCTGAAGACGTATATTTCAGAAGCTTTTTAGTGCATCTACATTTGTAGTCTCGAGAATGTACGATAAAGTATTGTTTTAAACTAATTTTGGCTTAGAATAAATGAATGGTCGTTCCGGTTATTTAGATTTTGTTTACTTTTCGAACACGTATTCGGTTCGTACAGGCCAGATACTGTATCGATTTCCTCATTCCAACGCCAATCATGTAGTTTTTTGATGGCCTTCAAAGCGTCTTACTCTCGTGACGATCAGAAATTATAAAAAAGTGTGAATTTTGGCAGCTCATGCCACTTTAAATAAGTAAATGCATTTCTCGACACTTAATGGCATGGCAATACTTGGATTGGAATTGGTTGCCATGGTTACTACAGCGACAGATGTAACAAACCTGGCCACCCAATTAGCTGCGTAAAACCAGTCAGTTAAAGTGGCATGAGCTGCCAAAATGTTGATATTTTGACGTTAAAACAGAATGTTAAAATTGTTGGCTATTTTTCTCAAGACATATAATTCAGAAGCTTTTTAGGACTTCTAGTCTCGAGAATTTACGATAAAGTCTTGTTTTGAACTAATTTTGGCTTTGAATAAATGAATGGTCGTTCCGGTTATTTAAATTTTGTTTACTTTTCGAACACGAATACTGTATGGATTTCCTCATTCCAACGTCAATCATTTAGTTTTTTGATGGCCTTCAAGGCATCTTACTGTCGTGGCGATCAGAAATTATGAAAAAAGTGTGAATTTCGGCATGAGCTGTCAAAATTCACACTTTTTTCATAATTTCTGATCGTCACGACAGTAACAGGCTTTGAAGTCAATCGCAAAACTAAATGATTGGCGTTGGAATCAGGAAATTCCCTATAGTATGCGACCTGTACGAACCGAAAGCGTGTTCGAAAAGTAAACAAAATTTAAATAACCGGGATGACCATTCATTCATTCTTAGCTAAAGTTAGTTCAAAACAATACTTTATCGTACATTTTCGAGATTAGAAGCACTATAAAGCCTCTGAATTATACGTCTTCAGAAAAATAGCCAATAATTTCAACATTCTGTTTTAACGTCAAAATATCAACATTTTAGCAGCTCATGCCACTTTAACCAATATCATATTTGTAGATTCCCTCTACTACTTATAATAATACTGGCACGAAACATAAAAAGCATTGAGTTCTAAATCTACGTGTGTATATTCTCTTCAAATAGAATCCCCTTCATTTTTTCAGATTTGAGATGCCCCGACCTTGGGCAGATTGAGGGAGCAACCAGGCACGGTAGTAACTTTTACCTGGGAAGCGCAGTCACTTTCTCCTGCAAGCCTGGCTTGCTTTTGAAAGGCAATTCAAAGCTAACCTGTCTGAAAAACAACGTCTGGAGCTCTGAACCGCCCATATGTAAACGTAAGCTTTGTTCCTTTTTATTATAAAATGGGTTCATGTACCGTAAACTGGGGTAACTTTGAACGGCGGGGTATCTTTGAACATTCAAAGATGGAAATAATTATCGATGGTGAAAAAAAAATAGCGAAAATTTAGATTTTCATCTTTGACTGTTCAAAGATACCCCGCCGTTCAAATTTACCCCAGTTAACGGTATTTATGTTTATTCCAGTTAATAATAAAATGAACTGAAGTTGATATAATTTATCGACTATTCATTATAACAATGTCACCACACTGAACGTGGGATATCAACACCCTTCAACGTCCAAACACACACACATAAAAATAAAAAGAACAATTTATAAATCAGGCAATGGTTCATACATACATGTTATTTCCTTTGTTGAGGTGTTTGACTATAAAAGACATGCGCGCAATGTTCAATAAAGGAAGTCAGCCATCTTGCTTAATGTGTTTCCCTGTTGGAACCCAAGTATTTTTGCAGCATTAGATCTTTTTAACATATAAATATATGGAAAGACATGGAAATAAAATGCAGTGCTAAAATTCAGTCCACCATGTCATTATTGTTGAATCAGACTCGGAGGCTAACGTGGAGATTGAATTTAGGAGGACTTGTAGCATTGTAAGCATTATAACTTGCACATGTAGGGCGATTCGAACCCATGACCCAGCGAAAGAAGGCTTTGACAAACTGAGAGACTATGTACTAGTTCAGTAATTTCCCTGATGATGATTGCAATTTGCTATGATCCCAAAGTTATTGTTATCTTGTTTTAAATTATTATTCAAAGCTGTTGTTTGTGTCTGTTTCTAGTTAGGGCCTATCGTTTGGCTTTTGTAATTTTCGTCTCTAATTTGTTTTTACACGCCTGGCTTGAAAAGTATATTTGGTATCATTTCTGTCCGTCCGGGTGTCCAGTGTCGCTTTCCTTTCCGCTCCGTAACTTCCAAAGGTTTTGATTCTATCTGGACAATTTCATAGTAGGCCTATATACCTTATGGGTAGACTATGGTGGCTGATTTGTGCCATTTCGCGTCCTCGCGTTTTCGCTGCGAGAATTAGGAGGCGAAAACGCGAGAATACGAAATTAAACTAAAATCTCGCCGGGAGAATGCAAGAACGCGAAATAAAACTAAAATCTCGCCGCGAGAATGCGAACACACTAGAAGAAATATAATCTCGCCGCGAGAATGCGAAAACTCGAAAATTAGCCAAAAGTGCTTTATTTGTACCATTTCGCGTTCTCGCCTCGAAAACTCGAAATAAATTTAAAATCTCGCCGCGAGAATGCGCGAAAAATAATATCTCGCTGCGAGAACACGAAAACTAGAAAACTAGTCAAAAGTGCTCGTTTTGTGCCATTCATTCTCGCGGCGAAAATTCGAAATAATTCTAAATCTTGCCGCGAGAACCAGAAAAAAAATGGAGAGAGCGGAAGTAATCTGCAGGCATGCGTATTGTGTCAATAATATAATGAACCGATTACATCGAACAGATTATTTAAACCTCCCATCACTGACAACTAGGAGCCGTCATATTATTTAGATGAATGAACTAAATCAAAACTCATTGTAGCTTATTTCATGATTCTGTAGTTTTTTCCATACCCTGGGGCATATTTATTTGGTGTATAGTGATTTACATTTTAATAAAAACAATTCCACACATATATCGTCAGTATGTCAATGGGAGAGTGTTTAACTTTTACTCATAAGACTCCCTGATGCTATTCTGTATTTCGAAAACGAAAGTAGACCGTTCAGACGGAAGTGTATATACAGTGTGCAAGTTACTTTCGTTTTCTTGTTTTCACGTTCTCGCGGCGAGATTATAGTGGCACAAAAAGATTTAAAAATTGATGGCACAAAATGATGGCACAAATGGCACTAATAAAGCCCTTTTTGCTTATTTTCGAGTTTTCGCATTCTCGCGGCGAGGTTATATTTTTTATCGTGCTTTTGAATTCTCGCGGCGAGATTATCTTTTTTATTCTCGTGGGGAGATTTTAGTTTTATTTCGTATTGTCGCGTTTTCGCTTTCTAATTCTCGCAGCGAAAACGCGAGAACGCGAAATGGCACAAATCAACCATCTTAGTAGACTGTATGTTGCGAACTATTTTTGACATCACTGGTTAGATAATATGGCAGCTACATTGATTATGTAATATTACCCCATAACTTCTACATTTTTTATGCGATCTGGAGAATTCTTTCAGAGCTGCATACCAGTTGATGTGCGGCAAACTTTTTATGATATCATACATTGCGTAATATGGCAGCCATATTGGATTATGTAATATTGACTCTTTCTCTCCATAAC
Source organism: Lepidochitona cinerea (assembly GCA_963971465.1). Taxonomy (NCBI): domain Eukaryota; kingdom Metazoa; phylum Mollusca; class Polyplacophora; order Chitonida; family Tonicellidae; genus Lepidochitona; species Lepidochitona cinerea. Next base: position 1,982,857 of record OZ020563.1, on the reverse strand, counting down.
TTTAACAAATCCTATGTTTTCAATTCTTTCACATTACATACCATATTAAAATTGTCCATGACGTCCCCTATTGCATAATACAGCAACCATATTGGGCTATATCATATTCCCTTTTACTCTATAACTTCTACAGTTTCGATTCAATTTTGACAATTCTTTCAGGTTGTGTATATTATGGCTGTGTATCTTATTGTAAGAAATGTTTGAAACTCTCTTTAAACGTGGGTTCCATTCCAAAGATAAAAAATTAAGACATCACCACGCAGTTAGTTGTTTTAACAACACTAAAAAAATTTTTAAAAACAAAATTTGTTAAAAACAGCTAACTGCGTGGTGATGTCTTAATTTTTTATCATTAGTATCTTAATGTAGTATGTAATATTTACTCTTTTGCTCCATAACTTTGACAAATATGATCTGATGTTTTCAATCCTAAACATATATCCTACTGACAGACTGTTTGTCATAATTTGTTTATGACATCAACTATTGGATAATAGCAACCACATTGGGTTCTTTTTAGTCTTACTTTCGATTTCATGATAATAACATTAAAATTGCAAACTCGCTTACCAAAAGAGGATTTTCTCAAACTGCAATGATGTTTCTAAATTGATTAAAACTATTCTGGAATCAATAAATACCGTTTTAATCAAATGAAAATACAGATAAGGATTTAAGTTTTATCTACAGACAAAGAAATGAGTAACTGATCCTTGTTCCATTTACCATGTAAACATACACTAGTTCTTATCAGCAGTGCAGACAGCTTTGGTGGGGATTTTATAACCTCTCTTGTGCAGATCATATGCACGTAGGCGTTATATAATGATGTCTTATTTTGACTGGTCTGTTGTAAAAAGCTGTGTACATGATTTTCAGCTGTATAAAAAGTTACAAGTCACGGTGTTTATAGTTCCAAAGATTTTAACTCATGGGATGAATATCGGAAAAATCATCATTAGCCATACTCAACTGTTATGTATTTTTTGTAGCCAAATAATATAGATAAACGATATTATGAGAAAGATTTTCAAATCCCGTCCAAGTGACGTGAGCTGCATAATGACCAATTACATTTGTTTAAGTATGATTAGTAAATTATGAACTGTTTTTCTAAAAAAAAAAAAAAGGAAACGTTTTAATCCAACCTATATTGAGAATGTACATTACATACTTGTTTATAGACAATGTAAACAAACCAGATCCCAAATGTGTAACATCGCGATTTACCAGCAAGTGAGAATTCATTACATGGACTGAGTACAATTCTAGTTGATGAGTGTTGATCCAAATAGTTCATTTGAATTTGATAAAAATGGCTTAAGTTATTAGTGGTAAGATTTCATTTCGTTGACATTACATGGTTTTTCACCAACCTTAAACTTCCTTGCTCTTAATTTTGAAAATAAAATTGAAATGTATATGGAAGGATTTCTTTTGGCATGGTCGCAGTTAATGTGCCTTTCCGGACGTGTTTTCGGTTTCCCGAAACTCTTGTTACTGTCTCTCTATTGTTACTGTCTCTCTATTGTTACTGTCTCTCTGTTGTTTGTCTTTGTTATAGTTATTGTTTGTCCCTGTTTATTTATTGTTTGTCCCTGTTTATTTCTTGTTTGTCCCTGTTTATTTCTTGTTTGTCCCTGTTTATTTATTGTTGTTCATGTTTATTTATTGTTTGTCTCTGTTTATTTCTTGTTTGTCCGTGTTTATTTATTGTTGTCCCTGTTTATTTCTTGTTTGTCCGTGTTTATTTCTTGTTTGTCCGTGTTTATTTCTTGTTTGTCTCTGTTTATTTATTGTTTGTCCCTGTTTATTTATTGTTTGTCCCTGTTTATGTATTGTTTGTCCCTGTTTATTTATTGTTTGTCCGTGTTTATTTATTGTTTGTCTCTGTTTATTTATTGTTTGTCCATGTTTATTTCTTGTTGTCCCTGTTTATTTCTTGTTTATCTCTGTTTATTTATTGTTTGTCCCTGTTTATTTATTGTTTGTCCATGTTTATTTATTCTTTGTCCGTGTTTATTTATTCTTTGTCCGTGTTTATTTATTGTTTGTCCCTGTTTATTTATTGTTGTTCATGTTTATTTATTGTTTGTCTCTGTTTATTTATTGTTTGTCCATGTTTATTTATTGTTTGTCTCTGTTTATTTATTGTTTGTCCCTGTTTATTTATTGTTTGTCTCTGTTTATTTATTGTTTGTCCCTGTTTAGTTATTGTTGTCCATGTTTATTTATTTTTTGTCCCTGTTTATTTCTTGTTTGTCTCTGTTTATTTATTGTTTGTCCCTGTTTATTTATTGTTTGTCTCTGTTTATTTATTGTTTGTCCATGTTTAGTTATTGTTTGTCCATGTTTATTTATTCTTTGTCCGTGTTTATTTATTGTTTGTCCCTGTTTATTTATTGTTGTTCATGTTTATTTATTGTTTGTCCCTGTTTATTTCTTGTTTGTCCATGTTTATTTCTTGTCCCTGTTTATTTATTGTTTGTCCATGTTTATTTATTTTTTGTCCATGTTTATTTATTGTTTGTCTCTGTTTATTTATTGTTTGTCCATGTTTATTTATTTTTTGTCCCTGTTTATTTCTTGTTTGTCCATGTGTATTTATTGTTTGTCCATGTTTATTTATTGTTTGTCTCTGTTTATTTATTGTTTGTCTCTGTTTATTTATTGTTTGTCCCTGTTTATTTATTGTTTGTCTCTGTTTATTTATTGTTTGTCCCTGTTTAGTTATTGTTGTCCATGTTTATTTATTTTTTGTCCCTGTTTATTTCTTGTTTGTCTCTGTTTATTTATTGTTTGTCCCTGTTTATTTATTGTTTGTCTCTGTTTATTTATTGTTTGTCCATGTTTAGTTATTGTTTGTCCGTGTTTATTTATTCTTTGTCCGTGTTTATTTATTCTTTGTCCCTGTTTATTTATTGTTGTTCATGTTTATTTATTGTTTGTCCCTGTTTATTTCTTGTTTGTCCATGTTTATTTCTTGTCCCTGTTTATTTATTGTTTGTCCATGTGTATTTATTGTTTGTCCATGTTTATTTATTGTTTGTCTCTGTTTATTTATTGTTTGTCCATGTTTATTTATTGTTTGTCCCTGTTTATTTATTGTTTGTCCATGTGTATTTATTGTTTGTCCATGTTTATTTATTGTTTGTCTCTGTTTATTTATTCTTTGTCCCTGTTTATTTATTGTTTGTCCGTGTTTATTTATTGTTTGTCCGTGTTTATTTATTGTTTGTCCCTGTTTATTTATTGTTTGTCCATGTTTATTTCTTGTTTGTCCATGTTTAGTTATTGTTTGTCCGTGTTTATTTATTCTTTGTCCGTGTTTATTTATTGTTTGTCCGTGTTTATTTATTGTTTGTCCCTGTTTATTTATTGTTTGTCCATGTTTATTTATTGTTGTTCATGTTTATTTATTGTTTGTCTCTGTTTATTTATTGTTTGTCCATGTTTATTTATTCTTTGTCCGTGTTTATTTATTGTTTGTCTCTGTTTATTTATTGTTTGTCCATGTTTATTTATTGTTTGTCTCTGTTTATTTATTGTTTGTCCATGTTTATTTATTCTTTGTCCGTGTTTATTTATTGTTTGTCTCTGTTTATTTATTGTTGTTCATGTTTATTTATTGTTTGTCTCTGTTTATTTATTGTTTGTCCATGTTTATTTATTCTTTGTCCGTGTTTATTTATTGTTTGTCTCTGTTTATTTATTGTTTGTCCCTGTTTATTTCTTGTTTGTCTCTGTTTAGTTATTGTTGTCCATGTTTATTTATTTTTTGTCCCTGTTTATTTCTTGTTTGTCCATGTTTATTTCTTGTTTGTCTCTGTTTATTTATTGTTTGTCCATGTTTATTTATTGTTTGTCTCTGTTTATTTATTGTTTGTCCCTGTTTATTTATTGTTGTCCCTGTTTATTTATTGTTTGTCCCTGTTTATTTATTTTTTGTCCCTGTTTATTTCTTGTTTGTCTCTGTTTATTTATTGTTTGTCCATGTTTATTTATTGTTTGTCACTGTTTAGTTATTGTTCGTGTCTGTTTAGATATTGTTTGTCATTGTTAAGTTTTTGTTTGTCCATGTTAAGATTTTGTTTGTCCATGTTAAACTTGTCCATGTGTCTATTTTGTTATTGTTTGTGTCTATTTTGTTATTGTTTGTGCCTATTTTGTTATTGTTTGTGTCTATTTTGTTATTGTTTGTGCCTATTTTGTTATTGTTTGTGCCTATTTTGTTATTGTTTGTGTCTATTTTGTTATTGTTTGTGTCTATTTTGTAATTGTTTGTGTCTATTTTGTAATTGTTTGTGTCTATTTTGTAATTGTTTGTGCCAATTTTGTAATTGTTTGTGTCTATTTAGTTATTGTTTATGCCTATTTAGTTGTTGTTTGTGCCAAATTAGTTGTTGTTTGTGTCTATTTAGTTATTGTTTATGCCTATTTAGTTATTCTTTATGCCCATTTAGTTATTCTTTATGCCCATTTAGTTACTGTTTGTGCCTATTGAGTTATTGTTTTGTCTAATAGCTTGTTTTGCTTGTTTGTGTCTTTCAAGGATCGATATCTTGTCCCGAGGCTGTGGCATTACCTCATTCCAACCGAACGGATAAAAAGCTGTATGGGTTGGATGGTTTTGGTCCCAATGACGTGGTTACTTACATCTGTCACCCTGGATATGAAATAGCTCTGTATGAAATCGAGCAACAAATACATTGTCTGGCTGACGGAAGCTGGGACCAGATTGTTAAAAAATGTTCTCGTAAGTCTAACAATTTCATTTTTGAATAAACGTAAAAAAAATCCAATACGTAAAACTCATTTCAAACGTTTCTTTCATCGTGATCATTTTGTCAACTGTCATGAAATGAATCTATGGTTATTTATACTCCTCTTTGTTCCTCATATTAAAACAAGTTGTAAACACATTTTTGAATGATTTTTACTTGCTAGCTATGGAATGTGAAGAGCCGACAAACATTTTACACGGGAATTTCACTCCAATAAAGGACGTCTATTCATACCAAGATAGCATAACATATACATGTGAGGAGGGCTACGAAACCACAGGGGGTAATGTGACGCGCTGTGGCGAGGACGGCTTTTGGCTGGACGTTCGTCCAGAGTGCAAAGGTCAGAATTTATCTTGACTAACTGGGAGGCGGATTGATTACGTCTCTATCCGCCATCTTGACTAACGGAGAGGCGGATTGATTACGTCTCTATCCGCCATCTTGACTAAAGGAGAGGCGGATTGATTACGTCTCTATCCGCCATCTTGACTAACGGAGAGGCGGATTGATTACGTCTCTATCCGCCATCTTTACTAACGGAGAGGCGGATTGATTACGTCTCTATCCGCTATCTTGACTAACGGAGAGGCGGATTGATTACGTCTCTATTCGCCATCTTGACTAACGGAGAAGCGGATTGATTACGTCTCTATCCGCCATCTTTACTAACGGAGAGGCGGATTGATTACGTCTCTATCCGCCATCTTTACTAACAGAGAGGCGGATTGATTACGTCTCTATCCGCTATCTTGACTAACGGAGAGGCGGATTGATTACGTCTATATCCGCCATCTTGACTAACGGAGAAGCGGATTGATTACGTCTCTATCCGCCATCTTTACTAACGGAGAGGCGGATTGATTACGTCTCTATCCGCCATCTTGACTAACAGAGAGGCGGATTGATTACGTCTCTATCCGCTATCTTGACTAACGGAGAGGCGGATTGATTACGTCTCTATCCGCCATCTTGACTAACGGAGAAGCGGATTGATTACGTCTCTATCCGCCATCTTTACTAACGGAGAGGCGGATTGATTACGTCTCTATCCGCCATCTTGACTAACGGAGAGGCGGATTGATTACGTCTCTATCCGCCATCTTGACTAACAGAGAGGCGGATTGATTACGTCTCTATCCGCCATCTTTACTAACGGAGAGGCGGATTGATTACGTCTCTATCCACCATCTTGACTAACGGAAAGGCGGATTGATTACGTCTCTATCCGCCATCTTGACTAACGGAGAGGCGGATTGATTACGTCTCTATCCGCCATCTTGTCTAACGGAGAGGCGGATTGATTACGTCTCTATCCGCCATCTTGACTAACGGAGAGGCGGATTGATTACGTCTCTATCCGCCATCTTGTCTAACGGAGAGGCGGATTGATTACGTCTCTATCCGCCATCTTGACTAACGGAGAGGCGGATTGATTACGTCTCTATCCGCCATCTTGACTAACGGAGAGGCGGATTGATTACGTCTCTATCCGCCATCTTGACTAACGGAGAGGCGGATTGATTACGTCTCTATCCGCCATCTTGTCTAACGGAGAGGCGGATTGATTACGTCTCTATCCGCCATCTTTACTAACGGAGAGGCGGATTGATTACGTCTCTATCCGCCATCTTGTCTAACGGAGAGGCGGATTGATTACGTCTCTATCCGCCATCTTGACTAACGGAGAGGCGGATTGATTACGTCTCTATCCGCCATCTTGACTAACGGAGAGGCGGATTGATTACGTCTCTATCCGCCATCTTGACTAACGGAGAGGCGGATTGATTACGTCTCTATCCGCCATCTTGTCTAACAGAGAGGCGGATTGATTACGTCTCTATCCGCCATCTTGACTAACGGAGAGGCGGATTGATTACGTCTCTATCCGCCATCTTGACTAACGGAGAGGCGGATTGATTACGTCTCTATCCGCCATCTTGACTAACGGAGAGGCGGATTGATTACGTCTCTATCCGCCATCTTCTCTAACGGAGAGGCGGATTGATTACGTCTCTATCCGCTATCTTGACTAACGGAGAGGCGAATTGATTACGTCTCTATCCGCCATCTTGTCTAACGGAGAGGCGGATTGATTACGTCTCTATCCGCCATCTTGACTAACGGAGAGGCGGATTGATTACGTCTCTATCCGCCATCTTGACTAACGGAGAGGCGGATTGATTACGTCTCTATCCGCCATCTTGACTAACGGAGAGGCGGATTGATTACGTCTCTAACCGCCATCTTCACTAACGGAGAGGCGGATTGATTACGTCTCTATCCGCCATCTTTACTAACGGAGAGGCGGATTGATTACGTCTCTATCCGCCATCTTGTCTAACGGAGAGGCGGATTGATTACGTCTCTATCCGCCATCTTGACTAACGGAGAGGCGGATTGATTACGTCTCTATCCGCCATCTTGACTAACGGAGAGGCGGATTGATTACGTCTCTATCCGCCATCTTGACTTGCCGGGTGTTTACTTTAAAATATTTACCATAGACAAATATCATATCTTGTCTCCAATACGCTTTTAATGAGTGTTGGTTTTTTGGGTGATTCCCTGTCACTGTGGTCTTTTGTGTGTCGCAGAGAGTTCAGCACTAATATCTGGGCAACAATCAAATACCCTTCGGTTTAGTGCTCAATGTTGTCAAAATAAGAAATAAAGAATTCCGACAACATATAGTAAAGTATTACAGAGGGGCAATTCATTGGACTTCTACACTCGATAATCATCACATTTAAATTGTTTTGTTATTTCTCAAAATGTTCCTTTTTCTTAATTCAAGCCGCGCACAGTTAATACCAAGGATGATCAAAATAGATAACTTTCTGTAATTGTTTTGTTTTCTCATTAACGTATATGTATATGGATGTATGTATGCCTATATTAAAGTGGCATGAGCTCCCAAAATTCACATTTTTTGGCACAATTTCTGATCGCCACGACAGAAAGAGGCTTTGAAGGCCATGGAAAAGCTTTATGATTGGCCTTGGAATGAGGAAAATCCATACAGTATGTGGCCTATACGAACCGGAATAGTGTTCGAAAGTAAAAAAAATTAAATAACCGGGACGACCATTCATTCATTCTAAGGCAAAGTTAGTTCAAAACAACACTTTATCGTACATTCTCGAGACTAGAAGCACTAAAAAGCTTCTAAATTATACGTCTTGAGAAAAATAGCCGATAATTTCAACATACTGTTTCAACGTCAAAATATCAACATTTTGGCAGCTCATGCCACTTTAATAGAAAGTTCGTAATATGCACATCTAAAAATATTACGTTTTAGAGATAATTCCTCCAAGGCTTCTTCTTTCTTTATCGCTATTCAGCTTAGAGAAAATGACATAGGCGTAGTACAATTTGTATGACCGTAACTTACCAATTTATAGATATGTTATTTGTTTGGCAGTTCTGAAGTGCCCGGATCCTTTACGTCCCAAACATTCCCGACGTATTGGTAATAACTTTTTCGTGGGAGACAGCGTTAGTTTTGTGTGTGAAGAGGGTTACATTTTAACCGGCTCGAAAAACCGTACCTGTCAAGAAAACCTCAAATGGAGCGGAATCTTACCCATATGTGAAGCAGAAATCAAAGGTAATACATAATTACTCAGTTTCATATAAGCCGCTAAAATACTGACATATAGCCAGGTGGAGGTCAAGTGGTTTACTGATATAGGAAAGATCAACACTAGAATTACCAATCTGTTTGTCGGCTTGGTATTAGACCGCCTTATATATGCTACTTTCGCTAATGTTATCACCCGATTTCCATACATCCGTTTATGGTAAATAATCGACGAAATTTAAACTTTCCCTCCAAAACGGTTTTTTGATCTAAACCCTATGCGACAAAAATAGTTTTGTAAATTATACATTCTTATCGTTTACTATCTGATATTTACCAGATTCCGATTGTCCGGACCCCGGAATTCCTATTGGAGCCACCAGAGAAGGACACAGGTTTATGGTCAGGGACTCAGTAACTTACACCTGTGGGGAGGACTTTCTTTTGGAGGGAAATGCCACCAGATATTGTCTTGAAAATGGTCACTGGTCAGGGCGGGAGACTTTTTGTAGATGTATGTATTATTGTTAATGTTATAATTATTGGGCCTTTCTGGGGCCATTTGGGTACGGTTTGTAGACTGGGGCTTCATCAACTTTTGTGGGAAAATTGCAAGCTTTGTTTCGATCCGTCCATCTGCTTTAACTTCTGTATAAATGAGTGTGTTTACCCCGTCCTCACTTCTAGATAAATGAGTGTGTTTATCCCGTCCTCACTTCTGTATAAATGAGTGTTTATCCCGTCCTCACTTCTGTATAAATGAGTGCGTTTACTCCGTCCTCACTTCTGTATAAATGAGTGTTTATCCCGTCCTCACTTCTGTATAAATGAGTGCGTTTACCCCGTTCTCACTTCTGTATAAATGAGTGTGTTTATCCCGTCCTCACTTCTGTATAAATGAGTATGTTTATCCCGTTCTCACTTCTGTATAAATGAGTATGTTTATCCCGTTCTCACTTCTGGATAAATGAGTGTGTTTATCCCGTTCTCACTTCTGTATAAATGAGTGTTTATCCCGTCCTCACTTCTGTATAAATGAGTGTGTTTATCCCGTTCTCACTTCTGTATGAATGAGTGTGTTTATCCCTCCTCACTTCTGTATAAATGAGTGTGTTTATCCCGTTCTCACTTTTGTATAAATTAGTTTGTTTATCCCGTCCTCACTTCTGTATAAATGAGTGTGTTTATCCCTACTCACTTCTGTATAAATGAGTGCGTTTATCCCGTCCTTACTTCTGTATGAATGAGTGTTTATCCCGTCCTCACTTCTGTATAAATGAGTATGTTTACCCCATTCTCACTTCTGTATAAATGAGTGCGTTTACCCCGTCCTCACTTCTGTAAAATGAGTGTATTTATTCCGTCCTCACTTCTGTATAAATGAGTGTGTTTATCCCGTCCTCACTTCTGCATATATGAGTATGTTTACCCCGTTCTCACTTCTTTATAAAGGCTTGTTTTTAGAATTAAGGTCAGATTCCAAAGAGCAATACTGCGTTTTATTAAGATAGCCTTTTTCTTCAAGAGAACGAAGAATTCTATTGCAATTTCCAACATTTTCAGGCCCTAGTTTCTTATCAAGTTTTTGGTAATAAAGTGTTGTTTAGCTGCCGTTCTACCTTCTCAATCATAATCCTGTCTAGACATAAATGTAGTAACTATTTTGACTGATATTTTGACTGATGATATTTTGACTGAGTTATGTAACAACGATATATGTTTTGATGTCCCATTAGCTTACTTTAGGCAAGACGTTCTGACTAAGTAGGGTTATGCTGGTTTCTAGGATTAGCTAAACCATCAAATTCCCTTGATACAGTCACGGCTAACGTTTATATTTGGATCATACATGTGAGAAGGGGGTGTGTATCTGCTTTAAGACGTAACGGAATATCAGTAGATATCATCCAGACCTATAATTCTGGCGAAGTCCATAACATGAACTAATTATACCCCCCGCAACGAAGTTAGGGGGGGGGGGGGTATACTGGAATCGGCTTGTCCGTCCGTCTGTCCGTCCGTCTGTCTGTAGACACAAGTTTGTCCGGACTACTCCTAAGATTTTGCTTTGATTTCAATGAAATTTCACAAATATGTTACCAATGGTATGTAGATGTGCATGCCCAACTTACAGGATGATATTTCCTTTTTTTCACATTTTTATGACGTTTTTGACTTACAGGACTTTGCCATTTTTGGGGTCTCATTCTATATGAAGACAGGGTTATCGTGTTATCGCCCCTCCCTCCTCCCTACCTCCCCCCCCCCCCCTTCTACTGCCATGAAGTGTGTATGTACGCTCATACATCCGTCCAATCGTTGTTCCCTCTGTCCGTCTGTCCGTCCATAGACACAGTTTTGTTTAAAATACTCCTCCAATGGGTCTCATTCCATATGAAGACAGGGTTATCATGTTATCGCCCCTCCCACCCTCCTCCCTACCCCCCCCCCCCCCTTCTGCTGGCATAAAGTTTGTATGTACACACATACATCTGTCTGATCGTTGTGCCCTCCGTCCGTCCGTCCGTAGACGCAATTTTGTCCAAAATACTCCTCCCAGATGTTGGTTCTTTTTGAATGAAACTTGACAAATGTTACCAATGATATGAAGTTGTCCATGTCCTACTTGCAAGGAGATATTTTTACATATTTATGACATTTTGGACTCCTTTTGACATTTCTCTGTTCTGCCATTTGTCTGTTCATACATTTGTTTGTAGACACAATTTTGTCCCATTGTACAGTTGTACGGTAGTTGCTGTGCTTGTCATATAAGCCTGCATGTTTCATTATTGTGCTTGTGGCACTCTTGATAGCCTACTTCCTCGTAGTGAGTGCTGGTAACATGATCAGCAAGCAGCCTCATAGTCTACTTTCTTGTTGTCGATGCTAACTAAACATGACCAGCAAGGAGTATTTTGCCTGATATTTTGTCTTACTCCATCATTTGTCACAGACGTAGCATTAAATCATGCCCAATTCATGTGTCTCCTCCTCTTGGTGCTGTTCCACCCATCCAACTCACTGTCTTAACACTAATACCCCCTTACACTTTCCTGAATGTTATTAATTTTGTCATGTTGTTGATAGATGTTGGCCTTGGTTGGTGCCAGTTCCTGCAATTTTGATGCAGTCTGCTGCTGTCATCATCTGCTCATGTAAAGTCATATCTGCATCTCATAGCTTGTTCTCCTTGCTTACTTGCCAGCAGAATTATCATGATATTCTGTGTTTTTGCATTTTCAATTTCATTGTTGGTTTTCTCATCACTTATCACTGACCATTATATTATTGTTTTGATGCTACAATTCTCAGATAGGCCGACTTTTCTTGCAGAGCGGGGGGTATCTCAGTTATGTCTAGTTTACTAATAAAAAGGTCCCTATCAGATAATGATTTCGGGCAAAGCAGAAATGAAAGTCATCTATTGAGTAGAGATATATCATCAGCAGTGAGCTCCTCGTTACTAAGATTAACAATATTACTTCCTAAGCCGAAAGTTGGGTGGCACATGCCCTGTCCCAAATTTAGTTTAAATCTAGTGTCTGAAGCCAGTGGGTATACAAGCAATTGTCCATGGATACTCTAAATTTTGAATTGGGGATTTTTGGTATGACCCTAACTCTCTTCATCTTGGAAGCAGAAGAGTTATACAGGTTCAGGTTCGAAACTTCACTGGCCGGTAATTTAGTAGATGACTGAATCTCTACAAAGTAGATGAGCAAGTTGGAAAAAGTCTTCCTAACCGCTGTCATCATATTGCGCATCTGATGTAACGAAATGGTTTGCTCAGTAGTTGTCTTGTTATTGATACCAATATTCAAGATAACTTTCTCAGGTTTGGGACCTTGATATTATAGTCCAAAAGGAATTGAAATTGGTCCCAGGAAAACATTCTCTCTGCATATCTGGGTGGGGATCGAGGTTAATTCTAGACAGATTAAAATCCCTAAGTAATAGTACTTTCTTATCTACATTAGGAATGTGCCAGTTAGAGGAGATTTCCAAAAATGTAGAATTAGCTAAGTTATTCCGAGGGTTGCGCTGACCTCTCGGAGGGGATATCACTGCATCTGAATATCTCATAGGGGAATAGGCTGACAAAACTGGAGGGGGGGGGGAGGGAGCAGAGGTACTACGTTTAGGAGAGGTGACCTTAGTAGAAACTGGGGAGGGTGATGCAAGGAAGGGGACGGTGGTACTAGGTCTAAAGGAGCGGTTCTGAGGGGGAAGAAAAGAAGAGGCAGATGTATTAGGTCCAGGGGAGGGAGGCCCAGTAGGAAACAGTGAAGGGGAAACAGAAGATCGAGTTATAAGCCTTGGAATCCGTGACTACAGGGGTGGGGACTGTAATATCCACACTATTGGCTTGAGGCAATGTACGCGATGACTTGTACTTTGTTCAGTTCAGAGAATATAACAGTGTAAGCGAGACGTCTGTGTTGTCTGCCTAGTCTATAGAAGTTATTATATTGGCGACGAAGATATGGGATTTTGAAACGTTAATCTTGAAACTGTCTATCACCAAGACCATAAAGTACTGCCATTCAAACATTAAGAGACTAGAATATTATCAGTATGGCACAAGCTTCACCAGTAACGGTGGTGACGGAAACTAGGCACCTGAAGACCCAGCCATTTATACACACACCGGATCAGATAGCAACTGGCAAAGCCTGGGAAGAATGGTTGGAAGGAATCGAGCGAGAGTTCAGATATTTCAGGATAACAGAGGACTTAGACAAGACAGATGCACTGATTATTTACGGTGGTCCAGAATTAGCTAGACTGGCGAAAAGTTTACCAAATCCCGAAGTTCAACAACAATCAGAATATGACAAACTGAAAATGAAACTAAACGACTATTTCATACCAAAGAAGAATAAACATCATGCCAGATATTTATTTGCCAAGTTGAGACCCTTCCAAAGTGAGACAACTGTAGCGTATGGTGCAAGAGTTAGAGAATTGGCTTTCCAGTGTGAATTTGGTGACAACGAGGATGACAGAATTCTGGAACATTTAATTCAAACTATAAAGAATGAGACACTGATTCACAGAGCGATATCTAAGAGGTGGAATCTAGCTCAATTTTTGTCTGAAGCAGGGCAAATGGAAGACACAACACTACAGCTAAAAGATATGAAATTAGATGAAGAAAGTACAGTAGCTAAAGTACACAGACAGGTAAAACCCAAACAACAAACATTTTGGAAAAACAAACATTCCACTAAAGAAAGTAATATAAACAAAGCTTGTCAATATTGTGGGTTAACTGGGGTTCACGAAGAGGGACAAAATTGCCCAGCATACGGAAAAAAATGCAGTAATTGTCAGAGATGGAATCATTTTTCTTCTGTGTGTAGATCAAAAGAAACTAAACCCAGAAATAAACATTACCGTAAATACTCTAATAAGAAAACTAAATCTAGAGTAAAGAAAACACAGGAAAGGGAACCCGATAGTTCGACATCTTCAGATGATGAATTCTTTCCTCAAGTTGTAAAACATTTAGAACATGTTAGACGGGTTCATGTGAACTATGATAAAAGCAAAACAGTTCCTATGCTGATTGATGGTGTTCAGGTGTATATGGAACCAGACAGTGGAGCTGATGTTAACATAATGGATGAACATCAATTTAAGGCATTAACTAATAGATCAAAGAACATTAAATCACTATCTCCAAGTAAGGTACAACTGAGCACACTTCAAAGTATACTAGAGGTCAAAGGTGAATTCTATAGCGTTATTAGAAATGAGAAATGTGAAACTAAGGCAAAGTTTGTGGTTGTGCGAGGCAGAAATAACTCTCCACCGCTTATAAGTAAAACTACACTAACAGACCTAGGAATGTTAAAAATATGTTCTAGTGGTTCGCTCAAAGCGCAAAATGAAACTAAATACCAAGAGAGGGCAAAGGCCAACACTGTAAACACAAATACGGGTGAAAATGAAACGAAGCAGATTGTTGACAGCTATAGTCATTTGTTTGAAGGCATAGGGCAAATCAGAGATGTGAAAAATGACAAAGAGATTTTTGTGAACTTTAGCATGAAACAAGAAGCAGTGCCAGTGTTACAGAAAGCTAGACCTGTTCCTTATTATCTACAGAAACCTTTAAGAGAGTGGATAGATCAAGGAATAAAAGAGGACATTTTTGAAAAAATTCCAGAAGGCGAGGCTATTACATGGTGTTCTCCTTTAGTAGTCCAACCAAAACCAAGGTACACGAATATCCCAGAGGATAAAATGGAATCGCATATGATTAGGGCCAGTGTTGATTTAAGAATTCCAAACAAATTCATGGAAAGGAACAGAATGATTCAAAACCCAGTTGTGGAAGACTTTATTTATCGATTTCATGAATGTAAAGTATTTTCAAAACTTGATCTAAAGCAAGGATATCACCAGCTGACTCTACATCCTGATTCCAGGAAAATAGCAACATTTAGTACGCCATGGGGAAATGTTCGCTCGAAAAGGATGATATTCGGAGCAAAATCGTCACAAGATATTTTCGACGAAACTATGTACAGAATCTTTGGTGACATTCCATATTGTCTGAATCAACGAGATGATATTTTGATCGGAGGACGCAATCTTTCTGAGCATAACAAGACTCTTGAGGCAGTATTTCAAAGAGCTCAAGATTTTGGTGTTACCTTCAACAGAGAAAAGTGTCAATTCGGAGTAGAAGAGATAGAATTTTATGGCTATCGATTCACTAAAGATGGTCTAAAACCAGCACCAGACAAGGTCAAAGCTATAAAAGACTGTGAAGCGCCTCAATCTAAGACAGCTGTGAGAAGTTTTCTGGGAATGACTGGATATCTGTCCAAATTTATTCCACAGTATGCAGTTATCACAGCACCATTAAGAAACCTTACCAGAAAGGACACACGATTTAAGTGGGGTAAAGAAGAGAAAAAGTCATTTCAGACATTGAAAGATAGTTTGACTGACGAGAGTTCTATAGCTTTCTTTAACCCTTCAAGACCTATAATTGTACGAGCTGAGGCAAGTTTTCACGAAGGTATCTCCGCAGGACTTTTCCAGCCAACCGATAAAGGACTTCAAGCTGTTCATTTCATAAGCAGAGCAATGACGGATACAGAGAAAAACTACAGCCAAACTGAAAAAGATGCACTAGCCATCCGGTGGGCAAAAGTAAGATTCCGTATGTATCTTTTGGGAGCTCCAAAGTTTAAGATCATCACAGCTCATAAACCTTTGTTACCACTTTTCAACAAAGCTACATCTAAACTACCACCCAGGATTGAGAAATGGGTCATGGACATGCAAGATGTTGATTTTGAACTTATCTATGAGCCGGGAAAAGATGAAGCTGACCCATTGGATTTTATATCTAGACATCCATTACCAATCACAGGCACAGACAAAGTTGAACAAGTTATTAAGCATATAAACACATCAGAGCATGCAGTCGTCGTAGAGAAAATGCAACAAGAAACAGAAAGTGACCCTCAGCTTCAGATGGTTAGAAAGAGAATTCAGAATGGTGACTGGAAAAACCACAAAAGTAATGTCAACATAGCGCCATTTTTTCCAATTAGACAAGAATTGTGGGAAATGAATGGACTTGTTTACAGATTGAACAAGATAGTAATACCAGCAAGCCTTCAGAGAAAAACTATCAAGGCGGGTCATAGTCTTGGACATTTGGGAATTACAAAAACAAAAGAAATGTTAAGATCCAAGTATTGGTTTCCAAGAATGAACAGTATGATAGAGGAAATTCTGAAGCAGTGTTATGAGTGTCAGGTAACAACAAAAGAGCATCGACAAGAACCAGTGAAAATGACTGTTATTCCAGATAAACCATGGGACACTGTGTCTATTGATTTTGGAGGACCTTATCCTGATGGTCATTATAATTTAGTGATGGTGGACAAAAGAACAAGATATCCTGTTGTAGAACAAACTAGATCTATAGCAGTTAATCCTGTGACAGAAATTCTGAAGAAGGTATTTGCTACGTATGGTACTCCACGCAGAATTGAAAGTGACAATGGACCCCCCTTCAATTCTAAGGACTTTTCAGATTTTGCTAAAAGAGAGGGATTTCATCACCATTGCATAACTCCATTACACCCAAGAGCTAATGGCGAGGCAGAGAATTTCATGAAAATCCTTAACAAGACGGAACAAATAGCTCATATCCAACAAAGCAGTACTAAGATTGCAGTGCAGGAGATGTTGACTGGGTATCGTTCCACGCCACATCCAGCAACTAAAATTCCGCCCTATCAAGCATTAATGAATAGACATGTTAGAACCAAAATAGACTATCAACCAGCTACTTCTGTTGAAACGGACATGGACAAGGAAATGAACAACCATGATAAAGAGTATAAAGAAACTGTTAAGAAAAATGCTGAAAATAAGAACACAAAGGAACATACATTTGTAGTAGGTGATTATGTTCTGTTAAAACAAACAAAGAAAAACAAATGGTCAACAGTGTATGAACCAGCTTTCTATATCATATATCGGATTACCGGGTCAACTATTTCAGCCAGAAGAGTAACAGATGGAAGAGAAATATCTCGAGACTCGAGTCAGTTCAAATTAGTGAATGCTGTTGTACAGAATCTACATCATGGACAAATACCAGTATCTGAGGAAATGGAACAAGACAGCTGGAGAGAGAAAATACTTCAAGAAACAAAACCTGAAGATGATCCAACACAAAATGAATTATCAACAACAGACGATTTTTCATTGGATAACATAATACCCGAAAACGTTGAAACTCAAACAAGCCGACCTGCTAGAATCCGTCGTAAACCTGTATACCTCAAGGACTATGTTGAATAACTTTAAGTCAAATTTTATTTTATGGACGGACTTTGAAAAACATTTTACGTTCAGGACTCACACTAAGTTTTTCGTTTATATACCATATATTGATAATGTTTGCTTAACCATCGAACGGTTTATTTGATGATTTTTTATTATAATCGTTTAAACATCGTGTTTCTTAAAATCATTATAATCAAATAGGTTTTCACTAGTTTAATGTTTTATAAGTACATTTTGCATTACTCGTAGTTCATTAGAAAGAAAGTTAATGTTTAATGTTTTGTTTAATGTTTAATGTTTTGACATTTAAAATGTTTTGAAAAAAGGGAGAAATGTAATATCCACACTATTGGCTTGAGGCAATGTACGCGATGACTTGTACTTTGTTCAGTTCAGAGAATATAACAGTGTAAGCGAGACGTCTGTGTTGTCTGCCTAGTCTATAGAAGTTATTATAGGGACAAGATCACAAATGTCGACAGACTGAAGGGATTGGGGAGGGGATGGTGAACTAACCTGAGTAATGGCAGCAGAAGTGACAGAATTAGTGATGTAAAGAGAAGAATAAAATTTCTGAATGGTCGAAAGTTGTAATTTACCTGTAGGCCTATGCCCCAATTCTGTTTGCCCCATTTTAAAGCATTTTTGAAAGCACTGTCAAAGTTTAGACCATTGGATGACCTGGCTGAAGTCACCTGTGCTTTTAATCTATTCAATCATGCCTCATAATGGGTACTCATCTCATGTATGATCTTAAGGGCCCAATTTTTGAGAAACACGATCAAACGTAGCCCGGATTATCGGTCTTTCGGCGACTAGTATTATATGACGAACACGGAGAGAAAAAAAAATTCGGCAGAGCCCAGATTTCTCTGCTAGATCAAACGCAATGTCAACTTCCTGATTGCGTTGAGCGGGTTTTAGAAAAGAATTTATGCCTGGAGAAAAGGAATTGTATAATATAAAGGTAAAAAAGCCTCATAGAACTTATTGACTGAAAGAGTGGCTGGAATATGAAAAAAGGGTTTCTAAAAAGCCTGTGACAAAATATACATGATTGTCTCTACCCGTCCTTCCGCCCTCGTTTATGTATATTTATGAACACTAAAACACACGGGCACAGGGAAAATCTATACGATTACACCAGCCATCACTTCTACCCATTCATAGACTTCTGCTTCTACATAAACAAACGCATCTGCTAACGAATATCAGAAACATAAAATGATGGGTCACACTTATTTCAGGGTTTCTTTTCGTTGGATTTTGGATAAATGTTTCTGTTCTCTATCATAAGAAAACGCAGAAAACCGTCTTTGTTAGACAAAAAAGCAAGCATTTTATTGCATAGCGAGGGTGCTCGTAATGGAAAATGCCTATCATGTAATCCATATATTGCATGCTTAGAACATCTTTGCAAATTATTATTCGATCTTTTTTCTGAAGACAAATACAGCTACGATGATCCCGACACAGCCGCTCTGAAGTTTACGGAAAAGCTAGACATTTTGTCCCTGGTGACCGTTGATAGTGAGACCGGGAGATACCTCAGACAAAACACCACTGTGGAGTTTGACAACAGCACTGGACGATCTCTAGCATTGGACAATCCTTATGGCTTAGATCTGCACTTGGCCATCGATATCTCCGGAAGCATTGACAATGTAACACTGGAAACAGTCAAAAGTTTCTGCAAGGCAATAGTCAATAAGGTAAGCGGAACATTTAGATAACATTGTAACACGTTTTTATGTATGCTCTGTCGATCTAAGTTGGATACTGGTAGGATCTCGGCAAACATTTTTCTGTTGGGCCAGTACTGGCTGATTTACGTCACTTAATTCCGGCCTATTGCGATCGCCAATTCCGCGCCTGTAATGGCGTGCACATTGACACTTTAATGGCCCGGTACAGTTTATCGTAAAATACCCGGTACTGTGCCAGTATTTGTCGTTATCGAACATTTACAGCTACATAATAATTGGGCCAGTATCGGCAGACCATTTTCCTGCCGGTTGAGCGCCAATATAGGACCAATACGTAGTCCTGGAAATATGTCGGCGTAATACTGGTCACGTAAAGTATAGTTCGCGTTTCTGACTCCAAAATGACTATTTTTTATACTGACGACCGTCAGCATAAAAACATAAGTCATTTTTGAGTCAGAAACGCGGACTATACATTACGCAACCAGTATTACACCGATATGTTTCCAAAGTTTTGCATTCCGCCTAACGATCCGCGTGAAATTTATTTCAAGAAACGGGGATTTTACCGAAGTGTTATTCTTTTATCTCCCAAAGTTTGCTGACACCCAGCACTGACCTGGTTCATTTGATAGGGTACCTATATCAATATAGTATTAGTTTACAACCCCTTCTCCCAACACCTCATCACTGCATGCCCAACTGGTTGACCAAAATGCAATTTATGCGGTTTCAAAGCTCTCTTTTACACTTACAAAAATAATAAATGTAGAGTCATAAAGACGAGAAAGGTTTGTCTTTCAGCAGAACATGCTGATTAGTTAAAACGTTGCCTAAAAACCCTTCTTATCCAAAATTACATTAGAAAACATGAAGCAATTCAGTTTATATAGGAGAAAAGATGTTTTTCTGACACTGAGAATGCACAGAATAGTTATTTTTCATCCATCACTCTGGTTTTATATAACATGGTTTCCATTTGTATATAATAACTGTTACCTATAGAATATATTCCATTATTAACTCACTGGATACCACCAAAGCGGCCACAGAGTGTTGAACGGTGATGTTACGTAAGTTATCCTTGAACTTGATCAGTCCGTAAATTTCTTATCTTGTTCGAAAACTTCAAATGTTCAGATACCGTAGGCTTTATGAAAGGCGAAAATACAATCTTCAGTTGTGTCTTCGAACGAGCTGTCTTAAAATATCTGTATGACTTCACGACAGTCGAAATAGTTTTTTAAATATCTTCCAAGCGGTTTAACAAAATTTTAGTTAAAATGGCACGGGTTGCCAAAAATCCGTTTTTTTTTTATACATTCTGATTGTCAAGAGAGGCTCGCCGTTCATAAAAACTAAAATTTAGTTTGACATTGAAATAAAATATATTAGTAAAAGCCATACACCGCGTGTGAACGGAAAATGTGCAGTAATAACGGATAAAATCCAAATAGCCGGGATGTATGTTCTTGGGGCTTATTAAGCAACCTTAACGTATTTTAAAACAGACATTATTTACATAGCGAAAGTTACCAGAACAAATAACAGTCACTGGAATTGACCGATTGCTTGATGACGTAACTTGGAATTTACGCGCAAAGCATTTCGGGGGATTGAGGGATGTAAACATAATTTAAAAGTATGGCGGAAGAAAAAACACTGTATCGAGAAGAAGACGTAAAAAGCGTTAAGTTTCCAGAAAATTGAGTGAATAAAAACAGGTTATGTCATTAATGTTTTCCAAAAAAGTGATATCTACCAATAAACAAAATGGCGAACTGAGGTACATTTTACCCAGAAAGCTTTGCGTAAATCTATGTGACGTCATCAGGCTCGGTGGTAATTGGTGGCTCAGTCGGTAAAGGCTCGTTCACACAGGGCGATTTGATACTTTTAATTGGTCGATACGATTTGTCAACCAATCAAATGCATCCATTTGAATCGCATGCTACAAGTCGATATGACAAATCACACTGTAAAAATGGGCATAGAGTGATAGTCCGACACAGAGCGGGCTCGAATCATACTCAGACCAAATAAAATATAACAAATTTCTGAGTGAATTTTTCTCCGTATGTCCGAGAGATGGCAAGTCGCGGTTTTCTCCGTACAAAGAGCCCGGTTTCATCTCCCAGTAAACCTGGCAACGCCGCCATAGAAGTGTGTGTGGCGTAAAACTACTATCATTCAATCAATCAACAAAAGTCACTGTATTTGTTTTGTTCATTCTCGCTGGGTATATAATGTCTGTTTTACTAGACCGTGATTTCCGATGATATTCTCGAAAGCTCATAAAATACCGCGTACCATAGGCTATACAAAGTGTTAATGTAATTGTTTAGCACAAAAAATATACAATGTTTTTAGGTATACAGAAATCCTCTCCACTTATACCTAACTTTTGAAAATGACTTTATGTTAGACATTCATATTAACAAACTGATCTCTCCAGCATTGAGACGCCAGACGCCAGCGCTTTCACAAATACCTGTCTCCTACATTCGTTTTTTAAAATATAAATCTGTCCGCAGGGGCCTGTCGTACAAAGTTGTCGTGATTTTCGCATATGCCACAACGTGAACCGGTTGCGTCCAGGGCGCAAGTTACTATAGTTTTAACACTGACTTACGTCCGACGTTACTTACGCCAGCTTCGTAAGACAGGGATCGGGGATCTGTTTCACGAAGCGGCGTAGCATCATTTTTACGTAACTGTCATCGCCACCCATACTGTAGAGATATGTTGCTATGGCAGTTATTTAAAAACTTACGCTACGCCGCTTTGTGAGACGGGCTCCAGGTCACCCAAGTTCACTGCCCTACATGAATGTTACTACCGGTGTTACGTAATAATATTCCAAGTGGTCACGTATGTTTTATTAAACACATCTTACCCCAAAAATCGCACCAAAATTTACGCGCACACGAGGGAAACACTTTAGCTCTCAGCCAAGCTTTACCGGCAGCTCAGCCAGATCCTCCCGTGTGTAGAGTCCTACAATTGTTACATGTATCCTGATTCCGACTGTATACACAATCCACAGACATGAGGAATAGCTTTATTATTGTCCTAAGTAAACTAATGTTCATAATCAACAGTTACCCCCAAACTGTGCGATACTCATCTTCTAACTGACATATTGATTACTGGGGACATGTTTTATCAAATAACAATTCGTATTATACACTTTTATAATAAAATAAGTTCAAAACAACCGAAGCACACAGGTAATCCCACCCCACCACCCAACCCCCATTACCACCACCCAACCCCCATTACCACCAGCCAACCCCCATTACCACCACCCAACCCCCATTACCACCACCCAACCCCCATTACCACCACCCAACCCCAATTACCACCACCCCTTTTCTTTACGGCTGTGTATTTATGTACACCAACTATTATATATTCTTGGTCCTCCCCTCCCCCCATCATCACCGACCCCCTTTTTTCACTGCCGTCTATTTCTGCACGCCAACTATTATATTTTCTTGGCACTACCCTCCCCCCATACCTCCCCCCTCCTCCATCACCACCACCCCTTTTCTTCAGAGCCATCTATTTATGTATGCCAACTATTATATTTTCTTGGTACTCCACTCCCCCCATACCTCCCCCCTTCCACCATCACCACCACCTCTTTTCTTCAGGGCGGTCTATTTATGTATGCCAACTATTATATTTTCTTGGTACTCCCCTCCCCTCATACCCCCCCCCCCCCCCTTTCCCCATCACCACCACCTCTTTTCTTCAAAGCCGTCTATTTCTGTACGCCAACTATTATATTTTCTTGGCACTCCCCTCCCCTCATACCCCCGCCCCCTTCCCCCATCACCACCACCCCTTTTCTTCAGGGCCGTCTATTCCTGTGCGCCAACTATTATATTTTCTTGGCACTCCCCTCCCCTCATACCCCCCCCCCCTTTCCCCATCACCACCACCCCTTTTCTTCAGGGCCGTCTATTCCTGTACGCCAACTATTATATTTTCTTGGCACTCCCCTCCCCTCATACCCCCCCCCCCCTTCCCCCATCACCACCACCCCTTTTCTTCAGGGCCGTCTATTCCTGTACGCCAACTATTATATTTTCTTGGCACTCCCCTCCCCTCATACCCCCCCCCCTTCCACCATCACCACCACCCCTTTTCTTCAGGGCCGTCTATTCCTGTGCGCCAACTATTATATTTTCTTGGCACTCCCCTCCCCCCATACCTCCCCCCTTCCACCATCACCACCACCCCTTTTCTTTAGGGCCGTCTATTTATGTATGCCAACTATTATATTTTCTTGGCACTCCCCTCCCCCCATACCTCCCCCCTTCCACCATCACCACCACCCCTTTTCTTTAGGGCCGTCTATTTATGTATGCCAACTATTATATTTTCTTGGCACTCCCCTCCCCCCATACCTCCCCCCTTCCACCATCACCACCACCCCTTTTCTTCAGGGCCGTCTATTTCTGTACGCCAACTATTATATTTTCTTGGTACTCCCCTCCCCCCATACCTCCCCCCTTCCCCCATCACCACCACCTCTTTTCTTTAGGGCCGTCTATTTATGTATGCCAACTATTATATTTTCTTGGTACTCCCCTCCCCCCATACCTCCCCCCTTCCCCCATCACCACCACCTCTTTTCTTTAGGGCCGTCTATTTATGTATGCCAACTATTATATTTTCTTGGTACTCCCCTCCCCCCATACCTCCCCCCTTCCCCCATCACCACCACCTCTTTTCTTCAGGGCCGTCTATTTCTGTACGCCAACTATTATATTTTCTTGGCACTCCCCTCCCCTTATACCTCCCCCCCCCCCGCCTCTTTCCCCATCACCACCACCCCTTTCCTTCAGAGCCGTCTATTTATGTATGCCAACTATTATATTTTCTGGTTTCTTTATACATTTTTAAAAGGTGGGAGCATCAGACAAAAAAGATGGCACCAGAGTGAGTGTGTTTACATTTGCTGATGAAGTTGACGATATTGTGAAAACGGTTGATATTCAAACACCTGAATATATCAATCAGAAGATAGATGAACTTTCTGTTAATGGTAATCTTTATATGCATTTATCTTAGTTTATACGAAATCCGAATCTAGTCGGAAAACACGGGAATATAATTATGTATATTATTTACAGCTAGGAGTTAAAAGGGTTGTTTTTATTGAAGCCCAATCTTTGTCTTGTCTTTACCCTTGGATCTCTATAAGGTAGTGTGTTGGACGCTCAATCCGAACAGCCTTCCACCAATGGGTCGCGGGCTCAAATCCCACTCAGTCCCAAAAAAAAGATTGGACAATTTGTTGACTGGGTTTTCACTCAAACGACTTATGTGGGATGGTTGCCAGTTACCACCAGAAGGTCGGGTTTCCTCCGGGCATAGAGCCCAGTTTCGTCCCACAGCAAAACTCGCAATGTCGCCATATAAAAGAAATAATCAATCGCTGTCTATGGAACATTAGCCTCTAAAATCTTTGCCAACCAACGGCCTTCTCCGGTGAAGCTGCCAAAATGTTATTATAACCCTGGAAAAGGTATTTAAAAGTAATATTTACAAGTGCATGTGCGTTTCGGTTTGTCAATTTTAACAGCTCCGTGTTCAAGCCGACCGAGCTAGTAAAGATTACAATATTAAATTATTTGACTTCTTGGAATCCAAACTTAGCTAAAGAATTGTTTGTAGATGCTGTTAAATAACACAAAATACCTGTTTCAATCCATTCCACTTACTTTTACATTGTTTGGTTTTGCTATGTTTGGTTTTGTAGAAGGTGGGGCCACTGCCATTAGGAGTGTTTTTGAGGAAATTAGAGATTATATTAACACTGCTCGGTCAAACAAAGACAAACGTAAATCGTCATTTGCGATTATTGTTCTAACGGACGGTAAGTGGATCCTTTCAGGTAATGAAACTTACATAATACCCTTAAAACAGAACCAGATCATTATCAGAACCAGATCATTTTGGACCATAACCTTAACACAGAACCAGATCATTCTTGATCCTAAACACAGAACCAGATCATTATAGAACATACCCTTAAAAGAAAACCAGATCATTCTAAATCATAAACTTAACACAGAACCAGATCATTCTAGAACATACCCTTAAAAGAAAACCAGATCATTCTAAATCATAATCTTAACACAGAACCAGATCATTCTTGATCCTAAACACAGAACCAGATCATTCTAGATCATACCCTTAAAACAGAACCAGATCATTCTAGACCATAACCTTAAAACAGAACCAGATCATTCTAGACCATAACCTTAAAACAGAACCAGATCATTCTAGATCATACCCTTAAAACAGAACCAGATCATTCTAGATCATACCCCTAAAACAGAACCAGATCATTCTAGACCATAACCTTAAAACAGAACCAGATCATTCTAGAGCATAACCTTAAAACAGAACCAGATTATTCTAGACCATAACCTTAAAACAGAACCAGATCATTCTAAAGCATATCCTTAAAACAGAACCAGATAGATCATTCTAGAGCATATCCTCAAAACAGAACCAGATCATTCTAGATCATATCCTTAAAACAGAACCAGATCATTCTAGATCATACCCTTAAAACAGAACCAGATCATTCTAGACCATAACCTTAAAACAGAACCAGATCATTCTAGATCATACCCTTAAAACAGAACCAGATCATTCTAAATCATAAAGTTAAAACAGAACCAGATTATTCTAGAGCACAACCTTACAACAGAACCAGATCATTCTAGAGCATATCCTCAAAACAGAACCAGATCATTCTAGATCATATCCTTAAAACAGAACCAGATCATTCTAGAGCATATCCTCAAAACAGAACCAGATCATTCTAAAGCATATCCTTAAAACAGAACCAGATCATTCTAGAGCATATCCTCAAAACAGCACCAGATCATTCTAGATCATAACCTTAAAACAGAACCAGATCATTCTAGACCATACCCTTAAAACAGAACCAGATCATTCTAGATCATAACCTTAAAACAGAACCAGATCGTCCTAAATCATACCCTCAAAACAGAACCAGATCAATCTAGATCATACCCTTAAAACAGAACCAGATCATTCTAGACCATAACCTTAAAACAGAACCAGATCATTCTAGATCATAACCTTAAAACAGAACCAGATCATTCTAGATCATACCCTTTATAACACAGAACCAGATTGTTCTAGATCATAACCTTAAAACAGAACCAGATCATTCTAGAGCATATCCTTAAAACAGAACCAGATCATTCTAGAGCATATCCTTAAAACAGAACCAGATCATTCTAGAGCATATCCTTAAAACAGAACCAGATCATTCTAGAACATATCCTTAAAACAGAACCAGATCATTCTAAATCATATCCTTAAAACACAACCAGATCGTTCTAGACCATACCCTTAAAACAATCAGATTATTCTAGACTTATACCCTTAAAACAACCAGATCATTCTTAAAAACAACCAGATCATTCCAGACCATACCCTTCAAAAACAACCAGGTCTTTCTAGACCAAGTCTTTAAAACAGGACCAAATCGTTCTAGACTAAACCTTTAAAAATGAACCAGATATTTTAGATCATACCCTTAAAACCAGATCATTCTAGACCAAATCTTTAAAAACAATCAGGTCATTTTATAATCGACCATAGACCATACCTTTTGTCAATCACTTTGATAGTTTCTGTAGAGTTTTTAGTTTGGGTACTTCTCAAACAGATTGAGAATTTTGTAGAATTTTTGGTTTGGGGTAATTTTAAGACAATTTGATAGTTTCAATAAAGTTTTTATTTTTTGGCAATTTTCAAACAGCTTGATAGTTTTTGTAGATTCTTTTGTACTTTTTAGAAGAGTTTTTTTTTTCAGACACATTGATAGTTTCTGGGGTTTTTAGGGTTCTCATTTTTACTTTTTAGACAATTTGATAGTTTCCGTAGAGTTTTTTTTACCAGTTTTTGTAGCTCTTGTTTATCTTAGCAGACTTTTCAGACAGTTAGCTAATTTCTGTGTGGGTTTTGCCTTAGGAGAACTCTTTCAGGTGGTTTAATGTTATTCAGCCTTTTCTTTGGTCTTTTTGTTTCGATGTTTGTTTTCAACTTTATCTTTGTTGACATTAAATAGTTTCAATCGTTTTATTGTAGGGTACTTTTTGAGACATTTTGTTTTCTTCTTTGGATATTTGTTTAACGTTTTACACAGCTATTTGGGGAACTTTGCAGTGAGTTTCTGGGTACCGCCAAACCCATTTCCCCACTAGTTACGTAACTTATAAGAGATTGGGATGATCCGGAAATTTGCCTCTGAGAAAAATCTGCTTTTTCTACTTTCAGGTAAACACAACGTTTATGGAGACCCTAGCCCGGTTGCCCAAACACTTATTAGGGAAGGCGTAGATATGTACGCGATAGGTGTAGGAGAGACGGTCAACAACGAGATTTTGGAGAAAATAGCCTCAGAAGGGCAATATACTCGCTTAAAGGACATGAGCAAACTGGAATTTATAGTCAATGAAATTGTCAATTCAAATAAAAGTAAGTATTTATAGAATATTGGAATGACGACAGAAAAAGACACTGGATGATTGGATGACGACAGAAAACACAGTGGTTGTTTGGATGACGACATGGTTCACTGCAATCAAAAAGCCGGAGTTGGCTGCCCGCTCAGAAGCAGGCAGTATTTGGTCCGATTTAGACAATGAAATAACAACATAGCATACTCGAATCGTGTCTAAACGGTCATAATCGCGTTCATGGATCATTTCTCTACCCACCAGTCTATGATATGGACGAGCAAGATCAGCCAGTAAACATAATTCTTCCGCTGAATTCACTTTTGCCCTCTTCAGTCTCAAATTCTCCGCCATTGATGACGTAACACAGTTTAGCAGTTTTTCAGTTTTACAAAAAGCTATATTATTCATGAATGTCTTAATTTGACACTATTTAAGTTAACTATGTTGTTATTTACTGTTTAAATTTGACCGCAAGCTACCTGATCAAATACGGACAGTCTACTAGCTCCGACATTTTGATTGGAACGAATTACTAGATGAATGAACCATCGAATCAGTGAATGAACGAATTACTAGATGAATGAACCATCGAATCAGTGAATGAACGAATTACTAGATGAATGAACCAGCGAATCAGTGAATGAACAAATTACTAGATGAATGAACCAGCGAATCAGTAAATGAACGAATTAGGCTACTAGATGAATGAACCAGCGAATCAGTGAATGGACGAATTACTAGATGAATGAACCAGCGAATCAGTAAATGAACGAATTACTAGATGAATGAACCAGCGAATCAGTGAATGAACAAATTACTAGATGAATGAACCAGCGAATCAGTAAATGAACGAATTACTAGATGAATGAACCAGCGAATCAGTGGATGAACGAATTACTAGACGAATGAACCAGCGAATCAGTCAATGAACGAATTACTAGATGAATGAACCAGCGAATCAGTGAATGAACGAATTACTAGACGAATGAACCAGCAAATCAGTGAATGAACGAATTACTAGATGAATGAACCAGCGAATCAGTGAATAAACCAGCGAATCAGTGAATGAACGAATTACTAGACGAATGAACCAGCGAATCAGTCAATGAACGAATTACTAGATGAATGAAACAGCGAATCAGTGAATGAACGAATTACTAGATGAATGAACCAGCGAATCAGTCAATGAACGAATTACTAGATGAATGAACCAGCGAATCAGTCAATGAACGAATTACTAGATGAATGAAACAGCGAATCAGTGAACGGACGAATTACTGTACTAGATGAATGAATCAGTGAATGAGCAAATTAATAGATGAATGAACCAGAGAATCAGTGAATGAACGAATTACTAGATGAATGAACCAGCAAATCAGTGAATGAACAAATTACTAGATGAATGAATCAGCAAATCAGTGAATGACCGAATTACTAGATGAATGAACCAGCGAATCAGTGAATGAACAAATTACTAGACGAATGAACCAGCGAATCAGTGAATGAACGAATTACTAGATGAATGAACCAGCGAATCAGTGAATGGACGAATTACTAGATGAATGGACCAGCAAATCAGTGAACAAACGAATTACCGTACTAGATGAATGAACCAGCGAATCAGCGAATGAATAAATATGTTATTCACCCAATATCATGATTAGCACAAATAAAGTTAGTAAAGCTAACCTATCCTACCTCGATTCACTCTCCCTATCACCTGCCTACCCATACATCCCCCTTTACCTCCCAGAAACCCTACCACCCCCCCCCCTCCCCCACACACACACACACAAACGTTTGAAGGTGTATATTGTAAGCGAATACGCAACTTTTCCCCAACTTTGTAAAGCAAGCAACTTGTCAATACAATTCCAGCCAACAGATATGGAGATTGTGGTGTCGGTGGTCTGAAAGATTTACCATCTTCCCAGGATATCCACAACCATATGGAAGCCAAAGATATACAAGACTGGCCTTGGATGGTCGGACTCTACTACAAAAATAATGTCAAAGTAAGTGAAATAAATATGCATTACAGAGATGAACTCAACAACAGCCCCAATCCTCCATCCAGATTCGAACGAATTTGTCATTATCTTACACTGGGACATTAAAGGGGCATGAGCTGCCAAAATGTTGATACTTTGACGTTACAACATAATGTTGAAATTATTGGCTATTTTTCTCAAGACGTGTAATTCGGAAGCTTTTTAGTGCTTCTAGTCTCGAAAATGTACGATAAAGTATTGTTTTGAACTAACATTGGCTTAGAATGAATGAATGGTCGTCCCGGTTATTTAAATTTTGTTTACTTTTCGAACACGTTTTCGGTTCGTATAGGCCGTAGACTTTATGGATTTCCCTCATTCCAGCGCCAATCATTTAGTTTTTCGATGGCCTTCAAAGCCCCTTACTGTCGTGACGATCAGAAATTATGAAAAAGGTGTGAATTTTGGCAGCTCATGCTACTACATCGTCAATGTAAATTGATATACCAAATACTGACTGTATAGGTTTTATCTGGGAATTCGGTTTTTATCTGGGAATATAGTATTTAACTAGCCACAGCACAACACAAATAAGTTTCCCGAAATGTGTTTATCTTGACGTAACTATCGGACTCTACAACTTCTTTAGCTTGAGAAAAACCCAAAATTAAATAGCTTCTTCGGTTGAACACAAACAGAAATTAAACACACCTTCCATAGCTTCTTCCGTTAAACACAAACAGAAATTAAACACATCTTTCACAGCTTCTTCAGTTTAACACAAACAGAAATCAATCACACCTTCCATGGTTAATCGGTTGAACACAAACAGAAATTCAACACACCTTTCTTGGTTGAACACAAATATAAATCAAACACACCTTCAATAGCTTCTTCGGTTATCTTCAAACAGAAATTAAACACACCTTCCGAAGCTTCTTCAGTTGAACACAAACAGAAATTAAACACACCTTCCATAGCTTCTTCAGTTGAACACAAACAGAAATTAAACACACTTTTCATAGCTTCTTCGGTTGAACACAAACAGAAATTAAACACACCTTCCATAGCTTCTTCCGTTAAACACAAACAGAAATTAAACACACCTTCCATAGCTTCTTCAGTTGAACACAAACAGAAATTAAACACACTTGTCATAGCTTCTTCGGTTGAACACAAACAGAAATTAAACACACCTTCCATAGCTTCTTCAGTTGAACACAAACAGAAATTAAACACACCTTCCATAGCTTCTTCAGTTGAACACAAACAGAAATTAAACACACCTTCCATAACTTCTTCAGTTGAACACAAACAGAAATTAAACACACTTTTCATAGCTTCTTCAGTTGAACACAAACAGAAATTAAACACACCTTCCATAGCTTCTTCGGTTGAACACAAACAGAAATTAAACACACCTTCCATAGCTTCTTCAGTTGACCACAAACAGAAATTAAACACACCTTCCATAGCTTCTTCAGTTGAACACAAACAGAAATTAAACACACTTTTCATAGCTTCTTCGGTTGAACACAAACAGAAATTAAACACACCTTCCATAGCTTCTTCAGTTGAACACAAACAGAAATTAAACACACCTTCCATAGCTTCTTCAGTTGAACACAAACAGAAATTAAACACACCTTCCATAGCTTCTTCAGTTGAACATAAACAAAAATTAAACACACTTTTCATAGCTTCTTCAGTTGAACACAAACAGAAATTAAACACACTTTTCATAGCTTCTT
The DNA here is from genome assembly GCA_963971465.1 of Lepidochitona cinerea. Lineage (NCBI taxonomy): Eukaryota > Metazoa > Mollusca > Polyplacophora > Chitonida > Tonicellidae > Lepidochitona > Lepidochitona cinerea. The sequence continues at coordinate 1,951,688 of OZ020563.1, read as the reverse complement.
CGGTTGAACACAAACAGAAATTAAACACACCTTCCATAGCTTCTTCAGTTGAACACAAACAGAAATTAAACACACCTTCCGAAGCTTCTTCAGTTGAACACAAACAGAAATTAAACACACCTTCCATAGCTTCTTCAGTTGAACACAAACAGAAATTAAACACACTTTTCATAGCTTCTTCGGTTGAACACAAACAGAAATTAAACACACCTTCCATAGCTTCTTCAGTTGAACACAAACAGAAATTAAACACACCTTCCATAGCTTCTTAAGTTGAACACAAACAGAAATTAAACACACCTTACATAGCTTCTTCAGTTGAACACAAACAGAAATTAAACACACCTTCCATAGCTTCTTAAGTTGAACACAAACAGAAATTAAACACACCTTCCATAGCTTCTTCAGTTGAACAAAAACAGAAATTAAACACACCTTCCATAGCTTCTTCAGTTGAACACAAACAGAAATTAAACACACCTTCCATAGCTTCTTCAGTTGAACAAAAACAGAAATTAAACACACCTTCCATAGCTTCTTCAGTTGAACAAAAACAGAAATTAAACACACCTTCCATAGCTTCTTCGGTTGAACACAAACAGAAATTAAACACACCTTCCATAGCTTCTTCAGTTGAACACAAACAGAAATTAAACACACCTTCCATAGCTTCTTCAGTTGAACAAAAACAGAAATTAAACACACCTTCCATAGCTTCTTCGGTTGAACACAAACAGAAATTAAACACACCTTCCATAGCTTCTTCCGTTAAACACAAACATAAATTAAACACACCTTCCATAGCTTCTTCAGTTGAACACAAACAGAAATTAAACACACTTTTCATAGCTTCTTCGGTTGAACACAAACAGAAATTAAACACACCTTCCATAGCTTCTTCAGTTGAACACAAACAGAAATTAAACACACCTTCCATAGCTTCTTCAGTTGAACACAAACAGAAATTAAACACACCTTCCATAGCTTCTTCAGTTGAACACAAACAGAAATTAAACACACTTTTCATAGCTTCTTCAGTTGAACACAAACAGAAATTAAACACACTTTTCATAGCTTCTTCAGTTGAACACAAACAGAAATTAAACACACTTTTCATAGCTTCTTCGGTTGAACACAAACAGAAATTAAACACACCTTTCATAGCTTCTTCGGTTGAACACAAACAGAAATTAAACACACCTTCCATAGCTTCTTCAGTTGAACACAAACAGAAATTAAACACACCTTCCGAAGCTTCTTCAGTTGAACACAAACAGAAATTAAACACACCTTCCATAGCTTCTTCAGTTGAACACAAACAGAAATTAAACACACTTTTCATAGCTTCTTCGGTTGAACACAAACAGAAATTAAACACACCTTCCATAGCTTCTTCAGTTGAACACAAACAGAAATTAAACACACCTTCCATAGCTTCTTAAGTTGAACACAAACAGAAATTAAACACACCTTACATAGCTTCTTCAGTTGAACACAAACAGAAATTAAACACACCTTCCATAGCTTCTTAAGTTGAACACAAACAGAAATTAAACACACCTTCCATAGCTTCTTCAGTTGAACAAAAACAGAAATTAAACACACCTTCCATAGCTTCTTCAGTTGAACACAAACAGAAATTAAACACACCTTCCATAGCTTCTTCAGTTGAACAAAAACAGAAATTAAACACACCTTCCATAGCTTCCTTGGTTGAACACAAACAGAAATTAAACACACTTTTCGGTTGAACAGAACTTCCATTGCTTCTTTAGTTGACAATGCACCAAAACTTAAGCGAACTAGGTGGTCTTTCATTTTTGAAAAAATAAAATAAAATATTTGATTATAAGGTGGGAATCCATGAATTTCTATTTATCTGTTGAAGAAAGGAAATTTATTTGAAGGAATTAATTTTAGTCCAAGACTTTATTACTGCCTATTTATTTTCAAATTTAAATATTTTATTTATTCATTTTGTACGTCATTTTTTGGGTGGAATAAACATAAAAAATAACTTTAACTAGAAGATTCTCCTAACCTCCAGGCTGCTGTTTTTTCCAGTATGTTTTACAGTGCGGTGCGTCAATTATTGGCAGGCAATGGCTCTTAACAGCTGCCCATTGTTTCCGAAAATCCGGTTCAGATGTCGCAAAATGGCATGTCAAAGCAGGTTCGTGAAAAAATTTACTTGTTTTTTATTTTCAAGATGGATACAAGTCATTTATTTACCATAAGCTATATTAGTCCTGTCAGTTATTCTCAATCAACTAAATGTATTAATAATAACGAATTTGAATAGAAAACTATGGTGCATATTGAAAAGAAAATGAAACACTGCATTATCAATGAACAATATTTAGCGTACTTCAAAGTCAAGTAATTTAAATGACCTTGACAAACTGAGCATTTTAATTACGTTGAAAACTGAGCATTTTAATTATTTTGAAAACTGAGCATTTTAATTCTTTTGAAAACTGAGCATTTTAATTCTTTTGAAAACTGAGCATTTTAAATACGTTGAAAACTGAGCATTTTAATTCTTTTGAAAATTGAGCATTTTAAATACGTTGAAAACTGAGCATTTTAATTCTTTTGAAAATTGAGCATTTTAATTACGTTGACAAGTGAGCATTTTAATTGCGTTGAAAAACTGAGCATTTTCATTACCTTGAAAAATAAAGGATTGATGTTGGAATAAAGAGTAACGGCAAAACAATTAACCCCCATTGACGGCTTCTATAGGTCGCTTCTATATACAGATTAAGTCCGGCTTTCATTTTGAAAAATATCTCTGTGTTTTGCCTGATAAATTATCCCAATCTCTACTACGCTTCCGAACTTCCAACCATTTTCTCCCTGTGGAAGTAGGAAGATGGAACAATGTACCTCAAGAGGATCGTGTCTGTCACAAATGTGCTAACGGAGTGGGGGATGAGAAACACTATAATTTTTAATGTAATTTCTACCAACACAAAAGAGAGCAATTGATACCAAATTATTTTATACGTAACTCAGTCTCACATGGATTAAAAAGCCTCTTTCAAAATGAAAACAAAACCATCCTTAGAAAACTATCACAATACATTCATTTTATATTGTTGAATTGTCAATCACAGCTTTGATAAGTAGCTAAAACTTCTTGTTTTTGTCTTACTGAACTGATTATCTCAACCACATATCCGTCATGAATATTGTTCTGTGTTTGTATGTACTTCTTCTCCTTTGCCCTGTTATGGGCTTGAGAATAAACTGAATTGAATTGAATTAACGAACCAAATATGTGTGCTAATAACGGGCAGTAGGGGAGGGGACTTGATGCCTTAATTTAGGTAGAGCGATTTGAACCAAATTTAGCAGCCTACACCAGTTTCAAAACTTGTTGGAATTTTGGTAGATGGAAAAAGACGTTTGCACGGACACAAATTCCTTGGTATTGTTAAACAGTAAGCCTACATTAAACTGGCATGCATGTAAACCTCTTTGATGTTGATCTTTTTCAAAATTAAGAAAATTATTTTTTTTAAATTTTAAACAAATTGCAAGTAAGAAGCGCTTTACTGACACCGCTCCAAAAAAATACGCAAATTTCTAAACATACTTATGCTAATTATAGAAAGCAAAGAAATATAGTTCATTATTGTTAAAAACGGACAGAGAAAATTCTTTTCTCGAGAGGTGCCTACCACAAGGCAGCACTCTCGCGGGGGAAAACGCGTACAGGTCGTCCTTATCATTTATATTTTTATAAGACTAACGATCGGAACTCACGAGAAATGTTTTATTTTACAACTCATTAAGGTTCGTCATTTTATTCATGTATATATATATATATATATATATATATATATATACGTTTATCTATATTAATTATTTGTTACAGGCTCTTTGGACCGAGATGATAAAGTGAAAGCCATTGTTTTACATTTGGAGAAGATAATCATTCACCCTGAGTATAAAGATAAACCGCATGAGCTGAATGATATAGCTCTTCTACAGCTGCAAACACCATTGGAATACAACCCCAAAATACGACCCGTCTGCTTACCAAATGATGTGGCTCAATACTTAGGTAAGTGTCAATCGCCAGCTATCAACCAGGGGGTTGTTTCTCAACAAAGTTACGACCGACGTAAGTCCAATGCAAGGCGTAACTACCATGGCAGCATATAGGCCTACCCTCAACAAAAGTTACGACCAGGCGCAAAGTTACGACGGGCGTAAGTGTGTTGAGAAACAGCCCCCAGTTTCAGTTTAGTTTATTACAGGATAAGCCAAGTGGCTTCTCTCCCAAAACAGTTCAAGTAGGCCTACATAATAGAAGAACAACATATACAGAATAAAGACAATAAATCAACTGACAAAAAAAAAAAGTAATAAAATTAAAAATACAAACAAAACACACAAAAAACTAATTTATACATTTAGGCAGCGCATTTCACTCATCAATAATTGAGAGAATTAATTTTGCTAATGATAAAGAGGATTTTCTACTGGAAACATTCATTAATTTGTGAAACTTATGTTGGCCAGGATAGATAATATTTATGTAAGTATAGACGTCTTATGTGTGAATAGGCTGGACAACATAATATAACATGGTACTCATTTTCAATACAACGCATTTTACATTTTGTACAAAGTCTTTCTTTTTTTGGTATATTAAGATATCTTCCCATGAACACCACAACGAAATCTAGAAACACCCATGGGAGAATAAATCACACATCAGAAGTAAATCTGGAATGACAAACCTTGACATAAAAGCACCTTATTCCCACCAAGTCAATACTTATTTACATATACTTTTTCATTTGCTAAATTGGAGAATGATATAGCATTTATCCCATACAAAGTCAATCCCAATTTAACCTATAATATCATATCGTTTAATTTAGTTCAAAAGTCTCAAAATTTAACCACCTCCTTGATGTAAAAAAGTTGTATCTCGTTCGACCAGATTAAAGTTGAACTTTCCCTTGGGGTAATATAGTTGTATCTCGTTCGACCAGATTAAAGTTGAACTTTCTCCTTGGGGTAATTTAGTTGTATCTCGTTCGACCAGATTAAAGTTGAACTGTCTCATTGGGGTAATATAGTATCATCTCGTTCAACCAGTTACATTACGCAACATTCCCTAATAACGTACATTGAGAGTTTCATCGCCACTGAGAACAGCTTTCAGGGCTCATTTGTCGTGGGTTCAACACTTTACACGAAGCTCAACATAAAGACGAAAAAAATAAATCAGAAAACGTTACCATGCCCTGACTTACGACACAACAAAGGGAACGTGCCATTGGCATGTTACAGGCGGGTCTCAGTTGTGCCGCCGTAGGACGTCACATGCAGTGTCATCCCTCCACAATTAGTCGCCTCAGAATCAGGGAACATGAAACTGGCAATGTTGCCGACCGACCACGCCCTGGTCAGCCAAGAGTCACTACAGCCCGCCAGGATCGGTACATCGGTTTGTTGCACACACGTGACCGATTTCGCACCGCGACACAGACTGTTTGTGAGACAGTGGGAATTGGAAGGCCCAGGGTAAGCCTCAGCACCATCCGACGCCGTCTCCAACAGATACAGATGCATGCACGCATCCCCTACCGAGGGCCCATATTGACACCCGCCGCACGCCAAAACCGTTTACGATGGGCTCGAAATCATCAGAGCCCACACTCTGCAAGGTTGACACAAGACTTCTTGCAACAGAATAATGTGAACATCATGGAATGGCCAGCTTACTCCCCCGATCTATCGCCCATAGAGCACTTGTGGGATCAGCTTAAGAATGCCGTTGCACCACGTCAACCCAGGCCACGCAACCGACGTGAATTGATCCAGGTAGTGCAGGAAGAGTGGGACCGGATCCCACAGCACAGAATAGCCACACTCATCAGGTCCTTGCGTCGCAGATGTACCGCTTCCGTTGATGCCCGAGGTGGACATACCCATTATTGAATGATGACACCTTCAATTTCTGTATCAACGATTTGTTTGCAAGGAATAAAAGTCACCAGGGTTTCACATATTGTCAATTCTTTGTCTCATTGTGACCAATGCCTTGTTCTTCAATTTAAGAGTACTTACAATATTTTATACTTTACATTTCTCAAAATAATTTACATTCTTTGGGTCGTGCGTTTTTAATGGCGCTAAGTATAGTTGTATCTCGTTAAACCAGATTAAAGTTGAACTACCTCTTTGATGTAATATAGTATCATCTCGTTCAACCAGATTAAAGTTAAACTGGTTCTTTGGGGTAATATAGTTTTATCGCGTTTGATCAGATTAAAGTTGAACTGCTTCCTTGATGAAATATAGTTGTATCTCGTTCGACCAGATTAAAGTTAAACTGCTTCCTTCACGAAATATAGTTGTATCTCGTTCTAGCAGATTAAAGTTGATCTGACTCCCTATGGTAATATTATTGTATCTCGTTTGATCAGATTAAAGTTGAACAGCCTCCTTGGGGTAATATAGTTGTATCTCGTTCGACCAGATTTAAGTTGAACAGCCTCCTTGGGGTAATATAGTTGTATCTCGTTCGACCAGATTTAAGTTGAACAGCCTCCTTGGGGTAATATAGTTGTATCTCGTTCGACCAGATTAAAGTTGAACTTTCTCCTTGGGGTAATACAGTTGTATCTCGTTCAGCCAGATTAAAGTTGAACATATTGAAGTAAAAACGTCACTTTGAGCCTCAATTTGCTTCTAACCTGCATCTCATCCCTTCGGGGAGACGTTGGATCTGTTGAAGGGGTAACTGTGCGGATTTGAATCTTTTACAGCACATATGGGATAGGAAGGGCAGAAACATTCAAGCCTTAGAGCCTCCTGTACAAAATCTGCAGGAATTGGAAGCCGCATTATATCGATATTGGCGGCAGTTACCCCTTCAACAGATCGGACACCTTACTGGAGAGATAAGACGCAGGTTGGAAGCTAATGGAGGCTATACGCGCGATTGACCTTCTGCTCTAGGGATGTGTTTACACACTCAAAGTCACGATTGTACTTCAATATGTTCGCCCTGTGAAGCCAGAGGGACTCACATACTTACAAGCATTTTTTTAATTGGCTAAGATACACTTTTGGTTTGGCTAACGATATTTTGAATAAATTGAATAGCTTTTTGCCATTAATGGCGGTTTCTTATCGCCAGGATATTGTCCTTTATGATCATAATCGTTTCTGCATCATCAGTTTGCCAACAATCTCCCTACACCAATGGTTTTATCGGTCGGTGCAGACTTTCCAGGAGGGGGGTGCTTACCTTTTTTTCTTTGTGTATAGTTGGTGTTTGTAGTAACACGTTCTTTTTGTTGATATAAATTTTTTTCTGTTGTTTGGTGTCGTGTGAGATAGATATGACAGGAAATATTGTATAATCTAATGTTTATTTTTTACAGATGAAGATGAAGCGGTTGACTGGTATGCGGATAATCAGGACTATGTGGTGAATGGGTGGGGTGGTGTGAAATCTCAAACTGATGACAATGACAATGCAGTCTTTCTTAGCGACGTTCTCAAATACATCATCATGCCAAAACAAACTGATGAGGTTTGCAAGAAGAGCGCTCCTAAAAAGGTCAACCTGATATACGAGAAGATGTACTGCGCAGGTAAAGTGGCACGAGATGTCAAATACAGTTTACACAGAACTATTTACTTGTTCATCATTTTAAGGAGTACAAAATAAGACCGTTCTTGGGGATGGTGTGAAAAAACAACTTTAACGATAACCTAATTTTGCCAAATGTGCACTATTCAGAAACAAAACGACAATGGCTACGAATTCCATTGGTCATTTCGTTTAAGTCAATTAAAGGGGCATGAGCTGCCAAAATGTTGATATTTTGACGTAAACACAGAATCTTGAAATTATCGGCTATTTTTCTCAAGACGTATAATTCAGAAGCTTTTTAGTGCTTCTAGTCCCGAAAATGTACGATAAAGTATTGTTTTGAACTAACTTTGGCTTAGAATGAATGAATGGTCGTCCCGGTTATTTAAATTTTGCTACTTTTCGAACACGTTTTCGGTTCGTACAGGGCACATACTGGATGGATTTTCCTCATTCCAACGCCAATCATTTAGTTTTTCGATGGCCTTCAAAGCCTCTTACTGTCGTGACGATCAGAAATTATGAAAAAAGTGTGAATTTCGGCAGCTCATGCCACTTTAAGTGACCTCTTTACTGTGAGTTAAACAATGTGGCGATGAGATGATGTTTGAATGGCTGTAGGAAATACATTGTGACAAGTATCAGCTCATTAAACACGCTCAGACCGATTCGTGAGTTTAACCATCTCTCTAAAACTGATGAAATGAACTTTTTATTTCATTCAAAAGCTATGGTCTTTTTTTTTAATTTGCACGTTTTAGTCAAATTTTTCCTAAATTCTGATTGTCAGAAGAAGTTCAACGTTTTAATACCCTAGAAAAAAGGATTGACGTTGACATAAAACATATTGGCAAAGTCAGTAAGGGATCGGAATAGAGCGGCTGCTTATAAAACTACCTTCAAGTGCATCTACAAGATTGGTCTCAAGAGAGCTAATTCTGTTTCACTTTCAACGATGCAACGATTTAAATTAGATTTTTCTTGAACTCTTTTTGTAGGTGACGAGAAATTGGATGCTTGTAAAGGGGACAGTGGGGGTCCATCCATGAGAGAAGTTGATATTGGAGACAGAAAAAAGAGAATGTTCCAAGTTGGTAGGTTCCATCAACATTTTCATCTAGGGATATTTTGGTAAATTGCCAGGTACTGGTCAGCCGGAAGCTTCTGTGATTCCATCCAGCTCTAGCCCGGTTTTCATCCACCAATAAACGCGCTAAGTAAAGTTATCTTCGGTGTGGTGTAAAACATCAACAATTCTTTATAAGCAACACTTGCATGGCCCCCACCCCTCCTTCTGCCTTTCCTCCAAAAATGTAAACTTGAAGCTCTATTGTGAGTATTGTCTTAATAATCAGCTCTAAATGTCTGTTCCTGTGGATGAAATCTTATCCACCGACCATACAGGCCCTCAAAATTACTAGATATTCTATACTTAAAGGCACACTCGTAGTATTTCTGTAGTTTGTAAGCCATGTATCTGTGTTAATATGTTAGAATTCATCAAGAGCAGATTACCCTCTAGCTCAAAGGGCTTGAAATAAGATTGCACAAGCCATGGAGGGGGGAGGGCGAATAAGGCAGATCTGTACAAAAGACTTCCCATATAGATTTATGTAAAACCAGACGTGTATGTTTATATTTTCTGTATATTTGTTTTGTAGGAGTCGTGTCATTCGGGTATGGTTGCAAACAAGAGGGCAGATACGGTTACTACACCCGAGTTGTGGATTTCCTGGATTGGATAGAGGAAACCAGGGCTCTATATCCCCTAGTAGAATAGTGCACCTGTTTATCATGGAGAGTGGACGACAAAGAGACATTGATCAATTGTACAGCTAAAGAGATAAACATTATTTACCTACAGATAAATTTGCCGATAAATCGGCTGTGTCAGTCTTTTAAATATATGGTTTATGTCCTGCAAGGATTGGTGATTGGCTAGTTGGTTTCTGAACTTTTGATTTTTAATCGTGTTTTGTCCGTGGTCCGTCGTCCGGTGTTTGTAAACTTTTCTTGTGATCGCGATTCCAATAGAACTCCCAGACATGTTCCCGTTATGGTCTAGTTGTGCAACACTTATTTCTTTCGCTCATTTGCATTCTTTTTATCACTTTTCTCCAAAAGTAATGAGAGGATCTTCGTAAAACTTTGTACGCACGTTAACCCTATGGCCTCGTTGTGTACTATGTACTGTTTTGCTCATTTGCATATTAAAATGGCCGTTAGGCGACCATTTTTAAAAAAAAAATTTGGGTCACTTTTCTCCTAAAGTAATGAAAGGTTAGGATTTTCGTAAAAGAGTTTAAGCATGTTACCTCTATGGTCTTGTGGCGCACTACACACTTTTTTGCTCATTTGCATATTCAAAATGGCGGCCACTGGCCATTTTGTTTTTCTTCTTTTTGTCACTTTTCTTCTAAAGTAATGAAAGGATCTTCGTAAAATATTGTGCGCAGGTTAACCCTATGGTCTCATTGCGCACTATGTACTCGTTGCTCATTTGCATATTCAAAATGGCGGCTGGTAGCTATTTCTGTGATTTTTACCTGCATAGTTTGTGATCGCAGTATCAAGAAAACTCTCAGGCGGATCTTGATGATTTTTTTTTGTGTTGTTTCCCCATATGATCAAGCTATGCAACATGTATTTTTTCGTCCTTGTTTTCATTTAACCCATTCGGTACCGTTGTCGTCATATGACGCTAGAGTGCTAGGCTGCTTCACTACCGAATACATCGTATAGCGACAGCAGAAAAGTCGGCTAAAACCCCACTGACGCCGTATGGTTATTTTTTCTTACAACTTAAACTAAATTTTAAAATGAACAAATAAAATCACATGTTGCATCTGTTTGTTGTTTGTGTTTTGTTTTTTTAATCTTCGAACATGGTAAAAGAGGTTTAATTTACTTTAACAGACGCGTAATTCACTGATAACTTCCAACTTTGTCCAAGTTAGAACGAACAAACACTTGTGGAATTCCTTATATTTACAGCTTCAGATCATAATATATATTTTCCTTATCTTCAGTATACTAACAGTGAGTGAGAACAAAATTGGGTGGTGAAATTAGTTTGCGAGAGCGACTTCCCGCTGTCAATCACGCGGCCCCTACAAATGCATTTTAATAGGCTTCTCAGGCATGACCCAGTTAAAGACAAATAAGTTCTTTTGGCACTGAGGACGTTATTTGGAGTTTCGGAGTCCAGAGTAGTGAAAAAAGGCATTTATTGGAGCTTTATTATTTCATGAACATTGATAAAGTAGCTTTCTAGTGAACTAACTAGCCTGACAATAGACTTGTTTCAATCAATCAAGTATATATAGTCTACCCGAATTAAAAGGCATATGTCAAAGCCTGCATAGGGATATAGTTTCACCACTTTAACATTAAAAAAGGTATCGAACAAAACAGACTTATGTTTATAAGCTCAATTCTAAATACAGTATGTATCTAAATCGGATTTATATCATGATCAACCAAATAGGACTCGTAATCTGTACGTGTTAATAGGAAAGACCGAGAACGTAGGCCTACGTTCCTCATGATGTGAAGAAAAAAAAAAGACAAGAAATACTAGGTAGACAATTAATAGCATAGTTAGGCCCACAGTACGATCTTAAATAAAATTTAAAAAAAAATAAAAAAATACCCTCAACAGCTAGTTGGTGCGATAGAAAATTGGCTGCTCGCACGAAAGTAGCCTATTGAGAAAAAAAGGCTAAAAAAATATCTTGAGTTCGAGTCACAAAGCAAAATGTCTCAATCTCACTTATATGTTAGACTAGTATCCAACACAAATAAAAAATGGTTTATTTTAAAGTGTAAGACCGATAATCCGGGCTATTTATTTTATAACCTAACAGTGGGAACAGATGGAAACCTTTAAATATAGCTTATCCGCGGGTATTTCCGAGCATTCCCGAAGGTACCATACTGGTGCCGCCCATAGCGTCAAAATGTCGATGGTGCATGTTAAAAAGCGCTAACATATTCAAAATGACCTGCAATCTATCAGAGGGTATTTCACGTACGTAAATCCCCAAAGTTTCAGACTGCCTTTAACCCGACAACATGGCCATTTAAATGAAATCGTATTGAGTGCGGCGTAAAACATCGATCAACCAATATTTCATAACCTAGGGAATATTTGTCAAGGAGTCATATATTGTTTTTAATTTAAGAAAAGTTATAGGGTTTGAAATCTTATATTGCTATCAGTCCAAATAAATCGTTCGTATTTGCTCAGCCCCAAACAAAAATCTGAGTGGGTTTTCACGCGTTAATCCACGTGCAATGGTTACCCGCTGAACGTCAGAGGTTTACTCCACACAAAGAGTCAGGTAAAATAATCTGGAGTACGAGGTAAGCTGCAATCACTCATTCAATCAATCCAAATCGGCAGAAGAAATTCTTTGACGTTCAGGCTAACATGACAAAAAAGACGAATAGTTAGCAGGCATACAATGGCTAGCATATGGAGCCTCGAAAAAATATCCTCTAATTGGATTGATTGATGTGGTGGGGGGGGGGGGGGAGGGGGTGGAGAAAACACCCATCTTAGGCGAGTAGGTCTACCTGCAAACTTCCACATACGCCAATCGAGTGAAAATCCATTCAAATTTTGTTCAATATTTATTTGGTCTGAGTGGGATTCGAACTCACGACGCTACCATGGAAGACCTAGACTAAAACTATTACAGGCTTGAAATATTTTGGTGTGTTGACCTTCGTGCGAAATAGAACAAGTGTCAACCCGGCCCCACATGATTGTTTTTCTGACTGGGTTTTCACTCGAACGACCTATGTGGGATGGTTGCCAGTTACCAGCGGAAGGTCGTGGGTTTCCTCCTGGCACAGGGCCAGGTTTCCTCCCACAATAAAACTGGCAACGCCGCCATATAAGTGAAATAATCTTGAGCGCGGCGTAAAACACCAAACAATCAATCAATCACATAAGATTGTGGAAGTGGAAACATACTAAGAACAGACAGACGTTCATTTCTATACAGGATATCCACATCCTCACTTGATAACAACCATCCTCACCAAGTTTCAACAATATTCAATGCAATATTATAGGGCCTACGTAGGAGGAAATGCATTTAGAAATCCATATCAGGTGGAATCAAGAAAAAACAACAGGCACAGCTTTCTGGAAGGTAACAATGCCCTGAAACACTGTACATATATGTCATCAGAAACAAGCACCTATTGTTTATGTCTTCCTGTACAGTCGGAAAAGGGCAGTAACTCTGAAAATAGCAAAACCAGCGTAGAAAGCATGGGACTTACTATGGTGGGGAAGACTTTACTTTCTAAATCTGAAGGACTGTCCCGCTTAGTATACCAAGCTAGTGTTTTACCATTCTCTAAACATGCCATTAAATCAGTAAATAAAGAAATATTCAGTTTTATCTGGGGCCATGGCAGGGAAAAAGTAAAACGTAAAATTATGATGAACACCATAGAATGTGGAGGTCTGAATGTACCAGACTTTGATTTAATAAACAAGGGACTTAAATTAGCATGGTTGAAGCGATTTTTCTCTCCATGTACTTCATTTTGGAAACTCATCCCCAGGATTTTTTTTCGGGAATTAGGGGGTCTCAGTTTTTTACTCAACTGTAACTATACTCCATCAAAACTTTCTGTAAAAGTACCTTCGTTCTACGAACATATCCTTATATTTTGGAGAGATATTAATAAAGAAATATTCCATGTCCCTATTAGCGATCAAATAATTTGGAACAACAGAAATATTTTAAATAAAGGGAGGTCTATTTATTTCAAAGAATGGCATGACGCTGGCCTACTGTATGTACACGATTTTTTTGACGAAAATGGCAATGTGTTAGACTGAAGATCCCTATGCACAAAATTTAATCTTCCACTTAACTACGATTCTTATAAATTATGGAATGTTTTGAGTAAGTCATGCTCCAAAGCTTTAAATGGAAACCATGTTGTTAAAAGTAACAACGTCATGCCGAGAAGGTTTCCTGCGTCCCCGTTTATAGGGACCATTAATATTTGTGACCCAAGGGTTCGTTGTAAGTTTTTCTATAAAATGTTGGTGAATTCTGAATCTATAATCAAGAACATAGATAATTTAGTGTTAGTCGAGTTAAAGTCAATTTGGTCCCTTTCTCATGTTTATTATATCGAGAATAAGGTTAAAATTATGCAATTTAAAATCCTCCATTCCATATATACCCCTGTAACTCGTTTTTACACAGTCTTAAAGTAATAACTGTTCCCTATTGTTCCACATGTGGCCATCTTGACACTATTGTTCATAACATAGCAACATGCTGGAGAAAGATAAAATTCTGGTCAATGGTCTCTGTATGGCTTTCTGGTGTTCTTGATGACCGAGTCAGTCTTACTGTTAATGACATTATTTTTGGTTATTTTGGAAGCCTATCCAAAATCCATAAATCTCTGATTAATTTCTGTATTTTATATGCCAAGTATTATATCTATAGTTGTCACATCAGCAAATCGCCCGTCTTCTTCATCAACTTTAGATCGTTTCTTCAATCTGCTGTCTTTGTCCTAACTCGCTCCAAATATAATGTTAATTTTCTTGTCTTGCTCAACTGAGATCGTGAAGAATTAAAGTCGATCTCCCTCAATTGTATTATTATCTTTTTTTTTGTGTCTCAAGCTTTTCTAAATTGTGTGTATTGTCTTCTGTAGGCCTATAATCTATATTCTATCCTAAAATTCGCTTACATGTACATTGTTTATGACTGTCTCGTGTATTTTAAAGGTTTTGTGAATATTATTGTCAAGCCGTAATATAGATACTCAAACTTTTTGTCCTGCATTATGCTCTGATAGTAATAATATCTCTCAAATGTTGGATACATAGTTATGCTATATTGCTACAGCCTACAGTCACGTGGGGAGTGTAAGTTTCTATATAGCTGCCATGTTGCTGGCTCTTCTTGTCACTCCATAAATTTTAGATCATTCCTACACAATATTATCTTAGTTAGATCAAAATCCCCCATACCTCCAGCAATTATTATAATTTGTTAAAGTGATTTCATTTATTTATACATAAATGTATTTTTGTTTATGTCTATGTTTGTTCATCTCATTAGTTTCATCTCGGTCATTTTTATTTTATTCGTCTTAAATATGTTACTTTCTATGAACTCATTTTTTCATGCAAGCTAAAAGTGTCACTTTATTGTATCAATGAATAACTTACAATGTTGACAAATGTTTCCCATCGACAATTTAGTAAACAGCAAAATGTAACATAAAGGTGAAGATGAACAAAATGTTTTATTGTAACAATGTTTGTGTAGCCTTTTTATATTTTAATGTACATTGTATTGTATATGTAGCGTAAACATTAGTACAAGTCGTTTAGTGCAACCTGGTCACGTGGGGAGTACTTTTGCGGCATTTTGTAAATTCGTGACTATCTTCAATAAACGCCTATATACATTTGTATAGGCTTAAACTGGAAAAAAAAAAAGCATGATATCCAGAATGTCCACTTAGACAAAAATTCGATACCAAACGTCGGAGAAGATGTGATGACAAACACCTATGTCTATGTCAATTAAACCAGCATCACCAGAATTAGAAGGGGCAGATCCTCGCATAATATTCAACATGTCCACCAAGTTTCGAAGAAATTTGATGAAAACTGTGGGAGGAGATGCGACGACAAGCACTAATTGTCTATGTCTTCGTATATTGTCGGAAAAAGTGCAATAACTCTAAAAAATAATGAAACCAGCGCAACCAGAATAGGAGGTGCACAACATCGCATGATATCCAACATGTCCACCAAGTTTCGAAAATAATTGATGAAAACCCTAGGAGGAGATGCGATGACAAGCACTAATTGTCTATGTCTTCGTATACTGTCGGAAAAAGGTAATACATGTAGCTCTAAAAATAATGAAACCAGCGCAACCAGAATAGGAGGTGCAATCCTCGCATGATATCCAACATGTCCACCAAGTTTCTAAAAAAAATTATGAAAATTGTTGGAGATGTGATGACAAGCAATAATTGTCTATGTCTTCGTATACTATCGGAAAAGGGAAATAACTCTGAAAATAATGAAACCAGCGTAACCAAATTAGGAGGTGCACATCCTCGTATGATATCCAACATGTCCACCAAGTTTCGAAAATAATTGATGAAAACCCTAGGAGGAGATGCGATGACAAGCACTAATTGTCTATGTCTTCGTATACTGTGGGAAAAAAGCAATACATGTAGCTCTAAAAATAATGAAACCAGCGCAACCAGAATAGGAGGTGCAATCCTCGTATGATATCCAACATGTCCACCAAGTTTCTAAAAAAAATTATGAAAACTGTTGGAGATGTGACGACAAGCAATAATTGTCTATGTCTTCGTATACTATCGGAAAAGGGAAATAACTCTGAAAATAATGAAACCAGCGTAACCAAAATAGGAGGTGCACATCCTCGTATGATATCCAACATGTCCACCAAGTTTCGAAAATAATTGATGAAAACCCTAGGAGGAGATGCGATGACAAGCACTAATTGTCTATGTCTTCGTATACTGTGGGAAAAAGGCAATACATGTAGCTCTAAAAATAATGAAACCAGCGCAACCAGAATAGGAGGTGCAATCCTCGCATGATATCCAACATGTCCACCAAGTTTCTAAAAAAATTTATGAAAACTGTTGGAGATGTGATGACAAGCAATAATTGTCTATGTCTTCGTATACTATCGGAAAAGGGAAATAACTCTGAAAATAATGAAACCAGCGTAACCAAAATAGGAGGTGCACATCCTCGTATGATATCCAACATGTCCACCAAATTTCGGAAAAAAATGATTAAAACTGTGGGAGGAGATGCGATGACAAGCACTAATTGTCTATGTCTTCGTATACTGTCGGAAAAGGGCAATAACTCTAAAAAATAATGAAACCAGCGCAACCAGAATAGGAGGTGCACATCCTCGCATGAAATCCAACATGTCCACCAAGTTTCGAAAATAATTGATGAAAACCCTAGGAGGAGATGCGATGACAAGCACTAATTGTCTATGTCTGCGTATACTGTCGGAAAAGGGAAATAACTCTGAAAATAATGAAACCAGCGCAACCAGAATACGAGGTGCACATCCTTGCATAATACCCAACATGTCCACCAAGTTTCGAAAAAAATTGATGAAAACCCTGGGAGGAGATGAGATGACAAGAAATGATTACGGACAGACATACAGACAGACGGACAGACAAGCTAATCGCTATATCCCCCCGCATTATATGCCGGGGGGATAAAAAGCAACAACAACTGAAGATCACAAAACAACACGACAGGGGTTCCACAGGAAAACAAAACGGTGAACTTCATTAAGAGTCAAATTCTAAATGCAGAATGACCTATACGAGATTGTAGCACCTTCGGAATTGAGATTTGCCGAAGGCTCGAGTACAATGCATCTCCACATTTATCAACTCCCCCCCCCCCCCCCCCCCCCAAAGATCAAGGTATACAAGATTCTCGCCACCTCGATGTTTGCATATTGGACTGTATTTTAGAGATATGTATGTCAGAAAGGAAAAATGACATAAAATATTTCTAGCATTTACGAGTGTTTTTTTTTAAATCCGAAGATTTGAAACATCAACGTCAACATGGCGGACTATATAAAGTTGATCGATTGATGTTTTACACCGCGACTATTTCACTTATATGGTGGCGTTGCCAGGTTTAGTGGGGGAGGAAACCAGGCTCATTGCCCGGAGTAAACCCCCGACGATCGGCGAGTACCTGGCAACTCATCCATATACGGCGCCAGAGTAAAAAATCCGCTAAGAATTCGCTAATCCGCTAATTTTGTTTAATTTGGTCTGAGTGTGATTACAACCGGGCATATCGATGGAAGGTCTGTGTGGGACTGAGGGAGGATCACTCCAACCCACTATAATATAGCTTTAGATGCGTATAAAGCATTGTCAATATATTACAAAGTGTTCCAGAAAAATTCTACATACTAAGGCCAAGCTCCTGTCAGTCGTCAACCTAATGAAATATCATAGGTGTAGTGTATTGCAACAATTCATAATGGGGTATAAAGGTCTAAATGATATACATACCTCTTCTTAACACAATTAGAAACTTGTCACTATTGATATTTTAGACATGAAGATTTTCCCTGTGCCAGTGTGTTTAAGGGTTCATAAATAAAGCATAGAGAGCAAGTCTTTTCAAGTGAATACCTCAACAAAGTATGATGTATGTAGTTTAGCACTTCATTTTAGAATGTGGCGTATGTGGTGGTTGACTTTCGCTGCTCCAATCTAATCAGTGAAATTAATATTGGCAAGCTCGACTTTAGAGCAGAAGCAAAGGGAGGTAAGCATTGATTGATTGATTGTTTGGTGTTTTACGACTCGCTCAAGATTATTTCACTTATATGGCAGCGTTGCCAGTTTAATTGTGGAAGGAAACCGGGCTAGGAGGAACCCACGACCTTCCGGTGATAAATGGCAACCATCCCACATAGGTCGAGTGGAAACCCAGTCAGAAAACGGAGAATTACGAAGTAGACAAAGGTTATGTGAAGTATTTATCTGTTAGAGTTATGTCCCCGTATTGCTGAAGGTGCATGGGAATCTTGATTTTCCGTCTCTTGAACTTCTAGAATCAATGGGTAATCTCCAACTTCTGCATTGTATAAGTGCTTTTACAGCCTTTTTTCCGGTTTGATAAAATTAATTTCCTAGGTATTAAATGCAAGGAAATTGAAGGTTGAAAGATGAGCGACTGAAAGGCCGAAAGAATAACATTAGGATGCAAGGGAATATTTATTTATGCATGTGGGGTACCAAAATGTTATCTCACTGATTTCCCGGTAAAGTTCCGCAAAAAAAAAAAACCGTTTCAGGGATGATCGCATCTTCTTACGTTTGAACTAGGTACTGCCATGTAAGCTTTGTCATTGACTAATTTATTGACTAATTGGTGTTTTACGCCGCACTCACTGTCCGGACTGGGCTCACTGTCCGGAAGAAACCTGGCAACTCTTCAATATACGGCGACATTTGTCCTTGGAGTTTGTAAGCTAATACGATTGATTGGTGTTTTACTTGATTGATGCGACTAATCTGGAATAACTAAGCTGCCGAGAAAGCCTCGCACTCGCAGCTAGAGAGCATTTATAGCATGTGCAGCTAAAGCAGGCCAATTATCAAAACGACAACAAAGAAGGAAAATGAATTTCCAAATAAAACTCATTATCCATAGGAGTAACCAATGATCATCCGGAAGGCTCTTCTTAAACACAGTGGAATACCACTTAGTGAACGAACTTTTAGTTGGTCTTTATTGGTATACCCTCTAACGCCTAAGGCGACGTTGTTATCTTAATATTTTTAGAACTTTCCAGTTCTCCATTGATTTATATATGAACACCCATTTGAAAGTTTTTTTCGAGTTTTTACAGTGATAATAAAAGCCTTTAATATATTTTGAATTTTTTTTATGTTCCAAAAATTGACAATTTGATAAATTCCGTTCACTCAATTTGAACAACCCACTTCAGATATGGATTCGCCAAGATTATACTGATACGAATGATCAGAGCCTGATTACGATTAACTGTCAAACGTTTGTGGAAGGGTTGACAGGTACCCTCTGTCAAAATACTAGTGTGAGATTTTCCTTATCTTGTTTTGTTAGTTGGAGGTTCCACCAAAACCGCCTTTCATTAACGGGGACGGTTGGTAACAAATTAATTGATTGATTGATGTATTACGCCGCACTTAAGATTATTTCACTCATATGTCGGCCTTGTCAGGTTTAGTGGGGATTGATTGATCGATTGTTTGGTTTTTTACGACGCGGTTCAGCGGATTTCACCTATATGGCGGCCTTGTCAGCTTTATTGTGGGAGGAAACCTGGCTCTATGCCCGGAAGAAACCTTCCGGTGGTAACTGGCAACTATCCCACATAGGTCGGTCGAGTGAAAACCCAGTCAGAAAATTTTCCAATATTTTTTTGGGGACTGAGTGGGATTCAAACCCGCGACCCATTGGTGGAAAGTTTAGTGGGGAGGAAATCGGGCTTATTACCTGGAGGAAGCCATCGAACCTTTGGCGAGTACCATAAAACTTTTCCACATACTGCGAAAAATCCACTCGCCCCATCGATGGAATGCCTGTGTCGGGCTGAGGGACAATCCCTCTAACCAACAGAGCCAACGAGGCCACTCATGCCAACATAAAGGCGAGGGTTTCATCTAAGCATTGAATAAATTTTGCAACGCTTCCTAAATAAGGGGCATAATCTTAAATGCTAAACAATTGAACCAATATGTCCTATGAGTGGGATAGTTGCCAAATTTGTACGTGTTGATGGCCCGCGGTTTGCTCTATATAGAAATTCAAGAAAGTCGAAGACATACAACCCCTGTCAAATCGGAGCTCGGAGCAGATCAACAGCCATACAACCTCATTCTGAGAGAGCCATCTTTATATATACACCCCCCCCCCCTCCCCTACCAACACACAATCCCTGTCCAATCTGAATTTAAAACAGATTAAAACGAAACATTTCAAACAAACAAATAAATACAGTTATATTTACACCGTATGGTTGACAGAAGTGGCGGCCTTCCTTCCTCGAGATATTAGCCTATGAACTAATGTATCCGGCCAGGAGACAAATTTGCCCCCCCCCCCCCCCCTCTCACCGACACACCTTGGTTCAGATCTCACACCACTCATTCAACAGTTTTCAACTTACCTTTGCGCAATCGCACAGATTGTGTACAACAGTTGCCCTTAGGGATAGCCAATGAAATTGGTCGCCTTGCTTTTTTACGCGCGCTTTTCTCCACCGATTTTTTCACAATTGGTTTAGATTTCGTCGTGGAATGACGTCTTGTTTGTCTCTCAGTCGACCAATTCGGGAAGGACAGGCTTGGATTCTTTAAAGAGAAACCCGCAATAAGTAGGCCTTATATATATTAAACGTTAGGACTAGCTATAGGGTTTATGTACTCATAATAACTAGTGTAGTCATAATAACTATAGTGTTGTAGCTTGTAAACTGATTTGAATGGATTCAAGTTTTGTCCGACCTGTTTGGAAGGCTACGTTAGCACAAGCACTGGCGACATACCCTTGCCGTTTGGCACGAAATCTTGTTCTTATTGTCATAATTTCAACCATTTTGGCTGGATTGTTGGTTAGGTGGTGTTAATGTACCAGTGTCTGTGTACAGACTGGGTGGCTTTGTTTATTGCATTTCACCGAGTTTTGATGTGTGTTTGTGGTGAACAATTCTGTGTTTTTCTGTGGTTTGTTTGGATTCAGTTTCTAGTTGAGTTTGCTATTGCCTGGGTCTGGCGACCATTTTCTTTCCCATCTGTGGTTATTCTTTGTCTGTTATCCAGATCCCTGTTTCTATATTCACAAGGTACTTTGTGATTTGACACTGAAACTCCCTGCTTTTACCAGTCTTTTGGGGGGCATTTGCAGGATCCATCCAGTCTCGCGAATGCCTTTACAAACCCCGACACTGTAATACATCAGATGCCCGTTTATGTGCACATTTTGCTCGGCTTTAATGGACTTCTCGATCCAGTTTTACATACAGGCGTCTGTCTGCTTCTAAAAGCCTGATCTTTTACAGTCCTCTTGCTTTTATACATTTTCGGATTTCCAACACACACATGTACTCCTATCGCTCGAATATTTAATTTAATCCCAAGCACTGCGTTTGAAAGAACATTTCTTATGGAACCATATAGGTCACCGATGGATTAATACGCAACGCATTTGGAATCCAATGCTGACTGTTGCACCAAACTGACAAATTGACAAGAGTTCATTTATTATATTGTTTGTTCGTGTAACATTTTTTGTTTGTGTTCATTAACTAATGGTGGTTATGTAAATATGTTAATCTAATTTTTTAAAACCTCAACTTTAAAAATCGAGATATTTTTAAAAAATATAAATTCCGTTGAGAGAAATTATTTACGCTTTTCTATAAAAATCATTAAACCGTCAATTACTTGTCACACATATCATCTCCAACAGCCATTTAACAAGGAAATAAACGTTTCAAATATAAATGTAATTTTCGCTAACTCTGTAGATTTTATTCAGCCTCTTGGCTTTTTGGTTGAAGTTAACATGAAGTTTGCATTTCCGTTGTCTCTCGCTGGGAAGGGTGGAGTTTTACTATTGTCGTTTCAGGATGACTGAGACGAGTTGGTGCCAATGTCTTCAAACGATGCGGAAGAAAAGACGTCAGAGCTGACAAGTGGATGAAAATGTTGCCAGTGACTATGGCTTAGGTAACTTTAATCTATATGACACTTATATACTAAAACTCAGATTATTCGCTATTTTTTCTTTGTACCTGCCTCCGTGGATCAGTAGGTAGAGCGATGGACGCTCAATCCGAACAGCCTTCCACCAATGGGTCGCGGGCTCAAATCCCACTCAGTCCAAAAACAAATTGGAAAATCTTCTGTGTTTTCACTGGAACGACCTATGTCGGATGGTTGCCAGTTACCACTGGAAGGTCGTGGGTTTCCTCCGGGCATAGAGCCCGGTTTCCTCCCACAATAAAACTGGCAATGACGCCATATAGGTGAAATAATCTTGAGGTCGACGTAAAATACCAAACAATCAATCTTTGTACCTCTAAAGTTGGGTTACCAAGCCTGCTCCTTGGATTTATATAGTTTTGCTATTGTTTTAGATTACCCAGTCGAGATAATCTTTTGACGGAAGGGAGGGTGAAATATATACTGTTTGATGGAAGAAGATCTGCCATGAAAACAATGGGCAGAAGGGCTCGTCGAAGTACTGTCCAGCTGATGAGAGTATGAACATCTAAGGAGCAAAATTGGCGGAATGCCCCGTGGAAGTTGTCCGATGGAGGGTGTACTATACACATGATAAAAACGGAGGGCAAGTTAAAGAAAACAATGATATGAAGAGTGTAAGCGAGCTAATTATAGAATTCTTCTACGGACTTATCTTAGAAATACCCAGGATTTGGTTTGAGGGACACAAAAAAAGCCTGCTGGTTGTCAGCTGTGAACTTTTGAGACTTTAAAGTGGCATGAGCTGTCAAAACTTACACTTTTTTCATAGTTTCTGATCGTCCCGATAGTAAGAGGATTTCAAGGCCATCGAAAAACTAAATGATTGGCATTGGAATGAGGAAAATCCATACAGTATGTGGCTTGTACGAACCAAAAATTTAAATAACCGGGACGACCATTCATTCATTCTAAGGCAAAGTTAGTTCAAAACAATACTTTATTGTACATTTTCGAGACTAGAAACACTAAAAAGCTTGTGAATCATACGTCTTGAGAAAAATAGCCAATAATTTCAATGTTCTGTTTTAACGTCAAAATATCAACATTTTGGCAGCTTATGCCCCTTTAATGTAAGGAAAAGGACCTAAAATTATAGTGTACTCCACCACTGATTTGAAAGCCTCTCTGGTTGATGCGTTTGTTTGGGGTTCAATTCTATGTATGCTTTGATACCATAATAAAGTAGTAAGGAAACTCCGAAAATATTCATGGTGTAATCTCAATATTTCGACTTTAATTAAGTCATCGTCAGGAGAATTATGAGTACATCAAAAGACAGTGTGCATTTATATAGAAAAACAGAATACATTGATGGTTGACACTAAGAAGGCATGGGAGATTAAAATTGTAGTTACAATAGAGCAGGGTTCTAAAGGGCAGTAAATAATACCTAGCCAGGCTAATAAATTAAGTAAACATCTGTCACTGAAAACATTGCTAGGTCATATGCATACATTCACAGTAATAATTGGTAAAGTTTGAGAAAAATGAAATACATGTTTGTAAGTATATCAAATTGAATTTTACAATCAGCCGCATTAATTAAAATCATATATTTATTATGCATAAGCAATAGAAAGGGTAATGTTGGTGTGTCAGGAATCATTTCTGGTTAACTCAAAAAAAAATATGTTAATTTTTAATCCTTTTGCCATTTTTATAAAGCGTTTTGTTAATCATAATTGTCGAATATTATTATCTTGGATCTATGTTGAAAATTGAATTTTTTATTTGAATCTAACGACATTCAGATCGTTCTTGCATGTGACATCACGGGGGGGAGATCTAAATTTAGCTGACTTTAAGTATATATCTGTTAATCATATACTTTAGTTAAAACGTTTGATTATGTAGACCCCCTTCCTTGAACTGTACCTGTTTAGTACCAGATGGAAACTGATTCTTCATAATGTCATATTCCAACAATGACCCAATTGCATGAGCACTACTATGGTAGACTGACCACTGGTTCTAGCCATATATATGATGCCTGGCTAAAAGACAAATCTCGTATTAATATTCTAAATAAGCTTCAACCTCAAACCAAACACTAATGCAGACTAAAACATTACTGTAATTATACAGGAAGTCGCTCTAAAAGAACAACCAAAACTACTGTGAACAAACAAACATAGTATTGTACTTCTACAAGATAATTATTTGTAAAAATACAGGATACTTTATGCTGTAAATTTACATCAAAAAGTGCTGGTCACCCATTTGCCAGCGCTTTTTGCTGTAAATATACAAATTATTTTTTACCTTATGGGTAAAAGGTGTGTCATGAAACATTTATGACATCTTCGGTAGCAAAATATATCATCTACATAGGATTCTGTAATATTCTCTTTTAGGCTATCTGGGTTCCCTTCTGCTATATAACTTGAAGAGTTTTGATCCGATCTTTACAATTCTTTCACAACATATATCGTATGGGTAGATGGTGTGTCATGAATCATTTATATCATCTTCGGTTGCATAATCTGGCATCTATATTGGATTATGTAATATCTTTTTAGTCTATATCTTCGTTCACTATTGTTCCATATCTTGAAGAGTTTTGATCCGATCTTTACAATTCTTTTACAGCACATACCTTTTGTGTAGATGGTGTGTTGTCGGCCATTTATAAATATACGGTTACATAATATACCATCTATAATAGATTACGTAATATTCTCTTTTAGTCCATATCTTCTTTAGTTTTAACCTGATCTTGGCAATTTTTTCAGTGTAGATACAACAGTTAAGGGTAGATGGTTTTTCTGGAACCATTTAAGACATCCCTGGGTTCATTATACAGCATCCATATTAGATTATGTAATATTCTGTTTTAGTCTATGTCTTGGTTGCTTGCGCTCCATAACTTTTTCATCTTTGGAACAGCATTCCCTTATGGATAGATGGTGTGCTGTCAGCCATTAATGACAGTTTTGGTTGCATGATTGCATTATACAACATCTAAATTACATTATGTAAAATTCTCTTTTAGTCCTAATCTATTTTAATTTTGACCTGATCCTGACCGTTTTTAGAGTATATATACCTAAGGGGTAGATGGTGTGTCAGGAATCATTTCTGGTTAACTCAAAGCAGTTAATATGACCCTTCAGTACACCTAAAACAGAAAATAAAAAAATATGTTAATTTTTAATCATTTTGCAATTTTTAATCAAGCATTATTTCTTAGGACAAAATTGACTACTTTCTATCGTCGGCTCAACCATAGAAGGTAGTTCAGATCAGTAACTAAAGACCTGACCAACCTTTGGAAACTGATCAAAATTATTTTCTGAAAATTTATTTATTTTTAATCAAGTGCTTTCCAATCTAACATAGCGTTTTAATTATTCAGTAGTCTACATAAGTAATTTATGCATATGCAAAACCATAACCTACATCAATTATTATAAACTTTTCAAAGAATAGTATTAAGCTCTTTATTTTCAATTGTTATGCCTCTCTGAGGCTAATTTAATAAACCTGTTCCTGGGATGGGCAGAATTATGTTTTTCTTTTTGTTTTAGATCAACCAATGGAGATTATATTTTGGTAGAAGGAAGACATCCCAATGAAAGGAAACATGTACCCTACAGTTGATGGATGGTCAAGTTACATGATGAACGAAAGGCTCTCTTTAGGAAAGATGTATAACAAGGTTACTGAAACAGGCAGGTCGATGGAGAATACCAGAAATAATTTGATGGAGGAATGGTTTACCGAATTGATAAGATGATGAGTGCCAGTTTTCAACTAATATTTCGTTGTTTGTTTTGCAATTTTATGCCTCTCTGAGGCTAATTTACTAAACCTGTTCCTGGAAAGGACAGAATTATGTTTTTTCTCGTTTTAGATCAACCAATGGAGATTATATTTTGGTAGAAGGGAGACATCCCAAAGAAAGAAAACATGTACTCTACAGTTGATGGATGGTCAAGTTACAATATGAACGAAAGACTCTGTTTAGGAAGGATGTACAGCAAGGTTACTGAAACAGGCAGGGCGATGGAGAATACCCGAAACAAACTGATTGAGGAATGGTTTATCAAACTGTTTTTAATCCGTTTGCATTTTAAATCGAGCTTGATTTCTTAAGCCAAAATTGAACTACTTTCTATCGTCGGCTCAACCATAGAAGGTAGTTCAGATCACTAACTAAAGGCCTGACCAACCTTTGGAAACTGATCAAAATTATTTTCTGAAAATTTATTTACTTTTTGATCAAGTGCTTTCAATCTAACATAGCGTTTTAATTAATCAGTAGTCTACATAAGTAATTCATGCATACACCCAAACCGTAGCCTAGAAGAATTATTATTAAGTTTTCAACTGATACTTCGTTGTTTGTTTTCTATTTTTATGCCTCGCTGAGGCTAATTTAATAAACCTGTTCCTGGGATGGGCAGAATTGTTTTTTCTCGTTTTAGATCAACCAATGGAGATTATATTTTGGTAGAAGGAAGACATCCCAATGAAAGGAAACATGTACTCTACAGTTGATGGATTGTCAAGTTACATGATGAACAAAAGGCTCTCTTTAGGAAGGATGTACAACAAGGTTACTGAAACAGCCAGGTCGATTGAGAATACCAGAAACAATCTGATGGTGGAATGGTTTACCGAATTGATAATATGATGAGTGACAGTTTTCAACTAATATTTCGTTGTTTGTTTTGCAATTTTATGCCTCTCTGAGGCTAATTTACTAAACCTGTTCCTGGAAAGGACAGAATTATGTTTTTTCTCGTTTTAGATCAACCAATGGAGATTATATTTTGGTAGAAGGAAGACATCCCAATGAAAGGAAACATGTACTCTACAGTTGATGGATGGTCAAGTTACATGATGAACGAAAGGCTCTGTTTAGGAAGGATGTACAACAAGATTACTGAAACAGGCAGGTCGATGGAGAATATCCGAAACAAACTGATTGAGGAATGGTTTACCAAATTGACAAGATGATGAACGACATGTTCGCCGAAACGATCGCCAGACCAATTGTTTAACAGTGAAATGCTGATGAAAGAGAGAGGCAGTTTAGATGGGATAAGTTAGACAGCTGACAGATGACAACTCACACAATAGACGAAAAAAAAAG
This sequence comes from Lepidochitona cinerea, assembly GCA_963971465.1. Classification (NCBI taxonomy): domain Eukaryota; kingdom Metazoa; phylum Mollusca; class Polyplacophora; order Chitonida; family Tonicellidae; genus Lepidochitona; species Lepidochitona cinerea. The sequence goes on along the minus strand of OZ020563.1, from coordinate 1,924,593 downwards.
ACCCAGATGATGCGAGAAAGTATACAGAGCCGACAGTAGAAAGATAACAAGTTCATGGAAGAAATGGCAGCCTAAAGGCATATATTTTATTCTTTGAGGAGAACGTAGACTTTATTCAACTTATAATGTTAGGACGGTATTATAAAATGATCTATTAGCATGGATAAAATGTGAGCAATACATATAAAAGTAAAGTTAATGTGACCCATGAAAACCTCTAAAACAGAACATAAAATAAATTGTTAATTTTTAAATCACTTTTGCCATTTTAAATTGAGCTTGATTTCTTAGGCCAAAATTGAACTACTTTCTATCATCTGCTCAACCATAGAAGGTAGTTCAGATCAGTAACTAAAGGCCTGACCAACCTTTGGAAACTGATCAAAATTAGTTTCTGAAAATTTATTTACTTTTTAATCAAGTGCTTTCCAATCTAACATAGCGTTTTAATTAATCAGTAGTCTACATAAGTAATTCATGCATATGCCAAAACAATAGCCTACATCAATTATTATTCAGTTTTCAACTGATACTTCGTTGTTTGTTTTCTATTTTTATGCCTCACTGAGGCTAATTTAATAAACCTGTTCCTGGGATGGGCAGAATTGTTTTTTCTCGTTTAAGATCAACCAATGGAGATTATATTTTCGTAGAAGGAAGACATCCCAATGAAAGGAAACATGTACTCTACAGTTGATGGATGGTCAAGTAACACGATGAACGAAAGGCTCTGTTTAGGAAGGATGTAAGCAAGGTTACTGAAACAGGCCGGTCGATGGAGAATACCAGAAACAAACTGATTGAGGAATGGTTTACCAAATTGACAAGATGATGAACGACATGTTCGCCGAAACGATCGTCAGACCAATTGTTTAACAGAGATGGGCTGATGAAAGAAAGAGGCAGTTTAGATGGGATAAGTTAGACAACTGACAGATGACAACTCACACAATAGACGAAAAAAAAGACCCAGATGATGCGAGAAAGTATACAGAGCCGACAGTAGAAAGATTACAAGTTCATGGAAGAAATGGCAGCCTAAAGGCATATATTTTATTCTTTGAGGAGAACGTAGACTTTATTCAACTTATAATGTTAGGACGATATTATAAAATGATCTATTAGCATGGATAAAATGTGAGCAATACATATAAAAGTAAAGTTAATGTGACCCATGAAAACCTGTAAAACAGAACATAAAATAAATTGTTAATTTTTAAATAACTTTTGCCATTTTAAATTGAGCTTGATTTCTTAGGCCAAAATTGAACTACTTTCTATCGTCTGCTCAACCATAGAAGGTAGTTCAGATCAGTAACTAAAGGCCTGACCAACCTTTGGAAACTGATCAAAATTATTTTCTGAAAATTTATTTACTTTTTAATCAAGTGCTTTCCAATCTAACATAGCGTTTTAATTAATCAGTAGTCTACATAAGTAATTCATGCATATGCCAAAACCATAGCCTACATCAATTATTATTAATTTTTCAACTGATACTTCGTTGTTTGTTTTCTATTTTTATGCCTCACTGAGGCTAATTTAATAAACCTGTTCCTGGGATGGGCAGAATTGTTTTTTCTCGTTTTAGATCAACCAATGGAGATTATATTTTCGTAGAAGGAAGACATTCCAATGAAAGGAAACATGTACCCTACAGTTGATGGATGGTCAAGTTACATGATGAACGAAAGGCTCTCTTTAGGAAGGATGTACAATGTTACTGAAACAGCCAGGTCGATGGAGAATACCCAAAACAATCTGATGGTGGAATGGTTTACCGAATTGATAAGATGATGAGCGACAGTTTTCAACTAATATTTCGTTGTTTGTTTTGCAATTTTATGCCTCTCTGAGGCTAATTTACTAAACCTGTTCCTGGAAAGGACAGAATTATGTTTTTTCTCGTTTTAGGTCAACCAATGGAGATTATATTTTGGTAGAAGGAAGACATCCCAATGAAAGAAACATGTACTCTACAGTTGATGGATGGTCAAGTTACTCGATGAACGAAAGGCTCTCTTTAGAAAGGATGTACAGCAAGGTTACTGAAACAGGCAGGTCAATGGAGAATACCCGAAACAAACTGATTGAGGAATGGTTTACCAAATTGACAAGATGATGAACGACATGTTCGCCGAAAAGATCGCCAGACCAATTGTTTAACAGTGATGGGCTGATGAAAGAAAGAGGCAGTTTAGATGGGATAAGTTAGACAGCTGACAGATGACAACTCACACAATAGACGGAAAAAAAGACCCAGATGATGCGAGAAAGTATACAGAGCCGACAGTAGAAAGATTACAAGTTCATGGAAGAAATGGCAGCCTAAAGGCATATATTTTATTCTTTGAGGAGAACGTAGACTTTATTCAACTTATAATGTTAGGACGGTATTATAAAACGATCTATTAGCATGGATAAAATGTGAGCAATACATATAAAAGTAAAGTTAATGTGACCCATGAAAACCTCTAAAACAGAACATAAAATAAATTGTTAATTTTTAAATCACTTTTGCCATTTTAAATTGAGCTTGATTTCTTAGGCCAAAATTGAACTACTTTCTATCGTCTGCTCAACCATAGAAGGTAGTTCAGATCAGTAACTAAAGGCCTGACCAACCTTTGGAAACTGATCAAAATTATTTTCTGAAAATTTATTTACTTTTTAATCAAGTGCTTTCCAATCTAACATAGCGTTTTAATTAATCAGTAGTCTACATAAGTAATTCATGCATATGCCAAAACCATAGCCTACATCAATTATTATTAATTTTTCAACTGATACTTCGTTGTTTGTTTTCTATTTTTATGCCTCACTGAGGCTAATTTAATAAACCTGTTCCTGGGATGGGCAGAATTGTTTTTTCTCGTTTTAGATCAACCAATGGAGATTATATTTTCGTAGAAGGAAGACATTCCAATGAAAGGAAACATGTACCCTACAGTTGATGGATGGTCAAGTTACATGATGAACGAAAAGCTCTCTTTAGGAAGGATGTACAACAAGATTACTGAAACAGGCAGGTCGATGGAGAATATCCGAAACAAACTGATTGAGGAATGGTTTACCAAATTGACAAGATGATGAACGACATGTTCGCCGAAACGATCGCCAGACCAATTGTTTAACAGTGAAATGCTGATGAAAGAGAGAGGCAGTTTAGATGGGATAAGTTAGACAGCTGACAGATGACAACTCACACAATAGACGAAAAAAAAAAGACCCAGATGATGCGAGAAAGTATACAGAGCCGACAGTAGAAAGATAACAAGTTCATGGAAGAAATGGCAGCCTAAAGGCATATATTTTATTCTTTGAGGAGAACGTAGACTTTATTCAACTTATAATGTTAGGACGGTATTATAAAATGATCTATTAGCATGGATAAAATGTGAGCAATACATATAAAAGTAAAGTTAATGTGACCCATGAAAACCTCTAAAACAGAACATAAAATAAATTGTTAATTTTTAAATCACTTTTGCTATTTTAAATTGAGCTTGATTTCTTAGGCCAAAATTGAACTACTTTCTATCATCTGCTCAACCATAGAAGGTAGTTCAGATCAGTAACTAAAGGCCTGACCAACCTTTGGAAACTGATCAAAATTATTTTCTGAAAATTTATTTACTTTTTAATCAAGTGCTTTCCAATCTAACATAGCGTTTTAATTAATCAGTAGTCTACATAAGTAATTCATGCATATGCCAAAACCATAGCCTACATCAATTATTATTAATTTTTCAACTGATACTTCGTTGTTTGTTTTCTATTTTTATGCCTCACTGAGGCTAATTTAATAAACCTGTTCCTGGGATGGGCAGAATTGTTTTTTCTCGTTTTAGATCAACCAATGGAGATTATATTTTCGTAGAAGGAAGACATCCCAATGAAAGGAAACATGTACTCTACAGTTGATGGATGGTCAAGTAACACCATGAACGAAAGGCTCTGTTTAGGAAGGATGTAAGCAAGGTTACTGAAACAGGCCGGTCGATGGAGAATACCCAAAACAATCTGATGGTGGAATGGTTTACCGAATTGATAATATGATGAGTGACAGTTTTCAACTAATATTTCGTTGTTTGTTTTGCAATTTTATGCCTCTCTGAGGCTAATTTACTAAACCTGTTCCTGGAAAGGACAGAATTATGTTTTTTCTCGTTTTAGATCAACCAATGGAGATTATATTTTGGTAGAAGGAAGACATCCCAATGAAAGGAAACATGTACTCTACAGTTGATGGATGGTCAAGTTACATGATGAACGAAAGGCTCTGTTTAGGAAGGATGTACAACAAGATTACTGAAACAGGCAGGTCGATGGAGAATATCCGAAACAAACTGATGGAGGAATGGTTTACCAAATTGACAAGATGATGAACGACATGTTCGCCGAAACGATCGCCAGACCAATTGTTTAACAGTGAAATGCTGATGAAAGAGAGAGGCAGTTTAGATGGGATAAGTTAGACAGCTGACAGATGACAACTCACACAATAGACGAAAAAAAAAGACCCAGATGATGCGAGAAAGTATACAGAGCCGACAGTAGAAAGATAACAAGTTCATGGAAGAAATGGCAGCCTAAAGGCATATATTTTATTCTTTGAGGAGAACGTAGACTTTATTCAACTTATAATGTTAGGACGGTATTATAAAATGATCTATTAGCATGGATAAAATGTGAGTAATACATATAAAAGTAAAGTTAATGTGACCCATGAAAACCTCTAAAACAGAACATAAAATAAATTGTTAATTTTGAAATCACTTTTGTCATTTTAAATTGAGCTTGATTTCTTAGGCCAAAATTGAACTACTTTCTATCATCTGCTCAACCATAGAAGGTAGTTCAGATCAGTAACTAAAGGCCTGACCAACCTTTGGAAACTGATCAAAATTATTTTCTGAAAATTTATTTACTTTTTAATCAAGTGCTTTCCAATCTAACATAGCGTTTTAATTAATCAGTAGTCTACATAAGTAATTCATGCATATGCCAAAACCATAGCCTACATCAATTATTATAAAGTTTTCAACTGATACTTCGTTGTTTGTTTTCTATTTTTATGCCTCACTGAGGCTAATTTAATAAACCTGTTCCTGGGATGGGCAGAATTGTTTTTTCTCGTTTTAGATCAACCAATGGAGATTATATTTTCGTAGAAGGAAGACATCCCAATGAAAGGAAACATGTACTCTACAGTTGATGGATGGTCAAGTAACACGATGAACGAAAGGCTCTGTTTAGGAAGGATGTAAGCAAGGTTACTGAAACAGGCCGGTCGATGGAGAATACCAGAAACAAACTGATTGAGGAATGGTTTACCAAATTGACAAGATGATGAACAACATGTTCGCCGAAAAGATCGCCAGACCAATTGTTTAACAGTGATGGGCTGATGAAAGAAAGAGGCAGTTTAGATGGGATAAGTTAGACAACTGACAGATGACAACTCACACAATAGACGAAAAAAAAGACCCAGATGATGCGAGAAAGTATACAGAGCCGACAGTAGAAAGATTACAAGTTCATGGAAGAAATGGCAGTCTAAAGGCATATATTTTATTCTTTGAGGAGAACGTAGACTTTATTCAACTTATAATGTTAGGACGATATTATAAAATGATCTATTAGCATGGATAAAATGTGAGCAATACATATAAAAGTAAAGTTAATGTGACCCATGAAAACCTCTAAAACAGAACATAAAATAAATTGTTAATTTTTAAATAACTCTCGCCATTTTAAATTGAGCTTGATTTCTTAGGCCAAAATTGAACTACTTTCTATCGTCTGCTCAACCATAGATGGTAGTTCAGATCAGTAACTAAAGGCCTGACCAACCTTTGGAAACTGATCAAAATTATTTTCTGAAAATTTATTTACTTTTTAATCAAGTGCTTTTCAATCTAACATAGCGTTTTAATTAATCAGTAGTCTACATAAGTAATTCATGCCAAAACCATAGCCTACATCAATTATTATTAAGTTTTCAACAGATACTTCGTTGTTTGTTTTCTATTTTTATGCCTCTCCGAGGCTAATTTACTAAACCTGTTCCTGGAAAGGACAGAATTATGTTTTTTCTCGTTTTAGATCAACCAATGGAGATTATATTTTCGTAGAAGGAAGACATTCCAATGAAAGGAAACATGTACCCTACAGTTGATGGATGGTCAAGTTACATGATGAACGAAAAGCTCTCTTTAGGAAGGATGTACAATGTTACTGAAACAGCCAGGTCGATGGAGAATACCCAAAACAATCTGATGGTGGAATGGTTTACCGAATTGATAAGATGATGATCGACAGTTTTCAACTAATATTTCGTTGTTTGTTTTCCAATTTTATGCCTCTCTGAGGCTAATTTACTAAACCTGTTCCTGGAAAGGACAGAATTATGTTTTTTCTCGTTTTAGATCAACCAATGGAGATTATATTTTCGTAGAAGGAAGACATCCCAAATGAAAGGAAACATGTACTCTACAGTTCATGGATGGTCAAGTTACATGATGAACAAAAGGCTCTGTTTAGGAAGGATGTACAACAAGGTTACTGAAACAGGCAGGTCGATGGAGAATACCCGAAACAAACTGATTGAGGAATGGTTTACCAAATTGACAAGATGATGAACGACATGTTCGCCGAAACGATCGTCAGACCAATTGTTTAACAGAGATGGGCTGATGAAAGAAAGAGGCAGTTTAGATGGGATAAGTTAGACAACTGACAGATGACAACTCACACAATAGACGAAAAAAAAGACCCAGATGATGCGAGAAAGTATACAGAGCCGACAGTAGAAAGATTACAAGTTCATGGAAGAAATGGCAGCCTAAAGGCATATATTTTATTCTTTGAGGAGAACGTAGACTTTATTCAACTTATAATGTTAGGACGATATTATAAAATGATCTATTAGCATGGATAAAATGTGAGCAATACATATAAAAGTAAAGTTAATGTGACCCATGAAAACCTGTAAAACAGAACATAAAATAAATTGTTAATTTTTAAATAACTTTTGCCATTTTAAATTGAGCTTGATTTCTTAGGCCAAAATTGAACTACTTTCTATCGTCTGCTCAACCATAGATGGTAGTTCAGATCAGTAACTAAAGGCCTGACTAACCTTTGGAAACTGATCAAAATTATTTTCTGAAAATTTATTTACTTTTTAATCAAGTGCTTTTCAATCTAACATAGCGTTTTAATTAATCAGTAGTCTACATAAGTAATTCATGCCAAAACCATAGCCTACATCAATTATTATTAAGTTTTCAACTGATACTTCGTTGTTTGTTTTCTATTTTTATGCCTCACTTAGGCTTATTTAATAAACCTGTTCCTGGGATGGGCAGAATTGTTTTTTCTCGTTTTAGATCAACCAATGGAGATTATATTTTCGTAGAAGGAAGACATTCCAATGAAAGGAAACATGTACCCTACAGTTAATGGATGGTCAAGTTACATGATGAACGAAAGGCTCTCTTTAGGAAGGATGTACAATGTTACTGAAACAGCCAGGTCGATGGAGAATACCCAAAACAATCTGATGGTGGAATGGTTTACCGAATTGATAAGATGATGAACGACATGTTCGCCGAAACGATCGCCAGACCAATTGTTTAACAGTGATGGGCTGATGAAAGAAAGAGGCAGTTTAGATGGGATAAGTTAGACAGCTGACAGATGACAACTCACACAATAGACGAAGAAAAAAGACCCAGATGATGCGAGAAAGTATACAGAGCCGACAGTAGAAAGATTACAAGTTCATGGAAGAAATGGCAGCCTAAAGGCATATTTTATTCTTTGAGGAGAACATAGACTTTATTCAACTTATAATGTTAGGACGATATTATAAAATGATCTATTAGCATGGATAAAATGTGAGCAATACATATAAAAGTAAAGTTAATGTGACCCATGAAAACCGCTAAAACAGAACATAAAATAAATTGTTAATTTTTAAATCACTTTTGCCATTTTAAATTCAGCTTGATTTCTTAGGCCAAAATTGAACTACTTTCTATCGTCTGCTCAACCATAGAAGGTAGTTCAGATCAGTAACTAAAGGCCTGACCAACCTTTGGAAACTGATCAAAATTATTTTCTGAAAATTTATTTACTTTTTAATCAAGTGCTTTTCAATCTAACATAGTGTTTTAATTAATCAGTAGTCTACATAAGTAATTCATGCCAAAACCATAGCCTACATCAATTATTATTAATTTTTCAACTGATACTTCGTTGTTTGTTTTCTATTTTTATGCCTCGCTGAGGCTAATTTAATAAACCTGTTCCTGGGATGGGCAGAATTGTTTTTTCTCGTTTTAGATCAACCAATGGAGATTATATTTTCGTAGAAGGAAGACATCCCAAATGAAAGGAAACATGTACCCTACAGTTGATGGATGGTCAAGTTACATGATGAACGAAAGGCTCTCTTTAGAAAGGATGTACAACAAGGTTACTGAAACAGCCAGGTCGATGGAGAATACCAGAAACAATCTGATGGTGAAATGATTTACTGAATTGATAAGATGATGAGCGACAGTTTTCAACTAATATTTCGTTGTTTGTTTTCCAATTTTATGCCTCTCTGAGGCTAATTTACTAAACCTGTTCCTGGAAAGGACAGAATTATGTTTTTTCTCGTTTTAGGTCAACCAATGGAGATTATATTTTGGTAGAAGGAAGACATCCCAATGAAAGAAACATGTACTCTACAGTTGATGGATGGTCAAGTTACTCGATGAACGAGAGGCTCTCTTTAGGAAGGATGTACAGCAAGGTTACTGAAACAGGCAGGTCGATGGAGAATACCCGAAACAAACTGATTGAGGAATGGTTTACCAAATTGACAAGATGATGAACGACATGTTCGCCGAAACGATCGCCAGACCAATTGTTTAACAGAGATGGGCTGATGAAAGAAAGAGGCAGTTTAGATGGGATAAGTTAGACAACTGACAGATGACAACTCACACAATAGACGAAAAAAAAGACCCAGATGATGCGAGAAAGTATACAGAGCCGACAGTAGAAAGATTACAAGTTCATGGAAGAAATGGCAGCCTAAAGGCATATATTTTATTCTTTGAGGAGAACGTAGACTTTATTCAACTTATAATGTTAGGACGATATTATAAAATGATCTATTAGCATGGATAAAATGTGAGCAATAAATATAAAAGTAAAGTTAATGTGACCCATGAAAACCGCTAAAACAGAACATAAAATAAATTGTTAATTTTTAAATAACTTTTGCCATTTTAAATTGAGCTTGATTTCTTAGGCCAAAATTGAACTACTTTCTATCGTCTGCTCAACCATAGATGGTAGTTCAGATCAGTAACTAAAGGCCTGACTAACCTTTGGAAACTGATCAAAATTATTTTCTGAAAATTTATTTACTTTTTAATCAAGTGCTTTTCAATCTAACATAGCGTTTTAATTAATCAGTAGTCTACATAAGTAATTCATGCCAAAACCATAGCCTACATCAATTATTATTAAGTTTTCAACTGATACTTCGTTGTTTGTTTTCTATTTTTATGCCTCACTGAGGCTAATTTAATAAACCTGTTCCTGGGATGGGCAGAATTGTTTTTTCTCGTTTTAGATCAACCAATGGAGATTATATTTTCGTAGAAGGAAGACATTCCAATGAAAGGAAACATGTACCCTACAGTTGATGGATGGTCAAGTTACATGATGAACGAAAGGCTCTCTTTAGGAAGGATGTACAATGTTACTGAAACAGCCAGGTCGATGGAGAATACCCAAAACAATCTGATGGTGGAATGGTTTACCGAATTGATAAGATGATGAACGACATGTTCGCCGAAACGATCGCCAGACCAATTGTTTAACAGTGATGGGCTGATGAAAGAAAGAGGCAGTTTAGATGGGATAAGTTAGACAACTGACAGATGACAACTCACACAATAGACGAAAAAAAAAGACCCAGATGATGCGAGAAAGTATACAGAGCCGACAGTAGAAAGATTACAAGTTCATGGAAGAAATGGCAGTCTAAAGGCATATATTTTATTCTTTGAGGAGAACATAGACTTTGTTCAACTTATAATGTTAGGACGATATTATAAAATGATCTATTAGCATGGATAAAATGTGAGCAATACATATAAAAGTAAAGTTAATGTGACCCATGAAAACCTGTAAAACAGAACATAAAATAAATTGTTAATTTTTAAATAACTTTTGCCATTTTAAATTGAGCTTGATTTCTTAGGCCAAAATTGAACTACTTTCTATCGTCTGCTCAACCATAGATGGTAGTTCAGATCAGTAACTAAAGGCCTGACTAACCTTTGGAAACTGATCAAAATTATTTTCTGAAAATTTATTTACTTTTTAATCAAGTGCTTTTCAATCTAACATAGCGTTTTAATTAATCAGTAGTCTACATAAGTAATTCATGCCAAAACCATAGCCTACATCAATTATTATTAAGTTTTCAAGTGATACTTCGTTGTTTGTTTTCTATTTTTATGCCTCACTTAGGCTTATTTAATAAACCTGTTCCTGGGATGGGCAGAATTGTTTTTTCTCGTTTTAGATCAACCAATGGAGATTATATTTTCGTAGAAGGAAGACATTCCAATGAAAGGAAACATGTACCCTACAGTTAATGGATGGTCAAGTTACATGATGAACGAAAGGCTCTCTTTAGGAAGGATGTACAATGTTACTGAAACAGCCAGGTCGATGGAGAATACCCAAAACAATCTGATGGTGGAATGGTTTACCGAATTGATAAGATGATGAGCGACAGTTTTCAACTAATATTTCGTTGTTTGTTTTCCAATTTTATGCCTCTCTGAGGCTAATTTACTAAACCTGTTCCTGGAAAGGACAGAATTATGTTTTTTCTCGTTTTAGATCAACCAATGGAGATTATATTTTGGTAGAGTGAGTGAGTGAGTGATTGGGGTTTTACGTCCTGCTCAACAGTATTTCGGTTATATGAAGACGTTGTCTCCTTGTGACAGGGCGGATTTCCACCGCTCTTTTAGGTGCTGTCTCACCGAGACGACTTGCCGAAGACAACCAGCAAGCCCCCTCACCCAGTCACAGTATACTGACACCGGGCCAACCAGTCGCTGCTCTAACTCCTATTGCTGAGCGCCAAGCGAAGCAGTAACAGCTACCACTGTTAAAGTCTTTGGTCTGACTCGACCCGGGCTTGAACCCGGATCTCCCAGGCCTGAAGCGGACGCTCTACCGACTGAGCTATCGGGGCTGGTATATTTTGGTAGAAGGAAGACATCTCAATGAAAGGAAACATGTACTCTACAGTTCATGGATGGTCAAGTTACATGATTAACGAAAGGCTCTGTTTAGGAAGGATGTACAACAAGGTTACTGAAACAGGCAGGTCGATGGAGAAAACCCCGAAACAAACTGATTGAGGAATGGTTTACCAAATTGACAAGATGATGAACGACATGTTCGCCGAAACGATCGCCAGACCAATTGTTTAACAGTGATGGGCTGATGAAAGAAAGAGGCAGTTTAGATGGGATAAGTTAGACAGCTGACAGATGACAACTCACACAATAGACGAAAAAAAAGACCCAGATGATGCGAGAAAGTATACAGAGCCAACAGTAGAAAGATTACAAGTTCATGGAAGAAATGGCAGTCTAAAGGCATATATTTTATTCTTTGAGGAGAACGTAGACTTTATTCAACTTATAATGTTAGGACGATATTATGAAATGACCTATTAGCATGGATAAAATGTGAGCAATACATATAAAAGTAAAGTTAATGTGACCCATGAAAACCTCTAAAACAGAACATAAAATAAATTGTTAATTTTTAAATAACTTTTGCCATTTTAAATTGAGCTTGATTTCTTAGGCCAAAATTGAACTACTTTCTATCGTCTGCTCAACCATAGATGGTAGTTCAGATCAGTAACTAAAGGCCTGACTTACCTTTGGAAACTGATCAAAATTATTTTCTGAAAATTTATTTACTTGTTAATCATGTGCTTTCCAATCTAACATAGCGTTTTAATTAATCAGTAGTCTACATAAGTAATTCATGCATATGCCAAAACCATAGCCTACATCAATTATTATTAAGTTTTCAACTGATACTTCGTTGTTTGTTTTCTATTTTTATGCCTCACTGAGGCTAATTTAATAAACCTGTTCCTGGGATGGGCAGAATTGTTTTTTCTCGTTTTAGATCAACCAATGGAGATTATATTTTCGTAGAAGGAAGACATTCCAATGAAAGGAAACATGTACCCTACAGTTGATGGATGGTCAAGTTACATGATGAACGAAAGGCTCTCTTTAGGAAGGATGTACAATGTTACTGAAACAGCCAGGTCGATGGAGAATACCCAAAACAATCTGATGGTGGAATGGTTTACCGAATTGATAAGATGATGAGCGACAGTTTTCAACTAATATTTCGTTGTTTGTTTTGCAATTTTATGCCTCTCTGAGGCTAATTTACTAAACCTGTTCCTGGAAAGGACAGAATTATGTTTTTTCTCGTTTTAGGTCAACCAATGGAGATTATATTTTGGTAGAAGGAAGACATCCCAATGAAAGAAACATGTACTCTACAGTTGATGGATGGTCAAGTTACATGATTAACGAAAGGCTCTGTTTAGGAAGGATGTACAACAAGGTTACTGAAACAGGCAGGTCGATGGAGAAAAACCCGAAACAAACTGATTGAGGAATGGTTTACCAAATTGACAAGATGATGAACGACATGTTCGCCGAAACGATCGCCAGACCAATTGTTTAACAGTGATGGGCTGATGAAAGAAAGAGGCAGTTTAGATGGGATAAGTTAGACAGCTGACAGATGACAACTCACACAATAGACAAAAAAAAAGACCCAGATGATGCGAGAAAGTATACAGAGCCAACAGTAGAAAGATTACAAGTTCATGGAAGAAATGGCAGTCTAAAGGCATATATTTTATTCTTTGAGGAGAACGTAGACTTTATTCAACTTATAATGTTAGGACGATATTATAAAATGACCTATTAGCATGGATAAAATGTGAGCAATACATATTAAAGTAAAGTTAATGTGACCCATGAAAACCTGTAAAACAGAACATAAAATAAATTGTTAATTTTTAAATAACTTTTGCCATTTTAAATTGAGCTTGATTTCTTAGGCCAAAATTGAACTACTTTCTATCGTCTGCTCAACCATAGATGGTAGTTCAGATCAGTAACTAAAGGCCTGACTAACCTTTGGAAACTGATCAAAATTATTTTCTGAAAATTTATTTACTTTTTAATCAAGTGCTTTTCAATCTAACATAGCGTTTTAATTAATCAGTAGTCTACATAAGTAATTCATGCCAAAACCATAGCCTACATCAATTATTATTAAGTTTTCAACTGATACTTCGTTGTTTGTTTTCTATTTTTATGCCTCTCCGAGGCTAATTTACTAAACCTGTTCCTGGAAAGGACAGAATTATGTTTTTTCTCGTTTTAGATCAACCAATGGAGATTATATTTTCGTAGAAGGAAGACATTCCAATGAAAGGAAACATGTACCCTACAGTTGATGGATGGTCAAGTTACATGATGAACGAAAGGCTCTCTTTAGGAAGGATGTACAATGTTACTGAAACAGCCAGGTCGATGGAGAATACCCAAAACAATCTGATGGTGGAATGATTTACCGAATTGATAAGATGATGAGCGACAGTTTTCAACTAATATTTCGTTGTTTGTTTTGCAATTTTATGCCTCTCTGAGGTTAATTTACTAAACCTGTTCCTGGAAAGGACAGAATTATGTTTTTTCTCGTTTTAGGTCAACCAATGGAGATTATATTTTGGTAGAAGGAAGACATCCCAATGAAAGAAACATGTACTCTACAGTTGATGGATGGTCAAGTTACATGATTAACGAAAGGCTCTGTTTAGGAAGGATGTACAACAAGGTTACTGAAACAGGCAGGTCGATGGAGAAAAACCCGAAACAAACTGATTGAGGAATGGTTTACCAAATTGACAAGATGATGAACGACATGTTCGCCGAAACGATCGCCAGACCAATTGTTTAACAGTGATGGGCTGATGAAAGAAAGAGGCAGTTTAGATGGGATAAGTTAGACAGCTGACAGATGACAACTCACACAATAGACAAAAAAAAAGACCCAGATGATGCGAGAAAGTATACAGAGCCAACAGTAGAAAGATTACAAGTTCATGGAAGAAATGGCAGTCTAAAGGCATATATTTTATTCTTTGAGGAGAACGTAGACTTTATTCAACTTATAATGTTAGGACGATATTATAAAATGACCTATTAGCATGGATAAAATGTGAGCAATACATATTAAAGTAAAGTTAATGTGACCCATGAAAACCTGTAAAACAGAACATAAAATAAATTGTTAATTTTTAAATAACTTTTGCCATTTTAAATTGAGCTTGATTTCTTAGGCCAAAATTGAACTACTTTCTATCGTCTGCTCAACCATAGATGGTAGTTCAGATCAGTAACTAAAGGCCTGACTAACCTTTGGAAACTGATCAAAATTATTTTCTGAAAATTTATTTACTTTTTAATCAAGTGCTTTTCAATCTAACATAGCGTTTTAATTAATCAGTAGTCTACATAAGTAATTCATGCCAAAACCATAGCCTACATCAATTATTATTAAGTTTTCAACTGATACTTCGTTGTTTGTTTTCTATTTTTATGCCTCTCCGAGGCTAATTTACTAAACCTGTTCCTGGAAAGGACAGAATTATGTTTTTTCTCGTTTTAGATCAACCAATGGAGATTATATTTTCGTAGAAGGAAGACATTCCAATGAAAGGAAACATGTACCCTACAGTTGATGGATGGTCAAGTTACATGATGAACGAAAGGCTCTCTTTAGGAAGGATGTACAATGTTACTGAAACAGCCAGGTCGATGGAGAATACCCAAAACAATCTGATGGTGGAATGATTTACCGAATTGATAAGATGATGAGCGACAGTTTTCAACTAATATTTCGTTGTTTGTTTTGCAATTTTATGCCTCTCTGAGGTTAATTTACTAAACCTGTTCCTGGAAAGGACAGAATTATGTTTTTTCTCGTTTTAGGTCAACCAATGGAGATTATATTTTGGTGGAAGGAAGACATCCCAATGAAAGAAACATGTACTCTACAGTTGATGGATGGTCAAGTTACTCGATGAACGAGAGGCTCTCTTTAGGAAGGATGTACAGCAAGGTTACTGAAACAGGCAGGTCGATGGAGAATACCCGAAACAAACTGATTGAGGAATGGTTTACCAAATTGACAAGATGATGAACGACATGTTCGCCGAAACGATCGCCAGACCAATTGTTTAACAGAGATGGGCTGATGAAAGAAAGAGGCAGTTTAGATGGGATAAGTTAGACAACTGACAGATGACAACTCACACAATAGACGAAAAAAAAGACCCAGATGATGCGAGAAAGTATACAGAGCCGACAGTAGAAAGATTACAAGTTCATGGAAGAAATGGCAGCCTAAAGGCATATATTTTATTCTTTGAGGAGAACGTAGACTTTATTCAACTTATAATGTTAGGACGATATTATAAAATGATCTATTAGCATTGATAAAATGTGAGCAATACATATAAAAGTAAAGTTAATGTGACCCATGAAAACCGCTAAAACAGAACATAAAATAAATTGTTAATTTTTAAATAACTTTTGCCATTTTAAATTGAGCTTGATTTCTTAGGCCAAAATTGAACTACTTTCTATCGTCTGCTCAACCATAGATGGTAGTTCAGATCAGTAACTAAAGGCCTGACTAACCTTTGGAAACTGATCAAAATTATTTTCTGAAAATTTATTTACTTTTTAATCAAGTGCTTTTCAATCTAACATAGCGTTTTAATTAATCAGTAGTCTACATAAGTAATTCATGCCAAAACCATAGCCTACATCAATTATTATTAAGTTTTCAACTGATACTTCGTTGTTTGTTTTCTATTCTTATGCCTCACTGAGGCTAATTTAATAAACCTGTTCCTGGGATGGGCAGAATTGTTTTTTCTCGTTTTAGATCAACCAATGGAGATTATATTTTCGTAGAAGGAAGACATTCCAATGAAAGGAAACATGTACCCTACAGTTGATGGATGGTCAAGTTACATGATGAACGAAAGGCTCTCTTTAGGAAGGATGTACAATGTTACTGAAACAGCCAGGTCGATGGAGAATACCCAAAACAATCTGATGGTGGAATGGTTTACCGAATTGATAAGATGATGAACGACATGTTCGCCGAAACGATCGCCAGACCAATTGTTTAACAGTGATGGGCTGATGAAAGAAAGAGGCAGTTTAGATGGGATAAGTTAGACAACTGACAGATGACAACTCACACAATAGACGAAAAAAAAGACCCAGATGATGCGAGAAAGTATACAGAGCCGACAGTAGAAAGATTACAAGTTCATGGAAGAAATGGCAGTCTAAAGGCATATATTTTATTCTTTGAGGAGAACGTAGACTTTGTTCAACTTATAATGTTAGGACGATATTATAAAATGATCTATTAGCATGGATAAAATGTGAGCAATACATATAAAAGTAAAGTTAATGTGACCCATGAAAACCTGTAAAACAGAACATAAAATAAATTGTTAATTTTTAAATAACTTTTGCCATTTTAAATTGAGCTTGATTTCTTAGGCCAAAATTGAACTACTTTCTATCGTCTGCTCAACCATAGATGGTAGTTCAGATCAGTAACTAAAGGCCTGACTAACCTTTGGAAACTGATCAAAATTATTTTCTGAAAATTTATTTACTTTTTAATCAAGTGCTTTTCAATCTAACATAGCGTTTTAATTAATCAGTAGTCTACATAAGTAATTCATGCCAAAACCATAGCCTACATCAATTATTATTAAGTTTTCAACTGATACTTCGTTGTTTGTTTTCTATTTTTATGCCTCACTTAGGCTTATTTAATAAACCTGTTCCTGGGATGGGCAGAATTGTTTTTTCTCGTTTTAGATCAACCAATGGAGATTATATTTTCGTAGAAGGAAGACATTCCAATGAAAGGAAACATGTACCCTACAGTTAATGGATGGTCAAGTTACATGATGAACGAAAGGCTCTCTTTAGGAAGGATGTACAATGTTACTGAAACAGCCAGATCGATGGAGAATACCCAAAACAATCTGATGGTGGAATGGTTTACCGAATTGATAAGATGATGAACGACATGTTCGCCGAAACGATCGCCAGACCAATGGTTTAACAGTGATGGGCTGATGAAAGAAAGAGGCAGTTTAGATGGGATACGTTAGACAGCTGACAGATGACAACTCACACAATAGACGAAGAAAAAAGACCCAGATGATGCGAGAAAGTATACAGAGCCGACAGTAGAAAGATTACAAGTTCATGGAAGAAATGGCAGCCTAAAGGCATATTTTATTCTTTGAGGAGAACATAGACTTTATTCAACTTATAATGTTAGGACGATATTATAAAATGATCTATTAGCATGGATAAAATGTGAGCAATACATATAAAAGTAAAGTTAATGTGACCCATGAAAACCGCTAAAACAGAACATGAAATAAATTGTTAATTTTTAAATCACTTTTGCCATTTTAAATTCAGCTTGATTTCTTAGGCCAAAATTGAACTACTTTCTATCGTCTGCTCAACCATAGAAGGTAGTTCAGATCAGTAACTAAAGGCCTGACCAACCTTTGGAAACTGATCAAAATTATTTTCTGAAAATTTATTTACTTTTTAATCAAGTGCTTTCCAATCTAACATAGCGTTTTAATTAATCAGTAGTCTACATAAGTAATTCATGCCAAAACCATAGCCTACATCAATTATTATTAAGTTTTCAACTGATACTTCGTTGTTTGTTTTCTATTTTTATGCCTCGCTGAGGCTAATTTAATAAACCTGTTCCTGGGATGGGCAGAATTGTTTTTTCTCGTTTTAGATCAACCAATGGAGATTATATTTTCGTAGAAGGAAGACATCCCAAATGAAAGGAAACATGTACCCTACAGTTGATGGATGGTCAAGTTACATGATGAACGAAAGGCTCTCTTTAGAAAGGATGTACAACAAGGTTACTGAAACAGCCAGGTCGATGGAGAATACCCAAAACAATCTGATGGTGGAATGGTTTACCGAATTGATAAGATGATGAACGACATGTTCGCCGAAACGATCGCCAGACCAATTGTTTAACAGTGATGGGCTGATGAAAGAAAGAGGCAGTTTAGATGGGATACGTTAGACAGCTGACAGATGACAACTCACACAATAGACGAAGAAAAAAGACCCAGATGATGCGAGAAAGTATACAGAGCCGACAGTAGAAAGATTACAAGTTCATGGAAGAAATGGCAGCCTAAAGGCATATTTTATTCTTTGAGGAGAACATAGACTTTATTCAACTTATAATGTTAGGACGATATTATAAAATGATCTATTAGCATGGATAAAATGTGAGCAATACATATAAAAGTAAAGTTAATGTGACCCATGAAAACCGCTAAAACAGAACATGAAATAAATTGTTAATTTTTAAATCACTTTTGCCATTTTAAATTCAGCTTGATTTCTTAGGCCAAAATTGAACTACTTTCTATCGTCTGCTCAACCATAGAAGGTAGTTCAGATCAGTAACTAAAGGCCTGACCAACCTTTGGAAACTGATCAAAATTATTTTCTGAAAATTTATTTACTTTTTAATCAAGTGCTTTCCAATCTAACATAGCGTTTTAATTAATCAGTAGTCTACATAAGTAATTCATGCCAAAACCATAGCCTACATCAATTATTATTAATTTTTCACCTGATACTTCGTTGTTTGTTTTCTATTTTTATGCCTCGCTGAGGCTAATTTAATAAACCTGTTCCTGGGATGGGCAGAATTGTTTTTTCTCGTTTTAGATCAACCAATGGAGATTATATTTTCGTAGAAGGAAGACATCCCAAATGAAAGGAAACATGTACCCTACAGTTGATGGATGGTCAAGTTACATGATGAACGAAAGGCTCTCTTTAGAAAGGATGTACAACAAGGTTACTGAAACAGCCAGGTCGATGGAGAATACCCGAAACAATCTGATGGTGAAATGGTTTACTGAATTGATAAGATGATGAGCGACAGTTTTCAACTAATATTTCGTTGTTTGTTTTCCAATGTTATGCCTCTCTGAGGCTAATTTACTAAACCTGTTCCTGGAAAGGACAGAATTATGTTTTTTCTCGTTTTAGATCAACCAATGGAGATTATATTTTGGTAGAAGGAAGACATCTCAATGAAAGGAAACATGTACTCTACAGTTCATGGATGGTCAAGTTACATGATTAACGAAAGGCTCTGTTTAGGAAGGATGTACAACAAGGTTACTGAAACAGGCAGGTCGATGGAGAAAAACCCGAAACAAACTGATTGAGGAATGGTTTACCAAATTGACAAGATGATGAACGACATGTTCGCCGAAACGATAGCCAGACCAATTGTTTAACAGTGATGGGCTGATGAAAGAAAGAGGCAGTTTAGATGGGATAAGTTAGACAACTGACAGATGACAACTCACACAATAGATGAAAAAAAAGACCCAGATGATGCGAGAAAGTATACAGAGCCGACAGTAGAAAGATTACAAGTTCATGGAAGAAATGGCAGCCTAAAGGCATATATTTTATTCTTTGAGGAGAACGTAGACTTTATTCAACTTATAATGTTAGGACGATATTATAAAATGATCTATTAGCATGGATAAAATGTGAGCAATACATATAAAAGTAAAGTTAATGTGACCCATGAAAACCGCTAAAACAGAACATAAAATAAATTGTTAATTTTTAAATCACTTTTGCCATTTTAAATTGAGCTTGATTTCTTAGGCCAAAATTGAACTACTTTCTATCGTCTGCTCAACCATAGAAGGTAGTTCAGATCAGTAACTAAAGGCCTGACCAACCTTTGGAAACTGATCAAAATTATTTTCTGAAAATTTATTTACTTTTTAATCAAGTGCTTTCCAATCTAACATAGCGTTTTAATTAATCAGTAGTCTACATAAGTAATTCATGCCAAAACCATAGCCTACAACAATTATTATTAATTTTTCAACTGATACTTCGTTGTTTGTTTTCCAATTTTATGCCTCTCTGAGGCTAATTTACTAAACCTGTTCCTGGAAAGGACAGAATTATGTTTTTTTCGTTTTAGATCAACCAATGGAGATTATATTTTCGTAGAAGGAAGACATTCCAATGAAAGGACCAGCCCCGATAGCTCAGTTGG
Source organism: Lepidochitona cinerea (assembly GCA_963971465.1). Classification (NCBI taxonomy): domain Eukaryota; kingdom Metazoa; phylum Mollusca; class Polyplacophora; order Chitonida; family Tonicellidae; genus Lepidochitona; species Lepidochitona cinerea. The sequence continues at coordinate 1,904,250 of OZ020563.1, read as the reverse complement.
TAGAGCGTCCGCTTCAGTCCTGGGAGATCCGGGTTCAAGTCCGGGTCGAGTCAGACCAAAGACTTTAACAGTGGTAGCTGTTAATGTTTCGCTTGGCGCTCAGCAATAGGAGTTAGAGCAGCGACTGGTTGGCCCGGTGTCAGTATACTGTGACTGGGTGAGGGGGCTTGCTGGTTGTCTTCGGCAAGTCGTCTCGGTGAGACAGCACCTAAAAGAGCGGTGGAAATCCGCCCTGTCACAAGGAGACAACGTCTTCATATAACCGAAATACTGTTGAGCAGGACGTAAAACCCCAATCACTCACTCACTCCAATGAAAGGAAACATGTACCCTACAGTTGATGGATGGTCAAGTTACATGATGAACGAAAGGCTGTCTTTAGGAAGGATGTACAATGTTACTGAAACAGCCAGGTCGATGGAGAATAACCAAAACAATCTGATGGTGGAATGGTTTACCGAATTGATAAGATGATGAGCGACAGTTTTCAACTAATATTTCGTTGTTTGTTTTGCAATTTTATGCCTCTCTCAGGCTAATTTACTAAACCTGTTCCTGGAAAGGACAGAATTATGTTTTTTCTCGTTTTAGGTCAACCAATGGAGATTATATTTTGGTAGAAGGAAGACATCCCAATGAAAGAAACATGTACTCTACAGTTGATGGATGGTCAAGTTACTCGATGAACGAAAGGCTCTCTTTAGGAAGGATGTACAGCAAGGTTACTGAAACAGGCAGGTCGATGGAGAATACCCGAAACAAACTGATTGAGGAATGGTTTACCAAATTGACAAGATGATGAACGACATGTTCGCCGAAACGATCGCCAGACCAATTGTTTAACAGTGATGGGCTGATGAAAGAAAGAGGCAGTTTAGATGGGATAAGTTAGACAACTGACAGATGACAACTCACACAATAGACGAAAAAAAAGACCCAGATGATGCGAGAAAGTATACAGAGCCGACAGTAGAAAGATTACAAGTTCATGGAAGAAATGGCAGCCTAAAGGCATATATTTTATTCTTTGAGGAGAACGTAGACTTTATTCAACTTATAATGTTAGGACGATATTATAAAATGATCTATTAGCATGGATAAAATGTGAGCAATACATATAAAAGTAAAGTTAATGTGACCCATGAAAACCTCTAAAACAGAACATAAAATAAATTGTTAATTTTTAAATAACTTTTGCCATTTTAAATTGAGCTTGATTTCTTAGGCCAAAATTGAACTACTTTCTATCATCTGCTCAACCATAGATGGTAGTTCAGATCAGTAACTAAAGGCCTGACTAACCTTTGGAAACTGATCAAAATTATTTTCTGAAAATTTATTTACTTTTTAATCAAGTGCTTTTCAATCTAACATAGCGTTTTAATTAATCAGTAGTCTACATAAGTAATTCATGCCAAAACCATAGCCTACATCAATTATTATTAAGTTTTCAACTGATACTTCGTTGTTTGTTTTCTATTTTTATGCCTCTCCGAGGCTAATTTACTAAACCTGTTCCTGGAAAGGACAGAATTATGTTTTTTCTCGTTTTAGATCAACCAATGGAGATTATATTTTCGTAGAAGGAAGACATTCCAATGAAAGGACCAGCCCCGATAGCTCAGTCGGTAGAGCGTCCGCTTCAGGCCTGGGAGATCCGGGTTCAAGCCCGGGTCGAGTCAGACCAAAGACTTTAACAGTGGTAGCTGTTAATGCTTCGCTTGGCGCTCAGCAATAGGAGTTAGAGCAGCGACTGGTTGGCCCGGTGTCAGTATACTGTGACTGGGTGAGGGGGCTTGCTGGTTGTCTTCGGCAAGTCGTCTCGGTGAGACAGCACCTAAAAGAGCGGTGGAAATCCGCCCTGTCACAAGGAGACAACGTCTTCATATAACCGAAATACTGTTGAGCAGGACGTAAAACCCCAATCACTCACTCACTCCAATGAAAGGAAACATGTACCCTACAGTTGATGGGTGGTCAAGTTACATGATGAACGAAAGGCTGTCTTTAGGAAGGATGTACAATGTTACTGAAACAGCCAGGTCGATGGAGAATACCCAAAACAATCTGATGGTGGAATGGTTTACCGAATTGATAAGATGATGAGCGACAGTTTTCAACTAATATTTCGTTGTTTGTTTTCCAATTTTATGCCTCTCTGAGGCTAATTTACTAAACCTGTTCCTGGAAAGGACAGAATTATGTTTTTTCTCGTTTTAGGTCAACCAATGGAGATTGTATTTTCGTAGAAGGAAGACATCCCAATGAAAGAAACATGTACTCTACAGTTGATGGATGGTCAAGTTACTCGATGAACGAAAGGCTCTCTTTAGGAAGGATGTACAGCAAGGTTACTGAAACAGGCAGGTCGATGGAGAATACCCGAAACAAACTGATTGAGGAATGGTTTACCAAATTGACAAGATGATGAACGACATGTTCGCCGAAACGATCGCCAGACCAATTGTTTAACAGTGATGGGCTGATGAAAGAAAGAGGCAGTTTAGATGGGATAAGTTAGACAACTGACAGATGACAACTCACACAATAGACGAAAAAAAAGATCCAGATGATGCGAGCAAGTATACAGCCGACAGTACAAAGATTACAAGTTCATGGAAGAAATGGCAGCCTAAAGGCATATATTTTATTCTTTGAGGAGAACGTAGACTTTATTCAACTTATAATGTTAGGACGATATTATAAAATGATCTATTAGCATGGATAAAATGTGAGCAATACATATAAAAGTAAAGTTAATGTGACCCATGAAAACCTCTAAAACAGAACATAAAATAAATTGTTAATTTTTAAATAACTTTTGCCATTTTAAATTGAGCTTGATTCCTTAGGCCAAAATTGAACTACTTTCTATCGTCTGCTCAACCATAGATGGTAGTTCAGATCAGTAACTAAAGGCCTGACTAACCTTTGGAAACTGATCAAAATTATTTTCTGAAAATTTATTTACTTTTTAATCAAGTGCTTTTCAATCTAACATAGCGTTTTAATTAATCAGTAGTCTACATAAGTAATTCATGCCAAAACCATAGCCTACATCAATTATTATTAAGTTTTCAACTGATACTTCGTTGTTTGTTTTCTATTTTTATGCCTCTCCGAGGCTAATTTACTAAACCTGTTCCTGGAAAGGACAGAATTATGTTTTTTTCGTTTTAGATCAACCAATGGAGATTATATTTTCGTAGAAGGAAGACATTCCAATGAAAGGACCAGCCCCGATAGCTCAGTCGGTAGAGCGTCCGCTTCAGTCCTGGGAGATCCGGGTTCAAGTCCGGGTCGAGTCAGACCAAAGACTTTAACAGTGGTAGCTGTTAATGTTTCGCTTGGCGCTCAGCAATAGGAGTTAGAGCAGCGACTGGTTGGCCCGGTGTCAGTATACTGTGACTGGGTGAGGGGGCTTGCTGGTTGTCTTCGGCAAGTCGTCTCGGTGAGACAGCACCTAAAAGAGCGGTGGAAATCCGCCCTGTCACAAGGAGACAACGTCTTCATATAACCGAAATACTGTTGAGCAGGACGTAAAACCCCAATCACTCACTCACTCCAATGAAAGGAAACATGTACCCTACAGTTGATGGATGGTCAAGTTACATGATGAACGAAAGGCTGTCTTTAGGAAGGATGTACAATGTTACTGAAACAGCCAGGTCGATGGAGAATAACCAAAACAATCTGATGGTGGAATGGTTTACCGAATTGATAAGATGATGAGCGACAGTTTTCAACTAATATTTCGTTGTTTGTTTTGCAATTTTATGCCTCTCTCAGGCTAATTTACTAAACCTGTTCCTGGAAAGGACAGAATTATGTTTTTTCTCGTTTTAGGTCAACCAATGGAGATTATATTTTGGTAGAAGGAAGACATCCCAATGAAAGAAACATGTACTCTACAGTTGATGGATGGTCAAGTTACTCGATGAACGAAAGGCTCTCTTTAGGAAGGATGTACAGCAAGGTTACTGAAACAGGCAGGTCGATGGAGAATACCCGAAACAAACTGATTGAGGAATGGTTTACCAAATTGACAAGATGATGAACGACATGTTCGCCGAAACGATCGCCAGACCAATTGTTTAACAGTGATGGGCTGATGAAAGAAAGAGGCAGTTTAGATGGGATAAGTTAGACAACTGACAGATGACAACTCACACAATAGACGAAAAAAAAGACCCAGATGATGCGAGAAAGTATACAGAGCCGACAGTAGAAAGATTACAAGTTCATGGAAGAAATGGCAGCCTAAAGGCATATATTTTATTCTTTGAGGAGAACGTAGACTTTATTCAACTTATAATGTTAGGACGATATTATAAAATGATCTATTAGCATGGATAAAATGTGAGCAATACATATAAAAGTAAAGTTAATGTGACCCATGAAAACCGCTAAAACAGAACATAAAATAAATTGTTAATTTTTAAATCACTTTTGCCATTTTAAATTGAGCTTGATTTCTTAGGCCAAAATTGAACTACTTTCTATCGTCTGCTCAACCATAGAAGGTAGTTCTGATCAGTAACTAAAGGCCTGACCAACCTTTGGAAACTGATCAAAATTATTTTCTGAAAATTTATTTACTTTTTAATCAAGTGCTTTCCAATCTAACATAGCGTTTTAATTAATCAGTAGTCTACATAAGTAATTCATGCCAAAACCATAGCCTACATCAATTATTATTAAGTTTTCAACTGATACTTCGTTGTTTGTTTTCTATTTTTATGCCTCGCTGAGGCTAATTTAATAAACCTGTTCCTGGGATGGGCAGAATTGTTTTTTCTCGTTTTAGATCAACCAATGGAGATTATATTTTCGTAGAAGGAAGACATCCCAAATGAAAGGAAACATGTACCCTACAGTTGATGCATGGTCAAGTTACATGATGAACGAAAGGCTCTCTTTAGGAAGGATGTACAACAAGGTTACTGAAACAGCCAGGTCGATGGAGAATACCCGAAACAATCTGATGGTGGAATGGTTTACTGAATTGATAAGATGATGAGCGACAGTTTTCAACTAATATTTCGTTGTTTGTTTTCCAATTTTATGCCTCTCTGAGGCTAATTTACTAAACCTGTTCCTGAAAAGGACAGAATTATGTTTTTTCTCGTTTTAGATCAACCAATGGAGATTATATTTTGGTAGAAGGAAGACATCTCAATGAAAGGAAACATGTACTCTACAGTTCATGGATGGTCAAGTTACATGATTAACGAAAGGCTCTGTTTAGGAAGGATGTACAACAAGGTTACTGAAACAGGCAGGTCGATGGAGAATACCCGAAACAAACTGATTGAGGAATGGTTTACCAAATTGACAAGATGATGAACGACATGTTCGCCGAAACGATCGCCAGACCAATTGTTTAACAGTGATGGGCTGATGAAAGAAAGAGGCAGTTTAGATGGGATAAGTTAGACAACTGACAGATGACAACTCACACAATAGACGAAAAAAAAGACCCAGATGATGCGAGAAAGTATACAGAGCCGACAGTAGAAAGATTACAAGTTCATGGAAGAAATGGCAGCCTAAAGGCATATATTTTATTCTTTGAGGAGAACGTAGACTTTATTCAACTTATAATGTTAGGACGATATTATAAAATGATCTATTAGCATGGATAAAATGTGAGCAATACATATAAAAGTAAAGTTAATGTGACCCATGAAAACCTCTAAAACAGAACATAAAATAAATTGTTAATTTTTAAATAACTTTTGCCATTTTAAATTGAGCTTGATTTCTTAGGCCAAAATTGAACTACTTTCTATCATCTGCTCAACCATAGATGGTAGTTCAGATCAGTAACTAAAGGCCTGACTAACCTTTGGAAACTGATCAAAATTATTTTCTGAAAATTTATTTACTTTTTAATCAAGTGCTTTTCAATCTAACATAGCGTTTTAATTAATCAGTAGTCTACATAAGTAATTCATGCCAAAACCATAGCCTACATCAATTATTATTAAGTTTTCAACTGATACTTCGTTGTTTGTTTTCTATTTTTATGCCTCTCCGAGGCTAATTTACTAAACCTGTTCCTGGAAAGGACAGAATTATGTTTTTTCTCGTTTTAGATCAACCAATGGAGATTATATTTTCGTAGAAGGAAGACATTCCAATGAAAGGACCAGCCCCGACAGCTCAGTCGGTAGAGCGTCCGCTTCAGGCCTGGGAGATCCGGCTTCAAGCCCGGGTCGAGTCAGACCAAAGACTTTAACAGTGGTAGCTGTTACTGCTTCGCTTGGCGCTCAGCAATAGGAGTTAGAGCAGCGACTGCTTGGCCCGGTGTCAGTATACTGTGACTGGGTGAGGGGGCTTGCTGGTTGTCTTCGGCAAGTCGTCTCGGTGAGACAGCACCTAAAAGAGCGGTGGAAATCCGCCCTGTCACAAGGAGACAACGTCTTCATATAACCGAAATACTGTTGAGCAGGACGTAAAACCCCAATCACTCACTCACTCCAATGAAAGGAAACATGTACCCTACAGTTGATGGATGGTCAAGTTACATGATGAACGAAAGGCTGTCTTTAGGAAGGATGTACAATGTTACTGAAACAGCCAGGTCGATGGAGAATACCCAAAACAATCTGATGGTGGAATGGTTTACCGAATTGATAAGATGATGAGCGACAGTTTTCAACTAATATTTCGTTGTTTGTTTTGCAATTTTATGCCTCTCTGAGGCTAATTTACTAAACCTGTTCCTGGAAAGGACAGAATTATGTTTTTTCTCGTTTTAGGTCAACCAATGGAGATTATATTTTGGTAGAACGAAGACATCCCAATGAAAGAAACATGTACTCTACAGTTGATGGATGGTCAAGTTACTCGATGAACGAAAGGCTCTCTTTAGGAAGGATGTACAGCAAGGTTACTGAAACAGGCAGGTCGATGGAGAATACCCGAAACAAACTGATTGAGGAATGGTTTACCAAATTGACAAGACGATGAACGACATGTTCGCCGAAACGATCGCCAGACCAATTGTTTAACAGTGATGGGCTGATGAAAGAAAGAGGCAGTTTAGATGGGATAAGTTAGACAACTGACAGATGACAACTCACACAATAGACGAAAAAAAAGACCCAGATGATGCGAGAAAGTATACAGAGCCGACAGTAGAAAGATTACAAGTTCATGGAAGAAATGGCAGCCTAAAGGCATATATTTTATTCTTTGAGGAGAACGTAGACTTTATTCAACTTATAATGTTAGGACGATATTATAAAATGATCTATTAGCATGGATAACATGTGAGCAATACATATAAAAGTAAAGTTAATGTGACCCATGAAAACCGCTAAAACAGAACATAAAATAAATTGTTAATTTTTAAATCACTTTTGCCATTTTAAATTGAGCTTGATTTCTTAGGCCAAAATTGAACTACTTTCTATCGTCTGCTCAACCATAGAAGGTAGTTCAGATCAGTAACTAAAGGCCTGACCAACCTTTGGAAACTGATCAAAATTATTTTCTGAAAATTTATTTACTTTTTAATCAAGTGCTTTCCAATCTAACATAGCGTTTTAATTAATCAGTAGTCTACATAAGTAATTCATGCCAAAACCATAGCCTACATCAATTATTATTAAGTTTTCAACTGATACTTCGTTGTTTGTTTTCTATTTTTATGCCTCGCTGAGGCTAATTTAATAAACCTGTTCCTGGGATGGGCAGAATTGTTTTTTCTCGTTTTAGATCAACCAATGGAGATTATATTTTCTTAGAAGGAAGACATCCCAAATGAAAGGAAACATGTACCCTACAGTTGATGGATGGTCAAGTTACATGATGAACGAAAGGCTCTCTTTAGGAAGGATGTACAACAAGGTTACTGAAACAGCCAGGTCGATGGAGAATACCCGAAACAATCTGATGGTGGAATGGTTTACTGAATTGATAAGATGATGAGCGACAGTTTTCAACTAATATTTCGTTGTTTGTTTTCCAATTTTATGCCTCTCTGAGGCTAATTTACTAAACCTGTTCCTGGAAAGGACAGAATTATGTTTTTTCTCGTTTTAGATCAACCAATGGAGATTATATTTTGGTAGAAGGAAGACATCTCAATGAAAGGAAACATGTACTCTACAGTTCATGGATGGTCAAGTTACATGATTAACGAAAGGCTCTGTTTAGGAAGGATGTACAACAAGGTTACTGAAACAGGCAGGTCGATGGAGAATACCCGAAACAAACTGATTGAGGAATGGTTTACCAAATTGACAAGATGATGAACGACATGTTCGCCGAAACGATCGCCAGACCAATTGTTTAACAGTGATGGGCTGATGAAAGAAAGAGGCAGTTTAGATGGGATAAGTTAGACAGCTGACAGATGACAACTCACACAATAGACGAAAAAAAAAGACCCAGATGATGCGAGAAAGTATACAGAGCCGACAGTAGAAAGATTACAAGTTCATGGAAGAAATGGCAGTCTAAAGGCATATATTTTATTCTTTGAGGAGAACGTAGACTTTATTCAACTTATAAGGTTAGGACGATATTATAAAATGATCTATTAGCATGGATAAAATGTGAGCAATACATATAAAAGTAAAGTTAATGTGACCCATGAACACCCCTAAAACAGAACATAAAATAAATTGTTAATTTTTAAATAACTTTTGCCATTTTAAATTGAGCTTGATTTCTTAGGCCAAAATTGAACTACTTTCTATCGTCTGCTCAACCATAGATGGTAGTTCAGATCAGTAACTAAAGGCCTGACTAACCTTTGGAAACTGATCAAAATTATTTTCTGAAAATTTATTTACTTTTTAATCAAGTGCTTTTCAATCTAACATAGCATTTTAATTAATCAGTAGTCTACATAAGTAATTCATGCCAAAACCATAGCCTACATAAATTATTATTAAGTTTTCAACTGATACTTCGTTGTTTGTTTTCTATTTTTATGCCTCTCCGAGGCTAATTTACTAAACCTGTTCCTGGAAAGGACAGAATTATGTTTTTTCTCGTTTTAGATCAACCAATGGAGATTATATTTTCGTAGAAGGAAGACATTCCAATGAAAGGACCAGCCCCGATAGCTCAGTCGGTAGAGCGTCCGCTTCAGGCCTGGGAGATCCGGGTTCAAGCCCGGGTCGAGTCAGACCAAAGACTTTAACAGTGGTAGCTGTTAATGCTTCGCTTGGCGCTCAGCAATAGGAGTTAGAGCAGCGACTGGTTGGCCCGGTGTCAGTATACTGTGACTGGGTGAGGGGGCTTGCTGGTTGTCTTCGGCAAGTCGTCTCGGTGAGACAGCACCTAAAAGAGCGGTGGAAATCCGCCCTGTCACAAGGAGACAACGTCTTCATATAACCGAAATACTGTTGAGCAGGACGTAAAACCCCAATCACTCACTCACTCCAATGAAAGGAAACATGTACCCTACAGTTGATGGATGGTCAAGTTACATGATGAACGAAAGGCTGTCTTTAGGAAGGATGTACAATGTTACTGAAACAGCCAGGTCGATGGAGAATACCCAAAACAATCTGATGGTGGAATGGTTTACCGAATTGATAAGATGATGAGCGACAGTTTTCAACTAATATTTCGTTGTTTGTTTTGCAATTTTATGCCTCTCTGAAGGCTAATTTACTAAACCTGTTCCTGGAAAGGACAGAATTATGTTTTTTCTCGTTTTAGGTCAACCAATGGAGATTATATTTTGGTAGAAGGAAGACATCCCAATGAAAGAAACATGTACTCTACAGTTGATGGATGGTCAAGTTACTCGATGAACAAAAGGCTCTCTTTAGGAAGGATGTACAGCAAGGTTACTGAAACAGGCAGGTCGATGGAGAATACCCGAAACAAACTGATTGAGGAATGGTTTACCAAATTGACAAGATGATGAACGACATGTTCGCCGAAACGATCGCCAGACCAATTGTTTAACAGTGATGGGCTGATGAAAGAAAGAGGCAGTTTAGATGGGATAAGTTAGACAACTGACAGATGACAACTCACACAATAGACGAAAAAAAAGACCCAGATGATGCGAGAAAGTATACAGAGCCGACAGTACAAAGATTACAAGTTCATGGAAGAAATGGCAGCCTAAAGGCATATATTTTATTCTTTGAGGAGAACGTAGACTTTATTCAACTTATAATGTTAGGACGATATTATAAAATGATCTATTAGCATGGATAAAATGTGAGCAATACATATAAAAGTAAAGTTAATGTGACCCATGAAAACCTCTAAAACAGAACATAAAATAAATTGTTAATTTTTAAATAACTTTTGCCATTTTAAATTGAGCTTGATTTCTTAGGCCAAAATTGAACTACTTTCTATCGTCTGCTCAACCATAGATGGTAGTTCAGATCAGTAACTAAAGGCCTGACTAACCTGTGGAAACTGATCAAAATTATTTTCTGAAAATTTATTTACTTTTTAATCAAGTGCTTTTCAATCTAACATAGCGTTTTAATTAATCAGTAGTCTACATAAGTAATTCATGCCAAAACCATAGCCTACATCAATTATTATTAAGTTTTCAACTGATTCTTCGTTGTTTGTTTTCTATTTTTATGCCTCGCTGAGGCTAATTTAATAAACCTGTTCCTGGGATGGGCAGAATTGTTTTTTCTCGTTTTAGATCAACCAATGGAGATTATATTTTCGTAGAAGGAAGACATCCGATGGGCTGATGAAAGAAAGAGGCAGTTTATATGGGATAAGTTAGACAGCTGACAGATGACAACTCACACAATAGACGAAAAAAAAAGACCCAGATGATGCGAGAAAGTATACAGAGCCGACAGTAGAAAGATTACAAGTTCATGGAAGAAATGGCAGTCTAAAGGCATATATTTTATTCTTTGAGGAGAACGTAGACTTTATTCAACTTATAAGGTTAGGACGATATTATAAAATGATCTATTAGCATGGATAAAATGTGAGCAATACATATAAAAGTAAAGTTAATGTGACCCATGAACACCCCTAAAACAGAACATAAAATAAATTGTTAATTTTTAAATAACTTTTGCCATTTTAAATTGAGCTTGATTTCTTAGGCCAAAATTGAACTACTTTCTATCGTCTGCTCAACCATAGATGGTAGTTCAGATCAGTAACTAAAGGCCTGACTAACCTTTGGAAACTGATCAAAATTATTTTCTGAAAATTTATTTACTTTTTAATCAAGTGCTTTTCAATCTAACATAGCATTTTAATTAATCAGTAGTCTACATAAGTAATTCATGCCAAAACCATAGCCTACATAAATTATTATTAAGTTTTCAACTGATACTTCGTTGTTTGTTTTCTATTTTTATGCCTCTCCGAGGCTAATTTACTAAACCTGTTCCTGGAAAGGACAGAATTATGTTTTTTCTCGTTTTAGATCAACCAATGGAGATTATATTTTCGTAGAAGGAAGACATTCCAATGAAAGGACCAGCCCCGATAGCTCAGTCGGTAGAGCGTCCGCTTCAGGCCTGGGAGATCCGGGTTCAAGCCCGGGTCGAGTCAGACCAAAGACTTTAACAGTGGTAGCTGTTAATGCTTCGCTTGGCGCTCAGCAATAGGAGTTAGAGCAGCGACTGGTTGGCCCGGTGTCAGTATACTGTGACTGGGTGAGGGGGCTTGCTGGTTGTCTTCGGCAAGTCGTCTCGGTGAGACAGCACCTAAAACAGCGGTGGAAATCCGCCCTGTCACAAGGAGACAACGTCTTCATATAACCGAAATACTGTTGAGCAGGACGTAAAACCCCAATCACTCACTCACTCCAATGAAAGGAAACATGTACCCTACAGTTGATGGATGGTCAAGTTACATGATGAACGAAAGGCTGTCTTTAGGAAGGATGTACAATGTTACTGAAACAGCCAGGTCGATGGAGAATACCCAAAACAATCTGATGGTGGAATGGTTTACCGAATTGATAAGATGATGAGCGACAGTTTTCAACTAATATTTCGTTGTTTGTTTTGCAATTTTATGCCTCTCTGAAGGCTAATTTACTAAACCTGTTCCTGGAAAGGACAGAATTATGTTTTTTCTCGTTTTAGGTCAACCAATGGAGATTATATTTTGGTAGAAGGAAGACATCCCAATGAAAGAAACATGTACTCTACAGTTGATGGATGGTCAAGTTACTCGATGAACAAAAGGCTCTCTTTAGGAAGGATGTACAGCAAGGTTACTGAAACAGGCAGGTCGATGGAGAATACCCGAAACAAACTGATTGAGGAATGGTTTACCAAATTGACAAGATGATGAACGACATGTTCGCCGAAACGATCGCCAGACCAATTGTTTAACAGTGATGGGCTGATGAAAGAAAGAGGCAGTTTAGATGGGATAAGTTAGACAACTGACAGATGACAACTCACACAATAGACGAAAAAAAAGACCCAGATGATGCGAGAAAGTATACAGAGCCGACAGTACAAAGATTACAAGTTCATGGAAGAAATGGCAGCCTAAAGGCATATATTTTATTCTTTGAGGAGAACGTAGACTTTATTCAACTTATAATGTTAGGACGATATTATAAAATGATCTATTAGCATGGATAAAATGTGAGCAATACATATAAAAGTAAAGTTAATGTGACCCATGAAAACCTCTAAAACAGAACATAAAATAAATTGTTAATTTTTAAATAACTTTTGCCATTTTAAATTGAGCTTGATTTCTTAGGCCAAAATTGAACTACTTTCTATCGTCTGCTCAACCATAGATGGTAGTTCAGATCAGTAACTAAAGGCCTGACTAACCTGTGGAAACTGATCAAAATTATTTTCTGAAAATTTATTTACTTTTTAATCAAGTGCTTTTCAATCTAACATAGCGTTTTAATTAATCAGTAGTCTACATAAGTAATTCATGCCAAAACCATAGCCTACATCAATTATTATTAAGTTTTCAACTGATTCTTCGTTGTTTGTTTTCTATTTTTATGCCTCGCTGAGGCTAATTTAATAAACCTGTTCCTGGGATGGGCAGAATTGTTTTTTCTCGTTTTAGATCAACCAATGGAGATTATATTTTCGTAGAAGGAAGACATCCCAAATGAAAGGAAACATGTACCCTACAGTTGATGGATGGTCAAGTTACATGATGAACGAAAGGCTCTCTTTAGGAAGGATGTACAACAAGGTTACTGAAACAGCCAGGTCGATGGAGAATACCCGAAACAATCTGATGGTGGAATGGTTTACTGAATTGATAAGATGATGAGCGACAGTTTTCAACTAATATTTCGTTGTTTGTTTTCCAATTTTATGCCTCTCTGAGGCTAATTTACTAAACCTGTTCCTGGAAAGGACAGAATTATGTTTTTTCTCGTTTTAGATCAACCAATGGAGATTATATTTTCGTAGAAGGAAGACATCCCAAATGAAAGGAAACATGTACCCTACAGTTGATGGATGGTCAAGTTACATGATGAACGAAAGGCTCTCTTTAGGAAGGATGTACAACAAGGTTACTGAAACAGGCAGGTCGATGGAGAATACCCGAAACAAACTGATTGAGGAATGGTTTACCAAATTGACAAGATGATGAACGACATGTTCGCCGAAACGATCGCCAGACCAATTGTTTAACAGTGATGGGCTGATGAAAGAAAGAGGCAGTTTAGATGGGATAAGTTAGACAGCTGACAGATGACAACTCACACAATAGACGAAAAAAAAAGACCCAGATGATGCGAGAAAGTATACAGAGCCGACAGTAGAAAGATTACAAGTTCATGGAAGAAATGGCAGTCTAAAGGCATATATTTTATTCTTTGAGGAGAACGTAGACTTTATTCAACTTATAAGGTTAGGACGATATTATAAAATGATCTATTAGCATGGATAAAATGTGAGCAATACATATAAAAGTAAAGTTAATGTGACCCATGAACACCTCTAAAACAGAACATAAAATAAATTGTTAATTTTTAAATAACTTTTGCCATTTTAAATTGAGCTTGATTTCTTAGGCCAAAATTGAACTACTTTCTATCGTCTGCTCAACCATAGATGGTAGTTCAGATCAGTAACTAAAGGCCTGACTAACCTTTGGAAACTGATCAAAATTATTTTCTGAAAATTTATTTACTTTTTAATCAAGTGCTTTTCAATCTAACATAGCATTTTAATTAATCAGTAGTCTACATAAGTAATTCATGCCAAAACCATAGCCTACATAAATTATTATTAAGTTTTCAACTGATACTTCGTTGTTTGTTTTCTATTTTTATGCCTCTCTGAGGCTAATTTACTAAACCTGTTCCTGGAAAGGACAGAATTATGTTTTTTCTCGTTTTAGATCAACCAATGGAGATTATATTTTCGTAGAAGGAAGACATTCCAATGAAAGGACCAGCCCCGATAGCTCAGTCGGTAGAGCGTCCGCTTCAGGCCTGGGAGATCCGGGTTCAAGCCCGGGTCGAGTCAGACCAAAGACTTTAACAGTGGTAGCTGTTAATGCTTCGCTTGGCGCTCAGCAATAGGAGTTAGAGCAGCGACTGGTTGGCCCGGTGTCAGTATACTGTGACTGGGTGAGGGGGCTTGCTGGTTGTCTTCGGCAAGTCGTCTCGGTGAGACAGCACCTAAAAGAGCGGTGGAAATCCGCCCTGTCACAAGGAGACAACGTCTTCATATAACCGAAATACTGTTGAGCAGGACGTAAAACCCCAATCACTCACTCACTCCAATGAAAGGAAACATGTACCCTACAGTTGATGGATGGTCAAGTTACATGATGAACGAAAGGCTGTCTTTAGGAAGGATGTACAATGTTACTGAAACAGCCAGGTCGATGGAGAATACCCAAAACAATCTGATGGTGGAATGGTTTACCGAATTGATAAGATGATGAGCGACAGTTTTCAACTAATATTTCGTTGTTTGTTTTGCAATTTTATGCCTCTCTGAGGCTAATTTACTAAACCTGTTCCTGGAAAGGACAGAATTATGTTTTTTCTCGTTTTAGGTCAACCAATGGAGATTATATTTTGGTAGAAGGAAGACATCCCAATGAAAGAAACATGTACTCTACAGTTGATGGATGGTCAAGTTACTCGATGAACGAGAGGCTCTCTTTAGGAAGGATGTACAGCAAGGTTACTGAAACAGGCAGGTCGATGGAGAATACCCGAAACAAACTGATTGAGGAATGGTTTACCAAATTGACAAGATGATGAACGACATGTTCGCCGAAACGATCGCCAGACCAATTGTTTAACAGTGATGGGCTGATGAAAGAAAGAGGCAGTTTAGATGGGATAAGTTAGACAGCTGACAGATGACAACTCACACAATAGACGAAAAAAAAGACCCAGATGATGCGAGAAAGTATACAGAGCCGACAGTAGAAAGATTACAAGTTCATGGAAGAAATGGCAGCCTAAAGGCATATATTTTATTTTTTGAGGAGAACGTAGACTTTATTCAACTTATAATGTTAGGATGATATTATAAAATGATCTATTAGCATGGATAAAATGTGAGCAATACATATAAAAGTAAAGTTAATGTGACCCATGAAAACCTCTAAAACAGAACATAAAATAAGTTGTTAATTTTTAAATCACTTTTGCCATTTTAAATTGAGCTTGATTTCTTAGGCCAACATTGAACTACTTTCTATCGTCTGCTCAACCATAGAAGGTAGTTCAGATCAGTAACTAAAGGCCTGACCAACCTTTGGAAACTGATCAAAATTATTTTCTGAAAATTTATTTACTTTTTAATCAAGTGCTTTCCAATCTAACAAAGCGTTTTTATTAATCAGTAGTCTACATAAGTAATTCATGCCAAAACCATAGCCTACATCAATTATTATTAAGTTTTCAACTGATATTTCGTTGTTTGTTTTCTATTTTTATGCCTCGCTGAGGCTAATTTAATAAACCTGTTCCTGGGATGGGCAGAATTGTTTTTTCTCGTTTTAGATCAACAAATGGAGATTATATTTTCGTTGAAGGAAGACATCCGAATGAAAGGAAAAATGTTATCTACAGTTGATGGATGGTCAAGTTACATGATGAACGAAAGGCTCTCTTTAGGAAGGATGTACAACAAGGTTACTGAAACAGCCAGGTCGATGGAGAATACCCGAAAAAATCTGATGGTGGAATGGTTTACCGAATTGATAAGATGATGAGCGACAGTTTTCAACTAATATTTCGTTGTTTGTTTTCCAATTTTATGCCTCTCTGAGGCTAATTTACTAAACCTGTTCCTGGAAAGGACAGAATTATGTTTTTTCTCGTTTTAGGTCAACCAATGGAGATTATATTTTGGTAGAAGGAAGACATCCCAATGAAAGAAACATGTACTCTACAGTTGATGGATGGTCAAGTTACTCGATGAACGAAAGGCTCTCTTTAGGAAGGATGTACAGCAAGGTTACTGAAACAGGCAGGTCGATGAAGAATACCCGAAACAAACTGATTGAGGAATGGTTTACCAAATTGACAAGATGATGAACGAAATGTTCGCCGAAACGATCGCCAGACCAATTGTTTAACAGTGATGGGCTGATGAAAGAAAGAGGCAGTTTAGATGGGATAAGTTAGACAGCTGACAGATGACAACTCACACAATAGACGAAAAAAAAGACCCAGATGATGCGAGAAAGTATACAGAGCCGACAGTAGAAAGATTACAAGTTCATGGAAGAAATGGCAGCCTAAAGGCATATATTTTATTCTTTGAGGAGAACGTAGACTTTATTCAACTTATAATGTTAGGACGATATTATAAAATGATCTATTAGCATGGATAACATGTGAGCAATACATATAAAAGTAAAGTTAATGTGACCCATGAAAACCGCTAAAACAGAACATAAAATAAATTGTTAATTTTTAAATCACTTTTGCCATTTTAAATTGAGCTTGATTTCTTAGGCCAAAATTGAACTACTTTCTATCGTCTGCTCAACCATAGAAGGTAGTTCAGATCAGTAACTAAAGGCCTGACCAACCTTTGGAAACTGATCAAAATTATTTTCTGAAAATTTATTTACTTTTTAATCAAGTGCTTTCCAATCTAACATAGCGTTTTAAATAATCAGTAGTCTTCATAAGTAATTCATGCCAAAACCATAGCCTACATCAATTATTATTAAGTTTTCAACTGATACTTCGTTGTTTGTTTTCTATTTTTATGCCTCTCCGAGGCTAATTTAACAAACCTGTTCCTGGGATGGGCAGAATTGTTTTTTCTCGTTTTAGATCAACCAATGGAGATTATATTTTCGTAGAAGGAAGACATCCCAATGAAAGGAAACATGTACCCTACAGTTGATGGATGGTCAAGTTACATGATGAACGGAAGGCTCTCTTTAGGAAGGATGTACAACAAGGTTACTGAAACAGCCAGGTCGATGGAGAATACCCGAAACAATCTGATGGTGGAATGGTTTACTGAATTGATAAGATGATGAGCGACAGTTTTCAACTAATATTTCGTTGTTTGTTTTCCAATTTTATGCCTCTCTGAGGCTAATTTACTAAACCTGTTCCTGGAAAGGACAGAATTATGTTTTTTCTCGTTTTAGATCAACCAATGGAGATTATATTTTGGTAGAAGGAAGACATCTCAATGAAAGGAAACATGTACTCTACAGTTCATGGATGGTCAAGTTACATGATTAACGAAAGGCTCTGTTTAGGAAGGATGTACAACAAGGTTACTGAAACAGGCAGGTCGATGGAGAATACCCGAAACAAACTGATTGAGGAATGGTTTACCAAATTGACAAGATGATGAACGACATGTTCGCCGAAACGATCGCCAGACCAATTGTTTAACAGTGATGGGCTGATGAAAGAAAGAGGCAGTTTAGATGGGATAAGTTAGACAGCTGACAGATGACAACTCACACAATAGACGAAAAAAAAGACCCAGATGATGCGAGAAAGTATACAGAGCCGACAGTAGAAAGATTACAAGTTCATGGAAGAAATGGCAGCCTAAAGGCATATATTTTATTCTTTGAGGAGAACGTAGATTTTATTCAACTTATAATGTTAAGACGATATTATAAAATGACTTATTAGCATGGATAAAATGTGAGCAATACATATAAAAGTAAAGTTAATGTGACCCATGAAAACCTCTAAAACAGAACATAAAATAAATTGTTAATTTTTAAATAACTTTTGCCATTTTAAATTGAGCTTGATTTCTTAGGCCAAAATTGAACTACTTTCTATCGTCTGCTCGACCATAGATGGTAGTTCAGATCAGTAACTAAAGGCCTGACTAACCTTTGGAAACTGATCAAAATTATTTTCTGAAAATTTATTTACTTTTTAATCAAGTGCTTTTCAATCTAACATAGCGCTTTAATTAGTCAGTAGTCTACATAAGTAATTCATGCCAAAACCATAGCCTACATCAATTATTATTAAGTTTTCAACTGATACTTCGTTGTTTGTTTTCTATTTTTATGCCTCTCTGAGGCTAATTTACTAAACCTGTTCCTGGAAAGGACAGAATTATGTTTTTTCTCGTTTTAGATCAACCAATGGAGATTATATTTTCGCTGAAGGAAGGCATCCGAATGAAAGGAAAAATGTACTCTACAGTTGATGGATGGTCAAGTTACATGATGAACGAAAGGCTCTCTTTAGGAAGGATGTACACCAAGGTTACTGAAACAGCCAGGTCGATGGAGAATACCCGAAAAAATCTGATGGTGGAATGGTTTACCGGATTGATAAGATGATGAGCGACAGTTTTCAACTAATATTTCGTTGTTTGTTTTGCAATTTTATGCCTCTCTGAGGCTAATTTACTAAACCTGTTCCTGGAAAGGACAGAATTATGTTTTTTCTCGTTTTAGATCAACCAATGGAGATTATATTTTCGTTGAAGGAAGACATCCGATGGGCTGATGAAAGAAAGAGGCAGTTTATATGGGATAAGTTAGACAGCTGACAGATGACAACTCACACAATAGACGAAAAAAAAAGACCCAGATGATGCGAGAAAGTATACAGAGCCGACAGTAGAAAGATTACAAGTTCATGGAAGAAATGGCAGCCTAAAGGCATATATTTTATTCTTTGAGGAGAACGTAGACTTTATTCAACTTATAATGTTAGGACGATATTATAAAATGATCTATTAGCATGGATAAAATGTGAGCAATACATATAAAAGTAAAGTTAATGTGACCCATGAAAACCTCTAAAACAGAACATAAAATAAGTTGTTAATTTTTAAATCACTTTTGCCATTTTAAATTGAGCTTGATTTCTTAGGCCAAAATTGAACTACTTTCTATCGTCTGCTCGACCATAGATGGTAGTTCAGATCAGTAACTAAAGGCCTGACTAACCTTTGGAAACTGATCAAAATTATTTTCTGAAAATTTATTTACTTTTTAATCAAGTGCTTTTCAATCTAACATAGCGTTTTAATTAATCAGTAGTCTACATAAGTAATTCATGCCAAAACCATAGCCTACATCAATTATTATTAAGTTTTCAACTGATACTTCGTTGTTTGTTTTCTATTTTTATGCCTCTCTGATGCTAATTTACTAAACCTGTTCCTGGAAAGGACAGAATTATGTTTTTTCTCATTTTAGGTCAACCAATGGAGATTATATTTTCGTTGAAGGAAGACATCCGAATGAAAGGAAAAATGTACTCTACAGTTGATGGATGGTCAAGTTACATGATGAACGAAAGGCTCTCTTTAGGAAGGATGTACAACAAGGTTACTGAAACAGCCAGGTCGATGGAGAATACCCGAAAAAATCTGATGGTGGAATGGTTTACCGAATTGATAAGATGATGAGCGACAGTTTTCAACTAATATTTCGCTGTTTGTTTTGCAATTTTATACCTCTCTGAGGCTAATTTACTAAACCTGTTCCTGGAAAGGACAGAATTATGTTTTTTCTCGTTTTAGGTCAACCAATGGAGATTATATTTTGGTAGAAGGAAGACATCCCAATGAAAGAAACATGTACTCTACAGTTGATGGATGGTCAAGTTACTCGATGAACGAGAGGCTCTCTTTAGGAAGGATGTACAGCAAGGTTACTGAAACAGGCAGGTCGATGAAGAATACCCGAAACAAACTGATTGAGGAATGGTTTACCAAATTGACAAGATGATGAACGACATGTTCGCCGAAACGATCGCCAGACCAATTGTTTAACAGTGATGGGCTGATGAAAGAAAGAGGCAGTTTAGATGGGATAAGTTAGACAGCTGACAGATGACAACTCACACAATAGACGAAAAAAAAGACCCAGATGATGCGAGAAAGTATACAGAGCCGACAGTAGAAAGATTACAAGTTCATGGAAGAAATGGCAGCCTAAAGGCATATATTTTATTCTTTGAGGAGAACGTAGACTTTATTCAACTTATAATGTTAGGACGATATTATAAAATGATCTATTAGCATGGATAAAATGTGAGCAATACATATAAAAGTAAAGTTAATGTGACCCATGAAAACCTCTAAAACAGAACATAAAATAAATTGTTAATTTTTAAATAACTTTTGCCATTTTAAATTGAGCTTGATTTCTTAGGCCAAATTTGAACTACTTTCTATCGTCTGCTCGACCATAGATGGTAGTTCAGATCAGTAACTAAAGGCCTGACTAACCTTTGGAAACTGATCAAAATTATTTTCTGAAAATTTATTTACTTTTTAATCAAGTGCTTTTCAATCTAACATAGCGTTTTAATTAATCAGTAGTCTACATAAGTAATTCATGCCAAAACCATAGCCTACATCAATTATTATTAAGTTTTCAACTGATACTTCGTTGTTTGTTTTCTATTTTTATGCCTCTCTGATGCTAATTTACTAAACCTGTTCCTGGAAAGGACAGAATTATGTTTTTTCTCGTTTTAGGTCAACCAATGGAGATTATATTTTCGTTGAAGGAAGACATCCGAATGAAAGGAAAAATGTACTCTACAGTTGATGGATGGTCAAGTTACATGATGAACGAAAGGCTCTCTTTAGGAAGGATGTACAACAAGGTTACTGAAACAGCCAGGTCGATGGAGAATACCCGAAAAAATCTGATGGTGGAATGGTTTACCGAATTGATAAGATGATGAGCGACAGTTTTCAACTAATATTTCGCTGTTTGTTTTGCAATTTTATACCTCTCTGAGGCTAATTTACTAAACCTGTTCCTGGAAAGGACAGAATTATGTTTTTTCTCGTTTTAGGTCAACCAATGGAGATTATATTTTGGTAGAAGGAAGACATCCCAATGAAAGAAACATGTACTCTACAGTTGATGGATGGTCAAGTTACTCGATGAACGAAAGGCTCTCTTTAGGAAGGATGTACAGCAAGGTTACTGAAACAGGCAGGTCGATGGAGAATACCCGAAACAAACTGATTGAGGAATGGTTTACCAAATTGACAAGATGATGAACGACATGTTCGCCGAAACGATCGCCAGACCAATTGTTTAACAGAGATGGGCTGATGAAAGAAAGAGGCAGTTTAGATGGGATAAGTTAGACAACTGACAGATGACAACTCACACAATAGACGAAAAAAAAAGACCCAGATGATGCGAGAAAGTATACAGAGCCGACAGTAGAAAGATTACAAGTTCATGGAAGAAATGGCAGCCTAAAGGCATATATTTTATTCTTTGTGGAGAACGTAGACTTTATTTAACTTATAATGTTAGGACGATATTATAAAATGATCTATTAGCATGGATAAAATGTGAGCAATACATATAAAAGTAAAGTTAATGTGACCCATGAAAACCTTTAAAACAGAACATAAAATAAATTGTTAATTTTTAAATAACTTTTGCCATTTTAAATTGAGCTTGATTTCTTAGGCCAAAATTGAACTACTTTCTATCGTCTGCTCAACCATAGAAGGTAGTTCAGATTAGTAACTAAAGGCCTGACTAACCTTTGGAAACTGATCAAAATTATTTTCTGAAAATTTATTTACTTTTTAATCAAGTGCTTTCCAATCTAACATAGCGTTTTAATTAATCAGTAGTCTACATAAGTAATTCATACATACATCCAAACCGTAGCCTAGAAGAATTATTATTAAGTTTTCACCTGATACTTCGTTGTTTGTTTTCTATTTTTATGCCTCGCTGAGGCTAATTTACTAAACCTGTTCCTGGGATGGGCAGAATTGTTTTTTCTCGTTTAAGATCAACCAAGGGAGATTATATTTTGGTAGAAGGAAGACATCCCAATGAAAGGAAACATGTACCCTACAGTTGATGGATGGTCAAGTTAGATGATGAACGAAAGGCTCTCTCTAGGAAGGATGTACAACAAGGTTACTGAAACAGCCAGGTCGATGGAGAATACCCGAAACAATCTGATGGTGGAATGGTTTACCGAATTGATAAGATGATGGACGACAGTTTTCAACTAATATTTCGTTGTTTGTTTTGCAATTTTATGCCTCTCTGAGGCTAATTTAATAAACCTGTTCCTGGGAAGGACAGAATTATGTTTTTTCTCGTTTTAGATCAACCAATGGAGATTATATTTTGGTAGAAGGAAGACATCCCAATGAAAGGAAACATGTACTCTACAGTTGATGGATGGTCAAGTTACATGATGAACGAAAGGCTCTCTTTAGGAAGGATGTACAAGGTTACTGAAACAGCCAGGTCGATGGAGAATACCCCAAACAAACTGATTGAGGAATGGTTTACCAAATTGACAAGATCATGAGCGACATGTTCGACAGAACGATCGCCAGACCAATTGTTTAACAGTGATGAGCTAATGAACCGAAAGAGGCAGTTAAGATGGGATAAGTTACACAACTAACAGATGACAACTCACACAATAGACGGGAAAAAAGACCCAGATGATGGAAGAAAGTATACAGAGCCGACAGTAGAAAGATTACAAATTCATGGAAGAAATGGCAGCCTAAAGGCATATATTTTATTCTTTGAGGAGAACGTAGACTTTATTCAACTTATAATGTTAGGACGATATTATAAAATGATCTATTAGCATGCATAAAATGTGAGCAATACATATAAAAGTAAAGTTAATGTGACCCATGAAAACCGCTAAGACAGAACATAAAAAAAATTGTTAATTTTTAAATCACTTTTGCCATTTTAAATTGAGCTTGATTTCTTAGGCCAAAATTGAACTACTTTCTATCGTCTGCTCAACCATAGAAGGTAGTTCAGATCAGTAACTAAAGGCCTGACCAACCTTTGGAAACTGATCAAAATTATTTTCTGAAAATTTATTTACTTTTTAATCAAGTGCTTTCCAATCTAACATAGCATTTTAATTAATCAGTAGTCTACATAAGTAATTCATGCATATGCCAAAACCATCGCCTACATCAATTATTATTAAGTTTTCAACTGATACTTCGTTGTTTGTTTTCTATTTTTATGCCTCGCTGAGGCTAATTTAATAAACCTGTTCCTGGGATGGGCAGAATTGTTTTTTCTCGTTTTAGATCAACCAATGGAGATTATATTTTGGTAGACGGAAGACATCCCAATGAAAGGAAACATGTACTCTACAGTTGATGGATGGTCAAGTTACATGATGAACGAAAGGCTCTCTTTAGGAAGGATGTACAACAAGGTTACTGAAACAGGCAGGTCGATGGAAGAAAGGCGGCACAGTTGATGGAAGAATAGTTAGACAGTCGACAGACGAAAAACTACAATGTTGATGGACGAAAACCTGCACAGTTGATGGACAAAAAGCTGCACGGTTGCTGGAAGAATAGTTACACACAGTTGATGGAAGAATCGCTACAGTTGATGGAAGAATAGTTACATAGTTGATGGACGAAAAGTTGTATGGTTGGTAGAAGAATAGTTACTTAGTTGATGGACGAAAACCTACACAGTTGACGGATGAAAAGCTACACAGTTGGTAGAAGAATAGTTGCACAGTTGGACGAAAACCTACACAGTTGACGGACGATAAGCTACACAGTTGATGGAAGAATCGCTACACAGTTGACGGACGAAAAGCTACACAGTTGATGGAAGAATCGCTACATAGTTGATGGAAGAATCACTACACAGTTGATGGAAGACAGATGACCAAGGTGATGAAAACAACGAGGATCAGTTGATTGGTAGGTTAAGTTTATTTATATTCAATCTTGTTTAAAGGAGAAGAAAACAACAAATACTTTATGATTCAAAACAAGCGCGCTTGTTTTTCTTTTCCAACGGTACCAAACCAGATTTTTGCAATTTTTTAATGGGACATGATGCAGTTTATAAAATACCGTATTATGTTACAAACACAAAACAAATTGGTCAACTTTCAAAATCTCCCATTTAAACCCAGGTTAATTTCACTCTCTTCAAAGTATTCCTATGTCCAGCAAATTGCTTTCAGTTTCACAAAACTTACATTGAATTAAGAAAGAAGCTTTGAGGAAAACGTGACTTGCAAAAAAAATGGTCTGCGTGCCATATTGGTGAATTACGAGGATGAATTTAACCTAGGCTGAAATGGGAGATTTTGAAAGTTTACCAATTTGTTTTTCTTATTGTGGAATTTTATTAACTTCACTGTTAGGAGTAAAAAAATCGCAAAAATATCTGTTTGGTATCGTTGGAAAGGAAAAAATAGTGCTCTTCTTCTGCAATGATGCAATGATGAAGACATTAAATGTGCTGAAAATTATTATACAAATTTCTCGGAATCAACTATCGGTGACAAAATCCGCAGATCGTAGTTCACATCCAATACCAATGGTCCGAGCAGCCGTTATTGGCCGATCAAAAGAATTCTAAAATGACAGTATGTTCTCTCATAACAATGTGTGGACCAATTCAGTCAAGTGTAAGATTGTTGCCAAGCCCCAACAGAAAATTGCAATGTCTTCCAGGCGTTGAGCCAGTACCTTTTACCATGGCAATAAAATGACAACCACATAAGTAAAACTATCTTGACTAGAAGGTAGAAGACAAGCAATTATTGAATTAATGAGAAAAAATCACCACATAGTTGTTTGTGAATAAGACGAGATTTCGACATCTATACCAGTGTCTTCGTCAAGTGTAACACGTAAGCTAGGTGTGAAAAGCTTGTGTTGTTCACAAACAACTACGTGGTGATGCCTTAATTTTTTCTCATTTGTATGGAACCCACGTTTAAAGAGAGTTTCAAACATTTCATACAATTATTGAATTATCTCTATCTTAGACCAAATTTTAGATTGATCACTTGGAATTCTTCCCAAATGCCATCACCATGTATGCCTTTTTAACATCCCAGACCTTTACGAAGCAAATGTTTAAAGCACATTTTACATACACTTTTATGTATATATACTTGGAACCGTTATTTTTTCCACATCTACGTTAAGCTAATATCTATTTTCCTCATTTTGGGAAGGGTATAATTTTATTATTGTCGTTTTAGGTAAACAGAAACGAGATTGTACTATTTGGTGTGGAGGAAATGAAGTCCAAAAATATCTATTTTCCTCATTTTAGGAAGGGTATAATTTTATTATTGCCGTTTTAGGTAAACAGAAACGAGATTGTACTATTTGGTGTGGAAAAAATGAAGTCCAAAAATATCTATTTTCCTCATTTTAGGAAGGGTATAATTTTATTATTGCCGTTTTAGGTAAACAGAAACGAGATTGTACTATTTGGTGTGGAAGAAATGAAGTCCAAAAATATCTATTTTCCTCATTTTGGGAAGGATAGAATTTTATTATTGTCGTTTTAGGTAAACAGAAACGAGTTGGTACTATTTGGTGTGGAAGAAATGAAGTCCAAGCTATCAGAAGGATGGAAATCGACTTTGGTATATCCTCGATAAAGATAATATGGTTTATATTTGTGAAATTATATAATATTTTGTTTGTTATGAATTATTGGGCCTAATCGTGCTCCAAACGATATATATTTATGCTAAAACACAATATCGCTAAAAGAGTTGATAGAATCCTGATTATCTCAACAATTTATCAATGTTTCAACTTGTTTTATTTGTTCATTCTAAAGCGGTTTTTGTTATTTTTCATGTTTTCTTCTGATCGCCGTAATCTTTGTCCTTCCATTTTATGGGGACTTCTTTCTATCTTGCTGTTTTAGATTTACAAGATTCCAAGAATTTAGGTGTTTATGTCACGTTGGATCTATCTCTCTTGGCTGTTGAGAACACTTTGTCTATGATTGAGGTCCAAGTCTATATAGCTTCCGGGTGACTCTTGACTCTCTATGAAAATTACCAGATACCAAAACTTTTGAGCGGGCATATTCCCTCATTTTTACCTCTTTTTGACCCTGGGTGCTAAAGCATGTCATACTTCAATATATTACAATGGGTAGTTTCAATTATAAAAAAATATACAATTAGCAAAAAAGTTATGTAACTTTAAAGTTAATGTGAATAAATCTTAACGCATAATATACCGTCCAATAATAAACTTAGGTTAACGCAAACTAACATAAGTATAAATTGTGAGGTTTTTTTTGCTCTTAAATCCGTTTCTGTCTCAAAGTAAACATTTTCCAGTTAAACTAATTTGCTTCGTTTATGTTTCAATTTTAATGAGCTTCGTTTCATGGACTAGTCACCCATGAAAAGTTGTTCATATCAGCGACCAGTGGTCTGAGCAGCCACAGGAAGCTGATTCTAAATTGGTTTAAATTTTTTTAATTGAATTTATCCAGTCACATTTATGTTCCTGGGATGGGCAGAATTATGTTTTTTTGTTGTTTTAGATCAACCAATGGAGATCATATTTTAGGTAGAAGGCAGACATCCCATTGAAAGGAAACCTGTACTCTACAGTTGATGGATGGTCAAGTTGCATGATAGACGAAAGGGTCTGTTTAGGAAGGATGTACAACAAGGTTACTGAAACAGGCAGGTAGATGGAAAATATCCGAAACAAACTGATGGAGTAATGGTTTACCAAATTGACAAGATGATGAACGACAGGTTCGACGAAAGATCGCCAACCAGACCAATTGTTTAAGAGTGATGGGCTGATAAAAGAAAGAGGCAGTTTAGCTGAGAGATGATAACTCACACAATAGACAAAAAAAAGACTTACTTGTTGGAAAAAAGGTTACAGAGCCGACAGTAGAAAGGTTACAAGTTCATGGAAGGTCCCGATTAGATCCAATTTCGTAAGATTAGTGGTTTACTTTCTGGTAGAAATGCAACCCAGCTGATTATAAGCTATGTATATTTATGTTTTTGTCCTTTTAGATCAACCGACAGAGATTATATTTTGGTGGATGGAAGGTAGACGAAAAGCTGCGAAGTTGATGGACGAAAAGCTGCGAAGTTGATGGACGAAAAGCTACGTAGTTAATGGAAAAAAAGCTGCACATTTGGTAGAAGAATACTAACACAGTTGATGGAAGAATAGCTACGCAGTTGATGGAAGAATAGTATCATAGTTGATGGACGAAAAGCTGCACGGTTGGTAGAAGAATAGTTACATAGTTGATGGACGAAAAGCTGCACAGTTGGTAGAAGAATAGTTACATAGTTGATGGACGAAAACCTACACAGTTGACGGACGAAAAGCTACACAGTTGGTAGAAGAATAGTTGCACAGTTGGACGAAAACCTACACAGTTGACGAACGAAAAGCTACACAGTTGATGGAAGACAGATGACCAAGGTGATGAAAACAGAGGATCATTTGATTGGTAGGTTAAGTTTATTTATATTCAATCTTGTTTAACAGATCTTTTAATAAAGATTTCCAAAGGCATATACCAAATTCTTTTCTTAGGACAACATCAGAAATGCATGTATGATATATGGACATGGACAGAGTCTGAATATTTCACATAATTTAAACAAATAAATGAAATGCAATGATCAAGACATTAAATGTGCTGAAAATGATTATACAAATTTCTCAGAATCTCTGAACTACGTTCTGCGGACTATGTCACCAATAGAAAGTTGTTTACATCCAATACCAACATTCTGAGCCGCCGGTGTTGGCCGATCAAAAGAATTCTAAAATGATAGTATGTTCACTCATAACAATGTATCGATTAATTTAATCAAGTGTAAGATTGTTGCCAAGCTCCAACAGAAATTTGCCATGTCTTCCAGGCGTAGAGCCAGTACCTTTTACCATGGCAATAAAATGATAACCACATAAATAAAACTATCTTAACTACAAGGTACAACACAAGCAATTGTTGAATTAATGAGAAAAAATCAACCCATAATTAGTTAGTTTGTGAACAACATGATATTTCGACACCTATACCAGTGTCTTCGTCAAGTGTAACACCTAAATTAGGTGTGGAAAGCTCGTGTTGTTCACAAACTACGTGGTGATGCCTTAATTTTTTCTCATATGTATGGAACCCAGGTTTAAGGGGAGTTTCAAACGTTTCGTACAATTATTGAATTATCTCTATCTTAAACCAAATTTTAGATTGATCACTTGGAATTCTTCCCAAATGCCATCAGTATGTATGCCTTCATAAATGATCTTCTTTTATCTGACGGTCCCAACCTGTATAATTACGCTGACGACAATACCCTTAGCGTCTGGGATAAATCAGTAGATAAAGTTAAATCAGTCCTGGAGAAGCAGACTAAGTCTGCTATGAATTGGTTTGCTACTAATCTACTTGTTGCTAATCCCACGAAATTCCAGAGCATACTGTTTGGGGTTCGTCACTGGCAAGATTTTGCTTAAATATAGGGGACATTAATATTCAGTTAAATAAAAACGTTAAATTACTTGGGATCAATTTTGATTTCAAGCTTAATTTTGCTGATCATGTATCTAATCTTTGTAATAAGGCCGCTAAACAGATCAATGTACTCAAAAGATTGTCAAGATATCTGGATTTTAACAGCAAATTAACCATCTATAAAGCTTTTATATTTTCTAACTTCAGCTACTGTACCTCTGTGTGGGCATTCTGTCCCAAAACCTCTCTTGCTAAGCTAGAAAAGCTTAACGAGAGAGCCTTACGTATTCTCTGATCAACATAGTGACTATGGAAAGCTTTTGTCTAAATCCGGTTCAGTTACTTTTAAATTATACAAAGCTCGCTGTATTGCCTTAGAGATTTTTAAAATAGTAAAAAGAATTCACCCAGAGTATCTCCTTGATATTGTTGGGCAAAAAGTAACTAAGTATAATCTTCGGGATCCAAATTTAGTACATGTGCCACACTTTAACACTATTGCGTTTGGCTTTAACTCGCTGAGCTATCAAGGAGCTAAGCTGTGGAACCATCTCCCGGTACACATGAAAGAAGTAGGCACAATAGCTGAATTTAAATTACTTCTCAACGAATGGTATGGTTGCAAGTGTTCATTGTGCGATAACCTCCTCTAACTAAATTCTATACATAGGAGCTGTTTTCTTTTTACGTAATTTAATCAACAGTTCTTTTAATTGTATATTAAATTGCTATCTGTCTTTGAATGTATGTATATACAATGTATTTCTTTTTTTATCGTAAAACAACATAAACTAATTATATATATATAAAAAAACGTGACTTTAAATTTTATTCTCTATCTAATTATCTCTTTTTGTATTTTCATATATTCAATTTTTATCTGTTCTTGCAAAATGTCATTCAAAAAAACTCCAAAAAGACAAGTATTTTAACATGTATATTCATCCTTGGCCTACGGCAATCACCTTATGGCACAAGTTAAAAAAAACCACGTTTATCATTGTAAATATATATTTTTATTTAACATATGTCTTTAAATTTTATTCCACTAGAATTTTGCATATCAATTCTTACAATCATAATGTATATGTTTTTTTTCTCTTAATATTTGTTATGTTTAAAGGGGCATGAGCTGCCAAAATGTTGATATTTCGACGTAAACACAGAATGTTGAAATTGTCGGCTATTTTTCTCAAGACGTATAATTCAGAAGCTTTTTAGTGCTTCTAGTCTCGAAAATGTACGATAAAGTATTGTTTTGAACTAACTTTGGCTTAGAATGAATGAATGGTCGTCCCGGTTATTTAAATTTTGCTACTTTTCGAACACGTTTTTGGTTCGTACAGGGCACATACTGTATGGATTTTCCTCATTCCAACGCCAATCATTTAGTTTTTCGATGGCCTTCAAAGCCTCTTACTGTCGTGACCATCAGAAATTATGAAAAAAGTGGGAATTTCGGCAGCTCATGCCACTTTAAGTCGGCACAAGTAGCCTGTTGGCTAATGTTCCTTTTGTAACAAACCGACTATAAATAAAGTTTTTGACTTTGATGCCTTTTTAACATCCCAGAGTCCTTTAAGAAGCAAATGTTTAAAGCACATTTTACAGACACTTTTATGTATATATACTTGGAACCGTTATTTTTTCCACATCTACGTTGATCTAATATCTATTTTCCTCATTTTGGGAAGGGTATAATTTTATTATTGTCGTTTTAGGTAAACAGAAACGAGTTGGTACTATTTGGTGTGGAAGAAATGAAGTCCAAGCTATCAGAAGGATGGAAATCGACTTGGGTACATCCTGGATAAAGATAATATGGTTTATATTTTTGAAATTATATAATATTTTGTTTATTATGAATTATTGGGCCTACTCGCACTCCACAAGATATGCTTAAACACAATATTGCTATAAGAGATGATAGAATCATGATTATCTCAACAATTTATCAATGTTTTAATGTGATGTTATATCTGTTCATTCTTGAACTGTTCTTGTTATTTTCTAATATTTTTTCTTCTAATCACCATAATCTTTGACCTTCCATTTTATGGGAGGACTTGTTTCTATCTTGCTGTTTTAGATTTACAAGATTCAGAGAATTTAGGTGTTTATGTCACGTTGGATCTATCTCTCTTGGCTGTTGAGAACACTTTGTCTATGATTGAATTCATTTGAGTTTTACCTGTTGTTTGCGATTTCATCTTAAAATCCAGGTCTTGAGTCGAAGCTATGACCTTTGTGTGTTGAGGTCCAAGTCTATATAGCTTCCGGATGACTCTTGACTCTGAATCTCTATGAAAATTACCAGATACCAAAACTTTTGAGCGGGCATATTCCCTCATTTTTACCTCTTTTTGGCCCTGGGTGCTAAAGCATGTCATACTTCAATATATTACAATGGGTAGTTTCAATTGTAAAAAAAATACACAATTAGCAAAAATTTATGTAACTTTAAAGTTAATGTGAATAAATCTTAACGCATAATATACCAATAATAAACTTAGGTTAACGCAAACTAACATAAGTATAAATTGTGAGTTTTTTTAGCGCTCTTTAATCCTTTCCCAGTGGATCTAATTTGCTTTGTTGATTTCTCAATTTTAATGGGCTTCTTTTCGTGGACTAGTCACCCATGAAAGGTTGTTCATATCAGCGACCAGTGGTCTGAGCAGCCACAGGAAGCTGATTCTAAATTGGTTTTAAGATGTTTTAATGCATTTTATCTGGTCGAGTGGTATATACAACATTGACCTTATTTACACATTTACTCATTGATATTACCGTTAAAATCTATCAAAACTGCATAGAGAATCTTTAAATTTCAGAAGATTTACACTACAAAATATAGATATAATATTGTTCACATCTTCTCCTAGAGTATGACATGCTTTAACTTCTGAGCCAAAGTGTAATTGGTAATCTTCAGAATTCCCTTTTTTGGAAGACACACACACTTTTTTAATGCTGCCTTACAACAATGTAAGAAGGTCCCAAGCCCTTGTCAAAAGCAGAGGGGAAAACTGTGTACCTATATAATATTGGCGTACCTATTGCGGCTATTGTATATGTTTACTAATGTAATCAAATTTCTTAATTTACTGCTTTGTCAGCATTTTATAATGAAACAAAATGAAACTAGATTAGAGTTCAATAAATTCCACAAATCTATGATATATTCATATTATTTTTTCTCATCCTATTCTTATAGCCTCTAATAGTTAATAGTTCACTTTGGATACTATCATAATCAACAAACGCAATATTTCCTATGTTTAACCACTACCTTCATCTTGTTGTTTTATACTTAAGAATTTGATCATTTGTTGGAGATTATTAACTCATTCGTCCCGAGGAGCGCCTAGAGGCGCAGCTTTCAGAGGGTCCCATTTCCCGGGGAGCGCTTAGAAGCGCAGAATTACATGCACGTCTATTAGTTGTAAATAAATAAATTCAACCGCGTTTTCACACCTAAACCAATGAAAAATAGTTTTGATTGGTTGTTGCTAACAACATTCAATTTTACGTCACATATTTTTTATAAAGTTTCCTTCTCGATCTTTCCGGATTTCTGACGCGTAATGGCGGACGTGTGCAGTTACGGAAAAGTGTGATTTCTAAGGATTTACCGATGATAACAGCATTGACGACTCCTACTACAGTTTCATTGATTCCTGAATTATCAAAATGGATTTAAATGGGTTTTCTTTTTTGTTATTTTACCCGAAAAGCCAAACTGGAAAACTCTGATGTCTGTGAAGTGACATGGCTGCAACAACAACTTTGAGTTGACGGCCGATGAAGTTTCATTTTCGATAGTGAATGTTGGCGACCTCACCAAGCACACAAGCCGATTTCGGACGAGAGAGGAAATAAACTGGACTTTTCCCGAAAGATATTTTGTCATTGATTTGATTTATTTATTGATTCAAGTTGTAAATTCATCCCAAAACCCATCAATGTACATATCACTATCAACCATCACGGCATCAGTATCCACCATGAAGAATGGTATTTTAAAGTGGCTTGGCAGGACATCCGAAGTAATACTGCACAATTTCTGTCTTTTTCGCTGATGTATCTTGTATTTATCCTGATGCTAGCTTTACTGGACAAGTTATTCACTACTAGCCCGCAAAAATGTTAAAAGCTGAGAAGAAACTATTTTTCAGACATCAACATGAGGCCCCTCTTTACCCACACAAATATATTCATTCATGATTCATTGTGAAAGTCAACAAATGACCAAAAAATCACAACTTTTTATGTTTTAAAAGTGTCGTATTTATTTTGGTGTAAAGGAAAATCTGTTAAGTGTTTTTAGTCTTTACTTATAGCATCTCTATCACATTTACAATTTGGTTTGATGACTTCGGGTGTAATGGCAAGTGTCAAGATGATTTCACTTTATTTGGTTTATATAATTATAAGCCAAGAAAAAATAAAATCATGCACTTTGTGTGGTACTTGGCAACCATTCTTCTTCAGTATATGTCACATCGGTTTGGAAAAAAAAAAAACAATTCACAAGATTCCCTAGCCTTATTCCAATATTGGGCTTAGTTCTTGAATGTGAAATAATTCAAATACATTGATTGAAGGTTTGAGGGAACTAAACAAATATTTCTACAGTGGAAAAAACCTGCGGAAAAATGACAAATGTAAGTATTACAATTGTAGATATTCTATATATTATTTCTTCTTGATCCTCCACTCCAGGGTAGCTATTTATTTTAAAACCTATATAAAAAAAAAATATTAGAAAAATAAAAACTTGGAACTTTGATTTTGAAGTTGAAAGTTCATTTTATTTGCAGTATCCAAGCTATCAGATCTGTACAGAAACCTTATAAATTATTTTACATCCAGTTCTTGTTTTCAAAGCAAAAGTGAAAGCTTTCTCGTGGCTATTTTGATATTTTTTATTTTGTATAAATAATTGTTTCTTGATGAAATAAATTCAATCATAAAATACAAAATCCCCATAAATCATATATGGGCGTGGACTGTCACTGACGAAACAACCAATGGCCGGCTTGGATTCTGCCACATGTAAATATCTGGGTCATCTTTATCCAATCAAATGAGAGTGCTGTCGATCGTGCAGTCGAATGGAGCTGGATGAAGAGAAAACATACCAATTATAAAGATTAATTACGTACTGGATTCAAAAGTGATAGTTTTGACAAAATACTTTTTGAAATCACCAGATTCTCAACTTTTTAATGATACTTTACTTTTTTAAAATACTGGTAGTTGAACGAAACCGAAGTGTTTGTTTGACGACCAGAAATCGGAATGTCCGACCAATGTTTTGCTCACAGAAACATAAAACCGTCGCTCAATCAATTTGAAGCTCTTTCAAATATTTGGAATTTTAACAAAAAATATGCTTAATTTAGCTAGGGTTTTGATATGAACTATAGAAAAATACCTGGAGAGTTCAGTTTTACACATATTATTTATGTGTGGAATATTATTATTATAATTCACAGCGTTTACAAGTGAGTCCACATTTTGACACAACACACAAGACACTGCTTTTTTTCGTTTCGTTCGGTTCTGGCAAAAATTGTTAATTAGAATATTTTTTGCACGGAATTAAGATAGTTGGATACTATTTTCACCAATTTATTGTTCAAATGTAAGAATTAACGAAACTACGGACGATAATGTCAACCCATGCAGGTCAAGCTGTTCACTCGGCTGCAGTCTGCTCGGGAGCAGCCGGTGAAACGGCTTGCAGTACCGGCGCGTGTAAACGCTCGCAGGGACGAATGAGTTAAAAGACAATGAATGAGGCAGATGGGAGACATTTCGGTGGAGACTGCTTTTCCCACCAAACTTTTCAGGGTTTAAGTCCCTGGGTGAGAAAATTTTTCATCTTGTTTTGCAAGTGAAGGAGACCGACAGGTGTCATTTGAAAGTAAAGGAGACAGATAGGAGTCATTTGTTGATGAACGAGACAGTCATTTGTTGATGAAGGAGACAGATAGGAGTCATTTGTTGATGGAGACAGATAGGAGTCATTTGTTGATGAAGGAGACAGATAGGAGTCATTTGTTGATGGAGACAGACAGAGGTCATTTGTTGATGAAGGAGACGGATAGGAGTCATTTGTTGATGAAGGAGACGGATAGGAGTCATTTGTCGATGAAAGAGACAGAAGCCATTGTCTTTGAAGAAGACAGATAGGAGTCATTTGGCAGTGAAGGAGACAGATAGGAGTCATTTGTCGATGGAGACAGATAGGAGTCATTTGTCGTTGAAGGAGACGGACAGGAGTCGTTTGTTGATGAAGGAGACGGACAGGAGTCATTTGTTGATGAAGGAGACAGATAGGAGTCTTTTGACTGTGAAGGAGACACATAGGTCATTTGTCGTTGAAGAAGACAGATAGGAGTCATTTGTCGATGAAGGAGACGGACAGGAGTCATTTGTTGATGAAGGAGACAGATAGGAGTCATTTGTTGATGGAGACAGATAGGAGTCATTTGTTGATGAAGGAGACAGATAGGAATCATTTGGCGGTGAAGGAGACAGATAAGAGTCATTTGCCCGTGAAGGAGGCAGATAGGAGTCATTTGTTGATGAAGGAGACAGATAGGAGTCATTTGTTGATGAAGGAGACAGATAGGAGTCATTTGTCAATGAAGGAGACAGATAGGAGTCATTTGTCGATGAAGGAGACAGATAGGAGTCATTTGTTGATGAAGGAGACAGATAGGAGTCATTTGTCGATGAAGGAAACTGATAGGAGCCATTTGTCAATGAAGGAGACAGATAGGAGTCATTTGTCGGATTTATGATTGAGGTCCAGCTACTTTTAATCAAAATCTCTTAAAAAATTTGCTCTTGATTTTTACAAGAGGGAATTATCTTTTTTTTTTCTATTATATCCTAATATCCCATTGAGACTTTTTATTTGATCATATACACTGTAATGTAACTCCCTATATCACAATGGTAATATGGACGGTGATTTTCCAAATCCATATCACCACACTGGCATAGGACACTATAACATTTGCCGGAACTACTTTTTTTGTTCTATAATGACGTCAATGTCAACACCAAGGAGGTACAATCATATTCTAGCGAGATCTCCTTTAGAGTAGACTTGGCTAAGATAGACCTCGTACCCCTTTACCGGACAGAGCGCAGAGATTTTCGAGTGCCATCTAGAGTAAATTTTTAAAAGCTATAAAAAAAATATAACAACCCTGACATTAGACATCATGTGAATATATACTTTGAATTCAAGAAAACATTATACTAGTAAAGAAAACATAGTCAATTTCACGAAATAGTCCCATTTTGACGAAAACAGGCGGAATGGCGACGTTTCTGTCGATCAGACTCACCTTAAACTGGTCGCTGGGGCATTCCTAATAGTTTCTAGTGTTTGAAATGTTTGATGCCACTTACGATATCGCTAGCTGAGTGTAAGACAGCAATAGAAAAGCGGGTATATAATGCGAGCAAACGCCATGTAGAATTCCACGATGTTGTTGTTTTGTTGAATGTTTAAAAATCACATGATCAGTTGACCTCCTAGGTGAACTCTTCAACCCAATTCCAATTGATTTGTCCGATAAAATAGCAACTATGAGCCTTAGAGGTTAAATCTGGACTGTAGAACTAGGGCAAGTTCTAATTTTAGATTGCAAGAAGGTATATACCTACTTGGTCAACATACTATCTTGGATACAAACTGCTGTCAAATCTATTTATTGAAAAGCTAACGTTCTCTCCCAATATTAAATAAATTATGTAATCTGAAGACAGTTTTTTTTAATGCGTCAGATAAATTTTAACAAGAGTCATCAGAGGATGACGTATCCCCCGGCACCAAATCAGATTGTGGAAGTGGAAATATACTAACAGACAAATGTTCATTTCCATAAAGGATATCCACATCCTCACTTGATAACAACCATCCTCACCAAGTTTCCACATTATTAAATGTAATATGTAGGAGGAAATGCATTTAGAAATCCATATCAGGTGGAATCAAGAAAAAACAACAGGCACAGCATTCAGGGGGCTGTTTTACAAAGCTGGGGTAACTTTATGTCAACCGTAGCCACTATGACAACGTATCTCTTAAGTATTGTGACGTCATGGTAATTACGTCGAACGTATAGCTTGCGGCTGCTTTGTAAAACTGACCCCTGGAAGGTAATTTAGCAGGGCTATGATAAGGTCCATGCAGTGCCCTGAAACACTGTATGTCATCAGAAACAAGCACCTATTGTTTATGTCTACCTGTACAGTTGGAAAAGGGCAGTAACACTGAATGAAGCAAAACCAGCACAACCAGCGTATATCGCATGATATCAGGGGCGTCGCCAGGGGGTGGGGGGGTCGCTAGGTGCGAATGACCCCCCCCTTGGGCGGGGAGGAAAAAAAAGAACCGAACCAAACCAAAAAGCTAAACAATAAAAGGGCGAAAAAAAAAGAAACAAAAAGTCAGTCTCCAAAATCGTCAGCACGGACCGTTTGTGTGTTACCTTTACCTGTTTGTAGCCCTATCGACCGTAGTGGCGTGTTATTTGTCAAATCGGTTGGCACCATGTCTGATATTCGAAGATTTTTCAAATCGATACCTGTTGTAGAAGGTGAATACCAAGAATACAACTGGGCTCCTAATGTTTATTGAAGTCACTCGTACGTTAGAACAATCTTGTGCGATAAATTGCCAGCATTGTAGGCCTACCGGTAGAACAGATATGTTGGTCTCGAAAGACTTCTTGTACCGACTGCGCCATGAGTTTTGCAAGAGCGGACTGTGTTATATCCAAGCGTCTGTTCTCCGTGGGTCAATCGCCAGAAATTTTAACCCAAAACACCGTGTGAAAATGGTTATCCTTGAACACAACTCCATGTCTCCGTCGATCGGACCCGACACTGCCTGGTATAAAGTGTAAAGGGGGGGAAAAAATCGGCGGCCCAAATTTCACAACAAATAAGCAAAGAATAAAGTTTTTACCTCTACATTCCGATAGCATAGACCTAGCAGAAGGAGTTCGTCAACTTTACGCGGTTGTAATTTGGTAGGCTTTCCTTTATGCAGTCAATATTTGCTTCCAAGTCCATTGACTTTCAACCTGACGTAAAACCTGACGTAAAACATCAACCGACCTAAAAACTCGGTGGGGCATCTTAGAAATACGAAACTCTTAATCTTCGGAAATTTTTTATCATGACCAATGAACTAGGCCGAATATGAAATATTCGTGGAGTATTAAATACTAGATGTATAGACCTATATTTCGCCACAGTTATATCGATATTATTTTACCCAAGTGATTCGGGCGAAGGCGACAAGACACATTAGCAGCCATATAACACCAGTCGCCGTAAAACCGTTACATGGTTTGTAGCAGTTAAGGTCCGTTTTGTGTTACGGCATAAAGGTTTACAAGTGTGAAAATGGTTATCCTTGAACACAACTCCATGTCTCCGTCGATCGGGCCCGATCGACGGAGACATGGAGTTGTGTCCAAGGATAACCATTTTCACACTTAGCTGGGTATTAAACCCAATATTAAGATTTACTCAAGCAGCTGTTATTATTGGCTGAGGACTTTCAAAGTCAGTTCATCAGTTTACCATTCTGTTTATGTAACGGATACAAACAGGCCTGACATTATACCAAAGAATTAAACCTTTATGCCGTAACACAAAACGGACCTTAACTACTACAAACCATGTAACATACATTTGCGCTGGGCCCCTGATGAGAGAATATGCGCTGGTATCTACATATACCTAAAACGATTCCGAAACATTGCCTGAGACCTACAGGTCTAAATATATACATGTATATATCCATAGCCCGATCGACGGAGACATGGAGTTGTGTTCAAGGATAACCATTTTCACACAGCGCTCATGAACATACACTATGGTCATGGAGTGGATTATGAAAGAGCTGTAGCCCTGTTTATGAGACTCCATCCTCAGCGAATACAGCAGGCGAATTTGCTCTTCGATTGACCGATAACTCAAACTCACATTTCTCTCTTTCTTATGTCACCAAGAGCACGTAAATATTACGTTTTAGTAAATAAAAATGTTATACTAATATTTGACAATTGATGTGTTGTTTGAATTTTATAAAAATCTCTCAAAATGCTTTTCATGCTATCTAACATGTAATATACATACCCCTAAATCTGAAAACAGGTTGCTCAATGTTTCACGGGAAACGGTTATAGAACGCTTCTACGGCGATCTAGGACCCCGTAGCTTCCGGGTCCTAGGCGGCCCCTGGACCCTCGCCTAAAGTCCTATGATAGTCGACCCCCCTCCATAATTCCTACCGACGCCCATGGATATCCAGCATGTAAACAAAAATAAAAAAATTCTATACAAAACGTGGGGGCAGATGCGATGACAAGCACTAATTGTCTATGTCTTCGCATACTGTGTGAAAAAAGCAGTAACTAAAAATAATGAAACCAGCATAACCAGAATAGGAGGTGCGCATGATATTCAACATGTCCACCAAGTTTCAAAAAAATTTGATGAAAACCGTGGGAGGAGATGTGATGACAAGTACTAATGCCTATGTCTTCATATACTGTTGGAAAAGGGCAATCCCTCTGAAAATAATAAATCCAGCATAACCAGAATAGGAGGTGCACATCCTCGCATGATATCCAACACGTCCACCAAGTTTTGAAAAAAAATGATGAAAACTGTGGGAGGAGATGCGATGACAAGCACTAATTGTCTATGTCTTTGTATACTGTCGGAAAAGCGCAATAACTCTGAAAGTAATGAAAGCAGCACAACCAGAATAGGAGGTGCACATCCTTGTATGATATCCAACAGGTCCACCAAGTTTCGAAAAAAATGGATGAAAACCCTGGAAGGAGATGCGAGGAAAAAAAGAAATGATTACGGACAGACAAGCTGATCCCATATCCGACCCCCCCCCCCCCCAACCAACATATAATGCCGCTGAGATAAAAATATTCACAGAACATAACAATTGGACAAGGGATAAAAACAACATCAAAATAAAACAACGTAGGCCTAAATATTTTTCAACTCACGTGCTTGCTTCTGTCATCTGCTTCATCCAATTTTCGAGTACCATTCTCAGAATTATTCTTTGATGCTCATCCTGGTTTATTCACTAGTCATTTCAAATTGTCAGATTTCATGAGAAACTTGTGCATATATTTCATAAAGTGAATTATTGTTCCTGTTCCGTTTATACTTGTTCCTGTTTGTAAATTTGTTATTTTATTGACTGTTAAAATGTTCCATAACCATGTAGGCTATCTGGCTCAGTCTCTGAGGATTTCCAAGCAAACTTTAATCTCCTTTTTTTACCCGATGAATTTTCTGGCAATGATGAAATTTTAGTTGCTGCTTTGGATGAAGTCACTGTTGATAGTATTTCTTCTGCTTGTGTTGACAATGGTTATACTTATAGCGGTAAGGAAATCATTCAGCCAAACATTGCCATGGGAAGGAATATTGCCAGTGTCAGTGAAACTGTTGTTACTGCTAATCCAGGGAAATCAAAACAAACAACTTTCATCAATGTGGATTTCGATACTAAAATGAAAAACAAAAACACTGTTAAAAGACCAAGTTTCAACAATATTCAATCCAGTATGTAGGAGGAAATGCATTTAGAAACGCATATCAGGTGAAATCAAGAAAGAAGAACAGGCACAGTCTTCTGGAAGGTAACAATTTAGCAGGGCTATGATAAAGAACATGCAGTGCCCTGAAACACTGTACAGTCCTATCGCCGTAAGCCGGCAAATCCCCAGCCGACCAATGCGGTAGACAGCCTCAGAAGCTTCCCCGAGAGTTGAACTTGCCCTGCAAAACGGCTAATAATGAGTGCGCTATTGAAAGTAGTCCGACTTAAAATTCACTATACGGGATACATTTTAGCTTTATTTTTGTATGAAAATGTCAAGAGATTTCCTTTTAGTCTTATATTTATCAATCTTCAATAATAAAACAGTATTTTATTTAAGATTTGTTACTAAGCACCCACGAACTGTATGTGTTACTTTACCCTGGGACAGGCCGTCTGTGTGTCTGCAGTGAACTCCAGCAGAGCTTTGACTACTCCCTGTGGCAGACAAACCCATGGTCTAACGACCGATTAAAACTAGCCCCTGTAGTTTACGCGGAAGGTGCTTATTGTTGTCTTAGACCTGTGTTCACTCAATTTTAATTTTATTAATATTATTATTAGGCTACGGCAAAAAAGTTGCCGCAGAAAAGTCCCGTAATCAAATGAATTTGTCGTTTTCACGGATCTTTCCTTTTAAAATTCACATGAAATGTCTTTCATTTGGAAATAACTGGTTCCTAAATATCTGATCCTGGTGAATAGTCACTCGTTCTGTAAAGTATTTTTCCACAAATGAATCTCTAAACACAACCTAAAGGGATATCCACCGTTTGCGTGACAGTGCACGGTAAAAATCCCAATAAAGACACATGCGCAGTTGATCAAGCCTGGTTGAGTCCATTTCTAACCTTTCTGTGGGGTGTAGAGTTTTGGAGGTTTTTTATTTACATGTATGATCAACAAGAAATATAGTTATTATTGGGTAAGGATTTCTTTAAATCGTTTTACATTAAAAAAAAAAAAAAAAATTAAAATGTTCAACTATTTCTAAGACAACAGCTACATGTACATGGCACATGAAGGTTACACCCCTATTAATATTAAATAAGGATTACCCAATGAGACTTTACTGACAACTGTCATGTAGACTGTATGGCGTCACCTGGATCGAGTTGTAGAGGGTACAGACCAATGGGAAGTCAGAATATTAAATGAGAGTTGAAACTTTCCAAGTTGTCTATAACTGTCACTTCACAACGGCAGGTTTATGGGGTTAGGTGTCCTTAGTTATATTGTGGTCAGATTAAATACAAACAACTGAGGGGTTTCTTTATTAAATATATGTAATTCAACAGCTGAAGTAAAGATAAAACTAATACTTGTACAAATCAGAATTCGTATAAAGTATTCTGATTCAACGGCTATTCCCAAGATGAATACATTTTTTTTTATCATTTGCAGCATTTTTGATGGCCGTGGAAAAGCAGGGTCGGGGATGAGCCCGATTTCCTCCCCCACTAAACCTTACAACACTGCCTTATAAGTGAAATAATCTCGAGTTCGGCGTAAAACAGCAATCAATCTAAAAGCTCATGAACTTACACGTGTCAAAATATGAAGGTGAACAGATCGTGTTTATTTAAGAAGGGGCAGCTGATTACCTTGAGTTAATTCTGAGTTGTTTTCAACAGAACCCAGTTTTAAAAAAATGCTGTGAATACTCTCACCATGTGTTCAGATTTATTATATAACGACACCATTTATAGTCTCTAATTACCCGGCGCTTGAAAATAACATGCAATTAACGTAAGGGAAATTTCCAAGGGAGTGTTGCTCAACACAGCGTGAGCATATAAATCATACTGCCAACAGAGTGTTATGGATATATTTTAAAACAAACAAAAAAGAAAGCAAGAAAAACACAAAACTAGATTGTGAAATATGTTCTGTATTTAATAACTGCATTTTTTACCGACAATCTGTGTATGAATTAAACTCTTTGTTTGACCTTCTTGGGCATTTTTTTATGTTACATGAGCTTATATTCGATTACGTTTTCTGTTACATCTCCACGATCCAACATTCATAATGTTTGTCACTTGTTTCGCACAAGGTATCGATTTCATATACCGTCATACAACGATTCAAAGTTTTACAAGTTAGGAATTCTGAATTTCTAAACATTTTTAGAAGCTATTTTTATATAAATGTTATTCACAAATTCAGTCCGCCTTTTGAGTCGGACTCGTTTTTAAACAGAGCGCATGGGCAAAATATACCATAATGATACGCGATTTGTGAAAGTAATCAAACCATGCATCAGGAAAATCAACGATATGGGCTTTTTTATTAAAAATATTAGGTTTTTGTTGACAAAAACTATGCATGGCGTAAATTTGACTAAAGCCCAATGTAAGCTGAAGTGACTGGACTGGCTTCCGCGTTAACGAAGACACTACAGGAGCTCGGACGCAGTGAATACACACCTCTCCAGGCGACCTGAACTACTTCTGAAATACCTTCAGCGGACAAAATCTCATCCAGCACTGAGAATAAGCGTGAGTTCAGACCAGTTTCCGCGAAAGCTACCGAAAATTATTTGCCGGCTTACGGCGATAGGACTGTACATGTATGTGATACAGGTGCCCAAACAAAAGTGATTTATTTCAAAGCATGTAACAAAGACAAAAGTTTTGTTTTAACATAGTTTAAGCTCAAATTATTAACGTACGAATGATCGTAGGGACCATCTTTGTGTACAAATGTTTTAACTCAACTCAGTTTTCTTGAAGAGGTTTAAATTGTATTAGACACTAAATGTCTGTATTAGTTTTTGTATTAATTTCAAGCGTAGTTATGTTTCTATCAATGTATGGAAGCCCTTAGAGAGCATATTTACATTTTATGGACAAAACCTACCCCACATTATTTAGTATTTAAATTATTGCTTATGGCAATAATAAAGCGGTGAAAATGACCACTTTTGGTCGGATGTACGGACAGTATCCAGGGGAATTATTCCCTCTACTGCTTATCCTAGGAGAACATCGTGCAGTGAAGTATTAGAAAGAGGGATTTTTAAATTAATTATTCATTGTGCTATGAGTTAATGTTAAAGTGACATGAGCTGCCAAAATGTTGATATTTGGACATTAAAACAGAATGTTGAAATTATTGGCTAATTTTCTCAAGGCGTATAATTCAGAAGCTTTTTAGTGCTTT
Source organism: Lepidochitona cinerea (assembly GCA_963971465.1). Classification (NCBI taxonomy): domain Eukaryota; kingdom Metazoa; phylum Mollusca; class Polyplacophora; order Chitonida; family Tonicellidae; genus Lepidochitona; species Lepidochitona cinerea. The sequence goes on along the minus strand of OZ020563.1, from coordinate 1,860,728 downwards.
TGGTCTCGAGAATGAACGATAAAGTATTGTTTTGAACCAACTTATGGTCGTCTCGCTTATTTAGATTTTGTTTACTTTTCAGACACTATATCGGTTTGTTTAGGCCGTAGACATAATGAATTTTCCTCATTCCAACATCAATCATTTACTTTTTCGATGGCCTGCAAAGCCTCAGGCTGTCGTGGCAATCAGAACTTATAAAAAAAAGTGTGAAATTTGGCAGCTCATGCCACTTTAAGTAACGTTATTTCTGAACACTAAAACACACGGGCACAGGGAAAATCTTCTTGTCTAAAATAACCACGGGGACCAGTTACTAATTGTGTTAAAAAGAGGTATATCATTTAGACCTTTATACCCCATCATAAATTATTGTAATAAAGTAAACCTATGATATTCCATTAGGTTGACGACTGACAGGAGCTTGGCCTTAGTCAGTAGAATTTTCTGGAACACTTTGTATTACATTGACAATGCTTACGCATCTTAAGCTATGGTAAGAATATCATCAGACTATATATTATAGGGTCATGGGAAAAGACAATAAATATTTGCCCCCCCCCCCCCCACCCCCACCCTTTTCCTAGAAAAACCTAGATAGAAGGCAGACAGGGGCAGTATGTCTTTCAAACTCTTGTTCTTTTTATAAGCAATGACTGGCCTTTGGGTCACAGGTTGAGCAAGTTTACTTTGAAGTAGTTTGTATTACTACTTATAAATATGCATAAACATATTTTTCGACAATTCTGTGGAAGGCCAAACAGACCATTTCGATCGCCATCACAAATAACCCTAAGGTCACAACTTTTAAGCTCATGGAGTCAGATAAGGTTCAGTTATCCAGAATGTACCGTACTATATGTAGATAGTCCTAGGTCACGGCTTTGTTCCAGAAGCCGTTGACCAAGGGTGCTGTGGTTTCCTTAACTTACGAATAAATCTATTTTAATCTGTTATTTCAGTTAACATGCTCCTACCATGGCGAGGGTAACATTTTGGTGACCCCGACGTGATAATCTTCATTGAGATTAGCTTTAAGTGATAACAACATGAACAAGGCAACATTCATCTACAGATCATCAGTCATGGTCAAGACAACAGTCATCTAGATCATCAGTCATTATCAAGACAACAGTCATCTAGATCATCAGCCATCGTCAAGACACGAGTCATCTAGATCATCAGTCATCGTCAAGACAACAGTCATCTAGATCATCAGCCATCGTCAAGACAACAGCCTTCTAGATCATCAGCCTTCTAGATCATTAGCCTACTAAATCATCAGCCGTCTAGATCACCAGCCGTCTAGATCACCAGCCATCTAGATCATCAGCCTTCTAGATCATTAGCCTACTAGATCATCAGCCTACTAGATCATCAGCCTTCTAGATCATCAGCCTACTAGATCATCAGCCCTCTAGATCATCAGCCCTCTAGATCATTAGCCTTCTAGATCATTAGCCTACTAGATCATCAGCTTTCTAGGTCATCAGCCGTCTAGATCATCAGCCTTATAGGCCATCAGCCTACTAGATCATCAGCCTTATAGGCCATCAGCCTTCTAGATCATCAGCGTTCTAGATCATCAGCCTTCTAGGTCATCAGCCTTCTAGATCATCAACCTTCTACATTATCATTTTCTAGATCATCAGCCTTGTTCTTTGCCAAGACAATACATTCACAGCATTGTCTCTGTCAATAAAATCCAAAATGTCAGAAGATTTGAAAACCCAAACGGAGGAGCTACAATGTGAAATCTATAGAGCTGTTTACGGACTAACAAAAAGTCAACTCATTACCTTATTAAATGAACTAAGGGAGCGTTCCCAGTTATCGTTTGCTCTTTCAGGCCGTCGTTTTTTTTAAAACAACCGCTAGCAGTCAACACCCATCGTTTTTTGCTAGCCCGAATAAACAACTGCTGAACGGTTCCATGCTAGTCCTCGGTCGAGTTCGGCTCTCGTCGGTAAAACAGCGTGTCTTACAGTTTTGCCTCTGCCATATAGCTAGGCCTTCAAGCCTGAGTACATATGCTGTGCTGTTGGAAGGCAGACGGCCCTCAAACAGATACAAGATATATTGTATATATTCTTTGTTACAATCTTTCGCATGAAAATTTAATATACTAACAAACTGTTTGTTCTCCAATTAAAATATTTCCATATGTAACTGTTTTTCTTCTCTATTTTCTTTTCGTTTTTCCAGTTTTACTCGGTGGGTACGGCCGTAGTTTCTCACTGAGTTTACTCGATGAGTTTCGCGGTGGGTTATTGTTGGACTAATCATCGGATAGTTGTTACTTAGTCTAGTTATTGATAACACGTTTTTGAAAGAAAGAGAATTTGAATAAATCACTAACAAATACAGGCTGACCGTCTCTAGTAGCCCTTTGGCTTTGTTTTTGGACAACCTCATGTTGAGCTAACGCCGTGAAGTTCATCCACAAATAATTCCTATGTAGGCCAGGTGGCGGATTTCCCTATGACAACTGTCAGTTAGGTCTTATCAAGCAAAGTCTACAAATTAAATTAGGGGTGATAGTGATTCTGTTATAATGCTGATGTAACAGTTACCGTCGAAACAGTCGAGTGTATATATTTGGAAAATAATTGCAAAACTACTAAAGTAGATTCTTACTCAATAATGAATATATTTCTTGTTGATGACAGATGTATAGTAGGCCTAAGTAGATCCAAAATAAAAACTTTCAAAACTCTTCACCCTACAGAATGGTAAGAGATGGACTCAACCAGACTTGTTGATCACGTGGCAAGTGTGCATGGAATTGCGAGGGTTTAGACTATACTGTATCACATAAATGGCGAATCAAGCCGTTAGATTACCATTTAAAGACCTATATAAATGCTTTTCGGAAAGAATGGACTAACCATCCGATATAAATTTAACAACGCTAGGCAGTTCATGTGGATTTAATAAAGAAAGACCTGGGAAGATGAATTCACTGGATTTATGGGCATGTCAGTTTCCCGCATCAGACGGTACCGGGTAGACAAACATACATATCCTCATTGTTCAAGGTTGGTTTCTCGTGTGGCAATCAGAAAAAATATTGAAAAAGTTTCTTTGACAGTGTCTGACATTTTTTTCTCTAATGCCGTGCACATTTTACACGTTCGCTATCTATCACATTTTATAGTAGATCTACCGCTGAAAGAAAAGTAAGAATTTGGATGAAAAAAATATTGTTAAAATAAAAAAAATACCGAGGAAAATCAATTTGTTATGGAAGATGGGCGTTTTGGTGGGACAAATCTGAATTGGGAGGGAGGTTGTATTTTTAAATAAATGCACACAGACAATTAATGAAAAGTCAACGGTTGCAATTTTTATTTTTCCAACATTTGTAAGTTCAGTAGCAAAAACTTCCGGTATTTCACAACCGGTTTCATCGCATTCAATATATACTCGGTAATGAAGAAGATACTATGATTGTAGTTAGAAACTGCCCTGAAACAAAATATAATACTTTGATAGTTCTTTAATTCAGTAAATATAAAAATGACAGATAAACAGATAAAGTTAGGTTTGGAACTCGAAGCTGAAAAACGTTTAGTGTGTTAAGATCTAAATACATCAGAATACTTTCGACAAATTTTTTATTTGACAAAGTAACTTTGAAAGTTTATCCGAGACAACAACATTTAATTGTTTTTAAAAAGAACACTTTAAATATTTGCCTACATTGGTCACTAGAACAATACTCCTACAAAACCAGTTGGTCAACTGTAGTCAAGTTAGCCGAAAGTTGATGAGAGCTTGACTGGTTGTTATCAAACTGGGCCTTTAATCCAGACCTGCTGCAGAGGTTATTGAGATTTGCTCACGGGCAGTAAGCGTTTTCCCCACATGGGGCAGCTATCGGTCGGCTGAACATAAAATGACCGCTGGCAACACCTACCGTTTTTTCTAGCGTGCGTTTTTTTCTAAATCAAACGGTAAGCGAATGAACGATAACTGGGGACAGTCCCTAAGTGTTGCATACGATGATGACCAATCAAAATTCCAGCTGATCCAAAGCCTTTGTAATTTTCTAGAAGAAGACAAAAAGAGTCAACCTCCACACTTCAACTCTATATTGACAGCATTAACAATAGAACAATAGAAAATTTCACGCAGCTAGTAGAAACTCACAAATCAGGTAGAGGAAGTTTACCTGTACCAAGTACTTTTGCAGAACAAGATATAAATAAACAGCCTAGTTGACCACCACCATGGAGGAAGGATTTTAAAATAAATGGGTTATTTGGTTTTAATGGACAAAAAGGTACCCTGAACTTCTTGAGTGTCTCAAGGCAAATTGACCAGGGTATGAAAAAGAGGTTAATTACCTGAAGAAATCATCGAGGGTGTCATTAGAGTTTTACCTGCTTGAGAAACTATCTTGAGCAGAACGAGGACCTAACTAGAAACTTTGGAGCATCATCGAAAAGGAAAGTCATCCTCTGACCACTATAATGAGCTGATAACATTAGTACAACTGCCAAAAACAAATTCACAAGACTTTTTGATGAGAGATCTAGACTTCAAACACAAGATACTCAAGTGCAGCTCTGACCAAGAGGCAGATGTGTATTATGAACCTGATCTTGTCCAACGAATATTCCTTCACTCTTTAAGGCTTGGGCTTCGAGAGGGAACCATCCTCACAGAACTTACGCCACTTCTGGAAAATCCTTCTATATCCGACATGGATCTAATTAAAGAGACCAGTTTGATTACAACTCAAGAACTTGAAAGGGCCCAACGTCACAATCGAACATGACCACAAGTCAAAGATGGTACATTCCAAGATACTACAGGGCCATGTCGTGATTTGCCCCAAGAATCTCGATCCAAGAAAGAGAAAGTTAACTCATTTGAGTCCCTTAATACTGAGGTTCAGAGTCTATGAGCAGAAATTAAAGAGATGTCAATGAGAGTATTTGATCAAGGCTCGCCTAATTCTCAAAAAAAGCTTTCCAGCACAAAAGAGCGTCCATATGGTTGTCCCAAATGTAGAGACACTCCCAAGTCAAGGCAATGTGACCACTTTTTCTTTGTCGCAGCAGTGAACATTTCATGGCAGGTTGTAATAAGAGAAAAGCATTCAAAGGGACCAGCAGTGACTGAGGTTAAAGCGTCCCAATCCCATCCAATAAAGAGCAAGAGTTCCAATAATATGAACAAGTGCCTGAGTCGACCTGTAGTCTCTACTCAAGATAAAAGAATAACCAAGATAGTGGGAGAGAAGTGTGTGATTTCTTGCAAGTTGGTTAATATAGACAATAAAGCCTTATGGGATACCAGTGTGTTTAATCAACAGCTCCTGGGTTAGTGAGGCAAAAAAGCAAGTAAGGCCAATATCTGAACTCGAGCGAAGCACTGATGTTGCAAGCAGCAAATGCAACAGACATTTCTTTTGAAGGCTGGTTAGATTTAGGTTTAAAGAAAGTTTCCAAGCATATAATGGTTCAAGTTTCAAATACCACCCAACGCAATGTAAAGTTGCATGGAAGAATGTCTCTAGAACATATAGAAGTTATCAGTGAGCTTGTTCCAATACAACAAAGAGAAACAACTGAAGCAATTGTTTCAATGGTCAAGACACACATCCCTGAAAAAGCAACGGTCAATGTTTTAGAAGTTATGGAGCGGAAGGGAATATTACATAATCCAATATAACTCCCATTATATGTAACCAGTGATGTTAAAAATAGTTTGCGACACACCTTCTACCCATAAGGTATATACTCAGAAAAAATTGTGCAGATGGAATCAAAACTTTAGAAGTTATGGAGGGAAAGCGGACAGCCGGAGATGATACCATAATACAGCCCGCTTTTCAAGCCGGGCGTATAAAAATCACACCCCTGAAAAAGCAAAAGTCAATGCTGATTTGGCTGCGACTTCACTAACAAAATCCCAAAAGCTAAAAGTACAGAAGATCCCAGAAGAGGAATCGGATGCCTTTGCAAAAGACGAAAGTCATGTTGCATGTGCACCACAACTTACCATGGATATTCAACTAACTGACAGTGATCCAGTCCAGAAAAGTTACATGTCCATACCTCGCCCACTTTACATTGAAGTGAAGAATTATTTAGCAGATCTTCTCCAGAAAGGCTGGGTCATCAAGTCCAAGTCAAACTATTCATCACAAATAGTATGTGTCCGCAAGAAGGATGGCACTTTAAGACTTTGTGTGGACTATCGTCTGCTGAACCAGAAGTCAATTCATAACAGGCAACCACTTCCCAAAAAGCAGGGCATCTTAGACAGTCTGAAAGGCAACAAATGGTTCAACCCAGGCTGTTAGCCAGAGACTCATCTTCCCGTCATTTTGACAGGTAATTTTGCATTAAGACCGTAAAGAGTAAATAGGGCGGGCTTGAAGATGGGTACAAATTTCCCGTCAAAAAAAAAATTATGCGGTATATATTCGCAAAACAACTTTACATCAGCTGACTCAGAAATGAGTGGACAAATATCCTTGTGCACGAACACATCATAGCGTTACAGTTTGTAAAGGTACCAGTCAACTCGTACTTTAGTCTTGTTCGCTCGTCAGAGACAGTTCGACTTTCGTAGGAATATAAGAAGCATCCATGCCGAAGATAACAGATTTTTTTCGGCATACTCGAGATCCGTCCGATGACGCCATTGAAGAAGAGTGATGAGCCGCAAACAATTCAAGATAGAGGGTTGTCAACAACAGCAAGTTCTGTCGCTAGTACAGCCCCTACTGCCGGTACGTCAAGTGAAACTGAAAGTCCGCCTTTCTGTGACTGATATTGTAAGGAAGAAAATTTCATGTATTGCAGTCTCTGTAAGAACAACAAGCAGTTAGGTGTTTGGTCGACTGCGACTCGCAATTTCAGGTATGGTAATTTCTTTACTTTCATTTTTGTCATAAATTTCGTGTTTGATTCTGCATGGCTTGTTTATCTTTTGTGCTTTTACATCAGATTTGGAATTATCTTATTGAAATTTTCAGAAAGTTTTACTTACATTTGCTACTAATGTATGTATTGCTAATTAAATATTACAGGCATATTCTTTGAAGTACCCCCGACTCCATAATTTATCTACTTTATTCAAAAAGATTTTCCCTGTTCTGTTTTTAAAATATATAATCACAATACAAATAGGACTCATTCTCAGGGAATAAAATTTAAACTGATTTAAATAAAATTAGTCAAAGTCAAAAGTACACAACTTATTTTACTCTCTCATACTTTTCTATTCGTGTTTGTTTTACCTTGATTTTTTTTTTGTTTTAGTGTGTTTATTAGCTACTAGCCGACTAACAATTCATAGCTGTTTACTTCTGAGAATTAAAACAGATGTTCATTTTTTTTTGACAAAGGTATGTTTCATGCTTCTTTTTTATTAATACTTTAAATTCAACTCGACTCAAGCCATTGTAAAACTTAATTTAGCAGTTCTTTAAGCAGTCTCAATTTCCCAAATGAAATTTTTAGTGCCTGAATTTATAAATTTATTTTCTGTTTACAGAAAAAGACTATTAGACAGCACTTGAGCTCCTTAACTACAGAGATTGAGACTGCAAGAAAATCTAAAGTTGCAGCCGTTACTGTGGCATTAAAGGCTGTATTTTGGATTGCAAAAGAAGAAGTTGCTAATCGGAAATATAAGTCTCTGATCAAACTGTTTCAAAACATACATGTGCAAGAAGCAGTATATCTTAACCGTGGGCAAAATGCCAGCTATACTAGTCCAGATATTTTCAACCAATTTCGGACATCTATTAACTCAGTCGAGACAAAACTAAAGCGAGATCTTAACAAATCATGTTATGTTGCTATTGGGTGGGACGAGAGCACTGACCATGCCCAAGAAAAACATGTTGCAATTGTAGTAAGATATTTGAGTGATAATGCACAAGTTAACACTACTTTCTTATGTTGCAAGGCTTTGAAAGATGGGACAGCAGCCAGTATTTTCAAGTCGTTATCTGATGCTCTCACTCAGTTTCAAATACCTTTCACAAAGGTCATTGGGTTTGTTACAGATGGAGCAGCAACCATGTCCAGTCCAATAAATGGCACCAACGGTCTTGTTCATGAGGAAAATTCTTTTTTGTTTGTATGTACATTCGGCAGCAAGTCAAGCATGTGCCCATATCCCTGCTATGTAGACACTGATGAAGATTGTTTCAGCTGTTTATAATTATGTTCAGATCTCTCCAAAAAAACTTGAAAGATTTAAAGACATCGTAAAAATTTTGGTAACCGATACAGTCAAATTTAAAAGACAGTACGAAATAAGATGGCTGAGCCTGGGAGAAGCCCTTGTGGCTATTATTGGCAACTACGAACCTCTCATGGTTTTATTGTCAAACGATGCAGCACAAGGGAACCCAACAGCTATTGGATTGCAACAGCAGTTGACTTCCTTTAGGTATCTTTCACTGTTGAACCTGGCTGCTGATATTCTGGCTGTTGTAAACAATTTAAGCTAGATCTTCCAGTCTGTTTCTCAATGTTATGTACACAGGTAAGACCCCCCCCTCCCAATACTCAAACAACCTCTATACAAGTTTACTCTATTAAAACAAATTGATAAGTCTATAACTATAAATCTAACTGAATTTCATTTTTAGAATAATTTTCCTTTTCCTTCATAAAATCCACACTAGAGGGGGTTAGTTTTTTGTGTTTGGATCAACAATCATTAGCCCCAGTACCTTATTTGAATTCTATCTTTCAGTTGAAAAATTGTTTAGTATCTCTGGAACAGTTGAAAACCCAGCCTGGACCCTACCTTTCCCAGATGGAAGCTCAAATAACTGAGCATGAGGATAGCAAGTCATTATATTTTGGAAATGAGATCTCCATGAAAGGCAGCAGGTGTGAAAAAAGGGATCAACGTGAGACATTCTCTATTGTCAGAGATGAGTTCCTAACTAAACTGCTAAACAACATTGATCAGCGTTTCCCAAAAGTGGATATTCTTCAGGCTATGCAGGTAGGCTTTCTTGGGACATTCAATCTCCTTTTTAACAATGTCTGAGAAAATCTATTCTGTATCTATTTTCAAAAGGGCTGTGTAATTTGAATTTCATCTTGTAGATTCAAATAAATGATTTTAAATATGCTATTCCACACCAATCAACATCAATATCAAAGTCTCTGTGTCATTTGTGGAATGAATCAGCCAGTGCGTGACATTGGGGAAATTTTCACCGTAGACATCTGGTCCATTAAGATCGAGATTATGATAGACCAACCGAATTCATCATGGCCCAAACTATATATATGTATTATATATAATATATAGATGAATTATTTTTTGTCATAAAATATATCCCCGTTTTTAGACAAGTGTTTAAAGTGGCATGAGCTGCCAAAATTCACATTTTTTTCATAAATTCTGATCCTCACGGCAGTAAGAGCCTTTAAGGCCATCGTAAAACTAAATGATTGACTTTGGAATGAGGAAAATCCATACAGTATGTGGCCTTTACGAACCAAAAACGTGTTTGAAAAGTAAACAAAATTTAAATAACCGGGACGACCATTCATTCATTCTAAGTCAACGTCAGTTCAAAACAATACTTTATCGTACATTTTCGAGACTAGAAGCACTCAAAAGTCTCTGAATTATACGTCTTAATAAAAATAGCTTATAATTTCAACACTCTGTTTTAACATCAACATTTTGGCAGCTCATGCCACTTAAAAGTGGTTTATTTATTTAAGTGTAATTTGTAAATCATGATTTAATGATTAAGTCTAGAATACAACTTGAAAGATATACTGGTATAGGCTCTTTCCATACAATATTGCTGCAAAGTCTCAACCATGGGCATTTCTAAATTTATGTGAATTGGGTGACACTCAAGATTGGGTAACACTATCAAAATATCAGACAACCCATCCACCTCCATCCCACATAAATTTTGGTATTCGGCTCCTTATTAAAATTGAAGTTAGATCATACAATGTAGAACATCAGAAAGACGCCTAAAATATTTGGCATTTCTATCTCCATGCATGCCTAAGGGAAATTTTTTTGTGAAATTTGCTCTAAACCGGCACTTTTGTTAGCTCAAAATAAAAAAAATATGCCCCCAAAAAATCTTTTAATTTTTGCCTTTAGGATGACTGACTAGGAGGCCTGCCAATACTTGCATTTTTTTGTTGTCTTGTTTCATTAACGAAGAGAATGATTTTAATAGTTATAAAAAAAAAACTTATTGCTTTCTCACATTTGTTTAGAAAATGAACTAATACTAAGTAATAGAAACTTTAATTTGCTAAACGATTAGGACGTGATGCAGTTTTTTTAATACGCCGTACTGTTGTCGTGTCGAGATAAAAAGTCAGTGTTATCTGAATTTTGCTTGTCATTGCCATTAATGCATACACAACAGACTCTAGGTTTAAATACTATCTTTAAGGAATTAAAATTTTTGTTCACTCGGCAACGACGTACGGTTTAAAATTGAAGCCGAAGGTGTCAAATTAATTTCACTTTCGGTATTTCCTTTACTAAACAGTAAACGCACGTGACTCGCGTCGCGACATGAAAAAATTGTTGCCTTTGTTTTGCTTTCTTTGTATCTTGTAATATTCATTTCTGAGCTATTAAATCTCCCATCGTGTAAATACTTCGATCTGAAGCGAGAAGCTTATGCAATGCTACTAATAGTAATACTATTGCTAGATTATTTTCAACCACTGTGTTGTCATGTCCCAAGTCCATGAGCTTAAGTCACTGCCTGCACAGCAGGCGTGGAGACGTTATCACTCACTTTAGACTGAGAGCCGTGACCTCTCAGTCGGCTGACAAGCCCTGACCAAGTAGAAACGTTCCCCTATTGATGCATGCTGTTTGGTGTCACCACTGTAAGATCGGTACGCCGCCAGGGCCTAAATTATGAATACAACTTTACTTTCCCAACTATTTTACCTTACTTAATGAATTTCATGTTCACCTACTTCAAAAATTTATCATAGACATTTGGTCCACCACATTTTTTTTTGCCATAGACCGACCGAATATACGATAGATTTTGCCATCGGTCCACCGCTAATGTCGCGCACTGAATCAGCTATCATCAGCAGCCTGCATTTGAAATTCACTTGAATTGATTTGAAGTACAAGTATTATCAAATGCCAAGTCTATTTTTCTTTATTATTTAAGCTCAAAACATAATTCAATCAATCAAGTTAAACAGTATTCAGTTCTTGTTTGATAATCTTTACATATATTTGACCCCACTGTTTATGTGGATGAAGATCAGTCAGTGATGTGGGGATATAACCATTTGGAGATCCTCATTCAAACTTATGGATATCAAAATACCAACAAACAAGGACAGCTTTTCAACAGACTTGTTGATCCAGATGTTTGTAAGAGGAGAGTTTTTACCATTCAAGAGGTTGGTCTTCCAGTGTAGAGGAGAAGAAAGAGGTGGAGGTTTCTACATCTTCAGCTCTCCTGAACTATTTCACAAGTTATTTGGAAATGCCAACAGTGGAAACAAATCAATATTTCCAGGTAATCCATTTCATCTTGCCTGTCCTAATTTCTCTCAAACTGAAAAGTATTTTTTTTATAGTACATGTATATCTTTCTTTTAGCAACATTGTAAGAGTGTTTTGGCCTTGAGTATTTTCAGAGATGTGTCGACTGATGTGCATTAGCTTGTGTGTCGCATTAAATCCAAGAACAGAACTCATCTCACCATTGAACATTTGGACCGGTTAGGCCGTTCGGAAAAAAATGTGTTTCCGGTAACATGTTTGAAAAAAATTGGGTAGGTAGGTAGGGAAATTTTTTTGTTTTTGTTTTTTTTTTCGACTTGCTATCCGATCGATTGGTGTTTAGCATACATGATCTGATATAATCGATTGACAGAAATATATGGATTTAGCTTTATGACCCTTTTCTACAGACTGTATTCATGGTAAAGTGTTTGACGATTATATTTTTTTCTGTAATTAAAAACTTTATATAGGGTAGCAAACTTTATTTATGTGTAAGGGTATATGTTAAACATTTGACAAAAAATGAAACCAAATAATCTCTATCTGTTCAATGTATTCATTTTCTATAGAAAAAAATTGAAAAGAATTGTTCAGCCATGTTTGCTAAATAAATAATTTCAACTTATCATTAAACTTTAAACTCAAAGCTTTGGATCAGCTCGTCAGTAAGCATGTAATGTCAGAATTTTATTATTTACAGCTTCAAAATCACTTGTGAAATGAAATAGAGAATAGCTGCAACTTCCCCTAAATTTTGCAGCTGCTGTCAATTATTTTTTTCTTTTTTATTCGTATATGTAAACATCCAAATAACAAGTTTTGTTTTTCTGTGTTGACATTTGACACGTTGTTGTTGTAATAATGTAAAGCCACGCTTTACCGATACTAAATAATTTTGTCTGTGCCAAAGGAAAGTCCATGCTATTTGCCAATACAGACCTGTTTTATTTGAGTAAATTCAATGTATCAATGACTGTCTTTTGGCAGTTTTTCCGGAATAAAATCACATTGAAAGAAAAACTTTCAGTTTCAGTGAAAGTTGAACAGATCAAGGATTACGGGTCAAAGTTGACTGACTCTCATATGCAGAGGTGCTTCAGGGAGTAGTACCGAGTACATGTAATTTGCTTTATGTTTTAAGGAAAGTGCCACTGCTAGGAGAGCCTGAACAACTGATGCATCATGGTCAGTTTCTTTTAACCCTGTTATAATCCCGGGCTACCCACTCCTCTTACATTGAATAAGATATGCTCACTTATAGACAAATCTAAAACGGATCATTGGAATAGGGTGACATTTCTAAATAACAGCAGGAATGGAGACTCGTGTTGCGTTGCAAACGAAGTAAAAATGAACGGATTAAACTTAAAGAAATGTTTGTTTCTTGTCAAGACATTGTATATTTTCCGTCTAAGATAACTAGAATTCAGTATTTTTAGGTTTGAATTGAGTTTTTCTATTGATATTCGACCTCAAATACCGATATCGGCGTGCAGGAAGCCATTGATTTTCCACCACGCACTGATCCGTGATCGAAAAATATTTGGATTCCGTTTTTTTTTTTGTTCTTGCAGATATTTGGTAAAAAAAACAAAAAAACTAGAGATTAAGTGATTGCTCCGCGAAGGTGGGGAACTGATTGTCAAGGGCATTAGAACCGGCAATGTGTGGTTTAAGAGGTGACATAAAGAAGAAATGAAACAATAAAGATGATGTATGATATTCTTGGCATTAATTACTTTAAAAGATGGCTGCCAGAAAAGATGACTGAAAAGTTATAACAAATAATGCCTTATCACAAGATTACTCCCGATAAAATATTGCTCATAATCTAATATGCTTCATGGCACCCATATTGTATTGGGCACATGGCTGAAAATTGATCCCAATCGCCCTTTCCTCAATGTCAAGGCACACCCCAGGTTTGATATTGGATTGTGCGCATTGCTGAAAATCAGTCCCATCCATCCTCTCACCAATGTCAAGGCACACCCCAAGTTTGAAGTTCATCGAATGAATCATCCACAAGTTATAGCCTGGACAAGAAAATCATGCTCATAATCCAATATGACGGATAGCGGCCATATTGGATTGCGCACATTGCTGAAAATCAATCCCAACCATCCTTTGCCCGATGTCAAGGCACACCCCAAGTTTGAAGTTCATTGGATGAATCATTCATGAGTTATTGTACGGACAAGGATGGAAAGACGGACGGACGGACGAACAGACGAACGGCCATATTGGACTGCGCACATTGCTGTAAATCAATCCCAACCGTCCTCTCACCAATGTGAAGGCACCCCCCAAGCTTGAAGTTCATCCGATGAATCATTCATGAATTATTGTACGGACAAGGATGGACGAACGAACGGACGGAAGACCCGAAAACATAATGGCCCCGCTTTGGCTTTGCGGAGCGATAAAAACCTGACTGGCCATTTGCCCATATTTTTACGGTCGGTCGGGTTACCGGAAACACACAATTTTTTCCGAACGGCCTTAATGAGAATTAGCCACTCAGATGTTTCACTGGCGGAATTTAACTTTGAGGAAGCCGCCTCACATTTCTTAAGGAGTAGCAGACGACTGTAGATACTGATAAACCAATACATTTTTTCAAAGCATTCCATTTCTGTTTCTGCAAGTTCTGCAGGTCTCGATTTAAGTCGATTACAGTATTGATAATAGTTCTGATCTTCAAATTTATAAACTGTTTTTCTATTTTCCCATCAGGTGGAAATTAGAAACTTTTAAATGTTTCTGTTAAGGAAGTGTTTGAACTTTGAAATTATTGTAATTGAGGTCTGAAAATCGAGCAGACAAGTTAACACTGGTTACTTTGAACTACAGACAGTAGAGTTAATAAATATATTATTTCAATTTCCTTGATTTATGTTAATCTTTATATCACAGGTCCTAAAATGTGGAAATTCTCATCTGTTGGTACGGAATATTAGTGCAGATCCACATATAGCTGCAATATATTGAAATACATAATTTATTGGTGAAGAGAAATAAAATAAAACTAAAATGAATGGATATTTTTTGCTTGCAATTGTAAGAGTGTAGTTTAATTATCTAAGTAGCTATATTGGTTCCACATTTCGCAATTTTTGTCCGAGTAAGGTGTTAACTGAAGCTACCCATGTGCACGTAAGTTGGCTAGAAAATTTGGACACCCTATTTGAAATTTCTGGCTAATAGCCTGGTTCAACCTCTTGGACTAAGGAAAGGCTTACCACCAAGGGTTTATGGATGAAAACAGCCTGCAACTTGCAGCGTTTGTAACTCCTTGGGGGTTCTACGAATGGACCAGAATTCCATTTGGATTGACAAACGCTCCTGCTGTGTTCCAAAGATTTATGAATGAGTGCCTGGCTGATCTTAGAGACAATATCTGTATCCCTTACCTGGATGACATACTTGTATACAGTCCAACATTTGAAAAGCATCTTGAAGATATCCAGATTGTGTTGCGACGTTTAAAATCCAAAGGCATCAAGCTTAAGCCAAGTAAATTTGAGCTATTCAGAAATAAGATCCGTAAGTTTGGGAACATTGTGTCTGAAGAAGGATATTGTATTGATCCGAAGGAAAAGGATGCTGTGATGAAACTAAAACGAAAGACTCCAGAAACAGTTGGAGAACTTCGGAGATTGCTGGAGTCGTTGAGTTACTATCAAAGATATATATCAACATTTTCGTCCAAGGCTTCTAATCTTTATGATCTTTTAAAGATTCCTGAAACTGAGAAGAAACAACAATAGAAGAGGAATACAAAACGGAAGACTCATGGGCAACGTCAATCCTCAGAGAGTATTACCTGGAAAAAAGAACACCAAACTGCCTTTGAAAGTGTACTTACCCTACTCTGTAGCTCTGGTGCAATGGCATACCCAGACTATAATGAGCCATATGTCCTTCACACAGATGATTCAAACCAAGGACTTGGTGCTGTACTGTACCAGAGACAAAATGGAATTCTAAAAGTCATCGCTTATGGTTCTTGATCATTGACACCAGCCAAAAAACGATATCCTTTGCATTCAAGGAAACTTGAATTCCTCTCATTGAAGTGGGATGTTTGTGAACGTTTCCGAGACTATTTGTTATATGCTCCATCCTTCATGGTTTACACCCCCTACCTATGTTCTTACAACAGCAAGATTAGATGCAGCCAGGCACCGTTGGGTAGCAGAGCTGTCTGATTACAACTTCATTATCAAGTACAGACCAGGGAGGACTAGTGGTGATGCAGATGCCCTATCCATAATGCCATTAAAGATGGATGGATCAGTGCACAGAGGAAGTGTCCCCATATATCATCGAAAGTATCATCCAAGGTGTGTCTGTTTAAAAATCCGGAAACAACGCCTGTAATTACAAATCAAGTTTCTACTGCTAAGAAAAGCACTCCAACACAACTCAGAGAATCTCAAAAACAAGATGCAGATATTGGTCAAGTGATGCAAGGCAAGACAGATCAGAAACGACTTAATGTAAAGACCTCGAAGACTGCAAGACCTGTTAACAACGAGTGGCCAAAGCTGTGTTTGAATACAAATGGAGTTCTTTGTCGAAAAACATTAATTGCTAAAGAAGAAAGACTTCAAGTTGTACTGCCAAGAATATTCCATGAGAGAGTTTTAAGAGAGCTTCATGATGACATGGGCCACCTTGGAGTAGACAGAGTAGAGCAGCTTGTGAGAGAGATATATTACTGGCCAAAGATGAAGCATGACATCCACCATTATATCGCAAGGTGGCTGTATTAAGAGTGAAAGACCCAATATTACAAAGAGAGCTCCCATGAAAAGCATCCAAACAACAAGCCCTTTTAAGCTTATTTTCGTCGATTTTCTCCACCTAGAATGATGCTCCGGTGGTTTTGAATATATCTTAGTGATAGTGGACCACTTCACCCCGTTTGCACAAGCTTACGCCACTACCAATAAGACAGCCAGAATTCCATCGAGAAAACACCATGACCAAGGTGGTGAATTTAAGAACCAACTTCAAGAAACGAGTAAAAAGGCGTGAATTAAGGGTATTCTAACCACTAAGTTTACACTGATCGTTGTTGTTGTAGTTAGGCTTTGAATCTTCGTTTGTTTTTTAGCCCCATTTCTACATTCTAAACCTAACTGGACATGTTTTATGTGTCCTATGTTTAATTTAGTGGTTTTAGTCATAGTAAAAATTCAGCAATATCATCCATTCTGGAACGACCCCATACCATCCTGAGGGCAATGGCCAAACAGAACGCTTCAATCAAACTGAAGATTATGTCAGCCATTCACAGTACTCTAAAGACTGGCGTAAACGAATGGAACAAGCTTATGAACTGGTCAGACAACGCCGTAACAAAGCCACTACAAAGTCCAAAGATTGATATGACAAGAAACCCGGGTCACGGTTTTCACAGAGTTTTGGGTCTGGGCCTCCGTGGCTCAATAGGTAGAGCGTTGGATGCTCAATCCGAACAGCCTTCCACCAATGGGCCGCGGGTTCGAATCCCACTCAGTCCAAAAAAACAACGCCGCCATATAAGTGAAATAATCTTAAGCGGCGTTAAACACCAAACAATCAATCAATCAATCACAAGTTTTGGTCAGAAATTTGAGTCAGCGTGGAGGTCCTGGAAAATTAAGGAATCATTCGTGAGATGAAATTGATATTGTCTTGAAGCAATGTAATCCAGAAAGTCCAGTGAAACCTGAAATGAGCACAGGACGTAATCTGACACTCCTACGAAATCTACTTCTTCCTTGTTACTACCTAGAGACAGACGAGTCACCAAGGTTCCAGCCAGAACAAGAAAACACACTGCACCGCGATATGACCAACGTAGAGCACCAGATTGTCACCAATCACATGAAGATACAGAGGTTGAGTGGTATTTAAAACTCCCACAAGCCTTGAGACCCGAAGCAGACGTATTCGTTCCGAGACGAACCTTTGTAGACAAACCGTTGCCAACCAATCCAGAACATTGTCGACAGAGACGAATTTCCATTCGGGGGAACCATCTTCAGGAGACACAGATAACCCAGGGAGAGTAGAGAATGACAAAAGTGTGTTAGCCCCTCGACACCCTAGAATCTGTAAACCACCTGCGAGGTTTACATACGAGTCCGGGAATGTCACAACATATGCCTTAGACTGTGAAGGGTTCTGCAGTGGAACTATTCCTGGAATGTCCAGATCAACGACATTTACCCCTGTATCACTATGTGAGTACTTTATGTAGATGCTTTTTTTCAACACCCATGAAGTCGAGATGACATTCATTTTTGTCATGAAATCGAGGAAGTTTCATCATGAAGTTTTATCATGTTTTACTTATTGTTTCATACAATTTGGAGTGATGTTAAGCAAAAGTTTTGGGACATTGAATAGCAGAAATCCATGTCAGCTATTAAGCTGACGCTATAATCCTGTCGTCTGCTAGGAAAAGGAACACTTGCCGCGAAAATCAGGAATATTGTTTACATTAAAAAAGAAAGACCGTATTCTGTATTTTTCCCAGACAATATAAGTTAGGAACTTTCTATTTTTACCAAAATTGAAAAGTTTGGGCGTCATTTTGTATTTTTAATTTGAATTTGAAAATTTGAATTGTTACATACCCGGAACGTAAACAAACCGATCTGCCCCCTATTGGCGATTTTATGTTTCAGTCGAGTGAGTGAACTAACGGCACAGTGTAATTTTACGTAGGCCTATTTATCTGAGAAATACAGACTGACGATCGGTTAACAGCGACTGCAAAAGCCTGCTGATAATTGTTTGAGTGTAAACCACAGATACAAAGGCCTGAAAGGAGGGTAATCCAACACGAAAGTTGACCGACACTGATCGTTGTTGTTGTAATCAGGCTTCGATTCTTCGTTTGTTTTTCACTCCATTTTTACAGTCTAAAGCTAACTAGACATGTTTTATGTGTCCTATGTTTAAGTTTAGTGGTATTTAGTCGTAGTAAGCTCATGTAGATTGGTTTTCTTAGCAAATTTAAACAGGCTACGGCGGCAAGTGTGCCTTTAAGCAAAAGTTTTGGGACATTGAATAGCAGAAATCCATGTCAGCTATTAATCCTGTCGTCTGCTAGTCGGTAGTAACCCTCACATGGCATCATGTATAGTATGCAAGAGTCTGCATAATCAGCGATGAGCTTAAGTGAAGCCCTGATGATCGTCCACCTATTTTCTGTAGCAATTAGCATTGTTTGCTCAAATTATTAACGTACAAATGATCGTAGGGACCATCTTTGTGTACAAATGCTTAAACTCAACTCCGTTTTCCTGAAGAGGTTTAAATTGTATTAGACACTAAATTTCTGTATTAGTTTCAAGCCTAGTTATGTTTCTATCATTGTATGGAAACCCTTAGAGAGCATATTTACATTTTATGGACAAAACCTACCCCACATTATTTAGTATTTAAATTATTGCTTATGGCAATAATTAAGTGATGAAAATGACAACTTTTGGTCGGATGTGCAAATAAAATCCAGGGGAATTATTCCCTCTAAATTAATTACCCGTTGTGCTATGAGTTAAGATTAAGTAACATTATGTTACGGCTTATAAATATGCATAAACATATTTTTCGATAATTCTATGGAACGTCAAACAGACCATTTCGATCGCCATCACAAATAACCCATAAAGAATTAGACGGTTGCGGGTAACCCGACCGACCCGATTGAAAACAAGCTGACCGAAATGTTTTTTTTTAAAAAGTTTTCAGAATTTTTTTTTTTTAATTAAAGCGAAACCGCGGGAATTGGACCGCAGCTGATTCTTGTCTAGTTGGCTTTATGTTGAGTGGATCAAAGTTATTCAGATACGGCTGAATCTGAGTGAATTTTTAATGTTGTGCCGCTCGTTAGACTGGAACCCTGTGTTCATGCAGCATGATCCAGTGTTCGACAACTGAACAGTTCACGTACGCCTTATCGCACAGCGAGCAGAGCATGGATAAACTGAGATTTGGTTACCATGTAACTTCAACTCGAGGCAGATTATCTCAATTACAATGACACTGTCTTCAAATCCTATTAGAATTAACGTCCGAAGTCGAGAATGGATAAAACAATTTAGCAGATTCTAACCTGTCGATTTTCCTTTTGTAATGCTTTTGTGCAGATCCGCGACCAACTTCTCAGAAATCTATTTTCATTGGCCCGAGTATCTGTAGTTTGCAAATTTATGCAGCTAAAACATAGGTTCAGACTGGCGTCCACTCATAAAAGTGTTTATTTATGTCACTTGCATTTCGCAAAAGCTAATTAAATTTCTAAATAAATAACACGTATTACAAAGATTTTCCAGACGTCCTGCAAGACAAGATCAGTTTTGCTTCCGACACCCGTTCGGCGCTGTTGTTGTCGAACGAGTCCAGTTGTGAAATTGTCAGTGTTTGTCGACGTTTTATCGTCTGAGGAGTGTGCGGTTACGGTGAAACTATTACTTTTCGGTACCTCTTCTGACCAGGCAGCTATTCCCAAGATAAATACAACTTTATTGTCTACGGCATTTTTGATTGCCTTTGAAGCATGTTTAAGACGTCTAAAGTACAATCTCTGGGACATCACTGATTGCCGCGGTGAATTGCAAGGGCTTTGAACGTAGTTAATGGTCATGACAAATGTTTGTAAAAAAAAATGTTCTCTAGCAATCGTAGGCATTGCCGACCTCAATGAATATCAAGTACAACGAGACGCAACTTACTCAAAACAATATAAGCGTCAGTATTAAAAAAAAAACAAAAAAAAAACGACCGGTCTTCCAAAAGTAAGGCTTGTTACCTGCAACCTACTAATTCTTAATGATCGCCCCTAAGGTCACAACTTTTAAGATTCTGGACATTGTTTAAGCGTATGCAGTCAGATTAAGTTATCCAGAATGTACCGTATTATATATAATTAGTCCTAGGTCACGTCATTGTTCCAGAAGCCGTTGAGCAAGAAAGCTGTGGTTTCCTTAACTTCCGTATAAATCTATTTTAATCTGTTATTTCAGATACATGGTTGCGTTAATTTATATTAAACGTTAACACGCTCCTACCCCGGTGAGGGTAACACATGTCATCAGAAACAAGCACCTATTGTTTATGTCTTCCTGTACAGTCGGAAAAGGGAAGTAACTCTGAAAATAGCAAAACCAGCGTAATCCAGGGTAAATTGCATAAGATTAAAAAATTCAATAAAAAACGTGGGAGGAGATGCGATAACAAGCACTAATTGTCTATGTCATCTTATACTGTCGAAAAAGGGCAGTAACTCTAAAAATAATTAAACCAGCGTAACTACAATAAGAGGTGCACATCCTCACATTATATCGAGCATGTCCACCAAGTTTCGAAAAAAATTCATGAAAACTGTAGGAGATCCGATGACAAGCGCTAATTGTCTACGTCTTCATATACTGTCATAAAAGGGCAGTAACTCTAAAAACAATGAAACCAGCGTAACTAGCATAGGAGGTGCACATCCTCGCATGATATCCAGCATGTCCATTAAGTTTCGAAAAAAATTTATGAAAACCGTAGGAAGAGATGTGATGTCAAGCGCTAATTGTCTATGTCTTTATATACTGTCGAGAAAGGGCAGTAACTCTAAAATAATGAAACCAGCGTAACCAGAATAGGAAGTGCACATCCTCACATTATATCCAACAAGTTTCCAAAATTTTTTATGAAAATTGTGGGAGGAGATGCGATGACAAGAAATGATTACAGACAGACAGACAAGCTGATCGCTATAACCCCCCCCCCCCCCCCCCCCATTATATGCTGGGGGTATAAAAAATGGAAAGGCAGCAAGCCATTTAAATCAACACCATTGACGGAGTCTGAAGATTTAATGTTAAAGGAAAAGGGTCTATTATGATCCGAAAGCCCTAAAAGACTCCAGAACCAGATACGATTAAATAACACTAGATGCACTTTGGATTTCGCAGAAGTGAAGAAAACAGAAAGTTGAAATGGGAGGGACATAACATTTAATACAGATGAGCCGGGATCCGAATACGTGCAATTTTAAGAAAGGGACACAAAAATGCGAACCGGTGAAAAACCAATCGGCCATGAACAGCCTTTCATGCCAAAGCAATTTGCGTTGAGGGACAAATCAGATGACTGTCCAATGGAATTATATAACAAGAGTTTTAGTAAGCTCAACATACAGCCTCCGCTATGACTGATTACTCTACATTATAGAACATATCTGTTTACATTTCAGCAATTGAAAACCTATGTTCATGTGAAAGATTTTCATTTCTCTATTCCTTGATTGATTGATTGTTTGGTGTTTTACACCGCGCTTAATATTATTTCACTTATATGGTGGCGTTGCCAGTTTTATTGTGGGAGGAAACCGGGCTCTATGCCCGGAGGAAACCCACGCCCTTCCGTTCGTAACTCTATTCCATGAACATACCTGTATAGGCCCTCTGGATGCTGTATTACGTAACCAGGGATATCCTAAATTGTCCCCGACAAACCATTTACCCCTTATATATATACTCTAAAATTGTCAGGATCAGGTAAAAACTAAAGAAGATATGGACTAAAAGAGAATATTATATAATCTAATAATGCCGTATTAAGTAACTGGATTTCATAAATGGCCGACAACACACCGGCTACACAAATATAGTCTATGCTGTGAAAGAATTGTAAAGATTAGATCGAAACTCTTCAAGATATGGAACGGTAGTGAACGAAGATATAGACTAAAGAGATATTACATAATCCAATATAGATGCCATATTATGCCACCGAAATGCATAAATGATTCATGACACACCAGCTTACCCATAAAGTATATGTTGTGAAAGAATTGTAAAGATTGGATCAAGACTCTTCAAGTTATGGAGTGGAAGGGTATGAAGATAAAAAGAGATATTACATAATGCAATATAGATGCCATACCATGAAACCGAGGATGTTAAACAGTTACATGTATGACACACCATGACCTCCCCATAAAGTATATGGTGTGAAAGAATTGTGAAGATCAGACTCTCTAATTTATGGAGCGGAAAGGAATCTGGGACGGACGGCGCTGGTGATACCATAATACTTGTTTAAAGGGGCATGAGCTGCCAAAATGTTGATATTGTTTTGAACTAACTCTGGCTTAGAATGAATAAATGGTCGTCCCGGTTATTTATATTTTGTTTACTTTTCCAACACGTTTTCGGTTAACGGAAAATCAGGATCCCGAAAATGGCACAAAACTAAAGCCAAGCCATGGCAGGAACAAGTCAAGTAGCTACATGTAGCAGGTCCCCCGCCATTAATGTTGTTTAAAAACTAGTAGCTCCAGCAAGTAGCGTTTATGTGATATTTTGGCGGCAATGGCAGAGTAGCAGGCGGCTGTTTTCTTTAGGCAAGCATTCCACCAGCCCAGATTATTAATCTAAGCGTTGTCCAAATAAGAAGATGGGTAGGGGTAACAAGAAAACAACCAGTCCTTCCAAAACAGATGAGTTTGGCATTTCAACAAGTGAGGTTGGGGAAAAAACAAACAGCAAAAGATGTCAGGAGGAGACGGAGGAAGTTTCAATGGCGGAGCTGTATAAAACTGTGAAGGAGATGGATATTGGTCTAAGGGGAGACATGGATGAAGTCAAATCAACCCTTAGTGAAATGACCAAAGCAATATCCAGTCTTTCAGAAGATGTTTCTCATTGTCAAACTAAACTCGGGGATCATCAGAATCAACTTCAAGTAATTGATAATTATATGGAAACGTCAGACATTAAACTTGAAGAAATGTCCAAAGAAACTATTAGACATGGAGAGGTATTCAAGAGGATTTTACCTGTTGTTTTTCGGCATCGAGGAAAGGGACAATGAAAATATTACTCAAATAATCATGGATTTTGTAAAGATTGAACTAAAAATTGAGCGTATAACTATTGAGAACAGTCATCGACTGGGGAAATATCAGAGAGGGAAAATTCGACCCATCGAAGTTTTTATTCCGAGGAGAGAGATTCATTGTGTTGAAAGAGGCACGTCAGCGGTTCAAGGGGAAATCTTTAGTGTATGTTAAAGAGGACCTCCCAAGAGTTGATCTGGAAAAGAAGCGTTTACTTAAAGGGGCATGAGCTGCCAAAATGTTGATATTTTGACGTAAACACAGAATGTTGCAATTATCGGCTATTTTTCTCAAGACGTATAATTCAGAAGCTTTTTAGTACTTCTAGTCTCAAAAATGTACGATAAAGTATTGTTTTGAACTAACTTTGACTTAGAATGAATGAATGGTCGTCCCGGTTATTTAAATTTTGCTACTTTTCGAACACGTTTTCGGTTCGTACAGCGCACATACTGTATGGATTTTCCTCATTCCAACGCCAATCATTTAGTTTTTCGATGGCCTTCAAAGCCTCTTACTGTCGTGACGATTAGAAATTATGAAAAAAGTGTGAATTTCGGCAGCTCATGCCCCTTTAAAACCGGTGATGGAGAAAGCATTTTCGGAAAACAAAAAAGTTATCCTTCGGAATGGAGAGCTATTTATCAATGGTCAGTTATACCATGAGTGAGTGGCATTTCGTGTTTCTCGAGGGAAATCAGTTTCGGTTTAGGGACGGAATGAGTGGTGTTTTTTTTGTGTTCACTTTTTAATACTTTTCACGTTTTGGAACTTTCTCGGAGTATTTAAAACCAGATCAATTCGACTGAAGAGTGAACTTATATAACTTCTGGATTGCTCCGAGGACACAAATTTTTCTTTCCTGCACATATTTCGGCGATTCAGTGAATGTGAGTGAGTTGACTTGTTTTGGCGATAACTTTTTAATACTTTCCACATTTTTATTATAAGTTAAACTATAATTTAAAATGAACGGATGATTTTCAAATTACTCGTTGATTTCTATTTAGGTCTATTTTTTTTTTTTCTTTTTAATTAGCTTAAATGCTAGTTGTAGTCTAATTCATGCAGTTAATTGAATGAAAATTTATCTATTTTAGTTACGTACCAGTTCATATTTATTTAGAATTAGACGTGTGAGTCTTGCTAATGAAATTGAAATGGAATCTTGATTCTTATGAAACAGTTTCATCTTCAAAGCTACATAATTAAAATGCCTGTACTGGATGTAGACTGTAGTGTATTTTTATTTAGTTAGTTCCTTTTTTTATTATTATTTATTTATTTTGTAGTATGATTTATTTATTTACTCATAGGGAAATAGGCTAGAGCGCGTGTAAAACACAAATCAATCAATCATTCATTGTTCTTTTCTCTTACTCGTTCTATAAGTATAAGTAACAAATTGGATACAACCATAAAAAAAAAAAATAAAAATAAAAATAAAAAAAACAGTTAAATACAATTGTTGCAAAAAAGTCATCCCATTGCCCAATCACATTTTGTGGGCGGATTCTTTTTCATAGCATCGTTTTCAGTTGGTGGATAGCTTGCCTAACATTGATCAAATTTCTGACAAGTGGTGTTGGGATAGTAGTTACTTAATTGAACTTCAACTTTTAAGTGACTGTGTTATTCAGTTGTTTTTATTTTTTGTTTGTATCTTTGGACCAGTTTATGGTTAAATTATGTTCCTTAAATGTTCGGGGATTAAGAAATGAAAGAAAAAGAAGGGCTATTAACCTTTACTTAAAGGGGCATGAGCTGCCAAAATGTTGATATTTTGACGTAAACACAGAATGTTGAAATTATCGGCTATTTTTCTCAAGACGTATAATTCAGAAGCTTTTTAGTGCTTCTAGTCTCAAAAATGTACGATAAAGTATTGTTTTGAACTACCTTTGACTTAGAATGAATGAATGGTCGTCCCGGTTATTTAAATTTTGCTACTTTTCGAACACGTTTTCGGTTCGTACAGGGCACATACTGTATGGATTTTCCTCATTCCAACGCCAATCATTTAGTTTTTCGATGGCCTTCAAAGCCTCTTACTGTCGTGACGATCAGAAATTATGAAAAAAGTGTGAATTTCGGCAGCTCATGCCACTTTAAAAGATAAAAAATGTGACATTCTTATGCAAGAAACACACATTACAAAGCAGGATGAGGTATTTTGGAGTAGTCAGTGGAAAGATAGAATTGTATTTTCTCATGGAGATAATTTTTCTAGAGGAGTAAGTGTTATAATTAATAAGCAGTTAGAGATTAAAAAGCAATATGTGGACACAAATGGACGTTTTGTCATTCTTGATCTACTGTTAGGGAAATGTTTGTTTACAGTGGTTAACGTTAACACTCCTAATGGTTTATCTGAAAGAGATATGTTCTTTAGAAAATTGAATCAAATCTTGCTTCACATCTTGCTTCACAATTTTGACTGCAGTAAGTTAATAATAGGAGGGGATTTTAATAATGCGCTTAACCCTTCTATTGACAGAAAAACGCCAAGTAAAAACTTTACAAATAGCAGTCCAGTTTTACAGGATTTAATTAATGATCTCAATCTGATTGATATATGGAGAGCAAAAAACCCGTCAACTAAAAAATTCACTTGGAGAAAAACCAACGATGTTCAATCAAGAATAGATTTCTGGCTAGTTTCAAGAATGTTAAGAACAATTGTGAAAACAACTAACATTATCCCCAGTATTAAGACTGATCATAAACTAATAACTCTTGAAATAAGTCCAAACGAGCCTTGTCAAAAGCCAAATTTCTGGAAATTAAACAATTCGCTTCTGGAAAACAAGACGTACAAAGAAGGTGTTATAAGTATCATTGAAGAATTAAAGAAAGAATGTGAAGATTGGGACCCTGTTAATAGATGGGAATGGATTAAATTTAAGATAATGAACTTCAGTGTTAATTACTCAAAAGAAAAGGCAAAGGAGCGTAATAAAAGAGAAAATTGTATATTAAAGGAACTAGCTGTGTTAAGTCATCGTATAGAAGAAAATGAGGAAATAGGAGTTAGTAATAAATATGATGATTTGCAAACTGAGTTGGAGAGTTTATATGAAGGAAAAGCCCGCGGTGCAGCTGTTAGATCTAGGACTAGATGGATGGAAAATGGTGAAAAAAGTAATAAATATTTTTTTAATTTGGAAAACAGTAGAGCACAAAAGCGTACAGTTAGTAAAGTTATTACATCCACAGGAGACTTAATACAGGACAGCGCTACTGAAGTGAATAAGGAAATTTTCAAATTTTACTCAAACCTTTATAAAACTAAGCAGCCGCCTGATTTCAATTTTGAAGAATCGTTCGACACAGTGTTTAAAAATGTCTCAGTTAATAAATTAACAGATATCGACAGAGATTTCTTAGAACTAGATATCACTGAAAAAGAGCTGGAAGAATCTGTTAAGCAACTCCAGTTGGGTAAATTACCTGGCTGTGACGGGCTAACAGGTGAATTTTACAAATGTTTTTGGTCAGATATAAAAGAATTGTATCTGTCTTCCATAATGCAGTCGGTAAATAATCAAGAGTTAAGTACATCACAAAAGAGAGGCATTATTACGCTAATAGAAAAACAGGACAAGGACCTAAATCATCTAGAGAATTGGCGGCCAATAACGTTGTTAAACGTCGATTATAAAATATTATCTAAGACAGTGTTGTAACTTAACTTGTTGGGCTGGTTGCCACCAGGGCAAGCATGTTTTGGAAACTGGTTGCCCTGACTCTAAATCTGGTTGCCCAGAATTTTCATCTCCGTTTCATTTATGATTCCAATAAAAAAAATCTAAAAATCAATTTATTTAAGATAAAATTGAAGCATTAATTCTAATGAGTTTCATTAAATAAGTTATATGAACACATATATGTTCAGTTGTCTAAATGTAGGCCCCTACACACCTATTATTGTTATTAGTTGGTGTTTTTTTTTTAAGCGAATAAGGTCGAAAATTAGATTTTAGCATTTTGATCGTCCATATTAAATATAGGTTTACAAACGATGTATTAAAATAATTGAAGCTGTGTCCAAATTCCTTTAAATTCTGTTGCCCACGGGAATGAGTTTTTCCATGTTTTGATCAATGTACTTTTATGTTTATAATTGTCGTATTCATTATTTGTCCTTGCCGATGATTTTGCTAATTTTCAACTAAACATCGCTCCATTTTTGTATTGCAACAACGACGCATTCGAATGACCGGTGTTTTGAGCTTTCTCCGCCAGATGAGGCTTGACGGGACAGCACATGTGCGATTCCGTGTAGCCGACTCATGGAGAGTGCATATCAGAGCCTCGTTTTGATTATGAGGAAATCCCAAACAAAATGTCTGCCTTGATACAGCGCCGTAGAAGTTTATGAGCTATTTATTTCGAATAAATTAATTCTGTCGTCCAGTTTGAGAAATGGTTTTGCCTCTCATGCGTCTGCTGAAGCAAGATTACAGTTGACACGGTTGGTAAAAGTCACTTGCCCGACCGGGCAAGCATTTCCGAAAAGTTACTTGCCCGAGGCAAGATTTAGTTGCCCCGGGCACCGGGCAAGCGTTAAGTTACAACACTGTCTAAGACCATAGCAAACAGGTTAAAAACTGTACTTCCAAATGTAATACATCACACGCAGACGGGTTTTATCAAATCACGATTTATAGGAGAAAATATAAGGTTTATTCTTGACTTAATTGAGACTTATGAAAGTGAAGCAATGCTTTTGTTTTTGGATATTGAAAAGGCTTACGATTCAGTGGAATACAATTTTATGATAAAGGTTTTACAGCTGTATAATTTTGGTCCTTCCATTTCCAAGTGGATTGCATTGCTCTATGCGAATACATCAAGCTGTGTAGTTAATGCAGGTCAATCAACACAGTGGTTTGATAATTTTCGAGGTGTAAAACAGGGTTGTCCTGTATCGCCTTATATATTTGTTCTTTGTTTAGAGTTAATAAATACTGCATACAATAATAGAGGATAAACATATATGTGGCCTTAATTTAGGAGGAGAAGAAATTAAAGGAGTGTTTTTCGCAGATGATTCTACTCTTATTTTAAAATCCTTTGAGTCAGTGTTGAGAGCGATTCGGCTGTATAATAGTCAACAAGTTCTAAGTGGGCTACGCCTTAATGTAGATAAAACTAAATTAATGTCTCTTAATTCTAAATGTGGGTCTGACGCAAATGAAAAGATACCTTATAAAATCCAGCATATAGATAAAGTTAAACTTCTTGGCATTAACATATCTAAAGAAGTGAACAAGCTGCAAAAAGAAAATATTGATTTAAACATTTTAAAAATCTCTAAGAGGTTGAGAATTTGGAGTGGTCGTAACCTCACAGTTTTTGGAAAGTCATTACTTTCAAAGGCAGAGGGTATTTCAAGGCTAGTATATTGTGCTAGTGTTTTGCCTATCAAGAATACTTATTGTCAAAAGGTAAACAAAGAAATTTTTAATTTCATTTGGAATTATAAGCATGATAAAGTCAAACGTAGCACAATAATCAATGATAAACAGTGGGGTGGTCTCGACTTGGAGTTATAGATTTTTACCTAATGAACAAGTCCCTCAAGTTAGCATGGCTTCATAGATTTTTTCGAGAAGATAAATGTTTTTGGTCCTTGTTTGCTAAGGAACTTTTCCGCCCTATAGGAGGTTTATGTTTCCTCTTGTATTGCAACTATGACCCAACAAAGTTAAGTATTAAGTTACCGGATTTTTATAAGCAAATTCTGATTGCGTGGAAAGATGTTTATTGGGAAAATTCTGATTTGTCGGATACAATTATTTGGAACAATGGAAAACTGTTGTATAAAAGAAAGTCATTTTTTAATCAAGAGTGTAAACATAAGGGGGTTATTTTTGTCAGGAATATTCTTGACGAGGAAGGTCATATCTTGTCCTTGCGGTTGATTAATCAAAAATATGGCATAACCCTTGACAATAGAAATTATTTGGTTTGGAATATGATTGAAAAAGCCGTAGCTACATGTCAATGCCGGATTGGGCGGCAAATTTATGTACGGCCGAATGCTGTGTTTAAAGTCCCGAAAATAAACGCGATTTCTCTTTGCAACCCTAATGTGAAATCTAGATTTTTCTATGATATTTTAAAAAAGAAATTTTCCACCCAAAAAGTAATTCCAAACTTTGATTTGGGTATATCACAGCAAAACGTATGGAAGTCTTTGTACCAAACTAAGGCGGATAATAAAGTTTTACAATTGCAGTTTAAGATTTTACATAATATATACCCTACAAAAGAATTGCTCTGCAAATACAAGATTGTAGAATCTTCCCTATGTGACTTAAGGCCCGTTCACACGATGCAATTAGTTGTATACAACTTGTTGCATGCGTCAAGTTGCATGTTTTGAGTTGCATGCAACTCGCCGTTCACACACAGCCAAGTTGTATAAAACTCTGACTATCACATGACTGTAACAGTTTATTGTAAACAGGTGCTCGTTTGACAGACTACAAAGAAGTACGAAACTGTCAGTGACTTGAGTTTACAATGTATCTTGTCTCCATTCAAAAATGAATTTAAACGCACACTCGCCTTTTTGACATTTTACAGGAATTCACTATAACAAATAAAACCACTAAAATTAAACGTAGGGCACATGTCCAGTTATATTCACATTGTTCAAATCATTAGAGCGCTTGAGATTGAAAGTTTGTTTACATTGTTTACCTATAAAATTTTCAATTTCGTACTAAGAATACAAAAACTTGCCAAAACATTTTTTTTTTTTTTTTGGGGGGGGGGGGGGGGGAGCTGTGGAATGTTTCTATCTACTCCTGTCTGGGGAAAATATCCACTGTTTTTAATGTAAACAATATTCTGAATTTTTTGTGGCGAGTGTGCCTTTAAACTTACAACTTTGGTAAATTTAGACTGTCAATTTAAAGTCACAGCCTAATGTCAATTTAAAGTCACAGCCTAATGGAAATTTAAAGTCACAGCCAAATGTCAATTTAAAGTCACAGCCAAATGTCAATTTAAAGTCACAGCTTACTGTAATTTATAGTCACAGCTAATTGGGAATTTATAGTCACAGCTTACCGTATTTTCACGCAAATAACCCGCGGGTTATACGTAAAAAAAGTGTTGTGAAATACGCCCTGCGGGTTATAGTCGTGTGCGGGTTATATGTGCATTGCTGCATATTTTGGTGAGAATAGGCGTGATTATATTACCAAATTGATTACAAAAGTTAATTTCTAAACAATAAATTACTTTCATTCTTCTCTTTTCTTTTTACAACGATCGTATTGTATGAATATTTTCATCATTGTTTTCAACTTTTCGCGTTTTATTCTATAGACCTACAGAGTAGGCCTACAACACGGCCGTAGTGTAGAAGCGGCAACAACGTCCGTTAAGCTACAGTCCCATATGGGGACACCCCGGATCTGAAGCACCGGATCTATCACGGACTGCCGGGACCTAATCCGGGATGATTTTCGTCCCGGACCACGAAAAAATGCAAGATTTCCTCTCAGTTGCATACCGGCCCGGATAGTCCCGGTGGAGTAACGGGCCTTCCAGGCAGAGTCCAGGATCATCCCGGACCATCCAGGTAGAGTTCAGGATCATCCAGGCAGAGTCCAGGACCACCCCGGATGTGACCCCGGACCGTCCCGGACAGGCCCGGATCATCCCGGTTCATCCCGGCAGAGTCCAGGACCATCCAGGCAGAGTTACGGCCTGTAAAACATGAGATTCATTTAGAATTCGTATCGGTCCTGGAAGGTCCGTGAAGCCGCCTGCATGGTCCTGAACATTCCGTAACAGTCCGTATGTCAAATGGGATGATCCGGCATGTATTTTTCCTTCCCGGACTGTCTCGGATCGTCCAGGACCATGCAGGCGGCTTCACGGAACTTCCAGGACCGATACGGACCATCCCGGCGGATTCCAGGATGTGTCCCGGTTTTGTCCAGGATGACTACGGATGAACGCTCGTCACGGATCATCCCGGAAGTTTTTGACAGTCAAAAACTTCCGGGACTACCCCCAGGACGTTGGCGGATGCCCAAGGATCATCCCGGACATACAAGGACCATTCCGGACCATTCCGGCCAAGTAACGGATCGGACCCCGGATCGCTACGGACTAATCCGGGGTTATCCGGGGCCTATATGGGACTGGGGCTTTACGGAGCTGCTACATTTATGTCATGCGGTCAAAGATTGTGGGGAAAACTAAAGTTTTTTTCTCACGAGTACAATATTCCCGATGTAAAAAGATGGTTATTGAAAATGATCATGAGGAAATAAAGTTTTAATGACGGAAATCTTGTTTGTTATACATGGAGCTACAGAATGCCCAAGTATGAACGGAACGGTCTACTTAATAATAGGGGTGATGGCTCAGTCCAAATTAGAAAACCATAAGAATTAAATTCACGGAGTACGGCGTATAACAACCCATTCGATCAATGGAATTTAGATTAAATTTTTATAGCTAGTATGATTAAAAGCCCAACCGTACCTTTTTATCAAAATTTAAAAAGAAAAAAGCAGTTTGAACTTTACTCTACTTGACACGACTTGAGATCAACTCCGTCGACTTCGAAGTCAAACTCAAAGTTTCGTCAGGGACAGATTATTAAAAATAATTCCCTTATATTGGAACAAACTTGGATTCTCCTTTACAAAAACATCAATTATGGAAAATATTTTTTAATAAAATAATTAAAAATGTACAAGTAATCGGTAATTTGAACAGTTTTTTTTCTCTCTCTCTTCCTATTTACGCCTTTCCTTTACGTAGTGTGACAGCGTGATCCGGCTTTGTAAAACCTTACACCTCAAACATGTGTGATTTTCCTCGCTGACGGGACTGTAACAACAAACTTGTTTGGATTTAAAATGGCAGCAGACTTTATCACCATAATATTCTTATGATTATGTAATTTTACGTCATACTATGGAGATATTATGATCAAAACGGATTGCCAGGCTGTCTCCCGGTAACTCTTTACGGCCGTAGTGTATCACACTGTATGTACAATGTAGGCTAGCCTACGTAATGTAAACGACATGCCAGTAAGTCTGTTTACCAACATAGCCGCTCGCCGCGGGTTATACCCGTGTGCGGCTTATCTGAACATCGTTTTTCCCGAAAACGTAATTTCTGCATTGTGCGGCTTATACGAGGGGGCGGGTTATTTGCGTGAAAATACGGTGAATTTAAACTTGCAGCTTACTGTATTGTCTTTGGATTAATCGTTTTCAGTTGAGTCATAGTATTGAATCTGGAGCTTTTCTTCTCTTGTGAAGAGCTTGACATAAGTAAAATATCTAAACTCAAGTTAAAATTTTAAAAAGCACACAGACTCAATTACACTTTTTCATTAAACTACTTTATTTGTATGGAGACTCCATAAAATAAATACATACATGTACATTTTTTTCAGAAGAAAATTTTGGAAAAAAAAATGATCTTGGATGAGTTTAAATTCCTACAATTTTAGATACTATGTGAATTAATGATTATTTTATATTCATTATTTTTTAATTCAACTTACATTTACCTTGAAACATGTGGTGTTCATATATTATTCAAATTGGTATTCAACTTTTGGAAAAAATGGCTCTAATATTTTCAATTATTTTAATTTCTTAGTTGAAAATGCTAGATATGTGCCTGATATTGTATTTCACAAACAATAACTTCTTGTAGTTTTCCTTCTTTGTCCTGCATCCTGCAGATATAAAACAATAGAGAATAATCTTATTACAAAGAATTGGCCCATCATTCTCAGCAACATTATATTTCAAGTATTAAACTAAACAATAAACAGATTAAATAATAAAAAAGAATATCCCTCCCACCTGTAAAAAAATAAAACATTAAAAAAATGATTAAAGGAATAAAAATATCTAGGAAAGATGAGTTATACAACATACTGGGTTCCAAATAGTTAGTCTATCATTCTTAAAAAGGTGCTAACAACCTTGTTAATAAGAAAAAAAAAAGTCAACCTTAAAAACACCTACCAAGTTTGTGACAGTGTATTTCAGTGTATTTGGTAGAAATTAATCAAGAGATGGGTCAAATTTGCAAGTTAACACAAACACATCCTCTGAGGAAGTCCAGCTCTTCCTTTCCAAACTCCTATTCCAGCTTCCCAGAGTCAAAATATTGTACTGTGTGTTAGTTGATCAGCTGTTGATTGAAAATGGCTAGATATTAAATTGTGTCATAATCATATATCATGACACACTCTGACTGAATTATTTTACTTGAAATGTTGATGTACCTTAATTAATTTCTAAATTCACTTTAGATATACAACCAGATTGTTGAGGGTGAACATCTCCCCAGAAAAATAAAAATCCAAAATGTCACGTGAATACATGTTGCAATTTATAAAACTTGATTTTAAAAACTACATCCACTCTCTGGAGCCCCATTGATAAAATATAGGTCAAAGATATTTTTAGGACAGTTTTCATAACTGGCGGTGAAACAAACTTCCAGTCGACTGTGGCTGTCCTCCTACTTTTAAGTTTTAAAATTAAAGAGTCGCTGTGTCTGTGAAACTAACAGTTTAAACTAACAAAGGCATGTCATGACAGTACGCCGTAGTTCAAATTAAACATTTTACGGCGAAAGACAAAAATACTACGGTACATGTAGGCTACTACATGTAGAAGTAGAATATTGTATTTGTAATGTGGAAAATAACTGGCTTCGCTTACCTGACATTGCATTCTCATTAGCGCGTCTGCATGCGTTTATGCTTTTGTCTCTGGTCTCATTTTGAACACAAAAGTTTCCTAGAATTTCTTAATCGGCAAAATAATTCATAAATCGCTTGATCTGATCATCTCATGTTTAGAAAGGCTGGTTATTTCCATCGGTAGGATCGGGCGCCATGTTTATCGCGAAATGACGGAATAAAAATATCACGTGACAACAGAGTACATTTTGATTGGTCAATTACGTACAACTTGTCGTATGAAATAGAGCCGATCCTAATTCGTACAACTCGCTTGCAACAGATTTCATGCGTCAAAAGTTTGACCGATTTGACAGTTCACACGCTGAAATTTGACGCATGCAACAAGTTGTATACAACTAATTGCATCGTGTGAACGGGCCTTAAGTAAGTGATAACTTATTACATCATTTCTGTACATGTGGCAATTTATCCAATTATTGGTACTTAGTAGAGAAATGGCTGGATGATGTTTGTGATGTTAAAATCAAGTTGTCAAATAACGACATTATTTTTGGTTGCATCATTAACCAGGGTGCTACATTGATTAATTTTGTAATTCTGTATGCTAAGTATTACATTTTCATTAGCTATGTAGCGGAGCGAGAAGTGCATTTCACAGATTTTCTTGGATTTTGTTATAAACAAGTGCACTTCTTGTCTTTGGTATCAGGGTCAAAATATTCTTTTCTTGACATTTTACAGTATAACTACTAAAAAAATCAAAAGAATTAGTTCCATGATTATTTAATCTATTTTTATCAAAATACTCAGGGTTTATAACTAGGTCTAAATTAATTATTAATTGTATAGTTGTAGTGATTTGTGTTGGTTCTCTATTCCCCTTTTTTTAAACCTGTAGACTTGTGGCTAAACAATGTTATTATTAATTTGAAACAATGTATCTTCCACTTAAGAGACACGCTTTTTACACGTGGTGTTGCAGACGACGTTTCAAACCATGCATACAGGCAGCGCTAATTGGTCAAAACTGTGTTGATCTTTTTATTGGCATATTAGAAGGAAAATGGATGTTGAATATATCTTATGCCTAGTAGTTTGTCAAGGGTTCTTATTTTTTTTCTTTCTTTTTCTGCCTTACGTTAGATATATTATTGTTCTTTCTACTGAATATTGTTAATGTTATCTCATACAGTAAGCCTATCATTTCGCATCTGGAGAGTTACTAAACATTGTGTTACAAAATGCAACTTAGTATAAAGGTTACTTAAATAACAAAGCTGTGTACAACCTGGTCACGTGGGCTAGTGTATTTGCGGCAATGAGTGTAAAATCGTGACAATAATCAATAAACGCCTGTGCAAATGTATAGGCATAACCACAAAAAAAAAAAAAAAAAAAAAGTAGCGTTTATGTGAGGCCCGAAGCTGGGCCGAACGCTACGGAGGGTAGCCATGTTTTAAAAAGGAAATTCATGAATGGTTGGGACACAGTGATCTCCCCTTATCCCTCTATCTAATACATATAATATATAATCAGGGGAGAGTACTCCGTGTGCCTGTTGAGAATACAAAACATGACCGTCATGTTCGCTGAAAAGTGTTCAAACCAGCTCTAGATATGGAAGTAATGCAATAACTCTGCCCTATAGTTTGAAAGATTGCGGTCTTATTTATGGGAAAGAAGTTGTCCACAGAAAATAACTTTTGAAAAAAAGGAAGAATCTGAGGTTGACAGTTCTTAAAATATCGTGTTCCCAAGCAAATTCCCGACTTTTACCTCAATGACCTATATGTGACCTAAAAATATAGGTCGACATCCCAGAAAATCGAACTTGACCAAGGTCTCTCTAATGTGTACATATATACCAGAAATGTAACATCTGAATCTAGCGGTTCTTAAGCTATCAATATCATATCTTTCAGTGGCATTTAGAAGTTGGAAGTACAAATCAAGACGAGAATTACTTATGGATAAACAACTTAATTTATTGGGTGACGACGTTTCGATGTAGTTCTTACATCGTTATCAAAGTCAATGACTTTGATAACGATGTAAGAACTACATCGAAACGTCGTCACCCAATAAATTAAGAAGTTGTTTATCCATAAGTACATGTAATTCTCGTCTTGATATCAATATCATGTTCACAAGAAAATTCCACGCTTTGATATCGATCATTTCAATGGCCTCTGTGACCTACAAATATAGGTCGAAATCCCCGGAAATCGATCTTGACCAAGGTCTCTTTAAAGTGGCATGAGCTGCCAAAATTCACACTTTTTTCATAATTTCTGATCGTCACGACAGTAAGAAACTTCGAAGGCCATTGAAAAACTAAATGATTGGCGTTAGAATGCGGAAAATCCATACAGTATGTGGCCTGTACGAACCGAAAACGTGTTCGAAAAGTAAACAAAATTTAAATAACCGGGACGACCATTCATTCATTCGAAGTCAAAGTTAGTTTAAAACAATACTTTATCGTACATTTTCGAGACTAAAGGCACTAAAAAGCTTCTGAATTGTACGTCTTTAGAAAAATAGGCAATAATTTCAACATTCCGTGTCAACCGTCAAATATCAACATTTTGGCAGCTCATGCCCCTTTAATGTGTCTCTATATACCAAAAATGAAATATCTGCATCTAGCGGTTCTTAAACTATCGTAGGCCTATTCACAAGGAAATTCCAGACTTTGACCACAATGATCTACAAATATAGCCATTATTATAGGTCGACATATATCCGAAAATCGAACTTGATCAATTAGGTCTCTCTAGTCTATGAAAGATCTTAAGCTATCGTGTTCACTAGAAAATTGGACGGACGGACAGAAGGACGAACGGGCAGCATTTCCAAGTCCCCCTTCCACTTACATGATGGGGGACAAAAATACCTTACACTGAGAATATCGTGAAAACAATGGCTGAACAGGGTGGTAGAAAAAACAATCACGGCACTAGGTCGACAGAGGGCTGCGGCACTGGGTACTGTTGGTCCGGCAACATTGGCACCGGTAACACAAATTATATAAATACGATCCATGAAAATCCAGTGAATGTGAACATTCCTGCTTTATATCACAATCTTCGGGCACTCCTGCTTTATCACCATCTTAGGGCACTATAGCCGTATAGGCCTATGGCTTCTAACAGTAACACAACTGCCGGTAATGCGGTATGCACTTTGAGTTTAAGTTTGAATATTAACTTTGCCACTAGCGACACACATCAGTGATGTAACTTCTAAGCTTTATCCATAATACTTTAATCCATCTCCATGAAATTTTCCAAGGTCATTTTTCTCTGGTTCAGTCTTTGTCGGCTTTGTTAAACTTAAAATTGAATGTTAACTTGTATTTGTACTAATCCATTTGACATTTCCTCTTTGTCTTTATCGTAAAACATTGCAAAAGTCACATCTTGTATCACACATGCAACTTGCAAGGCTTGGAATAAATTGAGTACGGTTAAACTTGAACCGCCTGTTTGACATTCGTCTGTTCACTGTCTGACAGGCCTACATCATTTAAAATCACATTATTGATACATGTTGCAATTTACGTTCTGCTCTAGTCTCATATTGAATAAAACCGCTGGAAACTAAAAGATAACCCTCAGCGGACTGTTAATATAGTCCATCTTACATGTTTTATACAAACAGTATGCAAGAAACACAAACAGTTAAAAAGATCGTTTTTCAATTAACAATTGCTTGTGTTATTAAAACGATAAAGACTTGTGGCCGTACCTTATATTTTTTTAATATTATGATGTATGTCAGGGGCGTGGTGTATCGTGCAGTGATCTGTCAGTGTCACTCACATTCTATTTCTAATAAGGGGGTGGGAATATGTAGACAAACGAACCGGTCCTTTCTGCCATGTGATTTGAAATTGACGGCTTTCGAAGACTGGATATTTTGGGACTTTTCGTTTGTAGAAATGTTTTAGGAAAGATATGACATCAAAACGTACCCTTGCATGACACGGAATTTGCCTGGTTCAAATGATCGGGTTCGTTAAAGAGGCATGATCTGTCAAAATTCACACTTTCTTCATAATTTCTGATCGACACGACATAAAGCGGCTTTGAAGGCCATTGAAAAACTAAATGATTGGCGTTGGAATGAGAAAAATCCATACAGTATGTGGCCTATACAAACCGGAATAGTGTTCGAAAAGTAAACAAAATTTAAATAACCAGGACGACCATTCATTCATTCTAAGCCAAAGTTAGTTAAAAAAATACTTTATCGTTCATTCTCGAGACTAGAAGCACTAAAAAGCTTCTGAATTATACGTCTTGAGAAAAATAGCCGATAATTTCAACATTCTGTTTTTACGTCAAAATATCAACCTTTTGGCAGCTCATGCCACTTTAAATTGACCTTACGCGACGCTCCGCCTACTTATGCTAATCATGTCACCTCGGACAAACATTGAGATGAGACATGGCCGCAAGTGTGGTTGTTGGTTGAACTGTGCACGGTTCTTACCGATAACTTTCTGTCTGCAGTTCTCCAGAAGCACACGACTGTATAATGAAACTGTCTGGGGAATATATATGCACGATGTAGGCCTACTGGTGAAAATATCGTTCACAGCGAGTGAAATCCATGTGCCTTCGAGTATTTCGGCAAGGTGAAAGTGTTTTCGATGCTCTATTAAGCTCTATTCTACATAATATGTATTTTAAAGGCACACTTGTCTCGAAAATCAGGAATATTGTTTACATTAAAAAAGAAAGACCGTTTTCTGTATTTTCCCCAGACAATATCAGTTAGGAACTTTCTATTTTTACAAAAATTTAAAAGTTTGGACGTCACTTTGTATTTTTAATTTGAATTTGAATTGTTAGGTGCCCGGAACGTAAACAAAACAACCTGCTCGCTGGTGCGCATTTCAGTCGAGTGAGTGAACTAACGGCACAGTGTAATTTTACGTAGGCCTATTTATCTGAGAAATACATACTGACGATCGGTTAACAGCGACTGGAAAAGCCTGCTGATAATTGTTTGAGTGTAAACCAAAGATAAAAAGGCCTGAAATGAGGGTAATCCAACACGAAAGTTGACCGACACTGATCGTTGTTGTTGTAATCAGGCTTCGATTCTTCGTTTGTTTTTCACCCCATTTCTACATTCTAAAGCTAACTAGACATGTTTTATGTGTCCTATGTTTAAGTTTAGTGGTTTTAGTCGTAGTAAGCTCATGTAAATTGGGTTTCTTAGCAAATTTAAACAGGCTACGGCGGCAAGTGGACTTTTAACGAAAGTATGAATGAATGTTTAGATGTGTTATACAGGGTAATGGGAGAACGGGGGCATTGAACGAAAGTTTGAACGGACGGACGGACGGACGGACGGACGGACGGACGGCGCTGGTGATACCATAATACGACCGACTTTTTTTTAAGTCGGGCGTATAAAAATGAAAACAGTTAGGGTAGGCCTTGCTATAGTTCTAGAGTAATAATTACTTCTTACGGTTAATCTTAACTGTCTGAGCTAATCCAAGGCATTATGTGCAGTGTCAGTCGACTTTAATATTGACACGTTACAGTTTTCCCCATCCCACAACTGAAATTGGCGGGGTTTTCTATACAGATTGCATACAATTTAAGCCTATAAATTACATATACAAATTCGGCCTAAAAGCCAATGGGTGGTTCCGGGGGAGTCAGGATCCCCCCCCCCCCCCAACCCCCAGCACAGTCAAGCACACTTTTCTGGGTGAAAAAAAGGAGAAAAAAAAGGCTCGCGAAGAAAGGATATGGGTGGCTCAGTGGACAAAGCACACATACAAACCCTCAGTTGGTCGGTCGCGCATCAAGAAAAAAATGGACAAAATAGCGTAGCAGTGAAATAATCTTTAGTGCAGCGTAAAATATCCATCCATCCATCAATTAACCAGTAATAAGTTCTTCGCCAAAGTGTCTTCGTTTGTTTTTCACCCCATTTCTACATTCTAAAGCTAACTAGACATGTTTTATGTGTCCTATGTTTAAGTTTAGTGGTTTTAGTCGTAGTAAGCTCATGTAAATTGGGTTTCTTAGCAAATTTAAACAGGCTACGGCGGCAAGTGGACTTTTAACGAAAGTATGAATGAATGTTTAGATGTGTTATACAGGGTAATGGGAGAACGGGGGCATTGAACGAAAGTTTGAACGAATGGGAAGATATGTTATACTGGGGGATGGGAGAACGGGGGCATTTACTAAACGAAAGTTTGAACGAATGGGAAGATATGTTATATATGATGATGGGAGAACGGGAGCATTTACTAAACAAAAGTTTGAACGAA
Source organism: Lepidochitona cinerea (assembly GCA_963971465.1). Classification (NCBI taxonomy): domain Eukaryota; kingdom Metazoa; phylum Mollusca; class Polyplacophora; order Chitonida; family Tonicellidae; genus Lepidochitona; species Lepidochitona cinerea. The sequence goes on along the minus strand of OZ020563.1, from coordinate 1,820,300 downwards.
TGGGAAGATATAATATACAGGGTGATGGGAGAACAGGGGCATTTACTAAACGGAAGTTTGAACGAATGGAGAGATGGTGATGGGAGAACGGGGGCATTTACTAAACAAAAGTTTGAACGAATGGGGAGATAAGTTAAACAGGGTGATGGGAGAACGGGGACATTTGCTGAACGAAAGCATGAACGGATGGGGATATGAGTTGAATAAGCCTTAGTTCAACACACATGTATCGTATTCTTCTCAAGCATATATATATAAATAGTCTCACTTTTCTGGGGTTAATTAATATAGTATTATCTTTTAATTGTGGAAAACTTACCTAACATGCCATTTGGCCACCAATTGAAATCGCGTGGGCAGCAAATTTAAATAGAAATACATGTATGTGTGTCGCTTTGATATTAATTGAAAAAATGAAAACAGTTAGGGTAGGCCTTGCTATAGTTCTAGAGTAATAATTACTTCTTACGGTTAATCTTAACTGTCTGAGCTAATCCAAGGCATTATGTGCAGTGTCAGTCGACTTTAATATTGACACGTCACAGTTTTCCCCATCCCACAACTGAAATTGGCGGGGTTTTCTATACAGATTGCATACAATTTAAGCCTATAAATTACATATACAAATTCGGCCTAAAAGCCAATGGGTGGTTCCGGGGGAGTCAGGATCCCCCCCCCCCCCAACCCCCAGCACAGTCAAGCACACTTTTCTGGGTGAAAAAAGGAGAAAAAAAAGGCTCGCGAAGAAAGGATATGGGTGGCTCAGTGGACAAAGCACACATACAAACCCTCAGTTGGTCGGTCGCGCATCAAGAATAAATGGACAAAATAGCGTAACAGTGAAATAATCTTTAGTGCAGCGTAAAATATCCATCCATCCATCAATTAACCAGTAATAAGTTCTTCACCAAAGTGTTCCAGATCTTATTTAGAGATTTTATGGTTACCCAATTCTGTGGGATCAAAGTGGACCTGAAAACATATAATGTCGAAACGGACAAGAGGATAAGAAGTTGTAGGGAGTCGACGGTTGCTGTGGGCTTATCTTGAACAAAATTATGAATTCCTGTATAAAAGCCTAGGTTTACAAATATGTTCAACTCCAGAGAGGCTTTATGTTCATTCCTGAGGATAATCTGTTTGATGACATACATACAAGAGATCCACCGGGTATATGGCGTCATTTTCGGTATTCTGACATTATCAGTTCTCGATGTGTAGTTGAGTATAGGTTATTTACAAGCATTTCAGTCAAGCTCGTCTTGTTTTGCCCAATTTTTTAAATACAAATTGATAGCATAGTTATAAAGAGCATGTTCTATTGTGTGTATGTTGCAATTTTGGTTATCCCGGCCCAAATAGATCTGGCTGTATAACCCAGTAGGCGATTGGACGGCGATTGGGCTACACTCGTCCAATTTCGTTGTATTTTGGATATCGTCCAAATTGATAGTATAGGTATAAAGATCGTGCTCTATTGTGTATATGGTGCAATTTTGGTTATCCTGGCACAAATAGATCGGGCTGTATAACTCAGTAGGCGATTGGACGGCGATTGGGCTACACTTGTCTAATTTCGTCGCATTTTTGGATATCGTCCAAATTGATAGTATAGTTATAAAGACCATGCTCTATTGCGTACATGGTGCAATTTTTGTTATCCTGGCACAAACAGATCGGGCTGTATAACTCAGTAGGCGATTGGACGGCGATTGGTCTACACTCGTCCAATTTCGTCGCATTTTGGATATCGTCCAAATTGATAGTATAGTTATAAAGAGCATGCTCTATTGTGTATATGGTGCAGTTTTGGTTATCCTGGGACAAATAGATCGGGCTGTATAACTCAGTAGGCGATTGAGGAAATAATGAATGATCCCTTTGACTCGCCTACCGCCTATATACTGCGAACCGCCTACCAACTTGACTGACGTATGTGGTTCTTCTATAGAAGACAATAATCTCAACAGAAATAATTGGTCCATCGCATTAACCGTGAAACCTATTCCAGGAGACGACAACCGTGGTTTGCACCATTAAGAATGAAAAGACTGTTGAGTACACTCGTCCTTTATCTGAAATGTTTGGGCTAATTTCCGACAGATATTTAAGACTTTCTTGAACTCTTATACCTAAATTAATTTCTTGAAATTTGATATATATCTAATATATTGATATATATAATAATATATATATATTGATATAAGTAAAGGCGTTGACTGTAACGTCACAAAGCGACGTATCTATTCTTAAAAATGTGTTTCCAGTCGAGGTGAAATCAGGTCACCGTCCATTGTTTTCATTAACCTGTGGTATTGTGTTGGAATCTCTGATTAAATCAGTGGTATTTTCAACTCTTGGAAAAAAGGCATTAAAGTTCAGTTTTTTGCTGTGCTGTATATTTGAGTAAAAAAGTTGATTATCCTCTAATCGCCTTCACTGATGATGGGGATTATAATGCACGTAACGACGGCGGAAACCTTTTCAAAAGCATCCCAGAAGATGAAGATTTGACATGTTGTATGTCCTGAAAAGACTCAAGGTAAAATAGGAATTCTTTCCAACTTTCCCATTTCTGACGGTTCACTATGGGTAGAGGTTCATCCCAGTCTTTGGTTCCTTCTATGACGTTCCTAAGATGGCTTACCGTGAATAGGTATGGGTGATACGAAGCCCAATGGAAGAAGTCTGTCCCAGTGCTGACCAACCCAGTCTGTCCTAGTGCTCACCAGCCCAGCCTGTCCTAGTGCTGGCCAACCCAGTCTGTCCTAGTGCTGACCAACCCAGTCTGTCCTAGTGCTGACCAACCCAGTCTGTCCTAGTGCTGACCAACCCAGTCTGTCCTGGTGCTCACCAGCCCAGCCTGTCCTAGTGCTGGCCAACCAGGTCTGTCCTAGTGCTTGCCAACCCAGTCTGTCCTAGTGCTCACCAGCCCAGCCTGTCCTAGTGCTGACCAAACCAGTCTGTCCTAGTGCTGGCCAACCCAGTCTGTCCTAGTGCTGACCAACCCAGTCTGTCCTAGTGCTGACCAAACCAGTCTGTCCTAGTGCTGGCCAACCCAGTCTGTCCTAGTGCTGACCAGCCCAGCCTGTCCTAGTGCTGACCAACCCAGTCTGTCCTAGTGCTGACCAACCCAGTCTGTCCTGGTGCTGACCAAACCAGTCTGTCCTAGTGCTGGCCAACCCAGTCTGTCCTAGTGCTGACCAGCCCAGCCTGTCCTAGTGCTGACCAGCCCAGCCTGTCCTAGTGCTGGCCAACCCAGTCTGTCCTGATGCTGACCAACCCAGTCTGTCCTAGTGCTGATCAACCCAGTCTGTCCTAGTGCTGACCAACCCAGTCTGTCCTAGTGCTGGCCAACCAAGCCTGTCCTAGTGCTGGCCAACCCAGTCTGTCCTAGTGCTGACCAACCAGGTCTGTCCTAGTGCTTGCCAACCAGGTCTGTCCTAGTGCTGACCAACCCAGTCTGTCCTAGTGCTGGCCAACCAAGCCTGTCCTAGTGCTGACCAACCCAGTCTGTCCTAGTGCTGACCAACCCAGTCTGTCCTAGTGCTGACCAACCCAGTCTGTCCTAGTGCTGGCCAAACCAATCTGTCCTAGTGTTGACCAACCCAGTCTGTCCTAGTACTGACCAGCCCAGTCTGTCCTAGTGCTGACCAACCTAGTCTGTCCTAGTGCTGACCAACCCAGTCTGTCCCAGTGCTGACCAGCCCAGTCTGTCCCAGTGCTGACCAACCCAGTCTGTCCTAGTGCTGACCAACCCAGTCTGTCCTAGTGCTGACCAGCCAAGTCTGTCCTAGTGCTGGCCAACCAAGCCTGTCCTAGTGCTGACCAGCCCAGCCTGTCCTAGTGCAGGCCAACCCAGTCTGTCCTGGTGCTGACCAACCCAGTCTGTCATAGTGCTGACCAACCCAGTCTGTCCTAGTGCTGACCAACCCAGTCTGTCCTAGTGCTGGCCAACCAAGCCTGTCCTAGTGCTGACCAACCAGGTCTGTCCTAGTGCTGGCCAACCCAGTCTGTCCTAGTGCTGACCAACCCAGTCTGTCCTAGTGCTGACCAACCCAGTCTGTCCTAGTGCTGACCAACCCAGTCTGTCCTAGTGCTGACCAACCCAGTCTGTCCTAGTGCTGGCCAACCAAGCCTGTCCTAGTGCTGACCAACCCAGTCTGTCCTAGTGCTGACCAACCCAGTCTGTCCTAGTGCTGGCCAACCAAGCCTGTCCTAAAGCTGACCAACCCAGTCTGTCCTAGTGCTGACCAACCCAGTCTGTCCTAGTGCTGGCCAACCAAGCCTGTCCTAGTGCTGGCCAACCCAGTCTGTCCTAGTGCTGACCAACCCAGTCTGTCCAACCCAGTCTGTCCTAGTGCTGACCAACCCAGTCTGTCCTAGTGCTGACCAACCCAGTCTGTCCTAGCGCTGACCAACCCAGTCTGTCCTAGCGCTGACCAACCCAGTCTGTCCTAGCGCTGACCAACCCAGTCTGTCCTAGCGCTGACCAACCCAGTCTGTCCTAGCGCTGACCAACCCAGTCTGTCCCAGTGTTGACCAACCCAGTCTGTCCTAGTGATGACCAACCCAGTCTGTCCTAGTGCTGACCAGCCCAGTCTGTCCTAGTGTTGACCAACCCGGTCTGTCCTAGTGCTGACCTACCCAGTCTGTCCTAGCGCTGACCAACCCAGTCTGTCCTAGTGCTGACCAACCCAGTCTGTCCTAGTGCTGACCAACCCAGTCTATCCCAGTGCTGACCAACCCAGTCAGTCCTAGTGCTGACCAACCCAGTCTGTCCTAGTGCTGGACAACCAAGCCTGTCCTAGTGCTGACCAACCCAGTCTGTCCTAGTGTTGACCAACCCAGCCTGTCCTAGCGCTGGCCAACCCAGTCTGTCCTAGTGCTGACCAACCCAGCCTGTCCTAGTGCTGACCAACCCAGTCTGTCCTAGTGCTGACCAAACCAGTCTGTCCTAGTGCTGACCAACCCAGTCTGTCCTGGTGCTGACCAAACCAGTCTGTCCTAGTGCTGACCAACCCAGTCTGTCCTAGTGCTGACCAGCCCAGCCTGTCCTAGTGCTGGCCAACCCAGCCTGTCCTGGTGCTGGCCAACCCAGTCTGTCCTGGTGCTGACCAACCCAGTCTGTCCTAGTGCTGACCAACCCAGTCTGTCCTAGTGCTGACCAACCCAGTCTGTCCTAGTGCTGACCAACCCAGTCTGTCCTAGTGCTGACCAACCCAGTCTGTCCTAGTGCTGACCAACCCAGTCTGTCCTAGTGCTGACCAACCCAGTCTGTCCTGGTGCTGACCAAACCAGTCTGTCCTAGTGCTGGCCAACCCAGTCTGTCCTAGTGCTGACCAGCCCAGCCTGTCCTAGTGCTGGCCAACCCAGTCTGTCCTAGTGCTGGCCAACCAAGCCTGTCCTAGTGCTGACCAACCCAGTCTGTCCTAGTGCTGACCAACCCAGTCTGTCCTAGTGCTGACCAACCCAGTCTGTCCTAGTGCTGGCCAAACCAATCTGTCCTAGTGTTGACCAACCCAGTCTGTCCTAGTACTGACCAACCTAGTCTGTCCTAGTGCTGACCAACCCAGTCTGTCCCAGTGCTGACCAGCCCAGTCTGTCCCAGTGCTGACCAACCCAGTCTGTCCTAGTGCTGACCAACCCAGTCTGTCCTAGTGCTGACCAGCCAAGTCTGTCCTAGTGCTGCCCAACCAAGCCTGTCCTAGTGCTGACCAGCCCAGCCTGTCCTAGTGCTGGCCAACCCAGTCTGTCCTGGTGCTGACCAACCCAGTCTGTCATAGTGCTGACCAACCCAGTCTGTCCTAGTGCTGACCAACCCAGTCTGTCCTAGTGCTGGCCAACCCAGTCTGTCCTAGTGTTGGCCAACCCAGTCTGTCCTAGTGCTGACCAACCCAGTCTGTCCTAGTGCTGGCCAACCAAGCCTGTCCTAGTACTGGCCAACCCAGTCTGTCCTAGTGCTGACCAACCCAGTCTGTCCTAGTGCTGACCAACCCAGTCTGTCCTAGTGCTGACCAACCAGGTCTGTCGTTGTGCTGGCCAAACCAATCTGTCCTAGTGCTGACCAACCCAGTCTGTCCTAGTACTGACCAGCCCAGTCTGTCCTAGTGCTGACCAACCTAGTCTGTCCTAGTGCTGACCAACCCAGTCGGTCCCAGTGCTGACCAGCCCAGTCTGTTCCAGTGCTGACCAACCCAGTCTGTCCTAGTGCTGACCAACCCAGTCTGTCCTAGTGCTGACCAGCCAAGTCTGTCCTAGTGCTGGCCAACCAAGCCTGTCCTAGTGCTGACCAACCCAGTCTGTCCTAGCGCTGACCAACCCAGTCTGTCCTAGTGCTGGCCAACCCAGTCTGTCCTAGTGCTGGCCAACCCAGTCTGTCCTAGTGCTGACCAACCCAGTCTGTCCTAGTGCTGACCAGCCCAGCCTGTCCTAGTGCTGACCAGCCCAGCCTGTCCTAGTGCTGACCAACCCAGTCTGTCCTAGTGCTGACCAGCCCAGTCTGTCCTAGTGCTGGCCAACCAAGCCTGTCCTAGTGCTGACCAACCCAGTCTGTCCTAGTGCTGGCCAACCCAGTCTGTCCTAGTGCTGACCAACCCAGTCTGTCCTAGTGCTGACCAGCCCAGCCTGTCCTAGCGCTGACCAACCCAGTCTGTCCTAGCGCTGACCAACCCAGTCTGTCCTAGTGCTGACCAATCCAGTCTGTCCTAGTGCTGACCAACCCAGGCTGTCCTAGTGCTGACCAACCCAGTCTGTCCTAGCGCTGGCCAACCCAGTCTGTCCTAGTGCTGACCAACCCAGTCTGTCCTAGTGCTGACCAACCCAGTCTGTCCTAGTGCTGACCAACCCAGTCTGTCCTAGTGCTGACCAACCCAGTCTGTCCTTGTGCTGACCAACCCAGTCTGTCCTAGTGCTGACCAACCCAGTCTGTCCTAGTGCTGACCAACCCAGTCTGTCCTAGTGCTGACCAACCCAGTCTGTCCTAGTGCTGACCAACCCAGTCTGTCCTAGTGCTGACCAACCCAGTCTGTCCTAGTGCTGACCAACCCAGTCTGTCCTAGTGCTGACCAACCCAGTCTGTCCTAGCGCTGACCAACCCAGTCTGTCCTAGCGCTGACGAACCCAGTCTGTCCTAGCGCTGACCAACCCAGTCTGTCCCAGTGTTGACCAACCCAGTCTGTCCTAGTGATGACCAACCCAGTCTGTCCTAGTGCTGACCAGCCCAGTCTGTCCTAGTGCTGGACAACCAAGCCTGTCCTAGTGCTGACCAGCCCAGTCTGTCCCAGTGTTGACCAACCCGGTCTGTCCTAGTGCTGACCTACCCAGTCTGTCCTAGCGCTGACCAACCCAGTCTGTCCTAGTGCTGACCAACCCAGTCTGTCCTAGTGCTGACCAACCCAGTCTATCCCAGTGCTGACCAACCCAGTCTATCCCAGTGCTGACCAACCCAGTCAGTCCTAGTGCTGACCAACCCAGTCTGTCCTAGTGCTGGACAACCAAGCCTGTCCTAGTGCTGACCAACCCAGTCTGTCCTAGTGTTGACCAACCCAGCCTGTCCTAGCGCTGGCCAACCCAGTCTGTCCTAGTGCTGACCAACCCAGCCTGTCCTAGTGCTGACCAACCCAGTCTGTCCTGGTGCTGACCAAACCAGTCTGTCCTAGTGCTGACCAACCCAGTCTGTCCTGGTGCTGACCAAACCAGTCTGTCCTAGTGCTGACCAACCCAGTCTGTCCTAGTGCTGACCAGCCCAGCCTGTCCTAGTGCTGACCAGCCCAGCCTGTCCTAGTGCTGGCCAACCCAGCCTGTCCTGGTGCTGGCCAACCCAGTCTGTCCTGGTGCTGACCAACCCAGTCTGTCCTAGTGCTGACCAACCCAGTCTGTCCTAGTGCTGACCAACCCAGTCTGTCCTAGTGCTGACCAACCCAGTCTGTCCTAGTGCTGACCAACCCAGTCTGTCCTAGTGCTGACCAACCCAGTCTGTCCTAGTGCTGACCAACCCAGTCTGTCCTGGTGCTGACCAAACCAGTCTGTCCTAGTGCTGGCCAACCCAGTCTGTCCTAGTGCTGACCAGCCCAGCCTGTCCTAGTGCTGGCCAACCCAGTCTGTCCTAGTGCTGACCAACCCAGTCTGTCCTAGTGCTGGCCAACCAAGCCTGTCCTAGTGCTGGCCAACCCAGTCTGTCCTAGTGCTGACCAACCCAGTCTGTCCCAGTGCTGACCAACCAGGTCTGTCCTAGTGCTGGCCAAACCAATCTGTCCTAGTGCTGACCAACCCAGTCTGTCCTAGTACTGACCAGCCCAGTCTGTCCTAGTGCTGACCAACCTAGTCTGTCCTAGTGCTGACCAACCCAGTCTGTCCCAGTGCTGACCAACCCAGTCTGTCCCAGTGCTGACCAACCCAGTCTGTCCTAGTGCTGACCAACCCAGTCTGTCCTAGTGCTGACCAGCCCAGTCTGTCCTAGTGCTGGCCAACCAAGCCTGTCCTAGTGCTGGCCAACCAAGCCTGTCCTAGTGCTGACCAACCCAGTCTGCCCTAGCGCTGACCAACCTAGTCTGTCCTAGTGCTGGCCAACCCAGTCTGTCCTAGTGCTGACCAACCCAGCCTGTCCTAGTGCTGACCAGCCCAGCCTGTCCTAGTGCTGACCAACCCAGTCTGTCCTAGTGCTGACCAGCCCAGTCTGTCCTAGTGCTGGCCAACCAAGCCTGTCCTAGTGCTGACCAGCCCAGTCTGTCCTAGTGCTGGCCAACCAAGTCTGTCCTAGTGCTGGCCAACCCAGTCTGTCCTAGCGCTGACCAACCCAGTCTGTCCTAGTGCTGACCAACCCAGTCTGTCCTAGTGCTGACCAACCCAGTCTGTCCTAGTGCTGACCAACCCAGTCTGTCCTAGTGTTGACCAACCCAGTCTGTCCTAGTGCTGACCAACCCAGTCTGTCCTAGTGCTGACCAACCCAGTCTGTCCTAGTGCTGACCAACCCAGTCTGTCCTAGTGTTGGCCAACCCAGTCTGTCCTAGTGCTGACCAAACAAGTCTGTCCAACTATCATGCATTCAAACAATTCACAAAAATATAAAAAGTTGGTTTAGTGTTATTTATGGTTTTTATTTTAAAAAATGACTTTCTCTGAACAGTTTAACTAAAAATATTTAGGATAAAGCATTGGTAAATCTAGGGGTGGATGGTTGGGGAGTATCCCCCGCCCCTTCCCCCTACAAATCTGAGAAAGTCCTCTTTGAAAAATTCAACTTTTGCCTTCACAAAAACATAAACATGAACACAGGATGTGAAAGTAAAATGTCCTTGTAATTGGATGGGATGGGGGGAGTGTATATTCTCAGAAAGGCCCACTTTACTTTCAATATCAGTGCTCATGTTTTTATGACACATACAGCTTGTTCTTTTGGCTCGTCATTTTCTATCTTTCATAAGGGTTTAATGATAGTGTCATACTTAATATATGACCAACATTTGCAGTTATGCTTATGTCCTTGTGGATTTACAAGGTTATGTAATACATGTACATAACAAGCATACCACAACATAGGGGCCGCCTAACCACGGCTATATGAGGCCAGATAATATAATATATATACAACATACAAAGCTTCTTTTATAACATGGATTGAGGATACAGCTTTGGAGGGTTTACAATCACCTTTACCCCTCCCTTTGGAGGGTTTACAATCACCTTTACCCCTCCCTAAGTACAATCACGTTTACCCCTCCCTAAGTACAATCTTCTGTTTTTACATTACATTACTATGGACAACTTTCCGATTTATAATAAAAGAGAAATATTATTAAAATTGGCAGTTATTGACTTAAAAGGTCTTTAATTTTGCTGTCAACATTCCAAAAACAGTTTAAAGATATAGTGAATTTCCTTGTTAAGGAAAACCCTCAGAAAGAAATGTTCTTCACGCATAGTCTGTAAAACGTGATGATAGTAATATGTGTCCTTTTCTTGTATGGGCGATAACTCCTTCTTATGTCAATGTCATACATTTATGACTTATTTTCCGATAAATTCAACCATGGAGGTGTCATCCCCTTAAACTGCTGGATTAAACATTTCTTTTCCAATCCGTTAAAATAAATGCTAAAAAAATTACTAGCAATCAATGTTTTCTTCAGTCTTTGTAAAATACTTTTCATACAAGGCATCGCAGATTTCTGAAAACAATGGAAAATACATCAACAAGGATCAAGGTTGGGAGGAAACAGACACTGGTTCTAGTTAAAAGCTTCACTGACGATAAATAGTTTGCTTCATGTAAAGGCCGGTATACACTGAGAGTTTTGCTGCGACCCGACTGGAACAGTCGAGTCGGGTCACATAGCTCAGTGTATATCCATCACTGGGTGAGAAATAAACAGTTTGCTACATGTAAATCTATATAGGATATTAAAGTAAAACCCGCAGGTCAGGATTAAATCACTTTGATTATTAAGGGAGATTTGAATGACAGGAATCTTACCTTCAAATGTCAAGCGTTGGAAGGAAGGAACTGAAGAAGCCAGTGTGTACCATCTCTTCTGGAGATATTGGGGAGACACTGCACTGTGGAAATCACATATCACATTTCAAATTATTCAAACAATCCCAACAGATGCAACCCATTAAAATTACAACAGGTTCTACAGAATAAGATGTTATAAGGTAACCTTCAGTTAGAACAGGCTGTACAGACTAAGATGTTAAGGTAACCTTCAGTTAGAACAGGCTGTACAGACTAAGATGTTATAAGGTAACCTTCAGTTAGAACAGGTTGTACAGACTAAGATGTTATAAGGTAGCCTTCAGTTAGAACAGGCTGTACAGACTAAGATGTTATAAGGTAACCTTCAGTTAGAACAGGTTCTACAGAATAAGATGTTATAAGGTAACCTTCAGTTAGAACAGGCTGTACATACCTTCAGTTAGAACAGGCTGTACAGGCTAAGATGTTATAAGGTAACCTTCAGTTAGAACAGGCTGTACAGGCTAAGATGTTATAAGGTAACCTTCAGTTAGAACAGGCTGTACAGACTAAGATGTTATAAGGTAACCTTCAGTTAGAACAGGTTCTACAGAATAAGATGTTATAAGGTAACCTTCAGTTAGAACAGGCTGTACATACCTTCAGTTAGAACAGGCTGTACAGACTAAGATGTTATAAGATAACCTTCAGTTAGAACAGGTTCTACAGAATAAGATGTTATAAGGTAACCTTCAGTTAGAACAGGCTGTACATACCTTCAGTTAGAACAGGCTGTACAGGCTAAGATGTTATAAGGTAACCTTCAGTTAGAACAGGCTGTACAGACTAAGATGTTATAAGGTAACCTTCAGTAGAACATGCTGTACATACTAAGATGTTATAAGGTAACCTTCAGTTAGAACAGGCTGTACAGACTAAAATGTTACAAGGTAACCTTCAGTTAGAACAGGTTGTACAGACTAAGATGTTATAAGGTAGTTAGAACAGGTTGTACAGACTAAGATGTTATAAGGTAACCTTCAGTAAGAACAGGCTGTACAGACTAAGATGTTATAAGGTAACCTTCAGTTAGAACAGGCTGTACAGACTAAGATGTTATAAGGTAGCCTTCAGTTAGAACAAGCTGTACAGACTAAGATGTTATAAGGTAACCTTCAGTTAGAACAGGTTGTACAGACTAAGATGTTATAAGGTAGTTAGAACAGGTTGTACAGACTAAGATGTTATAAGGTAACCTTCAGTTAGAACAGGCTGTACAGACTAAGATGTTATAAGGAAACCTTCAGTTAGAACAGGCTGTACAGACTAAGATGTTATAAGGTAGCCTTCAGTTAGAACAAGCTGTACAGACTAAGATGTTATAAGGTAACCTTCAGTTAGAACAGGCTGTACAGAGTAAGATGTTATAAGGTAGCCTACAGTTAGAACAGGCTGTACAGAGTAAGATGTTATAAGGTAACCTTCAGTTAGAACAGGCTGTACAGACTAAGATGTTATAAGGTAGCCTTCAGTTAGAACAAGCTGTACAGACTAAGATGTTATAAGGTAACCTTCAGTTAGAACAGGCTGTACAGAGTAAGATGTTATAAGGTAGCCTACAGTTAGAACAGGCTGTACAGAGTAAGATGTTATAAGGTAACCTTCAGTTAGAACAGGCTGTACAGACTAAGATGTAATAAGGTAACCTTCAGTTAGAACAGGCTGTACAGACTATGATGTTATAAGGTAACCTTCAGTTAGAACAGGCTGTACAGAGTAAGATGTTATAAGGTAACCTTCAGTTAGAACAAGCTGAACAGAGTAAGATGTTATAAGGTAGGCTTCAGTTAGAACAGGCTGTACAGAGTAAGATGTTATAAGGTAACCTTCAGTTAGAACAGGCTGTACAGAGTAAGATGTTATAAGGTAGCCTTCAGTTAGAACAGGCTGTACAGACTAAGATGTTATAAGGTAACCTTTAGTTAGAACAAGCTGTACAGACTAAGATGTTATAAGGTAACCTTCAGTTAGAACAGGCTGTACAGACTAAGATGTTATAAGGTAACCTTCAGTTAGAACAGGCTGTACAGACTAAGCTGTTATAAGGTAGCCTTCAGTTAGAACAAGCTGTACAGACTAAGATGTTATAAGGTAACCTTCAGTTAGAACAGGCGGTACAGACTAAGATGTTATAAGATAAACTTCAATTAGAACAGGTTCTACAGACTAAGATGTTATAAGGTAACCTTCAGTTAGAACAAGCTGTACAGACTAAGATGTTATAAGGTAACCTTCAGTTAGAACAGGCTGTACAGACTAAGATGTTATAAGGTAACCTTCAGTTAGAACAGGCGGTACAAACTAAGATGTTATAAGGTAGCCTTCCTAACTAAACTTTTATTTGTACCTTTTAAAATTAAGTGCTTAGGAAAATATTTGGAGGAAAAAAACTTTCTTACTTGGTAAATTTATCGAGGAGCTCATCCCATTCAATTTCTCTTTCTTCGCTTACAGGAAGATTATACACTCTGGAAAAGTAGAGAAATTGTAGCCAAACAAAATTTCAAGTTTCAAATAACACAAAAAAAAAACAGACATGTATACCCCTGTAATGTTCCGACATATACTGAATCGCCAAAAAAACGTCACTCCTTTTTGGATATTAATAATCAGTGTATTTCAAATAGGTTTAAACAACACACTGATCAACGGAATGATTCCAAATTTGACATGATTGATCATCATCATTGACAAATGTTAGAGAATTACAAGTGAAAGTGGAGACAGGTGGCGCCACAGTGTGATCTGGAAGTCAATAATTTGTATGGCCACCATGAGTGTTGATTACGCTTGTCTGAACATTGAGCGGATGAGACAGTTGATAAAGATGATAGGAACTTGGGCCAAACTCTGTGATACGCCTGAGTGAGCTGCAGTTGACGGCCTTGGCCGCACGAGCTTGAGCCTCTTTTGAATCTCGTCCCACAAGTGTTCTATCCGATTTAAGTCTGGACTGAGAGCAGGCCATTGAAGAGTCTGTATATTGTTTTAACGGAGTAAGTCTCTCGTTGCTCTGGCAGTATGGGTTTGTGCATTGTCCTGCTGGAAGACAGGATTTCCACGGCAAGCAAAATGGGGCACGATGGAGGGTCTCAGCGCCTGATCGATGTAGCGGGCGGCTGTTACACCATTTCCTCTACCAGGACCAACATTCTGGAACACCATATAGGGGCAAATTCAATCGTCAAAATAGTGATTGTACGTTGCCGTGTACTACATTTCATTTTGAAATATTCCTTCCTTTCACACTCCGAAAAATACAATATGGATCTTCTTAAATGTCTTAGGGAACACTCTCCTTTAAACATATTTATTATTGTTACATTTTTGGAAAGAATTTAGGCGTTTGAAATCCGAATTCGAGAACGCCATTTTACAGACTTCAAACAAGCCGTGGCGGCCGGCAACAGGCATATTTAAACTATTTCTTATACTTATAGTCGCCCTTGGAAATCTGAAAGGAGTCGATTTTTATACGTTTTAAAATGACCCGAGAATTGCAATTTCACTCTGGGGTTTATAAAAGCTCCGATAAATGTCTTGTTTTTCACTACTCTGGACTCTGAAATTCCAAAATAACGCCCTCAGTGCCAAAAATAGCTTATCTATCTTTAACTGGGTCGTGCTTTTAAAATGCCTGGTAGGGGCGCTGTGATTGACAGCGGGAACTCGCACTAGCAAACTAATTTCACCACCTGATTTTAGCACTTTTTAACCATAGATATTTAAATATCTCACTCATAGTCAGTACATTGGAGACAAGGAAAATATATATTAAGATCTGAAGCTGTAAATATAAGGAATTCCTTTTCTTGTTATATACGTATGCTTAAGCCATGTCCGTTCTAACCTAGACAAAGTTGGAAGTTATCAGTGAATTACGCGTCCGTTAAAGTAAATTAAACCTCTTTATCGTATTCGAAGATTGAAAAAACAAAATACAAAGCAACCAACAGATGCAACATGTGATTTTATTTGTTCATTTTCAAAATTAGTTGAAGTTGTAAGAAAAAATAACCATACGGCGTCAGTGGGGTTTCAGCCGACTTTTCTGCTGTCGCCATACGATGTCTTCGGTAATGAAGCAGAGGCTAGCACTCTAACGCCATATGGCGACAGCGGTACCGAATGTGTTAAATGAAAACATCAGCGACGAAAAAAATACATGTTGCATAACTTGACCATCACAAACTATGTAGATAGAAATCACAGAAAAAGCTACCGGCCGCCATTTTTAGTATGCAAATGAGCAGCGAGTGCATAGTGCGCAACGAGGTCATAGGGTTAACCTGTGGCCAGTGGTCGCCATTTTGAATATGCAAATGAGCAAAAAAGTGCATAGTGCGCAACAAGACCATAGGGCTAACATGCGGAAATTAGTTTACGAAAATCCTAGCCTTTCTTTACTTTAGAAGAAAAGTGACAAAAAGAAGAAAAACAAAATGGTTGCCCAGCGGCCATTTTAATATGTAAATGAGCAAAAAATTACATAGTACGCAACGAGGCCATAGGGTTAACCTACGTACAAAGTTTAACGAAGATTCTCTCATTACTTTAGGAGAAAAGTGATAAAAAGAAGAAAAACAAAATGGTCGCCTAGCGGCCATGTTGATATGCAAATGAGCAAAAGAAATAAATGTTGCACAACTAGGCCCTAGGAGGAAAGTGCGTGTGAAATTTAAAGAAGATCCGACAAGCACTTCTCTTGGAATCGCGATCACAAGAGAGAAAAGTGATAAAAAATAGAAAATCACAATGGTCGCCTAGCGGCCATTTTAATCTGCAAATGTGCCCAGAAAAATAGATGTTGCACAACTAGATCATATGGGGAACCAACACAAAAAAATTTCATCAAGATCGGCCTGGTAGGTTTCTAGATTCCGCGATTCTAGCGGCCATTTTAATATGCAAATGAGCAAACAAAATAGATGTTGTACAACTAGACCATAAAGGGAACATGTCTATCAAATTTGATGAAAATCCGACCAGTAGGTCTCTTGAAATCGCGATCACAAGAAAAGTTTACAGACACCGGACCACGGACAAATTTCGATTTGATAAGACCACCATGAAATCATGGTGGTCTAAATATGTGTACCCAAATCAAATTTGGTATGCGACACATCATCTATCTATAATGTATATATACTCTAAAAGAATTGGAGAGATTATATCAAAAGGAAAAAAGTTCTGGAGCCGAAAGGGAATATTACATAATCCAATAGGGCTGCCATATTATGCAACAGGTGATGTGAGAAATGGTACGCGAAACAAACACCGTCTGGGCATAAGGTATATACTCTGAAAGAATCGTCAAGATCGGATCAAAACTTTAGAAGTTATGGAACGAAGGGAATATTACATAATCCTATATGGCTGCCATATTCTGCAACGGGTGAAGTCAGAAATGGTACACGACACACTCTCTGCCCATAAGGTATATACTCTGAAAGAATTGTCAAGATCGGATCAAAACTCTTCAAGTTATGGAACGGAAGGGAACAAAGATATAGACTAAGACAGAATATTACATAATCCAATGTAGAAGTCATATTATGCAATCAACAATGTCCTAAATGGTTCATGACACACCTCCTACCCCTAAACTATATATTGTAAAAAAAAGTTAAGGAGCGGAAGAGAACAAAGATATAGACTAAGACAAAATATTACATAATCCAATGTAGAAGCCATATTATGCAATGGACAATGTTCTTAATGGTTCATGACACACCTTCTACCCCTAGAGCATATGTTGTAAACAAAATTGTAAAGTTTGGATCAAAACTCTTCAAGTTATGGAGCGGAAGGGAACAAAGATATAGACTAAGACAGAATACTAATCCAATGTAGAAGCCACATTATGCAATCAATGATGTCATCAATGGTTCATGACACACCTTCTACCCACAAGGTATATGCTGTGAAAGAATTGTAAAGATTTGATCAAAACTCTTCAAGTTATGGAGCGGAAGGGAATCCAGGACGGACGGCCGGCGCTGGTGATACCATAATACGACCGGGCGTATAAAAATTCAGGTGCATTTTTCAGATATTCAGCTCATAAATTAAAATATATGGAACTACATGTATAAACATCTTGGCTGGATATAGATGAAAACCTTACAAAACATTAAATTGAAGACAGCTTGTATAGCGAGGAGAGGCCATAAAAAGGCCATAAACTTGACTCAGAACTTCTAATAAGAGCTAGTGTATGTTTACATGGTAAATAGAACAAGACTGCAAAAGTTGTTCCAATATATAAATCCGGTGATAAGCGGCTCTGTTCTAACTATAGACCAATATCTGTTTTGTCAAGTTTTAGCAAAGTTATTGAAAAGATTGCATCTGTACGAATGCTCAAATTTATGCAGGATAACAACTTAATTAATGACTGTCAATACGGGTTCCGTTCAAACCACTCCACTTACCATGCTATTCTGGATCTTTACGAAACTCTGATTCAGGCGAAAGAATCTAAAAATTATAGTGTTTCTATCTTTTTAGACTTATCGAAAGCGTTCGCTACAGTGAATCATGAAATTTTACTGTATAAACTTCAATATTATGGATTCTGTGGTAAAAGTAATGATTGGTTTCGGAGTTATTTAACTTCCCGATCACAGCATGTTGTATATTTATGAACACTAAAACACACCGGCACAGGGAAAATCTTCTTGTCTAAAATAACCACGGAGACAAGTTTCCAGTTTGCAACGCGTCTTAAGGCATTTCATTGATGTACCTGAGAGAAATGTTGGACGGTAGTGGTACACTCGTGAAGGGGAGGTAAGCGTATCGGGGGATGAAGGGGGAGACATGATTTGTCTTACTGTGTTAGATTTGATCCTTCGGAGTAATCTAACAGAATACTTCCTAGGGAGGAGAGCTTTAAAAAGAACAGAACAAGCCTGGTTAAAAAAATCTAAAGAACTACAGTTTCTATAGAATCTAAAAATCTGAGATTTAATGACTCCCTTGAAAGTGTGAGGAGGATGGTATGACCCAGCATGTAGCAGCTGATGCGTGTCAGTAGGTTTGAAGAATACTTTGTAATCTAGATACCCAGTAGTATGATATGTATGACCCTTGTAAATAGTTACATCCAAAAAATCCACAGAAGTGTGATCAATAGTAGGCTGTAATTTAATGCTTGAGTCGTGAGAATTAAGAGTATCAATGAAAATATGAAGGTCTTCCAACGTATGTTGCCAAATGATAAAAATGTCATCCAGATACCGAAGGTAAATAAAAGGTCGTTGTTGACATTTGTGAAGAATATCACTCTCCCACTCAGCCATAAAAATAGAGGCAAAGTTAGGACTAAAACGTTTCCCCATAGCACACCCTTTAATTTGCTGAAAGATCTCCCCATTGAATTCAAAATCGTTACCTTTTAAGCTAAGTTCCAGCAATTCTAAAATGTCTTTATCCGGACGACGGTGGTCAGGATATCTTTGGAATGCTGATTTTATGGATTTAAGACCCAAATCTATGTCAATGTTTGTATACACAGACTCCACATCCAGAGTAACCAAAATCACATCTTGTGGGATGGATTTCTCAGACAATTTGGCCAATAAATCATCCGTATTTTTTATAAAGCTAGGATGCCGATTCGCTATAGGTTTTAGATAGTAATCAATTAGCTCTGATATTCTATAACTTTCACTGCCACAATCTGAGATAATAGGACGCCCAGGGGGCATTGTAGGCTTTGGCCATTTTTCAATGGGTTTGTGAATTTTCGGAAGAATATAGAAGACCCTGTTTTTAGAGTTATGATCAGATTCCAAATAGCGATACTGTTTTTCATTAAGTAAGCCTTTATCTTGAAGAGAAACAAGAATTTTATTAAACTTCCTAACATTTTCAGGCCAAATTTCCTGATCAAGTTTTTTGTAATGAAGAGGGTTGCTTAGCTGCCGTTCTATCTCTTCAATATAATCCTGTTTTGACATAATAACTGTTGCCGAACCTTTATCAGCAGGTTTAATAACTATGTTTGGATTTCTCCTTAGCTTACTTAAGGCAAGACATTCTGAATGAGTATGGTTATGTTGGTTTCTCTGATTAGTTAAAGCATCAAACTTCCTTGATACAGAGTCACGACTAATGTTTATTTCTGGATCATACATGTGAGAAGGGGGTGTATAGCCGCTTTTAGATGTAAACGGCTTGCGTACCCCACTAGAATCTCGGTAGATATCAGCCAGACTAAGATTTCTGGAGAACTCCATAACATGCACTAATTTACTAATAGAAAAGTCTCTATCCGATAATGATTTAGGGCAAGGCACAAATGAGAGTCCTCTATTGAGTAGAGATATATCATCAGCAGTGAGTTCCTCGTTACTAAGATTAACAATATTACTTCCTAAGCCGAAAATAGGGTGGCACATGCCCTGTCCCAAATTTAGTTTAAATCTAGTGTCTGAAGCCAGTGGGTATAAGCAATTTGCTGTATCTTCGGTCCAGTGAATTTTGTCCGTGGATACTCTAAATTTTGAATTGGGGATTTTTGGTATGACCATAACTCTCTTCATCTTGGAAGCAGAAGAGTTATATAGGTTCAGGTTCGAAACTTCACTGGCCGGCAGTTTAGTGGATGACTGGATCTCTACAAAGTAGATGAGCGAGTTGGAAAAAGTCTTCCTAACCGCTGTCATCATGTTGCGCATTTGAGTTAACGAAGTGTTTGGCTCAGTAGTTGTCTTGTTATTGATACCAATATTCCATATAACTTTCTCAGGTTTGGGACCTTGATACTTTTGGATTAGAGTCCGAAATGAATTGAAATTGGCACCAGGAAAACATTCTACCTGCATATCAGGGTGGGGGTCAAGGTTAATTCTAGATAGATTAGAATCCCCAAGTAAACGAACTTTCTTAGTTACATTAGGAAGGTGCCAATTAGAGGAAGTGTGCCGAAATTTCCAAAATTTAGAATTAGCTAATTTATTCCGAGGGTTGCGCTGACCCCTCGGAGGGGATCTCACTGCATCTGAATATCTCATAGGAGAATGGACTGACAAAGATGGGGATGGGGGAGGAGCAGAGGGACTAGATGTACTAGGTCTAGGAGAAGTAACCCTAGTAGAAACTGGGGAGGACGAAAGGAGACAGAGGTACTACTAGGTCTAGGGGAGGGGGGCTGAGGGGATGAAAAAAAGGGGGCAGAGGTAGTAGGTCTAAGGGAGGGAGTACCAGTAGGGAAAGGCGAAGGGGAAACAGAAGGTAAAGTTACAGACCTAGGAGTCTGTGACTGCAGAGTTGGAGGTGAGATAACGGATGTCGACGGACTGACAGGCGGATGGGGTTGGGGAGACGATGGTGGACTAAACTGAGTAGTAGCAGCAGAAGTGACAGATTTAGTGATGGAAAGAAAAGAATAAAAATTTTGAATGGTCGAAAGTTGTAATTTACCTTTATAATTCTGTTTGCCCCATTTTAAAGCATTACTGAAAGCACTGTCAAAGTTTAGACCATTGGATGACCTGGCAAAAGTCACCTGTGCTTTTAATCTATTTAAACATGCCGCATAATGTGAAATCATCTCTTGTATGATCCTATGGGCCCAATTTTTGTGTACATGGTCAAACGCAATATCAACTTCCCGATTACGTTGAGCCGGTTTAAGAAAAGAATTAAGCTCTTTAATTTTATTATTTAAGGAATTTGGGAGGGTTTGGTCACGTAAATGTCCCTCAAGGATGCCAATGTGGTGAAGACATTGTAAAATTTTGAAAAGGGCTTTCACCAGAGCCGAGAATTCTGAATATTGGGGACTTTTAGATTTTGAATTTCCATGCCTATTGCTAACTGAAAATTGCCTGCTTCTGTTACCACGCCCTTGTTTTGCCATTCTGCCTAAATGCCAATATACTTAATTAGTCTAACTAGATGAAAATTGAAAATGGAGATGGGAAAGTGAGACAGAGATAGAAAGGAAAAATATGTCTGGAAACAAAAAGAATTGATTCAAGCTAGAGATAAAAGAACTTAATTGAACTGGCTGACTTAGCGGAAAAAAGGATGGAGTTTGGAAAATATATGTTACAAAGAGGCAGAGATAAAGAATAAAATGTGTCTGGAGACAGAAGGACTAAAGTAAAAAGGGTAATAAATCTAAGTCACAAATTGTGAGATATATAAGCATAGGAAGACTAAATAGAGCGGGAAGGAAAAACAACTTAATAAGACACTAAGGTTAAAATTAATGTACAATTGGAACAGGAAATAATAATGAAGTCCTAGAAATAAAATTAGGAAGAAAAATATACAAGGGCTGTAAATTGAAGATGAGGTAAAATCATAAATAAAAGGGCAAAACAATAGTAAGCCTAAAATAATGAAAATATATAAAGAGATGAAAAAGGTATAAGAGGAATATAAAAGAAAGTAATATCTACAATGTTTTACAGTAAGCAAAGAATACTTAGCAGAAAACGGGACCGCACACGGTTTTGCTAGAAGCTTTTCGGATTTGTTGTCCTTTCTCAATAGCCGTAGAAACAAGTCTAAAGTTATGTTGAATTTCTTGTGTTTATATGGAAAAATGACAGGAAATAAAAAGGGCTTGGGTGATTAAGGAGTATTTTTGTAAACAAGGGAAGATTAAGCTATTAAAACATTTAACTAAAGCATGGAAGCTTGATGAAGTTAGTTTATACTCACTCATAACCATTGTAGGTATGGTTAAGTCTAGACATAAAAGGTCATATGGTTAGAGAGAGCTGGGGTATAAATATCCTGTGGTTTTGGAATAAAGGAGCTTAAATCAAAAGGAAATTACAGTAACTGAAGAGAAACAATATAAGGTAGGAGAAGAAATCTAGGGTGGAAACACCTAGCCTATTGTATATTGAATGCAATAAAATATTTAAACGTTAAAAGACAGAATTCAAACGATAAAAATAATTTTAGATGAAAACTAATGAAGTGTTTGAAGATGGAAGGTAATATTAGATGATAAAAGTAAAATATATATCAAGAAAGTTCAATGGGGTAAAGTCCGCCGATATGTTTCTGTCATGTGGTGTGCCCCAAGGGTCCATTCTGGGGCCCACTTTGTTTCTGTTATACATAAATGATATTATCTATTCTTCCGAGCTATTAAAACTTATACAATTTGCCGATGACACCAATATTTTTATGTCGCATAATGATCCAATTGTTCTATGCGATTTAGTTAACTCTGAGCTTAAGAAATTACACAACTGGCTCTGTACTAACCGCTTATCTCTCAATGTTAAAAAAACTAAACTTTTATTTTTTACAGTACTGTCAGTGACTAAGTATCAATCCTCCGCGGATCCCCTGCGGACCCAGCATTTATCCCCTGCGGAACATCCCCGGACCTTTTTAAAATCCTCCGCAGAGCCGGCTCGAATCCTCCGCGGAGGTTCCACGGAGCCGACACAAATCCCCCGCGGAGGTTCCACGGAGCCGACACAAATCCCCCGCGGAGGATTTTCTATGCCTTCACCGATGCTCTTAAGTCCGTCAGCTGACGGTGGCAGTCGGTCATATTTCGTAAGGTGGTTTATATAGAATAGCCACGTGTGGATTACACCGTTACGGCCGTACTGTATGAGCACTGCACAAATCACTATTTAACATTGCAAAGAATCTTGTTTTAGTTTCAATTGAACAATTGAATGGGAACAGCAGGAATTTTCTAATAAATCGAAACTAACTTCATTCATTATTTCGTAAAACTTTCAAATGGATAGAAAACTCATCAATACACAGCAGGAAAAGATCGAGAGGATTCCAGTTTGACATAAATTAAGTGAGCTGTATTCAGTCTGGACCAATCAGACGACGGGAACATGACCTGATTGATATTTAAACCAATCAGCAATCAGCGAAATGACCTAGTTAAGAAACAATGCGTTACCTATTTTTTTTTAAACACATACAAATTAAAAAAAATGTTTGTTAGAAATTCATTAATTGACATATAATGCTTGTCAGATAAAGACAATTTATTTGTTCATCTGATCCAAGGCATTGAGGAAGAATGAACAGTCTTGCAGGGTTAGGCCTATGTGACCGTCTTAAAGACTAGTTATAAATTACAGTTTTACTTGTTTCAATAGCACATTGAAAATAACCAAGGATAGTACATGCTGTGTATAGCTCTATACTACAGTGGAAAATGATCTGCTTTGTTGTGGTGACAATTTTCCCACACTTGGAACATTGTTCAACCTTCAATTAGTACCCTGGCGCCAAACCTGTCTGGATATGTTGTCTCCATGACAATAGTTGTGTCTCATTACATATAGGGGGGGGGGGGATACCTTCATAACTGGTGTTGTAGAATTTTTATTTTTTCTATTTTTTTTTTAACAATTGCGAAACTACTTAAGGGTATTTCAACTAAATATGCTATAAATAAGCTATATTTCTTGTTGGACGTGCATGTAAATAAAAACTCAAAATAAAAACTTTGAAAACTCAACCTCACCAAAGGGTCAGAGATGGACTCAACCTGCCCTGCTGCTAAACAGGGCATGGGTTTTAACACACAGACGGTGGATATACAAACTTTTAGATAATATTGGTTTAACAGAAATCACCTTTTTCTGAGTGAATCGCTACTTATTTCCAAATGCAAGCTATTTCTCGTGGAATAAGAAAAAATAAAACGGGAAGATGAATATAATTGATTACGGACAGTCAGTTTACCGCCTCAGACGTACAAGTAAGACAAACTACGGCCGTAAGCATTTCCTCTTTTCCATTTTACACATTAGTTTTCGCCGTGGTAAGCCTAAACTTCTGTGTTACAAGGTTTGTTACAGTCTGTCGTCAGTTGCATCAATGTCTCAAATGCAGTTCAGTTCCCCCGCGGAGCCGGCACATTTCCCGTTCATATCCTCCGCGGAGGCGAGAGAAATGCCCCGCAGAGCTTCTGATTTTCCGTCACCGATCCTCCGCGGAGGTGTTAGCAAAGCTCTGCGGGGGAACGGCGGAGGATTGATACCTAGTCACTGACAGTACTGTACACCTAATACCCGAAGGGTTGTACGTGACATACCACCGATAACAATTGACAATACAGACATTGAAAGTGTTTATTCATTTAAGTTTTTAGGTGCATTGGGTAACCCACAGTAATGAATTGTCAAAGAAACTGTCTCGCAACATTGGCATAATTAACTGTATCAAACAATGTCTCAACCAAAAAACTTTGTTCATTTTGTACTATTCGCCTTTTTTCCCTTATATCAACTATTGTAACTTTATTTGGGGCAATACATATAAAACTCATTTGCGGCCAATTATCACTCTACAGAAAAGAATTGTTCGTATTGTCAATAGTTTTACTTATTACGACCATACAATAGCTCTATGACAGAAATTTAATATCTTGCCTCTTAGGGAGTGTATCCAATTATCGTCTTTTGTTCAATCGTTTTAGACGATTGAAAAAGACGCTGTAAGACGACACCCATGGTCTTGGGTATCGTCTTTTTAACGGCAGACGCTTGAAAGACGATAATGTGTAATGCCCTGCGATCGCGCAGTGATATTTACAGTGCGAGGTACTCTGCAAGTAAACAGGGTGCCGCTATGGCGAGCTAGTCCGTTCGTCGTTAAGTTTGAACCATACAGCATTTTTTTTTGCCAGTCAATATAGCCTATAGCTACGAAAACATCAGGGCGACCGGTTGAGAAAAATAAATAAATGACCTCAGTGCGTCCATCGATATCGGCTGGTAATGTGTTCGTGTGCTGTTCATCTGTCTTGCATCGGCCCGGGCTGAAGTAGAACGCAGAAAAGTTCGCAAAATGAACATAATGCAAATAAACTTGCTAGATAAAGAGCTACGAGAATATGTATTTGTTTGTTTCAGGTTGAGAGTAGCAGCTGCCATGATCAATTAAAGCGGATTTATCTCAAGCTGTGTCATTGACCATATTATTTTAGCAAGATGGCGGAACGCTAATGTTTTCACGTGGAGGGAGAATTGTTGTGTTTTTTTCAATATTCTTTATTTTTTCCACTCCAGTATCAAATCAAAAATTGGTAGATGAAATAAATTTAGACAGGACACGGGTAACAAACATACAATGCCTGGTCTAGATAGGGCTTAATTCGTTACTTTAGAAAAAGAGAATAATCTGAAGAATGTTCACCTAAAGAGCGTGTTGTTCATAAAGCTACGATAAACCGTCCGACTATCAGCCTATATTTCCACTGATGATGTCAAAGATATTTCAATTAAAATATTTTATATAGAAATAGCTTGTAGGGCTTTTTTACGTACCGGTATTCGGGTATTTCTAGACCAAAGACAATAAATATATAAATATAAGAGTCTACAATAGCTAACATAAACGCGTCAGTTGTTTGGTACCCCTCGACTTTAATAATATACATTGTAAAAAAATTCTGTCACTGGTTTTTAGGGCAGTGTGGACAATTTGGTGAAAAGATATAACAAAGTTCTATTGACAATAAATATTTGGCTGCACACACGCAGCTAGAATGTCAAATACTGATCAGATTGTCATTATATTTTCGCAGAGGAAATGCGCACAAAAACTTCAAATAAAAAAATGTCAAAAGTTCTTAACTTTTTATATCTTTCTAAATAACAATAAAGAAACTTGCGTTTTTTGTTAATGTAAACACTTTTAGCATTTTGGTGGGGAGTGTGTCGTTATAGTCGTTTTCTTTGATTTGTATGTTCGTTTTGGACATTTTGATTGAAAAACAGAAACAGACGACTGTCACTGCACGCTGGGTTCGGTTATGGGGTTTATAGGGCTTTAGATTCATCAGGATTACCTAAAAACACTAGTTATGATCGATTGACCGACGTTAATCATCGATTTTGTCATTTCAAGACCCCCTGTCAGCGTGTTTCCTGTGACTCAAAAATATGGCTTGGCTACATTCCTTTATATGGTGAGGGAATAAAAACATTTACCAATATCGACAAGAAATCTTCGTGCACTCTACCAAACTTTTTAATCGCTTAATTACTATACGCTGCAATTCTTTTATTTCATTTTAACAGCTATTTCAATAATGGACCAGCATTCTTCCGATCAAGGTAGGTTGATTTGATGATGGCGAATCAGACTGTACTTGCGGAAGCTGTGCGCAACATTCAAGTGATGCTCGACATGAAGTTGAAGAAGGCCAATCAAGTGATTACAGAAGTTCAAGTAATTCCTGCTCCTCTAGTTGCTGATACCCCACCTGTTAACCTGCCATCTATTGAGGAAACCCCCACATCGGACACTCCTGAAGAATTATACGTCGTTGGAAACAGCACGCCAGCTATTGAGAATGAGGTAGATATACCAACAGATTTAGACATTCCAACAATCGAAGAGTATGAGTTTTCAACATCCTTGTTGGATTTAGTTGCAACGCCAACATCATCTCCAGTAATCGAGCCTGTAACCCCTCCATCAACCCCTCTATCAACCAGACGTGTTTACGAGAACTGAACTTCCAGCAAACTGATTATTCGCCGAAAGTGAACATTGGTTCCGTTCGAAATCCAGTGCCCGTGGAACGCAGGAAGTTAGCTCGATCGTCCCGTCTACCGACAGCTCAGCGATTTGTACTATCGATGATGGACAATGTTTTTTCAACGGAGGAAATGTCTGAAGGCAGTTTGAGTGGAGGCACAGTCAAGTACAAGGGAAAAGAAAACCAGAAGAAACCTTTGTGTAAGACGAAACTCACATCTATAATGAGACAGGCAGCTGTGATTTACGAACGAACTCAAGAGGACTTATATTCTGATCAAACTCTAAGGAATGCCATCAACTCCAAGTGTAGAAATAAGAAAAACTTGTGTTAACAAGAACTCATTGACTCTTATAAAGTGTTGTTTTCAGGGGTGTTGCGCGTTAAATTTGATTAATAAACATGTTATTTGAATAATGCCCGTTGTGTTCTGTTCCTTTCCGAGATTCCATTTTCCATGTATTTGTTGCATTTTATTTGATATTAACGTATGCGAAAAAAAAGGAAAACATGTGACATGATTTTGATATTCATTTTTTTACAATTCAATTCAATTATATTTTACTCAATCAAAAACTCACCGCTGGGCAGCACAACGTCACCAATTGTATTTTTGCCACATGATGTGTAGACCCGTTCATTTTGCGGTATATTATTGGCAGGGTTTACTCAGCTGTACCTGTATGAGTTGACAAGCTTTAATACTTGTCATTCGGCATCAATTGAAAGAGATTATCGTTTTACAGCCCAACCTGAAACAACCTTGTGTGAGTGTATTCCGGCAATAGTATGCAATTTATCTGAACATCACCTTTTTACCAATAGAATATTTATACTTGTGGCGAACCCGTAATATAATTCAAATCCAGTACGAGGAATTCATGAGGATGAATAAAACATTGTAGGAAAGTATATCATTGGCACAAATAATTTGTTATTGCCGTTTGGCACATTTTAGAAGTCCCACGTAAAATTTAAAGAAAATATAACTTGCGCATCCCAAATCAACTCTGTCAGCTCAACTACAAAGACAGCATAAAAAAAACAAGACAGTTATTGCAATGAAATCGATATTGATCAGAATTGAACGTTAGTCGATGGCACTTGTGAAGCTTTTATAACGCATTTAAAAAAAAGACTGTTGACAAAGACCATCAGCTCAGAAAATCGATGTAACCATTTCGGCGATACTCCCTGAAACAGAAGAAGAAATTGATAAACATACACAATAATAAATAAATCTGAAATAGGCCCAGTTCACTTTCGATGGTGGTGACAAAGCTTAAAAGATTTCTAATAATACAGCACTACACACGCCAAAAATAAAAATAATCTGTACAGAAGAGACTCAAATATATTGGGCCTAGTCATTGCATTTTACGATGCTTCAAGGCGTCCGCTATGGTTAGGATGATGCTTTTATTAAAATGGATTTGGAACGAAAACAGGTATGGTAATGTTTATTCGATCGCCAAAAATTATTTCACATCTGGGACTTGGTCGTCTTAATATGCAATGGTTCCCTTAGGTTATTAAAATAGACACATTAATTAAAACGTACCGTATTAAAAAACACATGGTTGTTCCGGAAAGAAAAATAGCTGTGCACGGCTTTCTTTGTTCGCCAAGAAAACATGTGTAAGTTTTGACGTAGCCCAGGGGGACGCAACTCTCGGTTTCATCGCTAGATATTAGTTTTACAACTAGCTGTAACATTCGTTTTAAAATATTGTTTTACAACTAGCTGTAACATTCGTTTTAAAATATTTATTCAACGAAAAAATGGTGAACGCCGTGTACAAACTTTGGTCATTGCTTGGTTTCCTTTCAGTCCCTTGCCTCGGCACAGTCTATTCTAGAGTTTGTGGTCAAACGAGTTAGCAACGAACTCCACGTCTATAGAACGTAGGCTAGTCTAAGGCTCCCGACTATAAAGATTTAACAAAATCTTAATTAAAATTTAAAGCGTTTTAGATTTTTACTAAATTGGTTTAAAACCATATAGTGAGTGGTATTTAATCACTGCCTATGCTTAGCCAACATAAATAAGCTATAAAGCCGCTGCGTTGTTGTTGACTACCACGGGAGGCCTTAGCCATGCGGACTACTTTCAGACTCGAGTCTGGTTCAAGACGCTAGCCGTGTTCCACCACGGGCGGTCTCTATACCAATCGTCTTTCAAAAGACGATCCAATCCAACACCCATCGTCTCTCCCATCGTCTTTTACAATCGTTTTAGACGACAGAAAAACGAACGATAATTGGATACGCTCCCTTACCTGTGTTAACAAATTCCATAATCTCTTATTTACCTATCTATTTCACCACCATCGATATAAGTTACCTGCGCGCTTTCAGTCTTACTTTAGTTTAGTCTCTGATGTGCACATATTTTGTACTAGATCATCATGGCTGAACCTGTATAATCCTATTTATGTATCAATGCTGTCTTTCAATACGCCCCGAATTTCTGGTCCAAAACATTGGAATAAGTTGCCCTCTGACCTTAAATCAATTATTTCCACCTCCCTTTTCAAGTCCAAACTGAAACAACGTCTCATCCGTGAATATAGCACTGAATAGACACATTTTAAGTTTTTAATTATATAACATCTCATTCAATATTCAGATAAGATAAGGTTCATTCCTGTACAATTATAAATATATAGTAAAATGTGCACCTTTACTGCCTCAATATGGAGTAACTGGGATAGAACAAGCCCTCTGGGGTTTTAATCCCGCTGATATACAAATTTCAAATTGTATTATGATTTGCTTACATGAATTCTATCAGAGAATAAAGAATCTGACTTATCACTTTTTCCGTAGATAAAACTTTAATCCTTATCTGTATTTTTATTTGCTTAATATGTTATTTATTGATCCAAGAATAGTTTTAATCAATTTAGACACATTATTCAAGTTTGAAAAAATCATTTTTTGATGAGAATCGGACAAGTAGAACACATTTTATAATTTAGAGATTATTATCATGAAATTGAAAGTATGAATAAAAGGGAAAATTACATAATGCAATAGTTGATGTTATAAACAATTTAAGCCATATAGTCTGTTTGTAGGGTATATGTGTGAAAAAATTGAAAACATCAGATTTTTTGCCAAAGTTATGGAGCAAAAGAGTAAATATTATATAATCCAATATGGCTGCCATATTACACAACTTATGAGGTCATAAACAGTCTGCAACACACCTACTGTTCATGAGGTACAAACCTGAAAGAATTGTCCAGATTGTATCAAAACTGTAGAAGTTATAGAGCAACAAGAGTTTCGGGAAACCCAAAATACGCCTGGAAAGGCACAGTAACTGCAGCCATACCAAAACAAATGCTTCCATATTTATTTGAATTTAATTTTCAAAATTCAGAGGGAAGAGGTTGAAGCTTGGTAAATGATTGATTGATTGTTTGGTGTTTTACGCTGCGCTCAAGATTATTTCACTTACATGTATATGGCGGCGTTGCCAGTTTTATTATGTGAAGCTTGGTAAAAGGTGATGTTATGTCAACAAAATGAAATCTTGCCACTAAAACCATTAAAATCCATCTGTATCAAATTTAAAATGGGCTATTTGGATCAACAATTATTAACAAGATTTGTACACGGTACAAGTCATCAATTCTCGCTGCTGTTAAATCAGTTTATAATTTACTAATCATACTTAAACAAATGTAATTAATTGGCAATTTCGCAGCTCACACCAATTCAAGTAGATTTGACAATTTTTCTCATAATATTTTTTATCTACATTATTTGGCCATAGACATCTTGACAATATTCTAAATCTCCCCATATACCTACAGGTTATTACTTCTAATTTTATCATAGACCAAATGGATTTACAATAGATTTGGCTATGGGTCCATTGCTAATGTCACCCACTGTTTTATGCAGGCCATAAATCTCTCGAGGGAGACTGAGAGCTAACTGTAAGTTGACAAGGTACATGTAAATAGACCAAAGCTGGGATACTTATCTCTTGGTCTGTAGATAAAACTTTAATCCTTATATGTATTTTTCATTTGATTAAAACGTTATATATTGATTTAAGAATAGTTTTAATCAATTTAGAAACATTATTGCAATTTGAAAAAATCCTTTTTTGATGAGAATCGGAAAAGTAGAAGCCATTTTATAATTTAAAGGTTATTTTCATGAAAATGAAAGTAAGAATAAAAGGGAATGCACATAATCCAATAATTTGCAATAGTTGATATCATAAACAATTTTTTTACACACTGTCTGTTAATATGGTATGTAACATGAAAGATTTGAAAACATCGGATCATATTTGTTAAAGTTATGGAGAGAAAAAGTAAATATTACATAACCCAATATGGCTGCCATATTACGCAATGTATGATGTCAAAAATAGTTCGCGACACACCTTCCACCCATAAGGTATACAGTCCTATCGCCGTAAGCCGGCAAATAATTTTCGGTAGCTTTCGCGGAAACTGGTCTGAACTCACGCTTATTCTCACAGCTGGATGAGATTTTGTCCGCGGAAGGTATTTCAGAAGTAGTTCAGGTCGCCTGGAGAGGTGTGTGTATTCACTGCGTCCGAGCTTCCGTAGTGTCTTCGTTAACGCGGAAGCCAGTCCAGTCACTTCAGCTTACATTGGGCTTTAGTCAAATTTACGCCATGCATACTTTTTGTCAACAAAAACCTAATATTTTTAATCAAAAAGCCCATATCGTTGATTTTCCTGATGCATGGTTTGATTACTTTCACAAATCGCGTATCATTATGGTATATTTTGCCCATGCGCTCTGTTTGAAAACGAGTCCGACTCAAAAGGCGGACTGAATTTGTGAATAACATTTATATAAAAATAGCTTCTATTACAGAGTAAGGGAGGAATTTTAATAAAATACGACGTGGAAATTCAGAATTCCTAACTTGTAAAGCTTTGAACAGTTGTACGACGGTATCTGAAATCGATACCTTGTGCGAAACAAGTGACAAACATTATGAATGTTGGATCATGGAGATTTAACAGAAAACGTAATCGAATATAAGCCCATGTAACACAAAAAATGTCCAAGAAAAAGAGTTTAATTCATACACAAGAGATTGCCGGTAAACAATGCAGTTATTTAATACAGAACATATTTCACAATCTAGTCCTGTGTGTTTCTTTCTTTCTTTTTTGTTTGTTTTAAAATATATCCATATCACTCTGCTGGCAGTATGATTTATATGTTCACGCTGTGTTGAGCAACACTCCCGTGGAAATTTCCCTTACGTTAATCGCATGTTATTTTCAAGCGCCGGGTAATTAGAGACTATAAATGGTGTCGTTATATAATAAATCTGAACACATGGTGAGAGTATTCACAGCAGTCTTTTATTTTAACTGGGTTCTGTTGAGAACAACTCAGAATTAACTCAAGGTAATCAGATGCCCCTTCTTAAATAAACACGATCTGTTCACCTTCATATTTTGACGTAAGTACATGAACTATTAGATTGATTGGTGTTTTACGCCTAACTCAAGATTATTTCATGTATAAGGCGGTGTTGTAAGGTAAAGTGGGGGAAGAAATCGGGCTCATCCCCCGACCCTCGGCAAGTAGGCCTAACTGGCAACTCTTCCACAAACGGCGACCAAATGAAAAATCCTCTCCGAATTTTTTTAATTTTTTGGGGGGTCTGAGTGTTGAACTATTACTAGGAATTAATATTTGGTGAAAAAGGGAATCATATTGAAATTAAATATAAAATACCGCAAAAGAGAAAAAAAAATGCATTCATCTTGGGAATAGCTGTTGAATCAGAATACTTTATACGAATTCTGATTTTTACAAGTATTAGTTTTATCTTCACTTCAGCCGTTGTATAAGATATATTTAATAAAGAAACCACTCAGTTGTTTGTATTAAATCTGACCACAATATAACTAAGGATATACACCTAGCCCCATACATCTGCCTTTGTGAAGTGACAACTTGGAACAAAGT
Source organism: Lepidochitona cinerea (assembly GCA_963971465.1). Taxonomy (NCBI): domain Eukaryota; kingdom Metazoa; phylum Mollusca; class Polyplacophora; order Chitonida; family Tonicellidae; genus Lepidochitona; species Lepidochitona cinerea. Next base: position 1,788,294 of record OZ020563.1, on the reverse strand, counting down.
TTCAACTTTCAATTAATATTCTGACTTCCCATGGGTCTATACCCTCTACAACTCGATCCGGGTGACGCCATACAGTCTACATGACAGTTGTCAGTACGGTCTCATTGGGTAAACCTTATTTAATTTTAATAGGGGCGTTACCTTCAGTTCAAGTACCATGTACATGTAGCTGTTGTCTTAGAAATAGTCGAACATTTTAATTTCTATTTTTTTTTTGAAAAAAAATGTAAAACAATTTAAAGAAATTCTTACCCAATAATAACCATATTTCCTGTTGATCATACATTTAAATAAAAAACCTCCAAAACTCTACACAACAAAGAAAAGTTAGAAATGGACTCAACCAGGCTTGATCAACTGTGCATGTGACTTTATTGGGATTTTAACCGTGCACTATCACACAAACCGTGGATATACCATAAGGTTGTGTTTTATAGATTCATTTGTGGAAAAAATACTTTACAGAATGTGACTAATCACCAGGATTAGATATTTAGGAACCAGTTTTTTCCAAATGAAAGACATTTCATGTGAATTTTAAAAGGAAAGATCCGTGAAAACGAATTCATTTGATTACGGGGAAAATGGACTTTTCCGCGGCAACTTTTTTGCCGTAATAAAATAAAAAAATGAGTGAATGCAGGTCTAAGACAACAATAAGCACCTTCCGCACCTGCCAGTTCAACTCTCGAGGAAGCTTCCGAAGGCTGTCTACCGCATTGGTCGGCTGGGGATTTGCCGGCTTACGACGATAGGACTGTATACTCAGAAAAAATTGTGCAGATGGAATCAAAACATTGGAAGTTATGGAGCGGAAGGGAATATTACATAATCCAATATAACTCTCATATTATGTAACCAGTGATGTTAAAAATAGTTTGCGACACACCTTCTACCCATAAGGTATATACTTAGAAAAAATTGTGCAGATGGAATCAAAACTTTAGAAGTTCAGAAGAAGGAGCGCAAGGGACAGCGGACGCCGGACAGCCGGACGGACGGAGATGATACCATAATACAGCCCGCTTTTCAAGCCGGGCGTATAAAAAAGGAATACGACATAACTCAATATGCTGTATTATGCAACAGGTGATGTCAAAAACAATTTTTGACAAAGCGTTTGTTAATATGGTACGTAATGTGAAAGAAATAAAAACATCGGATCATATTTGTTACAGTTATGGAGAGAAAGGATAAATATTGCATAATCCAATATTGCTGCGATATTACACAATGTATGATGTCCAAAATAGTTAGCAACATACGTTCTACCCATAAGGTATATACTCTGAAAAAATTGTGAAGATGGAATCAAAACTTCGAAAGTTATGGGCGGAAGGGAATATTACATAATCCAATATAACTGCCATATTATGTAACCTTCTATCCATAAGGTATATACTCAGAAAAAAAGGTCAAGTTGGAATCAAAACTTTGGAAGCTATGGGGCGGAAGGGAAAGCGGATGCCGGACAGCCGGAGATGATACCATAATACAGCCCGCTTTTCAAGCCAGGCGAATAAAAAGAAAAACAAAATGGTCACATAAACCAACACAAAAACATTTCATCAAAATCGGCCTGCTGGTTTTCTGGATTCCGCGATCACAAACTATTTAGGTAAAAATCACAGCGGCCATTTTAATATGCAAATGAGAGAACAAAATAGATGTTGTACAACTAGACCATAAGGGGAACATGTCTGTAAAATTTGATGAAGATCCAACCAGTAGTTCTCTTGGAATCGCGATCACAAGAAAAGTTTACAGACAAAGGACGATGGAAGACGGACCATGGACAGAAAGCAATTTGATAAGACCACCATGAGATCGTATTGGTCTACAAATAGAGATGCAGATCCTCACACGGTAAACAGTACGTCCACCATGTTGCAAGAAAAGCTGACAGAAACTCTAGGAGATTTGTTTATAAGCACTCATATACCTCTTTCCTCTCCCACCAAACTCAGCAACGTCAACATACAAGTCAAATAATCTTGAGTGCAGCGTAACACATCAATCAATCAATGACATTTACTCCCAATAGTCCGCAATAAGATGAAAATAATTTTGAAAGCGAAGTTAAAGACATCTGCTGGTTATAGACCCTAAGTAGATACTCACAGCTGTAGTAATTTGATACTATCCTCTGGACTCCATTTAGTTCTTTCCTCTTCATGGTTAACAGTCCAACATAGCTTCTTAATCCTTCAAATCAAAGTGACAATTAGCAAACCCGTTAATATCATTATGATGTTTTAATTGTTAAAAGTCTGTCAACTTTACCTCTTTGGGAACCTTACAGGGTTTAGAGGCTTGTCATTTTACACAAGTCTTGACACCTTAATATGTTAAACCCTTACAGCAATTTGGCGTTCACCAAAAAATAAAAATTCGAAGCTGAATAAAATATATCTATTAGGCCTGAATGCTGAATAAACAAAGCTTGTTTTTGGGAATTCCAGTACAAACTTTTAAATTACCCCCATTCACTTAAAAGGGCACTGTCTGGCTGAGGAAAGTTACAGAATAAAAATTTCTTATATTTTGCTGTCATGCAAATAATTTGGGAGGTGTTGAGTATTCAATAGTAGCCATTGCTTAACCAAACCACTTAATCCACAATGGTGGAAGTCCTCACATTGATTGTACAGTGATCTACAACTTGATCCACAATGGTGGAAGTCCTCACATTGATTGTACAGTGATCTACAGCTTGATCCACAATGGTGGATGTCCTCACATTGATTGTACAGTGATCTACAACTTGATCCACAATGGTGGAAGTCCTCACATTGATTGTACAGTGATCTACAACTTAATCCACAATGGTGGAAGTCCTCACATTGATTGTACAGTGATCTACAACTTGATCCACAATGGTGGAAGTCCTCACATTGATTGTACAGTGATCTACAGCTTGATCCACAATGGTGGATGTCCTCACATTGATTGTACAGTGATCTACAACTTGATCCACAATGGTGGAAGTCCTCACATTGATTGTACAGTGATCTACAACTTAATCCACAATGGTGGAAGTCCTCACATTGATTGTACAGTGATCTACAACTTGATCCACAATGGTGGAAGTCCTCAGATTGATTGTACAGGGATCTACAAATTGATCCACAATGGTGGATGTCCTCAGATTGATTGTACAGGGATCTACAACTTGATCCACAATGGTGGAAGTCCTCACATTGATTGAACAGTGATCTACAACTTAATCCACAATGGTGGAAGTCCTCACATTGATTGTACAGTGATCTACAACTTAATCCACAATGGTGGAAGTCCTCACATTGATTGTACAGTGATCTACAACTTGATCCACAATGGTGGAAGTATTAGGATTGAGTGTACAATGATCTACTTGATCCACAATGGTGGATGTCCTCAGATTGATTGTACAGTGATCTACAACTTGATCCACAATGTTGGAAGTCCTCACATTGATTGTACAGTGATCTACAACTTAATCCACAATGTTGGAAGTCCTCACATTGATTGTACAGTGATCTACAACTTGATCCACAATGTTGGAAGTCCTCACATTGATTGTACAGTGATCTACAAATTGATCCACAATGGTGGAAGTATTAGGATTGTGTGTACAATTGTCTACAACTTGATCCACAATGGTGGAAGTATTAGGATTGAGTGTACAATTGTCTACAACTTGATCCACAATGGTGGAAGTATTAGGATTGAGTGTACAATTGTCTACAACTTGATCCACAATGGTGGAAGTATTAGGATGAGTGTACAATTGTCTACAACTTGATCCACAATGGTGGAAGTATTAGGATTGAGTGTACAGTGATCTACAACTTGATCCACAATGGTGGAAGTATTAGGATTGAGTGTACAATAGTCTACAACTTGATCCACAATGGTGGAAGTATTAGGATTGTGTGTACAATTGTCTACAACTTGATCCACAATGGTGGAAGTATTAGGATTGAGTGTACAATTGTCTACAACTTGATCCACAATGGTGGAAGTATTAGGATTGAGTGTACAATTGTCTACAACTTGATCCACAATGGTGGAAGTATTAGGATTGAGTGTACAATTGTCTACAACTTGATCCACAATGGTGGAAGTATTAGGATTGAGTGTACAATTGTCTACAACTTGATCCACAATGGTGGAAGTATTAGGATTTAGTGTACAGTGATCTACAACTTGATCCACAATGGTGGAAGTATTAGGATTGAGTGTACAGTTGTCTACAACTTGATCCACAATGGTGGAAGTATTAGGATTGATTGTACAGTGATCTCCCTTGATCAAAATCTGACCACCTATTTGACATATTGACCAATAAACCTGTATTTCTTACCAATGGCTTCTACATTGGCGAGCTGATCTCATTTGGAATTTCTCTGCAATTTGTTGCCAAGGTAACTGGTAATACATGTTTGTCAAGTCTGTGACCCCCATGATCTCTCTGATCACTGTAAGCAGTTTCTCTTCCTCCTCAGACGACCATACTCCTGTAACAAAATGATAACTAGTGAAATAACACAGATAATATCAACTGCTATCTTCACCAGTGAAATAACACTGATAACTTCAGCTGATAACTTCACCAGTGAAATAACACAGATAACATCAGCTGATAACTTCACCAGTGAAATAACACAGATAACGTCAGCTGATAACTTCACCAGTGAAATAACACAGATAACGTCAGCTGATAACTTCACCAGTGAAATAACACAGATAACATCAGCTGATCACTTCACCAGTGAAATAACACAGATAACGTCAGCTGATCACTTCACCAGTGAAATAACACAGATAACATCAGCTGATCACTTCACCAGTGAAATAACACAGATAACGTCAGCTGATAACTTCACCAGTGAAATAACACAGACAACATCAGCTGATAACTTCACCAGTGAAATAACACAGATAATATCAACTGCTAACTTCACCAGTGAAATAACACAGATAATATCAGCTGATCACTTCACCAGTGAAATAACACAGATAACGTCAGCTGTTAACTTCACCAGTGAAATAACACAGATAATATCAGCTGATCACTTCACCAGTGAAATAACACAGATAACGTCAGCTGATAACTTCACCAGTGAAATAACACAGATAACATCAGCTGATAACTTCACCAGTGAAATAACACAGATAACGTCAGCTGATAACTTCACCAGTGAAATAACACAGATAACGTCAGCTGATAACTTCACCAGTGAAATAACACAGATAACGTCAGCTGTTAACTTCACCAGTGAAATAACACAGATAATATCAGCTGATCACTTCACCAGTGAAATAACACAGATAACGTCAGCTGTTAACTTCACCAGTGAAATAACACAGATAATATCAGCTGATCACTTCACCAGTGAAATAACACAGATAACGTCAGCTGTTAACTTCACCAGTGAAATAACACAGATAATATCAGCTGATCACTTCACCAGTGAAATAACACAGATAACGTCAGCTGTTAACTTCACCAGTGAAATAACACAGATAATATCAGCTGATCACTTCACCAGTGAAATAACACAGATAACGTCAGCTGTTAACTTCACCCGTGAAATAACACAGATAACATCAGCTGTTAACTTCACCAGTGAAATAACACAGATAACATCAGCTGATAACTTCATCAGTGAAATAACACAGATAACGTCAGCTGATAACTTCACCAGTGAAATAACACAGATAACATCAGCTGATAACTTCACCAGTGAAATAACACAGATAACGTCAGCTGATAACTTCACCAGTGAAATAACACAGATAACGTCAGCTGATAACTTCACCAGTGAAATAACACAGATAATATCAACTACTAAGGGAGTGTCCCCATTAATCGTCTTTTACGAGTGCATAAAAGACGCCCGAAAAAGACGAAGCCAAAGACGCAGGGTGTAAAAGACGCTACAAAAGACGATCATTTGAAACGGGAATTCACAGCATGTGACCGTCTCGGATTAAAAGTAGTCCGCTGTGCTGTGACTGCAGTCTAAATTTGTCACTAGCGGTCTGAGGTTGAGGTTGTACTAGCTATTGTTTTGTTCAATTTTCCACGGCAAAAGTGATTTCACCACGGCATTTTTATCCAAACTGCCATTTAAACTATATTAAAAGCGGCCAATAGCAAAACTTGACATTTAATAAAAACTGTCAAACACTGTTTAACAAACATATTTTCTTTGATTATCATAGAAACCAGGAAAGAGAGAATGCTAAGTTTGCTTTACTCTTACGTCTGACTCTGAAAGGCCGTAATCAACTTCAAGTGGATTCATCTTCAAGTTCACGTTTTTTTCCTTATAAAATCCACATGAAATATCTTGTATTTGGAAATAACTGGTTGCTAAATGTATATTACTATTGATTAGTTACTTCACTTGGCAAAGCTTTTTTTTAAATCAATCTATAAAATATAACCAAAACTAAAGGTTATAGCCACCGTTTGTGTAATACTGCTTAGTTAAAGTCCATACAGACACGTGCGCAGTTGATCAACAAAGCCTGGTTGAGTCCATCTCTAACCTTTCTGTGGGGTGAAAGTTTTGAAGGTTTGTATTTAGAAGTATGATCAACAGGAAATATATTTATTATTGGGCTGGAACCTCTTTAAATTGTTTTGCTCTTCAAAAAAATTAAAATACTCTATTTCTTGAACAACAGTACATGAAGTACACCCCTAAAAAAATTATTAAATGGGATTTACTCAAGAAGACATAACTGACAATCCTGGCGCCACCTTGCTCAGCTGTGGAGAATCTAGACCAATGAAAAGTCAGAGTACTAATTGGAGAATAAAAATTTGTTTCCAAGTGTCTTAAATACACCTTGTATAACGATCGAAGTAAAGGAAAAACTATTACTTGTAAAACTCACTGAACTTCCTTATTGACATATTAATATACTGTACGAAGAAAGGACATATTAACAGTAACTAATTTCCTAGTCCGGGTTTCCGACTCCAAAATAACTATTTTTTTATACTGACTGGCGTATTTTGGATACGACCGTCAGTACAAAAAAAGTCATTTGGAGTCAGAAACCCGGACTACTAATTTCCTAGTTAGTACAAATTACAATTATTTGCCAGAAATCTCTGCAATTTATTATTTCTCCACATTTTTGCCATTAAATCACAAACATTATTATTTATAAAGGGATCAACAATTTAACTCGCACAAAAGTTTGATTTAGCCTAACAGCTTGATATCAAGCTTATGATATGCAATTTAGCATATCCTTACACAAATATCCGTTCTTTCATAACCACTGAAACAAGAGCAATTAACCCTAATAGTCAAGTATGGCTGGACTTTGCGTGACTTCCAAGGATTACCAACACAAACACTCTGTGAGGAAACCTGAAGCTGGTCTGTTCAAAATGCTTTACGATACTAGATGTAAATTCAAAACAACAACAACATGTTAAAGTTTCTCCCGTGATAGTATATAAATCAATCGACGATTTTTTTACTGCACTTTATTTTCAACGTAATTACAACGTTGTTTTACTTTACCGAATATATTTGTATTAATACGCGTAAGGAAAACACCCTTCGCGATTAGGTCCGTCCAGCATAAAGACAAAAGACGCCGGCTGTCGATAGACTGCGTTTTTTTCTGGCGTCTTTTATGCACTCTCAAAAGACGATTAATGGGGACGCTCCCTAACTTCACCAGTGAAATAACATCAGCTGATAACTTCATCAGTGAAATAACACAGATAACATGAACTGCTATCTCCACCAGTGAAAGAACACAGATACATTTACTAGCTTCATTAGAATAACTTTTTCATAATACGTTTTAGTGAAAAGACAAATCCTGTAAAACCCTGAGCATTTATATTTGATTTGAAATGGACCAGGACTGTCAGAAGTTAGGGGTGGGGTGAAAGCAAACATCTAGCTTAAGTTCACTCACCAGACTTTTTCTTCAACTCACGCCATCTATGCATACCATACACTGACTGACCAGCTCGCCCAATATTTCTCCCGATTTTACTCCAACTGTTACCATAGATTTGTCTCAGTTTCATCACCTCTTCAACATCTGTGTCTGTGTAGCTGTGAAAACGGTAAAAATCTCATAAATGTGACTACCTCAGTAGTTTTCTTTATGAAAGTAAAGCAACAACAAATAATCCATTCACCATTTGTATCTGTTAAAGATAATAACTTGTTTGATATTATTTGTCCATAGTGTTCCTATCTTTATTGAAAGGTTCTACAATGTACCTATTCATAGCCTGTCACTATCTGTAGTGAAAGGTTCTACCTATTCAGAGCCTGTCACTGTCTGTAGTGAAAGGTTCTACCTATTCAGAGCCTGTCACTATATGTAGTGAAAGGTTCTACCTATTCAGAGATTGTCATTATCTGTAGTGAAAGGTTCTAGATATTCAGAGCCTCTCACTATCTGTAGTGAAAGGTTCTACCTATTCAGAGCCTGTCACTATCTGTAGTGAAAGGCTCTAACTATTCAGAGCCTCTCACTATCTGTAGTGAAAGGTTCTACCTATTCAGACCCTGTCACTATCTGTAGTGAAAGGCTCTACCTATTCAGAGCCTGTCACTGTCTGTAGTGAAAGGTTCTACCTATTCAGACCCTGTCACTATCTGTAGTGAAAGGTTCTACCTATTCAGAGATTGTCATTATCTGTAGTGAAAGGTTCTAGATATTCAGAGCCTATCACTATCTGTAGTGAAAGGTTCTACCTATTCAGAGCCTGTCACTATCTGTAGTGAAAGGCTCTAACTATTCAGAGCCTCTCACTATCTGTAGTGAAAGGTTCTACCTATTCAGAGCCTGTCACTATCTGTAGTGAAAGGTTCTAACTATTCAGAGCCTGTACCTGTCTGTAGTGAAAGGTTCTAACTATTCAGAGACTGTCACTATCTGTAGTCGAAGGTTCTACCTATTCAGAGATTGTCACTATCTGTAGTGAACGGTTCTACCTATTAAGAGCATGTCACTATCTGTAGTCGAAGGTTCTACCTATTCAGAGACTGTCACTATCTGTAGTGAAAGGTTCTAACTATTCAGAGACTGTCACTATCTGTGGTGAAGTGTTCTACCTATTCAGAGACTGTCACTATCTGTAGTGAAAGGTTCTACCTATTCAGACCCTGTCACTATCTGTAGTCGAAGGTTCTACCTATTCAGAGTCTGTCACTATCTGTAGTGAAATGTTCTACCTATTCAGAGATTGTCACTATCTGTAGTAAAATGTTCTACCTATTCAGAGACTGTCACTATCTGTAGTGAAAGGTTCTAACTATTCAGGCCCAGTCACTATCTGTAGTGAAAGGTTCTACCTATTCAGACCCTGTCACTATCTGTAGTGAAAGGTTCTACCTATTCAGAGCCTGTAACTGTCTGTAGTGAAAGGTTCTACCTATTCAGAGCCTGTCACTATCTGTAGTGAAAGGTTCTACCTATTCAGAGCCTGTAACTGTCTGTAGTGAAAGGTTCTACCTATTCAGAGCCTGTAACTGTCTGTAGTGAGGTTCTACCTATTCAGAGCATGTCACTATCTGTAGTGAAAGGTTCTAACTATTCAGAGCCTGTAACTGTCTGTAGTGAAAGGTTCTACCTATTCAGAGCATGTCACTATCTGTAGTGAAAGGTTCTACCTATTCAGACCCTGTCAATATCTGTAGTGAAAGGTTCTACCTATTCAGAGCCTGTAACTGTCTGTAGTGAAAGGTTCTACCTATTCAGAGCGTGTCACTATCTGTAGTGAAAGGTTCTACCTATTCAGAGACCCACTATCTGTAGTGAAAGGTTCTACATTGTGCCTATTCAGACCCTGTCACTATCTGTAGTGAAAGGTTCTAACTATTCAGATTCTGGCACTGTCTGTAGTGAAAGGTTCTAACTATTCAGAGCCTCTCACTATCTGCAGTGAAAGGTTCTACCTATTCAGACCCTGTCACTGTATGTAGTGAAACGTTCTAACTATTCAGAGCCTCTCACTATCTGCAGTGAAAGGTTCTACCTATTCAGAGCCTGTCACTGTCTGTAGTGAAACGTTCTAACTATTCAGAGCCTGTCACTATCTGTAGTGAAAGGTTCTAACTATTCAGATCCTGGCACTGTCTGTAGTGAAAGGTTCTACCTGTTCAGAGCCTGTCACTATCTGTAGTGAAAGTTTCTACCCGTTCAGAGCCTGTCACTATCTGTAGTGAAAGGTTCTAACTATTCAGAGCCTCTCACTGTCTGTAGTGAAAGGTTCTACCTATTCGGAGACTCACTATCTGTAGTGAAAGGTTCTAACTATTCAGAGCCTCTGACTATCTAGTGCCAAATCTACAGTGTAGTTAAAATTCCATTGAAAAACAAGAGATCAGTGAACTGATCTTAGCCCACCATAGAACACGATCAGAAAGTGAGGCTGCTAATAAACGGATCGCAAATTTGATATGTGAAATGTATTTCTTCAGTTAGTGGCTGGCTGGACAAGAACAAAGTTTCTTCAGTAGGCCTAGATAGTGGCTGTTATCTGAAAACTCAAAACCAACTTTCTTCAAGGAGGCCGCACATTAACGCTACTTACCGGAGCTATATGTACTTGCACACAGGCCAGTCAGTGATATCGCTTGTTTCAGTCCTGTACACAATTAAAATTTACAAAATCCAAAACGATTGTACATATGTTAACAAGATGCATTTTAATAGTGTTTGTTTACAAATCAAAAGATAATGTATATCTGTCAAAAATAGCCCGTGAAAAGTGAAGAATGAGCGACGTATCACTCGTCTGATGAGTAAAAATTTAAACATGACGAAAGTCAGTTTAAAAATTAATGGCAAAAAATGTCCCGATTCGTTCAGAAATTAGTGAACTGTTATAAAAAAATCTTCATGCACGATTTGATATAAATCTATGATTGAATAAAAACATTTCAGTTACTTTATTGGTAAATAGCATTTACAATTGTGAAGTCAGTTGCTGTATTAGCTGCCTGAATGCAAATTCGATCGGCAAAATAGTGATTGTACGTTGCCGTGTATTTCATTTCATTTTGAAATATTCCTTCCTTTCAAACTCCGAAAAATACAATATGGATCTTCTTAAGTGTCTTAGGGAACACTCTCCTTTAAAAATATTTATTATTGTTACATTTTTGGAAATAATTTAGGCGTTTAAAATCCAAATTTGAGAAGGCCATTTTACCGACTTCGAACAAGCCGTGGCGGCCGGCAACATGCATAGATACATGTAAACTTTTTCTTATTGTCGCCCTTGGAAATCTGAAAGGAGTCGATTTTGATACGTTTTAAAATGACCCGAGGATTGCAATTTCACTCTGAGGTTTAATAAAGCTCCGATAAATGCCTTTTTTCCACTACTATGGACTAGGAAATTCCAAAATAACGTCCTCCGTGCCAAAAATACATGTAGCTTATTTGTCTTTAACTGGGTCATGCTTTTAAAATGCCTGGTAGGGGCCTTGTGATTGACAGTGGGAACTCGCACTAGCGAACTAATTTTACCACCCGATTTTAGCATTTTTAAATCCTATATATTTAAATATCTCACTGACTGTCAGTATATTGGAAACAAGGAAAATATATATTAAGATCTGAAGCTGTAAATATAAGGAATTCCACAAGCTTTTATTGTCAAATTTAACATTTTCTTGTTACATACGTATGCTTGAAGTGTCCGTTCTAACTTGGACAAAGTTGGAAGTTATCAGTAAAAGTAAATTAAACCTCTTTAACCGTATTCGAAGATTGACAAAACAAAACACAAAGCAACCAACAGATGCAACATGTGATTTTATTTGTGCATTTTCAAAATCAGTTGAAGTTGTAAGAAAAAATAACCATACGGCGTCAGTGGGGTTTTAGCCGACTTCTGCTGTCGCCATACGGTGTCTTCGGTAATGAAGCAGGCTAGCACTCGAACGCCAAATGGCGACAGCGATACCGAATGTGTTAAATGAAAACATCAACGACGAAAAAAATACATGTTGCATAACTTGACCATATGAGGAAGCAACACAAAAAAAAAATTCATCAAGATCCGCCTGGTAGTTTTGTTGAGTCCGCGATCACAAACTGTGTAGATGGAAATCACAGAAAAAGCTACCGGCCGCCATTTTGAATATACAAATGAGCAGCGACTGCATAACAAGGCCATAGGGTTAACCTGCGTATAACATTTTACGAACATCCTTTCATTACTTTAGAACAGTGATAAAAAAAGTAATGGCCAGTGGCCGCCATTTTGAATATGCAAATGAGCAAAAAAGTGCAGAGTGCGCAACGAGACCATAGGGCTAACATGCGTAAATTAGTTTACGAAAATCCTAGCCTTTCTTTACTTTAAGAGAAAAGTGACAAAAAGAAGAAAAATAAAATGGTCGCCCAGCGGCCATTTTAATATGCAAATGAGCAAAAGAAATATATGTTGCACAACTAGACCATAGGAGGAACGTGCGTGTGAAATTTAAAGAAGATCCGACTAGGACTTCTCTTGGAATCGCGGTCACAAGAGAGAAAAGTGCTAAAAAATAGAAAAACAAAATGGTCGCCATTTTAATATGCAAATGAGCTCAGAAAAATAGATGTTGCACAACTAGACCATATGGGGAACCAATACAAAAACATTTCATCAAGATCGGCCTGGTGGTTTTCTAGATTCCGCGATCACAAACTATGTAGGTAAAAATCACAAAATGGCCGCCATCGGCCATTTTAATATGCAAATCAGTAAACAAAATAGATGGTGCACAACTAGATCATAAGGGGAACATGTCTGTAAAATTTGATGAAAATCCGACCAGTAGTTCTCTTGGAATCGCGATCACAAAAAAAGTTTACAGACACCGGACGACGGAAGACGGACGACGGACGACAGACGACGGACCACGGACAAAAAGCGATTTGATAAGACCACCATGAGATCATGGTGGTCTAAAAATCAAGTAATTGTTTGCCTTTTGTATTACCTGGGTAGGACTCTGGAGATCTTGGGAAAGAACATGTACATTAAAGTAGTTTCTCACACTACAGCCCTGATAATTCCACTCCCAGGCAGTGTGTTATTGTTTGCATAATCAACGTGTGAAATTATGGCCCAAGTAATGCTATGACCTGACGAAAGAACAGTCAAAACTGACGTCACAAATAAGTTACGGCATCAGTCATTATGACGTTAAGATCAAGCGACCAGCATCAGTCATTATGACGCAACCTATATTGAAGGGTCTGGAATGCCAGACAGCCATTTTTGAAAAAAGAGCGACGTCACCAAATAATTTTTTTAACAGAGCCTTGTTTTTTAATAAAACACTGTAATTTTTGTGCAGTGTGAGAAAAAGATTATCCAACTCGAGCCAGTGTGTTACAATGAACATCACTCTCGTTTATTAATTTCCAAAATCACGAGCCTCTGGCGAGTCTATCAGTCTACCACTGATAGACACGAGTGATATTCATCGTAACACACTGGCTATCGTTAGATAACCTCTATTTATAAGGAAGGAAACCTCAAAATTGAAGTCCTACATCTTTTGAATTTGAATTCAATGGGTTACTAGCGTTACCATATTTTTAAAAAGTTTTAAGTTATCGAAGTACCTTCTCTTGACAATCAGAATTTGTGAAAGAAGTTTGAATTTGGAGAACTGATGTCACTTTAAATTAAAAAGGTTATTAAATTTCTAATATCTAAAATTTCTAACCTTCCAATAAAATGATATCTTTTAATTTGACAAAATTGATAGTTTCAATACAGTAGGCTTTGTTTGAGTGTTATTTACTGTGAGATGGCCAACACTAATATGGTTAAAAACTGCATTTTTACTTTGTAAATTAGGGGATCACCGTGTTGAATTTGAGGATCTGAGGCGGTTAATGCTTGATTTAACGGTCGCAAATTTAGTTTTACCGGCGACGAGGTACCCCATTCTAATCCAAATCCACAGTTACATTCCGATAAATTCGTTCAAACGGATGAAAGGTAAGATTAAAATGTAGGTCAGCTTTTGGGGATTCCCCAAGATCAGCCAAATCCCTCCATCAGCAAGTGACACATCCGCACAATATAGTTCCTTCACAAAAAGCAAAACAATATCAAAACTGTTGTAAATATCAAAGTATTTCATTTACTTTTAATTTAGGATTAATTTAAACCAAAAAAAAAAACAACAGTGGGTTAATGCGTTTGGACAACATTTACTCATTTACCGAAAGAACACTGGGTCTAGTTGCTAGGTAGTATGAAAGGAGTTATCCCCCTTCACGACCTAGTTTTCCTCGGACAAAAACAATGAATAAATAAAATCATTCTTGTGTTCGTTGTAATCTGTGATTTTTAATTGATTTTTACAAAGATTGTTTCAAACCAACTTTACTACTTCAGATTCTACATCACTACTTCAGGACGCTGCCTCCAGCTGATCAAGTTCGTCACTTTGAAGAACACGAAAGCGACGGACCTCGCCAGAAAACTGGCCCCTCTCTGTCGATAGACCATCTCGGGCGAACTGTTCTGCTTCCTCAGTGGACTCCCCTGACGGAACGCCGAAGACTACACTAGCCGCGCCATCGTTGACCGTATCAAGGCAATAAACGCGCGAAGATTCAAGGGAAATGATAAAATTTCGCATTATTCATCGCTGGGCCAATGTGTCTCGTTGTCAGCCAATGTGTCTCGCTGTCAGCTGTAGCCGCCATGATTTCTTCTGCATAGCAACCACAGTGACGCGTAGTAATACTGATGGAACACAATTTGCGGCATATAAAGCGAAATTTATATGTCTCAAATTATCTGATGTTAGCCAATCAGAATACGATAACACATTTATTTGGATTAGAATGTAATGTAAGGGAACATGATTGCCCCTCACATGAATATGTGGGTTGAAAGCTTTATTTTAACACCACTAGGAGAGATCAGAAAACTCTCCTCAGACGGAAGTTTTGCCAGTTAATGTATGATATGAGAAGATTGTAAAACAGTTTTACCAGTGACTGATGCCAGAATACCAATGCTACGTGTCCATTCCACATATAGATAATAAATAATGAAGAATTACCTGCCCGTGGTTCCAGGATGGAAAACTGATCTGGCTCTATAATAGCAGCTTACTGTTGTCCGATTCAGTCCACGAGCTGCACAAAATACAGATGTGAAGGTTAAAGATTGTATTACAATGTGAAAGGTTACAGATTGTATTACAATGTGAAAGGTTACAGATTATATTACAATGTGAAAGGTTACAGATTATATTACAATGTGAAAGGTTACATATTGTATTACAATGTGAAGGTTACAGATTATATTACAATGTGAAAGGTTACAGATTATATTACAATGTGAAAGGTTACAGATTGTATTACAATGTGAAAGGTTACAGATTGTATTACAATGTGAAAGGTTACAGATTGTATTACAATGTGAAAGGTTACAGATTACATTACAATGTGAAAGGTTACAGATTGTATTACAATGTGAAAGGTTACAGATTGTATTACAATGTGAAAGGTTACAGATTGTATTACAATGTGAAAGGTTACAGATTGTATTACAATGTGAATGGTTACAGATTGTATTACAATGTGAAAGGTTACAGATTACATTACAATGTGAAAAGTTACAGATTGTATTACAATGTGAAAGGTTACAGATTGTATTACAATGTGAATGGTTACAGATTGTATTACAATGTGAAAGGTTACAGATTGTATTACAATGTGAAAGGTTACAGATTGTATTACAATGTGAAAGGTTACAGATTGTATTACAATGTGAAAGGTTACAGATTGTATTACAATGTGAAAGGTTACAGATTACATTACAATGTGAAAGGTTACAGATTGTATTACAATGTGAAAGGTTACAGATTGTATTACAATGTGAAAGGTTACAGATTGTAATACAATGTGAAAGGTTACAGATTGTATTACAATGTGAAAGGTTACAGATTATATTACAATGTGAAAGGTTACAGATTATATTACAATGTGAAAGGTTACAGATTGTATTACAATGTGAAAGGTTACAGATTGTGTTACAATGTGAAAGGTTACTGATTGTATTACAATGTGAAAGGTTACAGATTGTATGACAATGTGAAAGGTTACAGATTACATTACAATGTGAAAGGTTACAGATTATATTACAATGTGAAAGGTTACAGAGTGTATTACAATGTGAAAGGTAACAGATTGTATTACAATGTGAAAGGTTACAGATTGTGTTACAATGTGAAAGGTTACAGATTACATTACAATGTGAAAGGTTACAGATTATATTACAATGTGAAAGGTTACAGATTGTATTACAATGTGAATGGTTACAGATTGTATTACAATGTGAAAGGTTACAGATTGTATTACAATGTGAAAGGTTACAGATTGTATTACAATGTGAAAGGTTACAGATTGTATTACAATGTGAAAGGTTACAGATTGTATTACAATGTGACAGGTTACAGATTGTATTATAATGTGAAAGGTTACAGATTGTATTACAATGTGAAAGGTTACAGATTGTATTGCAATGTGAAAGGTTACAGATTGTATTACAATGTGAAAGGTTACAGATTGTATTACAATGTGAAAGGTTACAGATTGTATTACAATGTGAAAGGTTACAGATTGTATTACAATGTGAAAGGTTACAGATTGTATTACAATGTGAAAGGTTACAGATTATATTACAATGTGAAAGGTTACAGATTGTATTACAATGTGAAAGGTTACAGATTGTATTACAATGTGAAAGGTTACAGATTGTATTACAATGTGAAAGGTTACAGATTGTATTACAATATGAAGGTTACAGATTGTATTACAATGTGAGAGGTTACAGATTGTATTACAATGGGAGAGGTTACAGATTGTATTACAATGTGAAAGGTTACAGATTGTATTACAATGTGAAAGGTTACAGATTGTATTACAATGTGAAAGGTTACAGATTATATTACAATGTCAAAGGTTGGACTATGATTGAGCAAAACATTTATTTATACAGAAAATTTGTACATGTAACTTCATTGTATAATTCAATATGGCCACGATATTATGCAAGACAACAAAAAAACTAGTTCGTGTCCTCAACACAGATATTCTATAAAAGTGTGATTGAATCAAAACTCACAAGTTACAGAGCAAAAGGGATTTTGTTATCCTTTTACATAATTCTATATGCCCACATGCAATTATTATATACAGCTGATGACTTCAATAGTTCAGGACATACCATCTGTATTTGTATGTCATTTAATCAGCATATTTAGGAGATCTGATAAAAGAAGTTATGGGAAGGAAGGAATTATTAGTTAATTATCAGTTAGGATTTTAGGATTGACAGCTCTTGTACAATATACTGATTCTGGTTTTTTGAAAAACATGATTTGCCAAAATCATGGAAATGTGTTGAGAACAAAGTTGTTACATTTGGTACGAATAACCGCAAAACAGACTAAAGAACACTCAGGAAAATATTGAAAAAAGTCAGAATATATTTAATGGTTGATTGATTGTTTGGTGTTTTACGCCGCGATAAAGATTATTTCACTTATATATGGCGGCGTTGCCAGTTTTATTGTGGGAGGAAACCGGGCTCTATGCCCGGAGGAAACCCACGACCTTCCGTTGGTAACTGGTAACCATCCCACAGTGACATAGGTCGTTCGAGTGAAAAACCAGTCAGACAATTTTCCAATTTTTGTACTGAGTGGGATTCGAACCCGCAACCCATGGTGAAAATAGAAGTAAAGACTATAATCATGTGAGCCTGGGTTTCACTAAAGAGACTTCCTAATCTACTTCTAGTGAATGTAGTTATCTTACCTAACGATATGTACAAAGATGTACTCTTTATGAATTCCTTGATCTGCCTACGTTCAGATATGGGTAAATCAGGTAGTTGACATAACACAGAATAAGGGTCAGGGTGGGGGTTCTCCTGAAAACACAATAATACAGTTCTTATGTTTAGATGTCACCCACCCCATCACAGATTTCAACCAGTCACCCATTCCCTCGAAGATCTTGATCAGTCACCAACCAAGTCACAGATCTTAACCAACCAGCAACCCCATCACAGATGTCACCCACCCCTCACAGATCTCAACCAGCCACCCACCCGCTGACAGATCTCAATCACCCACCCACCCCTCAAAGATCTCAACCAGCCACCAACCCGCTGACAGATCTCAATCACCCACCCACCCCTCAAAGATCTCAACCAGCCACCCACCCGCTGAATGATCTCAATCACCCACCCATCCCTCACAGATCTCAATCACCCACCCATCCCTCACAGATCTCAATCACCCCCCCACCCCTCACAGATCTCAACGACCCACCCATCCCCTCACTGATCTCAACCACTCACCCACAGATCTCAATTCGCCACCCCCTCACAGATCTCAACCAGCCACCCACACCATCACAGATCTCAACGACCCACCCAAACCATCACAGATCTCAACCACCCACCCAAACCATCACAGATCTCAACCACCCACCCATCCCCTCACTGATCTCAACCACCCACCCAAACCATCACAGATCTCAACCATCCACACCATCACAGATCTCAACCACCCATCCACACCATCACAGATCTCAACGACCCACCCAAACCATCACAGATCTCAACCACCCACCCAAACCATCACAGATCTCAACTACCCACCCATCCCTCACAGATCTCAATCACCCACCCACCCCTCACAGATCTCAACGACCCACCCATCCCCTCACTGATCTCAACCACTCACCCACAGATCTCAATTCGCCACCCCCTCACAGATCTCAACCAGCCACCCACACCATCACAGATCTCAACGACCCACCCAAACCATCACAGATCTCAACCACCCACCCAAACCATCACAGATCTCAACCACCCACCCAAACCATCACAGATCTCAACCATCCACACCATCACAGATCTCAACGACCCACCCAAACCATCACAGATCTCAACCATCCACACCATCACAGATCTCAACCATCCACCCCTCACAGATCTCAACCACCCACCCATCCCCTCACTGATCTCAACCACCCACCCACCCCTCACAGATCTCAATTAGCCACCCCCACACAGATCTCAACTATCCACCCCATCACATATCTCAACCACCCACCCACACCATCACGGATCTCAACCACCCACCCAAACCATCACAGATCTCAACCACCCACCCAAACCATCACGGATCTCAACCATCCACACCATCACAGATCTCAACCATCCACACCATCACAGATCTCAACGACCCACCCAAACCATCACAGATCTCAACCATCCACACCATCACAGATCTCAACCACCCACCCACACCATCACAGATCTCAACCACCCACCCCATCACAGATTTCAACCACTCACCCACAGATCTCAATTAGCCACCTCCACACAGATCTCAACCACCCACCCATCCCCTCACTGATCTCAACCATCCACCCCGCACTGATCTCAACCATCCACACCATCACAGATCTCAATTAGCCACCCCCACACAGATCTCAACCACCCACCCACACCATCACAGATCTCAACCATCCACCCCTCACAGATCTTAACCACCCACCCACACCATCACAGATCTCAACCACTCACCCACACCATCACAGATCTCAACCACTCACCCACACCATCACAGATCTCAACCACTCACCCACACCATCACAGATCGCAACCACTCACCCACAGATCTCAATTAGCCACCTCCACACAGATCTCAACCACCCACCCACACCATAACAGATCTCAACCACTCACCCACACCATCACAGATTTCAATTAGCCACCCACACCATCACAGATCTCAACCACTCACCCACACCATCACAGATCTCAATTAGCCACCCCCACAGAGATCTCAACCACCCACCCATCCCCAAACAGATCTCAACCACCCACCCACACCATCACAGATCTCAACCACCCACCCACAGCATCACAGATCTCAACCACCCACCCACACCATCACAGATCTCAACCAGTCACTCGCCCCATCACAGATCTCAACCACCCACCCACACCATCACAGATCTCAACCACCCATCCACACCATCACAGATCTCAACCACCCATCCACACCATCACAGATCTCAACCACCCACCCAAACCATCACAGATCTCAACCATCCACACCATCACAGATCTCAACCATCCACACCATCACAGATCTCAATTAGCCACCCATCCCCTCACAGATCTCAACCACCCATCCACACCATCACAGATCTCAACCACCCATCCACACCATCACAGATCTCAATTAGCCACCCATCCCCTCACGGATCTCAACCACCCATCCACACCATCACAGATCTCAACCACCCATCCACACCATCACAGATCTCAATTAGCCACCCATCCCCTCACAGATCTCAACCACCCACCCACCCCTCACACAGATCTCAACCACCCACCCACACCATCACAGATCTCAACCACTCACCCACACCATCACAGATCTCAATTAGCCACCCCCACACAGATCTCAACCACCCACCCATCCCCAAACAGATCTCAACCACCCACCCACACCATCACAGATCTCAACCAGTCACTCGCCCCATCACAGATCTCAACCACCCACCCACACCATCACAGATCTCAACCACCCACCCACACCATCACAGATCTCACCCAGTCACTCGCCCAATCACAGATCTCAACCACCCACCCACACCATCACAGATCTCAACGACCCACCCATCCCCTCACAGATCTCAACCACTCACCCACAGATCTCTATTCGCCACCCCCTCACAGATCTCAACCAGCCACCCACACCATCACAGATCTCAACCACTCACCCACAGATCTCAATTAGCCACCTCCACACAGATCTCAACCACCCACCCACACCATAACAGATCTCAACTACCCACCCATCCCCTCACAGATCTCAACCACCCACCCACCCCCACACAGATCTCAACCACCCACCCACACCATCACAGATCTCAACCACCCACCCACACCATCACAGATCTCAACCACCCACCCACACCATCACAGATCTCAAACACCCACCCAAACCATCACAGATCTCAACCATCCACACCATCACAGATCTCAACGACCCACCCACACCATCACAGATCTCAACCACCCACCCACACCATCACAGATCTCAACCACCCACCCACACCATCACAGATCTCAACCACCCACCCACACCATCACAGATCTCAACCACCCACCCACACCATCACAGATCTCAAACACCCACCCAAACCATCACAGATCTCAACCACCCACACCATCACAGATCTCAACCACCCACACCATCACAGATCTCAACCACCCATCCACACCATCACAGATCTCAACCAGTCACCCACACCATCACAGATCTCAATTAGCCACCCCCAAACAAATCTCAACCACCCACCCACACCATCACAGATCTCAACCAGTCACCCACCCCATCACAGATCTCAACCACCCACCCACACCATCACAGATCTCAACCACCCACCCACACCATCACAGATCTCAACCACCCACCCACACCATCACAGATCTCAACCAGTCACCCACCCCATCACAGATCTCAACCACCCACCCACACCATCACAGATCTCAACCACCCACCCACACCATCACAGATCTCAACCAGCCACCCACCCCATCGATCTCAACCACCCACCCACACCATCACAGATCTCAACCAGTCACCCGCCCCATCACAGATCTCAACCACCCACAATCCCACCCAAACTCTCACACCCCTCCGGTCTATTTAAAAAGGTTAAGTATAAATAGACTATACCTGAAAGATATTATTCCAATTTTCAGCCAATAAATCATCTTCTTTTTTTGTCCAACGACCACTTGTTACAATAATGCCTTATGTCAAAAATAAAGAACTTTTTAACAATGTAACTGGTTTACAACACAGTGAAACGTTAAATATATCAGGTATAGAACAGTAAGATAATCTTTTGTCTGTGAAAATCATTGAATAGGGAGTGGAGACAAATCAGCTGTTAAAAATGAAGGGCTTTCATACTAAACATACATCTAGTTATATCATTCCTGGGAAGAAAGTGGTCTAATTTGTGTGCTCTAAATCAGGATTTGCCTGAATGGAAAAATGTGTGACCCAACTGAAGATTTAACAAGAGTTTTAGTCAACTCAACATACGCCCGCCGTGGCAAAGTCGAACCGCTACGATTAACAACTTTACATTTAACATAACATTTGTTTTAATTTCATCAATTGAAATTTCTTGTTCACATTAGAAGTTTTTTCTTTTCTGAATTTGATAAAGCTGCAACTAAATCCCCTATCGTTATAGTACACATATGTTATCTGTTCAGGTAAATTCAATCACATTTTAATTGCAAAAACTGAAATATTGGCTGTTTTGACATTGCTGTTATGTTCCATAATTGGGAAGGAGCAATCAATGCAATAGCTTACAAATCTTGAATGTTAACAGTTTTGACTTGGACATTGTTTTATTGGACTTGGCTGTAATAGTTTTAGTACAAAGCAAACAATCTTCAGGCTGACCACTGATATGATGGCGTGCAAATATACAAACCTTGTGTGTCCACTTCAGTGTATGCCTATTTAAACAGCCACTCTGATAAATACCAGATGGATAATAAAGCTCTGAAAATGGTCTTTTTTGTTATTATAGTGCACATTAAACTATCCAAGAAAACAGTCTCAGAATGAATAAATTAATTGGCTTCCAGTATTACTCTGGACCAAGTGTGCTAAAAAAAGCATTGATATATATTAATATATATATACTAAACATCAGGTACACATTTCTGATAAAAAAAAACTCTTGAAAACACGCAAAAAATATGTCGACCCAAATCAAATTTGGTATGCGACACATCATCTACTTATAAGGTATATATATACTCTAAAAGAATTGGAGAGATTATATCAAAATGAAAGAAGTTCTGGAGCCGAAAAGGGAATATTCCATAATCCAATATGGCTGCCATATTATGCAACGGGTGAAGTCAGAAATGGTACATGACACACCGTCTGCCCATGAAGTATATACTCTGACAGAATTGTCAAGATCGGATCAAAACTCTTCAAGTTATGGAACAGAAGGGAATTCGGGACGGACGACCGGACGGCGCTGGTGATACCATAATACGGCCAACTTTTTTTAAGTTGGGCGTATAAAAAACCTGTCGACTAGGAAGAATAAAAACCATTTCTTAAATCGATCAATCATCCCAGTCAAACTTGCTTATTTCTAATTTGTCAATTTCACAAGCATAGGCACATTGATTGAAGTCTGTCAACACAATTCTATAAAACCAAAATAATCTTGAGTATGGCTTAAAGCAACAAGAGTTTTAGTAAACTCAACATACGCCCTCCGCTAAGACTGAATACTCTATATTATAAAAAAATATTCGTTTAAATTTCAGCAATTGAAATTCTATTTCCATATGAAAGTTTTCCATTTCTCTATTCGATGAACATATATGGGTGCCGTATTATGACAACAGGGATGTCCTTAATACATGTAGTTCCCTACACACCCCTTAGATATAAATACTCGAAAAAATTGTCAGGATCGTGTCAAAACTTAAGAAAATATGGACTAAACGAGAATATTACATAATTTAATAGATGCTGTATTATGCAACCAAATATGTCATAAATGGTTGATGAGACACCATCTATGCATAATGTCAATGTATATGCTCTGAAAGAATTGTAAACCTCAGATCAAAACTTGCCAAGTTATGGAGCAAAAGGGAATGAAGATACAGACATAATCCAATATAGATGACATATGCAATGCAAGATGTCATAAATGGCTCATGACACATCATCTACTCATAAAGTATATGTTGTGAAAGAATTGTAAAGATTTGATCAAAACTCTTCAAGTTATGGACCGGAAGCCAACCCAGATATAGACTAAAAAGATACTACATTGTACATAATCCAATATAGACGCCATATTATGCAACCAAAGATGGTTCCTGACACATCATCTACCCATTAAGAATATGTTGTAAAAAAACTGTAAAGATCGGATCAAACTGCTTCAAGTTATGGAGCGGCAGTGCGGTGGCTTGAATGTGACATTTCAAAATTTTCTTAGTTTTCACCTGGGTGAAAAGTATTATCACCTGGGTGAAAATATTATCACCTGGGTGAAAAGTATGATCTTCTACATGTAGGTGATAACATTATCATCGGGGTGAAAGTATTATCATCTGGGTGAAAAGTATTATCACCTGGGTGAAAACATTATCAATTATGCCATTTCACTGATTGCTGATTGATCTAAATGTCAATCAGGCCATGTTCCTAAGGTCTGATTGGTCCAAACTGAATACAGCTCACTTAATTTATGTCAAACTGGAATCATCTCGATCTTTTTCTGCTGTGAATTGGTGTTTTCTATCCCTCTGAAAGTTTTACGAAATAATGAATGATGCTAGTTTTGAATTATTAGAAAATTGCTGCTGTTCCCATTCAATATCAACTAAAAGAAGATTCTATGCGATGTTAAATAGTGAGTTGTGCAGTGCTCATGCAGTGTCGTATACAGTACGGCCGTAACGGTGTAATCCACACATGGCTATTCTATTTAAATGCCCTTACAAAATAAGATCGACTGTCACTGTCAGCTGACTGACTTACGGGCATCGGTGAAGGTATAGAACACCTCTGCGGGGGATTTGTGTCGGCTCTGCTGAACCTCTGCGGAGGATTCGAGTCTGCTCTGCGGAGTATTTTTAAAAAATCTGATGATGTTCCTCAGGGGATAAATGCTGGGTCCACAGGCGACTCGCGGAGGATTGATACTTAGTCACTGAAAGTACTCTAAATGGTTCATGACACACCTTCTACCCATAAGGTATATGTTGTGAAAGAATTGTAAAGATTAGATCAAAACTCTTCAAGTTATGGAGCAGAATGAAATCCGAGACGGACGGACGGGGCTGGTGATACCATAATACCACTGGGCGTATAAAAACCAATCAATGATTTCAAATAAAGAAATAAAATATTTTTGTTACCTTTTTCTTTCAAGCTAGCCTTGAATTTTTTTTCAGATGATCCTTTTGTGTCAATAACATTATTTGGGTGTACCACAGTTTCTAGATGTTCAGGCAAAAAGAGATTGGATTTTCCGATGATATTCGGAATTTCTTCTGTTGCATTACTTGATGTGCCTTCAAATAGCAGTATAATAGTAGAGAAACACATGGTTAAACTCAATTGTAAACAATACACACACGTGATAGAACAATGAAATGATTGACATGACCTGTACAACCAGGAGCCTGTTTCAAAAAGCGGGGTAGTGTAAGTTTTAATATAACTGCCATAGCAACCCATATTGGAGGGATACCTTGCTACAGTGTATGGCGGTTACACCAAAAATATATATCTATGCCTTTTTGTGAAACAGGCTTGCTTTCTTTTAGAATTTGTATTATTTTGACATCCATTACATTTTTCACTAATCTTCAAATACTTGCATACACTTGATGAATGATTCCTATCAAGGGGATATTTACCATCAATTGTAGGATGATTTTCCACTAATGTATCCACTTCTTCCCCCTTCATACTCATCTGCAACATTTCCCCCTCATCTGGATAACATGCAAATACACATGTATTTCAGGTGATTGGTTGGTTGGTATACAGGTGTTATTTCAGGTCAAAGGTGACACATCTTGATTAGATATCCCCAAACAAACACATTGACAGTATGAGTCCATCAGCGTCAGTTATTGACTGCTTGGGTAATTAAAAATAGGAAACTGAATTTCTGATTGTTTAAATTTAAAACTAAGTACATGTATGGAATAATATGGTGATACCTCCCAGTACATGATTATCTCCCCTCTCCTCTCTCAGTACATGATTATCTCCCCTATCCTCTCTCAGTGCATGGTTATCTCCCCTCTCTTCCTTTTGTTTACCCTTTTTCCTCTTTTTGTGTTTTCTGTGGCTATCAACAATCTCATCTGAAATAAAAAATGAATGCACTGGAGCAATGTTTGAAAGAGCAACAGTATTTCCTCTCTTTTGCTGACAAAAGGCTATTTTTATCTTTCATCTTCAGATATCCATATTAGTGCCTAGTTTTTTGGTCATTTACTTTTCTCTCCAGAGTGCATAGACAGATTCTTCCCCATAATCTTTTCCCTGCAGATATATGTTTACATGCAATCAGAAAAGGTTTGTCGTGTTCTGATCCTGCAGTTTTCACATAACCACCATGGTGCTGATCAGTCTTCACATAACCACCGTGGTACTGATCAGTCTTCATATAACCACCATGGTGCTGATCAGTCTTCACATAACCACCGTGGTACTGATCAGTCTTCATATAACCACCATGGTGCTGATCAGTCTTCACATAACCACCATGGTGCTGATCAGTCTTCATATAACCACCATGGTGCTGATCAGTCTTCACATAACCACCATGGTGCTGATCAGTCTTCATATAACCACCATGGTGCTGATCAGTCTTCACATAACCACCATGGTGCTGATCAGTCTTCACATAACCACCATGGTGCTGATCAGTCTTCATATAACCACCATGGTGCTGATCAGTCTTCACATAACCACCATGGTGCTGATCAGTCTTCATATAACCACCATGGTGCTGATCAGTCTTCATATAACCACCATGGTGCTGATCAGTCTTCACATAACCACCATGGTGCTGATCAGTCTTCACATAACCACCATGGTGCTGATCAGTCTTCATATAACCACCATGGTGCTGATCAGTCTTCATATAACCACCATGGTGCTGATCAGTCTTCACATAACCACCATGGTGCTGATCAGTCTTCACATAACCACCATGGTGCTGATAATAGCTAACAAGGAAGTCAGTAATCTCCTAGCACAACATTCACAGTCACATGTACTTTGACATGGCTTATTGCTTACAGTCACATGAACTCTGACATGGTTTATTGCTTATAGTCACATGTACTTTGACATGGCTTATTGCTTATAGTCACATGTACTTTGACATGGCTTATTGCTTATAGTCACATGTACTTTGACATGGCTTATTGCTTATAGTCACATGTACTTTGACATGGCTTATTGCTTATAGTCACATGTACTTTGACATGGCTTATTGCTTACAGTCACATGTACTTTGACATGGCATATTGCTTATAGTCACATGTTCTTTGACATGGCTTATTGCTTACAGTCACATGTACTTTGACATGGCTTATTGCTTACAGTCACATGTACTTTGACATGGCTTATTGCTTACAGTCACATGTACTTTGGCATGGCTTATTGCTTACAGTCACATGTACTTTGACATGGCTTATTGCTTACAGTCACATGTACTTTGACATGGCTTATTGCTTATAGTCACATGTACTTTGACATGGCTTATTGCTTACAGTCACATGTACTTTGACATGGCTTATTGCTTATAGTCACATATACTTTGACATGGCTTATTGCTTATAGTCACATGTACTTTGACATGGCTTGTTGCTTACAGTCACATGCACATTGACATGGCTTATTGCTTACAGTCACATGTACTTTGACATGGCTTATTGCTTATAGTCACATGTACTTTGACATGGATTATTGCTTATAGTCACATATACTTTGACATGGCTTATTGCTTACAGTCACAAGCACTTTGACATGGCTTATTGCTTATAGTCACATGTACTTTGACATGGCTTATTGCTTACAGTCACATGTACTTTGACATGGCTTATTGCTTACAGTCACATGTACTTTGACATGGCTTATTGCTTATAGTCACATGTACTTTGACATGGCTTATTGCTTACAGTCACGTGTACTTTGACATGGCTTATTGCTTACAGTCACATGTACTTTGACATGGATTATTGCTTATAGTCACGTGTACTTTGACATGGCTTATTGCTTACAGTCACATGTACTTTGACATGGCTTATTGCTTACAGTCACATGTACTTTGACATGGCTTATTGCTTACAGTCACATGTACTTTGACATGGCTTATTGCTTAGTTACAGTCACATGTACTTTGACATGGCTTATTGCTTATAGTCACATGTACTTTGACATGGATTATTGCTTATAGTCACATATACTTTGACATGGCTTATTGCTTACAGTCACAAGCACTTTGACATGGCTTATTGCTTATAGTCACATGTACTTTGACATGGCTTATTGCTTACAGTCACATGTACTTTGACATGGCTTATTGCTTACAGTCACATGTACTTTGACATGGCTTATTGCTTATAGTCACATGTACTTTGACATGGATTATTGCTTATAGTCACATATACTTTGACATGGCTTATTGCTTACAGTCACAAGCACTTTGACATGGCTTATTGCTTACAGTCACATGTACTTTGACATGGATTATTGCTTATAGTCACATGTACTTTGACATGGATTATTGCTTATAGTCACATGTACTTTGACATGGATTATTGCTTACAGTCACAAGCACTTTGACATGGCTTATTGCTTACAGTCACATGTACTTTGACATGGATTATTGCTTATAGTCACATGTACTTTGACATGGATTATTGCTTACAGTCACATGTACTTTGACATGGCCTATTGCTTACAGTCACATGTACTTTGACATGGATTATTGCTTATAGTCACATGTACTTTGACATGGATTATTGCTTATAG
The DNA here is from genome assembly GCA_963971465.1 of Lepidochitona cinerea. NCBI lineage: Eukaryota > Metazoa > Mollusca > Polyplacophora > Chitonida > Tonicellidae > Lepidochitona > Lepidochitona cinerea. The sequence continues at coordinate 1,759,618 of OZ020563.1, read as the reverse complement.
TCACATGTACTTTGACATGGATTATTGCTTATAGTCACATGTACTTTGACATGGCCTATTGCTTACAGTCACATGTACTTTGACATGGCTTATTGCTTACAGTCACATGTACTTTGACATGGCTTATTGCTTACAGTCACATGTACTTTGACATGGATTATTGCTTATAGTCACGTGTACTTTGACATGGCTTATTGCTTACAGTCACATGTACTTTGACATGGCTTATTGGTTATAGTCACATGTACTTTGACATGGCTTATTGCTTACAGTCACATGTACTTTGACATGGCTTATTGGTTATAGTCACATGTACTTTGACATGGCTTATTGCTTACAGTCACATGTACTTTGACATGGCTTATTGCTTACAGTCACATGTACTTTGACATGGCATATTGGTTATAGTCACATGTACTTTGACATGGCTTATTGCTTACAGTCACATGTACTTTGACATGGCTTATTGGTTATAGTCACATGTACTTTGACATGGCTTATTGCTTACAGTCACATGTACTTTGACATGGCTTATTGCTTACAGTCACATGTACTTTGACATGGCATATTGGTTATAGTCACATGTACTTTGACATGGCTTATTGCTTACAGTCACATGTACTTTGACATGGCTTATTGCTTACAGTCACATGTACTTTGACATGGATTATTGCTTATAGTCACATGTACTTTGACATGGCTTATTGCTTACAGTCACATGTACTTTGACATGGCTTATTGCTTACAGTCACATGTACTTTGACATGGATTATTGCTTATAGTCACATGTACTTTGACATGGATTATTGCTTATAGTCACATGTACTTTGACATGGATTATTGCTTACAGTCACATGTACTTTGACATGGCTTATTGGTTATAGTCACATGAACTCTGACATGGTTTATTGCTTACAGTCACATGTACTTTGACATGGCTTATTGCTTATAGTCACATGTACTTTGACATGGATTATTGCTTATAGTCACATGTACTTTGACATGGATTATTGCTTACAGTCACATGTACTTTGACATGGCTTATTGCTTATAGTCACATATACTTTGACATGGATTATTGCTTACAGTCACAAGCACTTTGACATGGCTTATTGCTTACAGTCACATGTACTTTGACATGGCTTATTGCTTACAGTCACATGTACTTTGACATGGCATATTGGTTATAGTCACATGTACTTTGACATGGATTATTGCTTACAGTCACATGTACTTTGACATGGATTATTGCTTACAGTCACATGTACTTTGACATGGCTTATTGCTTACAGTCACATGTACTTTGACATGGCCTATTGCTTACAGTCACATGTACTTTGACATGGCTTATTGCTTATAGTCACATGTACTTTGACATGGCTTATTGCTTACAGTCACATGTACTTTGACATGGCTTATTGCTTACAGTCACATGTACTTTGACATGGCATATTGGTTATAGTCACATGTACTTTGACATGGCTTATTGCTTACAGTCACATGTACTTTGACATGGCTTATTGGTTATAGTCACATGTACTTTGACATGGCTTATTGCTTACAGTCACATGTACTTTGACATGGCTTATTGCTTACAGTCATACAGTATGTACTAATGACTAATTTGTATCTTGAGAAGGTTATTGCTAACTAAAGTGGTTAACTGTACCTGGTTTAATTTCGCTTTCTCTCTTTAGCTTCTTCTTCTTCTTATGTTTCCTTCCACTGTCACTGTGAACTTCTTTCATGAAACAACAATAAAAAGAAGCTTCAGTTATTTTGGATTTTTTTATTTGCAAAATCATATTTTGTTTAGAGGCCCACTCGCCGCCATTGCCTTTCTGAAGAAAGCAAATTTATAAAATCTTACATGTGGTGTGAAGGCATACCCAGAACTGGGTGATGTGAAGGCATACCCAGAACTGGGTGGTGTGAAGGCATACCCAGAACTGGGGGGTGTGAAGGCATACCCAGAACTGGGTGGTGTGAAGGCATACCCAGAACCGGGTGGTGTGAAGGCATAGCCAGAACTGGGTGATGTGAAGGCATACCCAGAGCTGGGTGGTGTGAAGGCATACCCAGAACTGGTGGTGTGAAGGCATACCCAGAACTGGGTGGTGTGAAGGCATAGCCAGAACTGGGTGGTTTGAAGGCATACCCAGAACTGGGTGGTGTGAAGGCATACCCAGAGCTGGGTGGTGTGAAGGCATAGACAGAACTGGGTGATGTGAAGGCATACCCAGAACTGGGTGGTGTGAAGGCATACCCAGAACTGGTGGTGTGAAGGCATACCCAGAACTGGGTGGTGTGAAGGCATAGCCAGAACTGGGTGGTTTGAAGGCATACCCAGAGCTGGGTGGTGTGAAGGCATAGCCAGAACTGGGTGATGTGAAGGCATACCCAGAACTGGGTGGTGTGAAGGCATACCCAGAACTGGGTGATGTGAAGGCATACCCAGAACTGGGTGATGTGAAGGCATACCCAGAACTGGGTGGTTTGAAGGCATACCCAGAACTGGTGGTGTGAAGGCATACCCAGAGCTGGGTGGTGTGAAGGCATAGCCAGAACTGGGTGATGTGAAGGCATACCCAGAACTGGGTGATGTGAAGGCATTCCCAGAGCTGGGTGGTGTGAAGGCATACCCAGAGCTGGGTGGTGTGAAGGCATACCCAGAACTGGGTGGTTTGAAGGCATACCCAGAGCTGGGTGGTGTGAAGGCATAGCCAGAACTGGGTGATGTGAAGGCATAGCCAGAACTGGGTGATGTGAAGGCATACCCAGAACTGGGTGATGTGAAGGCATACCCAGAGCTGGGTGGTGTGAAGGCATACCCAGAACTGGTGGTGTGAAGGCATACCCAGAACTGGGTGGTGCGAAGGCATAGCCAGAACTGGGTGGTGTGAAGGCATACCCAGAGCTGGGTGGTGTGAAGGCATAGCCAGAACTGGGTGATGTGAAGGCATACCCAAAACTGGGTGGTGTGAAGGCATGCCCAGAACTGGTGGTGTGAAGGCATACCCAGAACTGGGTGGTGTGAAGGCATAGCCAGAACTGGGTGGTTTGAAGGCATAGCCAGAACTGGGTGGTGTGAAGGCATAGCCAGAACTGGGTGGTGTGAAGGCATACCCAGAACTGGGTGGTGTGAAGGCATAGCCAGAACTGGGTGGTGTGAAGGCATAGCCAGAACTGGGTGGTGTGAAGGCATACCCAGAACTGGGTGGTGTGAAGGCATAGCCAGAACTGGGTGGTTTGAAGGCATAGCCAGAACTGGGTGGTGTGAAGGCATACCCAGAACTGGGTGGTGTGAAGGCATACCCAGAACTGGGTGGTGTGAAGGCATACCCAGAACTGGGTGGTCACTGGTCTGAAGGCATACCCAGAACTGGGTGGTGTGAAGGCATACCCAGAACTGGGTGGTCACTGGTGTGAAGGCCTACCCAGAACTGGGTGGTGTGAAGGCATACCCAGAACTGGGTGGTGTGAAGGCATACCCAGAACTGGTGGTGTGAAGGCATACCCAGAACTGGGTGGTGTGAAGGCATACCCAGAACTGGGTGGTGTGAAGGCATACCCAGAACTGGGTGGTGTGAAGGCATACCCAGAACTGGGTGGTGTGAAGGCATACCCAGAACTGGGTGGTGTGAAGGCATACCCAGAACTGGGTGGTGTGAAGGCATACCCAGAACTGGGTGGTGTGAAGGCATACCCAGAACTGGGTGGTGTGAAGGCCTACCCAGAACTGGGTGGTGTGAAGGCCTACCCAGAACTGGGTGGTGTGAAGGCACACCCAGAACTGGGTGGTGTGAAGGCATACCCAGAACTGGGTCATGTGAAGGCATACCCAGAACTGGGTGGTGTGAAGGCATACCCAGAGCTGGGTGGTGTGAAGGCATACCCAGAACTGGGTGATGTGAAGGCATACCCAGAACTGGGTGGTTTGAAGGCATACCCAGAGCTGGGTGGTGTGAAGGCATACCCAGAACTGGGTGGTGTGAAGGCATACCCAGAACTGGGTGGTGTGAAGGCATACCCAGAGCTGGGTGGTGTGAAGGCATAGCCAGAACTGGGTGATGTGAAGGCATACCCAGAACTGGGTGGTTTGAAGGCATACCCAGAGCTGGGTGGTTTGAAGGCATACCCAGAGCTGGGTGGTGTGAAGGCATACCCAGAACTGGGTCATGTGAAGGCATACCCAGAACTGGGTGGTGTGAAGGCATACCCAGAGCTGGGTGGTGTGAAGGCATACCCAGAACTGGGTGATGTGAAGGCATACCCAGAACTGGGTGGTTTGAAGGCATACCCAGAGCTGGGTGGTGTGAAGGCATACCCAGAACTGGGTGGTGTGAAGGCATACCCAGAACTGGGTGGTGTGAAGGCATACCCAGAACTGGGTGGTGTGAAGGCATAGCCAGAACTGGGTGGTGTGAAGGCATAGCCAGAACTGGGTGGTCTGAAGGCATACCCAGAACTGGGTGGTGTGAAGGCATACCCAGAACTGAAGCCTGAATGTCAATATCAATCCAGTAAGCTCTACATGTATGTTGGAATGTTGGACTTTAAGGTATCAAATTTATCGGAAGGCTGTACTGTGTCCCTTAAATCAACATAACCCAGTGCATTTCTCAAGTAAGTTCCCAAAATTGGGTCAATTGCCAGCTGGTTTAAAATTCGCGGCTCAAGCCCCCTTTAAAACACTCGTCCTTTGATTACATAGCCAGTACCTAACTAATCAAATATTCAAATTAAAAATACTAAATGATAGTGACAGGTAGTTGAATGTTTTCCTTGTTTGGAGATGATGGCTTCCAGTTTTTCCTCAGTCAGACATGGATTTACACCCCTCAATGAACTACAGAGACAGCTTGATGGGCCACATCATTCAGTGTTGTGGCAGCTGTTCCACCACTTTCTCAGTTTCTTCAACCTGCAACTTTACAATACAGGTGTAGGAAGGTTACCTTACTAGTCACTTGGGAGGAGTAAAGAACAGCAGCTAACCCATGGTCCCTAAGTTATGTTCTATCTCTTTTACTAACAATATCTTACAATTAGCCTATGGTTTGCCTACTATTCTTTACCCTTCTCAGTGAACGGTACTGACTTAGCATTGTTTGATTGGTTCTAACAGCTCTCAGAAGTCAACATTGAAAGTAGTCCGGGTTTCTGACTGAAGGTCATCAGAGCTCATTACAATAAAAAAGTCAGACTAAGACAGTAAACAACAATATAACTTACTCCAATAGTGTCGAAACTCATGAATTTAGCTTTTTGAGAGTGAATTTAACATTTAAAAACTGAAAAACAGTGTGACGTCATCAATGGCGAGGAAGGCACTCTGGGAGGCAAAAGTGAATTCAATGGATGAATAATATTTACTGAACCACCCTGCTCATGCAGAGACACTGGTAGGATCAAATTTTCCGTCCTCAAATCCGTGTAGCTCATCGCCCAGCATCTATGAATGACATTCCCAGACGACCGTTTTTTCAAAACGCCAGCGCCCCACATCAATAAAATTGTCTTTGCATTAGATTGCATTTGTACCACGATGCGTGGCCTATGCATATTTTAAATTTAACTCTGAAAATGCATGTTAATCAGACCGTTTACCAAGGCATTCCACGACACTCTAGTTTATGCAAGTTAATGCGAGGAACCGTTGTGGTTCTATTGGCAGTCCTCTTTTCACACAATACAGATTCTAAGGCCACAGATGTTGGTTTAGCTCTACGAAGGGATTATCTAAGAAGCTTTCTGACAAAATTCTAGGTGAGTAGTGTTTAAAAAAGTTATCATTTTTTTTAAATTCCGAGACTCTTCGATTTGTCAAATGTACGTATTGAAGAAGGCTGTGTGGCCATTTCAGAATAACTTCAATCAATCCACTCTATTGCAGAGTAGAAGCCCCCCCCCCCCCACCCCAACCCCAAATTAAAACCATACAAAAAACAGGTTAGGGAAAGTAGATGAAAACAGGTATAATAGCTGTAAACAGGTATATTAGCTGTAAACAGGTATATTAGCTAAAAAGAGCTACCGGCCGGTAGCTGAATTCAGCTATACAAGTGTATCAATGAAAGAAAAAGAGCTTGATTAATTCTAAAGAGCTGTTCTTCTGCAATTTGGTAGCTTAATTTTATTTTTAATGAATGTATTGGAGCCTTGATTACAAGTATACCGGAAAAAAATATGTAACAAAAGACTGCTACCATCTGAAAAACACCACTACCATTGAAATGTACACAAATAAATTCCTTTTCAATGAAAATTATCTATCAAACTTCTGTCTAATTTCACTCATACTTACTTTTCTAAGCCATAACCTCTCATGTGTGCATGAGGAAGGCAGTAAGTTGGTATTAAAATACAGTTATGTTGCATTTCACAGAAACAATATTGAAAACTATGGCTATCCAGTAATGCCATACTTTCATATTTTTACCAAAATTGTCTTTATTTAAGAATTACAATTACTGTATTTCTAACTTATATTCTTTGTAAGCCTGTTTTAGTTTATTTAAAGTGGCATGAGCTGCCGAAATTCAAACTTTATTCATAATTTCTGATCGTCACGACGGTAAGAGACTTTGAAGGCCATCGAAAAAGTAAATGATTGACGTTGGAATGAGGAAAATCCATACAGTATGTGGCCTGTACTAACCGAAAACGTGTTCGAAAAGTAAACAAAATTTAAATAACCGGGACGACCATTCATTCATTCTAAGCCTAAGTTAGTTGAAAACAACACTTTTACGTACATTCTCGAGACTAGAAGCACTAAAAAGCTTCTGAATTATACGACTTGAGAAAAATAGCCAATAATTTCAACATTCTGTTTTAATGTCAAAATATCAACATTTTGGCAGCTCATGCCCCTTTAAGACAAACAGGCTTTTAAGTGAGTAAAAAATTCAAAAAATGGTTATTCTAGGCATCCATAGATTTTTCAGTTGGCCTTTTTTTTTCTTCAAAACACACTGAAACTCATTATTAAAGGGAACCTAATGATATGCATAACACACACACACGAAGTAACTGCTTACAAGAGCAAGCATGAGTAAATTGCCATGAAATCTTAATAAAAAGACTGCATTGAGTTTTGAGTCTCTTTATGTACATTTGGTACAGTGTAGTTGTGTTTTGCAAGTGGTAGTAGTCTTTCCAGAATACTTGTAATCAGGGCTTTAAATAGGCAGGTTGGTGACATCATCAAATGTTGGTACAAGGTATTCCATCATAAAAGAGTCTCAAAAGTTTCACTGGACCCTGTTTGCTCATTTTCGCTTGAACAGAAAAATAACTAGCGTTTTTATGCTTGTATAGCTGAATTCAGCTACCGACCAGTAGCTCTTTTTAGCTATTATACCTGTTTTCACTTTCAGCTTTCTGGACCTCTATTTCTGTAGTTATATTACGCTGATAATAGTTTCCAAAAAATCCAATCATTGCCGCTAAAGTTTGGAAGCCGATGTCTTTGAAATGACGTCACATATTTTCGTGGTATATGTTATAGGGTCTATGGAAGCCCGTTGCCACAATATTATAATTTTCATCTGCTCTTGTATGCTAGAGACCTGTAATTTCCTGTCAAAATCCACTGAGTCAAAATACACAGCCAAACACACAGAATTTTAGATACAATTTTACTGTTATTAAATACATCCACATGATCCAATGTAACGTCAGCCCACCAAATATATGGCATGCTTGAAGTTCAATTTAGAACAATTTACACATATTTACAAATTTATTCACTGACACATCCTTCTCTGTCACCTCTTGGTAAGCACCATGTCGTTTGGTAGGACTGAAAGTCCGATAGGAACTTTGTTTTCTATATGGGAAATCTTATTTATAATTAAACAAGCCAAGTAGCTAGCAGGTCATCCGCCATAAATGTTGTTTGGAAACTAGTTACTCATTATACATTGGATATAATCACCATATATCTGATGTTCAATGATTGTGGGAGTGTGGTCTGATTTATGTAAATGAAGTTGTCCACACTCTGACCCCAATGACCTCTATGACCTAAAAATAAAGGTCGACATCCCAGAAAATCGAACTTGACCAAGGTCTTTTTAATGTGTCTCTATATACCAAAAATGAAAGATCTGCATCTAGCAGTTCTTAAGCTATGGCGTTCACAAGCCAATTCCAGAATTTTGACGTCGATGACCTCTGTGACCTAAAAATATAGGTCGACATCCCCGAAAATTGACCAAGGTCTCTCTAATGTGTCTCTATATACCAAAAATGAAAGATCTGCATCTTTCAGCTCGTACGCTATCGCGTTCACAAGCAAATTCCAGAATTTGACCTCAATGACCTCTGTGACCTAAAAAAAAAAGGTTGACATCCCGAAAATCGAACTTGACCAAGGTCTCTCTAGTGTGTCTTTATATACCAAAAATGAAAGATCTGCATCTTGTGGTTCTTAAGCTATCGCGTTCACAAGCAAATTTCAGACTTTGACCTCAATGACCTCGTGGCCTAAAAAAAAGGTAGACATCCCCGAAAATCAAACTTGACCAAGGTCTCTCTAATCAGTAATGTGTCTCTAAATACGAAAAATGAAAGATCTACATCTTGCGGTTCTTAAGCTATCACGTTCACAAGCAAATTTCAGACTTTGACCTCAATGACCTCTGTGACCTGAAAAAAAAATCGACATCCCGAAAATCGAACTTGACCCAGGTCTCTCTAATGTGTTCCTATATACCAAAAATGAAAGATTTGCATCTTGCGGTTCTTAAGCTATCGCGTTCACAAGAAATTGGGACGGACGGAAAGACGGACGGAAGGACGAACGGGCAGCATTTCCAATAGCCGAGAAATCTTGGCTCTGCCGTTTTTTTTTGTGTGTTTGTCATAGCCAAGATCACTTCCATAGTAAAAAAGTGATATTTGTTAAGGAGACCCGCCGAAAAAATCGGCGGCGCAAATTTCACAACAAATAAGCAAAGAATAAAATATTTACCACTGCATTCCGATAGCATAGACCACAAAATTATGCCGCTGTAAGGTGACTAAAGATATATGATTGAAGTATTTCTACGACGCCCCGCACAGTTTAACTGGTCGTTTAAATGTTTTACTATGGCGGAAAGCCAGTGGACTTTGAAACAAATATTGACTGCATAAGGGAAAGTTTACCACTTTACAGCGGCGTAAGTTTGACAAACTCCTTCTTCGTGGTCTATGCCATCGGAATGCAGTGGTAAATATTTTATTCTTTGCTTATTTGTTGTGAAATTTGCGCCGCCGATTTTTTCGGCGGGTCTCCTTAACAAATATCACGTTTTTACTATGGAAGTGATCTTGGCTACATTTCCAAGTCCCCCTTCCACTTACGTGGCGGGGGACAAAAACATATAAGATGTAACCCAAACAGTCTTCCTTATATATTTGATTTAGGTCAACTCTTGCATATTCATATCACGTGATAAATACACATACGTCTGCTTGCCTATACATATTCATTACTCAATTTCGGAGAGAAATTTACGAGCTGTTTAAGCTCTACCAAAAATATGGCATTATGTTAAAAGACGCAAAAATAGAATATTTGGGCAAATTGAGAAAAAAAAATTACACAGACTGAAGAAATACAGAACATTTTCACTCAGCAAAGTAACAGACGTCTGCAAAGTGAAATGACACTGTTTGGTTCAGCTTATCGGCACGCGATCGGGAAAAACAACGAAATAAATAGTTGCCACGAAAACGTGAGTACCACGATAACGTGTGACGGGAAAACTCTACTTCACATCCCTGGAACTCAACTCTATTTTTAGATCGGAGACCTGGTGACGTACATGCTGTCAAGACGAACGGTAGTGACGTCATCAATTTTGCCACTACAAAACTTTCGCGGATTATCCACCGGTGTCAGAAAGTTGCAGAGCTTCGCATTATTTGATTTTTGTTCAACTTCTCCAAGCAAGTAAAGTTGTTTGTTCTGATTCTTAAACTTCGAATTTTGTTATTGAATTTGACTATTGCTATTTCTTTTTTTTCTTCAATGTTCGATTGGAACTACGTAAGTTGTAGTCCGAAATAACTACGATGATATGTAAGACATTTTCTGACAGAAGTCACAGATAGGCCATCATATTCATAGGCCTATCTGTCAGAAAATGTCTTACATGATCATCGCAGATATTTCATTTGTACCCATGATAAATTCATATCACAATATTAATACTGTATAATAATAATAATTAAACTTAAAGCCTACTGGAGTGTTATTACTGTTATTGTTAATAAATTATAATCTACTATAATTTATAAATCATACACTTTTGCAAACTTTGATTACTTTTGCTACTGAACTCTGAAGTCTTATTGTTTCCTTTTCCAGATTTATAGCCCACCTGGTAATATTGATATTATTATTAGAGACCAATCAGACCAGAAGTAAGATCCCTTGACAGTAACTGAACTATTTAAAGTGGAACTTTCGGCGCTCTTAGATGGTCCATGAGCTCGTAAGCTGGTTGTTTATTAACTAAATTTAGTCTATTTGAACTTCTGAAGATAAAGATGAAAAGCGACTCTGAACTGACCACAGTTGTGAAAATAGGCTGCCAGTCTGTCATTGGTGAAGACATGATGATGACTACATGTATTTTAGTCCGCAATATGTTGAGTGGATTGAAGGATAATTTCTGATACGCCCACACGGGCTTCTTCAATACCACGTCAACATAGGGTGCATTTGAAAAATCTAAGAGTTGCTCTCGGAATTTTAAAAAAATGATAACTCGCAATTTTTAAACATTACTCACCTAAAATTTTATCCGAAAGCATCTTTGATAATCCCTTCGTAGAGCTAAACCATCCTCTGTGGCCTTAAAATCTGTTAGCAGCGAATTTCGCTAAGTTTGAATTCCGTCTGTGTTCACTAAATTTTCTCGGGCGATCACACCGCCATCTACCGCGAACTTTTGTGTGCTTTGTTCTGTGGTTATATCTATGTGGATATTGACATTTAAGAATTGTTTTAACTAAAAGTCATCCTTTTTTACCCCTCAGCCTTTCAGGCTCAGGGGTATTGACATTGTAATGGGCATGTACGTCTGTCAACAATTATTTGTCCGGGCTGTATCTTCGTTACTATTCAACTGACAGCTTTAATACTCACAGTGAATATTCCTAGGATACCAAAGATGTGCACTGTCATGTTTATTCCGCATTATGCGATTCTGTTGCACAGTTATGGCCCTTAGAAATTTTGACTTTCATTTTTTGTCCGGTCTGTATCTCCCTTACTATTCAACTGACAGCATGGATACTCATAGTGAATTTTCCTATTAACAAAAGATGTGCACTGTCATGTTTATTCCGCGTTATACAATTCTGTTGCAGAATTATGGCCCTTTGAACTTTTGAGGTACATTTTTTGTCCGGGGTGTATCTCCCTTACTATTGTATGTTGTTAGTCACTAGGTTTGTAAATATATAAATCTAGCGCATGTACATGAAGCGATTTACCTCCCTTTTTACAGTTCACAATTTCTTGGTAATAATTTAAGACAGTGCACTTGTAAATTAACGAAATATACTGTTACAAAGTGCCCTAAACACTTTGGTAAAACAGGTGAGAATTAGCTGAAATATTACACCTGGTTTCAACCTTGTGGCATGTTTTTTGGTCAAGAAAATCCAATACTGTGGGCCGTGTTACCTCTGTCGGTTCGAGTGATAGTCCCTAAGTCCAACACAGGCCTCCCATTGGTCTAACATGGGTTCAAATCCCAAATCAGACCGAATAAAAATTGAAAAATTTCTGAGAGGAGTTTTCACTCGATCGCCATATGAGGGAGAGTTGCAAGGTACTCGCCGAAGGTAAGGGGTTTCCTCTGGGCAATGAGCCCAGTTTCCTCCCCCACTAAAACGGCAACGGCACCAAATAAGTGAAATAATTTTGAGTGTGCGGTGCGCCGTAAAACATCCATCAATCACCCCAATATTGTAATTAGACCGTCCAATGCATGCTTGTTTGTTATATTGGGAAAACAATTATTTTTTCAGATGTTGCTGCAAAACCATATAAAGTGCTATGGGAGCAATGTGATAATGAGGAGCCACACATATCGTTTGATGGAATTCCGTTCATGATCTTGGCATTGAAGACACTGGAATGTCAACATGGTCCTGATAGAAGTCTACTATTAAAATAAAGCCAGACATGCTAGTATCAACTCATCACCATGAGTAAACGACCTGCTAGTATCAACTCATCACCAAGAGTAAACGACCTGCTAGTATCAACTCATCACCTGACCATGAGTAAACAATCGGCTAGTATCAACTCATCACCAAGCGCAAACCACCTGCTAGTATCAACTCATCACCAAGAGTAAACGACCTGCTAGTATCAACTCATCACCAAGAGTAAACGACCTGCTAGTATCAACTCATCACCAAGAGTAAACAACCTGCTAGTATCAACTCATTGTTAATCTAGAGGACAAGGAAGAAGTTTGTTTCAATGGTTCTTTTGAGGGCCTCCATTTTTTTATGAAAATGATCAAAGAAAATTTGCACAATAAATTAACAACCATGTTTTATTATTTCCAACAGCCATTCCTGTCTAGCATTACTAATTGCCTGGGTTGTGATGCTTTATGCCACACTCAAAATTATTTCACCGATATTCCTAATCGATTGCAAGAGGAAAATCTGGTTCTAAATCTAAAGCATCAGGTGTATATTTAATTTCTAAACTGGCAATCCCATTCAATTCAGTTGTTCTGTGAAAATTGAAGTGAATTGTGTGATAAGATTGTCTACAACATGTTTGCAGTGATCCCTAGATAAATATCACAAAAACTGATAACAATGCTGCCAAATTTCTATGTTTTTCTCTCTTGTGAATTGCAAGAGATTTAAATACCCGAATGCATATTTTTAATTTAGATCTGTTGTACTAGTATTTAACTTGTAAAAATTACTTAATATACATTTGGGGGGGAGGCTATGTTAGTACATCTACATGTAAGTTAGATTGCAATGAAGAGCTGAGTGTATTTCTCAAAATATTTAGACGGATGCCAACTTGTCATGGCAACATACAGAAACCATCAACATTACGTTACGACCAGGCGTAAATGTCTTGAGAAACCGCCCCCTGGTTATTAGAAATATGAATTTATATGGATCAACTAGAAACCGCAGACACAGACAACTAAATCGCTCGCCTTGAAAAATACTTAGAACGGTGACTATGATAACCTTTATGAAAGATCAACCTACCAAGTACCCAGCTTTTAGCCATCTTTATTTGGTTGATTGTTTGGTGTTTTACGCCGCGCTCAAGATTATTTCACTTATATGGCGTCGTTACGTCGTTCCCATTCAGTGAAAACCCATTCAGAAAATTTAGCAATTCTTTTTTTGGACTGAGTGGGATTCAAACCAGCGACCCATTGATGGAAGGCGTCCAACGCTCTACATACTAAGCCACGAAGGCCCCACAATCTATATTAGACATACATTTAATCTGATTCTCCTTCAGATTATAGCATTTCACCTGTCCCAAGTACCATAAAGGATTGAGTAAGAATTAGATGAGTTTCTTGAGAACATACGCAATACATTTACAGTTCTTCTCCGGAAACTAAATTTCTAAGTTGGAAACGATTCAGAATAAAAATTACATCAACACATGATGATTGTTCCAAACACCAAGTATCATTGAGTTATGTCTAATAGTTTTCGAGTTCGGCTTCGGAAACGGTTACAAATAGAAATTTTCAAGAAGTTGAAAACCTCAAAAGGCACATGTACACATGATGATGTTTTTGTTTTTTCACAATCACTTCCACATGTACACATGGTGATTGTTACACAATCAAAAGGCACTTCTCCATGAACACATGGTGATTGTTCCACAACCAAAAGGCACATCTACATGTACACATGGTGATTGCTCCACAATCAAAAGGCACATCTACATGTACACATGGTGATTGCTCCACAATCAAAAGGCACATCTACATGTATACACATGATGATTGTTACACAATCAAAAGGCACATCTACATGTACCCTACACATGATGATTGTTCCACAATCAAAAGGCACATCTACATGTACACATGGTGATTGTTCCACAATCAAAAGGCACATCTACATGTACACATGGTGATTGTTCCACAATCAAAAGGCACATCTACATGTACACATGGTGATTGTTCCACAATCAAAAGGCACATCTACATGTACCCTACACATGATGATTGTTCCTCAATCAAAAGGCACATCTACATGTGCACATGGTGATTGTTCCACAATCAAAAGGCACATCTACATGTACACATGGTGATTGTTCCACAATCAAAAGGCACATCTACATGTATACACATGATGATTGTTACACAATCAAAAGGCACATCTACATGTACCCTACACATGATGATTGTTCCACAATCAAAAGGCACATCTACATGTACACATGGTGATTCTTCCACAATCAAAAGGCACATCTACATGTACACATGGTGATTGCTCCACAATCAAAAGGCACATCTACATGTATACACATGATGATTGTTACACAATCAAAAGGCACATCTACATGTACACATGGTGATTGTTCCACACACCAAGTTTCATTGAGTTATGTCTAACAGTTTTCAAGTTCTGCTCCTTAAGCGAAATTTCTGAGTTATGTTTGCATGGAAACCGCCAAAAATAAAGGGACTTCTTAAAGTGGCATGAGCTGCCAAAATTCACACTTTTTTCATAATTTCTGATCGTCACGACAGTAAGACTAAGAGGCTTTGAAGGCCATCAAAAAACTGAATGATTGGCGTTGGAATGAGGAAAATCTATACAGTATGTGGCCTATACGAACCGGAATAGTGTCCGAAAAGTAAACAAAATTTAAATAACCGGGACGACCATTCATTCATTCTAAGTCAAAGTTAGTTCAAAACAATACTTTATCGTACAGTTTCGAGACTAAATTAAAAGCTTGTGAATTATACGTATTGAGAAATAGCCAATAATTTCAACATTCTGTTTCAACCTCAAAATATCAACGTTTTGGCAGCTCATGCCACTTCAATTAGTTCAGATGCACTAAATAAAGCTTCCTGATTGCCGGCAAGTAATTAGCAAAGGTTAACAGGATATAATGGACACATGATGAGTGCGGCTACTCAATAAATACACTTCGTTTGCGATTATTCAAGGGATCCTACTCCGGTCAATTGAATTCAATTCCAATTTATTTACTAGACATCCATCCGGGTAGTAGGGAAGCCTATATTATAGTCCCAGGGAATTTTTTTGTTGAAAAAAACGTTATAACGAATTTCTTGAGTAACTGATAATAAAATCTAAAAATAAAATTCGTTATAACGAAAAAAATCGTTTTCACGACTTTCTTGGGTTAATACAAATAGAATCTAAAAATAAAATTCGTTTAAACGATTTTTTCAATAAAAATTCCCCCTGGCACTAATAGGCTTCCGTAGGGTAGGTAAAAAAACAACAAACAAAGCAAAACAACGATGTCCGATGTCTGTACAATGTGTGCGACAAAAATGATCACGTCACGATTCATGCTGACGTCACGACTGTTGGTGTTGACAGCACTACGTCACCAGCTCTCCGATCTTAAAATAGAGTTGAGTTCCAGGGATGTGAAGTAGAGTTTTCCCGTGTGACGGGACGGTACCACGAAAACGTGTGGCGGGACGGTAACCTGAAGAACACAAAAAAACCCGCCCTACCACTGTGCTGATCCATACGTCTTTTTTCTTAATCCATGTAGAACCTCAGTAGAAACTAGCAGTTTGTTGTTCTTTGTGTGATCAGTTTTGACAGTTTGATGTGTCAACTTGTAGCACATGTTTTAACCAAATCGTAAACAGAATTTCGAAATGTGTCTCCAGTGGTAAAGAGTGAATTAAGGGGAGGTTACACTCGGATAGCCTCGAGGACACTCGGATAACTTCGGCGATTTACGTACGTCAAATACAGCCAGTGCTCTGCTGTCATTTTGTTATTTACCTCGTCGGCAGGCAGCGGTTTGAAAATGGAGCACGAAATTCCTTACTTTCCCAAGGCTGAAGTGTTGACTATACATAGCGGTAATATTGTGAACTGGAGCCGTTTGAAGAGAAAACCTACCCAGACACCGACTGAAGAGGTAGGATTGTATGATACTTTTTATGCAGTTTTTAGTTTGACTCTGTCTGTCGCAGTGTCGGTCGGTCGGTATGTCAAATATTTGACGCCTCGTTCGTAAATTTAAAACTGTCTCATTCCAAGTAATATTTTGGGTTTTATCCATTGATTATCTGAAATCATGTGAGGCTTAACATACCCCCGGCGATTATTGCATTTATCAAATGAATAGAATATTTGATAAAGTCAAAGTTGTAAGTAAACTGTCAAGACTGTCTTAGGTCCGAAATATCTGTGATGATGATGTAAGACATTTTCTGACAGATAGGCCATGATGATGATGGCCTATCTGTCAGAAAATGTCTTACATCATCATCTCAGATATTTCGGACTAGACTGTCTTATTCTTAAGTTACGATTACATGAAATTGAAAAGCTGATGCTCTATTCTCTTTAACACTGCGACCCGCCACGTGGAACCTAATGTTAACATAGGCCTATTGTTTGCCAACTGACCTGTTTCAATAGTCCGGGTTTCTGACTTCAAAATGACTATTTTTTTATACTGACGGCCGTAATTTTGGAGTCAGAGTTCATTGCAATCAAAAAGCTGAAGTTGACTGAAGCGGGCAATATATGTGGTCAGATTTAGACAGTGAAATAGCAATATAACCTACTCTAATAGTTTAAATACGGCCAAAGTCTCGTTAATGAATAATTAAGCTACTTACCATTGTCTGATATGGACAAGCAGAGTCGCTCAGTAAGCAGGGGCCTATTATTCATCCCCTAAATTCACTTTTAACACCCAGAGTCTTAAACTTCCCTGCCAATGGTGACATATCGTACTGTTTTGCTGTTTTTCAGTTTTCAAACGTTAAATTCACTTTCAGTCTGCTAAAATATTCATGAACATAGTTTTGACACTACATGTATTTCAGTAAGTTGTATTGTTATTTAATTACTGTCTAAATCTTACCCCATACTGCCCTCCCAGAAGTGTGCTGTCTACTCCGGCTTTTTGATTGCAGTGACTCCAAAATACGACTATCAGTATAAAAAATAGTCATTTTGGAGTCAGAAACCCGGACTGCTGTCTCAATTACCTTCTATTCTTTACCATTCCTGAAAGTGTGGGTTCTTCTGTGTTTTATATGTTTATCTTAGTTTTGCTTAGTTATCCCAGATTACTTGTATATTGAGATTTGATATTTTGTATTCTTTCCCGTCAAATAAAACAGTGACAGAAATTTCTCCTGAAATAAACAAAGAATGGATTATTTACCACTACAATCGAATACTATGTTTTTAGAAAAAAATTGCCAACCTTGTCAGATTTTGGAGTGCTTTGTGCGACTGTGTAGTCGAACTCCAAAGTATGATTTCCTACACTTTCAGTTTGACGTGTTTCGCACAGAATGGTTGATTCATGTAGCACGTCTATCAAATAACGTTGTATATTTCAGTTAGCTGAATGTATCGGTGGAACACTGAAGGATTTTTTATCAAAATCTGACAGAACAGAGTTACAGGTATTTATCAAACTTTGATATGTTGCCTTATTGGGATGAAATATAATCTTAATTGATTCTTTAGCTTTAGGCATTATTAATTTAATCTTAATTGATTTTTTAGGATAAGGTCTCATTTGTAATCTTAATTGACTCTTTAGGTTTAGACATCATTCGTAATGTTAAATGGTTTTTTAAGTTTAGGCATCATTCATAATCTTAATTAATTTTGTAGCCTTACAGTGCTGGAAGGTAACTTTTTATGACTGTTGCTATCAGAGCAGGCTGAATGGCAACTGTTTGCCTGCACAGAGATATGGTTGGCCAGATTTGTCATAAATGTTATTGAGCTTCTTTGTTGAGACAGAACAATGGTATTGACTATTCATTGTTTGGGCCAACCGAATGTAAGGTTACTTCATCTATTAAAGTAATAATGGACCTTTTAAATCATACATGTATGCTAAATTCGCTCAATCATTTTTTTAGCCAAGTAGAGCAAACACTTTTCTGGTTTTAGGGAAGTTCCAGCACTGGTTTAAGCATCATTCATAATGTTAATTGATTCTCTAGATTGACATCATGCGTAATCTGGTAAAAATCCCATTTGATGGTGTATATTTGTTCAGTATGTTACAGAGTTACAATGTATGCACACTCCGTTTGTGGAGAATCTACCATCAGAGGAAAGACACAGTCTCAAGGTAACAGGTAAGTCTAACTATAGTCCTGTGGGGCCGGTAAAGAACGGCACTATAGTACCTGACTATAGTCCTGTGGGGCCTGGGAAGAGGGGCACAATAGTACCTGACTAAAGTCCTGTGGGGCAGGGGAAGAACGGCACAATAGCACCTGACTATAGTCCTGTGGGGCAGGGGAAGAACGGCACAAAAGTACCTCATTATAGTCCTGTGGGGCCCGGGGAAGAACGGCACAATAGTACCAGACTAAAGTCCTGTGGGGCAGGGGAAGAACGGCACAATAGTACCAGACTAAAGTCCTGTGGGGCAGGGGAAGAACGGCACAAAAGTACCAGACTAAAGTCCTGTGGGGCAGGGGAAGAACGGCACAATAGTACCTGACTAAAGTCCTGTGGGGCAGGGGAAGAACGGCACGATAGTACCAGACTATAGTCCTGTGGGGCAGGGGAAGAACGGCACAATAGTACCAGACTATAGTTCTGTGGGGCCGGGGAAGAACGGCACAATAGTACCTGACTAAAGTCTATGGGGCCGGGGAAGAACAGCACAATAGTACCAGACTATAGTGCTGTGGGGCCGGGAAAGAACGGTACAATAGTACCAGACTATAGTCCTCTGGGGCCCGGGGAAGAACGGCACAATAGTACCAGACTATAGTCCTGTGGGGCCTGGGAAGAACGGCACAATAGTACCTGACTATAGTCCTGTGGGGCCTGGGAAGAACGGCACAATAGTACCTCATTATAGTCCTGTGGGGCCCGGGGAAGAACGGCACAATAGTACCTGACTATAGTCATGTGGGGCCGGGGAAGAACGGCACAATAGTACCTCACTATAGTCCTGTGGGGCCTGGGAAGAACGGCACAATAGTACCAGACATATAGTCCTGTGGGGCCTGGGAAGAACGGCACAATAGTACCTGACTATAGTCCTGTGGGGCCGAGGAAGAACAGCACAATAGTACCAGACTATAGTCCTGTGGGGCCCGGGAAGAACGACACAATAGTACCTGACTAAAGTCCTGTGGGGCCTGGGAAGAACGGCACAATAGTACCAGACTATAGTCCTGTGGGGCCGGGAAAGAACGGCACAATAGTACCTGACTATAGTCCTGTGGGGCCCGGGGAAGAACGGCACAATAGTACCAGACGTATAGTCCTGTGGGGCCGGGGAAGAACGGCACAATAGTACCAGGCTATAGTCCTGTGGGGCCCGGGGAAGAAAGGCACAATAGTACCTGACTATAGTCCTGTGGGGCCGGGGAAGCACGGCACAATAGTACCAGACTATAGTCCTGTGGGGACGGGGAAGAACGGCACAATAGTACCTGACTATAGTCCTGTATGGCCGGGGAAGAACGGCACAATAGTACCAGACTAAAGTCCTGTGGGGCCGGGAAAGAACGGCACAATAGTACCTGACTAAAGTCCTGTGGGGCAGGGGAAGAACGGCACAATAGTACCAGACTATAGTCCTGTGGGGCAGGGGAAGAACGGCACAATAGTACCAGACTATAGTCCTGTGGGGCCGGGGAAGAACGGCACAATAGTACCTGACTATAGTCCTGTGGGGCCTGGGAAGAACGGCACAATAGTACCTGACTATTATTTTTATTATACTCCTTCCTGAGGACAGTAGTTTTTCCTTTGGTGGTATCAAATGACCTGGCCATAAGGGTGGGCAACAATGGTTGGCTGGCCTTACGTGCACTCAACGGCTCAAGTCTCATGCTTTGAAAACTTGTTGATTCATGGTGACCATTGAGGATTTCTTAGATTCTCCTTTATTGCACTCTATTCCTGCATAGTCATCATTACATTGCTTAGTCACTATTATAATACTGTACATATCCACCATTTCAGTACAAATGTTCAGTCAGCATTATTTGTTGTTTAATCTTTGCTGAGTCACTTATACTAACCGCCCCCCATACCTGTATAAGCACTTGGTATAAATTGCCATGTTATGTAAGGTTTGATAAGACAGGGGTGGGTGGTAGTGTAATACATGTATGTAACACCTGCTTACTCTGATTCCCACATTCACCCTCATGTTTGACACTTTACTCCAGAGGGACAGGACTGCTCTGTGTGCAGGCGACATGCTTGAATACATTCTTATCTCTGCAACAATTTTGCAACAATTTATGGGTTATAAAGGTCCAAATGATATACCTTTTTTTACCACAACTAGAAACTTGTCTCCATGGTTATTTTAGACAAGAAGATTTTCCCTGTGGCCTTGTGTTTTAGTGATCATCTCTGTGACTGTATGGATCAGTTTTACCTGGGTTTGAGTGAAACTGCTGGTACCCTGATGAAAACCTGTAGGTTAGAGAATCCATACAGCTGCCCACATCAATAAAACAACGTTTTAGTCCTAAGTTTGCCTCTATTTTTATGGCTGAGTGGGAGAGTGATATTCTTCACAAATGTCACCAACAACCTTTTATTTACCTTCGGTATCTGGATGACATTTTTATCATTTGGCAACATACGTTGGAAGACCTTCATATTTTCATTGATACTCTTAATTCTCACGACTCAAGCATTAAATTACAGCCTACTATTGATCACACTTCTGTGGATATTTTGGATGTAACTATTTACAAGGGTCATACATATCATACTACTGGGTATCTAGATTACAAAGTATTCTTCAAACCTACTGACACGCATCAGCTGCTACATGCTGGGTCATACCATCCTCCTCACACTTTCAAGGGAGTCATTAAATCTCAGATTTTTAGATTATATAGAAACTGTAGTTCTTTAGATTTTTTTAACCAGGCTTGTTCTGTTCTTTTTAAAGCTCTCCTCCCTAGGAAGTATTCTATTAGATTACTTCGAAGGATCAAATCTAACACAGTAAGACAAATCATGTTTCCCCCTTCATCCTCGATACGCTTACCTCCCCTTCACGAGTGTACCACTAGCGTCCAACATTTCTCTCAGGTACATCAATGAAATGCCTTAAGACGCAATGCAAACTCGATATATACGTACCCGATCGCGGAACCTTTTTCGGAGAACAAACTCGCAACAAATATCAAATGGCAGAGAATCTTAATTGTGACTCCTCTAATATCGTGTATGTAATCACGTGCAAAAAATGTCGCAAACAGTACGTCGGAGAAACTCAGAATTCTCTACGACAAAGAGCAGCCAACCATTTATCTAGTATAAGACTTAAACATGATGTACCCGTGGCACAACATTTCAATACTCAAGGTCATTCGGTCAAGGACCATTTTGAAATCATGCCTATTGAGAAAATCCCATTTCTCACTTCCGCTGCAGATACGAAGCACAAACGTTTGGAAAGGGAAAGTTTTTGGATTCAAACATTACAAACTATTTATCCTTTGGGTTTGAACTTGGACCCCGGAAGATGTCGTGAAAAAACTATAATACCATTTGTGTTTCAGTATAACAAAGCTAGCATCGCTATGGCCAAGATTATAGTAGAAGAATACAAACTACTTCAGAGTAAACTTGCTCGACCTCTGACCCAAAGGCCAGTCATTGCTTATAAAAAGAACAAGAGTTTGAAAGACATACTGGTCAGGGCTAAACTCCCCTGTCTGCCTTCTACCTAGGTTTTCTGGGAAAGGGTATGGGGGGGGGGGGGGGATACGAGATCTATAGATGAGGGATTGATTGTTCATGCCACTTAGATATGATATCTATAGATGAGGGATTGATTGTTCATGCCACTTAGATACGAGATCTATAGATGAGGGATTGATTGTTCATGCCACTTAGATATGATATCTATAGATGAGGGATTGATTGTTCATGCCACTTAGATACGAGATCTATAGATGAGGGATTGAAATATCAACATCTGGCAGTTCATGCCACTTAAATATGAAAAACAAAGATAAGTGATTGAAATACTCACATTTTGGCAGGTCAAGTCATTTTAATATGAGAAATAACAATGAGGGATTGAAATATCAACATTTTGATATTTCATGCCACTTCAATTTTAGAAATACCACTTAGATATGAGAAATACATGGGAGGGATTTAAATATCAATGTTTTCGCTGTTCTTGTTACGTTAATCAACGTTTTGGAAATATTGAAGATGGATAGAGATATTGTCAGTTTGTATTACTTAAATATAAGAAATATATTAACGCCACTAAAACACCCGGGCACAGGCAAAATCTTCTCTTCTATGAAATAGCCATGGCGACAAGTGTCTAGTTGCGTTAATTGGGGTGTATGTCATTTAGACCTTTATACCCAGTCATAGGTTGTTGTTTATTGTTGCTTATTGTTATTTGCACCTAAATGCATAAATAAAACAAATATTGCACTAATCAATAAATCTCTTAACTTTCCCTTTCAGTAAAAATTTCGCTGTTTGATTTGATGTCGCCCGACTGTCTTTCAGAAGCTTTAAATAAAGGTAATGCTTTATTAACTAAACTAAGGCCCAGTGCATGGGGGGGGGGGTTCGGCTGAGCTACTTAAGGTGATAATTTTGCCTTGTGGCAATGAGAAAGTATCTAACATGTTTGATATTGAACTGACAGAAAGGCCAAGCGCATGTACCTTTTAGAACTTGTGGTAGGGGTAGTGACAGTTATCTAGGTCTGTGAACTGATGAGGAAATCTGTTGCTGCTCCCTCAGCCATGCGTGCCCGGCCTGCAACTTAGCCAAATCTACAATGGGCAGAAATGAGGGATGTAATCACTGTCCACAATGCTATAATTTAATTTCCGGTGTACAACGAATACTACAATTTGATTGGCTAATCTGCCTTTGTTCATAATCCGATGAACGAACCAGCTACGGACTATTTTTCACAACGTTATACATGACGTACCGACGAAACAACAATATACCTAATGTTTAATGAAATGGAGAAAGCAATTTATTTGAAAATATGTTGATTTAATACCTGCTGATATCTATTTTTCATTTCGATCAGATTTCAAAGAAATAAATAAGTTATGTCAGCTTACGAAATCGTTTGCACTCATGTCAGGAAACGAATTGACTTGTGAGGACAGTGCACTGATAGACTCAACGCTATGACGCGACTTGACGTCATCACGTTTTACAGTCGCTTTGCCTGTGATTGTGACGTCACTTGGCAGAGATCTTTAACATCAAGTGTAGCTTTGTGCGCGTTGGTATGTTTTGATTCTTGAAAATGAAATATATCACTCCCTGTGAATATTTGTTATTGTTTTACGTAGTATATGTGATAATAATTAAATTATAAGGATTGACTTCAATGTTTCTTCGGTTCATAAAGCTATGAACGAACTGCCCCCTGTGCAAACTTTTCATAAACCGCTTCGCGGATTTATTTGCACAGGGGCAAGTTCATTCATAACTCTATGAACCGAAGAAACATTGAAGTAAATCCTTATATAAGTGAGTCTTCTCAGTGCTGTGTAAAACATTAATCATTTCCCATGTGTTTCAGCAATGTCAGAGTTGCATACAAATTACATAGATGTGGTATTGTTATCATTTCCTGAGAAAGAAGAAGAATTAACATTGGAAGAAATCGAGCCATATTGGAGAGCCCTGGAGGGTTTAGTAGAGGGGGAGAATGCCACAGTCTTATCCATCGGTGTCAGTGACTTAACCACAAATCAACTGAAGGAGCTATACGAATGGGCAGAGGTCAGTCACATTTTAAGTTTTTGTTCTCTAGCTTTCATTGAACTGCATATTTTAGTTTTATCAGATGCCAATTTTAACCTCTTTTCATACAGTCTAACTATATAGAATGGCTGTCAGGTACCAGTAGAATGTCAGGGTTTTCATACAGCCTAACTATATAAAATGGTTGTCAGGTACCAGTAGAATGTCAGGGTTTTCATACAGCCTAACTATATAAAATGGTTGTCAGGTACCAGTAGAAGGTCAGGGTTTTCATACAGTCTAACTATATAGAATGGTTGTCAGGTACCAGTAGAAGGTCAGGGTTTTTATACAGCCTAACTATATAGAATGGTTGTCAGGTACCAGTAGAAGGTCAGGGTTTTCATACAGCCTAACTTTATAGAATGTCTGTCAGGTACCAGTAGAAGGTTAGGGTTTTCATACAGCCTAACTATATAGAATGGTTGTCAGGTACCAGTAGAAGGTCAGGGTTTTCATACAGCCTAACTATATAGAATGGTTGTCAGGTACCAGTAGAAGGTCAGGGTTTTCATACAGCCTAACTATATAGAATGGCTGTCAGGTACCAGTAGAAGGTCAGGGTTTTCATACAGCCTAACTATATAGAATGGTTGGCAGGTACCAGTAGAAGGTCAGGGTTTTCATACAGCCTAACTATATAGAATGGTTGTCAGGTACCAGTAGAAGGTCAGGGTTTCATACAGCCTAACCTGATAGAATGGTTGTCGGGTACCAGTTGAAGGTCAGGGTTTTCATACACCCTAACTATATAGAATGTCTGTCAGGTACCAGTAGAAGGTCAGGGTTTCATACAGCCTAACTATATAGAATGTCTGTCAGGTACCAGTAGAAGGTCAGGGTTTTCATACAGCCTAACTATATAGAATGGCTGTCAGGTACCAGTAGAAGGCCAGGGTTTTCATACAGTCTAACTATATAGAATGGTTGTCAGGTACCAGTAGAAGGTCAGGGTTTTCATACAGCCTAACTATATAGAATGTCTGTCAGGTACAAGTATAAGGTCATGGTTTTCATACAGCCTAACTATATAGAATGGCTGTCAGGTACCAGTAGAAGGTCAGGGTTTTCATACAGCCTAACTATATAGAATGGCTGTCAGGTACCAGTATAAGGTCAGGGTTTTCATACAGCCTAACTATATAGAATGGCTGTCAGGTACCAGTAGAAGGTCAGGGTTTTCATACAGCCTAACTATATAGAATGGTTGTCAGGTACCAGTAGAAGGTCAGGGTTTTCATACAGCCTAACTATATAGAATGGCTGTCAGGTACCAGTAGAAGGTCAGGGTTTTCATACAGCCTAACTATATAGAATGGTTGTCAGGTACCAGTAGAAGGTCAGGGTTTTCATACAGCCTAACTACATAGAATGGTTGTCAGGTACCAGTAGAAGGTCAGGGTTTTCATACAGCCTAACTATATAGAATGGTTGTCAGGTACCAGTAGAAGGTCAGGGTTTTCATACAGCCTAACTATATAGAATGGCTGTCAGGTACCAGTAGAAGATCAGGGTTTTCATACAGCCTAACTACATAGAATGGTTGTCAGGTACCAGTAGAAGGTCAGGGTTTTCATACAGCCTAACTATATAGAATGGTTGTCAGGTACCAGTAGAAGGTCATGGTTTTCATACAGCCTAACTACATAGAATGGTTGTCAGGTACCAGAAGAAGGTCAGGGTTTTCATACAGCCTAACTACATAGAATGGTTGTCAGGTACCAGAAGAAGGTCAGGGTTTTCATACAGCCTAACTATATAGAATGGTTGTCAGGTACCAGTAGAAGGTCAGGGTTTTCATACAGCCTAACTATATAGACTGGTTGTCAGGTACCAGTAGAAGGTCAGGGTTTTCATACAGCCTAACTATATAGAATGGTTGTCGGGTACCAGTAGAAGGTCAGGGTTTTCATACAGCCTAACTATATAGAATGGTTGTCAGGTACCAGTAGAAAGTCAGGGTTTTCATACAGCCTAACTATATAGAATGTCTGTCAGGTACCAGTATAAGGTCAGGGTTTTCATACAGCCTAACTATATAGAATGGTTGTCAGGTACCAGTAGAAGGTCAGGGTTTTCATACAGCCTAACTATATAGAATGTCTGTCAGGTACCAGTAGAAGGTCAGGGTTTTCATACAGCCTAACTATATAGAATGGTTGTCAGGTACCAGTATACGGTCAGGGTTTTCATACAGCCTAACTATATAGAATGGTTGTCAGGTACCAGTAGAAGGTCAGGGTTTTCATACAGCCTAACTATATAGAATGTCTGTCAGGTACCAGTAGAAGGTCAGGGTTTTCATACAGCCTAACTATATAGAATGTCTGTCAGGTACCAGTAGAAGGTCAGGGTTTTCATACAGCCTAACTATATAGAATGGTTGTCAGGTACCAGTATAAGGTCAGGGTTTTCATACAGCCTAACTATATAGAATGGTTGTCAGGTACCAGTAGAAGGTCAGGGTTTTCATACAGCCTAACTATATAGAATGTCTGTCAGGTACCAGTAGAAGGTCAGGGTTTTCATACAGCCTAACTATATAGAATGTCTGTCAGGTACCAATAGAAGGTTAGGTTTTTCATACAGTCTAACTATATAGAATGGTTGTCAGGTACTAGTAGAAGGTCAGGGTTTTCATACAGCCTAACTATATAGAATGGTTGTCAGGTACCAGTAGAAGGTCAGGGTTTTCATACAGCCTAACTATATAGAATGGTTGTCAGGTACCAGTAGAAGGTCAGGGTTTTCATACAGCCTAACTATATAGAATGTCTGTCAGGTACCAGTATAAGGTCAGGGTTTTCATACAGCCTAACTATATAGAATGTCTGTCAGGTACAAGTATAAGGTCAGGGTTTTCATACAGCCTAACTATATAGAATGGCTGTCAGGTACCAGTAGAAGGTCAGGGTTTTTCATACAGCCTAACTATATAGAATGGCTGTCAGGTACCAGTATAAGGTCAGGGTTTTCATACAGCCTAACTATATAGAATGGCTGTCAGGTACCAGTAGAAGGTCAGGGTTTTCATACAGCCTAACTATATAGAATGGTTGTCAGGTACCAGTAGAAGGTCAGGGTTTTCATACAGCCTAACTATATAGAATGGCTGTCAGGTACCAGTAGAAGGTCAGGGTTTTCATACAGCCTAACTATATAGAATGGTTGTCAGGTACCAGTAGAAGGTCAGGGTTTTCATACAGCCTAACTACATAGAATGGTTGTCAGGTACCAGTAGAAGGTCAGGGTTTTCATACAGCCTAACTATATAGAATGGTTGTCAGGTACCAGTAGAAGGTCAGGGTTTTCATACAGCCTAACTATATAGAATGGCTGTCAGGTACCAGTAGAAGATCAGGGTTTTCATTCAGCCTAACTACATAGAATGGTTGTCAGGTACCAGTAGAAGGTCAGGGTTTTCATACAGCCTAACTATATAGAATGGTTGTCAGGTACCAGTAGAAGGTCAGGGTTTTCATACAGCCTAACTACATAGAATGGTTGTCAGGTACCAGAAGAAGGTCAGGGTTTTCATACAGCCTAACTACATAGAATGGTTGTCAGGTACCAGAAGAAGTTCAGGGTTTTCATACAGCCTAACTATATAGAATGGTTGTCAGGTACCAGTAGAAGGTCAGGGTTTTCATACAGCCTAACTATATAGACTGGTTGTCAGGTACCAGTAGAAGGTCAGGGTTTTCATACAGCCTAACTATATAGAATGGTTGTCAGGTACCAGTAGAAGGTCAGGGTTTTCATACAGCCTAACTATATAGAATGGTTGTCAGGTACCAGTAGAAAGTCAGGGTTTTCATACAGCCTAACTATATAGAATGTCTGTCAGGTACCAGTTGAAGGTCAGGGTTTTCATACAGCCTAACTATATAGAATGGTTGTCAGGTACCAGTAGAAGGTCAGGGTTTTCATACAGCCTAACTATATAGAATGGTTGTCAGGTACCAGTAGAAGGTCAGGGTTTTCATACAGCCTAACTATATAGAATGTCTGTCAGGTACCAGTAGAAGGTCAGGGTTTTCATACAGCCTAACTATATAGAATGGTTGTCAGGTACCAGTATAAGGTCAGGGTTTTCATACAGCCTAACTATATAGAATGGCTGTCAGGTACCAGTAGAAGGTCAGGGTTTTCATACAGCCTAACTATATAGAATGTCTGTCAGGTACCAGTAGAAGGTCAGGGTTTTCATACAGCCTAACTATATAGAATGTCTGTCAGGTACCAGTAGAAGGTTAGGGTTTTCATACAGTCTAACTATATAGAATGGTTGTCAGGTACTAGTAGAAGGTCAGGGTTTTCATACAGCCTAACTATATAGAATGGTTGTCAGGTACCAGTAGAAGGTCAGGGTTTTCATACAGCCTAACTATATAGAATGTCTGTCAGGTACCAGTAGAAGGTCAGGGTTTTCATACAGCCTAACTATATAGAATGGCTGTCAGGTACCAGTATAAGGTCAGGGTTTTCATACAGCCTAACTATATAGAATGGTTGTCAGGTACCAGTAGAAGGTCAGGGTTTTCATACAGCCTAACTATATAGAATGGTTGTCAGGTACCAGTAGAAGGTCAGGGTTTTCATACAGCCTAACTACATAGAATGGTTGTCAGGTACCAGTAGAAGGTCAGGGTTTTTATACAGCATAACTATATAGAATGGCTGTCAGGTACCAGTAGAAGGTCAGGGTTTTCATACAGCCTAACTATATAGAATGTCTGTCAGGTACCAGTAGAAGGTCAGGGTTTTCATACAGCCTAACTACATATAATGGTTGTCAGGTACCAGTAGAAGGTCAGGGTTTTTATACAGCATAACTATATAGAATGGCTGTCAGGTACCAGTAGAATGTCAGGGTTTTCATACAGCCTAACTATATAGAATGGTTGTCAGGTACCAGTTGAAGGTCAGGGTTTTCATACAGCCTAACTATATAGAATGTCTGTCAGGTACCAGTTGAAGGTCAGGGTTTTCATACAGCCTAACTATATAGAATGGTTGTCAGGTACCAGTAGAAGGTCAGGGTTTTCATACAGCCTAACTATATAGAATGGCTGTCAGGTACCAGTAGAAGGTCAGGGTTTTCATACAGCCTAACTATATAAAATGTCTGTCAGGTACCAGTAGAATGTCAGGGTTTTCATACAGCCTAACTATATAGAATGGCTGTCATGTACCAGTAGAATGTCAGGGTTTTCATACAGCCTAACTATATAGAATGTCTGTCAGGTACCAGTAGAAGGTCAGGGTTTTCATACAGTCTAACTATATAGAATGGCTGTCAGGTACCAGTGGAAGGTTAGGGTTTTCATACAGTCTAACTATATAGAATGGTTGTCAGGTACCAGTAGAATGTCAGGGTTTTCATACAGCCTAACTATATAGAATGTCTGTCAGGTACCAGTAGAAGGTCAGGGTTTTCATACAGTCTAACTATATAGAATGGCTGTCAGGTACCAGTAGAAGGTTAGGGTTTTCATACAGTCTAACTATATAGAATGGCTGTCAGGTACCAGTAGAAGGTTAGGGTTTTCATACAGTCTAACTATATAGAATGTCTGTCAGGTACCAGTAGAAGGTTAGAGTTTTTATACAGCCTAACTATATAGAATGTCTGTCAGGTACCAGTAGAAGGTCAGGGTTTTCATACAGCCTAACTATATAGAATGGTTGTCAGGTACCAGTTGAAGGTCAGGGTTTTCATACAGCCTAACTATATAGAATGGTTGTCAGGTACCAGTAGAAGGTTAGGGTTTTCATACAGCCTAACTATATAGAATGTTTGTCAGGTACCAGTAGAATGTCAGGGTTTTCATACAGCCTAACTATATAGAATGGTTGTCAGGTACCAGTAGAAGGTCAGGGTTTTCATACAGCCTAACTATATAAAATGTCTGTCAGGTACCAGTAGAAGGTCAGGGTTTTCATACAGTCTAACTATATAGAATGGTTGTCAGGTACCAGTAGAAGGTTAGGGTTTTCATACAGCCTAACTATATAGAATGGCTGTCAGGCACCAGTAGAATGTCAGGGTTTTCATACAGCCTAACTATATAGAATGGTTGTCAGGTACCAGTAGAAGGTTAGGGTTTTCATACAGCCTAACTATATAGAATGGTTGTCAGGTACCAGTAGAAGGTCAGGGTTTTTATACAGTCTAACTATATAGAATGTCTGTCAGGTACCAGTAGAAGGTCAGGGTTTTCATACAGCCTAACTATATAGAATGGTTGTCATGTACCAGTAGAAGGTCAGGGTTTTCATTCAGCCTAACTATATACAATGGTTGTCAGGTACCAGTAGAAGGTTAGGGTTTTCATACAGCCTAACCTTATAGAATGGCTGTCAGGTACCAGTATAAGGTCAGGGTTTTCATACAGCCTAACTATATAGAATGGTTGTCAGATACCAGTAGAAGGTCAGGGTTTTCATACAGTCTAACTATATAGAATGTCTGTCAGGTACCAGTAGAAGGTCAGGGTTTTCATACAGTCTAACTATATAGAATGGCTGTCAGGTACCAGTAGAAGGTTAGGGTTTTCATACAGTCTAACTATATAGATTGGTTGTCAGGTACCAGTAGAAGGTCAGGGTTTTCATACAGCCTAACTATATAGAATGGCTGTCAGGTACCAGTAGAATGTCAGGGTTTTCATACAGCCTAACTATATAGAATGGTTGTCAGGTACCAGTAGAAGGTCAGGGTTTTCATACAGCCTAACTATATAGAATGGTTGTCAGGTACCAGTAGAAGGTCAGGGTTTTCATACAGCCTAACTATAAAGAATGGTTGTCAGGTACCAGTATAAGGTCAGGGTTTTCATACAGTCTAACTATATAGAATGGTTGTCAGGTACCAGTAGAAGGTCAGGGTTTTCATACAGCCTAACTATATAGAATGGTTGTCAGGTACCAGTAGAATGTCAGGGTTTTCATACAGTCTAACTATATAGAATGGTTGTCAGGTACCAGTAGAAGGTCAGGGTTTTCATACAGCCTAACTATATAGAATGGTTGTCAGGTACCAGTAGAATGTCAGGGTTTTCATACAGCCTAACTATATAGAATGTCTGTCAGGTACCAGTAGAAGGTCAGGGTTTTCATACAGTCTAACTATATAGAATGGCTGTCAGGTACCAGTAGAAGGTCAGGGTTTTTATACAGTCTAACTATATAGAATGGTTGTCAGGTACCAGTAGAAGGTCAGGGTTTTCATACAGCCTAACTATATAGAATGGCTGTCAGGTACCAGTAGAAGGTCAGGGTTTTCATACAGTCTAACTATATAGAATGGCTGTCAGGTACCAGTAGAAGGTTAGGGTTTTCATACAGCCGAACTATATAGAATGGCTGTCAGGTACCAGTAGAAGGTCAGGGTTTTCATACAGCCTAACTATATAGAATGGCTGTCAGGTACCAGTATAAGGTCAGGGTTTTCATACAGTCTAACTATATAGAATGGCTGTCAGGTACCAGTAGAAGGTTAGGGTTTTCATACAGCCTAACTATATAGAATGGCTGTCAGGTACCAGTAGAAGGTTAGGGTTTTCATACAGCCTAACTATATAGAATGGCTGTCAGGTACCAGTAGAAGGTTAGGGTTTTCATACAGCCTGACTATATAGAATGGCTGTCAGGTACCAGTAGAAGGTCAGGGTTTTCATACAGCCTAACTATATAGAATGGTTGTCAGGTACCAGTATAAGGTCAGGGTTTTCATACAGTCTAACTATATAGAATGGTTGTCAGGTACCAGTAGAAGGTCAGGGTTTTCATACAGCCTAACTATATAGAATGGTTGTCAGGTACCAGTAGAATGTCACGGTTTTCATACAGCCTAACTATATAGAATGGTTGTCAGGTACCAGTAGAAGGTCAGGGTTTTCATACAGCCTAACTATATAGAATGGTTGTCAGGTACCAGTAGAATGTCAGGGTTTTCATACAGCCTAACTATATAGAATGGTTGTCAGGTACCAGTAGAAGGTCAGGGTTTTCATACAGTCTAACTATATAGAATGGTTGTCAGGTACCAGTAGAAGGTCAGGGTTTTCATACAGCCTAACTATATAGAATGGTTGTCAGGTACCAGTAGAATGTCACGGTTTTCATACAGTCTAACTATATAGAATGGTTGTCAGGTACCAGTAGAATGTCAGGGTTTTCATACAGCCTAACTATATAGAATGTCTGTCAGGTACCAGTAGAAGGTCAGGGTTTTCATACAGTCTAACTATATAGAATGGCTGTCAGGTACCAGTAGAAGGTTAGGGTTTTCATACAGTCTAACTATATAGAATGGTTGTCAGGTACCAGTAGAATGTCAGGGTTTTCATACAGCCTAACTATATAGAATGTCTGTCAGGTACCAGTAGAAGGTCAGGGTTTTTATACAGTCTAACTATATAGAATGTCTGTCAGGTACCAGTAGAAGGTCAGGGTTATTATACAGTCTATCTATATAGAATGGTTGTCAGGTACCAGTAGAAGGTCAGGGTTTTCATACAGCCTAACTATATAGAATGGCTGTCAGGTACCAGTAGAAGGTCAGGGTTTTCATACAGTCTAACTATATAGAATGGCTGTCAGGTACCAGTAGAAGGTCAGGGTTTTCATACAGCCTAACTATATAGAATGGCTGTCAGGTACCAGTATAAGGTCAGGGTTTTCATACAGTCTAACTATATAGAATGGCTGTCAGGTACCAGTAGAAGGTTAGGGTTTTCATACAGCCTAACTATATAGAATGGCTGTCAGGTACCAGTAGAAGGTTAGGGTTTTCATACAGCCTAACTATATAGAATAGCTGTCAGGTACCAGTAGAAGGTTAGGGTTTTCATACAGCCTAACTATATAGAATGGCTGTCAGGTACCAGTAGAAGGTTAGGGTTTTCATACAGCCTAACTATATAGAATGGTTTTCAGGTACCAGTAGAAGGTCAGGGTTTTCATACAGCCTAACTATATAGAATGTCTGTCAGGTACCAGTAGAAGGTTAGGGTTTTCATACAGCCTAACTATATAGAATGGCTGTCAGGTACAAGTAGAAGGTCAGGGTTTTCATACAGCCTAACTATATAGAATGTCTGTCAGGTACCAGTAGAAGGTCAGGGTTTTCATACAGCCTAACTATATAGAATGGTTGTCAGGTACCAGTAGAAGGTCAGGGTTTTCATACAGCCTAACTATATAGAATGGTTGTCAGGTACCAGTAGAAGGTCAGGGTTTTCATACAGCCTAACTATATAGAATGGCTGTCAGGTACCAGTAGAAGGTTAGGGTTTTTATACAGCCTAACTATATAGAATGGTTGTCAGGTACCAGTAGAAGGTCAGGGTTTTCATACAGCCTAACTATATAGAATGGTTGTCAGGTACCAGTAGAAGGTCAGGGTTTTCATACAGCCTAACTATATAGAATGTCTGTCAGGTACCAGTAGAAGGTCAGGGTTTTCATACAGTCTAACTATATAGAATGGTTGTCAGGTACCAGTAGAAGGTTAGGGTTTTCATACAGCCTAACTATATAGAATGGTTGTCAGGTACCAGTAGAAGGTCAGGGTTTTCATACAGCCTAACTATATAGAATGGTTGTCAGGTACCAGTAGAAGGTCAGGGTTTTCATACAGCCTAACTATATAGAATGGTTGTCAGGTACCAGTAGAAGGTCAGGGTTTTCATACAGCCTAACTATACAGGGACTGATCAAGGGAAAATTTGGGCATACCATTTCGGTTCAAAATGTTCCAACAATAAGACAAAAACAACATCTCTAGCCCAAAATTCAACATTTAATGCTATTTTGACATTAAAATCTGTTGGTTTTAAGAATTTGGGCGGATTTTTGGCTTGTGAGTTTGGGCGCCCATACCTGTATACAGGTATCAAAATGTCTCTGGATCAGTCTATGCTATATAGAATGTCTGTCAGGTACCAGTAGAAGGTCAGGCTTTTCATACAGCCTAACTATATAGAATGGCTGTCAGGTACCAGTAGAAGGTCAGGGTTTTCATACAGTCTAACTATATAGAATGGTTGTCAGGTACCAGTAGAAGGTCAGGGTTTTCATACAGTCTAACTATATAGAATGTCTGTCAGGTACCAGTAGAAGGTCAGGCTTTTCATACAGCCTAACCTTATAGAATTTCTGTCAGGTACCAGTAGAAGGTCAGGGTTTTCATACAGTCTAACTATATAGAATGGCTGTCAGGTACCAGTAGAAGGTCAGGGTTTCATACAGCCTAACCTTATAGAATGGCTGTCAGGTACCAGTAGAAGGTCAGGGTTTTCATACAGTCTAACTATATAAAATGGCTGTCAGGCACCAGTAGAAGGTCAGGGTTTTCATACAGTCTAACTATATAGAATGTCTGTCAGGTACCAGTAGAAGGTCAGGCTTTTCATGCAGCCTAACCTTATAGAATGTCTGTCAGGTACCAGTAGAAGGTCAGGGTTTTCATACAGTCTAACTATATAGAATGGCTGTCAGGTACCAGTAGAAGGTCAGGGTTTCATACAGCCTAACTATATAGAATGGCTGTCAGGTACCAGTAGAAGGTCAGGGTTTTTATACAGCCTAACTATATAGAATGTCTGTCAGGTACCATTAGAAGGTCAGGGTTTTCATACAGTCTAACTATATAGAATGGCTGTCAGGTACCATTAGAAGGTCAGGGTTTTCATACAGTCTAACTATATAGAATGGCTGTCAGGTACCAGTAGAAGGTCAGGGTTTTATACAGCCTAACTATATAGAATGGCTGTCTGGTACCAGTAGAAGGTCAGGGATTTCATACAGTCTAACTATATAAAATGGCTGTCAGGCACCAGTAGAAGGTCAGGGTTTTCATACAGCCTAACTATATAGAATGGCTGTCAGGTACCAGTAGAAGGTCAGGGTTTTCATACAGTCTAACTATATAAAATGGCTGTCAGGTACCAGTAGAAGGTCAGGGTTTTCATACAGTCTAACTATATAAAATTGCTGTCAGGCACCACTAGAAGGCCAGGGTTTTCATACAGCCTAACTATATAGAATGGCTGTCAGGTACCAGTAGAAGGTCAGGGTTTTCATACAGTCTAACTATATAAAATGGCTGTCAGGCACCAGTAGAAGGTCAGGGTTTTCATACAGCCTAACTATATAGAATGGCTGTCAGGTACCAGTAGAAGGTTAGGGTTTTCATACAGCCTAACTATATAGAATGTCTGTCAGGTACCAGTAGAAGGTCAGGGTTTTCATACAGTCTAACTATATAAAATGTCTGTCAGGTACCAGTAGAAGGTCAGGGTTTTCATACAGCCTAACTATATAGAATGGTTGTCAGGTACCAGTAGAAGGTCAGGGTTTTCATACAGTCTAACTATATAGAATGGTTGTCAGGTACCAGTAGAAGGTTAGGGTTTTCATACAGCCTAACTATATAAAATGTCTGTCAGGTACCAGTAGAAGGTCAGGGTTTTCATACAACCTAACTATATAGAATGGTTGTCAGGTACCAGTAGAAGGTCAGGGTTT
This sequence comes from Lepidochitona cinerea, assembly GCA_963971465.1. NCBI lineage: Eukaryota > Metazoa > Mollusca > Polyplacophora > Chitonida > Tonicellidae > Lepidochitona > Lepidochitona cinerea. The sequence goes on along the minus strand of OZ020563.1, from coordinate 1,724,056 downwards.
TCATACAGCCTAACTATATAAAATGTCTGTCAGGTACCAGTAGAAGGTCAGGGTTTTCATACAGCCTAACTATATAGAATGGTTGTCAGGTACCAGTAGAAGGTCAGGGTTTTCATACAGCCTAACTATATAAAATGTCTGTCAGGTACCAGTAGAAGGTCAGGGTTTTCATACAGTCTAACTATATAGAATGGTTGTCAGGTACCAGTAGAAGGTTAGGGTTTTCATACAGCCTAACTATATAGAATGGCTGTCAGGTACCAGTAGAAGGTCAGGGTTTCGTTCATTTCCCTTATATAGAATGTCTGACTGTCAGGTACCAGTAGAAGGCCAGGGTTTCGTTCATTTCACTTATATAGAATGTCTGACTGTCAGGTACCAGTAGAAGGCCAGGGTTTTTTCCTCAGGTAGAGAGCCAAACCAATGTTGTGATAAGAGGGAAAAACTGTTTAAGTTTAACATGATTTTTGTGTTTTTGTGTTACAGGTAAAACCCATCATCAATCAGGTGAATTTAGCATCATGTTGTGTCATGCCACCAGATATGATTGAATATGCCAAATTGAATGATATCCAGTTGTTAACACACAGTGACCCTCCAGGTAACTCTCTTATTCACACCTCAAGTAATTACATTGTCCTTTCACCACTTTCATGGATTTGACAACAGTTTCCACATAGAACGTACATTTCTTATTACAAACAGATTTGCAACAATGGATTATGTCACAGAATCTCCCATTCTTACCCCGGTCAACCACAGGCAAAGCATTTGTAAGACTGATTGATTGTTGTTTGTAAACCCACAACCTTCCGGCGGTAAGTGGCAACCATCCCACATAGGTTGTTCGAGTGAAAACCCAGTCAGTTAGAACTTGTTAGAACTGTTAGAACTATCCCGTGGGCTCTGTCCGTCCGTGCAGCTTTTGTTTCCAGAGCAGAACTTGAAAACTATTAGACATAACTCAATGAACCTTGGTGTGTGGAACAGTCATCATGTGTACATGTAGATGTGCTTTTTGAGGTTTTCATCTTTCTGAAAATGTTATGTTTTTCATTTTTCGGCGGTTTCCATGGAAACATAACTTAGAAATTTCTTTTCCCAAGCAGAACTCGAAGTAACCCTGTCTGAAACTATAATCAAAGCACTCGCAAGGGAGTTGTAAAATTTGAATGCTTTCTGTTTAAAAGTTTCAAATATCTTTTAAATCTGGGTAGCATTTTCTTGAGAAAAAGTAGCAAATAATATGTTACCAGAAGTCTATGAATGGGGAAGTGTGAAACGTCCCATTACATATTCATGGCACGGGCCACTGTTAGCCTCTTTATACTACATTATGTGACGTTTATACGCTGTATATTTTGAAATTGGTAATGGTCGCTCAATTTCAAATCACAAACTAATTTACTTTCCACTTAGTGGACTATAATTGACACTTCCATTAACCGAAGTTTGGAGAAAGCTTTACATGGCACGCGACTCTAGGCTCATTTCGACTCCAATTGTCGCAAACAAGGCTCCTTGTCTCGTTTTCAACCATGTAGAGTTCTTTGTAAACTTTTACGGAGCCTCAGAGGGTTGTTGTGATCCTCCCTCAGTGGGTTGGTGTGATCCTCCCTCAGTGGGTTGGTGTGATCCTCCCTCAGTGGGTTGTTGTGATCCTCCCTGAGTGGGTTGGTGTGATCCTCCCTCAGTGGGTTGGTGTGATCCTCCCTCAGTGGGTTGGTGTGATCCTCCCTCAGTGGGTTGGTGTGATCCTCCCTCAGTGGGTTGGTTGGATCCTCCCTCAGAGGGTTGTTGTGATCCTCCCTCAGTGGGTTGGTGTGATCCTCCCTCAGTGGGTTGGTGTGATCCTCCCTCAGTGGGTTGGTGTGATCCTCCCTCAGTGGGTTGGTGTGATCCTCCCTCAGTGGGTTGGTGTGATCCTCCCTCAGTGGGTTGGTGGGATCCTCCCTCAGAGGGTTGTTGTGATCCTCCCTCAGTGGGTTGGTGTGATCCTCCCTCAGTGGGTTGGTGTGATCCTCCCTCAGTGGGTTGGTGTGATCCTCCCTCAGTGGGTTGGTGTGATCCTCCCTCAGTGGGTTGGTGTGATCCTCCCTCAGTGGGTTGGTGTGATCCTCCCTCAGTGGGTTGGTGTGATCCTCCCTAAGTGGGTTGGTGTGATCCTCCCTCAGTGGGTTGGTGTGATCCTCCCTCAGTGGGTTGGTGTGATCCTCCCTAAGTGGGTTGGTGTGATCCCCCCTCAGTGGGTTGGTGTGATCCTCCCTCAGTGGGTTGGTGTGATCCTCCCTCAGTGGGTTGGTGTGATCCTCCCTAAGTGGGTTGGTGTGATCCTCCCTCAGTGGGTTGGTGTGATCCTCCCTCAGTGGGTTGGTGTGATCCTCCCTCAGTGGGTTGGTGTGATCCTCCCTCAGTGGGTTGGTGTGATCCTCCCTCAGTGGGTTGGTGTGATCCTCCCTAAGTGGGTTGGTGTGATCCTCCCTCAGTGGGTTGGTGTGATCCTCCCTCAGTGGGTTGGTGTGATCCTCCCTAAGTGGGTTGGTGTGATCCTCCCTAAGTGGGTTGGTGTGATCCTCCCTCAGTGGGTTGGTGTGATCCTCCCTCAGTGGGTTGGTGTGATTCTCCCTCAGTGGGTTGTTGTGATCCTCCCTAAGTGGGTTGGTGTGATTCTCCCTCAGTGGGTTGGTGTGATCCTCCCTCAGTGGGTTGGTGTGATCCTCCCTCAGTGGGTTGGTGTGATTCTCCCTCAGTGGGTTGGTGTGATCCTCCCTCAGTGGGTTGTTGTGATCCTCCCTCAGTGGGTTGGTGTGATCCTCCCTCAGTGGGTTGGTGTGATCCTCCCTCAGTGGGTTGGTGTGATCCTCCCTCAGTGGGTTGGTGTGATCCTCCCTCAGTGGGTTGGTGTGATCCTCCCTCAGTGGGTTGATGTGATCCTCCCTCAGTCCCACACAGACCTTCCATCTATGTGGCGCAGGTTAGAATCACACTCAGACAAAAAAAAATGTAAACATTTCTAAGTGGATTTTTTACTCTGTCGCCATATGTGGAAACGTTGCCAGGTAACTCGTTGGAGGTAGGGAGTTTCCTCCGGGCAATGAGGCCAGTTTCCTCCACTAAACCAGGCAAGGCCGCCATATAAGTGAAATAATCTTGAGTGCAGCGTAAAACATCAACCAATCAGTCTTAATGATTGCTTTATCAAGTTCTGGTGTCGCATCTAAAATGTTCGCCATCTTTCATTTCTTATGCATTCCATAATAGTTCATATGAGGAAGAGAAGAAAAGCCAGAGTTTCTGACTATTGGAGAGAGGGCGCTGGGTCTGTGCTCTGGTGTAATGGGACCGCTCATACTCATATCCTATATACTAACTTGTACTATTCATGGTTTCAGATCTTTTACCCCAGGCCACATTTAGACAGGCATTGGCTGAGAATTCCACGAGTAAAGATGCTGAAGGTTGGCAGGCTTTATGGTCTCTTCGATATTCCGTCTTGGTCAAATGCAGAGGAATCATTAAAACAAAAGGTTACATTCTCAAGGCACAGCGAGATCAGCAGGCCAGAAACTGACAGGCAGTTTTAGTACATGGTTTACTATGCCCGTTTAACCAGTGTAAATATCAGTTGTTATAATAAATAATCATTCAATATGCAAGGCGATAAACTTATGGCTGTTTAAGATCTGCAATGGCGTTACCAATAATGAACCAATCATGTTAAAGCACTCTTTATTTTACTGCAACTGTCCTTGGAATATTCCATTGGGTAAGTGGACAAATAGTTGGGCGGATGTTGACATACGGACTGTAACCCTCAGAGGGTAAAAATGGGCATATTTGTAAAATTCAGGTGAAGTTTTCAGGTCAATTATCAAAATAAAATTTTACTAAATATCGCTATAAAAAAACTGTAACTATTTATTTCTGGTGGGCTGTTGTTACACCCTAAACCACCCACTGAGATGTTTCTCACTGGTCGAGCGGTCAAGCTGTGGGGATCAATACACTGACACATTTTTACCATTTTCTCAACATTTATTGAATTCTGTAAACTTTAACAGTTTATATCTCAAAAACGGACTTGCAGTGCATTATAACTGCATGTATTATTAAGCCTAAAAAACTTCACAGAAATTTTTGTTACGTACATTTCAACAATTGCAATGAATTTTTATTAAAATTAATGTTACAAAAGAACAAAAACGGTATGTATGAGAATGACCTATTATTTACCCAGACAATCTGACCTTTCTTATCAAGGACAGGCCTTTAACCATCATTACCATAACAACTGAATTAAACTTTTCAGTTACAACATGTATTAAGTACTATGCCACAGAGAAATCTTTCTGACATGTTGAGATATACTTGAGGCCTCTCTATCTCAGTCCAACACAGGCCTTTTCGGGAGTTCTGGGTTCCACTCAGACCAATGGAAAAATTCTGCCTGTCGCAGGTTTGCAGTTTGCTCTAGACAAAGAATCGGCTTCACGTGGCAACACTGCAATATAAGAGAGTAATCTTAGGGGCCACTTAATCTAAGTCTGTCCTCTCAAAACCACTCATAGTGATATCCTCTCAGTGTGACACAAGCTTCGCGATCGAATCCCATTCAATCCAAAAAACAGTTTTGTTTTACATTTTGTCCCATTGGACGTCAATCTGTAAATTGAACAGTGCCCCCTGGTGGAAGTAAATGAGAGATACCCCCTAACATTAGACTATTAGAGTACCGAAAAAAAATTCATATTTGTAGAAATGCTTTACAGTAAAACGCCAAACAAATGTGTAATTCAAAAGGAATAATAGTTAACATTATGGTCATTTGTTGTAATTGCTGCTATAAATGTCATAATCTGGAAATGACACTCTGTGTTTCCTGATTTCTTTTTTTGGCAGATTCATGCGTATATTCAAGATTTCATCAGTCATAGCATATATGTAACATGTTTCTTTTCTCTATAAAGTTTTAGTATGTCAAGATTAAAATATGATATTTTTGGTTAAATTTAAAGAAGATGAAATGGAATTAGATTATTTAATAGATTATAGTATGTTTACTTGCTCTATATTTACATCTGTTTGAATCCCATATTGTTTCTTTGAATGTTCTTCCTGAATATACTTTTATAATATTAAATTCTCATTTGTGGTTCTTTTACTGTTTGCTTTTGAAAAAATCAATAGGATTTTTATTTTCGTCTCAAAAGGGGGCACTTAGGAGTGTCTTTGTGGGTGTCTGGATTTGTTTACATTTGATATATTACAAACCTCTCAATGGATTTTGGCAAAATTTACGTCACAACTTTGTCACATCAAAATTCAGCCCATGTATGACTCTCGCTAAAATCTGTTCATATTTAGTTACTTTTCAATGATTATTGATATCTGTCCATTTTTAAAACCAATCTCATGTTTTGTATTCTCAGCCATTCGGGAATTAATCTTCCTATTTTAAACATGGCTACCCTCGGCCCTTCAATTTATATTATACTTATAGTTAAGTTCGCAGAAAAAAACTTGACCACAATGACAAACAACACATTCTCAAATCCTCAGCAATGGTCAGTCAGCCATTGTAGTATACAAGTGTGGGAAGTATTAACAAAGCCAAGTACACAGTTTACATAAAGCGCTAAAGAATAAATTCTCGACTCTTCGATTGATTGATTGTTTGGTGTTTTACGCCGCGCTCAAGATTATTTCACTTATATGGTGGCGTTGCCAGTTTTATTGTGGGAGGAAACAGGCTCCACGCCCGGAGGAAACCCAAGACCTTCCGTTGGTAACTAGCAACCATCCCACATAGATTGTTCGAATGAAAACCCAGTCAGAAAATTTTCCAATTTTTGGACTGAGTGGGATTCGAACCCGCGACCCATTGATGAAAGGCTGTTCGGATTGAGCGTCCAGAATCAACGGCACGAGTTGTTTCTCTGACTTAAACAACACATGTGTATGGACCAGAACAGTTGATTATTTTTCAAGAATCAACAGTTTAGTTTTAAGAATCGTCTGGTGCAATCTGAGCCTGGTGTCGTGTTACACGAAGTTCACTTTAAGTAAGCTCTGATATGGTATGACTTGAGCTGTAAATATTGGGAAATAATTTTCCAAAAATATGATTTTATTAGGTGTCCAAAAATATTGCCAGATTGTCAGTTCATTTATACTTGTAAAGTTTATCATGTGTGGGAAAAATAATATATTTTTTCTGAATATTTTAGAGTGGGAATTCAATTTTACTGCAACCTACTCTACTCATTTCGCTATGATTTCGTTACCGTACCGTACAACGAATTTTTTTTAACGAAGGAAAGCATTTAAGTGAGGTATTAATTTGACCAAATAGTTGTGTTAAAAGCGGTATGTCATTTGGACCTGTACACCCAATCATAAGTTGTAAAAAAACAAACATGATATCTCTTTCGTTCAAAGACAGACAAGAGTTTGGCTTTAGTCAGTAGTATTTTCTGGAGCCTTGTAGTACAAGCCTGATTGAAAAATCTAAAAAAGTACAGTTTCTATAGAATCTAAAAACCTGAGATTTAATGACTCCCTTGAAAGTGTGAGGAGGATGGTATGACTGAGCGTGAAGCAGTTAATGTATGTCAGTAAGTTTGAAGAGTATTTTGTAATCTATATTTAAGAAAACTAAAACACACGGGCACAGGGAAAATCTTCTTGTCTAAACTAAAGATACCCAGTCGTTTGATTTGTATGACCCTTGTAGATAGTTACATCTAAAAACCTTACAGTCAATTTCCCTGCATAAATCAGATTTTCTTCCGATAAAACAGTCTTTCTTCCGCTACACACCATATAAAACAAGTCTGCTTTGTTTTAAATTTGACTTAAATCTTCACGTATAGTTATATTGGCTTCTCTTAACTGAGCGATTTGATAAAATACGGTAATTTAAATATTTTTTTACTGTATTAAAAAATATTTATTGTATTAAAAAAATCTACAAATTGTGTCTCCAGGGGGAGGGGGGGGAGGGGGAGGGAGGGGGGGGGGAGGGTATACTGGAATCGGCTTGTCCGTCCGTCCGTCTGTAGACAAAATTTTGTCCGTCCGGACTACTCCTCCTAAGATTTTGCTTTGATTTCAATGAAATTCCACAAATATGTTACCAATGGTATGTAGATGTGCATGCCCAACTTACAGGATGATATTTCCTTTTTTCACATTTTTATGACGTTTTTGACTTATAGGACTTTGCCATTTTTGGGGTCTCATTCCATATGAATACAGGGTTATCGTGTTATCGCCCCTCCCTCATCCCTACCTTCCTCCCTCCCCCCCCCCCCTTCTACTGCCATGAAGTGTGTATGTACGCTCATACATCCGTCCAATCGTTGTTCCCTCTGTCCGTCCGTCCGTCCATAGACACAGTTTTGTCCAAAATACTCCTCCAATGGGTCCCATTCCATATGAAGACAGGGTTATCATGTAATCGCCCCTCCCTCCCTCCTCCCTACCCCCCCCCCCCCCCCCCCCTTCTGCTGGCATAAAGTTTGTATGTACACACATACATCTGTCTGATCGTTGTGCCCTCCGTCCGTCCGTAGACGCAATTTTGTTCAAAATACTCCTACCAGATGTTGGTTCGTTTTGAATGAAACTTGACAAATGTTACCAATGATATGAAGTTGTCCATGTCCTACTTGCAAGGAGATATTTTTACATATTTATGACATTTTGGACTCCTTTTGACATTTTTCTGTTCTGCCATTTGTCTGTTCATACATTTGTTTGTAGACACAATTTTGTCCCATTGTACAGTTGTACGGTAGTTGCTGTGCTTGTCATATAAGCCTGCATGTTTCATTATTGTGCTTGTGGCACTCTTGATAGCCTACTTCCTCGTAGTGAGTGCTGGTAACATGATCAGCAAGCAGCCTCATAGTCTACTTTCTTGTTGTCTATGCTAACTAAACATGACCAGCAAGGAGTATTTTGCATGATATTTTGTCTTACTCCATCATTTGTCACAGACGTAGCATTAAATCATGCCCAATTCATGTGTCTCCTCCTCTTGGTGCCGTTTCTCCATCTTTATCATACATGTGCATATACATATCATCCTACTCCAACACATAGAAAAGGGGGACTGTTGGACTATCTGTATTTTAATAGACCCGTTGAAGATCTGAGTTTAGACACCCTCCCCACATATTATAGTGACCATTCCCTTATATCAGCTGCCATTCCTTGGACAAACCTCTTTCACTAACAGGTAGGCCAAATATGTAACCTTGGTAATTCTGCCATTCATGTTTGACTAATATATAATCCACCCATCCAACTCACTGTCTTAACACTAATACCCCCTTACACTTTCTTGAATGTTAATAAATTGTTCATGTTGTTGATAGATGTTGGCCTTGGTTGGTGCCAGTTCCTGCAATTTTGATGCAGTCTGCTGCTGTCATCATCTGCTCATGTAAAGTCATATCTGCATCTCATAGCTTGTTCTCCTTGCTTACTTGCCAGCAGAATTATCATCATATTCTGTGTTTTTGCATTTTCAATTTCATTGTTGGTTTTCTCATCACTTATCACTGACCATTATATTATTGTTTTGATGCTACAATTCTCAGATAGGCCGACTTTTCTTGCAGAGCGGGGGGTATCTCAGTTATGTCTAGTTTAGATTTGAAGTACTGTGTTGCTAGTTGTTTCGTGAAAATTAATCGTCCGCTCGAACTATAGGGTGACGTCACCGTCGTTGTTTAACTTGGTCGTTCAAATATAAGGGAGTAACAACAGGTTAATCTGCCGAAGCAATATACAAAATGTTGCAAAGTCAAAATCCATAATAAATATTCTTTCTCAATAGTTGAGTAAGATCGTTGACATTATCAAAGATCAATTTAATATGGCATTAATTACCAAAAAGCTAAAACAGAATGTGAAAATTACCAGCTATTTTCCTCAATACGTGCGATTAAAATGCTTTTTAGTGCTACTATAGCCTCGAGAATGTACGTCAAAGTAGCGTTTCGAACTAACTTTGGCTTAGAATGAACGAACATTCGTTCTGGTTATTTCAATTTGTTTACTTTTCGGGCACTATAAAAAGGTACGAATTTTGGCAGCTCATGCCAATTAACATTAGAAAATTAGTCAATGGATCGGAAAGTGAACAAAAATTTTGACAAAACTTTCTATAATATCCAGCCGTACCCAAGAGGCGCATTCAAATTCATTCATGCACATTCGGAATGTATGTACCACCAGGCTGGGCATTAGAATGCACGAAGAGCTACAACTTACTGGGTATCAAAGTTCTTTTTCAAGATATTTGGCTTTGGTTGGATTCAGCCTGTAAGGATTCTGAAAACGTCTGAAACGTCAAAGATCAAATTGATAGGCCGACGGTTCCAAATTGCAAAGTTTTATGGAAATGAATTCTCCAATCGTATCTGTAGCTTGGAGTTTCCAAAGCCCTGGGGGCCTCCGTGGATAAGTAGGTAGAGCGTTGGACGCTCAATCCGAACAGCCTTTCACCAATGGGTAGCGGGTTCGAATCCCACTCAGTCCCCCCCCCCCCCAAAAAAAAAAAATTGGAAAATTTTCTGACTGGGTTTTCACTCGAACGACCTATGTGGGATGGTTGCCAGTTACCAACGGAAGGTCGTGGGTTTCCTCCGGGCATAGAGCCTGGTTTCCCCCCCCCCCCCCCACAATGAAACTGGCAACGCCGCCATATAAGTGAAATAATCTTGAGCGCGGCGTAAAACACTAAATAATCAATCAATCATTTATTGAAAGTGAGTAGGCCAATAAAAAGGGGTGGATCCACGGGCCGCCTAGCCTCTTAGAATTATCCTACAATAATATCTTGTATATAAATTATCCACTAAGACCACATAAAACTGACAGACCTTGCATTAGATTGCATATATAATGGTACATTTTAATTCCGTTCTCCGCTCCGTTAGGGGGTCGTTAACTTGTGTAATCGGACAGGTGTCGTTGGATAGGTATTGCAGTGTTAGGGGTTAGACGGTCGATGTGTCAGTGGGCAAGTGTCTTTAGATAGATATTCTATAGTGTTGGGGGTTAGAGGGCCGTTATGTTAGCAGCGCTTGGATGGATATTCTAGTGTTAGAGAGTCGTTGTGTCATCAGTTGAGTGTCTTTGGATCGGAATTCAAGCGTTAGGGGTTAGAGGGTCGAAGTGCCTGGGGACAAGTGTCTTTGTTATGATATCGTATTCAGACAGTAGTTCGTCCGTACTAATACCTGTTAACATTCTTGTGGTTTTGTGGTTTATTCCCAGACAGTGATAATTGATGACAATTGATATTATAATATGTGGTCGTCTGGCAATGTCTAGGTCAACGTAGAGAAGTCAGTTTGACCGTTTGGTTTTCATATTCAAATGGCACGATGTCTATTTGCCATTCCCCGTGTGACCACAAAGGCAAATAGACATCGTGCCATTTGAATATGAAAACCAAACGGTCAAACTGACTTCTCTACGTTGACCTAGACATTGCCAGACGACCACATATTATAATATCAATTGTCATCAATTATCACTGTCTGGGAATAAACCACAAAACCACAAGAATGTTAACAGGTATTGGGAATGGTAAAGAATACATGGTGAGCCAATGTGGGCGGAGCAACCGTGGGAAAGTTTTTAATTGGCTTGCATTCATTGGTTCTTGACTAAACGGTCTATAATGACAGTAACAAAAGTAGTATACGGGGACGTTTGGAAGCGTCAACTGTTCCTTTCATCCTATATTCTTGCTGTTTACAACAGCGCCACCTAACGTCTTACGGTAGACAACTCCCTTAACTGCAACACACCCAAGTTAATAGATTGTTTTTTTCTTTCTATTTAAATCCGCACTCAACGGGTCTCGAACCCCTACCTTTCCAATCTGAAGCTGCGCAGAACCACATGCGCACTCAATTAGACCGTAGCATCTTTCCACTAGACTAACTTCCAACACAGCGTTAGAAGTATTAAATTTCTATGTGTTACCTGAACTGCGATACAAGCATGCGCACTTCATATTTATATACCCTTTGACCTGCGATGACGTATTTGGACGAATCCAAGAGGATCCTTCGGTTCTGTAAATAAACATGGCTAAACCTAACCCTTTTCTGTCAGTAAACCCCGTCCCTAACCCTAAGTCCGTCTTTAGCGTTGTCAATAAAAGATTCCAAAACCTAACCTTATTCTGTCAATAAACCCCGTCCCTAATCCTAGGTTCGTCTTTGACGTTTTGTCAATAAAAAAGCTGTTGACAATTGGGGCACACCGTAGTGACCCTCCGTCTCTGAAGAGCTGGCATAGTGCCAAAGGCCAACAGTCATCGACCACAGCCACGCCTTACGCACAGTGGGGCCACTTTATCAATGAGTTGACTGACCGCAACTTTTACGTTACCTACGATTCTTTACCCAAGCCATTAATAGACTGTAGGGGCCTCCGTGGCTCAGTAGGTAGAGCGTTGGACGCTCAATCCAAACAGCCTTCCACCAATGGATCGCGGGTTCTAATCCCACTCAGTCCAAAAATTGGAAAATTTTCTGACTGGGTTTTCACTCGAACGACCTATGTGGGATGGTTGCCAGTTGCCAACGGAAGGTCGTGGGTTTCCTCCGGGCACAGAGCCCGGTTTCCTCCCACAATAAAACTGGCAACGCCGCCATATATAAGTGAAATAATCTTGAGCGCGGCGTAAAACACCAAACAATCAATCAATTAATAGACTGTAGAAGTTATTTTTATGCAAGCTGTCAAGTTGAACAGGAGGTCGCCCGCTGAACATTAAATCAAATTGACGTCCGACCTTGAACTCACTGTGTGTGTTTTTTTTTTTTTGTTCCTGGATCAGTAGAGAACTTTCTTTCTCTTCCGCTGTCCTAAACGGCAATCGGATTCACTTACAGTAGTTTTTTCTTCCAACTCTAACATCCACTCTGAAACTTCGGGGATTTACGTGCGTGAAATACCCTCTGATAGACTGCAGGTCATTTTGAATATGGCGACCAAATAGGTAGCCGTGAAGCGTACAATTTCCAAATCGTCTTGAGGGCCCCACAAAAGTGTCCCCGTGATAATGTAAGGGACCGAAACACTCCGTTTTGTTAACTTTCAGCTTCGATCAATTATATAATTGAAGCATTGGAGGATTCCTGATATGTACCGAAACTGCGTCTGTCTACAACAGGAGGTTTTCCGGGCTAAATAAAATATATAATCAAATATCTTTCTAAATGATATTAGAATTTAATAAATTTTTAATTATTTTTATTTTCTGTTTTCGTCTGCAGTGAAACATTTTGATATTTACTTTCGACGCCATTTTTATTCAGCCCAAAAATACGGTGATTTGCCGTATAAAAAGCGCAGACTGCCCGAGGCGTGTCAAAGCCGACCGGTAGCGAGCGAAGATAGCCGAAGGGAGTTCCGACTGCTCTAACATCCTGTCAATAAGACAACGGGCTCTGGTGTCGACATTTTGATATCAACATCTGCCGTCTGCTTCTGTCAAACTCTGGGACGTCACATGTTAATTACGTCTTTCAGGCGCACTCCGTGAACTCGGCCAATATGACTTGAACCCGGCCAATATGACTTGAACTCGGCCAATATGACTTGAACCCGGCCAATATGACTTGAACTCGGCCAATATGACTTGAAATCGGCCAATATGACTGGAACTCGGCCAATATGACTTGAACCCGGCCAATATGACTTGAACTCGGCCAATATGACTGGAACTTGGCCAATATGACTTAAACTTGGCCAATATGACTTGAACTCGGCTATATGACTTGAACTCGACCAATATGACTTGAACTCGGCCAATACAGCCTTACGGCTAATAAGAACTTGATTCGTCTGCTGATATTACCCGGCCGCAAATGTCGTATCCGGTAATAACTTGCACAGGCAATTAATAAGACGTCATATTTGGCGGGTTTTACAGAGTGTTACGGAAAATATGCATATTGCAGCCACACCGATATAAACAATAGGAGAGCGTACACTAAACTGATTTTATTTCAACTTTCCTTTTTTCAAGGTATATATTTAGCCAATAAACGCTTAGAAACAAGAAAGAAGACCTGTACATAAATCCTTACAGATTAATATAAAGATCACTAATTCACGGACTCCCTATAACAAACAGCTACTTCAGTACTCAATGGATCCGAGATAGCCTACAATGAGATGTTGAGATGATAAACAGACTGCCGGATAAGCATCCTGCCTGTTTAGGTTAACAATCATAAACGCAATAAGAAAAAGTAGTGGGCCAAAGAAACCGAAGATAGGTATATATCTTTTCCAGACAAGCGAGTGAAAAACTTCTCCATATACATAATCACATTTACAAGGACGTTTGGCTGACGGTTATGTAAGGGGCGTCAAAATTAAAAATACATCTGCTTGACAGATTGAGCAACTGTGTGAAGTTTCAAAGTTGTGAGTGAAAAACTTGTTGAGATAATATGTTTATAAGGATTCTTACAGCAGCGGTAATGTAAGGGGCATAACTCCTGAAAAACACATCTTAGCGTGTTGAACCAATGAGTTTTATAAGAAATTTTGGCCTCATATGAAAGATTTTTTTATTCGAGTTCTTATTGCCGTTCAAAATAAGGGCGACCTATCTCAGTCTTAAAAACGCGGAGTTATCTCCCTTATGGATAAACCCACTAAAGACCTAAGTGATATTTGCAACTGGCGACCAATTACCCTTCTAAATTCAGACTATAAAATAATGACCAAAATCATTGCAACTAGAATCAAACTGGTGCTTGATTACCTTATTCACGAAACTCAAACTGGCTTTGTTCCCGGACGATATATATAGGTGAGAACATAGATTAATTCTGGACATATTAGAAACCTACGAAGAAGAAGGTTATCTGTTATTTTTAGATTTTGAAAAGGCTTCGACTCTTTACAGTATTCCTTTATGATGAAAACTTTACAAAGTTTTAATTTTGGAAGAGAATTCTTAAATTGGGTAGACATATTTTACAATGATACATCAAGTTGCGTTAATAAACAAAGGGTGTTCTACTGGGTGGTTTCAGAATACTCGAGGGGTTAAGCAAGGTTGTCCGTTATCGCCATATATTCTTATTTTGTGCTCTGAAATAATTAATTGTAAGTTAAGGATGTCTAACAAGATATGTGGTATAAAAATAGATGACCAGTGCGTTAAGGGTGTGTACTTCGCAGATGATTCGACTTTAACTTTAAGAGATTCGGTTTCTGTTGTCGAGAGTGTTTCTTTGTATAAAGAAGTTGAAATTATAAGTGGATTAAAACTAAATTTGGACAAATGCTTTGTTGTAAATATAAATAAAAAATCAAACTAAACTGTTACAGAAGGTAAACTGAAGGTTACGCATGGGTCGTATAACCCCAAAAGGAAACTCTAGACCCCAACATCAAACAGATTTAATATAGATTTAACATTTGGTCAGAGAGAGGACTCACTATGGTGGGTAAAATTCTATTATGTAAATCTAAGGGTATTCCGAGACTTGTTTATCAAGTAAGTTTGATCCCTGTGAACTCAAAATACTGCGCTGAAATTAACAAGGACATGTTTCGGTTTATCTGGAAGCCTGGATTAGAATACCATCAGGCTAATCGCCTAAGCACTCATATTGTAACTACCCTGCAGGCTAATCGCCTAAGCACTCATATTGTAACTACCATCAGGCTAATCGCCTAAGCACTCATATTGTAACTACCATCAGGCTAATCGCCTAAGCACTCATATTGTAACTACCCTGCAGGCTAATCGCCTAAGCACTCATATTGTAACTACCATCAGGCTAATCGCCTAAGCACTCATATTGTAACTACCATCAGGCTAATCGCCTAAGCACTCATATTGTAACTACCATCAGGCTAATCGCCTAAGCACTCATATTGTAACTACCATCAGGCTAATCGCCTAAGCACTCATATTGTAACTACCATCAGGCTAATCGCCTAAGCACTCATATTGTAACTACCAGGCTAATCGCCTAAGCACTCATATTGTAACTACCATCAGGCTAATCGCCTAAGCACTCATATTGTAACTACCATCAGGCTAATCGCCTAAGCACTCATATTGTAACTACCCTGCAGGCTAATCGCCTAAGCACTCATATTGTAACTACCAGGCTAATCGCCTAAGCACTCATATTGTAACTACCATCAGGCTAATCGCCTAAGCACTCATATTGTAACTACCATCAGGCTAATCGCCTAAGCACTCATATTGTAACTACCATCAGGCTAATCGCCTAAGCACTCATATTGTAACTACCATCAGGCTAATCGCCTAAGCACTCATATTGTAACTACCAGACTAATCGCCTAAGCACTCATATTGTAACTACCATCAGGCTAATCGCCATAGCACTCATATTGTAACTACCATCAGGCTAATCGCCTAAGCACTCATATTGTAACTACCATCAGGCTAATCGCCTAAGCACTCATATTGTAACTACCCTGCAGGCTAATCGCCTAAGCACTCATATTGTAACTACCCTGCAGGCTAATCGCCTAAGCACTCATATTGTAACTACCATCAGGCTAATCGCCTAAGCACTCATATTGTAACTACCCTGCAGGCTAATCGCCTAAGCACTCATATTGTAACTACCCTGCAGGCTAATCGCCTAAGCACTCATATTGTAACTACCATCAGGCTAATCGCCTAAGCACTTATATTGTAACTACCATCAGGCTAATCGCCTAAGCACTCATATTGTAACTACCCTGCAGGCTAATCGCCTAAGCACTCATATTGTAACTACCATCAGGCTAATCGCCTAAGCACTCATATTGTAACTACCCTGCAGGCTAATCGCCTAAGCACTCATATTGTAACTACCATCAGGCTAATCGCCTAAGCACTCATATTGTAACTACCATCAGGCTAATCGCCTAAGCACTCATATTGTAACTACCATCAGGCTAATCGCCTAAGCACTCATATTGTAACTACCATCAGGCTAATCGCCTAAGCACTCATATTGTAACTACCATCAGGCTAATCGCCTAAGCAGTCATATTGTAACTACCCTGCAGGCTAATCGCCTAAGCACTCATATTGTAACTACCCTGCATGCTAATCGCCTAAGCACTCATATTGTAACTACCATCAGGCTAATCGCCTAAGCACTCATATTGTAACTACCATCAGGCTAATCGCCTAAGCACTCATATTGTAACTACCCTGCAGGCTAATCGCCTAAGCACTCATATTGTAACTACCAACAGGCTAATCGCCTAAGCACTCATATTGTAACTACCATCAGGCTAATCGCCTAAGCACTCATATTGTAACTACCATCAGGCTAATCGCCTAAGCACTCATATTGTAACTACCCTGCAGGCTAATCGCCTAAGCACTCATATTGTAACTACCAACAGGCTAATCGCCTAAGCACTCATATTGTAACTACCCTGTAGGCTAATCGCCTAAGCACTCATATTGTAACTACCATCAGGCTAATCGCCTAAGCACTCATATTGTAACTACCATCAGGCTAATCGCCTAAGCACTCATATTGTAACTACCATCAGGCTAATCGCCTAAGCACTCATATTGTAACTACCATCAGGCTAATCGCCTAAGCACTCATATTGTAACTACCCTGCAGGCTAATCGCCTAAGCACTCATATTGTAACTACCCTGCAGGCTAATCGCCTAAGCACTCATATTGTAACTACCATCAGGCTAATCGCCTAAGCACTCATATTGTAACTACCATCAGGCTAATCGCCTAAGCACTCATATTGTAACTACCCTGCAGGCTAATCGCCTAAGCACTCATATTGTAACTACCAACAGGCTAATCGCCTAAGCACTCATATTGTAACTACCCTGTAGGCTAATCGCCTAAGCACTCATATTGTAACTACCATCAGGCTAATCGCCTAAGCACTCATATTGTAACTACCATCAGGCTAATCGCCTAAGCACTCATATTGTAACTACCATCAGGCTAATCGCCTAAGCACTCATATTGTAACTACCAGGCTAATCGCCTAAGCACTCATATTGTAACTACCATCAGGCTAATCGCCTAAGCACTCATATTCCTCATTTCTATCATTATCCTTCTGGAAAAACATATACGGAAATGATACAAACATATGTGACCAAATTGTATGGAATAATACAAATATTACACACAGAGGAAAGTCAATATTCCTAGAAAGTTGGTATAAGACGGGAATAGTTTATTTTAGAGATCTCTTTGATTTGAATTCAGGCACTATGCTTCCAATCAATGTATTATGTGAAAAACATGGACTGCCATTAAATTATGAAACATATAAAGATGTTTCTCCGTACACATACAGTCTCCTTTAGATGGTTCTGTTTACTCACGGGGGCCTCAGTAGGTAGAGCGTTGGACGCTCAATCCGAACAGCCTTCCACCAATGGGTCGCGGGATTCAAACCCGCTCAGTCCAAAAAAAAAAATTGGAAAATTTTCTGACTGGGTTTTCACTCGAACGACCTATGTGGGATGGTTGCCAGTTACCAACGGAAGGTCGTGGGTTTCCTCCGGGCATAGAGCCCGGTTTCCTTCCACAATAAAACTGGCAACGTCGCCATATAAGTGAAATAATCTTGAGCGCGACGTAAAACACCAAACAATCAATCAATCTATTTACTCACGTATTGTTGTAACACCGACAATAGATGACATCGCAATAACCGATCCAAACGTCAAGTGTAATTATTTTTACAAAAAGCTTATCGTTTTAACCGCTGTTAATAAGGAACTTAATTTCGAATCAGACAGAATGTTATCAAAGACAAATAAGATGTGGAGTTTACCTCATTATCTGAAAGTGGAAAATAAAGTCAAAGTTTTACAGTTCAAAATAATACATAATCTTGTACGGTGTATGTCGAAAGCAACATTTTGGACACTATTTGTCAGCTGGCTAGCGGACGTGCTTGAGAAAGATGTTTCATTGTCGGTTGATCAGATAATTTATGGTTATTTCGATTCAAATGGAAATGAATGTAATCTGATAAATTTTTGCATTCTGTACACAAAATATTTTATATATAGCTGCCATGTTGCTGGCTCTTCTTGTCACTTCATAAATTTTAGATAATTCCTACAAAATATTATCTTAGATCAAAATCTCTTCGAATAAACTCCCCATACCTCCAGCAATTATTATAATTTGTTAAAGTGATTTCATTTATTCATACATAAATGTATTTTTGTTTATGTCCATGTTTGTTCATCTCATTAGTTTCATCTCGGTCATTTTTATTTTATTCGTTTGAAATATGTTACTTTCTGTGAACTCATTTATTATGCAAGCTGAAAGTGTCACTTTATTGTAGTCTTACAATGTTGACAAATGTTTCTCATCGACAATTTAGTAGCAAAATGTAACATAAAGGTGAAGATGAACAAATGTTTTATTGTAACAATGTTTGTGTAGCTTTTTTTTATATTTCAATGTACATTGTGTTGTATATGTATCAGTCCTATTTTTGTTTATTGTAATTTTTCTTGTTCTTTTTCATTTAGTAATTTCTATTTCTTTATCCGTTTTCAAATTTTCTTGTTGAACTAGCCACGATTCATCTGATTTAGGTAAATATTCAGTTATGGCACTTTCGACAAACACTTGGATCTCAACTCAATTTTGAGCAATTTTAACGTTGTAATATTTGTTTGCGAGAAGATTTTTTTAAGGTTAGTCCTAAATATTCACCTAACAAAAACACATCGTCAAATATGTCCTGATTGGGCGTTTGCTTGACATCGTCTGGAAATTTGGAATTTCCCCGATGACAATCTTGCTCAAAGGATTACGAAATATTCACGGACAAAGCGCCCAATTTTGTTTTCAGACGAACAAGAGACCAGCAGGTACAAATTTTGATTTACATTAAACAATATAAAAGCGTATTTACAGGCATGCATTATACAAAAAGTGGCAAAAAAAAGTACATCAACATTACAAACTAAGAATATACAATTCCGAAATAGAAAACTGCAATCCGGGACTAACAAAATTCACTGGCATAGCAGTATTAATTCGATGATCAAGAAATATAATTTACAGAATAAAATCCTGGAAACCCACTGGTAAAATCTTTGCCCAAATAGATCCGCAGATTACACAAAATGACTGTATCGTTCATATGGACATCCTCTATGGTGGTGAGAATGTAACATACACTCCATGGCGTTTGTAGCCTCTATGGTGGTGAGAATGTAACATACACTCCATGGCGTTTGCAGCCTCTATGGTGGTGAGAATGTAACACACTCCATGGCGTTTGCAGCCTCTATGGTGGTGGGAATGTAACATACACTCCATGGCGTTTGCAGCCTCTATGGTGGTGAGAATGTAACATACACTCCATGGCGTTTGTAGCCTCTATGGTGGTGAGAATGTAACATACACTCCATGGCGTTTGTAGCCTCTATGGTGGTGAGAATGTAACATACACTCCATGGCGTTTGTAGCCTCTATGGTGGTGAGAATGTAACATACACTCCATGGCGTTTGCAGCCTCTATGGTGGTGAGAATGTAACATACACTCCATGGCGTTTGTAGCCTCTATGGTGGTGAGAATGTAACATATACTCCATAGCGTTTGTAGCCTCTGTGGTGGTGAGAATGTAACATACACTCCATGGCGTTTGCAGCCTCTATGGTGGTGAGAATGTAACATACACTCCATGGCGTTTGTAGCCTCTATGGTGGTGAGAATGTAACATACACTCCATGGCGTTTGCAGCCTCTATGGTGGTGAGAATGTAACATACACTCCATGGCGTTTGTAGCCTCTATGGTGGTGAGAATGTAACATACACTCCATGGCGTTTGTAGCCTCTATGGTGGTGGGAATGTAACATACACTCCATGGCGTTTGTAGCCTCTATGGCGGTGAGAATGTAACATACACTCCATGGCGTTTGTAGCCTCTATGGTGGTGAGAATGTAACATACACTCCTTGGCGTTTGTAGCCTCTATGGTGGTGAGAATGTAACATACACTCCATGGCATTTGTAGCCTCTATGGTGGTGAGAATGTAACATACACTCCATGGCGTTTGTAGCCTCTATGGTGGTGAGAATGTAACATACACTCCACGGCGTTTGTAGCCTCTATGATGGTGAGAATGTAACATACACTCCATGGCGTTTGTAGCCTCTATGGTGGTGAGAATATACACTCCATGGCGTTTGTAGCCTCTAGGGTGGTGAGAATGTAACATACACTCCATGTTGTTTGTAGCCTCTATGGTGGTGAGAATGTAACATACACTCCATGGCGTTTGTAGCCTCTATGGTGGTGAGAATGTAACATACACTCCATGGCGTTTGTAGCCTCTATGGTGGTGAGAATGTAACATACACTCCATGGCGTTTGCAGCCTCTATGGTGGTGAGAATGTAACATACACTCCATGGTGTTTGTAGCCTCTATGGTGGTGAGAATGTAATATACACTCCATGGCGTTTGTAGCCTCTATGGTGGTGAGAATGTAACATACACTCCATGGCGTTTGTAGCCTCTATGGTGGTGAGAATGTAACATACACTCCATGGCGTTTGTAGCCTTTATGGTGGTGAGAATGTAACATACACTCCATGGCGTTTGTAGCCTCTATGGTGGCGAGAATGTAACATACACTCCATGGTGTTTGTAGCCTCTATGGTGGTGAGAATGTAACATACACTCCATGGCGTTTGTAGCCTCTATGGTGGTGAGAATGTAACATACACTCCATGGTGTTTGCAGCCTCTATGGTGGTGGGAATGTAACATACACTCCATGGCGTTTGCATCCTCTATGGTGGTGAGAATGTAACATACACTCCATGGCGTTTGTAGCCTCTATGGTGGTGAGAATGTAACATACACTCCATGGCGTTTGTAGCCTCTATGGTGGTTGGAATGTAATATACACTCCATAGCGTTTGTAGCCTCTATAGTGGTGAAAATGTAACATACAATCCATGGCGTTTGTAGCCTCTATGGTGGTGAGAATGTAACATACACTCCATGGCGTTTGTAGCCTCTATGGTAGTGGGAATGTAACATACACTCCATGGCGTTTGTAGCCTCTGTGGTGGTGAGAATGTTACATACACTCCATGGCGTTTGTAGCCTCTATGGTGGTGAGAACATACACTCCATGGCGTTTGTAGCCTCTATGGTGGTGAGAATGTAACATACACTCCATGGCGTTTGTAGCCTCTATGGTGGTGAGAATGTAACATACACTCCATGGCGTTTGTAGCCTCTATGGTGGTGAGAACATACACTCCATGGCGTTTGTAGCCTCTATGGTGGTGAGAATGTAACATACACTCCATGGCGTTTTTAGCCTCTATGGTGGTGAGAACGTAACATACACTCCATGGCGTTTGTAGCCTCTGTGGTGGTGAGAATGTAACATACACTCCATGGCGTTTGTAGCCTCTATGGTGGGGAGAATGTAACATACACTCCATGGCGTTTGTAGCCTCTATGGTGGTGAGAATGTAACATACACTCCATGGCGTTTGCACCCTCTATGGTGGTGAGAATTTAACATACACTCCATGGCGTTTGTAGCCTCTATGGTGGTGAGAACGTAACATACACTCCATGGCGTTTGTAGCCTCTGTGGTGGTGAGAATGTAACATACACTCCATGGCGTTTGCAGCCTCTATGGTGGTGAGAATGTAACATACACTCCATGGCGTTTGTAGCCTCTATGGTGGTGAGAATGTAACATACACTCCATGGCGTTTGCAGCCTCTATGGTGGTGAGAATGTAACATACACTCCATGGCGTTTGCAGCCTCTATGGTGGTGAGAATGTAACATACACTCCATGGCGTTTGTAGCCTCTGTGGTGGTGGGAATGTAACATACACTCCATGGCGTTTGTAGCCTCTATGGTGGTGAGAATGTAACATACACTCCATGGCGTTTGCAGCCTCTATGGTGGTGAGAATGGAACATACACTCCATGGCGTTTGTAGCCTCTATGGTGGTGAGAATGTAACATACACTCCATGGCGTTTGGAGGAGCCTCTATGGTGGTGAGAATGTAACATACACTCCATGGCGTTTGTAGCCTCTGTGGTGGTGAGAATGTAACATACACTCCATGTTGTTTGTAGCCTCTATGGTGGTGAGAATGTAACATACACTCCATGGCGTTTGTAGCCTCTATGGTGGTGAGAATGTTACATACACTCCATGGCGTTTGCAGCCTCTATGGTGGTGAGAATGTAACATACACTCCATGGCGTTTGTAGCCTCTATGGTGGTGAGAACGTAACATACACTCCATGGCGTTTGTAGCCTCTGTGGTGGTGAGAATGTAACATACACTCCATGGCGTTTGCAGCCTCTATGGTGGTGAGAATGTAACATACACTCCATGGCGTTTGTAGCCTCTATGGTGGTGAGAATGTAACATACACTCCATGGCGTTTGCAGCCTCTATGGTGGTGAGAATGTAACATTCACTCCATGGCGTTTGCAGCCTCTATGGTGGTGAGAATGTAACATACACTCCATGGCGTTTGTAGCCTCTGTGGTGGTGGGAATGTAACATACACTCCATGGCGTTTGTAGCCTCTATGGTGGTGGGAATGTAACATACACTCCATGGCGTTTGTAGCCTCTATGGTGGTGAGAATGTAACATACACTCCATGGTGTTTGTAGCCTCTGTGGTGGTGAGAATGTAACATACACTCCATGGCGTTTGTAGCCTCTATGGTGGTGAGAATGTAACATACACTCCTTGGCGTTTGTAGCCTCTATGGTGGTGAGAACGTAACATACACTCCATGGCGTTTGTAGCCTCTGTGGTGGTGAGAATGTAACATACACTCCATGGCGTTTGTAGCCTCTATGGTGGGGAGAATGTAACATACACTCCATGGCGTTTGTAGCCTCTATGGTGGTGAGAATGTAACATACACTCCATGGCGTTTGTAGCCTCTATGGTGGTGAGAACATACACTCCATGGCGTTTGTAGCCTCTATGGTGGTGAGAATGTAACATACACTCCATGGCGTTTTTAGCCTCTATGGTGGTGAGAACGTAACATACACTCCATGGCGTTTGTAGCCTCTATGGTGGTGAGAATGTAACATACACTCCATGGCGTTTGTAGCCTCTATGGTGGTGGGAATGTAATATACACTCCATAGCGTTTGTAGCCTCTATAGTGGTGAAAATGTAACATACAATCCATGGCGTTTGTAGCCTCTATGGTGGTGAGAATGTAACATACACTCCATGGCGTTTGCAGCCTCTATGGTGGTGAGAATGTAACATACACTCCATGGCGTTTGTAGCCTCTATGGTGGTGAGAATGTAACATACACTCCATGGCGTTTGCAGCCTCTATGGTGGTGAGAATGTAACATACACTCCATGGCGTTTGTAGCCTCTATGGTGGTGAGAATGTAACATACACTCCATGGCGTTTGTAGCCTCTATGGTGGTGGGAATGTAACATACACTCCATGGCGTTTGTAGCCTCTATGGTGGTGAGAATGTAACATACACTCCATGGCGTTTGTAGCCTCTATGGTGGTGAGAATGTAACATACACTCCATGGCGTTTGTAGCCTCTATGGTGGTGAGAATGTAACATACACTCCATGGCGTTTGTAGCCTCTATGGTGGTGAGAATGTAACATACACTCCATGGCGTTTGCAGCCTCTATGGTGGTGAGAATGTAACATACACTCCATGGCGTTTGTAGCCTCTATGGTGGTGAGAACAATCACTCCATGGCGTTTGTAGCCTCTATGGTGGTGAGAATGTAACATACACTCCATGGCGTTTTTAGCCTCTATGGTGGTGAGAACGTAACATACACTCCATGGCGTTTGTAGCCTCTGTGGTGGTGAGAATGTAACATACACTCCATGGCGTTTGTAGCCTCTATGGTTGGGAGAATGTAACATACACTCCATGGCGTTTGTAGCCTCTATGGTGGTGAGAATGTAACATACACTCCATGGCGTTTGCACCCTCTATGGTGGTGAGAATTTAACATACACTCCATGGCGTTTGTAGCCTCTATGGTGGTGAGAACGTAACATACACTCCATGGCGTTTGTAGCCTCTGTGGTGGTGAGAATGTAACATACACTCCATGGCGTTTGCAGCCTCTATGGTGGTGAGAATGTAACATACACTCCATGGCGTTTGTAGCCTCTATGGTGGTGAGAATGTAACATACACTCCATGGCGTTTGTAGCCTCTATGGTGGTGAGAATGTAACATACACTCCATGGCGTTTGCAGCCTCTATGGTGGTGAGAATGTAACATACACTCCATGGCGTTTGCAGCCTCTATGGTGGTGAGAATGTAACATTCACTCCATGGCGTTTGCAGCCTCTATGGTGGTGAGAATGTAACATACACTCCATGGCGTTTGTAGCCTCTGTGGTGGTGGGAATGTAACATACACTCCATGGCGTTTGTAGCCTCTATGGTGGTGGGAATGTAACATACACTCCATGGCGTTTGTAGCCTCTATGGTGGTGAGAATGTAACATACACTCCATGGTGTTTGTAGCCTCTGTGGTGGTGAGAATGTAACATACACTCCATGGCGTTTGCAGCCTCTATGGTGGTGGGAATGTAACATACACTCCATGGCGTTTGTAGCCTCTATGGTGGTGAGAATGTAACATACACTCCATGGTGTTTGCAGCCTCTATGGTGGTGAGAATGTAACATACACTCCATGGCGTTTGCAGCCGCTATGGTGGTGAGAATGTAACATACACTCCATGGCGTTTGTAGCCTCTATGGTGGTGAGAACGTAACATACACTCCATAGCGTTTGTAGCCTCTGTGGTGGTGAGAATGTAACATACAGTCCATGGCGTTTGCAGCCTCTATGGTGGTGAGAATGTAACATACATTCCATGGCGTTTGTAGCCTCTATGGTGGTGAGAATGTAACATACACTCCATGGCGTTTGTAGCCTCTATGGTGGTGAGAATGTAACATACACTCCATGGCGTTTGTAGCCTCTATGGTGGTGAGAATGTAACATACACTCCATGGCGTTTGCAGCCTCTATGGTGGTGAGAATGTAACATATACTCCATGGCGTTTGTAGCCTCTATGGTGGTGAGAATGAAACATACACTCCATGGCGTTTGCAGCCTCTATGGTGGTGAGAATGTAACATACACTCCATGGTGTTTGTAGCCGAGATGGCTAATTCGCTTCTTCTTTAAAAATCAATATAAATGAAGTGACTGTTAAGTTTCCAAAGGACTCCTGTCGTCATCTCCGTATGCACCAACCCGGTCACGCTTGTATAAATATCCACGACTGGTTTAGAAACATTGTTTAACGAATTTATTATATAGCATCGAAAGACGGGCGGATTGAAAAAGGAAGAGTGAATAAAGTGTCATCACTAACTAATGTCCAATATAGAATACAGATCACAATGGAGATTTCCGAAGAAACACGGATCCAACCAATGCCACGTGAAAAACTGCCCTCGAGAATCAACCGTTCATGGCCGAAAACAGACATGTTTCGTTTGTTTTTGACTGCGCACAACGACAGAAAGCATCCCATACCCTTTGGTGGCCTCCTACCCAGGGGTCTCTCAATCTGACACAAGCCTACCCAGGGGTCTCTCAATCTGACACAAGCCTTCCAGTTTGGAATGCCTCTCAGTTCAATGAAAAATTGTCAGATTTCTGGATGGTGATTTGACTGGATCTTCTTATCTCGAGGTGCTTTCAGATCCTCATAGATTCCCCCCCCCCCCCCCGCTCACCCCAACCACCACCACTAAATCTGACAAAACTAAGGTATATCGTAGTGAAATATTCTTGAGTGCACCAATCAATTTGTCTGGCAAAGTCCTGTGCCTGAATAAAAACAAAATGTGTCACAAAACAAAGGGTCGGCATTATTTAACTCGTTTCGAATTTATTTCAGACATGTTATGCAGATTCGTGTCAACATTTGTGCAATGATACAAATGACACTTGATTAGAGTTTTGACTAAAACCTGGACTGAAGCGGCGATTTGTTGACAGTATTCCATATACTGTTATCTGTGACTTGTTGAGTGAGGTACAGACATACCAATATCCTACATACCGAAAACACTGGGTTTTTATCGTCTCAGTCTGGGGTTTAGTAGGTCGGCCGATCTGACACAAAATCTCATCAACCTTCGCTGAAAGCAGACACGTCCACAGTAAGTTCAAAGCCGGAGTTCCCAGCATGTTCATCTGACTAAAGTGTCTAGAAGCCACTTTGACCACAGTTACCAGCAAGAGGACTTTGACCACAGTTACCAGCAAGAGGACTTTGACCACAGTTACCAGCAAGAGGACTTTGACCACAGTTTCCAGCAAGAGGACTTTGACCACAGTTTCCAGCAAGAAGACTTTGACCACAGTTTCCAGCAAGAGGACTTTGACCACAGTTTCCAGCAAGAGGGCTTTGACCACAGTTTCCAGCCAGTGGACTTTGGGGACAGTTTCCAGCAAGTGGACTATAGGGACAGTTTCCTGCAAGTGGACTCTAGGGACAGTTTCCTGCAAGTGGACTATAGGGACAGTTTCCTGCAAGTGGACTATAGGGACAGTTTCCTGCAAGCCCTCTGTAGCACACTACGGCCGTACTTTGACAGCAGTTTGCAGCAGACAGGGCCATCCGGCAACATTTTCCATCCAGCCATTTTGACAGATAACATGGACGGAATGATGATGGCATCTTCAGGAATGCCTATGATGATGATGGCGGTAAGCTACCAACTTTTTCTTAAGTTGTCTCAATTAAATATCCTAGATGCTCAGTATAGCATGCCACTGAGTGGTTTATGTGTTTATCCCCCCTTGAACATTTATGTTCGATGATTGTATACCCCCCCACCCCCACCCCACCATTCCATTTGAACAAATCAGCACAACTTTATGGATGCATGTATCTCCACTGGACATTTTCACCCCAATCCATAGAATACGTAGAGGGAGTATGTTCAGGAAAAAGTTGTCAAACACAGGGACAAGTTACATGTACTATTATAGTAGGTAATGCTCAGCAGGTGTTCTAGAAAGATTACAAAGCAGTTGCTCATATCAGCAGTAGATTTCGGGTCCTAAAAGTGACCAAACAGTGTAAGACGCTCGAGCTCGCATAACCACGTAATTCTTCAACAGATGTTCCGATAAGAGCATACACTTTGACTATGTTAAATATGATTTATTCGTCTTAATTCCAAGTAAGTAACTAATAATTTGAATTTATTTTCGCTCAGGTGAAGTATTTGATTTAAAAACATCCATAATATTTCACGAGCACACCGTCACAGTTTTATACAGAC
Organism: Lepidochitona cinerea; assembly: GCA_963971465.1. Taxonomy (NCBI): domain Eukaryota; kingdom Metazoa; phylum Mollusca; class Polyplacophora; order Chitonida; family Tonicellidae; genus Lepidochitona; species Lepidochitona cinerea. The sequence continues at coordinate 1,696,665 of OZ020563.1, read as the reverse complement.
ACTGTTAACGTTGTTTAAGTTGAACTTTCCCCACACTAAAAGCTTCACGAAAAAAGGTGGCCCTATATGCATAAGTAAAATACCTGGGTGTTGTACGTTCTTGCTTTTTTGTATTTTCCTCCCGTTTTCGCGAGAACGTGCTGCCAATGTTTAGAATCTGAAGATTCAATTTTCTCTACTCTCCGGACGAGAATAAAGGAAGTCATTATCGTATCTTGTCTCCTTGTACATGATATAGTTAGTTAGATACTATGTTACTGGCAAGCGTGTGTAACATAAAGACGTATTCAAGGCATGGCCAGCTATGTGTTTACATTACACCATCTGTCTATATGCAATAGAGCACAAAGCCGGCATCCAACAGTGAGCACATATCACAGGTATTAAGCAAATTTGAATGGGGAATTCTATAACCAAAGATTACCATACATGGATAAAGAACAGTGAAATTTAAACTGCACTGCATCGTTTGATAATTACAATTAAATAGGGTTGATGCATGTGTCAAAGGCATTGAAAAGTAAAAGTAAGCATGCAGGTTTGCTCGAATGAAGTAAATCTACTACTATTTAATGTGATATACGGTAATACGCTTTACATTCGGTCATTCTCTCGCCCGATATAAAGTACCCAATATTTCCTTTATTGTAACGTTGTAGCCATGTCCGTAATGAATTCGATAACTGTTAAAGTATCTCCTATCTTCAGGAGATACTGGCTGCTTTAAATCTGACCGAATGCAAACCTTATTAGTTTGAAGGATAGGCCGTATATTACGTTGAATAGTAAATAATAATCAACTGTTAAGTTTCGAAGATCAAATAAAAGTAGATCGTTTGAATTTATGAAAACTGATCAGCTAGAATGAAATGAGTAAAAGAAAAAAGACGAACTGCATGTAGGCCTATTCTTTAGTCAGTGTTTTCAGCCTTTCTCTGATCCAATGCACATCTGAAAACTATAGCACACCCTCTGCGGAAAATGTTCCAAATCACCGTATTTATCGGGTCACACAGCTGAATATGTTCCAAATCACCTTGTTTATTTGGTCACGCAGCTGAACATGTTCCAAATCACCGTGTTTATCCACTCACACAGCTGAACATGTTCCAAATCACCATGTTTATCCACTCACACCGCTGAACATGTTCCAAATCACCATGTTTCATCCACTCACACCGCTGAACATGTTCCAAATCACCATGTTTATCCACTCACACCGCTGAACATGTTCCAAATCACCATGTTTATCCACTCACACCGCTGAACATGTTCCAAATCACCATGTTTATCCACTCACACCGCTGAACATGTTCCAAATCACCATGTTTATCCACTCACACCGCTGAACATGTTCCAAATCACCATGTTTATCCACTCACACCGCTGAACATGTTCCAAATCACCATGTTTATCCACTCACACCGCTGAACATGTTCCAAATCACCATGTTTATCCACTCACACCGCTGAACATGTTCCAAATCACAGTGTTTATCCACTCACACCGCTGAACATGTTCCAAATCACCATGTTTATCCACTCACACCGCTGAACATGTTCCAAATCACCATGTTTATCCACTCACACCGCTGAACATGTTCCAAATCACCATGTTTATCCACTCACACCGCTGAACATGTTCCAAATCACCATGTTTATCCACTCACACCGCTGAACATGTTCCAAATCACCATGTTTCATCCACTCACACAGCTGAACATGTTCCAAATCACCATGTTTCATCCACTCACACAGCTGAACATGTTCCAAATCACCATGTTTATCCACTCACACCGCTGAACATGTTCCAAATCACCATGTTTCATCCACTCACACAGCTGAACATGTTCCAAATCACCATGTTTCATCCACTCACACAGCTGAACATGTTCCAAATCACCATGTTTCATCCACTCACACAGCTGAACATGTTCCAAATCACCATGTTTCATCCACTCACACAGCTGAACATGTTCCAAATCACCATGTTTATCGGGTCACGCAGCTGAACATGTTCCAAATCACCATGTTTATCCACTCACACCGCTGAACATGTTCCAAATCACCATGTTTCATCCACTCACACAGCTGAACATGTTCCAAATCACCATGTTTATCGGGTCACGCAGCTGAACATGTTCCAAATCACCATGTTTATCCACTCACACCGCTGAACATGTTCCAAATCACCATGTTCATCCACTCACACCGCTGAACATGTTCCAAATGACCCTGTTTATCCACTCACACCGCTGAACATGTTCCAAATCACCATGTTTATCGGGTCACGCAGCTGAACATGTTCCAAATCACCATGTTTATCCACTCACACCGCTGAACATGTTCCAAATCACCATGTTCATCCACTCACACCGCTGAACATGTTCCAAATCACCCTGTTTATCCACTCACACCGCTGAACATGTTCCAAATCACCATGTTTATCCACTCACACCGCTGAACATGTTTAAATTGTTTCAGTTACACGCCTCTACATTTTTCCAAATGACCGTCTTCATATGGTTAGCTGTCTGATTCTGAGAGGAGCGTGATTTGGCAGGGATGATTTCATTTTCTGAACACGATCTGATGTGGCAAAAACTCATTACAGTATACCAGTGGTAAAACCAATGAACTATAGAATAAACGTGGAATGGAGGTCACCGGATATTTGATTTGCATCGAACGCCGCCATTACTAGGAGATGGTGCAATATCAAAGCAGATCGGTCATGCACTCACTCACGACTCGGCAATGACGGCGCTTTTTACAAAGTCAGATCCAAACCAGCCAATGAGACGCCTCCATTTTACGTATATATGTCATTGGGTAAAACATTTTACGAATGAATGAATGAAGTTGTATAAATTATCGCGGTACACGCCGACCATCGTGCACAATGAGTGTATTTATGTTTTAATATAACTAACGAATTTCAGGCGTTTTCTCCAGAAGACACCCATAGTATAGTGTATCGTTTTCCCGTTTAGATCTTTAAATTAAAGACAATTAAACGGATTTCGTTGTTCGACAATAGGGGAAATAGCAGCCACTTCCGTAATGTATTAGCTCAATTCGATAGCTATTAGTGTGTCCGTATCTACAGGAGATATCGGTCACTTTAAATAGTCCCTGTAATCTGTCTATGTAATACGTTGTGCATATTATATTGCTATGTCGTTTAAACGAAACAGTCGCAGTATTATTGTAAATGTGTATACGCTCTTTTCTGAATATATTGGCCATATTTTTCTGGTACCTTAAGAAAGGACATTGCACTTATGGAAATGCAATTTGGTTGGAATAATTAAGGGTTACCTGTACGGAAGCCAAGGTAAGCCGATCTTCTCATATAACCTCATGGCATTTTAATATTGCTTATAAACTAAGTATATTTTTTAGTATAGGGTGAAAATTAGACAATTTAAAATAATACGTGCCAGTGCCCAGGGGTTCGGGGCTCGGGTGGTGAGGGCCTATCCCCCCCACAGCCGCTCAAACATGCCTGCTTAGTAATACAAACATAGCTTCATTTTATCACCACAAATGATTCTTTTAATGGAAGTAATAGAAAATCGAACATTTAGATGTCTTCGCCCTCAGTTCTTATTTAAAGTGGTATGAGCTGCCAAAATGTTGATATTTTCCCCTTATAACAGAAGATTGAAATTATCGGCTTTATTTCTCAAGATTACCATTAAGTAGCTTTATATTGCCACTAGTCTCGAGAATATACCTAGAGTTTGGAATCAGCTGAGACCTAGAATGAATAACTGTTTGTCCCAATTATTGAAATTTTGTATACTTTTCAGACACTATTTTAGTGTTTACTCACTGATCATTTAGTTTTCCGATGACCCTCAAAGCGTCTGACTGTCGTAACGATCCCAATTAAAAAACCTAGAAAACTACGAATTTGTTTTACGTCATATCGATTTTCGAAACTGGTACCGGTTAAAATAAAAGCTCGGTTTAGGAATTTCGCCGTGGTTAAATATAAATTTAAAGTGTTCTAAAGTATCTGAGTATCGATTGTCAGGATAAGCGCTAGAAATGAACGTACCTCAGGTTATTAGTATCGATTGTAAGGATAAGCGCTAGAAATGAACGTACCTCAGGTTATTAGTATCGATTGTAAGGATAAGCGCTAGAAATGAACGTACCTCAGGTTATTAGTATCGATTGTCAGGATAAGCGCTAGAAATGAACGTACCTCAGGTTATTAGTATCGATTGTCAGGATAAGCGCTAGAAATGAACGTACCTCAGGTTATTAGTATCGATTGTCAGGATAAGCGCTAGAAATGAACGTACCTCAGGTTATTAGAGACCTTGTGGTTTTCATGGCAACGGACAACACCTAGCAGTGGGTGAACCATCACTGTGCGGCAGATCACCTGTTGGACAGCCCTTAACACTCCTCTTATTACCTTACATAATAACCCTAACCTCTCTTAGGACGTTGCTAAGATAAAACGTGTGTGCGTGTATGACATAGTGCATGAATTATCACACCTGACCATTGTTACAGACGCTCCCAAGAGATGCTATAGTTTGATATGGTGGATGCAGCTAACGATATATCTAGCCAAATGTAAGAGACTTTTAGAACAGCGGATACATTCGAGCAAACGCCAGGTTGAATTTCATGATGCTGCTGGTTTGTCAAAAGTCCCATGATCAATTGAAGGGTAAACTCCCCTACCCAAGTCTAATGGATTCAAATGGATCTGGATAGTAAGACTTGATTTACTTCTAATTTTATATTTCATCCGACACATTCCCATAAAGGCACGTTTCATTTCCAGTACAACCTTACCAGGTGATCGGTTCCAGGTGAACTGGGACAGGTGATCGGTTTGTCAACTGGGACAGGTGATCGGTTCGTCAACTGGGACAGGTGATCGGTTCGTCAACTGGGACAGGTGATCGGTTTGTCAACTGGGACAGGTGATCGGTTTGTCAACTGGGACAGGTGATCGGTTTGTCAACTGGGACAGGTGATCGGTTCGTCAACTGGGACAGGTGATCGGTTTGTCAACTGGGACAGGTGATCGGTTCGTCAACTGGGACAGGTGATCGGTTCGTCAACTGGGACAGGTGATCGGTTCGTCAACTGGGACAGGTGATTGGTTCGTCAACTGGGACAGGTGATCGGTTCGTCAACTGGGACAGGTGATCGGTTCGTCAACTGGGACAGGTGATCGGTTCGTCAACTGGGACAGGTGATCGGTTTGTCAACTGGGACAGGTGATCGGTTTGTCAACTTGGACAGGTGATATCTACCCAAGTCTCATCTTCTTGAACCAATGTAAAATCTTCAAGGCCGGTCATTCCCTCCTGGCTCAGATTTCATCCAATGTATTAAAAAGATGCCCCATTCCAAAATCATCACCAACACCTCAAACAATTTCCCGTGCCATGCAAGGGCGGATCCAAACTTTTTGGAATGGAAGAGGGTCCCTCACTTGGACCATATGCTGGTCTACATGCTAATTAACTAAGACTATGATATTTCATTAGCTTGACGACAGACAGGAGCTTGGCCGTAGAAGATTTTTTGGAACACTTTGAAATACATTGACAATGCTTACCCATCTGAAGCTATGGCAAGAATATCGACAGACTAATAAAGGTTGAACCCCATAGGATCATGGGAAAAGAAAGTGAAAATTTTGGTTTCACCCAGAAAAATATGGGTAGAAGACAGACAGGGCCTTTGGGTCAGAGGTCGAGCAATTTTACTTTGGAGTAGTTTGTATTCTTCTACTATAATCTTGGCCATAGTGATGCTGGCCTTACACAAATGGTATTATATTCCAGGGTCGAAGTTCAAACCCAAAGGATAAATAGTTTGTAATGTTTGAATCCAAAAACTTTCCCTTTCCAAACGTTTGTGCTTGGTATCTGCAGCGGAAGTGAGGAAAGGGATTTTCTCAATAGGCATGATTTCAAAATGGTACTTGACCCAGAGTGATGAAATGTTGTGCCACTGTTTATGTCTAATACTAGATAAATGGTTGGCTGTTCTTTGTCGTAGAGAATTCTGAGTTTCTCCGACGAATTGCTTGAGACATTTTTTGCTCGTGATAACATACACGATATTAGACGCAAATTAAGATTCTCTGCAATTTGATATTGCGTCTTTAGGTATTTCATCGATGTACCTGAGAGAAATGTTGGGCGGTAATGGTACACTCGCGAAGGAGAAGCAAGCATTTCGGGGGCTGAAGGGGGAGAAGTGATTTGTCTTAATGTGTCAGGTTTGATCCTTCGGAGCAACCTAATAGAATGCCCCCCCCCCCTGGGGAGAAGAGCTTTAACAAAGAAATGAAATGTCATAAAACCTAAAAAACCCCAATCCAAATCCTGGATTAGAAACGCTGGATCCAGACGGCAAGTCATTTTGTTTGAATCGTTAACTGTCAGTCTGTCATATTTAGAGCATGTTTTCATCACAATGACCAATGTTTTAAGAAATCAAATTCTAGAGGTGAAATATTTTTTGACATTGTCCTGCATGTTACCATCATTGCACTGAATAACTTCTTAACAGGTTCATCCACAATGGTTTATCCTATTCGGTTTAAACATCCGACCTATCCGGTTTAAACATCCGACCTATCCGGTTGAAATATCCAACCTATCCGGTTGAAACATCCGACCTATCAAATTGAAACATCCGACCTATCAAATTGAAACATCCGACCTATCAAATTGAAACATCCGACCTTTCTGATTGAAACATCCGACCTATCTGATTGAAACATCCGACCTATCCGATTGAAACATCCGACCTATACGGTTGAAACATCCGACCTATCCGGTTGAAACATCCGACCTATCAAATTGAAACATCCGACCTATCTGATTGAAACATCCGACCTATCCGGTTGAAACATCCGACCTATCTGATTGAAACATCCGACCTATCTGATTGAAACATCTGACATATCCGGTTGAAACATCCGACCTATCCGGTTGAAACATCCGTCCTATCAAATTGAAAAATCCGACCTATCCAATTAAAACATCCGACCTAACCAATTGAAACATCTGACCTATCCGGTTGAAACATCTGACCTATCTGATTGAAACATATGACCTATCTGATTGAAACATATGACCTATTCGGTTCAAACAACTGACCTATCCGATTTACACACTTTTCCATGCTATTGGAGAGGCTGTTCTGGAGTTTATAACATGGGAAAACATAAACGGTTGTGTAAGTAAGAGCTTGAATTAGCGGGACGAAGGTTCAATTAGTTTTAGTCCTTATTTAGTTTAAAACACTATTTACGGCGCACTGCCGAGATTAGTAGTAATGGAAATCTGCCAGCTTGTATGTATTGAGACCAATAGCCGATAACTTTAAACTTTGGTTTTAACCGGAACATATCAACATTTTAGCAGGTCTTGTGATTTTTTAATCTCGAAAGAAAATAACACAAATATTTCATCTCTTCAATGCAATTCGAGCACGATGCAAAGCGTACATTGGCTACATATAATATGTGTTTCTTTCCTGTTTTACTTATGTGCGGGTCAGGAATATATATATAAGAAGTATTATATGTGAAGAATAGAGGCAGGGGGCCTATGTATTGTACAATCCCAACAGGGGGCCTATGTATTGTACAATACCAACACGATACAAAGGGTCATAGGACAATGGAATCTATAAGATCCCGATTCATTGTTACGTTCACATCAATGGCGGAAATAAAAAAGGTACATATTCAGTGTGGGTGGCTAGCTTGTATTTCGTTTTCTCGGGATATTTGTTTAATTTATGGAGGAAAGGCTCGTCTCCACACAGTTCAACAGAAGGCCTGTTTGGCTGTTCGTCTATTTGAGCCACGGCCAAACGAGGCGACATCAAATCATGGCAGACGATAAGCGTCAATATTTTTGTTGACAATAAAGGTTTGGTCAGTCCTACATTGCGGTTAGGGAATACTGTTTTATTTATAAATTGGATAAGAGCGACACGTTCTTGTCCCTGTCTTTAGAGTTAGGGGTAAATCTGGCTAATGTGATAGACCACTTCATACCTGTTATCATGACTACTTTAAAATGTTGTTAGTAAGAAGTAGTGTTTTTAGCATAGGCCTTTTACCTGCGGAGTTATCTTTGAAAGTTTTTGGTAAGACGATGTTTTTGTTTATTAACAATAGTTCCATCTGTTTCAAGCTAACCTGAATACTTGACAAAGGCTTTGATACAAATAGTGATCTATCTGTAATCTATACATCGACCGTATCGTGAATTATCTATATTAGGTCCATATTCCCATATCATGTTCAGGATAAAACACGTAATACATGTAATGAAATAATACAGACAAAGCATTTTTCGAGCCATGCCTGTGTTACATTCGATCGACGCCTGTGTTACATTCGATCGACGCCTGTGTTGCATTCGATCGACGCCTGTGTTACATTCGATCGACGCCTGTGTTACATTCGATCGACGCCTGTGTTACATTCGATCGACGCCTGTGTTACATTCGATCGACGCCTGTGTTACATTCGATCGACGCCTGTGTTACATTCGATCGACGCCTGTGTTACATTCGATCGACGCCTGTGTTACATTCGATCGACGCCCGTGTCATATTCGATCGACGCCCGTGTCATATTCGAGAGGCGTCCGTGTCATATTCGAGCGGCGTCGGTGTCATATTCGAGCGGCGTCCGTGTCATATTCGAGAGGCGTTCGAGTCATATTCGAGCGGCGTCGGTGTCATATTCTAGCGACATCCGTGTCATATTCGATCGACAAGAGGTTATTTTTCCAATGATATTAATGTGATGCTTGGTGGATACGGGTCAATAGAAAATCAGGGATTTCCCAGAAAAAAGAATTCGTCGCCGTTTAAAGGAAATAATCTTGAGTACGGCTTAATTACAGAAGTTGGTGATATTTTTTATCTCGAAGCGCCGTGTTTCTACGTCCACTAACCCTGGTAGTTTTGCATGGATGGATTGAATATAATTGAGTCAACTTTGAAACGAGTAAAAGATAAGCGGTGAATTAACTATCTTTTTGCAGATGTTAATCAAGACCTTTCCTATTTTTCATATGATTTTCTATTTGCTAAAAGAACAATTCTAATACACACATGTTAAGGAGGCTCAGCCCAGTCTATTTGTGTACAACAGAAACATTGACATAAGCTTTTCTCTGTGGACCTTGGGTCAATTTATACTAGACATAGAGGTTGAGCTCCACACCACTCTGATTCCTTCACAAACTGGTCGACAACATTTAACCTCCTCGGATGTCAACCATAAAACAAGACCGGCTTCCCGTTTTCAATTGTTTCTTCATGTTTATATTTCGGTGTGTTTAACGACAGGATGTTGTTTTGTAAATCGACAGAAAAAGGTGGTTATTTTAATTAGAAAGGATGGGAAGGTAACATGTTTTTTTCTGCTGCCTGTAGATACAGCAGAACAATGGTGTCGACATACATACAACAGATCCGTTTACAGATAAGGGAATAAGACAATATATCAGGGTGATCTGATTACCTTGTATTGCCTCTCACTCTCAGAATCCGTGTTTTATGCAAAATCTCCTCGTATCATCACACACCTTAAGAAAAATGATTTGGTACTAATCTTAATTCGTTAATCCGATTAGGAAGGATTTACACATCGCCGCAGCTCGTTCGTCAAAGATGGGTGACAAAGCTAACGTAAGTGGACAGATTGATATGGATTAATTTACTATTTTTAAATTATTCAAGAATTTATAAACTTTTTCTTTTATCTGAAAATTAAACGATTTTTTGTAGCCTCGTTTGCCACTATTTTTATTCTTCTTAAAGAGGCATTATTAAGCCGATTTCATAAAAATTAATCTCAAACCATTTGTTTTTAAAATACTCGTATCGTCGAAAATATAGTTTTGACAACATTGAGACTGAATCATTGGACGTACAGTGACTGTGAATTGAATTTATTCTGTCTGTGCCACAGATTTTATAGAATAATGATTAGAAACCTGTACAGAACAATTATAGACACTTGTCTCTGGTTAAAAAGGGCCATTCTTGTCGCTGTGCGCTTTCATAAGATATATATCTCTATGTATACAGTCCACCGATATTCTTGCCATGGCTTAAGATGCGTATAAGCATTGTCAATGTATTCCAAAGTGTTCCAGAAAATGTTACTGACTAAGGTCAAGCTCCTTTCAGTCGGCAACATAATGAAATATCATAGGTTTATTTATGACAACAACTTATGATGGGGTAAAACAGTCCAAATCAGGGGCGCATCCAGCTCTTTACGAAATAGGGGGTCCCAGGCCTTTCGATTACAGAAACAGAACAAATTTAAAAGAGGCATTAGGCGAGGGTTTAGGGCCGACTAGGCCCCGGAAGCTCTGGAGTTCTTGATTGCCCGAGATGCGTTCTGAGGGTCATTAATTCTTAAAAAATACCAGTAAAGTCATTATGTGCCCCAGTTTTAAGTGAAGCATTGTGACACTTTACAGCATGGGATAGGGGGTGACTATTCCAACGCATAAGGCGAGGGTCAAGGGGCTACCTAGGCCCCGGAAGCCCAGGGAAATCTAGATTGCCTGAGAAGCATTCTGAGGGTGTTCTGCAACTAAAAAGGCTAATAATTTCCGGATTTTCCTCTCCTTAATTCTTAAAAATAGCAGTAAAATATTTATGTTCCAAAGTTATAGATGAACACTTGTAACCTTTTTGAAGCATGGGAGAGGGGATGACTTTCCCAATGCATCAGATGAGGGCCCAGGGGCCGCTTTGGCCCCGGAAACTCAGGGGTTCTAGATTGTCTGAGAAACGTTCTGAGGCTGTTCTGCAAGTAAATAATTTCTGGATTTTGCTTTCCCTAATTCTTAAAAAAAACAAAATAAGACAAGCATGAGAAGCGCCCGCGGTTTGTTTTATATTGATTTGGGCAATTATTTGGGAAAACTACATACTTATGCTTCATAAAAGGGTCCGTGGATAGTTTTCTTTATTGAAAGTGGGGAGGTGGCAGACTACCAAAACCCAGTAGGCCTATATACAGGCGGGGGCCCACGGGCCACCTAGGCTCTTAAAATCATCAAGCAAAACACTGTCCATGACTTTCGTTATATTTTCTGTAAAGAAACAGTTGTAGTACTGAAGACACTTTCTCAGAGAAATCTTGTATATAAATCATCGACGATCCACCATATTTGAGGAAGCTCTTTGGCTCTTCATATATAGATATGTCTAAACAAAGAACGGTGTATATAGTTTGTTCTCTATTCTTGAGTGCCATATTCCTGTCAGATAAGGCCATCATTTCAGTGTTTATAATCGAATATAGGTTTATTAGGTATGAAACTCGTTTGTGGGACGAGATGATTACCGAATTTTGTGTGATTCTTTACATCCAGAAATTGCATTTTTCAAAATTCAGCTTGTTCGTTGCTAGAATCATGAAACACGTTGCTTAACATTGCAACACGGACTATGATGTACAAAATATTAAAAAAGAAACATATCACCATAGTTACCGTGGTTAGCGGTTATCGTCAAACTAAAGATGACATGGAACTGGCAGACCTTGCATTAGATTGCATATATAATGGTACGTTTTGATCTGTGTTAATTCTTTTCTCCTCTCCATACCTTTTTTCTCTCTTCTTCTTTTTATTTTTCTCTCCTTTTGTTTTGCTCAGAAAAAAGGGGGGTCCTGACCCCCTGGACCCCCCCCCACACCCTGTATTCGCCTCTGTAAATGATATACCCCTTTTTAGCACAAATAGAAACTTGTCTTCATGATTAATTTAGACAAGAAGATTGTCCTTGTGCTCGTGTGTTTTACTGTTCATAAATATATATAGTTTGTCTTATTGTTCTTATGCCGTTATATTGGCACCCACCCTAGCTAAAAGAAAACTATAATACAACTGGGACTTTACTATTTCGATCTGTATAATTTTTTGTATGCCCGAGTATTTCACTACTTAGCGAATAAAACCAAATTCGGCTAAATAGAAAATTATGTAAAATGGGTCATGAATAGTACACATAATCTAAAAAAAATCGTCAACCATGTCCAATTTGCGCTGAGCGCTAATGGATTTCAAAAGGGACAATTTTTATGTTAAAGAATGTTAGAATACTTTTGTTAGACCCTTGTTCAAATATACTCCGATAGCCTATTCTAGGTGCATGGAGATAACTTCAATTCACTCAACATATTTCGGACTAGAAGCTGGCACGATGTTTAATTTAGGCCATTATTCTAGAATTATTTGTGTTGTATTTTCTCATGCAAGATTTAACAATTTTATTATGGATTAGAACTCCGTATAATTACATGGGAAAAGCGGATAATGAACAGGCTTAATACAGGCGTCAGATGGTGGACAAGCCAATAGAGTCTGATATACCCCATCTCTTTCTCCCCCTCCACCGTGTCAAATAGAGTCAGGTATACCCCATCTCGTTCTCCCCCTCCACCGTGTCAAATAGAGTCAGGTATACCCCATCTCTTTCTCCCCCTCCACCGTGTCAAATAGAGTCTGATATACCCCATCTCGTTCTCCCCCTCCACAGTGTCAAATAGAGTCAGGTATACCCCATCTCTTTCTCCCCCTCCACCGTGTCAAATAGAGTCAGGTATACCCCATCTCTTTCTCCCCCTCCATCGTGTCAAATAGAGTCAGGTATACCCCATCTCTTTCTCCCCCTCCACCGTGTCAAATAGAGTCAGGTATACCCCATCTCGTTCTCCCCCTCCACCGTGTCAAATAGAGTCAGGTATACCCCATCTCGTTCTCCCCCTCCACCGTGTCAAATAGAGTCTGATATACCCCATCTCTTTCTCCCCCTCCACCGTGTCAAATAGAGTCTGATATACCCCATCTCTTTCTCCCCCTCCACAGTGTCAAATAGAGTCAGGTATACCCCATCTCGTTCTCCCCCTCCACCGTGTCAAATAGAGTCAGGTATACCCCATCTCTTTCTCCCCCTCCACCGTGTCAAATAGAGTCAGGTATACCCCATCTCGTTCTCCCCCTCCACCGTGTCAAATAGAGTCTGATATACCCCATCTCTTTCTCCCCCTCCACAGTGTCAAATAGAGTCAGGTATACCCCATCTCTTTCTCCCCCTCCACAGTGTCAAATAGAGTCTGATATACCCCATCTCTTTCTCCCCCTCCACCGTGTCAAATAGAGTCAGGTATACCCCATCTCTTTCTCCCCCTCCACCGTGTCAAATAGAGTCAGGTATACCCCATCTCGTTCTCCCCCTCCACAGTGTCAAATAGAGTCAGGTATACCCCATCTCTTTCTCCCCCTCCACAGTGTCAAATAGAGTCAGGTATACCCCATCTCTTTCTCCCCCTCCACAGTGTCAAATAGAGTCAGGTATACCCCATCTCGTTCTCCCCCTCCACCGTGTCAAATAGAGTCAGGTATACCCCATCTCTTTCTCCCCCTCCACCGTGTCAAATAGAGTCAGGTATACCCCATCTCTTTCTCCCCCTCCACAGTGTCAAATAGAGTCAGGTATACCCCATCTCGTTCTCCCCCTCCACCGTGTCAAATAGAGTCAGGTATACCCCATCTCTTTCTCCCCCTCCACCGTGTCAAATAGAGTCTGATATACCCCATCTCTTTCTCCCCCTCCACAGTGTCAAATAGAGTCAGGTATACCCCATCTCGTTCTCCCCCTCCACAGTGTCAAATAGAGTCAGGTATACCCCATCTCTTTCTCCCCCTCCACCGTGTCAAATAGAGTCAGGTATACCCCATCTCTTTCTCCCCCTCCACAGTGTCAAATAGAGTCAGGTATACCCCATCTCTTTCTCCCCCTCCACAGTGTCAAATAGAGTCAGGTATACCCCATCTCGTTCTCCCCCTCCACCGTGTCAAATAGAGTCAGGTATACCCCATCTCTTTCTCCCCCTCCACCGTGTCAAATAGAGTCAGGTATACCCCATCTCTTTCTCCCCCTCCACCGTGTCAAATAGAGTCTGATATACCCCATCTCTTTCTCCCCCTCCACCGTGTCAAATAGAGTCTGATATACCCCATCTCTTTCTCCCCCTCCACAGTGTCAAATAGAGTCAGGTATACCCCATCTCGTTCTCCCCCTCCACCGTGTCAAATAGAGTCAGGTATACCCCATCTCGTTCTCCCCCTCCACCGTGTCAAATAGAGTCAGGTATACCCCATCTCTTTCTCCCCCTCCACCGTGTCAAATAAAGCCGGGTGCACCGTCAAGAGTTGTCCATTAACATGTTTTGGTGATTTATTCTTGGGAAAGGGAAATTGCAGCGCATCAAATAAATTAAATATTTGAGAACTATTGTGTTTGAAGGCCCTAAGTTTTATTTCTGTTGAATTTATCTTTTTATTGTTTCAGATGTACTTTGTAAGTGGAAAAGATTTGACAAACTTTTTATTCAAAGGATGGAACTCCAACGGAGAAATATCAGGTAAATCTTATCCTAGGTCTAAATGCACTCTCCGGCAAGACGGTGGACAGTATGTGCTTACATCCAACGCTATGTGCATGTAAGACGATGGTCCGTATGTGCCTACATCCAACGCTATGTGTTTGTAAGACGGTGGTCCGTATGTGCCTACATCCAACGCTATGTGTTTGTAAGACGATGGTCCGTATGTGCCTACATCCAACGCTATGTGCATGTAAGACGGTGGTCCGTACGTGCCTACATCCAACGCTATGTGTTTGTAAGACGATGGTCCGTATGTGCCTACATCCAACGCTATGTGCATGTAAGACGATGGTCCGTATGTGCCTACATCCAACGCTATGTGTTTGTAAGACGGTGGTCCGTATGTGCCTACATCCAACGCTATGTGTTTGTAAGACGATGGTCTGTATGTGCCTACATCCAACGCTATGTGGCTGTAAGACGATGGTCCGTATGTGCCTACATCCAACGCTATGTGGTTGTAAGACGGTGGTCCGTATGTGCTTACACCCAACGCTATGTGGCTGTAAGACGGGGTCCGTATGTGCCTACACCCAACGCTATGTGGTTGTAAGACGATGGTCGGTATGTGCTTACACCCAACGCTATGTGGCTGTAAGACGATGGTCCGTATGTGCTTACACCCAACGCTATGTGGCTGTAAGATGGGGTCCGTATGTGCCTACACCCAACGCTATGTGGTTGTAAGACGGTGGTCCGTATGTGCTTACACCCAACGCTATGTGGTTGTAAGACGATGGTCCGTATGTGCCTACAACCAACGCTATGTGGCTGTAAGACGATGGTCGGTATGTGCTTACACCCAACGCTATGTGGCTGTAAGACGGGGTCCGTATGTGCCTACACCCAACGCTATGTGGTTGTAAGACGATGGTCCGTATGTGCTTACACCCAACGCTATGTGGCTGTAAGACGGGGTCCGTATGTGCTTACACCCAACGCTATGTGGCTGTAAGACGGGGTCCGTATGTGCTTACACCCAACGCTATGTGGTTGTAAGACGATGGTCCGTATGTGCTTACACCCAACGCTATGTGGCTGTAAGACGGGGTCCGTATGTGCCTACACCCAACGCTATGTGGTTGTTAGACGATGGTCCGTATGTGCTTACACCCAACGCTATGTGGCTGTAAGACGATGGTCCGTATGTGCTTACACCCAACGCTATGTGGCTCTAAGATGAGGTCCGTATGTGCCTACACCCAACGCTATGTGGTTGTAAGACGGTGGTCCGTATGTGCTTACACCCAACGCTATGTGGCTGTAAGACGGGGTCCGTATGTGCCTACACCCAACGCTATGTGGTTGTAAGACGATGGTCCGTATGTGCTTACACCCAACGCTATGTGGCTGTAAGATGGGGTCCGTATGTGCCTACACCCAACGCTATGTGGTTGTAAGACGATGGTCCGTATGTGCTTACACCCAACGCTATGTGGCTGTAAGACGGGGTCCGTATGTGCCTACATCCAACGCTATGTGGTTGTAAGACGGGGTCCGTATGTGCCTACACCCAACGCTATGTGGTTTTAAGACGATGGTCCGTATGTGCCTACATCCAACGCTATGTGGTTGTAAGACGGGGTCTGTATGTGCCTACACCCAACGCTATGTGGTTGTAAGACGGCGATCCGTATGTGCCTACATCCAACGATATGTAGTTATAAGACGGTGGTCCGTATGTGCCTACATCCAACGATATGTAGTTGTAAGACGGGGTCCGTATGTGCCTACACCCAACGCTATGTGGTTGTAAGACGGCGATCCGTATGTGCCTACATCCAACGATATGTAGTTGTAAGACGGGGTCCGTATGTGCCTACACCCAACGCTATGTGGTTGTAAGACGATGGTCCGTATGTGCCTACATCCAACGCTATGTGGCTGTAAGACGATGGTCGGTATGTGCTTACACCCAACGCTATGTGGCTGTAAGACGGGGTCCGTATGTGCCTACACCCAACGCTATGTGGTTGTAAGACGATGGTCCGTATGTGCTTACACCCAACGCTATGTGGCTGTAAGACGGGGTCCGTATGTGCTTACACCCAACGCTATGTGGCTGTAAGACGGGGTCCGTATGTGCTTACACCCAACGCTATGTGGTTGTAAGACGATGGTCCGTATGTGCTTACACCCAACGCTATGTGGCTGTAAGACGGGGTCCGTATGTGCCTACACCCAACGCTATGTGGTTGTTAGACGATGGTCCGTATGTGCTTACACCCAACGCTATGTGGCTGTAAGACGATGGTCCGTATGTGCTTACACCCAACGCTATGTGGCTGTAAGATGAGGTCCGTATGTGCCTACACCCAACGCTATGTGGTTGTAAGACGGTGGTCCGTATGTGCTTACACCCAACGCTATGTGGCTGTAAGACGGGGTCCGTATGTGCCTACACCCAACGCTATGTGGTTGTAAGACGATGGTCCGTATGTGCCTACATCCAACGCTATGTGGTTGTAAGACGGGGTCCGTATGCGCCTACACCTAACGCTATGTGGTTGTAAGACGGCGATCCGTATGTGCCTACATCCAACGATATGTAGTTGTAAGACGGTGGTCCTATGTGTTTTTCACTCTGTCGCCGTATGTGGAAGAGTTGCCAGGTACTCGTCGAAGACCGGGGGTTTCCTTCGGCAATTAACCCGATTTCCTCTCCCACTTAACCTGACAACGCGGCCATATAAGTGAAATAAACGGCGTAAAACATGAATCAATCAATCAATCTGATCCTATGGTGGTATACCAGATTATGCCTAGCAAGGTATGATATAGAAAGATCGGATTCTTTTTGAAGGGAATGATCGGAGTTCTAAAACTGAAGCCTCTAACTTGAATTACCTCCACTGGTCAAATGGTCTCAATGTTCACATTACTGAAATCGGTTCGGGTATTTCATCATAATATGGCCAAAAGTTCACCCCAAAGGAATTATGGGAAGATTCTTTACCAACGTCATACACGATCTATATCGCTTTCCTCCTCCGTGTCTCTATTTACTGTTGGAAGGAACCTCGAGGTTCACCCTTCCTCAGTAAATCTGTAAACGACTCCAGTTACGTAAATAATCTTTATCTCCACGTAAATTGTTAATCAATCAACTGATCCGTGCAAGGGTAGATTTCCCCAATTTCAAATACTCCGTACCGTTTACTTTCTTCTCTCCAAATTAAATCCCGCGCTATATTAGCTTCCTGTGGAAAGTCCAAATCCATCCAAGCTTGTTTTTTCCCTATCTTAAATCAATAATCGACCTCTTACGTTTAATCGACGTTTGTCAATTATAGGCCCAACATTCTCTCGCAGCATTGAATTTCTATGGGTAAATCTGAATTTCACTGGCAACATCAAAGGAGTTGTCGGGTGCGTAACGAGTATAAAAAGTTGAATAATCTATTGAATTAATTCAATTAACTGAAAGTCGTTGCAATAAGGAAACACGATACAGTCTCTGGCTAAAAAAGTTAGATCAAAACCTTTTGGTTTTTATACGCCCGGCTTGAAAAGCGGGCTGTATTATGGTATCATCTCCGTCCGTCCGGCATTCCGGAAGTCCGGCTGTCCGGCGTCCGCTTTCCCTTCCGCTCCATTTTTTCTAAAGTTTTGATTCCATCTGCACAATTTTTTCTAAGTATATACCTTATGGGTAGAAGGTGTGTCGCGAACTATTTTTGACATCAAACATTGCGTAATATGGCAGCCATATTGGGTTATGTAATATTTACTTTTTCTCTCCATAACTTTAACAAATATGATCCGATGTTTTCAAATCGTTCATGTTACATACCATATTAACAGACAGTGTGTAAAACAATTGTTTATGATATCAACTATTGCAAATTATTGGATTGTGTACATTCCCTTTTATTCTTACTTTCATTTTCATGAAAATAACCTTTAAATTATAAAATGGCTTCTACTTTTCCGATTCTCATCAAAAAAGGATTTTTTCAAATTGCAATAATGTTTCGAAATTGATTAAAACTATTCTTAAATCAATATATAACGTTTTAATCAAATGAAAAATACATATAAGGATTAAAGTTTTATCTACAGACAAAGAGATGATTAACCCAGCCTTGTTCTATTTACATACCGGTACTCTATTTAAACATACTCTAAAGCTCTAAGTCTCTTATCACTACAAGTGTTGACAGTTTTATGGTCCTCCATACCACATGGTCATGCCATGCTCAACTGTTTTTTTTTGTAGCCAAATAATATAGAAAAATGATATTATGAGAAAAATTTTCAAATCTACTTGAATTGGTGTGAGCTGCAAAATTGCCAATTAATTGCCTTTGTTAAGTATGATTAGTAAATTATAAACTACTCTTCTAAAAAATTGAAACATTGACAACAAGCAATGTTTAACATCACGATTCAACAGCAGCGAGAATTGATGACTTGTACCGAGTACAAATCTTGTTAATAATCTTTGATCCAAATAGCCCATTTAAAATTTGATACAAATGGATTTTAAAGGTTTTAGTGGTAAGATTTCATTTTGTTGACATTACATCACCTTTTACCAAGCTTCAACTTCCTTCCTCTGAATTTTGAAAATTAAATTTAAATAAATATGGAAGGATTGGTTTTGGTATGGCCGGAGTTACTGTGCCTTTCCGGGCGTATTTTGGGTTTCCCGAAACTCTTGTTATTTCTCGGGGAAAATATTTCATGTTAGCAAATTTTACTTAAAGTGGCATAAGCTGCCAATTGTTGATATTTTGATGTTAAAACAGAATGCTGAAATTGTTGGCTATTTTTCTCAAGACGTATAATTCAAAAGCTGTTTAGTGCTTCTAGTATGGAAGACGGATGAGGACACTCGCGCCGCGTTTTGGCGACCTGTAATAACACGCGGCACGAGAAAACGAGAAATCGCCAAAACGGCGAATTCTCTAGAGATATTGCCGTTTTGGCGTTTTCTCGCTCCGCGTTTTCTCGACCTATTTAAAAATAATAACACGCTAAATTAAAATGTTTCGAGATTTTTAAAAATCTGCTCTTTTTGTTTTCTCTCATAACTTTTTTATCCAGGGCGAGAAAACGCGGCGCGAGAAAACGCCAAAACGGCAATATCTCTAGAGAAATTGCCGTTTTGGCGATTTCTCGTTTTCTCATGCCGCGCGTTTCTTAAGTCGCCAAAACGCGGGGCGAGAAAACGCCAAAACGGCAATATCTCTAGAGAATATTCTTCTCGTTTCCGCGTGTTCTGTTAGGTCGCCAAAACGCGGCGCGAGAAAACGCCAAAACGGCCGGAAGCTCGTACATTCTCGGGTTAACATTTTTTTTTGCAGAACAACAAAAAAGATCACATGCAAGGTGCACAACTCTATTACGCTGTTAATAAAATGAATTAAATCATTACTACATCAATCAATACTTTAACTTCAAAGACTTTCTTTACCAATGTCAGGAAGTCAAAAAATATCCACGAAAATATTGTTGTTGAAAATATTGATGATATTAAATATAACATAGCCTACCTTTTGTCCTTCGCAGTAGTTCGGCTGGAAAGATATAAATGTACGAGCTTCCGGCCGTTTTGGCGTTTTCTCGCGCAGCGTTTTGGTGACCTAACAGAACACGCGGAAAAGAGAAAAAGTTATGCGCCAAAACGGTTCGTTTTGGCGCATAACTTTTTTATCCAGGGCGAGAAAACGCCAAAACGGCGAATTCTCTAGAGATATTGCCGTTTTCTCGCCCCGCGTTTTTGCGACTTAAGAAACGCGCGGCATGAGAAAACGAGAAATCGCCAAAACGGCAATTTCTCTAGAGATATTGCCGTTTTGGCGTTTTCTCGCGCCGCGTTTTCTCGCCCTGGATAAAAAAGTTATGCGAGAAAACAAAAAGAGCAGATTTTTAAAAATCTCGAAACTTTTCAATTTAGCGGGTTCTTATTTTTTAATAGGTCGAGAAAACGCGGCGCGAAAAAACGCCAAAACGGCAATATCTCTAGAGAATTCGCCGTTTTGGCGTTTTCTCGTGCCGCGCGTTATTACAGGTCGCCAAAACGCGGCGCGAATGTCCTCATCCGTCTTCCATATTCTAGTCTCAAGAATGTAGGATAAAGTATTATTTTGAACTAACTTTGGCTGAGAATGAATGAATGGTCGTCCTGGTTATTTAAATTTTGTTTACTTTTCGAACCCTATTTCCGTTCGTATAGGCCACATACTGGATAGATGTTCCTCATTCCAACGCCAATCATTTAGTTTTTCGATGGCCTTCAAAGCCTCATACTATTATGACCATCAGAAATTATGAAAAAAGTGTGACTTTTGTCAGCTCATGCCACTTTAAACGGAAAATATGAACATTTTGGCAGCTCATTAAACAGTGTCAGAAATTGGACTCTTTCAATATACATACTGAATGGTTTTACCTGTTGTTGACTATATCAGATAACCTTATGGGCAGACGACACGAACCGAACAGTGTCTATGTTAACCTGACAGTTAAGACTTAAGCCTAACGCACACGAGAGGCGCCGGCTGAGCTGCCGGCTATGCGTGGCTGAGAGCTGAGCTGTTCCCCCCCCCCCGTGTGCGCGTAAATTTTGGTGAGATTTTTGCCTCTCGAAGCGGTGAGGAAAGTATCTAGCATGTTTGATTTTTTTCTGCCTCTCGTGACACTTGGTGAACTTGGGTGACCAGGAACTTGCCTCAGCCGAGAGCTCATCGTCTGCGCTAAAATCTGTAGCTGCTCCCTAGACCACGCGTACCTTGTAGCTCAGCCGGCGCCTCTCGTGTGCGCTAGGCTTTACGACGGGTGTGTTTTGAGAAATAACTCAATGTGGTGTTATTTTCACTTTTACTTGTCTTTACTGAGCAGGTTTACTGGGGATGTGTGCAGCTGTGTTGTTTGCCACTGTTCTATTGGAGGCTCTACGGACACTAATGACGTTTCTCTCGACCAAGAATTCTCAGATATTAAGTAAACTCCAGCGGACACAGCCAAGTAAGGAGTCCTGTCATACAAAGGTTATAGAAGATGAAGACGATCTGAGGCTTAAACCAAGGTTTGTTTGATTTCAGTCCCAATCAAGTTCTGCACAGATTAAGCTTGTGCTTTGGACTTCTATGGTAGCCCATCGCTGCCAAGAACATTTTTTGTTAGTTTTTTTGTTTCTTTTTTTTTTTAGAAAAAAGGAATTAGAAATGAAACAAAACGATAAAAAGTAAAAACAAAATCCTAATCAAAATTATTATTCAAAACAGAAACAAAATCAAGAAGCAAAATGAAAAAGAAATCAAAAGCAAAATTAAAAACAAAATCAAAAGCAAAACGAAAAACAAAAGCAAGATGAAAAAAACAAAAAACAAAAGCAAAATGAAAAACAAAATCAAAAGCAAGATGACACTTTATCAATCTGACTAAAGTCGAGATGTTCATTGAAAAGACCTTCAATGAGCATCTCGACTTTAGTCAGATTGCCTCTTTATGTACTAGATGACTTCTCCAAAAGGGAACTATGTTGCGATTGATAGGTCACTAACCGACTCGGAGCCAGTCTGATAACTTCGGGGATTTACGTGTGTGATATATATATATGAACACTAAAACACACGGGCACAGGGAAAATATTCTTGTCTAAAATAACTTCTGACATCTATGGCCGTCGACTACCTGGTACTGACCAATAAATATCCAAACCTAGATAACTAGGTACCTGTAGACATTTGATATTATTGAATTAGTTTTAGATTCAATCCGTTTATCGCATTATGTTAGTTTTAGATTCAATCCGTTTATCGCATTATGTGTTCAATTTTCAATCCTTAGAACGGGTGTTTTTTTGTTTTGTTTTTAATTAATTGTAATTGTTTACAATCGCATGCTTTGCGCATGTCCTTTTTATAGAATATAAACTGAATTGGAGACAAAGATTACTGCTATTTATTCCTCTGTGTGTAAAGCCCTATTCAACATACCGCAACTTTTGTTTACTCAATACACTAAATAAAACAATAACTCTACAACACCCAAGATGTTGAACAAATTTGAGTAGTGTTTGATAAAGACTAAAGTACATTATCTTTCAACCTGATGCAAGGGTATTTCACAGACGGTTCGCCTCATATTGTGACATTCCCCTATCCCAGGGAGAAGCAGCGGTGGCGCTTTGGTCGCTGGCATTGGTTTTATTCATCGATAAAATCCTTGCGAATCTTGTTAAAACAAGGTGTTCAGACATGTAGTAAGACAAGCTATAGAATTATAAATATTGTAAAAAAGTATTTTAAAAAATCCTAGATAGGTTAGTCCTACATTATTTACATGAAAGTATTTCACTCTTGGAAAAAACATGTATGCTATATAATTTTATTTTTGAACACTAAAACACACGGGCACAGGGAAAATCTTCTTTTCTAAAATAACCGTGGAGACAAGTTTCTTTATGTGTTAAAAAGGGGCATATCATTTAGACGTTTATACCCAATCATAAGTTGTTATAATAAACCACAGCCTATGCTAATTCATTAGGTTGACGACAGGCAGGAGTTTGGCCTTAGCAGAATTTTTTGGAAAAGATAATTTGGCAACAAATTATCAGTATATTTGGTAAAGCTAACACGCCGACTTGCTATAGGCTTTAGATAGTAATCAATTAGCTGTGATATTCTTGAATGTGCTACCAAAATCCGAGATAATAGGACACCCTGGGGGGCATTGAAGGCTCAGGTCATTTTTTCAATGCGTTTGTGTATTTTCGAAATATAGAGTACCCTGTTTATAGAAAGGTCAGATTCCAAAGAGCAATACTGCTTTTTATTAATATAGCATTTTTCTTCAAGGGAAAGAAGAATTCTGTTGCAATTTCCAACATGGTGGAAGAAAGGGGACAGAGGTACTAGGTCTAGGGTAGCGGCTCTGAGGGGGTAGAAACGAAGGGGCAGATGTATTAGGTCTAGTAGAGGGGGGGGGGGGGGGGGGGCGGGCAGTAGGAAACGACGAAGGGTGTTGCAACGAGTTTTGTCACAACGTACGAGTTTTATTCCAACTCACGAGATTTGTTACAATGTTGACGAGTTTTGTCACAAAAGGTTACGAGTTTTGTCACAAGAGCGCCAGGTTTTGTTACATGTCCCAAGTTTTGTTCCAACCCTGCCGAGTTTTGTTACAAAATCAATGTTACGAGTTTTGATACGAACCGTCAACAGCTTTTGTAACAATTTTAATAGGACACGCGTTTTGACACAAAGAGTCAACAGCTTTTGTCCCAAAATGTCAGCTGTAGGCAATTTTATAGTGGCTGATAGCTTTGCTCTCTGAAAACTTTCGACGGAACAATTAGTCGCCACCTTGTCCGTCCGTGAGTCCGTCCGTCATGATTTCTTGTCCAGACCATGTCCCGGTTGATATTTTGAGGATTGCTTTGAAATTTGGCTGGTATTTTGCTCTTTTTGTGGCAGTGCATGGTCACATTTTGCCGATATTTTTGTCTTGGTCATATTTCGTTTAATATTTAGGATTATTTTGAAACTTGGCTGGTACAAACTCACTACCAAGTAGTTGTGTCATGTCTCATTTTCCAATGCTGTTGATATTTTAGAGTATTTATCGTATTTGGAAAAGTTCTTGTGCGTATATGTGGGATAGGGTATCCTCGTCCTAATAGGCTTTAGATTGTGTGAGCTTTTCTCGTGGGACAAATTGTTACTCAACTAATACAACACTTAGGACGTGGATTTTCACTTTCAGTTAATAAGTGGGATGGTTTTCTAATGATATATGCATGCTCCCTATCCCGATCGATCATTAAAGAGGGCGATCGTCACAACTTCAATATGAACAAACAAACCGTTCACTGTCCCGCTGGTAAAACGATATTGTTACCTCTTTTTCAAACGTACGCGAGATTATAAAACAGTGCATGCGAGCTCATTTTCATTTCGGTTTTCAATCCGTGGTTTTAACAGGAATTAAGTCTGGTTACAGGCCTATAGGAACGTCTACGTATAGTAAAAATGTTCCACAATAAAACATAACTCAACCCCCCCCCCCTACCCCCTTTCAATACATAACAAAATAAGAACTGAGATTGAAATTTATATTTTGTTCGAGCGTTTTTGCTTTCTAATTGAACAAACACAATACACCAGATATGGTTGGGAACAGTTTAATATAAACAGATAACTCATGTTTTGCGTAAAATACTGTCCCAAATGGACTTCTTACTTGACAGTTTGATAACTTCGGGGATTTACGTATTTCATATCCTCTTAAGGGCCGTACAGTTTCGGTACATTTCAGAAATCCTCCAATGCTTCAATTATTAAACTGATAGCGCCTGAAAGTTAACAAGAGTATTTCGGTCCCTTACATTGTCACGATGACACTTTTTTGGGGGCCCTCCATATGGTATGGAAATTATACGTTACTCGCTACATTTAAAATGACCTGCAATCTATCAGAGGGTATTTCACGCACGTGAATCCCCGAAGTTATCAGAGTGTGTCCGAGGCGTGTCAAAACCGACCGGTAGCAAGCGGAGATAGCGGAAGTGTGTTCCGATTGCTTACTTGACATAAACTCTCAACCGATACAAGTTTGATAAGATAGATAGTCATGTAAATTGCAATGTACTTAAATTATTTGTAACATTGTTTCCTTGCAAACAAAGCAAAAATCCAAAGTATTTGAAGAGATCGAATAATCTGTGCTGAAACTAACACTGATTATTTTACTAGTTTAAGTAGAAATGGAACCTTGGTATGGTTTTCCTGCTACCCGGTACATATCATCTTCTCTAGCCAAGATAAAATCTGCATGTCCCCATTCCGTGTTTTACCTTGGCGGATTACTCTACTTGAACCCGTAAATCGAACAGCTCGTTTCGATTGGATGCGAGTAAAACTTCTCGCAGCTAATCAAATCCTTGGGCGCTTACACTGAAAATAACATAATGGCGGCTGTGTATACCTTGAACTTTTGTTTAACGAGTGCTGATTGGCCAAGACCCTGTAAGTCTAGGAAAGACAACTCTTACATTCTCACCAGTGGGCGCTGTTCGATTTACGGGTTGGAGTAGAGTAATCCGCCAAGGTAAAACACGGAATGGGGACATGAAGATTTTAACTTGGCTTGCGAAGATGGGTACATATATGTCGAATTACCCAAAATGAACGAAAAAAAGGTTTGCCTTAGATTGAACTTTACCTGTTAGCCTGTACATGTAGACCTATGAAGAATTACCCAAATGAAGACGATTTTACCCAAATGAATTGTTCTTCATCGTCGCGTTCCCAAGGCTTTATCAGGGAAATTCCACCGTCCCCCTTTTCCCTAGCCAAGGTGTTCTTAGTAACCGTTTAATCCCATCATTTTAACCAGAAACATATATTGACGTACTGAAGTGGAATTAGAAGCCACTTTGTGGTTTATCGGGCGACTATTGTAGGTATGCCAATCACAATTTTCACCTACTGTTTATATGGGTAATTTTTTTTTATTTGGCTTGGCTTTATTCGAAAATTCAGCATACTAATACCGGCAAACAAGGTCGGCCTACACATCGCGGTTTCGAATTCAATTCATGGGAAGGATTTTTTCGTTCTTTTGTTGAAAAGTTGTCTTCATGTTGGTAATTCGGCCTTTTATGTCTACGTTGGGTACCAGGTAATTCACATAGCCGAAAAAACAATAAAACCCATCGCCACTTCGAACTTTCCAGTGTCACCAGGATTAGGCTCATGTTATATGTAACTGATTGGTCGATCACATGAAAATCAATAATCAGCATTTGATTTTTTTCTTTGTGTTGATTTAACTACCTTTCCAAAATAAATTATGGTAATTTAATTCACTCCCAACTCCATCTACTTTATAAAAAAGGTTATAAACATCAGCCAAAATTTGTTACAAATCCTGTCGACTGTTTGTATCAAAACTCGTGACATGTTAAATTTGATACAAAAGCTGTCGACCGTTTGTATCAAAACACGTGACGTGTTTAGAACAAAACTGGTCAAGATTGGAACAAAACTTGTGAGTTGTGACAAAACTCGTCGACCTTGTGACAAAACTCGTGAGTTGGAATAAAACTCGTACGTTGTGACAAAACTCGTTGCAACAAGGGAAACAGGGGATCGAGTTATAAGCCTAGGAATCCGCGACTGCAAGGGTGGGGACGAGATCACAGATGTCGACGGACTGACAGACTGAAGGGATTGGGGAGGGGATGGTGAACTAACCTGAGTAATGGCAGCATAAGTGACATAATTATTGATGTAACGAGAAGAATAAAATGTTATATAATTATGAATAACTTGTATTTTAATGTATCAACACTACTCAAATTTCATGGTAGAGTTGTCGTTTTATTTAGTGTATTGAGTAAAGAAAAGTTGAGGGACGTTGAATAGTGTAGGCGGGCTTTACACACAGAGGAATAAATAGCAAAAATCTTTGTCTATATTCTATAAAAAAAAAACAAGCGCAAAGGATGCCATTTGTAACAACTAGAATTAATTAAAAATCAAAACGCCCGTTTTGAGAATCTAAAATTTAACACAAAATGCAATAAACGGATTTAATCTAAAACAAGACACTGCAAGTCATTAAGTGACGTATCAATCGCAGTATTCTTCCCTTTTGGAGAGGTCATATAGTACATAAAGTAGCAGCGATGGGCCACAAGAAATTTGTTTTTCATTTCGCTTTTCAGTTTGTTTTTCATTTTGCTGTTGATTTTGTTTTTCATTTTGCTGTTGATTTTGTTTTTCATTTTGTTTATCATTTCGCTTTTCAATTTTGTTTTTCATTTTGCTTATCATTTTGCTTTTGTTTTTCATTTTGCTTTTGTTTTTCATTTAGCTTTTGATTCTTGGGTTTGATTCTGCTTTGAATAATGATTTTTTCAATTCCCTTTTACTGCTTTAGAAAAATTCTAAAAAATTAGAAAAAAAAAATGAAAAAAAAAATTACTTTTCAGCCAGTGAACCGTGGCCATGCAGGCTAAACATTATTTTTATGAAAGATTTATCAGATAACTGAATTACTTCGGATATAAACTGCTTGTAAAATCTGCTGTGAAAATTGCCCAAAAAATACATTTAATATAGATGAATCGTTTGTCCGTCAACCACTTAGGGTTTGCCAGAGACGTCGCTAAATTAAGGCATTTGTAAGTAATTCGCATATCATCTACTGGATGCTGACAGGGTGACACTATCTTGTTTTAGAGGCATTTAGAAGTTGAAAGTACAATTTATATGGATAACAGACTTCTTGATATATATTATAGGGCAACGTTTTGATTCAGTCTCTAGGATCGTTCATATCAGACTTCTTGATATATATTATAGGGCAACGTTTTGATACAGTCTCTAAAATCGTTCATATCAGACTTCTTGATATATATTATAGGGCAGCGTTTTGATTCAGTCTCTAGGATCGTTCATATTAGACTCCAATTTTTTTTTCAAACATGAATTTTTCCCAAAATGTGCGTGATTGACACGTGATAACAGGATCATGTTATAATGTAAATGTCCGATAATTGAATTTAAGCCCCTGATAGTGGCTGTTGATCACACGTGACTTTCGGGTCAGCCTTTGTGTAACGCCACACGAGGAAGGCGTAGGGAAAAACGCAGGGCAGTTGCACGTGCGAATCACGTCTTATCTTTATGCGGGTTTTAATGGGTATAAAAGACCACAACTGTTCAATTGAATTCAGCTGTTAAATTGTTTCACGAAGTTGCTACAATATGCCAAGACTAGACGCAGCTACCCGGAACGTCATTATTGGTCATCTCCTGGCCGGCGAATCACAAAATGCAGTCGCTAGACTTTATAATGTTCACCGGAGCACGATTTTCAGACTGTTGGAACGGCACCAGTAATCCGGTTCAACAGCTGATCGTCAACGTTCTGGCCGACCTAGGATCACATCAGCAGCCCTAGATCGCTACATCCGGTTACTTCACCTGCGAAACCGGACCAAAACAGCAACAGAAACAGTTTCAAATATCCCAGGTCTCCCCTGGACACTCCTCGGACGCTAATCTCGGTGTCATTGAAGGGGTTTTCCGACCCTGGTCAGATTGAAATCCACAGAAAAAACTTATTGAGATTTACTAATTTTTACTTACTTAAGTTTGTGTTATAAATACATTTTGTATGAAAAAGCTATGTAGATGTCCACTTAGTCACATTCTTTCCCAAAATCGAAAAAAAATTGTTGTCAGCGAAATGATCTCGACTGTAGCCTTTTGACTGACTGCACTCTCGATCGCACGAGTTAACGCAAGTCCGTAGAAACACTTCATCCTAATCCGTTAAAGTGGCATGAGCTTCCAAAATGTTGATATTTTGACGTTAAACAGAATGTTGAAATTATTGGCTATTTTTCTCAAGACGTATAATTCAGAATCTTTTAAGTGCTTCTAGTCTGGAGAATGTGCGATGAAGTATTGTTTTGAACTAACTTTGGCTTAGAATGAATGAATGGTCGTCCAGGTTATTTAAATTTTGTTTACTTTTCGAACACTATTTCGGTTTGTATAAGCCACGTACTGTATGGATTTTCCTCATTCCAACGCCAATGATTTAGTTTTTCGTTTGCCTTCAAAGCCTCTTACTGTCACGACGATCATCAATTATGAAAAAAGAATTTTGGCAGCTCATGCCACTTTAAACAATCGTATCCGTCAAAGTGCGAGTTAACTCATGTCCGTGAAAACACACCATTAGACCGGACAAGCCCAGCTATCATTTAAACTTTATCATTTTAACCTTAGAGGTCACATCTGGACTTAAGCACGAGGATAACTTCTAATTTTTGATAGTTTGGAATAAGAGTTAATGGTTCTATCGCGCATAAAATAAAAACGATTTTTATTCCCGTCTCCATAAAGCTGCA
Organism: Lepidochitona cinerea; assembly: GCA_963971465.1. Lineage (NCBI taxonomy): Eukaryota > Metazoa > Mollusca > Polyplacophora > Chitonida > Tonicellidae > Lepidochitona > Lepidochitona cinerea. The sequence goes on along the minus strand of OZ020563.1, from coordinate 1,667,291 downwards.
TTATTCGACATTAAAATATATGTATACTGGGGCAATTACATTCTGTTTTAAATCTCACATACCATAGCTTACTTAAATAAAATAAATAACTGAATTTTTTGGGTGATAAAATACAAAACTTCTTTTTACAGTTCTCTTGTTTTGGTTAAACTTTAGGTTAATGACCCACGCAGCACTGAGTTTCCTTCATGTTCTCAGCACCGCACTGGCATACTTTCTCATGCTGGCTGTCATGACCTTCAATGTTTGGATCGGCGTCTCCGTAATAATAGGTTTGTATCAAATAAACTCCTTTATTTATTTAGTTATTTATTTATTTATTTATTACAACTTCCTGCCTTCCTTTTCTAAAAATACTTTTCTTCTAATGAAAGTTCCTATCTTTGCACCACGCTCAGATCTTTTGTAAAATGTTTCTATATTTTCTCATAGCTCTCTCAAGGTATGTTGAGTGTTTTATCGCCTCACAGACGTAAGTTTTTGATAAAGTATAGTGTTGTTCGAACAGTTCTACACTAGTTTTTTTGGCCAAGTAAAGTATTGTAAGTGTAACGTTAGTGGCTGCTTAAATGCATTCATTATAATCTAGAAAGGAATGTGCGATGAGACACAGAAGACGATGCATTTGTAAAGGGTCGTTTTTCATGACGTTAGCTAGATATGGAACTGACTTGTACATGCCGCTATGAAGAGCTCCTCTTCTCTCAAACCTATCTTAATTGCTCATTTTACGTCCTATTAGTACCAAGTCTTTCTGCAAGAATTGAACACCGTTTTTAATTGTATTCGCAAACTTTTGATTTGCTTATCCAGGTAAATCAAATGGGTTTGTGTGTTGATAAAAATGCTATTCTTTATATATCACAGAAATTAGAAATGACGAGGAAAGATTTCCGTTGTACTTCCCAAGCCTCTGTGGTCCTTATAAGGCTTCTGTCATTGGTGTGACAAAGGTTGGGTGCGGCGTAAAACGTCAATCAATCAATTTATTTTTAGTTAAGGGATAGATTGATTATGTAATGTATGTTTTCTTTTCTAGGGACTATCCTCGGTTATTTCTTCTTCGGGGCCATTCGGGATCACATTATCTTCTCTCAATCCACCGAGTTTCCATGGCTACAAGATAGAATCAGTTTGGATAAACGACAAGAGGTCCTAACTCGATCAAACGGAGCATATTCCAGTTCGCATTCTGAGGTGCATATGTAAGTTTCGCTGGTGGTGGATTCAAGTGTTTCGTTACGATTTTGTGGTTATGGAAAAACTGTATTTTCTTTCGCTGCTGGACCAGAACTTTGATGTATGATATCCGAGTTAAGGATAATTCTTGGTTTACTTCTCCATTCTATAGTGGGACGTTTTATTCCCGCCACTCTGGAGAGGAATTTGTAACAGGACAAAAAAACTATTGCAAATATTTTAGGTGAATCCGAGTGGAAGTGTCCGTCAACTTTATTTATAGTGTTATCTCGATTAAAATCCCATCAACCTTTTTAAACGGCTAACTCTAATTTGTGATTGCTGAACGAGCGACAATTGCGTTGGTTTTCGTTCATATATCATATTTTCTTCACTCAACATACCCACCCTGGTCTTACAGATGACAGTTTCTGGAGGCGGCGTTTCGAAACAGCCAAGCAGTTCGGAATTATGATTATGACACGTGGCATGAACCGCCTGAATTGGTACTTTTTTCACCAATGCTTATTGCCATAACACCTGGTCTGAAGAGCGACAGAAAAACAAGATGGTTCGCGTTGGAATAAGAAAAATACATACAGTAGGCCTATGTGACCTATATTGAAGTTAACAGAATTTTAAGTAACCGGGACGAACATTCAGTCATTATCGTTCGATCAAAACAATACTTTAAAGTACATTTTCAAATTTACTAGCACTAAAAAGCTTCTAATTCTACATGTATTAAACGATAATTTACAAATTATCTTCTAACAGGGAAAATCTCGCGGCGGTTCATGTCCTTTTAGCCAGAGATATTCACCGTAATTACAGACGATGCCTTGCAGGGTTTTACTTGACATCGCCGTAATTACAGATGATGCCTTGCAGAGTTTTACTTGACATCGCCGTAATTACAGACGATGCCTTGCAGGGTTTTACTTGACATCGCCTTAATTACAGACGATGCCTTGCAGGGTTTTACTTGACATCGCCGTAATTACAGATGATGCATTGCAGGGTTTTACTTGACATCGCCGTAATTACAGACGATGTCTTGCAGGGTTTTACCTGACATCGCCGTAATTACAGACGATGCCTTGCAGGGTTTTACTTGACATCGCCGTAATTACAGACGATGTCTTGCAGGGTTTTACCTGACATCGCCGTAATTACAGACGATGCCTTGCAGGGTTTTACTTGACATCGCCGTAATTACAGACGATGTCTTGCAGGGTTTTACCTGACATCGCCGTAATTACAGACGATGCCTTGCAGGGTTTTACTTGACATCGCCGTAATTACAGACGATGCATTGCAGGGTTTTACTTGACATCGCCGTAACTACAGACGATGCCTTGCAATGTTTTACTTGACATCGCCTTAATTACAGACGATGCCTTGCAGGGTTTTACTTGACATCGCCGTAATTACAGACGATGCCTCGTGGGGTTTTACTTGACATCGCCGTAATTACAGACGATGCCTTGCAGGGTTTTACTTGACATCGCCGTAATTACAGACGATGCCTTGCAGGGTTTTACTTGACATCGCCGTAATTACAGACGATGCCTTGCAGGGTTTTACTTCACATCGGCTATACTTTGTTTTCCTTTATTGTTGTGAAATGTGAACTGATATCCCTGGCAAGCATCTGGATAGCTGGACTAACTGAAATACACATGGATACATTGTGTCACTGATCTACGCAACTATAAATCAAGCTATTTAGTCAGATTTCCTTTGGAGTGTCCGCCCTAGTTGTATATGTGTTAGTCGGAGGATGTCTCAAACACAATTGGTTTCTTGAGTGCAGTTTAAAATCCACATATCAGCATACTAACCTCGTTTGAAGCTATGAGTGTACAATTTTTTGTTTTCTTTGTACCCATTGCAACATTCAATTAGTACATGTGTTTACAAAATGACCAAGAACTTACACCTTTTCCTTGAACGGCGGAGGAAGTGAATTCAAACACTATAAATCAACCATATGCCCAGAGCATTGGCGTCTACATCCACAAGGTCTTGTAACTTTCTTTGAAAGGAAGAGATTGTGTTTTAGTTCTATGTTTATATCTCTAGGAAGAGGGTACTCTGTTCGCAATACATTACACCTCCAGGATACATTTTTACACCTCCACGATACATTTTATGCACGTGCTCCAAACAGCAGTGTTGTGAAGTTAGCTGGAGTGGCGCTCTCCTGGGAGTACGTGCATTAGGCCTATTTACGTGCATCAGGCCTATTTATTTACAACAGCGATAGTGAATTATTCCGTTTTCATTACAGGAAATACTATCCCTCCACAGTGCAGCTTCCACATTGAATGAACCCGAAGAAGCCCTTTTGGCAGTTTAAACGCATCACGCGTATACTATATTGTGTAAATTTGTTGTGGCGAATAAAAATTGATTTAACTATAGACACTGGACACACAATTACTATGTACCGCACTCTTCAATGTTTTCTAAACACAAGCAGAACTTTGAATTCATTTTGTATATATTGTTTTTCATTATCGGGTTTGTTGATGTGATACATGTATCCCTCAAACATTATTTCACTCGTTTCACGGTCTTGTGCTTTCAAAGTAGTCTGCATGGGCGGGGAAACCCCCTACCGCTGGTAACAAAACATATTACACTGTCAGGCTGCATGGGCGGGGAAACTCCCTTCCGCTAGTAACGTATTACACCGTCAGATTTTGTTTATATATATTTTTTGTGGGATTGAAACCCGCAATACATCCATGTGTTGTAAATCGCTATTTCGATGTGTGTTGTAAATCGCTAGTATTCTATTTACAATTCTAATGTTACATTCTTTACATTGGTATATCAGACTACCAAAATGAACTGTAGTAATTAAAGGGGATGGGGCATATACGACCACCAGCCTGATGCTGTTCCAGGGGCGCAGGTCAGTCGGTCAGACAATCGTATTCTCGCGAGATCTCCATTAGACGTATCTAACATAAACCTGGTACATGCCAGCGCGAGTAACATTTTAAAAGCTATACGAAAACTATAACAATCTCGACATCAAATGCCTGGATATTTACTTCGATTTAAAAGAGAGTAACCAAGTAACGACAACAGAGAGTCAATTTCCCGGAAAATGCCCATTTTGACGATATGCGGTAAGAAGGCGACGCTCCTTGTCGATTCGAATCATCTTGGCCACTGTTATAACACACGGGAGTCTGAAATGTTGGATGTGACTGACGATAGCCCCAGTGTAGGATATGCGGGTAAAAGATGCGGGTAAATGTCCGGTTGAATTTCATGATGTTGTAAGCTACATTTGAACTATCCAACTCAAAGCCCGTGTATTAAAATGGCCACTCTAGATATTAGAGGTCACACTATCTCGACTTTAGGAATATGTTGATGTTGGTTGGTTGTTTTAGCTTATTGGCGCGTCCATTCGTATGAATGATGTACGCCATTCTAGTGAATAATTATTACCTTGAGCGAGTAAGAAAACTGTGATGTTTGAACACAATATACCGAATCTCTCTGTGCATGAGTATATGTTAGTACGTTTGAGACCTACTTAACCTCTTAAGATGTAAAAACATGCAATACAATTGAGCTTACACCCCCGTATACGATTTACAGATAAGCAAATATACAGTGGTGACAAATGGAAAGATAGGTCGATATTTGTTAGTCATATAATGTATATACACCCATAAAAATATACAATTCTACTAAAATCTGTGTGTATTTATAACATATCTAGCTACAGCCTGATATAGCTTGGTGGATTTTTAGAAGGGCTTAGAACATTATCCATGTTGGGTTGATTAATATCCAAACCAATGAGATCGGTGAAAAAAACCATTTCTTTGATGAGCATACTTGATGCAATACGAGTTTCCTGAGTATTACATACATCACACAAGTCTGACTCAGACAGATGGAATCTGAATAGGTAAGATTTTAGGGGAACATTACCTCAGCGAAACGAGTGGGGAAATTAAGCTTTGGTGATGAAATTCCAGGATTGAAAAGGAAATAAAACCTTCCCTTGTCAGAATCATTCCACTGTTTCTGCCACTGTCTCACAAAATATGATTTAGCCATAAGTAAATATCGGTAACGGTAAATGGAAATCTGATGGATATGCTAGTATGTAAAATAGCTTGTTTGGCTGCGGTATCAGCAAGCTCATTTCCTCTTAGTCCTCAGAGCAGGTACCCATGGAAATGTGACACTCACTCCTTCCTTAAAGGCACACTTGCCGCGAAAATCAGGAATATTGTTTACATTTAAAGAGAAAGTCCGTTTTCTGTATTTTTCCCAGACAATATAAGTTAGGAACTTTCTATTTTTACCAAAATTTAAAAGTTTGGACGTCACTTTGTATTTTTAATTTGAATTTGAAAATTTGAATTGTTAGGTGCCCGTAACGTAAACAAACCACACTGCCCCCTATTGTCGATTTTATGTTTCAGTCGAGTGAGTGAACTAACGGCACAGTGTAATTTTACGTAGGCCTATTTATCTGAGAAATACAGACTGACGATCGGTTAACAGCGACTGGAAAAGCCTGCTGATTATTGTTTGAGTGTAAACCACAGATAAAAAGGCCTGAAATGAGGGTAATCCAACACGAAAGTTGACCGACACTGATCGTTGTTGTTGTAATCAGGCTTCGATTCTTCGTTTGTTTTTCACCCCATTTCTACATTCTAAAGCTAACTAGACATGTTTTATGTGTCCTATGTTTAAGTTCAGTTGTATTAGTTGTACTGTCTTGCTCCGACTCGGGAGTCAGAGCGTTAGCAGTCTAGATAACTCTGAATATCAGCAATAACTTCCAATTAAATTTATTAACCAAAATCCGAGAGTAAAACACTGAAATAGTAAACAAAGAATGTGGTTTTAGCTTATACAAGTTCAATCCACATAGAAACTTAGAAAGAAAGGCGTTACAAGTCATTTACGTTTAACTGTTGTTTTTATAGCAAAATGGTTATTAATACGACCAAAAACGATAGATGCAATTTAGAGGTAGCCATAGATTCAAAGGCAACAGCAAACGTAAACTAATCACACGAAGAAAAGAAAATACAATATGAATTTACATATTAAAAACAAGTGAGAACTGGCTGCGAGAAAGTAGGTCACACTGTAACAGTTAAAATCAGGTCACTTGCAATGAGGTCACGTACACAGTTCTGTATTGGCGAAAAGAAACTAAAGTTCGGATTGTGCCAATTACGAGTTATTGTTTAAATGAATATAATGTAGATTGTACATAAAGTTACACGGATAGGGAGCTTTGTTTTAGTTTAACTCACGCTGTGGTTCGCTGTCAGTTAGTAGAGATGTCACACGAGGAAAACAAGAGTATCATTAATAAACATAGAATGCAAAGTTCACTGAACGAAACAGGGGAATCATGAAACACAGATTCAAACAATATTGTCACTCAATCTTCTTGTCAAGTGGTGAATATAAAAGAACAATTTCCGAGATAGGTCTGACGTAATCCTTAAGAGTTCCATCTTTGAGGATTCTTACTGTGACTTTGCGAACTCTACTGTCTGAACTTGGGATAGAATTTACAATCACGCCCATCGGCCACTCGTTACGATGGGAAGATTTCTCTTTGAGAAGGATAACATCTCCATTCTTCAGATTCGGATGATCCGTGGTCCATTTTCGACGATTCTGAAGGGTTTGAAGGTATTCAGAACGCCATTTTTTCCAAAATGTTTCAGACATAGCTTGAACTCTTCTCCATTGAGACCTATAGAAGTCTTGGATGTTCCAGTCCGTAGTTTCTGTAACTTGGTCCAGCTTTAAGTTGAGAAGCGCCGACGCAGACAGAATTTGGGGAGATTCAGGGTCTGTCGATATGGGAACTATGGGTCGTGCATTGATAATTGCGGAGACTTCTGCCATGAAAGTAGTTAGGACTTCGTGAGTGAGGTTTTTGGGAAACACTTCTGTCATCATCGAGTCAAGGATACGCCGAGTTACACCTATCATGCGTTCCCATACACCGCCCATATGGGAAGAATGGGGTGGGTTGAAGACCCATGTGACGCCCTTGTTGAACATAAAATTGGATATGGGACCGTCTTCGACGTTGATGGCATCTATCTGAAGATCGTCTGTGGCGCCTATAAAATTAGATCCACGATCAGATCGGAACTCTAAGACTTTGCCCCTGATAGAGATAACGCGACGCAAAGCGTTAATGAAGCTGGAAGAAGTCATTTCTTCAATGACTTCGATGTGGACGGCTCTGGTCCCTAAGCAGGTGAATAAGACCGCCCAGCGTTTGGAATTGGCTTGACCTCCGCGGGTACGTCTTGCTACAACCGACCAGGGTCCAAACACATCGACTCCAACATAAGTGAACGCGGGAGCTTGGGTAAGACGACTTGATGGAAGGTCGGCCATTTTCTGGATTTCCACCTTTCCTCTTAGTTTACGACATTTCACACAGTTGAAAAGAATGGACGATATTAGTCTTTTTCCGCCGGTAATCCAAAAACCAGCTGTCCGAATGGCACCCTCTGTAAGATGTCGGCCCTGATGTACTATTCTCTCATGGTGGTGACGCACAAGCAATGTGGCAATGTGATGTTTTCCGGGTATTATAACGGGATGCTTTTCGTTGTCGGCCAAGTCAGAGTGAGACAATCTTCCGCCAACTCGTAAGATGCCTTTGTCGTCTAAGAAAGGGTTTAATTTGACGAGAGAACTGTTCCCTGGGACAGGCTTGCCTGAGTGAAGGCACTGCATTTCCTCCTGATACGTCTCACGCTGCCCAGCCCTTATGATAAAGTTTTCAGAGTCTTTATATCGTAGAAGATCTTTAGCAAAGGGAGGAGTTGACTTCTGATCACTTTTACGGTTGTCCACCAGTACGTGCAAGGTAAGTATTGCTCTTACAAGGCTGTGCCACGAGGAAAATCTCGCGAAGCGATGACACCCAAATGTAGCATTGATATGTTGAGCACAGGATGTTACATGAGGACGGACTTCACAATCACCTTCCGGCGATAGCAGTGGAAAGGACGAGGCGCTCATAAGATGTGTAGACTCTGGTAGTTTTGGAGGACCTGATATCCATTTGCTATCGGACATTCTAGATGCTGGCACACTTCTTGTAGCTTGATCGGCTGGATTTTGTTCTGAAGTCACATAATGCCATTGTTCTGGCTTAGAAATATCTAGGATGTGTTGGACTCGGTTGGCAACGTATATGTAGAAGCGTCTGGTCCGGTTACTAATATAACCTAAAACGATTTTACTATCAGTGTAAAAAATGGTGTCTTCTATCGCTAAGTTGAGTTCGGGGCAAACAGTTTTGGCAATATCCACCGCCAACACAGCAGCACAGAGTTCGAGCCGTGGAATAGTGTGGCCATGGAGAGGGGCCACTTTGGCCTTGCCCAAGACAAAACTCAATTTAGACTGATCTGTAGTTGTAGAGTTCATGTAGACAGCGGCAGCAATAGCTTTTTCCGAAGCATCAGAGAAGACAACGAGTGCTGTATTCCCATCTTTGGATGAAGGTAAGTATGGTCTAGGGATCTGGAATTCCTCTAATGACTTAAGAGAATCTGTCCAAGATTCCCATTCATTTCGATGTTCCTCTGGCAAAGGATCGTCCCAATCAAGGCTGGTGGACATAGACTGTCGAAGAATAAGTTTCCCTTTAATAACTACAGGGGCAATGAATCCAAAGGGGTCAAAGAGACTGTTTACTACAGAGAGAACACCCCGTTTTGTGAAAGGTTTTTCCTGGTCAGAAACTTGGAAAGTGAATGTGTCTCTGGAAAGGTTCCAAACAACACCTAAGCTTCTTTGAATTGGAGGATTTGCTGAAGAGAAATCAAGTTCCATCAAGTTTTTAGATCGGTCTTCCTTAGGAAAGGCATGGAGCACTTCTTCACAGTTGGAAGCCACTTTATGAAGACGTATATTGCCGCTTGTTTGAAGAGCTTGTTGGGTGCGTTTTATCAGATCTATAGCGGCCTCCGTAGTTGGAAGGGATTTTAAGCCATCATCCACGTAGAAGTCATTTTCAACAAATTGTCTCATATCACTGCCATATTTTTCTTCACTTAAAGCAGCTGTTCTTCTCAGACCATAAGTTGCCACTGCTGGCGAAGGGCTATTGCCAAAGACATGCACATTCATCCTGTACACAATGAAGTCCTGATTTAGGTCATTTTCTCTATACCACAGAAAACGAAGAAAGTTTTTGTGTTCTGGTGAAACTCGAAAGTTATAGAACATTTGTTCAATATCCGCAACTACTGCAACTGACTCCAAACGAAATCGAAGAAGAATACCAAGAAGGTTATTGATTAAATCTGGGCCGGAGAGAAGAACATCGTTTAATGAGACCCCTAGGTGCTTAGCAGATGAGTCAAAGACTCCACGAATTTGCGTGGGCTTCTGGGGATGACGGACGCCAAAAATGGGTAGGTACCAACACTCTTCTCCGTCAGCTAATGGAGGGGCAATTTCCGCGTGCTTTCTATCCAGGATTCCTTGCATGAAAGTTTGAAACTGCTCTTTCTTGATTGGATCGCGCTGTAGACTTCTATGTAGAGTATGGGCTCTCCTGATGGCCTGAGGCTTGTTGTTTGGTAATGGAGGTCTTGGTGACTTGAAAGGTAGGGGAGCTACCCAATATCCATCCGCATCCTTGTGAAATGATTGGTCCATAATGTTTAAGAATTCCTTGTCGTTGATAGACATGCCAACTTTATTGTCATCGGGAGTACGTTGAAAGATAAAACTATCAGTGAGGTTATCCGATGGGTCTATGATTTCGAGAAGATTGGAGCCGGTATCTGCAACGTGGTCTTTCAGGTTAAAGTTGTTCTTGCAGGGTTCAAAAAGGGACGGACGTCCGTTTTGGTGAAGATGGGTTTTATTGACGTTGATTGTGTTGCTTTTGTGAAACTTCCCAAGACAAGCCTCTCCTACAATAACCCATCCGAGACCGACGTTTTGACCGTAAGGCGTCTCACGGGGACCGATTCGTTGATCACTTACATGGTGAGCTTCGGGAAGGTCTCTCCCAATTAGCAGAAGAATGTCTGCAGTGTCTTCTAATGGAGGTATGAAACTAGCAATGTCATTCAAGTGTTTGTAGTGATGGGCTACCTCGGGAGTAGGGATTTCTGACCTCATATCTGGAATTTGATTGCATTCTATTAGAGTAGGAAGCTTGAACTTCTTGGCATGGTCGAGAGACTGAATGACAAACCCTGATGCCCTGCGTCCAAATGTTTGTAGATTGCCAGAACAAGATGAAAGTGTGTAGGAATAATTTCTACTATTGACGTTCAGAAGATCAAAAAATTTAGATTTGGCTAACGACCGGTTGCTTTGTTCGTCGAGCAATGCATACATTTTGATACCTTTGTCTGGATGACCTTCTTGAAAGACGTTGACAAGAACTGTCTTGGCACACGATTTACCGTTAAATCCTTCGCCACATATTTGCAGACAATTACTAGTGACTGAAGAATCGTTTGAAACTGAACTCTCCCCGCCATGGGTTTCGGATTTTTCCAATTCTTTGGGTCCTTTAAAGTTGTTAAATCCTGTGTGCAAGGCTGTGGGATGACGATAACTTTGACAAATTGAGCAGCAGATGGTTTCTTTACAGTCCTTTGACATATGATGAGTGGATGCACAGCAGTTGTAACATATTCCGTTCAGCTTGAGGAACTCCTTTCTCTCTTGGAGGTGTTTGGATCTGAAGCCTTTACAGTCATTTAGTGCGTGGCCTGAAAGATGAATGGGACATAGATTGTTAATATCTGTAAGGTGTCTGGGGTTGATTTCAGTCTTGAATGTAGCAACGGAAGTCTTCCGTGGTTCAAAGTTCCGTTTTGAAGTTTGAGATGAATTTTCGAGAGGAACTTCATAGGCGAAGCTGGGATCATTTTTAGCTTTACTGATATCTCGAATAAAGTCACAAAAGAATGTAAATGGAGGGTAAGTAACAGAACAGTCTCTTTTGTATCTAATAGCAGCAGAGGTCCATTTCTCTTGTATACCATATGGCAACTTTCTTACGATGGGATTGACACCAGTAGACGAATCGAAGTAGGATAAGAGGGGTTGAAACAAAGGGTCTTCCTTGGCTGATTCAATTTCAGCCAAAATATCTGACAGTTCATAAAGTTTATGCGAGTCTTTATTTGACAGTTTGGGAAAATCGTTAAGCTTATTTTTCAAGGTTGCTTCAATCAACTCGGGACTACCAAAACGTTCATCTAAGCGATCCCACATGCGTTGGAGACCTCTATTTGGGTTTGTAGCGTTATAAGCTCTGATACTAAGAGCTTGTTTAGCTGATGTGGGGCCAAGCCACTTAATGAGTAAGTCCATTTCTTCCATTGGTGTAACTTGTAGTTCCCGAACAACATTCAAAAAACCTGATTTCCATAGAAGGTAATTTTCTGGTCGATCATTGTATGTTGAGAGGCCAGACAATAACAAGTCTTTCTTTAATAAAAGCCTGCTGAGGTCAGAGGTCAATGCTTGGTTTTGAGTGTTGACATTTTCTGGTGGTAGCCTAGTTGACCTGATTTCAGGTAGGTGCGGTGTATAGGGCACGTGATTATCTGAAAGTTTATTTTGATTGTTTGGTGTGGGATGAGGGATTTCTAACAGTTCTTGATTAGCAAGATTAGGTTGAGGAAGGTCAAGAACGTATTGTTCAGTTCGGTCTCGAAGATTTTGTTGTGGAATTTGTTCAATTATCTGAGAATGTGAAATGAAATTGTCTCTTTCAAAATCTTGAAAAACTTGGGCTTCAGCCTGAGAAACAGCAGCTTCACATTTCACTTGTAATAGCTGTAGGTCAGCCTCAAGTTCAGCTTTATGGCGTGTGTTATTGGCTGAGGTTATAGTCTCTTTTTCATCCACGATGTTTTCTAATTTCAATTTCTTGTTTAACAAAAATGAGCTTTGCTTTTGCAGCTTCAGCCTTGGCTTGTTTCTCTGCTAAAGAGGAAGTCTCTGTCTTATTTGAGGCTTGACTTTTCTTTGATTTGGAATAGTGGGATGAATGAGAACCTTGATTTGACATATTTTCCATGAAAATCTGTATTTGTGCATCAACTGAATTTAGTGTTTGGTCAATAATGTTGTCTTTTTCTTTGTGTGCCATAGTTTGGTGTTTGATTTCATGACGAGCTTCATCAGTGTCAACACGGTTTAGGTAAGCTACAAATTCACTAAATAAATGTTTATAGGATTCATAACACTTGGTCAACTTCTTTTCCTTTTGTCTTAGTTCAAGTATGTTGTGTTTTTCTTCTAAAACATTGCTGATTGATTCTTGAGTTTGTTTCCATAATTTTTCCAGTTTACACATATATTCATTTTTGTTTGTTTCATAAAGTTCTTTTCCTTTACTACTGAGAGTTCTTTGGCGTGGAGTATCCAATTCTCGTGGATCTGTTTCTGTATCCATTGTGGTAACATTAGGCGTTGATTTTGATTGAAAATTGCTGAATGTCTCTTGTATATATATATTTGTACCTCTCTGTGTGTGGGGTTTTTATAGCCGATGATAATCAGTGCTCCGGTGGCGTGACGATGTCAGAGTTATTGTGACGATTGACGGATTGTCCCCTGCCAGTCTGATTTGATGGTACCTCTTCAGACGATGTACTAGCTGTTTTACTGTACTGTCTTGCTCCGACTCGGGAGTCAGAGCGTTAGCAGTCTAGATAACTCTGAATATCAGCAATAACTTCCAATTAAATTTATTAACCAAAATCCGAGAGTAAAACACTGAAATAGTAAACAAAGAATGTGGTTTTAGCTTATACAAGTTCAATCCACATAGAAACTTAGAAAGAAAGGCGTTACAAGTCATTTACGTTTAACTGTTGTTTTTATAGCAAAATGGTTATTAATACGACCAAAAACGATAGATGCAATTTAGAGGTAGCCATAGATTCAAAGGCAACAGCAAACGTAAACTAACCACACGAAGAAAAGAAAATACAATATGAATTTACATATTAAAAACAAGTGAGAACTGGCTGCGAGAAAGTAGGTCACACTGTAACAGTTAAAATCAGGTCACTTGCAATGAGGTCACGTACACAGTTCTGTATTGGCGAAAAGAAACTAAAGTTCGGATTGTGCCAATTACGAGTTATTGTTTAAATGAATATAATGTAGATTGTACATAAAGTTACACGGATAGGGAGCTTTGTTTTAGTTTAACTCACGCTGTGGTTCGCTGTCAGTTAGTAGAGATGTCACACGAGGAAAACAAGAGGAAAGAAAGAACGGCACAAAAGGTACCTCCAAACAGGAGAGTTATTATACTCTCCACGATACATTGCTCCGCGAAATACCGCTAACAATAGGGTAACGGCACATTAGTCGTAGTAAGCTCATGTAAATTGGTTTAAACAGACTACGGCGGCAAGTGGGCCTTTAAATAAAGTGGTATATAAACGCATAATTTCTAAAACAAGAGGATGATAGTTGCTATAGTTGAAGAAGCTCAGGGCTTTTAAAGCACTTAAGGAGTAGGAGCAGATTACAGCAAGTTTGGTTTGTAGTCTAACAAAAATTGGAGGCACATGGAAATTGCCACAAGCTCTGAACAGAAAACAGACACGTCATCAGTCAGTCGGAAGTTCTTACTGTATTGGATTCATTATTTGAACTTTTAAGTGTTTGTTAAAAAAAAACAAATCTTTTTGACAATTTTATTCCTTGGTGATTATCTCCCTTTAGTCTAAAATTAATTTTAACCAATCAAAACTTAGATTTATTGACTCTTGAACTGAAGGACAATGCTGTGCACTACACAGACGTTTTTTACCGAAACTATCACCGCTGAATACACTCAGTCCGCCCGGGCTTACGCCAGTAATCCCATACACTTACTATACTTAAACTCTGGGATGACAAACGCTCCTCCGACTCTTCCACTTTCAGGGCACTTTGAGCCATCAGTGAAAATTTGTAAATAGAGGAATGTTGCACCCGATAATGTAACAATCCCCGATAATGTAGTACCCAACCGCTATTGTATCACATTTTGACCGATAGTGTATCACCAACCGATAATGTAGCAAAAACACCCGATAATGTAATAACTTTTTCAACCGATAATGTAGTAACTTTTAACCGATAATGAAGTAAACACTTTTCTAACCGACACTGTATCATTTTTTTTACCGATAATGTAAATGCTTTTTTAACCGATAATGTAGTCACACTTGCCCAATAATGTAACAACATATTATGTCGACCGTCTTCGAACTCATTTCTTCAAAATAATTAGTGGGCCTCCGTGGCTCAGTAAGTATAGAGCGTTGGACGCTCAATCCGAACAACCTTCCACCAATGGGTCGCAGGTTCGAATCCCACTCCGTCCCAAAAAAAAAAAATGGAAAATTATTAAAAATATACTCTCCCAAAAAAGAAACGCAACATCCAATTTTTGTTCTTCAAAATATGAATTTTCAACATCATTTTTAATACAGAAATAAGCATCACATTATACTGAAATTTGGCAAATCTGAATTTATTCACATGTAACAATTTATCACATTAAAGCTCATAGCGCTCAGATGACGTCACTGCAACGCCAATATCTGTTGTGCCCACCATTAACCTATAACACAGCACGGACCCGTCTCGGCATAGACACAATCAATCGACGAATACGGTTTTGCGGAATTCTCATCCATTCTGCTCAAGAGCCTGCTGCAGTTCTTGCGGAGTTTGCGGCGCTGGATGACGACTGGCACGCGTCTATCCAAATCATCCCACAAATGTTCTATTGGGTTCAAATCTGGTGATTTGGACGGCCAGGGGAGCACTGTTGGCTAGAAATTCAACAGTAGCACGAGCTGTGTGCGGCCGAGCGTTGTCGTGCTGAAAATTTTCCCTATGGAGGTCCAATACGGGCAGCATATGTGGTGTCAAAACCTCATCTGTGTATCGAACGGCGTTAAGGTTGCCGGGAATGTGCACCAGTTGAGTTTTCGGGCACAGGATATGGCACCCCACACCATCACACTTCCTCTGCCGAAATTGTCGACCTCAAGGACGCAGTTCCTTGCGAATCTCTCATTCCGGCGTCTGTAAACTCGTGTACGACCATCTCTTCTCTGCAGCTGGAATCTTGATTCATCGCTGAACCAGACTCGCCTCCAGTTTCGCAGATTCCAGTCCCTTAACCTGTTGCACCATCGGACCATTGCAAATTGATGCTGGCGTCTCAGTACTACGCCAAAGTAAGGACGTCTGGTGCGTAAGCCATTTTGACGGTCTGTGCCGATATTCGACGGAGACCTGGAATATTTGATGCTGTTTCTGTTGCTGTTGAACCGGATTGCTGGTGCCTTTGCAACAGTCTGGAAATCGTGCTGCGGTGAACATTATAAAGTCTAGCGACTGCATTCTGTGATTCGCCGACCAATGACGCCGTTCCGGGTAGCTGCGTCTAGTCTTGGCATATTGTAGCAACTTCGTGAAACAATTTAACTACTAAATGCAATTGAACGGCTGTGTGTCTTTTATACCCATTAAACCCGCATAAAGATAAGACGTGATTCGCACGTGCAACTGCCCTACGTTTTTCCCTACACCTCTATCAGCCACTATCAGGGCCTTAAATTCAATTATCGGATATTTACATTATAACAAGATCCTGTTGTCATGTGTCAATCACAAACATTTTTGGAAAAATTCATGTTTGAAAAAATATTGGATGTTGCGTTTCTTGTTTGGGAGAGTATATATCCTAATATATATTATCGGTTGAATATGTGCGACCAAAATGTTAAATTCGGTTATCTTATCCACGATTTAACTTAAGTCTGATAAAACAATTTAATTATTTTGATTGATTCATTGATTGTTTGGTGTTTTATGCCGCGCTCAAGATTATTTCACTTATATGGCGGAGTTGCCAGTTTTATTGTGAGATGAAACCGGGCTCTATACCCGGAGGAAACCCACGACATTCCGGTGGTAACTGGCAACCATCGCACATAGGTCGTTTGAGTGAAAACCCAGCCAAAAATTTTTCCCATTTATCGGTTAAAAAAGCATTTACATTATCGGTAAAAAAATGATACATTATCGGTTGAAAAAGTTATTACATTATCGGGCGTTTTTACTACAATATCGGTTGGTGATACACTATCGGTCAAAATGTGATACAATATCAGTTGGGTACTACATTATCGGGGATTGTTACATTATCGGTTGCAACAAGGAATAGGTTGACTTCTAGATTGTCGGTGAGGGACCATTTTGAAATTACGCCCATTGAAAAAAAAACTCTTCACACTTCCTCTAAAAATACGAAGTCCAGATCATAACAGAAGATTATTACGTCAAAGTAATGAACCTCTCACTGAGCTATCACAAAATACCAGCTCGAAGTATAAGTTCAATAACGTGTTTGTTGTTTTCTACCAGACTCAATAATAATACATCGTGTCAGAAGTGACAACAATCTTAAAAACTGTTAGAGTTCCGTAACGTAAAAGTTGGCCCCGCTCTGCTCAAAGCATAGCGCACACGATTGGTAATAATGTTATGTAATATTCTAAGTGGTCACATGATTGGACACGCGATTGGACTATCCCTCCTCTCAGCTCAGCTGGCAGCTCAAGTTGTACACAAACGGTAAGATTCTAGCCACCAGAGGCAGAAAATACCAAACCTGCTAGATACTTTCCTCACCGGCCCGAGAGGCGAAAATCTCATCAAAATTTACGCGCACTCGGGGGAAACAGCTTAGCTCTCAGCCACGCGTGACCGTCAGCTCAGCCGGCGGCTCTGTGTGCGCTCGGATTACGGTGTGGCTGTGGTCTATGACTGTTGACCTTTGGCACTATGCCAGCTCTTCAGCGACAGAGGGTCACTACGATGGGCCCCAATTGTCAACGAACTTAGGATTAGGGACGGAGTTTATTGACAGAGTAAGGTTTGGTTTTGGCATCTTATATTGACAACGCCAAAGACGGACTTAGGGTTAGGGACGGGGTTTATGAACAGAAACGGGTTAGGTTTGGCCTTGTTTATTCACAAAACCGAAGGATCCTCTTGGATTCGTCCAAATACGTCATCGCAGGTCAAATGATATTTAAATGTAAAATGCGCATGCGTCTATCGCAGTTCGGGTTACACATAGAAATTTAATACCTCTAACACTGTGCTGCTAGTTAGTCTAGTGGGTAGATGCTACGGTCTTATTGAGTATGCATGTAGTTCTGCGCAGCTCAAGATTGGGAAGGTGGGGGTTCAAACCCGTTGAGTGCGGATGTAAATAAAAAAAAGTATGTCTACCGAAAGAGGTTAGGTAGCGCTGTTGTATACAGCAAGAAGGTGGCAGCAGGTCACAATTTCATTTTCCTTCATTTCCCATTTGCGGTAATGTTAATATCTGCTCTCACAGCACCTTCCCTAACTTTCGTTGAACCAAATCCTTCGGTGGGGGTCTTAAACAGTCCTTTGGAATATTTTAAGCACAATTTCATAGGTTGAAGGTAGAAATTTTTAACTACGACCAGAAAATGCGGATAGGGGTCCCTTTTGCACATACTCCGCCGCATTTAAACAGACCAAAGTACGCCTAACTACCAGATCTCCATCCACCTGAACTGGTCCCATTCCACTTCTAAAATCATTTTCAGACAGTAACTCAACCCCTGTCCTTTCATAAAAACAACAAAAATGCCGAGAAAAAGCAGGGGCCAGGAAAAAATAATAATAAAAAAAACACACAAAAATATCTGGAACTTCTTTCGTCGAAAAACCGGAAGTCAGAAACTGTGACCTGTATCCAGATAGGATAAAAAAACGTTGACGATTCCAGACGTCCCCGTTTGCTACTTGTATATACTCCTAAAAGATCCAAGCTCCTGTAATTATAAAGCTTTTAGTCAATAACCAATGAATGCAAGCCTAAAAACTTTCCCACGGTTGCTCTGCCCACATTGGTTCACCTGGTATTCTTTACCGTCAGGTAAAAGATAGGTCAAAAATGGGACCCTCCCTGGTTTGATGCTAAATTGTTTCGACAAATAAAAATGTACTTAGGCACACTTGTGTCTATCACATCTATTTTGCACAAAAGTTGTAAAATTTTAAAAACTACTATTACAAGTATAAGTTTATTAGCAGGATTCCATCTCATGCAAAATATTTTAGTTAGAATACCATCAACTGATCAAGAACTATGCAACATATTATTTGGTACATAAAATATACCTTAAGTAAGGTATATGTGATTTGGACAAAGATGCCCAATTGTTACATTTACGCTGCAGTTTCTTTGAACTGGTAGCCGATTTTAACCGATGGAAGCCTCCTCATCAGCACTTCGGCAAGTTTGGGGTCATGACTTCATCGTTCCTCGAAAGTGTAAAAATTAAATATGTACGAAACTCTGACATATGCAGACCGGCTAATAAAAATAGATACCTATTTACACCCACCTGGCACAATCAGATCGTCAATTTAACGATCCATCTCCCCTGTCTATAATTCACGGTTATCAAAGCTCATCTGGCCGGTGTGATCCGTCCTGTCAACCAGCCTCGCTTTGACACAAATTTTGACCGTCAACGGTAGCTTTACAAAATATCAAGAATATATAATAGATTATAAAATGTTATCAGCGCACTTTCAACAGCGTTTAAATTTTGTTTCCATCACGTTTCACTTTTTTGCAAACGTCCGCTAAAATGCACGGGATTACAGCTCAGCACATGGTTCCAAACATGGCCGTCGGTAGAGAAAGACGCAAATTTCGCTCTGGAGAAAGGCTTGACACTGTGATTTACCAAGTGAGAAAGTCGCTTATGTCTTAGTAAATAGAAAAGCCATTCTTTTTTATGTTCATTCCAGAAGTTATTATTCCTTTATTGTCGTATTTCAAGCTTTTTAAAATACGCTAATCTTTGCAAAGTTATGTCAAAATGGGTGACATTGATGACGTCATTGACATGCCTATGTACAACACATTTATCTACGAGAAAAATTAGGATAAAACAAAATATGACATAATCAGAAAGAAATTCGACTCCTATTGTCAACAACAAAGCTATGGCGCTAGACCAAAAACTAAATTCACAAATTAAAAGATATGACTTTTCGTTAAAACGGGATACATTTCATAGGCCACCAGGCCAATGTCGTAACTGTGGAACAAAGCACGGTGCGAGGCAATGCCCAGCTTATGAGAAAACTTGTTATGTGTGTAATGAGTTGGTTTATACTGAATTTTATTGATTTCGGGATTCAAATTAAGCAAATTTGCTTATCTGTGTCTCCCTTATGGAAATACATACAAATAATGGAAATAAACAATTTCACTAACAAAACGAAAATTGGACATATTTACATAGTACAGTAAGACTGTTACATCGTTTCCAAAATTACTGCCAAAAAAACGACATGCACATGGTGTAGATAACACAGGAAATCTGACAGAGCCATGTGATAAACTTTTCGTTGGTTTAATAACCAGTAATAACACTGAAATTCACAAAGATGTGTGTTTTACAACATTGTGTTTAAATGGTAGAAATATCCGATTTAAAATTGACACAGGTTCGCAAGCTATCCTTCCAGTGGACAAAATGCAATGCTATTAATATGACAAATGTTTAAGTGAACAAAATAGAAACAGAAGTTATTTAGTTACAGAGGTAAACATTTAAAAGTCATTGGTAAATGCAACATTGAGTGTCAAGATACAAAGTTGGATTTTTTCATCACAGAAACAAAACAAACTCCACTTATAGGATTTAGATACTCTCAGAAACTTGGTCTTATTAAAGCAGTGATGGGAATGGCCATCAAAACAATGACCTTAATCAAAGTCTTGTTAATGAGTACATAAGTGTGTTCAGTGGTTTAGGGTGTTTGTCAAAACAGTCCCACATTGATATTGATCCGTCAGTGGTGTTGAGTGTCATGACCCCAGAAATGTGACTATTTCTCTTTGAAATAATATTCAAAAGACTTTGAGTGAAATTGAACAGGAACATTACAGCACGCATGTCAAACGCTAAAGTATTCTCAAAGTTATATGCCAATCATGGTTACTGGCAAATAAAACTAGATCAATCAAGTCAATTGCTCACAACCTTCAACACGCCATTTGGTAGACATTGCTATAAAAGGTTAGCTTTTAGAATCAAAAGTACTGAAGAAATGTTTGAAAAAAGAATGTGTCAACAATTTGGTGACGTAATGGGTGTTTGGCATTGATGACATTTTAGTATGGGGTTCAAATAAAGCTGAACATGACAGCAGGCTTCAAAGAGTTCCGGACCGCTGTAAACAAATTAACTTGATAATAAATTTGGGAAAATGTGAATTTGGTGTGTCTGATGTTACCTATTTAGGGCATCATATTTCTTCAGAGGGAGTGAAACCTGATGACACTAAAATTTCACCATTGTGAAAATGTCAGACCCTGTTGACAAAAACGGCGTGGAAAGACTTTTTTGAAGTGTTAATTACTTGGCAAAGTTTGTTACAAATTTGTCCAGTATCACTGAACCAATCAGGTGTTTGTTACAGAAAAACACTGTGATGAAGCTTAGCAGAAAGCATTTAATGAAATTAGAAAGGTTTTGACTCGTGAAGCTGAACCGGTTTTAAAATTCTATGACGTCACTAAACCCCTGAAAGTGAGTTGTGATGCATGAAAAAGTGGCATTGGTGCAATTATATATCCGGATGTCTTTATACAACAAAGAGAGTTTGCTTTTAGAGTCTATGAAAAAAGATCCAATCCATAAAAAAATTATGGCTACGAAACATTCACTTCAAGACAATTTTGACTGATCACCGAGAGAGGCCATGTATAATGCTATAAAAATGATGATATTTTACCAACCACATATCCTGATACTCAAGAAAATGAGGACAGTGACTAAATCTAACCTTAACATACAATTTATATATACATATTTTAAACTTGTTAATAAAGTTTTAACTTTGCATAACCCAACTCAATAAAGATGTTGAAATAGAATGTCGAGTTAATCATGTCTTTGGTCATTTACATACTGTCTTTCGTCTTGAATAAACGCCCGAGCACGGCGGCTTAACGCTCGGCGGCTGTTAGTGATATGGGCAAAATAGTACCAAGGACCAAAATTTAAGCTGCTAGGCAATCAGAACGATAAACATGCTGGTTACAATTACTGTAATATCTAACTGATGCATAATGGATTATAGCTTTACTGTTTTTATACATTGGTTATTTTATTTAATGCTACTTGGTCGTTTATTTTTACGCATTTTCTTCCAATTTCCTCTATCAAAGGTCACTTTTTGTTCGAGCTCATTTATATCGATTTATTTAAACCGTTGTAACACATGCTAGTTGACATGTCATTGACTCGCTGGTAAACTATGGACTTTATCGATCCAATACATCACTTTGTCGAGACTGCGCAATTACCACGTGTCTCCTCTGTTGAATATTTATCGTTCTAGATGGTGACTTTTTAAGACTATTTCAAACGATGTTTTTGTGAAATGTTTGACTAACTTTCTTATTGTTTTTCATTACGTCTTAACGCTAACGCTCAACGTCTTAACGCCTTTATTCTAGTGTTTTCCTTTGTACTATAGTACGAGAATGCCATTGATTATATGACGTCATACGAAGTAACAACCTGTCATTGCTCGAGGATATTGTTTTCCAAATTATGATTTTAGACTCACTTTCTTAACATTTTTCTTTACGTCTTAACGCCAACTCTCAACGTCTTAACGCCTTTATTCTTTTGTCCACGTTATTCGCTATTTTCATTTCTACTCATTTTCTTTCAATTTTCCTGATCAAAGTTCACTTTTTATTCCTGATTTACATCGTACTATTGCCCGTACTATAGTATGAGAATGCTATTGATTTTCTTGACGTCTGACACACACCATCTGCCATTTAATACGCCATCCTATCGATGAATGCAATGGATTTAATGACATGGCGTTTAATAACCTGTTATTGCTCGAGGATATTATTTTCAAAATTATGATTTTTAGACTCACTTTCTTAACAATTTTCTTTATGTCTAAACGCTATCGCTCAACGTCTTAACGCCTTCATTCTATTGTTCTGTACGTAAAATCTCTTTCTTAACGTCATTCCATTTTTACACATTTTTGTTAAATATTTCTGATTAAAGTTAAGATTTTGCTCGATATCATTCTCGTAGTATTGTAAGAGATGCGGGATTTCCCGGAAGTGCGTCATTTTAAATTAAGTGCGGGGTTTACCGGAAGCGCTTGCCAATCTACTCTCTCTGGTACTACTTCATGGAGAACTGTTCGCTTATACTGTACGGTTTGTCTCGTAACAGGTATGACGATCTCCTCACCTCCTCACGGTCTTTATAACAGAAAAAATCCAGCCACTATAAGCCGTGGTAGTGAGTTACCTTTGGCGGCTCCAAACCAGTGGTTCAAACTGAATGGTTCCAGTGATTTTTGATTCATCGTTGATAAATGTATTTAATAATTTGTCTGATGTTATTTTTTGTTCTGCGTCTGTTGACCACACATTCTCACTTTCAGGGATGCCCATAAACAATAAATTGTCATACTTCGGCATTTTAAATCGATCAGTTGTTCATGCAAGTCATTACTCTGGCTCACAAGATTATTTATTGTGTCGTGGTCACTGTCCAGGCCAGTTTTGAAAGCTGTCAGTTCAGTTGTGACTCGTTTTTCCAGGGCACATTTACTTTGCTTGATATTATTTGACAGTTCGGACTGGCCTTTACTAATTGATCACTAACAAACGATAATGTTTTCTCCGTATTATTCACTCTTTCTTCGGTACCTTTCATCGTTTGGCTCATATCACTTAAGCATGCACACACTGTATTTAGTTGTTTCTCAAAATTATCCAGCTAATCAAGTTTTCTGACGGCTTGTTTTATTTCCATGAGTTCACGCACTAGGTCTATAGATTAGTTGTAACTGGTTGCATAGCGACTCCACTAGAGCCACCGGGTTGGTTGCATAGCGACTCCACTGGAGCCACCGGGTTGGTTGCATAGCGACTCCACTGGAGCCACCGGGTTGGTTGCATAGCGACTCCACTGGAACCACCGGGTTGGTTGCATAGCGACTCCACTGGAGCCACCGGGTTGGTTGCATAGCGACTCCACTGGAGCCACCGGGTTGGTTGCATAGCGACTCCACTGGAGCCACCGGGTTGGTTGCATAGCGACTCCACTGGAGCCACCGGGTTGGTTGCATAGCGACTCCACTAGAGCCACCAGGTGTAAACATTGGTTGTTGAATTTGAGTCGATGGTTGAAATGTTTGGGATACGCTCGCATGGCATTGCTGTTAAAGTTTTGATTCATGAATTGATTTGGGTAACTCACGTTGCAGTCAGGTAAGTTTTTGCCCGGCTGCGGCTTTTGCAGTTTGGGGTCACGTTTTTGTGTTGTTGTTGTCCCTTTTTCTTCCCTTTCTGCTGTGTAATCTGGCTCATTTTTTCGTTTGTAGTTGTAGATATTCGTCTTCTTTTTGGTTTGGGTCTTTCGGGCTGTTGATTCATTACCAGGATTAACAATAAGTTTGTGGAAGTCACACCTTAACCGTGTCTAACTTAGTGATTGCACAGGTGCCACCACTCCCCCGACATCTTAAGAATCAATGTCAGATTTAAAGAACTAGATTTCTTAGAATGTTTTAAAAACATATTGGTCTATACTTGGACTAATATGACAGGATTGGAAACGCCTTTGTATAAAAGCCAATCTACTCGCAGAAGTTTGGCCCCCTATTGTTTGTCTCAGACATCCTGTGAGGGTATTCCGATCCGCCTCAAGAATAGCCGAAACCCGTGTTGTGTATTCCGATTCATGCCGAACCTTACCGATGTCGTGGGTATATAGACTGCGCATGCCTATTTGAAAAGTCAAAAAAGACAAAATTGCGATTGTTTTCTGTTTCTAACTTACAAATAGACATGCACAGTACATATATCCACCACATCGTCAAGGTTCGGAATGAAACGGAATTCACAATACGAGTTTCGGCTATTCTCGGGGCGGATCGAAATGCCCTCACGGGGTGTCGTTCGAATCCCACTCATTCCCAAAAAACTGGAAAATTTTCGGACTGGGTTTTCAGTCGAACGACCTATGTGGGATAGTTGCCATTTACCACCAAAAGGTCGTGGGTTTCCTCCGGGCATAGAGCCCGGTTTCAACCACAATAAAACTGGCAGAGCCGCCATACAAGTGAAATAATCTTGAGCGCGGCGTAAAACACCAAACAATCAATTAATCAATCACGGGGTGTCTGAAACAAACAATAGCGAACCAAACTGCAGCGAATAGACTGGCTGTAATACGAAGACGTTTCCAATCCCTTTCATATCAGTCAAAGTATAGACCAATATGTTTTTAAAACCTTCTAAGAGATCTAGTTATTTAACTCTATCTTAAGATGAAAAGAAATAGTTATTTATATAGAGTTGATATTTATATGACATTTGTGGACAAGTTATGCTGTTCTGGAAATAGATGTGATATTTTTTTTATTCTTCAAAAAATAATTTACACATGTTTAAGCAGTTTTTGTGTTTCTGTCAATTATTCATTAGAATGTATTTTTGATGTGAAAGGATCTACTTAATCTAACTTCTTTCCGCCGCCATATAACTGAAATAATCTTCAGCGCGGCGTAAAACTCCCATCAATCAATAAATGAATGGTTAAAAAAGTCACAGAAACATATTTTATAATCTGAAGGCAGACAAGTATCAATGACATTCAAGTTTTAAAAACTGACAAGTTAAATTGATGAGAGAAAGGGATTTTATTTCCTGGTTAAATGTTTGTTCCATCTTCTCAAATTAATTCTGTCAATGGTTTTCATTAAATACTGCCACTTGAAATACCGACATCTTCTGAAACAATACATAAATATCAATGTTCTAACAATTTCAGTTAATAACTATATCAATGTATTTTCCTTCATGTTTTATTTACCTAATTATTAAAGTGGCATGAGCTGCCAAAATGTTGATATTTTGACCTTAAAACAGAATGTTAAAATTATTGGCTATTTTTCTCAAGACGTATAATTCAGAATCTTTTTAGTGCTTCTAGTCTGGAGAATGTGCGATGTAGTATTGTTTTGAACTAACTTTGGCTTAGAATGAATGAATGGTCGTCCCGGTTATTTAAATTTTGTTTACTTTTTTAACACGTTTTCGGTTCATACATGCCACATACTGTATGGATTTTCCTCATTCCAACGCCAATCATTTAGTTTTTCGATGGTATCCAAAGCCTCTTACTGTCGTGACGATCAGAAATTATGAAAAAAGTGTGAATTTTGGCAGCTCATGCCACTTTAACTTACATAGTTATATACAACTGCACTCATCATGTTTCAAGTTACCAACTTGTTTAAAATGGCAAACTTCGCCCTGTATGTCCATTTTACCACACTAATTACAGCCACAGGCTTAGCAGACCCAATAGCTAACAAATGTATTTACAATCACAAACCATATCTTCTGCTGTCATTTAAAATCACAAATCATATCTTCTATAATGGTATTTACAATTACAAACCATATCGTCTACTGACATTTACAATTACAAACCATGTCTTCTACTGACATTTACAATCACAAACCATATCTTCTACTGGCATTTACAATCACAAACCATATCTTCTACTGACATTTACAATCACAAACCATATCTTCTACTGACATTTACAATCATAAACCATGTCTTCTACTGACATTTACAATCACAAACCATGTCTTCTACTAACATTTACAATCACAAACCATATCTTCAACTGACATTTACGATCACAAACCATATCTTCTACTGACATTTACAATCACAAACCATGTCTTCTACTAACATTTACAATCACAAACCATATCTTCAACTGACATTTACGATCACAAACCATATCTTCAACTGACATTTACGATCACAAACCATATCTTCTACTGACATTTACGATCACAAACCATATCTTCTACTGACATTTACAATCACAAACCATGTCTTCTACTAACATTTACAATCACAAACCATATCTTCAACTGACATTAACAATCACAAACCATATCTTCAACTGACATTTACAATCACAAACCATGTCTTCTACTGACATTTACAATCACAAACCATATGTTCAACTGACATTTACAATCACAAACAATATCTTCAACTGACATTTACAATCACAAACCATATCTTCTACTGACATTTACAATCACAAACCATATCTTCAACTGACATTTAAAATCACAAACCATAACATCTACTGACATTTACAATCACAAACCATATCTTCTACTGACATTTACAATCACAAACCATAACATCTATTGACATTTACAATCACAAACCATATCTTCTACTGACATTTACAATCACAAACCATATCTTCGACTGACATTTACAATCACAAACCATATCTTCAACTGACATTTTAGGTTTCGTAAATATACCAAATTATTTAAAACTGCGAGCTTTTTAAGCGATTTAATTTCAACATACCTAACCATTTACAAATTTAATAACACAGTATACACAGGGTTTTACATAAGTCCATAGAAGTCTATTGACAGTTATTTCAAAGTGGAATTGAGCATTCAGTTTTCATGGAACTGACTTCGAGGAAACCCTGATACCATGCACCAAGATTTTTTGAATAAACATTACGTTGTAGGTTATACATAGTTATGCACAAGAATAGTTGGTGCCATATCTTTACTTACTATTAACATCCACAGGCATAATAGGCACAAGCTCCAAAAGATTTGCCCCTTGCCATACACTTTTTCACACATGGGCTTGATTCGCAGAAAGCCGAAGCGCCAGTCAGTACAAGAGCTGAAGGAGTTGAACACAGAGTAGTGACAAATGAATCAATCGGCATTAACTGTCAAATATTGAGATTTTTCGTTTAAACAAAATGAGATGAACCAATTACTATTTCAAGAAGCAAAATTAAACTCACATTTGATAAGATTTGCTGTCATTTTGATAATATTGGTCTTAATAAAAACCTATTAGAAACACAGAACGTCACCGAATCAAACTTATGCCACAGAAATACTGCATAAGAATTTGAATAACCCAAAACTATATTTTTTGATCTTCTTGGAAATAGGGCAAGTGGAAATGAGATACGTATTACATTTACTTCAAACGTTGGATGATTGATAAGATAAACACTTCAACAATGGACTTAAAGTTTTCAAATTGAATACGTTCCCCAAATGTGAGTAAATATCCCCCAGTTATTCATCATCACTCACTCTGAAGCAAGAATGCTACAACGACAATGTAGAAATACAGAGCTTCTTTACTCATTGTTTATGTCGGCGATTATCTACAACAAAACAGAATAATTATAGTCTTAAATTACTTGTTGATTGTACATTTTTGGCTGACAATCGACCTACCACCCAATGTGAAATCAAATTTGTAGAAACATTATGAGAAATGTGAACAATAATACACGACTTTATTATATATTTGGCAAAGAAATATAGAGAACTATCAACATGATATAAATCATATCAGAGGGAAAATAGCAACTGATATCGTCAGTGTGACGATATCATTTTTTTTGATATCATCACAGTGATGATATCACTTTTGACAGCCGGGACTACTTTGACCACTGCAAGCCAGGCCTACCAAGCCGTCCTTCCCGTTCATGTCTCTGCCTCACTTGACGCTCCACTGCCACAGGCCGTGCTCCACTATTAAGCTTTTTTTCCCTACACTTTCTTTTTGCACTCAAACACTTTCCGTCATCTAATACTCTTTATACATTCGAAAGTGCGTTGCGAACTATTTCAGTTGAACTGTAATTGCATTTTTTCCTCGCTTCGATAAAATTTGACACTATCATTGCACGTGATTGGGTATGTGTAAATGCGCTCGTCTTGAATAATGACTTTGCAAAAAATAACGAAAAAGCGGCGAAAGGGTGCATATCTTTTTTCTTGTTGATCTTAATAAACAGTATAAGTAATTTGATTCAGTTGTTTTTGAATTGATTCATATTGATTAATTGATGCACTCAAAATTAGTTAATTGATAAGGCGGCGTTGTCAGGTTTAGTGGGAGAGGAAACTCCTGTCTTTTGGCCAGTAGCTAGGCCTACCTATATTTAAACTCTTCTACATTACGGCGATGGAGAGATGGATTCATTTGGTTTGAGTGGGATTCGATGGAAGGCCTGTGTCGGACTGAGCCACCCATGTCCCTTCGTGTTATTAATCGAGAGTTTTCATATTGTCCTGGTATTGGCTGTATTGTCCTGGTATTGGCTGTATTGTCCTGATATTGGCTGTATTGGCCTGGTATTGGCTGTATTGTCCTGATATTGGCTGTATTGTCCTGGTATTGTCTGTATTGTCCTGGTATTGGCTGTATTGTCCTGGTATTGGCTGTAGGCCGCAGGTCGAGGGTCAATACGGCCACCTGAAGGCCAATACTACGGCAAAACGAAAACTCTCCATTCATTATATTTTTATAAGTTATTTCTGGAAATTAAGCCTGGGAATACTAACTGTATAAGTATTCCCCGATTAAACGGTACGGTTTTATAGAACTGTCTGTTTCAACCTCAACCATTTTGCAAGGTATTTCAAACGCTTAAGATTTCTTTACAATCATAGTTTATAAAAAGAATTTGGCCGCTTAGGCCACCTAACTGCAAACTGGATGATCAGTGGTACCACCATGTAGCACCATAAAGGGTGATACATCTCTATGGGTAGAACATGCACTAGGAACTTCGAAGCGTCAAAGGGCAGCATCATAAAACGTGTTGTCCCACGAGGTGA
Organism: Lepidochitona cinerea; assembly: GCA_963971465.1. Classification (NCBI taxonomy): domain Eukaryota; kingdom Metazoa; phylum Mollusca; class Polyplacophora; order Chitonida; family Tonicellidae; genus Lepidochitona; species Lepidochitona cinerea. Next base: position 1,638,235 of record OZ020563.1, on the reverse strand, counting down.
ACTCTCCAATCCTGTTCCAATGGATTTTGCCGATTTTATGCCTTAAAAGTGACATATTCTGTTTCTGTTGTCTTTCTTTAATCCGCTCGTAAGGATCTGCTTTGTATCATCAATATTTTTCACCGGCCATCAGTTTATGTGGCGGGTTAACATCGATATGCACACAGAGAAAGACAAGGAACACGTAGAAGTATCTCTTAATATACAAATATATACTATTTTCAAATTCTCTACGACAAAGAGTCGCCTACCCTTTATTTGGTATTAAACTTAGACAAGCCCATTGAAAAATTCCTCTTCTCACTTCCGCTGTAGCCTAGATACCAAACACAAACGTTTGGAAAGGGAATATTTTTTCAAATGTTACAATCTTTTTACCCTTTGAACTTAAACTTGAACCCGGGAAGGTGTCGTGAAAAAGTATTTTACCATTTGCGTTTCAGTATAATAAGGCAAGCATGAATATGGCCCAGATTATAAAAGAATAATACGAACTGCTTCAGAGTAAAATGGCTCGACCTCTGATCCAGCGACCAGCCATTGCTTATAAAAAGAACAAGAGTTTGATTTATTAGTCAGCACTAAACTCCCTTGTCTAAGAACCAAATTACATATTTTCACTGTGTTCAATTTCAGTTTACCCGACTTCTTGCCATAGCTGAAGGTCCGCGCAACTTGTTAATATATAACAAAGTAATTCAGAAAAAAAACTTTACTGACCAAAGCCACACTCCTGTCTGTCTTCAACCTAATGAAATATCATGCAGGGGTTTTTGATTTATTGCCTCAACCTTTGACTGGTTATATAGACGAGAAGATTTTCATTATGCCTGTGTGGTTTAGTGTCTATGAATATATACTATTTTCGTGCCGTAGTCTTTCTGACATTTGTGAAGAAAAAAGCGAATTAAACATGGGAAAACTGTAAATGGTGATGTGAAAGCATACCGAGAACTGGAGTCCGAACGTGAATATCGATCAGAAGATCTATGTTGGATTTCACTCATTTCAGATCTTTTTATAGTTAGGAATTAAAAAGGAAAGGAAGACCGTCCGTGTCCCTCAAATCAACGCCATTGCTTGTATATTTCTCAGGTTAGGTTGTGAAATTTGAGTCCACTGCAAGCTGGTTTAAAATTCACGATTCAAGCCATTTAAGCCTAAATACTGTATGCGCATTGCCGGGCACGTCCTTTGTTTAATCGCGGGTACCTAACATTTTCACCCACATTTTACGTTTAATGGGAGCACTGGCCGAGAGAAGTCAAGTGAGTTAAAATGTTTGATGAGATTTATGTATCCATACTTCTCTACTTGAAGCATTTTGCCATGAAAATGTTTCTTCAACTCCAAAAAAAGTGGGAGTGTAGATAAAGGCTAAGCTAAGAAGCTCTACCCGATTGACACATTAGCAAGGGTCAAGTGGGGGGAAATATTCAACTGTAGCAATTCATACTTGGACTTTTACAATTTGTTTATGCCCAGGTTTAGGAGTACCATGGATATTTACTCTACAGACTGTCCTTTTGTTTGTATTTCCACAGAGAAGGGTTAACCACTAGCTTGTTTGGAGGACGACCATTGACCTTTGTGCCGTTGTCCGAATTTTACCCCTGTTGTAACTTAAGCGTTGTTCTCTGTATGTTATAGAAAATCAAAGGTACGTTGGAAACGTTTCGATCGCGGTTAAAATGGTGGAAACGTTTCGATCGGGGTTATAATGGTGGAAACGTTTCGATCGCGGTTATAATGGTGGAAACGTTTCGATCGCCGTTATAATTGTTGAAACGTTTCGATCGCGGTTATAATGGTGGAAACGTTTCCACTGGTATTAAAATGTTTACATCGCCAAGATAAAGTTTTACATATGATTTAGCATATTTCACGCGTTTTTCGAGTTTCTCGGCTAATCGTTTTATTTAAAGGTATAAATTTATGAGATTCAGAGATTCTGGTATTTCAAAACCAAGTTTCCACTGATGTAAAATAAAACAGTGGAAATATTAGAATTCCACCCATGGTACTAATAGGGCTCTGTACCAGGCCGTTCGTTTGTTAACATAGGAAATACCTAATGAAACAAACGATCGATTTCAATTTAAAATATGAAATGGTGTCAAAACTGAGAGACAAAAATAAAGAAAAAATCAGCATTTTGTCGTCATATACAATCGCCATAATTCAGGCATTGCGTGTTTTGTGTGTGTACATTTATATCGTCTATAAATATTCATTCAACTAAAGGATCTGCCAGGACGGACCAAACCTCTTTTTCCCTACCAGTACGATATATCATAGTTTGCGTATATTTACTTCACTGTTGTATAGTTAACATCATATTTTAATCATTATTTTGTTGCCTTCCGTAAGAAATTTACGTACACTTCAGCGAGTACAATAACGACAAATGAAATGCTTTTCGGAATATAAAATATAAAAAAGCAAAAATGTGACAAAATCTTACCTCTGGATTTTGAAAATAAAAACTAAGTCTTGTTTAAAGAATAAGGAGGGCTTCTTCTTACGTTATGAATGTAAACAACAGACACTCGTCTTTTATACGCTGGGTAACACAATGTTATCAACCAAGTCACAAAGAAAACAAGGTAGTATGTAACAGAACGCTGATATATGCTCACAAAAATGGAGACAATAATGATAAAAGCTTGCACAAACGATCCTCATTTGAAAAAGTCAATGCACCTTTTGTATAGTTGCTCTATAGATAGATTATATACAATATACAATGACTTGGCCAAGTTTCTTAAAAAGTAGAAAAGATTTTGAAAAATATGTTTCGTTTAACGACCATATATATCTGGGTTTTTGCATCTGTTTTTTTTACTGCAATCTCCTTTGTTGATAAATCAATTTACATAGGGATTTGTTTTTCGTCTGAATAAACATTTTCAGAATAGTTCATACTATATAATCGGACGTGATTCTGAAAAATGTAATAACTCACTGTATTCATTGATCTAGGCTTGGTGTAGATTTGGTGCAGGTTTATTTGTAATTTCTTAATTCCAGTGCATTTTGAAAAAATGTAAAAATAGGGCAGGGTCTACCATTTTTAACTTAACTTCCTAAGGGTCCGCAATCCAAGATGAGTTCAGTATAGAGGACTGTTTATGATTCCCAAAACTAGATACTAAGCACATGGAATGTGACATTGATAAACTGACCCCAGAGTGAGTGAAGTACGCGTTAACGTCCATATTATTCCAGTCGTATTACGGCGATAAAATCGTTATAAACCATGAGTTTAGTGGCTGATAAGTGCTGTGATTTCATTTTTTAATTTTGTTTTTTATTTTCATATTTTTTTTTTTAATTTTAACCTCAGTCAACATATTTTACCAGCGATTATAATATTTTGACTATAGAGGTATTTTTTTTTTTGGACTAGAGTTGAAATAGTTTGACCTGAGAAGAAATAATTTCAACTCGAGTAGAAACTATTTTGACTGAGGTAGAATTAAAACTTTATTTTAAGGCACACTTGCCGCCAAAATCCAGAATACTGTTTACATTGAATAGACGCTTCTCTGTAGTTTCCCCCACAGAACAAGTTAGAAACGTTCTATTTTTTGCCCAAATTTGAAAGTTTTGGCATCATTTTGTATTTTTAATATGAAATTGAAAATTTGATTTGTTTCGTACCCGCAGTGTAAATTAACTCCGAGACTGGGCATGGACCCACATAGATATACAAGATACTTTCTGCTGTAAATTTACATCAAAAAGTGCTCGTCACCCATTTGCCAGTAGTTTTTGCTGTAAATTTACAAATCATTTTTTACAGTGCACTATAGCAGTTCTGAACATACTGTTGTAGAGTACTTTGGGTGCTGGCATTATAAATGGGACCACACATAAGGCAGGAATTTCCAACGTGTAAGTGTTTTTAATTCTATTTTCATTTATGACAAATATCCATGTATAATACTAAGCATTCGATGTATATTAGAGCTTTGATGCCGAAGGTAACAAATGGCCAGTCACTTTATAACGATTGTTACCTACAACTGCCAGGTAATATATGTATTTCACTATCTTAAAGAAAAAAATACAATGTAAAGCATTCAAGAAACCCATTTGATAAAAAAGGACGGAAAATAAGATAAGAAATGATTGGGGAAGCGAAGCTTTTTTTGCTCTCATACAATCTCTTCTACCACGACATGCTGGGATTTTTGTAATAAAAAAACAACTTGAGCTAGAGATAATCAGGAGAAAATGCGGGGTTATTGGACTGGAGAAGTCTGCAAGAAGCCAAATCATATTATCACAATTTATTCAGTGTCAAACAAAACCAGGCCGACCATGATATGAAGAATTTTCAGATAACACATTTATCTGAGGTTCAAACATTAAATTGGAAGGAGAGCTAACTGAAGTTGAGTTACTGAATTGCCTTAAAAATATGAACAATAAAACTAAAATCCTGGGTCGGCCGGCTTATCTATCAGATTCTGACAAGGTTTTTTTTAAAGATCTGGAAACATTTGTTTAAGATCCTTACATGAAAAAAACGCTCAACGAGGGGCTATAATATACTGTATTCCCAAGGGAGATAAACGTAAACAATTTGTAACCAACTAGAGACCTATTTCATTACTAAATGTGGTTGGTTGGCTGGTTGTTGGTGTTTTACGCCGCGCTCAAAGAATATTTCACTTATATGGCGGCGTTGTCAGTTTTATTGTGGGACTTTCAAAAGTTACCCAGCTTTTAATAAAAAGAAATTTTCTACATTTTCAGCATGATTATTGTTCATACCGAAGATCACTGATTTAATTTCTTTTTATAATTATAAAATTGATATTTAGCTTATGCTTGAGTTATTAATAGCATGCTGTTGCTGTACAATATTAGTCCTAGTGGAAAAGGAAAACCAATTTGTTTCCTCGTAATAGCACAATTTAAGTCCACTGTTCTTATCGTAATTATCAATGCGTCATCATTTAAAAATCCATTTAGATGGGATCATTAAAGCGAAAGAAAATCTAAGCTTTAGACAAGTTTAGATGGAAAGAGTAGAGTTCATTTAGGCCAAACCAACTGTCAAATGTACGGTTTATCCCCACGTAAGCGAATAATTAAAAATGGCTACACAGATAAGCCACTCAAAGGACATACTTCTGTCTGTTTTTATTAGCTTGAGGGTCACTGGCGGTAATTGACGTGAAATGTTTTAAGTACTTTGAATGTTGTTATCGACGATAATCCCTATGTATTTCTAGAGATTTCCCATCCTTTAACTTGGAGATGGCATAAAATAACATTTGAAAACTATGAACCATGGGAGAGGAGAGAATGAATGCATTTGCTCATCTATATGATTTGCCGCTGAATTTATCCAGAGTTATGAATGAATTTTCGCGCAAAAATCGCAAGCTGTCGTTTTAAAGCTATACAGAAATCTGAAACGGCCATTAGGCCCTAATCTTGACATTGTTTTGAAATTGTTACTGAGAGTATTAAGTAACCAGGCAAACATAAACAGTTCCATTTTAAATATTCTTTCCCCCGCAAATAAAGTTAGCAACCGATAGTTCATTATCAGGAGCTTGAACAAAAACAAGCTTGTAACTTTTTGTTTAGGTTGAATTTATATTACTTGACTAAAATAAGTGATGCTCGCTTATGATGTAGGCCTACTTTAATCCTCCATTGGACCTTTGCGTGTATAACTATTCAGACGTTAGACGTGGTTCTGAACTAAAACATCTTTTAACCTTCTCCCTTATGTATTTTTTCACCGCCATACGGGCTATATTTATGAAGATGTACTCTAAAAATATATAAGGTGTAGTTTTACACATCGAAATGGCTCAGAGCGCATCTACGGGACCTAGGCGGCCCTGGACCCAGGCCTTGTTGTGCCCTGATAGTTGGTCCGCCCTTCACAAGACTCCTGGCTACGCTACTGCATATGGGGCAAATGTCTTCATTCCTTCAATTGGTGAAAACCCGTTGGTTAAATGCCATTTTCGGTGCACCAATCCGACGTCACAGCGCAAAGTACTACAACATTAACAATTCGGGTAGGGCCTCACAAAGTGAAATTCGTGCAAGATAAATTGGATTTACCCGTGGCTATATTTTCGATTGCGCTCTTAGCAGCCAGAGTGGTTGTCCCTTAGACTTTCCATCGATGCGGTGCAGGTTCAAATCCCACTCAGACCAACTTTCTGAATTGATTTTTTTCCCTCGATCGCTTTATGCAGAAGAATTGTCAGGTACTCGCCGCAGGTCGGTGGTTTCCTCAGGGGAAGAGCATGTTACCCCCCCCCCCCCCCAAACCAGGCAACGCCTCAATATAAGTGAAAAATCAAACAATCTTTTTAGTGATTTCAAGAACGCATTTGATTCAATTTCATGGAAATTATTTATCATTTGGTAGATACTTTTAATTTTTGGCCTTCCATTAAGAAATGGATTATTCTATTTTTTTACGACATTAAGGCTTGTGTAACACAAAATGGCTGGACATCATCCTTCTTCAAAATGGAGGTTGTAGACAAGGAGATCCAGTTTCAACTTATATTTACTTTAGTTATGTGTTTAGATTCTAGCTATTTTGATTAAACAATCCGTAAACTTAACTTTTTTATATGTGTGCTCTCTCCGTCAGAAGACTGTCTCAAATGTTTAGACAAGTATTTTCTCTTTCATTTTTGATTTAAAGCCTGACAGAAATAAAAGAAGCGAAATGGTGCAAAACTACTATACCGGCGGTCTTAAGATGCCTGATGTTCGTGCATTTATTATACAAACAATCTGGGCCTAGTTTCACAAAGCGATCTTAGCTAAGTGTGATCCTAACTATCATGACAACCAATGCTAAAGGTATACGTTGCCATTGGTAATTAAGATCATCTTAAGCTAAGATCGCGTTGTGAAACTGGGCCCAGGATTCGAAGGTTGATCATATAGGAACCTCAATACAAAAAGCTTTTCGAAAGCTCCTATGGTAGAACGTCCGATCTAGTCAACAAGGGAGATAACTATGCAATATGGGTAGGACAAACAAACTCCATTCTCTTTTGGAGGGAGCATGGATAGAAGTAACCCACAGACAAAAACGTTTATATCATTACGATATCAATACTACAAATACTTGGGAAAACAATGATCTTATTCAATAGTAAACTAATTATGTACAAAAAGAGGTACCAAAGAAATATACACTTTGTTTCCGATCTTATACATGTATCGTACTAAATCATTGATAGATTACAAACCATTTGAACATATATAGGACAATAATACCAACTTTTAGACTATGCTAAAGTTTGTAGTGCGATAATAAGCTACATTGATTCATCAAATAATAAAAAAAACGATAGAAATAAAATGGACCTTTACTGACCTTCAAATCTAGAAACAGTCTTAAGAGAAATGAAGTGTACTCAAAGTATATGTAACTATTCCTGCAAAAAGTCAAGTGAAATGAAGACAATAGACCAGCATCCTATCTACGTCACCCCTACTGCAAAAATACAGCAATGTTTCCGGTTTTGTGGAACTTACATGTATTAATGAATTGGATTTATCAATCAGTCGGTATGTAATTTAAATTAGACTAGAGAAAATCTTAGGTCATTGAGTAAGATCACGAGTGTATATATTAGTTAATTGTATTGTGTTACGTACCCGGTATTATATATATATATATATATATATGTATATACTCATTTCGTAGGGTTTGTGGGACATTATAGCCAGACCTGTTTGTGTGGCATCATTGTCAAACCATGTTATGGGGCATATATCATATATATACATGTACATATAAACGTTTCTGTGGCACTTAAATATGCCCCACAAATTCCTTGTTATATATATGCCTATATGCGCCTATATATATATATATATATGAAAAACGAAAAGAAATGACACTGACAACGGAAATTCGTTACCGGTTTCATCACGTCATTGGTGGCTCATCAGACGTTTAATTAAAAATCTGATGAGCCACCAATGACGTGGTGAAACCGGTAACGAATTTCCGTTGTCAGTGTCATTTCTTTTCGTTTTTCATATTTAATCCTGGGCAGATACTTATCTTTTATTTATCTATATATATACATATATATACTGAACCGCAAAAAAAAACTCACTCCTTTTTGGATATTGATAATCAGTGTATTTCAAATAAATGTAAACAACACACTTATCAAGGGAATGATTCCAAATTTGACATTTGACATCAATCATCATCATTGACGGACAAATGTTAGAGAATTTCAAGTGATCTGGAAGTCAATGATGTGTATGGCCAGCACGGGCGTTTATTACAGCGTTGCATCGTCGTAACATTGAGTGGATGAGACGGTTGATAAAGATGATAGGAACTTGGGCCCAAACTCTGTGATACGCCTGAGTGAGTTCAGCTGCAGTTGTCAGCCTTGGCCGCACGAGATTGAGCCTCTTCTGAATCTCGTCCCACAAGTGTTCTATCGGATTTAAGTCTGGACTGAGAGCAGGCCATTGAAGAGCCTGTATGTTGTTTTGACGGAGGAAGTCTCTTGTTGCTCTGACAGTATGGGCTCGTGCGTTGTCCTGATTACATGACGAGCAAAATGGGGCACGATGGAGGGTCTCATCGCCTGATCGATGTGGCGGGCAGCTGTTACAACATTTCCTCTACCAGGACCAACATTCTGGAACACCATAGGGCCTAGTTTTTGATTCCATAATGCTGGGACCTCCCCACGCGTCTCTTTCCAGAACACACTCATTTGCAAAACGCTCCCCTCGCCTACGCCACACTCTCATTCGCCCATCAACTGTCGAGATACAATACCGGCTTTCGTCGGAGAAGACTACAATGCCGATGCTGTGTGGCCCATTGCAGACGAGCGCGGGGATGTCGAACAGTGAGGATCGGACCCCTGTAAGGCCTGTGGCATCTGACATTTGCCTGCTTCAAACGCCTGCGCACCGTGTCGTTGCTGGTGATTGCCAATGGTTGTAGAAGCAGGTGTTGACGGACAATCTGTCGATCTTGCCTCAACGTTGTTACGGGTGGTATTTCACTACGAGGACGGTCTGCTGTGCTTCCAGTGGCTTGAGCCCGTTGTTGCAGGCCTTGACCTTACCTTTGGCAGCTTATACAGGTTTATTGGCATTGACCGTACATTTGGCAGCTCATATATGTTTATTAACATTGACCGTACATTTGGCAGCTCATATAGGTTTATTAACATTGACCATACATTTGGCAGCTCATACAGGTTTATTAAAATTGACCGTACCTTTGGCAGCTCATATAGCTTTATTAACATTGACCGTACATTTGGCAGCTTATACTGGTTTATTAACATTGACCGTACCTTTGGCAGCTCATATAGCTTTATTAACATTGACCATACATTTGGCAGCTTATACTGGTTTATTAACATTGACCGTACATTTGGCAGCTTATACTGGTTTATTAACATTGACCGTACATTTGGCAGCTTATACTGGTTTATTAACATTGACCGTACATTTGGCAGCTTATACTGGTTTATTAACATTGACCATACATTTGGCAGCTCATACAGGTTTATTAACATTGGCCGTATATTTGGCAGCTTATACTGGTTTATTAACATTGGCCGTACATTTGGCAGCTTATACAGGTTTATTAACATTGACTGTACATTTGGCAGCTTATACAGGTTTATTAACATTGACCGTACATTTGGCAGCTCATATAGGTTTATTAACATTGACCATACATTTGGCAGCTTATATAGGTTTATTAACATTGACCATACATTTGGCAGCTTATACAGGTTTATTAACATTGACCATACATTTGGCAGCTCATATAGGTTTATTAACATTGACCATACATTTGGCAGCTCATATAGGTTTATTAACATTGACCGTACATTTGGCAGCTTATACAGGTTTATTAACATTGACCGTACATTTGGCAGCTCATATAGGTTTATTAACATTGACTGTACATTTGGCAGCTTATACAGGTTTATTAACATTGACCGTACATTTGGCAGCTCATATAGGTTTATTAACATTGACCATACATTTGGCAGCTTATATAGGTTTATTAACATTGACCATACATTTGGCAGCTTATACAGGTTTATTAACATTGACCATACATTTGGCAGCTCATATAGGTTTATTAACATTGACCATACATTTGGCAGCTCATATAGGTTTATTAACATTGACCGTACATTTGGCAGCTTATACAGGTTTATTAACATTGACCGTACATTTGGCAGCTCATATAGGTTTATTAACATTGACCATACATTTGGCAGCTTATATAGGTTTATTAACATTGACCATACATTTGGCAGCTAGGTTTAGTAGCATTGATATGGACATTTTACCTTCACACAAGCACACCGGATTCGTTTTAAACATAAGCTTTATTTATTGCACACATTTCATCAAATTTTTATTTAAAAGAAATTGGGGTATGTTTAGATGAATTGATGGAATGGCGGTACTAACGACTGATAACAGACAGGTATGATGACAACCGGGTGACACTTCTCTCTCTCCCATAACGTCCCTACCTGCCCGATTAATACTTCATAATGCTGCCATTAAGCGGGGCTTTTTTGTGATGGGCTTTACTCGGAACCACATAATATTTGTTCACTCTTTATTAACGATGTCTCTCTAGGTACATTGACCGAAGAAAGGTTTGAGAAAACTTGCTTCTGAAGATTTTTGCTGACTTCCATGAGTTCATCGGAAAACAAACCTACGATAATTAAACATTTTTTTTTATTAGATAAGTATTTAGATTATTAATTGATATTACCCAATTTATTGTTAAGTGCTTTACGCAGAAGTGTTAAATAGGTTCATGGAAGAGGATAGCAGGCTCTCTGTCATGGGAATAAAAACTGTCACTTTTCCTTTCCTACATAAGAATTATGTAAACATATATAAGAAACACGCGTTCAAGTATTCCAAAAGTATGACATTTCTACTGCAAACAACAATATATAAGAAAATGGCATCAAAGAAGCTTGAGCCATAACTCTGTACAACATCGGGAAAGAGTATAATGTGTGTTTATCTGTGTGAGTTACATACTTACCAACTTAAACTCGCATGCACCCGCAAACATAATTGGCACAGACCCAATACGATTCACCTGATTCTACACATTGTTGAACACACAGCCCTGTGTTACAAGTAGAAGACACGCCCACCAGGAAAAACACTTAACAATCAACATAATAATAAATGTCATTTTATTAATGAATGATACTGAAATATGGAGCATGTCGGTCAACAATTTAACAGCTTTTTTAGTGCAACAAGTTTAGAATGTACGCCTGCTAAATTAGGAAAATTTCATTGCAACAGATTTAGTTTATTGTTTGTCAAAGCTTTCTGTGGATACCAATCTCGCCGATGTACATTTAGGTAGTTATATAAGCAACAAAGCCTTCAAAAATGTACACATATAGTTTGTGAGTTTTGTTCATTATTTACACACATTATTTCAACGTTAATTATTTAGTTTTTTTTTTACTATCGGATTTTGTAAAAAAAAAAAAAGCATCCGAATGTTGGCAACTTATGGCTATAACTCTGATGCCTGGCTGTAAGGACCGAGCAAGCTCTCGTGCCTGGCTGTAAACCTTCGACCGAGCCCTCATGCCTGGCTGTATAGACTGAACCCTTATGCCTGGCTGTAAAGACCGAGCCCTCATGCCTGGCTGTAAAGACCTAGCTCTGATGCCTGGCTGTAAATACCGAGCCCTCATGCCTGGCTGTAAAGACCAAGCCATGCCTGGCTGTACAGACCGAGCCCTCATGCCTGGATGTAAAGACTGAGCCCTCATACCTGGCTGTATAGACCGAGCCCTCATGCCTGGCTGTAAAGACCGAGTCCTCATGCCTGGCTGTAAAGACTGAGCCCTCATGCCTGGATGTAAAGACTGAGCCCTCATGCCTGGCTGTAAAGACTGAGCCCTCATGCCTGGATGTAAAGACTGAGCCCTCATGCCTGGATGTAAAGACCGAGCCCTCATGCCTGGCTGTAAAGACCGAGTCCTCATGCCTGGCTGTAAAGACTGAGCCCTCATGCCTGGATGTAAAGACCAAGCCCTCATGCCTGGCTGTAAAGACCGAGCGAGCGCTCGTGTCTTGCAGTAAACCCTCAACAGAGAGCACATGTCTGGCTTACATCCATCGAAAGCTTTAGCGTGTTATCATTTATTACATTGTTATGCCAGCATAAACAACTCCTAGTACTTACTTTGGAGCAAAGATGCAACCGAAATCAGGTAGAAAACGACGGTGTTAAATTCCATCTTGAACTACAGACGACAACCTTTCTCTGAAATCAAATGAAACGTTTTGTGTTGCACTTTGAAAATAAATTCATATTTCCAGTTTTATCTACCAGCCTATCAATATACTAGATTTTAGTTCGTCTTCAACCAACTAAATGTGCGAAGACAGACTTACCTCTGTAGATCAAACAATGGAACTAGACAGAGGCTGATTAAAGCTTTCATTTTTATATCCTGAGTAAAAAGATAATTGTCAATTTATATGTGAGGATACAAGATAAAGTCCACACCTAGGCTAAAACGGTTAAAATAGAAAAAAGAGCATTAAAAAACCTTGAGGCGCTTATGATATGAGATAAGTAAAGCGTTTTAAACTAAATACATTTTCTATTGATAAGGTGACAGCTTTGGAATTTTACTGCAGCCAAAACAGGTCGGACAATATGTACATGATGGTGTATATATATGAGCTTTAAAGAGTAGAAAAACTATAAACTGTTTTGCGAGGGCATTTCAAAGATAAGATAAATGCTATCTCTAAACCAATACCCTATAAATATAATTTGCAATATCATTAAGTGTTCTGCCAGTTAAGTTTATTGCGCCTAAATGGCAGACAGATAACCAATATGATGAGAGAAAATTTGAGGTAAAGGCTGCAACAAAAAGAAACACTAAAATTAGAAATCTACAGCAAGGTGTGAAATGCTAACAATAATACCTTTAAGATAGATAAAGGGCGAGAACTGATGAAATAAGGTCTTTAGAGTTATTTCCCTTGAATGTAATCAGCAAATGTCATTCTGGTGTCTACCCATACAAACCGAAAGTAAATTATACTAAAGTTAATAAAGAAAACTCTCGATAGAGTTAAATAGCAGAACGCACTACAAGAACAAGTTAACCAACTGTCAACAAACAGATCACTAACATGAGTTTGAGAAAGACACAATCCGAAGTCCGAATGAATTATATAACTACATAGTTCACAGGGAACTTTACCGTGCTGTCGTTGTTGCAATGGTTTTCAGAGTTTCTAGAAAACACGTAAGAAAGGAAATAAAGCACGGAAATGTTACATCGCGGTTCTAAGTTCATTACTTAAAAGGTAAACCATTCACTCACTCTGTTGTTGGCTGTAGTTTGACGTAAAAGGGTGCTTTCATCGCGACGGATTATATCTTTAAAGGAGACACCGTGTAAGCCTGTTGTGATTCTCCGTTGACTGGCAGAAAGATAACAAGTGACCAATCTCTGATTGTACGTCGATTTTCGGCCAAAAATATACATTTAAAGAGTTATTTAGCGTTGCTCTGTTTTCTGATTGACACTCAGTAAACACACAACAGAAAATTCACCACACGCGCGCCGACAACGGTTTTGTACTGCGCACCTAATATAGGTCCATTCTCAGTCAGCAAACAAAGCAGACCAAGGATTTCCCAATTAAAACTGTTCAGTGGCTAGCGGGAGCTAGGAAAGTTACAAATGGCCATCTACAAACATCATTTATATAAAAACAGCAGTCGAATAGCGCAGATTGTAACGATCTTTGTCCCAGGCTTGTCCCTTTAAAGTAACAAAAGCTGCAAAATTAATTAAGGAAAGGTTTCGTTGAAACCGGCCAATTGTTCGTCATTTTTATCAACAAGTACAAAATAATAACTTTCCGCTGATTAAAATCTGAGAATCAGATAATTTAGGGTAGTTTATATAAAGAACAACAGCGGGTTACTTGAGCTTTACCGACATCTTTTTTTTAATTTAGCATTTCAAGGTGGTACCAACGATCAATTTATACTGAAAATCAGAATTATAGAAAAGGTCCAAATTCCGGCAACGCATTTCACTGAAACACACTGATTTCAAAGCATGGCGCATTTAATCTTTCATATTATAGTTAAAGGCTATGTCCAGAGAGCATTAAACGATAAAAAAAGTTGATATATTTTAAGAGAGGTACTGATTCACATTGATGAGGTTATCAGATTGTTACAAGAAGTCCACATTGTTATCAACAGAGTTTTATTTGATCGAAGTCCACATTGTTATCAACAGAGTTTTATTTGATCGAAGTCCACATTGTTATCAACAGAGTTTTATTTGATCGAAGTCCACATCGTTATCAACAGAGTTTTATTTGATCGAAGTCCACATTGTTATCAACAGAGTTTTATTTGATCGAAGTCCACATCGTTATCAACAGAGTTTTATTTGATCGAATTCCACATCGTTATCAACAGAGTTTTATTTGATCGAAGTCCACATCGTTATCAACAGAGTTTTATTTGATCGAAGTCCACATCGTTATCAACAGAGTTTTATTTGATCAAACCCAGATTGTCATTAACAGAGTTTTAGTTGATCAAAACCAGATTGTTATCAACAGAGTTTTAGTTGATCAAAACCAGATTGTTATCAACAGAGTTTTAGTTGATCGAAGACCAGATTGTCATTAACAGAGTTTTAGTTGATCGAAGATCAGATTGTTATCGACAGAGTTTTAGTTGATCGAAGACCAGATTGTTACCAACAGAGTTTTAGTTGATCAAACCCAGATTGTTATCAACAGAGCTTTAGTTGATCAAACCCAGATTGTTATCAACAGAGTTTTAGTTGATCGAAGACCAGATTGTTACCAACAGAGTTTTAGTTGATCAAACCCAGATTGTCATTAACAGAGTTTTAGCTGATCGAAGACCAGATTGTTACCAACAGAGTTTTAGTTGATCAAAACCATATTGTTACCAACAGAGTTTTAGTTGATCAAAACCATATTGTTATCAACAGAGTTTAGTTGATCAAACCCAGATTGTTACCAACAGAGTTTTAGTTGATCGAAGACCAGATTGTTACCAACAGAGTTTTAGGTGATCGAAGACCAGATTGTTACCAACAGAGTTTTAGTTGATCAAAACCATATTGTTATCAACAGAGTTTTAGTTGATCAAACCCAGATTGTCATTAACAGAGTTTTAGTTGATCAAAACCAGATTGTTATCAACAGAGTTTTAGTTGATCAAAACCATATTGTTACCAACAGAGTTTTAGTTGATCAAAACCATATTGTTACCAACAGAGTTTTAGTTGATCAAACCCAGATTGTCATTAACAGAGTTTTAGCTGATCAAAACCATATTGTTATCAACAGAGTTTTAGTTGATCAAAACCATATTGTTACCAACAGAGTTTTAGTTGATCAAAACCATATTGTTACCAACAGAGTTTTAGTTGATCAAAACCATATTGTTATCAACAGAGTTTTAGTTGATCAAACCCAGATTGTTATCAACAGAGTTTTATTTAATTGAAGACCAGATTGTTACCAACAGAGTTTTAGTTGATCGAAGACCAGATTGTTACCAACAGAGTTTTAGTTGATCAAACCCAGATTGTCATTAACAGAGTTTTAGTTGATCAAAACCAGATTGTTACCAACAGAGTTTTAGCTGATCGAAGACCAGATTGTTATCAACAGAGTTTTAGTTGATCAAAACCATATTGTTATCAACAGAGTTTTAGTTGATCAAACCCAGATTGTCATTAACAGAGTTTTAGTTGATCAAAACCATATTGTTACCAACAGAGTTTTAGTTGATCAAAACCAGATTGTTACCAACAGAGTTTTAGGTGATCGAAGACCAGATTGTTACCAACAGAGTTTTAGCTGATCGAAGACCAGATTGTTACCAACAGAGTTTTAGTTGATCAAAACCATATTGTTATCAACAGAGTTTTAGTTGATCAAACCCAGATTGTCATTAACAGAGTTTTAGTTGATCAAAACCAGATTGTTATCAACAGAGTTTTAGTTGATCAAAACCATATTGTTACCAACAGAGTTTTAGTTGATCAAAACCATATTGTTACCAACAGAGTTTTAGTTGATCAAACCCAGATTGTCATTAACAGAGTTTTAGCTGATCAAAACCATATTGTTATCAACAGAGTTTTAGTTGATCAAAACCATATTGTTACCAACAGAGTTTTAGTTGATCAAAACCATATTGTTACCAACAGAGTTTTAGTTGATCAAAACCATATTGTTATCAACAGAGTTTTAGTTGATCAAACCCAGATTGTCATTAACAGAGTTTTAGTTGATCAAACCCAGATTGTTATCAACAGAGTTTTATTTAATTGAAGACCAGATTGTTACCAACAGCAACAGAGTTTTAGTTGATCGAAGACCAGATTGTTACCAACAGAGTTTTAGTTGATCAAA
The DNA here is from genome assembly GCA_963971465.1 of Lepidochitona cinerea. Classification (NCBI taxonomy): domain Eukaryota; kingdom Metazoa; phylum Mollusca; class Polyplacophora; order Chitonida; family Tonicellidae; genus Lepidochitona; species Lepidochitona cinerea. Next base: position 1,621,720 of record OZ020563.1, on the reverse strand, counting down.
CCCAGATTGTCATTAACAGAGTTTTAGTTGATCAAAACCAGATTGTTACCAACAGAGTTTTAGCTGATCGAAGACCAGATTGTTATCAACAGAGTTTTAGTTGATCGAAGACCAGATTGTTATCAATAGAGTTTTAGCTGATCGAAGACCAGATTGTTATCAATAGAGTTTTAGCTGATCGAAGACCAGATTGTTATCACGAAGGGCAATCAAGCCAGACTTATCAGTTGGCATAAACAACCCAGAACACTCAATATATACTGTATCAAATTGAAAATACTTTATTCTATAATAGACAGTGTGATTTAAGTGATATAAGGGTGCACAGTTTGACATCATAGTTATCCAATAGACCTGTGGTACATAATAATTTATAATTTACCATGTGCAAATTATCCAACACAATGAATATCTGCTCATGGAGTAACATGCTCTAGAATTCGCAATGTTTTTGAAAGGAATTCGGGGATAGATTATATAAGAAAAGGAGATCATATTTAGAGTTATAGTTATTACAAAACAACGACAACGAAACTGTGTTTGCCTACTATAACAGCCCTCGGCTAAAATGAATTAGAACTAGTGTTTCCCGGGGCTTCAGCACTATGTGGAAGAGTTACCAATCAAACAATCAATCGGGGAGATTCAGTGGATCAATCGCAGAGTTTTGGCCTTTCAGTACGACAGAACATTTTCCATCCATAAGTCGAGTATTTGTATCTGGCTCGGACCCAGGCGTTTCATGAAAGGAGCGAGTGAGTGAGTGATTGGGGTTTTACGTCCTGCTCAACAGTATTTCGGTTATATGAAGACGTTGTCTCCTTGTGACAGGGCGGATTTCCACCGCTCTTTTAGGTGCTGTCTCACCGAGACGACTTGCCGAAGACAACCAGCAAGCGCCCTCACCCAGTCACAGTATACTGACACCGGGCCAACCAGTCGCTGCTCTAACTCCTATTGCTGAGCGCCAAGCGAAGCAGTAACAGCTACCACTGTTAAAGTCTTTGGTCTGACTCGACCCGGGCTTGAACCCGGATCTCCCAGGCCTGAAGCGGACTTCATGAAAGGAATACACCAAGCATTGTGGGTAAAGACTGAATGGCATGATCGGTAAGAGAGTCAAATTTTCTGGAATAAAATATTGCGCAACATAAATAGACCCTCTTACCATGTCATGTCGGAACAGGCCTTTTCGGAATAGGCCTTTTAATCGACAGGTGTATACCATTCTTTGAGAAGAATGAATGTGCTATATTATTACTTGTGTGTGGAGAGCATTAATTGGTTACGTTTTGAGCAAGTTGGATTGGAAGGGTGACTCCGTTATTCTATAACTATGTGCCATGTCATGCTCTTTGGTGAAAAAAGAATTGGTCAATTGTTACGAGATTTCAGGCAGAGATGTAATGCAAAATTCCTCAGAAAACGATACGTATTTAAGTACATTGTAGTGCAGTTTGTCTCAGTTATACTAGCCTATGCGCCTCTAATTTGAACAGTTTGAGCTATGGCATTCGTTTATTGTCCGGGTGCCAACCTCAGGGCATTGTGAACTGTAGCTTTCTGTCCTCTGGGTAACCAGGGAAGTTGACATTTAGCAGGCATCTCCGAAACCGGTTACTTTTGTGGGACCTAGATTTCCTGTTTGTGATGAACTATATTTTCATAGTAAGAAAGTATCACGACCACGTTACAATACTTGAGACTCAAAGGTTTTTTACCATTAAAAATAAAAAGTGCAGCTGGGACTAAATCAGTGTACACGTACTTTCTATTTTACAGCCTGAACAAGCACAATGTTTAACTAAAATCTACAGTAACCTATATTGAATACAACAGAATATGTTTCTAGATATAAGTCATTTACATCTGTTACATCGGATTCACAACCAAACTTGAATGAATGAATTAACATCAAACATGAACATTCTTATTTCTATGTCGGTATGCAATTTCATCATACAATCAAAACGTTTTTATCCCTATTTGTTTGAGTATGTTGGTCTGACATGTAGGCTGTTCAGGGCAGGTTTTGAGTTTATTTCTATGTATGTTTTTATATATGTACATACCAATACCGCACTGATTTGTATGTTTTTGAACTGTATTACTATGTCATGTCTTGCGTATGCCTTGTATTTATGTATATTTATGATTACTAAAACACACGGGCACAGGGAAAATCTTCTTGTGTAAAATAACCATGGAGACAAGTTTCTAATTGTGTTAAAAAGAGGTATATCATTTAGACCTTTATACCCCATAAATTGTTGTAACAAACCAAACCTATGATATTTCATTAGGTTGACGACTGACAGGAGCTTAACCTTGGTCAGTAGAATTTTCTGGAATCCTTTTGTAACACATTGACAATGGTTACGCATCTTAACTATGGCAAAGAACATCGGTGGACTGAGATTGAACCCCCATATATACTCATATAGATACAAAATACAAACCTATCTCTCATCATCTGTTTTACATGTACCCTAAATAATTTTTCCTCTTTCTATCTTTGTGTTTTATCTACAAATCCACAATCCTATTCTGTACCAAATTTGTAAGCCTATACCCATATGTTAAATTGACATCCTTCCTTCTTATCTTTTTCTAAATAATCCATTATTCTTATGAATTGCACATGAAATATTGCACAAAATAAGCTACCAGCTTAAAATAAAGTGTAAACAAAATGTTATAATATTTTATCAAATAACAGATTGTGTGAAAGGTGAACTTGTAATTTACTTGATGAAGATGTGTTATATGATACATGGTCGGAGGAGAGCTGGGTGGATAGCACCATAGGTAAAGAAGTCAAGTCAATTTTCATACGTTTCCTTCCAGCTTTAACTTATATAAACCAGTTGCCAGTGAACTAGTTTGTTCCTTTAAAAAAGAAAACAAATTCCAATTTAAAAAATATCCTCAAAATATGACTTCAAAGGGCTATGTTTTTGCTGTCTACTGACAAGCCATTCTGTCCCGAGTGACGTCACGAATGAATCCCTTGCATCAGGGGCAACGGGATTCTCGTGAACAAGATATTATTCTAAAATTCACTCAATACCAATATGTGGGGATGTACATGTTAGAATGGGTCAAATTTCATTAGATATTTGATTTTTTGTAAACAGCAAGGCGGATTCCGTAAAATAATTTGTACCATGAATGGTATTTTCTAATACTGTTCATTTGGGTATAATGTAGCATTTGGGTATAGTGTAATAGAATATGAAACCCATGTCGCGCACAATTTGTTATCAATATCATTTGACCAAGACATTTTGCTGACTCGAACTGTACTATTTTATTTAAACTGCCAATGACATTCGATGCATTTGACCATACATCAAATCAGCCAGAAGGTCCTATGTAAATCCAGGCTACTGTGAAAGATGGAAAGGGTGCGATCTACGTCTTTGTGAATGATAATGTAAGTACAGTCAAACCTGATTTCAAATAAGAGAAACTGGATCTCTTAAGACACGTGACCTCCTAATCCAGATTTTGAGACGAAGGTTATCTAAAAACTTGTACTCTTCTCTCAAGAAAGTACTTAGACGTTTACATTTTTAATGATTTGTGGACATCTTTTAGTTTTATAAAGAGGACAAAAAATTAACCCAACTAAAAGGTTGGTTGATTGATTTTTTACGCCGCACTCAAGATTATTTCACTTATATGACGGGGTTGCTAGGTTTAGTGGGGAGGAAACCGAACTCATCCCAAACTTAAAGAACTTTATTAAATTTCTTTATTCTAGATTTTAAGTCAGTTTAGTTATAAGCAAATCAGGTATACAGACGACTAGTGTCTGCCTTCATGGGAAGTTATTACTACACTCGCAGGTTTACCTACTACTACCTGACGCGTTTTTTGAAGACCCCACGTTGCCCGTTCTACAGAGTAAACACCCAAGTTTGTTTTGCTTATTAGGGACATGAACAAATTATAAACATTTATCAAACTTCATCAAGAAGTTTGAAATATCTTCCAGCAACCGAGTATTTTACGAACCCTAATCTAACATCATATCTGACTACAATAACGTATTGACCAAATAACATACATGCTATCAAATAACCTGAGCAGTCACCAGATTGAGATGGGGTCGATACAAGTAGGATAAACACAACAGCTCGATTATCAGCGCGTTTCAAAGACCACACTTTCAACAACTGTCCAAGAAACAGCACATCCATGCTAGAAAAGGAGATGAATACGAAAATAACTGCTTTGTTTCGAACTAATGTGTATTAACTTTGCAAGGTAAACCATCGTGCGACGGTGTTCCTTCCCGCGAGCATTTCGTTCCATTGTTCTAGTTCGTCAGTGGCCGAGTCTGCCCCAATTTTTAACCTGCCCAAAAGTTCATCCGTGCCAATTTTATTGTCGTGTAACACAGTAAAGTCCAGATATATATTTTTGAGAAACTCTCGACTTAAACTAAAGACAAGAGCTTCATTCCAAACAGGATTGGCGGTATTGTGTTTAACTGACGTCTTCTTTTTCTTCAATCGTTTCCCGGCGTACATCAGGGAGACTTTCACATACGGATCTGAAAAAGAAGAAAAGCAGAATAAATTGTCTTTCAGTTTGTTCAAAGTAAAACTGCTTGAAAATGTGTAAAATTTACAGGTTTACGTATCATGGGCTGCACAATTTGTTGTTTTTCCAACGAGTTGGATCAGCAAGAGAAACCGAGCGTTGAATCTGTGACGTATGGGAATTGAAGTTGTGTATACACACATGTAAGTGGGGAGCACAATCCAATATCCCTGAGTTTCCCTGGTGTTTAAAGTGCAGATTTCCTTCTCAATAAATTTGACAATGCTACTTTATTAATAAAATAAACTTGAGTAAGGTTTTTCGACAAATTCACGATAATTTCGTTTTTATGGCGGAGTTATCAGGTTTAGTGGGTAAGAAAAAAACGGTCTTGTTGCACGTGCGAAGTAAACGTCAAATACCTGACAACTGGCGCAGGGCGATTGAGTGACCCTTTTATACCTTTTTTTTCCCCATCGATTGATTTATTGACTGCCCGGTCGGGGACCTTCGGTGAGTACCTGGCAAATTTTCCACAAACGGCGTCCCCCGATCAATGGAAGCTTTGTGTCGTTCAAAAAAACTAGAAGCAGTTTTGTATGCGGACTCACCATCTTATCAATCCACTCGAGGTAAGGCATATTTCTCTAGCTATCGTCTAGCTTTATATATAGCGATAGGGAAACCAATAGCCTGAGGAAAAGCTGATTAATTGTTAATTTGTCTTTAGTCTAAACCAACACGATCTGTGATCTTTAGTAAATAAATACCAATTCATTTGATTATTTATAACTTACTTAAAATAGATGAGGGCAGGACTAAAAGCTGCTTTGTGGCTTTTTATTGATTGAATGTATATTTGATAAACAAAAGTTTAAACGAAACAACTTTGGTGTTAGTTCCCTGGGGGCTGTTTCTCAACACATTTACGCCCGTCGTAACTTTGCGCCTGGTCGTAACGTAATGTTGAAGGTATATGTTGCCATGACGTTACGACAAGGCGCAAAGTTACGTCGGTGAGGGGGGCTTGCTGGGTGTCTTCGGCAAGTCGCTTCGGTGAGGCAGTGCCAAATAAAGGAGAAGTGGAAATCTGCCCTGCCACAAGGAAACATTGTCTTCATATGACTGAAATTCTACCAAGCATGGCGTTAAACCCAAATCACTCACTCACTCCTTTTTTGTGCATGGTCAATGGTTCAATTGTGGAATAAAGGATGACGTCACGTCTTTTTGGTGGTGTTTGGTGTGCCAGCAGTAGCACATATGCTTTATGTAAGGAGGTTGAAGATTTTTTCGCTAGCAGGTATTTAATTCATTTTATGTTGATGATTTTCTTCAATCAGTCGGGTCAGTGAGTGAAGTCATTGAAGTTTGAAAGGGCTCACAGGTTATGTTAGCTAAGGGTGGGTTTAACTTGAACAAGTTTGTTGTGGATGATGAGACCTTCCTTGAGAGTGTAGGCCCTGAACATAAGAGCTAAGGCGGTCAGGGATTTGACATTGGGTGCCCTGAGTAAGGCACTAGGTATAAGGTAGGATGTTTCTGGTGATTCTTTCTGCTATGTAAGTAAGTGTCGTGAGGTCGACGTTGGCGTCACGCGGTGTCAAATTTTATCCCAACTTAATTCTGTATACCATCCGTTAGGGTTGAGAACACCGGTCTTGGGACGTAGTTGTTCTTAAAGAGGTAGCTTGTCAGTGGGGGAAATGGGTCCAGCCATTAAATAATATTCATGATTTGTCTTTTTCTAGATGTGTCGTGCCTGACGATTTCATAGGGGGTTCTGCTGAACTTCATAATTTTGTGATGCTAGTGAGTCTGCTTATGGTGCTTGTAGCTATATTAGGATTGTAAGTCTACAGGGTGAAATACACACTGCTTTCTTACGAGTAAAAGTAAGAGTTGTCCCCCTTAAACCACTTACTATTCCCAGGTTAGAGTTGTTGTCTGTGGTAACGGCTGCTTGTTTAGACAAAGTCCTCCGAGCAGAGCTTGGTATCCCGCTCCTTGAGTCTATCTTTTGGACAGATAGTCAAGTATGTCTGGCGTACATTAGGAACGAGTCTAAAAGGTTTAAAAAGTTTGTGGCAAATAGAGTCGCAAAGATTAGAGAAAGTTGTCGGCCTGACCAATGGCATCATGACAGTGACTTGGAAAATCCGGCCGATGTCTTGTCACGTGGTTGTCAACTGAATGGTCTTTCAGAGTCTTGGTATGTGGGTCCGTCGTTTCTATAGACGATAGTGAGGGCTGGTTAGATAGGGATCCTCCCGTAAGCCATCTACTCCTTGAGAGTGATGATGTTCGTAATGTTGACAATGGTTTAGTTGATGTTAAACTCGTGGATAATTTCCACCACCCGATTGGTACATTTTGAATTACTATTCGTCTTTTTATAGAGTCAAGAAGGCTGTGTGTTGGTTTTTAAGATTGAAGTCGTATTTAAGGCGCCAACGGTCAACATTATCAGGTGGTGTTACTGTTAGTGAGATGCATATCTCCAATGATCTCGTGGTTCGTTACGTGCATGTTTCAGTTTACGGTGTTGAGATGTCTGCTTTGGTTAGAGGGAAGTATGTTCCTAAGTACAGTTACATTCATAAACTGTCCCCAGTCTTGCGGGATGGTATGCTGGTTGTTGACGGGCGTCTTAAACATGCAAGTATTTCAATGGTTTCTAAATATCCGTACATTTTGCCTCAAGATAATAGATTGTCATATCTTATTGCATTTGCTTACATAGTGCTGCTCATTTGGGTACTGAGTGGACTTTGAGTCTTTTGAGAGAGAAGTTTTGGATTACTCGTGCTAGGAGTCTGGTTAAGTCGATTAAACGGAAATGTTGTGTTTGTAAAAAGTTGTACTCTTAACCCTTGACTCAGCAGATGGCGAATTTGCCTTTTAAGCGGTGTATGGCCGGTCTACCGTCTTTTACTTTTGTGGATGTCAACCTCTTTGGACTTTTCTTGGTTAAGGCGGGTATGTCTCTAGTTAGAAGGTATGGTTGTTTTTACTCTTGTTTCACTACGAGGGCTGTACATATCAAAGTTCTTAATAGTCTTGGAACCGATACTTCTATAAATGGTTTCTTCAGGTTTGTTTCTCGGCAAGGTTGTCCGAAGAAAGTTTGGTCAGATAACGGCTCTAATCTAGTCGGGGCTAGCAAGGAGTTGCTAAATAGTCTTCGGAATCTCGACCGTAGGAAGTTTTTTCGGGCCGCACGTAGGCGAGATGTAGAGCGGGTGTTTGATCATCCGCGGGCCTCACATCAAGGTGGGCTGTGGGATCCGTATTGTTCGTGTTGGCTGCCTTGTTGTCTAGAAATGAGAAAGTTTCTGATGATATTTTGCATATGGTGTTTTGTGAGGTCGAGAGCATAGTTAATAGTCGTCCTATAACTAAATTTAGTCATGATCCGCTAGATCTGTCACCTCTTACACCTAATCATTTACTATTATTGAGACAGAACAGTCCCCTACCATGGGGAGTGTTTCATAACATTCCCATATATTAGAAACATTGGCGACATGTCCAACATATTTCAAATCAGTTCTGGCAGCGTTGGTTAAAACCATATCTGCCTGAAGTACAAGGTCGTCAAAAGTGGACAAAGGCCTTGCCTAACTTGAAAGTGGGTGATCTTGTACTGATTGTTGATGAAAGATCACCCCAAGGTTCTTGGCCCCTAGGCAGTATCTTAAATGTGTCTGTTAATAGAGATGGTTTTGTCAAGAATGAGCCGTCACAATTTTGGGGACCCATTACTAAATTAGTTCACTTATGGACTGATTTACTAGCCGTTCAATATATGCCTTGCAGATTTATTACATTCTTCACTTGTTAAAGGGCATTTTTAGGAAGTATATATATCATGAAAAGTAAAACAGTATATGTATTAAAATGCTTATATCGCCATTGAATGTTTATGAATGCTATGCCCTTGCTGCAGTACTATGTTTGGAATCCAGTATTCCAAGGCGGGAGTGTAACCACTATATGGTTGGTTTGCTTAAATAAAAGTATAAAATGGCTCTAATCGGATTACCGTTCACTGCCTTATGAATGGATATGTCCTCTAAGAGGTCCCGTTCGAATTCCACTCAGTCCAAAAATTGGAAAATTTTCTGACTGGGTTTTCACTCGAACGACCTATGTGGGATGGTTGCCAGTTACCAGCGGAAGGTCGTGGGTTTCCTCCGGGCACAGAGCCCGGTTTCCTCCCACAATAAAACTGGCAACGCCGCCATATAAGTGAAATAATCTTGAACGCGGCGTAAAACACCAAACAATCAATCAATCTAAGAGGTCCCTTAAATCATATCTCTATGATAAGCAGTGATTGCACTATTGTTAGTTAGGTAGTTTGCCTGGTTTTCATGTCGTTGTTTATGAAGAATAGTTCGTGTCAAATCTGTTCTTTCTTTTTTGTAGGATGTATGATTTTCTTTACAGTGGTTTTTGTCCGTGTGCAGCATCACGTGTTTCTTTTCACTATATAAATGATGTTTGAACTGAAGTCGTGGTGGATTATTACGACGGCCTGGGTGAAATCATGTCGACCATTTCATGGTTTAAATGGGGCCAATCCTACCTATGTCAATATTTGGTGGCACTCTTACGTGTTTTTGATGGGAGTTTATGCACATTCTTGTAAGTTTTATCAGCGTTGTATTTTGCATCGTAATCTCTTTATGTCTCTTGATATCTATGTTTTGTACAATTTCATTCCATTTAACTGTATTTCATGCAAGCGATTTTCACTGTCTATTTTTGTTTCTTTAAGTACAGATTTGCCGTATAAAGAACGCGTCAAATGAGTTTGGCTTCATTTCTGTCCGCCCCATAGAGCACGTAACACAGACTGCCACGAAGACGCACTGAAACAGCAGAGATCTTAATTAGTTAGTGTCTTTCAGAAAGTGGGTATAACGGTATTCTCGTCATAAGGCAGCCGGCATTTAGTGCTGGTGTTAGGTGCCATACTCTGGGACCTGGGATCGATTCCCGTTTCCGGCGTCAACCAAAATCGGTAGAATTTCTACCGTATTTTCAAGAAAGTGTAATCCAAAAAATAAGGAGAATACAGCAGAGATCGTGTACTAAGTCATCACTCTGAGGGTACGTGCACAACGGAGATCGTGATTGGCGTAATGTTTCTCTGAGAAAATTAACTTTCGTAAGCATTGAAAAGCGAAAAATGTAGCACTGAATTTTGTATATTCTGTACAAGAAATGTTATTTTTTTTTCGGTCAGACTTGTACTAAAAGTATTTTTTATTATCTCCGACCAAGTGGAAAATTTCTGAGTGGATTTTTTAATGGATAGCAGAGAGACCGGTTTCCTTCCGCACTAAACCTAGCAACGCAGTGATATAAACGAAATAATCTTGAGTAAAGGTCAATGGCATCACACATTGCCGGAGCCTATACATATCACGAACATCATACACGAAGGTCAATGGCGTCACACATTGCCGGAGCCTATACATCTTACGAACATCATACACGAAGATCAATGGCGTCCCACATTGCCGGAGCCTATACATATCACGAACATCATACACAAAGGTCACTGGCGTCCCACATTGCCGGAGCCTATACATCTCACAAACATCATACACGAAGGTCAATGGCGTCACACATTGCCGGAGCCTATACATATCATGAACATCATACACAAAGGTCACTGGCGTCCCACATTGCCGGAGCCTATACATATCACGAACATCATACACGAAGGTCAATGGCGTGCCACATTGCCGGAGCCTATACATATCACGAACATCATACACAAAGGTCACTGGCGTCCCACATTGCCGGGGCCTATACATATCACGAACATCATACACGAAGATCAATGGCGTCCCACATTGCCGGAGCCTATACATATCACGAACATCATACACGAAGGTCAATGGCGTCACACATTGCCGGAGCCTATACATATCACGAACATCAAACACAAAGGTCAATGGCATCCCACATTGCCGGAGCCTATACATATCACAAACATCATACACGAAGGTCACTGGCGTCCCACATTGCCGGAACCTATACATCTTACGAACATCATACACGAAGGTCAATGGTGTCACACATTGCCGGAGTCTATACATATCACGAACATCATACACGAAGGTCAATGGCATCCCACATTGCCGGAGCCTATACATCTCACGAACATCATACACGAAGGTCAATGGTGTCACACATTGCCGGAGTCTATACATATCACGAACATCATACACGAAGGTCAATGGCATCCCACATTGCCGGAGCCTATACATATCACAAACATCATACACGAAGGTCACTGGCGTCCCACATTGCCGGAACCTATACATCTTACGAACATCATACACGAAGGTCAATGGCGTCCCACATTGCCGGAGCCTATACATCTCACGAACATCATACACGAAGGTCAATGGTGTCACACATTGCCGGAGTCTATACATATCACGAACATCATACACGAAGGTCAATGGCGTCACACATTGCCGGAGGCTATACATCTCACGAACATCATACACGAAGGTCAATGGCGTCACACATTGCCGGAGTCTATACATATCACGAACATCATACACGAAGGTCAATGGCGTCACACATTGCCGGAGGCTATACATCTCACGAACATCATACACGAAGGTCAATGGCGTCCCACATTGTCGGAGCCTATACATATCACGAACATCATACACGAAGGTCAATGGCGTCCCACATTGCCGGAGCCTATACATATCACGAACATCATACACTAAGGTCAATGGCGTCACACATTGCCGGAGTCTATACATATCACGAACATCATACACGAAGGTTAATGGCGTCACACATTGCTGGAGCCTGTACATATCATGAACATCATACACGAAGGTCAATGGCGTCACACAATGCCGGAGCCTATACATCTCACGAACATCATACACGAAGGTCAAGGGCGTCACACAATGCCGGAGCCTATACATCTTACGAACGTCATACACAAAGGTCACTGGCGTCCCACATTGCCGGAGCCTATACATCTCACGAACATCATACACGAAGGTCAATGGCGTCCCACAATGCCGGAGCCTATACATCTTACGAACGTCATACACAAAGGTCACTGGCGTCCCACATTGCCGGAGCCTATACATCTCACGAACATCATACACGAAGGTCAATGGCGTCACACAATGCCGGAGCCTATACATATCACGAACATCAAACACGAAGGTCAATGGCGTCCCACATTGCCGGAGCCTATACATATCACGAACATCATACACGAAGGTCAATGGCGTCACACATTGCCGGAGCCTATACATATCACGAACATCATACACGAAGGTCAATGGCGTCACACATTGCCGGAGGCTATACATCTCACAAACATCATACACGAAGGTCAATGGCCTCACACATTGCCGGAGCCTATACATCTCACAAACATCATACACGAAGGTCAATGGCGTCACACATTGCCGGAGTCTATACATATCACGAACATCATACACGAATGTCAATGGCCTCACACATTGCCGGAGCCTATACATATCACGAACATCATAAACGAAGGTCAATGGCGTCACACATTGCTGGAGCCTATACATATTATGAACACCATACACGAATGTCAATGGAGTCACACATTGCCGCAACCCATATCATTAACATAAAAAACTAAGTGTACCTTACCACCCCATGGCCGTGTGCCTTACCATCGCACGGCCTTCGAGTGCCTTACCATCGCACGGCCTTCGAGTGCCTTACCATCGCACGGCCTTCGAGTGCCTTACCATCGCACGGCCTTCGAGTGCCTTACCATCGCACGGCCTTCGAGTGCCTTACCATCGCACGGCCTTCGAGTACCTTACCATATTATATCTTTTCACTATTGTTAGACTGTATTTTCTCTTCTGGTGTCTATGAAATATTGGGGATCGGTAATCAAAATACAAGACATACCCATGGTGATCTTCCCTTCTTCGGAATGTCTCAAATTTCTGGCTTTTGCAACAACAACAGTGAGTCGTTGGGCGCTGGACAGATAACTCAAAGAAAACATCAGGTCACCATGGTCTATGCTCTGAAATAAAACATCACATATAAATAAACAAATAATGGTACAATTCGAGGATTTGGGGCATTTCTGTGAAAGTACTTGAAGGCCACTGTTTCAGCCAATGAAAATGTACCCCATATATTTGAAAACTAAGACAAGGCAGTGCTATCTAAAGTTTGTATCAGATTTTTACCAAAACTTAACTCAAAATAATTCAAATCCAATGGGCACAATACAATTTTTCAATACTACAAGATAGATAATATGTGTGAGTTTCCACTTAATTCTTTTTTATTTATATGACATATATACATGTATTGTTTTAAGATAGGCCTTAGAACTTGAAAATGCAATCCGTCTAGAAGAACCAAGGCAAATATTGGAGCACTTAAGGGTACATTTCGTAGCTGTGGCCATTCTGAAATTTCTGAACAAGATTACAATACTAGCAAAACACTCACATATAAACATAAAAAATATGTTCAGTTAAATTGTCTTGAAGGCGATGTACAGGCGTACCAAGAACTGATGTTTGCACGTCTACCATCGATTAGAAATTGCATAAATTCTACGATGGATTAAAGTAATTTCAGATCTTTTTTGTCTTCTATTTATAGTCTCAAATTTATCAAAAAGCCTTTCCGTATCACTAAACTCAAAGTGGTCGTCTGTATAAGCAAAATGAGTCAACTGTCAGCTGGTTTAAAAGTAATAATTCAAGCAATTTAAAAAAAACTTATATATGCCCATTCCTTTGCTCGTCCATTAGTTATATAAGAAATCAAAGTTTCCTTTTCAAATTTCTGTAATTGGTAACAGTGAATATATTTTCCCAGCCATTCTACTCTGGGCGATCTCACGTAACGAAGCTCACATCATATATTTGTACATGAAAAATATAAATATTTACCCATCCATTTTGCGTGAAGCGGCCAAGCAAAAACCCCAATCAAATTAGTACTTGGTATCAGTTAATATATTACCCCTCCAATATATGTGGGACGATCCAAATTTAAAAAAAAATCCAATCAGATGTGTACTCAGTAATAGGTAAAACTCCTTTTTATCAGTTTGGTCAATCAGTAACACTGCCAGGTAAAACTCCTATATATCAGTTTGGTCAATCAGTAACACTGCCAGGTAAAACTCCTATATATCAGTTTGGTCAATCAGTAACACTGCCAGGTAAAACTCCTATATATCAGTTTGGTCAATCAGTAACACTGTCAAGTAAAACTCCTATATATCAGTTTGGTCAATCAGTAACACTGCCAGGTAAAACTCCTATATATGAGTTTGGTCAATCAGTAACACTGCCAGGTAAAACCAATATATCAGTTTGGTCAATCAGTAACACTGCCAGGTAAAACCTATATATCAGTTTGGTCAATCAGTAACACTGCCAGGTAAAACTCCTATATATCAGTTTGGTCAATCAGTAACACTGCCAGGTAAAACCTATATATCAGTTTGGTCAATCAGTAACACTGCCAGGTAAAACTCCTATATATCAGTTTGGTCAATCAGTAACACTGCCAGGTAAAACCTATATATCAGTTTGGTCAATCAGTAACACTGCCAGGTAAAACTCCTATATATCAGTTTGGTCAATCAGTAACACTGCCAGGTAAAACTCCTATATATCAGTTTGGTCAATCAGTAACACTGCCAGGTAAAACTCCTATATATCAGTTTGGTCAATCAGTAACACTGCCAGGTAAAACCTATATATCAGTTTGGTAAATCAGTAACACTACCAGGTAAAACTTCTATATATCAGTTTGGTCAATCGGTAAAACTGCCAGGTAAAACCTATATATCAGTTTGGTCAATCAGTAACACCGCCAGGTAAAACCTATATATCAGTTTGGTCAATCAGTAACACTGCCAGGTAAAACTCCTATATATCAGTTTGGTCAATCAGTAACACTGCCAGGTAAAACTCCTATATATCAGTTTGGCCAATCAGTAACACTGCCAGGTAAAACCTATATATCAGTTTGGTAAATCAGTAACACTACCAGGTAAAACTTCTATATATCAGTTTGGTCAATCGGTAAAACTGCCAGGTAAAACCTATATATCAGTTTGGTCAATCAGTAACACCGCCAGGTAAAACCTATATATCAGTTTGGTCAATCAGTAACACTGCCAGGTAAAACCTATATATCAGTTTGGTCAATCAGTAACACTGCCAGGTAAAACTCCTATATATCAGTTTGGTCAATCGGTAAAACTGCCAGGTAAAACCTATATATCAGTTTGGTCAATCAGTAACACTGCCAGGTAAAACTCCTATATATCAGTTTGGTCAATCAGTAACACTGCCAGGTAAAACCTCTATATCAGTTTGGTCAATCAGTAACACTGCCAGGTAAAACTCCTATATATCAGTTTGGTCAATCAGTAACACTGCCAGGTAAAACCTATATATCAGTTTGGTCAATCAGTAACACTGCCAGGTAAAACTCCTATATATCAGTTTGGTCAATCAGTAACACTGCCAGGTAAAACTCCTATATATCAGTTTGGTCAATCAGTAACACTGCCAGGTAAAACCTATATATCAGTTTGGTAAATCAGTAACACTACCAGGTAAAACTTCTATATATCAGTTTGGTCAATCAGTAACACTGCCAGGTAAAACCTATATATCAGTTTGGTCAATCAGTAACACCGCCAGGTAAAACCTATATATCAGTTTGCAACCAGTAACACTGCCAGGTAAAACTCCTATATATCAGTTTGCAACCAGTAACACTGCCAGGTAAAACTCCTATATATCAGTTTGGTCAATCAGTAACACTGCCAGGTAAAACCTATATATCAGTTTGGTAAATCAGTAACACTACCAGGTAAAACTTCTATATATCAGTTTGGTCAATCGGTAAAACTGCCAGGTAAAACCTATATATCAGTTTGGTCAATCAGTAACACCGCCAGGTAAAACCTATATATCAGTTTGGTCAATCAGTAACACTGCCAGGTAAAACCTATATATCAGTTTGGTCAATCAGTAACACTGCCAGGTAAAACTCCTATATATCAGTTTGGTCAATCGGTAAAACTGCCAGGTAAAACCTATATATCAGTTTGGTCAATCAGTAACACTGCCAGGTAAAACTCCTATATATCAGTTTGGTCAATCAGTAACACTGCCAGGTAAAACCTCTATATCAGTTTGGTCAATCAGTAACACTGCCAGGTAAAACTCCTATATATCAGTTTGGTCAATCAGTAACACTGCCAGGTAAAACCTATATATCAGTTTGGTCAATCAGTAACACTGCCAGGTAAAACTCCTATATATCAGTTTGGTCAATCAGTAACACTGCCAGGTAAAACTCCTATATATCAGTTTGGTCAATCAGTAACACTGCCAGGTAAAACCTATATATCAGTTTGGTAAATCAGTAACACTACCAGGTAAAACTTCTATATATCAGTTT
This sequence comes from Lepidochitona cinerea, assembly GCA_963971465.1. Lineage (NCBI taxonomy): Eukaryota > Metazoa > Mollusca > Polyplacophora > Chitonida > Tonicellidae > Lepidochitona > Lepidochitona cinerea. The sequence goes on along the minus strand of OZ020563.1, from coordinate 1,605,670 downwards.
GGTCAATCAGTAACACTGCCAGGTAAAACCTATATATCAGTTTGGTCAATCAGTAACACCGCCAGGTAAAACCTATATATCAGTTTGCAACCAGTAACACTGCCAGGTAAAACTCCTATATATCAGTTTGCAACCAGTAACACTGCCAGGTAAAACTCCTATATATCAGTTTGGTCAATCAGTAACACTGCCAGGTAAAACCTATATATCAGTTTGGTCAATCAGTAACACTGCCAGGTAAAACTCCTATATAACAGTTTGGTCAATCAGTAACACTGCCAGGTAAAACCTATATATCAGTTTGGTCAATCCGTAACATTGCCAGGTAAAACCTATATATCAGTTTGGTCAATCAGTAACACTGCCAGGTAAAACTCCTATATATCAGTTTGGTCAATCAGTAACACTGCCAGGTAAAACTCCTATATATCAGTTTGGTCAATCAGTAACACTGCCAGGTAAAACTCCTATATATCAGTTTGGTCAATCAGTAACACTGCCAGGTAAAACCTATATATCAGTTTGGTAAATCAGTAACACTACCAGGTAAAACTTCTATATATCAGTTTGGTCAATCGGTAAAACTGCCAGGTAAAACCTATATATCAGTTTGGTCAATCAGTAACACCGCCAGGTAAAACCTATATATCAGTTTGGTCAATCAGTAACACTGCCAGGTAAAACTCCTATATATCAGTTTGGTCAATCGGTAAAACTGCCAGGTAAAACCTATATATCAGTTTGGTCAATCAGTAACACTGCCAGGTAAAACTCCTATATATCAGTTTGGTCAATCAGTAACACTGCCAGGTAAAACCTCTATATCAGTTTGGTCAATCAGTAACACTGCCAGGTAAAACTCCTATATATCAGTTTGGTCAATCAGTAACACTGCCAGGTAAAACCTATATATCAGTTTGGTCAATCAGTAACACTGCCAGGTAAAACTCCTATATATCAGTTTGGTCAATCAGTAACACCGCCAGGTAAAACTCCTTTATATCAGTTTGGTCAATCAGTAACACTGCCAGGTAAAACTCCTTTATATCAGTTTGGTCAATCAGTAACACGTCCAGGTAAAACTCCTATATAACAGTTTGGTCAATCAGTAACACTGTCAGGTAAAACTCCTTTATATCAGTTTGGTCAATCAGTAACACTGCCAGGTTAAACTCCTTTATATCAGTTTGGTCAATCAGTAACACTGCCAGGTAAAACTCCTATATATCAGTTTGGTCAATCAGTAACACTGCCAAGTAAAACTCCTATATATCAGTTTGGTCAATCAGTAACACTGCCAAGTAAAACTCCTATATATCAGTTTGGTCAATCAGTAACACTGCCAGGTAAAACTCCTATATATCAGTTTGGTCAATCAGTAACACTGCCAGGTAAAACTCCTATATATCAGTTTGGTCAATCAGTAACACTGCCAGGTAAAACTCCTATATATCAGTTTGGTCAATCAGTAACACTGCCAGGTAAAACCTATATATCAGTTTGGTCAATCAGTAACACTGCCAGGTAAAACTCCTATATATCAGTTTGGTCAATCAGTAACACTGCCAGGTAAAACTCCTATATATCAGTTTGGTCAATCAGTAACACTGCCAGGTAAAACCTATATATCAGTTTGGTAAATCAGTAACACTACCAGGTAAAACTTCTATATATCAGTTTGGTCAATCAGTAACACTGCCAGGTAAAACCTATATATCAGTTTGGTCAATCAGTAACACTGCCAGGTAAAACTCCTATATATCAGTTTGGTCAATCGGTAAAACTGCCAGGTAAAACCTATATATCAGTTTGGTCAATCAGTAACACTGCCAGGTAAAACTCCTATATATCAGTTTGGTCAATCAGTAACACTGCCAGGTAAAACTCCTTTATATCAGTTTGGTCAATCAGTAACACGTCCAGGTAAAACTCCTATATAACAGTTTGGTCAATCAGTAACACTGCCAGGTAAAACTCCTTTATATCAGTTTGGTCAATCCGTAACACTGCCAGGTTAAACTCCTTTATATCAGTTTGGTCAATCAGTAACACTGCCATTTAAAACTCCTATATATCAGTTTGGTCAATCAGTAACACTGCCAAGTAAAACTCCTATATATCAGTTTGGTCAATCAGTAACACTGCCAGGTAAAACTCCTATATATCAGTTTGGTCAATCAGTAACACTGCCAGGTAAAACTCCTATATATCAGTTTGGTCAATCAGTAACACTGCCAGGTAAAACTCCTATATATCAGTTTGGTCAATCAGTAACACTGCCAGGTAAAACTCCTATATATCAGTTTGGTCAATCAGTAACACTGCCAGGTAAAACCTATATATCAGTTTGGTCAATCAGTAACACTGCCAGGTAAAACTCCTATATATCAGTTTGGTCAATCAGTAACACTGCCAGGTAAAACTCCTATATATCAGTTTGGTCAATCAGTAACACTGCCAGGTAAAACCTATATATCAGTTTGGTAAATCAGTAACACTACCAGGTAAAACTTCTATATATCAGTTTGGTCAATCAGTAACACTGCCAGGTAAAACCTATATATCAGTTTGGTCAATCAGTAACACCGCCAGGTAAAACCTATATATCAGTTTGCAACCAGTAACACTGCCAGGTAAAACTCCTATATATCAGTTTGCAACCAGTAACACTGCCAGGTAAAACTCCTATATATCAGTTTGGTCAATCAGTAACACTGCCAGGTAAAACCTATATATCAGTTTGGTCAATCAGTAACACTGCCAGGTAAAACTCCTATATAACAGTTTGGTCAATCAGTAACACTGCCAGGTAAAACCTATATATCAGTTTGGTCAATCCGTAACATTGCCAGGTAAAACCTATATATCAGTTTGGTCAATCAGTAACACTACCAGGTAAAACTCCTATATATCAGTTTGGTCAATCAGTAACACTGCCAGGTAAAACCTATATATCAGTTTGGTCAATCAGTAACACTGCCAGGTAAAACTCCTATATATCAGTTTGGTCAATCAGTAACACTGCCAGGTAAAACTCCTATATATCAGTTTGGTCAATCAGTAACACTGCCAGGTAAAACCTATATATCAGTTTGGTAAATCAGTAACACTACCAGGTAAAACTTCTATATATCAGTTTGGTCAATCAGTAACACCGCCAGGTAAAACCTATATATCAGTTTGGTCAACCAGTAACACTGCCAGGTAAAACTCCTATATATCAGTTTGCAACCAGTAACACTGCCAGGTAAAACTCCTATATATCAGTTTGGTCAATCAGTAACACTGCCAGGTAAAACCTATATATCAGTTTGGTCAATCAGTAACAGTGCCAGGTAAAACCTATATATCAGTTTGGTCAATCAGTAACACTGCCAGGTAAAACCTATATATCAGTTTGGTCAATCAGTAACACTGCCAGGTAAAACTCCTATATATCAGTTTGGTCAATCGGTAAAACTGCCAGGTAAAACTTATATATATCAGTTTGGTCAATCAGTAACACTGCCAGGTAAAACTCCTATATATAAGTTTGGTCAATCAGTAACACTGCCAGGTAAAACTCCTATATATCAGTTTGGTCAATCGGTAAAACTGCCAGGTAAAACTTATATATATCAGTTTGGTCAATTAGTAAGACTGCCAGGTAAAACATATATATCAGTTTGGTCAATCAGTAACACTGCCAGGTAAAACCTATATATCTATTTGGTCATTTAGTAACACTGCCAGCAAAAACGTTGGTATTTCTGAATGGAATAGGAAATTATTTCCATTGTTAGTTGTTTTTTTTTCTGACGGATAATATATATTTAATTTCTGTAATGGAAATAATACTGCGCGACCTTTGCGCACTGGGGGCTGTTTCACAAAGCGTTGCATCGCAAACGAACCCAAGTTGCCACTGAATACTATAGTGAAAATACGACGTCACAGCAACTGATACTGAAGCCACTATATGCCGGCTTCGTGAAAAGGTGTCCTGGGTCTATTGTGTTACGTGTTAATAATTTCCTTTCTAGACTTATTCTGCGCATACTATACATTGTTTGACGATAGGAAACATGACCGTAATATCCACCATGTTTCTGGTCTGACGCATATATCGATAACAAAGTGTCAGAGCTTCAGGAAGGCCATATTCTCATTTCACAAAATAGATGAGGGAAAGTGTCTATTAACATTCACTAAAACTGGAAATGACTGTTCATAGATGCTCAATAAAATTACCCCGGACATACACAAGAAAATGTCTGCTTGATAGCTTCTGCGATGAGCCGACCGAATTGAGTTAGGGCCTGTTAGAGCCAGACGACGTAGGAGAACACAAAAGATGGCTTTGACTGACAACACAAAACGATCAGAGTAAATTGGTGGCCGGGTTTGACATGACCGATAGTAATATATAAGGGAGGGAGGAAATGTATGGAAGCCATTAACATCTTATCGCGACCACAGCTCGTTCGTACAAGCTAATCTTTGGTAGGTTTAGCGATAGCCGAGAAATTCACAGAATCAATTTACGGCCATAACATTACCACATCCTTGCCCTTTTCCTATACTCTCTTTACTACGATTTTTACGACACTGATATTGTGGTATGTATCTATGAATAATATTTGGGAATAAATATTCTAGAAAGGATGAAATGCCATAAAATATCTGAAAGATGTTAACAACATGGTGGGGTTCGTGTGGAGAGTATGATTTAGTTCTGCAAACTATTGTATAATGGATGTAGAATTAGATGACAGCAGTAAGTAACTGCCTAGTTGTTACCTCGTGTGCAGTTTATCCTCAGTATATAATAAAGTATATAACATCAACAAACTGAGTTTGAAAAATATTTATCGAAAACAATCTATTGAGTCATTCGTATCAAGTAATCTGTGTTTTCTCATGTAGCACGATTTATAGTCGTTCACGAAAAACAAGTAGGATACAGTGTGATGTAAATTGTGTGACACCAACAATCTGAGTTTGCAAGAAAGTTTCCCAAAGCAATTTGTGACGAAATTTGTTACAATTAGATTTTAAAGGTTAGTTTTTTTTCTGACGTGCAGTTGATTCCAAACGTCACCAAGTAACTGATTAATGGAACGGTTTCTTTGTAGTCGATCTCATTTAAAGAGCGATGTGCTAATTGAGAAGCCTCTGCTGGTTATATAGTAGAGAGAAGAAGTACGTGTTGATACAGCCGGACTCACCAGCCTTCTATCAGTATTAATTAACCCTGCATGTTATCAATTGAAATAACCCCCATGTTATCAACTGAAATTAACACTCATGCGTGTTATCAATTGAAATAACCTCTATGTTATCAACTGAAATTAACACTCATGCGTGTTATCAATTGAAATAACCCCCATGTTATAAACTGAAATTAACACTCATGCGTGTTATCAATTGAAATAACCTCCATGTTATAACCTTAAATAAACACCCATGCAAGCTATCAATTGAACTAACCCCCATGTTAGAAACTTAAAGGGGCTTTCACAATTGAGACTTTCGCCGCACGGTCAAAATACTGAAATCGATCGCACGGTGGAGATAACATTTTTCTGTCCGCAGTAGAATCGGAAAAATTACCGCAAGAAAATAATCCATTTTACGATTGGCCGGGGCATCGTAAGGGCGTAGCAAGGTTCCCGCACCTTTTAATCCACGAATCTCTTGCGGCGAACCGCGCAGAGTGACGCAAGCAACGCACGTCTAGCGCACGTGATCCGTGAGACAGTTGCGCGGAGGTGCTACATGATTGGTTGGAACGTGCGGCGTGCCGCAAGATGCATCGTGCGTCATTGTTTTTCGCCGCGCACCAATGAGCCGGCGCCTTACGGCGTTTTGTCAAATCGTGCGGCGATTTTGGGCTCCGCAGATGTGATTGCAGTATAAAAAGGCGCAGAGATCCACAAAACCGTTAGAAAAATATATACCTGTAGCACACCTGAGGGTATTTTTCGCACGGTGAACGCAAGGCGATGCAAGACCGAGACGGCGAATCGTTCAACGGTTTACGACTGCCGCAAGGTTGGCGGAACAAGACATTTTACCGTACGGAGCATCTTACGACACAAAAAAAATCGTGCAACAACAGCGCATCAAGATACAACGGTTTACGGTGAACGTATTAGCGCCCTCACGGATCAGAGGTAATAAAAAAATTCGCACGGCCGAAAATTGGATTCCATGTGCACACCAAATTTTTCTGCGGCTCTTGCGGCACAAAAATTCCGCGCGGTAAGGTGCGGCTGCCCGCAAGGAAGGCTGCGGTCCATCGTACGGAAGGCCAAAATTCATGACCGCAAGAGCCGTAAACCCGCCGTATCTCAATTGTGAAAGCCCCTTAAATAAACACCCATGCAAGCTATCGATTGAAATAACCCCCATGCTAGAAACTTAAATAAACACCCGTGCAAGCTATCAGTTGAAATAAGTCCCATGTTGTCAAAGAAAATTAACACAAACGCGTATTAACAATTGAAGTAACCCCGATGTTGTCAACTGAAATTAACACCCTATGTTATCAAGTTAAAGTCGCATGAGCTACCAAAATTCACACTTTTTTCATAATTTCTGATCGCTAGGACAGTAAGAGGCTTTGAAGGCCATCGAAAAACTAAATGATTGGCGTTGGAATGAGGAAAATCCATACAGTATGTGGCCTGTACGAACCGAAAACGTGTTCGAAAAGTAAACAAAATTTAAATAACCGGGACGACCATTCATTCATTATAAGCCAAAGTTAGTTCAATACAATACTTTATCGTACATTTTCGAGACTAGAAGCACTAAAAGCTTCTGAATTAGACGTCATGAGAAAAGAAGCCAATAATTTCAACATTCTGTTTCAACCTCAAAATATCAACATTTTGGCAGCTCATGCCACTTTAAAGTATCCCCATATTATCAATATAATTGTGTGGAACAATAAACAAGACTGGTATCCAGGAACTGTGAGGTGTCCAGGGTGGAACCATAAACAAGACGGTGTCAAGGTGGAACCATAAACAAGACGGTGTCAGGGTGGAACCATAAACAAGACGGTGTCCAGGGTGGAACCATAAACAAGACGGTGTCAGGGTGGAACCATAACCAAGACGGTGTTAGGGTGGAACCATAAACAAGACGGTGTCCAGGGTGGAACCATAAACAAGACGGTGTCCAGGGTGGAACCATAAACAAGACGGTGTCCAGGGTGGAACCATAAACAAGACGGTGTCAGGGTGGAACCATAACCAAGACGGTATCAGGGTGGAACCATAACCAAGACGGTGTCAGGGTGGAACCATAAACAAGACGGTGTCAGGGTGGAACCATAACCAAGACGGTGTCAGGGTGGAACCATAACCAAGACGGTGTCAGGGTGGAACCATAACCAAGACGGCGTCAGGGTGGAACCATAAACAAGACGGTGTCAGGGTGGAACCATAACCAAGACGGTGTCCAGGGTGGAACCATAAAGAAGACGGTGTCAGGGTGGAACCATAAACAAGACGGTGTCAGGGTGGAACCATAAACAAGACGGTGTCAGGGTGGAACCATAAACAAGACGGTGTCCAGGGTGGAACCATAAAGAAGACTGGTACCCAGGAACTGTGAGGTGTCCAGGGTGGAACCATAAACAAGACGGTGTCAGGGTGGAACCATAAACAAGACGGTGTCAGGGTGGAACCATAACCAAGACGGTGTCAGGGTGGAACCATAACCAAGACGGTGTCAGGGTGGAACCATAACCAAGACGGCGTCAGGGTGGAACCATAAACAAGACGGTGTCAGGGTGGAACCATAACCAAGACGGTGTCCAGGGTGGAACCATAAAGAAGACGGTGTCAGGGTGGAACCATAAACAAGACGGTGTCCAGGGTGGAACCATAAAGAAGACTGGTACCCAGGAACTGTGAGGTGTCCAGGGTGGAACCATAAACAAGACGGTGTCAGGGTGGAACCATAAACAAGACGGTGTCAGGGTGGAACCATAAACAAGACGGTGTCCAGGGTGAAACCATAAAGAAGACTGGTACCCAGGAACTGTGAGGTGTCCAGGGTGGAACCATAAACAAGACGGTGTCCAGGGTGGAACCATAAAGAAGACTGGTACCCAGGAACTGTGTGGTGACCAGGATGGAACCATAAACACGGCGGTGTCCAGGGTGGAACCATAAAGAAGACTGGTACCCAGGAACTATGTGGTGTCCAGGGTGGAACCATAATTACGGCGGTGTCCAGGTGGGAACCATGAACAAGACTGGTATCCAGAAGCTGTTTGATGCTTGTACTACTTTTAGAATTATCAAAAACGTGGCATAAACCAAAAAAGCTTTTAGCGGGAAACCATATTATTAGTATCATTTGACTGTATTTCTATAAATCGAAGGGAAAAGAAAAAGTTACGCTTACCTCGATTCCTTTTTGTTTCTCAAATGCTGATATGCCTTTCCATAATATAAGCTTCTCACTTAAATCAACGTATTCCAAAGCGAAATGAACTTGTCCTATGCACTCATCTTGCGAATACTGGTCATAGTGGAATATCAGTATTTCCAAAATAGTTGATGGAACATCCGCATTAGAAACTTCAAATATGAAATCTTCTTCAAACTCTGGGTTTATCGATTCCTTATGAATTTTACTTTGTAACTGAACTTTATCAAAAGGTTGCAGACACACTTTGCAATACGGATCTAGAGATCCGGAGAAATCTCGAGGCACGAGATCACGAGCTTGTATCAGACGAACACTCAACAGCGATGTTTCCTTATTATATTCCAGTGAAAAATGTATGGCACCTAAGTTGTCCTCCTGTATGCTGCAAACTGACTGTTGTCGGAATGATTGCTGGAAAATAGAAATAATTTTGTTGTATTGAGAACAGTGACATTTGACAATTGAACCTCAGCAAGCGCAAAGGCCGTCTCATTTTTTTAAAAGTTGATCTGGTGAACATGTGAAATACACATGTATCTTTAATGAATAATTCTTTTTCACACATCAATATACAAATTAAAATAATAATATTTCTAAATGTGACTAAAAGGAAAAGCATAGTATAATTTTAACCCGAATACAAAATGATGTCCAAACTGTTACTTTAACTTCTGTCTGGGGAAAATAAATTGATTGATTGTTTGGTGTTTTACGCCGCGCTTAAGATTATTTCACTTCTATGGCGGCGTTGCCAGTTTTGTTGAGGGAGGAAACCGGGCTCTGTGCCCGGAAGATACCAACGACCTTCCGCTGGTAACTGGCAACCACCCCACACAGGTCGCTCGAGTGAAAACCCAGTCAGAAAAGGAAAAATAAAGAAAACCTTCTGTAGTTGTTAATGCAAATACTATTTGGAATTTTAGCGGCAAATGGGTTAACGGTTGGTTGATTATCCCATGTATTATAACATGTATACTTCGTTAATCTGACTGGAGAGTATCGTGAGCTGGAGGTCATAAGGCCGAGAAGCATCCACCGACCTCACCATATAACCTATCTGACTGGAGAGTATCGTGAGCTGGAGGTCATAAGACCGAGAAGCATCCACCGACCTCACCATATAACCTATCTGACTGGAGAGTATCGTGAGCTGGAGGTCATAAGGCCGAGAAGCATCCACCGACCTCACCATATAACCTATCTGACTGGAGAGTATCGTGAGCTGGAGGTCATAAGGCCGAGAAGCATCCACCGACCTCACCATATAACCTGTCTGACTGGAGAGTATCGTGAACTGGAGGTCATAAGACCGAGAAGCATCCACCGACCTCACCATATAACCTATCTGACTGGAGAGTATCGTGAGCTGGAGGTCATAAGGCCGAGAAGCATCCACCGACCTCACCATATAACCTATCTGACTGGAGAGTATCGTGAGCTGGAGGTCATAAGACCGAGAAGCATCCACCGACCTCACCATATAACCTATCTGACTGGAGAGTATCGTGAGCTGGAGGTCATAAAGCCGAGAAGCATCCACCGACCTCACCATATAACCTATCTGACTGGAGAGTATCGTGAGCTGGAGGTCATAAGGCCGAGAAGCATCCACCGACCTCACCATATAACCTGTCTGACTGGAGAGTATCGTGAACTGGAGGTCATAAGACCGAGAAGCATCCACCGACCTCACCATATAACCTATCTGACTGGAGAGTATCGCGAGCTGGAGGTCATAAGGCCGAGAAGCATCCACCGACCTCACCATATAACCTATCTGACTGGAGAGTATCGTGAGCTGGAGGTCATAAGGCCGAGAAGCATCCACCGACCTCACCATATAACCTATCTGACTGGAGAGTATCGTGAGCTGGAGGTCATAAGGCCGAGAAGCATCCACCGACCTCACCATATAACCTATCTGACTGGAGAGTATCGTGAGCTGGAGGTCATACGACCGAGAAGCATCCACCGACCTCACCATATAACCTATCTGACTGGAGAGTATCGTGAGCTGGAGGTCATACGACCGAGAAGCATCCACCGACCTCACCATATAACCTATCTGACTGGAGAGTATCGTGAGCTGGAGGTCATAAGGCCGAGAAGCATCCACCGACCTCACCATATAACCTGTCTGACTGGAGAGTATCGTGAGCTGGAGGTCATGATACCGAGAAGCATCCACCGACCTCACCATATAACCTATCTGACTGGAGAGTATCGTGAGCTGGAGGTCATAAGGCCAAGAAGCATCCACCGACCTCACCATATAACCTATCTGACTGGTGAGTATCATGAGCTGGAGGCCATAAGACCGAGAAGCATCCACCGACCTCACCATATAACCTGTCTGACTGGAGAGTATCGTGAGCTGGAGGTCATGATACCGAGAAGCATCCACCGACCTCACCATATAACCTATCTGACTTGAGAGTATCGTGAGCTGGAAGTCATAAGATCCGAGAAGCATCCACCGACCTCACCATATAACCTGTCTGACTGGAGAGTATCGTGAGCTGGAGGTCATAAGGCCAAGAAGCATCCACCGACCTCACCATATAACATATCTGACTGGTGAGTATCGTGAGCTGGAGGTCATAAGACCGAGAAGCATCCACCGACCTCACCATATAACCTATCTTACTGGACAGTATCGTGAGCTGGAGGTCATAAGACCGAGAAGCATCCACCGACCTCACCATATAACCTATCTTACTGCAGAGTATCGTGAGCTGGAGGTCATAAGACCGAGAAGCATCCACCGACCTCACCATATAACCTATCTTACTGGAGAGTATCGTGAGCTGGCGGTCATAAGACCGAGAAGCATCCACCGACCTCACCATATAACCTATCTGACTGGAGAGTATCGTGAGCTGGAGGTCATAAGGCCGAGAAGCATCCACCGACCTCACCATATAACCTATCTTACTGAAGAGTATCGTGAGCTGGAGGTCATAAGACCGAGAAGCATCCACCGACCTCACCATAAAACCTATCTTACTGGAGAGTATCGTGAGCTGGCGGTCATAAGACCGAGAAGCATCCACCGACCTCACCATATAACCTATCTGACTTGAGAGTATCGTGAGCTGGAGGTCATAAGGCCGAGAAGCATCCACCGACCTCACCATATAACCTGTCTGACTGGAGAGTATCGTGAGCTGGAGGTCATAAGACCGAGAAGCATCCACCGACCTCACCATATAACCTATCTGACTTGAGAGTATCGTGAGCTGGAGGTCATAAGGCCGAGAAGCATCCACCGACCTCACCATATAACCTGTCTGACTGGAGAGTATCGTGAGCTGGAGGTCATAAGACCGAGAAGCATCCACCGACCTCACCATATAACCTGTCGATTGTATAACAGCTCGATCAGAAATGTATTATAAACCCAACGATGTTCTACAATTTTATGGGGAATTAGTATTTTGTATTAACTTACGATTTTTGAGTAAAGTTTGGCATCTATTTTAGTGTGGTCTATTGCGTCGTGCATGGATGCTCGCCTTTTCTGCAGTTGGGGTGGAGGAACAGGTGACGGCATATCCATCCCCGCCCCAAGTGACCCACCAAACTTCTCCGTTGGAAAAGTGAAGGTCAACTCACGGAGGCCAGGGATGGAGGCTGGTGTGATACCCCCGGAACTCTGTACCTCTGAAACATAAAGCAGCATTCATTGATGTCAACACCTCACTCATGTTATATTACTAATGGTGGCATTCCTATATTGTTAATACCAGTCATTCATATCAGACAGGGCAATCGTATGAGTGTAAGTGCTCAGCTCAGTCGGAATTTACCATGGCAGGTAAATCGTATGAGAGCCGGTCGAAAGCCTGTCAATCACACCAAAAAGTCTTGTGAGTGCCCAATCGGAGGTTATCATGTCAGTCACAAGAGAAAGAACAGTCTTGTGAGTGCCCAATCGGAGTTAACCCTGCCAGTCACAAAAGAAAAAGTTATCGTGTGAGTGCCCAATCGGAGGTTACCATGTCAGTCACAAAAGAAAGTTATCTCGTGAGTGCCCAATCGGAGGTTACCATGCCAGGAAGAACAATCATGTCAGTGCCCAATAGCAGGTTACCATGTCAGTCACAAAAGATAGTTATCTCGTCAGTGCCCAATTGGAGGTTACCATGCCAGTCACACAAGAAAGAACAATTTATTAATCAGAGGTTACCATACTATTTACACGAGATTGTGTGGTGTCCAGGGTGGAATTTGATACGTCACTGCTTTGATGGAAGGCAACCAAGGCCATCCGCATTGATTTGAACAGCCTTATTTTGTCATCATCTCTTTTGAATCGTCTTTTTGTGTTTTTACTGTAATTCAACTGCATGTTAAATCGAATAAGCTAAGTGTTCGTCAGTTTTATCAAGCAAAAAGCAAAAAAAAAAACCCAGAGATTTAAACTTATTCCAAAAATACAAGCAGCAAAACCAACCAAAATGTACTCATGCATACATGGTGTTTGTATCCGTTACTATGACTTTACCAATGTGTCTTATTTCAATGTTAATCCTTTAGTTTTTCAACGTACATCAACACGTCAAAATCTCTTGAATTCCTTAGCAGAAGCAAAACGAAAATCTTCAAGATAAAACAATATAGGATTCTCGTCATTTTGGAGAAATCAGTTTTTTTGAAAAATGGCAGAAATTCTTCCTTCACCAATGTTTTGAGTGACGTACGTACAGGGAATCGAACCCGCGTCCTAAAGCATGCAGAATGTCTTATCAAGTCAATTGGCTCAATGAATAAGCCATGTTTTTTCAAGAAATTGTAGTCCAAAATTGACCAGAATGTGCTGTTACAATTACGTTATAAAAGACACAAACAAAATGTAACACATTTGACAATATACATTCTAAAAGCCGATGTAGATGTAGAATTACATGTTAATGTGATGCGAGTTTTGGGTTTAAAAAGGGAGAGGGGAAGTTTCCTTTAACAGATTTGTCAACTCTCCAAAAACGTTAGGCGTACATAATGTGGGTCAAACTGATCAGTTTTACAACAACAAACAATTATCTACCTTAGATTCACAAAGAAAACCCATGCTCAGATATATTGCCAAGAATGCCAATGTTCAAATATACAAATACATGGTTAAATAGAGTTTAGAAACTATATCTTAACACTCTGTTCCAGCTTAACTAAATGAGCAGCTGAATGTGTGTATCATACTGATAGTAACCCTGACATTGGACATGGGAAATAGGGATTTAAGACAAATGCCTATTGTCCGTAACAGAACAAATAGAGTGCAAGTCATCCAGCTTCTGTGTGCTTTAACACAAGCCCAAAAAGATTCAGCAAGCTTACCAGTGCGACTTCGTCTCAGCATCGTCTTTCGTCAACGATAATCACTACTTTCAAGTCGCCAGAACAAGGAGAGAAAACGAGCAGCTTTCTCTGGTGACCTTTTGTGACTGTCGTTGATGCGTGCCTTCAAGGTGAATGCTGGCTTTATAAGACGGTCGGATTCAAACTGTCTACTCGATATGAGAAATGTATTAACAGCGAGGGGCAGCAATTGAAAATGAACGACGAGAAAATTGTTTTTGTCATGCGGACCACTGGCGAAATTTCCACGCAATTTTGAGCTGATCGTTGTGTTCACTGTGTGTAAATAGCTTGGGTAGTATGTTCTCATCCGATAGAGGCCAGGTTGGACGACCATGTTTTATGATTCTATTAAATCCTAGTTAATTAATAGAGTGACGGATAGTTGTGCTTGGACGACAGCTCGTCTAGGCGTCTTATCAGTAGTGGAAAGAAACAGGGAACTCATCTTCGTGCTTTACAAATTGAAAGTGCTATAAAGCAAACAGAGCGCCCCAGGCAATCAATCAGGTGCGGAGAAAGAGGACTGCGACAAAAAAATTATCCGAGCAGTAAAAAGATAATAATGTAGCCTATCACCGGTGACCGTATGACCTATGGCACAAAAGTGAGATCCTGGGTATTTTACCTTGGAGTAGAAAAGGACAAATTCAGGTCTTATACATTGTGCTAAAATTGTAAATGTATGTTCTTAAAGGAGAAAAAATAAAAAACAAAACAACATGAGTTGTATTAAACCAGTGATTTTTGCGCGTGGTTTACGGTGCGATGATACGCGTTCGGTCGTCAGTCGAGCGCGCCATTAAATTTTTGAAATTGACAGGGAGAAATATTAGCAAATTACTTCTAATGCGAGCTTATCGTATCTTGTATGACTTCTTGTAAGACTACCGTTTCTGAAAATTCTACAACGACCCGCATAAGTCGCGTGGACACCAAATGCAGCCTGTTTCATTTTACCATAAGGTTGATTTACAAGCTAGTATATGTTTCAGAGTTAATAGGGCGTTTGTCTTTAGTTATTAGCTCTTCGAAATGATCGATATTAACATAGGTTTAATAGTTAGACTTTCAGAGTTGACCAAATTTTCTTAAGCTAGTGCAGTGACTGGCGAGCTAGGTGTATGCTGATTGGCCGATCGGGACTCACAACTAAGCTTTGCCTCAAATGATTGAAATACCGACTAGGATTGACCAACATGGCTGTTCTCTTATTGGCCACGCCTTTGTTTCACACCCAGAGTACATCGTCCAACCATTTGCTCCTAATTATCAAATAAGTGACCATTTTCCCATCTGCTTAAAAACCTTTACCGATGCTTAAAAACCTTTATTCCTGAAAAATTTATCACCGATTTGACAGTACTTCCATGGAGCGTTATTGAATGCTTTGATTATCCCGATGATGTCATCGATACTTGGATCCAACGGTTTTCATCAGTGCTCGATGTTCATGCTCCTGTCAAAGAGAAACGTGTCCGATTTCCTCGTCGGCCCGCCTGGTGGAATATAGATATTGCTCAGTCCATGCGCACTCGTGACAAAACTAATAAACGCACCCATCCTGAAGAATACAAGTATTGGCGAAACCGGACAAAAAGAACCATTTCACTCAATTGTTAAATGATGGTAAAAACAATATAAACCCCTTTTGGAAAACTTTTCACGATTTAGTTCCAAAAAAGCCAAACACCCATATCAGTCAACTGTCTGTTAATGGCCAATTACTTACTAAAAATGAGGAAATATCTAACGCATTTAATCAGTTCTTTTCGTCAATCTCAGTTGCTTCTCAAACCACTAATGACAATGGCAATGGAGCAGCTAATGGCTAAAAAATAAGGGAATTTGTATCACAACGGAAAGATCCACTTGCCATCTTTGATATCCCCTACATGTCAGAAGACTTTGTGCACCAGCAACTCATCTCACTAAATGCTAAACAGTCTTCAGGCTTTGACTCAGCCCCGGCCAAATTTTTAAAGATTGCTGCTGATGCTATTTCGTTGTCCCTTACATATGTATTTTATTGTATTTTTTATGGTCAGTTTCCATCATTATGGAAAACTGCAAGACTGTTCCCCATTCACAAGAAGGGTTCTAAGGAAAATCCTAACAACTACCGCCCAATTAGCATTCTACCAGCCCTGTCATAAATTATCGAAAGACATGTTCACAATAGTCTTATGGGGCACATGAAATCTAACAATCTTTTTCATACAAATCAATCAGGATTCCGATAGAACCATTCTTGTGAAACAGCTCTTACAACCGTAAGAAATTCTTGGCTTAAAGCCATAGATAACGGCAATGTAGTTGGCGCCGTATTCTTGGATCTAAGCAAAGCTTTTGACCGCGTTGACTACGACATCTTGTTATCTAAGCTGAACTTGTATGGTTGCTCAGAACAATCCATCTCGTTTTTAGCCCACCATCATTCTGATAGAGGGCTGTTCAAATCGCTTTCCGTGGTCCGTCGTCCGTCCGTTAACTTTTTGCTTGTTACCTTTATTCCAAGAAAACTACCAGTCTTAATCAAACTTAACATACATCATTCCGCTAAGTTCTAGCTGTGCACCGTACATTATCATCTCATTTATAGCATATTGAAGATGGCTACCAGGTGGCAATCTTTGTATTAAAATTGGGGAAGTAAATTTGACGACAGTTGAACTATTAGGAGTACATATTAGGAATAACCTTGACTGGTCTGACCATATTAAATGCTGTTGTCAGAAAGACCAGTCCCAAAGTTCACCTTTTAGCTAGAATGAGACATTTTTTACCATTACATGCTAGGAAGGCGTTTTATTGTTGTTTCATCCTTCCACACTTAACATATTGTTCGAATGTTTGGAGCTCTACCTCTATAGCTAATATCGCCGTCCTGGAACGGATTCAGCGTCGAGCAATGAGATTAATTTTAGAACCTGATCCATCCCGACCAACGGCTGAACTTTATCAAAAGCTTAACTGGCTACCTATCAAATTGAAACTCCATCTAGATCGCCTAACATTTGTCTATAAAGCAATACACGACTTGTGCATGTGTCATTTTTATTTACAATCTATAAGCCACTTCGTTCTCTGCGATCAACAGATCAGCAGCTTTTAAATGTCCCAAGAACTAGAACAGAATTGTTCAAAGGATCCATACAAGTTGCCGGTAGCTCAGAATATAACGCCCTACCAATCAAACTTAGGCAATTTAACTCCGTCCAATTTTTCAGTAGAGCTTGTAAAAATCTTCTTCTTTCCGAATATCTTTCTGTAGCATTATAGCATAACATGATCTGAATAGTCAATGAACAGTACCTAACATTAACCAGATAGCTTTTTTATCATAATTATTCTATAAATTCATTTTTTTTTAAATTGAATCTTTAAATTTTTGAACATTTGTACACAAATTTTCTATATTTACCTTGTCCATATTTATTCCTATTTATTATGATATATAATATTCTTAAAAAAAATGTATATATGTATATATATAGCTCTATCGGCATTCTAACATCTTTATTGTATTTACCCTTATACTCTAACCAATGTTTTATATTTGTTAATTTTTACTGTTATCATTGTTCTCGACCTTCGAGGTATTTACCGATGATGTAGTCCAAATGTAAATAAAGACCATCTATCTTGTTTGCTAGAAAAAGGTTATGAGATGGAGTTTATGACCTTGTTTTTTGTGCTGGTTGTATGCTACGAGATGTAGTATATAACCTTGTTGTTTGCTAGAAAAAGGTTATGAGGTATAACCTTGTTTTTGTGCTGGTTGTAGGATATGAGATGGAGTTCATAGCCTTGTTATTGCTAGAAAAAGGTTATGAGATGGAGTTTATAACCTTGTTTTTTGTGCTGGTTGTAGGTTATGAGATTTAGTTTATAACCTTGTTGTTTGCTAGAAAAAGGTTATGAGATATAACCTTGTTTTTTGTGCTGGTTGTAGGATTTGAGATGGAGTTCATAGCCTTGTTATTGCTAGAAAAAGGTTATGAGATGGAGTTTATAACCTTGTTTTTTGTGCTGGCTGTAGGTTATGAGATGTAGTTTATAACCTTGTTGTTTGCTAGAAAAAGGTTATGAGATATAACCTTGTTTTTTGTGCTGGTTGTAGGATATGAGATGGAGTTCATAGCCTTGTTGTTTGCTATAAAAAGGTTATGAGATGGAGTTTATAACCTTGTTTTTTGTGCTGGTTGTAGGTTATGAGATGTAGTTTATAACCTTGTTGTTTGCTAGAAAAAGGTTGTGAGATGGAGTTTATAACCTTGTTTTTTGTGCTGGTTGTAGGTTATGAGATGTAGTTTATAACCTTGTTGTTTGCTAGAAAAAGGTTATGAGATATAACCTTGTTTTTTGTACTGGTTGTAGAATATGAGATGGAGTTCATAGCCTTGTAGTTTGCTGGTTGTGAGATGGAGTTTATGGTTGTTTTGTTCGTTGTTTGTTACATAGTTTTGTCTGTCCCGAGGGGGGTGGGGGGAGGGGGGGAGGGGGGGGGTGGAGAAAGCAAAATTTATGGGGTTTAATCTCAGCCCACCGATGTTCTTGCCATAGTTAAGATGCGTAACCATTGTCAATGTGTTACAAAAGAAATCCAGAAATTCTACTGACCAAGGCTAAGCTCTTGTCAGTCGTCAACCTAATGAAATATCATAGGTTTGGTTTGTTACAACAATTTATGGGGTGTAAAGGTCTAAATGATATACCTCTTTTTAACACAATTAGAAACTTGTCTCCATGGTTATTTTAGACAAGAAGGTTTTCCCTGTGCCCGTGTGTTTTAGTGATCATAAATATCTATCTATCTATTAAGTGTTACGTCAAACCAAGCCTTAATACCTTCATATAGTTGTAATCATAATTATGGTCCTGGCGGAGACGGAAACTGGACTGGAGTGTCTTGAATAAAACCGGACTCCGTGACAGTATTTTGTATGACTATTCCTTTTGCTTTGATAACACGAGAGCCTAAGGTCTAATATTAGATTCCTTAGAAAATACATAAACAGATCCAAGTATTTTTGTCTTCAGAAAGCCCAGTTATTGATTCCCATTCCCATTTCTTCTGGGTGAGTTTTGTCCGTAATCCGATTTCCTTATCGAACATAGCTCATTGCTGTCGTCAGCTATTTGGGGGTTGATAAAACGATTCCGTTCAGTGAGTGGCAGTTTCAGGTCAACACTATGGAGGTGTGCTAAAATAGTACTATCTGAATCAATAAGATATTTTTTCTGACTTGACACTACTTAGCAAATTATGGTAAACTGTTTCGTTATCAAGAAACTGTTATATACATGTATGTTGTCTAGTGTATAAATGACAAATGGGAAAACCTTTATTTTAACTTAACGGATAAACGTGCTTTACAAGCTACTTGATACTGCGTGAGTAAAAAACTAGCGATGTTATATTTTCGTCTGTAGTCAAATATTTTGGTATATACTTTTGACGCCATTTGTATTCAGCCCCCAAAATACATTGATTTACCGGATAAAAAGCGCAGACTGTCCGAGGCGTGTCAAAGACCACCGGTAGCGAGCGAAGATAGCCGAAGGTGTTCCGACTGGGTTCCTTCTATTTGAACAATACAATTGACTAGTTTAGATTTCTCAGTCTTAAAACTATGTCTGTGATCGCAGAGTGTTTCTTTTAGTTTAGCACGTCCATTTTGATCTAGTTAAGCAGGTCCGTCTGATTTTGGATAGGACAAGAGCCGTATTAGTTCCCTTCCAATCAGCGGACTACAATGTCAGTGTCCCATATTATATATTGCCTATGCACTAAAACACACGCGCACAGGGGCAATTTTCTTGTCTGAAATAAACAATGGAGACAAGTTTCTAATTGTGTTAAAAAGAGTTATATAATTTAGATCTTTAAACACAGTTATAAGTTGGCACAATAAGCTAAAACCCAGGACATTTTAATAGGTTGACGACTGAAAGCAGTTTGGTTTTAGTTCGTAGAATTTTCTGTAATACATTAATGATGAAACCAAAACACATAGGACAACTTGTACTACTTTGTACATGGTGATGTTTTAATATGAGCTTATTTGGAAAAGATGAACACGATACCAGCAAATTCAACCAATTACCAGAAAATAATACTGAAAGAAAGGAAAGCACGGTGCAGAATTTTCTTTACAATCTAAAGAAGAAAAACCTGATTACAGACAAAGTTTATCAAGAGCTACGCCCTACTGGTTCTCGAACATCCATTTTGTATGGCCTGCCGAAAATTCACAAACCAGGTTTTCCACTTAGACCCATTCTGTCTGCCTACAGCTCTTACAACTATAGCCTTGCTAAATATTTATCTGGACTTTTGAGTGATATTCGACATAATTCTCGCTGTGTCAGTGATAGCTTTTCTTTCGTGAAATGGATCAATGAACAGACAGGTTTCACCGAATCACACTTAGCCAGTTTTGATGTCAAGAGTCTATTTACTAACATCCCTGTTTTGGAAACGATCGACATAATCTTGGACCGTGTAACCCCTGACAACAAAACACTTTTCCACGGATTAAACCGCAGACAGCTGAAACGTGCCCTCATATTGGCTTCTACTAACACAACTTTCAAGTTTAATTGGAAATATTATGAACAAACTGATGGTGTATCCATGGGTTCACCTATTGCCCCGCTACTCGCTGACATTTTTATGAACAATTTTGAAGAAAAGTTCTTCCCTGCTTACCAGGGCATTTCTCCTATAACATATAAACGTTACGTCGATGACACATTTCTGGTTTTAATAATTTTTCTGATGTTCAACCATTCTTACTGTATATGAATAATTGCCACTCTGCCATTCAATTTACATGTGATCATGAGGTAGATGGTTGTTTACCTTTTCTAGATATACCCGTTTCTCGTAACAATGAATGTATCACTACTACAGTGTAAGAAAACTCACACGGGACTGTACACGGCATGGTCGAGTTTTGTGCCAAATAAATTTAAACTTAATCTTATTCGTACATTGCTTAATCGAGCCTGGGGTATCTGTAATGACTACAAACGGCTTAGCATTGAAATCGATAAAATAAAAAATATGTTAATCCAAA
The DNA here is from genome assembly GCA_963971465.1 of Lepidochitona cinerea. Taxonomy (NCBI): domain Eukaryota; kingdom Metazoa; phylum Mollusca; class Polyplacophora; order Chitonida; family Tonicellidae; genus Lepidochitona; species Lepidochitona cinerea. The sequence goes on along the minus strand of OZ020563.1, from coordinate 1,584,797 downwards.
ATCAATATCCATCCCCCACGGTAGACAAAATCATTAAACAGTTCCTAGACAATAAATTTTCAGACAACCCATTTTGTAAACCATTCGGACCTGAAAAACAAAAAATCTTCATCAGAACACCCTTTCTTGGACCAGCCTCAATAAAATTATCTAAAGAACTAAAATCACTTGAAAACCTTGTCCCGACTGTTCAGTTTGTATCTTTAAGCGAAACTTTCACAATCAGTTCTTATTTTAATTACAAAGATCGCGAAGATGAAAAACTTCGAAGTAATGTTATTTACAAGGTTACATGTGGTGATTGCCCTGCATCCTATGTGGGACTTACATCCAGACATATTAAACAGAGGTTCTCCGAGCATCAGATTATGCACCAAAACAGTGGCTCCTCTGCAGTTGCAAATCTCTGTTACAATAACAATCACAATCCCAACACATTGTCATGTGAGATAATTGACCAGGCTAAGAACAAGCTTAACTTAGCATACAAAGAGTCCCTTCATATTTCAAAATTAAATCATATATTAAATGTTCAAATTTCATCCGTTCCTCTCCGCTTATTCAATGTGTAACCAACTGTCTCCATTCTAAAGATAAGGTTGTCTTATCGTCTGTGTTATATCCTGATGTTACAGCACACCTGCTTATTCCATGTCCTCCATATCTTAATACATGTAGTTTGTCTATACCTGTAATAGGATTGCCCCCCCCCCCTTCCCTTACCTTAGATTGTGGTGATTTCAACTACAGTGTAGGAATCACAACTTATCAGTGATTATAACTTTTGTATTTGTTTTGTTCATTCTTGCTGTGTATATAATGCCTGTTTAACCATGCCGACGTTGTGTTGCTGTAATTTCTAATGATGAGAGTAGTTTCTCTCGAAAGCTCATATTAAAACATCACCATGTACAAAGTAGAACAAGTTGTCCTATTTGTTTTGGTTTTAGTAAAACCGCTCCATAGAAGAATCTATACATTAATGATGCTTACGCATTTTCAGCTATGGTAAGGGTATCCAGACATTTCGGCCTGGGACATTTCGGCCTAGGACATTTCGGTACAGTACATTTCGGCCTGGGACAGTTCGGCCTGGGACATTTCGGCCCAAAGTGAAAAAGGGGACATTTCGGCCTACCTTGGTTTTAATTATATTTGATTAAACATTTTCTCATTTCTTTCTCTTATTCTATATGAATATATACATGCTCATTAAGTTGAACTCAAGTTGATGAATTTATCTAACCACAATAGGTTACATATTGATACAATTTTCATAATTTCTGATCTTCACGACACTACGAGGGTTTGAAAAGTATTTTTAAAAAGTAAAAGATTGACGTTGGATTGAGGTAAATCCATACAGTATGTGGCCTGTACAAACGGAAAACGTGTTCGAAAAGTAAACAAAATTTAAATAACCGGGACGACCATTCAATCATTCTAAGCCAAGGCTAGCCAAGGTGGGCCGAAATGTCCCCTTTATCACTTTGGGTCGAAATGTCCAAGGCCGAAATGTCCCAGGCCGAAATGTACCGTACCGAAATGTCCCAGGCCGAAATGTCCCAGGCCGAAATGTCCCGGATCCATGGTAAGAATATCGGCAGACTAAGATTGGACCCGATAGGAACATGGAAAAGAAAGTGAAAAATTTGGTTCCCCCAGAAAAACTAGGTAGAAGACAGACAGGGGAGATGAGCCCCGACCAGTTCACCTTTCAAGGCCTTGTTGTTTTTATAAGCAATGATTAGCTTTGGGTCAGAGGTCGAGACATTTTACTTTGAAGTAATTTGTATTCTTCTACCATAATCTTGGCCATATTGATGCTGGCCTTGTTATACTGAAACACAAATTCTATTATAGCTTTTTACATCTTCCTAAGTCCAAGTTTAAACCCAAATGATAAATCTGTAATGCTTGAATACAAAAACTTTCCCTTTCCAAACGGTTGTGCTTGGAATTCGCAGCGGAAGTGAGAAAAGAGAAGTTTTCAATGGGCATGATTTCAAAATGGTCCCTACGCGAATGACCTAGAGGGTTGATTGATTGATTGTTTTGTGTTTTACGCCGCACTCAAGATTATTTCACTTACATGGCAGTGTTGCCAGTTTTATTGTGGGGGGAAACCAGACTCTTTGCCCGGAGGAAACTCACGACCTTCCGTTGGTAACTGGTAACCATCCCACATATAGGTCGTTTAAGTGAAAACCCAGTCAGAAAATTTTCCAATTTTTTGGACTGAGTGGGATTTGAACCCGCGACCCATTGGTGGAAGGCTGTTCGGATTGAGCGTCCAACGCTCTACCTACTGAGCCACGGAGGCCCCACCTAGAGGGTTGAAATACAGTGTCACGGGCACATCGTGTTTATGTCTAATACCTGATAAATGGTTGGCTAGTCTGAGTTTCTCCTACGTATTGCTTGTGACATTTTGCGCTCATGCCACTTTAAGAACTATTTAAAAAAAAAAACCCTGAGACTTAATGACTCCCTTAAAAGTGTGGGGAGGATGGTATGACCCAGCATGTAGCAGCTGATGCGTGTAAGTAGGCTTGAAGAATACTTTGTAATCTGGAAGCCTAGCCTTTTGATAATTATGACCCTTGTAAATAGTTGCATCCAAAAAATCAATAGAAGGGTGATAAATAGTAACTGTAGTTTAATGCTGGGGTCATGAGATTTAAGCGTTTCGATGAAAATATAAAGGTCTTCCAACGTATGTTGCCATATGTCTATGATGAAAATGTCATCCAGATATCGAAGTTAAATGAAAGGTTGTTTCTAACTCAGCCATAAAAATAGAGGTTAAGTTAGGACAAACATGTTTTCCAATAGCACATCCTTTAATTTGCTGAAAGATCTCGATCCCCTTTGAATTAAAAACTGCCGTCCTACCTCTTCAAAATAATCATGTCTAGACCAAATTAGTTTAATAACTATGTTTTGATTTCACTTTAGCTTACTTAAGACAAGACGTTCTGAACGAGTAAAAAGGTTATGTTGGTTTCTAGGATTAGCTAAACCATAACATTTCCTTGATATAGAGTCAATACTTATGTTTATTTCTGGGTCATACATGTGAGGATGAAGCGTGGGCCGCTTTTAGATGGAAACGGCTTGCTTACCACACTAGAATCTCTGCAGATATAAGCCAGACCTATAATTTCGGAGAAGTTCATAACATGCACTAATTTATTAATAGAAAAGACCCTATCAGATAATAATTTAGGGCAAGGCACAAATGCAAGTTCTCTATTTAGTAGAGATATATCATCAGTAGTTGCTGGGATTAACAATTTTACTTCTTAAGCAGAAAGTACAGGGGCACATGCCCTGTCCAAAATTTAGTTTAAATCAAGTGTCTGGAGCCAGTTGGTATACAAACAATTTGTTGTATCTTCAGTCCAGTGAATTTTGTCCATTGATACTTGAAATTTGGATAGGGATATTTTTTATATGACCTGATAGCGAAGAGTTATTTTATAGATTCATGATGTGTGATTCATGATTCTACACACTCAAAGTGACATTTTTACTTTCGCCCTTTGAAGCCAGAAGGACTCTGAAGTTTCATACTTACAAGCATCTTTTGATTTTGTTATATTACACTTTTGATTTGGACAACGATATGCTGGATAAATTGTATAGCTTATTGCCAATAATGGTGATTTCTTATCGGGATTTCGTGTCCTTTATGATCACAATCGTTTCTGCAACATCAGTTTGCCAACAATCTCCCTTCACCAATGATTTTATCGGTCGGTGTAGACTTTCCAGGGGGGTGCTTAACTTTTTTCTTTGTGTATATATGAATACGGCGCAGCCTGGAAGCTGGTTATACCAGCTGATCGTCACACTGAGTTTCTGGGAAACCATACCAGTGTAAAAGAGTCGACTCAATTACCGCCGAGCCTGATGACGTCACATAGATTTACGCAAAGCTTTCTGGGTAAAATGTACCTCAGTTCGCCATTTTGTTTATTGGTACTTAGCAAGCTGTCACTTTTTTGGAAAACATTGATGACATAAACCTGTTTTTATCCACACATTTTTTCGGATAACTTAACGCCTTTTACGTCTTTTTCTTGATAGAGTATTATTCCAACCGCCATAGTTAAAAATTATTTTAAGATCCCTCAATACCCCGAAATGCTTTGCGCGTATATTCCAAGTGACGTCATCAAACAATCGGCCAATTTGCTAACAAAATTAATAAAAATCTAATTTATTGTAGAACATTTCAACACACTGCATTTAGTAATTCTTCACAGTAAGAGCTTGCCATATCAAACTTTAATTTAAAACTAAACTATAGAAAATGTCAAGTTCAACTTCCTCGATAATGACAGGCAAACCTCCATCGTATTCTCGCGAGATCTCTTTTAGACGTGGCTAAGCTAGACCTCGTACGCCTTTACCGGACATGGCGCCGGGATTTTCACGTGCCATCTAGGGTAACATTTTAAAAAGCTATAAAAAATGGTAAAATCCTGACATAAGACTTTATGCGAATATATACTTTGAATAAAAGAAAACGTTACCCTAGTTACCCTAGTTCACGAAATAATCCCATTTTGACGAAAACAGGCAGGATGGCCATATTCCTGTCGACTCGATTCACCTTGAACTGGCCGCTGTCATAGGCTCCACGGGGCATTTCCAATAGTTACTATTGTTTGAAATGTTTGATGCCACTTACGATATATCTAGCTGAGTGTAAGACAGCAATAGAAAAGCGGGTATATGCTAGCAAACGCCTGGTAGAATTCCACGATGTTGTGGTTTTGTCGAATGACATTTTACGTGATCAGTTGACCTCCAACTCAATTCCAATGGATTTTTTCCAATAAAAATGGCAACTATGGGCCTTAGGGGTTAAATCTGGACTTTTGGAGTATGGTAACTTCTAATTATAGATTGAGGAAAACTCGACATTTGTTGTCATGCGCAAGCCGTGTTTCATTCCGCACAGCCAAACGCAGGTATCCACCGGAAGTAGGCTATCCCAACTATAAATCATTTTATTATAAATAGAGTATTTTCTGTTATATCGGTAAATATCACTTACATTTGTCGTAAAATTACAGATTTTTATCCACATAATGAAATGTAAATGATATTTACCAATAAACGTCAAATATTCTCTATTTATATAAGAGGGTTTAACGGCGAATATCTCACGATAGCATATACACATTCCTGTGAACATTTGGTTTATTAATCTGAATTGCTCGTATATTTGTCATATCAAGTAGTAGAACTACTGAAACAAGTTGTGGTCAGAGGCGTACAACACACTGGTTTATGACGCTGTTATATTTGGATAAATCGATGTTTCTTCATATGGTCTCGTAAGCCAGAAAATAACCTGGAAGATATTTGTATCCTGGCCGGACGGTGTATGTTATGTGTCATACATCGAGCGTTATGTGCATTATCAGCGTTCTGAACGGTGAGAGCATTATGAGCGTTATGGAGGTTATGAACTTTATGGTGGTTATGAACTTTATGGTGGTTATGGTGGTTATGAGCGTTATGGAGGTTATGAGCGTTATGGAGGTTATGAACTTTATGGTGGTTATGAACTTTATGGTGGTTATGAACTTTATGGTGATTATGGACGTTATGGAGGTTATGAACGTTATGGAGGTTATGAGCGTTATGGAGGTTATGAGGGTTATGAAGGTTATGGAGGTTATGAGCGTTATGGTGGTTATGGTGGTTATGAACGTTATGGAGGTTATGGAGGTTATGACCGTTATGGTGGTTATGAGCGTTATGGTGGTTATGAGCATTATGGAGGTTATGAGCATTATGGAGGTTATGAGCATTATGGAGGTTATGAGCGTTATGGTGGTTATGAGCGTTATGGTGGTTATGAGCGTTATGGTGGTTATGAGCATTATGGAGGTTATGAGCATTATGGAGGTTATGAGCGTTATGGTGGTTATGACCGTTATGGTGGTTATGAACGTTATGGAGGTTATAAGCGTTATGAGCATTATCTCCCACACACCAGAAGGAAACCCCGACCTTCTACGAGTAACTAGTTACTCTCCCACACACCCGAAGGTAACCCCAACCTTCCACGAGTAACTGGTTACTCTCCCACACATCTGAAGGTAACCCCGACCTTCCTCGGGTAACTGGTTACTCTCCCACACACCCGAAGGTAACCCCGACCTTCCACGAGTAACTGGTTACTCTCCCACATACCCGAAAGAAAACCCCGACCTTCCACGAGTAACTGGTTACTCTCCCACACACCCGAAGGTAACCCCGACCTTCCACGAGTAACTGGTTACTCTCCCACACATCCGAAGGTAATCCCGACCTTCCACGAGTAACTGGTTACTCTCCCACACACCCCAAGGTGACCCCGAACTTCCACGAGTAACTGGTTACTCTCCCACACACCCGAAGGTAACCCCGACCTTCTACGAGTAACTGGTTACTCTCCCACACACCCGAAAGAAAACCCCAACCTTCCTCAAGTAACTGGTTACTCTCCCACACACCCGAAAGAAAACCCCGACCTTCCTCGAGTAACTGGTTACTCTCCCACACACCCGAAGGTAACCCCGACCTTCTACGAGTAACTGGTTACTCTCCCACACACCCGAAGGTAACCCCGACCTTCTACGAGTAACTGGTTACTCTCCCACACACCCGAAAGAAAACCCCGACCTTCCTCGAGTAACTGGTTACTCTCCCACACACCCGAAAGAAAACACAGACCTTCCTCGAGTAACTGGTTACTCTCCCACAAACCCGAAAGAAAACCCCGACCTTCCTCGAGTAACTGGTTACTCTCCCATACACCCGAAGGTAACCCCGACCTTCTACGAGTAACTGGTTACTCTCCCACACACCCGAAGGTAACCCCGACCTTCTACGAGTAACTGGTTACTCTCCCACACACCCCAAGGTAACTTCCACGAGTAACTGGTTACTCTCCCACACACCCGAAGGTAACCCCGACCTTCTACGAGTAACTGGTTACTCTCCCACACACCCGAAAGAAAACCCCGACCTTCCTCGAGTAACTGGTTACTCTCCCACACACCCGAAAGAAAACCCCGACCTTCCTCGAGTAACTGGTTACTCTCCCATACACCCGAAGGTAACCCCGACCTTCTACGAGTAACTGGTTACTCTCCCACACACCCGAAGGTAACCCCGACCTTCTACGAGTAACTGGTTACTCTCCCACACACCCGAAAGAAAACCCCGACCTTCCTCGAGTAACTATTTACTCTCCCACACACCCGAAAGAAAACCCCGACCTTCCTCGAGTAACTGGTTACTCTCCCACACACCCGAAAGAAAACCCCGACCTTCCTCGAGTAACTGGTTACTCTCCCATACACCCGAAGGTAACCCCGACCTTCTACGAGTAACTGGTTACTCTCCCACACACCCGAAGGTAACCCCGACCTTCTACGAGTAACTGGTTAACCTCCCACACACCCGAAAGAAAACCCCGACCTTCCTCGAGTAACTGGTTACTCTCCCATACACCCGAAGGTAACCCCGACCTTCTACGAGTAACTGGTTACTCTCCCACACACCCGAAAGAAAACCCCGACCTTCCTCGAGTAACTGGTTACTCTCCCACACACCCGAAAGAAAACCCCGACCTTCCTCGAGTAACTGGTTACTCTCCCATACACCCGAAGGTAACCCCGACCTTCTACGAGTAACTGGTTACTCTCCCACACACCCGAAGGTAACCCCGACCTTCTACGAGTAACTGGCCACTCTCCCACACACCCGAAGGTAACCCCGACCTTCCACGGGTAACTGGTTACTCTCCCACATACCCGAAAGAAAACCCCGACCTTCCTCGAGTAATTGGTTACTCTCCCACACATCCGAAGGTAACCCCGACCTTCCACGAGTAACTGCTCACTCTCCCAAACACCCGAAAGAAAACCCCGACCTTCCACGAGTAACTAGTTACTCTCCCACATACCGCGATCAACTGAAAAATCAACTCAATTAATTTTGTATTCAAGACTGACAGATTGACAACGCGAACTATTTCAATAAAAATGAAGAAAAATCAATTTGGAGATGATAAAAGATACATGATTTGAAGGATTCTAAATGACCATTAAAACGTGTGTCATTCCATGTGTGACATTGGCGACTCTCCTAACGGCTTTCTATCATTGGATCTGAAGTTGTAGGGCCTATATCGGAATTGCATTTTCTACTTGGTATTTAAGGAGCCAGCATTAAGCCAGAGGCCTGGGAACGAGGCTTGTCTCAAACTTCCGCTGTTTCCTGACACATTCATTCGGGTATCGCACAAGTCGTTTGTTTTTGGGATGTTAATCACAGCAGATACATGTTTGGCACAAAATCAACCGAATTTCAACTAATCGGAAGGTCCCCAAAATAAACAAGCCTAAAATTGGCAGCATATCAAACAATTGGATACAAATAAGTTATGTATGTATTACTATGTTTTAGTGAGAACAATACATTAATGTATTGATTGATTGTTTGGCGTTTCACAAAGGCAAATTCAATTGATATTAAACTTATTTGCACTGAAGATCATATCGGTTATATCCAGCGTTCCGTGTTCATTAAGGTTTTACCCCACGGCGACTTCCAACAGATAAACTCTTCGACCACGCGTGTGAAATCAATGCTGAATTAAATGCGTTCATTTTTTCACACTCTTTTCTGACGAACAATGATGACATTATAACGGTTGTTTGTTCAATAGGAAGCCAGGCACTAGGAATTACGTTTAAAGAGAATCCCCCAAAGCCTTATACGTCATCTCCGTCTCAAAGTGATATATTGTGATTTCTTTTTTTTACAGCATATTTACAAAGTGGTGATGAGAGATTCGACTTGTGAATTCAAAAGGTAACTTTTTGTTATGGATTTGAATAGGGAGGTGGACAGTATTTGTTTTAGAGCTGCAGGTAGGGACTTCCAATGACGCGCACTAGCTAGACGTAAGGTGTGGCGTGATGAGTTTGTAGGGCAATATGGAATGTGCAAATTTACAGAATGTTGTCTTCGTTTCCACAATCTAGTTGCTTGGAATCAGACTCTAGGTAAACCATATAAAGCAGACAGACCGTGAAATTACAGAAAATCACGTCACTAAAATGGCAGCTGATAAATAACATGGTCAGGCATTGAATCAGAAACTGTCTACATAGTCAGTTTGATAGTCATTCGTTTATTGTTGTTCCAAAACACACGGCTATGAAGAAGTAAATCAATTGTTAGATATCTAAATAATGCAATTAGTCTACATGGTCACTATTATAGTGGCTACAATATCTAATGACAAGTGGTCAGATTTATTTGTTTGTCTGCATCCTAGATGAAGAGGTTAGATGTTGCTGTTTAAATAAGGGCGACCAAATAAAACTCATTTCAAAGTAACTGCTAGCATCGTGTAGGCCTACTACCTAAAATTGGGAGATGATATAATTAAGTTGTCTGTCAAGGTGTTGGTTAAAGAGTTAAGCGAAATTCCCTTTCACAAAACCTTGATTTTAGCAACGCACTTTGGTTCAAATACACTAACTTAACTAGCTACATACTAAAGTCCAGCTCATGCAGGTCGAATTAAGGTCCGATCCGATTCTCAGCGACTGAATCTTAAGACCGTTCATGTCGACTGAGACTGGTTCATCCTATTTTCGACTGATCTCAGGTCGATGCGATCGGTTGATCGGAAGGGTCCTTCGTCGTCATATTAGGCAGACTTGCATGCGACTAGGAGTGACGTAAAAAAACACGTCACCGAAACGCCGAGAAAAAAATATCACGTGAAGTATAGGTCGCTGATTGGCTGCGACCTTAAGATCGGGGGGAAATAGAACATGCTCTATGCTTACGATCAAAGACTGATCAGTCTGAGACCGATATTAAGAGTCTTGAGGCAGCTCATGTCGAAAAACGTTCTCCGGCTGATTGATCGTAGATTCACTACAGTTGTGAAGCCCACGACGATCGGATCGGATCTTAACTCGACCTGAGCGGGGTTTTACAAGCCATAGAACACGCCTCTGGCAAAATGCATATCCTGGATTTGAAAGCGAGGCTCGCGGGCTTGTGACATACACTTTGTACCAGTTATTACAATTTCCTAATTGTTGGACTCACCGGTATCTGAGTCAAGGTGGGAGATGGAAGCGGGGGGGGGGGGGGGGGGGGGGGTGGTGGGTGGGGGGGACACTTCCGCCGGATAGTATGTCCCCCTACCTCCTTACTACTTTTCGATCTTTTACACGTGGCTAAGTACGCCCTTATCGGACATGGCGCAGAGATTTCCACATGCCAAATTGTGTAACGTTTTTAAAAGCTGTCAGGAGAAATATTAAGTTCCTGACATCACGCTCTACTTTGAATTAAAGAAAACGACAAACAAGTGACGAAAACTTCACGAAACAGTCCCATATTAACGAAATAAGGCAAGAGGGCGACGTTCCCTGTCGACTGATCACAGGGCGTTGCCAACAGTTGCTTGAGTTTGAAACGTTCGATGTAGCTGCTAACTATATCTCCAGCCCAGTAAAAGAGAGTAACAAAAAGGTGATTAAAATGCGAGCAAACGCCAGGTTGAATTTCGTAATATTGTTGTTTTTATCGAATGCTCAGAAGTCACAGGACTGGGTTAATTTAGAGGTTATATCTGGACTGAGTTAAATTCTAATTTTTGATGTAAATAACGATCTTTTCCCTTCAGTCTGGATTATCAACCTCCCTGTGTCGCAAAATAATGTTTAAATGGCTTTACTATAGTTTAATTAGTTTGTGTCTTTTAGAAAGTGACTATAACAGTATTCTCGTTATTTTGGGATTACACTTTCTTGGAAATATGGTAGAAATTCTTGTACCGATTTTTTTTTTAAATGTGATCTGTGTTGATTTGGCGAGGTTTACCGGGCTAATCTGTGTTGATTTGGCAAGGTTTACCGGGCTAACCTGTGTTGATTTGGCAAGGTTTACCGGGCTAATCTGTGTTGATTTGGCAAGGTTTACCGGGCTAATCTGTGTTGATTTGGCAAGGTTTACCGGGCTAACCTGTGTTGATTTGGCAAGGTTTACCGGGCTAATCTGTGTTGATTTGGCAAGGTTTACCGGGCTAACCTTTGTTGATTTGGCAAGGTTTACCGGGCTAACCTGTGTTGATTTGACAAGGTTTACCGGGCTAATCTGTGTTGATTTGGCAAGGTTTACCGGGCTAACCTGTGTTGATTTGGCAAGGTTTACCGGGGTAATCTGTGTTGATTTGGCAAGGTTTACCGGGCTAACCTGTGTTGATTTGGCAAGGTTTACCCGCCTAACCTGTGTTGATTTGGCAAGGTTTACCGGGCTAACCTGTGTTGATTTGGCAAGGTTTACCTGACTAATCTGTGTTGATTTGGCAAGGTTTACCGGGCTAATCTGTGTTGATTTGGCAAGGTTTACCGGACTAATCTGTGTTGATTTGGCAAGGTTTACCGGGCTAATCTGTGTTGATTTGGCAAGGTTAACCGGGCTAATCTGTGTTGATTTGGCAAGGTTTACCGGGGTAACCTGTGTTGATTTGACAAGGTTTACCGGGCTAATCTGTGTTGATTTGGCAAGGTTTACCGGGCTAATCTGTGTTGATTTGGCAAGGTTTACCGGGCTAATCTGTGTTGATTTGGCAAGGTTTACCGGGCTAATCTGTGTTGATTTGGCAAGGTTTACCGGGGTAACCTGTGTTGATTTGACAAGGTTTACCGGGCTAACCTGTGTTGATTTGGCAAGGTTTACCGGGCTAACCTGTGTTGATTTGCACAGTTCCTGATGTTATCTGCTGCCACTTTGGCTTCATGTGCAACAATTCATCAGGGAATGAGCTTACAAAATAACCAACATTTTGGGTTAAAAAATATATTCCAAATATAGGTCATCTCTAGTAAAGAGAATATCCTACAGTGCATGGGTAAGATTTCAGATTTTCACTCCATCATAACTATGTTTAATCCATCCACGTTTTAGCTCACTTTTGTTTTTGTGTGTTTTCTTTTTTAAAAGCTGCAGTCAAATCTGTATTTGTCATGTCGGAGTTGATAAGTTCAAAGTCAAAAAGAGGCGGGCTCTTTGTCTAAAAAAACCAAACAACACACGATCTCACATCGCGCTAAAGAAACCATTTTTCATTCTATGATTGGATAAAAGCAGATAAAAGACGATATTTCGAAGGATTTTAAGAAGCAACTTTCGCTTATAATAAGGTAGAAAGTTTTTCGATTTAATCGAAATATAGCCAATTTTCTTCCAGGTTTTATGTGCTTATACACGAAGCTAGAACAATACTTCAATTGTCTTAACCCTAAAGCCAACGTTTAAATATAGATAGACCAATTAATTAAACTAGATTCCCAGTGCACAGAAGATGGATTCCACACTGAAAGCTCTCTCGTTACCAGAGTCATTTTACATCTGTTGAGATGTGGCAGAATCTATCACAAAACACAGGGGGTATGTGTTGGCCACGATTGGCTGGCTGATTGAATTTTGGGTAAATTGATTGATTGTGTAGTGTTTTACACCATAAGACGATTGATTGATTGTGTAGTGTTTTACACCATAAGACGATTGATTGATTGTGTAGTGTTTTACACCATAAGACGATTGATTGATTGGGTAGTCTTTTACACCATAAGACTATTGATTGATTGATTGTTTAGTGTTTTACACCATAATACTATTGATTGATTGTGTAGTGTTTTACACCATAATACTATTGATTGATTGGGTAGTGTTTTACACCATAATACTATTGATTGATTGTGTAGTGTTTTACACCATAAGACTATTGATTGATTGTGTAGTGTTTTACACCATAAGACGATTGATTGATTGTTTGGTGTTTTACACAATGGGAGGATTGATTGATTGTGTACTGTTTTACACCATAAGACGATTGATTGATTGATTGTGTAGTGTTTTACACCATAAGACTATTGATTGATTGATTGTGTAGTGTTTTACACCATAAGACTATTGATTGATTGATTGTTTAGTGTTTTACACCATAATACTATTGATTGATTGTGTAGTGTTTTACACCATAATACTATTGATTGATTGTGTAGTGTTTTACACCATAAGACTATTGATTGATTGTGTAGTGTTTTACACTATAAGACGATTGATTGATTGTGTAGTGTTTTACACCATAAGACTATTGATTGATTGATTGTGTAGTGTTTTACACCATAAAACAATTGATTGATTGATTGTGTAGTGTTTTACACCATAGGACTATTGATTGATTGGGTAGTGTTTTACACCATAATACGATTGATTGATTGCGTAGTGTTTTACACTAAAAGACAATTGATTGATTGATTGTGTAGTGTTTTACACCATAAGACAATTGATTGATTGATTGTGTAGTGTTTTACACCATAAGACAATTGATTGATTGATTGTGTAGTGTTTACACCATAAGACTATTGATTGATTGATTGTGTAGTGTTTACACTATAAGACGATTGATTGATTGGGTAGTGTTTTACACCATAAGACTACTGATTGATTGTGTAGTGTTTTACACCATAAGACTATTGATTGACTGTGTAGTGTTTTACACCATAAGACTATTGATTGATTGTGTAGTGTTTTACACCATAAGACTATTGAATGATTGTGTAGTGTTTTACACCATAAGACTATTGATTGATTGGGTAGTGTTTTACACCATAAGACTATTGATTGACTGTGTAGTGTTTTACACCATAAGACTATTGATTGATTGTGTAGTGTTTTACACCATAAGACTATTGATTGATTGTGTAGTGTTTTACACCATAAGACTATTGATTGATTGTGTAGTGTTTTACACCATAAGACTATTGATTGATTGTGTAGTGTTTTACACCATAAGACTATTGATTGACTGTGTAGTGTTTTACACCATAAGACTATTGATTGATTGTGTAGTGTTTTACACCATAAGACTATTGATTGATTGTGTAGTGTTTTACCCTGTAAGACTATTGATTGATTGGGTAGTGTTTTACACCATAAGACTATTGATTGACTGTGTAGTGTTTTACACCATAAGACGATTGATTGATTGTGTAGTGTTTTACACAATGGGAGGATTGATTGATTGGGTAGTGTTTTACACCATAAGACTATTGATTGATTGGGTAGTGTTTTACACCATAAGACTATTGATTGATTGTGTAGTGTTTTACACCATAAGACTATTGATTGATTGTGTAGTGTTTTACACCATAAGACTATTGATTGATTGTGTAGTGTTTTACACCATAAGACTATTGATTGATTGTGTAGTGTTTTACACCATAAGACTATTGATTGACTGTGTAGTGTTTTACACCATAAGACTATTGATTGATTGTGTAGTGTTTTACACCATAAGACTATTGATTGATTGTGTAGTGTTTTACACTGTAAGACGATTGATTGATTGTGTAGTGTTTTACACTGTAAGACTATTGATTGATTGTGTAGTGTTTTACACAATGAGACTATTGATTGACTGTGTAGTGTTTTACACCATAAGACTATTGATTGATTGGGTAGTGTTTTACACAATGAGACTATTGATTGATTGTGTAGTGTTTTACACCATAAGACGATTGATTGATTGTGTAGTGTTTTACACCATAAGACTATTGATTGATTGTGTAGTGTTTTACACCATAAGACTATTGATTGATTCTGTAGTGTTTACACCATAAGACTATTGATTGATCGGGTAGTATTTTACACTATAAGACTATTGATTGATTGTGTAGTGTTTTACACCATAAGACGATTGATTGATTGTGTAGTGTTTTACACCATAAGACTATTGATTGATTGTGTAGTGTTTTACACCATAAGACTATTGATTGATTGTGTAGTGTTTTAAACTGTAAGACTATTGATTGATTGATTGATTGTGTAGTGTTTTACACCATAAGACTATTGATTGATTGTGTAGTGTTTTACACCATAAGACGATTGATTGATTGTGTAGTGTTTTACACCATAAGACGATTGATTGATTGGGTAGTGTTTTACACCATAAGACTATTGATTGATTGTGTAGTGTTTTACACCATAAGACGATTGATTGATTGGGTAGTGTTTTACACCATAAGACGATTGATTGATTGTGCAGTGTTTTACACTGTAAGACTATTGATTGATTGTGTAGTGTTTTACACCATAAGACTATTGATTGATTGTGCAGTGTTTTACACTGTAAGACTATTGATTGATTGTGTAGTGTTTTACACCATAAGACTATTGATTGATTGTGTAGTGTTTTACACTATAAGACGATTGATTGATTGGGTAGTGTTTTACACTATAAGAATATTGATTGATTGTCTAGTGTTTTACACCATAAGACTATTGATTGATTGTGCAGTGTTTTACACTGTAAGACTATTGATTGACTGTGTAGTGTTTTACACCATAAGACTATTGATTGATTGGGTAGTGTTTTACACTATAAGACTATTGATTGATTGTGTAGTGTTTTACACCATAAGACGATTGATTGATTGTGTAGTGTTTTACACAATGGGAGGATTGATTGATTGGGTAGTGTTTTACACCATAAGACTATTGATTGATTGGGTAGTGTTTTACACTATAAGACTATTGATTGATTGGGTAGTGTTTTACACCATAAGACTATTGATTGATTGTGTAGTGTTTTACACAATGAGACTATTGATTGACTGTGTAGTGTTTTACACCATAAGACGATTGATTGATTGTGTAGTGTTTTACACCATAAGACTATTGATTGATTGTGTAGTGTTTTACACCATAAGACTATTGATTGATTCTGTAGTGTTTACACCATAAGACTATTGATTGATCGGGTAGTGTTTTACACTATAAGACTATTGATTGATTGTGTAGTGTTTTACACCATAAGACGATTGATTGATTGTGTAGTGTTTTACACCATAAGACTATTGATTGATTGTGTAGTGTTTTACACCATAAGACTATTGATTGATTGTGTAGTGTTTTAAACTGTAAGACTATTGATTGATTGATTGATTGTGTAGTGTTTTACACCATAAGACTATTGATTGATTGTGTAGTGTTTTACACCATAAGACGATTGATTGATTGGGTAGTGTTTTACACCATAAGACTATTGATTGATTGTGTAGTGTTTTACACCATAAGACGATTGATTGATTGTGTAGTGTTTTACACCATAAGACGATTGATTGATTGGGTAGTGTTTTACACCATAAGACTATTGATTGATTGTGTAGTGTTTTAAACTGTAAGACTATTGATTGATTGATTGATTGTGTAGTGTTTTACACCATAAGACTATTGATTGATTGTGTAGTGTTTTACACCATAAGACGATTGATTGATTGGGTAGTGTTTTACACCATAAGACTATTGATTGATTGTGTAGTGTTTTACACCATAAGACGATTGATTGATTGGGTAGTGTTTTACACTATAAGACGATTGATTGATTGGGTAGTGTTTTACACTATAAGAATATTGATTGATTGTCTAGTGTTTTACACCATAAGACTATTGATTGATTGTGCAGTGTTTTACACTGTAAGACTATTGATTGATTGTGTAGTGTTTTACACCATAAGACTATTGATTGATTGTGTAGTGTTTTACACCATAAGACGATTGATTGATTGGGTAGTGTTTTACACCATAAGACTATTGATTGATTGTGTAGTGTTTTACACCATAAGACTATTGATTGATTGTGTAGTGTTTTACACCATAAGACGATTGATTGATTGTGTAGTGTTTTACACCATAAGACGATTGATTGATGGGGTAGTGTTTTACACCATAAGACTATTGATTGATTGTGTAGTGTTTTAAACTGTAAGACTATTGATTGATTGATTGATTGTGTAGTGTTTTACACCATAAGACTATTGATTGATTGTGTAGTGTTTTACACCATAAGACGATTGATTGATTGGGTAGTGTTTTACACCATAAGACTATTGATTGATTGTGTAGTGTTTTACACCATAAGACGATTGATTGATTGGGTAGTGTTTTACACTATAAGACGATTGATTGATTGGGTAGTGTTTTACACTATAAGAATATTGATTGATTGTCTAGTGTTTTACACCATAAGACTATTGATTGATTGTGCAGTGTTTTACACTGTAAGACTATTGATTGATTGTGTAGTGTTTTACACCATAAGACTATTGATTGATTGTGTAGTGTTTTACACCATAAGACGATTGATTGATTGGGTAGTGTTTTACACCATAAGACGATTGATTGATTGTGCAGTGTTTTACACCATAAGACGATTGATTGATTGTGCAGTGTTTTACACTGTAAGACTATTGATTGATTGTGTAGTGTTTTACACCATAAGACTATTGATTGATTGTGCAGTGTTTTACACTGTAAGACTATTGATTGATTGTGTAGTGTTTTACACCATAAGACTATTGATTGATTGTGTAGTGTTTTACACTATAAGACGATTGATTGATTGTGTAGTGTTTTACACTATAAGACGATTGATTGATTGTGTAGTGTTTTATACTATAAGACGATTGATTGATTGGGTAGTGTTTTACACTATAAGACTATTGATTGATTGTGTAGTGTTTTACACCATAAGAATATTGATTGATTGTGTAGTGTTTTACACCACAAGAATATTGATTGATTGTGTAGTGTTTTACACCATAAGACTATTGATTGATTGTGTAGTGTTTTACACTATAAGACTATTGATTGATTGTGTAGTGTTTTACACCATAAGACTATTGATTGATTGTGTAGTGTTTTACACCATAAAACTATTGATTGATTGATTGTGTAGTGTTTTACACCATAAGACTATTGATTGATTGATTGTGTAGTGTTTTACACCATAAGAATATTGATTGATTGGGTAGTGTTTTACACTATAAGACGATTGATTGATTGTGTAGTGTTTTACACCATAAGACTATTGATTGATTGTGTAGTAGTGTTTTACACTATAAGAATATTGATTGATTGATTGGGTAGTGTTTTACACTATAAGACGATTGATTGATTGTGTAGTGTTTTACACTATAAGACGATAGATTGATTGTGTAGTGTTTTACACTATAAGAATATTGATTGATTGGGTAGTGTTTTACACTATAAGACGATTGATTGATTGTGTAGTGTTTTACACCATAAGACTATTGATTGATTGTGTAGTGTTTTACGCTATAAGACGATTGATTGATTGGGTAGTGTTTTACACTATAAGACGATTGATTGATTGGGTAGTGTTTTACACTATAAGACGATTGATTGATTGTGCAGTGTTTTACACTATAAGACGATTGATTGATTGATTGATTGTGTAGTGTTTTACACTATAAGACGATTGATTGATTGATTGATTGTGTAGTGTTTTACACTATAAAACTATTGATTGATTGGGTAGTGTTTTACACTATAAGACGATTGATTGATTGTGTAGTGTTTTACACCATAAGACTATTGATTGATTGTGTAGTGTTTTACACCATAAGACTATTGATTGATTGTGTAGTGTTTTACACTATAAAACTATTGATTGATTGGGTAGTGTTTTACACTATAAGACGATTGATTGATTGTGTAGTGTTTTACACCATAAGACTATTGATTGATTGTGTAGTGTTTTACACCATACGACGATTGATTGATTGTGTAGTGTTTTACACTATAAGACGATTGATTGATTGATTGATTGTGTAGTGTTTTACACTATAAAACTATTGATTGATTGTGTAGTGTTTTACACTATAAGACTATTGATTGGTTGGGTAGTGTTTTACACTATAAGACGATTGATTGATTGTGTAGTGTTTTACACCATAAGACTATTGATTGATTGGGTAGTGTTTTACACCATAAGAATATTCAACCAACATTACATCGATGATAGTTGTGGACGGAAATCATGCATGAGAATTTAAATATTGCAAATTATAATTTTGTGTGCATTTATTTAATGTTTGAGCAGGTGTATGAATTAAACTAGCATTGGTAAACCTATAATTTACATACATAAAACAAACGGATAAACGAATTATTGAAGCCTTCACATATTGACAATATGCACCATCAGAAAAGTTGAAATTACTAAACTAAGGTTTTTGTTACATTTTTCAATATTGCAGCTTTAAGAAAATTAAAATCGTCTGTCTAAAAAGGAAAGAGAGGGAAAGCGTAGAATAAAGCCGTTGAGAAAAGGCAATAGCAGTTGGTTGAAAGCTGTTTAAATACTATCAATATTTAATGCCTTGAGGGTCGATATAAAAGCTATGTGGTAAAAGAGAACTGGCAGGATGAATGAGGAAATAAGGGAATGCTCCCCTCTTCTATTAATGATAAAAACAATCCAGAATTATGGATATTATTAGAACAGCATTAATTATTTCTGTGATTCAATTGCGGGTCATTTAACAAATGAAACATTTCTGAACATTGATAAAATATATGTGTTGCTATCATAAACAAGCTGGTTTGTTTACTTCTAGTTTTCGACCAGATGATTTAGGGCAATATTGGTCCGCCGTATTGAATCATGCTGAAATGGTTTTAATCAATGAACGTATGGCATGGTTTTGAACGCCATCATGCAACGAACACTTCATACAATATAAAACTGAGGAAAATGATGTCTCCATCAACAATATTAAAGAACTGAGGTCCTCTTATATGCCATCTTGAATTATGAAGGCTTTTCCCGATGGGAAACTTTAGGAATGTCACTGAGCACACCTGATGCTACAGAAAACTGTCGGGACTAATTGTTTAGGGTAAGGCCATTTCTTTCATAAATGTAGCCACCTATTGATCTTGCGTCGACTTTGCTGGTGTATTGGAAAACCATGAGCAGTTTCCAGATACTCGGCAAATCGGCTTAGATCTTCACTGTATAGATATAAATCAACACAATATCAACACAAGTTATATTACTATGAAATATACAAAGCGATAAACAGCGTTATTTTCGATGATTATAAAAACACACCAGTATAACTGAAAAACCGAAGTCCGAAATTTTTAAAATCTTTTTATTGGTCTGATCACTCTGACTGCCTGAGTCACCGAGTCCGCGGACTCATAACGAATTGTGTATGTTGATGAGAGACGAAGGCTTATCAATCAGATGCAATAAAGTGTGAAAGTTTTACACCATAAAGTGTGAAAGGTTTACACCATAAAGTGTGAAAGTTTTACACAATAAAGTGTGAAAGTTTTACACAATAAAGTGTGAAAGGTTTACACGATAAAGTGTGAAAGGTTTACACGATAAAGTGTGAAAGGTTTACACGATAAAGTGTGAAAGGTTTACACAATAAAAAGTGAAAGGTTTACACAATAAACTGTGAACGTTTGACACAATAAAGTGTGAAAGTTTTACACAATAAAGTGTGAAAGTTTTACACAATAAAGTGTGAACGTTTGACGCAATTAAGTGTGAACTTTTGACGCAATAAAGTGTGAACGTTTGACGCAATAAAGTGTGAACGTTTGACACAATAAAGTGTGAAAGGTTTACACAATAAACTAGGGCAAAATAAAGTGTGTATGTTGTACACAATCAAATGTGTATTTTGTTGAAAGAAGAAGGACCATAAAGTTATACACAATAGAGTGTGTACATTGTTGAATGAACACGGATTATTAATATCCATAGATTATAAAGTTAAACATGTGATTGTATACACACCTTACTTCAGATGCCTAAATACTCGGCTTATACCAGGGAAAACAGCCCTTAACAAAAACAACTATGTCCACACAGACTGCCCAACATTTCCGTGTTTACCTATTTAGTCTTACATGTACGTGACTATTGGAAAACCATTAACGACACCAGACTGGTGTATTGTGTGACTCCGACATTCCGTGTTTACCTATTTAGTCCTACCATTAACGAACTCTAGACAGCACAACTCGGATCCAATCTATATATTTATTAACACTAAAACACACAGACACAGAGAAAATGTTCTTGTCTAAAATAATCATGGAGACAAGTTTCTTGATTGTGTTAAAAAGAGGTATATCATTTAGACCTTTATAACCCATCATAAATTGTTGTAATAAACTAAACCTATGATATTTCATTAGGTTGACGATTGGCAGAAGCTTGGCCTTAGTCAGTAGAACTTTCTAGAACACTTTGTAATATATTGCCGACCCTGTATCATATACTTATGAAAACACACTAAACCACACGGGTACACTGAAAATCTACTGAGAGGGATTTTTCAATATGTATGATTTCACCATGGCCCTTAGCCGACCATGACCTGTGGTGTTGAAATAGTGTGCCCGATAACATGATTGGTGGCTGTTTGTTGTGGAGAGTGTCACATACATGGAGAGTGTCACATACGTATTGGTTGCGACATTTTCTGCTCGTGCTATTCCCGTATTGTTCTCCGAAAAAGGTTTCGCAATCTGGTACGTTTACATTGAGTTTACATCGCGTCTTAGGCCACTTCATTGATGTACCAGAGAAAAACGTTCGGCATATACACCCCGTCGGAGCATGCGTGTCGGAAGCTGAGAGAGGGGGATATTTGTCTTAATGTGTCACATTTAGAATAACCTAGCAGAATACCCCCTGTGGAGAAGAGCCTTAAAGGAGGAGAAAACAAAAAAACAACATGAAATTGTAACGAACAATCACCCTTAGAGTATCAATTTTTAAGCTGTAAATCTTACCTGCGTTTTATGGTGATGCAGAAAATTGCACATGTTTAAATTGGGTCACAAAAACGATGGGGACCGCCATTTGTAAAGCGAGAAATTGACCGGAAACAGATGTGCCTAGCAATTAACCTAGGCTTAAATGGCAGACTAAGAAAGTTGACCAATTTCACTCGCACGTGCGCTTTGAATTGCTGGGTATGCGTCTACTGATTGGCCGAAGGAGACACACCCCTAAGCACTGTTGTGATGATGGCGGCCAAGTAAGCAAGTCGGTCTCAGTCGAAATCCAACGGTTTTATATAACTTCACTTTAGGACTGTGCGGTGGGGAAAAATCGTAAAAATATGTCTATGGTACCATTGGAAAGGGAAATTCGCCGTCCGTTTAGTGTATATGCCAGTTTTATTTGTTTTCTCCTCCTTTAACAAGACCAGAACAAGCTTTAAATAAAAAATCTAAAGAAGTACAGTTTCGTTTAGAATCTAAAAGCCCGAGACCCAAAAACTTCCTTGAAAGTGTGAGGAGGATGGTATGACCCAGCATATAGCTGCTGATGGGTGTCAGTAGGTTTGAAGATTGCTTTGTAATCTAGACACACATTTGTTTGTTACCCCTGTAACCAGGTAGATAAAACTCCATAGTAGGTTTAGTGGAATGCTAGATCATGGGGATAAGAGTGATTGCTTGGTGTTTTACGCCACGCTCAAGATTTCACTTATATATAAATGGCGGCGTTGCCAGTCTTTTTGTGGGAGGAAACCGGGCTCTATGCCCGGAGGAAAGCCTCGACCTTCAGGTGGTAACTGGAAACCATCCCATATAGGTCGTTGGAATGAAAACCTGGGAATTAAGAGTATCCATGAAATGAAGGTCTTCCTACGCATGCTGACATATGATAACAATGTCATCCAGATACCGAATGTAAACAAAAGGTTGTTTGATTTAATTTACTGTCAGCTCTCACCATTGACTTCAAAATCATTACCATTTAAACTAAGTTTCAACAATTGTAAAAAGCCTTTGTCCAAAAGAAAGTGGTCTGGATATTTTTGGAATGCGGATTTAAAGGATGCATGCCCAATATTACGTGCAGTAAGGTTATTGACCTCTCGGGAGTTTTCCCTCGTCCTAGTTTCTTATTTGATTCTTTTTATAAGTCCTTTGTGTTTCATGCAAAAGTTTACAGATCCTTCTCGAAGGCTACTGTTTGTTGTGATTAGTTTCCTCACCCCCAGTTGATATTCTATAACTTCCACTAGCACAATCCGAGATAATAGGACGCCCAGGAGTCATTGGATGCTTGGGCCATTTTTCAATGGGTTTGTGAATTTTAGGAAGAATATAGAATACCCTGTTTTTAGAGTTATGATCAGATTCCAAATAGCGACACTGTGTTTCATTGAGATAGACTTTCTCTTCGAGGGAAATAAGAATTCTATTGTTATTTCCTACATGTTCAGGTCAAATTTCTTCATCAAGTTTTTGATAATCCCAGCTGCCATTTAGATGTAAATATCAACCCATATGAATAATGATAGACTAATTATGAAAACTGTAAGTCTGCTTAAAGTGGCACGAGCTGCCAAAATGTTGAAATTTTGACATTAAAACAAAATGTTGAAATTATTGGCTATTTTTCTCAAGACGTATAATTTAGAAGCTTTTAGTGCTTCTAGTCTCGATAAAGTATTATTTTGAACTAACTTTGGCTTAGAATGAATGAATGGTAGTCCCGGTTATTTAGATTCTGTTTACTTTTCGACCACGTTTTCACTTCGTACAGGCCACACACTAACTTCTTTGAGTGGCATTTAGAAGCACTGATACACACTGTATGGATTTTTCTCATTCTAACGCCAATCATTTAGTTTTTCCATGGCCTCCAAAGACTCTTACGGTTGTGACGATCAGAAATTATGAAAAAAGTGTGAACTTTGGCAGCTCATGCCACTTCAAAGTTCATTTTAAGAAGAATGTTCAAGGTTTCAGTTTTATTTGTTTGTCGTAACCTCATTGTATATATAACACTAAAACAGACGGGCACGGGGAAACCCATTGTTTAAAAGGCGGGGGGGGGGGGAGGGGGGGGGGGTTCCGTCTGTTCCGAGAATTAGGTAACATCGTGTTACTGAACCCTTGGCAATAATCAGAACAGTCACAATACTAAACAAAACGTCATTTGAAACCAGATGAAATTGTCTAAGTGTTTTAAGCATATTTTGAATGTAGTCGAGTTGTTGACAAAATATAAAGGATAAGGATAAAGGTTTATAAAGCATATTATTCTGATGGCTGACACAAACATCAAGTAAAATGAGACGTAACTCTAGAAAAGAAGACATGTTTGCTGTTGTTGAATACCAGATGAATGAAAGCTAAACCACATGTTTAATGATAAAAATGGTATCAGGAAAATCTCGACATACTTGTTTTTGCTGTTTAAAATGTGGTACTATAGTAGTGAAAAAAATTGCGTGCCTTTGTGCTAAGTAAAGTGTGAAATTGAGCGTTCACGTAAGCAATGTAAGGAAAGTCATGATATTCAGTTTGTCAAAATGTACGCAATGCATGGAAACTTATGATATTCCGTTTGTCCGTAAATAAACAATAAGGATATAGTAACATGGGAGGTATGTAGAAGTAAGATATGTTGGTTAGTCTGTTATGTCCAGACATCAAGCATGGTGTTGGATAGTCTGTTATGTCCACGTATCAACCATTGTGGTGGATAGTCTGTTATGTCCAGACATCAACCATTGTGTTGGTTAGTCTGTTATGTCCAGACATCAACCATTGTGTTGGATAGTCTGTTATGTCCAGACATCAGCCATTGTGGTGGCTAGTCTGTTATGTCCAGACATCAGCCATTGTGGTGGTTAGTCTGTTATGTCCAGACATCAGCCATTGTGTTGGTTAGTCTGTTATGTTGTAAGATTTTAGTGTGTATATTTGCACATTTTAAGTGAGATTATTCAAAAACTCTTACTTCGATGGCTATTGGTAGGATGCATTGAAGTACTTTGCGTAAAACAATGTTTGGAAATGGAGGGCTGAATAAAAGGGGCGGATCGATTGATATATCTGAAAAAAGGCGAATTGGCCAACAATGTGGTTTTTGTCGTTTGAACCAATATCAGCTTCGAATCAGAAAAAAATATTTGTCTATCAAGATTTTAACCTGAGAGAATATTGCAACGGCTTTTAATAGGGTGAACGTTTATCTAACGGGCTAAAGTTTCGTTTGACGGACACAAACATTAACATTACAACCAATCGGAAACTGGTATCCAACTGATGTCAAGAACCTTTTCTTGGGTTCCATTGCGGCGTTCAAATATGACCCAGCATGCAAAGTGAAGACAACGTATCTGTCGCCCATGACCTTATATTAACTAAGATCAGCCCTAATACAGAGTACAGTAATAGACAGACTGGCAAACATTTGGCGTTAGTGATGCCCAATAGGATTAGTTCGATACACATGATTTATACAAACCATTCATATGGATAAAGAAAGGGTCATTGTAGCAAACACATTAATCCAACACGCTTTGATTACCAGAAAACATTTCATATAGAAAGTCTTAATCTACCTTGCATGATATGTCTTATTTTGGTCAAGTGAATTAGTGTCGATATTTCCCCAATCACCCAGATAAGTAGGCTAATCTCGCTTGACGTCTCATATATACTACCCAATGCGCTATCAGGGGATGACACCTAAAGAAAAATGTTTAATGTCTTATCAAGGAGTAAATAAAGTGCCTACCTTCTTCGCAACTGTCCCCATGGTGTAAAATGGCAGGAACTAAACTCTGCGCTCTTTTCCTTTGAAGGACGGTTGGGGGCACCCAGAACTTCTCCCCGGTGTCGGATGAGGGGGAGCTGGGTGTAGATCCTACCATGCCCCCTAATCCCGCCCATCCCACCTTAGAACTTCCTCGGCGCGCCGTGGTGACAATCAAAGATGGCCTTGGAGATCGGACATACAACCTCTCTTTCTCTGCATCGTTCTCTTCCAGTAAACTCCGTTCAAACCAGTTCAGTCGATAGCGCTTGCTACAACAGATATAAAGCAGGGCGCCGAGCAGAAGTAGAAGAAAGGCCGGTACGATCAAATACAAGGCGATCATGTAATTTGGCTGGCGTTGAGGGCCCATCCTGAGTGGTCGCCTTAGGCACGTTGGCAAATCACAAACACTGTGGTTTAAGTACCATCATAGTTTCTTGCTAACAGACAATGGCTATCGACTGGACCTCATCAACGGACAGCGTTTTCGATCCCAACTCTGCAAACAGCGAGAAAATAACGATATAGAACTCCGAGGACAAAAAGATAAGAATGAATAGTGCATTAAGCAAAGAAGACGCGGATTATATCGTCCTTAATGATCGTCATGTAGAGATAATGCCTTGTAATCCACAAGATAATATACTAAATCATCTTGACGGAGTCGCACAATGCTTGAGGTCAACGGTAATTCCTTGTTGTTTGCTGGTTGTGGGTTGTGAGATGGAGTTTATAACCTTGTTGTTTGCTGGTTGTGGGTTGTGAGACGGAGTTTATAACCTTGTTGTTTGCTGGTTGTGGGTTGTGAGATGGAGTTTATAACCTTGTTGTTTGCTGGTTGTGGGTTGTGAGATGGAGTTTATAACCTTGTTGTTTGCTGGTTGTGGGTTGTGAGATGGAGTTTATAACCTTGTTGTTTGCTGGTTGTGGGTTGTGAGATGGAGTTTATAACCTTGTTGTTTGCTGGTTGTGGGTTGTGAGATGGTGTTTATAACCTTATTGTTTGCTGGTTGTGGGTTGTAAGATGGTGTTTATAACCTTATTGTTTGCTGGTTGTGGGTTGTAAGATGGAGTTTATCACCTTGTTGTTTGCTGGTTGTAGGTTGTAAGATGGAGTTTATCACCTTGTTGTTTGCTGGTTGTAGGTTATGAGATGGAGTTTATAACCTTGTTGTTTGCTGGTTGTAGGTTGTGAGATGGTGTTTATAACCTTGTTGTTTGCTGGTTGTAGGTTGTGGGATGGAGTTTATAACCTTGTTATTTGCTGCTTGTAGGTTATGAGATGGAGTTTATAACCTAGTTGTTTGCTGGTTGTGGGTTGTGAGATGGTGTTTATAACCTTATTGTTTGCTGGTTGTGGGTTGTAAGATGGAGTTTATCACCTTGTTGTTTGCTGGTTGTGGGTTGTAAGATGGAGTTTATCACCTTGTTGTTTGCTGGTTGTAGGTTGTAAGATGGAGTTTATCACCTTGTTGTTTGCTGGTTGTAGGTTATGAGATGGAGTTTATAACCTTGTTGTTTGCTGGTTGTAGGTTGTGAGATGGTGTTTATAACCTTATTGTTTGCTGGTTGTAGGTTGTGAGATGGAGTTTATAACCTTGTTATTTGCTGCTTGTAGGTTATGAGATGGAGTTTATAACCTAGTTGTTTGCTGGTTGTAGGCTGTAAGATGGAGTTTATAACCTTGTTGTTTGCTGGTTGTAGGTTGTAAGATGGAGTTTATAACCTTGTTGTTGCAATATTTATGTAGTTAAATCTCAGTCCATTGATGTTCTTGCCATAGTTAAGATGCGTAATCATTGTCAATGTGTTACAAAAGGATTCCAGAAAATTCTACTGACCAAGGCTAAGCTCCTGTCAGTCGTCAACCTAATGAAATATCATAGGTTTGGTTTGTTACAACAATTTATGGGGTATAAAGGTCTAAATGATATACCTCTTTTTAACACAATTAGAAACTTGTCTCCGTGGTTATTTTAGACAAGAGTGAGTGAGTGATTGGGGTTTTACGTCCTGCTCAACAGTATTTCGGTTATATGAAGACGTTGTCTCCTTGTGACAGGGCGGATTTCCACCGCTCTTTTAGGTGCTGTCTCACCGAGACGACTTGCCGAAGACAACCAGCAAGCTCCCTCACCCAGTCACAGTAAACTGACACCGGGCCAACCAGTCGCTGCTCTAACTCCTATTGCTGAGCGCCAAGCGAAGCAGTAACAGCTACCACTGTTAAAGTCTTTGGTCTGACTCGACCCGGGCTTGAACCCGGATCTCCCAGGCCTGAAGCGGACGCTATTTTAGACAAGAAGATTTTCCCTGTGCCCATGTGTTTTAGTGATCATTCCTATACGAATTATTGTCACCAAGGGTATATTTACATTTGTGACTTATATATTGACAGCATGTTAAACCCGTATTTTTTCTTGGTCAACATAATACAGATTAAAGAGAACGCACGCATCGTGGGATTCTTATAAAATCACTGCCACGCATGTCGATGGACAATTCCCGTTCAATTATCTGTCTTATTTAATAAGTCACAAGTTACTGAGAAATGGTTAAGGCATCTACACGAATTAAGTTGATGATGAACAACACGAACTTTCAACATCGCGGTGTCTTTATCACGTTTGTCAAGCTGCACTTCATAAAGAGACCAGCATAGGTGGCGAAAGCTCGTGTTGTTCACAAACAAATTACTTCGTGGTGATGCCTTAATCATTTCTCATTTGTATGGACCCCACTTTTAAAGAGAGTTTCAAACGTTTCTTAAGTTTGCAAGCTAATTGTTTTGTTTTTCTTCTTTTATTCAGACAGTGTTAGAAACCACTTTGACACAGGGTTCAAATATCCAGTTGATATCATAAGTATGAATAACTTAACAAAGCTTTTAGTTTGTTCTTATGCTAAATGACTGAATGTCTTTTTTCCCAAAATGGCCTATATATCAATTGACGTCACAATTGATTTAAATCAAAGAGGTCATATATGTCATTGGGAAGGACGACATCCCTTCTCGACACGATCAAATTCTATCAATACTTTGTATTTATGACTCATTTCTTAGCTACCGACAAGTGGACTCCATAATCTATCAACGCAATGCTACGTTTAGGATCTGTGTAATAAATATATAGTTGATGGTAGAATATCTGCCTTCCATTAAACACTGACGGTAGAACTGTGTGGACGTGAATGGTGAAGCCGTCAGACAGTCGGTAATAGTGACGTTTGATCAGTCCTACATCTCCTAAGGCTGCTTCTCATTGGCAAATGTCTTACAAATTCCATTATTCTTTCACATAAATTCGGATTGGCACGAAAATACGGGAGTTACAAATTCACCCTAAAACGTTCAGAACACTACTGCGGGTATATTTTTACGGTCGAAAGAAATTTCACAAACCTATTTTAACAAGGTAACGGGCTTGTCATAATCTAAAATTAGAAGTTACCTAAATATTTTTTCTGATAGTTTTTAAAAAGGTTCCCTAAGCTGGTATGTGAAAATCTGTGCGCTATGCCCGGTAAAGGCGTACGAGGTCAATCTTAGCCACGTGTAAAGGAGAATACGACTGGGGCTTGTCCCAATTTACAGAAGACATTTTAGCTACGCCAAATATCCGGGAATTATCTTTTTTATATCTGAAATAATCCACGTGAATTCTTGTGCTGATATTAGTTATGGCCATTTTGGTAATTTGAGCTGAGGTAAATATTTTATTTTGGAAAAAGGCTTGGTTTCTAGCAATCCAGATAGGCTACTGGATGACCATAACAACATTTCATTCACGTTCATTTCGGGTTCTCTTAATGGTGCATTTATCTGCTTAAACTCGCAAAGCATTTCGGGAGATTGAGGCATGTTCACATAATTTTACAAAATGGCGAAAGGAATAATACTGTATCGAGAAGCAGACGTAGTGGATAAAAACATGTTATGTCACCAATCTTTTCCAAAAAGAGCGACGTCTTGCTAAGAAGGGGTAAACAAAATGGCGAACTTAGGTAGATAGTTTACCGAGAAAGCTTTTTGCGTATAAATCTATGTGACGTAATCAGGCTCGACGTTAATTGAAACATTAGGTAAAAATGAGTATAAACGTTTCGTGTAATAGCCTACATCACAGAAGGGAGGCCCTGACCTTGATAACATTCGCTCCGTGCTTTTAAAGCATAACATACATGTAGCAATGTGGAAGAGATTGGGAACGGGGTATATTGGACTGAACAAGCATACACATAGTAATGTGGAAGAGATTGAGAACGGGGTATATTAGACTGAACAAGCATACACATAGTAATGTGGAAGAGATTGAGAACGGGGTATATTGGACTGAACAAGCATACACATAGTAATGTGGAAGAGATTGAGAACGGGGTATATTGGACTGAACAAGCATACACATATTAATGTGCAACGGGGTATATTGGACTGAACAAGCATACACATAGTAATGCGGAAGAGATTCAGAACGGGGTATATTGGACTGAACAAGCATACACATAGTAATGCGGAAGAGATTCAGAACGGGGTATATTGGACTGAACAAGCATAAACATAGTAATGTGGAAGAGATTGGGAACGGGGTATATTGGACTGAACAAGCATAACATAGTAATGTGGAAGAGATTCAGAACGGGGTATATTGGACTGAACAAGCATAAACATAGTAATGTGGAAGAGATCGATACATGTAGTAGTGTGGAAGAGATTGGGAACGGGGTATATTGGACTGAACAAGCATATACATAGTAATGTGGAAGAGATTGGGAACGGGGTATATTGGACTGAACAAAATCAGGACAAATATTTATATCAAGCCAGCAAATACTAAAATATTACCAATCAGCGTTCGTACTATAACAAAATTTATGTTTAACAATAAACCTTTAAATTTACATTCAATATGTTGAACATTTCAACTACCTTCCTTAAAACTAGTGTAAAGCCACACCTTTTAATATACTCGGGTTTTCCGCTCAGTAAAAAATTAAAAGCTTTTTGTCTACATTGTAATGTGTATTTTGGGGGTAATACACAAATCTGGCCGGTAAACAATAAGAGAGCTAATGATGCCGGGTTAATCATAACCGATTTCTCTCTAAAGGTGGTATTTCTACCTGACCAGTCTTTAATATCCTCTTTACTTCAGTTAATACATGTTCACAATTCTTTCACGCATCGTGCAATGTTCCATTATTTGGAGCGAATTTCAAACCACCGAGAGTATTTATCCAATTGCCGACTAATTGACTAATGTATCAGCCGTCTACAGTGCCTGTGGATTGACTTTAAAGGGAAAGTTTTTGTGAACGGTCGTCCCATTTATTGTGTACACTTACATCGTCAACATGTATCCACAGAGTTACATCCATTCATCGCGCTTTCTGGATGATCGGTCTGTGAATGGGGTCTCAAGGAAAACTAGACGTTTTCGCAGTCAGTTTGCACACAGGTGAGAATTAGTATTATTGTCCGTTTCATGGAATAAATTGCAAGTTTAAAAGCTGATAACAGATTTTGTTTTAGCTGAAATATATTTTTAATTAATGCAAAGGGGCGAACCAGATTTGAGCGTTTCCCCATGTTTAATACCCTAATTGAGAGCACGCACGCACGTAAGAGAAAGTCTACCAAGACCAGGGTCAATTTCGATCATTTGGAGGCGCTGATAACTAAAGACAGACATTCTAATTACTCTGTGATATATACTGGCTTTTAAATCAATCTTTTTGGAAAACGTGACGGGGGGCATTAAGTGTCTACAGAACTTCTAGAGGCGGTTGTAGACATTTCAGGTAAGGTAGTTGTCCCGCTGATATTACAGGATAAAATCAGACAAGATACTATCAGGTCTCCTCAATACGTCTTCCTATCAATGTCTACTACATATGCATATATAAAAATAGACGGTTAGGAAGACTTTTTCCAACTCGCGTATCTAGGCCTACTTTGTAGAGATCCAGTCATCTGCTAAATTACTGGCCAGTGAAGTTTCGAACCTGAAGCTATATAACTCTTCTGCTTCCAAGATGAAGAGAGTTATGGCCATACCAAAAAATCTGTCAAAAGTTTAAGTATCAATGGACAAAATTCACTGGACCGGAGATAGAGCAAATTGCTTGTTTACCCACTGGCTTCAGTCATTTGATTTTCACTAAATTTGGGACAGGGTATGTGCCATCCTTCTTAAGCCTTAAGAAGTAATATTGCTGTAAGTAATGAGGAACTCACTGCTGATGTAATATCTCTACTCGATAGAGGACTTTCATTTCTGCTTTACTCTAGATCATTATCTGATAGGGACCTTTCATGTCATGGACGTCTCCAGTTTATTGGTCTGGGTGATATCTACCGATATTCTTTTACGTCTTAAACCGGCTACACGCCCCCTTCTCATATGCCTGATCCAAATATAGACGTAAGTCGTGACTCAGTATCAAGGAAATTTGATGGTTTAGCTAATCCTAGAAACCAACATAACCTTACTTATTCAGAACGTCTTGCCGTAAGTAAGCTAAGGGGAGATCAAAACATTTATAGTTATAAAACCTGCTGATAAATGCTCGGCAATAGCTGTTACATGGATGTCTAGACAGGATTCTGATTGAGGAGATAGAACGGCAGTTAAATAACCCTTAATTACCAAATACTTGATAAGTAAATTAGGTCTGGAAATGTTGGAAATTGCAATAGAATTCTTCGTTCCTTGAAATAAAACGCAGTATCGCAATTTGGAATCTGACCTTAATTCTAAAAACAGGATCTTCTATATTTCGAAAATGCGCAAACACATTGAAAAATGACCCAAGCCTTCAATGCTCCCAGGGCGTCCTATTATCTCGGATTTTGGTGATAAACGTTAAAGAATATCAGAGCTGATTGATTACTGTCTAAACCTATAGCAAATCGACGTGTTATCTTTACCAGAAATTCTGATGATTTGTTGCCAAATTATCTTTCCCATAAAATTGTACTGACTAAGGCCAAACTCTTGCCTGTCGTCAACCTAATGAAATATCAAGGGTTTTGTTTTATTCTAACAACTTAGGATTGCGTATAAAAGTCTAAATGATATGCCCCTCTTTAGTACAATAAGAAACTTGTGCCCATGGTTATTTTGGACAAGAAGATTTTCCCTGTGCCCATATGTTTTAGTGTTCAAAAATATATAAAAATAAACAAAACAGATAAAGATACCATATAAGGAGAGCTGGATTATCTAACTGCCATGGCTGCAGGATATTAACAAAGAGATATGGACAGTGTTTGAAGAATTGGGACAGAGTTAAACGAAATAGAATAAATGTTTACATGTGTTTCATCCAGGACAGGACAATTTCTTCGAATACAAAGAGCTTCACTCCAGTGATAAGATTTATCAATAATTAACGTGTTATTAAGAATACAATTAAGTAGTGTAGTCTGGTAATGATTTTAAGTTTTTCTAAATAAATTATTCTTCACAGTTAGAAGCCTGTTTTCGTTTGGACTACTCTGTTATTTAATTCGATTGATTGATTGGAACATTTATTTAGCCAAATATATTTTAAATATCGAGATTTCTTACTTCAAGTAAGTTTCGAAGCAGCAACCATGAAATAGAAACTGGTCGACAAGCAGAAACCATGAAATAGAAACTGGTCGACAAGCAGAAACCAAGGAATAGAAACTGATCGACAAGCAGCAACCATGAAATAGAAACTGGTCGACAAGCAGCAACCATGAAATAGAAACTGGTCGACAAGCAGAAACCATGAAATAGAAACTGGTCGACAAGCAGCAATCAAGGAATAGAAACTGATCGACAAGCAGCAACCATGAAATAGAAACTGGTCGACAAGCAGAAACCAAGGAATAGAAACTGGTCGACAAGCAGCAACCAAGAAATAGAAACTGGTCGACAAGCAGCAATCAAGAAATAGAAACAGGTCGACAAGCAACAACCAAGGAATAGAAAGTGAACGACAATCAGCAACCAAGAAATAGAAACTGGTCGACAAGCAGCAGCCAAGGAATAGAAACTGGTCGACAAGCAGCAAACAAGAAATAGAAACTGGTCGACAAGCAGCAACCAAGAAATAGAAATTGGTCGACAAGCAGCAACCAGGAAATAGAAACAGGTCGACAAGCAACAACCAAGGAATAGAAACTGAACGACAATCAGCAACCAAGAAATAGAAACTGGTCGACAAGCAGCAACCAAGAAATAGAAACTGGTCGACAAGCAGCAACCAAGAAATAGAAACAGGTCGACAAGCAGCAACCAAGGAATAGAAACTGGTCGACAAGCAACAACCAAGAAATAGAAACTGGTCGACAAGCAGCAAACAAGAAATAGAAACTGGTCGACAAGCAACAACCAAGGAATAGAAACTGGTCGACAAGCAGCAACCAAGAAATAGAAACTGGTCGACAAGCAGCAATCAAGAAATAGAAACAGGTCGACAAGCAACAACCAAGAAATAGAAACAGGTCGACAAGCAGCAACCAAGGAATAGAAACTGATCGACAAGCAGCAACCAAGAAATAGAAACTGGTCGACAAGAAGCAACCAAGAAATAGAAACAGGTCGACAAGCAGCAACCAAGGAATAGAACCTGGTCGACAAGCAGCAAACAAGAAATAGAAACTGGTCGACAAGAAGCAACCAAGAAATAGAAACAGGTCGACAAGCAGCAACCAAGGAATAGAAACTGATCGACAAGCAGCAACCAAGAAATAGAAACTGGTCGACGAGCAGCAACCAAGGAATAGAAACAGGTCGACAAGCAGCAACCAAGGAATAGAAACAGGTCGACAAGCAGCAACCAAGAAGTAGAAACAGGTCGACAAGCAACAACCAAGGAATAGAAACTGGTCGACAATCAGCAACCAAGGAATAGAAACAGGTCGACAAGCAGCAACCAAGGAATAGAAACTGGTCGACAAGCAGCAACCAAGGAATAGAAAGTGGTCGACAAGCAGCAACCAAGAAATAGAAACTGGTCGACAAGCAGCAACCATGAAATAGAAACAGGTCGACAAGCAGCAACCAAGGAATAGAAACTGGTCGACAAGCAGCAACCAAGGAATAGAAACTGGTCGACAAGCAGCAACCACGAAATAGAAACTGGATGACAAGCAGCAACCAAGGAATAGAAACTGGTCGACAAGCAGCAACCAAGGAATAGAAACTGGTCGACAAGCAGCATCCAAGAAATAGAAACTGGTCGACAAGCAGCAGCCAAGGAATAGAAACTGATCGACAAGCAGCAGCCAAGGAATTGAAACTGGTCGACAAGCAGCAATCAAGGAATAGAAACTGATTGACAAGCAGCAGCCAAGGAATAGAAACTGATCGACAAGCAGCAACCAAGGAATAGAAACTGATCGACAAGCAGCAGCCAAGGAATTGAAACTGGTCGACAAGCAGCAATCAACGAATAGAAACTGATCGACAAGCAGCAACCAAGGAATAGAAACAGGTCGACAAGCAACAACCAAGAAATAGAAACAGGTCGACAAGCAACAACCAAGGAATAGAAACTGGTCGACAATCAGCAACCAAGGAATAGAAACAGGTCGACAAGCAGCAACCAAGGAATAGAAACTGGTCGACAAGCAACAACCAAGGAATAGAAAGTGGTCGACAAGCAGCAACCAAGAAATAGAAACTGGTCGACAAGCAGCAACCAAGAAATAGAAACAGGTCGACAAGCAGCAACCAAGGAATAGAAACTGGTCGACAAGCAGCAACCACGAAATAGAAACTGGATGACAAGCAGCAACCAAGGAATAGAAACTGGTCGACAAGCAGCAACCAAGGAATAGAAACTGGTCGACAAGCAGCATCCAAGAAATAGAAACTGGTCGACAAGCAGCAGCCAAGGAATAGAAACTGATCGACAAGCAGTAGCCAAGGAATTGAAACTGGTCGACAAGCAGCAATCAAGGAATAGAAACTGATTGACAAGCAGCAGCCAAGGAATAGAAACTGATCGACAAGCAGCAACCAAGGAATAGAAACTGATCGACAAGCAGCAGCCAAGGAATTGAAACTGGTCGACAAGCAGCAATCAAGGAATAGAAACTGATTGACAAGCAGCAGCCAAGGAATAGAAACTGATCGACAAGCAGCAACCAAGGAATAGAAACTGATCGACAAGCAGCAACCAAGGAATAGAAACTGATTGACAAGCAGCAACCAAGAAATAGAAACTGATCGACAAGCAGCAACCAAGGAATAGAAACTGGTCAACAAGCAACAACCAAGAAATAGAAACAGGTCGACAAGCAGCAGTCAAGGAACAGAAACTGATCGACAAGCATCAACCAAGGAATAGAAACTGATCGACAAGCATCAACCAAGGAATAGAAACTGATCGACAAGCAGCACCCAAGGAATAGAAACTGATCGACAAGCAGCAACCAAGAAATAGAAACTGGTCGACAAGCAGCAACCAAGGAATAGAAACTGATCGACAAGCAGCAACCAAGGAACAGAAACAGATCGACGAGCAGCAACCAAGGAATAGAAACAGGTCGACAAGCAGCAACCAAGGAATAGAAACAGGTCGACAAGCAGCAACCAAGAAATAGAAACAGGTCGACAAGCAACAACCAAGGAATAGAAACTGGTCGACAATCAGCAACCAAGGAATAGAAACAGGTCGACAAGCAGCAACCAAGGAATAGAAACTGGTCGACAAGCAACAACCAAGGAATAGAAAGTGGTCGACAAGCAGCAACCAAGAAATAGAAACTGGTCGACAAGCAGCAACCAAGAAATAGAAACAGGTCGACAAGCAGCAACCAAGGAATAGAAACTGGTCGACAAGCAGCAACCAAGGAATAGAAACTGGTCGACAAGCAGCAACCACGAAATAGAAACTGGATGACAAGCAGCAACCAAGGAATAGAAACTGGTCGACAAGCAGCAACCAAGGAATAGAAACTGGTCGACAAGCAGCATCCAAGAAATAGAAACTGGTCGACAAGCAGCAGCCAAGGAATAGAAACTGATCGACAAGCAGCAGCCAAGGAATTGAAACTGGTCGACAAGCAGCAATCAAGGAATAGAAACTGATTGACAAGCAGCAGCCAAGGAATAGAAACTGATCGACAAGCAGCAACCAAGGAATAGAAACTGATCGACAAGCAGCAGCCAAGGAATTGAAACTGGTCGACAAGCAGCAATCAACGAATAGAAACTGATCGACAAGCAGCAACCAAGGAATAGAAACAGGTCGACAAGCAACAACCAAGAAATAGAAACAGGTCGACAAGCAACAACCAAGGAATAGAAACTGGTCGACAATCAGCAACCAAGGAATAGAAACAGGTCGACAAGCAGCAACCAAGGAATAGAAACTGGTCGACAAGCAACAACCAAGGAATAGAAAGTGGTCGACAAGCAGCAACCAAGAAATAGAAACTGGTCGACAAGCAGCAACCAAGAAATAGAAACAGGTCGACAAGCAGCAACCAAGGAATAGAAACTGGTCGACAAGCAGCAACCACGAAATAGAAACTGGATGACAAGCAGCAACCAAGGAATAGAAACTGGTCGACAAGCAGCAACCAAGGAATAGAAACTGGTCGACAAGCAGCATCCAAGAAATAGAAACTGGTCGACAAGCAGCAGCCAAGGAATAGAAACTGATCGACAAGCAGCAGCCAAGGAATTGAAACTGGTCGACAAGCAGCAATCAAGGAATAGAAACTGATTGACAAGCAGCAGCCAAGGAATAGAAACTGATCGACAAGCAGCAACCAAGGAATAGAAACTGATCGACAAGCAGCAGCCAAGGAATTGAAACTGGTCGACAAGCAGCAATCAAGGAATAGAAACTGATTGACAAGCAGCAGCCAAGGAATAGAAACTGATCGACAAGCAGCAACCAAGGAATAGAAACTGATCGACAAGCAGCAACCAAGGAATAGAAACTGATTGACAAGCAGCAACCAAGAAATAGAAACTGATCGACAAGCAGCAACCAAGGAATAGAAACTGGTCAACAAGCAACAACCAAGAAATAGAAACAGGTCGACAAGCAGCAGTCAAGGAACAGAAACTGATCGACAAGCATCAACCAAGGAATAGAAACTGATCGACAAGCATCAACCAAGGAATAGAAACTGATCGACAAGCAGCACCCAAGGAATAGAAACTGATCGACAAGCAGCAACCAAGAAATAGAAACTGGTCGACAAGCAGCAACCAAGGAATAGAAACTGATCGACAAGCAGCAACCAAGGAACAGAAACAGATCGACAAGCAGCAACCAAGGAATAGAAACTGGTCGACAAGCAGCAACCAAGGAATAGAAACTGATCGACAAGCAGCAACCAAGGAATAGAAACTGATCGACAAGCAGCAACCAAGGAATAGAAACTGATCGACAAGCAACAACCAAGGAATAGAAACTGGTCGACAAGCAGCAATCAAGGAACAGAAACAGATCGACAAGCAGCAACCAAGGAATAGGTCTGGGGAAAATGTTTTGAAAGTTCTTCTTAATTTCCACTAATATTTGGCATAGTTTGAGACGCGACGGTTATCAAATAATGGATGCCGGACCCAATATGTGAATAAAATAAACTCTAGGTTATTGGTTCATATACATGTAGTTGGTCTTTTTATCCAGGATATTATTATTTGGATGATAAACATGGAAAAAGGAAATATGATAGGAGTTCTTGATGTAATATGGGAGATTTCCAAAGCACAGATACGCGGCTCATTGGCGGCAATAGAACGGAAGTGGGGACAAAAGACCGCAATTATATAGCCAGGAAGAGTTCAATAGACAGTAGTGATGAGTAGACCGCCTCCAGCAGTTTCTATGACAACAGAAAAGTTATCTACTATGACATCTCGTTCATTAACCAGTAAGGTATCATCATTTTATCTATCTCGGTCTTCAAAGATGAATTTCCCCTAAAGAACTATGTCTGATAAGAATTAGCCAAGGCTTGTGGATAGTGAACTTTCCATACCTTCTAAGAGTATTTATTAAAAATAGATTGGTTCCAGATATATATATATGAGTTTCATATTTAAATACTTTAACCATTCCAACGTTCAAGCTGTGTTGGTTGATGTTTAATTCCCCACTCAAAAATATAGAATTTATTGAGCACGTTATTCTGTGGGAGGAATGGGTGCTCCATGGGGTCTTTATGTTCCTCACAACCATAGATAGAAAGTGTAACCTCAGGAAATACATATATCACTTTGTCTAATGTGTCTAAATCCACTCATCTAAAATCCACTCACTCTGTCTAAAAATTCTCACATTCCGACAAATAATCATCAAGACATAACTATTTTATTTAACTTGAACGACAAGTTAAACTGTCGGGTGAACTGTCGCCCATACCGATGTAATGCGGCTTCCAATTCCTGCAGATTTTGTACAGGAGGCTCTCGGGCTTGCCCATCCTATCCCAAATGTGCTCTAAACGGTTCAAATCCGCGACGTTACCCCTTCACCAGATATGGCTTTCCAGGGGGTGGGAGGGGGGTGCTTAACTTTTTTCTTTGTGCCCCCCCTCCATCAATCAGTCTTCTGTATGGTACTGCCCCTACCCCCCCCCCCCCCCCAGTATGAGTCTGTATTTGTACTTCTTCCGTCCACCGTCAGTCTGTATGGTACTGCCCACCCCCCACCGTCAGTCTGTATGGTACTGCCCACCCCCCACCGTCAGTCTGTATGGTACTTCTTCCGTCCACCGTCAGTCTGTATGGTACTGCCCACCCCCCCCCAGCATACGTCTGTATAGTACTGCCCACCCCCTCCCCCCACCATGAGTCTGTATGGTACTGCCCACCCCCCCCCACGATGAGTCTGTATGGCACTGCCCACTCCCCCTTCCCCCACCATGAGTCTGTATGGCACTGCCCACTCCCCCTTCCCCCACCATGAGTCTGTATGGTACTGCCCACCGACCCCCCCCCCCAGCATGAGTCTGTATGGTACTCCACCGTCAGTCTGTATGGTACTGCCCACCGACCCCCCCCCCCCCCAGCATGAGTCTGTATGGTACTCCACCGTCAGTCTGTATGGTACTGCCCCCTTCCCCCACCATGAGTCTGTATGGTACTGCCCCCCTCCCCCCACCATGAGTCTGTATGGCACTGCCCCCCCCTCCCCCCACCATGAGTCTGTATGGTACTGCCCACCCCCCTCCCCCCACCATGAGTCTGTATGGTACTGCCGATCTCCCCCACCATGAGTCTGTATGGCACTGCCCCCCCCCCCTCTCCCCCC
Source organism: Lepidochitona cinerea (assembly GCA_963971465.1). Taxonomy (NCBI): domain Eukaryota; kingdom Metazoa; phylum Mollusca; class Polyplacophora; order Chitonida; family Tonicellidae; genus Lepidochitona; species Lepidochitona cinerea. Next base: position 1,545,031 of record OZ020563.1, on the reverse strand, counting down.
ACCATGAGTCTGTATGGTACTGCCGATCTCCCCCACCATGAGTCTGTATGGCACTGCCCCCCCCCCCCTCCCCCCACCATGAGTCTGTATGGTACTGCCCCCCTCCCCCCACCATGAGTCTGTATGGCACTGCCCCCCCCTCCCCCCACCATAAGTCTGTATGGTACTGCCCCCTCCCCCCACCATGAGTCTGTATGGTACTGCCCACTCCCCCTCCCCCACCATGAGTCTGTATGGTACTGCCCCCCTCCCCCCACCATGGTTCTGTATGGGACTGCCCCCCTCCCCCCCCCCACCATGAGTCTGTAAGGCACTGTCCTCTTCCACAGTCAGTCTGTATTCTACTCCCCCCTCCACCAACACTCTGTATAGTACTGCCCCATTCCCCTATCAGTCTGTACTGTACTACACCCCCCACCACCACCATCACTCTGTATTGTAATCTCCCCCCCCCCCACCACAATTAGTCGGTACTGTACTACACCCCCCGCTCCCCTACCTTCACTCTGTAGCCCCCTTCCCCCACGATGAGTCTGTATGGTACTCCCCCCCCTCCAACATGAGTCTGTATGGCACTGCCCCCTTCCACCGTCAGTCTGTATTCTACTGACCACCCCCCCCCCGCCCCCTCCCCCACCCGCACCATCAGTCTGTACTGTACTGTCTCCTCCCCCACCTTCAGTATGTACTGTCTTACGCCCCTCCCCCCCATCATGAGTCTGTATGGTACTGCCCCCCCCCTCCCCACCGTCAGTCTGTATGGTACTGCCCCCCCGCACCGTCAGTCTGTATGGTACTACCCCCCCCCCCCCCCCCCGCACCATCAGTCTGTACTGTACTGTCTCCTCCCCCCACCTTCAGTATGTACTGCCTTGCGCCCCTCCCCCCATCATGATTCTGTATGATACTACCCCCCCCCCCCCCCCCGTCAGTCTGTATGGTACTGCCCCCCCCCCCCCCCCCAAACTAGCCCCCAGCAAAGTTGTGGTGTGTGTAACCTGTCTTCAATAGTGTCTGGCTACAGTAGGAGTCCGGTAACTGTCTCCACAGTGTACCCGGCTGTGGATCTAGTGCCTCGCCCCAGTAATGTACATGTATAAAGAAGTTTTTAGGAAAAATATAAACTAATGGAGACTGAAACCAAAGCATGCAATTTTCTTTTACCTCTGTTTAATATACACGGCATAACAAACCCCTGGCATGTGTTTAACAAACCAATATTACGATATTGCTCGCATCCTACACATTAATATTAAGACTATGGGCTGGTTTGGAAACTACATTTTGTGCAATAGTTGTTGCATCATCACCGCAACGAGTTAACAGTACTACAAAACAACCCTACCTGTGTCTGGAAAACTCGTGGACATGGCTAACACACAAAAACGAAAGGGAAGTAACTGCATATAAAGGACAGATCGAGTCGCCTCCCTTATGAGTCTATGAATGCCCCACTCGGAACTCCCTTCGGCTATCTTCGCTCGCTACCGGTCGGCTTTGACACGCCTCGGACAGTCTGCGCTTTTTATACGGCAAATCACAGTATTTTTGGGCTGAATAAAAATGGCGTCGAAAGTAAATATCAAAATTTTTTACTACAGACGAAAAAAGAAAATAAAAATAATTATAAATTTATTAAATTCTAATATCATTTAGAAAGATATTTGATTATATATTTTATTTAGCCCGGAAAACCACATGTTGTAGACAGACGCAGTTTCGGTACATATCAGGAATCCTCCAATGCTTCAATTATATAACTGATCGAAGCTGAAAGTTAGCAAACAGAGTATTTCGGTCCCTTACATTATCACGGGGACACTTTTGTGGGGTCCTCAAGAAGATTTGGAAATTGTACGCTTCACGGCTACCTATTTGGTCGCCATATTCAAAATGACCTGCAGTCTATCAGAGGGTATTTCACGCACGTAAATCCCCGAAGTTTCAGAGTGTGAATGCCCAAGCTCAGTCATAAAATCTGGGCTGTATCAGTTTGTTGTTCTGTTCTTTTTTTTTTCTTTCGTCAATACATTTACCCAATATTGAATAAGTTTCATTTCATTTAATTTCATTTCATTTATTCAGCATAATAAACAAATCATATACAACAATAATGTATAGAACAATATTGGCGTGAATAAAGTCCTAGATGGAATTGATCTACCCCAAAACTTAATTTCAATTTGTAGAGCGAAAGGGCAAACTAGAGAGATAAAAAGGTGTTAAATAGCGATATAAACATTTATGGTGATCTTTATAATATTTGTCTAATTATAGGTTACACAGATTGTCTTGTTAATAGCATGTTATAGGATTATTTCAATTATTTAACTGATCAGAACATCTTTGATTTTAGATTTAAAAAGAGAGATTGAATTGATATATTTTAGATGTAGACTGAGTTGTTCAATTCTCTAGCTTCCTTAACACAAAGAGAGAAAAAAGACAGATTTGATGAGTATAAGGGTTCGTGTAGATTCAAGTGTTGCGTTCTGGTGGGGTAGTTATGTAGGCCCTACTGAGGATTGTGAACATTGAGAACATTGAGAGCAAAGTATGAAAATGATGAAGAAAAAAAAGTGAGGAAAATTTAGAAAAAAACATTGATTTCATCTATTTTATATATCAAATATCTAGTCCAGATACCATAGTACCAAAAATGATGGTGGTTTGATAATTCAACAGAAAATACCTGCTTTTTACATACTGCTATAGGTTACAGGATACAGTTGCATTTCCAATTTGCGGTAATGTTAACGTTTTGATTTTTGGCTAATTACCTTAAATTCCGCTAAGGCTTTTGTTTTCCATTTTTAAATAGATCCACACATAAGACAACCGTTAAAGCCATGCTTGCAGTCATGTTGCTTTGGACAATAGCAAGCACAGCATTCTAGCTTTTTTCTGAATTGACACTCAAAACAAGCATTGATTCGCTCTCAAAATGATGGTGGCCTTACCAGACTCCCAATCAGGGCTGATCCGCTAAAAACGCACTCACAAGTTTCTGTTTTTTGTTTTCAGTGTTTTTCTTGGATTGAGTGGGATACGTGGATAACGTAGACTGGTTGAGTGAAATACGTGGATAACGTAGACTGGTTAAGTAGGATACGTGGATAATGTAGACTGGTTGAGTGGGATACGTGGATAACGTATACTAGTTGAGTGGGATACGTGGATAACGTAGACTGGTTTAGTGAGATGAGTGGATAACGTAGACTGGTTTAGTGAGATACGTGGATAACGTAGACTGGTTTAGTGAGATACGTGGATAACGTAGACTGGTTTAGTGGGATATGTGGATAACGTAGACTGGTTGAGTGGGATACGTGGATAACGTAGACTGGTTGAGTGGGATACGTGGATAACGTAGACTGGTTTAGTGAGATACGTGGATAACGTAGACTGGTTGAGTGGGATACGTGGATAACGTAGACTGGTTGAGTGGGATACGTGGATAACGTAGACTGGTTGAGTGGGATACGTGGATAACGTAGACTGGTTTAGTGAGATACGTGGATAACGTAGACTGGTTTAGTGAGATACGTGGATAACGTAGACTGGTTTAGTGAGATACGTGGATAACGTAGACTGGTTTAGTGAGATACGTGGATAACGTAGACTGGTTTAGTGAGATACGTGGATAACGAAGACTGGTTGAGTGGGATACGTGGATAACGTAGACTGGTTGAGTGGGATACGTGGATAACGTAGACTGGTTGAGTGGGATATGTGGATAACGTAGACTGGTTGAGTGGGATATGTGGATAACGTAGACTGGTTGAGTGGGATACGTGGATAACGTAGACTGGTTTAGTGAGATACGTGGATAACGTAGACTGGTTTAGTGAGATACGTGGATAACGTAGACTGGTTTAGTGAGATACGTGGATAACGTAGACTGGTTGAGTGGGATACGTGGATAACGTAGACTGGTTGAGTGGGATACGTGGATAACGTAGACTGGTTTAGTGAGATACGTGGATAACGTACACTGGTTGAGTGGGATACGTGGATAATGTAGACTGGTTGAGTGGGATATGTGGATAACGTAGACTGGCTGAGTGGGATACGTGGATAATGTAGACTGGTTGAGTGGGATACGTGGATAACGTAGACTGGTTTAGTGAGATACGTGGATAACGTAGACTGGTTTAGTGAGATACGTGGATAACGTAGACTGGTTGAGTGGGATACGTGGATAACGTAGACTGGTTGAGTGGGATACGTGGATAACGTAGACTGGTTGAGTGGGATACGTGGATAACGTAGACTGGTTGAGTGGGATACGTGGATAACGTAGACTGGTTGAGTGGGATACGTGGATAACGTAGACTGGTTTAGTGAGATACGTGGATAACGTAGACTGGCTGAGTGGGATACGTGGATAACGTAGTCTGGTTGAGTGGGATACGTGGATAACGTAGACTGGTTGAGTGAGATACGTGGATAACGTAGTCTGGTTGAGTGGGATACGTGGATAACGTATACTGGTTGAGTGGGATACGTGGATAATGTAGACTGGTTGAGTGGGATATGTGGATAACGTAGACTGGCTGAGTGGGATACGTGGATAATGTAGACTGGTTGAGTGGGATACGTGGATAACGTAGACTGGTTGAGTGGGATACGTGGATAATGTAGACTGGCTGAGTGGGATACGTGGATAATGTAGACTGGCTGAGTGGGATACGTGGGTAACGTAGACTGGTTGAGTGGGATATGTGGATAACGTAGACTGGTTGAGTGGGATACGTGGATAATGTAGACTGGTTGAGTGGGATACGTGGATAACGTAGACTGGTTGAGTGGGATACGTGGATAATGTAGACTGGCTGAGTGGGATACGTGGATAATGTAGACTGGCTGAGTGGGATACGTGGGTAACGTAGACTGGTTGAGTGGGATATGTGGATAACGTAGACTGGCTGAGTGGGATACGTGGATAATGTAGACTGGCTGAGTGGGATACGTGGATAATGTAGACTGGTTGAGTGGGATACGTGGATAACGTAGACTGGTTGAGTGGGATATGTGGATAACGTAGACTGGTTGAGTGGGATATGTGGATAACGTAGACTGGTTGAGTGGGATACGTGGATAACGTAGACTGGTTTAGTGAGATACGTGGATAACGTAGACTGGTTTAGTGAGATACGTGGATAACGTAGACTGGTTTAGTGAGATACGTGGATAACGTAGACTGGTTGAGTGGGATACGTGGATAACGTAGAGTGGTTGAGTGGGATATGTGGTTAACGTAGACTGGTTGAGTGGGATACGTGGATAACGTGGAATGGTTGAGTGGGATACGTGGATAACGTAGACTGGCTGAGTGGGATACGTGGATAACGTAGACTGGTTGAGTGGGATACGTGGATAACGTAGACCTGTATGACCTATATTTATTGGACGTTTTGTGAAGGGTGACTTCACTTTAAACATTTACACAAGGTACTCTGTGTATTGGAACTATTGTGAAGGTACTCTGTGTATTGGAACTATTGTGAAGGTACTCTGTGTATTGGAACTATTGTGAAGGTACTCTGTGTATTGGAACTATTGTGAAGGTACTCTGTGTATTGGAACTATTGTGAAGGTACTCTGTGTATTGGAACTATTGTGAAGGTACTCTGTGTATTGGAACTATTGTGAAGGTACTCTGTGTATTGGAACTATTGTGAAGGTACCCTGTGTATTGGAACTATTGTGAAGGTACTCTGTGTATTGGAACTATTGTGAAGGTACTCTGTGTATTGGAACTATTGTGAAGGTACTCTGTGTATTGGAACTATTGTGAAGGTACTCTGTGTATTGGAACTATTGTGAAAGTACTCTGTGTATTGGAACTATTGTGAAGGTACTCTGTGTATTGGAACTATTGTGAAGGTACTCTGTGTATTGGAACTATTGTGAAGGTACCCTGTGTATTGGAACTATTGTGAAGGTATTGATTGATTGATTGATATTTATTCACCATAATAATATATGACAAAATAAGAAAATATATAAAATGAATGGCGGGAATAAAACCCCATGGGGCTTGTTTTATCCCATTAATATAACATAATATTGAACAGATTGTATGGTAATGGTGTGACATTATAAATTTAACACAATGACACAAAACTATTGTAAAGAATTACAAAAGAAAAAAAAGAAGAAAAAAAACAAAACAAAACAAAAACAATAAACAGTTTTAAGCACAAAAAGCACAGCATTCTCTATTCTACATTGTTTAGGATATTAGTCTTTATCCTTCTCTTAAATAAGGACAATGACGAGATATTTTTCAAATCGGTTGGTAACTTGTTCCAGAGACGAGGACCTTTGTTTCTTATTGAATAGAACGATAAACTGGATTTGTAGATAGGTGGGACTAAGTTGTTTGCTACTGAGCTACGCGTTCTATATTGGTTTTGAGTTTGTTGAAAGAATGTCCTACAAAAGGCAGGGATCAGATATGGATGAAACAGAGCTTTGTGGGCAAAAATTAAGACATCATAGTCATTTAGTTGAGCCATGGGCAGAATACCATATTTTATGAAGAGCGGGGCTGTATGAGTCAAATAATTAGAGAATGTTATGGCACGGATTGCCTTTTTCTGTAGTATCACAAGAGGTTTCAAATGCGTTGAGAAGGTATTTCCCCACAGTATATGACAGTATGAGAGATATGGGAAAATTAGACAATAGTATAACATATAAAGTGTTTTGATGTTAAGACAGCTTCTTATGTGATAAAGTAGACCAATGTTTCTAGAAATTTAGTTGGAGATATATGCTATGTGGGATGTCCAGGTGAGACTTTCGTTCAAATGAAGGCCCAGGAATTTGAACTCAGTTTGTCGTTCAAGATTTTCCCCAGAAATTTTAACGGAGATGCCAGAAATATTTGTGCGATTTTTGAACGGTTTTATGATCATGAATTTGGTTTTCTTTATATTCAGCGTAAGTCTGTTACTGATAAGCCAATCATTGAGCTTTGATAGTTCATTTGTTACATTATCAGCCAATCTATTGATGTTTTCATCAGAGCACGTAAGGGAAGTGTCATCTGCAAAAAGAACAAAATCGAAAATATGGGAGGATGCTGTTATGTCGTTGATGTATAACAAAAATAAAAGTGGACCCATGATTGACCCTTGAGGGACACCGCAGGATATTTGATTTGGGGATGATATACAATCTTTGTAAGCTGTACATTGTGATCTAGCGGACAAATAGCTTTCCAGCCATTTATAACTGATATTTCTGAAACCATAATGTTCTAGTTTTTTAAGCAACACATCGTGGTTGACAGTGTCAAATGCTTTGCTAAGATCAAGGAAAGTGACAATACTAAATTTTTTATCTTCTTTAGCAGAGACAAGTTTTTCAAAGAGGTTTATGGCAGCCATGGAGGTTGAATAGTTTTTTCTAAATCCAAATTGGTTGAAACTCAGTAGTGAGTTGTTTTCTATGAAGTCAGTCATGCGATTGACCATAGCCCTTTCGAATATCTTACTTAAAGATGGCAAAATAGAAATTGGGCGATAGTTCTCTAACGATGATTTGTCATTGGATTTATAAATGGGTCGTACTTTGGCTATTTTCATTTTTTGGGGGAAACGTCCAGCTATAAATGAGAGATTTACTAGATAGCTAAGAACATCGGCAATTTCATCCTTAACAAGTTTAAGAGTAGAAGCCTTTATTTCATCTAGTCCAGCGGCACTGTTTTTAAGTTCAGAAATAATGTGATTAATTTCTATGTTCGTAGTCGGCCTAATATCGAACTCATTTTCTACTGGCTCGGGAAGATATTTTTTATAGTCTGTAGAAGGTGGTGGAAGTTTTTTGTCAAGGTTAACTGCAACATTGCTGAAATATTCATTAAAGCCTTCAGCAATTAATTTCGTATCGGATGTATTTTTCTTATTTATAGCGAAAGATTTAGGTAATTCGTCGGTTTTGGATTTATTTAATAGTTCGTTAACGGCTTTCCAAGTTGCTTTTATATCATTGTTTGCAGATGTGATTTTGTCCTGGAAGTATTTTTTCTTTGCAAGTTGAAGAGTGTGATTCAATTTATTTCTATATTGTAAATATTGGTTTGTAATTGCTGGGTCATTCTTTATTAAGTGGTCTCTATATAGTTTGTTTTTCTTTAAAATTGAATTTAATATGGCATAGGTTATCCACGGTTTCTTAATTTTTATTGAAGGAGAATTTATGGTAGTTATAGGGAAGGATTCTTCGTAAGCAGAGTTGAAATAATTCAAAAATATGTCAAGAGCAGAATCTACATCATTTTCTAAATAAACTTCATCCCATTTAATATCACGGATTTTATGGATGAAAGTGTGCTTTTGGTCAGCCGTAATTCGTCTGTAAGAGATTGCTGACCTACTGGTTGGCGGTTGATTATTTAAGTCATGCTTTTCAATATAAAAAATCGGAAAGTGATCGGTCACATCCTCCAGAAGAATTCCAGAGAATGAATCTATTTCATAGTTAACAAAAACATTGTCTATCAGCGTTGCGGTAGAAGACCTCATTCGCGTTGGTTTTGTGATTTTTGGGAAATAATAATAGGACTGAAGTATTTTAATAAATTCTTGAGTTAGCTTATGTTTATCTGTTTTAAGCAGATCTAGGTTAAAATCTCCCATTAGTATACATTTTTTGTTTTCAGCTTTAATGGTATTTAATTTTAGGTCAAGTTTCGAATTAAAGCTGGCAATATCTTTGCCAGGAGGTCGGTATATCAGTCCAATTATGAGATTTTCGCGGCCGTGGTGGGTTTGAACAAACAATGATTCCAAGTCCCCATTTTCGTCTATATTTGATAAATCCTCTCTAATGAGAGAATTAGTAAATAAGCCATTTAGGTAAAGAACAAGACCCCCACCATTTTTGTTTTTCCTAGATAGATTAAAAGCTTCATATCCGGGAATATCGAACAAGTTTTCACTCGCTAGATCTAACCAACTCTCAGTAAGTCCAATGGCTGAAAAATTTAAGTTAAGATTTTGGATGATGCCAAAAATTTCAGTATAGTGTTTCTTAAGACTTCTAGAATTAAAATGCAAACAAGATAATGATTGACTATCAGTAACAGACCTATCTTCAAGTTCGGTATTTAGTTTTCCAATTGTAAAGTAGTTTGATTGTTGGTTGTTTTTATTTTCCCAGTAGGTTTCCTCATGTACACAATCATCAGTTAAGTATTGGCGATGTTCAGTGGGGTTCAGAAGTACAGGGTTAAATGACATGTTACTAAACTCATCATAGGAAATGTTTATCTCAGATTGTTGACCAATCCCATTTGGGGCAATATGAGTTGGAATATTAGATTCATTGGCAAATGGAAGGTGATTGATTGGTTCCACGTCTGGAGGAGTTAAGTTACTAGCCATATTCAGGGTTGTAAAGCGAATGTTTTCGATAAGGAGCAATACAATTTCTGGTTGTGGTTAACATTTGAGATTTCTTAGAGAATGCTGTGCTTTTAGCGATTAATGTTGTAATTGTAATATCAGACATAAATTTATATATAATTAAAACCAAGGTATATGGTGGGTCGGGCATCTAATTAAATTGATATGCATACCCTAAATATCAATGTGGTGTCATTCAGATTGTTAAATTACTAAGGAATCAGTAGACCATGTGTACAGATAATATTATCACAAAATATATGTATAGACATAAATCAATTAGACATGGGCAATAGAAATATGTTAGTATAAGGCAATGGAATGTACTAAAGATTTAAATATAATACATGTAGGCAGATTATTTAGTTGAGGTTCATTTCCCTCTATTTCAAGGATATTTCACTTATGGTTGGTTTATTGAGGGATATTTTGGATGCCATTTAATATAAACTATAGTGGAGACATTCTACAGTCCAGGTGCATTAAGATAGCTTTGATTGGACCACCATATAGGTACTCTGTGTATTGGAACTATTGTGAAGGTACTCTGTGTATTGGAACTATTGTGAAGGGCGACTCTCTGTGTATTGGAACTATTGTGAAGGGGGACTCTCGAAATGTCCTCCTGATTCACACTCAGAGAATTTATTTTCCTATTAAAGTTTGTTGAGTATTTTCCATAAGAGCTTTTTGCCTACATTTATTTTGAACCTAATGAAACAAAACCCCTATTACAATTAGACAGAACATGAACCTAAGTTATGGTTAATATATGTCGATGATGTTTTTTTGTAATTTGAACCCTATAGTTAACAAGAACTGTGCTTTTTCTGCAACATCAGAATTCGATACAAACTTCTAACAGTTCACAATAAATGAGAACAACAGATATGGTCGATGGATCACACCAGTGGACCGGGAGACACATCAAAATATGGTCGATGGATCACACCAGTGGACCGGGAGACACATCAAAATATAGTCTATAGATCACACCAGTGGACCGTGAGACACATCAAAATATAGTCGATGGATCACACCAGTGGACCGTGAGACACATCAAAATATAGTCGATGGATCACACCAGTGGACCGTGAGACACATCAAAATATGGTCGATGGATCACACCAGTGGACCGGGAGACACATCAAAATATGGTCGATGGATCACACCAGTGGACCGGGAGACACATCAAAATATGGTCGATGGAACACACCAGTGGACCGTGAGACACATCAAAATATAGTCGATGGATCACACCAGTGGACCGTGAGACACATCAAAATATAGTCGATGGATCACACCAGTGGACCGTGAGACACATCAAAATATAGTCGATGGATCACACCAGTGGACCGTGAGACACATCAAAATATAGTCGATGGATCACACCAGTGGACCGGGAGACACATCAAAATATAGTCGATGGATCACACCAGTGGACCGTGAGACACATCAAAATATGGTCGATGGATCACACCAGTGGACCGTGAGACACATCAAAATATGGTCGATGGAACACACCAGTGGACCGTGAGACACATCAAAATATAGTCGATGGATCACACCAGTGGACCGGGAGACACATCAAAATATAGTCGATGGATCACACCAGTGGACCGTGAGACACATCAAAATATGGTCGATGGATCACACCAGTGGACCGTGAGACACATCAAAATATGGTCGATGGATCACACCAGTGGACCGGGAGACACATCAAAATATGGTCGATGGATCACACCAGTGGACCGGGAGACACATCAAAATATAGTCTATAGATCACACCAGTGGACCGTGAGACACATCAAAATATAGTCGATGGATCACACCAGTGGACCGTGAGACACATCAAAATATGGTCGATGGATCACACCAGTGGACCGTGAGACACATCAAAATATGGTCGATGGATCACACCAGTGGACCGGGAGACACATCAAAATATGGTCGATGGATCACACCAGTGGACCGGGAGACACATCAAAATATGGTCGATGGAACACACCAGTGGACCGTGAGACACATCAAAATATAGTCGATGGATCACACCAGTGGACCGTGAGACACATCAAAATATAGTCGATGGATCACACCAGTGGACCGTGAGACACATCAAAATATAGTCGATGGATCACACCAGTGGACCGGGAGACACATCAAAATATAGTCGATGGATCACACCAGTGGACCGTGAGACACATCAAAATATGGTCGATGGATCACACCAGTGGACCGTGAGACACATCAAAATATGGTCGATGGAACACACCAGTGGACCGTGAGACACATAAAAATATAGTCGATGGATCACACCAGTGGACCGTGAGACACATCAAAATATGGTCGATGCATCGCACCAGTGGACCGTGAGACACATCCCAAAAATATAGTCGATGGATCGCACCAGTGGACCGTGAGACACATCCCAAATATATAGTCGATGGATCACACCACTGGACCGTGAGACACATCCCAAAATATCGTCGATGGATCAACACTTCCATATATGGCGATATTTTGAAAATCTACCAAATTCTTTTCGTTGGAGAGACTGTAGTTCGAACCCTTGACCCAGTGATTAAGGCATTAAGGCTGTTGTAGAGTAATTTTGATTTGCACATGAACATTATATGCCATCTTGTCATCCTATCGGAAATGGCCCTCTTGTTATATGATGTTCCCATGTGCATACATTAGTCTGTGTATAGCATCATTAATCTCATTGCATTATCAGAATGATTTCCCTAACGTTATTATGAACCGCGTGGGAGGAAGATAACACATTGATATCTCATAGACAACGATTGGTGCAATGTGGACAATGCAATGTATAGGAGATTGCTCTATAGAAGTGTAATGTAAGAATATTAGTTTTTATAGACATGCATAAGTCTATGTGAGTTTTCTACACTAGACAGTGTTTTTTTTATTGAAATTTGTTCATTCGCAAAATGAAGCTTCAAATGATATAAATAAGGCGGACAAGCTACCAACGTTTTGAGTTATCGGGTGACTGATGACGTCTTTAGGAATGTTTTTGGCGACGTTACAATTCCAATTGTCATATTTTGTTCAACATGTACATATCAGACGTAAGCATCATGTTTAAAGAACGAAAAACGCACAGCAGATTGCACAAAGACTGACAGGACATTTGGGGAATTTGTACGAGACTTGCGCTCCATATGGCAGAAATAAGTGGGTTTGTTCATTCCCATAAATAAATTAAACTTAGTATTATTTGTAATAATCAGTAAATATTTTCGTTAGTTTGGTAGATTTAACACTACCGCCGGGTATATTTTCATGAGTAGTAGCTAAACTGCCATATACACAAAGATAAACGTTAAGCACCCCATGCTGAAATTAATTATTATCAATCTGCATTAATGTTAACTGTAATGCCAGCTATGATGATGATAAGAATGATGTTCTATTGAACGACTGTGGCAATTCATGTGTGACACAAACTCAAAAACTGCATGTAGTGTGACATGAACTGTTTTTTTTTTTTCGTCCGGTGTCTGTAAACTTTTCTTGTGATCGCGACCCGTCGGATCTTCATCAAATTTCACAGACATGTTCCCCTTATGGTCTAGTTGTGCAACATTTATTTTTTGGGGCTCATTTGCATATTAAAATGGCCGCTAGGTGACCATTTTGCTTTTCTTCTTTTTATCACTTTTCTCTCTTGTGATCGCGATTCCAAGAGAACTGCTACTCGGATCTTCTTTAAATTTCACACGAACGTTCCTCCTATGGTCTAGCAGTGCAACAGTTATTTCTTTCGCTCATTTGCATATTAAAATGGGCGTTAGGCGACCATTTTGTTTTTCTTCTTTATGTCACTTTTCTCCTAATGAGAGATGAGATGAGTAATGAAAGGTTAGGATTTTCGTTAAAAAAAATTACGCATGTTACCCCTATGGTCTCATTGCGCAGTATGCACTTTTTTGCTCATTTGCATATTCAAAATGGCGGCCACTGGCCATTTTGTTTTTCTTTTTATCGCTGTTCTCGTAAATTAATGAAAGGTTCTTCGTAAAATTGTGTACGCAGGTTAACCATATGGCCTCGTTGCGCACTATGCACTCATTGCTCATTTGCACATTCAAAACGGCGACTGGTAGCTTTTTCTGTGATTTTTACCTACATAGTTTGTGATCGCGGTATCAAGAAAACTCCCAGGCGAATCTTGATGAATTTTTTGTGTTGTTTCCCCATACGGTCAAGTTATGCAACATGTATTTTTTTCGTCCTTGTTTTCATTTAACCCATTCCGTAACGCTGTCGCCATTTGGCCTTAGAGTGCTAGCCTGCTTCATTACCGAAGACATCGTATGGCGACAGCAGAAAAGTCGGCTAAAACCCCACTGACACCGTATGGTTATTTTTATTTCCAACTTCAACTAATTTGGAAAATGAACAAATAAAATCACATGTTGCATCGGTTTGTTGCTTGGTGTTTTGTTTTTTCAATCTTCGAATACGGTAAAAGAGGTTTAATTTACTTTAAGGTACGCGTAATTCACTGATAACTTCCAACTTTGTCCAAGTTAGAACGGACACTTCAGGCATACGTATATAACGAGAAAATGTTAAATATGGCAATACAAGCTTGTGCAATTCCATATATTTACAGCTTCACGTCTTAATATATATATCTTGTCTTCATTATACTGACAGTGAGATATTTAAATATCTATGATTAAAAAGTGCTAAAATCGAGTTGCGAAATTAGTTTGCGAGGGCGAGTTCCCGCTGTCAATCATGCGGCCCCTACAAATGCATTTTAATAGGCTTCTCAGGCATGACCCAGTTAAAGACAAGTAAGTTGTTTTGAGGACGTTATTTGGAGTTTTGGGGATCCAGAGTAGGGAAAAAAGACATTAAACGGAGCTTTATTAAACCTCAGAGTGAAATTGCAATCCTCGGGTCATTTTAAAAACGTATAAAAGTCGACTCCTTCCAGGTTTCCAAGGGCGACTATAAGAAATAGTTTATCTATGCGTGTTGCCGGCCGCCACGGCCTGTTCGAGGTCGGTAAAATGCATGACCTTCTCGAATTTGGATTTTAAACACATAAATTCTTTCCAAAAATGTAACAATAATAAATATTTTTGAAGGATAGTGTTCCCTAAGACACTTAAGAAGATCCCCTTCTTTCCCACCCCCTCAGCCCGACTTCCCTAGACCTAGTACCTCTGTCCCCGTTCGTCCACCCTTTTCCCCAGTTTCTACTAGGGTCCCTTCTCCTAGACTTAGTACATCTAGCCCCTCTCCTCCTCTCCCATCCCCAGTATTGTCCGTCCACTCCCCTCTGATATACTCAGATGCAGTGAGCTCCCCTGCGAGGGGTTAACGCAACCCTCGGAATAAATGAGCTAATTCTAAATTTTTGAAATTTCGGCACACCTCTTCTAAATGGCATCTTCCTAATGTAATTAAGAAAGTTCTTTTACTTGGGGATTCTAATCTATCAAGAATTAACCTTGACCCCCACCCTGATATGCAGGTAGAATGTTTTTCTGGTGCCAAAATTCAATTTCTATCGGACGCTAATTCAAAAGTATCAAGTATCAAACCTGAGAACGTCATTTTGAATATTGGTATCAATAACAACTACTGAGCCAGACATTTCGTTAAATTTTCCAACTCGCTCATCTACTTTGTAGAGATCCAGCCATCCACTAAATTACCGGCCATTGAAGTTTCGAAGCTGAACCTATATAACTCTTCTGCTTCCAAGATGAAAAGTGCTATGGTCATACAAAAAATACCCCATTCAAAATTTTAAGTATCAATGGACAAAATTCACTGGACCGAAGATACAGCAAATTATTTGTATACACACTGGCTTCAGTCATTTGATTTAAACTGAATTTGGGGCAGAGCATGTGCCACGCTACTTTCGGTTTAGGAAGTAATACCGGTAATCTTAGTAACGAGAAACTCACTGCTGATGATATATCTCTACTCAATAGACGACTTTCATTTGTGTCTTGCCCTAAAACATTATGTTATAGAGACTTTTCTATTAGTAAATTAGTGCATGTTATGGACTACTCCAGAATTTTTATAAGTCGGATATCTGATATCTACCGAGATTCTAGTGGGGTACGCAAACCATTTACATCTAAAAACCTTCTCACATGTATGACCCAGAAATAAACATAAGTCGTGACTCTGTATCAAGGAAGTGTGATGTTTTAACTAATCCTAGAAACCAACATAACCCGACTCATTCAGAATTCATAATGTGAGCTAAGGCGAAATCAAAACATAGTTATTAAACCTGCTGATAAAGGCTCGGCAACAGTTATTATGTCTAGACAGGATTATATTGAAGAGGTAGAACGGCAGCTAAGCAACCCTTTTCATTACAAAAAACTTGATAAGGAAATTTGGCTTCTATTCAAGATAAAGGCTTTCTTAGTGAAAAGCAGTGTCGCTATTTGGAATCTGATCATAACTCTAAAAACATGGTCTTCTATATTTTTCCGAAAATTGACAAACCGATTGAAAAATGGCCGAAGCCTATAATGCCCCTGGGCGTCATAATATCTCAGATTGTGGTAGTGAAAGTTATAGAATATCAGAGCTAATTGATTACTATCTAAAACCTATAGCGAATCGGCATAAAAAACGGATGATTTGTTGGCCTGAGAAATCCACCCCACAGGATATGACTTTGGTTACTTTGCACGTGGAGTCTATGTATACAAACATTTACATAGACTGGGGTCTTAAATCCAAAATATCAGCATTCCAAAGATATCCTGATCACCGTCGTCCGCACAAAGATATTTTAGAATTATTGAAGCTTAGCTTAAAATGGAATGCTTTTGAATTCAATGGGGAGATCTTTCAGCAAAATAAAGGATGTGCTATGGGGAAACGTTTTAGTCCTAACTTTGCCTCTATTTGTATGGCTGAGTGGGAGAGTGATCTTCTTCACAAATGCCACTAACAACCTTTCATTTACCTTCGGTATCTGGATGACATTTTTATCATTTGGCAGCATATGTTCATATTTTCATTGATACTCTTAATTTTCACGATTCCAGCATTAAACTACAGCCTACTGTGGATCACACATCTGTGGATTACTCCTAAGGATCAAATCTGACACATTAAGACAAATCCCTTCTCTCCCTTCAGCTCCCGACACGCTTGCTTCTCCTTCACGAGAGCACCATTACCACCCGACATTTCTCTCAGCTATAAACTGTATCAATTTAATGCCTAAAGACTCGATGTATACATGCCAGATCGCGAAACCTTTTTCGGAGAACAATCTCGCCGCTAATATCAAATGTCAGAGAATCGTAATTGTGACTCCTCTAATATCGTGTGTTATCACCTGCAAAAAATGCCGCAAACAGTACGTCGGAGAAACTCAGAGTTCTCTACGACAAAGAGCATCCAATCATTTATCGAGTATTAGACTCAAACATGATGTGCACATTTCAACACCCTAGGTCATTCGGTCAAGGACCATTTTGAAATCATGTCGATTGAAAAAATCGCTTTTCTCACTTCCGCTGCATATACTAAGCACAGTCGTGAAAAAACTATAATACCATTTGTGTTTCAGTATAACACGGCCAGCATCGCTATGGCCAAGAGTATAGTAGAAGAACACAAACTACTTCAAATAAACTTGAAAGATATACTGGTTAGGGCTTAACTCCCATGTCTGTCTTCTGTCTGGGGTTTTCTGGGGGAACCAACATTTTCAAGTTTTTTTCCCATGGTTCTATGGGGTTCAATCTCAGTCTGCCGATATGCATAGGCATATAAAGCATTCCAGAAAGTATTCCAGAAAATTCTGCTGACTAAGGCCAAGCTCATGTCAGTCGTCAACTTAATGAAATATCATAGGTTTAGTTTATTACAACAATATATGATGGGTTTAAAGGTCTTATTGATATGCCTCTTTTTAACACAATTAGAAACTTGTCTCCATGGTTATTTTAGACAAAAAGATTTTCCCTGTGTGAGTGTGTTTTAGTGTTCATAAATATATATGTCTAATAGAATAGTGTAAAAGTATGCGATGAGCTACCAGACAATAGTCACAAAACACTGGAATTCACGGGTTCCATATGATTACCACCCAATGCATGGCACAAACTTGTTTGTAAACTTAAATATTGGATACGGCATTTATTGACGGTGACATAAAATATACGTATTTAGTTTCATGTACTTATTAAAGCACAACCACAGCAAATATAGTATTCAACATGCGAGGTAATCATAGCCAACAATTTGTGATTTATGTACTTCACCTTTATTGTGAACTGACTTTGTTACTTTTAGTCAAAGCATCAAGAGAAAGGCCGCATTTGGCAAAAACCAATGACAGGGCGATAGAGTTAGCTATGGACGGTATTACACAATCGCAGCTGCATTGACACAACTGAAGATGGCCAAAACGAATTCGGAACCCCCAATAAAGAATTGGCATTGGTATATTTAAACTTGCGGGCCATGTAAATGAGCACGATGAAACAGAATCTATTTTTATCGACATCTTTTCACTATATTTGGCAACTCAAGCCATTTTAAAATGGTTATGTTTAATTGCATATATTCATCTAACATAGAGACATATTTTACTTTCTTTTTTTCACCCGAAGGCACGCAAATGCTTGTAAATACATTTGACGTAAAATGCTACACTACATTGATTAATATATTGTTTATACCGCACCCATCAATTTCACTGATACAGTAATTTTATTGTAGGTCGGAACCAGCCACGTTGGGATTGGAGTTTCAACTACAGCACATTGGTGGAATGCGATTATGATTGATTGTTTATAAACACACTGCATTGTGGAGCAGGGCTTTAAAAACGCTACATTGTGAAGCATGGCTTTAGACACGCTATATTGTGAAACAGGGTTTTAACACGCTACATTGTGAAGCAGGGTTTTAAAAACGCTACATTGCGAAGCAGGGTTTTAAAAACGCTACATTGTGAAGCATGGCTTTAAAAACGCTACATTGTGAAGCATGGCTTTAAAAACGCTATCATGTGAAGCATGGCTTTAGACACGCTATATTGTGAAATAGGGTTTTAACACGCTACATTGTGAAGCAGGGTTTTAAAAACGCTACATTGCGAAGCAGGGTTTTAAAAACGCTACATTGTGAAGCATGGCTTTAAAAACGCTACATTGTGAAACAGGGTTTTAACACGCTACATTGCGAAGCAGGGTTTTAAAAACGCTACATTGTGAAGCAGTACTTTAGACACGCTATATTGTGAAGCAGGGTTTTAAAAACGCTACATTGCGAAGCAGGGTTTTAACACGCTACATTGTGAAGCAGGGTTTTAAAAACGCTACATTGTGAAACAGGGTTTTAACACGCTATATTGTGAAACAGGGTTTTAAACACGCTACATTGCGAAGCAGGGTTTTAAAAACGCTACATTGTGAAGCAGTACTTTAGACACGCTATATTGTGAAGCAGGGTTTTAAAAACGCTACATTGCGAAGCAGGGTTTTAAAAACGCTACATTGTGAAGCAGGGTTTTAAAAACGCTACATTGTGAAGCATGGCTTTAAAAACGCTACATTGTGAAGCATGGCTTTAAAAACGCTACATTGTGAAGCATGGCTTTAAAAACGCTACATTGTGAAGCATGGCTTTAAAAACGCTACATTGCGAAGCAGGGCTTTAAAAACGCTACATTGTGAAGCAGGGTTTTAAAAACGCTACATTGTGGAGCATGGCTTTAAAAACGCTTCATTGCGAAGCATGGCTTTAAAAACGCTACATTGTGAAGCATGGCTTTAAAAACGCTACATTGTGAAGCATGGCTTTAAAAACGCTACATTGCGAAGCATGGCTTTAAAAACGCTACATTGTGAAGCAGGGCTTTAAAAACGCTACATTGCGAAGCACTAAAAAATACTTTCGCGTCTATGGCGGCTCAGTCTGGCTAAGTGGGTAGAAAAGCGGGCTTTGACCTTTCGGAGGTCAACTGGTAAACCAGTCAGGTTATTTTGAGTGGGAGATGAGTGGAATATAAAGCAATTAACACCCTTATTAACTGGTTTGATCAGGTTGTAACTTTAAATTAAAACATTTCGCTCCACAATGCCCCTATTATTCACTGCAGAAATATATTCACACAAAAGGCGGAGCAGAATATATCGTATCCTATTGTACACAATTGAACAGTCCCCTTACATGGGCCACGGTAAACAGTATAATGGTCTATTCCGTAGTTAGATTAACCTGTAAATTATTGATATTTATCTCGATTAAACCAATGAACCTTCCCGGGAAGTTTCCAATATAAATCAATAAATGATTAGAGGTCGGTAATTTCCAGTGACGAGACAATACCCGATATGATTAGTCAGGCATTAAAGAAAAGCAAATATATTCACTGTTACTGATTCTGGTGACAGAGAATTTCACGTCAGGTTTATTCATCACTTCTAATTGTTAGCATTATCGCAAATGGGAAATAAAACTTTGCCTGTAATCAATAGCAGGGTTTAACAAGAGTTTTAATAAACTCAACATACGCCCGCCGTGGCAAAGTCGAACCGCTACGATTAACAACTTTACATTTAAAATAACATTTGATTTAATTTCATCAATTGGAATTTCTTGTTCACATTAGAAGTTTTTCTTTTCTGAATTGGATGAAGCTGAAACTTACTTAATACCAGTACGTTTTATTACACATATGCTATCTGTTCAGGTAAATTCAGTCACATTTTAATTGCAAAAACGGAAATATTGTGGCTGTTTTGACATTGTTGTTATGTTACATAATTGGGAAGGAGCAATCAATGCAATAGCTTACAATTCTTGAATTTTAACAGTTTTGACTTGGACACTGTTCTATTGGACTTGGCTGGAATAGTTTTAGTACAAAGCAAACAATCTTCAGACTGACCACAGCTATGATGGTGTGTAAATATACAAACCTTGTGTGTCCACTTCAGTGACTGTCATTGTCCCCTTATCTCTATTTAAACAGCCACTCTGATAAATACCAGATGGGTAATAAAGCTGTGGTTTTTTTTGTTATTATAGCGCACATTAAAATATCCAAGAAAACAGTCTCAGAATGTATAAATTAATAAGCTTCCAGTATTACTCTGGACCAAGTGTACTAAAAAAAGCATTGGTATATATTAATATATATCATTAAACATCAGGTACACATTTCTGATAAAAAAACCTCTTGAAAACACACAAAAAATATGTGGACCCAAATCAAATTTGTATGCGACATATCATCTACCTATAAAGTATATATACTCTAAAAGAATTGTAGAGATTATATCAAAACGTAAGAAGTTCTGGAGCCGAAAGGGAGTATTACATAATCCAATATGGCTGCCATATTATGCAACAGGTGATGTCAGAAATGGTACGTGAAACACCGTCTGCCCATCAGGTATATACTCTGAAAGAATCGTCAAGATCGGATAAGAACTTTAGAAGTTATGAAGAGGAAGGGAATATTACATAATCCTATATGGTTGCCATATTATGCAACGAGTGAAGTCAGAAATGGTACAAGACACGCCGTCTGTCCATAAGGTATATACTCTGAAAGAATTGTCAAGATCGGATCAAAACTCTCCAAGTTATGGAGCGGAAGGGAACTAAGACAGAATATTACATAATCCAATGTAGAAGCTACATTATGCAATCTACGATGTCATAAAGGGTCCATGACACACCTTCCACCCACAAGGTATATGTTGTGCAATAATTGTAAAGATTAGATCAAAACTCTTCAAATTATGGAGCGGAAGGGAATCCGGGACGACCGGACGGCGCTGGTGATATACCATAATACGACCGACTTTTTTTAGTCTATGTCAGCTTGTTGAAAGTGAGGTCACCTTCTCTATGTCTGCTTGTTGAAAGTGATGTGACCTTCTCTATGTCAGCTTGTTGAAAGTGATGCGACCTTCTCTATGTCAGCTTGTTGAAAGTGATGTAACCTTCTCTATGTCAGCTTGTTGAAAGTGATGTGACCTTCTCTATGTCAGCTTGTTGAAAGTGATGTGACCTTCTCTATGTCAGCTTGTTGAAAGTGATGTGACCTTCTCTATGTCAGCTTGTTGAAAGTGATGTAACCTTCTCTATGTCAGCTTGTTGAAAGTGATGTGACCTTCTCTATGTCTGCTTGTTGAAAGTGATGTGACCTTCTCTATGTCAGCTTGTTGAAAGTGATGTGACCTTCTCTATGTCAGCTTGTTGAAAGTGATGTGACCTTCTCTATGTCAGCTTGTTGAAAGTGATGCGACCTTCTCTATGTCAGCTTGTTGAAAGTGATGTGACCTTCTCTATGTCAGCTTGTTGAAAGTGATGTTACCTTCTCTATGTCAGCTTGTTGAAAGTGATGTGACCTTCTCTATGTCAGCTTGTTGAAAGTGATGTAACCTTCTCTATGTCAGCTTGTTGAAAGTGATGTGACCTTCTCTATGTCAGCTTGTTGAAAGTGATGTAACCTTCTCTATGTCAGCTTGTTGAAAGTGATGTGACCTTCTCTATGTCAGCTTGTTGAAAGTGATGTAACCTTCTCTATGTCAGCTTGTTGAAAGTGATGTGACCTTCTCTATGTCAGCTTGTTGAAAGTGATGTAACCTTCTCTATGTCAGCTTGTTGAAAGTGATGTGACCTTCGGTATGTCAGCTTCTTGAAAGTGATGTAACCTTCTCTATGTCAGCTTGTTGAAAGTGATGTGACCTTCTCTATGTCAGCTTGTTGAAAGTGATGTAACCTTCTCTATGTCAGCTTGTTGAAAGTGATGTGACCTTCTCTATGTCAGCTTGTTGAAAGTGATGTAACCTTCTCTATGTCAGCTTGTTGAAAGTGATGTGACCTTCTCTATGTCAGCTTGTTGAAAGTGATGTGACCTTCTCTATGGCAGCTTGTTGAAAGTGATGTAACCTTCTCTATGTCAGCTTGTTGAAAGTGATGTAACCTTCTCTATGTCAGCTTGTTGAAAGTGATGTGACCGTCTCTATGTCAGCTTGTTGAAAGTGAGGTCACCTTCTCTATGTCAGCTTGTTGAAAGTGATGTAACCTTCTCAATGTCAGCTTGTTGAAAGTGATGTGACCTTCTCTATGTCAGCTTGTTGAAAGTGATGTAACCTTCTCTATGTCAGCTTGTTGAAAGTGATGTGACCGTCTCTATGTCTGCTTGTTGAAAGTGATGTGACCTTCTCTATGTCAGCTTGTTGAAAGTGATGTGACCTTCTCTATGTCTGCTTGTTGAGAGTGATGTGACCTTCTCTATGTCAGCTTGTTGAAAGTGATGTAACCTTCTCTATGTCAGCTTGTTGAAAGTGATGTGACCTTCTCTATGTCAGCTTGTTGAAAGTGATGTAACCTTCTCTATATCAGCTTGTTGAAAGTGATGTGACCTTCTCTATGTCAGCTTGTTGAAAGTGATGTGACCTTCTCTATGTCAGCTTGTTGAAAGTGATGTGACCTTCTCTATGTCAGCTTGTTGAAAGTGATGTGACCTTCTCTATGTCAGCTTGTTGAAAGTGATGTGACCTTCTCTATGTCAGCTTGTTGAAAGTGATGTGACCTTCTATATGTCAGCTTGTTGAAAGTGATGTGACCTTCGGTATGTCAGCTTGTTCAAAGTGATGTAACCTTCGGTATGTCAGCTTGTTGAAAGTGATGTGACCTTCTCTATGTCAGCTTGTTGAAAGTGATGTGACCTTCGGTATGTCAGCTTGTTGAAAGTGATGTGACCTTCTCTATGTCAGCTTGTTGAAAGTGATGTGACCTTCTCTATGTCAGCTTGTTGAAAGTGATGTGACCTTCTCTATGTCAGCTTGTTGAAAGTGATGTGACTTTCTCTATGTCAGCTTGTTGAAAGTGATGTGACCTTCTCTATGTCAGCTTGTTGAAAGTGATGTGACCTTCGGTATGTCAGCTTGTTGAAAGTGATGTGACCTTCTCTATGTCAGCTTGTTGAAAGTGATGTGACCTTCTCTATGTCAGCTTGTTGAAAGTGATGTGACCTTCTCTATGTCAGCTTGTTGAAAGTGATGCGACCTTCTCTATGTCAGCTTGTTGAAAGTGATGTGACCTTCTCTATGTCAGCTTGTTGAAAGTGATGTAACCTTCTCTATGTCAGCTTGTTGAAAGTGATGTGACCTTCTCTATGTCAGCTTGTTGAAAGTGATGTAACCTTCTCTATGTCAGCTTGTTGAAAGTGATGTGACCTTCTCTATGTCAGCTTGTTGAAAGTGATGTAACCTTCTCTATGTCAGCTTGTTGAAAGTGATGTGACCTTCTCTATGACAGCTTGTTGAAAGTGATGCGACCTTCTCTATGTCTGCTTGTTGAAAGTGATGTGACCTTCTCTATGTCAGCTTGTTGAAAGTGATGTAACCTTCTCTATGTCAGCTTGTTGAAAGTGATGTGACCTTCTCTATGTCAGCTTGTTGAAAGTGATGTAACCTTCTCTATGTCAGTTTGTTGAAAGTGATGTGACCTTCTCTATGTCAGCTTGTTGAAAGTGATGTGACCTTCTCTATGTCAGCTTGTTGAAAGTGATGTGACCTTCTCTATGTCTGCTTGTTGAAAGTGATGTGACCTTCTCTATGTCTGCTTGTTGAAAGTGATGTGACCTTCGGTATGTCAGCTTGTTCAAAGTGATGTAACCTTCGGTATGTCAGCTTGTTGAAAGTGATGTAACCTTCTCTATGTCAGCTTGTTGAAAGTGATGTGACCTTCTCTATGTCAGCTTGTTGAAAGTGATGTGACCTTCGGTATGTCAGCTTGTTGAAAGTGATGTAACCTTCTCTATGTCAGCTTGTTAAAAGTGATGTAACCTTCTCTATGTCAGCTTGTTGAAAGTGATGTGACCTTCGGTATGTCACCTTGTTGAAAGTGATGTGACCTTCTCTATGTCAGCTTGTTGAAAGTGATGTGACCTTCTCTATGTCAGCTTGTTGAAAGTGATGTGACCTTCTCTATGTCAGCTTGTTGAAAGTGATGTGACCTTCGGTAGGTCAGCTTGTTCAAAGTGATGTAACCTTCGGTATGTCAGCTTGTTGAAAGTGATGTGACCTTCTCTATGTCAGCTTGTTGAAAGTGATGTGACTTTCTCTATGTCAGCTTGTTGAAAGTGATGTGACCTTCTCTATGTCAGCTTGTTCAAAGTGATGTGACCTTCTCTATATCAGCTTGTTGAAAGTGATGTGACCTTCTCTATGTCAGCTTGTTGAAAGTGATGTGACCTTCGGTATGTCAGCTTGTTGAAAGGGATGTGACTTTCTCTATGTCAGCTTCTTGAAAGTGATGTGACCTTCTCTATGTCAGCTTGTTCAAAGTGATGTGACCTTCTCTATGTCAGCTTGTTGAAAGTGATGTGACCTTCTCTATGTCAGCTTGTTGAAAGTGATGTGACCTTCTCTATGTCAGCTTGTTGAAAGTGATGTGACCTTCTCTATGTCAGCTTGTTGAAAGTGATGTGACCTTCTATATGTCAGCTTGTTGAAAGTGATGTGACCTTCGGTATGTCAGCTTGTTCAAAGTGATGTAACCTTCGGTATGTCAGCTTGTTGAAAGTGATGTGACCTTCTCTATGTCAGCTTGTTGAAAGTGATGTGACCTTCGGTATGTCAGCTTGTTGAAAGTGATGTGACCTTCTCTATGTCAGCTTGTTGAAAGTGATGTGACCTTCTCTATGTCAGCTTGTTGAAAGTGATGTGACCTTCTCTATGTCAGCTTGTTGAAAGTGATGTGACCTTCTCTATGTCAGCTTGTTGAAAGTGATGTGACCTTCTCTATGTCAGCTTGTTGAAAGTGATGTGACCTTCGGTATGTCAGCTTGTTGAAAGTGATGTGACCTTCTCTATGTCAGCTTGTTGAAAGTGATGTGACCTTCTCTATGTCAGCTTGTTGAAAGTGATGTGACCTTCTCTATGTCAGCTTGTTGAAAGTGATGCGACCTTCTCTATGTCAGCTTGTTGAAAGTGATGTGACCTTTTCTATGTCAGCTTGTTGAAAGTGATGTAACCTTCTCTATGTCAGCTTGTTGAAAGTGATGTGACCTTCTCTATGTCAGCTTGTTGAAAGTGATGTAACCTTCTCTATGTCAGCTTGTTGAAAGTGATGTGACCTTCTCTATGTCTGCTTGTTGAAAGTGATGTGACCTTCTCTATGTCAGCTTGTTGAAAGTGATGTAACCTTCTCTATGTCAGCTTGTTGAAAGTGATGTGACCTTCTCTATGTCAGCTTGTTGAAAGTGATGTAACCTTCTCTATGTCAGCTTGTTGAAAGTGATGTGACCTTCTCTATGTCAGCTTGTTGAAAGTGATGTAACCTTCTCTATGTCAGCTTGTTGAAAGTGATGTGACCTTCTCTATGTCAGCTTGTTGAAAGTGATGTGACCTTCTCTATGTCAGCTTGTTGAAAGTGATGTGACCTTCTCTATGTCTGCTTGTTGAAAGTGATGTGACCTTCTCTATGTCTGCTTGTTGAAAGTGATGTGACCTTCGGTATGTCAGCTTGTTCTAAGTGATGTAACCTTCGGTATGTCAGCTTGTTGAAAGTGATGTAACCTTCTCTATGTCAGCTTGTTGAAAGTGATGTGACCTTCTCTATGTCAGCTTGTTGAAAGTGATGTGACCTTCGGTATGTCAGCTTGTTGAAAGTGATGTAACCTTCTCTATGTCAGCTTGTTAAAAGTGATGTAACCTTCTCTATGTCAGCTTGTTGAAAGTGATGTGACCTTCGGTATGTCACCTTGTTGAAAGTGATGTGACCTTCTCTATGTCAGCTTGTTGAAAGTGATGTGACCTTCTCTATGTCAGCTTGTTGAAAGTGATGTGACCTTCTCTATGTCAGCTTGTTGAAAGTGATGTGACCTTCGGTATGTCAGCTTGTTCAAAGTGATGTAACCTTCGGTATGTCAGCTTGTTGAAAGTGATGTGACCTTCTCTATGTCAGCTTGTTGAAAGTGATGTGACTTTCTCTATGTCAGCTTGTTGAAAGTGATGTGACCTTCTCTATGTCAGCTTGTTCAAAGTGATGTGACCTTCTCTATATCAGCTTGTTGAAAGTGATGTGACCTTCTCTATGTCAGCTTGTTGAAAGTGATGTGACCTTCGGTATGTCAGCTTGTTGAAAGGGATGTGACTTTATCTATGTCAGCTTGTTGAAAGTGATGTGACCTTCTCTATGTCAGCTTGTTCAAAGTGATGTGACCTTCTCTATGTCAGCTTGTTGAAAGTGATGTGACCTTCTCTATGTCAGCTTGTTGAAAGTGATGTGACCTTCTCTATGTCAGCTTGTTGAAAGTGATGTGACCTTCTCTATGTCAGCTTGTTGAAAGTGATGTGACCTTCTCTATGTCAGCTTGTTGAAAGTGAGGTCACCTTCGGTATGTCAGCTTGTTGAAAGTGATGTGACCTTCTCTATGCCAGCTTGTTGAAAGTGATGTGACCTTCTCTATGTCAGCTTGTTGAAAGTGATGTGACCTTCTCTATGTCAGCTTGTTGAAAGTGAGGTCACCTTCTCTATGTCAGCTTGTTGAAAGTCATGTGACCTTCTCTATGTCAGTTTGTTGAAAGTGATGTAACCTTCTCTATGTCAGCTTGTTGAAAGTGATGTGACCTTCTCTATGTCAGCTTGTTCAAAGTGATGTGACCTTCTCTATGTACGCTTGTTGAAAGTGATGTGACCTTCTCTATGTCAGCGTGTTGAAAGTGATGTGACCTTCTCTAAGTCAGCTTGTTCAAAGTGATGTAACCTTCGGTATGTCAGCTTGTTGAAAGTGATGTGACCTTCTCTATGTCAGCTTGTTCAAAGTGATGTGACCTTCTCTATGTACGCTTGTTGAAAGTGATGTGACCTTCTCTATGTCAGCGTGTTGAAAGTGATGTGACCTTCTCTATGTCAGCTTGTTCAAAGTGATGTAACCTTCGGTATGTCAGCTTGTTGAAAGTTTACTGATCTCCAGACAGGTTATCTTTATTGTATGGCAAGAGACTGTATTCCTTTGTTGTCACATCTATTACTGATTTAACTAAATCCAGATATTTTAAATCTCTTAATAAAGAACAATTTCATTTCCAACACCCTTTCCCCATATCGGTGTTTTGAAACTTGTATTTCATAGTTATTGCGGAACTATGATAGGCAGGATTAATATCTGTTTCAGTTCAATTTTTTTAAATATCCGGAGATATAAGAAAAAAATTCAATCGGGATTGTTTGTATTCCAAAATAATATAGTTTCCGTTTTGGCCAAGAATAAGATGGAAATGCGCTTACCCAGCCATTATCTTCCCATTTTGAAAAAATCAAGTCACCATACTATGCGCCAGAATGTGTATCCTGTTAGTAGGGATGTGCAGCATAAAATTGAAATACACTTTTGTATTTATACCAGGTTACAATATTGAACGTAATGATCGTGATAAGCAACGCAAAAAATGACCCAAGATTCAACCATGATCAAGCCCCAGAAATATCACATCACAAATCAACATTCCATCAAAGAAACTGTGTGTCTACTAAGAAAACTGACAATTATCTCTCCCACTAAAGCATACTTTCAATGTAAAGACAAATGTCCTCTCCATCGACAACAGCCTAACTGTCGTGACAGTTAGATCAAAATCAATCCATGAACGTAATCAGTTTCTTAGTGAATGGAGAGTGTGTTATCGGTGTTGCGAATCCAGCGATCACGTAGCTCGTGCTTGTAAAAGGTCAATCAAATTCAATAACTGCGGCACCGATTCTCATCCCGCAGCACTATATACCAGGTCATCGAGTACAATCAATCGAGCACGGCGGGGGGAGAAGCAAAACAACAACAACAACGATTCGTAAGATCCCCCCCCCCCCCCAAACTGGTAACAAAGTGCAGTCAGATTTGTGGAAATGACTGTAATGGTAAATCATGTGTCAAAACAATCCTTGTCAAGGCATATCCAGTTAACCAACCAGATAAAGCTATTTACACATACGCCATTTTCGACGACTAGAACAATGCATCCTTAGCGAAACCGGAACTTTTTGAATGTCTCAAAAAACAGGGTGATAATTTTACTTGCGCTCTTTTATCCTGTGCCGGTACAGGTCAAAAGTCTGGAAGAAGGACAACAAACTGTGTTACCGAGTTGTTGGACGGGTCAGCTAGCTTCCACATTCCGTCGCTGATTGAATGCAACAACATCCCCAACAACAGAGAGGAAATACCTACGCCCAGCGTTACAAGTGCCTACCCACATCTAAGAGATATTGACCCGTATATTCCCCCCACTAAAAGAAGACGCCCCGATCTGACAATATCCTTAAGCCAATGCTTATCTCGGTGAACAAAACCAAGATTCTCCCAGATGGCCGACCTTCATTGTTTGAGCCCTGTCCAAATAAATTTGATCTTAATTAACATCTACCAACATCCAACTCTAAGCCAGACTACGTATCCAACCCATTTGAGCGCCGTCCAGACGACAACCAGCTGGGACCTTCGTTCTACGATTTACGCCAGGGACCGGTCGTATGCTATTACCGGTACTTGTTTTACGATTTACCCCTGGGTCCGGTCGTATGATATTACCGGTACTTGTTTTACGATTTACCCCAGGGCCCGGTCGTATGATATTACCGGTACTTGTTTTACGATTTACCCCAGGGCCCGGTCGTATGATATTACCGGCACTTGTTTTACGATTTACCCCAGGGTCCGGTCGTATGATATTACCGGTACTTGTTTTACGATTTACCCCTGGGTCTGGTCGTATGATATTACCGGTACTTGTTTTACGATTTACCCCTGGGTCCGGTCGTATGATATTACCGGTACTTGTTTTACGATTTACCCCTGGGTCCGGTCGTATGATATTACCGGTACTTGTTTTACGATTTACCCCTGGGTCCGGTCGTATGATATTACCGGTACTTGTTTTACGATTTACCCCTGGGTCCGGTCGTATGATATTACCGGCACTTGTTTTACGATTTACCCCAGGGTCCGGTCGTATGAGTCCGGTCGTACGGGGAACCTTTTTGAGAATGGCCAGGGGGGGGGGGGCGTGACGATACCAAACCAATAAGCAGGGGTCGAGTAGGGGTTTTCAGCAGATACATGCTGGTAGCTACGTTGGCCGATTAAATGACAGTCGATATTCAGAGCTATTTTCAGAAATTTCAGCACAAATAAAAAGACGTTTCTGTTATTGTATACAGTTTTCAGTTTTTATGACAGTGAAAGTCGAATCAAATCGGACTGCAAACAGGCGAAGACGACTGCACATTTGTATACTATACATCGCCGTATTTTGGGGCTGAACACAAAAGGCGACAGGAGGTAAGAGTCAAATGAAGACAGGCACAGTTTCGGTACATATCTCGTGTTTGTTACGCGCGTACTCTCTTTAACATGGTCTACAGCCTGTCATCGGCTATTTCAGGGTGACCCCCCCCCCCCCCCCCCCACACACCCACACACACCCACACACCCGCACACACGCACCCAACCAACCCTAGAATGAAAAAAAATGACGCTTTACTTTCGAAATCAGTGTGCATGCTTAAGATTGGTGTGAAGTTAAAGCTAAAGATTTGAAAAGGGCACTTGCTCCGATTTGCGGTTAGTTAAATCCCCGTCAATCACGTCTAGTACTTTTACCAGTCTGATAACTTTGATATTTACGTACCTGAAATAAGTGTCAAAGACGACCTCTATCGAGCGAAGATAGCCGAAGGGTCTTTCGACTGGTAGTTTTACTATACAACGTTAATTAACCAAACACATTCCTAACAGCATTACGTGTTAATTGACTGTGTAGAAACACGTTGTGAAAAATCAGCGATCAACGACGTCCGTTATTAGTACAACTGTCTGCTGTATTATTCATAACCCCGTTACTTTTCACATCTAATTCTGTAAAATATTGATGTTATTTATCAAGAGACCTGTGTATGTCCTTAGTATGCCTATATCAGCACACATAAGCCTTACTGGTAGGAGAATATCCACATACATTAGAGTTGACAGGCATTCACAGTACAACATTAACCGACTCTAGCGCTGAAACACGGAAATGTCAACAAGGTGAGAATACACAAACCGTCTGCGGCAGTATGGTATCCGTCCACGTCATCCCTTCAGCTTCTGACGCCTCGGCACCGGAATGACATATTAATATGGGTCAAGAGAGTTCGACGTCCAACGTACAGGTTTTGTCATGGCCCTCATGTTCACCGGACATTAATTCCACCTCGATGGGCAAAGCAGACAGCGCCGTGAGCCTACGCGCAGTCAACGCCATGCGGGCTGTTTCATAAAGCCGTCCCAAAGTGGGATCAATCGCAGTTGCCATGACGTCGTATCTCTGCAACATGGTATCCATTGGCAACTTGGCTTCATTTGCGATGCGGCTGCTTTGTGAAACGACTCACAGGACTTGGTCTCCTCGAGGAATGGGAACGCATCACTCCCAACGTCATCAGACGTTTGACGTCATCAGTACGGAGACGTGTTCTGGCATGTATTGATGCTCACGGTGGCTATACCCGCTACTGACTTGATTTGAGACGTGTGGTGTGACATTTCCTGTTGTTTCTATGGTCAGTGCTCTAACGAAATGCTCATTTTGCGACCCCACCCATGTTTAAAGGCTTGCAATATTGATCGCACTAAATTTCAGATTTTACCAGTATATATTCCAAACACTTGTTCTTTTTATAAGCAATGACAGAGGTCAAGCCATTTTACTTTGACATAGATTGTATTCTTCTTCTATAGTCTTGGCCGATGCTGGTCTTGTTATACTGAAACACAAATGGTATTATAGTTTTTTGTTTACGACATCTTCCCGGGACCCAAGTTCAAATCCAAAGTATAAATAGTTTGGTTTAATTACTTTTAATATAATGTAGAAAATTACATGGATGCATTGTATATACGTAAATTGGTTCTTCTTTGTTTTTCGTTACATTTGAGGGACTGAGTAGAATTTCAACCAAAGTGATATTAGAGTTGAGGATCGTGAAACCACTCCCATCCCTTTGAAAACGTGTGGCATGAGCTGCCCAAATTCTCACTTTAAATTCCGTTTTGCTGCTTTTAGAAACTACGTTAATGTACATTACGATTTAAGGTTGCTATCAGAGAAAAGCCCTTACTTTGTACTTCAGTTTCAACAACATGTTTATATTTGGCAGCGTTCATCATCATAGCATATTCTGTATGCTATCTGCTTATTCTGTATGAATAATGAATGCAATTGGTTTGGAAAGGCGGGAACACCTACACAACGAAGCTATCATAAAAGATTGCCGTTGGGAAATTTGCGCCATACAATACAGTGTTTGAGTTTAAAGTGGCAAGGACTGTCAACACTATGCCAATTTTAATGCCAACTTAAACCAAGATTTGTCCTTTTTCCTTACATTGAGATATTCGGCTAAACTCTAACATTATTGGATGACTTTTACTCTTGCGCTAGGTTAAATATCCATATACGTCCCCTTGACAATATTTCAACCAGAGCAACTTTTCAAAGCAGGGCACGAGTTGATAGATAATCCAGGCAAATTGCCTTCAACTTCGGCATGTCACATTTAATGGAATGTCGCCAACTATAACAGATTATGAAAATATGTTAAGAATTGCTCGCCTTCTCGATTAACACTAGCAGCAATCTTGTTTCCCGAAGCAAACTTTGAGGTCATATACATAGAGTGCCGACTACCTTATTTGACTAATCTATTGAATTTAATATGTTTAAATAAATTGTAAGAGTAAAGAGTAAACTGGCTGTAATAATATATTGTTGGGGTTTTTTTCTTTTTAAAAAATCATTTGAACTATGTATGGCAAACAAATACTCGTGTTCCATGCAGATAGTCGCGTAGACGAAGAAGCAGGTGTGGGAAATGAATTTTCAAACTAAATCACTGAAGTGGACGTGAAGATATCTGCATCTGGTGACAATCGACGCAGAAACTGAAGTACAAAACACACACCTTGCTAAAATATTGGATACACATGAAAACAGTGTGCCGTTTTAGGTATTTTCCCTAGATAGAAAGAGTTAGGAACTTACTATTTTTACGGCATCATTTTGTATTTTTAATTTGAAGTTGATTTCTTAGGTGCCCGCGCTGTAAAATAATTTAGACCTTGGCGCTAGGTGGAGCTGTTGTACTGTATGAGAGACTTGCCTATGTTAGTCATTTCGTTTGCGTTACAACAGCTGTCTAGGATTCGGTAAATAAATACTCATGACAAAATGAGAATAAGACTAAAATTTAAGTAATTTCGTTGGTGGTAAAAAATATTTAACTTATCTTACACGACGATTTGATGAACGTATTTTCTTCACTTCATAGGCATATAAATGCTGCAAGAGAAACCGCACGCGTTCGTGTCATGGCAACTAAACTAGATGAGACTATCGGGTATTTCTGTAGTTTCCATTCTCTGGTGAGAAATTTCACCCGTTAAATCATGTACGTACAAATACCGTAACAGTGGAGTAGCACACATATTGTGTTGTTCTCACCCAGCCGATATCCACTTAGTAAATTCCACTTTAAGTGGTATAAGCTGCCAAAATGTAAAAACAAAATGGAATTTTAAACAATCTAAAGATGCCAATTTGGCTTTGTAACGACATTGTCCAGCGTGTGGGGTGTTGCTGGGTGTGCGGGGGGGGGGGGGGGGGTAACATGACATATTATTGGTAGAAAACACCTTAATTTCAGCCTTATGCGCTGTTAGTGTTTCTCTTAGTTGGACAATAAGCTGTAAAGAACAAACATCTAAGCAATACCTCATTAAGGTTAAAGAAATGATACGGCTAGGTAAAATACCTTCTGTGCTGGGGGAATGGTTATGATCGTCAAAAAAATGAAATACTCACGTTGTCGCAAGAGAAATCTCTGGATCTTTCCCATAAATTTTATAATAATCCCAACATTTAAAACACGAAAATATATCCAAACAAGTCTTTAGCTTGAGATATTCGTCAATATATATCTCCAGATATAACATATGGATTTTTGATATATGTATGTATGTACAAGGAGTCCTGCAGGTTTCAGGTTCACTGATCTCTCTGGCTGAATCCAATGGCTGTATCAAATACCATCGCGTTTGGATGCGCCATCGATCGCTACTAACGCGGTTATACCGCGAAGGACCGAGTTAACAGGTAGAGGAAGCCGTATGAGCGAGAAAGCCTGCAGAGCGCATGAAGATTTCCCGAGGTTTGAAGAAACCATACATGATAAATAAATCAGATTTATTGGTAACGAATGGCTGGACATTCCCTCTATCACTTTATCATTACTATTAAATGGTTGAATATGGACATTAATATTAATACTACATTCATTGTGTATGAAGGGGTAGAATCATTGACTTACTTAAATCGATATCTGTCAACAAATAAAACAGCCGAGTAAATCTAAACAGAGGAGAATATTGTAACTGGTTCCATTCGCCTTTGTAGGGTTGTTATTAGACAAACCAGCTGATCGAGTATTCCATGGTGTCAGTAATGAGTCACGGGTTCGAATTCCACTGGTAGAGTGGGTTCTCATCCCTTCCACGACAGTCTCGAACCGTAGGAAGGTCGGAGGTTTTATGATTTTATTACAAAATGCATAAATTGAGAGATCAAAAGCTAAGAATGTGGTGTGCATAATATCGCCAAGAGATATGCGACCTGACATCAAGTACATTGATTGATTGATTATTTTCCTTATGTGGCGGAGTTGCCAGGTTTATTTGGGGAGAAAACGGGGAAATTAATCTACAGCGAAAAGTAAACCTATAGTGCTGCCATGGGTCGCTTTCGAGTGACGTCAATAGGTTTTCGGCTAATGCTTGGATTTTAAACATCCGTTCTAAAGTGGAACGAGCTGCTAAAATATATAATGTTCTCTTTATTTCGATTGCCAAAACAATTGCTGAGGTCCTTTGAAAAGGTAAACGACTGCCATTGAAATAATAAATATATATATTGCCTCCCTAGCCGACATCAACCTTACCGAATGTACGTTCACATTTTGCTTATTGGTAGGCTTATTTAGGAAGATGACATGCCTGCAAGTGTTTTGCCTCCAGCACATACTGTGAACAAAGTCCAGATAAGCTGGACTGAGATGATTAGACGACCACCAACTTGTGCGTTAAAGGGAAAGAAAGCCAAAAAATAACTAAAAGTATCTTGCACGTGGTTTAAGCTACGGAAATAAACTGAAAATACATCTGTCAAACAAACGTGTGATTGATCGTCAGTTGAGCTGCCATTTACATGTAGAAATCTACGGGCACAGGGGAAATCTTGTCTAAAATAACCATGGAGATAAGTTTTTAATTGTGTTCAAAATACCCGGTTGAAGTTGGTTCCCCATTCCCAGTTCCCTATTCCCAGTTCCCTATTCCCAGTTCCTTATTACCAGTTCCCTATTCCCAGTTCTTTATTCCCAGTTCCAGAGGTATATCATTTAGACCTTTATACCCCATCATAAATTGTTGTAATAAACTAAACCTATGATATTTCATTAGGTTGATGACTGACAAGAGCTTGGTCTTATTCGTGGAACTTTCTGGTACACTTTGTAATACATTGATAATGCTTACGCATCTTAAGCCATGGTAAGAATATTGACAGCCTTAGATTGAGCCCCATAAGATCATGGGAAAAGACAGTAAAAATTTTCCCGGGTCCAAGTTCAAACCCAAAGGATAAATAGTTTGTAATGTTTGAATCCAAAAACTTTCTATTTCCAAACGTTTGTGCTTGGTATCTGCAGCAGAAGTGAGAAAAACGATTTTTCTCAATAGATATGATTTAGAGTGTTGAAATGTTGTGCCACGGGCACATCATGTTTGAGTCTAATACTCGATAAATGGTTGGCTGTTCTTTGTCGTAGAGAATTCTGGGTTTCTCCGACGTACTGTTTGCGGCATTTTTTGCAAGTGATAACATCCACGATATTAGAGGAGTCGCGATTAAGATTCTCTGCCATTTGATATTTGTCGCGAGAATGTTCTCAGCAAACGGTTCCGCGAACGGGCACGTATATATCGAGTTTGCATCGCGTCTTTAGGCCTTTCATTGATGTACCTGAGAAAAATGTTGGGCGGTAATGGTACAGTCGTGAAGGAGAAGCGAGCGTGTCGGGGGCTGAAGGGGAGGAAGTGATTTGTCTTAACGTTTCAGATTTGATCCTTCGGAGTAACCTGATAAGTAGTTACTCTGTCTAAACCGTGTATTTTGCACAGCAGGGAGTCCTCCCAGATACGTGTAAAAATCGATATTTGCACAGCAGGGGTATTGACGTAAGCGTAAAAAAATCGATAGAATGACGTAATAAATGACAGATGGTGTGTGTCAGATGTCGAGAAAATCAATACCATGCTCGTACTATAGTACGGGCACAAAATGTGAACTTTGATCAGGAAAATTGAAAGAAAATGAGTAAAAATGAAATAGTAAATGACGTTAAGAAAATGGATTTCGGTCGAGAACAATAGGATGAAGGCGTTAAGACGTTGAGCGATAGCGTTAAGACGTAAAGAAAACTGTTAAGAAAGTGAGTCTAAAACCATAATTTATAAAAATATCAATAGCATTCTCGTACTATAGTACGGGCACAAAATGTGAACTTTGATCATGAAAATTGAAAGAAAATGTGTAAAAATGAAAATAGTAAATGACGTTAAGAAAGTGATTTTCGGTAAAGAACAATAGAATAAAGACGCTAAGACGCTGAGCCATAGCGTTAAGACGTAAAGAAAACTCTTAAGAAAGTGAGTCTAAAACCATAATTTGAAAAATAATATCCTCGATTAACGTCATGTCATTAAATCAATGGTATTCATCGATAGGATGACGTAATAAATGGCAGATGGTGTGTGTCAGATGTCGAGAAAATCATTCTCGTACTATAGTACGGGCACAAAAAGTGAAATTTGATCGGGAAAATTGAAAGAAAATGACTAAAAATAAAATAGCGAGTGACGTTAAGAAAGTGGACAATAGAATAAAGGCGGTTAAGACGTTGAGAGTTGGTGTTAAGACGTAAAGAAAAATGTTAAGAAAGCGAGTCTAAAATCATAATTTGGAAAACAATATCCTCGAGCAATGACAGGTTGTTACATCGTATGACGTCATATAATCACTGGCATTCTCGTACTGTAGTACGATGTAAATCAATAGCAGATCATGGTCAAAATGTAAACTTTAATCGAAAATTTTTTAAGAAAATGAGTAAAAATAAAATAGGTAATGACGTTAAGAAAGTGATTTTAGGTAGAATGAATGCGTTAAGACGTTGAGCGTTAGCGTTAAGACGTAATGAAAAACAATAAGAAAGTTAGTCAAACATTTTACAAAAACATCGTTTGAAATAGTTTTAAAAACTCACTAGCTAGAACGATAAATATACAACCGAGGTGACACGTGGTAATTGCGCAGTCGCGACAAAGTGACGTATTAGATCGATAAATCCATAGTTTGCCAGCGAGTCAATGACATGTCAAAACTTGTTAGACTAGCACGTGTTACAAAGCTTTAAATCATCTATAGTTTGTCAACGAGTCAATTACATGTCAAAACTTGTTAGACTAGGACGTGTTGCATCGATTTTTAAGCTAGTCAAACATTTTAGAAAAAAAAACAATGTAACATGGAGGCGCTTCCTGTAAAAATTCCTGCTCTTAAGTCAAAATGGAGGCACTTCCGGTAAAATCACGTACTCAAGTTAAAATGGCGGCACATCCGGTAAAATCCAGCACTTCGGGTGAGATGGCGGCATTTATGGTAAAATTCAACACGAGTTAAAATGGTCGTGTGACGTCATTAAATCAAACACCTTCTCGTACCACGGAAATGACCAGTGAACTTTGATGACGTCATACAATAAATAGTATGTTCGTACACCGTGTAAAAGGCCAGTGATGAAATATGAACTTTGATAGGCGAAATCGTGTAAAAAAACATGGAAAGTGGTCAATTTGAATTATATCCTCAAACAATAGATGTAATCGTTTGCATGGCGTCGCAATATATAATGGTAAAGTCTAATATTTAAATGAGTTTGGTTAAGACTGACGATAAAATAACCAACCTATAAAAAAACAATGAAGCACAAAAGTGGATAAAACAATAGAATTGTCAAGCATCGAATAAGTTACCACGACCTATAGCAAAACTAAAAATCTTAAAAAAAGAAATCTTACCTTCAGGATTTCTATTAAGCGTTGTTGTCGTTGTCCACACTGCGTTAGTGCATACGTCATATCTCCACGTGAATTAACCATTAAAAGTGACACTTGAAGCGAAGTGGAAGTTACTAAATAGAATAATAAAATAACATTAGAAATAGCATGTTATGATGACGTCATTGAGAATCTTTGTATATGGTATCAGGTATTGGACCTTCAAATAAAAGATGATGACTAAAAACGAATACCTAGAATTTTAAATTGCACGTTGAATTAAGAAAATGATGTTTTGGCACAGACCATTAAAATAAAGTTAATCCGCTAACTATGTAATGTGTGAGTAGACTCGACAAAGTAAGATATGGCCTCCAGGTGTCACCAAGTTAGGAGCATGCATATACGTGTTTAACGAACACATGTTACGTCGGCTAAACTTGTATTAATAGGTTTTTGTGTAATGTAAAGAGAATCAAAATAGCCCCCAAAAATCAATGTTGAAATGACTAATTATTGAGAGACGAAAGTTGGACTCACGACGTAAAGTAAAGACACAGGAAAGGCAAATCGTATGACAAGATTGAAAACTAGAATCGTCAAAGAGAAGGTTCGAAATAGTCAAAACTGAAAGGTGTTTTGTAACGTCTCGAAACATTACATTAGTATTGTAAAGAAAATAACCTATCGATTGTTTGTTTTAAGCAATCAAAAATCAAATAGATTTTATAACCATATTTTAACAAAAGCTAATTTCAATTCTGTTAAGTAAAGGGTCTAACTATTTAATGCTGAAAAGTGTTCCACATTCAGGTATAAGTGAAGTAATGTCAAAACATATTTTGAAATGTTCCAATTAAACAATATTGGGACAAAATAAGTGAAAATGCAAAAATGCAAATTAGGTGATATACACTATAACAGAATTTCTAAATTAGAATCAAGTTTCGAAAATATACTGTAATGGATTGCTGTTAAAATCCCCAAGAATTAACCGATCAGTTTATACCTGAGATTTTTTCGGACAAGACAAATGGTGCTGGTTAAGGGATGTAACTTGTAGATTCGCAATATATGTCAACAAATAAATACATGAACGGAGACCACTCATAAACTTGTAATGAATGGTTATCATCAATTTAAAAACCAGTTATGACCAAATCTTCTAGCGCGTTTACCATCCTTGTGATCGTTATGATACTTTGGTATGAGAGTTTATAAACACATTATATTTCCATCAAGGAAAAGTTACTCCCCTTGTGCTCTCTATTGAAAGGAGGAAGCATTTCTCCCCACTCGTCAGATTTCTGGGACGGGCCTTGTGTTAAATGGATGGGGAATTGTACAGAAAACAGTAAAGATATAAATAATTCATTAAAACCTAACGAAATTATCTGTAAATAGATCTCTTTCATTGTTTGTATTGCTTTGCATTATAACGAGAAGGAGGCTGTCACACTCCTACCACCAAATGCACCTTCACTTTGAAGAGTTCTACTAATGAGAATAGAACGTATTAGCTCAACTGATAATGACATGTATCAGCAAAAGTAATTTACACAAGTAAATATAAAGTAAACGAAACCTCTCTTACATAGATTATGGGAATTCGCAGTAGGTATACACATATATATTTACATCTTTAAACCCCAAAAATGAAAAAAATAAAGAAATAAAGCCCTCGTTCAATAGTTGTTGCGTGAATTTGCAATGAAGAGAGCAAAAGCTTCGAGTTCGAACTATACATGTCACAGCAAAATTGGTCTTGACGCTAAATCAATTAATTACTGATTATGTACATTGCGATCATTTTGAAAGTTCTACTTTTCCAGGCAGATTTACGTTATATGATATAACATGGTACCACATTCTCAAAATTATAACCTCTTCAAAGCATATCCAATTGGAACAAAAATGATTAATCTCTATCTTTAAATGGATTTGTCTATTACTAGTATCGACACAAACTGCAACAACAACTGTCATCATAATCAAACTATTAAAATAACCAATTGAAAATGTCAGAAAATCAGCTTAATTACCAAAATATGGAATTTGAAAACTGTAAGCCATGAGTTATAAATAATCGCACAATAAAGACACAAAAACTATTTCTAAGTTGGTGGCAACAGAACTTTCAGCATACACATGTTTAGAGTTATGTCCCTTGATTTTTATAGATTTTCTGAATATGACTTGACTACCGAGCTGTCATACTGCACATATGTGGATTTTTGGAAAATAATTATGCATAACTAATAAAAGGTAACACTAGAAAATTAGAATCAGAAAGGTACAAATATTTTTTACCTAAAGCTGTTTTAAAACCTGAATACAATATAAACAAACACTACCAAAGAATTTTTTGGACATTTAACAAAAATATGTACCGTGTAAGCGTAAATAAGAAAAGTATATGGTCAATAAGGGACCTAACTCATATCAAACAATGGACACAGTAAGGCAGGTAATCCATGAATTTGTGATAAATGATGTTGCAACAATAAAAAAAAAACTAACAAAAAAAAAACTTATTAAATTTATAAACATAACAAAAAATAAAAAAGTTAAACACAATCTCAATGTGAAAAAAAAATTACTCAAAATGCAATAACCAAATTAAAACTCATCGATTCCTTTGAGTATATGGTCAATAAGGGACGTAACTCATAAAATCACGGGGAGCAATGAATAAAGTAAGGGAGGTAATCCATGAGCTTGTGGTTCATTCGAAGCAATCTTCGGTTATTTCCGCCAATTTCCGGTCGGCTTCAACATGCCTCGGAAAATCTGCACTTTACCAGGTAAATCACCGTAAGTTTTTGTAAATACAAACGGTGTTCAAAAATTCTTACTGACATATTTAACTATTGACCAAAAAAATTAATCAGATGCTAAAATTTTCGGTAAAGTCACCTGTATATATATATATAAATTATTTAGCACGGTAAACAACATCTTGTATTACACAATCGGTGACATACGCAGTTTTGGTACAGGATTCCACCAGTGCCGAAATTATAAATAATTAAGATTAAAGGTCAGCAAATAGGTTTCTAATATAGACCAATTGCTTAATGACGTCATCTGAGGGATAGAATGGCCCATGAAAACTAATCTGTGCAGACTTGATCTTGATCCCTCTTCTATCCCATAAGATTTCTAGTGACGTCATTAGGCTTTTGGCCTGTTATTACTGGGACACTTTTGATGGTTTGCCAAGAGGTTATGGAAAATGTTCGTCTCGCGTGTACATTTTGATCGCAACATCAAACCGCATTTAAAATGATCTGAGGCCTGTCTGTAGGTATTTGACGTAGCCTACGTAAAAATGACCCGGGTACTTATGGCTATAAGTATATAGATATACTTATATAACAGGAAATAACTTATCCAGTGTTTTGTTCGATCGTGGAAGACACCTATGTCTACCACAATGCAACTCGTTAGTTTCGGGTGACGTCATTATGCGTCAGACTTACACCCATTAAGTTTGAAAAAAAAAATAAAGTAACAAAAGTGTTTCTAACCGAGGCCAAACATCCGAACACCTTCCAATGGACGAGAACATTTGTTAGTTTTTTGACAGGTAGGTTATATAACGTTCCGGGAAATAAGCTCCTTTCCAGCTTGGCGAAAATCCCGGGAAATCACGCGAGAAAGGAGGTATAACTTTTACTGACCAGCTGTCTATTTAACATTAGTGTATGGTGATCGGCGGTTTTCGTTTTGTCTTTGATTATTTATTTTGTAAATCATTTCTTTAATCCAAATCTTTTTGTGAAAACACAACGGACAAAATCACAGACAAAACAACAGGCTTACAGCTTATCTCCATAAGCACTAATGCTTATCGGACAGCCGATCGGGGAAAGTTATACCCCTGAACACGGATCTCGCGTGATCTCGTGGGACTTCGGCCAAACCTTAAAGGGGCTTATTGAGAGTCTTGTTAATTTGTTAGGTATGCGTAATGTCAGCCAAATAGAAAACAATGAGCTTGGGGATGATTTGAACAGTACTTGCATAGTCCAATTGAGCCAAATATCATATTTAGGGACTTAATCAGAAAGAAAAAAAAGACAAAGTGCTGTTTTGAGGAATACAAAAAACGCCTGCCGATAAATTTAATAGTCTAAACTAAAACCAAAATAGACCCGAAGTGGATGTAAAAGAACATAGAAATTACACGGTTTCACACAATCGTGTACATTTGATCGCTCTATGTGGAAAATGTGTCAGTTACTCTCTAAAGGCCGGGAGTTTCCTCCTGGCAAAACGTCCGGTTTCCTCCTGGCAAAACGCCAGGTTTCCTCCTGGCATAAAACCCGTTTGCTTCCTGGCATAAAACCCGGTTTCTTCCTTGCAAAAGCCGGATTTCCTCCTAACAAAAGCCCAGTTTCCTCTACCCTAAACCTAGCAACGCAGGCATGTAAGTGAAATTAACTCGAGTCCGTCGTAAAACATCAATCAATAATAACCATGCAAACATTTAAAAACATAACTCGACGTATATAAGGTGACCCTATACTGATTTAGTGGGCAAACTCGTGTAAATTACATAAAGGCTACGGCGGTGAGTGCGCGTTTAAGGTAGCATGAGCTGTCAGATATAGGGAAACGTTTGTTCTTACAGAAATGGATACATTACATGTTCTTTATTTATAACAAGATGTACAAAATAGCTTTCAGCTTATACCAAACTTGAAGATGTACGTTATTAAACATTAAAAACCCTATACATCGCGGCTATTTCAATTTCTGTCCGTTATTGGAACGCATCCCCTGTTCGTATGGGTTGTCGCCTATTTGTTTTATCGTAATTTCAGTCCCTTAGTTTTTAAAAGTGATTCACACCTTCGAATTCTCTTAACAATCGGAATTTAGGGGGAAGAAATCATAATTTTGACAGCTAAAGCAATCAGTTAATTGTGGACTAAGGTCTACTATTGGATAATTAATGGCGCCGACAGAATTGATTGAATCCATTTTGACTAAGACAGGACTTTTGTTCATATCTTTGACTGTCATATTTAAAATACAGAATCAAAATCCTTGTATACTCAGATTTCTAAGATCCCAAAACAATAAATAAGCACTTGAAGATTCACACAAATGTTTAAACTGTATAAAGTTCAAGTTATAATTATATAACAGTTTCTCTTTTAAAAGTTTATTTAGTTTTAAAAGTAAAATAAATGGCACGCTTTTGAATGCGCTAATAATTCAATCCATTATATTCTTCTCCGAAATACTAAATAATCACACGAGACAGTGAAACTTGAAATGTACGAACTAAGTAACTGTACAGAGAAAAAGCATCGTGTTGACCGTAAAACTGACGTTATTCGCGGGCGTTATTCTTAAAGCGATTTGGTTGAGTGCGTGCTAGTATATAGTTTGTGGAATTCCCAATTGTATTCTTGTCACTTATCCAGGTATTGATTTTAAAAATTTGAAATAAGTATGCAACAACTTACCGCGTTTACAGTATAGATTTGCTATCCGACAGGAAAACCTCCAGTGTATGTTGTCTACGCGCTTTAATTTTCTAAGTGAATGAGGTCCTGCAAACATTTCCAAAAGTGACCACTAGCACCTGTCGCCCACTCTTAATGTGGTACAACAGGCTACCCGCGACATCCAGGTGAGAAGTCCGCTTAAGACTCGTGAGGGGGTTACCTATGTAGGGGGAGGAATCAATGACTGTAAAGCCTATGAAATAGATTGACTCGAGAAACGGACTCGATAAATATTTGGTTGATTTTCACTGATAATACCACAACATACACTGGAGGTTTTCCTGTCGGATAGCAAATCTATACTGTAAACGCGATAAGTTGTTGCATACTTATTTCAAATTTTTAAAATCAATACCTGGATAAGTGACAAGAATACAATTGGGAATTCCACAAACTATATACTAGCACGCACTCAACCAAATCG
Organism: Lepidochitona cinerea; assembly: GCA_963971465.1. Taxonomy (NCBI): domain Eukaryota; kingdom Metazoa; phylum Mollusca; class Polyplacophora; order Chitonida; family Tonicellidae; genus Lepidochitona; species Lepidochitona cinerea. The sequence continues at coordinate 1,501,444 of OZ020563.1, read as the reverse complement.
CTTTAAGAATAACGCCCGCGAATAACGTCAGTTTTACGGTCAACACGATGCTTTTTCTCTGTACAGTTACTTATTTCGTACATTTCAAGTTTCACTGTCTCGTGTGATTATTTAGTATTTCGGAGAAGAATATAATGGATTGAATTATTAGCGCATTCAAAAGCGTGCCATTTATTTTACTTTTAAAACTAAATAAACTTTTAAAAGAGAAACTGTTATATAATTATAACTTGAACTTTATACAGTTTAAACATTTGTGTGAATCTTCAAGTGCTTATTTATTGTTTTGGGATCTTAGAAATCTGAGTATACAAGGATTTTGATTCTGTATTTTAAATATGACAGTCAAAGATATGAACAAAAGTCCTGTCTTAGTCAAAATGGATTCAATCAATTCTGTCGGCGCCATTAATTATCCAATAGTAGACCTTAGTCCACAATTAACTGATTGCTTTAGCTGTCAAAATTATGATTTCTTCCCCCTAAATTCCGATTGTTAAGAGAATTCGAAGGTGTGAATCACTTTTAAAAACTAAGGGACTGAAATTACGATAAAACAAATAGGCGACAACCCATACGAACAGGGGATGCGTTCCAATAACGGACAGAAATTGAAATAGCCACGATGTATAGGGTTTTTAATGTTTAATAACGTACATCTTCAAGTTTGGTATAAGCTGAAAGCTATTTTGTACATCTTGTTATAAATAAAGAACATGTAATGTATCCATTTCTGTAAGAACAAACGTTTCCCTATATCTGACAGCTCATGCTACCTTAAACGCGCACTCACCGCCGTAGCCTTTATGTAATTTACACGAGTTTGCCCACTAAATCAGTATAGGGTCACCTTATATACGTCGAGTTATGTTTTTAAATGTTTGCATGGTTATTATTGATTGATGTTTTACGACGGACTCGAGTTAATTTCACTTACATGCCTGCGTTGCTAGGTTTAGGGTAGAGGAAACTGGGCTTTTGTTAGGAGGAAATCCGGCTTTTGCAAGGAAGAAACCGGGTTTTATGCCAGGAAGCAAACGGGTTTTATGCCAGGAGGAAACCTGGCGTTTTGCCAGGAGGAAACCGGACGTTTTGCCAGGAGGAAACTCCCGGCCTTTAGAGAGTAACTGACACATTTTCCACATAGAGCGATCAAATGTACACGATTGTGTGAAACCGTGTAATTTCTATGTTCTTTTACATCCACTTCGGGTCTATTTTGGTTTTAGTTTAGACTATTAAATTTATCGGCAGGCGTTTTTTGTATTCCTCAAAACAGCACTTTGTCTTTTTTTTCTTTCTGATTAAGTCCCTAAATATGATATTTGGCTCAATTGGACTATGCAAGTACTGTTCAAATCATCCCCAAGCTCATTGTTTTCTATTTGGCTGACATTACGCATACCTAACAAATTAACAAGACTCTCAATAAGCCCCTTTAAGGTTTGGCCGAAGTCCCACGAGATCACGCGAGATCCGTGTTCAGGGGTATAACTTTCCCCGATCGGCTGTCCGATAAGCATTAGTGCTTATGGAGATAAGCTGTAAGCCTGTTGTTTTGTCTGTGATTTTGTCCGTTGTGTTTTCACAAAAAGATTTGGATTAAAGAAATGATTTACAAAATAAATAATCAAAGACAAAACGAAAACCGCCGATCACCATACACTAATGTTAAATAGACAGCTGGTCAGTAAAAGTTATACCTCCTTTCTCGCGTGATTTCCCGGGATTTTCGCCAAGCTGGAAAGGAGCTTATTTCCCGGAACGTTATATAACCTACCTGTCAAAAAACTAACAAATGTTCTCGTCCATTGGAAGGTGTTCGGATGTTTGGCCTCGGTTAGAAACACTTTTGTTACTTTATTTTTTTTTCAAACTTAATGGGTGTAAGTCTGACGCATAATGACGTCACCCGAAACTAACGAGTTGCATTGTGGTAGACATAGGTGTCTTCCACGATCGAACAAAACACTGGATAAGTTATTTCCTGTTATATAAGTATATCTATATACTTATAGCCATAAGTACCCGGGTCATTTTTACGTAGGCTACGTCAAATACCTACAGACAGGCCTCAGATCATTTTAAATGCGGTTTGATGTTGCGATCAAAATGTACACGCGAGACGAACATTTTCCATAACCTCTTGGCAAACCATCAAAAGTGTCCCAGTAATAACAGGCCAAAAGCCTAATGACGTCACTAGAAATCTTATGGGATAGAAGAGGGATCAAGATCAAGTCTGCACAGATTAGTTTTCATGGGCCATTCTATCCCTCAGATGACGTCATTAAGCAATTGGTCTATATTAGAAACCTATTTGCTGACCTTTAATCTTAATTATTTATAATTTCGGCACTGGTGGAATCCTGTACCAAAACTGCGTATGTCACCGATTGTGTAATACAAGATGTTGTTTACCGTGCTAAATAATTTATATATATATATACAGGTGACTTTACCGAAAATTTTAGCATCTGATTAATTTTTTTGGTCAATAGTTAAATATGTCAGTAAGAATTTTTGAACACCGTTTGTATTTACAAAAACTTACGGTGATTTACCTGGTAAAGTGCAGATTTTCCGAGGCATGTTGAAGCCGACCGGAAATTGGCGGAAATAACCGAAGATTGCTTCGAATGAACCACAAGCTCATGGATTACCTCCCTTACTTTATTCATTGCTCCCCGTGATTTTATGAGTTACGTCCCTTATTGACCATATACTCAAAGGAATCGATGAGTTTTAATTTGGTTATTGCATTTTGAGTAATGTTTTTTTCACATTGAGATTGTGTTTAACTTTTTTATTTTTTGTTATGTTTATAAATTTAATAAGTTTTTTTTTTGTTAGTTTTTTTTTTATTGTTGCAACATCATTTATCACAAATTCATGGATTACCTGCCTTACTGTGTCCATTGTTTGATATGAGTTAGGTCCCTTATTGACCATATACTTTTCTTATTTACGCTTACACGGTACATATTTTTGTTAAATGTCCAAAAAATTCTTTGGTAGTGTTTGTTTATATTGTATTCAGGTTTTAAAACAGCTTTAGGTAAAAAATATTTGTACCTTTCTGATTCTAATTTTCTAGTGTTACCTTTTATTAGTTATGCATAATTATTTTCCAAAAATCCACATATGTGCAGTATGACAGCTCGGTAGTCAAGTCATATTCAGAAAATCTATAAAAATCAAGGGACATAACTCTAAACATGTGTATGCTGAAAGTTCTGTTGCCACCAACTTAGAAATAGTTTTTGTGTCTTTATTGTGCGATTATTTATAACTCATGGCTTACAGTTTTCAAATTCCATATTTTGGTAATTAAGCTGATTTTCTGACATTTTCAATTGGTTATTTTAATAGTTTGATTATGATGACAGTTGTTGTTGCAGTTTGTGTCGATACTAGTAATAGACAAATCCATTTAAAGATAGAGATTAATCATTTTTGTTCCAATTGGATATGCTTTGAAGAGGTTATAATTTTGAGAATGTGGTACCATGTTATATCATATAACGTAAATCTGCCTGGAAAAGTAGAACTTTCAAAATGATCGCAATGTACATAATCAGTAATTAAATGATTTAGCGTCAAGACCAATTTTGCTGTGACATGTATAGTTCGAACTCGAAGCTTTTGCTCTCTTCATTGCAAATTTACGCAACAACTATTGAACGAGGGCTTTATTTCTTTATTTTTTTCATTTTTGGGGTTTAAAGATGTAAATATATAGAGGATATTGAACAGCTGTGTTTAAATAGCACTTATATTTTTTCGAGTGAAAGTCGGAGAATAACTCACGAGACGCGAAGCGTCGAGTGGGTTATCCCTCCGCCTTTCAAGAGAAAAAATATAAATGCTTTTCAAACACAGCTGTTCAATATTCTGTTTATTATTTATACTATCATGTTTTAGGCTGGGGATTGTTTATTAAGAATAAATTTATCAATTATAAAAAAGAAAATATCAACAAACTTATGACGGATTAGGTTTTCAGCAAACGTAGGAATATATATCGCTGACCAATGAAACAACAGCATGTCTGTTCTTCTCACGTGACTGTCAACTGTCAGATTTGTGGTCATTTGAATTGCCATTTTCTCCCTGAAGTTTTTCGCGATATTGCGTGTAAAACGAAATTAAATCGATCAACATGGATTTTAACTCTGCAGCGCACCAGTTACAAGGATAAAAAATGATCTATGAAAATACTTAACATCGTTTTACCGCGCTATTGAACGGCAATTACAGTTTCTCGTTACGATTCTCCGAAGCCATGATGATGCAGGCCACACAATGCTGCCAACTTACGATCGGTAATGACGTTTTGTTTTATCGCTTTGATTTAAAGTGGCAAGCCAATCCACTATTGAATCATTTTATTGTTTTCAGTTGTAAATTATTTATCTTAATGACGAATTGACTGAAAAGGCTTCATTTAGCATATCGAAATCCTATGAACTGTTGTTGTTGTACAGCAGACGTCAGTACACAAGAAAGAAGTAGGTCCGACGACGTCATCGGCTTCGACGCGTGCATTAAATAACAAAAAGTGTTATTGCACTGCAGTGAATTATTACATTTCTGAGTGAAGGAAATCCCTAGTTTTCACTTATGTATAAATAATAAATATGTGTATACCTACTGCGAATTCCCATAATCTATGTAAGAGAGGTTTCGTTTACTTTATATTTACTTGTGTAAATTACTTTTGCTGATACATGTCATTATCAGTTGAGCTAATACGTTCTATTCTCATTAGTAGAACTTTTCAAAGTGAAGGTGCATTTGGTGGTAGGAGTGTGACAGCCTCCTTCTCGTTATAATGCAAAGCAATACAAACAATGAAAAAGATCTATTTACAGATAATTTCGTTAGGTTTTAATGAATTATTTGTATCTTTACTGTTTTCTGTACAATTCCCCATCCATTTAACACAAGGCCCGTCCCAGAAATCTGACGAGTGGGGAGAAATGCTTCCTCCTTTCAATAGAGAGCACAAGGGGAGTAACTTTTCCTTGATGGAAATATAATGTGTTTATAAACTCTCATACCAAAGTATCATAACGATCACAAGGATGGTAAACGCGCTAGAAGATTTGGTCATAACTGGTTTTTAAATTGATGATAACCATTCATTACAAGTTTATGAGTGGTCTCCGTTCATGTATTTATTTGTTGACATATATTGCGAATCTACAAGTTACATCCCTTAACCAGCACCATTTGTCTTGTCCGAAAAAATCTCAGGTATAAACTGATCGGTTAATTCTTGGGGATTTTAACAGCAATCCATTACAGTATATTTTCGAAACTTGATTCTAATTTAGAAATTCTGTTATAGTGTATATCACCTAATTTGCATTTTTGCATTTTCACTTATTTTGTCCCAATATTGTTTAATTGGAACATTTCAAAATATGTTTTGACATTACTTCACTTATACCTGAATGTGGAACACTTTTCAGCATTAAATAGTTAGACCCTTTACTTAACAGAATTGAAATTAGCTTTTGTTAAAATATGGTTATAAAATCTATTTGATTTTTGATTGCTTAAAACAAACAATCGATAGGTTATTTTCTTTACAATACTAATGTAATGTTTCGAGACGTTACAAAACACCTTTCAGTTTTGACTATTTCGAACCTTCTCTTTGACGATTCTAGTTTTCAATCTTGTCATACGATTTGCCTTTCCTGTGTCTTTACTTTACGTCGTGAGTCCAACTTTCGTCTCTCAATAATTAGTCATTTCAACATTGATTTTTGGGGGCTATTTTGATTCTCTTTACATTACACAAAAACCTATTAATACAAGTTTAGCCGACGTAACATGTGTTCGTTAAACACGTATATGCATGCTCCTAACTTGGTGACACCTGGAGGCCATATCTTACTTTGTCGAGTCTACTCACACATTACATAGTTAGCGGATTAACTTTATTTTAATGGTCTGTGCCAAAACATCATTTTCTTAATTCAACGTGCAATTTAAAATTCTAGGTATTCGTTTTTAGTCATCATCTTTTATTTGAAGGTCCAATACCTGATACCATACACAAAGATTCTCAATGACGTCATCATAACATGCTATTTCTAATGTTATTTTATTATTCTATTTAGTAACTTCCACTTCGCTTCAAGTGTCACTTTTAATGGTTAATTCACGTGGAGATATGACGTATGCACTAACGCAGTGTGGACAACGACAACAACGCTTAATAGAAATCCTGAAGGTAAGATTTCTTTTTTTAAGATTTTTAGTTTTGCTATAGGTCGTGGTAACTTATTCGATGCTTGACAATTCTATTGTTTTATCCACTTTTGTGCTTCATTGTTTTTTTATAGGTTGGTTATTTTATCGTCAGTCTTAACCAAACTCATTTAAATATTAGACTTTACCATTATATATTGCGACGCCATGCAAACGATTACATCTATTGTTTGAGGATATAATTCAAATTGACCACTTTCCATGTTTTTTTACACGATTTCGCCTATCAAAGTTCATATTTCATCACTGGCCTTTTACACGGTGTACGAACATACTATTTATTGTATGACGTCATCAAAGTTCACTGGTCATTTCCGTGGTACGAGAAGGTGTTTGATTTAATGACGTCACACGACCATTTTAACTCGTGTTGAATTTTACCATAAATGCCGCCATCTCACCCGAAGTGCTGGATTTTACCGGATGTGCCGCCATTTTGACTTAAGAGCAGGAATTTTTACAGGAAGCGCCTCCATGTTACATTGTTTTTTTTTTCTAAAATGTTTGACTAGCTTAAAAATCGATGCAACACGTCCTAGTCTAACAAGTTTTGACATGTAATTGACTCGTTGACAAACTATAGATGATTTAAAGCTTTGTAACACGTGCTAGTCTAACAAGTTTTGACATGTCATTGACTCGCTGGCAAACTATGGATTTATCGATCTAATACGTCACTTTGTCGCGACTGCGCAATTACCACGTGTCACCTCGGTTGTATATTTATCGTTCTAGCTAGTGAGTTTTTAAAACTATTTCAAACGATGTTTTTGTAAAATGTTTGACTAACTTTCTTATTGTTTTTCATTACGTCTTAACGCTAACGCTCAACGTCTTAACGCATTCATTCTACCTAAAATCACTTTCTTAACGTCATTACCTATTTTATTTTTACTCATTTTCTTAAAAAATTTTCGATTAAAGTTTACATTTTGACCATGATCTGCTATTGATTTACATCGTACTACAGTACGAGAATGCCAGTGATTATATGACGTCATACGATGTAACAACCTGTCATTGCTCGAGGATATTGTTTTCCAAATTATGATTTTAGACTCGCTTTCTTAACATTTTTCTTTACGTCTTAACACCAACTCTCAACGTCTTAACCGCCTTTATTCTATTGTCCACTTTCTTAACGTCACTCGCTATTTTATTTTTAGTCATTTTCTTTCAATTTTCCCGATCAAATTTCACTTTTTGTGCCCGTACTATAGTACGAGAATGATTTTCTCGACATCTGACACACACCATCTGCCATTTATTACGTCATCCTATCGATGAATACCATTGATTTAATGACATGACGTTAATCGAGGATATTATTTTTCAAATTATGGTTTTAGACTCACTTTCTTAAGAGTTTTCTTTACGTCTTAACGCTATGGCTCAGCGTCTTAGCGTCTTTATTCTATTGTTCTTTACCGAAAATCACTTTCTTAACGTCATTTACTATTTTCATTTTTACACATTTTCTTTCAATTTTCATGATCAAAGTTCACATTTTGTGCCCGTACTATAGTACGAGAATGCTATTGATATTTTTATAAATTATGGTTTTAGACTCACTTTCTTAACAGTTTTCTTTACGTCTTAACGCTATCGCTCAACGTCTTAACGCCTTCATCCTATTGTTCTCGACCGAAATCCATTTTCTTAACGTCATTTACTATTTCATTTTTACTCATTTTCTTTCAATTTTCCTGATCAAAGTTCACATTTTGTGCCCGTACTATAGTACGAGCATGGTATTGATTTTCTCGACATCTGACACACACCATCTGTCATTTATTACGTCATTCTATCGATTTTTTGACGCTTACGTCAATACCCCTGCTGTGCAAATATCGATTTTTACACGTATCTGGGAGGACTCCCTGCTGTGTAAAATACACGGTTTAGACAGAGTAACTACTCTGATAGAATACGCCCTAAGGAGAAGAGCTTTAAAAAGAAGAGAACAAGCTTGATTTAAAAAGCTAAATGACTACAGTTTCTATAAATCTAAAACAGTCGCATCGTTAACGAAGCCTAGTTGCCAATGGATATCATATTGAAGAGATACGACGTCATGGCAACTGCGATTGGCCGCACTGTGCGACGGCTTCGGGAAACGGCCCCCAGAGACATGCATTTGGTGACATCTTCCTAAAAACACCTTTGAAATAATCCTGGCCTATGCTTATAGATAAATAAGATGTTTAAAGTGGATACCAAAGTTATTAGACCAATTTTTTCTAGGAGTAATATTGCTGCCATGACCATAATTATACATTTTCTTTTTCAGGAAGATTATAGGGACTATCAGTCTATCGAGAGATTTCGCGATATCGGGTGACAGATGATCTCATGGTGGTCTTATCAAATCGCTTTTTGTCCGTGGTCCGTCGTTCGTCGTCCGGTGTCTGTAAACTTTTCTTGTGATCGCGATTCCAAGAAAAAATTTAGTCAGACATTATCGACAAATTTTACAGACATGTTTACCTTATAGTTTAGTTGTGCAACATCTTTTTTGTTTGCTCATTTGCATATTTAAATTGCTGGCGGCCATTTTGTGATTTTTAACTACATAGTTTGTGATCGCGGAATCTAGAAAACCACCAGGCCGATCTTGATGAAATGTGTTTGTGTTGGTTCCCCATATGGTCTAGTTGTGCAACATCTATTTTTCTGGGCTCATTTACATATATAAATGGCCGCTAGTAGACCATTTTGCTTTTCTTCTTTTTATCACTTCTCTCTCTTGTGATCGCGATTCCAAGAGAACCGCGGATCTTCCTTAAATTTCACACATACGTGCCTCCTATGGTCTAGTTGTGCAACCTTTATATCTATCCTCATTTGCATATCAAAATGGCCGCTAGGCGACCATTTTGTTTTTCTTTTTTTTTTGTCACTTTTCTCCTATAGTAATGAAAGGTTAGGATTTTCGTAAAAGAAATTACACATGTTAACCCTATGGTCTTGTTGCGCACTATGCATTTTTTGCTCGTTTGTATATTCAAATTGACGCCCACTGGTCATTTTGTGTTTCTTTTTATCACTGTCATCCTAAAGTAATGAAAGGATCTTCGTAAAATTGTGTACGCAGGTTAACCCAATGATCTCGTTGTGCACTATGCACCTTTATGCTCATTTGCATATTCAAAATGGCGGCCGATAGCTATTTCTGTGATTTTTATCTACATAGTTTACGATCGCGGAATCAAGAAAACTACTAGGCGGATCATGATGAATTCTTTTTTTTGTGTGTTGTTACCCCATATGGTCAAGTTATGCAACATGCGTTTTTTTCGTTGTTGTTTTCATTTAACCCATTCGGTACCGCTGTCGCCATATGGTGTTTGAACTTGAGTGCTAGCCTGCTTCATTACCGAAGACATCGTATGGCGACAGCAGAAAAGTCGGCTAAAACCCCACCGACACCGTATGGTTATTTTTTCTTACAACTTCAACTAATTTTGAAAATGAACAAATAAAATCACATGTTGCATCTGTTTGTTGCTTTGTGTTTGTTTTTTTCAATCTTCGAATACGGTAAAAGAGGTTTAATTTACTTTAAAGTACGCGTAATTCACTGATAACTTCCAACTTTGTCCAAGTTAGAACGGACACTTCAAGCATACGTATATAACAACAGCCCGTGTGTTTTAGTGTCCATAAATATATAACAACAAAATGTTAAATTTGAAAATAAAAACTTGTGGAATTCCTTATATTTACAGCTCCAGATCTTTATATATATTTTCCTTGTCTTGAATATACTGACAGTGAGTGCGATATTTAAATATCTATGATTAAAAAGTGCTAAAATCGGGTGGTGAAATTAGTTTGCGAGAGCGAGTTCCCGCTGCCAATCACGCTGCACCTACAAATGGATTTTAATAGGCTTCTCAGGCTTGACCCAGTTAAAGACAAGTAAGTTCTTTTTGGCACTGAGGACGTTATTTGGAGTTTCGGAGTCCAGAGTAGGGAAAAAAGACATTTATCGGAGCTTTGTTAAACCTCAGAGTGAAATTGCAATCCTAGGGTCATTTTGAAAGGTAACAAAATCGACTCCTTTCAGGTTTCCAAGGGCGACTATAAGAAATAGTTTATCTATGCGTGTTGCAGGCCGCCACGGCCACGGTCGGTAAAATGCATGGCTTTCTCAAATTTGGATTTTAAACACCTAGGCTAAATTCTTTCCAAAAATGTAACAATAATAAATATGTTTGAAGGAGAGTGTTCCCTAAGACACTTAAGAAGATCCATAGTGTCTTTTTCCGAGCTTGAAAGAAAGGAATATTTTAAAATGAAATGAAATAGACGGCAACGTAGAATCACTTCTTTGCCGACCGAATTTTGCTTTCAGGCAGCTATTTAAAAACAAATGACTTCGCAACTGTAAATGTTATTTACCATTTAAGTAAACTAAAATGTTTTTGTTCGATCCTATATTTATATCAAATCGTACATGAAGTCTTTTTATAATAAGAGTACACTTATTTCTGAACGAATCGGAACATTTTTTGCCATTAATTTTTAAACTGACTTTCGTCATGTTTAAATTTTGACTCATCAGACTAGTGATATGTCGTCGCCCACTCTTCACTTTTCACGGGCTATTTTTGACAGATATACGTTATCTGTAGATTTGAATTTGATTTGTAAACAAACACTAAATGCATCTTAGTAACATGTGCACAATCGCTTTCGATTTTGTAAATTTTAATGGTGTACAAGACTCATACAAGCGATATCACTGACTGGCCTGCGTGCAAGTACATGTACGTGGTAAGTAGCGTTAATGTGAGACCAGAAGGACGTAGCCATGTTTCAAAAAGTCAATGGTTTAGACACAGGCACACGGAGTGTTCTCCCCTTACCCCTCTATATATTGTTTTTGACGAGGGCCGGAGGCCCGAGTTCAAAAAGTGTGGACACTTCCTTTTTTTTGCATTTATCACAGCGTATACACAGAGAATCAATCCTTTACATTACCTTTAATGTAAAGAAAAACTGAATATTAGTAGTTTACTTTATTTTCTACTTCAGACTAAAATTGGCAACCCCTACGTTATAGCTGAATAGTTTTTCCCTGATTGGCGCATTGGCGAATCTATATCTCAAAAATGATAGGGGTGCTAGCATCAAACAACTGTTTTATGTGTTGCCATTTTGTAGTGTACTATAAACAGACCTGATAACTTTTTTAAAGATATATTTATACTTTTAGCTTATGTAAGTTCCCTTTCAAGTCTTGCCATCGCTTATTAGCATCATTCTGCGTTTATGAGTTAGTTTTAAAGGCAAAATGCCTGCCACACATAACAGTCTGACATCCCCACTCGCGTTTAGGTGATGACGTCATTAAATAACGTCGTGTTCCATTACGTCACCAAAATTTTAAAATGATGACGTCGTTCAGTGTCGGGGCGTTTGGCGTCACAATGAAAACGTTCTCTGTGTATATGCTAGTTTCTCACACTACACCCCCGATAATTCAACTCCCAGACAGTGTGTTATTTTTTGCATAATCAACGTGTGAAATTATCGCCCAAGTAACGTTATGACATCACGAGAGAACTGTCAAAATTGACGTCACAAATGAATTACGCCATCAGTCTTTATGACGTTATAATAAGGCGTCCAGCATCAACCCAACATTGAAGGGACTGTGATGCCATTTCTGACGGCACAATGCCTTATCCAGTCTTTCTTCAGACAGCCATTCTTAAAAATAGAGAGACGTCACCAAACATTTTCTTAAGTCGAGTCGTGTTTTTTTGATAAAACGCTGTATATTTTGTGTAGTGTGAGAAAAAGATTATCCAACTCGAACCAGTGTGTTACAATGAATATCACACTCGTTTATTAATTTCCAAAGTCACTCGCCCGAGGCTCGTGGCTTTGAAAATTAATAGACTCGAGTGATATTCATCGTAACACACTAGCTCTCGTTAGATAACCTCTATTTATCCCATAAATGAACCATTTTTGGTGTAATAAAGCTAGTGCATAAATTTTCGATATGCCCCACGGGCAATAAATATCCTGGGAATTTGATTGGTCCGGCAAAACTCATTCATCGCGATTAGCCAATGAAAAGGTACAGACCCAAAGCCGGACTACTTTTTTGACAGCTGTCAAAGTCGTCTGCTTTTTTCACTGTGGCAAAATTCAATGTTTCATCATGGAAGACTTACAGATTGGCGACGTTGTAAAAGTGGACAAAAAAGGAGCTGGGCGAGTGAAAGAATTTACAGATAACCATTTAGTTAAAGTTCAAATAATCGGTATAGATTTTGACATAGAACTGTCGCCACGAAGATTGACAAGAATACCATCAACGGTTACATTGGCGTCCGACATCGGTCAAGGTAGGCCTATGGAATTATTTAAGTAACTTAAATTTAAAATATCTGAAATACTTTCGCATATTAATTTTTATTGATACGTGGTACTTCGATTTGCGAGCAAGTAACAAGACAATTTTTTTATTTCAAAACAGATTACATCCAAGGGACCGATGTCAACGGCCGGTTAAACGAAGCTGGCGAGCAAGGCGCCGCCGGAGAGAGGCCTCAATCCCGGGTGACTGACTGCAGAGACAACACGAAGAACCGTAGGTTTATTCCCGTCAATGAAGGAGATGTGTTCAAAATCATACGAACCGAAGAAAATCAAAACACGGCAAAAAAAACATCGTATGATATGAAACTCTTAAAACAATTTCTTCAGATGACAAATAATGGAGATATGCGAGAAATTTATGACATTCCTGCAGGAGAATTATGCAAAATTCTTAGTAAATTTTTCGTAAGCGTACGTAAACCGGACGGCGAAAACTACGAGCCCTCCTCTTTAAGATCGATGTTAGCCAGTTTCGAAAGGTATCTGAAGAGACATGGTTATCAAAGTTCACTAATCACTGATATGCAATTTTATACTTTACGCGAAACAGTGAAATCTAAACAAAAAGAACTTAAAAGAGACGGTAAAGGTAACTTACCCAAAAAGGCAGATCCGGCTACTGATGAGGAGATTGATCATCTTTGGACATCCGGTCAGTTTGGCGTTCATAGTCCTCAGGCCATAATTAACACTCTCTGGTTTTTTACCACAGTACACTTTGGATTGAGAGGTGACACAGAACATAGGAATATGTGCTGGGGAGATGTAACTCTTTGTACAGATATTGACAATAGAGAGTATTTGGAATTTTGCGAGAGGCAAACTAAAACGCGCACCGGATCAAATCCCAAGGACACTCGCAAAGTAAAACCCAAAATGTGGGATGTACCCACTAATTCATCGAGGTGTCCGGTTTCTGTGTACAAGAAATACAGTTTACTTCGACCGGCACAGTTTTCAAATAAAGATGACCCTTTCTATATTGCCACTCACACAACACGTGAAATCCCTATCTCCGGCGAACAGTGGTTTAGAAGACAACCAATAGGTAAAAACAAAATAGGCAGTTTGATGAAAAACATGGCAGTAAAGGCAAATTTGTCGTCTAGCAAAAGATTAACAAACAGCAGCGCGAGAAAACGCCTTCTTCAGAAACTAAATGACGAAAATATCCCACCGACACAAATAATGCAAATTTCAGGTCATCGCAACATTCAATCTGTAAATAATTACAGTTCTATTTCTGAAAATCAGCACAGGGAAATTTCAGGCATATTAAACTCAACGTCATCTGTTCAAACTCAATCTGCAATCAAATCCGTTGAAAATGACTCCCGAAATGTTATTTCCAGTCAGCAATCCATGTCTCGAGTATCGAGTACGACCACAGCCTCAAATGTCGCGCCAATATTTGGAGGTCAAATTTCTGGAGGAGTATTCAACGTTCATGTTCATAATCATTACAGTTATGAAGCACCCAAGCGTAGAAGAATTCGTGTCATCGAATCTTCACAATCTTCAGATGAGGATTAATCCGCTGTTTTACACTGAACTGTTGCCGATATTAACTGTTCTAATCTTTTGTTAGATTCTTTCTCAAGTTTCAGCGCGCCATGTTTACGATTTATGTTTGCCTGACGAATGACGTGTTGACACTGTTGTCTGTTGTCAGTTTTGAAATATCCCTTTGGAAAGTTTACTAAATTACAGTTTATTGTTTTTACTTTGTACAATAAAACTAATTTGCTTTAAAAATGATTCGTATAAGTCGTATCATTTATGAATGCTATAATTATACAATTAAACAAATTTGTATTGCACTGTTTTTCTTCCGCTTTCAACTGTTTACTCAGCACGACTGTTTACTCTGACCGCATTCCAGTAAATCAATGCGCGTTATTTATAGTTTCACTGAGAGACGACGGCGACAGTTGGTTTGTTTTTTGTTGAATTTTGATCTCTGGTATTTATGGGATAAATAGGAGAGGCTCGGAACAAATGAAAATTACTACTCTCGTTTAATAAATCTGATATCACAGGGTCACTCGGTGGAGATCCTCTATTTCTCACACTACACCCCCGATAATTCCACTCCCAGGCAGTGTGTTATTTTTTGCATAATCAACGTGTGAAATTATGGCCTAAGTAACGCTATGACCTCACGAAAGATCTGTCAAAAATGACGTCACAAATTAGTTACGTCATCAGTCATTATGACGTTAAGATCAAGCGTCCAGCAGCAACTCTATATTAAAGGGCCTGGGATGCCGTCGTTGATGACGTCATTTCTGGCGTCACAATGCCTTATCGAGTCTTGTTTGGACAGCCATTCTTGAAAATAGAGCGACGTCGCCAAATATTTTTTTAACAATAGTTAAAGTAAGCCTTTTTTTTTTTATAAAACGCTGTGTTTTTTGTGTAGTGTGAGAAAAAGATTATCAGACTCGAGCCAGTGTATTACCATGAATATCACTCTCGTTTATTAATTTCCAAAGTCACTCGCCAGAGGCTCGTGACTTTGAAAATTAATAGACTCGAGTGATATTCATCGTAACACACTGGCTCTCGTTAGATAACCTCTGTTTATACGCCAGCTTTCCCCTATCTCACAACATGTAGGGAAATCACGTATGTGTTAGAATTATATGAGGATTGACTTCAATGTTTCTTCGGTTCATCGAGTTATAAACGAACTTGCCCCTGTGGAAAGTCCCTTTATGATCATAAATATATAATTTAATTTCCAGTGTGTTTACAACGAATACTACAAATTTGATTGGCTAATCTGCTTTCGTTCATAATCCGATGAACGAACCAGCTCCGGACTATTTTTACAATGATATAGGCCTACGTGAATCACTGACGAAACAAAAGGCCTACTGCTATTTATTGAAACGGAGAAAGCAATGTATTTGAAAATAGTTTGATTTAATACCTGCTTATATTTATTTTTCATTTCGATCAGATTTCAAAGAAATAAAGAACAACTTGTTATGTCAGCTTACGAAATCGTTTGCATTCATGTCAGCAAACGAATTGACTTGTGAGGACAGTGCACGGATAGACTCAACGCTATGACGCGAGATGACGTCACCACGTTGTTCAGTCGCTTTGTCTGTGATTGTAACCCTAACCGCGAGACCGCGACACCTCGAGACCGCGATCTCGCAGTCTCGCGATCTCGCAGTCTCGTGGTCTCGCGGTCTCGCAGTTTTGCGATCTCGCAGTCTTGAGATCTCGCCCTAGGCTCTAAAGGGCGAGATCGCCAGATGGCCTCTATCGGCTTCCACAGTTATAGGATCTTAGTTATTCAGATTACAGCCACTTTCTACCAAAAAGACTTTGTTCTTTTCCAGCCAGCCACCAACTGAAGAAATCAATTTCACATATCAAGTTTGCGATCCGTTTACAAGCAGCCTCACTTTCTGATAGTGTAGTATGGTGGTCGCCAAGATCAGTTCACTGATCTCTTGTTTGGTTTGGACTGAGTGGGATTCGAACCCGCGACCCATTGGTGGAAGGCTGTTCGGTTTGAGCGTCCTACGCTCTACCAACTGAGCCACGGAGTCCCCTCTAACACTAGAATATCGATATCACCGGTAACACTAGAATAACTACTATCCAACGACATTTGCCCGATCCCCCTTACACTAGAATAATTGTCCAACGTCACTAGCTCGCTGACACATCGACCTTTCAAGAATAAAATATCGACACATCGACCCTCCAACCCATAAGACTAGTATACCTATCGTGCGACACTTGCCCGCTGACACATCGATCCGCCTAACCACTAATACTTGAAACCAGCTTGTTCATTGCTAAAACCAGGCAAAACGTTGCTTAACACAGATTATAACGAAAGTATATTTTAATAGAAACATATCACCATGGTTACCGTCAAACTAAAGACGGGATGAAACTGACGCACCTTGCATTAACTGGCATATATAATTAACACTGCAACACGGATTAACCACGGCGTAAACTACCAATCAATAATTTTGCTCAATGCGATCATGACGACGCCCCACAATCTCGACCAAAAGTTTACAGTAAACCAGATCCATACGCCTGCTCGTATCCCCAATTCATAATTACTGGAGCGTATCGAGTTGTAAAAGCTTTCGAGGCTCACAAGTTTGTCTTAAATTATGTAATTTCCTTTCGAGACAGTCTCACACTATCTCTGCCTTCAACAAAATGGCGGCCGTGTCAGCTGAACACCTTTTCTCCACATCACTTAAGGTTAGTCGAATAAACACGATTGAAATCACAGTGCTTCGTCAGCCAGATACAACATCACAACATACCTTTGGTGAATATATATAAAAACCTTCTAAAATTCACCAAAACACATTCGAATTCCATATGCTGGCCTGCAGTTCCTAATATCAGCGTAGAAGGATATTTAACATGTTTGCCAATACTTTATCCTACTCAGTTCTGGTAAGTTTCCATTTTAGATTTGTTCCTTGTGCCGTTACACGGTGTACTGATTCCATCCACTTATGTTATCTTCTCATGATTGTATTCTCGTTATTTTTTGGGATTACACTTTCTTGGAGAATCGCAGAAATTCTTCTGCCGATTTTGGGTGATACCCGAAGCGGGAATGGAACCCTGGTCCCAGAGTGCAGCACCTATCGCCAGCACTAAATGCCGGCTGCCTTATCCATTCCAACCGGTTGGCTGAACTAATTAAACAAATATCTTCACATGAACAATTCGAAATGTATTTTAATGTGACAAGCTTTTAGAATAATTTAAGTACCAAGCAATATTTTGGTGGATTTGAAAAGCCTGCGTTTTTTTCTAGCTCTTTCATGCCATTGTTTATTTCACTTAAATGAGTTGTAAGTGTCATGAGCTGACAAATGGCCGAGTTGTCAAAGTGTCATGAGCTGACAAATGACCGAGTTGTCAAAGTGCCATGAGCTGACAAATGACCGAGTTGTCAAAGTGTCATGAGCTGACAAATGACAGAGTTATCAAAGTGTCATGAGCTGACAAATGACCGAGTTGTCAAAGTGTCATGAGCTGACAAATGACAGAGTTATCAAAGTGTCATGAGCTGAGAAATGACCGAGTTATCAAAATGTCATGAGCTGACAAATGGCCGAGTTATCAAAGTGTCATGAGCTGACAAATGGCCGAGTTATCAAAGTGTCATGAGCTGACAATTGACCGAGTTGTCAAAGTGTCATGAGCTGACAAATGGCCGAGTTATCAAAGTGTCATGAGCTGACAAATGGCCGAGTTATCAAAGTGTCATGAGCTGACAATTGACCGAGTTGTCAAAGTGCCATGAGCTGACAAATGACAGAGTTGTCAAAGTGTCATGAGCTCACAAATGACCGAGTTGTCAAAGTGTCATGAGCTGACAAATGGCCGAGTTGTCAAAGTGTCATGAGCTGACAAATGACCGAGTTATCAAAGTGCCATAAGCTGTCAAATGACCGAGTTATCAAAGTGTCATGAGCTGACAAAAAACAGAGTTGTCAAAGTGTCATGAGCTGACAAATGACCGAGTTGTCAAAGTGTCATGAGCTGACAAATGACCGAATTATCCAAGTGTCATGAGCTGACAAATGACAGAGTTGTCAAAGTGCCATGAGCTGACAAATGGCCGAGTTGTCAAACTGTCATGAGCTGACAAATGACAGAGTTGTCAAAGTGTCATGAGCTGACAAATGACCGAGTTATCAAAGTGTCATGAGCTGACAAATGACCGAGTTGTCAAAGTGTCATGAGATGACAAATGGCCGAGTTGTCAAAGTGTCATGAGCTGACAAATGACAGAGTTATCAAACTGTCATGAGCTGACATTTGGCCGAGTTGTCAAAGTGTCATGAGCTGACAAATGACCGAGTTATCAAAGTGTCATGAGCTGACAAATGACCGAGTTGTCAAAGTGTCATGAGCTGACAAATAATCGAGTTGTCAAAGTGTCATGAGTTGACAAATGGCCGAGTTGTCAAAGTGTCATGAGCTGACAAATGACAGAGTTATCAAAGTGTCATGAGTTGACAAATGGCCGAGTTGTCAAAGTGTCATGAGCTGACAATTGACCGAGTTGTCAAAGTGTCATGAGCTGACAAATTATCGAGTTGTCAAAGTGTCATGAGTTGACAAATGGCCGAGTTGTCAAAGTGTCATGAGCTGACAAATGACAGAGTTATCAAAGTGTCATGAGCTGACATATGGCCGAGTTGTCAAAGTGTCATGAGCTGACAAATGACAGAGTTATCAAACTGTCATGAGCTGACATATGGCCGAGTTGTCAAAGTGTCATGAGCTGACAAATGACCGAGTTATCAAAGTGTCATGAGCTGACAAATGACCGAGTTATCAAAGTGTCATGAGCTGACAAATGACCGAGTTGTCAAAGTGTCATGAGCTGACAAATGACCGAGTTATCAAAGTGTCATGAGCTGACAAATGACAGAGTTATCAAAGTGTCATGAGCTGACAAATGACCGAGTTGTCAAAGTGTCATGAGCTGACAAATGACAGAGTTATCAAAGTGTCATGAGCTGACAAATGACCGAGTTATCAAAGTGTCATGAGCTGACAAATGACAGAGTTATCAAAGTGTCATGAGCTCACAAATGACAGAGTTATCAAAGTGTCATGAGCTGACAAATGACCGAGTTGTCAAAGAGTCATGAGCTCACAAATGACCGAGTTGTCAAAGTGCCATGAGCTGACAAATGGCCGAGTTATCAAAGTGTCATGAGCTGACAAATGACAAAGTTGTCAAAGTGTCATGAGCTGAAATATGACCGAGTTGTCAAAGTGTCATGAGCTGACAAATGGCCGAGTTGTCAAAGTGTCATGATCTGACAAATGGCCGAGTTGTCAAAGTGTCTTGAGCTGACAAATGACCGAGTTATCAAAGTGCCATAAGCTGTCAAATGACCGAGTTATCAAAGTGTCATGAGCTGACAAAAAACAGAGTTGTCAAAGTGTCATGAGCTGACAAATGACCGAGTTGTCAAAGTGTCATGAGCTGACAAATGACCGAATTATCCAAGTGTCATGAGCTGACAAATGACAGAGTTGTCAAAGTGCCATGAGCTGACAAATGGCCGAGTTATCAAAGTGTCATGAGCTGACAAATGACAAAGTTGTCAAAGTGTCATGAGCTGAAATATGACCGAGTTGTCAAAGTGTCATGAGCTGACAAATGACCGAGTTATCAAAGTGTCATGAGCTGACAAATGACAAAGTTGTCAAAGTGTCATGAGCTGAAATATGACCGAGTTGTCAAAGTGTCATGAGCTGACAAATGGCCGAGTTATCAAAGTGTCATGAACTGACAAATGACAAAGTGTCATGAGCTGAAATATGACCGAGTTGTCAAAGTGTCATGAGCTGACAAATGACCGATTTGTCAAAGTGTCATGAGCTGACAAATGACCGAGTTGTTAAAGTGTCAAGAGCTGACAAATGACAGAGTTATCACAGTGTCATGAGCTGACAAATGACAGAGTTGTCAAAGTGTCATGAGCTGACAAATGGCCGAGTTATAACAGTGTCATGAGCTGACAAATTACCGAGTTGTCAAAGTGTCATGAGATGACAAATGGCCGAGTTGTCAAAGTGTCATGAGCTGACAAATGACAGAGTTATCAAACTGTCATGAGCTGACAAATGGCCGAGTTGTCAAAGTGTCTTGAGCTGACAAATTACCGAGTTGTCAAAGTGTCATGAGCTGACAAATTGCCGAGTTGTCAAAGTGTCATGAGCTCACAAATGACCGAGTTGTCAAAGTGTCATAAGCTGACAAATGACCGAGCTATCAAAGTGTCTTGAGCTGACAAATGGCAGAGTTGTCAAAGTGTCATGAGCTGACAAATCAACAACAACATGGATTAAAGTTCATTTGAAATAAACAGAATTTAAATAACTTCGACGAAGGTTTATTCATTAAAGGTCTAGAGTACATATTGGCTTTACTTTGGCGTATGTTCTTCGGACTACATGTAGCATAACTAAAAACCTTCAATATTGTATTTTTAGATAACGGGTGTAATGGGTTTTATTGGAGCGACAAGTATACCTAAGCCATGTAAAGTAAGTGTTTACTCTTAATGTTTTTAGAAATGTGTCCCTTCGACTCGTTGCCAGTAGGATACAATTATAGGGTATATCTTGGTTTTCCACCCTGTACCCTAGCTCCGCACTTTGTACCCCCAACTTCCCACCCTGTAACTCAGTCCAAACGCTGTACCCCAACCCACCGTGTATCCCAACTCCCCACCATATACCCTAGCTCTCCAACCTGTACCCCAGCTTCCCACCCTGTACCCCAGCTTACCACCCTGTACCCCAGCTTACCACCCTGTACCCCAGCTTCCCACTCTGCACCCCAGCTTAACCACCCTGTACCCCAGCTTCCCACTCTGTACCGCAGCTTAACTACCCTATACCCCAGCTTCCCACCTGTACCCCAGCTTACCATCCTGTACCCCAGCTTACCACCCTGTACCCCAGCTTCCCACTCTGTACCCCAGCTTAACCACCCTGTACCCCAGCTTACCACCCTGTACCCCAGCTTCCCACCTGTACCCCAGCTTCCCACTCTGTACCCCAGCTTACCACCCTGTACCCCAGCTTCCCACCTGTACCCCAGCTTCCCACTCTGTACCCCAGCTCCCCACTTTGTACCCCAGCTTCCCACCCTGTACCCCAGCTTCCCACCCTGTACCCCAGCTTCCCACTTTGTACCCCCAGCTCCCCACCCTATACCCCAGCTTACCACCTTGTACCCCAGCTTCCCACCATATATCTCAGCTTCCCACCTGTACCCCAGCTTCCCACCTGTACCCCAGCTTACCACCCTGTACCCCAGCTTCCCACCATATACCTCAGCTTCCCACCTATACCCCAGCTTACCACCCTGTACCCCAGCTTCCCACCATATACCTCAGCTTCCCACCTGTACCCCAGCTTCCCACTCTGTACCCTAGCTTACCACCCTGTACCCGGGCTTACCACCCTGTACCCCAGCTTCCCACCTGTAGCCCAGCTTCCCACTCTGTACCCCAGCTCCCCACTCTGTACCCCAGCTTCCCACTTTGTACCCCCAACTTCCCACCCTGTAACTCAGTCCAAACGCTGTACCCCAACCCACCGTGTATCCCAACTCCCCACCATATACCCCAGCTCCCCACTCTGTACCCAAGCTTACCACCCTGTACCCCAGCTTCCCACCTGTACCCCAGCTTCCCACTTTGTACCCCCAGCTCCCCACCCTATACCCCAGCTTACCACCCTGTACCCCAGCTTACCACCCTGTACCCCAGCTTTCCACCATATACCTCAGCTTCCCACCTGTATCCCAGCTTCCCACCTGTACCCCAGCTTACCACCCTGTACCCCAGCTTACCACCCTGTACCCCAGCTTTCCACCCTGTACCCCAGCTTTCCCACCTGTATCCCAGCTTCCCACCTGTACCCTAGCTCCCCACCATATACCTCAGCTTTCCACCTGTACCCCAGCTTCCCACCTGTACCTTAGCTTACCACCCTGTATCCCAGCTTACCACCCTGTACCCCAGCTTCCCACCATATACCACAGCTTTTCACCTGTACCTCAGCTTCCCACCTGTACCCCAGCTTACCACCCTGTACCCCAGCTTCCCACCTGTACCCCAGCTCCCCACTCTGTACCTTTGTTCCCCACCCTGTACCCCAGCTTACCACCCTGTACCCCAGCTTCCCACCTGTACCCCAGCTCCCCACTCTGTACCTTTGTTCCCCACCCTGTACCCCAGCTTACCACCCTGTACCCCAGCTTCCCACCTGTACCCCAGCTCCCCACTCTGTACCTTTGTTCCCCACCCTGTACCTTTGCTCTTCACCGTGTACGTACCCCAGCTTACCACCCTGTACCCCAGCTTCCCACCCTGTACCCCAGCTCCCCACTCTGTACCCCAGCTTCCCACGCTGTACCCCCAGTCCCCCACTCTGTACCCCAGCTCCCCACTCTGTCACCCTGTACCTTTGCTCCTCCCTGTACGTACCCCGACTTTCCACCCTGTTTCCACCCCTCCACTCCAAACGCTGTACCCCAGCCCACCTTGTACCTCCAGCCCACCCTGTACCCCAGCCCACCATGTACCCAAGCTTCCCAGCCTGTACCACAGCTCCCCAACCTGGAGTGTATAGGAGGGTTGGAACGTACAATCCGCTACGATGACTTCGGTGATGTACGTACGATATGACCATAATAAGACTCAGTAGACAGTGTTCCCACGTCCGCTTTTTGGTCCATGAGATTTATAGTTCTAATATTTCAAAACCTTTATATAAATTTATACATATTTTTTTTATATTTTAATATACTTCCTGACCGCCATTTGAATTCAGACCACAAATACGGCAAGTTGATTCAAAGCCGACCCAAATATCTGTTATTTATTTGTTACTTTTGTTATTTCTGTACTTAGGGTGTGCGATGCGAAGATGACTTGGTTTGTACTGTGCGTCACTCGGCAGCTGAATGTGTACCCGTCTGTAAGTGTTTAGCAATGTCCATTTATCAATTGAATCTCTTCCTATCCAATCAGTAAACTAGTGTGGAAATAACAATACAGTGTCTATATCAGCATAAAAAGGAGTAGGGATACCTATTGGAATTGATTTTCCAAGAGAAATAGTCTAAAACTTTACTGCTTCTGATTTTCAGCCACAAAAGAGGGAAGATGTCCAGCCAAAGATCAAGCGATACCATGTCACCTTCAAATTGAACCGGAACTGTGCTTGGTTGATGAAGATTGCCCTTCTGTCAAAAAATGCTGTGAAGGTTGTTGCCATGCGCCTGAAAGCGAATTTAACATATCTGAAGTTGCGGAAAAACCCGGGAATTGTCCACGGGTTGACCCGGCACTCAGAAAACAACCTTTTTTAAAAGCTCTGTACTGTTTGAGGGAAGCGGACATTTATAAATGTGAAGAAGATAGCGAATGTCAAGGAATTCAAAAATGTTGCACCTATGTTTGCGGGAAAAAGTGCCGCCATGTCGTCAGTGTCTCGGTTGGAAAGCGTAACAGACAAGGCAGTGGTGTTCATGTCGTCTTACCAACAGCCAAGACTGCTCCAACTTTGATCAGTAAACCGTTCCCTTACAAATTAATACATGTTGATCCACGTGGGTTCCGTTATATTAAACCTAACTAATGCCTTCAGGACAATCTACCAAATGACTTTCGTTCTTCAACTAGCAGTTATTTCCGACGGAATGGACACGTCTCATTGGCTGGTTTGGATCTGACTTTGTACAATGTGCCGCCATTGACAGTTGAAGCGCGCATGCATAACAGTCCTGGATCGAAATGGCATCATCTCCTAGTAATGGCGACATTCGATGCATATCAAATATCACGTGACCTCCATTCCACGCATACAGTTCATTGGTTATTTCAGATTTGTCCTCTCAGATAAAAACGGAACTATTTGCGCTTTGAAAGGCGACATTTATTTCATAAAGGTATCTCACAGAGGTGCAATCGGGATGGCTCAGTCGGCAGATATATCTGACACGCCTTCCATCTATGGGTCGCAGATTCGAGTCCCTCTCACTGTAAATAAAAATGTCGGAGATTGTGTATTCCAGTTATTTAAATTTCGTTAAGATTTCGCATTCACAAAATATTCCTTCATTTCAACGTGAATCATCTAGTTTTTTAAAGCACTTTAAAAGCTCAAATTGTTGTGACAATCGAGATTTAAAGTGGCATGAGCTACCATAATTTTGTATTTTCAAAAACATAGTTAGAAAATCGTCTGAAAACTAAATGATTGACATTGAAATGAGAAAAATTCACCTAAAATGTGGCTTGCACAAACCAAAATACTGTTAAAAAAGAAAGCAAAATATAAATAGCCGGGAAAAACGTCTATTTATTTTACATGTAAGTTAGTTCAACACGCACATTTTCGAGACCAGTGTCCGGTGTCCACAATTCTAGACGAAGCTGTGAGGTTTTATCCATGTTCAGTGCCCGGTGTACTTCACAATTCTAGAGGAAGGTGTGAGGTTTTATCCATGTCCAGTGACCGGTGTACTTCACAATTCTAGAGGAAGGTGTGAGGTTTTATCCATGTCCAGTGACCGGTGTACTTCACAATTCTAGACGAAGGTGGGAGGCTTTATCCATGTCCAGTGTCCGGTGTCCACAATTCTAGACGAAGGTGTGAGGTTTTATCCATGTTCAGTGTCCGGTGTTCACAATTCTAGACGAAGGTGTGAGGCTTTATCCATGTTCAGTGTCCGGTGCTCACAATTCTAGACGAAGGTGTGAGGCTTTATCCATGTTCAGTGTCCGGTGTCCACAATTCTAGACGAAGGTGTGAGGTTTTATCCATGTTCAGTGTCCGGTGTTCACAATTCTAGACGAAGGTGTGAGGTTTTATCCATGTTCAGTGTCCGGTGTCCACAATTCTAGACGAAGGTGGGAGGTTTAAACCATGTACAGTTTCTGTTGTCCTTCGCCAAGCTAGGGGAAGGTCTGGGGTTTTTGTACAGTGTCCGTTGTCCTTCACAATAGGAGGTAGATCTAAGTCTTAAGTCCCTTTCCCAGCATCGCATACTGTAGAGATATGACCTTAACCCTTGGAGTAAATACAGAAGTTATTTCTTGTTAAGGTTTTAATTGTTTTTTCTATTAATATAAAAAGCCAGTTTACTTATTATACAAAATGTTCACTGTCTTGTCCCATGATCCTATGAGATTAACAATCCCAATCAACTTAAATTCTTGCCATAGCTGAAGATGCGTAAACAGTGTCAATGTATGACATCCAGACTAAGGCCAAGCTCCTGTCAGTCGTCAACCTTATGAAATATCATAGGTTTACTTTATTATAACAACTAATCATGGGGTATTAAGGTCTAAATGATATACCTCTTTTTAACACAATTAGAAACTTGTCTCTGTGGTTATTTTAGACAAGAAGATTTGCCTGTGTGTTTTAGTGTTAAAAATATGATAAAATATTCTACCTTTTTTGTATTTTTGTATTGTTTACAAAACCAATGTACCATCAATAAAACCAATTACCAGTACAGGAATGTTATTATACAATGGCTAATACACCCATGACCTGTACAGGAATGCTGTTATACAATGGATACAACATCAATGACCAGTACAGGAATGTTATTATACAATGGTTACAACACCAATGACCAGTACAGGAATGTTATTATACAATGGCTAATACAACATCAATGACCAGTACAGGAATGTTATTATACAATGGTTACAACACCAATGACCAGTACAGGAATGTTGTTATACAATGGTTACAACACCAATGACCAGTACAGGAATGTTATTATACAATGGTTACAACACCAATGACCAGTACAGGAATGTTATTATACAATGGCTAATACAACATCAATGACCAGTACAGGAATGTTATTATACAATGGTTACAACACCAATGACCTGTGCAGGAGTGTTTTTTGTTAATGTATAATGTTTTGTAGACATTTTATTGTATACAAGCTAGTGAAATCAATTGATGCTATTTGTGGACTAAATGTAAATAAATTACCAGTATTGGCAAATAATGGTATCGGTGTAAATTTGTTTTGTCGTAACGATAGGTGGTTTAATTTTAAGTTAAAATAACACCTAACACAAACTAGGAAACATTGAGAAGACTCGTATAACTCTAATTGATCAAACGGCGTAAAGCTCAAACGTTGTACGACTCCAATTGATCAAACGGCGTAAAACTCAAACGTCGTACAACTCTAATTGATCAAACGGTGTAAAACTCAAACGTTGTACAACTCCAATTGATCAAACGGCGTAAAGCTCAAACGTCGTACAACTCCAATTGATCAAACGGCGTAAAACTCAAACGTCGTACAACTCTAATTGATCAAACGGCGTAAAACTCAAACGTCGTACAACTCTAATTGATCAAACAGCGTAAAACTCAAACGTTGTACAACTCCAATTGATCAAACGGCGTAAAACTCAAACGTCGTACAACTCTAATTGATCAAACGGCGTAAACTCAAACGTCGTACAACTCCAATTGATCAAACGGCGTAAAATTCAAACGGCGTAAAAGTCAAACGTTGTACAACTCCAATTGATCAAACGGTGTAAAACTCAAATGGCATACAACTCCAATCGATCAAACTGCGTAAAACTCCAATCGACCAAAAAGCGTACAACTCAAACGTAGTACAACGCCAATCAATCAAACGGCGTAAATCTCAAGTCGATCGAACAGCGAAAAACTCCAATCGATCAAACGACGTAAAACTCCAATCGATCAAACGACGTAAAACTCCAATCAATCAAACGACGTACAGCTTCAATGGATCAAACGGCGTAAAACTCCAATCGATTATTTGCATTTCCGTATGCACATGGCCACAACGGTTAACACATAACTATAACACTATCAGTTTTCATTTCATAGGAGGTATATGATACCGGGCTCAATATGCAAAGACAATGAAGATAATTAATAAATACTGTATTTAGTTCTGTACAGTTCGTAGCAATCCAACTCTTCAACATAAAGTGCAAGTATGGCGAGGACATCCCGTCACAGGAGGCCATTGCGTATGCATCAATCTTACGATCTGCAACAAACTAATGCAAATGGAATTAGAGCATTGTCAAAACGTTCCACAATGCCACCGCATATGGCGACATGGGAAAGGCAAGCCATACTACCCTTCTGTTAGGATGGACACATGCACAGCTGACTTTGATACGGATTGTTTTTGTCCTCTCTGGTTATTATTATGAGGTGGTCTTGGTGATTCTGTGGTCGTAGTTCTGTCTTCAATTGTGGTAGTAGTGGTCGGCTCAGTAGTGGTCGGCTCAGTAGTTGTAGTTTCAGTTGTTGTAGCAGCTGTAGTTGTCCTTGTTTCCGTTGTTGGATTTACAGTAGACGAGGTTATACTTGTGTCTTCTCTTACTCTGGTTGTAGGTTCTTCTGTTACTGTTGTTGTAGGCCTAGTTTGGTTGATATTACGAGCACTGTCGTGAGCCGATACATTTTGATCTACGAGCCCAACAGCTTCCTGGATCATCTGCTTGGAAAGTTGAATATTGATATTTTCTGCTTCAATCTCAGTCTCAGTCAGGTTTTGACTAACGGATTCCGCGTCAACCAGCAATGTAGTGTCATTGGGGCTTATGTTGACTTCAGACGTTAAGTTTTCGCTTGAACTTATGTTCGGATTCGCTGTGGTGTTTTGCATCACAGGAACAACTTGTGACTGTGTAGCGGATGTAGGTGTTGTCGAAATGGTGGTAGTAGCTTCAGTTGTGGTAATTGTGGTGGTGGTGGTGGTGGACACAGTGGTCGAAGTATTCTCCAAATTTGTGGAGACAGTTGTGCATTCTTTACCACACAGCCCTGGACAGCATTTGTCTGAGCCGGGACATTGGGCATCTTTTTGGCAATCGTCGATAAAGCCTTTTACTGGACAGAAGAGATCTGTCCACCACCAAATGGCTACATACTCATAGGAGTCCGGACACGTTCCTGGTTTGCTTTCTGACTTAAACCTAGATTGATCCAACTGCCTTTGTGTTACTGCCTGCTGGCAACACGCCCGACAACATTTAGTTGTTCCAGGGCAATCCGTGTCAAACAAGCACCCGGGGGCCCCTCGAAGGTTCAAACATTCTGAATTCGTTACACTTGCTGGACAAAGTCCGGGTTTGGTAGCTAAAGATAAAAAGAAAGTACTTACATTTTATGCTCAAAATAAGATATTCTTTCAAAACAATAGAAAACAAACCAAGACAATCTATGGAGACGACTTTCAACTTTAACCATGCATTGAGTCACTGCTTAAACCAATCAAACACAGAAATATTTATTTAGTATCGTGTACATTGAAAATAAATATTTCGGACGGTCATTGTCGGGCATGGTCAACTTTGTGACTTTTAGCCGGTTTAATATACTTGTCTCCCTGGTTATTTTAGACAAGAAGATTTACCCTGTGCCCGTGTTTTTAAATATATATATATATAGTTTATTTCGGCCATCACAGTTTGGACCGAGGCTCTAGAGTGGGGTGTTAACAGATAAAGGATGGGTTGTCGATAACCGGCACAAGCATAGAGATTTGATATTAGATTTCTGTTGGGTTTTTTTTTCTCCAGAAATTGCGTCTTGGTATTTTTTTTAGTGGTAAGAAATTCAATGTTTAAAGCAACAATATGTTGTTTGCCGACTTAGAATAAATTTATCCCTATACCTGAGTGTGTTATTAACAGTAACTCGACATCATATATATACCTGCCCATCAATACTTGCTTAATCATAACTTCTCTTAGAAAACTAACCGAAAATAATCAATCATTTTTATAATGAGGAAGATATTGTCTCTAAAATGAAATATGATGTATTTTATCTTAAGTGGTCGCTTTAAAATACAAGCATTTCTTTCACCCCAATTAGTTGATTGATTGATTGATGTTTTACGCCGCCTTATATAGCGGCGTGGTGGAGAGAGCGGGCTCATTATCCGGAGGAAACCCCAAACCTTCGGTGAGTACCTGACAACTCTTCCACATACGGCGACCAAGTAAAAAATCCACTCAGAAATGTTTCAATTTGTATTTGGTCTGAGTGTGATTCGAAGCCGCAACGCAGCAGGAAAATTGAAAGGTGAACTTACAAATAGCTTTACAGCTGGCTTGTCCTCGATTACTGATCGCACATATAGTCCCCTCTTCGCAAAATACACTCTGAAATAAATGGTGTTTAATTGTCAGTATTATACATTATGTATGTATGATAAACATTTGAATGTTTAGATTGATGGGGACATTGGTTCTTCCATCGATATGTCGCGGGTTCAAATCCCACTACCTGAGTAGATTTTTCACTTGATTGTCGTAAGTGGAAGAGTTGCCAAGTACTCGCCAAAGGCCAGGGGTTTCCTCTGTCCAAAGAGCCCGGTTCCCTCCTCCCCCCAAACATGGCATCGACGCCATATAGGTAAAATAATGTTGAGAGTGGCGTAGAACACTAATCAATGCTTCATTCTATTATCCCCTTGTTCGTGGACCAATCTCATTCTCCTTCACATCGTTTAGTTTCATCCCTTCAATCGTTTAAAGTTAGTATTTTAAAACAAACAATTTACTTGTTCCTTAATATTTCATTTGCTCCTTCGATCTTCTGAAATGTCTTATCTATTTGAGGTTTTGTTAGGCATCTAAATGCTGGCTTATATTTTCTTTCTCCTTTATACTATTTGAATGAACTTACCGAACATCCTCTGGGCAGACTGCTACTGAATACTGTCTCCACACACAGCACCTTTGAACGAAAGCAAATCACAGATGCAATTAGCGAGTTATTTCTCTAGAAATCTCTGAATGATGGAGATACATTTTATACATCGAGCTTTTTGACTAGAAAAACTAATTATACAAGATGCTACATTGTCTAGTCACTAACGATGGTGTTGATGACAAAAACAACGGATGAAAATATTATGTAGCTACTCGAGAAAATGAATATTCATCTACCAGTTATAAACTAAAGTATTTAAGACATGTAGCCCACTTGGTAGAACGGACAAAAGGTATGGTGGACATCACACATGGTTGCTTGGGAAAATACACCAGCGGGAGAGCAGCACATAGTCGGCTATGGACAGCCGCCTAAATTTGCTTCCCTCTTAAGCTTAGAAAGTATATTTCTTTCAGAGAAGCTTAAACATGAAACCCTTTCAAACGAATTTCTTTATTTATACAACATTATTTTACTATAGAGGTATGAATACATAGTCGTGTTAAAAATGTGACAAGCTACTTATTTCACTACGTGTAAATAAAAACTATAAAGTGGGTCGAAATAAAATTAAGTCGTTTTTTTTTTAACTTCGATTAAAAAAGTGCTGACTTGCAACATACGTTAAAATCATGTTCTTAGCCCTGTCTCTGTGTTTCTGATTTTACAGTTGACTGATTTCCCATAGGCCATAAAAAATATAAATCGGTGTTTATCTCTGAATGGGACATTTATAATGCGCAATATACTTAATGAAAAGCAGTGCATGAAAAGTATATAACTGTTAATGATAACGTTAGAAGGTTAACGTGAAAGTCAACTAGTTATTGTAGAGTTACCAAAATGTTGATATTTTGACGAAATCGTGTAATTATGCTCGATTATTCTCCAACTAGAAGGTTTAGAGAGATACACGTTTGCAGGTTGTACGCTGAAGTAGAAGGTTTAGACGGATACACGTCCCCAGGTTGTACGCTGAATCAGAAGGTTTAGACGGATACACGTCCCCAGGTTGTACGCTGAATTAGAAGGTTTAGACGGATACACGTCCCCAGGTTGTACGCTGAATTAGAAGGTTTAGACGGATACACGTCCCCAGGTTGTACGCTGAATTAGAAGGTTTAGACGGATACACGTCCCCAGGTTGTACGCTGAATTAGAAGGTTTAGAGAGATACACATTTGCAAGTTGTACGCTGAATTAGAAGGTTTAGACGGATACACGTCCCCAGAATGTACGCTGAATTAGAAGGTTTAGAGAGATACACATATGCAGGTTGTACGCTAAATTAGAAGGTTTAGACGGATACACGTCCCCAGGTTGTACGCTGAATTAGAAGGTTTAGACGGATACACGTCCCCAGGTTGTACGCTGAATTAGAAGGTTCAGACGGATACACGTCCCCAGGCTGTACGCTGAATTAGAAGGTTTAGACGGATACACGTCCCCAGGTTGTGCGCTGAATTAGAAGGTTTAGACGGATACACGTCCCCAGGTTGTACGCTGAATTAGAAGGTTTAGATGGATACACGTCCCCAGGCTGTACGCTGAATTAGAAGGTTTAGACGGATACACGTCCCCAGGTTGTACGCTGAATCAGAAGGTTTAGATGGATACACGTCCCCAGGCTGTACGCTGAATCAGAAGGTTTAGAGGGATACACGTCCCCAGGCTGTACGCTGAATTAGAAGGTTTAGACGGATACACGTCCCCAGGTTGTGCGCTGAATTAGAAGGTTTAGACGGATACACGTCCCCAGGTTGTGCGCTGAATTAGAAGGTTTAGACGGATACACGTCCCCAGGTTGTACGCTGAATCAGAAGATTTAGACGGATACACGTCCCCAGGCTGTACGCTGAATTAGAAGGTTTAGACGGATACACGTCCCCAGGTTGTACGCTGAATTAGAAGGTTTAGACGGATACACGTCCCCAGGCTGTACGCTGAATTAGAAGGTTTAGACGGATACACGTCCCCAGGTTGTGCGCTGAATTAGAAGGTTTAGACGGATACACGTCCCCAGGTTGTACGCTGAATCAGAAGGTTTAGACGGATACACGCCCCCAGAATGTACGCGGAATTAGAAGGTTTAGAGAGATACACATATGCAGGTTGTACGCTGAATTAGAAGGTTTAGACGGATACACGTCCCCAGGTTGTACGCTGAATCAGAAGATTTAGACGGATACACGTCCCCAGGCTGTACGCTGAATTAGAAGGTTTAGACGGATACACGTCCCCAGGTTGTGCGCTGAATTAGAAGGTTTAGACGGATACACGTCCCCAGGTTGTGCGCTGAATTAGAAGGTTTAGACGGATACACGTCCCCAGGCTGTACGCTGAATCAGAAGGTTTAGACGGATACACGTCCCCAGGTTGTACGCTGAATTAGAAGGTTTAGATGGATACACGTCCCCAGGCTGTACGCTGAATTAGAAGGTTTAGACGGATACACGTCCCCAGGCTGTACGCTGAATTAGAAGGTTTAGACGGATACACGTCCCCAGGTTGTACGCTGAATTAGAAGGTTTAGAGGGATACACGTCCCCAGGTTGTACGCTGAATCAGAAGGTTTAGACGGATACACGTCCCCAGGTTGTGCGCTGAATCAGAAGGTTTAGATGGATACATGTCCCCAGGTTGTGCGCTGAATTAGAAGGTTTAGACGGATACACGTCCCCAGGTTGTACGCTGAATCAGAAGGTTTAGACGGATACACGCCCCCAGAATGTACGCGGAATTAGAAGGTTTAGAGAGATACACATATGCAGGTTGTACGCTGGATTAGAAGGTTTAGACGGATACACGTCCCCAGGTTGTACGCTGAATTAGAAGGTTTAGACGGATACACGTCTCCAGGTTGTACGCTGGATTAGAAGGTTTAGACGGATACACGTCCCCAGGCTGTACGCTGGATTAGAAGGTTTAGACGGATACACGTCCCCAGGCTGTACGCTGAATTAGAAGGTTTAGACGGATACACGTCTCCAGGTTGTACGCTGAATTAGAAGGTTTAGAGAGATACACATATGCAGGTTGTACGCTGGATTAGAAGGTTTAGACGGATACACGTCCCCAGGCTGTACGCTGAATTAGAAGGTTTAGACGGATACACGTCTCCAGGTTGTACGCTGAATTAGAAGGTTTAGACGGATACACGTCCCCAGGTTGTACGCTGAATTAGAAGGTTTAGACGGATACACGTCCCCAGGTTGTACGCTGAATTAGCGGTTTTAATTAAACAATCGTTCCGGTTATTTCAATTTTTGTTAACTTTTTAGAACGGTATTTCTGTTCATACAGGCCTCGTGCACATGTCTTATTTTAACGTCATCAGTGAGTTCCTCGATGAACATTCCCCTTATTATGTTGACGGTCCTATAATTTCTTTTAAAAAAAGTGCAAATGTTGGCAACTCATGTCACTTTAGACCTAAATGCAGTACTTCCTCGGTAACAATGTAAATCAGAGCTTAAAGTAGCATGAGCTGCCAAAATTTCAAATATTTTCTTCAATTCAGAGACTTTGGAAGTCATCAAATGTCTAAATCGTCCTTGGAATGGGGAGAAATTCATATATAGGCTAGTCCGTGAGCGGTAAGAAAGGAAATAATGTCCGAAAAGTGAGAAAAAAAAGTATAGGCCCATTTGCCGCCGTAGCCTGTTGAACGTTCGTCAAGAAACCAATTTACATGAGCTTAATACAGCTAAACCACTAAAATTAAACATAGGACACATAAAACATGTCGTGTGTAAAATCCACTCTGATCTTTTTCAATTTTTATCTGGTCTCGATGGGGTTCGATGCCGTGTCGCAACGGTTGAAAGACTGTGTCGGACTAAGGGACTATCACTCTAACAGACTGAGCCACTGAGGTCCCAGTGGCAAACGAACTTCTTTGTTAGGCGACGTCCTTGTGTGGGCACACGAGGTCTCCATAGATAGAGTTTCAATTTGATCTTGTGTGGGCACACGTGGTCTCCATAGATAGAGTTTCAATTTGATCTTGTAAGGACACACGATGTCTCCATAGATAGAGTTTCAATTTGATCTTGTAAGGACACACGATATCTCCATAGATAGAGTTTCAATTTGATCTTGTGTGGGCACACGATGTCTCCATAGATAGAGTTTCAATTTGATCTTGTGTGGGCACACGAGGTCTCCATAGATAGAGTTTCAATTTGATCTTGTGAAGAAACACGAGGTCGCCATAGATAGAGTTTCAATTTGATCTTGTGTGGGCACACGAGGTCGCCATAGATAGAATATCAATTTGATCTTGTGTGGGCACACGTGGTCTCCATAGATAGAGTATCAATTTGATCTTGTGTGGGCACACGATGTCTCCATAGATAGAGTTTCAATTTGATCTTGTGTGGGCACACGAGGTCTCCATAGATAGAGTATCAATTTGATCTTGTGTGGGCACACAAGGTCGCCATAGATAGAGTTTCAATTTGATATTGTGTGGGCACACGAGGTCTCCGTAGATAGAGTATCAATTTGATCTTGTGTGGGCACACGAGGTCTCCATAGATAGAGTTTCAATTTGATATTGTGTGGGCACACGAGGTCTCCATAGATAGAGTATCAATTTGATCTTGTGTGGGCACACGAGGTCGCCATATATAGAGTTTCGATTTGATCTTGTGTGGGCACACGAGGTCTCCGTAGATAGAGTATCAATTTGATCTTGTGTGGGCACACGAGGTCGCCATAGATAGAATATCAATTTGATCTTGTGTGGGCACACGAGGTCGCCATAGATAGAATATCAATTTGATCTTGTGTGGGCACACGAGGTCTCCATAGATAGAGTATCAATTTGATCTTGTGAGGGCTCACGCGGCCTCCATAGATAGAGTATCAATTTGAAAATACGATAACCGGTACTCAAAATATGCCATTATTAATACACGCTTTCAGAAAAATAATTAATTCATAAGTATGTATTGATAAGACAGTTTAAATGTGCGAGCCGTGAAGCGTTATAGGTCATTGGTTCCTAATATCTTAATACTAAATGATTTAAATGATTTGAAAGCCTAGCCAGTGTCATAGTGATTTACCCTAGCAATGTTATGAATAGTGTATGAAAGACAACGTTAATTCAGAGATGGCAAAACGGCACAACATTTAATCATTTCACAAGAGTTGTTATATACGTGTATGGTACAGGATCATCACTAGTTTCCCTTATTTAATTATCTATAGATATTTACATAATCGCCCTACAAAACTGCTACATCGGTATTCTTAGCTAAGTGTAGCCCTTGGGGAATAACGGGCATCGGAACAATTAAATAAAACTATGTCGTTAAAAATAATAATCGCTAATAAGATAAACAATTACTTAGAAAAGACCAGTTTGAGGTTAAATAATAACAGTGAAAGTCCCTAAAATTGTACATGTCACTTACCAAAATTCCAACTGAAATAAATCTTGACAATCCAAACTTCATCATCTTTTTGTCTTCGTTTGCGTAAAGATATGTCCACTTAGCCGTTTCTTCAATTTCTGTCGTCAGCTACCGAGCTTCGGATTTTATTTAATTAGGTCGAGAAAAAATATTTTAAAACTATCAATGGTCTTATTTGATAGGGTGTCCGGTTTCTTGTTTTATTTTTCAAAACCATCCCTAATTTTTAAATGTCTTACTCCCGTCATGGAGCTTTTGAAAAGTTTTTTTTTTCTATTTAAAAATGAAGTTCCCTAAATATTTTTATCAAATGTGTCAGAAGAAGAAGATTGTAATCGCCAATTAACCGTCACGTGACTAATCTCAACATCACGAAGTTCAATGTAGGCCTGTATAGTTGTCTCACTGCCCGAGGCATTTTCCGCTCTATTGAATTATTGTTGACTGGTTCCTTTATTTAGCGGCAATCTTCTCTTTGGCTTAGAAAAATACCCAACTGAAAGTAAGTATTTTGTTTTCGTGAAAATAGAGACATGATTTCATTTTTGAGATATGGCTAAATCCTGCAATTGATTGTACATGAACGTAAAGGCTGACTGATTTTAATAAACGGAACAAGGAAATTAAAGTTTGAAAAATACATAAGGTTGGTTGTTTCAAGGACAAATCATTTTACACTTTTTACTTGCAATACCGAGATACCAATCCCGATGGCCGTGTGTGGAAGGGTTGCCAGGTACTCGCCGAAGGTCGTGGATTTCCTCCAGACAAAGAACCCGGTTTCGCCCCCCCCCCCGCCCCCCACAACTAAAACTGCCAACGCCGCGTTATAAGTGAAATAACCTTGAAGTTTATAAGGCTACAGGATGACACGCAGCATCACAACTTCACATGGGGTTTTCCGTATTGAGATTTTACTTTGTTCAGAAGAATGAAGAAATATTTATGTGGTACAATTGAAAATCTCAGAGTTTGCGACAACATTTTTTTGTTCAAATTCGGAATAAAGGCCAGCATGATAAACCGCCGCTCCCTGTATATTTTTATGAACACTAAAACACACGGGCACAGGGAAAATAACCATGGAAACCATTTTTTATTGTGTTTAAAAGATGCATATCATTTAGACGTTTATAGCCAATCATAAGTTGTTGTAATAAACCCATGATATTTCATTAGATTGACGACAGACATGAGTTTGGCCCAAGTCAGTAGAATTTTCTGGAAAAGATAATTTGGCAACCAATCATCAGTATTTTTGATAAAGCTAACATGCCGATTTGTTATAGGTTTTAGATAGTAATCAATTTGCTGTGATGTTCTTAAACGTTCACTACAAAAATTCGAGAAAATAGGACGCCCTGGGGGCATTGAAGGCTTGGGTCATTTCTTAATTCAATTCAATGGGCGGATTGTGTTACTTTCATTTGTTTTTATTTCAACGGTTAATGAGAGAAGTACGCTTGTAACCAAAAAAACGAAAACTATGAAACAAGATCGAATTTCGGCACGTGATCTAACTTCGAGATCTAACTCTGATAATCAGAGAATTATGTTCCGGTGGAGTTGGTACGAGTTGGCCCCCAATCTTATCCGATAACTCGATTAAACGTTAAAAAAAAACAATCTCTTTATTTCTTTTTAAAATCATTTTAATTCAAGTAATTTTGTCAAATAATCGCTTTTAAGCTTCTAAATTTCTCTCGCCTTACCGAATAATATAGATCTCGCGTTATTTTACATCCACGCTTGTAATAACGTGAACATCTCCAGCTGAACAATCGAATGACAATCTAAGTTGACGTCACATCAGCTCAACCAATTAAAACCTTCAGTCGTTGTGGTTCATTCAATGCCCTGTGTTATAGATAACAGAAAGCTTTTCGGTCTTGCACATTTGGTTACATGTGCAGTTAAGGCATGTCATTTTTTATTTCACACAGTCAGTTCTTTTGTCTTTCTGCCACGTAACAATTGAAAGCCTCGACAGAGTCCAACATTGAACTGTTTGAACGCCTCGACAGAGTACAACATTGAAATGTTTGAACGGGTCAACACGGTACAACATTGAAATGTTTGAACAGGCCAACAGGGTACAACATTGAACTGTTTGAACGCCTCGACAGAGTACAACATTGAACTGTTTGAACGCCTCGACAGAGTACAACATTGAACTGTTTGAACAGGTCAACACGGTACAACATTGAACTGTTTGAACGCCTCGACAGAGTACAACATTGAACTGTTTGAACAGGTCAACACGGTACAACATTGAACTGTTTGAACAGGGCAACACGGTACAACATTGAACTGTTTGAACGCCTCGACAGAGTACAACATTGAACTGTTTGAACAGGTCAACAGGGTACAACATTGAACTGTTTGAACGCCTCGACAGAGTACAACATTGAACTGTTTGAACGGGTCAACACGGTACAACATTGAACTGTTTGAACGCCTCGACAGAGTACAACATTGAAAGGTTTGAACGGGTCAACACGGTAGGCTACAACATTGAACTGTTTGAACGCCTCGACAGAGTACAACATTGAAATGTTTGAACAGGTCAACAGGGTACAACATTGAACTGTTTGAACGCCTCGACAGAGTACAACATTGAACTGTTTGAACGCCTCGACAGAGTACAACATTAAAATGTTTGAACAGGTCAACAGGGTACAACATTGAACTGTTTGAACGGGTCAACACGGTACAACATTGAAATGTTTGAACGCCTCGACAGAGTACAACATTGAAATGTTTGAACAGGTCAACACGGTACAACATTGAACTGTTTGAACGCCTCGACAGAGTACAACATTGAACTGTTTGAACAGGTCAACAGGGTACAACATTGAAATGTTTGAACGCCTCGACAGAGTACAGCATTGAACTGTTTGAACGCCTCGACAGAGTACAACATTGAACTGTTTGAACGGGTCAACAGGGTACAACATTGAACTGTTTGAACGCCTCGACAGAGTACAACATTGAACTGTTTGAACAGGTCAACAGGGTACAACATTGAACTGTTTGAACGCCTCGACAGAGTACAACATTGAACAGTTTGAACGCCTCGACAGAGTACAACATTGAACTGTTTGAACGGGTCAACAGAGTATGACATTGAAAAGTTACTGTATATTTGATATAGATCCAAATATGTACGTATGCTGGTCTTTTGTTACTTATTCGTAAAATACTTCGTCACTTAATACGTTTAAATGTCTGAAAGGCACTATAGAAGACAACTTTTCAATGCGACACTTTGAAATGAGATTGCAAGGAGGTTACAGGGGTCATTGTGTTGTACGCATCCATTTAACCTAATATTATTTTGGTCTTAAAATAAAGTAATTAATTATTACAAGGATAGCCAGAAAAGACCAAAAATTATTAATGCAAACAAATGTAATAAAAGATTTTCGCATTTTAGTTTTCATTTATTGCCTTAAAAGGATAAAACACTATATTAAAATAGAGGGTTTTTTTCTCATCGAAAGAACAATATAAGGTCTTCGAAGGACCATTAACAACTTTTTGTCTTCGTGCATATACCAACTATGTGAATTTGTACACCTGTAAGTCCAAATTCAGAGATTTCATCAATTCAGATTGTCAAGAAAAAGAGGGAATTTGCAGCGAATTGAAAAACTAAACTAGTCACCCGAAATCAAAATTTAGTCAATGAGTCTATATTTTGTATTAAAAAAAATCACGACAGCAGAAATATTTGTATAAGCTCATTGTAATATACGCGTGAATAGCAGACAGATGTTAGGTTCATTGTACAGCCCACAAACAATGGTCAATAATAAACACACTTTTCAGCTATGTCAAACAAACGTTCAAACCTTAACTGACTTTATTGTCAGCTCAACACAGAAAGACGATCAGGTGAGGACGATAAGGAACGAGTTGGTTTCAGACACGCTTCGTGTTGACCTAGACACTGGCCGATCACTGGTTGACCGACGTGGACGGGTCCAATAATGATATACTCAAAGGTCGATTGTTTGATTGATTGATGTTTTACGCCGCATTCAAGATTATTTCACTTATATGACGGCGTTGCCAGGTTTTATGGGGGAGGGAACCGGGCGCATTGCTCGGAGGAAACCCCCGACCTTCGGCGAGTACCGCGTCGCATCAATGGAAGGTCTGTGTGGTTCTGAGGGACGACCACTCTAACCCACTGAACCACCGAGGCCCCCTCACAGGTCAGGTTCGATTATGTATTCGGGTACGCCGAGGGTAATATCTGACGTGTTTGCTCTTCAGGTTAAATCGAACGTGCAGGCAGTATCAGAAGTAAGTAATGACACGGTTGCAATGACTACTTGTTTATCTGCATATGAATAACATGGACGCCAACTTGAAATACGAGTGATCCCTGGGTGATAAGTTCCGGATAGCTCTGTGTGTTTTTTTATTATTTTTTCCTGGCCCCACTGCATTTTTTCTGAGAATTTTTGTGGTTTTTTTATGAAAGGACAGGGGTTGAGTTACTGTCTTCAAAATTCCAACGCCATTTTTTTTTTAAATCGCCAACAGAAAAAGAAAATATTCAATGTACAGTTATGCCATTATATGAATTAAAAATTGCATTTATAATAATCTGTAAAAATAAAGCCACATGAAAAAAAGTCCAATTTCCTTGCGAATGTGTTTATAAAAACATTATTTTTTAAAATAATATAAATATTTTATGAAAAAGAAACATTGATAGCCAATTAATAAAATGCTCATTAACCAGGATATAACCTATTGGAATTGCCTCATATTATTGTCTCATGACAGTCGTATTAGCCCTCGTTCTCGGACCGATACCGCTATCCTCGGACCGATACGGCTATCCTCGGACCTGTAACAATGCAATAGGGAATATCCTGATTAATACCATTTTAATATTGACGATCTACTTATTATAGGTCACACGCCAGAACATTCAAAGTTAAGGCTTTACTATAAATTGGGATAACTCATCGCTAACTCCTTACCGGCAAGTAAGTAAAACAGGATGAGACACATGTTTGCGGCTAACTCCTTACCGGCAAGTAAGTAAGACAGGATGAGACACATGTTTGCGGCTAACTCCTTACCGGCAAGTAAGTAAGACAGGATGAGACACATGTTTGCGGCTAACTCCTTACCGGCAAGTAAGTAAGACAGGATGAGACACATGTTTGCGGCTAACTCCTTACCGGCAAGTAGCCTAAGTAAAACAGGATGAGACACATGTTTGCGGCTAACTCCTTACCGGCAAGTAGCCTAAGTAAAACAGGATGAGACACATGTTTGCGGCTAACTCCTTACCGGTAAGTAGCCTAAGTAAAACAGGATGAGACACATGTTTGCGGCTAACTCCTTACCGGCAAGTAAGTAAGACAGGATGAGACACATGTTTGCGGCTAACTCCTTACCGGCAAGTAAGTAAGACAGGATGAGACACATGTTTGCGGCTAACTCCTTACCGGTAAGTAGCCTAAGTAAGACAGGATGAGACACATGTTTGCGGCTAACTCCTTACCGGCAAGTAGCCTAAGTAAAACAGGATGAGACACATGTTTGCGGCTAACTCCTTACCGGCAAGTAAGTAAGACAGGATGAGACACATGTTTGCGGCTAACTCCTTACCGGCAAGTAAGTAAGACAGGATGAGACACATGTTTGCGGCTAACTCCTTACCGGTAAGTAGCCTAAGTAAAACAGGATGAGACACATGTCAAGATCTAATTAACAACTCCAGCTCTCTTGTTATTAGAGATGTGGCACACGTAATAGTTCTCCTTGTGGCTAGCTGCCCTACCGTAGAATATGCCGACATATTTTAAAAACAGCTAAGCATGGAAAAGTCCTCAAACGCACTTTCTCTCCAATCTGGTGATTTTGATTCTGTAATGACACTTTCTTCTCGGGCGATACATGAGCTGAACTAGTGGATTAATAACGCCGTCAATTCATCCAAATGTTTTGAACGTACATGTATGCCACCTGAAATGACCTACGTTCAGATGCTTCTCTCACAGGATGAGGTTGGAGGAGAGTGGGGGGGAGGAGGTATTAGGCACTCATACTACAACGGTAACTGGTCCCCAGAAGAAGCACAAAACCATATCAATTATTTAGAGTTTCTGTCTGCTTTTCCCGCTCAATATCACTTGTTCAAAGTAGACAAATATTCACTTCGTTTGACTGTTACCAGAAAAAATTTTCTCTGGTGTAAAAAAAAAACCTGTCGTTTGGTTATCAGGAAGTTACCTCCCCTTGAACTATGAAGTTGATACTAGTTGCAAAGAATTGGATTTAGATCCTGATTTTTTTCATAAAATTGTTCAGAATGTGGATAGCTGGATCATTTACTGCCACTGGACCACAAACATTCTCATACATACACATTGCCAGGAAAAATTGAGACTTCTGGTCTGTCGATTGTCCGGGAATTCCCCCAAAGTGGAGACATCTCAGAAAGGGCTATCGAGATTATACAATCCTCATGAAGACTTCCGACAACAACATTTGTGTAAATTCAGGTTGGGTGATTTACTTAAAGGGGCATGAGCTGCCAAAATGTTGATATTTTGACATTAAACCAGAATGTTGAATGTATTGGCTATTTTTCTCAAGACGTATAATTCAGAAGCTTTTTAGTGCTTCCAGTCTCGAAAATGTACGATAAAGTATTGTTTTGAACTAACTTTGACTTAGAATGAATGAATGGTCGTCCCGGTTATTTAAATTTTGCTACTTTTCGAACACGTTTTCGGTTCGTACAGGGCACATACTGTATGGATTTTCCTCATTCCAACGCCAATCATTTAGTTTTTCGATGGCCTTCAAAGCCTCTTACTGTCGTGACGATCAGAAATTATGAAAAAAGTGTGAATTTCGGCAGCTCATGCCACTTTAAACATGTGCACACCTGGTATGCTAAACTGCTATTGGTGTATTTAGGTCAAATAAAGCAATCATATTGGTATGCACATGTTTCAGTGACGTCCAGTCACTTGACATCTGAGATAAATTAACCAATGCGGTCTAATCCGAAGCGTCACCTACAAGAACTTGAGTTCCCTTCTTTTGCTACCGACCAACGGTTATGTCGTGTTACATTTCAGGGTATGTTGACCGAACAAAGCCTGTTCGGGGACCAACACCCTATTTTTCGTTTCATTTGTTAAATCTGTTTAAAGGACACTATCTTTCGTTGGATAAAAATAACATTGGCTGGTATTGATATGTCAATATTTACACAGTGGGAGATCGGCTTCAACCAGTGTGGCATCAGAAGCATTTGTCCCTTTAAGTACTATTCTGAAAACTGCTGGCTGGAGTAGTGATTCAACTTTTGCTAAACATTATAATAAGCTCATATATATAGGTCGGGGATTTTCAGCGAGGGTGTACTGGTTTTGAAATGAAGTGGTTCTAGTTGAAAATAATCAAACGGAATTTGTCCTTGCTTTGAACTCTCCATAGGATGCCAAAACCAAAGTGAGGTAGAATTTATAAATGAAAAGAGACTTAGCAATAAGTTGACATTTGGTTGACGGATCAATAGAAGCCCAATGCTCACCCTGACAAGTTAAGTCATCTCCCTCCCCTTATGACTAAAGCTGTGATCAAACATTGCCAAACACATTCTTTGCAGTAACTTCCCTCTAACGTCTGGTTAAGACTGGTAAGCACACCCCCCCCCCCCCCCCCCCATGAAAAGTCTGCACCGACCGATAAAATCATTGGTGTAGGGAGATTGTTGGCAAACTGAGGTTGCAGAATAAATTTTGATCATAAAGGGCAACATTCTGGCGATAAGAAATCATCATTACTGACAATAAGCTATACAATTTATTCAGGAAATCGTTAGCCAAATCAGAAGTGTATTTAAACAAAATAAAAAGATGTTTGTAAGTATGAAACTTCAGAGTCCATCTGACTTCACAGGGCGAACATATTGAAGTAAAAATGTCACTTTGAGTGTGTAGAACAATGAAGGTCAATAGCGCGTATAGCCTCTATTAGCTTCTAACCTGCGTTTCATCCCTCCAATGAAACATCGGAACGACGCTTTGTTTACATTGGAGTTTCTAACTGCACACAGTAAAGCTTCTCAGGTGCTACTTATCTTGTTTATTATTTGAATGACAATCGGCCTGTTTATTTGTCAGTGATTTATTTGATTTGTGTTTTCAAGTTTCTATTCTGTGGATTCACCAGTGTGTTTTCAAGTTTCTATTCTGTGGATTTACCAGTGTGTTTACAAGTTTCTATTCTGTGGATTCACCAGTGTGTTTTCAAGTTTCTATTCTGTGGATTCACCAGTGTGTTT
Organism: Lepidochitona cinerea; assembly: GCA_963971465.1. Classification (NCBI taxonomy): domain Eukaryota; kingdom Metazoa; phylum Mollusca; class Polyplacophora; order Chitonida; family Tonicellidae; genus Lepidochitona; species Lepidochitona cinerea. Next base: position 1,457,701 of record OZ020563.1, on the reverse strand, counting down.
TCAAGTTTCTATTCTGTGGATTCACCAGTGTGTTTTCAAGTTTCTATTCTGTGGATTCGCCAGTGTGTTTTCAAGTTTCTATTCTGTGGATTCACCAGGGTGTTTTCAAGTTTCTATTCTGTGGATTCACCAGTGTGTTTTCAAGTTTCTATTCTGTGGATTCACCAGTGTGTTTTCAAGTTTCTATTCTGTGGATTTACCAGTGTGTTTACAAGTTTCTATTCTGTGGATTCACCAGTGTGTTTTCAAGTTTCTATTCTGTGGATTCACCAGTGTGTTTTCAAGTTTCTATTCTGTGGATTCGCCAGTGTGTTTTCAAGTTTCTATTCTGTGGATTCACCAGTGTGTTTTTAAGTTTCTATTCTGTGAATTCACCTGTGTGTTTTCAAGTTTCTATTCTGTGGATTTACCAGTGTGTTCTCAAGTTTCTATTCTGTGGATTCGCCAGTGTGTTTTCAAGTTTCTATTCTGTGGATTCACCAGTGTGTTTACAAGTTTCTATTTTGTGGATTCACCAGTGTGTTTACAAGTTTCTATTCTGTGGATTCACCAGTGTGTTTACAAGTTTCTATTCTGTGGATTTACCGGTGTGTATTCAAGTTTCTATTCTGTGGATTCACCAGTGTGTTTTCAAGTTTTTGTTCTGTGGATTCACCAGTGTGTTTTCAAGTTTCTATTCTGTGGATTCACCAGTGTGTTTACAAGTTTCTATTCTGTGGATTCACCAGTGTGTTTTCAAGTTTCTATTCTGTGGATTCACCAGTGTGTTTACAAGTTTCTATTCTGTGGATTCACAAGTGTGTTTACAAGTTTCTATTCTGTGGATTCACCAGTGTGTTTACAAGTTTCTATTCTTTGGATTCGCCAGTGTGTTTTCAAGTTTCTATTCTGTGGATTTACCAGTGTGTTTTCAAGTTTCTATTCTGTGGATTTACCGGTGTGTTTTCAAGTTTCTATTCTGTGGATTCACCAGTGTGTTTTCAAGTTTCTATTCTGTGGATTCACCAGGAATCCACGAATAAAATCTATAGGCCTGAGAGCTTGTTGCGATTTTAACCGTGGGGCCTGAGTCTGAACATTTTTATAGACTTATTTTACGGACTATCTGTGAAATAAAGAAGAATGATTTCGTTTCAGAGAAAAAACATTTCAAAGGCATTCTTTCAGTTTTTCAAAGTACCCCAAACACTTAGTTTTTAGCGATCGGAATTGATGTAAAATTTCATTATTTTTGTAGATCATGTCACTTTAAAAATACCAATATCGAATGCTGCATAAAAATGAAAATAAAATAAATCCACTAAGCTAGTTAACTTGGAGATAAATGGAAGTCAAAACCTCAATACTATATATGCAATTTTACTGTAAACTCTATATGTTTCCCCAGCGTTTTCCAAAAATACACACTCGCCGACGTGGCCTTTATTGTTTACAGCCTCAAATTTAGCTGCAGGCCTTTTGTGGCGCTCATAACAGATCCTTCGTCTGTATTCGTCTGGGAAAGTCGGTAAAATGGTACGTATGATTAAAACAGTCGCACGGTTCAACACATTAAGCAACTTGTTTGTTTACGGATACGAAACATTGTTCGATTTCATATTAAAAAACAAAACGTTGGCAAAACTGACACATTTTGGCAAAAAGACAGTTCCTAACTTCTTCTGTCAATAACAAATTTAAAAGTCTGCTTTTCGGGTAAACAGTATTCTGGATTTTATCGGCGAGTATGCCGTTAAAGATTTAAAGCCAGACAGATGATGATTACATACAAAATAAGCACTACAATAAACATATGGTTGGTTTAACTGTGACGTCACCTAACGTCAACTGAATTATTAAATTCGATTTTAATGTATTGAAAGGTCTGATGATGAGTAGGAGCTTCACAATATCATTTACTTACAGGGTATAGAAAATAAACCGGGGTGATCACTTCAATAATAGTTGACGTTTTGAATTGTAATTTTAGATAAGATAGGGTTCTAGCTATAAATGGGATCTTGGCATCTGAAGTCCTTACAGCGCGTACGGCAACACATTTGCTGAGCCGTACAGTCCGCGTGTTTACTACAGACAGGCATATTCATATACAAAAGACTACAATAAATCTTATCCATGATATCAACTTCCTGAGTGTTGGCTGGTGAGGTTGCCCCTGGCACTCTTGGGCACTTAGCAAGGGTAGAGCGAGACGGGAAAACACGAGGTATGTTACTGTATGAAGGTGACACGCCTAAGGCTGGGGTTTTCCTGCCAATTATGGCATCTATCAAACCTGTGAGAATCGGAGCTTTACATTCCGATAGTTCGCATCTTCCAGGACAACATTTTTGAACCTCAGGACAACTGGAATCGGAATTGCAAGAAGTAATTATCCCTCGTAAAAGACCACATAACGGTTTCCAGTTCTGACTTTGTGCCGGGCAACTGCCTGGTTTTTTCGGGACAGGTTGCGTTATGACGATTGCAGGAAGGATGGTTCGAGCAGTTGTTGTTGGAGGTGGTGGTTGAGAGGTTGTTGGAACTGCAGTAGTTGTCGTTCGTACAATGAAGTTCGTTGCAAAGGGGGGGATGCGGGGAGATTGTGTAGGCGGACCGTTAATGGTGACTTTTGTGCCAAAACGAATAGTTGGGGGAGCTTTGGTAGAGAATACTCGGGGAGTTGGAGGAGATACCACAGTTGTGTTCGGAAAATCTGGCATGCCACATTCCTTATACTCACAGCGGCCAGGACAACACTTCCGGTCGCCGGAACAATCCGAATCGGACTGGCACGGCTGATTCCTTACACTCAGCAATTTACATAATCCAGGAAACCATTTGTTGGGTTTGGGACATATTCCTCTTTTCGCGAACAAAGAATTAGTGAGAGCACGGTCAAGCAGCTGACTAGTGGGGCGACCATTCTTTGACAATATTAGCACAGGAGGCGGTGTTGGGGGAGACGTCGATGTAATTAACACTTCCTGGCATTCTTTGAAAAAGCATCTTCCTGGACAACAGCGCTGGGTGCCGGTACAGTGATTGTCCTCGTAACAAGAAGGGAGAAACTCGGCCAAACCATCACAGTCCAAACGAATAGACGGAGGCACCGGTGCTGGACAACGACCTTCTTTAGTTACTGAAAAAGAAAAATATGTTCTCACAAGGATGTTGGACTAGGAACGTTTAACGAATTCAAAACCAAGAGTCCATTAAATTATATTGGGATATCTAGCCTGAAAGGGAAATCCGAGAAAATCAAAGTTTGATATATTTCTCGTCACGCGTGGCTGTTGAGACAGTCATTAATACTTTCAGCTGTTTTAAATCTTAATCGTTTCTATTGAGAACTCCACCCTTTGATAATGTAAACCGCAATTTTATTCCCACGCGAATGGAACTGCCATCTTCTAAACAACCATACTAAGGCCATCAGTATTTCATTTAATTTATTAACCACTTGTAAGATTGTAAGAAACTAATGATAAAAAATTAAGACATCACCACGTAGATGTCTTTGATTTTCTCGGATTTCCCTTTCAGGCTAGATTAAGATAAATGCTGGAAACTCTCAAAACAACTTACTACCTGGTGATGTCTTCATTTTTTATCATCACTCAAACATTACTCAACGAAATACAACCAATAGAGAATATGGCCATTCGAAGCAAACCTCGGTTTTTACGTGCTTCGGATAGTCTGCATTTTTACGGTAAATCAACGTATTTTGGGGTTGAACACAAATGGCGTCCGGAAGTGAAAATATTTTACTACTGAGAAAAATAGAAAACAAAACTAATAAAAAAAATTAATCAAAGGCTAAAATCGTCCATAAAGTTATTTTTTATATATGTTAATTATTCTGTTTAAGACAAACGGAGAGGGATTCGGTACATATCAGAACTTCCCCAATGTTTCAATTATACAGGGTTACAAGAGGATAGGGAAAGGAACATATATTTCCTAACAAGATTAGAAACGAAAAAAAACCGGAAAGAAAGGACTTACTAGCTGGAACACAGGTTAATCTCTGACATGGTCTGCCTAAGCAGGATGCGTTTCGGTATTCACATGTTGAATTCAAACCGCACATCATATCCTGCAACATAAAATATTTTGAAAGAAAAGTGTAAGTTTTTTTATTGTAGGCTACTGTGTGCGGATAAAACTTCCAATATTCTAACTGAAAAAATCGTGAATGTCTTGCCATAAAAGGCTTCCAAAATTCTAACTGATGAAATCAAGAATAGCTTGTCGGATAGAGCTTCCAGTATTCTTACCGACAAAAAGCGTGAATCGATTGTCGGACAAAACTTCCAACATTCTAACTGGCGAAGTCATGAATGTTTTATCGGATAGAACTTCCAACATTCTAACTGGCGAATTCATGAATGTTTTGTCGGATAGAACTTCTAACATTCTAACTGGTGAATTCATGAATGTTTTGTCGGATAGAGCTTCTAACATTCTAACTGGCGAATTCATGAATGTTTCGTCGGATAGAGCTTCCAACATTCTAACTTACCAGATCGTGAATCGCTTGTCGGATAGAGCTTCTAACATTCTAACTGGCAAATTCATGAATGTTTTGTCGGATAGAGCTTCTAACATTCTAACTGGCGAAATCGTGATTGCCTTGTCGGATAGAACTTTCAACCTTCTAACTGGCGAAATCGTGATTGCCTTGTCGGATAGAGCTTCCAAAAATCGTGATTGCCTTGTCGGATAGAACTTCCAACATTCTAACTGTCGAAATCGTGACTGCCTTGTCGGATAGAGCTTCCAACATTCTAGTGGGCGAACCAGGTATCCAACAAAAGCGTGCATCCTTTCGGGTGGCATCGCGTTCGCGTACGTTAAGGTAGTTTAATACGGGACCAATACCCTAATCTCCGGTTCGTAAGGGTTACTGGGCCTAACGATATTTTTATTATATGCTCGATCCTTCAATATGACACTTCAAACGGTCAATTTCTCTCGAGAATCAAAAACTATTTTAAAAAGTCCAAATTCCGGCAGCTCATGCCACTTAATTAAAAATATAATTTACCTTAGGCCTTTACCAATGCACATGAGCTTAACATTTAATTGAATTTTGGTAAACACTTTCGAAATCCCAATTTGGCGTTTTTTTTTGTATATAGGCTATCGGGGAATTACAAGTAAACCTACATACTCGACAGAAGGGTAAGGCAACTAAAACACTCGAGTTCGTTTATTTATTGGAAAACAGAATTTTTATTTTGACCTGTCACAAGACGCCGTCTATAGACAGGTTTCGACACGTAAATTATTTTGAAATAGGTCTCTATCTCAATCACAAAACTGCCTTTAATATATGTCACCTACCTCACATTGCCCCATCAACTCGGTAAATTCAACAGGCTGCCGATATCTTTGTCCTTCCACGCCTAATAATATCATCAGTAAAGTAACCTGAAAACATTAGACCATTAACAGACAGACAGACACGCAGACAAACAGCGTGGTGGATCGCAATACACTATATGAACACAAGCTTTTCCTAATTTTCATTTTTATCTTATCATATTAAACCGATCAGTATGTTTCCAGCTATATAAAGGTCTGATTTATAAAAAAAATGTGCGTGATAATTAGTTTTCTTTAGAAAAATTTAATCCTATAGCAAAAAGAAACAAAAGTCTTTCGACGTTATCTTTCCTAAATATATAAAAAAAATGGTCACCTTATGTAAGACGAATGGAAAAGTATTACAAAAAATGGATGGAGGGTGTTGATTAAAAAATCCACCAAAAAATGGCAGACAAATATGCCCACATGAACGAAGTCCGTAAAGGGAAGCACGCATATATTTTTAAAATTTTAACCACACACAAATAACACAAAAGTTATTCCCTCTTGTTTTTGATATTTTTTTCATAAACAACCAACAAGGGGCAGTAAAAAAAAGAAAATACAAATTATTGTTAAAGACGGATTTAAACAACAATTCGTATCTGATTTCAGGGAATCTCTCTATGAAAACTGGGGATCCGTCGGGTCCATCTTAAACTGTGGCATATAAAAACCTTACCTTAATTAACATCGTAGTAAATATATGTTGCATCTTCAATAAATATATCGCTCTTCTGTCAAGATATAAAGGCGAAGAGGCTAATCATTGGAAAAACTGTACTTAAGGAGAATTCGGGAAGTGATACGGGTTAAAAGTAGCTGTCGGCGTGTACAAACAGATTTATTTTTGACACAAACCTTCTCTTGTACCCGATGTATGTTTATATTAAATACTTTTTACCTGGTTATCTCGAAATATCGTGCTGTAAACCCCGCCTAGTCGGGTATAACTAAAGGGAAAACAGAGCAGCCTTGTCTAGACAAAAGCCATTCATTCAGCCTCCAAAAGGTGACGGAGTCAATTAATGATCATACCTATATATATACGCTGGTTAATTTGACATTGTATAAAGTGAAGTTATTAGCAGCAGACTACTATGTGTTTATTATCAGACTATCACTGCTAACCTTTTGCCTACAAAATACCATGTCAAAAAACGCCAATGGGCGGCCTATAAAACTGACATAAAGAATTTGTTAAAGTGAGATGAACTGCCAGAATGGTGATATTTTTCTGTTGAGACAAAATGTCCAGAGAAAGTCATGTTTTGAATTAGCTTAGGCTCAGAATGAATGAATGTTTTTCATACATTATTTGGGTTGGTACAGATAACACATGTACTGTATGGATTTCTCTCATTCAAATGCAGTCATTTAGTTTTCAATGACCTTAAACGCATCTTGCTGTCGTGGCAATTAGAATTAAGAGAAAAAATGCGAATTTTGGCAGCCACTAGAAAGAACATGCAGTACTTCGAATTGACTAAGGCAAGGAATGAATGAACGTTCGTCCCAGTTATTTTCCTTTCCTTTCGGACACTTTTGAAGTTTTTTACACACGGGCCAAAAATCTATTGATGTTCATGCCACTTAAATAGGAAAGAAAATCCCAGCTTAATCGCTTTAGAGAGAATTGCCTGGCGATTTTTTTGTGTGGTGATTTTAGACATAGTCAGCTTTACATGAAGTGGGATTCTGTCTGGGTAATGAAGAATGTGAGGCGTCCACAAAGTCCATCACGCCTGATAACGGACACGATGGAAAATGGAGTGTTGTGCCAGCCAGGTTATAATGGCTGCCCTTGTCGCGTTTTTAGCAGCTATTAGCTCAGTTCTGTTATCGCTTTTACCCCGTTACAAGCAGGTAAAACGGACAGGCCGTAGGCCGTGCGGCCCACCAAAGTATAACAAATCCAGCTTCAAGCTTTAACTTTCCTCGGTAGTCAACGATTGGCTGGTCCCCAGTCAGCTCTCCTGTTGCATCATGGGTACAGTACCCAGAAGCGGCGACAGATAAGATGGTGAGCAGCAAAAGCAATCTCATTCTCGCGAGATCCCCTGCTACTACGTGAACGCGACGGACCTCTCAGGCCGCCCCAAGCCATTTGCCTTTAAGGGAGCGTCCCCATTAATCGTCTTTTGAGAGTGCATAAAAGACGCCAGAAAAAAACGCAGTCTACCGACAGCCGGCGTCTTTTGTCTTTATGCTTGGCTGATATAATCGCGACGGGTGATTTCCTTACGCATATTAATACAAATATATTCGGTAAAGTAAAACAACGTTGAGATTACGTTGAAAATAAAGTGCAGTAAAAAAAATCGTCGATTGATTTATATACTATCACGGGAGAAACTTTTAACATGTTGTTGTTTTGAATTTACATCTACAGCATCGTAAAGCATTTTGAACAGACCAGCTTCAGATTTCCTCACAGAGTGTTTGTGTTGTTAATCCCTGGAAGTCACGCAAAGTCAAGCCATACTTGACTATTAGGGTTAATTGCCCTTGTTTCAGTGGTTATAAAAGAACGGATATTTGTGTTAGGGTATGCTTAATTGCATATCATAAGCTTGATATCAAGCTGTTACTGTTAGACTAAATCAAACTTTTGTGCGAGTTAAATTGTTGATCCCTTTATAAATAATAATGTTTGTGATTTAATGGCAAAAATGTGGAAAAATAATAAATTGCAGAGATTTCTGGCAAATAATTGTAATTTGTACTAACTAGGAAATTAGTAGTCCGGGTTTCTGACTCCAAATGACTTTTTTTGTACTGACGGTCGTATCCAAAATACGGCAGTCAGTATAAAAAAATAGTAATTTTGAGTCAGAAACCCGGACTAGGAAATTAGTTACTGCTAATATGTCCTTTCTTCATACAGTATATTAATATGTCAATAAGGAAGTTCAGTGAGTTTTACAAGTAATAGTTTTGCCTTTACTTCGATTGTTATACAAGGTATATTTAATATATAAACCCCTCATTCCATTGTATTTAATCTGGCCGCAATGCAGCCAGGGACTCTACATGTAGCTCTGTCAAGTGACAACTTGGAAAAAAAAATTTATTCTCCAATTAGTACTCGGACTTTTCATTGGTCTAGATTCTCCACAGTTGAGCAAGGTGGCGCCAGGATTGTCAGTTATGTCTCCTTGAGTAAATCCCATTTAATAATTTTTTTTAGGGTGTCACCTTCATGTACATCTTTGCTGTTGTTCAAGAAATAGAGTATTTTAATTTTTTTGAAGAGCAAAACAATTTAAAGAGGTTCTAGCCCAATAATAAATATATTTCCTGTTGGTCTTACTTCTAAATACAAACCTTCAAAACTTTCACCCCACAGAAAGGTTAGAGATGGACTCAACCAGGCTTTGTTGATCAACTGTGCACGTGTCTGTATGGACTTTAACTAAGCAGTATTACACACACGGTGGCTATAACCTTTAGTTTATGTTATATGTTAAAGATTGATTTAAAAAAGGGCTTTACCGAGTGAAGCAAATAATCACCAGGAATATACATTTAGCAACCAGTTATTTCCAAATACAAGATATTTCATGTGGATTTTATAAGGAAAAAAAACGTGAACTTGAAGATGAATCCACTTGAAGTTGATTTTGGCCATTCAGAGCCAGACGTATGAGTAAGACAAACTTAGCATTCTCTCTATCCTGGTTTCTATGATAATCAAAGAAAATACGTTTGTTAAACAGTGTTTGACAGTTTTTATTAAATGTCAAGTTTTGCTATTGGACGCTTTTAATATAGTTACCCAGTTCGACAAAACAATAGCACTATGCACTCGTAAAAGACGATTAATGGGGACACTCCCAATAGTCTGCTAAGGGGAATCCCCTTTTGCCAGTGCTGCGGAGGAATACTCTCACTACAATCACATGATGTAGACATACAAAATTGCATGTTATACGCTGGCCTGTTCACAATCGCGGAGGTTAGAAATATAGTCCCTGTATTTCCTCAACGATAATTCAAGACTTAAGGGCGTGTACCAAAAACGAAAAAAGCCAACATATAGAATCAGGTAAAGATCACGTACAAATCAATTTTGGAAGTAAGTTTGATTACCCAAATTTTGGGTAAAATGGCTTGGGACGGCCTGAGAGGTCCGTCGCATTCACTTAGTAGCAGGGGATCTCGCAAGAATGAGATTGCAGCAAAAGAGGCATTATGGCTGGACACATTTTATTCCCTCCAGCGAAAAAAGATTCCCCCGAAGAACTATCATAGGCTGTGGAAGGACGGTACGCTTTACTTCGCTTGAAGCGTATGATCTGATCTCATATGAGATGCTTATATATCAGATCACCCCTTGAAGGGCAAATTGTTTAATGATCTGGTTCTTCTTGAAGGCAGTGATCTGAGTTGTATCGGGTGGGTGTGTTGACCTTCGTGCGAAATAGAGCAAGAGTCATCAGAGAATGACGTATCCCCCGGCCCCACATAAGATTTTTTTCTGACTGGGTTTTCACTGGAACGACCTATGTGGGATGGTTGCCAGTTATCAGCGGAAGGTCGTGGGTTTCCTCCGGGCACAGAGCCAGGTTTCTTCCCACAATAAAACTGGCAACGCCGCCATATAAGTGAAATAATATTGAGCGCGGCGTAAAACACCAAACAATCAATCAACCTGTACAGCCGGAAAAGGGCAGTAACTCTGAAAATAGCAAAACCAGCTTAAAACGCATGATATCCAGAATGTCCACTTAGACAAAAATTCGATACCAAACGTGGGAGAAGATGTGATGACAAGCACCTATTGTCTATGTCAATTAAACCAGCATAACCAGAATTAGAAGGGGCAGATCCTCGCATAATATGCAACATGTCCACCAAGTTTCGAAGAAATTTGATGAAAACTGTGGGAGGAGATGCGATGACAAGCACTCATTTTCTATGTCTTCGTATACTGTCGGAAAAGGGCAATACATCAAACTCTAAAAATAATGAAACCAGCGCAACCAGAATAGGAGGTGCAATCCTCGCATGATATCCAACATGTCCACCAAGTTTCTAAAACATATGATGAAAACTGTGGGAGGAGATGCGATGACAAGCAATAATTGTCTAGGTCTGCGTATACTGTGAGAAAAGGGCAGTAACTTTAAATTAATGAAAGCAGCTTAGTCAAAATAGGAGGTGCACATCCTCGCATAATATCCAACATTTCCACCAAGTTTCGAAAAAAATTGATGAAAACCCTGGGAGGAGATGCGATGACAAGAAATGAATACGGACAGACAGACATACAGACAGGCGGACAGACATGCTGATCGCTATATCCCCCCGCATTATATGCCGGGGGATAAAAAGCAACAACAACTGAAGATCACAAAACAACACGACAGGAAAACAAAACGGCGAACTTCATTTAGAGTCAAATTCTAAATGCAGAATGACCCATACGAGATTCTAGCACCTTCGGAATTGAGATTTGCCCCCCCCCCCCCCCCCCCCAAAGATCAAGGTATACAAGATTCTCGCCACCTCGATATTTGCATATTGAACTGTATTTTAGAGATATGTATGTCAGAAAGGAAAAATGCCATAAAATATTTCAAGCATTTACGAGTGTTTTTTTTTTTTAAATCCGAAGATTTGAAACATCAACGTCAACATGGTGGACTATATAAAGTTGATTGATTGATGTTTTACGCCGCGACTATTTCACTTATATGGTGGCGTTGCCAGGTTTAGTGGGGGAGGAAACCAGGCTCATTGCCCGGAGTAAACTCCCGACGATCGGCGAGTACCTGGCAACTCATCCATATACGGCGACAGGGTAAAAAATACGCTAAGAAATCTTAATTTTTTTTTAAATTTGGTCTGAGTGTGATCCGAAACCGGCAATATCGATGGAGGGCTGTGTGGGACTGAGGGAGGATCACTCCAACCCACTATAATATAGTGCCTACAATCACAAACCCATTGAAAAATGGTCAAAGCCTACAATGCCCCCTGGGCGTCCTATTATCTCAGATTGTGGCAGTGAAAGTTACAGAATATCAGAGCTAATTGATTACTATCTAAAACCTATAGCGAATCGGCATCCTAGCTTTATAAAAAATACGGATGATTTATTGGCCAAATTATCTGAGAAATCCATCCCACAAGATGTGATTTTAGTTACTCTGGATGTGGAGTCTATGTATACAAACATTGACATAGATTTGGGTCTTAAATCCATAAAATCAGCATTCCAAAAATATCCTGACCACCGTCGTCCGGATAAAGACATTTTAGAATTGCTGGAACTCAGCTTAAAAGGAAACGATTTTGAATTCAATGGGGAGATCTTTCAGCAAATTAAAGGGTGTGCTATGGGGAAACGTTTTAGTCCTAACTTTGCCTCTATTTTTATGGCTGAGTGGGAGAGTGACATTCTTCACAAATGTCACAAACAACCTTTTATTTACCTTCGGTATCTGGATGACATTTTTATCATTTGGCAACATACGTTGGAAGACCTTCACATTTTCATTGGTACTCTTAATTCTCACGACTCAAGCATTAAATTACAGCCTACTATTGATCACACTTCTGTGGATTTTTTGGATGTAACTATTTACAAGGGTCATACATATCATACTACTGGGTATCTAGATTACAAAGTATTCTTCAAACCTACTGACACGCATCAGCTGCTACATGCTGGGTCATACCATCCTCCTCACACTTTCAAGGGAGTCATTAAATCTCAGATATTTAGATTCTATAGAAACTGTAGTTCTTTAGATTTTTTTAACCAGGCTTGTTCTGTTCTTTTTAAAGCTCTCCTCCCTAGGAAGTATTCTATTAGATTACTCCGAAGGATTAAATCTAACACAGTAAAACAAATCAGGTTTCCCCCTTCATCCCCCGATACGCTTACCTCCCCTTCACGAGTGTACCATTACCGCCCAACATTTCTCTCAGGTACATCAATGAAATGCCTTAAGACGCGATGCAAACTCGATATATACGTACCCGATCGCGGTACCTTTTTCGGAGAACAAACTCGCGACAAATATCAAATGGCAGAGAATCTTAATTGTGACTCCTCTAATATCGTGTATGTAATCACGTGCAAAAAAAAACAGTACGTCGGAGAAACTCAGAATTCTCTACGACAAAGAGCAGCCAACCATTTATCTAGTATAAGACTTAAACATGATGTACCCGTGGCACAACATTTCAATACTCAAGGTCATTCGGTCAAGGACCATTTTGAAATTATGCCTATTGAGAAAATCCCATTTCTCACTTCCGCTGCAGATACCAAGCACAAACGTTTGGAAAGGGAAAGTTTTTGGATTCAAACATTACAAACTATTTATCCTTTGGGTTTGAACTTGGACCCCGGAAGATGTCGTGAAAAAACTATAATACCATTTGTCTTTCAGTATAACAAAGCTAGCATCGCTATGGCCAAGATTATAGTAGAAGAATACAAACTACTTCAAAGTAAACTTGCTCGACCTCTGACCCAAAGGCCAGTCATTGCTTATAAAAAGAACAAGAGTTTGAAAGACATACTGGTCAGGGCTAAACTCCCCTGTCTGCCTTCTACCTAGGTTTTCTGGGAAAGGGGTATGGGGGGGGGATGGGGGAATTTTCACTGTCTTTTCTCATGATATATAGTCTGACGATATTCTTACTATAGCTTAAGATGCATAAGCATTGTCAATGCAATACAAAGTGTTCCAGAAAATTCTACTGACTAAGGCCAAGCTCCTGTCAGTCGTCAACCTAATGAAACATCATAGGTTTACTTTATTACAACAATTTATGGTGGGGTATAAAGGTCTAAATGATATACCTCTTTTTAACACAATTAGAAACTTGTCTCCGTGGTTATTTTAGACAAGAAGATTTTCCCTGTGCCCGTGTGTTTTAGTGCTCATAAATATAATATAGTGCATGTTATGGAGTTCTCCAGAAATCTTAGTTTGGCTGATATCTACCGAGATTCTAGTGGGGTACGCAAGCCGTTTACATCTAAAAGCGGCTATACACCCCCTTCTCACATGTATGATCCAGAAATAAACATTAGTCGTGACTCTGTCTCAAGGAAGTTTGATGCTTTAACTAATCAGAGAAACCAACATAACCTTACTCATTCAGAATGTCTTGCCTTAAGTAAGCTAAGGAGAAATCCAAACATAGTTATTAAACCTGCTGATAAAGGTTCGGCAACAGTTATTATGTCAAAACAGGATTATATTGAAGAGATAGAAAGGCAGCTAAGCAACCCTCTTCATTACAAAAAACTTGATAAGGAAATTTGGCCTGAAAATGTTAGGAAGTTTAATAAAAATCTTGTTTCTCTTCAAGATAAAGGCTTACCTAATGAAAAACAGTATCGCTATTTGGAATCTGATCATAACTCTAAAAACAGGGTCTTCTATATCCTTCCGAAAATTCACAAACCCATTGAAAAATGGCCGAAGCCTACAATGCCCCCTGGGCGTCCTATTATCTCAGATTGTGTCAGTGAAAGTTATAGAATATCAGAGCTAATTATGGAATGCCAAAGCGGAAAAAATTCAACATTTGCAATTTTACCTTCAGCATCTCGATTTTTTGTTCAACAAAACAATATTTTTCAACATTCGTTAAAATTTTTGTCAACGACCATATTTTGTGGCTCAATTCTATGTTATTTCATATTTAAATCGCGTTTATTTCATTCAAGACCCCAAAAAAATCATACCACATGCATCTGAAAAAATAATCCAAAACATTATCATACCGGTACATCAATTTTTACAGCCAGCTTAGTGTTATTTTATATGCGTAACATGTCTTTTTTTATTTCATCCAAAAGATTTTTAAAAATGCATTGCCTCTAAAATTTGGTTCAAGGCGTACGATTTTTCGTTTCAACCACTGAACAGTTTTTATCGTTCAACTGTTGAGCTGGTTTTCGTCCAATCGTTGAAGTGTTTTTCCGTAAAATGTTGACCTGATTTTCCCGTTAAATGTTGAACTACTTTTTAGTTGAGAGAAAAAAAAGATTTCTCGCAGCACGTGACACTTAGTCGTGATCACACAAATCGGTGACGTCTCAGTGTTGTTGTTGACACATCTCATTGATGTAGACGACCAATGAACTATATGCGTGGAACGGAAGTCACGTGGTGCTTGATATGCTTCGAATGTCGCCATTACCAGGAGATAGTGGGGCGTCCATCCAGATCTCTTCTGCACGCGCTTATCAACTGTCAATGGCGGCATATTTTAAAAAGTCCGATCCAAACCAGCCAATGAGACGTGTCCATTCTACGCATATAGTTCATTGTAGACGACCAACGGGTATCCTTCATCGAGACGATGCCTCCCCTGATTAACGATAATATTCAATTTCAGCTGTCGCTTCCTCGCTTTGCCTTGGAAGCCGACATGCAAACGAACACTTTTGACTTAAATGTGGCCGAGTATTATAGGGGATGGATACTGTGACGTCATCAGTTTTTGTATAGAAACAGTCACGTGTTTCTTGCGCGAGATGTCAAAACCATGTAAAAAAACAGGTCAACAATAAATCGGTTCAACAGTTGCGCGAAAAAAATCAGTTCACTGGTTAAACAAAAACACACTTCAACAGCTGAACGGAAAAAAAACACGTTAACGGTTGAACGTAAAAACGGTAAAGTAGTGGAATGAAAAGTTGCAAGTGTTGGACCAATTTTTAGAGGTAATAAATAAAAAAGACATACTAGTATAATTATATGTATCGATGATGTAAAATTTTGTGTATTTCTTGGATTATTTTTTTTAGGATAGTATTTTTTTTAAGTGTGTTTCGTTTGAAAATTTTGCCATATATCTTGTTACTTTTTTTGGACAAAATTTTTAACGAATGTTGAAAACTATTGTTTTGTTGAACAAAAAATCGAGACGCTGAAGGTAAAATGGCAAATGTTGAATTTTTTCCGCTTTGGCATTCCATAGCTAATTGATTACTATCTAAAACCTATAGCGAATCGGCATCCTAGCTTTATAAAAAATACGGATGATTTATTGGCCAAATTGTCTGAGAAATCCATCCCACAAGATGTGATTTTGGTTACTCTGGATGTGGAGTCTATGTATACAAACATTGACATAGATTTGGGTCTTAAATCCATAAAATCAGCATTCCAAAGATATCCTGACCACCGTCGTCCGGATAAAGACATTTTAGAATTGCTGGAACTTAGCTTAAAAGGTAAAGGCCCGTTCTCACTGTGCGATTTGTCGTACCGACTTCTGGGATGCGATTGAAATGGATGCATGTGATTGGTTGATAAATCATTTTGACCAATTAAACGCCTCCATTTTAATCGCATCCTACAAGTCCATACGACAAATCGCACAGTCAGAACGGGCCTTAACGATTTTGAATTCAATGGGGAGATCTTTCAGCAAATTAAAGGGTGTGCTATGGGGAAACGTTTTAGTCCTAACTTTGCCTCCATTTTTATGGCTGAGTGGGAGAGTGATATTCTTCACAGATGTCACCAACAACCTTTTATTTACCTTCGGTATCTGGATGACATTTTTATCATTTGGCAACATACGTTGGAAGACCTTCATATTTTCATTGATACTCTTAATTCTCACGACTCAAGCATTAAATTACAGCCTACTATTGATCACACTTCTGTGGATTTTTTGGATGTAACTATTTACAAGGGTCATACATATCATACTACTGGGTATCTAGATTACAAAGTATTCTTCAAAGCTACTGACACGCATCAGCTGCTACATGCTGGGTCATACCATCCTCCTCACACTTTCAAGGGAGTCATTAAATATCAGATTTTTAGATTCTATAGAAACTGTAGTTCTTTAGATTTTTTTAACCAGGCTTGTTCTGTTCTTTTTAAAGCTCTCCTCCCTAGGAAGTATTCTATTAGATTACTCCGAAGGATCAAATCTAACCCAGTAAAGCGGCCTACACACGATCAAAATTTTTGACCAAAAAGTTGACATCAATTTTTTTGACAGTTTTTGACAGCCACACACGACACAAAATAATTGATGCAATATTCAGTGTACGCCAAACTTTCGACATGGATGGACCTACAGCCTTGGCCCTTGCACTAGCTTTGGATCCGGAAAAAGGCGAAATTGCATCGGACAAAATGGTCTAAAAAATGGTATCCATAATGCGGGGAGCTGCCTGTACTGATCAATAACCTCCAGTAGGAATTTTTTCTCTTCTTTTGTTGGAGCCATGCCGATGTGCACGCGACTCTGTCCAGGCGGAAAATGAAAGATTGCGCAATATTTTGACGGGTTGACACACACGGGTCAAAACAGGTTTCAAAACCACTAGTTTGCGCAAATAAAATCTACTGAATTTGATCTCATCAAAATTTGCTGTCAACCTTTTTCGCCCGTCAATATCACCTACAGACGGTCAAAAAACCCGTCAAAAAAATTGATGTCAACTTTTTGGTCAAAAATTTTGATCGTGTGTAGGCCGCTTTAGACAAATCATGTTTCCCCCTTCATCCCCCGATACGCTTACCTCCCCTTCACGAGTGTACCATAACCGTCCAACATTTCTCTCAGGTACATCAATGAAATGCCTTAAGACGCGATGCAAACTCGATATATACTTACCCGATCGCGGAACCTTTTTCGGAGAACAAACTCGCAACAAATATCAAATGGCAGAGAATCTTAATTGTGACTCCTCTAATATCGTGTATGTAATCACGTGCAAAAAATGTCGCAAACAGTACGTCGGAGAAACTCAGAATTCTCTACGACAAAGAGCAGCCAACCATTTATCTAGTATAAGACTTAAACATGATGTACCCGTAGCACAACATTTCAATACTCAAGACCAGCCCCGATAGCTCAGTCGGTAGAGCGTCCGCTTCAGGCCTCGGAGATCCGGGTTCAAGCCCGGGTCGAGTCAGACCAAAGACTTTAACAGTGGTAGCTGTTACTGCTTCGCTTGGCGCTCAGCAATAGGAGTTAGAGCAGCGACTGGTTGGCCCGGTGTCAGTATACTGTGACTGGGTGAGGGGGCTTGCTGGTTGTCTTCGGCAAGTCGTCTCGGTGAGACAGCACCTAAAAGAGCGGTGGAAATCCGCCCTGTCACAAGGAGACAACGTCTTCATATAACCGAAATACTGTTGAGCAGGACGTAAAACCCCAATCACTCACTCACTCAATACTCAAGGTCATTCGGTCAAGGACCATTTTGAAATCATGCCTATTGAGAAAATCCCATTTCTCACTTCCGCTGCAGATACCAAGCACAAACGTTTGGAAAGGGAAAGTTTTTGGATTCAAACATTACACACTATTTATCCTTTGGGTTTGAACTTGGACCCCGGAAGATGTCGGGAAAAAACTATAATACCATTTCTGTCTGTTCCCAGGACCCCATATTATATAGTCTGACGATATTCTTACTATAGCTTAAGATGCATAAGCATTGTCAATGTAATACAGTGTTCCAGAAAATTCTACTGACAGGCCAAGCTCCTGTCAGTCATCAACCTAATGGAATATCATAGGTTTACTTTATTACAACAATTTATGATGGGGTATAAAGGTCTAAATGATATCCCTCTTTTTAACACAATTAGAAACTTGTCTCCGTGGTTATTTTAGACAAGAAGATTTTCCCTGTGTCCGTGTGGTTTAGTGTTCATAAAGAATATACCTTTAATAAGATGCGTATAAAGCATTGTCAATATATTACTAAATGTTCCAGAAAAATTCTACTGACTAAGGCCAAGCTCCTGTCAGTCGTCAACCTAATGAAATATCATAGGTGTAGTGTATTACAACGATTGATAATGGGGTATAAAGGTCTAAATGATATACATACCTCTTCTTAACACAATTAGAAACTTGTCACCATTGATATTTTAGACAAGAAGATTTTCCCTGTGCCCGGTGTCTTTAAGTGTTCATAAATAAAGCATAGAGGGCAAGTCTTTTAAAGTGAATACCTCAACAAAGTATGATGTATGTAGTTTTGCACTTCATTTTAGAATGTGGCGTATGTGGTGGTTGACTTTCGCTGCTCCAATCTAATCAGTGAAATTAATATTGGCAAGCTCGACTTTAGAGCAGAAGCAAAGGGAGGTAAGCATCGATTGATTGATTGTTTGGTGTTTTACGACTCGTTCAAGATTATTTCACTTATATGGCGGCGTTGCCAGTTTAATTGAGGAAGGAAACCGGGCCAGGAGGAACCCACGACCTTCCGATGATAACTGGCAACCATCCCACATAGGTCGAGTGAAAACCCAGTCAAAAAACGGAGAATTGCGAAAACAAAGAACAAGTAGACAAAGGTTATCTGAAGTATTTATCTGTTAGAGTTATGTCCCCGTATTGCTGAAGGTGCATGGGAATCCTGATTTTCCGTCTTTAGAACTTCTAGAATCAATGGGCAATCTCCAGCATTTACGAAAAAGGTACTTAAAATTGTATAAGTGCATTTATAGCGTTTTTCCGGTTTCATAAAATTAATTTCCTAGGTAGGCTATTAAATGCAAGGAAATTGAAGGTTGAAAGATGAGCGACTGAAAGGCCGAAAGAATAACATTAGGATGCAAGGGAATATTTATTTATGCCTGTGGCGTACCAAATTGTTATCCCACTGATTTCCCGCAGAAAAAAAACCGTTTCAGGGATGATCGCATCTTCTTACGTTTGAACTAGGTACTGCCATGTAAGCTTTGTCATTGACTGATTTATTGATTGATTGGTGGTTTACGCCGCACTCCAGATTATTTCACTATATGGCGGCGTTGTCAGATTTAGTGTTGGGGGGAGGGGGGGGGGGGAGGCTCACTGTCCGGAAGAAACCTGGCAACTCTTCAATATACGGCCACATTTGTCCTTGGAGTTTGTAAGCTAATACGATTGATTGGTGTTTTACTTGATTGATGCGACTAATCTGGCATAACTAAGCTGCCGAGAAAGCCTCGCACTCGCAGCTAGAGAGTATGTATAGCAGGTGCAGCTAAAGCAGACCAATTCTCAAAGCGACAAGAAAGAAGGAAAATGAATTTCCAAATAAAACTCATTATCCATAGGAGTAACCAATGATCATCCTGAAGGCTCTTCTTAAACACAGTGGAATACCACTTAGTGAACGAACTTTTAGTTGGTCGTTATTGCTATACCCTCTAATGCCTTTGGCGACGTTGTTATCTTAATATTTTTAGAAATTTCCATTGATTTATATATGGACACCCATACACGCCTATTTGAAAGCTTTTTTCGAGTTTTCACAGTGATAATAAAAGCCTTTAATATATTTTGAATTTTTTATTTATGTTCCAAAAATTGACAATTTGATAAATTCCGTTCACTCAATTTGAACAACCCACTTCAGATATCGATTCGCCAAGATTATACTGATACGAATGATCAGAGCCTGGTTACGATTAACTGTCAAACGGGGTTGACTCAGTTCAAAAAGAAAAATGGAAACATTTCTGACTGGGTTTTCCACTCAAGGGTTTGTGGAAGGGTTGACAGGTACCCTCCGTCAATATACTAGTGTGAGATTTTCCTTATCTTGTTTTGTTAGTTGGAGGTTCCACCAAAACCGCCTTTCATTAACGGGGACCGTTGGTAACAAATGTACCAACAAATTCATTGATTGATTGATGTTTTGCGCCGCACTTAAGATCATTTCACTTATATGGCGGCCTTGCCAGGTTTAGCGGGGATTGATTGATTGTTTGTTTTTTTACGACGCGCTTCAGCTTATTTAACCTATATGGCGGCCTTGTCACTTTTAATGTGGGAGGAAACCTGGCTCTATGCCCGGAAGAAACCATCGACCTTCCGGTGTTAACTGGCAACCATCCCACATAGGTCGGTCGAGTGAAAACCCGGTCAGAAAATTTTCCAATGTTGTTTTTTGGACTGAGCGGGGTTCAAACCCGCGACCCATTGGTGGAAAGTTTAGTGGGGAGCGAATCGGGCATATTACCTGGAGGAAGCCATAGAACCTTCGGCGAGTACCTGAAAACTTTTCCACATACTGCGAAAAATCCACTCGCCGCATCGATGGAATGCCTGTGTCGGACTGAGGGACAACCCCTCTAACCAACAGAGCCAACGAGGCCACTCATGCCAACATAAAGGCGAGGCTTTCATCTAAGCATTGAATAAATTTTGCAACGCTTCCTAAATAATGGGCATAATTTTAAATGCTAAACAATCATTGAACCAATATGTCCTATGAGTGGGATGGTTGCCAAATTTGTACGTGTTGATAGCCCGCGGTTTCCTCCTATATAGAAATTCAAGAAAGTCGAAGACATACTAGCCGAGAAATCTTGGCTCTGCCGAATTTTTTTTTCCGTGTTCGGCAGAGCCAAGATTTCTCGGCTAAAGACATACAACCCCTGTCAAATCGGAGCTCGGAGCAGATCAACAGCCATGCAACCTCATTCTGAGAGAGCCATCTTTATATATATACCCCTCCCACCCCCAACCAACACACAATCCCTGTCCAATCTGAATTTAAAACAGATTAAAACGAAACATTTCAAACAAACAAATGAATACAGTTATATTTACGCCGTATGGTTGACAGAAGTGGCGGCCTTCCTTCCTCGAGATATTAGCCTATGAACTAATGTACCCGGCCAGGAGACAAATTTGCCCCCGCCCCCCTCCCACCGACACACCTTGGTTCAGATCTCACACCACCCATTCAACAGTGTTCAACTTACCTTTGCGCAATCGCACAGATTGTGTACAACAGTTGCCCTTAGGGATAGCCAATGAAATTGGTCGCCTTGCTTTTTTACGCGCGCTTTTCTCCACCGATTTTTTCACAATTGGTTTAGATTTCGTCGTGGAATGACGTCTTGTTTGTCTCTCAGTCGACCAAAATTCGGGAAGGACAGGCTTGGATTCTTTAAAGAGAAAACCCCAATAAGTAGGCCTTATATATATTAAACGTTAGGACTAGCTATAGGGTGTATATACTTATAATAACTAGTGTAGTCATAATAACTAGTGTTGTAGCTTGTAAACTGATTTGAATGGATTCAAGTTTTGTCCGACCTGTTTGGAAGGCCACGTTAGCACAAGCACTGGCGACATACCCTTGCCGTTTGGCACGAAATCTTGTTCTTATTGTCATAATTTCAACCATTTTGGCTGGATTGTTGGTTAGGTGGTGTTAATGCACCAGTGTCGGTGTACAGACTGGGTGGTTTTATTTATTGCATTTCACCGAGTTTTGATGTGTGTTTGTGGTGAACACTTCTGTGTTTTTCTGTCTTTATGGTTTGTTTGGATTCAGTGTCTAGTTGAGTTTGCTATTGCCTGGGTCTGGCGACCATTTTCTTCCCCATCTGTGGTTATTCTTTGTCTGTTATCCAGATCCCTGTTTCTATATTCACAAGCTACAAAACTCCCTGCTTTTACCAGTCTTTTGGGGGGCATTTGCAGGATCCATCCAGTCTAGCGAATGCCTTTACAAACCCAACACTGTAATACACCAGATGCCCTTTTCACGTTATGAGCACATTTTGCTCGGCTTTAATGGACTTCTTCTCGATCCAGTTTTACATACAGGCGTCTGTCTGCTTCTAAAAGCCTGATCTTTTACAGTCCTCTTTTATTTTATACATTTTTGGATTTCCAACACACACATGCACTCCTACCGCTGGAATATTTAATTTAATCCCAAGCACTGCGTTTGAAAGAAGATTTCTGTTATTATGGAACCATATAGGTCACCGATGGATTAATACGCAACGCATTTGGAATCCAAAGCTGACTGTTGCACCAAACTGACAAATTGACAAGAGTTCATTTATTATATTGTTTGTTTGTGTAACATTTTTTGTTTGTGTTCATTAACTAATGGTGGTTATGTAAATATGTTAATCTAATTTTTTTAAATCTCAACTTTAAAAATCGAGCTATTTTTAAAATATATAAATTCCGTTGAGAGCAATTATTTACGCTTTTCTAAAAAAATCATTAAACCGTCAATTACTTGTCACATATATCATCTCCAACAGCCATTTAACATTAAGGACATAAACTTTTCAAAGGTAAATGTAATTTTCGCTAACTCTGTAGACTTTATTCAGCCTCTTGGCTTTTTGGTTGAAGTTAACATGAAGTTAGCATTCCCGTTGTCTCTCACTGGGAAGGGTGGAGTTTTACTATTGTCGTTTCAGGATGACGGAGACTTGTTGGTGCCAATGTCTTCAAACGATGCGGAAGAAAAGACGTCCGGGCTGACAAGTGGATGGAAAATGTTGCCAGTGACTATGGCTTAGGTAACTTTAATCTATATGACACTTATATACTAAAACTCAGATTATTCGCTATTTTTCTTTGTACCTGCCTCCGTGGCTCAGTAGGTAGAGCGATGGACGCTCAATCCGAACAGCCTTCCACCAATGGGTCGCGGGCTCAAATCCCACTCAATCCAAAAAAAATTGGAAAATCTTCTGTGTTTTCACTGGAACGACCTATGTCGGATGGTTGCCAGTTACCACTGGAAGGTCGTGGGTTTCCTCCGGGCATAGAGCCCGGTTTCCTCCCACAAAAAAAAACTGGCAATGACGCCATATAGGTGAAATAATCTTGAGGTCGGCGTAAAACACCAAACAATCAATCTTTGTACCTCTAAAGTTAGGTTACCAAGCCTGCTTCTTGGATTTATATAGTTTTGCTATTGTTTTAGATTACCC
Source organism: Lepidochitona cinerea (assembly GCA_963971465.1). Classification (NCBI taxonomy): domain Eukaryota; kingdom Metazoa; phylum Mollusca; class Polyplacophora; order Chitonida; family Tonicellidae; genus Lepidochitona; species Lepidochitona cinerea. The sequence continues at coordinate 1,434,641 of OZ020563.1, read as the reverse complement.
AGTCGAGATAATCTTTTGACGGAAGGGAGGGTGAAATATATACTGTTTGATGGAAGAAGATCTGCCATGAAAACAATAGACAGAAGGGCTCGTCGAAGTACTGTCCAGCTGATGAGAGTATGAACATCCAAGCAGCGCAATTGGCGGAATGCCCCGTGGAAGCTGTCCGATGGAGGGTGTACTATACACATGATAAAAACGGAGGGCAAGTTAAAGAAAACAATGATATGAAGAGTGTAAGCGAGCTAACCATAGAATTGTTCTACTGACTTATCTTAGAAATACCCCGGATTTGGTTTGAGGGACACAAAAAAGCCTGCTGGTTGTCAGCTGTGAACTTTTGAGACTTTAATGTAAAGAAAAGAAACTAAAATTATAGTGTACTCCACCACTGATTTGAAAGCCTCTCCGGTTGATGCGTTTGTTTGGGGTTCAATTCTATGTATGCTTTGGCACCATAATTTAGACATAACTGGACATACGTAATGTTCCCCATGATTAATTTTAGTCCTTTACTTTTAGTAAGCTCGTGTAGACTTTCTTCGCGTGTGTGAAAATGTGAGGTGTGAAAATGTCCGTCCGTCCGTCCCGGATTCCCTTCAGCTCCACAACCGGATCTTTACAGTTCTTTCAAAACATATACACAGTAAAAATTTTTTTGTAAATCTACACCAAAAAGAAATGTATTCCATGACAAAGAAATGCACTGTAAATATTTTACGTCTAAACATGATGTTATTATATTGAAATTGGTATATATTTACAAAATTCAGTGCAGATATACATATATATATATATCTTTATATATGTGCAAAAAAATACCCAAGTGTTGTAGTTTTACAGTTCATACTAGTATAAAGCGTTTTGTTAACTATAATTGTTGAGAATATTATTATCTTGGATCTATGTTGAAAATTGCATGAGCACTATGGTAGGCTGACCACTGGTTCTAGCCATATATATGATGCCTGGCTAAAAGGCAAATCTCGTATGGATATTCTAAATAAGCTCCAACCTCAAACAAAACACTAATGCAGACTAAAACATTACTGTAATTATACAGGAAGTCGCTCTAAAAGAACAACCAAAACTACTGTGAACTTACAAACATAGTATTGTACTTCTACAAGATAATTATTTGTAAAAATACAGGATACTTTATGCTGTAAATTTACATCAAAAGTGCTGGTCACCCATTTGCCAGCGCTTTTTGCTGTAAATTTACAAATGATTTTTTACCTTATGGGTAAAGTGTGTCATGAACCATTTATGACATCTTCGGTAACAAAATATATCATCTACATTGGATTATGTAATATTCTCTTTTAGGCTATCTGGGTTCCCTTCTGCTCTATAACTTTAAGAGTTTTGATCGGATCTTTAAAATTCTTTCACAACATATACCGTATGGGTAGATGGTGTGACATGAATCATTTATATCATCTTCGGTTGCATAATATGGCATCTATATTGGATTATGTAATATCTCTTTAGTCTATATCTTCGTTCACTATCGTTCCATATCTTAAAGAGTTTTAATCCAATCTTTACAATTCTTTTACAGCACATACCTTTTGTGTAGATGGTGTGTTGTCGGCCATTTATAAATATCCGGTTACATAATATGCCATCTATAATAGATTATGTAATATTCTCTTTTAGTCCATATCTTCTTTAGTTTTAACCTGATCTTGACCATTTTTTCACTGTAGATACAACAGTTAAGGGTAGATGGTTTTTCTGGAACCATTCAAGACATCCCTGGTTTCATTATACAGCATCCATATTATATTATGTAATACTCTGTTTAAGTCTATGTCTTGGTTGCTTGCGCTCCATAACTTTTTCATCTTTGGAATTATTTAACAGCATTCCCTTATGGATAGATGGTGTGTTGTCAGCCATTAATGACAGTTTTGGTTGCATGATTGCATTATACAACATCCAAATTACATTATATAATATTCTCTTTTAGTCCTAATCTATTTTAGTTTTTACCTGATCCTGACCGTTTTTAGAGTATATATACCTAAAGGGTAGATGGTGTGTCAGGAATCATTTCTGGTTAACTCAAAGCAGTTAATATGACCCTTCAGTACACCTAAAACAGAAAATAAAAAAATGTTAATTTTTAATCCTTTTGCCATTTTTAATCAAGCATTATTTCTTAGGACCCAGATGATGGAAGTAAGTATACAGAGCCGACAGTAGAAAGATTACAAGTTCATGGAAGAAATGGCAGCCTAAAGGCATATATTTTATTCTTTGAGGACAACGTAGACTTTATTCAACTTATAATGTTAGGTCGATATTACAAAATTATCTATTAGCATGGATAAAATGTGAGCAATACATATAAAAGTAAAGTTAATGTGACCCATGAAAACCCCTAAAACAGAACATAAAAAAAATAGTTAATTTTTAAATCCCTTTGCCATTTTAATTCGAGCTTGATTTCTTAGGCCAAAATTTAACTACTTTCTGGCTCAACCATAGAAGGTAGTTCAGATCAGTAACTAAAGGCCTGACTAACCTTTGGAAACTGATCAAAATTATTTTCTGAAAATTTATTTACTTTTTAATCAAGTGCTTTCCAATCTAACATAGCGTTTTAATTAATCAGTAGACTACATAAGTAATTTATGCATACACCAAAACCATAGCCTACATGAATTATTATGAAGTTTTCAACTAATATTTCGTGGTTTGTTTTCCAATTTTATGCCTCTCTGAGGCTAATTTACTAAACCTGTTCCTGGGAAGGACAGAATTATGTTTTTTCTCGTTTTAGATCAACCAATGGAGATTATATTTTGGTAGAAGTAAGACATCCCAATGAAAAGAAACATGTACTCTACAGTTGATGGATGGTCAAGTAAGATGATGAACGAAAGGCTCTGTTTAGGAAGGATGTACAACAAGGTTACTGAAACAGGCAGGTCGATCGAGAATACCCGAAACAAACTGATGGACGACTGGTTTACCAAATTGACAAGATGATGAGCGACAGGTTCGACGGAAGGATCGCCAGACCAATTGTTTAACAGTGATGCGCTAATGAACCGAAAGAGGCAGTTTAGATGGGATAAGTTACACAACTGACAGATGACAACTCACACAATAGACGAAAAAAAGACCCAGATGATGGAAGAAAGTATACAGAGCCAACAGTAGAAAGATTACAAGTTCATGGAAGAAATAGCAGCCTAAAGGTATATATTTAATTCTTTGAGGAGAACGTAGACTTTATTCAACTTATAATGTTAGGTCGATATTACAAAATTATCTATTAGCATGGATAAAATGTGAGCAATACATATAAAAGTAAAGTTAATGTGACCCATGAATACGCCTAAAACAGAACATAAAAAATCTTGTTAATTTTTTAATCCTTTTGCCATTTTAAATCGAGCTTGATTTCTTAGGCTAAATTTGAACTACTTTCTATCGTCTGCTCAACCATAGAAGGTAGTTCAGATCAGTAACTAAAGGCCTGACTAACCTTTGGAAACTGGTCAAAATTATTTCTGAAAATTTATTTACTTTTTAATCAAGTGCTTTCCAATCTAACATAGCGTTTTAATTAATCAGTAGTCTACATAAGTAATTTATGCATACGCCCAAACCATAGCCTACAATAATTATTATTAAGTTTTCAACTGATACTTCGTTATTTGTTTTCCCATTGTATGCCTCTCTGAGGCTAATTTACTAAACCTGTTCCTGGGAAGGACAGAATTATGTTTTTTCTCGTTTTAGATCAACCAATGGAGATTATATTTTGGTAGAAGAAAGACATCCCAATGAAAAGAAACATGTACTCTACAGTTGATGGATGGTCAAGTTACATGATGAACGAAAGGCTCTGTTTAGGAAGGATGTACAACAAGGTTACTGAAACAGGCAGGTCGATCGAGAATACCCGAAACAAACTGATGGACGACTGGTTTACCAAATTGACAAGATGATGAGCGACAGGCTCGACGGAAGGCTCGCCAGACCAATTGTTTAACAGTGATGCGCTAATGAACCGAAAGAGGCAGTTTAGATGGGATAAGTTACACAACTGACAGATGACAACTCACACAATAGACGAAAAAAAGACCCAGATGATGGAAGAAAGTATACAGAGCCGACAGTAGAAAGATTACAAGTTCATGGAAGATATGGCAGCCTAAAGGCATATATTTAATTCTTTGAGGAGAACGTAGACTTTATTCAACTTATAATGTTAAGACGATATTACAAAATTATCTATTAGCATGGATAAAATGTGAGCAATACATATAAAAGTAAAGTTAATGTGACCCATGAAAATCCCTAAAACAGAACATAAAAAAAATAGTTAATTTTTAAATCCCTTTGCCATTTTAAATCGAGCTTGATTTCTTAGGCCAAAATTGAACTACTTTCTATCGTCTGCTCAACCATAGAAGGTAGTTCAGATCAGTAACTAAAGGCCTGACTAACCTTTGGAAACTGATCAAAATTATTTTCTGAAAATTTATTTACTTTTAATCAAGTGCTTTCCAATCTAACATAGCGTTTTAATTAATCAGTAGTCTACATAAGTAATTTATGCATAAGCCCAAACCATAGCCTACAAGAATTATTATTAAGTTTTCAATTGATACTTCGTTATTTGTTTTCCCATTGTATGCCTCCCTGAGGCTAATTTACTAAACCTGTTCCTGGGAAGGACAGAATTATGTTTTTCTCGTTTTAGATCAACTAATGGAGATTATATTTTGGTAGAAGGAAGACATCCCAATGAAATGAAACATGTACTCTACAGTTGATGGATGGTCAAAATACATGATGAACGAAAGGCTCTGTTTAGGAAGGATGTACAACAAGGTTACGGAAACAGGCAGGTCGATGGAGAATACCCGGAAAAAACTGATGGAGGAATGTTTTACCGAATTGATAAGATGATGAGCAACACTTTTCAACTAATATTTCGTTGTTTGTTTTCCAATTGTATGCCTCCCTGATTGATTGATTGTTTGGTGTTTTACGCCGCGCTCAAGATTATTTCACTTATATGGCGGCGTTGCCAGTTTTATTGTGTGAGGAAACCGGGCTCTATGCCCGGAGGAAACCCACGACCTTCCGCTGGTAACTGGCAACCCTCCCACATAGGTCGTTTATGCCTCTCTGAGGCTAATTTACTAAACCTGTTCCTGGGAAGAACAGAATTATGTTTTTTCTCGTTTTAGATCAACCAATGGAGATTATATTTTGGTAGAAGTAAGACATCCCCAGACTTTATTCAACTTATAATGTTAGGTCGATATTACAAAATTATCTATTAGCATGGATAAAATGTGAGCAATACATATAAAAGTAAAGTTAATGTGACCCATGAATACGCCTAAAACAGAACATAAAAAATCTTGTTAATTTGTTAATCCTTTTGCCATTTTAAATCGAGCTTGATTTCTTAGGCTAAATTTGAACTACTTTCTATCGTCTGCTCAACCATAGAAGGTAGTTCAGATCAGTAACTAAAGGCCTGACTAACCTTTGGAAACTGGTCAAAGTTATTTCTGATAATTTATTTACTTTTTAATCAAGTGCTTTCCAATCTAACATAGCGTTTTAATTAATCAGTAGTCTACATAAGTAATTTATGCATACGCCCAAACCATAGCCTACAAGAATTATTAAGTTTTCAACTGATACTTCGTTATTTGTTTTCCCATTGTATGCCTCTCTGAGGCTAATTTACTAAACCTGTTCCTGGGAAGGACAGAATTATGTTTTTTCTCGTTTTAGATCAACCAATGGAGATTATATTTTGGTAGAAGAAAGACATCCCAATGAAAAGAAACATGTACTCTACAGTTGATGGATGGTCAAGTTACATGATGAACGAAAGGCTCTGTTTAGGAAGGATGTACAACAAGGTTACTGAAACAGGCAGGTCGATCGAGAATACCCGAAACAAACTGATGGACGACTGGTTTACCAAATTGACAAGATGATGAGCGACAGGCTCGACGGAAGGCTCGCCAGACCAATTGTTTAACAGTGATGCGCTAATGAACCGAAAGAGGCAGTTTAGATGGGATAAGTTACACAACTGACAGATGACAACTCACACAATAGACGAAAAAAAGACCCAGATGATGGAAGAAAGTATACAGAGCCGACAGTAGAAAGATTACAAGTTCATGGAAGATATGGCAGCCTAAAGGCATATATTTAATTCTTTGAGGAGAACGTAGACTTTATTCAACTTATAATGTTAAGACGATATTACAAAATTATCTATTAGCATGGATAAAATGTGAGCAATACATATAAAAGTAAAGTTAATGTGACCCATGAAAATCCCTAAAACAGAACATAAAAAAAATAGTTAATTTTTAAATCCCTTTGCCATTTTAAATCGAGCTTGATTTCTTAGGCCAAAATTGAACTACTTTCTATCGTCTGCTCAACCATAGAAGGTAGTTCAGATCAGTAACTAAAGGCCTGACTAACCTTTGGAAACTAATCAAAATTATTTTCTGAAAATTTATTTACTTTTAATCAAGTGCTTTCCAATCTAACATAGCGTTTTAATTAATCAGTAGTCTACATAAGTAATTTATGCATAAGCCCAAACCATAGCCTACAAGAATTATTATTAAGTTTTCAATTGATACTTCGTTATTTGTTTTCCCATTGTATGCCTCCCTGAGGCTAATTTACTAAACCTGTTCCTGGGAAGGACAGAATTATGTTTTTCTCGTTTTAGATCAACTAATGGAGATTATATTTTGGTAGAAGGAAGACATCCCAATGAAATGTAACATGTACTCTACAGTTGATGGATGGTCAAAATACATGATGAACGAAAGGCTCTGTTTAGGAAGGATGTACAACAAGGTTACGGAAACAGGCAGGTCGATGGAGAATACCCGGAAAAAACTGATGGAGGAATGTTTTACCGAATTGATAAGATGATGAGCAACACTTTTCAACTAATATTTCGTTGTTTGTTTTCCAATTGTATGCCTCCCTGATTGATTGATTGTTTGGTGTTTTACGCCGCGCTCAAGATTATTTCACTTATATGGCGGCGTTGCCAGTTTTATTGTGTGAGGAAACCGGGCTCTATGCCCGGAGGAAACCCACGACCTTCCGCTGGTAACTGGCAACCCTCCCACATAGGTCGTTTATGCCTCTCTGAGGCTAATTTACTAAACCTGTTCCTGGGAAGAACAGAATTATGTTTTTTCTCGTTTTAGATCAACCAATGGAGATTATATTTTGGTAGAAGTAAGACATCCCCAGACTTTATTCAACTTATAATGTTAGGTCGATATTACAAAATTATATATTAGCATGGATAAAATGTGAGCAATACATATAAAAGTAAAGTTAATGTGACCCATGAATACGCCTAAAACAGAACATAAAAAATCTTGTTAATTTGTTAATCCTTTTGCCATTTTAAATCGAGCTTGATTTCTTAGGCTAAATTTGAACTACTTTCTATCGTCTGCTCAACCATAGAAGGTAGTTCAGATCAGTAACTAAAGGCCTGACTAACCTTTGGAAACTGGTCAAAATTATTTCTGAAAATTTATTTACTTTTTAATCAAGTGCTTTCCAATCTAACATAGCGTTTTAATTAATCAGTAGTCTACATAAGTAATTTATGCATACGCCCAAACCATAGCCTACAAGAATTATTAAGTTTTCAACTGATACTTCGTTATTTGTTTTCCCATTGTATGCCTCTCTGAGGCTAATTTACTAAACCTGTTCCTGGGAAGGACAGAATTATGTTTTTTCTCGTTTTAGATCAACCAATGGAGATTATATTTTGGTAGAAGAAAGACATCCCAATGAAAAGAAACATGTACTCTACAGTTGATGGATGGTCAAGTTACATGATGAACGAAAGGCTCTGTTTAGGAAGGATGTACAACAAGGTTACTGAAACAGGCAGGTCGATCGAGAATACCCGAAACAAACTGATGGACGACTGGTTTACCAAATTGACAAGATGATGAGCGACAGGCTCGACGGAAGGCTCGCCAGACCAATTGTTTAACAGTGATGCGCTAATGAACCGAAAGAGGCAGTTTAGATGGGATAAGTTACACAACTGACAGATGACAACTCACACAATAGACGAAAAAAAGACCCAGATGATGGAAGAAAGTATACAGAGCCGACAGTAGAAAGATTACAAGTTCATGGAAGAAATGGCAGCCTAAAGGCATATATTTAATTCTTTGAGGAGAAAGTAGACTTTATTCAACTTATAATGTTAAGACGATATTACAAAATTATCTATTAGCATGGATAAAATGTGAGCAATACATATAAAAGTAAAGTTAATGTGACCCATGAAAATCCCTAAAACAGAACATAAAAAAAAAGTTAATTTTTAAATCCCTTTGCCATTCTAAATCGAGCTTGATTTCTTAGGCCAAAATTGAACTACTTTCTATCGTCTGCTCAACCATAGAAGGTAGTTCAGATCAGTAACTAAAGGCCTGACTAACCTTTGGAAACTGATCAAAATTATTTTCTGAAAATTTATTTACTTTTAATCAAGTGCTTTCCAATCTAACATAGCGTTTTAATTAATCAGTAGTCTACATAAGTAATTTATGCATAAGCCCAAACCATAGCCTACAAGAATTATTATTAAGTTTTCAACTGATACTTCGTTATTTGTTTTCCCATTGTATGCCTCTCTGAGGCTAATTTACTAAACCTGTTCCTGGGAAGGACAGAATTATGTTTTTTCTCGTTTTAGATCAACCAATGGAGATTATATTTTGGTAGAAGAAAGACATCCCAATGAAAAGAAACATGTACTCTACAGTTGATGGATGGTCAAGTTACATGATGAACGAAAGGCTCTGTTAAGGAAGGATGTACAACAAGGTTACTGAAACAGGCAGGTCGATCGAGAATACCCGAAACAAACTGATGGACGACTGGTTTACCAAATTGACAAGATGATGAGCGACAGGCTCGACGGAAGGCTCGCCAGACCAATTGTTTAACAGTGATGCGCTAATGAACCGAAAGAGGCAGTTTAGATGGGATAAGTTACACAACTGACAGATGACAACTCACACAATAGACGAAAAAAAGACCCAGATGATGGAAGAAAGTATACAGAGCCGACTGTAGAAAGATTACAAGTTCATGGAAGAAATGGCAGCCTAAAGGCATATATTTAATTCTTTGAGGAGAACGTAGTACTTTATTCAACTTATAATGTTAAGACGATATTACAAAATTATCTATTAGCATGGATAAAATGTGAGCAATACATATAAAAGTAAAGTTAATGTGACCCATGAAAATCCCTAAAACAGAACATAAAAAAAATAGTTAATTTTTAAATCCCTTTGCCATTTTAAATCGAGCTTGATTTCTTAGGCCAAAATTGAACTACTTTCTATCGTCTGCTCAACCATAGAAGGTAGTTCAGATCAGTAACTAAAGGCCTGACTAACCTTTGGAAACTGATCAAAATTATTTTCTGAAAATTTATTTACTTTTAATCAAGTGCTTTCCAATCTAACATAGCGTTTTAATTAATCAGTAGTCTACATAAGTAATTTATGCATAAGCCCAAACCATAGCCTACAAGAATTATTATTAAGTTTTCAACTGATACTTCATTATTTGTTTTCCCATTGTATGCCTCTCTGAGGCTAATTTACTAAACCTGTTCCTGGGAAGGACAGAATTATGTTTTTCTCGTTTTAGATCAACTAATGGAGATTATATTTTGGTAGAAGGAAGACATCCCAATGAAATGAAACATGTACTCTACAGTTGATGGATGGTCAAAATACATGATGAACAAAAGGCTCTGTTTAGGAAGGATGTACAACAAGGTTACGGAAACAGGCAGGTCGATGGAGAATACCCGGAACAAACTGATGGAGGAATGTTTTACCGAATTGATAAGATGATGAGCAACACTTTTCAACTAATATTTCGTTGTTTGTTTTCCAATTGTATGCCTCTCTGATTGATTGATTGTTTGGTGTTTTACGCCGCGCTCAAGATTATTTCACTTATATGGCGGCGTTGCCAGTTTTATTGTGTGAGGAAACCGGGCTCTGTGCCCGGAGGAAACCCACGACCTTCCGCTGGTAACTGGCAACCATCCCACATAGGTCGTTTATGCTTCTCTGAGGCTAATTTACTAAACCTGTTCCTGGGAAGAACAGAATTATGTTTTTTCTCGTTTTAGATCAACCAATGGAGATTATATTTTGGTAGAAGTAAGACATCCCAATGAAAGGAAACATGTACTCTACAGTTGATGGATGGTCAAGTTACATGATGAACGAAAGGCTCTGTTAAGGAAGGATGTACAACAAGGTTACTGAAACAGGCAGGTCGATGGAGAATACCCGAAACAATCTGATGGAGGAATGGTTTACCAAATTGATAAGATGATGAGCCACAGGTTCGAGGAAAGGATCGCCAGACCAATTGTTTAACAGTGATGGGCTAATGAAAGAAAGAGGCAGTTTAGATGGGATAAGTTACACAACTGACAGATGACAACTCACACAATAGACGAAAAAAAGACCCAGATGATGGAAGAAAGTATACAGAGCCGACAGTAGAAAGATTACAAGTTCATGGAAGAAATGGCAGCCTAAAGGCATATATTTAATTCTTTGAGGAGAACGTAGACTTTATTCAACTTATAATGTTAGGTCGATATTACAAAATTATCTATTAGCATGGATAAAATGTGAGCAATACATATAAAAGTAAAGTTAATGTGACCCATGAATACGCCTAAAACAGAACATAAAAAATCTTGTTAATTTTTTAATCCTTTTGCCATTTTAAATCGAGCTTGATTTCTTAGGCTAAATTTGAACTACTTTCTATCGTCTGCTCAACCATAGAAGGTAGTTCAGATCAGTAACTAAAGGCCTGACTAACCTTTGGAAACTGGTCAAAATTATTTCTGAAAATTTATTTACTTTTTAATCAAGTGCTTTCCAATCTAACATAGCGTTTTAATTAATCAGTAGTCTACATAAGTAATTTATGCATACGCCCAAACCATAGCCTACAAGAATTATTATTAAGTTTTCAACTGATACTTCGTTATTTGTTTTCCCATTGTATGCCTCTCTGAGGCTAATTTACTAAACCTGTTCCTGGAAAGGACAGAATTATGTTTTTTCTCGTTTTAGATCAACCAATGGAGATTATATTTTGGTAGAAGAAAGACATCCCAATGAAAAGAAACATGTACTCTACAGTTGATGGATGGTCAAGTTACATGATGAACGAAAGGCTCTGTTTAGGAAGGATGTACAACAAGGTTACTGAAACAGGCAGGTCGATCGAGAATACCCGAAACAAACTGATGGACGACTGGTTTACCAAATTGACAAGATGATGAGCGACAGGCTCGACGGAAGGCTCGCCAGACCAATTGTTTAACAGTGATGCGCTAATGAACCGAAAGAGGCAGTTTAGATGGGATAAGTTACACAACTGACAGAAGACAACTCACACAATAGACGAAAAAAAGACCCAGATGATGGAAGAAAGTATACAGAGCCGACAGTAGAAAGATTACAAGTTCATGGAAGAAATGGCAGCCTAAAGGCATATATTTAATTCTTTGAGGAGAACGTAGGCTTTATTCAACTTATAATGTTAAGACGATATTACAAAATTATCTATTAGCATGGATAAAATGTGAGCAATACATATAAAAGTAAAGTTAATGTGACCCATGAAAATCCCTAAAACAGAACATAAAAAAAAATATGTAATTTTTAAATCCCTTTGCCATTTTAAATCGAGCTTGATTTCTTAGGCCAAAATTGAACTACTTTCTATCGTCTGCTCAACCATAGAAGGTAGTTCAGATCAGTAACTAAAGGCCTGACTAACCTTTGGAAACTGATCAAAATTATTTTCTGAAAATTTATTTACTTTTAATCAAGTGCTTTCCAATCTAACATAGCGTTTTAATTAATCAGTAGTCTACATAAGTAATTTATGCATAAGCCCAAACCATAGCCTACAAGAATTATTATTAAGTTTTCAACTGATACTTCGTTATTTGTTTTCCCATTGTATGCCTCTCTGAGGCTAATTTACTAAACCTGTTCCTGGGAAGGACAGAATTATATTTTTTCTCGTTTTAGATCAACCAATGGAGATTATATTTTGGTAGAAGAAAGACATCCCAATGAAAAGAAACATGTACTCTACAGTTGATGGATGGTCAAGTTACATGATGAACGAAAGGCTCTGTTTAGGAAGGATGTACAACAAGGTTACTGAAACAGGCAGGTCGATCGAGAATACCCGAAACAAACTGATGGACGACTGGTTTACCAAATTGACAAGATGATGAGCGACAGGCTCGACGGAAGGCTCGCCAGACCAATTGTTTAACAGTGATGCGCTAATGAACCGAAAGAGGCAGTTTAGATGGGATAAGTTACACAACTGACAGATGACAACTCACACAATAGACGAAAAAAGACCCAGATGATGGAAGAAAGTATATACAGAGCCGACAGTAGAAAGATTACAAGTTCATGGAAGATATGGCAGCCTAAAGGCATATATTTAATTCTTTGAGGAGAACGTAGACTTTATTCAACTTATAATGTTAAGACGATATTACAAAATTATCTATTAGCATGGATAAAATGTGAGCAATACATATAAAAGTAAAGTTAATGTGACCCATGAAAATCCCTAAAACAGAACATAAAAAAAATAGTTAATTTTTAAATCCCTTTGCCATTTTAAATCGAGCTTGATTTCTTAAGCCAAAATTGAACTACTTTCTATCGTCTGCTCAACCATAGAAGGTAGTTCAGATCAGTAACTAAAGGCCTGACTAACCTTTGGAAACTGATCAAAATTATTTTCTGAAAATTTATTTACTTTTAATCAAGTGCTTTCCAATCTAACATAGCGTTTTAATTAATCAGTAGTCTACATAAGTAATTTATGCATAAGCCCAAACCATAGCCTACAAGAATTATTATTAAGTTTTCAATTGATACTTCGTTATTTGTTTTCCCATTGTATGCCTCTCTGAGGCTAATTTACTAAACCTGTTCCTGGGAAGGACAGAATTATGTTTTTCTCGTTTTAGATCAACTAATGGAGATTATATTTTGGTAGAAGGAAGACATCCCAATGAAATGAAACATGTACTCTACAGTTGATGGATGGTCAAAATACATGATGAACGAAAGGCTCTGTTTAGGAAGGATGTACAACAAGGTTACGGAAACAGGCAGGTCGATGGAGAATACCCGGAAAAAACTGATGGAGGAATGCTTTACCGAATTGATAAGATGATGAGCAACACTTTTCAACTAATATTTCGTTGTTTGTTTTCCAATTGTATGCCTCCCTGATTGATTGATTGTTTGGTGTTTTACGCCGCGCTCAAGATTATTTCACTTATATGGCGGCGTTGCCAGTTTTATTGTGTGAGGAAACCGGGCTCTATGCCCGGAGGAAACCCACGACCTTTCGCTGGTAACTGGCAACCATCCCACATAGGTCGTTTATGCCTCTCTGAGGCTAATTTACTAAACCTGTTCCTGGGAAGAACAGAATTATGTTTTTTCTCGTTTTAGATCAACCAATGGAGATTATATTTTGGTAGAAGTAAGACATCCCCAGACTTTATTCAACTTATAATGTTAGGTCGATATTACAAAATTATCTATTAGCATGGATAAAATGTGAGCAATACATATAAAAGTAAAGTTAATGTGACCCATGAATACGCCTAAAACAGAACATAAAAAATCTTGTTAATTTTTTAATCCTTTTGCCATTTTAAATCGAGCTTGATTTCTTAGGCTAAATTTGAACTACTTTCTATCGTCTGCTCAACCATAGAAGGTAGTTCAGATCAGTAACTAAAGGCCTGACTAACCTTTGGAAACTGGTCAAAATTATTTCTGAAAATTTATTTACTTTTTAATCAAGTGCTTTCCAATCTAACATAGCGTTTTAATTAATCAGTAGTCTACATAAGTAATTTATGCATACGCCCAAACCATAGCCTACAAGAATTATTAAGTTTTCAACTGATACTTCGTTATTTGTTTTCCCATTGTATGCCTCTCTGAGGCTAATTTACTAAACCTGTTCCTGGGAAGGACAGAATTATGTTTTTTCTCGTTTTAGATCAACCAATGGAGATTATATTTTGGTAGAAGAAAGACATCCCAATGAAAAGAAACATGTACTCTACAGTTGATGGATGGTCAAGTTACATGATGAACGAAAGGCTCTGTTAAGGAAGGATGTACAACAAGGTTACTGAAACAGGCAGGTCGATCGAGAATACCCGAAACAAACTGATGAACGACTGGTTTACCAAATTGACAAGATGATGAGCGACAGGCTCGACGGAAGGCTCGCCAGACCAATTGTTTAACAGTGATGCGCTAATGAACCGAAAGAGGCAGTTTAGATGGGATAAGTTACACAACTGACAGATGACAACTCACACAATAGACGAAAAAAAGACCCAGATGATGGAAGAAAGTATACAGAGCCGACAGTAGAAAGATTACAAGTTCATGGAAGAAATGGCAGCCTAAAGGCATATATTTAATTCTTTGAGGAGAACGTAGACTTTATTCAACTTATAATGTTAAGACGATATTACAAAATTATCTATTAGCATGGATAAAATGTGAGCAATACATATAAAAGTAAAGTTAATGTGACCCATGAAAATCCCTAAAACAGAACATAAAAAAAATAGTTAATTTTTAAATCCCATAGTTAATTTTTAAATCCCTTTGCCATTTTAAATCGAGCTTGATTTCTTAGGCCAAAATTGAACTACTTTCTATCGTCTGCTCAACCATAGAAGGTAGTTCAGATCAGTAACTAAAGGCCTGACTAACCTTTGGAAACTGATCAAAATTATTTTCTGAAAATTTATTTACTTTTAATCAAGTGCTTTCCAATCTAACATAGCGTTTTAATTAATCAGTAGTCTACATAAGTAATTTATGCATAAGCCCAAACCATAGCCTACAAGAATTATTATTAAGTTTTCAACTGATACTTCGTTATTTGTTTTCCCATTGTATGCCTCTCTGAGGCTAATTTACTAAACCTGTTCCTGGGAAGGACAGAATTATGTTTTTTCTCGTTTTAGATCAACCAATGGAGATTATATTTTGGTAGAAGAAAGACATCCCAATGAAAAGAAACATGTACTCTACAGTTGATGGATGGTCAAGTTACATGATGAACGAAAGGCTCTGTTAAGGAAGGATGTACAACAAGGTTACTGAAACAGGCAGGTCGATCGAGAATACCCGAAACAAACTGATGGACGACTGGTTTACCAAATTGACAAGATGATGAGCGACAGGCTCGACGGAAGGCTCGCCAGACCAATTGTTTAACAGTGATGCGCTAATGAACCGAAAGAGGCAGTTTAGATGGGATAAGTTACACAACTGACAGATGACAACTCACACAATAGACGAAAAAAAGACCCAGATGATGGAAGAAAGTATACACAGCCGACTGTAGAAAGATTACAAGTTCATGGAAGAAATGGCAGCCTAAAGGCATATATTTAATTCTTTGAGGAGAACGTAGACTTTATTCAACTTATAATGTTAAGACGATATTACAAAATTATCTATTAGCATGGATAAAATGTGAGCAATACATATAAAAGTAAAGTTAATGTGACCCATGAAAATCCCTAAAACAGAACATAAAAAAAATAGTTAATTTTTAAATCCCTTTGCCATTTTAAATCGAGCTTGATTTCTTAGGCCAAAATTGAACTACTTTCTATCGTCTGCTCAACCATAGAAGGTAGTTCAGATCAGTAACTAAAGGCCTGACTAACCTTTGGAAACTGATCAAAATTATTTTCTGAAAATTTATTTACTTTTAATCAAGTGCTTTCCAATCTAACATAGCGTTTTAATTAATCAGTAGTCTACATAAGTAATTTATGCATAAGCCCAAACCATAGCCTACAAGAATTATTATTAAGTTTTCAACTGATACTTCGTTATTTGTTTTCCCATTGTATGCCTCTCTGAGGCTAATTTACTAAACCTGTTCCTGGGAAGGACAGAATTATGTTTTTCTCGTTTTAGATCAACTAATGGAGATTATATTTTGGTAGAAGGAAGACATCCCAATGAAATGAAACATGTACTCTACAGTTGATGGATGGTCAAAATACATGATGAACGAAAGGCTCTGTTTAGGAAGGATGTACAACAAGGTTACGGAAACAGGCAGGTCGATGTAGAATACCCGGAACAAACTGATGGAGGAATGTTTTACCGAATTGATAAGATGATGAGCAACACTTTTCAACTAATATTTCGTTGTTTGTTTTCCAATTGTATGCCTCTCTGATTGATTGATTGTTTGGTGTTTTACGCCGCGCTCAAGATTATTTCACTTATATGGCGGCGTTGCCAGCTTTATTGTGTGAGGAAACCGGGCTCTATGCCCGGAGGAAACCCACGACCTTTCGCTGGTAACTGGCAACCATCCCACATAGGTCGTTTATGCCTCTCTGAGGCTAATTTACTAAACCTGTTCCTGGGAAGAACAGAATTATGTTTTTTCTCGTTTTAGATCAACCAATGGAGATTATATTTTGGTAGAAGTAAGACATCCCCAGACTTTATTCAACTTATAATGTTAGGTCGATATTACAAAATTATCTATTAGCATGGATAAAATGTGAGCAATACATATAAAAGTAAAGTTAATGTGACCCATGAATACGCCTAAAACAGAACATAAAAAATCTTGTTAATTTTTTAATCCTTTTGCCCTTTTAAATCGACTTGATTTCTTAGGCTAAATTTGAACTACTTTCTATCGTCTGCTCAACCATAGAAGGTAGTTCAGATCAGTAACTAAAGGCCTGACTAACCTTTGGAAACTGGTCAAAATTATTTCTGAAAATTTATTTACTTTTTAATCAAGTGCTTTCCAATCTAACATAGCGTTTTAATTAATCAGTAGTCTACATAAGTAATTTATGCATACGCCCAAACCATAGCCTACAAGAATTATTAAATTTTCAACTGATACTTCGTTATTTGTTTTCCCATTGTATGCCTCTCTGAGGCTAATTTACTAAACCTGTTCCTGGGAAGGACAGAATTATGTTTTTTCTCGTTTTAGATCAACCAATGGAGATTATATTTTGGTAGAAGAAAGACATCCCAATGAAAAGAAACATGTACTCTACAGTTGATGGATGGTCAAGTTACATGATGAACGAAAGGCTCTGTTTAGGAAGTATGTACAACAAGGTTACTGAAACAGGCAGGTCGATCGAGAATACCCGAAACAAACTGATGGACGACTGGTTTACCAAATTGACAAGATGATGAGCGACAGGCTCGACGGAAGGCTCGCCAGACCAATTGTTTAACAGTGATGCGCTAATGAACCGAAAGAGGCAGTTTAGATGGGATAAGTTACACAACTGACAGATGACAACTCACACAATAGACGAAAAAAAGACCCAGATGATGGAAGAAAGTATACAGAGCCGACAGTAGAAAGATTACAAGTTCATGGAAGAAATGGCAGCCTAAAGGCATATATTTAATTCTTTGAGGAGAACGTAGACTTTATTCAACTTATAATGTTAAGACGATATTACAAAATTATCTATTAGCATGGATAAAATGTGAGCAATACATATAAAAGTAAAGTTAATGTGACCCATGAAAATCCCTAAAACAGAACATAAAAAAAATAGTTAATTTTTAAATCCCTTTGCCATTTTAAATCGAGCTTGATTTCTTAGGCCAAAATTGAACTACTTTCTATCGTCTGCTCAACCATAGAAGGTAGTTCAGATCAGTAACTAAAGGCCTGACTAACCTTTGGAAACTGATCAAAATTATTTTCTGAAAATTTATTTACTTTTAATCAAGTGCTTTCCAATCTAACATAGCGTTTTAATTAATCAGTAGTCTACATAAGTAATTTATGCATAAGCCCAAACCATAGCCTACAAGAATTATTATTAAGTTTTCAACTGATACTTCGTTATTTGTTTTCCCATTGTATGCCTCTCTGAGGCTAATTTACTAAACCTGTTCCTGGGAAGGACAGAATTATGTTTTTTCTCGTTTTAGATCAACCAATGGAGATTATATTTTGGTAGAAGAAAGACATCCCAATGAAAAGAAACATGTACTCTACAGTTGATGGATGGTCAAGTTACATGATGAACGAAAGGCTCTGTTAAGGAAGGATGTACAACAAGGTTACTGAAACAGGCAGGTCGATCGAGAATACCCGAAACAAACTGATGGACGACTGGTTTACCAAATTGACAAGATGATGAGCGACAGGCTCGACGGAAGGCTCGCCAGACCAATTGTTTAACAGTAATGCGCTAATGAACCGAAAGAGGCAGTTTAGATGGGATAAGTTACACAACTGACAGATGACAACTCACACAATAGACGAAAAAAAGACCCAGATGATGGAAGAAAGTATACAGAGCCGACTGTAGAAAGATTACAAGTTCATGGAAGAAATGGCAGCCTAAAGGCATATATTTAATTCTTTGAGGAGAACGTAGACTTTATTCAACTTATAATGTTAAGACGATATTACAAAATTATCTATTAGCATGGATAAAATGTGAGCAATACATATAAAAGTAAAGCTAATGTGACCCATGAAAATCCCTAAAACAGAACATAAAAAAAATAGTTAATTTTTAAATCCCTTTGCCATTTTAAATCGAGCTTGATTACTTAGGCCAAAATTGAACTACTTTCTATCGTCTGCTCAACCATAGAAGGTAGTTCAGATCAGTAACTAAAGGCCTGACTAACCTTTGGAAACTGATCAAAATTATTTTCTGAAAATTAATTTACTTTTAATCAAGTGCTTTCCAATCTAACATAGCGTTTTAATTAATCAGTAGTCTACATAAGTAATTTATGCATAAGCCCAAACCATAGCCTACAAGAATTATTATTAAGTTTTCAACTGATACTTCGTTATTTGTTTTCCCATTGTATGCCTCTCTGAGGCTAATTTACTAAACCTGTTCCTGGGAAGGACAGAATTATGTTTTTCTCGTTTTAGATCAACTAATGGAGATTATATTTTGGTAGAAGGAAGACATCCCAATGAAATGAAACATGTACTCTACAGTTGACGGATGGTCAAAATACATGATGAACAAAAGGCTCTGTTTAGGAAGGATGTACAACAAGGTTACGGAAACAGGCAGGTCGATGGAGAATACCCGGAACAAACTGATGGAGGAATGTTTTACCGAATTGATAAGATGATGAGCAACACTTTTCAACTAATATTTCGTTGTTTGTTTTCCAATTGTATGCCTCTCTGATTGATTGATTGTTTGGTGTTTTACGCCGCGCTCAAGATTATTTCATTTATATGGCGGCGTTGCCAGTTTTATTGTGTGAGGAAACCAGGCTCTGTGCCCGGAGGAAACCCACGACCTTCCGCTGGTAACTGGCAACCATCCCACATAGGTCGTTTATGCCTCTCTGAGGCTAATTTACTAAACCTGTTCCTGGGAAGAACAGAATTATGTTTTTTCTCGTTTTAGATCAACCAATGGAGATTATATTTTGGTAGAAGTAAGACATCCCAATGAAAGGAAACATGTACTCTACAGTTGATGGATGGTCAAGTTACATGATGAACGAAAGGCTCTGTTAAGGAAGGATGTACAACAAGGTTACTGAAACAGGCAGGTCGATGGAGAATACCCGAAACAATCTGATGGAGGAATGGTTTACCAAATTGATAAGATGATGAGCCACAGGTTCGAGGAAAGGATCGCCAGACCAATTGTTTAACAGTGATGGGCTAATGAAAGAAAGAGGCAGTTTAGATGGGATAAGTTACACAACTGACAGATGACAACTCACACAATAGACGAAAAAAAGACCCAGATGATGGAAGAAAGTATACAGAGCCGACAGTAGAAAGATTACAAGTTCATGGAAGAAATGGCAGCCTAAAGGCATATATTTAATTCTTTGAGGAGAACGTAGACTTTATTCAACTTATAATGTTAGGTCGATATTACAAAATTATCTATTAGCATGGATAAAATGTGAGCAATACATATAAAAGTAAAGTTAATGTGACCCATGAATACGCCTAAAACAGAACATAAAAAATCTTGTTAATTTTTTAATCCTTTTGCCATTTTAAATCGAGCTTGATTTCTTAGGCTAAATTTGAACTACTTTCTATCGTCTGCTCAACCATAGAAGGTAGTTCAGATCAGTAACTAAAGGCCTGACTAACCTTTGGAAACTGGTCAAAATTATTTCTGAAAATTTATTTACTTTTTAATCAAGTGCTTTCCAATCTAACATAGCGTTTTAATTAATCAGTAGTCTACATAAGTAATTTATGCATACGCCCAAACCATAGCCTACAAGAATTATTATTAAGTTTTCAACTGATACTTCGTTATTTGTTTTCCCATTGTATGCCTCTCTGAGGCTAATTTACTAAACCTGTTCCTGGGAAGGACAGAATTATGTTTTTTCTCGTTTTAGATCAACCAATGGAGATTATATTTTGGTAGAAGAAAGACATCCCAATGAAAAGAAACATGTACTCTACAGTTGATGGATGGTCAAGTTACATGATGAACGAAAGGCTCTGTTTAGGAAGGATGTACAACAAGGTTACTGAAACAGGCAGGTCGATCGAGAATACCCGAAACAAACTGATGGACGACTGGTTTACCAAATTGACAAGATGATGAGCGACAGGCTCGACGGAAGGCTCGCCAGAAGGCTCGCCAGACCAATTGTTTAACAGTGATGCGCTAATGAACCGAAAGAGGCAGTTTAGATGGGATAAGTTACACAACTGACAGATGACAACTCACACAATAGACGAAAAAAAGACCCAGATGATGGAAGAAAGTATACAGAGCCGACAGTAGAAAGATTACAAGTTCATGGAAGAAATGGCAGCCTAAAGGCATATATTTAATTCTTTGAGGAGAACGTAGACTTAATTCTACTTATAATGTTAAGACGATATTACAAAATTATCTATTAGCATGGATAAAATGTGAGCAATACATATAAAAGTAAAGTTAATGTGACCCATGAAAATCCCTAAAACAGAACATAAAAAAAATAGTTAATTTTTAAATCCCTTTGCCATTTTAAATCGAGCTTGATTTCTTAGGCCAAAATTGAACTACTTTCTATGGTCTGCTCAACCATAGAAGGTAGTTCAGATCAGTAACTAAAGGCCTGACTAACCTTTGGAAACTGGTCAAAATTATTTCTGAAAATTTATTTACTTTTTAATCAAGTGCTTTCCAATCTAACATAGCGTTTTAATTAATCAGTAGTCTACATAAGTAATTTATGCATAAGCCCAAACCATAGCCTACAATAATTATTATTAAGTTTTCAACTGATACTTCGTTATTTGTTTTCCCATTGTATGCCTCTCTGAGGCTAATTTACTAAACCTGTTCCTGGGAAGGACAGAATTATGTTTTTTCTCGTTTTAGATCAACCAATGGAGATTATATTTTGGTAGAAGAAAGACATCCCAATGAAAAGAAACATGTACTCTACAGTTGATGGATGGTCAAGTTACATGATGAACGAAAGGCTCTGTTTAGGAAGGATGTACAACAAGGTTACTGAAACAGGCAGGTCGATCGAGAATACCCGAAACAAACTGATGGACGACTGGTTTACCAAATTGACAAGATGATGAGCGACAGGCTCGACGGAAGGCTCGCCAGACCAATTGTTTAACAGTGATGCGCTAATGAACCGAAAGAGGCAGTTTAGATGGGATAAGTTACACAACTGACAGATGACAACTCACACAATAGACGAAAAAAAGACCCAGATGATGGAAGAAAGTATACAGAGCCGACAGTAGAAAGATTACAAGTTCATGGAAGATATGGCAGCCTAAAGGCATATATTTAATTCTTTGAGGAGAACGTAGACTTTATTCAACTTATAATGTTAAGACGATATTACAAAATTATCTATTAGCATGGATAAAATGTGAGCAATACATATAAAAGTAAAGTTAATGTGACCCATGAAAATCCCTAAAACAGAACATAAAAAAAATAGTTAATTTTTAAATCCCTTTGCCATTTTAAATCGAGCTTGATTTCTTAAGCCAAAATTGAACTACTTTCTATCGTCTGCTCAACCATAGAAGGTAGTTCAGATCAGTAACTAAAGGCCTGACTAACCTTTGGAAACTGATCAAAATTATTTTCTGAAAATTTATTTACTTTTAATCAAGTGCTTTCCAATCTAACATAGCGTTTTAATTAATCAGTAGTCTACATAAGTAATTTATGCATAAGCCCAAACCATAGCCTACAAGAATTATTATTAAGTTTTCAACTGATACTTCGTTATTTGTTTTCCCATTGTATGCCTCTCTGAGGCTAATTTACTAAACCTGTTCCTGGGAAGGACAGAATTATGTTTTTCTCGTTTTAGATCAACTAATGGAGATTATATTTTGGTAGAAGGAAGACATCCCAATGAAATGAAACATGTACTCTACAGTTGATGGATGGTCAAAATACATGATGAACGAAAGGCTCTGTTTAGGAAGGATGTACAACAAGGTTACGGAAACAGGCAGGTCGATGGAGAATACCCGGAAAAAACTGATGGAGGAATGTTTTACCGAATTGATAAGATGATGAGCAACACTTTTCAACTAATATTTCGTTGTTTGTTTTCCAATTGTATGCCTCCCTGATTGATTGATTGTTTGGTGTTTTACGCCGTGCTCAAGATTATTTCACTTATATGGCGGCGTTGCCAGTTTTATTGTGTGAGGAAACCGGGCTCTATGCCCGGAGGAAACCCACGACCTTCCGCTGGTAACTGGCAACCATCCCACATAGGTCGTTTATGCCTCTCTGAGGCTAATTTACTAAACCTGTTCCTGGGAAGAACAGAATTATGTTTTTTCTCGTTTTAGATCAACCAATGGAGATTATATTTTGGTAGAAGTAAGACATCCCCAGACTTTATTCAACTTATAATGTTAGGTCGATATTACAAAATTATCTATTAGCATGGATAAAATGTGAGCAATACATATAAAAGTAAAGTTAATGTGACCCATGAATACGCCTAAAACAGAACATAAAAAATCTTGTTAATTTTTTAATCCTTTTGCCATTTTAAATCGAGCTTGATTTCTTAGGCTAAATTTGAACTACTTTCTATCGTCTGCTTAACCATAGAAGGTAGTTCAGATCAGTAACTAAAGGCCTGACTAACCTTTGGAAACTGGTCAAAATTATTTCTGAAAATTTATTTACTTTTTAATCAAGTGCTTTCCAATCTAACATAGCGTTTTAATTAATCAGTAGTCTACATAAGTAATTTATGCATACGCCCAAACCATAGCCTACAAGAATTATTAAGTTTTCAACTGATACTTCGTTATTTGTTTTCCCATTGTATGCCTCTCTGAGGCTAATTTACTAAACCTGTTCCTGGGAAGGACAGAATTATGTTTTTTCTCGTTTTAGATCAACCAATGGAGATTATATTTTGGTAGAAGAAAGACATCCCAATGAAAAGAAACATGTACTCTACAGTTGATGGATGGTCAAGTTACATGATGAACGAAAGGCTCTGTTTAGGAAGGATGTACAACAAGGTTACTGAAACAGGCAGGTCGATCGAGAATACCCGAAACAAACTGATGGACGACTGGTTTACCAAATTGACAAGATGATGAGCAACAGGCTCGATGGAAGGCTCGCCAGACCAATTGTTTAACAGTGATGCGCTAATGAACCGAAAGAGGCAGTTTAGATGGGATAAGTTACACAACTGACAGATGACAACTCACACAATAGACGAAAAAAAGACCCAGATGATGGAAGAAAGTATACAGAGCCGACAGTAGAAAGATTACAAGTTCATGGAAGAAATGGCAGCCTAAAGGCATATATTTATTTCTTTGAGGAGAACGTAGACTTTATTCAACTTATAATGTTAAGACGATATTACAAAATTATCTATTAGCATGGATAAAATGTGAGCAATACATATAAAAGTAAAGTTAATGTGACCCATGAAAATCCCTAAAACAGAACATAAAGAAAATAGTTAATTTTTAAATCCCTTTGCCATTTTAAATCGAGCTTGATTTCTTAGGCCAAAATTGAACTACTTTCTATGGTCTGCTCAACCATAGAAGGTAGTTCAGATCAGTAACTAAAGGCCTGACTAACCTTTGGAAACTGGTCAAAATTATTTCTGAAAATTTATTTACTTTTTAATCAAGTGCTTTCCAATCTAACATAGCGTTTTAATTAATCAGTAGTCTACATAAGTAATTTATGCATAAGCCCAAACCATAGCCTACAATAATTATTATTAAGTTTTCAACTGATACTTCGTTATTTGTTTTCCCATTGTATGCCTCTCTGAGGCTAATTTACTAAACCTGTTCCTGGGAAGGACAGAATTATGTTTTTTCTCGTTTTAGATCAACCAATGGAGATTATATTTTGGTAGAAGAAAGACATCCCAATGAAAAGAAACATGTACTCTACAGTTGATGGATGGTCAAGTTACATGATGAACGAAAGGCTCTGTTTAGGAAGGATGTACAACAAGGTTACTGAAACAGGCAGGTCGATCGAGAATACCCGAAACAAACTGATGGACGACTGGTTTACCAAATTGACAAGATGATGAGCGACAGGCTCGACGGAAGGCTCGCCAGACCAATTGTTTAACAGTGATGCGCTAATGAACCGAAAGAGGCAGTTTAGATGGGATAAGTTACACAACTGACAGATGACAACTCACACAATAGACGAAAAAAAGACCCAGATGATGGAAGAAAGTATACAGAGCCGACAGTAGAAAGATTACAAGTTCATGGAAGATATGGCAGCCTAAAGGCATATATTTAATTCTTTGAGGAGAACGTAGACTTTATTCAACTTATAATGTTAAGACGATATTACAAAATTATCTATTAGCATGGATAAAATGTGAGCAATACATATAAAAGTAAAGTTAATGTGACCCATGAAAATCCCTAAAACAGAACATAAAAAAAATAGTTAATTTTTAAATCCCTTTGCCATTTTAAATCGAGCTTGATTTCTTAAGCCAAAATTGAACTACTTTCTATCGTCTGCTCAACCATAGAAGGTAGTTCAGATCAGTAACTAAAGGCCTGACTAACCTTTGGAAACTGATCAAAATTATTTTCTGAAAATTTATTTACTTTTAATCAAGTGCTTTCCAATCTAACATAGCGTTTTAATTAATCAGTAGTCTACATAAGTAATTTATGCATAAGCCCAAACCATAGCCTACAAGAATTATTATTAAGTTTTCAACTGATACTTCGTTATTTGTTTTCCCATTGTATGCCTCTCTGAGGCTAATTTACTAAACCTGTTCCTGGGAAGGACAGAATTATGTTTTTCTCGTTTTAGATCAACTAATGGAGATTATATTTTGGTAGAAGGAAGACATCCCAATGAAATGAAACATGTACTCTACAGTTGATGGATGGTCAAAATACATGATGAACGAAAGGCTCTGTTTAGGAAGGATGTACAACAAGGTTACGGAAACAGGCAGGTCGATGGAGAATACCCGGAAAAAACTGATGGAGGAATGTTTTACCGAATTGATAAGATGATGAGCAACACTTTTCAACTAATATTTCGTTGTTTGTTTTCCAATTGTATGCCTCCCTGATTGATTGATTGTTTGGTGTTTTACGCCGTGCTCAAGATTATTTCACTTATATGGCGGCGTTGCCAGTTTTATTGTGTGAGGAAACCGGGCTCTATGCCCGGAGGAAACCCACGACCTTCCGCTGGTAACTGGCAACCATCCCACATAGGTCGTTTATGCCTCTCTGAGGCTAATTTACTAAACCTGTTCCTGGGAAGAACAGAATTATGTTTTTTCTCGTTTTAGATCAACCAATGGAGATTATATTTTGGTAGAAGTAAGACATCCCCAGACTTTATTCAACTTATAATGTTAGGTCGATATTACAAAATTATCTATTAGCATGGATAAAATGTGAGCAATACATATAAAAGTAAAGTTAATGTGACCCATGAATACGCCTAAAACAGAACATAAAAAATATTGTTAATTTTTTAATCCTTTTGCCATTTTAAATCGAGCTTGATTTCTTAGGCTAAATTTGAACTACTTTCTATCGTCTGCTCAACCATAGAAGGTAGTTCAGATCAGTAACTAAAGGCCTGACTAACCTTTGGAAACTGGTCAAAATTATTTCTGAAAATTTATTTACTTTTTAATCAAGTGCTTTCCAATCTAACATAGCGTTTTAATTAATCAGTAGTCTACATAAGTAATTTATGCATACGCCCAAACCATAGCCTACAAGAATTATTAAGTTTTCAACTGATACTTCGTTATTTGTTTTCCCATTGTATGCCTCTCTGAGGCTAATTTACTAAACCTGTTCCTGGGAAGGACAGAATTATGTTTTTTCTCGTTTTAGATCAACCAATGGAGATTATATTTTGGTAGAAGAAAGACATCCCAATGAAAAGAAACATGTACTCTACAGTTGATGGATGGTCAAGTTACATGATGAACGAAAGGCTCTGTTTAGGAAGGATGTACAACAAGGTTACTGAAACAGGCAGGTCGATCGAGAATACCCGAAACAAACTGATGGACGACTGGTTTACCAAATTGACAAGATGATGAGCAACAGGCTCGATGGAAGGCTCGCCAGACCAATTGTTTAACAGTGATGCGCTAATGAACCGAAAGAGGCAGTTTAGATGGGATAAGTTACACAACTGACAGATGACAACTCACACAATAGACGAAAAAAAGACCCAGATGATGGAAGAAAGTATACAGAGCCGACAGTAGAAAGATTACAAGTTCATGGAAGAAATGGCAGCCTAAAGGCATATATTTAATTCTTTGAGGAGAACGTAGGCTTTATTCAACTTATAATGTTAAGACGATATTACAAAATTATCTATTAGCATGGATAAAATGTGAGCAATACATATAAAAGTAAAGTTAATGTGACCCATGAAAATCCCTAAAACAGAACATAAAAAAAATAGTTAATTTTTAAATCCCTTTGCCATTTTAAATCGAGCTTGATTTCTTAGGCCAAAATTGAACTACTTTCTATGGTCTGCTCAACCATAGAAGGTAGTTCAGATCAGTAATTAAAGGCCTGACTAACCTTTGGAAACTGGTCAAAATTATTTCTGAAAATTTATTTACTTTTTAATCAAGTGCTTTCCAATCTAACATAGCGTTTTAATTAATCAGTAGTCTACATAAGTAATTTATGCATAAGCCCAAACCATAGCCTACAATAATTATTATTAAGTTTTCAACTGATACTTCGTTATTTGTTTTCCCATTGTATGCCTCTCTGAGGCTAATTTACTAAACCTGTTCCTGGGAAGGACAGAATTATGTTTTTTCTCGTTTTAGATCAACCAATGGAGATTATATTTTGGTAGAAGAAAGACATCCCAATGAAAAGAAACATGTACTCTACAGTTGATGGATGGTCAAGTTACATGATGAACGAAAGGCTCTGTTTAGGAAGGATGTACAACAAGGTTACTGAAACAGGCAGGTCGATCGAGAATACCCGAAACAAACTGATGGACGACTGGTTTACCAAATTGACAAGATGATGAGCGACAGGCTCGACGGAAGGCTCGCCAGACCAATTGTTTAACAGTGATGCGCTAATGAACCGAAAGAGGCAGTTTAGATGGGATAAGTTACACAACTGACAGATGACAACTCACACAATAGACGAAAAAAAGACCCAGATGATGGAAGAAAGTATACAGAGCCGACAGTAGAAAGATTACAAGTTCATGGAAGATATGGCAGCCTAAAGGCATATATTTAATTCTTTGAGGAGAACGTAGACTTTATTCAACTTATAATGTTAAGACGATATTACAAAATTATCTATTAGCATGGATAAAATGTGAGCAATACATATAAAAGTAAAGTTAATGTGACCCATGAAAATCCCTAAAACAGAACATAAAAAAAATAGTTAATTTTTAAATCCCTTTGCCATTTTAAATCGAGCTTGATTTCTTAAGCCAAAATTGAACTACTTTCTATCGTCTGCTCAACCATAGAAGGTAGTTCAGATCAGTAACTAAAGGCCTGACTAACCTTTGGAAACTGATCAAAATTATTTTCTGAAAATTTATTTACTTTTAATCAAGTGCTTTCCAATCTAACATAGCGTTTTAATTAATCAGTAGTCTACATAAGTAATTTATGCATAAGCCCAAACCATAGCCTACAAGAATTATTATTAAGTTTTCAACTGATACTTCGTTATTTGTTTTCCCATTGTATGCCTCTCTGAGGCTAATTTACTAAACCTGTTCCTGGGAAGGACAGAATTATGTTTTTCTCGTTTTAGATCAACTAATGGAGATTATATTTTGGTAGAAGGAAGACATCCCAATGAAATGAAACATGTACTCTACAGTTGATGGATGGTCAAAATACATGATGAACGAAAGGCTCTGTTTAGGAAGGATGTACAACAAGGTTACGGAAACAGGCAGGTCGATGGAGAATACCCGGAAAAAACTGATGGAGGAATGTTTTACCGAATTGATAAGATGATGAGCAACACTTTTCAACTAATATTTCGTTGTTTGTTTTCCAATTGTATGCCTCCCTGATTGATTGATTGTTTGGTGTTTTACGCCGTGCTCAAGATTATTTCACTTATATGGCGGCGTTGCCAGTTTTATTGTGTGAGGAAACCGGGCTCTATGCCCGGAGGAAACCCACGACCTTCCGCTGGTAACTGGCAACCATCCCACATAGGTCGTTTATGCCTCTCTGAGGCTAATTTACTAAACCTGTTCCTGGGAAGAACAGAATTATGTTTTTTCTCGTTTTAGATCAACCAATGGAGATTATATTTTGGTAGAAGTAAGACATCCCCAGACTTTATTCAACTTATAATGTTAGGTCGATATTACAAAATTATCTATTAGCATGGATAAAATGTGAGCAATACATATAAAAGTAAAGTTAATGTGACCCATGAATACGCCTAAAACAGAACATAAAAAATCTTGTTAATTTTTTAATCCTTTTGCCATTTTAAATCGAGCTTGATTTCTTAGGCTAAATTTGAACTACTTTCTATCGTCTGCTCAACCATAGAAGGTAGTTCAGATCAGTAACTAAAGGCCTGACTAACCTTTGGAAACTGGTCAAAATTATTTCTGAAAATTTATTTACTTTTTAATCAAGTGCTTTCCAATCTAACATAGCGTTTTAATTAATCAGTAGTCTACATAAGTAATTTATGCATACGCCCAAACCATAGCCTACAAGAATTATTAAGTTTTCAACTGATACTTCGTTATTTGTTTTCCCATTGTATGCCTCTCTGAGGCTAATTTACTAAACCTGTTCCTGGGAAGGACAGAATTATGTTTTTTCTCGTTTTAGATCAACCAATGGAGATTATATTTTGGTAGAAGAAAGACATCCCAATGAAAAGAAACATGTACTCTACAGTTGATGGATGGTCAAGTTACATGATGAACGAAAGGCTCTGTTTAGGAAGGATGTACAACAAGGTTACTGAAACAGGCAGGTCGATCGAGAATACCCGAAACAAACTGATGGACGACTGGTTTACCAAATTGACAAGATGATGAGCAACAGGCTCGATGGAAGGCTCGCCAGACCAATTGTTTAACAGTGATGCGCTAATGAACCGAAAGAGGCAGTTTAGATGGGATAAGTTACACAACTGACAGATGACAACTCACACAATAGACGAAAAAAAGACCCAGATGATGGAAGAAAGTATACAGAGCCGACAGTAGAAAGATTACAAGTTCATGGAAGAAATGGCAGCCTAAAGGCATATATTTATTTCTTTGAGGAGAACGTAGACTTTATTCAACTTATAATGTTAAGACGATATTACAAAATTATCTATTAGCATGGATAAAATGTGAGCAATACATATAAAAGTAAAGTTAATGTGACCCATGAAAATCCCTAAAACAGAACATAAAAAAAAATAGTTAATTTTTAAATCCCTTTGCCATTTTAAATCGAGCTTGATTTCTTAGGCCAAAATTGAACTACTTTCTATCGTCTGCTCAACCATAGAAGGTAGTTCAGATCAGTAACTAAAGGCCTGACTAACCTTTGGAAACTGATCAAAATTATTTTCTGAAAATTTATTTACTTTTAATCAAGTGCTTTCTAATCTAACATAGCGTTTTAATTAATCAGTAGTCTACATAAGTAATTTATGCATAAGCCCAAACCATAGCCTACAAGAATTATTATTAAGTTTTCAACTGATACTTCGTTATTTGTTTTCCCATTGTATGCCTCTCTGAGGCTAATTTACTAAACCTGTTCCTGGGAAGGACAGAATTATGTTTTTTCTCGTTTTAGATCAACCAATGGAGATTATATTTTGGTAGAAGAAAGACATCCCAATGAAAAGAAACATGTACTCTACAGTTGATGGATGGTCAAGTTACATGATGAACGAAAGGCTCTGTTAAGGAAGGATGTACAACAAGGTTACTGAAACAGGCAGGTCGATCGAGAATACCCGAAACAAACTGATGGACGACTGGTTTACCAAATTGACAAGATGATGAGCGACAGGCTCGACGGAAGGCTCGCCAGACCAATTGTTTAACAGTGATGCGCTAATGAACCGAAAGAGGCAGTTTAGATGGGATAAGTTACACAACTGACAGATGACAACTCACACAATAGACGAAAAAAAGACCCAGATGATGGAAGAAAGTATACAGAGCCGACAGTAGAAAGATTACAAGTTCATGGAAGAAATGGCAGCCTAAAGGCATATATTTAATTCTTTGAGGAGAACGTAGGCTTTATTCAACTTATAATGTTAAGACGATATTACAAAATTATCTATTAGCATGGATAAAATGTGAGCAATACATATAAAAGTAAAGTTAATGTGACCCATGAAAATCCCTAAAACAGAACATAAAAAAAAATAGTTAATTTTTAAATCCCTTTGCCATTTTAAATCGAGCTTGATTTCTTAGGCCAAAATTGAACTACTTTCTATCGTCTGCTCAACCATAGAAGGTAGTTCAGATCAGTAACTAAAGGCCTGACTAACCTTTGGAAACTGATCAAAATTATTTTCTGAAAATTTATTTACTTTTAATCAAGTGCTTTCCAATCTAACATAGCGTTTTAATTAATCAGTAGTCTACATAAGTAATTTATGCATAAGCCCAAACCATAGCCTACAAGAATTTTTATTAAGTTTTCAACTGATACTTCGTTATTTGTTTTCCCATTGTATGCCTCTCTGAGGCTAATTTACTATACCTGTTCCTGGGAAGGACAGAATTATGTTTTTTCTCGTTTTAGATCAACCAATGGAGATTATATTTTGGTAGAAGAAAGACATCCCAATGAAAAGAAACATGTACTCTACAGTTGATGGATGGTCAAGTTACATGATGAACGAAAGGCTCTGTTAAGGAAGGATGTACAACAAGGTTACTGAAACAGGCAGGTCGATCGAGAATACCCGAAACAAACTGATGGACGACTGGTTTACCAAATTGACAAGATGATGAGCGACAGGCTCGACGGAAGGCTCGCCAGACCAATTGTTTAACAGTGATGCGCTAATGAACCGAAAGAGGCAGTTTAGATGGGATAAGTTACACAACTGACAGATGACAACTCACACAATAGACGAAAAAAAGACCCAGATGATGGAAGAAAGTATACACAGCCGACTGTAGAAAGATTACAAGTTCATGGAAGAAATGGCAGCCTAAAGGCATATATTTAATTCTTTGAGGAGAACGTAGACTTTATTCAACTTATAATGTTAAGACGATATTACAAAATTATCTATTAGCATGGATAAAATGTGAGCAATACATATAAAAGTAAAGTTAATGTGACCCATGAAAATCCCTAAAACAGAACATAAAAAAATAGTTAATTTTTAAATCCCTTTGCCATTTTAAATCGAGCTTGATTTCTTAGGCCAAAATTGAACTACTTTCTATCGTCTGCTCAACCATAGAAGGTAGTTCAGATCAGTAACTAAAGGCCTGACTAACCTTTGGAAACTGATCAAAATTATTTTCTGAAAATTTATTTACTTTTAATCAAGTGCTTTCCAATCTAACATAGCGTTTTAATTAATCAGTAGTCTACATAAGTAATTTATGCATAAGCCCAAACCATAGCCTACAAGAATTATTATTAAGTTTTCAATTGATACTTCGTTATTTGTTTTCCCATTGTATGCCTCTCTGAGGCTAATTTACTAAACCTGTTCCTGGGAAGGACAGAATTATGTTTTTCTCGTTTTAGATCAACTAATGGAGATTATATTTTGGTAGAAGGAAGACATCCCAATGAAATGAAACATGTACTCTACAGTTGATGGATGGTCAAAATACATGATGAACGAAAGGCTCTGTTTAGGAAGGA
This sequence comes from Lepidochitona cinerea, assembly GCA_963971465.1. Taxonomy (NCBI): domain Eukaryota; kingdom Metazoa; phylum Mollusca; class Polyplacophora; order Chitonida; family Tonicellidae; genus Lepidochitona; species Lepidochitona cinerea. Next base: position 1,402,062 of record OZ020563.1, on the reverse strand, counting down.
TGTACAACAAGGTTACGGAAACAGGCAGGTCGATGGAGAATACCCGGAAAAAACTGATGGAGGAATGTTTTACCGAATTGATAAGATGATGAGCAACACTTTTCAACTAATATTTCGTTGTTTGTTTTCCAATTGTATGCCTCCCTGATTGATTGATTGTTTGGTGTTTTACGCCGCGCTCAAGATTATTTCACTTATATGGCGGCGTTGCCAGTTTTATTGTGTGAGGAAACCGGGCTCTATGCCCGGAGGAAACCCACGACCTTTCGCTGGTAACTGGCAACCATCCCACATAGGTCGTTTATGCCTCTCTGAGGCTAATTTACTAAACCTGTTCCTGGGAAGAACAGAATTATGTTTTTTCTCGTTTTAGATCAACCAATGGAGATTATATTTTGGTAGAAGTAAGACATCCCCAGACTTTATTCAACTTATAATGTTAGGTCGATATTACAAAATTATCTATTAGCATGGATAAAATGTGAGCAATACATATAAAAGTAAAGTTAATGTGACCCATGAATACGCCTAAAACAGAACATAAAAAATCTTGTTAATTTTTTAATCCTTTTGCCATTTTAAATCGAGCTTGATTTCTTAGGCTAAATTTGAACTACTTTCTATCGTCTGCTCAACCATAGAAGGTAGTTCAGATCAGTAACTAAAGGCCTGACTAACCTTTGGAAACTGGTCAAAATTATTTCTGAAAATTTATTTACTTTTTAATCAAGTGCTTTCCAATCTAACATAGCGTTTTAATTAATCAGTAGTCTACATAAGTAATTTATGCATACGCCCAAACCATAGCCTACAAGAATTATTAAGTTTTCAACTGATACTTCGTTATTTGTTTTCCCATTGTATGCCTCTCTGAGGCTAATTTACTAAACCTGTTCCTGGGAAGGACAGAATTATGTTTTTTCTCGTTTTAGATCAACCAATGGAGATTATATTTTGGTAGAAGAAAGACATCCCAATGAAAAGAAACATGTACTCTACAGTTGATGGATGGTCAAGTTACATGATGAACGAAAGGCTCTGTTTAGGAAGGATGTACAACAAGGTTACTGAAACAGGCAGGTCGATCGAGAATACCCGAAACAAACTGATGAACGACTGGTTTACCAAATTGACAAGATGATGAGCGACAGGCTCGACGGAAGGCTCGCCAGACCAATTGTTTAACAGTGATGCGCTAATGAACCGAAAGAGGCAGTTTAGATGGGATAAGTTACACAACTGACAGATGACAACTCACACAATAGACGAAAAAAAGACCCAGATGATGGAAGAAAGTATACAGAGCCGACAGTAGAAAGATTACAAGTTCATGGAAGAAATGGCAGCCTAAAGGCATATATTTAATTCTTTGAGGAGAACGTAGACTTTATTCAACTTATAATGTTAAGACGATATTACAAAATTATCTATTAGCATGGATAAAATGTGAGCAATACATATAAAAGTAAAGTTAATGTGACCCATGAAAATCCCTAAAACAGAACATAAAAAAAATAGTTAATTTTTAAATCCCATAGTTAATTTTTAAATCCCTTTGCCATTTTAAATCGAGCTTGATTTCTTAGGCCAAAATTGAACTACTTTCTATCGTCTGCTCAACCATAGAAGGTAGTTCAGATCAGTAACTAAAGGCCTGACTAACCTATGGAAACTGATCAAAATTATTTTCTGAAAATTTATTTACTTTTAATCAAGTGCTTTCCAATCTAACATAGCGTTTTAATTAATCAGTAGTCTACATAAGTAATTTATGCATAAGCCCAAACCATAGCCTACAAGAATTATTATTAAGTTTTCAAATGATACTTCGTTATTTGTTTTCCCATTGTATGCCTCTCTGAGGCTAATTTACTAAACCTGTTCCTGGGAAGGACAGAATTATGTTTTTTCTCGTTTTAGATCAACCAATGGAGATTATATTTTGGTAGAAGAAAGACATCCCAATGAAAAGAAACATGTACTCTACAGTTGATGGATGGTCAAGTTACATGATGAACGAAAGGCTCTGTTAAGGAAGGATGTACAACAAGGTTACTGAAACAGGCAGGTCGATCGAGAATACCCGAAACAAACTGATGGACGACTGGTTTACCAAATTGACAAGATGATGAGCGACAGGCTCGACGGAAGGCTCGCCAGACCAATTGTTTAACAGTGATGCGCTAATGAACCGAAAGAGGCAGTTTAGATGGGATAAGTTACACAACTGACAGATGACAACTCACACAATAGACGAAAAAAAGACCCAGATGATGGAAGAAAGTATACACAGCCGACTGTAGAAAGATTACAAGTTCATGGAAGAAATGGCAGCCTAAAGGCATATATTTAATTCTTTGAGGAGAACGTAGACTTTATTCAACTTATAATGTTAAGACGATATTACAAAATTATCTATTAGCATGGATAAAATGTGAGCAATACATATAAAAGTAAAGTTAATGTGACCCATGAAAATCCCTAAAACAGAACATAAAAAAAATAGTTAATTTTTAAATCCCTTTGCCATTTTAAATCGAGCTTGATTTCTTAGGCCAAAATTGAACTACTTTCTATCGTCTGCTCAACCATAGAAGGTAGTTCAGATCAGTAACTAAAGGCCTGACTAACCTTTGGAAACTGATCAAAATTATTTTCTGAAAATTTATTTACTTTTAATCAAGTGCTTTCCAATCTAACATAGCGTTTTAATTAATCAGTAGTCTACATAAGTAATTTATGCATAAGCCCAAACCATAGCCTACAAGAATTATTATTAAGTTTTCAACTGATACTTCGTTATTTGTTTTCCCATTGTATGCCTCTCTGAGGCTAATTTACTAAACCTGTTCCTGGGAAGGACAGAATTATGTTTTTCTCGTTTTAGATCAACTAATGGAGATTATATTTTGGTAGAAGGAAGACATCCCAATGAAATGAAACATGTACTCTACAGTTGATGGATGGTCAAAATACATGATGAACAAAAGGCTCTGTTTAGGAAGGATGTACAACAAGGTTACGGAAACAGGCAGGTCGATGGAGAATACCCGGAACAAACTGATGGAGGAATGTTTTACCGAATTGATAAGATGATGAGCAACACTTTTCAACTAATATTTCGTTGTTTGTTTTCCAATTGTATGCCTCTCTGATTGATTGATTGTTTGGTGTCTTACGCCGCGCTCAAGATTATTTCACTTATATGGCGGCGTTGCCAGTTTTATTGTGTGAGGAAACCGGGCTCTATGCCCGGAGGAAACCCACGACCTTTCGCTGGTAACTGGCAACCATCCCACATAGGTCGTTTATGCCTCTCTGAGGCTAATTTACTAAACCTGTTCCTGGGAAGAACAGAATTATGTTTTTTCTCGTTTTAGATCAACCAATGGAGATTATATTTTGGTAGAAGTAAGACATCCCCAGACTTTATTCAACTTATAATGTTAGGTCGATATTACAAAATTATCTATTAGCATGGATAAAATGTGAGCAATGCATATAAAAGTAAAGTTAATGTGACCCATGAATACGCCTAAAACAGAACATAAAAAATCTTGTTAATTTTTTAATCCTTTTGCCATTTTAAATCGAGCTTGATTTCTTAGGCTAAATTTGAACTACTTTCTATCGTCTGCTCAACCATAGAAGGTAGTTCAGATCAGTAACTAAAGGCCTGACTAACCTTTGGAAACTGGTCAAAATTATTTCTGAAAATTTATTTACTTTTTAATCAAGTGCTTTCCAATCTAACATAGCGTTTTAATTAATCAGTAGTCTACATAAGTAATTTATGCATACGCCCAAACCATAGCCTACAAGAATTATTAAATTTTCAACTGATACTTCGTTATTTGTTTTCCCATTGTATGCCTCTCTGAGGCTAATTTACTAAACCTGTTCCTGGGAAGGACAGAATTATGTTTTTTCTCGTTTTAGATCAACCAATGGAGATTATATTTTGGTAGAAGAAAGACATCCCAATGAAAAGAAACATGTACTCTACAGTTGATGGATGGTCAAGTTACATGATGAACGAAAGGCTCTGTTTAGGAAGGATGTACAACAAGGTTACTGAAACAGGCAGGTCGATCGAGAATACCCGAAACAAACTGATGGACGACTGGTTTACCAAATTGACAAGATGATGAGCGACAGGCTCGACGGAAGGCTCGCCAGACCAATTGTTTAACAGTGATGCGCTAATGAACCGAAAGAGGCAGTTTAGATGGGATAAGTTACACAACTGACAGATGACAACTCACACAATAGACGAAAAAAAGACCCAGATGATGGAAGAAAGTATACAGAGCCGACAGTAGAAAGATTACAAGTTCATGGAAGAAATGGCAGCCTAAAGGCATATATTTAATTCTTTGAGGAGAACGTAGACTTTATTCAACTTATAATGTTAAGACGATATTACAAAATTATCTATTAGCATGGATAAAATGTGAGCAATACATATAAAAGTAAAGTTAATGTGACCCATGAATACGCCTAAAACAGAACATAAAAAATCTTGTTAATTTTTTAGTCCTTTTGCCATTTTAAATCGAGCTTGATTTCTTAGGCTAAATTTGAACTACTTTCTATCGTCTGCTCAACCATAGAAGGTAGTTCAGATCAGTAACTAAAGGCCTGACTAACCTTTGGAAACTGGTCAAAATTATTTCTGAAAATTTATTTACTTTTTAATCAAGTGCTTTCCAATCTAACATAGCGTTTTAATTAATCAGTAGTCTACATAAGTAATTTATGCATAAGCCCAAACCATAGCCTACAAGAATTATTATTAAGTTTTCAACTGATACTTCGTTATTTGTTTTCCCATTGTATGCCTCTCTGAGGCTAATTTACTAAACCTGTTCCTGGGAAGGACAGAATTATGTTTTTTCTCGTTTTAGATCAACCAATGGAGATTATATTTTGGTAGAAGAAAGACATCCCAATGAAAAGAAACATGTACTCTACAGTTGATGGATGGTCAAGTTACATGATGAACGAAAGGCTCTGTTAAGGAAGGATGTACAACAAGGTTACTGAAACAGGCAGGTCGATCGAGAATACCCGAAACAAACTAATGGACGACTGGTTTACCAAATTGACAAGATGATGAGCGACAGGCTCGACGGAAGGCTCGCCAGACCAATTGTTTAACAGTGATGCGCTAATGAACCGAAAGAGGCAGTTTAGATGGGATAAGTTACACAACTGACAGATGACAACTCACACAATAGACGAAAAAAAGACCCAGATGATGGAAGAAAGTATACACAGCCGACTGTAGAAAGATTACAAGTTCATGGAAGAAATGGCAGCCTAAAGGCATATATTTAATTCTTTGAGGAGAACGTAGACTTTATTCAACTTATAATGTTAAGACGATATTACAAAATTATCTATTAGCATGGATAAAATGTGAGCAATACATATAAAAGTAAAGTTAATGTGACCCATGAAAATCCCTAAAACAGAACATAAAAAAAATAGTTAATTTTTAAATCCCTTTGCCATTTTAAATCGAGCTTGATTTCTTAGGCCAAAATTGAACTACTTTCTATCGTCTGCTCAACCATAGAAGGTAGTTCAGATCAGTAACTAAAGGCCTGACTAACCTTTGGAAACTGATCAAAATTATTTTCTGAAAATTTATTTACTTTTAATCAAGTGCTTTCCAATCTAACATAGCGTTTTAATTAATCAGTAGTCTACATAAGTAATTTATGCATAAGCCCAAACCATAGCCTACAAGAATTATTATTAAGTTTTCAACTGATACTTCGTTATTTGTTTTCCCATTGTATGCCTCTCTGAGGCTAATTTACTAAACCTGTTCCTGGGAAGGACAGAATTATGTTTTTCTCGTTTTAGATCAACTAATGGAGATTATATTTTGGTAGAAGGAAGACATCCCAATGAAATGAAACATGTACTCTACAGTTGACGGATGGTCAAAATACATGATAAACAAAAGGCTCTGTTTAGGAAGGATGTACAACAAGGTTACGGAAACAGGCAGGTCGATGGAGAATACCCGGAACAAACTGATGGAGGAATGTTTTACCGAATTGATAAGATGATGAGCAACACTTTTCAACTAATATTTCGTTGTTTGTTTTCCAATTGTATGCCTCTCTGATTGATTGATTGTTTGGTGTTTTACGCCGCGCTCAAGATTATTTCATTTATATGGCGGCGTTGCCAGTTTTATTGTGTGAGGAAACCGGGCTCTGTGCCCGGAGGAAACCCACGACCTTCCGCTGGTAACTGGCAACCATCCCACATAGGTCGTTTATGCCTCTCTGAGGCTAATTTACTAAACCTGTTCCTGGGAAGAACAGAATTATGTTTTTTCTCGTTTTAGATCAACCAATGGAGATTATATTTTGGTAGAAGTAAGACATCCCAATGAAAGGAAACATGTACTCTACAGTTGATGGATGGTCAAGTTACATGATGAACGAAAGGCTCTGTTAAGGAAGGATGTACAACAAGGTTACTGAAACAGGCAGGTCGATGGAGAATACCCGAAACAATCTGATGGAGGAATGGTTTACCAAATTGATAAGATGATGAGCCACAGGTTCGAGGAAAGGATCGCCAGACCAATTGTTTAACAGTGATGGGCTAATGAAAGAAAGAGGCAGTTTAGATGGGATAAGTTACACAACTGACAGATGACAACTCACACAATAGACGAAAAAAAGACCCAGATGATGGAAGAAAGTATACAGAGCCGACAGTAGAAAGATTACAAGTTCATGGAAGAAATGGCAGCCTAAAGGCATATATTTAATTCTTTGAGGAGAACGTAGACTTTATTCAACTTATAATGTTAGGTCGATATTACAAAATTATCTATTAGCATGGATAAAATGTGAGCAATACATATAAAAGTAAAGTTAATGTGACCCATGAATACGCCTAAAACAGAACATAAAAAATCTTGTTAATTTTTTAATCCTTTTGCCATTTTAAATCGAGCTTGATTTCTTAGGCTAAATTTGAACTACTTTCTATCGTCTGCTCAACCATAGAAGGTAGTTCAGATCAGTAACTAAAGGCCTGACTAACCTTTGGAAACTGGTCAAAATTATTTCTGAAAATTTATTTACTTTTTAATCAAGTGCTTTCCAATCTAACATAGCGTTTTAATTAATCAGTAGTCTACATAAGTAATTTATGCATACGCCCAAACCATAGCCTACAAGAATTATTATTAAGTTTTCAACTGATACTTCGTTATTTGTTTTCCCATTGTATGCCTCTCTGAGGCTAATTTACTAAACCTGTTCCTGGGAAGGACAGAATTATGTTTTTTCTCGTTTTAGATCAACCAATGGAGATTATATTTTGGTAGAAGAAAGACATCCCAATGAAAAGAAACATGTACTCTACAGTTGATGGATGGTCAAGTTACATGATGAACGAAAGGCTCTGTTTAGGAAGGATGTACAACAAGGTTACTGAAACAGGCAGGTCGATCGAGAATACCGGAAACAAACTGATGGACGACTGGTTTACCAAATTGACAAGATGATGAGCGACAGGCTCGACGGAAGGCTCGCCAGACCAATTGTTTAACAGTGATGCGCTAATGAACCGAAAGAGGCAGTTTAGATGGGATAAGTTACACAACTGACAGATGACAACTCACACAATAGACGAAAAAAAGACCCAGATGATGGAAGAAAGTATACAGAGCCGACAGTAGAAAGATTACAAGTTCATGGAAGAAATGGCAGCCTAAAGGCATATATTTAATTCTTTGAGGAGAACGTAGACTTAATTCTACTTATAATGTTAAGACGATATTACAAAATTATCTATTAGCATGGATAAAATGTGAGCAATACATATAAAAGTAAAGTTAATGTGACCCATGAAAATCCCTAAAACAGAACATAAAAAAAATAGTTAATTTTTAAATCCCTTTGCCATTTTAAATCGAGCTTGATTTCTTAGGCCAAAATTGAACTACTTTCTATGGTCTGCTCAACCATAGAAGGTAGTTCAGATCAGTAACTAAAGGCCTGACTAACCTTTGGAAACTGGTCAAAATTATTTCTGAAAATTTATTTACTTTTTAATCAAGTGCTTTCCAATCTAACATAGCGTTTTAATTAATCAGTAGTCTACATAAGTAATTTATGCATAAGCCCAAACCATAGCCTACAATAATTATTATTAAGTTTTCAACTGATACTTCGTTATTTGTTTTCCCATTGTATGCCTCTCTGAGGCTAGTTTACTAAACCTGTTCCTGGGAAGGACAGAATTATGTTTTTTCTCGTTTTAGATCAACCAATGGAGATTATATTTTGGTAGAAGAAAGACATCCCAATGAAAAGAAACATGTACTCTACAGTTGATGGATGGTCAAGTTACATGATGAACGAAAGGCTCTGTTTAGGAAGGATGTACAACAAGGTTACTGAAACAGGCAGGTCGATCGAGAATACCCGAAACAAACTGATGGACGACTGGTTTACCAAATTGACAAGATGATGAGCGACAGGCTCGACGGAAGGCTCGCCAGACCAATTGTTTAACAGTGATGCGCTAATGAACCGAAAGAGGCAGTTTAGATGGGATAAGTTACACAACTGACAGATGACAACTCACACAATAGACGAAAAAAAGACCCAGATGATGGAAGAAAGTATACAGAGCCGACAGTAGAAAGATTACAAGTTCATGGAAGATATGGCAGCCTAAAGGCATATATTTAATTCTTTGAGGAGAACGTAGACTTTATTCAACTTATAATGTTAAGACGATATTACAAAATTATCTATTAGCATGGATAAAATGTGAGCAATACATATAAAAGTAAAGTTAATGTGACCCATGAAAATCCCTAAAACAGAACATAAAAAAAATAGTTAATTTTTAAATCCCTTTGCCATTTTAAATCGAGCTTGATTTCTTAAGCCAAAATTGAACTACTTTCTATCGTCTGCTCAACCATAGAAGGTAGTTCAGATCAGTAACTAAAGGCCTGACTAACCTTTGGAAACTGATCAAAATTATTTTCTGAAAATTTATTTACTTTTAATCAAGTGCTTTCCAATCTAACATAGCGTTTTAATTAATCAGTAGTCTACATAAGTAATTTATGCATAAGCCCAAACCATAGCCTACAAGAATTATTATTAAGTTTTCAACTGATACTTCGTTATTTGTTTTCCCATTGTATGCCTCTCTGAGGCTAATTTACTAAACCTGTTCCTGGGAAGGACAGAATTATGTTTTTCTCGTTTTAGATCAACTAATGGAGATTATATTTTGGTAGAAGGAAGACATCCCAATGAAATGAAACATGTACTCTACAGTTGATGGATGGTCAAAATACATGATGAACGAAAGGCTCTGTTTAGGAAGGATGTACAACAAGGTTACGGAAACAGGCAGGTCGATGGAGAATACCCGGAAAAAACTGATGGAGGAATGTTTTACCGAATTGATAAGATGATGAGCAACACTTTTCAACTAATATTTCGTTGTTTGTTTTCCAATTGTATGCCTCCCTGATTGATTGATTGTTTGGTGTTTTACGCCGCGCTCAAGATTATTTCACTTATATGGCGGCGTTGCCAGTTTTATTGTGTGAGGAAACCGGGCTCTATGCCCGGAGGAAACCCACGACCTTCCGCTGGTAACTGGCAACCATCCCACATAGGTCGTTTATGCCTCTCTGAGGCTAATTTACTAAACCTGTTCCTGGGAAGAACAGAATTATGTTTTTTCTCGTTTTAGATCAACCAATGGAGATTATATTTTGGTAGAAGTAAGACATCCCCAGACTTTATTCAACTTATAATGTTAGGTCGATATTACAAAATTATCTATTAGCATGGATAAAATGTGAGCAATACATATAAAAGTAAAGTTAATGTGACCCATGAATACGCCTAAAACAGAACATAAAAAATCTTGTTAATTTTTTAATCCTTTTGCCATTTTAAATCGAGCTTGATTTCTTAGGCTAAATTTGAACTACTTTCTATCGTCTGCTCAACCATAGAAGGTAGTTCAGATCAGTAACTAAAGGCCTGACTAACCTTTGGAAACTGGTCAAAATTATTTCTGAAAATTTATTTACTTTTTAATCAAGTGCTTTCCAATCTAACATAGCGTTTTAATTAATCAGTAGTCTACATAAGTAATTTATGCATACGCCCAAACCATAGCCTACAAGAATTATTAAGTTTTCAACTGATACTTCGTTATTTGTTTTCCCATTGTATGCCTCTCTGAGGCTAATTTACTAAACCTGTTCCTGGGAAGGACAGAATTATGTTTTTTCTCGTTTTAGATCAACCAATGGAGATTATATTTTGGTAGAAGAAAGACATCCCAATGAAAAGAAACATGTACTCTACCGTTGATGGATGGTCAAGTTACATGATGAACGAAAGGCTCTGTTTAGGAAGGATGTACAACAAGGTTACTGAAACAGGCAGGTCGATCGAGAATACCCGAAACAAACTGATGGACGACTGGTTTACCAAATTGACAAGATGATGAGCAACAGGCTCGATGGAAGGCTCGCCAGACCAATTGTTTAACAGTGATGCGCTAATGAACCGAAAGAGGCAGTTTAGATGGGATAAGTTACACAACTGACAGATGACAACTCACACAATAGACGAAAAAAAGACCCAGATGATGGAAGAAAGTATACAGAGCCGACAGTAGAAAGATTACAAGTTCATGGAAGAAATGGCAGCCTAAAGGCATATATTTAATTCTTTGAGGAGAACGTAGACTTTATTCAACTTATAATGTTAAGACGATATTACAAAATTATCTATTAGCATGGATAAAATGTGAGCAATACATATAAAAGTAAAGTTAATGTGACCCATGAAAATCCCTAAAACAGAACATAAAAAAAAATAGTTAATTTTTAAATCCCTTTGCCATTTTAAATCGAGCTTGATTTCTTAGGCCAAAATTGAACTACTTTCTATCGTCTGCTCAACCATAGAAGGTAGTTCAGATCAGTAACTAAAGGCCTGACTAACCTTTGGAAACTGATCAAAATTATTTTCTGAAAATTTATTTACTTTTAATCAAGTGCTTTCTAATCTAACATAGCGTTTTAATTAATCAGTAGTCTACATAAGTAATTTATGCATAAGCCCAAACCATAGCCTACAAGAATTATTATTAAGTTTTCAACTGATACTTCGTTATTTGTTTTCCCATTGTATGCCTCTCTGAGGCTAATTTACTAAACCTGTTCCTGGGAAGGACAGAATTATGTTTTTTCTCGTTTTAGATCAACCAATGGAGATTATATTTTGGTAGAAGAAAGACATCCCAATGAAAAGAAACATGTACTCTACAGTTGATGGATGGTCAAGTTACATGATGAACGAAAGGCTCTGTTAAGGAAGGATGTACAACAAGGTTACTGAAACAGGCAGGTCGATCGAGAATACCCGAAACAAACTGATGGACGACTGGTTTACCAAATTGACAAGATGATGAGCGACAGGCTCGACGGAAGGCTCGCCAGACCAATTGTTTAACAGTGATGCGCTAATGAACCGAAAGAGGCAGTTTAGATGGGATAAGTTACACAACTGACAGATGACAACTCACACAATAGACGAAAAAAAGACCCAGATGATGGAAGAAAGTATACAGAGCCGACTGTAGAAAGATTACAAGTTAATGGAAGAAATGGCAGCCTAAAGGCATATATTTAATTCTTTGAGGAGAACGTAGACTTTATTCAACTTATAATGTTAAGACGATATTACAAAATTATCTATTAGCATGGATAAAATGTGAGCAATACATATAAAAGTAAAGTTAATGTGACCCATGAAAATCCCTAAAACAGAACATAAAAAAAAATAGTTAATTTTTAAATCCCTTTGCCATTTTAAATCGAGCTTGATTTCTTAGGCCAAAATTGAACTACTTTCTATCGTCTGCTCAACCACAGAAGGTAGTTCAGATCAGTAACTAAAGGCCTGACTAACCTTTGGAAACTGATCAAAATTATTTTCTGAAAATTTATTTACTTTTAATCAAGTGCTTTCCAATCTAACATAGCGTTTTAATTAATCAGTAGTCTACATAAGTAATTTATGCATAAGCCCAAACCATAGCCTACAAGAATTATTATTAAGTTTTCAATTGATACTTCGTTATTTGTTTTCCCATTGTATGCCTCTCTGAGGCTAATTTACTAAACCTGTTCCTGGGAAGGACAGAATTATGTTTTTCTCGTTTTAGATCAACTAATGGAGATTATATTTTGGTAGAAGGAAGACATCCCAATGAAATGAAACGTGTACTCTACAGTTGATGGATGGTCAAAATACATGATGAACAAAAGGCTCTGTTTAGGAAGGATGTACAACAAGGTTACGGAAACAGGCAGGTCAATGGAGAATACCCGGAACAAACTGATGGAGGAATGGTTTACCGAATTGATAAGATGATGAGCAACACTTTTCAACTAATATTTCGTTGTTTGTTTTCCAATTGTATGCCTCTCTGATTGATTGATTGTTTGGTGTTTTACGCCGCGCTCAAGATTATTTCACTTATATGGCGGCGTTGCCAGTTTTATTGTGTGAGGAAACCGGGGTCTGTGCCCGGAGGAAACCCACGACCTTCCGCTGGTAACTGGCAACCATTCCACATAGGTTGTTTTTGCCTCTCTGAGGCTAATTTACTAAACCTGTTCCTGGGAAGGACAGAATTATGTTTTTTCTCGTTTTAGATCAACCAATGGAGATTATATTTTGGTAGAAGTAAGACATCCCAATGAAAAGAAACATGTACTCTACAGTTGATGGATGGTCAAGTAAGATGATGAACGAAAGGCTCTGTTTAGGAAGGATGTACAACAAGGTTACTGAAACAGGCAGGTCGATCGAGAATACCCGGAACAAACTGATGGACGACTGGTTTACCAAATTGACAAGATGATGAGCGACAGGTTCGACGGAAGGCTCGCCAGACCAATTGTTTAACAGTGATGCGCTAATGAACCGAAAGAGGCAGTTTAGATGGGATAAGTTACACAACTGACAGATGACAACTCATACAATAGACGAAAAAAAAAGACCCAGATGATGGAAGAAAGTATACAGAGCCGACAGTAGAAAGATTACAAGTTCATGGAAGAAATGGCAGCCTAAAGGCATATATTTAATTCTTTGAGGAGAACGTAGACTTTATTCAACTTATAATGTTAAGACGATATTACAAAATTATCTATTAGCATGGATAAAATGTGAGCAATACATATAAAAGTAAAGTTAATGTGACCCATGAAAATCCCTAAAACAGAACATAAAAAAAATAGTTAATTTTTAAATCCCTTTGCCATTTTAAATCGAGCTTGATTTCTTAAGCCAAAATTGAACTACTTTCTATCGTCTGCTCAACCATAGAAGGTAGTTCAGATCAGTAACTAAAGGCCTGACTAACCTTTGGAAACTGATCAAAATTATTTTCTGAAAATTTATTTACTTTTAATCAAGTGCTTTCCAATCTAACATAGCGTTTTAATTAATCAGTAGTCTACATAAGTAATTCATGCATACGCCCAAACCATAGCCTACAAGGATTATTATTAAGTTTTCAACTGATACTTCGTTGTTTGTTTTCCATTTTTATGCCTCGCTGAGGCTAATTTAATAAACCTGTTCCTGGGAAGGACAGAGTTATGTTTTTTCTCGTTTTAGATCAACCAATGGAGATTATATTTTGGTAGAAGGAAGACATCCTAATGAAAAGAAACATGTACTCTACATTTGATGGATGGTCAAAATACATGATAAACGAAAGACTCTGTTTAGGAAGGATGTACAAGGTTACGGAAACAGGCAGGTCAATGGAGAATACCCGGAACAAACTGATGGAGGAATGGTTTACCGAATTGATAAGATGATGAGCGACATTTTTCAACTAATATTTCGTTGTTTGTTTTCCAATTGTATGCCTCTCTGATTGATTGATTGATTGTTTGGTGTTTTACGCCGCACTCAAGATTATCTCACTTATATGGCGGCGTTGCCAGTTTTATTGTGGGAGGAAGCCGGGGTCTGTGCCCGGAGGAAACCCACGACCTTCCGCTGGTAACTGGCAACCATTCCACATAGGTTGTTTTTGCCTCTCTGAGGCTAATTTACTAAACCTGTTCCTGGGAAGGACAGAATTATGTTTTTTCTCGTTTTAGATCAACCAATGGAGATTATATTTTGGTAGAAGTAAGACATCCCAATGAAAGGAAACATGTACTCTACAGTTGATGGATGGTCAAGTTACATGATGAACGAAAGGCTCTGTTAAGGAAGGATGTACAACAAGGTTACTGAAACAGGCAGGTCGATGGAGAATACCCGAAACAATCTGATGGAGGAATGGTTTACCAAATTGATAAGATGATGAGCCACAGGTTCGAGGAAAGGATCGCCAGACCAATTGTTTAACAGTGATGGGCTAATGAAAGAAAGAGGCAGTTTAGATGGGATAAATTACACAACTGACAGATGACAACTCACACAATAGACGAAAAAAAGACCCAGATGATGGAAGAAAGTATACAGAGCCGACAGTAGAAAGATTACAAGTTCATGGAAGAAATGGCAGCCTAAAGGCATATATTTAATTCTTTGAGGAGAACGTAGACTTTATTCAACTTATAATGTTAGGTCGATATTACAAAATTATCTATTAGCATGGATAAAATGTGAGCAATACATATAAAAGTAAAGTTAATGTGACCCATGAATACGCCTAAAACAGAACATAAAAAATCTTGTTAATTTTTTAATCCTTTTGCCATTTTAAATCGAGCTTGATTTCTTAGGCTAAATTTGAACTACTTTCTATCGTCTGCTCAACCATAGAAGGTAGTTCAGATCAGTAACTAAAGGCCTGACTAACCTTTGGAAACTGGTCAAAATTATTTCTGAAAATTTATTTACTTTTTAATCAAGTGCTTTCCAATCTAACATAGCGTTTTAATTAATCAGTAGTCTACATAAGTAATTTATGCATACGCCCAAACCATAGCCTACAAGAATTATTATTAAGTTTTCAACTGATACTTCGTTATTTGTTTTCCCATTGTATGCCTCTCTGAGGCTAATTTACTAAACCTGTTCCTGGGAAGGACAGAATTATGTTTTTTCTCGTTTTAGATCAACCAATGGAGATTATATTTTGGTAGAAGAAAGACATCCCAATGAAAAGAAACATGTACTCTACAGTTGATGGATGGTCAAGTTACATGATGAACGAAAGGCTCTGTTTAGGAAGGATGTACAACAAGGTTACTGAAACAGGCAGGTCGATCGAGAATACCCGAAACAAACTGATGGACGACTGGTTTACCAAATTGACAAGATGATGAGCGACAGGCTCGACGGAAGGCTCGCCAGACCAATTGTTTAACAGTGATGCGCTAATGAACCGAAAGAGGCAGTTTAGATGGGATAAGTTACACAACTGACAGATGACAACTCACACAATAGACGAAAAAAAGACCCAGATGATGGAAGAAAGTATACAGAGCCGACAGTAGAAAGATTACAAGTTCATGGAAGAAATGGCAGCCTAAAGGCATATATTTAATTCTTTGAGGAGAACGTAGACTTAATTCTACTTATAATGTTAAGACGATATTACAAAATTATCTATTAGCATGGATAAAATGTGAGCAATACATATAAAAGTAAAGTTAATGTGACCCATGAAAATCCCTAAAACAGAACATAAAAAAAATAGTTAATTTTTAAATCCCTTTGCCATTTTAAATCGAGCTTGATTTCTTAAGCCAAAATTGAACTACTTTCTATCGTCTGCTCAACCATAGAAGGTAGTTCAGATCAGTAACTAAAGGCCTGACTAACCTTTGGAAACTGATCAAAATTATTTTCTGAAAATTTATTTACTTTTAATCAAGTGCTTTCCAATCTAACATAGCGTTTTAATTAATCAGTAGTCTACATAAGTAATTTATGCATAAGCCCAAACCATAGCCTACAAGAATTATTATTAAGTTTTCAACTGATACTTCGTTATTTGTTTTCCCATTGTATGCCTCTCTGAGGCTAATTTACTAAACCTGTTCCTGGGAAGGACAGAATTATGTTTTTCTCGTTTTAGATCAACTAATGGAGATTATATTTTGGTAGAAGGAAGACATCCCAATGAAATGAAACATGTACTCTACAGTTGATGGATGGTCAAAATACATGATGAACGAAAGGCTCTGTTTAGGAAGGATGTACAACAAGGTTACGGAAACAGGCAGGTCGATGGAGAATACCCGGAAAAAACTGATGGAGGAATGTTTTACCGAATTGATAAGATGATGAGCAACACTTTTCAACTAATATTTCGTTGTTTGTTTTCCAATTGTATGCCTCCCTGATTGATTGATTGTTTGGTGTTTTACGCCGCGCTCAAGATTATTTCACTTATATGGCGGCGTTGCCAGTTTTATTGTGTGAGGAAACCGGGCTCTATGCCCGGAGGAAACCCACGACCTTCCGCTGGTAACTGGCAACCATTCCACATAGGTTGTTTTTGCCTCTCTGAGGCTAATTTACTAAACCTGTTCCTGGGAAGGACAGAATTATGTTTTTTCTCGTTTTAGATCAACCAATGGAGATTATATTTTGGTAGAAGTAAGACATCCCAATGAAAGGAAACATGTACTCTACAGTTGATGGATGGTCAAGTTACATGATGAACGAAAGGCTCTGTTAAGGAAGGATGTACAACAAGGTTACTGAAACAGGCAGGTCGATGGAGAATACCCGAAACAATCTGATGGAGGAATGGTTTACCAAATTGATAAGATGATGAGCCACAGGTTCGAGGAAAGGATCGCCAGACCAATTGTTTAACAGTGATGGGCTAATGAAAGAAAGAGGCAGTTTAGATGGGATAAGTTACACAACTGACAGATGACAACTCACACAATAGACGAAAAAAAGACCCAGATGATGGAAGAAAGTATACAGAGCCGACAGTAGAAAGATTACAAGTTCATGGAAGAAATGGCAGCCTAAAGGCATATATTTAATTCTTTGAGGAGAACGTAGACTTTATTCAACTTATAATGTTAGGTCGATATTACAAAATTATCTATTAGCATGGATAAAATGTGAGCAATACATATAAAAGTAAAGTTAATGTGACCCATGAATACGCCTAAAACAGAACATAAAAAATCTTGTTAATTTTTTAATCCTTTTGCCATTTTAAATCGAGCTTGATTTCTTAGGCTAAATTTGAACTACTTTCTATCGTCTGCTCAACCATAGAAGGTAGTTCAGATCAGTAACTAAAGGCCTGACTAACCTTTGGAAACTGGTCAAAATTATTTCTGAAAATTTATTTACTTTTTAATCAAGTGCTTTCCAATCTAACATAGCGTTTTAATTAATCAGTAGTCTACATAAGTAATTTATGCATACGCCCAAACCATAGCCTACAAGAATTATTATTAAGTTTTCAACTGATACTTCGTTATTTGTTTTCCCATTGTATGCCTCTCTGAGGCTAATTTACTAAACCTGTTCCTGGGAAGGACAGAATTATGTTTTTTCTCGTTTTAGATCAACCAATGGAGATTATATTTTGGTAGAAGAAAGACATCCCAATGAAAAGAAACATGTACTCTACAGTTGATGGATGGTCAAGTTACATGATGAACGAAAGGCTCTGTTTAGGAAGGATGTACAACAAGGTTACTGAAACAGGCAGGTCGATCGAGAATACCCGAAACAAACTGATGGACGACTGGTTTACCAAATTGACAAGATGATGAGCGACAGGCTCGACGGAAGGCTCGCCAGACCAATTGTTTAACAGTGATGCGCTAATGAACCGAAAGAGGCAGTTTAGATGGGATAAGTTACACAACTGACAGATGACAACTCACACAATAGACGAAAAAAAGACCCAGATGATGGAAGAAAGTATACAGAGCCGACAGTAGAAAGATTACAAGTTCATGGAAGAAATGGCAGCCTAAAGGCATATATTTAATTCTTTGAGGAGAACGTAGACTTAATTCTACTTATAATGTTAAGACGATATTACAAAATTATCTATTAGCATGGATAAAATGTGAGCAATACATATAAAAGTAAAGTTAATGTGACCCATGAAAATCCCTAAAACAGAACATAAAAAAAATAGTTAATTTTTAAATCCCTTTGCCATTTTAAATCGAGCTTGATTTCTTAAGCCAAAATTGAACTACTTTATATCGTCTGCTCAACCATAGAAGGTAGTTCAGATCAGTAACTAAAGGCCTGACTAACCTTTGGAAACTGATCAAAATTATTTTCTGAAAATTTATTTACTTTTAATCAAGTGCTTTCCAATCTAACATAGCGTTTTAATTAATCAGTAGTCTACATAAGTAATTTATGCATAAGCCCAAACCATAGCCTACAAGAATTATTATTAAGTTTTCAACTGATACTTCGTTATTTGTTTTCCCATTGTATGCCTCTCTGAGGCTAATTTACTAAACCTGTTCCTGGGAAGGACAGAATTATGTTTTTCTCGTTTTAGATCAACTAATGGAGATTATATTTTGGTAGAAGGAAGACATCCCAATGAAATGAAACATGTACTCTACAGTTGATGGATGGTCAAAATACATGATGAACGAAAGGCTCTGTTTAGGAAGGATGTACAACAAGGTTACGGAAACAGGCAGGTCGATGGAGAATACCCGGAAAAAACTGATGGAGGAATGTTTTACCGAATTGATAAGATGATGAGCAACACTTTTCAACTAATATTTCGTTGTTTGTTTTCCAATTGTATGCCTCCCTGATTGATTGATTGTTTGGTGTTTTACGCCGCGCTCAAGATTATTTCACTTATATGGCGGCGTTGCCAGTTTTATTGTGTGAGGAAACCGGGCTCTATGCCCGGAGGAAACCCACGACCTTCCGCTGGTAACTGGCAACCATCCCACATAGGTCGTTTATGCCTCTCTGAGGCTAATTTACTAAACCTGTTCCTGGGAAGAACAGAATTATGTTTTTTCTCGTTTTAGATCAACCAATGGAGATTATATTTTGGTAGAAGTAAGACATCCCCAGACTTTATTCAACTTATAATGTTAGGTCGATATTACAAAATTATCTATTAGCATGGATAAAATGTGAGCAATACATATAAAAGTAAAGTTAATGTGACCCATGAATACGCCTAAAACAGAACATAAAAAATCTTGTTAATTTTTTAATCCTTTTGCCATTTTAAATCGAGCTTGATTTCTTAGGCTAAATTTGAACTACTTTCTATCGTCTGCTCAACCATAGAAGGTAGTTCAGATCAGTAACTAAAGGCCTGACTAACCTTTGGAAACTGGTCAAAATTATTTCTGAAAATTTATTTACTTTTTAATCAAGTGCTTTCCAATCTAACATAGCGTTTTAATTAATCAGTAGTCTACATAAGTAATTTATGCATACGCCCAAACCATAGCCTACAAGAATTATTAAGTTTTCAACTGATACTTCGTTATTTGTTTTCCCATTGTATTCCTCTCTGAGGCTAATTTACTAAACCTGTTCCTGGGAAGGACAGAATTATGTTTTTTTCTCGTTTTAGATCAACCAATGGAGATTATATTTTGGTAGAAGAAAGACATCCCAATGAAAAGAAACATGTACTCTACAGTTGATGGATGGTCAAGTTACATGATGAACGAAAGGCTCTGTTTAGGAAGGATGTACAACAAGGTTACTGAAACAGGCAGGTCGATCGAGAATACCCGAAACAAACTGATGGACGACTGGTTTACCAAATTGACAAGATGATGAGCAACAGGCTCGATGGAAGGCTCGCCAGACCAATTGTTTAACAGTGATGCGCTAATGAACCGAAAGAGGCAGTTTAGATGGGATAAGTTACACAACTGACAGATGACAACTCACACAATAGACGAAAAAAAGACCCAGATGATGGAAGAAAGTATACAGAGCCGACAGTAGAAAGATTACAAGTTCATGGAAGAAATGGCAGCCTAAAGGCATATATTTAATTCTTTGAGGAGAACGTAGACTTTATTCAACTTATAATGTTAAGACGATATTACAAAATTATCTATTAGCATGGATAAAATGTGAGCAATACATATAAAAGTAAAGTTAATGTGACCCATGAAAATCCCTAAAACAGAACATAAAAAAAATAGTTAATTTTTAAATCCCTTTGCCATTTTAAATCGAGCTTGATTTCTTAGGCCAAAATTGAACTACTTTCTATCGTCTGCTCAACCATAGAAGGTAGTTCAGATCAGTAACTAAAGGCCTGACTAACCTTTGGAAACTGATCAAAATTATTTTCTGAAAATTTATTTACTTTTAATCAAGTGCTTTCTAATCTAACATAGCGTTTTAATTAATCAGTAGTCTACATAAGTAATTTATGCATAAGCCCAAACCATAGCCTACAAGAATTATTATTAAGTTTTCAACTGATACTTCGTTATTTGTTTTCCCATTGTATGCCTCTCTGAGGCTAATTTACTAAACCTGTTCCTGGGAAGGACAGAATTATGTTTTTTCTCGTTTTAGATCAACCAATGGAGATTATATTTTGGTAGAAGAAAGACATCCCAATGAAAAGAAACATGTACTCTACAGTTGATGGATGGTCAAGTTACATGATGAACGAAAGGCTCTGTTAAGGAAGGATGTACAACAAGGTTACTGAAACAGGCAGGTCGATCGAGAATACCCGAAACAAACTGATGGACGACTGGTTTACCAAATTGACAAGATGATGAGCGACAGGCTCGACGGAAGGCTCGCCAGACCAATTGTTTAACAGTGATGCGCTAATGAACCGAAAGAGGCAGTTTAGATGGGATAAGTTACACAACTGACAGATGACAACTCACACAATAGACGAAAAAAAGACCCAGATGATGGAAGAAAGTATACAGAGCCGACTGTAGAAAGATTACAAGTTCATGGAAGAAATGGCAGCCTAAAGGCATATATTTAATTCTTTGAGGAGAACGTAGACTTTATTCAACTTATAATGTTAAGACGATATTACAAAATTATCTATTAGCATGGATAAAATGTGAGCAATACATATAAAAGTAAAGTTAATGTGACCCATGAAAATCCCTAAAACAGAACATAAAAAAAAATAGTTAATTTTTAAATCCCTTTGCCATTTTAAATCGAGCTTGATTTCTTAGGCCAAAATTGAACTACTTTCTATCGTCTGCTCAACCACAGAAGGTAGTTCAGATCAGTAACTAAAGGCCTGACTAACCTTTGGAAACTGATCAAAATTATTTTCTGAAAATTTATTTACTTTTAATCAAGTGCTTTCCAATCTAACATAGCGTTTTAATTAATCAGTAGTCTACATAAGTAATTTATGCATAAGCCCAAACCATAGCCTACAAGAATTATTATTAAGTTTTCAATTGATACTTCGTTATTTGTTTTCCCATTGTATGCCTCTCTGAGGCTAATTTACTAAACCTGTTCCTGGGAAGGACAGAATTATGTTTTTCTCGTTTTAGATCAACTAATGGAGATTATATTTTGGTAGAAGGAAGACATCCCAATGAAATGAAACGTGTACTCTACAGTTGATGGATGGTCAAAATACATGATGAACAAAAGGCTCTGTTTAGGAAGGATGTACAACAAGGTTACGGAAACAGGCAGGTCAATGGAGAATACCCGGAACAAACTGATGGAGGAATGGTTTACCGAATTGATAAGATGATGAGCAACACTTTTCAACTAATATTTCGTTGTTTGTTTTCCAATTGTATGCCTCTCTGATTGATTGATTGTTTGGTGTTTTACGCCGCGCTCAAGATTATTTCACTTATATGGCGGCGTTGCCAGTTTTATTGTGTGAGGAAACCGGGCTCTGTGCCCGGAGGAAACCCACGACCTTCCGCTGGTAACTGGCAACCATCCCACATAGGTCGTTTATGCCTCTCTGAGGCTAATTTACTAAACCTGTTCCTGGGAAGGACAGAATTATGTTTTTTCTCGTTTTAGATCAACCAATGGAGATTATATTTTGGTAGAAGTAAGACATCCCAATGAAAGGAAACATGTACTCTACAGTTGATGGATGGTCAAGTTACATGATGAACGAAAGGCTCTGTTAAGGAAGGATGTACAACAAGGTTACTGAAACAGGCAGGTCGATGGAGAATACCCGAAACAATCTGATGGAGGAATGGTTTACCAAATTGATAAGATGATGAGCCACAGGTTCGAGGAAATGATCGCCAGACCAATTGTTTAACAGTGATGGGCTAATGAAAGAAAGAGGCAGTTTAGATGGGATAAGTTACACAACTGACAGATGACAACTCACACAATAGACGAAAAAAAGACCCAGATGATGGAAGAAAGTATACAGAGCCGACAGTAGAAAGATTACAAGTTCATGGAAGAAATGGCAGCCTAAAGGCATATATTTAATTCTTTGAGGAGAACGTAGACTTTACTCAACTTATAATGTTAGGTCGATATTACAAAATTATCTATTAGCATGGATAAAATGTGAGCAATACATATAAAAGTAAAGTTAATGTGACCCATAAATACGCCTAAAACAGAACATAAAAAATCTTGTTAATGTTTTAATCCTTTTGCCATTTTAAATCGAGCTTGATTTCTTAGGCTAAATTTGAACTGCTTTCTATCGTCTGCTCAACCATAGAAGGTAGTTCAGATCAGTAACTAAAGGCTTGACCAACCTTTGGAAACTGATCAAAATTATTTCTGAAAATTTATTTACTTTTTAATCAAGTGCTTTCCAATCTAACATAGCGTTTTAATTAATCAGTAGTCTACATAAGTAATTCATGCATACGCCCAAACCATAGCCTACAAGGATTATTATTAAGTTTTCAACTGATACTTCGTTGTTTGTTTTCCATTTTTATGCCTCGCTGAGGCTAATTTAATAAACCTGTTCCTGGGAAGGACAGAGTTATGTTTTTTCTCGTTTTAGATCAACCAATGGAGATTATATTTTGGTAGAAGGAAGACATCCTAATGAAAAGAAACATGTACTCTACATTTGATGGATGGTCAAAATACATGATAAACGAAAGACTCTGTTTAGGAAGGATGTACAAGGTTACGGAAACAGGCAGGTCAATGGAGAATACCCGGAACAAACTGATGGAGGAATGGTTTACCGAATTGATAAGATGATGAGCGACATTTTTCAACTAATATTTCGTTGTTTGTTTTCCAATTGTATGCCTCTCTGATTGATTGATTGATTGTTTGGTGTTTTACGCCGCACTCAAGATTATCTCACTTATATGGCGGCGTTGCCAGTTTTATTGTGGGAGGAAGCCGGGGTCTGTGCCCGGAGGAAACCCACGACCTTCCGCTGGTAACTGGCAACCATTCCACATAGGTTGTTTTTGCCTCTCTGAGGCTAATTTACTAAACCTGTTCCTGGGAAGGACAGAATTATGTTTTTTCTCGTTTTAGATCAACCAATGGAGATTATATTTTGGTAGAAGGAAGACATCCCAATGAAAGGAAACGTACTCTACAGTTGATGGATGGTCAAGTTACATGATGAACGGAAGGCTCTGTTTAGGAAGGATGTACATCAAGGTTACTGAAACAGGCAGGTCGATCGAGAATACCCGAAACAAACTGATGGACGAATGGTTTACCAAATTGACAAGATGATGAGGGACAGGTTCGAGGTAAAGTAAAGATCGCCAGACCAATTGTTTAACAGTGAGCGCTAATGAACCGAAAGAGGCAGTTTAGATGGGATAAGTTACACAACTGACAGATGACAACTCACACAATAGACGGAAAAAAAGACCCAGATGATGGAAGAAAGTATACAGAGCTGACAGTAGAAAGATTACAAGTTCATGGAAAAAATGGCAGCCTAAAGGCATATATTTAATTCTTTGAGGAGAACGTAGACTTTATTCAACTTAAAATGTTAGGACGATATTACAAAATTATCTATTAGCATGGATAAAATGTGAGCAATACATATAAAAGTAAAGTTAATGTGACCCATGAAAACCCCTAAAACAGAACAAAAAAAAATAGTTAATTTTCAAATCCCTTTGCCATTTTAAATCGAGCTTAATTTCTTAGGCCAAAATTGAACTACTTTCTATAGTCTGCTCAACCATAGAAGGTAGTTCAGATCAGTAACTAAAGGCCTGACTAACCTTTGGAAACTGGTCAAAATTATTTTCTGAAAATTTATCTACTTTTTAATCAAGTGCTTTCCAATCTAACATAGCGTTTTAATTACACAGTAGTCCACATAAGTAATTCATGCATATGCCGAAACCATAGCCTACATGAATAATTATTCAGCTTTTAACTGATACTTTGTTGTTTGTTTTCTATTTTTATGCCTCTCTGAGGCTAATTTACTAAACCTGTTCCTGGGAAGGACAGAATTATGTTTTTTCTCTTTTTAGATCAACCAATGAAGAATATATTTTGGTAGAAGGAAGACATCCCAATGAAAGGAAACGTACTCTACAGTTGATGGATGGTCAAGTTACATGATGAACGGAAGGCTCTGTTTAGGAAGGATGTACAACAAGATTACTGGAACAGGCAGGTCGATGGAGAATACCCGAAACAAACTGATGGAGGAATGGTTTACCAAATTGATAAGATGATGAGCGACAGTTTTCACCTAATATTTTGTTTTTTGTTTTCCAATTCTCAGATTGATTGATTGATTTTTTGGTGTTTTATGCCGCGCTCAAGATTTTTTCACTTATATGGCGGCGTTGCCAGTTTTATTGTGGGAGGAAACCGGGCTCTGTGCCTGGAGGAAACCCACGACCTTCCGCTGGTAACTGGCAACCATCCCACATAGGTGGTTTATGCCTCTTTGAGGCTTATTTACTAAACCTGTTCCTGGGAAGGATAGAATAATGCTTATTCTCGTTTTAGATCAACCAATGGAGATTATATTTTGGTAGAAGTAAGACATCCCAATGAAAGGAAACATGTACTCTACAGTTGATGGATGGTCAAGTTACATGATGAACGGAAGGCTCTGTTTAGGAAGGATGTACAACAAGGTTACTGAAACAGGCAGGTCGATCCAGAATACCCCAAACAAACTGATGGACGAATGGTTTACCAAATTGACAAGATGATGAGCGACAGGTTCGACGGAAGGATTGCCAGACCAATTGTTTAACAGTGATGCGCTAATGAACCGAAAGAGGCAGTTTAGATGGGATAAGTTACACAACTGACAGATGACAACTCACACAATAGACGGAAAAAAAGGCCCATATGATGGAAGAAAGTATACAGAGCCGACAGTAGAAAGATTACAAATTCATGGAAAAAATGGCAGCCTAAAAGCATATATTTAATTCTTTGAGGAGAACGTAGACTTTATTCAACTTATAATGTTAGGACGATATTACAAAATTATCTGTTAGCATGGATAAAATGTGAGCAATACATATAAAAGTAAAGTTAATGTGACCCATGAAAATCCCTAAAACAGAACATAAAAAAAATAGTTAATTTTTAAATCCCTTTGCCATTTTAAATCGAGCTTGATTTCTTAGGCCAAAATTGAACTACTTTCTATCGTCTGCTCAACCATAGAAGGTAGTTCAGATCAGTAACTAAAGGCCTGACTAACCTTTGGAAACTGATCAAAATTATTTTCTGAAAATTTATTTACTTTTAATCAAGTGCTTTCCAATCTAACATAGCGTTTTAATTAATCAGTAGTCTACATAAGTAATTTATGCATAAGCCCAAACCATAGCCTACAAGAATTATTATTAAGTTTTCAACTGATACTTCGTTATTTGTTTTCCCATTGTATGCCTCTCTGAGGCTAATTTACTAAACCTGTTCCTGGGAAGGACAGAATTATGTTTTTCTCGTTTTAGATCAACTAATGGAGATTATATTTTGGTAGAAGGAAGACATCCCAATGAAATGAAACATGTACTCTAGAGTTAATGGATGGTCAAGTTACATGATGAACGAAAGGCTCTGTTTAGGAAGGATGTACAACAAGGTTACCGAAACAGGCAGGTCGATGGAGAATACCCGGAACAAACTGATGGAGGAATGGTTTACCGAATTGATAAGATGATGAGCAACACTTTTCAACTAATATTTCGTTGATTGTTTTCCAATTGTATGCCTCTCTGATAGATTGATTTATTGTTTGGTGTTTTACGCCGCGCTCATGTTTATTTCACTTATATGGCTGCATTGCCAGTTTTATTGTGGGAGGAAACCGGGCTTTGTGCCCGGAGGAAACCCACAACCTTCCGCTGGTAACTGGCAAGCATCCCACATAGGTCGTTTCTGCCTCTCTGAGGCTTATTTACTAAACCTGTTCTTCGGAAGGACAGAATTATGTTTTTTCTCGTTTTAGATCAACCAATGGAGATTATATTTTGGTAGAAGTAAGACATCCCAATGAAAGGAAACATGTACTCTACAGTTGATGGATGGTCAAGTCACATGATGAACGGAAGGCTCTGTATAGGAAGGATGTACAACAAGGTTACTAAAACAGGCAGGTCGATGGAGAATACCCGAAACAATCTGATGGAGGAATGGTTTACCGAATTGATAAGATGATGAGCGACAGGTTCGACGGAAGGCTCGCCATACCAATTGTTTAGCAGTGATGCGCTAATGAACCGAAAGAGGCAGTTTAGATGGGATAAGTTACACAACTGACAGATGACAACTAACACAATAGACGAAAAAAAGACCCAGATGATGGAAGAAAGTATACAGAGCCGACAGTAGAAAGATTACAAGTTCATGGAAGAAATGGCAGCCTAAAGGCATATATTTAATTCTTTGAGGAGAACGTAGACTTTATTCAACTTATAATGTTAGGACGATATTACAAAATTATCTATTAGCATGGATAAAATGTGAGCAATACATATAAAAGTAAAGTTAATGTGACCCATGAAAATCCCTAAAACAGAACATAAAAAAATAGTTAATTTTTAAATCCCTTTGCCATTTTAAATCGAGCTTGATTTCTTAGGCCAAAATTGAACTACTTTCTATCGTCTGCTCAACCATAGAAGGTAGTTCAGATCAGTAACTAAAGGCCTGACTAACCTTTGGAAACTGATCAAAATTATTTTCTGAAAATTTATTTACTTTTAATCAGGTGCTTTCCAATCTAACATAGCGCTTTAATTAATCAGTAGTCTACATAAGTAATTTATGCATAAGCCCAAACCATAGCCTACAAGAATTATTATTAAGTTTTCAACTGATACTTCGTTATTTGTTTTCCCATTGTATGCCTCTCTGAGGCTAATTTACTAAACCTGTTCCTGGGAAGGACAGAATTATGTTTTTCTCGTTTTAGATCAACTAATGGAGATTATATTTTGGTAGAAGGAAGACATCCCAATGAAAGGAAACATGTACTCTACAGTTGATGGATGGTCAAAATACATGATGAACGAAAGGCTCTGTTTAGGAAGGATGTACAACAAGGTTACGGAAACAGGCAGGTCGATGGAGAATACCCGGAACAAACTGATGGAGGAATGGTTTACCGAATTGATAAGATGATGAGCAACACTTTTCAACTAATATTTCGTTGTTTGTTTTCCAATTGTATGCCTCTCTGATTGATTGATTGTTTGGTGTTTTACGCCGCGCTCAAGATTATTTCACTTATATGGCGGCGTTGCCAGTTTTATTGTGGGAGGAAACCGGGCTCTGTGCCCGGAGGAAACCCACGACCTTCCGCTGGTAACTGGCAACCATCCCACATAGGTCGTTTATGCCTCTCTGGGGCTAATTTACTAAACCTGTTCCTGGGAAGGACAGAATTATGTTTTTTCTCGTTTTAGATCAACCAATGGAGATTATATTTTGGTAGAAGTAAGACATGCCAATGAAAGGAAACATGTACTCTACAGTTGATGGATGGTCAAGTTACATGATGAACGAAAGGCTCTGTTAAGGAAGGATGTACAACAAGGTTACTGAAACAGGCAGGTCGATGGAGAATACCCGAAACAATCTGATGGAGGAATGGTTTACCAAATTGATAAGATGATGAGCGACAGGTTCGAGGAAAGGATCGCCAGACTAATTGTTTAACAGTGATGGGTTAATGAAAGAAAGAGGCAGTTTAGATGGGATAAGTTACACAACTCACACAACAGACGGAAAAATGACCCAGATGATGGAAGAAAGTATACAGGGCCGACAGAAGAAAGATTACAAGTTCATGGAAGAAATGGCACCCTAAAGGCATATATTTAATTCTTTGAGGACAACGTAGACTTTATTCAACTTATAATGTTAGGACGATATTACAAAATTATCTATTAGCATGGATAAAATGTGAGCAATACATATATAAGTAAAGTTAATGTGACCCATGAATACGCCTAAAACAGAACATAAAAAATCTTGTTAAAAAAAAATTCTTTTGCCATTTTAAATCGAGCTTGATTTCTTAGGCCAAAATTGAATTGAATGTCTGCTCAACCAAAGAAGGTAGTTCAGATCAGTAACTAAAGGCTTGACCAACCTTTGGAAACTGATCAAAATTATTTTCTGTAAATTTATTTACTTTTTAATCAAGTGCTTTCCAATCTAACATAGCGTTTTAATTAATCAGTAGTCTACATAAGTAATTCATGCATACGCCCAAACCATAGCCTACAAGGATTATTATTAAGTTTTCAACTGATACTTCGTTGTTTGTTTTCCATTTTTATGCCTCGCTGAGGCTAATTTAATAAACCTGTTCCTGGGAAGGACATAGTTATGTTTTTTCTCGTTTTAGATCAACCAATGGAGATTATATTTTGGTAGAAGGAAGACATCCTAATGAAAAGAAACATGTACTCTACATTTGATGGATGGTCAAAATACATGATGAACGAAAGACTCTGTTTAGGAAGGATGTACAAGGTTACTGAAACAGGCAGGTCGATGGAGAATACCCGGAACAAACTGATGGAGGAATGGTTTACCGAATTGATAAGATGATGAGCAACACTTTTCAACTAATATTTCGTTGATTGTTTTCCAATTGTATGCCTCTCTGAGAGATTGATTTATTGTTTGGTGTTTTACGCCGCGCTCATGTTTATTTCACTTATATGGCGGCATTGCCGGTTTGCCCGGAGGAAACCCACAACCTTCCGCTGGTAACTGGCAACCATCCCACATAGGTCGTTTATGCCTCTCTGAGGCTAATTTACTAAACCTGTTCCTGGGAAGGACAGAATTATGTTTTTTCTCGTTTTAGATCAACCAATGGAGATTATATTTTGGTAGAAGTAAGACATCCCAATGAAAAGAAACATGTACTCTACAGTTGATGGATGGTCAAGTAAGATGATGAACGAAAGGCTCTGTTTAGGAAGGATGTACAACAAGGTTACTGAAACAGGCAGGTCGATCGAGAATACCCGGAACAAACTGATGGACGACTGGTTTACCAAATTGACAAGATGATGAGCGACAGGTTCGACGGAAGGCTCGCCAGACCAATTGTTTAACAGTGATGCGCTAATGAACCGAAAGAGGCAGTTTAGATGGGATAAGTTACACAACTGACAGATGACAACTCATACAATAGACGAAAAAAAAAGACCCAGATGATGGAAGAAAGTATACAGAGCCGACAGTAGAAAGATTACAAGTTCATGGAAGAAATGGCAGCCTAAAGGCATATATTTAATTCTTTGAGGAGAACGTAGACTTTATTCAACTAATAATGTTAGGACGATATTACAAAATTATCTATTAGCATGGATAAAATGTGAGCAATACATATGAAAGTAAAGTTAATGTGACCCATGAAAACCCCTAAAACAGAACATAAAAAAAATAGTTAATTCTTTAATCCTTTTGCCATTTTAAATCGAGCTTGATTTCTTAGGCCAAATTTTAACTACTTTCTATCGTCTGCTCAACCATAGAAGGTAGTTCAGATCAGTAACTAAAGGCTTGACCAACCTTTGGAAACTGATCAAAATTATTTCTGAAAATTTATTTACTTTTTAATCAAGTGCTTTCCAATCTAACATAGCGTTTTAATTAATCAGTAGTCTACATAAGTAATTCATGCATACGCCCAAACCATAGCCTACAAGGATTATTATTAAGTTTTCAACTGATACTTCGTTGTTTGTTTTCCCATTGTATGCCTCTCTGAGGCTAATTTAATAAACCTGTTCCTGGGAAGGACAGAATTATGTTTTTCTTGTTTTAGATCAACCAATGGAGATTATATTTTGGTAGAAGGAAGACATCCCAATGAAATGAAACATGTACTCTACAGTTGATGGATGGTCAAATTACATGATGAACGAAAGGCTCTGTTTAGGAAGGATGTACAACAAGGTTACGGAAACAGGCAGGTCGATGGAGGATACCCGGAAACAAACTGATGGAGGAATGGTTTACCGAATTGATAAGATGATGAGCAACACTTTTCAACTAATATTTCGTTGTTTGTTTTCCAATTATATGCCTCTCTGATTGATTGTTTGGTGTTTTACGCCGCGCTCAAGATTATCTCACTTATATGGCAGCGTTGCCAGTTTTATTGTGGGAGGAAGCCGGGGTCTGTGCCCGGAGGAAACCCACGACCTTCCGCTGGTAACTGGCAACCATTCCACATAGGTTGTTTTTGCCTCTCTGAGGCTAATTTACTAAACCTGTTCCTGGGAAGGACAGAATTATGTTTTTTCTCGTTTTAGATCAACCAATGGAGATTATATTTTGGTAGAAGGAAGACATCCCAATGAAAGGAAACGTACTCTACAGTTGATGGATGGTCAAGTAACATGATGAATGAAAGGCTCTGTTTAGGAAGGATGTACAACAAGGTTACTGAAACAGGCAGGTCGATCGAGAATACCCGAAACAAACTGATGGACGAATGGTTTACCAAATTGACAAGATGATGAGGGACAGGTTCGAGGAAAAGATCGCCAGACCAATTGTTTAACAGTGAGCGCTAATGAACCGAAAGAGGCAGTTTAGATGGGATAAGTTACACAACTGACAGATGACAACTCACACAATAGACGGAAAAAAAGACCCAGATGATGGAAGAAAGTATACAGAGCCGACAGTAGAAAGATTACAAGTTCATGTAAAAAATGGCAGCCTAAAGGCATATATTTAATTCTTTGAGGAGAACGTAGACTTTATTCAACTTAAAATGTTAGGACGATATTACAAAATTATCTATTAGCATGGATAAAATGTGAGCAATACATATAAGAGTAAAGTTAATGTGACCCATGAAAACCCCTAAAACAGAACAAAAAAAAATAGTTAATTTTCAAATCCCTTTGCCATTTTAAATCGAGCTTAATTTCTTAGGCCAAAATTGAACTACTTTCTATAGTCTGCTCAACCATAGAAGGTAGTTCAGATCAGTAACTAAAGGCCTGACTAACCTTTGGAAACTGGTCAAAATTATTTTCTGAAAATTTATCTACTTTTTAATCAAGTGCTTTCCAATCTAACATAGCGTTTTAATTACACAGTAGTCCACATAAGTAATTCATGCATATGCCGAAACCATAGCCTACATGAATAATTATTCAGCTTTTAACTGATACTTTGTTGTTTGTTTTCTATTGTTATGCCTCTCTGAGGCTAATTTACTAAACCTGTTCCTGGGAAGGACAGAATTATGTTTTTTCTCTTTTTAGATCAACCAATGGAGAATATATTTTGGTAGAAGGAAGACATTCCAATGAAAGGAAACATGTACTCTACAGTTGATGGATGGTCAAGTTACATGATGAACGGATGGCTCTGTTTAGGAAGAATGTACAACAAGGTTACTGAAACAGGCAGGTTGATGGAAGAAAAGTTACATTGTCGACGGACGAAAAACTACAATGTTGATGGACGAAAACCTGCACAGTTGATGGACAAAAAGCTGCACGGTTGGTGGAAGAATTGTCACACACAGTTGATGGAAGAATCGCTACACAGTTGATGGAAGAATAGTTACATAGTTGATGGACGAAAACCTACAGAGTTGACGGACAAAAAGCTACACAGTTGATGGAAGAATCACTACACAGTTGATGGAAGAATCACTACACAGTTGATGGAAGACAGATGACCAAGGTGATGAAAACAACGAGGATCAGTTGATTGGTAGGTTAAGTTTATTTATATTCAATCTTGTTTAAAGGAGAAGAAAACAAAAAATACTTTATGGTTCAAAACAAGCGCGCTTGTTTTTCCTTTTCAACGGTACCAAACACATTTTTGCAATTTTTTAATGAGACATGATACAGTTTTTAAAATACCGTATTATGTTACACACACAAAACAAATTGGTCAACTTTCAAAATCTCCCATTTAAACCCAGGTTAATTTCAGTCTCTTCAAAGTATTCCGATGTCAAGCAAATTGCTTTCAGTTTCACGAAACTTACATTGAAGAAAGAAGCTTTGAGGAAAATGCGACTTGCAAAAAAATGGTCTGCGTGCCATATTGGTGAATTACGAAGGCCTTGAGGAGGATGAATTTAACCTAGGCTTAAATGGGAGATTTTGAAAGTTGACCAATTTGTTTTTCTTATTGTGGAATTTTATTAACTTCACTGTTAGGAGTAAAAAATCGCAAAAATATCTGTTTGGTATCGTTGGAAAGGAAAAAATAGTGCGCTTCTTCTGAACCCTAAAGTGATTTTTTGTTATCTCCTATTTTAACAAATCTTTTAATAAAGATTTCCAAAGGCATATACCAAATTCTTTTCTTAGGACAACATCAGAAATGCATGTATGATATATGGACATGGACGGAGTCTGAATATTTCACATAATTTAAACAAATAAATGATATGCAATGATCAAGACATTAAATGTGCTGAAAATTATTATACAAATTTCTCGGAATCTGTGAACTACGTTCTGCGGATTTTGTCACCCACATCCAATACCAACGGTCCGATCAAAAGAATTCTAAAATGACAGTATGTTCTCTCATAACAATGTGTGGACCAATTCAGTCAAGTGTAAGATTGTTGCCAAGCTCCAACAGAAAATTGCAATGTCTTCCAGGTGTAGAGCCAGTACCTTTTACCATGTCAGTAAAATGACAACCACATAAGCAAAACTATCTTGACTAGAAGGTAGAAGACAAGCAATTATTGAATTAATGAGAAAAAATCACCACATAGTTAGTTGTT
This sequence comes from Lepidochitona cinerea, assembly GCA_963971465.1. NCBI lineage: Eukaryota > Metazoa > Mollusca > Polyplacophora > Chitonida > Tonicellidae > Lepidochitona > Lepidochitona cinerea. The sequence goes on along the minus strand of OZ020563.1, from coordinate 1,368,825 downwards.
TGTGAATAAGACGAGATTTCGACATCTATACCAGTGTCTTCGTCAAGTGTAACACCTAAGTTAGGTGTGGAAAGCTCGTGTTCTTCACAAACAACTACGTGGTGATGCCTTAATTTTTCTCATTTGTATGGAACCCACATTTAAAGAGAGTTTCAAACATTTCGTACAATTATTGAATTATCTCTATCTTAGACCAAATTTTAGATTGATCACTTGGAATTCTTCCCAAATGCCATCCCCATGTATGCCTTTTTAACATCACTTTAAGTCCTTTAAGAAGCAAATGTTTAAAGCACATTTTACATACACTTTTATGTATATATATTTGGAACCATTATTTTTTCCACATCTACGTTAAACTTATATCTATTTTCCTCATTTTGGGAAGGGTATAATTTTATTATTGTCGTTTTAGGTAAACAGAAACAAGTTGGTACTATTTGGTGTGGAAGAAATGAAGTCCAAGCTATCAGAAGGATGGAAATCGACTGGTATATCCTGGATAAAAATAATATGGTTTATATTTTTGAAATTATATAATATTTTATTTATTATGAATTATTGGCCTACTCGCGCTCCAAAAGATATGCTTAAAGACAATATCGCTATAAGAGATGATAGAATCATGATTATCTCAACAATTTATCAATGTTTCAATGTGATGTTACATCTGTTCATTCTTGAACTGTTCTTGTTATTTTCTAATAATCACCATAATCTTTGTCCTTCCATTTTATGGGAGGACTTTTTTCTATCTTGCTGTTTTAGATTTACAAGATTCCGAGAATTTAGGTGTTTATGTCACGTTGGATCTATCTCTCTTGGCTGTTGAGAACACTTTGTCTATGATTGAATTCATTTGAGTTTTACCTGTTGTTTGCGATTTCATCTTAAAATCCAGGTCTTGAGTCAAACCTATGACCTTTGTGTTGAGGTCCAAGTCTATATAGCTTCCGGGTGACTCTTGACTCTGAATCTCTATGAAAATTACCAGATACCAAAACTTTTGAGCGTGCATATTCCCTCATTTTTACCTCTTTTTGGCCCTGGGTGCTAAAGCATGTCATACTTCAATATATTAGAATGGGTTAGTTTCAATTGTAAAAAAATACACAATTAGCAAAAAAGTTATGTAACTTTAAAGTTAATGTGAATAAATCTTAACGCATAATATACCAATAATAAACTTAGGTTAACACAAACTAACATAAGTATAAATTGTGAGGTTTTATCGCTCTTAAATCCTTTTCTGTCTCAAAGTTAATGTTTTCCAGTTGAACTAATTTGCTTCGTTTATGTTTCAATTTTAATGAGCTTCGTTTCATGGACTAGTCACCCATGAAAAGTTGTTCATATCAGTGACCAGTGGTCTGAGCAGCCACAGGAAGCTGGTTCTAAATTGGTTTAAATTTTTTTAATTGAATTTATCCAGACACATTTATGTTCCTGGGATGGGCAGAATTATGTTTTTTTGTCGTTTTAGATCAACCAATGGAGATTATATTTTGGTAGAAGTAAGACATCCCAATGAAAGGAAACATGTACTCTACAGTTGATGGATGGTCAAGTTACATGATGAACGAAAGGCTCTCTTTAGGAAGGATGTACAACAAGGTTACTGAAACAGGCAGGTCGATGGAGAATATCCGAAACAATCTGATGGAGGAATGGTTTACCAAATAGATAAGATGATGAGCGACAGGTTCGAGGAAAGGATAGCCAGACCAATTGTTTAATAATGATGGGCTGATAAAAGAAAGAGGCAGTTTAGCTGAGAGATGATAACTCACACAATAGACGAAAAAAAAAACTTACTTGTCGGAAGAAAGGTTACAGAGCCGACAGTAGAAAGGTTACAAGTTCATGGAAGATCCAAATTAGATCCAATTTCGTAAGATTAGTGGTTTACTTTATGGTAGAAATGCAACCCAGCTGATTATAAGCTATGTATATTTATGTTTTTGTCCTTTTAGATCAACCGACGGAGATCATATTTTGGTGGATGGAAGGTAGACGAAAAGCTGCACAGTTTATGGACTAAAAGCTGCACAGTTTATGGACGAAAACCTACACAGTCGATGGACGAAAAGCTACACTGTTGATGAACGAAAACCTCCACAGTTGACGAACGAAAAGCTACACAGCTGACAGTCGAACGGCTACACAGTTGATTGAAGAATCGCTACACAGTTGACGTAAGACAGATGACCAAGGTGATGCAAACAACAAGGATCAGTTGATTGGTAAGTTAAGTTTATTTATATTCAATCTTGTTTAACAGATCTTTTAATAAAGATTTCCAAAGGCATATACCAAATTCTTTTCTTAGGACAACATCAGAAATGCATGTATGATATATGGACATGGGCAGAGTCTGAATATTTCACATAATTTAAACAAATAAATGAGATGCAATGATCAAGACATTAAATGTGCTGAAAATTATTATACAAATTTCTCGGAATCTGTGAACTACGTTCTGCGGACTTTGTCACCCATAGAAAGCTGTTCACATCCAATACCAACAGTCCGAGCCGCCGGTGTTGCCCGATCAAAAGAATTCTAAAATGACAGTATGTTCTCTCATAACAATGTGTCGATTAATTTAATCAAGTGTAAGATTGTTGCCAAGCTCCAACAGAAATTTGCAATGTCTTCCAGGTGTAGAACCAGTACCTTTTACCATGGCAATAAAATGACAACCGCATAAATAAAACTATCTGAACTACATGGTACAACACAAGCAATTATTGAATTAATGAGAAAAAATCACCACATAATTAGCTAGTTTGTGAACAGCACGAGATTTCGACACCTATACCAGTGTCTTCGTCAAGTGTAACACCTAAGTTAGGTGTGGAAAGCTCGTGTTCTTCACAAACAACTACGTGGTGATGCCTTAATTTTTTCTCATATGTATGGAACCCAGGTTTAAAGGGAGTTTCAGACGTTTCAAACAATTATTGAATTATCTCTATCTTAGACCAAATTTTAGATTGATCACTTGGAATTCTTCCCATCCCCATGTATGCCTTTTTAACATCACTTTAAGTCCTTTAAGAAGCAAATGTTTAAAGTACATTTTACATACACTTTTATGTATATATACTTGGAATCGTTATTTTTTCCACATCTACGTTAAGCTAATATCTATTTTCCTCATTTTGGGAAGGGTATAATTTTATTATTGCCGTTTTAGGTAAACAGAAACGAGTTGGTACTATTTGGTGTGGAAGAAATGAAGTCCAAGCTATCAGAAGGATGGAAATCGACTGGTATATCCTGGATAAAGATAATATGGTTTATATTTTTGAAATTATATAATATTTTATTTATTATGAGTTATTGGCCTACTCGCGCTCCAAAAGATATGCTTAAACACAATATTGCTATAAGAGATGATAGAATCATGATTATCTCAACAATTTATCAATATTTCAATGTGATGTTACATCTGTTCATTCTTAAACTGTTCTTGTTATTTTCTAATATTTTTTCTTCTAATCACCATAATCTTTGTCCTTCCATTTTATGGGAGGACTTTTTTCTATCTTGCTGTTTTAGATTTTCAAGATTCCGAGAATTTAGGTGTTTATGTCACGTTGGATCTATCTCTCTTGGCTGTTGAGAACACTTTGTCTATGATTGAATTCATTTGAGTTTTACCTGTTGTTTGCGATTTCATCTTAAAATCCAGGTCTTGAGTCGAAGCTATGACCTTTGTGTGTTGAGGTCCAAGTCTATATAGCTTCCGGATGACTCTCGACTCTGAATCGCTATGAAAATTACCAGATACCAAAACTTTTGAGCGGGCATATTCCCTCATTTTTACCTCTTTTTGGCCCTGGGTGCTAAAACATGTCATACTTCAATATATTAGAATGGGTAGTTTCAATTGTGAAAAAAATACACAATAAGCAAAAAGTTATGTAATTTTAAAGTTAATGTGAATAAATCTTAACGCATAATATACCAATAATAAACTTAGGTTAACACAAACTAACATAAGTATAAATCGTGAGTTTTTTTATCGCTCTTAAATCCTTTTCTGTCTCAAAGTAAACATTTTCCAGTTGAACTAATTTGCTTCGTTTATTTCTCAATTTTAATGGGCTTCTTTTCGTGGACTAGTCACCCATGAAAAGTTGTTCATATCAGCGACCAGTGGTCTGAGCAGCCACAGGAAGCTGATTCTAAATTGGTTTTAAGATGCTTTAATTCTTTTTATCTGGTCGAGTGGTCTATACAACATTGACTTTATTTACACATTTACTGATTGATATTACCGTTAAAATCTATCAAAACTGCATTGAGAATCTTTTAATTTCAAAAGATTTACACTTGAATTTCTTCAAAATATAGATATAATATTGTTCACATCTTCTCGTAGAGTATGACATGCTTTAACTCCTGAGCCAAAGTGTAATTGGTAATCTTCAGAATTCCCTTTTTTGGAAGACACACACAATTTTTAATGCTGCCTTACAACAATGTAAGAAGGTCCCAAGCCCTTGTCAAAAGCAGAGGGGAAAACTGTGTTTTTTGTGCAAGCTTTAAATTATCATTAATTTTTTAAATTTTGGTGCACCTATTGCGGCTATTGTATGTGTTTACTACCTAATGTAATCAAATTTCTTAATTTACTGCTTTGTCAGCATTTTATAAGGAAACAAAATGAAACTAGATTAGAGTTCAATAAATTCCACAAATCAATGATATATTCATTTTATTTTTTTTAGTCCTATTCTTATAGCCTCTAATAGCTAATAGTTCGCTTTGGATAATATCACAATCAACAAACGCAATACTTCCTATGTTTAGCCACTACCTTCATCTTGTTGTTTTATACTTAAGGATTTGATCATTCGTTGGAGATTATTAAAAGACAATGAATGAGGCAGATAGGACATATTTTGGTGGAGACTGCTTTTCCCACCAAACTTTTCAGGGTTTAAGTCCCTGGGTGAGAAAATTTTTCATCTTGTTTTAGAATCGATCACTTGTAAGTGAAGGAGACCGACAGGTGTCATTTGAAAGTACAGGAGACACATAGGAGTCATTTGTTGATGAAGGAGGCAGATAGGAGTCATTTGTTGATGAAGGAGACAGATAGGAGTCATTTGTTGATGAAGGAGACAGATAGGAGTCATTTGTTGATGAAGGAGACAGATAGGAGTCATTTGTTGATGAAGGAGACAGACAGAAGTCATTTGTCGATGAAGGAGACAGAAAGGAGTCATTTGAAAGTAAAGGAGACAGATAGGAGTCATTTGTTGATGAAGGAGACAGATAGGAGTCATTTGTTGATGAAGGAGACAGATAGGAGTCATTTGTTGATGAAGGAGACAGATAGGAGTCATTTGTTGATGAAGGAGACAGACAAAAGTCATTTGTCGATGAAGGAGACAGAAAGGAGTCATTTGAAAGTAAAGGAGACAGATAGGAGTCATTTGTTGATGAAGGAGACAGACAGAAGTCATTTGTCGATGAAGGAGACAGAAAGGAGTCATTTGAAAGTAAAGGAGACACATAGGAGTCATTTGTTGATGAAGGAGACAGATAGGAGTCATTTGTTCATGAAGGAGACAGATAGGAGTCATTTGTTGATGAAGGAGACAGACAGAAGTCATTTGTCGATGAAGGAGACAGAAAGGAGTCATTTGAAAGTAAAGGAGACAGATAGGAGTCATTTGTTGATGGAGACAGACAGATAGTCTCAAATACCTGTCCATACCCCTGATAGTCCGGTCCCAATTCGTCCTATGTTCGACCTCAACACCATTGATAGCATGTGTTTCAATCCCGTTGATCTTAACAATATTGACAATAGTAAGGCCCCCACTGACGATAACCAGTATGAAATCTGCCACTGGTCTAAGCTGAATGGTTATGAATCTTGTTATTACACTGAAGACTCTTTTAATGCAGCATTAGCTGACCCAAATGATAATAGCAATAAACATTTATCTGTAGCCCATTGGAACATACGCAGTCTCAGTAAGAACTTCGACGAACTACATGGTTTTCTTAATAATCTTCATCATGACTTTACAGTTGTAGGACTTTCAGAGAGTTGGCTAAATGTTGCAAACGAATGTTTGACTCATTTCACAAAAACTCTGATCCTAGGCGACTTCAATATAGACTTATTTAAAGCCGAATCACACAATCCATCTAAAAACTTTTTAGACTTAATGAACTCCAACTATTTTTACCCCGTCATAACAAAACCGACTCGAGTAACCTTGATCTCTGCTACACTAATCGACAACATTTTCTTAAACTTCCATGAGTCCAACCTTGCTTCTGGCATATTTTTAACTGACACCTCTGATCATTTTCCTATTTTCCACATTATGAACGTACCCTTAGTTACAAAGCATCCTACAACAACTACCTACCGCCAAAACTCCCGCCCAGATTGACCAGTTCCGTGAGAAAATATTTGCCCTTAACTGGGATGTTGTTACGAGAGATAATGATGCAACTGGTTCCTTGAATACATTTATAGGTACTTTTCAGCAAGTCTATAATGAGGTTTTTCCTTTAGTTACGATTGATACCACCAGCACAAAGAGCCGTAAACCATGGATATCGCATTGTATTCTGACTTCCATCCACGAAAAAAACCGTTTATACCGAATCCAACTTAAATTCCCGACAAGTGTCGCCCGACTTAAATACAGAAAATATCGTAATAAATTAAACAACGACAGCATTAAAAACACCTGGAAAGTTCTCAACGAACTAATGTGCCGCAAAAAGCAATCCTCTTCCCCTACCTACCTTAATGTAGATGGCCAAGAAATCTCCGACCCTGCCAGCATAGCAATTAAATTTAACGAACACTTCTCTTCTGTTGCTTCTAAACTCGATCAACTTATTCCCTCACCAACAACTCTGTTTTCTGACTATCTCCCCGAACCTGTCACAGATAACTTTGAGTTTCAACATGTGACTGATGCTGATGTTAAAACTACCATCCTTAACCTCAAGTCGTCTGCCCCGGGTCGCGATGGCCTCTGTATGTCGGACTTGAAAATTGTTGCAGAAGCTATCACCCATCCACTTGCCCATATCATCAACCTTTCCTTTGCCACCGGTATTGTACCCGATATTTTAAAAACTGCCAAAGTCACACCAATCCTAAAATCTGGTAATGCATCACTTTTAGAAAATTATAGACCAATTTCCGTGCTTCCCAGCGTAAGCAAAATTTTCGAAAAACTTGCAGCATTTCAAATCAATAAATTTCTTGACAGTAACAGCATAATATCTGACGACCAGTATGGCTTTAGAAAAAATCACTCGACGTTCCATGCCGCTTGTTCGCTTTATGATTTTTTGGTTACAGCTAGAGACAATAACAAATTTAGCCTTATCACTTTCCTCGACCTTTCTAAGGCGTTTGACACGGTCAACCACTCAATTCTTCTTGAAAAATTAAAAAATTATGGGTTCAGAAATAATTCGTATGATTGGATATGCAGTTATCTCAATAATAGATCCCAAGCAGTGCATATCAATTCTGCCTCATCGCCATATCTTCCTATGGAATGTGGAGTCCCTCAAGGTTCTATTCTAGGCCCAATACTATTTCTAATCTACATAAACGATATTACGAACGTTACACACGATGTTAATTTTACCTTATTTGCTGACGACACAAGTATTTTCTGTTCAGCCGACAATATTGACGACGCACTTAAACTATTGAACACTGGGCTCAATAGTATTAACACATGGCTAATATCTAACAGACTATCACTAAATTTAAAGAAAACTAAATGTATGCTAATCAGCCCAACTGTCAGCCAAACAAATCCGTACTTAACTTAACTTGAACGGCTCTGATATTGAATTTGTTTCTGAATTTACTTTTTTGGGTATAATTTTCCATTCCAGTCTCTCTTGGGCTTCTCATATCAGCTACACGAGTAAGAAAATATGCCGAAACATAGGTGTGATAAACCATATAAAGAATCACATTAATAAACGTACACTGCTCATATTATATTATTCTCTTGTTTTCCCCTTTCTTTCTTATTGTAATGTACTATGGGGTAACACCTACCCATCCCGACTAAAACCTCTGGTGCTTGCCCAAAAACGAGCTGTGCGTGCTATCACGAAGTCTAAAAAACTCACTCATACTGCCCCGCTTTTTACGTCCTTAAAGATACTTCCCTTACAAAACCTTGTGACACTCTCCCTGCTCTTAATTATCCACAAATTTTTGTACAAACCTCAAAATATTCCTGTCCTGTTTCGTAACTTCTTCACCAAACAATCATGCATACATCACTATCCAACCAGAACACTTAATCTAAATTTATATAGACCTTTTCACATTTCCAATTTTTCGTATTATTCTTTAAGGACAGCAGGACCTCGTGAATGGAACAGGTTACCTAATTTTCTCAAATCGAATGATTCTTCATCTTTATTTAAGTCTCAGATTACTAATATTTTGTTACAAGCTTTAGAAGACTAGAAAGTGAAATCTTTTCTAAAAAAACTGTATTCTATTCATGCCTGATTATTATTTGTTTTTGCTTATCTCTTGTGTTGTCGTCAACCTTTTAAACAAAAATGTTTTTTATTATTATATTTAACTGCCACCTACCTCCCATTATATTTGCTTCTGCCATAAATTCTATTTTGGGATAGATCAAGTCCTGCACGGACTTTATTCCCGCCAATTACTTAAATCTGTCCATATATCTCCCTTATTTCTTATGGTGAACAAACAAACAAACAGATAGGAGTCATTTGTTGATGAAGGAGACAGATAGGAGTCATTTGTTGATGAAGGAGACAGATAGGAGTCATTTGGCAGTGAAGGAGACAGATATGAGTCATTTGTTGATGAAGGAGACAGACAGAAGTCATTTGTCGATGAAGGAGACAGAAAGGAGTCATTTGAAAGTAAAGGAGACAGATAGGAGTCATTTGTTGATGGAGACAGATAGAGGTCATTTGTCGATGAAGGAGAGAGATAGGAGTCATTTGTTGATGAAGGAGATAGATAGGAGTCATTTGTTGATGAAGGAGACAGATAGGAGTCATTTAAAAGTAAAGGAGACAGACAGAGGTCATTTGTTGATGAAGGAGACAGATAGGAGTCATTTGTTGATGAAGGAGACAGATAGGAGTCATTTGTTGATGAGGGAGACAGAAAGGAGTCATTTGTTGATGGAGACAGACAGATAGGAGTCATTTGTTGATGGAGACAGACAGATAGGAGTCATTTGTTGATGAAGGAGACCGATAGGAGTCATTTGTTGATGAGGGAGACAGACAGATAGGAGTCATTTGTTGATGAAGGAGAAGAATAGGAGTCATTTAAAAGTAAAGGAGACAGACAGAGGTCATTTGTTGATTGAGACAGATAGGAGTCATTTGTTGATGGAGACCGACAGATAGGAGTCATTTGTTGATGAAGGAGACAGATAGGAGTCATTTGTTGATGAAGGAGACAGATAGGAGTCATTTGTTGATGAGGGAGACAGATAGGAGTCATTTGTTGATGGAGACAGACAGATAGGAGTCATTTGTTGATGGAGACAGACAGATAGGAGTCATTTGTTGATGAAGGAGACAGATAGGAGTCATTTGTTGATGAAGGAGACAGATAGGAGTCATTTGTTGATGAAGGAGACAGATAGGAGCCATTTGTTGATGAGGGAGACAGATAGGAGTCATTTGTTGATGGAGACAGACAGATAGGAGTCATTTGTTGATAGAGACAGACAGACAGGAGTCATTTGTTGATGGAGACAGACAGATAGGAGTCATTTGTTGATGAAGGAGACAGATAGGAGTCATTTGTTGATGAGGGAGACAGATAGGAGTCATTTGTTGATGGAGACAGACAGATAGGAGTCATTTGTTGATGAAGGAGACCGATAGGAGTTATTTGTTGATGAGGGAGACAGATAGGAGTCATTTGTTGATGGAGACAGACAGATAGGAGTCATTTGTTGATGAAGGAGACAGATAGGAGTCATTTGTTGATGAAGGAGACAGATAGGAGTCATTTGTTGATGGAGACAGATAGGAGTCATTTGTTGATGAAAGAGACAGATATGAGTCATTTGTTGATGAAGGAGAAGAATCGGAGTCATTTGTTGATGGAGACAGACAGATAGGAGTCATTGTTGATGAAGGAGACAGACAGATAGGAGTCATTTGTTGATGGAGACAGATAGGAGTCATTTGTTGATGGAGACAGACAGATATGAGTCATTTGTCGATGAAGGAGACAGACAGAGGTCAATTGTTGATGAAGGAGACAGATAGGAGTCATTTGTTGATTAAGGAGACAGACAGAGGTCATTTGTTGGAGACAGACAGATAGGAGTCATTAGCTGATGATGGAGACAGATAGGAGTCATTTGTTGATGAAGGAGACAGACAGATAGGAGTCATTTGTTGATGGAGACAGATAGATAGGCGTCATTTGTCGCCGAAGGAGACAGACAGATAGGAGTCATTTGTTGATGAAGGAGACGGATAGGAGTCATTTGTTGATGAAGGAGACAGATAGGAGTCATTTGTTGATGAAGGAGACAGATAGGAGTCATTTGTCGACGAAGGAGACAGATAGGAGTCATTTGTTGATGGAGACAGATAGGAGTCATTTGTTGATGATGGAGACAGATAGGAGTCATTTGTTGATGAAAGAGACAGACAGATAGGAGTCATTTGTTGATGAAGGAGACAGATAGGAGTCATTTGTTGATGAAGAAGAAAAATAGGAGTCATTTGTCGATGAAGGAGACAGATAGGAGTCATTTGTCGACGAAGGAGACAGACAGATAGGAGTCATTTGTTGATGAAGGAGACAGATAGGAGTCATTTGTTGATGATGGAGACAGATAGGAGTTATTTGTTGATGAAGGAGACAGACAGATAGGAGTCATTTGTTGATGAAGGAGACAGACAGATAGGAGTCATTTGTTGATGAAGGAGACAGATAGGAGTCATTTAAAAGTAAAGGAGACAGACAGAGGTCATTTGTTGATGGAGACAGATAGGAGTCATTTGTTGATGAAGACAGACAGGAGTCATTTGTTGATGAAGACAGACAGAAGGAGTCATGTGTTGATGAAGGAGACAGATAGGAGTCATTTGGTGGTCAAGGAGACAGATAGAAGTCATTTGTTGATGAAGGAGACAGATAGGAGTCATTTGTTGATGGAGACAGACAGAGGTAATTTGTTGATGGGGACAGATAGGAGTCATTTGTTGATGAAGGAGACAGATAGGAGTCATTTAAAAGTAAAGGACAGATAGGAATCATTTGTTGATGGAGACAGACAGAGGTCATTTCTTGATGGAGACAGACAGATAGGAGTCATTTGTTGATGAAGGAGACAGATAGGAGGCATTTGGTGGTCAAGGGGACAGATAGGAGTCATTTGTTGATGATGGAGACAGATAGGAGTCATTTGTTGATGAAGGAGACAGGCAGATAGGAGTCATTTGTTGATGAAGGAGACAGATAGGAGTCGTTTGTTGATGAAGGAGACAGATAGGAGTCATTTAAAAGTAAAGGAGACAGACAGAGGTCATTTGTTGATGGAGACAGATAGGAGTCATTTGTTGATGGAGACAGACAGAGGTCATTTGTTGATGGAGACAGACAGATAGGAGTCATTTGTTGATGAAGGAGACAGATAGGAGTCATTTGGCGGTCAAGGAGACAGATAGGAGTCATTTGTCGATGAAGGAGACAGATAGGAGTCATTTGTTGATGAAGGAGACAGATAGGAGTCATTTGTTGATGGAGACAGACAGAGGTCATTTGTTGATGGAGCCAGATAGGAGTCATTTGTTGATAAAGGAGACAGATTGGAGTCATTTGTTGATGAAGGAGAGAGATAGGAGTCATTTAAAAGTAAAGGACAGATAGGAATCATTTGTTGATGGAGACAGACAGAGGTCATTTGTTGATGGAGACAGACAGATAGGAGTCATTTGTTGATGAAGGAGACAGATAAGAGTCATTTGGTGGTCAAGGAGACAGATAGGAGTCATTTGTCGATGAAGGAGACAGATAGGAGTCATTTGTTGATGAAGGAGACAGATAGGAGTCATTTGAAAGTAAAGGAGACAGACAGAGGTCATTTGCTGATGGAGACAGCAGGGTTTCATACACGTCCAATTTACTTACCGATATTCGGTTCGTAAAATTGAGTTTAAAACTGAATTTGGTGTTGAAAAACTCAATATTTTCAGTTTAAAATTTTCTTTTGAAAACTAAAATTTCCAAACTCAATTTGGGAGTGAAAAATTGAATATTTCTTGATTGATAAGTTTATTTAGAAACCGCCGTCAAACGACCATGGCCGTCATTCTCTTGTTGTTGTTGTTTTAATACTGAGAAACATACAGCCTCGTTTTCAGTGTCTTCATAACATGGCTTATTTTGCACTTAGGAAGTCTTTTTAATTACCTAAACATTTCTAAACTAAGCTGATGTTGATGAACTGAGAAATTTTGGGGAGTATTACCCACAATAATCGTAATAATTCGCGACTTGTTATATTTATTCAGCTGTTTTTGGTCGTATAGAAAATAAAAGGGGGGACAACATGAAATATATTAGTTACCTCCCCTGAACCATAGTTCTCAAATAGTTCCATTCATTTGTAACTAAATCATTGTGCATTTTCTTATTGTTACACATGAAGAAGAGATTAGGGATAACTTTGATCTAGGTTTGACATTACATATATATTATTATCATTAGTTTTTAGTCAAACCTGATTTTTTGCTTGGAATTCATACTTTCATGAAAAAAGAAATATTAAATTGGAACTGGTTCGTAACATAGATTTTAACTCAATTTTAACCCTAAAAATGAATTTCGCCTTCTAAAAAACTGAATTTTTTATTTGTTGATGAAGAAGACAGATAGGAGTCATTTGTTGATGAAGGAGACAGATAGGAGTCATTTGTTGATGAAGGAGACAGATAGGAGTCATTTGTTGATGAGGGAGACAGATACGAGTCATTTGTCGATGAAGGAGACATGATTAGATGACCTCTCAGGTGAACTCTCCAACCCAATTCCGATAAAAATGGCAACTATGAGCCTTGGCGGTTAAATCGGGACTTTAGGGCAAGTTCTAATTTTAGATTGCAAGGAGGTATATACCTACTTGATCAACACACTATCTTGGATACAAACTGCTGTCAAATCTATTTATGGAAAAGCTAACGATCTCTCCCAATATTAAATAAATTATGTAATCTGAAGATAAATTTTAACAAAAGTCATCAAAGGATGACGTATCCCCCATGCACCACATAAGATTGTGAAAGTGGAAATATACTAACAGGCAAAAGTTCATTTCCATACAGGATATCCACATCCTCACTTGATAACAACCATCCTCACCAAGTTTCCACAAATGCAATATGTAGGGCAACCAATAATAATTAGACGGTTGCGGGTAACCCGACCGACCCGATTGAAAACAGGGGCGACCGAAATGTTGTTTTTTTTTAAGATTTTCTGAATGTTTTTTTTTTTATTAAAGCGAAAGCGGGGAATTTGCCCGCAGCTAGTTCTTGTCTAGTCCGCTTTATGTTGAGTGGATCGAAGTTATTCAGATACGGCCGCACGGCCTTCTACAATAGGCTGAAACTGACTGAATTTTTAACGTTGTGCCACTTGTTAGACTGAACCCCTGTGTTCATGCAGCACGACCCGGTGTTCGACAACTGAACAGTTTGTTCGCCTTATCGCACAGCGAGCAAGCAGAGCATGGATAAACTGAGATTTGGTTGTAACTTCAACTCGAGGCAGATTATCTCAATTACAATGACACTGTCTTCAAATCCGATCAGAATTAACGTCCGAAGTCGAGAATGGATAAACAATTTAGCAGATTCTAACCTGTCGATTTTCATTTTGTAATGCTTTCGTGTATGTCCGCGACCGACTTTTCAGAAATCTATTTTCATTGGTCCGAGTATCTGTAGTTTGCAAATTTATGCAGATAAAACATAGGTCCAAACTGGCGTCCACTCATAAAAGTGTTTATTTATGTCACTTGCAATTCGCGAACGCTAATTAAATTTCTAAATAAATAACATGTACTACATAGATTTTCCAGACGTCTGCAAGACATGATCAGTTTGTCATCTACTCTGCTTCCGACACCCGCTCGGCGCTGTTGTAGTCAAGCGAGTCCAGCTGTGAAATTGTTAGTGTTTGTCGACGTTTTACCGGCTGAGGAGTGTGCCGTTGCAGTGAAACTATTACTTGTAAAAATTTCAGTACCTGTTCTGACCAGGCAGCTATTCCCAAGATAAATAAAACTTTATTGTCTACGGCATTTTTGATTGCCTTTGAAGCATGTTTAAGACGTCTAAAGTACAATCTCTGGGACATCACCGATTGCCACGGTGAATTGCGAGGGCTTTGAACGTATTTGTCATGACATATGTTTGCAAAAAAAATTTCTCTAGCAATCGTAGGCATTGCCGACCTCAATGAATATCAAGTGCAACGAGACGCAACTTACGCAAAACAATATAAACGTCAGTATAAAATAAATTTAAAAAAAAAAACCGACCGACCGGTCTTCCAAAAGTAAGGCTTGTTACCCCCAACCTACTAATTCTTAATGATCGCTTAGTAGGAAATGCATTTAGAAACCCATATCAGGTGGAATCAAGAAAAAAACAAGACACAGCGTTCAGCGGGCTGTTTTACAAAGCTGGCGTAACTTTACTTCAACCGTAACAACGTATTTCTTAAGTATTGTGACGTCATGGTAATTACGTCGGACGTATAGCTAGCGGCTGCTTTGTAAAACTGACACCTGGAAGGAAACAATTTAGCAGGGCTATGATAAGGTCCATGCAGTGCCCTGAAACACTATATGTCATCAGAAACAAGCACCTATTGTTTATGTCTTCCTGTACAGTCGGAAAAGGGCAGTAAATATGAAAATAGCAAAACCAGCACAACCAGCGTAAATCGCATGATATCCAGCATGTAAACCAAAATAAATTGTTTTTATACAAAACGTGGGAGGAGATGGGATGACCAGCACTAATTGTCTATGTCTTGGTATACTGTGTGAAAAGGGTAGTAACTAAAAATAATGAAACCAGCTATCAAAATAGCAGGCGCACATCCTCTCATGATATCCAGCATGTCCATCAAGTCTTGAAAAAATTTGCTAAAAACTATGAGGAGATGCACTGACAAGCACTAATTGTCTATGTCTTCGTATACTGTCGTAAAAGGGCAATAACTCTAAAAATAATGAAACCAGTGCAACCAGAATAGGAGGTGCACATCCATAAAAATATTTACAGAACTTAACAATTGGACAAGGGATAAAAACAACATCAAAATAAAACAACGTAGGCCTAAATATTTTTCAACTCACATGCTTGCTTCTGTCATCTGCTTCATCCCATTTTCAAGTACCACTCTCAGAATTATTCCTTGATGCTCATCGTGGGCAGATTTCATGAGAAGTTCATTTATTTCATAAAGTTATTAATTGTTCCTGTTTCGTTTCTACTTTTCCTGTTAACTTTTTTTCGTAAATTTGTTATTTTATTGACTGTTAAAATGTTCCATAACCATGTACCTGGCTCAGTCTCCGTATTTTAACTGCATGATGAATTTTTGGGCGATGATGAAATTTTTGTTGCTGCTTTGGAGGAGGTCACTGTTGATAGTTTTTCTTCTGCTTGTGTTGACAATGGTTTACTTAGAGTGGTAACGAAAATTCAGCCAAACATTGCCATGGGAAGGAATATTGCCAGTGTCAGTGAAACTGTTGTTACTGCTAATCCAGGGAAATCAAAACAACCAACTTTCATCAATGTGGATATCCAATATCACCAGGATTTCAATACTAAAATGCGAAACAAAAACACTGTTAAAAGACGAAAAGCACTGTGAAAACTTTTCATACTTTTTTTAAAAGGAAGCCCAAATTTTGATGATCTGAAAGCACATGAAATCCCTCCCAATGATTTTGAACAATTTTATGGGAACTTTCATCCTGTCAGTCTGAAAATCTGACGGGAGAGAGGATGAGCAGCAGAGAAGTGCTTGCTTCCAGGAGCAATTGAAAATCCCCCGGCCCCACATTAAGATGGTAAAAGTGGACACATACTAAGAACAGACAAAATTTCATTTCCATACAGGAAATCCACATCCTCACTAACAATCATCCTCATCCTTTCAACAATATTCAATGCAATATGTAGGCATTTAGAAACCCATATGAGGTGGAATCAAGAAAGAACAACAGGCACAGTCTTCTGGAAGGTAACAATTTAGCAGGGCTATGATAAAGAGCATGCAGTGCCCTGAAACACTGTACATGTATGTGATACAGGTGCCCTAAACCAAACTGATTTATTTCAAAGACTGTAACAAAGACAATAGTTTTGTTTTAACGTAGCTTTTAAGTTTAAGCTCAAATTATTAACGTACAAATGATCGTAGGGACCATCTTTATGTACAAAAGTTTAAACTCAACTCGGTTTTCCTGAAGATGTTTAAATTGTATTAGACACAAAATTTCTGTATTAGTTTTCAAGCTTAGTTATGTTTCTATCAATGTATGGAAGCCCTTAGAGAGCATATTTCCATTTTATGGACAAAACCTACCCCACATTATATAGTATTTAAATTATTGCTTATGGCAATAATTAAGTGGTGAAAATGACAACTTTTGGTCGGAATTATTCCCTCTACTGCTTATCCTAGGAGAACATCATGCAGTGAAGTATTAGAAAGAGGGATTGGTTCAAAGAAAGTTTTTAAATTAATTATTCGTTGTGCTATGAGTTAAGATTAAGTAACATTATGTTACAGCTTATTTAAAATATGCATAAAAATATTTTTCGATAATTCTATGGAAGGTCAAACAGACCATTTCGATCGCCATCACAAATAACCCTAAGGTCCCAACTTTTAAGATTCTGGACATTGTTTAAGTAAGCGCATGGAGTCAGATTAAGTTCAGTTATCCAGAATGTACCGTACTATATGTAGTTAGTCCTAGGTCACATTGTTGTTCCAGAAGCCGTTGACCAAGAGAGCTGTGGTTTCCTTAACTTCCGTATAAATCTATTTTAATCTGTTATTTCAGATACATGGTTGCGTTAATTTACATTAAACGTTAACACGCTCCTACCCTGGTGAGGGTAACACATGTCATCAGAAACAAGCACCAATGTCTTCCTGTACTGAAAATAATTAAACCAGCATAACTACAATAGGAGGTGCACATCCTCACATGATATACAGCAAGTACACCAAGTTTCGAAAAAAAATTATGAAAACTGTGGGAAGAGATGCGATGACAAGCGCTAATTGTCTATATGTCTTCATATACAGTCGTAAAAGGGGAGTAACTCTAAAAATAACTCCATGAACATACCTGTATATGGATGCTGTATTACGTAACCAGGGATATCCTAAATTGTCCCCGACAAACCATTTACCCCTTATATATATACTCTAAAATTGTCAGGATCAGGTAAAAACTAAAGAAGATATGGACTGAAAGAGAATAGGCCTATTATATAATCTAATAATGCCATATTAAGTAACTGAATTTCATAAATGGCTGACAACACACCGTCTACACAAATATTGTATATGCTGTGAAAGAATGGTAAAGATTAGATCGAAACTCTTCAAGATATGGAACGGTAGTGAACGAAGATATAGACTAAAGAGATATTACATAATCCAATATAGATGCCATATTATGCAACCGAAATGCATAAATGATTCATGACACACCAGCTTACCCATAAAGTGTATGTTGTGAAAGAATTGTAAAGATTGGATCAAGACTCTTCAAGTTATGGAGTGGAAGAGAATGAAGATAAATACCATACCATGAAACCGAGGATGTTAAACAGTTATAAATGACACACCATGACCTCCCCATAAAGTATATGGTGTGAAAGAATTGTGAAGATCAGATCAAAACTCTTTATGGAGCGGAAAGGAATCTGGGACGGACAGCGCTGGTGATACCATAATACCAGCCACTTTGTTTAAGTCAGGTGTATAAAAAGAACAGGTCTCATAGACCATCTGATATGTGTGCCATTGGCAGTCCTTTTTATTTGTCTATAAATCATAGCGGAAAACCAGGATCCCGAAAATGACACAAAACTAAAGCCAAGCCAAGTAGCTAGCAGGTCCCCCGCCATTAATGTTGTTTGAAAACTAGTAGCTCCAGCAAGTAGCGTTTATGCTACGGAGGGTAGCCATGTTTCAAAAAGGAAATTCACGAATGCTTGAGACACCATGATCTTCCCTTATCCCTCTATCTATAAATACATATAATATATATTAAGGGGAGAGCACTCCGTGTGCCTGTGGTTGAGAATACAAAACATGACCGCCGTGTTCGCCGAAAAGTGTTCGAACCAGCTCTAGATATGGAAGTAATGCAATAACTCTGGCCTATGGTTTGACAAAAGGGAAATGGATATCAAGACAGAAAAGGTTGGTCATTCATTTTAAGGCATTTAGTGCATCAATGAAAGATTGTGGTCTTATTTATGGGAAAGAAGTTGTCCACAGAAAAAAGGGGATAGATAACTTTTGAAAAAAAGGGAAGAATCTGAGGGTGACAGTTCTTAAAATATCGTGTTCCCAAGCAAATCCCGACTTTTACCTCAATGACCTAGGCTATATGTGGCCTAAAAATATAGGTCGACATCCCAGAAAATCAAACTTGACCAAGGTCTCTCTAATGTGTCTCCATATACCAACAAGAGATCAGTAAAACTGATCAAGGCGACCACCATAGAACACTGTCAGAAAAAGAGGCTGCGTGTAAACGGATCGCAAATTTGATATGTGAAATTTATTTCTTCGGTTGGTGGCTGGCTGGACAAGAACAAAGTTTCTTCGGTAGATAGTGGCTGTTATATGGCAGCAGGTCACAGTTTCATTTTCCTTCATTTCTCATTTGCGGTAATGTTAATGTCTGCTCTCATAGCACCGTCCCTAACTTTCGTTGAACCAAATCCTTCGGTGGGGGGCCTTGAACAGTCCTTTGGCAATATTTTAAGCACAATTTTTTCATACGTTGAAGGTAGAAATTTTGAGATACAAGTAGAATCAGCTGATAGGGGTCTCTTTGAACATATACTGCCGCATGTAAACAAACCAAAGCACCCCCAACTACCAGATCTCCATCCACATGAACTGGTCCCATTCCACTTCTAAAATCATTTCCAGACAGTAACTCAACCCCTGTCCTTTCATAAAAACTACAAAAATGCCCAGAAAAATAATGCAGGGGGCCAGGAAAAAATAATAAAAAAACACACAAAAATATCTGGAACTTCTTTCGCCCCTAGGAAAATCCGGAAGTGAGAAACTGTGACCTGTATCCTAACAGAGGCACAAAATTCCTTCAATCTAGATCTAAATCTAACACATTGAGCTTAAAGGTATTTGGAATGATCTCTCAAGAGGAAAACTAAATGCAATGAAACCCCCCCCCCCCCCCAACCCCCCCATCAGAACAAAGCAAGGACAATGACCGGCGAGCTAAAAAAGCTTAAAATTGTCATATCTCAGCTCTGGGAAAACATATTTTAACTCTACTAAGAGAGTTAGATACCATAAAATACTAACTTTATGAGGACACATATCTATCTGTGGCTTCCTCAACTAAAATATACTGTGCATTTGTTAAATTTTAAGATTTGTTGGATTACAAAATGGATAAATTCTACTCAAAGTCAGTCATACTGTGGCCAAATTTATACAGTTTGAACAAACAAGTGTTATTCTTGTATCCCAGGTTGATTTTAGGCTCAAGATTGTACTGGAAAGCTTAAAACCAGAGGAGAAAGTCCCCTGCCACACGGCTTATTGTTGGGGTCCCCCAACACAAAACTCTGTTCAAAACTGCCCACAAGTACCCTTGTATATAAACTTAATTATTAGCCTAGGCCAGAGAACAAAACTGCGCCCCAAAAAGTCAAACAAGGGTCTAAAAGGATATTTGTGGGAAAATATGATTAGATTTAAGAAAAAATATGCAAAAAATAGGGGAGTGGGGTAAATGTAAGGTTGGTTTATTTTTAAAAACAATTGATTCCTGCATTCTTGCAAGTGAAAATTGTTTAAGACACATGCAGGTACTGAATAAAATCAGGAAAGCCCAGGTCATTATATTCTGGGCAGTTTTATACCAGCTTTGAGTGTCATTATGGATGATATTTGAGGCGAATTTCTAATGTAATGAAGCTGTGAAGCCATGCCAATGGTAAAATTGCCTCTGGAAAAAGTAGAAAGACTCTCATTTCCATTCCTTTGATGTGTGAATCAGAAAAATATACTCACAGGTGGATAAACAATTCCATTCATCTTATACAGGACCTGAAATTACCTGAAAGAGTACAAAAAATATTCAGTTTGACATAAAACAACACTGAAAAAGTTTTTTTTTACAAGAAAAGGCATTTGGTAAGACTAAAAAAGGAGGTTATTATGTTTCTCACATGTTGACCATCAAATCAATGTAAGAACTATAGGTTTTTGTCAGAAAGCCAAATAAAATTTAATATCTACACAAAATCAAGTAATGCCCAAATTAAATTTAAATTTTTTGGGGGGTAGGGTAGTGTTCTGTGTCTTTTGGCAAGGGTAATGAGAAAAGCAGCCAGATTGTGTGGCATATCATTGCAGAAATAGGTAAACTACCATATTGAAAAGTATCATTTACTTACAGGAGAAATTCAACTCATAATCATGTACATTACTTTGCCCCCCAAAAATATCAAGAAATCAATTTTGTGCAAATATTTTGCTAGAAAAGACATGAAAGATACATTTTCAGCACATCAAGACAGTACTCTAGGTCTTATAATGTGTTTCTGACAAGATTTAAGTCACAAACACAGTGTTGTTGTTGTACAGTGATCTATTTCACAAAATATGTCTTCAACCCATACAGGCAGCAGGTCACAGTTTCATTTTCCTTTTTCCAACACAAAAACATTTCATCAAGATCGGCCTGGTGGGTTTCTAGATTCCGCGATCACAAACTATGTAGGTAAAAATCACAAAATGGCCGTCAGCGGCCATTTTAATATGCAAATGAGCAAACAAAACACATGTTGCACAACTAGACCATAAGGAGAACATGTCTGTAAAATTTGATGAAGATTCGACCAGTAGTTCTCTTGGAATCACGATCACAAGAAAAGTTTACAGACACCGGACGGACCACAGACAAAAAGCGATTTGATAAGACCACCATGAGATCATGGACCCGAGTGTAACAGTTCCTAAAATATCCCGTTCACAGGCAAACTCTAGAATTTGACCTTAATATAGGTTGACATCCCCGAAAATCGAACTTGACCAAGGTCTCTCTAATGTGTACATATATACCAGAAATGTAACATCTGCATCTAGCGGTTCTTAAGCTATCATGTTCACAAGAAAATTCCAGGCTTTGATATCAATCATTTCAATGGCCTCTGTGACCTACAAATATAGGTCGACATCCCCGGAAATCTATCTTGACCACGGTCTCTTTAATGTGTCTCTATATACCAAAAATGAAAGATCTGCATCTAGCGGTTCTTAATTAAACTATATTAGGCCTATTCACAAGGAAATGTGGACGGACGGACGGGCGGAAGGACGGACGGGCGGAAGGACGGACGGGCGGACGGACGGACAGAAGGACGAACGGGCAGCATTTCCAAGTCCCCCTTCCACTTACATGGTGGGGGACAAAAATACCTTATACTGAGAATATCGTGAAAACAATGGCCGAACAGGGTGGTAGAAAAAACAATCACGGCACTAGGTCGACAGAGGGCTGCGGCAGTGCCAGGGTAGGCCCCTACACTGTTGGTCCGGCAACATTGGTACCGGTAGGCCTAACACAAATTATATAAATTCGATCCATGAAAATCCAGTGAATGTGAACATTCCTGCTTTATATCACAATCTTCGGGCACTCCTGCTTTATCACCATCTTGGGGCACTATAGGCATATGTCTTCTAACAGTAACACAACTGCCGGTAATGCGGTATGCACTTTGAGTTTAAGTTTGAATATTAACTTTGCCACTCGCGACACACATCGGTGATGTAACTTGTAAGCTTAATCCATAATGCTGTAATCCATCAGCATGAAATTGAATGTATTCCAAGGTCATTTTTCTCTGGTTCAGTCTTTGTCGGCTTTGTTAAACTTAAAGTTGAATGTTAACTTGTATTTGTACTAATCCATTTGACATTTCATCTTTGTCTTTATCATAAAACATTGCAAAAGTCACATATTTTATCACACATGCAACTTGCAAGGCTTGGAATAAATTGAATACGGTTAAACTTGAACCGCCTGTTTGACATTCGTCTGTTCACTGACTGCGGCCGGTTGGTAGAAAATGACAGGCCTACATCATTTAAAATCACATTATTGATACATGTTGCAATTTACGTTCTGCTCTAGTCTCATATTGAATAAAACCGCTCGAAACTAAAAGATAACCCTTGGCGGACTGTTAATATAGTCCATCTTACATGTTTTATACAAACAGTATGCAAGAAACACAAACAGTTAAAAAGATCGTTTTTCAATTAACAATTGCTTGTGTTATTAAAACGATAAAGACTTATGGCCGTACCTTATATTTTTTAAATATTATGATGTATGTCAGGGGCGTGGTGTATCGTGCAGTGATCTGTCAGTGTCACTCACATTCTATTTCTAATAAGGGGGTGGGAATATGTAGACAAACGAACCGGTCCTTTCTCAGAAAATCTGCCATGTGATTTGAAATTGACGGCTTTCGAAGACTGGATATTTTGGGACTTTTTGCTTGTAGAATTGTTTTAGGAAAAATATGGCATCTAAACAGCTTGCATGACACCGAATTTGCCTGAATCAAATGATCGGGTTCGTTAAACAAAATTGCAAATTAAAACAGATATATGGCCTATATAACAGCCCCAAATTTAACCCTGAGTTTGTGATCGTTACCTACATCAACCCATTATTATTAATTTAATGTGTGTTCTCGAGTTTGTATTTACATCATCGCCAATCACTAAAAGTGAATACATGTATATAGCCATTATAGGTAGGCAGTATAACCCCTACACTGGTACCAGAAGTCTATGAACAGGGAAGTATTCAGCCGATCACAGGACGTCCATATTTACGGAAGCGTATACGGGTCAAGTGAAAAAAAAATAGCTTCAATGTGACTCGGTAAAGTTCTCCGAATTAGCCGCTAATTTGGACTTTGGTCATTTTTAATGTAGGCCTAGCAACCAAAAGATAGCCGTGAAACGAACTATCCATATCCTCTTCAACCTTATAGGGCCTCCGTGGCTCAATAGTTAGAGCGTAGCACGCTGAATCCGAACAGACTTCCACCAACGGGTTGCGGGTTCGAATCCCACTCAGTCCAAAAAAAAAAGTTGGAAAATTTGTTGACTGGGTATTTACTTGAACGACCTATGTGGGATGGTTGCCAGTTACCACCGGAAGGTCGTGGGTTTCCTCCTGGCATAGAGCCCGATTTCCTCTCACAATAAACCTGGCAACGCCGCCATGCATATAAGGGAATTATAATCTTGAGCGCGGTGCAAAAACACCAAACAATCAATCAATCAACCTGAGGGCCCATCACAAATGTCCCTGTAATTATGTAAGGGGCCGAAACTTAACTTCCAGTCTCGATCAGTTATAAATGAATCATTGGAGGAATCCTGATATCATGATTCTGGTGTTACACAGCAAGTGGTTTACTGGGCTAAAATAAAATCTCATTTTTTTCTAAACGTAATTGTAATTGTATTTTTTTATTTCTTTAACGAGGATAGCCCACAGCCAGATGTCCACTAGGGGGTCTCCTCAACAACAATTAACAATACTCATAATATAATACATAAATTATAAGTTTACTTATTATTTTCATTTTATAAACAAATTGCATCAATTTAACAACAGATTATCATAACGTTAACACAACAAGAACTAACACAATTATTCTCTTGGTGCCTGTTCGGTGAATCTCTTAGTCTCATGGATGAATCTGTGAACGCAACATAAAATTAATCGGTTTTTCCCGTAAGTTAAATCAATTGAACCGTATAACATAACATTGGTTATATTATGGCGAAAAGATGGAAGAAAAATAGAATGATGAACTCCAGGTGAAATGATATCCATGAGACTATAAAGGAGGTGCTTCCTTTGAGTGGCATAGAAGGAACAATCAAGAAAGAAATGAAAGACACTTTCAATTTTTGAATGACATTTTGAACAAGACTGATAATATCATGTTAAAATAAATCAGCTTGAAGAGTGCTCAGTCCCATTCTCATTCTACACAGAACAACTGAAGATAAATTATCAAGAGAATTAAATAGGGCTGTAGAATCATAGGACTGGTTTTGTTTAGGAAAAAGAAATGACTTCATCTCTGCAACTGAAAAATGTCTATTTTGGGGTCTCAAAAGATTCCAGTCTTTAGTTGTTTTGGAGAAAAATGAAGAAGCGAACAGAGTGATACGGCATTTAAATAAACGTAGGTTATTTTTATTTCACAAACTGTAAGTACCCCCTGCTGTGTTATAACTGGAAGTTGTCAAAGCCTTTAAATATGGGGGTGACAAACCCATTAACAATTTTAAAGAATACCATTATTCTGTGTGATCTACGTGTAACTTATTAATTCATTCAGCGTAGGCCTACACTTTAATCCAATGGCTTATAGTACAATGGCTTCTATACTTATAGATGATATCATCATTTAATCAATTTGTACTTATTTTTCGAGTGTAGTAAAATATTTTGTAATTTGACTTCCTTTCGCCATTTGAATATTGCTAAAAAAAATACGGTGATTTATTGTAAGCCTATACAAATCCCAGGCTTTTTGTTAAATTGGAGTCTCTTGGGATAACGGGTGGTCTTTTGAACTGGGTAAAGAGTTACATAACAAATAGGAAACAACGAGTTGTCTTGGGAAGGGTAAATTATTTGACTATGGCTTTGTCTGCAGGCGTTACTCAAGGGTCAGTCCTGGGGCCTCAGATCTACCTCAGAAAATTGTAAACAATATTAAACTCTTTGCAGATGACACATGTTTGTACGTTATATCAGATGAAATAAAAGATACTGCTCCCTCCATACAAACTGATTTGAAATCATTGGAAGACTGGGCACAAAAATGGCTCGTGGATTTTAATCCACAAAAAACAACGTCACTTATAGTATCAAGGCCAAGACCTCCCTCAAACATGTTTTGCACATTTGAAGATTGCCAAATTGAGCCATTAGAATATGTATATTTAAATTTTCATACGTGATGAAGTCAGTGTTTCGAAAGCAAGTTGCAATCATCATCAGGGAAATTACTGAATTAGTAAATTAACTCACCCTGGCCCGGATTTTTTTCCGGGTCAATCAGTGTCGGTTAATTTACTAATTCAGTAATTTCCCTGATGATGATTGCAACTTGCTTTTGAAATATCAACTTCCCAGAAAAAGCCTAAAAATTATGTACTAGAGTTTTATCCGCCCGTCTTTAGAATATGCGGACATAGTATGGGACAACATCACTGATTGCCAGGCCACAGCACTCGAGAATATTCAAAAAGACTGCATCCGCACTATAACAGAACTAACCTGAAGTGTTGCAACTAATCTATTATATCAAGAGTCCGGTCTGCATACACTCACAACCAGACGTAAAATACATCGCTTGTTTACTTTTCGTTCTTACCTTAATAACCCAGACAGCACACTAAACACATATTAGAATTTCCACTGACTAGCTTGACATAATAAAGTAGAGTGAGCAATCCGAAGAAAGACATGTAAGACATATTAACTCAATATTTCGGTTTATTCTCAAACCATCATCAGGAGTAGTGATACAATGAAAATAACGGTATATATAGGCAGTAGATAAGAATTTAAAACAACACATGTAGGGTAATGAAACGATTAAAGGTTATGTACAGCAAGAAGATTAAGGAAGAACAGCATGGGGCATACAGGTGGCAGGTAATAAACATGGCATAGTAAGAATATAGCACGTTAAGATAGCTAAGATGGTAGATACTAAAGAGATTGACAAGTGTTTGACAGGTATTTACTGTAATGAGGCGAGACAGAAATTTTACAGAAATAAACTAAATTGTTTGGAGGCCTTTAGGCCAGTGTTAAGTTCAGGGTTGTGCTTTTTGATGGCATAAGCCTCTTTAAAGAGAAGCTCATTCCAATGATTTGATCTGTCAATGACTTTTATACTGTTTAGAACGAAGCCTGAAAGATCAATTCTTGCCGGTTTGTTTCGTTTGATGTGGAGTCCCTGTTCACTAATGTGCCATTATCTAAAACTGTAAACGTTATCCTTGATAAAGTGTATAATCAGAAACTCATCACTACCACCCTGTCAAAAAGAACTCTGAAAAAGTTAATTATGGACTCCTGCACTAAGACAATATTTACAGCTAATAAGCATGTGTACCAACAGATAGATGGGGTGACTATGGGCGCAGCCCTTGCTCCTATACTGGCTGATATTTTTATGACTGAACTAGAAAACACCGTTATTAAGAAACTGTTTTTGGAAGACACCATTAAATTCTACTGCCGTTTTGTGGATGACACCCTCATTTTAGCCAAACCATCTGACTTTAAACTAATCCTTCAAGAACTAAACATGTATGATGCTAACATAAATTTTACTTTTGATGACTTTACCGAAAATAACGAAATCCACTTTTTGGACATAAATATATTGCCAAATGGTACATCTATATACCGTAAACCCTCCCACACAGGCTTATTCACGCACTTTTCTAGCTTCCAGCCATGGGCAACTAAAACATCATGGGTAAGAGCTCTAGTTCATCGAGCTCATAAAATTTGTAACAATAGTACCTTATTATCACTTGAAATTGAGAAAGTTCGAAAATTTATGTCTTGGAATGGGTACCCTGCCAAAATAGCGAACAAACTTATAGCAAAATTTTCCCAACCAAAAACTAGACCCACAGTAGATGTTACAAAAACTGAAACTAAAATCTTCATCAATTTGCCCTACACTGGAAGACAAGGAGAGCGTCTCGTTAAAAACACTCTTGCCAAAATTAATAGACTGCTTATTTCAAAGGTTAAATTTATTGTGTTCTTTAATAATACTAAGTCTTCTTTTTTCACCTCTATGAAGGATAAAATACCAGTCCAGTTTTTAAACAAGATTGTGTATCAGTTCACATGTCCTGGCTGTTCCCACACTTACATAGGTAAAACAGAAAGATGCATGACTCTCCGTGCATCAGAACATGCGCTCGACAATAACAGCGAAATTCATAACCACTTACATAGCTGTGATCAGTTCGATCACATTATGAATTTATTTTGTATGCCGGACAATGGTACACCGGCAAGAATTGATCTTTCAGGATTCGTTCTAAACAGTATAAAAGTCATTGACAGATCAAATCATTGGAATGAGCTTCTCTTTAAAGAGGCTTATGCCATCAAAAAGCACAACCCTGAACTTAACACTGGCCTAAAGGCCTCCAAACAATTTAGTTTATTTCTGTAAAATTTCTGTCTCGCCTCATTACAGTAAATACCTGTCAAACACTTGTCAATCTCTTTAGTATCTACCATCTTAGCTATCTTAACGTACTATATTCTTACTATGCCATGTTTATTACCTGCCACCTGTATGCCCCATGCTGTTCTTCCTTAATCTTCTTGCTGTACATAACCTTTAATCGTTTCATTACCCTACATGTGTTGTTTTAAATTCTTATCTACTGCCTATATATACCGTTATTTTCATTGTATCACTACTCCTGATGATGGTTTGAGAATAAACCGAAATATTGAGTTAATATATCTTACATGTCTTTCTTCGGATTGCTCACTCTACTTTAACACTAAACACAATAGGAGAACTCCAACGGAATCAGACCACCTTTCATTGTTTTTAATGGCTATATTTAAATCTATTTGCACCCCAGATGCTAGAAATGGGTTAATTATAATAAATATAATATGTAATAGGCAAAGCCTAGAAGTGATCGCAGAAAATAACTTATAACATTAACAGGTCGTAGGAGCAATATTGAAAGGGGGGGCACTATTACAGCCCTAAAGGCGAGTGTCCAGGGGCCGCCTAGGCCCCGGAAGCTCCAGGAACTTAGAAGCCGGGAGATGCGTTCTAAGAGTTATCCTGGAAATAAAACTGACCTGATGTTTGGCTGGTTTATAGTTTGACATTTACGGTTTTTCTTCACAAATAACCATTTGTAAATTAACAAGAGCGCTTGTTGTCTATTGATTCACATAATAATTTAGAGAAACAATATTGTTTTACTTCTGTTTTAGGCTTGAAGTAGCGTTAGGCTATATGGCTTCTACAGAAATAGCTATCCACTAAACTATATGTTTAGTTTTATTTATTCTCTACTTTTAGTTTTAAATTGGATTCAAAAGCCATTCCCCAATAGCCTTCAATGATCGGTTGTACTGCGAAATAGAAACTGTTTATCTTTCAAGTTCACGTAATTTTCAGTCAGTCGCTCAAACAACAAATTTCCGCTATTTTCCCCGTCTCATCGACCTACCCAAAGGTACCGGCCCTCCAGACATTTCCAAATGGCCAGCCCGCCCCTGAATTTTAACAAGATGAGTATATTAGTACATAGTTGAAGATCTTCAAACTTTGGCCATATATATATGTATATTGATGATGGGTGGCCAATAGAGTTGGAGGACCTGCCATATTGAAAAATGTTACTCAGAGAATCAACACATTCTTCTCTCAATTTCTCATAATTTAAGCAACGCAAACGGCCCAAACTTTACACACATTCAGTTCGACCCTTTAGTTCGCCGTTCCACCAAAAAAGCATTCAAACACTTACATTTGTGTTGCGTACATTTCCCAAGTTCATTTTGACGGAATCGAGGAGGCCATAGGGAGATTCGGGCTGTCCATCAAAAAAAAACGAGGATTCAACTCAAATGTGAGTGTTTGAACGCTTTTTTGGTGGAACGGCGAACTAAAGGATTGAACTGAATGTGTGTAAAGTTTGGGCAGGTTACGGTGCTTATTATAAAATCAGGAGAAATTGAGAGAAAATCCACAAACAATGTGTTGATTCTCTGAGTGACATTTTTCAATATGGCAGGTCCCCCAACTCAATTGGCCACCCATCATCAATATACTTTGGCCATAGAGTTTGGAGATCTTTAACTAATTAGTATATAGTGATACATGTACAGTGAAGACACGGAGTAACATACCCATACCCATTTCCTTCTTTTTTTGGACTGGAGCTGTTAAATATTTCATGGACAGGATATAGAATAGATCCGTCACTATTACCCCCTAAGTTTTTTTTTTCTTTATGAATTTTTAATAACGAACATAAATTAAAAAAGAAATAACCCTGATGACTGAAGTCACAGTAAAAAAGGGTGTAGTATGGAAGCCGAATACGGACATTTTAGTTCGCGTGCTTGGCGACCCCGCCAGACTCGCCAAAGCAAATGATTCGCGACTTTCTCTACCCCGCCAAACTCATCAAACACGCCAACCACGCTAATCTACTTTATAAAAAAAATAGTATTTTTTTAAAACATTTCATTCGCGTCCTTCGCTACCTTTGCGAGGCTGGCGGGGGCGAGAAGGTCGCGATTCTATATCATTCGCGACTTTCTCGACCTTGGCGGGGTCGCCAAACACGCCAAGGTCGCGAAACACGCTAAAAAAAAATAGTATTTTTTTGCAATCCCGAATCGCGACCTTCGCGTGCTTGGCGGGGTCGCGAAAGGCGCGAAGGTCGCCAACCACGCGAAGGTCGCGAACCACGCGAAGGTCGCGAACCACGCGAAGGTCGCCAACTAGAGAATTGTTGAGTGGACTTGATGTAAAGCCTAGCTTAGGCGTTATTGGCGACCCTCGCGCCTTTCTCGACCCCGCCAAGCACGCGAAGGTCGAGAAGGTCGCGATTCGGGATTGCGTGTTTCGCGACCTTGGCGTGTTTCGCGACCCCGCCAAGGTCGAGAAAGTCGCGAATGATATAGAATCGCGACCCTCTCGCCCCCGCCAGCATCGCCAAGGTAGCGAAGAACGCAAATGAAATGTTAAAAAAAAATACTATTTTTTTATTAAGTTGATTAGCGGGGTTGGCGTGGTTGGCGAGTTTGGCGGGGTAGAGAAAGTCGCGAATCAATTGCTTTGGCGAGTCTGGCGGGGTCGCGAAGCTCGAGAATAAAATGTCCGTATTCGGCTTCCATAGTGTAGAGCCCTATCGCCGTATCGGCTGTATGTTGAAGTTGAACACTGACGGAGAGACAAGCTCCTACATTGTCCTGTCTCATGCATTAAACGAAGCAATCTTATCGCAGGCCTCGTCAAGCAAAAACGAAACACAGCTTATTTACCTCAAGTACAAAAGAGTTCCATTAGAGGTTTATTACAATGCATTCATAGGTCAGTTGTTAACTTTAAAGTGGCATGAGCTGCCAAAATACTGATATTTTTACGTTAAAACAGAATGTTACAATTATTGGCTATTTTTCTCAAGACGTATAATTCAGAAGCTTTTTAGTGCTTCTAGTCTCGAAAATGTACGATAAAGTATCGTTTTAAACTACCTTTGACTTAGAATGAATGAATGGTCATCCCGGTTATTTAAATTTTGTTTACTTTTCGAACACGTTTTCGGTTCGTGCAGGCCACATACTGTATGGATTTTCCTCATTCCAACGCCAATCATTTAGTTTTTCAATGGCCTTCAAAGCCTCTTACTGTCGTGTCGATCAGAAATTATGAAAAAAGTATGAATTTTGGCAGCTCATGCCTCTTAAAGGTAAAAGCTGGATTTGTTATACTTTGGCAGGCCGCACGGCCTACGGCCTGTCCGTTTTACCTGCTTGTAACGGGGTAATAGCGATAACATAACTGAGCTAATAGCTGCTAAAAACGCGAGGATCAGGTGGATTATAGCAGTATCAGATTGAAGAAGATCATTAGTCAGCGCACGAAGGTAACAAAGATCACTGACTACCCAAACAGGAGGGATAGATTGAGCCTCACCAAAACAGGAGGGATAGATTGAGCCTCACCCAAACAGAAGGGATAGATTGAGCCTCACCCAAACAGGAGGGATAGATTGAGCCTCACCCAAACAGGAGGGATAGATTGAGCCTCACCCAAACAGGAGGGGTAGATTGAGCCTCACCAAAACAGGAGGGATAGATTGAGCCTCACCCAAACAGGAGGGATAGATTGAGCCTCACCCAAACAGGAGGGATAGATTGAGCCTCACCAAAACAGGAGGAATAGATTGAGCCTCACCAAAACAGGAGGGATAGATTGAGCCTCACCAAAACAGGAGGGATAGATTGAGCCTCACCAAAACAGGAGGGATAGATTGAGCCTCACCAAAACAGGAGGGATAGATTGAGCCTCACCAAAACAGGAGGGATAGATTGAGCCTCACCAAAACAGGAGGGATAGATTAAGCCTCATCCAAAACAGGAGGGATAGATTGAGCCTCACCAAAACAGGAGGGATAGATTGAGCCTCACCAAAACAGGAGGGATATATTGAGCCTCGCCAAAACAGGAGGGATAGATTGAGCTTCGCCAAAACAGGAGGGATAGATTGAGCCTCACCAAAACAGGAGGGATAGATTGAGCCTCACCAAAACAGGAGGGATAGATTGAGCCTCACCAAAACAGGAGGGATAGATTGAGCCTCACCAAAACAGGAGGGATAGATTGAGCCTCACCAAAACAGGAGGGATAGATTGAGCCTCACCAAAACAGGAGGGATAGATTGAGCCTCACCAAAACAGGAGGGATAGATTGAGCCTCACCAAAACAGGAGGGATAGATTGAGCCTCACCAAAACAGGAGGGATAGATTGAGCCTCAATCCGTTACAGTCATTGATTGATCTGAAAATATCATTTTAATAACGATTTTTTGAACGTTTCTGTTATAGCGACACTATCTGATAGAAATAGGGCCTAGGCCTATAAGTGGTAGAAATATAAGATAGGCCCTATTGTAGCATGTGATCTAATTACCATATCATGTGACCTAATTATAATACACGTGTTCTGCGCTGTTGCCGCCAGTAAACCATACACTCTTCAAGTCACTTGTGTTCACCGTCTTGTCTGTAAACTTCTAGACCTCGTTACCACACAGGCCAAACTGATACATGGTGTCAGAAGTTATCAACGGAACCCTCGAGATCTCCAAGTGTGTAATGTATGGACTTATTATCTAAACATTTGTCAATCTTCAGTGGTCGTTTGAGTCGAAGTGTAACGGTAACTGGGCATTCCATGAACCAACAACTACAACACGGTCGGCTACACTGGATTTCTTTCAACAGCCTTACTACTACCAATTTTTTTGACAAATTGTGTCCTGTAAACAAACGTGCAAAGACTCTATTAACTGTCTAGTGCTTGGTTATTTACAACCATGGCAGAATCTACATTGCCAACTCCCCAAGCCTTGCCTATGTCTATACTAAAACCCCCGAGACAACTTGATATGGACGCTTGTAATCTTCCTGACCACTGGAAAAAATGGAAAGAGGAGCTAACACTATACATGGAATTAGCTATGATTGGCAAACCTGAAGACCTAAAACTAAAACTGTTCAAATATTTAATTGGACCTCAAGGCAGAGAAATATATTCAACCCTTGACTTTGACATAGCCGAAGACCAACGTACACTTAGTGACGTATTTCGTATTTTTGACAAGCACTGTGATCCTAAAAAGAATGAGACCGTTGAACGTTACCAATTCTTTATAAGAAATCAAGAGTCCGAGAGTTTTGACAAATATGTAACAGATTTACGTATTTTAGCAGCAACCTGTAATTTTAGTGACTTACATTAGGCATGTCAATGACGTCATAAAATTTAGCAATTTTGACACAACTTTCGAAAGAATAGTATATTATCCAAAGCTTGAAATACGCCAAAAAAAGGATTAATGCCTTCCGAAACTAACATAGAAATGAGTGACGATTGTATCTAAAACTAAATATAAAGAAATAGGATACTTTCTCAGTTGTTAAATCGAAACATCAAGTCTTTCTCCGGAGTGAAATTCACGTCTTCCACCACTGACGGCCATGTTTGGAACCATGTGCTGAGCTGTGAACCCGGCCTGTCACATGATTTTTAGCGGACTTTTTGAAAAAAGTAAAACGTGATGGAAATAAAAATAAAACGTTTCGGAAATTGCACTGATAACATTTTATTACCTATAATTTATTTTTGATATTTTTATAAGTTTTCATCGACGGTGAATAGGAACAATTAAAAAAAAAAAAATGTGAAAAGACCGAAATTCCAAAAAAAGCAGATTATAAAAATATACATTTTTTATTAGAAATATTGATCTCAAATTTCGAGCATTTCGTCATTCCCATCACGTTTTACATTAATTGCCCAAATTGGAATCAAAGCGAGGCTGGTTGACAAGTCGTTGTCAGTATTACTACATGGCAGATCACACCGGTCAGATGGACTCCGATAACAGCGAATTATGGACAACTGAGGAGATCGATGGTTTAATTGACGATCTGATTGTGCCAGGTGGGTGTAAATATGTATTTATATGTATCGCTCTGCATGCATGTATGTTCTAATTTGTTAGATATTTAAGTTTTACACTTTCGCGGAACAACAAGGTCATGACCCCAAACTGGCCGGGGTGTTTATGAGGAGGTTCCCATGGGTTAAAATCAGCGACCAGTTTTAGGAAGAAATTTTTAATCCACATTTGAATTCCAAGTCCAACGATATAACCACATATTTAATGATAGGTTGGCTTAACTTTTTTTTCCTCATAATAACAGAATATAAACAGTAAAAAAAAACTATAGCCTACCGCTAATACGGGTAGAGTTGAATTATAAAATTAATAGTTAATCTAAGATAATATAGGCCTATTGAGTATTGTATAAACTATAATTCCCAGGTTGGCCTACGCCGGGTACGGAAAGAAATAAGATTGGAAATAAACTAAAATAAGCAAAACCGTAACTGCAGTGCAAATTCGTCAATTTGACTTCTCTTTCCGCTCCACATAGTCCTACCTGACGTTCAAAACAATTAGACTCAATCGGCATCTTAATATTTGAACGCCACAAAGCTGAACTGTTTTAACTTTTAGATCTAGTATGCTACTCAAGCAGTTCATGGAAAAACATGGTTATTTATGTAATGCAAAAGTTGAATATGTGGTGTTATTAAATTAAAAGTAATGCCGTTCATATATAAAAACCTACACAGTCACTGGAGTCTGGTCCATTTTATTTGCACAGATTACTGGCCACAATGTAACACCACGGTCAGTTACAGATTTATTAATTCAGTGATTGAGCGGATTAATGAGAAAGGTAAAAGTTTAAATCAGAGCACACTAACAAGCTTCATTCTCGCCATTAAACCAGACACAAAGCTTGAGAGTATCCCTCTTTATTATAACTTAACAAGAAAACTCAAGTCAAAAAGACTGAATCTTGATAGCGTGGTGCCATGGCTACAGCCAGTGGAAGACCTGGGACCTCACTGCCTTTCTCAAGGCATTACTGTATCACTTCTGGAATTGGAAATAATCCCCTTTTCGGAAATCATATCCATGGAAAGTATTTAGCAGGTGGCTTTCTAGTCTCGGTGTCTTGGGCGGTATGACAGACGAACATGTCCGTCAGAAAATTAACACACTCCATCAAAAACACATAAAACTGGTGAGAAAACACAGGAATAAAGATATCAGCGATATGTTAAAAGAGTGTTTTCAACCATCATGCGCTATTTCAGGCGAGGCGGACATTTTCCCGAACACCAATAGTGATAAACTTGAATATGAAGAAGAAACGACAGTAACTTCCACACCCACTCAAGAAGACCTTTCACAACAGAATGTAGGCCTACGTCTGGGAGAAATTAACAATGGTATGGCTATGCTGTTACAAGAAGTACATTCAAACTCTTCAGCTGAAAAATCGCTTCAACAGCAGCTTACGGGCTATAAAAGTCAACTTGACGAGTGTAGATTGCACTTACGCCAATTGAAAAAAAACACATCGCGCCGTGACAAAAGAAAAAAACTGAAATTGGAAAATCAACTTAAAAGAATCAACACCTTAGAAAAAAAAGTAACAGATACAGAGGGAATAAATGAAGGAGAGAGAATAAAAAGACGGCAGGCTCAACAAAAATTTAACTATTTAAACTTCAAGCATAGCCAACTGAAGACCAAAGTTGCATCGATGGTCACAGAGCTAAGCTCTCTTAAATACCAAGTAAAAATAAATGAAAGCGAAATTAGCGGTCTTG
This sequence comes from Lepidochitona cinerea, assembly GCA_963971465.1. Lineage (NCBI taxonomy): Eukaryota > Metazoa > Mollusca > Polyplacophora > Chitonida > Tonicellidae > Lepidochitona > Lepidochitona cinerea. The sequence goes on along the minus strand of OZ020563.1, from coordinate 1,333,410 downwards.
TCGCTCAGGTGGAAGATCTTCTGCGTGAAAAGTGTGAAATCGAGACAATTTCTGAAGGTCGATATACATCTGAGATACGCCAAACAGTCATGGGCTTAGGAAGCCTAGGTCTTGGAAGTAAACATATTGCCAAAGTTATATCAATTGTTGCGTCTGGTTTGTTCGGAATCAACGTGAAAAACCTTCCATCTGACACCTCGATCAAGAATTTTCTACTTGAAGCTAACATTGTTGGAAAATTCCAAGTATGCGAAACACTTCTGCATCAGGAAAACACAACGCTTCATACTGATGGCACGACGGATCACCAGCGGCATTTTTTTTCGTTTCAATTAGGAACTGGATCCCACAGTTATGCACTGGCTGTCACAGAAACTGTTAATAGTGATGCACAGACACAGCTTAATGAATTTATCCAGGTAATTCAGGATTTTGCTTCATTAATATCGAGTAATGCTGATGAACAGGAGAAATTTAAATCCAAAATGCTACTCTCTATAAAAAACTTGATGACAGACAGGCATGTAGTGAATCGGACATTCAAGGAAAAGTTTGAGTTACTACGTAAGGAGCTGTTCGAAAAATCTGAGTCAACTTGGAATTCTCTGAGCGACATGGAACAGTTTGAGATGGTACAGATACACCAATGGTTTTGCTTCCTTCATGTACTTTTGGGATTTTCCGAGGCTGCAGAGGATGCAACCGTTTCATATGAGGCTATTTTAACATCGGGAGGTGAAGTTCCACTTGGCAGAGCGAATTCGAACCAAGACTGTAGGCGAGAAAAATCTGCAGTATACGAGGCAGTTAAAGCAGCCTGTTCACTGTTGACACCAAGTGGTCACCCTGCTGCTGGCATTTCGGCCGATTTCCGAGCATGGATGAAGGAGAAAAGGTATACAATTCATTTTGTTAAGTTTCAACATAACCGCTTTAACGTAACTTTTCACAATGCTGCAGCTTTGTATCACCACCAAAGTCACATCCAGGAGTTTCTTACGGAAACCAGCCACACCAACAAACTTATTGAAGCTGTCCAAGGTGATCTCGCCGATAAGATTCTGATGGCCGTTCTGCGTGGCGTAGCGCTTATTAATATCCTTGTGACTACCCCTTTTTATGCTCTTCTTCTGGATGACTCCATTGGTCATATTCTGGACTTAAATCCGTTTTTAAAGAAGATGAGGACTGCTTTGGAAGAACTCAGTGCTGACCCGTGTTGCATTACACAGGATGGTTACAACGTGTGGGAAAGTAAGCCACCCCATAAGAATGAGCTGTACAACTCTGTAATGCCATCATCTGATGAAGATAATCTGGATATTACGATGGAGATGCTTAGCCTAGTGGCCACACATTGCCTAGTGACATTTAGCCGCCAAGTTTCTGCGCAGCTACCTGGTGGGGAACACTGGGGGAGTGACAGCGACAAAAGACAACATAGCATATCTGTACCCACAACAAATTCCATTTCAGAGAGTCAATTTGCATACCTTAAATACTTAAGACAAATAAAACCAAATGCAAACACAGAAAGTCTTGAGGGAAGTATCATGTGGGCATACAACAAAACATTGAAGTGGCTACAGTCTATGGAACCTGTCCAACGTGAAAGTTTGTTGCGTTCTGCCCGGACAAATTGCAAAGAGTTCAAGGAAAAGTGGTCTGAGCGTAAAAAAGGCATCCAAATGAAAAGATTACAGCAATTGAAAACAAATGTACAAAAACAGGGGGAAAAAGTGACAAAACAGATGGAAACACGCCAGAAAACTTTGGATGACGTCGCAAAGATCGGTGGTCAATGTAGAACGGAGGAAGATGTCGATCAATTGGTTGCCCAACATCAAACAAATCCGAAAGACCTACTTCTAGCATTGAAGTCACAAATCAAATTTTACAAAACTGTCATTTGTCCCCCTGGTGTTAACAAGATCAAACTGCAATTTAGTCACCAAGGAAAAGCTTATAGTTGTGAACAACTTCGCCAAAACCTAAAAGTAGTCATAAAAGAATACCTGAAATACGTCAATGATATACCATCCACGTCATCACAGGCAACAATTACCGAGGCTCAAGTCAGGCGGGATAAAATTTTGCTTAAGAAAAAAGAAGTTCTTTGCAATTATAGCTCCATGTCCGATGATGTATCTTCAGCCAGTTGCAAAAAGGGCTTGAAAAGAAAATGTGAATTTCCTCAGGATCCGACTGGCAAAAGGATCCGTCATCGATGGATGGTACCAGGTCGGAAAACGGGCAAGTGGTACTATGGGACCGTTTTAGGCAGATGTGCGTCTGGAGATCTTCCCTCTGACAAAGATGACGCTGACAACAACCTAGCAGTGACCTCCGTCTACAACCTCTATAGAGTCTCATATGATGACGACAACCAGATTTATCATCTCTGCATAGAAAAGGATTGGCACAGGAATGATTTACATTTTGAGGATTAAGGTAACATTGCTGGAGTCAGAGACCACGTTTGAGAAGTTAACTAACAGGGAATGGCGTTCACTAATTACGTTTATCGCATTGTTATGTTCATTTTCCGTTTGTGGACTTCAGCCAACAACATTCAATATCCAGCACATTTACACATGCACATATCACCTTGCCCTTGTTTTCATCCTGAGAATGCACATGTTTGTTATATCGCACCATTTTTGGTGAAGGTCTTGGGTATTTGTACATGTATTGACGTTGCCATTAAATATACAGGCTCAATAGGAACACAGGTTATTTTACATTTTATAGAAAAAACGAGATGTAAGGTAACAAGTAAGCAATCACACGTTTTTTTTAAACATACATCACTGCAATCCTGCTTGTGTTGCCTTCATATAATTCAATGTAAAATATGTCGATTTGTATAACACTTCACAAGCCTTGTTTGCATATACCGCAAATGCTTCTCAATTTCATCTTAAAAGTAGTTTCTTTTGTATCTCTTGCAGGTGATGGATGAAAACCTATGTACATATATCATTTTTACGACTGTGGCTTGCTTGCGTCTTCCCCAACTGTGTAAGTATAGTTCAAATATTTTTTCTAAGTGACTTAGGAATGAAGTTGGTTAACATTTACATGTTGGCTTATAGCTTTTTTTGTCAGTCCATTACGTGGTCGGTCCAGCATGCATACATTAAGTACAGTTTAATTCATGAAATGACCTCTTTTTTGGTACTTTTAGATATATTTGTTCCTTTGAGGGTGTCTGGGATGTTATAAATCATATTCCAGGTGAGTTATCGTCCAAATCTTTAAAGTGTGTCAAACGTGCTTGCAGCCCTACATATATTGAAAACAATTGTAAACCGAAAATAGGTACTAAAATTCTGCATAAGTTGTAACCGTTTAAACTGATTCGTCATTGTGAATATCTTTTAGTTCCTTATAATATGAGTTTGAAACACTAGGATACACTGGTTAAATCATTTTCGTTCAAAATTGTGTTTTTCAGGTGCAGTTTAGATTGATTTCTGAAATTGGCATTCTGGGTACAAGTCTTGTATATAGTTATTGTAAGTTAATATTTCTTGGATGTACTTCTATCAATTAGGTAATTTAAATACCTTTGCTTAGGCCAATATATTAAGCTATCTTTCCTATCTTATGATTTGCAGAAGAAAATATGTTGAACATTTCTTGATCATTTTGTATTTTTTTAAAACTACTTGCAATATGAGTTGATAGGAAATTACTAAAACAACTTTTGTGCAAAATAGAAAGTGACAGACACCACTAAGCCTGCATGGTTACTTGGCAGAACAATTTAGTATTCCACTATGTAGGTTCCCTGTAGAGAACCCCATCCTTGACCTATATTTTACCTGACAGTGACCTGTGTCAGTCAACAATAGTCCAGGTAATTAGACCAAAAGAGTTACCTGTGGCTGAAGTCAGTGGTCAGCCATGTTGTCCCATGTGCCAAAATCCTTTGTCAATTGACAACATTTCCAGGGGCGATTGTGTCTTAAGTATGTAAAACTCAGTGCCATCCTTTGTTATAGGTAAAGCTGAGACAGTGTATTTTATTGATCTCCATGTTTCATGTGTTTTTAGTGCATATTTTATATTGCTTTCAGACATTTTACAACAGGCCTGCTGGGCTGATTCCTTACTTTTGCCTAAACATTATTGAAATTCGTGGACCATTAAAGTTGATTATTGAGGATACCGCTTACAATTGCATTATGTTCTTTTGCATGTTTTATTTAAAGGTGAGTTTTAATATTCTGCTCATATTCAAACTCTGATATGGACTTTTTTCGCAAACCACTTGACATGCCTACTTACATGACTCTCTCATCAGAGACAGAATTGTTTGCGGAATTAAGGACTCGCAACTTAGGGAACGGCTACTTAGGGAAGCAGACTTAACCCTTGACAAGTGCATACATATTTGCCGTGCGTCAGAAATTTCTAAAAAACAAAGCATAACTCTAAATGCACCCCTTTCCACTGTACATGCATTCAAAGACAAACCTGAAAAACAGTCAAAATACCACAAGAATGAAAAACCTGCCTACAAACAACACACTAGAAAATTCAAACGAAATCCTAGTAGGTCTCAACAGCTCGAAAGACCATGTAGATTTTGTGGTGAGAAACACGAAAAACGACGAGATAAATGTCCAGCGTTTGGTCGTGAATGTCACAATTGCCACCAAAAAAATCATTTTACTTCTATGTGTCGCAAACTACATGATCTAAATCTAATGTCAGGCAATTCTTCCTCTGATGAAGATGACACATATTTTGAAATAAAAACCATTGATTGTTTTCCAGAACTTAGTACAGTTAACGCTTTAACTGAAGGAAACTTCCCAAAACGTATTTTTGCCACAATGCTTGTAAAAGGCAAACACATAAAATTTCAGCTCGATTGTGGGGCTACATGCAACGTATTGCCAGCTCATGAACTTGGTGACCTCTCGTCATATAAATTACAAGAAACCTCTCAAATGCTTTCACTTTATGACAAATCAACAATTAAACCAGCTGGGAAATGCTCTATTAAGTTTAAAAATCCCAAGGATGGTAAATGCTACAAGACAGAATTTGTAGTTGTTGATGATAAATCTTGCACTCCAATACTTGGTGCCCAGGCTATTCAAGCCATGAACCTAGTGCAGATTAACTTTGATAACATTCTATCTGTGAGTGAAACTAAATTAGATGACAAACATTCACCAATCACTACTGAGCAGTTAACTACTACGTATAAAGATGTATTTGAAGGCACAGGACTACTTGAAGGAAAATACAAAATCGACCTTGACCCTACTATTACTCCAGTCGTACACCCACCTCGTAAAGTGCCTCTTGCTATCAAGGACAAACTTAAATCTGAGCTTGACAGGCTTACTGACTTAAATATTCTAGCTCCTGTTACTGAACCAACCCCATGGGTTTCTAGCATGGTTGTAGTGAACAAACCTAACAAACTTAGAATTTGCCTTGATCCAAAAGACTTGAACTCGGCTATTAAACGTAGTCATCATCCTATACCTACTATAGAAGACATTTTGCCAGACCGTACTAAAGCAAAAGTGTTTTCTACCCTTGACGCTAAGAACGGATTTTGGCACATTGCATTAGAAGACGACAGTTCACTTTTAACTACCTTCAATACACCTTTTGGACGCTATAGATGGCGTAGAATGCCATTTGGCATCTCAAGCGCTCCGGAAGTGTATGAATTACGACAGGAACAAGCCCTAGAAGGTTTGAAAGGTGTCAAATCTATACATGACGACATACTTGTCTATGGTGAAGGTGACACTTATGACGATGCCTCACGTGACCACGACAGAAACTTACAAAACTTAATGGAACGCTGTCGACTGAAAAACCTTAAACTGAATCTGGCCAAGGTAAGACTTCGAAGGCCTGAGGTTACATTTATGGGCCACGTGATTTCTGAGAAAGGCCTAAAGATGGACCCAGAAAAGGTACGTGCTGTGTTCGATATGCCTAGACCTGAAGATGTCGCCGCCGTACAAAGGTTCTTAGGATTTGTCAATTACCTAGGCAAATTCCTACCTCAACTGAGTAGTATGTGTGGCCCCTTGCGCCAGCTAACTTTGAAAGACACTTTATGGCACTGGGATGACTCTCAAGAACAGTCTTTTCAAAACATTAAATCCCTAGTGAGCAAAGATCCTGTTCTTCGTTTCTTTAATTCTAAAGAGGAACTAACATTACAATGTGACGCTTCAGACACTGGACTGGGCGCCGCAATTCTTCAGAACGGACAGCCTGTTGCATATGCAAGTAGGACTTTATCCGACGCTGAAACTAGATATGCGCAGATTGAGAAGGAGTTATTGTCCGTGATTTTCGGTCTGGAGAAATTTCATAATTACACCTATGGCCGACACGTGACCATTCAATCTGACCACAAACCACTTGAAATAATAGCCAAGAAATCTCTAAACAAAGCTCCTAAACGGTTGCAAAGACTGTTGCTGAGACTTCAAGTGTATGACACAACTATTGTGTACTATCCTGGGAAGCTTATGTATTTAGCTGACACTTTAAGTCGGGCCCCGCTTCCAGATAAACCCTGTAACTTTGCCCTTGAATTGGAAAGCGTCAACCAAATCTCTGATCTTCCAATAACTTCAACTCGCCTACAAGATGTAAAAAATCACACATCATCTGACAATGGCCTACAAGCTTTAATTCAAGTGATTGAGAAAGGTTGGCCAGAAAACAAAGCTAGCTTACATGCAGCAGTGGTACCATATTACAACGTTCGCGATGAACTCACCGTTGACAGTGGAATTATTCTCAAAGGTCAACAAATTGTCATTCCCCAGTCACTGCGACGTGATATGTTACAAAGAATACACTCTTCTCATATTGGTGTTGAAGGGTGCTGTCGCAGAGCTCGTGATTGTATATACTGGCCCGGAATGAATGCAGCTGTGAAAGACTTTATTGAAAAATGTGATGTCTGCAGATCATTTGGTATGAAGCAACAAAAAGAGACACTACATCAACACGATCTACCCAGTCAACCATGGACCAAAGTAGGAAGTGATGTTTTCACTTTTGACGGTAACGACTATTTGGTTACAGTTGATTACTTCTCCAATTTCTGGGAGTTGGACTATCTTGAAAATACTAACAGTTCTACAATAATCCGTAAACTAAAAGCCCAGTTTGCCAGACATGGTATTCCTGAAATTTTCTTTTCAGACAATGCTTCTTATTATACCTCTGCAGAGTTTGTGAAATTCAGCAAACAATGGAATTTCAAAACTAACACTTCATCACCTGGGTATCCCCAAAGTAACGGTAAAGCAGAGCAAGCAGTAAAAACAGCAAAATCCCTCATGCGGAAGGCGAAAGCTTCTAACTCCGATCCGTATCTTGCCATCTTAGATTTTCGTAACACGCCAACTCAAGGCATTGCAGTCAGCCCAGCACAGCGGCTAATGAGTCGCAGAACTCGAACACTGTTGCCAACTACGAAAAAACTGTTAAAACCACAAGTAACTAACTTTACTTCCAAACTACGCCACGAGAAGAAACGCCAAGCCAGGTACTACAACAAAAATGCTAAAGACCTGCCTCCATTGAGAAAAGGAGATGTAGTACAAGTTCAACCTCAAGGACAGACTCGTGGACAGACCTGGTTTAAAGCTAAAGTAACTGAAAATGTCAACCCTAGATCATATAACGTTGTCACTGAGGATAACCGACATTTCCGCAGGAATAGACGCCACTTAAGAAAATCTGGTGTTAATTTCAATATGTCTCCTCCTGCTGAGTCCCCTCACCCTTGTGTTGACAGCTCAGCAATTCCTGAGCCACCTATTGAGGTGTGCGATGTTCCACCTGAAACGTTTATCCAGGGTAGCGAGCCGCGAGTGACTAGATCTGGTAGAGTTGTTCAGAAGCCGAGTCGTTTCAAAGACTATGTGATGGAATAACTTGTTTTGACAGTTGTGTTTGACACTGACTCAATAATGATCGTTTGCTTTGATAACATGATTTGATCTATAATGAACAGTTATCTATTCTTTTGATTGTACGTTATTTGCACTTTTAACATGTGTCTGATTAGTCTTTAAAGTTTAAATCATTTGACATTATTTTGGACTTTAAGAGTTAAACATCTGTAGAAGTTGAATTCTTAGATTTGTCTGCTGCTTCGTTTGTTTAAATGACTTAAAGTTAAATGTTTGGTAATTTCTTGTTTAATTATTCCTGTAACAGTTCTTGTTCGTATGTTAAAGTTCAACTCTAAAAGAAGGGAGATGTAGCATGTGATCTAATTACCATATCATGTGACCTAATTATAATACACGTGTTCTGCGCTGTTGCCGCCAGTAAACCATACACTCTTCAAGTCACTTGTGTTCACCGTCTTGTCTGTAAACTTCTAGACCTCGTTACCACACAGGCCAAACTGATACACCTATTAAGTGCTCCGACGGAAGATCTCAGTTGCATAAAAGATCAATGACTCTGCTCTACTTAAATCAACAAGAAACGCCACGTAAAAGGATAAAGATGTATTTCCTATATGTCAGGATGATGGTAAACTGCCACTAATACAGTCTTTAATAAAGTTGAATTGTGACCATGTTGGCTGACAAATGTTCAAACTATCCGATAACGTAGGATGTGAATACAAAACTTTAACAGAAACAACATTCTGAAGAAAAAGAAAAGAAAGAAAATTTAGAATTCAATAAGCCCAGTAACAATAATAACGTTTTCACAAATTAGCATGAAATTCTACTAAATATGCATGAATCAGTGCAAATTAACAGAACATGGATAATGATATATAGGCTAGCGTTAGAATCTAAGCCTATATCAAACTACTAAACTTTCCTTCACATCATTAAACGAATAAAATACAATGAACTGTATTCAAAGTAACAAAGAACCTATTAACGTTCATATTGATCTGCTTCATACTGATGCACAATATTCTCACCCTATATTGTTTGACTACGTGATCTATTTGTTTACATTTATCCTAAAGGGCATCGAGTTCACGTAACTATGGAGACGCGCGCTCTCTTGCCTTCAAACGGTGGACGATTTTTTCTAACAACCATTTCCATGTTCCATTCCAGTAGGAAGTAAACAGGCATTGGGCACATGGCTATTGTATTACACACACGTTATTTACGGTCTTTCTTTCGGTACCAATTTATTTCCAATTAGATATAATTTGATTGTAGGCTATGTTCGAGGAATTGATGTTACAATTGTCTGATGGTGAATAAAGGAGGCAATTTTTTTTTCTTTTTATAAGTTAAATCCTATTATCAGATTACAATTTATATGTATATAGGCCTACCCGGTAGGCCTATACCATATTATAATTATATTACTAAGAAACTTGTCTCCTTGGGAAGATTTTCCCTGTACCCGTGTATTTTATTGTTCAAATATAACTGTATGCACCATATGGTAGCCTACCCGGTATACTAGTAGGCCTACATAGGCCTATTAATTATCCTATTTAATATGTAGCCAAAACTTTGATCATACTATTTAGTATGGTCAAAGTTTTGGCTATTTAATATGGTACGTACGGAGCCGTAAAAGTGGCATTGGAATTTTTTTTTAGCCCTCGCTATCTCGTTTGAACGACTTATTATCTCGTTTAAACGACTTATTATGTCGTTTAAACGACTTATTATCTCGTTCAAACGACTTAATCGACCAATGAAAAAAGCAGGTATTGTTTTAAAATTTGTGAAAAAAACATACAACAGACGTCAACAAGCCGTCGAAAATGATTACAGTTACAGCCGACTGTCCATATCTGCCCTTCATGGACATCTAATGGACGTCGGTCATAGTATGGGTTCTCGATGTCTAGCCCACATGGTTATGCATAGATGGCTCTACACATGTAGCTCAATAGCTAATTTAATTGATTGGTGTGCTACGCCACATTCTAGATTATGTCACTTATATTGTGTTGTCACGTTCAGTGGGAATTGAATCGGAGCTCTTCCGGGTGGATGCCAATCTGACTTAAGCCGGGATGTCCATTGAAAAGAGGATATATATAGTCTTTTCATTTTTATGATCAATAAAACACACGGGCACAGAGAAAATCTTCTTGTCTAAAATAACCATGGAGACAAGTTTCTAATTGTATTAAAAAGAGGTATATCATTTAGACATTTATACCCCATAAATTGTTGTACCAAATCAAACCTATGATAGGCCCTATTTCATTAGGTTGACGACTGACAGGAGCTTAGCATTGGTTGGATTCATTGGTCTTTTCATTGGTGGATTAAGTCGTTCGAACGAGTTACTAAGTCGTTCGAACGAGTTACTAAAGCCCCTTTCACAATTGAGATACGGCGGGTTTTCGGCTCTTACGGTCATGAATTTTGGCCTTCCGTACGATGGACCGCAGCCTTCCTTGCGGACAACCGCTCCTTACCGCGCGGAATTTTTGTGCCGCAAGAGCCGCAGAAAAGTTTGGTGTGCACATGGAATCCAATTTTCGGCCGTGCGAATTTCTTTATTGCCTCTGATCCGTGTGGGCGCTAATACGTTCACCGTAAACCGTTGTAACTTGACGCGCGGTTGTTGCACGATTTTTTTGTGTCGTAAGATGCTCCGTACGGTGAAATTACGGTGACATACTTGTCTATGGTGAAGGTGACACTTATGACGATGCCTCACGTGACCACGACAGAAACTTACAAAACTTAATGGAACGCTGTCGACTGAAAAACCTTAAACTGAATCTGGCCAAGGTAAGACTTCGAAGGCCTGAGGTTACATTTATGGGCCACGTGATTTCTGAGAAAGGCCTAAAGATGGACCCAGAAAAGGTACGTGCTGTGTTCGATATGCCTAGACCTGAAGATGTCGCCGCCGTACAAAGGTTCTTAGGATTTGTCAATTACCTAGGCAAATTCCTACCTCAACTGAGTAGTATGTGTGGCCCCTTGCGCCAGCTAACTTTGAAAGACACTTTATGGCACTGGGATGACTCTCAAGAACAGTCTTTTCAAAACATTAAATCCCTAGTGAGCAAAGATCCTGTTCTTCGTTTCTTTAATTCTAAAGAGGAACTAACATTACAATGTGACGCTTCAGACACTGGACTGGGCGCCGCAATTCTTCAGAACGGACAGCCTGTTGCATATGCAAGTAGGACTTTATCCGACGCTGAAACTAGATATGCGCAGATTGAGAAGGAGTTATTGTCCGTGATTTTCGGTCTGGAGAAATTTCATAATTACACCTATGGCCGACACGTGACCATTCAATCTGACCACAAACCACTTGAAATAATAGCCAAGAAATCTCTAAACAAAGCTCCTAAACGGTTGCAAAGACTGTTGCTGAGACTTCAAGTGTATGACACAACTATTGTGTACTATCCTGGGAAGCTTATGTATTTAGCTGACACTTTAAGTCGGGCCCCGCTTCCAGATAAACCCTGTAACTTTGCCCTTGAATTGGAAAGCGTCAACCAAATCTCTGATCTTCCAATAACTTCAACTCGCCTACAAGATGTAAAAAATCACACATCATCTGACAATGGCCTACAAGCTTTAATTCAAGTGATTGAGAAAGGTTGGCCAGAAAACAAAGCTAGCTTACATGCAGCAGTGGTACCATATTACAACGTTCGCGATGAACTCACCGTTGACAGTGGAATTATTCTCAAAGGTCAACAAATTGTCATTCCCCAGTCACTGCGACGTGATATGTTACAAAGAATACACTCTTCTCATATTGGTGTTGAAGGGTGCTGTCGCAGAGCTCGTGATTGTATATACTGGCCCGGAATGAATGCAGCTGTGAAAGACTTTATTGAAAAATGTGATGTCTGCAGATCATTTGGTATGAAGCAACAAAAAGAGACACTACATCAACACGATCTACCCAGTCAACCATGGACCAAAGTAGGAAGTGATGTTTTCACTTTTGACGGTAACGACTATTTGGTTACAGTTGATTACTTCTCCAATTTCTGGGAGTTGGACTATCTTGAAAATACTAACAGTTCTACAATAATCCGTAAACTAAAAGCCCAGTTTGCCAGACATGGTATTCCTGAAATTTTCTTTTCAGACAATGCTTCTTATTATACCTCTGCAGAGTTTGTGAAATTCAGCAAACAATGGAATTTCAAAACTAACACTTCATCACCTGGGTATCCCCAAAGTAACGGTAAAGCAGAGCAAGCAGTAAAAACAGCAAAATCCCTCATGCGGAAGGCGAAAGCTTCTAACTCCGATCCGTATCTTGCCATCTTAGATTTTCGTAACACGCCAACTCAAGGCATTGCAGTCAGCCCAGCACAGCGGCTAATGAGTCGCAGAACTCGAACACTGTTGCCAACTACGAAAAAACTGTTAAAACCACAAGTAACTAACTTTACTTCCAAACTACGCCACGAGAAGAAACGCCAAGCCAGGTACTACAACAAAAATGCTAAAGACCTGCCTCCATTGAGAAAAGGAGATGTAGTACAAGTTCAACCTCAAGGACAGACTCGTGGACAGACCTGGTTTAAAGCTAAAGTAACTGAAAATGTCAACCCTAGATCATATAACGTTGTCACTGAGGATAACCGACATTTCCGCAGGAATAGACGCCACTTAAGAAAATCTGGTGTTAATTTCAATATGTCTCCTCCTGCTGAGTCCCCTCACCCTTGTGTTGACAGCTCAGCAATTCCTGAGCCACCTATTGAGGTGTGCGATGTTCCACCTGAAACGTTTATCCAGGGTAGCGAGCCGCGAGTGACTAGATCTGGTAGAGTTGTTCAGAAGCCGAGTCGTTTCAAAGACTATGTGATGGAATAACTTGTTTTGACAGTTGTGTTTGACACTGACTCAATAATGATCGTTTGCTTTGATAACATGATTTGATCTATAATGAACAGTTATCTATTCTTTTGATTGTACGTTATTTGCACTTTTAACATGTGTCTGATTAGTCTTTAAAGTTTAAATCATTTGACATTATTTTGGACTTTAAGAGTTAAACATCTGTAGAAGTTGAATTCTTAGATTTGTCTGCTGCTTCGTTTGTTTAAATGACTTAAAGTTAAATGTTTGGTAATTTCTTGTTTAATTATTCCTGTAACAGTTCTTGTTCGTATGTTAAAGTTCAACTCTAAAAGAAGGGAGATGTAGCATGTGATCTAATTACCATATCATGTGACCTAATTATAATACACGTGTTCTGCGCTGTTGCCGCCAGTAAACCATACACTCTTCAAGTCACTTGTGTTCACCGTCTTGTCTGTAAACTTCTAGACCTCGTTACCACACAGGCCAAACTGATACACCTATTAAGTGCTCCGACGGAAGATCTCAGTTGCATAAAAGATCAATGACTCTGCTCTACTTAAATCAACAAGAAACGCCACGTAAAAGGATAAAGATGTATTTCCTATATGTCAGGATGATGGTAAACTGCCACTAATACAGTCTTTAATAAAGTTGAATTGTGACCATGTTGGCTGACAAATGTTCAAACTATCCGATAACGTAGGATGTGAATACAAAACTTTAACAGAAACAACATTCTGAAGAAAAAGAAAAGAAAGAAAATTTAGAATTCAATAAGCCCAGTAACAATAATAACGTTTTCACAAATTAGCATGAAATTCTACTAAATATGCATGAATCAGTGCAAATTAACAGAACATGGATAATGATATATAGGCTAGCGTTAGAATCTAAGCCTATATCAAACTACTAAACTTTCCTTCACATCATTAAACGAATAAAATACAATGAACTGTATTCAAAGTAACAAAGAACCTATTAACGTTCATATTGATCTGCTTCATACTGATGCACAATATTCTCACCCTATATTGTTTGACTACGTGATCTATTTGTTTACATTTATCCTAAAGGGCATCGAGTTCACGTAACTATGGAGACGCGCGCTCTCTTGCCTTCAAACGGTGGACGATTTTTTCTAACAACCATTTCCATGTTCCATTCCAGTAGGAAGTAAACAGGCATTGGGCACATGGCTATTGTATTACACACACGTTATTTACGGTCTTTCTTTCGGTACCAATTTATTTCCAATTAGATATAATTTGATTGTAGGCTATGTTCGAGGAATTGATGTTACAATTGTCTGATGGTGAATAAAGGAGGCAATTTTTTTTTCTTTTTATAAGTTAAATCCTATTATCAGATTACAATTTATATGTATATAGGCCTACCCGGTAGGCCTATACCATATTATAATTATATTACTAAGAAACTTGTCTCCTTGGGAAGATTTTCCCTGTACCCGTGTATTTTATTGTTCAAATATAACTGTATGCACCATATGGTAGCCTACCCGGTATACTAGTAGGCCTACATAGGCCTATTAATTATCCTATTTAATATGTAGCCAAAACTTTGATCATACTATTTAGTATGGTCAAAGTTTTGGCTATTTAATATGGTACGTACGGAGCCGTAAAAGTGGCATTGGAATTTTTTTTTAGCCCTCGCTATCTCGTTTGAACGACTTATTATCTCGTTTAAACGACTTATTATGTCGTTTAAACGACTTATTATCTCGTTCAAACGACTTAATCGACCAATGAAAAAAGCAGGTATTGTTTTAAAATTTGTGAAAAAAACATACAACAGACGTCAACAAGCCGTCGAAAATGATTACAGTTACAGCCGACTGTCCATATCTGCCCTTCATGGACATCTAATGGACGTCGGTCATAGTATGGGTTCTCGATGTCTAGCCCACATGGTTATGCATAGATGGCTCTACACATGTAGCTCAATAGCTAATTTAATTGATTGGTGTGCTACGCCACATTCTAGATTATGTCACTTATATTGTGTTGTCACGTTCAGTGGGAATTGAATCGGAGCTCTTCCGGGTGGATGCCAATCTGACTTAAGCCGGGATGTCCATTGAAAAGAGGATATATATAGTCTTTTCATTTTTATGATCAATAAAACACACGGGCACAGAGAAAATCTTCTTGTCTAAAATAACCATGGAGACAAGTTTCTAATTGTATTAAAAAGAGGTATATCATTTAGACATTTATACCCCATAAATTGTTGTACCAAATCAAACCTATGATAGGCCCTATTTCATTAGGTTGACGACTGACAGGAGCTTAGCATTGGTTGGATTCATTGGTCTTTTCATTGGTGGATTAAGTCGTTCGAACGAGTTACTAAGTCGTTCGAACGAGTTACTAAAGCCCCTTTCACAATTGAGATACGGCGGGTTTTCGGCTCTTACGGTCATGAATTTTGGCCTTCCGTACGATGGACCGCAGCCTTCCTTGCGGACAACCGCTCCTTACCGCGCGGAATTTTTGTGCCGCAAGAGCCGCAGAAAAGTTTGGTGTGCACATGGAATCCAATTTTCGGCCGTGCGAATTTCTTTATTGCCTCTGATCCGTGTGGGCGCTAATACGTTCACCGTAAACCGTTGTAACTTGACGCGCGGTTGTTGCACGATTTTTTTGTGTCGTAAGATGCTCCGTACGGTGAAATTTCTTGTTCCGCCAACCTTGCGGCAGTCGTAAACCGTTGAAAGATTCGCCGTCTCGGTCTTGCACCACCTTGCGTTCACCGTGCGATAAATACCCCCAGGTGTGCTACAGGTATATATTTTGGGGTGCTTCATTTTATCTCACAATAGTTGAAGCTTTGACAATGGATGCTGCTCTATCTGTGCCACCTCGTCGATTGTCGCGGTTGCTACACTTATACTGCAATCACGTCTGCGGAGCCCAAAATCGCCGCACGATTTGAAAAAACGCCGTAAGGCGCCCGCTCATTGGTGCGCGGCGAAAAACAATGACGCACGATACATCTTGCGGCACGCCGCACGTTCCAACCAATCACGTAGCACCTCCGCGCAACTGTCTCACGGGCCACGTGCGCTAGACGTGCGTTGCTTGCGTCCCTCCGCGCGGTTCGGTGGATTAAAACGTGCGGGAACCTTGCCACGCCCTTGCGATGCCCCGGCCAATCGTAAAATGGATTATTTTCTTTCGGTAATTTTCCCGATTCTACTGCGGCCCGAAAATTTTTTATCTCCACCGTGCGATCGATTTCAGTAGTTTGAGCGTGCGGCGAAAGTCTCAATTGTGAAAGCCCCTTTAATCGTTCGAACGAGTTACTAAATTGTTTGAACGAGTTACTAAGTCGTTTAAACGAGATACTAAGTCGTTTAAACGAGTTCGTGAGAAGCCAAAAAATACTTTCCAATGTCACTTCTACGGCTCCGTAGGTACGGTATAACCAGATAACTATTTTACTTGTTGTCGACGTATTATTTAAAATAGGCAGTTACCGTATTAAAACTAAAAGTTAACAGAGTTAGTCATTCACTTGCTGCAAGTTAATTGGTCAGGTCTAGGTCATAATTACCCCAAGCAGAGCCCGGTTCCCTCCCACAATAAAACTGGCAACGCCGCCATATAATTAAAATTATTTTGCTAGCGGGGATAAACATTAATCAATCAAAACCTAACCTACTTATGTTTCCGGGGGCCTCCGTGGCTCAGTAGGTAGAATGTTGGACTCTCAAACCGAACAGCCTTGGATCGCGGGTTCGAATCCCACTCAGTCCAAAAATTGGAAAATTTTCTGACTGGGTTTTCCCTCGAACGAGCTATGTGAGATGGTTGCCAATTACCAGCGGAAGGTCGTGGGTTTCCTCTGGGCACAGAGCCCGGTTTCCTCCCACAATAAAACTGGCAACGCCGCCATATATAAGTGAAATAATCTTGAGCGCGGTGTAAAACACCAAACAATCAATCAACTTATGTTTCCTGGTCCCTAGTCTGTTTCCAGGTATGTCCAGACACAAGTTCTGGGACCAGTAAAACTGGGAACCACACGCCCTAATCCAGAGAAGCATATGTGCCAGGAACAATAGTATCGAGAAACAAACATGTAGGCACCATGAAATATAGGTATCGAGAAATATAATGTAGGTATCAAGAACAATAGGTATCGAGAAACATACATGTAGGTACCATGAAATATAGGTATCGAGAAATATAGGTACATGTATCAAGAAACATAGGTATCAAGAAACATAGATACCTAGATACATAGGTACCAAATCATAGTACCGAGACACATAGTATCGAGAAACATAAATACCAAGATATCGAGTAACCTAGGTACCTGGACACCTAGCTGACCAAGGCTAAGCTCCTGTCAGTCATCAACCTAATGAAATTTAGGTTTGGTTTGTTACAACAATGTATGGGGTATAAAGGTCTAATGATATACCTCTTTTTAACACAATTAGAAACTTGTCTCCATGGTTATTTTAGACAAGAAGATTTTCCCTGTGCCCGTGTGTTTTAGTGATCATAAATAGGTATAGACAAACATAGGTATAGAAAAACATAGGTTCATGTACCTGGGCACATTGGTATAGTGAAACATAGGTGCAAGTACACATGTACCTGGGCACATTGGTATAGTGAAACATAGGTTCAAGTACCTGGGCACATCGGTATAGTGAAACATAGGTTCAAGTACCTGGGCACATTGGTATAGTGAAACATAGGTTCAAGTACCTGGGCACATTGGTATAGTGAAACATAGGTTCAAGTACCTGGGCACATTGGTATAGTGAAACATAGGTTCAAGTACCTGGGCACATTGGTATAGTGAAACATAGGTTCAAGTACCTGGGCACATTGGTATAGTGAAACATAGGTGCAAGTACCTGGGCACATTGGTATAGTGAAACATAGGTGCAAGTACCTGAACACATTGGTATAGTGAAACATAGGTTCAAGTACCTGGGCACATTGGTATAGTGAAACATAGGTGCAAGTACCTGGGCACATTGGTATAGTGAAACATAGGTTCAAGTACCTGGGCACATTGGTATAGTGAAACATAGGTTCAAGTACCTGGGCACATTGGTATAGTGAAACATAGGTTCAAGTACCTGGGCACATTGGTATAGTGAAACATAGGTGCAAGTACCTGGGCACATTGGTATAGTGAAACATAGGTGCAAGTACCTGGGCACATTGGTATAGTGAAACATAGGTTCATGTACCTGGGCACATTGGTATAGTGAAACATAGGTTCAAGTACCTGGGCACATTGGTATAGTGAAACATAGGTGCAAGTACCTGGGCACATTGGTATAGTGAAACATAGGTGCAAGTACCTGGGCACATTGGTATAGTGAAACATAGGTTCATGTACCTGGGCACATTGGTATAGTGAAACATAGGTTCATGTACCTGGGCACATTGGTATAGTGAAACATAGGTTCATGTACCTGGGCACATTGGTATAGTGAAACATAGGTTCATGTACCTGGGCACATTGGTATAGTGAAACATAGGTTCATGTACCTGGGCACATTGGTATAGTGAAACATAGGTGCAAGTACCTGGGCACATTGGTATAGTGAAACATAGGTTCAAGTACCTGGGCACATTGGTATAGTGAAACATAGGTTCATGTACCTGGGCACATTGGTATAGTGAAACATAGGTTCATGTACCTGGACACTGAAACACACGGAAAATCTTCTTGTCTAAAATAACCACGGAGAAAGTTTCTAATTGTGACAAAAATAGGTATATCATTTCGACCTTTACATATAGGTACCAGGATACACAGGTACCGCGACACATAAATTTCGAGATACATGGGTACGACGATATACATAGGTATCGGGATACTGGATACATGTACATAGGTACCGGGACACATCATAAAAGGGTCCGTGGATAGTTTTCTTTATTGAAAGTGGGAAGGTGGCAGACTATACCGAAACCCAGTAGGCCTATATACAGGCGTGGGTCCACGGGCCACCTAGGCTCTTAACATCATCAAGCAAAACACTGTCCATGACTTTCGTTATACTTTCTTGAAAGTAACAGTTGCAGTACTGAAGACACTTTCTCAGATAAATCCTGTATATAAATCATCGACGATCCGCCATATTTGATGAAGCTCTACGGCTCTTCATGGCCTAAGATATGTCTAAACAAAGAACGGTGTATATAGGTTTGTTCTCTATTCTTGAGTGCCATATTCCTCTCAGATAAGGCCATCATTTCAGTGTTTATAATCGAATATAGGTTTATTTGGTATGAAACTCGTTTGTGGGACGAGATGATCACTGAATTATGTGATTCTTTACATCCAGAAATTGCATTTTTCAAAATTCAGCTAGTTCATTGCTAGAACCATGAAACACGTTGCTTAACATTGCAATACGGACTATGATGTGCAAAAACATATCAGCATGTTGTACGTTGGCCTGTTCACAATCGCGGAGGGCAGAAATATAGTCCCTGTATTTCCTCAACGATAATTCAAAACTTAAGGGCGAGTACCAAAAACGAAATACAAGCCAACATATAGAATCAGGTAAATATCACGTACAAATCAATTTTGGAAGTAAGTTTGATTACCCAAATTTTGGGTAAAATGGCTTGGGACGGCCTGAGAGGTCCGTCGCATTCACGTAGTACCAGGGGATCTCGCGAGAATGAGATTGGGAAAGGGCTGCACAGACTGCTATTCTCCATTTGAAATACATTAGCGCTAAATCCAAATTGGCCATAATTACATAGTTGAAGTGTTTTTAAAATTAATTCTACTGTTCACGACCTATTTTACACTACATAGTATACGACCGGATTTAGTTTTATACGCCAAGTAATGAAATACTGAATATTATGAGCATATAAAAAATCTGATATATAGATCGTCATTGTAAAGCACCGGACTCTCAGCCCTTATACGTCAAGCGCGTGTTTTGTAGTCGCGCGAATGGCTTCACCTATCCGATTTATAGCTATAACTTCAGACGCCTTTTAACTCTTTATTGGTACAAATATCCCTTTTTAATTGGTATAGAACTAAAGTGCATTACCCGATTATTATGGTCAGCTTCGATCACTCTGTGTGTTTTCTTTTCTTTTAAGTTTCGTTGCTACATTAGTGGTGAGCAAGGACTTCTCCATTGCTAATGTCGCACTTGACGACATAAGCAGTGCAGTTGTGGCACATAATGTCACACCTCACTTCTTATGTCGCAATTTTATTCTAATTAGGGCCTTCTCATTTTGATCCCATCAAAATCGTTTTTAACAAATGCATATTTAATCAAGATTGTTTATTTGGTGTTTATTACTCCAATGATCCAAAGGCCTTCGAGTGGTCTCGCAGCCATCCCGCGTAGGTTGATCGGATGGAACCCGGTGATTCTCGAAGCGAAACGGTCACAAGAGCAAAAACAGTAGTAGCCAGTGGTGAATAAAAAAAATCTAAATTTACCAGTAATGAAATAAATCACTTTTTAAGGCATAACTAGTTGTTTTGTACTTTACTACTGGTATATCACTAATGGTAAATTTTTATTTCACTACTGGTTTTATATCATAACTGCATGGTTGTTTTGTACTTCACGACTGGTTGTTTTATGTGACTTACATCATTACTGGATTGTATTGCACTACTGGTTGTAACAAGGTCCATATACAAGGACAATCGTATTCTCGCGAGATCTTCGTTAGACGTGACTAAGATAGACCTCTTACGCTTTTATCGGACATATTTTCACATGCCAGCTTGGGTAACATCTTTACAAGCTACCGGAAAAATAAAACAAATCCTGACATCACGCTCTACGTGAATAAATACTGTGAACTAATGTAAACATTAAAGGCACACTTGCCGCGAAAATCCAGAAGACTGTTTACATTAAAGACGGTGGACGGTTTTCTGTATTTTTCCCAGACAGAAAAAGTTAGGAACTTTCTATTTTTACCAGAAATTGAAAGTTTTGACATCATTTAGTATTTTTAATTTGAAATTGAAAAACAGATTTTTGAGGTACCTGCAATGTCAACAAACTTCGAACCTGATCGTGTGCAAAAGTGCCGTAAGGGTTTGAGTCGTGTGGGCGATCTAACGACACAGTATAATTTTACGAACTTTATCTAATAAATACATACTAACGATCGAGTAAGAGGGTCTATAAAAGCCTGCGGAGTGCAAACCGCAGACAAAAACGCTTAAATGAGGGTAATCCAACACTTAAGTTAACCAACACTGATTTGTTGTTGTTGTAATCGAGCTTCGATTCTTCGTTTGTTTTTCACCCTCACTTATACAATCTAAACCTAATTGGACATGCTTTATGTGTGCTATGTTTAACTTTAGTGGTTTTAGCTGTAGTAAGCTCGTGCAAATTGGTTTTCTTAACAAATGCCAAACAGGCTACGGCGGCAAGTGGGCCTTTAAACTAGTAACGATAACGTAAAGTCAATTTCATGAAATAGTCTGATTTTGACGAAAACAGTTAACCGATTCACCGTGAACGATATATATATTTTTTTGTCCTACCCAGACGGGTGTTAAGTACAAATTTTTTGAATTGAATATAGATACTAAAAACACTTATAAGTAAAATATTTCATACATTATGAACAAACACACTTATTTTGGCCAATATAGATTAACACGCCTAGTCTACGGTCCCTACCAGTTACCAAGCATAATGGAACATGTGCCCAACACCTAGAAATCAAGTATAGAATGTTTCCTTTTTACAAGGTGCAAACTGATAATAAGTACACACGGGGGTCAAGGAGAGTTACTTCATTCAGAAATTCAAGCCTCAGCTCAAGCCCCAGGTTACATGGGTAGTTTGATGTGACCAGGTTACATGGGCAGTTTGATGTGACCAGGTAGTTTGACATCAGGCTACATGGGTAGTTTGATGTGACCAGGTAGTTTGACACCATGTTACATGGGTAGTTTGATGTGACCAGGTAGTTTGACACCATGTTACATGGGTAGTTTGACACCAGGTTACATGGGTAGTTTGACACCAGGTTACATGGGTAGTTTGACATCAGGTTACATGGGTAGTTTGATGTGACCAGGTTACATGGGTAGTTTGATGTGACCAGGTAGTTTGGCATCAGGCTACATGGGTAGTTTGAGGTGACCAGGTTACATGGGTAGTTTGACACCAGGTTAGATATGGGTAGTTTGACACCAGGTTACATGGGTAGTTTGACATCAGGTTACATGGGTAGTTTGAAACCAGGTTACATGGGTAGTTTGACATCAGGTTACATGGGTAGTTTGATGTGACCAGGTAGTTTGACACCATGTTACATGGGTAGTTTGACACCAGGTTACATGGGTAGTTTGACACCAGGTTACATGGGTAGTTTGATGTGACCAGGTTACATGGGTAGTTTGATGTGACCAGGTAGTTTGACATCAGGCTACATGGGTAGTTTGAGGTGACCAGGTTACATGGGTAGTTTGACACCAGGTTACATGGGTAGTTTGACACCAGGTTACATGGGTAGTTTGACATCAGGTTACATGGGTAGTTTGAAACCAGGTTACATGGGTAGTTTGACACCAGGTTACATGGGTAGTTTGACACCAGGTTACATGGGTAGTTTGACATCAGGTTACATGGGTAGTTTGACATCAGGTTACATGGGTAGTTTGACACCAGGTTACACGGGTAGTTTGACACCAGGTTATTTGGGTAGTTTGGCATCAGGTTACATGGGTAGTTTGACACCAGGTTACATGGGTAGTTTGACACCAGGTTACATGGGTAGTTTGACACCAGGTTACATGGGTAGTTTGATGTGACCAGGTTACACGGGTAGTTTGACATCAGGTTACATGGGTAGTTTGACATCAGGTTACATGGGTAGTTTGACACCAGGTTACACGGGTAGTTTGACACCAGGTTATTTAGGTAGTTAAACACCAGGCTACATGGGTAGTTTGACACCAGGTTATTTGGGTAGTTTGACATCAGGTTACATGGGTAGTTTGACACCAGGTTACATGGGTAGTTTGACACCAGGCTACATGGGTAGTTTGACATCAGGTTACATGGGTAGTTTGACACCAGGTTATATGGGTAGTTTGACACCAGGTTATATGGGTAGTTTGACACCAGGTTAATGGGTAGTTTGACACCAGGTTACATGGGTAGTTTGATGTGTCCAGGTTACATGGGTAGTTTGACACCAGGTTACATGGGTAGTTTGACACCAGGTTACATGGGTAGTTTGACACCAGGTTACATGGGTAGTTTGACACCAGGCTACATGGGTAGTTTGACATCAGGTTACATGGGTAGTTTGACACCAGGTTACATGGGTAGTTTGACATCAGGTTACATGGGTAGTTTGACACCAGGTTACATGATTGGGTAGTTTGACACCAGGTTACATGGGTAGTTTGACATCAGGTTACATGGGTAGTTTGACACCAGGTTATTTGGGTAGTTTGACATCAGGTTATATGGGTAGTTTGACACCAGGTTACATGGGTAGTTTGACACCAGGTTACATGGGTAGTTTGACACCAGGTTATATGGGTAGTTTGACACCAGGTTACATGGGTAGTTTGACATCAGGTTATATGGGTAGTTTGACACCAGGCTACATGGGTAGTTTGACACCAGGTTATATGGGTAGTTTGACACCAGGCTACATGGGTAGTTTGACATCAGGTTATATGGGTAGTTTGACACCAGGTTATATGGGTAGTTTGACACCAGGTTACATGGGTAGTTTGACACCAGGCTACATGGGTAGTTTGACACCAGGTTACATGGGTAGTTTGACACCAGGCTACATGGGTAGTTTGACATCAGGTTAGATGGGTAGTGACACCAGGTTACATGGGTAGTTTGACATCAGGTTACATGGGTAGTTTGACACCAGGTTACATGATTCGTTAGTTTGACACCAGGTTACATGGGTAGTTTGACATCAGGTTACATGGGTAGTTTGACATCAGGTTACATGGGTAGTTTGACACCAGGTTACATGGGTAGTTTGACACCAGGTTACATGGGTAGTTTGACATCAGGTTACATGGGTAGTTTGACACCAGGTTACATGGGTAGTTTGACACTAGGTTACATGGGTAGTTTGACACCAGGCTACATGGGTAGTTTGACATCAGGTTACATGGGTAGTTTGACACCAGGTTACATGGGTAGTTTGACATCAGGTTACATGGGTAGTTTGACACCAGGTTACATGATTCGTTAGTTTGACACCAGGTTACATGGGTAGTTTGACATCAGGTTACATGGGTAGTTTGACATCAGGTTACATGGGTAGTTTGACACCAGGTTACATGGATAGTTTGACACCAGGTTATATGGGTAGTTTGACACCAGGCTACATGGGTAGTTTGACACCAGGTTATATGGGTAGTTTGACACCAGGCTACATGGGTAGTTTGACACCAGGTTATATGGGTAGTTTGACACCAGGTTATATGGGTAGTTTGACACCAGGCTACATGGGTAGTTTGACACCAGTTATATGGGTAGTTTGACACCAGGCTACATGGGTAGTTTGACACCAGGCTACATGGGTAGTTTGACACCAGGTTATATGGGTAGTTTGACACCAGGCTACATGGGTAGTTTGACACCAGGCTACATGGTAGTTTGACACCAGGCTACATGAGTAGTTTGACACCAGGTTATATGGGTAGTTTGACACCAGGTCACATGGGTAGTTTGACACCAGGTTACATGGGTAGTTTGACACCAGGCTACATGGGTAGTTTGATGTGACCAGGTTACATGGGTAGTTTAACATCAGGTTACATGGGTAGTTTGATGTGACCAGGTTACATGGGTAGTTTGACATCAGGTTACATGGGTAGTTTGATGTGACCAGGTTACATGGGTAGTTTGACATCAGGTTACATGGGTAGTTTGACACCAGGCTACATGGGTAGTTTGACACCAGGTTACATGGGTAGTTTGACATCAGGTTACATGGGTAGTTTGACATCAGGTTACATGGGTAGTTTGACATCAGGTTACATGGGTAGTTTGACACCAGGTTACATGAGTAGTTTGACACCAGGTTACATGGGTAGTTTGACACCAGGTTACATGGGTAGTTTGATGTGTCCAGGTTACATGTATAGTTTGACATCAGGTTACATGGGTAGTTTGACACCAGGCTACATGGGTAGTTTGACTCCAGGTTACATGGGTAGTTTGATGTGTCCAGGTTACATGGGTAGTTTGACATCAGGTTACATGGGCAGTTTGACATCAGGTTACATGTGTAGTTTGACATCAGGTTACATGGGTAGTTTGACATCAGGTTACATGGGCAGTTTGACATCAGGTTACATGGGTAGTTTGATGTGTCCAGGTTACATGGGTAGTTTGACATCAGGTTACATGGGTAGTTTGACATCAGGTTACATGGGCAGTTTGACACCAGGTTATATGGGTAGTTTGATGTGTCCAGGTTACATGGGTAGTTTGACATCAGGTTACATGGGTAGTTTGACACCAGGTTACATGGGTAGTTTGACATCAGGTTACATGGGCAGTGTGACATCAGGTTACATGGGTAGTTTGACATCAGGTTACATGGGTAGTTTGACATCAGGTTACATGGGCAGTTTGACATCAGGTTACATGGGTAGTTTGATGTGTCCAGGTTACATGGGTAGTTTGACATCAGGTTACATGGGTAGTTTGACATCAGGTTACATGGGCAGTTTGACATCAGGTTACATGGGTAGTTTGATGTGTCCAGGTTACATGGGTAGTTTGACATCAGGTTACATGGGTAGTTTGACACCAGGCTACATGGGTAGTTTGACACCAGGTTACATGGGTAGTTTGACATCAGGTTACATGGGTAGTTTGACATCAGGTTACATGGGTAGTTTGACATCAGGTTACATGGGTAGTTTGACACCAGGTTACATGGGTAGTTTGACATCAGGTTACATGGGTAGTTTGACACCAGGTTATATGGGTAGTTTGATGTGTCCAGGTTACATGGGTAGTTTGACATCAGGTTACATGGGTAGTTTGACACCAGGTTACATGGGTAGTTTGACATCAGGTTACATGGGTAGTTTGACATCAGGTTACATGGGTAGTTTGACATCAGGTTACATGGGTAGTTTGACACCAGGTTACATGGGTAGTTTGACATCAGGTTACATGGGTAGTTTGACACCAGGTTACATGGCTAGTTTGACACCAGGTTACATGGGTAGTTTGACATCAGGTTACATGGGTAGTTTGACATCAGGTTACATGGGTAGTTTGACACCAGGTTATATGGGTAGTTTGACATCAGGTTACATGGGTAGTTTGACATCAGGTTACATGGGTAGTTTGATACCAGGTTACATGGGTAGTTTGACATCAGGTTACATGGGTAGTTTGACACCAGGTTACATGGCTAGTTTGACACCAGGTTACATGGGTAGTTTGACATCAGGTTACATGGGTAGTTTGACATCAGGTTACATGGGTAGTTTGATATCAGGTTACATGGGTAGTTTGACACCAGGTTACATGGGTAGTTTGACATCAGGTTACATGGGTAGTTTGACATCAGGTTACATGGGTAGTTTGACACCAGGTTACATGGGTAGTTTGATGTGACCAGGTTATATGGGTAGTTTGATGTGTCCAGGTTACATGGGTAGTTTGACACCAGGTTACATGGGTAGTTTGACATCAGGTTACATGGGTAGTTTGATACCAGGTTACATGGGTACTTTGACACCAGGTTACAGGGGTAGTTTGACATCAGGTTACATGGGTAGTTTGACATCAGGTTACATGGATAGTTTGACATCAGGTTACATGGGTAGTTTGACACCAGGTTACATGGGTAGTTTGACATCAGGTTACATGGGTAGTTTGACATCAGGTTACATGGGTAGTTTGACACCAGGTTACATGGGTAGTTTGACATCAGGTTACATGGGTAGTTTGACATCAGGTTACATGGGTAGTTTGACATCAGGTTACATGGGTAGTTTGACATCAGGTTACATGGGTAGTTTGACACCAGGTTACATGGGTAGTTTGACATCAGGTTACATGGGTAGTTTGGCACCAGGCTGCATGGGTAGTTTAACACCAGGTTACATGGGTAGTTTGACACCAGGTTACATGGGTAGTTTGACATCAGGTTACATGGGTAGTTTGATGTGACCAGGTTACATGGGTAGTTTGACACCAGGTTACATGGGTAGTTTGGCATCAGGTTACATGGGTAGTTTGACACCAGGTTACATGGGTAGTTTGACACCAGGTTACATGGGTAGTTTGACACCAGGTTACATGGGTAGTTTGATGTGACCAGGTTACATGGGTAGTTTGACATCAGGTTACATAGGTAGTTTGATGTGACCAGGTTACATGGGTAGTTTGACTTCAGGTTACATGGGTAGTTTGACACCAGGTTACATGGGTAGTTTGACATCAGGCTACATGGGTAGTTTGACATCAGGTTACATGGGTAGTTTGATGTGACCAGGTTACATGGGTAGTTTGACACCAGGTTACATCGGTAGTTTGACATCAGGTTACATGGGTAGTTTGATGTGACCAGGTTACACCAGTTTGATTTGACCAGATTACACGGGTAGTTTGACATCAGGTTACATGGGTAGTTTGATGTGACCAGGTTACATGGGTAGTTTGACATCAGGTTACATGGGTAGTTTGATTTGACCAGATTACACGGGTAGTTTGACATCAGGTTACATGGGTAGTTTGACATCAGGTTACATGGGTAGTTTGACACCAGGTTACATGGGTAGTTTGACACCAGGTTACATGGGTAGTTTGACATCAGGTTACATGGGTAGTTTGATGTGACCAGGTTACATGGGTAGTTTGACACCAGGTTACATCGGTAGTTTGACATCAGGTTACATGGGTAGTTTGATGTGACCAGGTTACATGGGTAGTTTGACACCAGGTTACATGGGTAGTTTGACACCAGGTTACATGGGTAGTTTGACATCAGGTTACATGGGTAGTTTGATGTGACCAGGTTACATGGGTAGTTTGACACCAGGTTACATGGGTAGTTTGATGTGACCAGGTTACATGGGTAGTTTGACACCAGGTTACATGGGTAGTTTGACATCAGGTTACATGGGTAGTTTGATGTGACCAGGTTACATGGGTAGTTTGACACCAGGTTACATGGGTAGTTTGACACCAGGTTACATGGGTAGTTTGACATCAGGTTTTATGGGTAGTTTGATGTGACCAGGTTACATGGGTAGTTTGACACCAGGTTACATGGGTAGTTTGACATCAGGTTACATGGGTAGTTTGATGTGACCAGGTTACATGGGTAGTTTGACACCAGGTTACATGGGTAGTTTGACATCAGGTTACATGGGTAGTTTGATGTGACCAGGTTACATGGGTAGTTTGACACCAGGTTACATGGGTAGTTTGACACCAGGTTACATGGGTAGTTTGACATCAGGTTACATGGGTAGTTTGATGTGACCAGGTTACATGGGTAGTTTGACACCAGGTTACATGGGTAGTTTGACATCAGGTTACATGGGTAGTTTGATGTGACCAGGTTACATGGGTAGTTTGACACCAGGTTACATGGGTAGTTTGACATCAGGTTACATGGGTAGTTTGATGTGACCAGGTTACATGGGTAGTTTGACACCAGGTTACATGGGTAGTTTGACACCAGGTTACATGGGTAGTTTGACACCAGGTTACATGGGTAGTTTGACACCAGGTTACATGGGTAGTTTGACATCAGGTTACATGGGTAGTTTGACACCATGTTACATGGGTAGTTTGATGTGACCAGGTTACATGGGTAGTTTGACACCAGGTTACATGGGTAGTTTGACACCAGGTTACATGGGAAGAAAAAAGTTAGACCAAGAACAAAAAGAAATCAGATTCATATCATTGGTTTAATTTCTGTTGGCTTTTTTGTGACATAAGATCAAGATGTTGACCTATTTAGCTAATCGATAAATCCCATTTGAACAAATAAGCTGCTGCTCTTTAACTTTGCTATCAAGAAATGACTTGAGTTGGGCCAATGAAAAGTCAGTGGCTGAGGGTCCTTGCATGGCGAACATTTTTAACACGCTGTGAATTCTTTCTAAAGTGAGACTCTCCAATGATGTCAGCATTCCCACAATGTAAGACCAGAACACCTAAACAAGAAAATACAACCGTTAAATAACACCTAAACAACAGCAACCAAATACAACCGTTAAATAACACCTAAACAACAGCAACCAAATACAACCGTTAAATAACACCTAAACAACAGCAACCAAATACAACTGTTAAATAACACCTAAACAACAGCAACCAAATACAACCGTTAAATAACACCTAAACAACAGCAACCAAATACAATTTGTTTCACCATATCAAAATGAGTCCAATCAGAACCCCTATTGCAAACATTTCTTTACAATATTATATATATTGATATAAAGAAGTACATGTAACATTGCGTATTGCTCAGTTTCATAAAAAATGATGAGAGATTCTAATTATACCCTTTGTAGTTGAAAGGTCTCTTTAGAAAGCAGTTGCTTTTTAATTTATTAAGTTGCATTTTCACCATCTTTTGTCGGATCACGTCTTTTCTAGTCCTTCTAAGACTAGAAGGGCTAAATGAACTGACACCGATGTCTATACCATAAACAGGGGATATCAGCATTGACAAAAACATGGCTGCTGTGAACAACAAGTGTAAAGACATTTCTCTGCTATATACATTCTGATGAAAGACACTAACAGTTTCAGCCGAACAACTATTTTTTTCCTTGTGGTGAACAATGTGCTTTGAACCATGTCATTTGTTATGGACATTGATCAGTGGTATATTACTATGCCTAACCTTTTTATATATCATAATTCAGTTAATTCATGGAATCAATAATGGATTAATATTATCCTACATGTATTGATTATGTAATACTATTTAACCTTCACCGTTTGAATTAAACATCTTGAAAAAGTTTTGAATGCAAATTATTTTCCATTCAATATAATCATTATTCATTTCAAAGATATGTTTCACAATTTACTTTTTTCTATTTCACAGGCCTATTTTATTTATCTCCAGACTTCAAACATAGTTCTTTAACTTAGTGTTTACACCTTGTTCCACAGATCATGTGTATGGGGTGACTGGATTACTTAGTGTTTACACCTTGTTCCACAGATCATGTGTATGGGGTGACTGGATTACTTAGTGTTTACACCTTGTTCCACAGATCATGTGTATGGGGTGACTGGATTACTTAGTGTTTACACCTTGTTCCACAGATCATGTGTATGAGTGACTGGATTACTTGGTGTTTACACCTTGTTCCACAGATCATGTGTATGGGGTGACTGGATTACTTAGTGTTTACACCTTGTTCCACAGATCATGTGTATGGGGTGACTGGATTACTTATATTACAGGTCAATCAAGAGTATCAGGTTTAGTATACACTAATTTCAATCAGCTGAGAAATTATTGAGAAACTTCCTAGCTGTGTGACGTGTGTCGTTTGAACCTGCCTGTCTGTGTGACGTGTGTCGTTTGAACCTGCCAGTCTGTGTGACGTGTGTCGTTTGAACCTGCCTGTCTGTGTGACGTGTGTCGTTTGAACCTGCCAGTCTGTGTGACGTGTGTCGTTTGAACCTGCCAGTCTGTGTGACGTGTGTCGTTTGAACCTGCCAGTCTGTGTGACGTGTGTCGTTTGAACCTGCCAGTCTGTGTGACGTGTGTCGTTTGAACCTGCCAGTCTGTGTGACGTGTGTCGTTTGAACCTGCCAGTCTGTGTGACGTGTGTCGTTTGAACCTGCCAGTCTGTGTGACCTGTGTCGTTTGAACCTGCCAGTCTGTGTGACCTGTGTCGTTTGAACCTGCCAGTCTGTGTGACGTGTGTCGTTTGAACCTGCCAGTCTGTGTGACGTGTGTCGTTTGAACCTGCCAGTCTGTGTGACCTGTGTCGTTTGAACCTGCCAGTCTGTGTGACCTGTGTCGTTTGAACCTGCCAGTCTGTGTGACGTGTGTCGTTTGAACCTGCCAGTCTGTGTGACGTGTGTCGTTTGAACCTGCCAGTCTGTGTGACCTGTGTCGTTTGAACCTGCCAGTCTGTGTGACGTGTGTCGTTTGAACCTGCCGGTCTGTGTGACGTGTGTCGTTTGAACCTGCCGGTCTGTGTGACGTGTGTCGTTTGAACCTGCCGGTCTGTGTGACGTGTGTCGTTTGAACCTGCCGGTCTGAGTGATATGTGTCGTTTGAACCTGCCAGTCTGTGTGACGTGTGTCGTTTGAACCTGCCAGTCTGTGTGACGTGTGTCGTTTGAACCTGCCGGTCTGAGTGATATGTGTCGTTTGAACCTGCCAGTCTGTTTGACGTGTGTCGTTTGAACCTGCCGGTCTGAGTGACGTGTGTCGTTTGAACCTGACAGTCTGAGTGACGTGTGTCGTTTGAACCTGCCAGTCTGTGTGACGTGTGTCGTTTGAACCTGCCAGTCTGAGTGACGTGTGTCGTTTGAACCTGCCAGTCTGTGTGACGTGTGTCGTTTAAACCTGCCAGTCTGAGTGACGTGTGTCGTTTGAACCTGCCAGTCTGAGTGACGTGTGTCGTTTGAACCTGCCGGTCTGAGTGATATGTGTCGTTTGAACCTGCCAGTCTGTTTGACGTGTGTCGTTTGAACCTGCCGGTCTGAGTGACGTGTGTCGTTAGAACCTGACAGTCAAAATGACGTGTGTCATTAGAACCTGCCAGTCTGTGTGACGTGTGTCGTTTGAACCTGCCAGTCTGAGTGACGTGTGTCGTTTGAACCTGACAGTCTGAGTGATGTGTGTCGTTTGAACCTGCCAGTCTGTGTGACGTTTGAACCTGCCAGTCTGTGTGACGTGTGTCGTTTGAACCTGCCGGTCTGAGTGACGTGTGTCGTTTGAACCTGCCAGTCTGTGTGACGTGTGTCGTTTGAACCTGCCAGTCTGTGTGACGTGTGTCGTTTGAACCTGCCAGTCTGGGTGACGTGTGTCATTTGAACCTGCCAGTCTGTGTGACGTGTGTCGTTTGAACCTGCCAGTCTGAGTGACGTGTGTCGTTTGAACCTGCCAGTCTGAGTGACGTGTGTCGTTTGAACCTGCCAGTCTGAGTGACGTGTGTCGCTTGAACCTGCCAGTCTGTGTGACGTGTCATTTGAACTTGCCAGTCTGTGTGACGTGTGTCATTTGAACCTGCCGGTCTGAGTGACGTGTGTCGATTGAACCTGCCAGTCTGTGTGACATGTCGTTTGAACCTGACAGTCTGAGTGACGTGTGTCGTTTGAACCTGCCAGTCTGTGTGACGTGTGTCGTTTGAACCTGCCAGTCTGTGTGACGTGTGTCGTTTGAACCTGCCAGTCTGTGTGACGTGTGTCGTTTGAACCTGCCAGTCTGAGTGACGTGTGTTGTTTGAACCTGCCAGTCTGTGTGACGTGTGTTGTTTGAACCTGTCAGTCTGAGTGACGTGTGTTGTTTGAACCTGTCGGTGTGTGACGTATGTTGTTTGAACATGCCAGTCTGTGTGACGTGTGTTGTTTGAACCTGCCAGTCTGTGTGACGTGTGTCGTTTGAACCTGCCAGTCTGAGTGACGTGTGTTGTTTGAACCTGCCAGTGTGTGACGTGTGTCGTTTGAACCTGCCAGTCTGAGTGATATGTGTCGTTTGAACCTGCCAGTTTGTGTGACGTGTGTCGTTTGAACCTGCCAGTCTGTGTGACGTGTGTCGTTTGAACCTGCCAGTCTGTGTGACGTGTGTCGTTTGAACCTGCCAGTCTGTGTGACGTGTGTCGTTTGAACCTGCCAGTCTGTGTGACAAGTGTCGTTTGAACTTGCCAGTCTGTATGACGTGTGTCATTTGAACCTGCCGGTCTGAGTGACGTGTGTCGTTAGAACCTGCCAGTCTGTGTGACATGTGTCGTTTGAACCTGCCAGTCTGTGTGACGTGTGCCGTTTGAACCTGCCAGTCTGTGTGACGTGTGTCGTTTGAACTTGCCAGTCTGTCTGACGTGTGTCGTTTGAACCTGCCAGTCTGTGTGACGTGTGTCGTTTGAACCTGCCAGTCTGAGTGACGTGTGTCGTTTGAACCTGCCAGTCTGAGTGATATTTGTTGTTTGAACCTGCCAGTCTGTGTGACGTGTGTCGCTTGAACCTGCCAGTCTGTGTGACGTGTGTCGTTTGAACCTGCCAGTCTGTGTGACGTGTGTCGTTGAACCTGCCAGTCTGTGTGACGTGTGTCGTTTGAACCTGCCAGTCTGTGTGACGTGTGTCGTTTGAACCTGCCAGTCTGTGTGACAAGTGTCGTTTGAACCTGCCAGTCTGTGTGACCTGTGTCGTTTGAATCTGCCAGTCTGTGTGACGTGTGTCGTTTGAACCTGCCAGTCTGTGTGACGTGTGTGGTTTGAACCTGCCAGTCTGTGTGACGTGTGTCGTTTGAACCTGCCAGTCTGTGAGAAGGATTTCTATAAAATATTTCTGCTGGTTGACTTTGATGTCCTTAAACAAAGTATCACAGTAACATGCATATGGAGGCGCTCAATATTATGTCACTTGGTGCAGAAGGTCAATTTGCTGGTATGTGTACATGAGACTTAAAGCAATACAGAACTTTGGTAACCTTGAGAAAATGTTAACATTTGGAACAAGAAATACAAAAATAAACATATGAATTTATACTGTACCCTTAGACAAACTCAACAACAGCCGTGCCAAAGTCGAACCGCTACGATTAACAACTTTACATTTAATATAACATTTGTTTTAATTTCAGCAATTGAACAGACACGATACAACATGAATAAGTCCCAAATTATCTTATAGGTATATGTCATCCTAGTGTCTACAGGACGCAGCCTCCGAAACAAGGATCACATTCATATGTATTACACCAGGACTCAATCCTTTCGTAATTCTTTCTTTCCAAAAACAGTAAGAGACTGGAATTATTTACCTGCGAGTATTAGAAACTCAAACTCATTATCTTGCTTTAAAAAATCTTTGTATGCTAGGGAATGTCCTATAGATAATAGGGAAAGATTTTCTTATTCATATGGCCCAGCATCTATCAACCATTGTAGAATGCGCATGGGTCTAAGCCACCTACATAACCAGTTATACTCTTACAATATTATCGACTATAAGGGTTGTTATTATTGTAAGGACTCCTGTGAGTCGACAAAGCATTACTTTCTATACTGCCCTGCTTTTGCTGCTCAGCTTCATACCCTGCTCACAAGGATTGCATTTATACTCAGTCCAGAAGTTCATTATTCGATGTATTATAGACTTACCTGATCATCTTTTAGAAATCTTACTTTGTGGAGATAAAACACTTCCACTTGAAATCAATAAATCACTTTTTGATAGTGTATTCCAATATATAAGTGGAACTGGTCATTTTAAGGTAGCTCTCGACTAATAAATATGTCCTAATATTTTTTTTTATTTTTTTTTTTTTCTTCTTATTTTTTATTGATTTATATTAATTTTATTGTCATACTGTAGAAGCTATTGTTAGCCCAAAATCTGGAAATGAAAAATATATGTATATGTATATATGAGTCAATAAGGAGATCGCCTTGTAGCCATACGGCTGTGTCGAGATCCTCTCAAAATAAATAAAGGTTTACAATTACAATATGTTATCTGTTCAGGTAAATTCAATCACATTTTAATTGCAAAAACTGAAATATTGTGGCTGTTTTGACATTGCTGTTATGTTCCATAATTGGGCCGGAGCAATCAATGCAATAGCTTAAAATTCTTGAATTTTAACAGTTTTGACTTGGACACTGTTCTATTGAACTTGGCTGTAATAGTTTTAGTACAAAGCAAACAATCTTCAGGCTGACCACTGATATGATGGTGTGTAAATATACAAACCTTGTGTGTCCACTTCAGTGGCTGTCATTGTCCCCTTATCTCTATTTAAACAGCTACTCTGATAAATACCAGATGGGTAATAAAGCTGTGGTCTTTTTTGTTATTATAGCGCACATTAAAATATCCAAGAAAACAGTCTCAGAATGTATAAATTAATTGGGTTCCAGTATTACTCTGGACCAAGTGTACATGGACTCAAAAGAACATCGATATATATTAAACAGCAGGTACTTATTTCTGATAAAAAAACTCTTGAAAACACACAAAAATATGTGGACCCAAATCAAACTTGGTATGCGACACATCATCTACGTATAAGGTATATATACTCTAAAAGAATTGGAGAGATTATATCAAAACGAAAGAATTTCTGGAGCCGAAAGGGAATATTACATAATCCAATATGGCTGCCATATTATGCAACAGGTGATGTCAGAAATAGTATGTGAAACACTGTCTGCCCATAAGGTATATACTCTGAAAAAAATCGTCAAGATCGGATCAAAACTTTAGAAGTTATGGAGCGGAAGGAAATATTACATAATCCTATATGGCTGCCATATTATGCGATGGGTGAAGTCATAAATGGTACACGTCACATTGTCTGCCCATAAGGTATATAGTCTGAGAGAATTGTCAAGATCGAATCAAAACTCTTCCAGTTATGGAGCCGAAAGGAACAAAGATATAGACTAAGACAGAATATTACATAATCCAATGTAGAAGCCATATTATGCAATCGGCAATGTCCTAAATGGTTCATGACACACCTTCTACCCACAAGGTATATGTTGTGAAAGAATTGTAAAGATTAGATCAAAACTCTTCAAGTTATGGAGCGGAAGGAATTCCGGGACGGACGGCGCATAAAGTCAGGCGTATAAAAATTGCTTAATGAATTTATTACTGAAAGTTGTTCCTCTCTTTGAGAATGTGCAGATGCCATGGCAGACTGGGCTTCATCTTCTTCCTCTCCTAAGAGGACTTCCTGTTGAGGACCTTTGTGTTCCTCGATCAGCTGATAAACATCTGAGGTCACTTCACGAAGTAAACCCTGACTTTGCCAATATGTTATTTTTCTACGTAAAGCTGACACTGACATTTGAAGGACCCCGCTCAGTTCATCGACAGTCCATCTTACTGAAAACAGGTGAATTGGCAAATGTTTAGTTGTTGTTTTTTTTAATTCAAATCGCATTTAGATTGATTGATGTTTACGCCACACTAGCTATATGGCAGAGGTGAAACAGTAAGACCCACTGATTTGGTTGATTGATAGGTGTTTTACGCCACACTCAAGTTTTTTTCACTCACATGATGGCGTTGCAAGGTTTAGTGGTGGAAGGAAGCCGGGCTCATCGCCTGGAGGAAACGCCAGACCTTCGGCGAGTACCTAGAAACTCTTCTACATACGGCAATCGAGTGAAAAATCTGAGAATTTTTGAAAATTTTATTTGGTCTGAGTGTGATTTGAACCCGCGCCACATAGATGGAAGGTCGGTGTGGGACTGAGGGAGGATCACTCTAACCCACTGGACCATCGAGGCCTGTGTGGGACTGAGGGAGAATCACTCTAACCCACTGGACCACCAAGGATTGTGTGGGACTGAGGGAAGATCACCCTAACCCACTGGGCCACCGAGGTCTGTGTGGGACTGAGGGATGATCACTCTAACCCACTGAACCACCGAGGTCTGTGTGGGACTGAGGGAAGATCACTCTAACCCACTGGACCACCGAGGTCTGTGTGGGACTGAGGGATGATCACTCTAACCCACTGGACCACTGAGGTCTGTGTGGGACTGAGGGAGGATCACTCTAACCCACTGGACCACCGAGGCCTGTGTGAGACTGAGGGAGGATCACTCCCCCCATTGGATCACCCAGGCCTGTGTGGGACTGAGGGAGGATCACTCCCCCATTGGATCACCCAGGCCTGTGTGGGACTGAGGGAGGATCACTCCCCCATTGGATCACCCAGGCCTGTGTGGGACTGAGGGAGGATCACTCCCCCATTGGATCACCCAGGCCTGTGTGGGACTGAGGGAGGATCACTCCCCCATTGGATCACCCAGGCCTGTGTGGGACTGAGGGAGGATCACTCCCCCATTGGATCACCCAGGCCTGTGTGGGACTGAGGGAGGATCACTCCCCCATTGGATCACCCAGGCCTGTGTGGGACTGAGGGAGGATCACTCCCCCATTGGATCACCCAGGCCTGTGTGGGACTGAGGGAGGATCACTCCCCATTGGACCACCCAGGCCTGTGTGGGACTGAGGGAGGATCACTCCCCCATTGGATCACCGAGGTCTGTGTGGGACTGAGGGAGGATCACTCCCCATTGGATCACCCAGGCCTGTGTGGGACTGAGGGAGGATCACTCCCCCATTGGATCACCGAGGCCTGTGTGAGACTGAGGGAGGATCACTCCCCCATTGGATCACCCAGGCCTGTGTGGGACTGAGGGAGGATCACTCCCCCATTGGATCACCCAGGCCTGTGTGGGACTGAGGGAGGATCACTCCCCATTGGATCACCCAGGCCTGTGTGGGACTGAGGGAGGATCACTCCCCATTGGATAACCCAGGCCTGTGTGGGACTGAGGGAGGATCACTCCCCCATTGGATCACCGAGGCCTGTGTGAGACTGAGGGAGGATCACTCCCCCATTGGATCACCCAGGCCTGTGTGGGACTGAGGGAGGATCACTCCCCCATTGGATCACCCAGGCCTGTGTGGGACTGAGGGAGGATCACTCCCCCATTGGATCACCCAGGCCTGTGTGGGACTGAGGGAGGATCACTCCCCCATTGGATCACCCAGGCCTGTGTGAGACTGAGGGAGGATCACTCCCCATTGGACCACCCAGGCCTGTGGGACTGAGGGAGGATCACTCCCCCATTGGACCACCCAGGCCTGTGAGGGACTGAGGGAGGATCACTCCCCCATTGGACCACCCAGGCCTGTGTGGGACTGAGGGAGGATCACTCCCCCATTGGATCACCCAGGCCTGTGTGGGACTGAGGGAGGATCACTCCCCATTGGATCACCCAGGCCTGTGTGGGACTGAGGGAGGATCACTCCCCATTGGATAACCCAGGCCTGTGTGGGACTGAGGGAGGATCACTCCCCCATTGGATCACCGAGGCCTGTGTGAGACTGAGGGAGGATCACTCCCCCATTGGATCACCCAGGCCTGTGTGGGACTGAGGGAGGATCACTCCCCCATTGGATCACCCAGGCCTGTGTGGGACTGAGGGAGGATCACTCCCCCATTGGATCACCCAGGCCTGTGTGAGACTGAGGGAGGATCACTCCCCATTGGACCACCCAGGCCTGTGGGACTGAGGGAGGATCACTCCCCCATTGGACCACCGAGGCCTGTGAGGGACTGAGGGAGGATCACTCCCCCATTGGACCACCCAGGCCTGTGTGGGACTGAGGGAGGATCACTCCCCATTGGATCACCCAGGCCTGTGTGGGACTGAGGGAGGATCACTCCCCCATTGGATCACCCAGGCCTGTGTGGGACTGAGGGAGGATCACTCCCCCATTGGATCACCCAGGCCTGTGTGAGACTGAGGGAGGATCACTCCCCATTGGACCACCCAGGCCTGTGTGGGACTGAGGGAGGATCACTCCCCATTGGACCACCCAGGCCTGTGTGGGACTGAGGGAGGATCACTCCCCATTGGATCACCCAGGCCTGTGTGGGACTGAGGGAGGATCACTCCCCCATTGGATCACCCAGGCCTGTGTGGGACTGAGGGAGGATCACTCCCCCATTGGATCACCCAGGCCTGTGTGGGACTGAGGGAGGATCACTCCCCCATTGGATCACCCAGGCCTGTGTGGGACTGAGGGAGGATCACTCCCCCATTGGATCACCCAGGCCTGTGTGGGACTGAGGGAGGATCACTCCCCCATTGGATCACCCAGGCCTGTGTGGGACTGAGGGAGGATCACTCCCCCATTGGATCACCCAGGCCTGTGTGGGACTGAGGGAGGATCACTCCCCCATTGGATCACCCAGGCCTGTGTGGGACTGAGGGAGGATCACTCCCCCATTGGATCACCCAGGCCTGTGTGGGACTGAGGGAGGATCACTCCCCATTGGACCACCCAGGCCTGTGTGGGACTGAGGGAGGATCACTCCCCCATTGGATCACCGAGGTCTGTGTGGGACTGAGGGAGGATCACTCCCCATTGGATCACCCAGGCCTGTGTGGGACTGAGGGAGGATCACTCCCCCATTGGATCACCCAGGCCTGTGTGGGACTGAGGGAGGATCACTCCCCATTGGACCACCGAGGCCTGTGTGGGACTGAGGGAGGATCACTCCCCCATTGGATCACCCAGGCCTGTGTGAGACTGAGGGAGGATCACTCCCCATTGGACCACCCAGGCCTGTGGGACTGAGGGAGGATCACTCCCCCATTGGACCACCGAGGCCTGTGAGGGACTGAGGGAGGATCACTCCCCCATTGGACCACCCAGGCCTGTGTGGGACTGAGGGAGGATCACTCCCCATTGGACCACCAAGGCCTGTGTGGGACTGAGGGAGGATCACTCCCCATTGGACCACTGAGGCCTGTGTGGGACTGAGGGAGGATCACTCCCCCATTGGATCACCAAGGCGCTTCACATTACATTTAGAAGATAGATAGGATCAGCTTTGATACATTGAAGTTTATGATGAAACATATCTTTACCTTGGTTTTGAAACTGCATGATAATGGCAGCATGAACTGGTGATACGGTAAAATTTAAAGTCCTATCCTTCAGTTCAATATCAATGTTCAATAAACCTGGGAAATAAAAATATCAGATTTGACATATATTGTAAGAAGAATAACTCACAATACTTATGAAGAAGTAGAACTGTTCATTTATTGCAATACATTTTGCACAATGATGGTTAGTGATTATGGAGATATAACTGTTCATTTATTGCAATACATTGTGCACAATGATGGTTAGTGATTATGGAGATATAACTGTTCATTTATTGCAATACATTGTGCACAATGATGGTTAGTGATTATGGAGATATAACTGTTCATTTATTGCAATACATTGTGCACAATGATGGTTAGTGATTATGGAGACACAACTGTTCATTTATTGCAATACATTGTGCACAATGATGGTTAGTGATTATGGAGACGCAACTATTCATTTATTGCAATACATTGTGCACAATGATGGTTAGTGATTATGGAGACACAACTGTTAATTTATTGCAATACATTGTGCACAATGACGGTTAGTGATTATGGAGATATAACTGTTCATTTATTGCAATACATTGTGCACAATGATGGTTAGTGATTATGGAGATATAACTGTTCATTTATTGCAATACATTGTGCACAATGATGGTTAGTGATTATGGAGATATAACTGTTCATTTATTGCAATACATTGTGCACAATGATGGTTAGTGATTATGGAGACACAACTGTTCATTTATTGCAATACATTGTGCACAATGATGGTGAGATTAGCATGTAGTCCCCCAGATTTGGTTTATTGACAATGAATACCTATCTAACTCTGGGGATGTGGTTAATTGACAATCAATAGAAATCTTAACTAACCCAGACATTGTGTATTGACAATCAGTAACTATCTAACCCAGACATTGTGTATTGACAATCAGTACGTATCTAACCCAGACATTGTGTATTGACAAGCAGTATCTATCTAACCCAGACATTGTGTATTGACAATCAGTACCTATCTAACTCAGACATTGTGTATTGACAATCAGTAACTATCTAACCCAGACATTGTGTATTGACAATCAGTACCTATCTAACCCAGACATTGTGTATTGACAATCAGTAACTATCTAACCCAGACATTGTGTATTGACAATCAGTAACTATCTAACCTAGACATTGACAATCAGTGCCTATCTAACTCAGACATTGTGTATTGACAATCAGTACCTATCTAACCCAGACATTGTGTATTGACAATCAGTAACTATCTAACCCAGACATTGTGTATTGACAATCAGTACCTATCTAACTCAGACATTGTGTATTGACAATCAGTAACTATCTAACCCAGACATTGTGTATTGACAATCAGTATCTATCTAACCCAGACATTGTGTATTGACAATCAGTACGTATCTAACCCAGACATTGTGTATTGACAAGCAGTACCTATCTAACTCAGACATTGTGTATTGACAATCAGTACCTATCTAACCCAGACATTGTGTATTGACAGTCAGTACCTATCTAACCCAGACATTGTGTATTGACAATCAGTACGTATCTAACCCAGACATTGTGTATTGACAAGCAGTACCTATCTAACTCAGACATTGTGTATTGACAATCAGTACCTATCTAACCCAGACATTGTGTATTGACAGTCAGTACCTATCTAACCCAGACATTGTGTATTGACAATCAGTACCTATCTAACCCAGACATTGTGTATTGACAATCAGTACCTATCTAACCCAGACATTGTGTATTGACAATCAGTACCTATCTAACCCAGACATTGTGTATTGACAATCAGTAACTATCTAACCCAGACATTGTGTATTGACAATCAGTACCTATCTAACCCAGACATTGTGTATTGACAATCAGTACCTATCTAACCCAGACATTGTGTATTGACAATCAGTACCTATCTAACCCAGACATTGTGTATTGACAATCAGTACCTATCTAACCCAGACATTGTGTATTGACAATCAGTAACTATCTAAGCCAGACATTGTGTATTGACAATCAGTACCTATCTAACCCAGACATTGTGTATTGAAAATCAGTACCTATCTAACCCAGACATTGTGTATTGACAATCAGTAACTATCTAACCCAGACATTGTGTATTGACAATCAGTACCTATCTAACCCAGACATTGTGTATTGACAATCAGTACCTATCTAACCCAGACATTGTGTATTGACAATCAGTAACTATCTAACCCAGGCATTGACAATCAGTACCTATCTAACCCAGACAGTGTGTATTGACAATCAGTACCTATCTAACCCAGACATTGTGTATTGACAATCAGTAACTATCTAACTCACTCACCCAGATGTGGTTTCCATACTAATGTTCTATTTCCCTTCAAGCCTTCATACTGTTTAGTATAAGCATCCAGGCCTTTGTTAAGTTCTCCTGGAAGAGTTATCTTCTCTTCTCTGAATGTCGGCCAAAATTGAGCTGAGAGTATCATAGCATTCACTCCAAATTCCTGTTCAAATACATTAACACACATATTATTAACATCTATATTCATTCTGCATTAAAAACGTTTGGACTTGAATCCAGTTCCTCATTGATTGAGTGATGTTTTAAGCTACACCCATGATTATGTCCATATCTCTTCTAAAGATTCAGCCATTCAAATGGCCGAAATTTTCGTTTGAGTCAGACAAAAACAGAGATTTGGAGTTGTGTTAAGAATAATCATTTTCACACACTGCATGGCAGGTCGTAATGCCTTAAATTCCATCTAATGGGCACAATTGTCGGGTCACATTTTTAATAGTCTATTTCTTTTCTAATGGTTGAATCCTTATGAGGAAAAAGTGGCCGAATCTTTAGAAGAAATACAGTATATATATATTGGCTTTGCATATTTTACAGTATAAGAAAGTGTTTAATAACCTTATCTAAATATTGCAAACATTTTCTTCAAACATGCCACCATTCATGTGCATTTGATTTTATATTTTAACATCCATTTATTAATGAACTTTGAGCTCTAGGCTAATCATGAAAAAACATTCAAGTTTAAAGCCTCATGGCTAACAGAATTTTCATGAATTCAAATCGTCAAGAAAAGTACCTGGGAAAACTTAAGGCATGAAAGGTTCCAGTTTAAAAAAAAATAAAGCCAGTTACCTATACATAGTGAAGATGTGGGGAAAATTCAAATAACCAACATGTGCGGGAGCACAGTTTTGAGTCTTTCTTGCTCATAAAACATGTCAACCATGTAACTTGTCACATTGTCAACCATGTATCCTGTCACATTGTCAACCATGTATCCTGTCACATTGTCAACCATGTATCTTGTCACACTGTCAACCATGTATCCTGTCACCTTGTCAACCATGTATATTGTCACATTGTCAACCATGTATCTTGTCACATTGTCAACCATGTATCCTGTCACATTGTCAACCATGTATCTTGTCACAATGTCAACCATGTATCTTGTCACATTGTCAACCATGTATCCTGTCACATTGTCAACCATGTATCCTGTCACATTGTCAACCATGTATCCTGTCACATTGTCAACCATGTATCCTGTCACATTGTCAACCATGTATCCTGTCACCTTGTCAACCATGTATCCTGTCACATTGTCAACCATGTATCCTGTCACATTGTCAACCATGTATCTTGTCACATTGTCAACCATGTATCTTGTCACATTGTCAACCATGCATCTTGTCACATTGTCAACCATGCATCTTGTCACATTGTCAACCATGTAACTTGTCACAATGTCAACCATGTATCTTGTCACAATGTCAACCATGTAACTTGTCACATTGTCAACCATGTATCTTGTCACATTGTCAACCATGTATCTTGTCACATTGTCAACCATGTATCTTGTCACATTGTCAACCATGTATCTTGTCACATTGTCAACCATGTATCTTGTCACCTTGTCAACCATGTATCTTGTCACATTGTCAACCATGTATCTTGTCACATTGTCAACCATGTATCCTGTCACATTGTCAACCATGTATCCTGTCACATTGTCAACCATGTATCCTGTCACATTGTCAACCATGTATCCTGTCACCTTGTCAACCATGTATATTGTCACATTGTCAACCATGTATCTTGTCACATTGTCAACCATGTATATTGTCACATTGTCAACCATGTATATTGTCACATTGTCAACCATGTATCCTGTCACATTGTCAACCATGTATCTTGTCACAATGTCAACCATGTATCTTGTCACAATGTCAACCATGTGTCTTGTCACATTGTCAACCATGTGTCCTGTCACATTGTCAACCATGTGTCCTGTCACATTGTCAACCATGTATCCTGTCACATTGTCAACCATGTATCCTGTCACATTGTCAACCATGTATCCTGTCACATTGTCAACCATGTATCCTGTCACATTGTCAACCATGTATCTTGTCACCTTGTCAACCATGTATCCTGTCACATTGTCAACCATGTATCTTGTCACATTGTCAACCATGCATCTTGTCACATTGTCAACCATGTATCTTGTCACATTGTCAACCATGTATCTTGTCACATTGTCAACCATGTAACTTGTCACAATGTCAATCATGTATCTTGTCACAATGTCAACCATGTAACTTGTCACATTGTCAACCATGTATCTTGTCACATTGTCAACCATGTATCTTGTCACATTGTCAACCATGTATCTTGTC
Source organism: Lepidochitona cinerea (assembly GCA_963971465.1). NCBI lineage: Eukaryota > Metazoa > Mollusca > Polyplacophora > Chitonida > Tonicellidae > Lepidochitona > Lepidochitona cinerea. The sequence continues at coordinate 1,289,234 of OZ020563.1, read as the reverse complement.
ACATTGTCAACCATGTATCTTGTCACATTGTCAACCATGTATCTTGTCACCTTGTCAACCATGTACCTTGTCACATTGTCAACCATGTATCCTGTCACATTGTCAACCATGTATCCTGTCACATTGTCAACCATGTATCCTGTCACCTTGTCAACCATGTATCCTGTCACATTGTCAACCATGTATCCTGTCACATTGTCAACCATGTATCTTGTCACATTGTCAACCATGTATCTTGTCACATTGTCAACCATGTATCTTGTCACATTGTCAACCATGTATCTTGTCACATTGTCAACCATGTATCTTGTCACATTGTCAACCATGTATCCTGTCACCTTGTCAACCATGTATATTGTCACATTGTCAACCATGTATCTTGTCACATTGTCAACCATGTATCTTGTCACATTGTCAACCATGTATCCTGTCACATTGTCAACCATGTATCCTGTCACCTTGTCAACCATGCACCTTGTCACATTGTCAACCATGTATCCTGTCACATTGTCAACCATGTATCTTGTCACAATGTCAACCATGTATCTTGTCACATTGTCAACCATGTATCTTGTCACATTGTCAACCATGTATCTTGTCACATTGTCAACCATGTATCCTGTCACATTGTCAACCATGTATCCTGTCACATTGTCAACCATGTATCCTGTCACATTGTCAACCATGTATCTTGTCACCTTGTCAACCATGTATCTTGTCACCTTGTCAACCATGTATCTTGTCACCTTGTCAACCATGTACCTTGTCACATTGTCAACCATGTATCCTGTCACATTGTCAACCATGTATCCTGTCACATTGTCAACCATGTATCCTGTCACATTGTTAACCATGTATCTTGTCACATTGTCAACCATGTATCCTGTCACATTGTCAACCATGTATCCTGTCACATTGTCAACCATGTATCCTGTCACATTGTCAACCATGTATCCTGTCACATTGTCAACCATGTATCTTGTCACCTTGTCAACCATGTATCCTGTCACATTGTCAACCATGCATCTTGTCACATTGTCAACCATGTATCTTGTCACATTGTCAACCATGTATCTTGTCACATTGTCAACCATGTATCTTGTCACATTGTCAACCATGTATCTTGTCACATTGTCAACCATGTATCTTGTCACATTGTCAACCATGTATCCTGTCACATTGTCAACCATGTATCTTGTCACATTGTCAACCATGTATCTTGTCACATTGTCCACCATGTATCCTGTCACATTGTCAACCATGCATCTTGTCACATTGTCAACCATGTATCTTGTCACATTGTCAACCATGTATCTTGTCACATTGTCAACCATGTATCTTGTCACATTGTCAACCATGTATCTTGTCACATTGTCAACCATGTATCCTGTCACATTGTCAACCATGTATCTTGTCACATTGTCAACCATGTATCTTGTCACATTGTCCACCATGTATCCTGTCACATTGTCAACCATGCATCTTGTCACATTGTCAACCATGTATCTTGTCACATTGTCAACCATGTATCTTGTCACATTGTCAACCATGTATCTTGTCACATTGTCAACCATGTATCTTGTCACATTGTCAACCATGTATCCTGTCACATTGTCAACCATGTATCTTGTCACATTGTCAACCATGTATCTTGTCACATTGTCCACCATGTATCTTGTCCCATTGTCCACCATGTATCTTGTCACATTGTCAACCATGTATCTTGTCACATTGTCAACCATGTATCCTGTCACATTGTCAACCATGTATCTTGTCACCTTGTCAACCATGTATCCTGTCACATTGTCAACCATGCATCTTGTCACATTGTCAACCATGTATATTGTCACATTGTCAACCATGTATCTTGTCACATTGTCAACCATGTATCTTGTCACATTGTCAACCATGTATCTTGTCACAATGTCAACCATGTATCTTGTCACATTGTCAACCATGTAACTTGTCACAATGTCAATCATGTATCTTGTCACAATGTCAACCATGTATCTTGTCACATTGTCAACCATGTATCTTGTCACACTGTCAACCATGTATCTTGTCACAATGTCAACCATGTATCTTGTCACATTGTCAACCATGTAACTTGTCACAATGTCAACCATGTAACTTGTCACAATGTCAATCATGTATCTTGTCACATTGTCAACCATGTATCTTGTCACATTGTCAACCATGTATCTTGTCACATTGTCAACCATGTATCTTGTCACATTGTCAACCATGTATCTTGTCACCTTGTCAACCATGTACCTTGTCACAATGTCAACCATGTATCCTGTCACATTGTCAACCATGTATCTTGTCACATTGTCAACCATGTATCTTGTCACATTGTCAACCATGTATCTTGTCACATTGTCAACCATGTATCTTGTCACCTTGTCAACCATGCACCTTGTTACATTGTCAACCATGTATCCTGTCACATTGTCAACCATGTATCCTGTCACATTGTCAACCATGTATCTTGTCACATTGTCAACCATGTATCTTGTCACATTGTCAACCATGTATCTTGTCACCTTGTCAACCATGTACCTTGTCACATTGTCAACCATGTATCCTGTCACATTGTCAACCATGTATCCTGTCACATTGTCAACCATGTATCCTGTCACATTGTCAACCATGTATCTTGTCACCTTGTCAACCATGTATCTTGTCACCTTGTCAACCATGTATCTTGTCACATTGTCAACCATGTATCCTGTCACATCGTCAACCATGTATCTTGTCACATTGTCAACCATGTATCTTGTCACATTGTCAACCATGTATCTTGTCACATTGTCAACCATGTATCTTGTCACCTTGTCAACCATGCACCTTGTTACATTGTCAACCATGTATCCTGTCACATTGTCAACCATGTATCTTGTCACATTGTCAACCATGTATCTTGTCACATTGTCAACCATGCATTTTGTCACATTGTCAACCATGTATCTTGTCACCTTGTCAACCATGTATCTTGTCACATTGTCAACCATGTATCTTGTCACATTGTCAACCATGTATATTGTCACATTGTCAACCATGTATCTTGTCACATTGTCAACCATGTATCCTGTCACATTGTCAACCATGTATCTTGTCACATTGTCAACCATGTATCTTGTCACATTGTCAACCATGTATCTTGTCACATTGTCAACCATGTATCCTGTCACATTGTCAACCATGTATCTTGTCACATTGTCAACCATGTATCCTGTCACATTGTCAACCATGTATCCTGTCACATTGTCAACCATGTATCCTGTCACATTGTTAACCATATATCTTGTCACATTGTCAACCATGTATCCTGTCACATTGTCAACCATGTATCCTGTCACATTGTCAACCATGTATCCTGTCACATTGTCAACCATGTATCTTGTCACCTTGTCAACCATGTATCCTGTCACATTGTCAACCATGTATCTTGTCACATTGTCAACCATGTATCTTGTCACAATGTCAACCATGTATCTTGTCACATTGTCAACCATGTAACTTGTCACAATGTCAATCATGTATCTTGTCACAATGTCAACCATGTATCTTGTCACATTGTCAACCATGTATCTTGTCACATTGTCAACCATGTATCTTGTCACAATGTCAACCATGTATCTTGTCACAATGTCAACCATGTATCTTGTCACATTGTCAACCATGTAACTTGTCACAATGTCAATCATGTATCTTGTCACATTGTCAACCATGTAACTTGTCACAATGTCAACCATGTATCTTGTCACATTGTCAACCATGTATCTTGTCACATTGTCAACCATGTATCTTGTCACCTTGTCAACCATGTACCTTGTCACATTGTCAACCATGTATCCTGTCACATTGTCAACCATGTATCCTGTCACATTGTCAACCATGTATCTTGTCACCTTGTCAACCATGTATCCTGTCACATTGTCAACCATGTATCTTGTCACATTGTCAACCATGTATCTTGTCACATTGTCAACCATGTATCTTGTCACCTTGTCAACCATGTACCTTGTCACATTGTCAACCATGTATCCTGTCACATTGTCAACCATGTATCCTGTCACATTGTCAACCATGTATCCTGTCACATTGTCAACCATGTATCTTGTCACCTTGTCAACCATGTATCTTGTCACCTTGTCAACCATGTATCTTGTCACATTGTCAACCATGTATCTTGTCACATTGTCAACCATGTATCTTGTCACATTGTCAACCATGTATCCTGTCACATTGTCAACCATGTATCTTGTCACATTGTCAACCATATTTCTCATCATAAACCAAAAACCATAACTATACCTTTAAAAGGAGACACCATTAAAAGTTAGTTGTGATTCTTCATTGAGCTTCCAATTATTAGAAATATATGAAGAGATCAATTTAGAATGAAAGGCTGCAAGTCAGCTTTGCACCAAAAATGTACATATAAAGAGTTATTTGGGGAATTCCGTGTTGTTATAGCTTTATGTCTGACAGTCAGAAAAAAAACAGCCTGCAGGGTACCAGTTGCACACCCATAAACGGTTTGAACTGCGCAGCTAACCTTCTGTATCAAATGAATCCACCAATTCCCTATCCAGTTGTTCATGGGACCAATAGCCGTCTAGAAACGTCATCATTATATAAACAATATAACAGCAGACATTTTAACCATGTTCGCTTTGTTGGTTCCAGACATGTCCCTTTAAAACAACTGGGGTAATGGATAAGAAATACAATCTACCAACATGTTGTCATGCCAATGTTAGCTGTTGGGTAACCATGATAATCAGTGATGAGAAGAAAATTTGTCATCCCTAAAACTATCTTCACATAGAAACAAGAGATCCCTTAACGCCCACGGTCATCTATCCATATTAAAGATTATTACACCAATAACTGGATATAGGAATTGGGGACGACAGTGCACTTAATGTATATATTATGTGATATTGGGCCTACATAAAGTTATTGGGAGATAACTATTGTTGAGGAAAATAAATGCTGAATTACAAAGTTAGCTCCCCTTGAAATTTTGGTTGAAAACAATATTGCCACCTATTAGCCATCTTGGATATGCTAATGCAATGCAAATGTACGGTGCACAGCTATAACTTAGGGGGATGATGTATGTCATGTTTGGTTAAGATCAGGTCAGTAGTTTTCTTTGAGTAATGATAAGAAGTTTCATTCAAATTTGGTTCAAAAATAACTTTGCTTCCTGGCAGCCATATTCAATAAGCAAATGAGATGAAAATGTAGGGTGCACAACTAGACCATAGAGTGATGATGTATGTTGAGGTTGATTAAGATTGGACAGGTAGTTTTCTTGGAATAAAGGTAAAAAGCGAAAGTTTTCTTGGAATAAACGTAACAAAGAAAAACAACATCGTCCCCTGGCGGCCATATTAAACATGCAAATGAGATGAAAATGTACGATGCACAATTAGACCATAGAGTGATGATGTATCTTAAGGTTGATTAAGATTGGACAGGTAGTTTTCTTGGAATAAACATAACAAAGAAAAACAACATCGTCCCCTGGCGGCCATATTAAACATGCAAATGAGATGAAAATGTACGATGCACAACTAGACCATAGGGTGATGATGTATCTTAAGGTTGATTAAGATTGGACAGGTAGTTTTCTTGGAATAAATGTAACAAAGAAAAACAACATCGTCCCCTGGCGGCCATATTAAACATGCAAATGAGATGAAAATGTACGGTGCACAACTAGACCATAGAGTGATGATGTATCTTAAGGTTGATTAAGATTGGACAGGTAGTTTTCTTGGAATAAACGTAACAAAGAAAAACAACATCGTCCCCTGGCGGCCATATTAAACATGCAAATGAGATGAAAATGTACGATGCACAACTAGACCATAGAGTGATGATGTATCTTAAGGTTGATTAAGATTGGACAGGTAGTTTTCTTGGAATAAACGTAACAAAGAAAAACAACATCGTCCCCTGGCGGCCATATTGATTATGCAAATGAGATGAAAATGTACGATGCACAACTAGACCATAGAGTGATGATGTATCTTAAGGTTGATTAAGATTGGACAGGTAGTTTTCTTGGAATAAACGTAACAAAGAAAAACAACATCGTCCCCTGGCGGCCATATTAAACATGCAAATGAGATGAAAATGTACGATGCACAACTAGACCATAGGGTGATGATGTATCTTAAGGTTGATTAAGATTGGACAGGTAGTTTTCTTGGAATAAACGTAACAAAGAAAAACAACATCGTCCCCTGGCGGCCATATTAAACATGCAAATGAGATGAAAATGTACGGTGCACAACTAGACCATAGAGTGATGATGTATCTTAAGGTTGATTAAGATTGGACAGGTAGTTTTCTTGGAATAAACGTAACAAAGAAAAACAACATCGTCCCCTGGCGGCCATATTAAACATGCAAATGAGATGAAAATGTACGATGCACAACTAGACCATAGAGTGATGATGTATCTTAAGGTTGATTAAGATTGGACAGGTAGTTTTCTTGGAATAAACGTAACAAAGAAAAACAACATCGTCCCCTGGCGGCCATATTAAACATGCAAATGAGATGAAAATGTACGATGCACAACTAGACCATAGAGTGATGATGTATCTTAAGGTTGATTAAGATTGGACAGGTAGTTTTCTTGGAATAAACGTAACAAAGAAAAACAACATCGTCCCCTGGCGGCCATATTAAACATGCAAATGAGATGAAAATGTACGATGCACAACTAGACCATAGGGTGATGATGTATCTTAAGGTTGATTAAGATTGGACAGGTAGTTTTCTTGGAATAAACGTAACAAAGAAAAACAACATCGTCCCCTGGCGGCCATATTAAACATGCAAATGAGATGAAAATGTACGGTGCACAACTAGACCATAGAGTGATGATGTATCTTAAGGTTGATTAAGATTGGACAGGTAGTTTTCTTGGAATAAACGTAACAAAGAAAAACAACATCGTCCCCTGGCGGCCATATTAAACATGCAAATGAGATGAAAATGTACGATGCACAACTAGACCATAGAGTGATGATGTATCTTAAGGTTGATTAAGATTGGACAGGTAGTTTTCTTGGAATAAACGTAACAAAGAAAAACAACATCGTCCCCTGGCGGCCATATTAAACATGCAAATGAGATGAAAATGTACGATGCACAACTAGACCATAGAGTGATGATGTATCTTAAGGTTGATTAAGATTGGACAGGTAGTTTTCTTGGAATAAACGTAACAAAGAAAAACAACATCGTCCCCTGGCGGCCATATTAAACATGCAAATGAGATGAAAATGTACGGTGCACAACTAGACCATAGGCTGATGATGTACATGTATGTCAAGTTTGATTAAGATTGGACTGATAGTTTTCTTGGAATAAAGGTAACAAGCAAAAAGTTAACGGACAGACGACGGACCACGGATAAGCGATTTGAATAGCCCTCCATCAGAATGATTGCGGGCTAATGAATGCCATGTCAAAATTACAAGTACATGTACCTCAGAAGAAGCACTGATCGGATCAGCCCAACTGTAACCAGGATATTAACAAACATGACACATCCCAGTACTCATTAACCAGACATATTAACAAACATGACACATCCCAGTACTCATTAACCAGACATATTAACAAACATGACACATCCCAGTACTCATTAACCAGACATATTAACAAACATGACACATCCCAGTAATCATTAACTAGGCATATTAACAAACATGACACATCCCAGTACTCATTAACCAGACATATTAACAAACATGACACATCCCAGTACTCATTAACTAGGCATATTAACAAACATGACACATCCCAGTACTCATAAACTAGGCATATTAACAAACATGACACATCCCAGTAATCATTAACCAGACATATTAACAAACATGACACATCCCAGTACTCATTAACCAGACATATTAACAAACATGACACATCCCAGTACTCATTAACCAGACATATTAACAAACATGACACATCCCAGTACTCATTAACTAGGCATATTAACAAACATGACACATCCCAGTACTCATAAACTAGGCATATTAACAAACATGACACATCCCAGTACTCATAAACTAGGCATATTAACAAACATGACACATCCCAGTAATCATTAACTAGGCATATTAACAAACATGACACATCCCAGTACTCATAAACTAGGCATATTAACAAACATGACACATCCCAGTACTCATAAACTAGGCATATTAACAAACATGACACATCCCAGTAATCATTAACCAGACATATTAACAAACATGACACATCCCAGTACTCATTAACCAGACATATTAACAAACATGACACATCCCAGTACTCATTAACCAGACATATTAACAAACATGACACATCCCAGTACTCATAAACTAGGCATATTAACAAACATGACACATCCCAGTAATCATTAACTAGGCATATTAACAAACATGACACATCCCAGTACTCATTAACCAGACATATTAACAAACATGACACATCCCAGTACTCATTAACCAGACATATTAACAAACATGACACATCCCAGTAATCATTAACTAGGCATATTAACAAACATGACACATCCCAGTACTCATTAACTAGGCATATTAACAAACATGACACATCCCAGTACTCATAAACTAGGCATATTAACAAACATGACACATCCCAGTAATCATTAACCAGACATATTAACAAACATGACACATCCCAGTACTCATTAACCAGACATATTAACAAACATGACACATCCCAGTAATCATTAACTAGGCATATTAACAAACATGACAAATCCCAGTACCCATTGACCAGACATATTAACAAACATGACACATCCCAGTACCCATTAACCAGACATATTAACAAACATGACACATGCCAGTAATCATTAACTAGGCATATTAACAAACATGACACATCCCAGTACCCATTAACCAGACATATTAACAAACATGACACATGCCAGTAATCATTAACTAGGCATATTAACAAACATGACACATCCCAGTACTCATTAACCAGGCATATTAACAAACATGACAAATCCCAGTACCCATTGACCAGACATATTAACAAACATGACACATCCCAGTACCCATTAACCAGACATATTAACAAACATGACACATCCCAGTACTCATTAACCAGACATAGTAACAAATATGACACATCCCAGTACTCATTAACCAGACATATTAACAAACATGACACATCCCAGTACTCATTAACCAGACATATTAACAAACATGACACATCCCAGTACTCATTAACCAGACATATCAACAAACATGACACATCCCAGTACTCATCAACCAGACATATTAACAAACATGACACATCCCAGTACCCATTGACCAGACATATTAACAAACATGACACATCCCAGTACTCATTAACCAGGCATATTAACAAACATGACACATCCCAGTACTCATTAACCAGACATATTAACACACATGGCACATCCCAGTACTCATTAACCAGACATATTAACACACATGGCACATCCCAGTACTCATTAACCAGACATATTAACACACATGGCACATCCCAGTACTCATTAACCAGACATATTAACACACATGGCACATCCCAGTACTCATTAATCAAAGATTACAAATCTACATTTTACACAAAAGGAATTATAGACATGAAAGCCGGTGAACAGATGCAAACAGGATACTAGTTTAAAGCTTTGCCTTTGGGTGAGGGACATATAAAAAGAAATCAACATACTCCTTCTACTGTTGGCTGGCGACTTCTGTTTTCAGCAATGTTTCCGTTGATTCTGCGAGAATCAGCTACATCCTTCAACATGACTTCACAGTAGTGTAGCTGGGCGTCCCCAAACATTAACTTGAGAAGCTCCAAATAACGAATCTCTCTATCTGTCTCGTAGTTAAACTGTGTTAGAATTCTGTCCGCCAACAATGAGCGATATTCATTCACAAAAAGCTCCTTACTTCCGTAGATGTTGACTAAAATACTGATGATGTCTGAGGCCCGACGACTTTTAGACGCTTCCGCTAAAATTAAAAGGCGGTGCAGAAAAATGAGCCGCATACATGCATACTTGTACCTGCCACAATGTTTTCTATAAATGAAAAATCCTGTCTTCATTCCTTATATTCAATTGCCTCTATCATAAATGTGTTTACTCTAGATCTTCCACTACCTTCCTTACATAACTTCAATTCAAGTGGGGAAGCTGTTACATATCACTGTCCTTCTACCTAATTAAAACTCAGTCAGAATTTTAAGTCTTACTAATTGCTAAAATTTTAAACACCTGGTGACTGGAAGTTTCTTGTTTCATTAAAACTATCTCAAAACTATACTCTCACTTAATAAAGCAATTTTGGAGCTTTCAATTCAGAAATGAAGTCCAACTATTTTTGTTGATTTTAGAGAAATTTTTACCATTACTAGTAGACTGGAGAATGAAAGTACATGTAGATCATCCGTGTTCATAGGAAGAAGCCTACCAATCCCAGACTTACCCATACCGGCTTCAACTGGGTCTGGCATCCCATTGACTTACCCATATCAGCATCAACATGGTCTGGCATCCCATTGACTTACCCATATCAGCATCAACAGGGTCTGGCATCCCATTGACTTACCCATATTGGCATCAACAGGGTCTGGCATCCCATTGACTTACCCATATCGGCATCAACAGGGTCTGGCATCCCATTGACTTACCCATATTGGCATCAACAGGGTCTGGCATCCCATTGACTTACCCATATCGGCATCAACATGGTCTGGCATCTCATTGACTTACCCATATCAGCATCAACAGGGTCTGGCATCTCATTGACTTACCCATATCGGCATCAACAGGGTCTGGCATCCCATTGACTTACCCATATCGGCATCAACAGGGTCTGGCATCCCATTGACTTACCCATATCAGCATCAACATGGTCTGGCATCCCATTGACTTATCCATATCGGCATCAACAGGGTCTGGCATCCCATTGACTTACCCATATTGGCATCAACAGGGTCTGGCATCCCATTGACTTACCCATATCGGCATCAACATGGTCTGGCATCTCATTGACTTACCCATATCAGCATCAACAGGGTCTGGCATCTCATTGACTTACCCATATCGGCATCAACAGGGTCTGGCATCCCATTGACTTACCCATATCGGCATCAACAGGGTCTGACATCCCATTGACTTACCCATATCAGCATCAACATGGTCTGGCATCCCATTGACTTATCCATATCGGCATCAACAGGGTCTGGTATCCCATTGACTTATCCATATCGGCATCAACAGGGTCTGGCATCCCATTGACTTACCCATATCAGCATCAACATGGTCTGGCATCCCATTGACTTACCCATATCAGCATCAACAGAGTCTGACATCCCATTGACTTACCCATATCAGCATCAACAGAGTCTGACATCCCATTGACTTACCCATATCGGCATCAACAGGGTCTGGCATCCCATTGACTTACCCATATCAGCATCAACAGGGTCTGGCATCCCATTGACTTACCCATATCGGCATCAACAGGGTCTGGCATCTCATTGACTTACCCATATCGGCATCAACAGGGTCTGGCATCTCATTGACTTACCCATATCAGCATCAACAGGGTCTGGCATCTCATTGACTTACCCATATCAGCATCAACAGGGTCTGGCATCCCATTGACTTACCCATATCAGCATCAACAGAGTCTGACATCCCATTGACTTACCCATATCGGCATCAACATGGTCTGGCATCCCATTGACTTACCCATATCAGCATCAACAGGGTCTGGCATCTCATTGACTTACCCACATCAGCATCAACAGGGTCTGGCATCCCATTGACTTACCCATATCGGCATCAACAGGGTCTGGCATCCCATTGACTTACCCATATCGGCATCAACAGGGTCTGGCATCCCATTGACTTACCCATATCGGCATCAACAGGGTCTGGCATCCCATTGACTTACCCATATCGGCATCAACAGGGTCTGGCATCTCATTGACTTACCCATATCGGCATCAACAGGGTCTGGCATCTCATTGACTTACCCATATCAGCATCAACAGAGTCTGACATCCCATTGACTTACCCATATCGGCATCAACAGGGTCTGGCATCCCATTGACTTACCCATATCAGCATCAACAGGGTCTGGCATCTCATTGACTTACCCATATCGGCATCAACAGGGTCTGGCATCCCATTGACTTACCCATATCAGCATCAACATGGTCTGGCATCCCATTGACTTACCCATATCGGCATCAACAGGGTCTGGCATCCCATTGACTTACCCATATCAGCATCAACAGGGTCTGGCATCCCATTGACTTACCCATATCAGCATCAACATGGTCTGGCATCCCATTGACTTACCCATATCGGCATCAACAGGGTCTGGCATCTCATTGACTTACCCATATCGGCATCAACAGGGTCTGGCATCCCATTGACTTACCCATATCGGCATCAACAGGGTCTGGCATCTCATTGACTTACCCATATCGGCATCAACAGGGTCTGGCATCCCATTGACTTACCCATATCAGCATCAACAGGGTCTGGCATCTCATTGACTTACCCATATCGGCATCAACAGGGTCTGGCATCTCATTGACTTACCCATACCGGCATCAACAGGGTCTGGCATCCCATTGACTTACCCATATCGGCATCAACAGGGTCTGGCATCTCATTGACTTACCCATATCGGCATCAACAGGGTCTGACATCCCATTGACTTACCCATATCGGCATCAACATGGTCTGGCATCTCATTGACTTACCCATATCGGCATCAACAGGGTCTGGCATCCCATTGACTTACCCATATCAGCATCAACAGGGTCTGGCATCCCATTGACTTACCCATATCGGCATCAACAGGGTCTGGCATCCCATTGACTTACCCATATCGGCATCAACAGGGTCTGGCATCTCATTGACTTACCCATATCAGCATCAACAGAGTCTGACATCCCATTGACTTACCCATATCGGCATCAACAGGGTCTGGCATCCATTGACTTACCCATATCGGCATCAACAGGGTCTGACATCCCATTGACTTACCCATATCGGCATCAACATGGTCTGGCATCCCATTGACTTACCCATATCAGCATCAACATGGTCTGACATCCCATTGACTTACCCATATCGGCATCAACAGGGTCTGGCATCCCATTGACTTACCCATATCGGCATCAACAGGGTCTGGCATCTCATTGACTTACCCATATCAGCATCAACAGGGTCTGGCATCTCATTGACTTACCCATATCGGCATCAACAGGGTCTGGCATCCCATTGACTTACCCATATCGGCATCAACAGGGTCTGGCATCCCATTGACTTACCCATATCAGCATCAACATGGTCTGGCATCCCATTGACTTACCCATATCGGCATCAACAGGGTCTGGCATCCCATTGACTTACCCATACCGGCATCAACAGGGTCTGGCATCTCATTGACTTACCCATATCGGCATCAACAGGGTCTGGCATCCCATTGACTTACCCATATCGGCATCAACAGGGTCTGGCATCCCATTGACTTACCCATATCGGCATCAACAGGGTCTGGCATCTCATTGACTTACCCATACCGGCATCAACAGGGTCTGGCATCCCATTGACTTACCCATATCGGCATCAACAGGGTCTGGCATCTCATTGACTTACCCATATCGGCATCAACAGGGTCTGGCATCCCATTGACTTACCCATATCGGCATCAACAGGGTCTGGCATCTCATTGACTTACCCATATCGGCATCAACAGGGTCTGGCATCCAGTTTTCCCAGTCCACCTCCTCATCGTCACTGTTACTGGTATCTTCCAGGACCAGTGGTTGTCCCTTTAACAACTCATCTGATAACTCATTATTCCCCTCATCAATTAAACTGGATACAACGCAGCGAACAGTGTCACCACGACATCTGAAACCAAAATTTGAAAGGAACGACTCTTAAGTACAGACATGATTGATTGATTAACGCTTAAAGACTTGTCTGAAACTGCCGCCTTCTTCCACTCCTGCCTAAAACAATAGGTCTGGTCGCAATGAGAAAATCCTGAAGGGACTAAACTGACACAGGTAAAGATTAAACCAATAAAGTTTCGTTGTCAACCTCCGACTTTCATTTCATGTTAAATGTGCTGATCAATTGTACCCATTTTTTTTACATTTTATAAACAGTCAAAAAGAAGCTGTATTTCCATTTGCAATTCCTTTTGTGAACACATGCTTATCATTTTGTGTATACGAAACGTGTTTACCCCTTAATCTGGAACAAAGTATAATAACTGAGCTTGACCTTTGACCAAGGTAGAAGTTTGAAAGATCTGCTAATCTAAAGTTAACTCCCTTGTCTGTTTTCTACCTACGGATTCCTCATGGAACCAACATTTTCACTTTCTTTTCCAATGATCATATTTTGTTTAACATCATTTTGCCCGTATTCTTTCCATAGCTAAGATTTGTACAACCTCGTCAATATATATTACAAATCTTGCACAAAATTCTACTGACTAAAGCCAAATTCAATATCACAGATTTTGGTTTATTACAAGCTATGGTTAGGTATGAAGGCACAAATGACATACCACATTTGAACAAAATAACTGGTCTCTATACTTTTCTTAGTCAACATAATTCATAAATATCATAAACAAGAGATCAGTGAACTGATCTTGGCGACCACCATACTACACTATCAGAAAGTGAGACTGCTTGTAAACGGATCGCAAATTTGATGGTGGTAATACAAAGGAGGCTCACTGGTGGTACATGTGTAATATAAAGGAGGTTCACTGGTGGTAATATGAAGGAGGCTCACTAGTGGTAATATAAAGGAGGTTCACTGGTGGTAATATAAAGGAGGTTCACTGGTGGTAATATAAAGGAGGCTCACTGGTGGTAATATAAAGGAGGCTCACTGGTGGTAATATAAAGGAGGTTCACTGGTGGTAATATAAAGGAGGTTCACTGGTGGTAATATAAAGGAGGCTCACTGGTGGTAATATAAAGGAGGCTCACTGGTGGTAATATAAAGGAGGTTCACTGGTGGTAATATAAAGGAGGTTCACTGGTGGTAATATAAAGGAGGTTCACTGGTGGTAACATAAAGGAGGTTCACTGGTGGTAATATAAAGGAGGTTCACTGGTGGTAATATAAAGGAGGTTCACTGGTGGTAATATAAAGGAGGTTCACTGGTGGTAATATAAAGGAGGCTCACTGGTGGTAATATAAAGGAGGCTCACTGGTGGTAATATAAAGGAGGTTCACTGGTGGTAATATAAAGGAGGTTCACTGGTGGTAATATAAAGGAGGTTCACTGGTGGTAATATAAAGGAGGCTCACTGGTGGTAATATAAAGGAGATTCACTGGTGGTAATATAAAGGAGGCTCACTGGTGGTAATATAAAGGAGGCTTACTGGTGGTACATGTGTAATATAAAGGAGGTTCACTGGTGGTAATATAAACGAGGTTCACTGGTGGTAATATAAAGGAGGCTCACTGGTGGTAATATAAAGGAGGTTCACTGGTGGTAATATAAAGGAGGTTCACTGGTGGTAATATAAAGGAGGTTCACTGGTGGTAATATAAAGGAGGTTCACTGGTGGTAATATAAAGGAGGTTCACTGGTGGTAATATAAAGGAGGCTCACTGGTGGTAATATAAAGGAGGTTCACTGGTGGTAATATAAAGGAGGCTCACTGGTGGTAATATAAAGGAGGTTCACTGGTGGTAATATAAAGGAGGCTCACTGGTGGTAATATGAAGGAGGTTCACTGGTGGTAATATAAAGGAGGTTCACTGGTGGTAATATAAAGGAGGCTCACTGGTGGTAATATAAAGGAGGTTCACTGGTGGTAATATAAAGGAGGCTCACTGGTGGTAATATAAAGGAGGTTCACTGGTGGTAATATAAAGGAGGTTCACTGGTGGTAATATAAAGGAGGTTCACTGGTGGTAATATAAAGGAGGTTAACTGGTGGTAATAAAAAGGAGGTTCACTGGTGGTAATAAAAAGGAGGTTCACTGGTGGTAATAAAAAGGAGGTTCACTGGTGGTAATATAAAGGAGGCTCACTGGTGGTAATATAAAGGAGGCTCACTGGTGGTACATGTGTAATAAAAAAGGAGGCTCTCTGGTGGTAATAAAAAGGAGGTTCACTGGTGGTAATAAAAAGGAGGTTCACTGGTGGTAATATAAAGGAGGCTCACTGGTGGTAATATAAAGGAGGCTCACTGTGGTACATGTGTAATAAAAAGGAGGCTCTCTGGTGGTAATAAAAAGGAGGTTCACTGGTGGTAATAAAAAGGAGGCTCGCTGGTGGTAATATAAAGGAGGTTCACTGGTGGTAATGTAAAGGAGGTTCACTGGTGGTAATATAAAGGAGGCTCATTGGGTGTAATATAAAGGAGGCTCACTGGTGGTAATATAAAGGAGGTTCACTGGTGGTAATATAAAGGAGGCTCACTGGTGGTAATATAAAGGAGGTTCACTGGTGGTAATATAAAGAAGGTTCACTGGTGGTAATAAAAAGGAGGCTCACTGGTGGTAATATAAAGGAGGCTCACTGGTGGTACATGTGTAATATAAAGGAGGCTCACTGGTGGTAATAAAAAGGAGGTTCACTGGTGGTAATATAAAGGAGGTTCACTGGTGGTAATATAAAGGAGGTTCACTGGTGGTAATATAAAGGAGGTTCACTGGTGGTAATATAAAGGAGGTTCACTGGTGGTAATAAAAAGGAGGCTCGCTGGTGGTAATATAAAGGAGGCTCACTGGTGGTACATGTACATGTGTAATATAAAGGAGGCTCACTGGTGGTAATAAAAAGGAGGTTCACTGGTGGTAATATAAAGGAGGTTCACTGGTGGTAATATAAAGGAGGCTCACTGGTGGTAATATAAAGGAGGCTCACTGGTGGTAATATAAAGGAGGCTCACTGGTGGTAATATAAAGGAGGCTCACTGGTGGTAATATAAAGGAGGTTCACTGGTGGTACATGTGTAATATAAAGGAGGCTCACTGGTGGTAATAAAAAGGAGGCTCACTGGTGGTAATAAAAAGGAGGCTCACTGGTGGTACATGTGTAATATAAAGGAGGCTCACTGGTGGTAATATAAAGGAGGTTAACTGGTGGTAATATAAAGGAGGCTCACTGGTGGTAATAAAAAGGAGGCTCGCTGGTGGTAATATAAAGGAGGCTCACTGGTGGTACATGTGTAATATAAAGGAGGCTCACTGGTGGTAATAAAAAGGAGGCTCACTGGTGGTAATATAAAGGAGGCTCACTGGTGGTAATATAAAGGAGGTTCACTGGTGGTAATATAAAGGAGGCTCAATGGTGGTAATAAAAAGGAGGCTCACTGGTGGTACATGTGTAATATAAAGGAGGTTCACTGGTGGTAATATAAAGGAGGTTCACTGGTGGTAATATAAAGGAGGCTCACTGGTGGTAATATAAAGGAGGCTCACTGGTGGTAATAAAAAGGAGGCTCGCTGGTGGTAATATAAAGGAGGCTCACTGGTGGTACATGTGTAATATAAAGGAGGCTCACTGGTGGTAATAAAAAGGAGGCTCACTGGTGGTAATATAAAGGAGGCTCACTGGTGGTAATAAAAAGGAGGCTCACTGGTGGTAATATAAAGGAGGCTCACTGGTGGTACATGTGTAATATAAAGGAGGCTCACTGGTGGTAATAAAAAGGAGGCTCACTGGTGGTAATATAAAGGAGGCTCACTGGTGGTAATAAAAAGGAGGCTCACTGGTGGTAATAAAAAGGAGGCTCACTGGTGGTAATATAAAGGAGGCTCACTGGTGGTAATAAAAAGGAGGCTCGCTGGTGGTAATATAAAGGAGGCTCACTGGTGGTACATGTGTAATATAAAGGAGGCTCACTGGTGGTAATATAAAGGAGGCTCACTGGTGGTAATAAAAAGGAGGCTCACTGGTGGTAATAAAAAGGAGGCTCACTGGTGGTAATATAAAGGAGGCTCACTGGTGGTAATAAAAAGGAGACTCACTGGTGGTAATATAAAGGAGGCTCACTGGTGGTACATGTGTAATAAAAAGGAGGCTCACTGGTGGTAATATAAAGGAGGTTCACTGGTGGTAATATAAAGGAGGTTCACTGGTGGTAATATAAAGGAGGTTCACTGGTGGTAATATAAAGGAGGCTCACTGGTGGTAATATAAAGGAGGCTCACTGGTGGTAATATAAAGGAGGTTCACTGGTGGTAATATAAAGGAGGTTCACTGGTGGTAATATAAAGGAGGTTCACTGGTGGTAACATAAAGGAGGTTCACTGGTGGTAATATAAAGGAGGTTCACTGGTGGTAATATAAAGGAGGTTCACTGGTGGTAATATAAAGGAGGTTCACTGGTGGTAATATAAAGGAGGCTCACTGGTGGTAATATAAAGGAGGCTCACTGGTGGTAATATAAAGGAGGTTCACTGGTGGTAATATAAAGGAGGTTCACTGGTGGTAATATAAAGGAGGTTCACTGGTGGTAATATAAAGGAGGCTCACTGGTGGTAATATAAAGGAGATTCACTGGTGGTAATATAAAGGAGGCTCACTGGTGGTAATATAAAGGAGGCTTACTGGTGGTACATGTGTAATATAAAGGAGGTTCACTGGTGGTAATATAAACGAGGTTCACTGGTGGTAATATAAAGGAGGCTCACTGGTGGTAATATAAAGGAGGTTCACTGGTGGTAATATAAAGGAGGTTCACTGGTGGTAATATAAAGGAGGTTCACTGGTGGTAATATAAAGGAGGTTCACTGGTGGTAATATAAAGGAGGTTCACTGGTGGTAATATAAAGGAGGCTCACTGGTGGTAATATAAAGGAGGTTCACTGGTGGTAATATAAAGGAGGCTCACTGGTGGTAATATAAAGGAGGTTCACTGGTGGTAATATAAAGGAGGCTCACTGGTGGTAATATGAAGGAGGTTCACTGGTGGTAATATAAAGGAGGTTCACTGGTGGTAATATAAAGGAGGCTCACTGGTGGTAATATAAAGGAGGTTCACTGGTGGTAATATAAAGGAGGCTCACTGGTGGTAATATAAAGGAGGTTCACTGGTGGTAATATAAAGGAGGTTCACTGGTGGTAATATAAAGGAGGTTCACTGGTGGTAATATAAAGGAGGCTCACTGGTGGTAATATAAAGGAGGTTCACTGGTGGTAATATAAAGGAGGCTCACTGGTGGTAATATGAAGGAGGCTCACTGGTGGTAATATAAAGGAGGTTCACTGGTGGTAATATAAAGGAGGTTCACTGGTGGTAATATAAAGGAGGCTCACTGGTGGTACATGTGTAATATAAAGGAGGCTCACTGGTGGTAATATGAAGGAGGCTCACTGGTGGTAATATAAAGGAGGCTCACTGGTGGTAATATAAAGGCGGTTCACTGGTGGTAATATAAAGGAGGTTCACTGGTGGTAATATAAAGGAGGTTCACTTGTGGTAATATAAAGGAGGCTCACTGGTGGTAATATGCAGGAGGCTCACTGGTGGTAATATAAAGGAGGTTCACTGGTGGTAATATAAAGGAGGTTCACTGGTGGTAATAAAAAGGAGGTTCACTGGTGGTAATATAAAGGAGGCTCACTGGTGGTAATATGAAGGCGGCTCACTGGTGGTAATATAAAGGAGGTTCACTGGTGGTAATATAAAGGAGGTTCACTGGTGGTAATATAAAGGAGGTTCACTGGTGGTAATATAAAGGAGGCTCACTGGTGGTAATATAAAGGCGGTTCACTGGTGGTAATATAAAGGAGGCTCACTGGTGGTAATATAAAGGAGGTTCACTGGTGGTAATATAAAGGAGGCTCACTGGTGGTAATATAAAGGAGGTTCACTTGTGGTAATATAAAGGAGGTTCATTGGTGGTAACATAAAGGAGGCTCACTGGTGGTAATATAAAGGAGGCTTACTGGTGGTAATATAAAGGAGGCTCACTGGTGGTAATATAAAGGAGGCTCACTGGTGGTAATATAAAGGAGGCTCACTGGTGGTAATATAAAGGAGGTTCACTGGTGGTAATATAAAGGAGGCTCACTGGTGGTAATATAAAGGAGGCTCACTGGTGGTACATGTGTAATATAATGGAGGCTCACTGGTGGTAATATAAAGGAGGCTCACTGGTGGTAATATAAAGGAGGTTCACTGGTGGTAATATAAAGGAGACTCACTGGTGGTAATATAAAGGAGGTTCACTCGTGGTAATATAAAGGAGGTTCACTGGTGGTAATATAAAGGAGGTTCACTGGTGGTAATATAAAGGAGGTTAACTGGTGGTAATAAAAAGGAGGTTCACTGGTGGTAATAAAAAGGAGGTTCACTGGTGGTAATAAAAAGGAGGTTCACTGGTGGTAATATAAAGGAGGCTCACTGGTGGTAATATAAAGGAGGCTCACTGGTGGTACATGTGTAATAAAAAAGGAGGCTCTCTGGTGGTAATAAAAAGGAGGTTCACTGGTGGTAATAAAAAGGAGGTTCACTGGTGGTAATATAAAGGAGGCTCACTGGTGGTAATATAAAGGAGGCTCACTGTGGTACATGTGTAATAAAAAGGAGGCTCTCTGGTGGTAATAAAAAGGAGGTTCACTGGTGGTAATAAAAAGGAGGCTCGCTGGTGGTAATATAAAGGAGGTTCACTGGTGGTAATGTAAAGGAGGTTCACTGGTGGTAATATAAAGGAGGCTCATTGGGTGTAATATAAAGGAGGCTCACTGGTGGTAATATAAAGGAGGTTCACTGGTGGTAATATAAAGGAGGCTCACTGGTGGTAATATAAAGGAGGTTCACTGGTGGTAATATAAAGAAGGTTCACTGGTGGTAATAAAAAGGAGGCTCACTGGTGGTAATATAAAGGAGGCTCACTGGTGGTACATGTGTAATATAAAGGAGGCTCACTGGTGGTAATAAAAAGGAGGTTCACTGGTGGTAATATAAAGGAGGTTCACTGGTGGTAATATAAAGGAGGTTCACTGGTGGTAATATAAAGGAGGTTCACTGGTGGTAATATAAAGGAGGTTCACTGGTGGTAATAAAAAGGAGGCTCGCTGGTGGTAATATAAAGGAGGCTCACTGGTGGTACATGTACATGTGTAATATAAAGGAGGCTCACTGGTGGTAATAAAAAGGAGGTTCACTGGTGGTAATATAAAGGAGGTTCACTGGTGGTAATATAAAGGAGGCTCACTGGTGGTAATATAAAGGAGGCTCACTGGTGGTAATATAAAGGAGGCTCACTGGTGGTAATATAAAGGAGGCTCACTGGTGGTAATATAAAGGAGGTTCACTGGTGGTACATGTGTAATATAAAGGAGGCTCACTGGTGGTAATAAAAAGGAGGCTCACTGGTGGTAATAAAAAGGAGGCTCACTGGTGGTACATGTGTAATATAAAGGAGGCTCACTGGTGGTAATATAAAGGAGGTTAACTGGTGGTAATATAAAGGAGGCTCACTGGTGGTAATAAAAAGGAGGCTCGCTGGTGGTAATATAAAGGAGGCTCACTGGTGGTACATGTGTAATATAAAGGAGGCTCACTGGTGGTAATAAAAAGGAGGCTCACTGGTGGTAATATAAAGGAGGCTCACTGGTGGTAATATAAAGGAGGTTCACTGGTGGTAATATAAAGGAGGCTCAATGGTGGTAATAAAAAGGAGGCTCACTGGTGGTACATGTGTAATATAAAGGAGGTTCACTGGTGGTAATATAAAGGAGGTTCACTGGTGGTAATATAAAGGAGGCTCACTGGTGGTAATATAAAGGAGGCTCACTGGTGGTAATAAAAAGGAGGCTCGCTGGTGGTAATATAAAGGAGGCTCACTGGTGGTACATGTGTAATATAAAGGAGGCTCACTGGTGGTAATAAAAAGGAGGCTCACTGGTGGTAATATAAAGGAGGCTCACTGGTGGTAATAAAAAGGAGGCTCACTGGTGGTAATATAAAGGAGGCTCACTGGTGGTACATGTGTAATATAAAGGAGGCTCACTGGTGGTAATAAAAAGGAGGCTCACTGGTGGTAATATAAAGGAGGCTCACTGGTGGTAATAAAAAGGAGGCTCACTGGTGGTAATAAAAAGGAGGCTCACTGGTGGTAATATAAAGGAGGCTCACTGGTGGTAATAAAAAGGAGGCTCGCTGGTGGTAATATAAAGGAGGCTCACTGGTGGTACATGTGTAATATAAAGGAGGCTCACTGGTGGTAATATAAAGGAGGCTCACTGGTGGTAATAAAAAGGAGGCTCACTGGTGGTAATAAAAAGGAGGCTCACTGGTGGTAATATAAAGGAGGCTCACTGGTGGTAATAAAAAGGAGACTCACTGGTGGTAATATAAAGGAGGCTCACTGGTGGTACATGTGTAATAAAAAGGAGGCTCACTGGTGGTAATATAAAGGAGGTTCACTGGTGGTAATATAAAGGAGGTTCACTGGTCGTAATATAAAGGAGGTTCACTGGTGGTAATATAAAGGAGGCTCACTGGTGGTAATATAAAGGAGGCTCACTGGTGGTAATAAAAAGGAGGCTCGCTGGTGGTAATATAAAGGAGGCTCACTGGTGGTACATGTGTAATATAAAGGAGGTTCACTGGTGGTAATAAAAAGGAGGCTCACTGGTGGTAATATAAAGGAGGCTCACTGGTGGTAATATAAAGGAGGCTCACTGGTGGTAATATAAAGGAGGCTCACTGGTGGTAATATAAAGGAGGTTCACTGGTGGTAATATAAAGAAGGTTCACTGGTGGTAATAAAAAGGAGGCTCGCTGGGGGTAATATAAAGGAGGCTCACTGGTGGTACATGTGTAATATAAAGGAGGCTCACTGGTGGTAATAAAAAGGAGGTTCACTGGTGGTAATATAAAGGAGGTTCACTGGTGGTAATATAAAGGAGGTTCACTGGTGGTAATATAAAGGTGGTTCACTGGTGGTAATAAAAAGGAGGCTCGCTGGTGGTAATATAAAGGAGGCTCACTGGTGGTACATGTACATGTGTAATATAAAGGAGGCTCACTGGTGGTAATAAAAAGGAGGTTCACTGGTGGTAATATAAAGGAGGTTCACTGGTGGTAATATAAAGGAGGCTCACTGGTGGTAATATAAAGGAGGCTCACTGGTGGTAATATAAAGGAGGCTCACTGGTGGTAATATAAAGGAGGCTCACTGGTGGTAATATAAAGGAGGTTCACTGGTGGTACATGTGTAATATAAAGGAGGCACACTGGTGGTAATAAAAAGGAGGCTCACTGGTGGTAATAAAAAGGAGGCTCACTGGTGGTACATGTGTAATATAAAGGAGGCTCACTGGTGGTAATATAAAGGAGGTTAACTGGTGGTAATATAAAGGAGGCTCACTGGTGGTAATAAAAAGGAGGCTCGCTGGTGGTAATATAAAGGAGGCTCACTGGTGGTACATGTGTATTATAAAGGAGGCTCACTGGTGGTAATAAAAAGGAGGCTCACTGGTGGTAATATAAAGGAGGCTCACTGGTGGTAATATAAAGGAGGTTCACTGGTGGTAATATAAAGGAGGCTCACTGGTGGTAATAAAAAGGAGGCTCACTGGTGGTACATGTGTAATATAAAGGAGGTTCACTGGTGGTAATATAAAGGAGGTTCACTGGTCGTAATATAAAGGAGGTTCACTGGTGGTAATATAAAGGAGGCTCACTGGTGGTAATATAAAGGAGGCTCACTGGTGGTAATAAAAAGGAGGCTCACTGGTGGTAATATAAAGGAGGCTCACTGCTGGTACATGTGTAATATAAAGGAGGCTCACTGGTGGTAATAAAAAGGAGGCTCACTTGTGGTAATATAAAGGAGGCTCACTGGTGGTAATAAAAAGGAGGCTCACTGGTGGTAATATAAAGGAGGCTCACTGGTGGTAATATAAAGGAGGTTCACTGGTGGTAATAAAAAGGAGGCTCACTGGTGGTAATATAAAGGAGGCTCACTGGTGGTAATATAAAGGAGGCTCACTGAGGGTAATAAAAAGGAGGCTCACTGGTGGTAATATAAAGGAGGCTCACTGGTGGTAATAAAAAGGAGGCTCACTGGTGGTAATAAAAAGGAGGCTCACTGGTGGTAATATAAAGGAGGCTCACTGGTGGTAATATAAAGGAGGCTCACTGAGGGTAATAAAAAGGAGGCTCACTGGTGGTAATATAAAGGAGGCTCACTGGTGGTAATAAAAAGGAGGCTCACTGGTGGTAATAAAAAGGAGGCTCACTGGTGGTAATATAAAGGAGGCTCACTGGTGGTAATAAAAAGGAGGCTCGCTGGTGGTAATATAAAGGAGGCTCACTGGTGGTAATATAAAGGAGGCTCACTGGTGGTAATAAAAAGGAGGCTCACTGGTGGTAATAAAAAGGAGGCTCACTGGTGGTAATATAAAGGAGGCTCACTGGTGGTAATAAAAAGGAGACTCACTGGTGGTAATATAAAGGAGGCTCACTGGTGGTACATGTGTAATAAAAAGGAGGCTCACTGGTGGTAATATAAAGGAGGTTCACTGGTGGTAATATAAAGGAGGTTCACTGGTCGTAATATAAAGGAGGTTCACTGGTGGTAATATAAAGGAGGCTCACTGGTGGTAATATAAAGGAGGCTCACTGGTGGTAATAAAAAGGAGGCTCGCTGGTGGTAATATAAAGGAGGCTCACTGGTGGTACATGTGTAATATAAAGGAGGCTCACTGGTGGTAATAAAAAGGAGGCTCACTGGTGGTAATATAAAGGAGGCTCACTGGTGGTAATATAAAGGAGGCTCACTGGTGGTAATATAAAGGAGGTTCACTGGTGGTAATATAAAGGAGGTTCACTGGTGGTAATAAAAAGGAGGCTCACTGGTGGTACATGTGTAATATAAAGGAGGTTCACTGGTGGTAATATAAAGGAGGTTCACTGGTGGTAATATAAAGGAGGCTCACTGGTGGTAATATAAAGGAGGTTCACTGGTGGTAATATAAAGGAGGTTCACTGGTGGTAATATAAAGGAGGCTCACTGGTGGTAATATAAAGGAGGCTCACTGGTGGTAATATAAAGGAGGTTCACTGGTGGTAATATAAAGGAGGCTCACTGGTGGTAATATAAAGGAGGTTCACTGGTGGTAATATAAAGGAGGCTCACTGGTGGTAATATAAAGGAGGCTCACTGTTGGTAATATAAAGGAGGCTCACTGGTGGTAATATAAAGGAGGCTCACTGGTGGTAATATAAAGGAGGTTCACTGGTGGTAATATAAAGGAGGTTCACTGGTGGTAATATAAAGGAGGTTCACTGGTGGTAATATAAAGGAGGCTCACTGGTGGTAATATAAAGGAGGCTCACTGTTGGTAATATAAAGGAGGCTCACTGGTGGTAATATAAAGCAGGCTCACTGGTGGTAATATAAAGGAGGTTCACTGGTGGTAATATAAAGGAGGTTCACTGGTGGTAATATAAAGGAGGCTCACTGGTGGTAATATAAAGGAGGCTCACTGTTGGTAATATAAAGGAGGCTCACTGGTGGTAATATAAAGGAGGCTCACTGGTGGTAATAAAAAGGAGGCTCACTGGTGGTAATATAAAGGAGGCTCACTGGTGGTAATATAAAGGAGGTTCACTGGTGGTAATATAAAGGAGGCTCACTGGTGGTAATATAAAGGAGGCTAAATGGTGGTAATATAAAGGAGGCTCACTGGTGGTAATATAAAGGAGGCTCACTGGTGGTAATATAAAGGAGGCTCACTGGTGGTAATATAAAGGAGGCTCACTGGTGGTAATATAAAGGAGGTTCACTGGTGGTAATATAAAGGAGGTTCACTGGTGGTAATATAAAGGAGGCTCACTGGTGGTAATATAAAGGAGGAGTAGAAAGGGGATCATCAGGTATGGTCATGTTGTTGGATATAGAGGAAATCTAGCTGGTAATTCAGTATTTTGAATGGCTTGGAACAAACCAGTACCGATGTTAGTTTCATTTTACATGTACATCATACTGGCTTTCATGATGGGGTAACATATGTTGGGATCCGTAGATTTAGAACAACAGGTTACCTTCATCGATTGTTACTATAAAATCCAATAGCCTGAAGTGTAGGACATGCTCCAGGGACAAGGGACATAACTCTAACCACTTATAAAAGGGCAATACACAATCGAGATCTCGTGCCATTCTACGAGATCTTCAACTCGAGACATGGCTCGAGAGCCGTCGCACTCCATTTTGCGCATAGTTAACTGCAAGAAATCTACTGAGAATTTTTAATCTATATACTTTTTATTTCTCTGTTCTATTCTGTTCGCAAACATGTAACCCTATCATAATATGCTGCATTGCAGGTTTTTAGGGCAGAAATACTTGTTAAAAATCAAAAATAAAATCGGCACTACATCAGCTCTTAAATACATTCTAAAACAAGATGGCAGCGCCCATGGATGTCAAGGCAAAATATGATATGGACTTCAAGGTATTTCATGGTATATTATATGTATTAGGAGAGTAGCAATCAATATAACAAAACAGGTTGTCGGCGGCTTAAACTTTACTTACCAGAATTATATCGAATACCTCTCTACACAACCGAGCCAACTATTAGTGTCACGTGTCGTTGTTTACAATTTTAAGGACGTGGACAGCAGTGGTCTCCCTTTGTGTTAAAGCAACATGTCACTCAATCGTTTTAGAGTTGATATCTCAACGAATGGCAGTAGGATCAATCTCTATTTTAGATTGGGGCAATACATACAGTGTAGGAGATAATAAATGAGTGTTTTCCATGTCACATGAATCTGGCTGCATTTCCTAATATAGTCATATAGACGGCCAGGTATTTAGTTGTGATGCCTTCATTTTTTCTCCCAATTATTTTGTATTCAGATATTTGTTGATTTTTTTTCTTTTTCGTAATGTGTCAATGTCCCAAAAACTGATTACTACATAACTACACTGGTGTATAATTAAGCATACACTACTAACTGGAAACTGGCCAGAGATAGAAAAAGTCTCAGACTTTATTCGCGACCTATACTCTGATTTTTTTTAATTCAAATAATTCTTTTATTCTTTTGAGATGAAGAACATTTGCAACTTACCGTAAGTATTTTCTGACTGGTTCACAAACAAGTTCTAAAATGACTCCAGTTGGATCCAGTACCCGTAATGCCCGAATAGCGGAGATATATGCTGTCAGTATATCACCTGTGTTCACACCTACAATCAAATTATCACCTGTCATTTACAGAAAGCTTTAACCCCATTTTAACACTGCATAGATAGAGAACATAGAAGAGAACCTATTGAGAACTGGCAGCACATTGATGGGTGTCCCACCATACTAAGGTCACTTTTCAATATCAAAGATCCGACGAGATACTGACCTGGATGAAGTAGTCGACTTTCTAAAGCTGACCTCAGTGAAGATGTCAGGTGACTTCGTAAGTCTGTTTTCTCCAGACAAGCACGGAGGTCCTGAAGGGCAGGTTCGGAGTCTGGATACTCAATGATTATATTGAAGAGCAGGTCAATACGAATACGAGCATATGTCACATAAACTAAATGCATTAGTCTTCCTTTGAAAGCTTGAATATGTTCATTTCTTTTGTCGGCTGTGTTGTCTTGGTAACCAGAATAAACAATTTGCAGCCATTCTAAGACTGTATCATCAAGCCACTGAAATAAATAAATGATGAAACAAGAGATCAGTGAACTGATGTTGGCTACCACCATATAACACTATCAGAAAGCGAGGCTGCTTGTAAACGGATCGCAAACTTGATTTGTGGAAATGATTTCTTCAGTTGGTGGCTGGCTGGACAAGAACAAAGTTTCTCTGGTAGAAAGTGGCTGTACTCCCAAAACTCCAAACGTACCAATCGGTTGCGGTTTTGAATCCCACTTGAATCTTTTATATGGATTTTGATTGATGTTTTACATCACCACGCCACCAGGAATGTTGGTCCCTAGATGGAGCCTTGGGGGACGCCGTACAGAATTTGATTTGGAGATTATACACTAGAATCTTTATATGCACTAGTACATTGTGTTCTATCTGACAAATGATTTATCGGTGATTTAAATCGATCATTTCGGAAAGCATAGTGGTTTAATTTGCAAAATAAAATCTGGTCACAGTATCAGTAGTTTCTACACAGCGGTAATCCCCATAGCTATCATCTAAATGACATGTCTCATTGACAGACCAACCTGTTCCAGAGATTCAATGTAGGATACTTCAAAGTTGCCTTTACAGTTCTCTTTCACGTGAGCTTGAATGTTTTCATGGATAACACTTGTAATTCCAGCTCCTGACAATTTCTCTAACAGGCTTAGACTTCCGCTGAAACAGAAACCAATCAAAACATAGTCTATCCCTTCACCCCCAAAACACTGGCTTATAAATATATAAGCAACCTAACATATTTTTGCCATAAGAACAACAAACTTTACAAGCATGATATCAGAGATATCAAATTCCTACATCGGGTATGAGGTGAATTGGCTGTAGCCACTGGCGTAAAATCCACACATGAGTCTCGAGAAACCCAAAATACGCCCGCAAAGGCAGATAAAACTGCAGTCATACCAAAACAAATCCTTCCATATATATTTGAATTTTATTTAAGTCATTTGTATCAAATTCAAGTTGGTCTGTTTGGATGAACAATCCTTAGAGCTGACTTACAGTTGGTTATTGACCATGTGAAAGGTAT
The DNA here is from genome assembly GCA_963971465.1 of Lepidochitona cinerea. Lineage (NCBI taxonomy): Eukaryota > Metazoa > Mollusca > Polyplacophora > Chitonida > Tonicellidae > Lepidochitona > Lepidochitona cinerea. The sequence goes on along the minus strand of OZ020563.1, from coordinate 1,260,475 downwards.
TCATGATTTCACTGCAGCGACATTGAGGCTGATCACAGCCTCTACAACCATCCTCTACATTCTCTTCTGTAATCAAAGTAAACAAACTTATACTGTATGACAGTTTTATTGATTATGTGGAAATTTGTTAATATCAACATTTCTTTTGTTAGAGTTTTGAATCTATTTTGTTTTTACAATCAAACTAGAGGCGATTTCTCTCCTATATCTAATATTGATGGGGTGAGAGGAAACAGTATAGGTAAGTATCATACCTGTGTATATGGGGTGAGAGGAAACAGTATAGGTAAGTATAATACCTGTGTAAATGGGGTGAGAGGAAACAGTATAGGTAAGTATCATACCTGTGTATATGGGGTGAGAGGAAACAGTATAGGTAAGTATAATACCTGTGTATATGGGGTGAGAGGAAACAGTATAGGTAAGTATCATACCTGTGTATATGGGATGAGAGGAAACAGTATAGGTAAGTATCATACCTGTGTATATGGGATGAGAGGAAACAGTATAGGTAAGTATCATACCTGTGTATATGGGGTGAGAGGAAACAGTATAGGTAAGCATCATACCTGTGTATATGGGTGAGAGGAAACAGTATAGGTAAGTATCATACCTGTGTATATGGGGTGAGAGGAAACAGTATAGGTAAGCATCATACCTGTGTATATGGGGTGAGAGGAAACAGTATAGGTAAGTATCATACCTGTGTATATGGGGTGAGAGGAAACAGTATAGGTAAGCATCATACCTGTGTATATGGGGTGAGAGGAAACAGTATAGGTAAGTATCATACCTGTGTATATGGGGTGAGAGGAAACAGTATAGGTAAGTATCATACCTGTGTATATGGGGTGAGAGGAAACAGTATAGGTAAGTATCATACCTGTGTATATGGGGTGAGAGGAAACAGTATAGGTAAGTATCATACCTGTGTATATGGGGTCAGAGGAAACAGTATAGGTAAGCATCATACCTGTGTATATGGGATGAGAGGAAACAGTATAGGTAAGCATCATACCTGTGTATATGGGGTGAGAGGAAACAGTATAGGTAAGTATCATACCTGTGTATATGGGGTGAGAGGAAACAGTATAGGTAAGCATCATACCTGTGTATATGGGGTGAGAGGAAACAGTATAGGTAAACATCATACCTGTGTATATGGGGTGAGAGGAAACAGTATAGGTAAGCATCATACCTGTGTAAATGGGGTGAGAGGAAACAGTATAGGTAAGTATCATACCTGTGTATATGGGGTGAGATGAAACAGTATAGGTAAGCATCATACCTGTGTATATGGGGTGAGAGGAAACAGTATAGGTAAGCATCATACCTGTGTATATGGGATGAGAGGAAACAGTATAGGTAAGCATCATACCTGTGTATATGGGGTGAGAGGAAACTAAGTATCATACCTGTGTATATGGGGTGAGAGGAAACAGTATAGGTAAGCATCATACCTGTGTAAATGGGGTGAGACGAAACAGTATAGGTAAGTATCATACCTGTGTATATGGGATGAGAGGAAACAGTATAGGTAAGTATCATACCTGTGTATATGGGGTGAGAGGAAACAGTATAGGTAAGTATCATACCTGTGTATATGGGATGAGAGGAAACAGTATAGGTAAGTATCATACCTGTGTATATGGGGTGAGAGGAAACAGTATAGGTAAGTATCATACCTGTGTATATGGGGTGAGAGGAAACAGTATAGGTAAGTATCATACCTGTGTATATGGGGTGAGAGGAAACAGTATAGGTAAGTATCATACCTGTGTATATGGGGTGAGAGGAAACAGTATAGGTAAGCATCATACCTGTGTAAATGGGGTGAGAGGAAACAGTATAGGTAAGTATCATACCTGTGTATATGGGATGAGAGGAAACAGTATAGGTAAGCATCATACCTGTGTATATGGGGTGAGAGGAAACAGTATAGGTAAGTATCATACCTGTGTATATGGGGTGAGAGGAAACAGTATAGGTAAGTATCATACATGTGTATATGGGGTGAGAGGAAACAGTATAGGTAAGCATCATACCTGTGTATATGGGGTGAGATGAAACAGTATAGGTAAGTATCATACCTGTGTATATGGGGTGAGAGGAAACAGTATAGGTAAGCATCATACCTGTGTATATGGGGTGAGAGGAAAGAGTATAGGTAAGCATCATACCTGTGTATATGGGGTGAGAGGAAACAGTATAGGTAAGTATCATACCTGTGTATATGGGGTGAGAGGAAACAGTATAGGTAAGTATCATACCTGTGTATATGGGGTGAGAGGAAACAGTATAGGTAAGTATCATACCTGTGTATATGGGGTGAGAGGAAACAGTATAGGTAAGTATCATACCTGTGTATATGGGATGAGAGGAAACAGTATAGGTAAGCATCATACCTGTGTATATGGGGTGAGAGGAAACAGTATAGGTAAGTATCATACCTGTGTATATGGGGTGAGAGGAAACAGTATAGGTAAGTATCATACCTGTGTATATGGGGTGAGAGGAAACAGTATAGATAAGTATCATACCTGTGTATATGGGGTGAGAGGAAACAGTATAGGTAAGTATCATACCTGTGTATATGGGGTGAGAGGAAACAGTATAGGTAAGTATCATACCTGTGTATATGGGGTGAGAGGAAACAGTATAGGTAAGTATCATACCTGTGTATATGGGATGAGAGGAAACAGTATAGGTAAGCATCATACCTGTGTATATGGGGTGAGAGGAAACAGTATAGGTAAGTATCATACCTGTGTATATGGGATGAGAGGAAACAGTATAGGTAAGCATCATACCTGTGTATATGGGGTGAGAGGAAACAGTATAGGTAAGCATCATACCTGTGTATATGGGGTCAGAGGAAACAGTATAGGTAAGTATCATACCTGTGTATATGGGATGAGAGGAAACAGTATAGGTAAGCATCATACCTGTGTATATGGGGTGAGAGGAAACAGTATAGGTAAGCATCATACCTGTGTATATGGGGTCAGAGGAAACAGTATAGGTAAGTATCATACCTGTGTATATGGGATGAGAGGAAACTGTGTGGGATGAGAGGAAACAGTATAGGTAAGCATCATACCTGTGTATATGGGATGAGAGGAAACAGTATAGGTAAGCATCATACCTGTGTATATGGGATGAGAGGAAACAGTATAGGTAAGCATCATACCTGTGTATATGGGATGAGAGGAAACAGTATAGGTAAGCATCATACCTGTGTATAATGGGTGAGAGGAAACAGTATAGGTAAGTATCATACCTGTGTATAATGGGTGAGAGGAAACAGTATAGGTAAGTATCATACCTGTGTATAATGGGTGAGAGGAAACAGTATAGGTAAGTATCATACCTGTGTATAATGGGTGAGAGGAAACAGTATAGGTAAGCATCATACCTGTGTATATGGGGTGAGAGGAAACAGTATAGGTAAGTATCATACCTGTGTATAATGGGTGAGAGGAAACAGTATAGGTAAGTATCATACCTGTGTATAATGGGTGAGAGGAAACAGTATAGGTAAGTATCATACCTGTGTATAATGGGTGAGAGGAAACAGTATAGGTAAGCATCATACCTGTGTATAATGGGTGAGAGGAAACAGTATAGGTAAGTATCATACCTGTGTATATGGGGTGAGAGGAAACAGTATAGGTAAGCATCATAGCTGTGTATATGGGGTGAGAGGAAACAGTATAGGTAAGCATCATAGCTGTGTATATGGGGTGAGAGGAAACAGTATAGGTAAGTATCATACCTGTGTATATGGGGTGAGAGGAAACAGTATAGGTAAGTATCATACCTGTGTATATGGGGTGAGAGGAAACAGTATAGGTAAGTATCATACCTGTGTATATGGGGTGAGAGGAAACAGTATAGGTAAGTATCATATCTGTGTATATGGGGTGAGAGGAAACAGTATAGGTAAGTATCATACCTGTGTATATGGGGTGAGAGGAAACAGTATAGGTAAGTATCATACCTGTGTATATGGGGTGAGAGGAAACAGTATAGGTAAGTATCATACCTGTGTATATGGGGTGAGAGGAAACAGTATAGGTAAGTATCATACCTGTGTATATGGGGTGAGAGGAAACAGTATAGGTAAGTATCATACCTGTATATATGGGGTGAGAGGAAACAGTATAGGTAAGTATCATACCTGTGTATATGGGGTGAGAGGAAACAGTATAGGTAAGTATCATACCTGTGTATATGGGGTGAGAGGAAACAGTATAGGTAAGTATCATACCTGTGTATATGGGGTGAGAGGAAACAGTATAGGTAAGTATCATACCTGTGTATATGGGGTGAGAGGAAACAGTATAGGTAAGCATCATACCTGTGTATATGGGATGAGAGGAAACAGTATAGGTAAGCATCATACCTGTGTATATGGGGTGAGAGGAAACAGTATAGGTAAGTATCATACCTGTGTATATGGGGTGAGAGGAAACAGTATAGGTAAGCATCATACCTGTGTATATGGGGTGAGAGGAAACAGTATAGGTAAGTATCATACCTGTGTATATGGGATGAGAGGAAACAGTATAGGTAAGTATCATACCTGTGTATATGGGGTGAGAGGAAACAGTATAGGTAAGTATCATACCTGTATATATGGGGTGAGAGGAAACAGTATAGGTAAGCATCATACCTGTGTATATGGGGTGAGAGGAAACAGTATAGGTAAGCATCATACCTGTGTATATGGGGTGAGAGGAAACAGTATAGGTAAGTATCATACCTGTGTATATGGGGTGAGAGGAAACAGTATAGGTAAGCATCATACCTGTGTATATGGGGTGAGAGGAAACAGTATAGGTAAGTATCATACCTGTGTATATGGGGTGAGAGGAAACAGTATATGTAAGTATCATACCTGTGTATATGGGGTGAGAGGAAACAGTATAGGTAAGTATCATACCTGTGTATATGGGGTGAGAGGAAACAGTATAGGTAAGTATCATACCTGTGTATATGGGGTGAGAGGAAACAGTATAGGTAAGTATCATACCTGTGTATATGGGGTGAGAGGAAACAGTATAGGTAAGTATCATACCTGTGTAAATGGGGTGAGAGGAAACAGTATAGGTAAGTATCATACCTGTGTATATGGGGTGAGAGGAAACAGTATAGGTAAGTATCATACCTGTGTATATGGGGTGAGAGGAAACAGTATAGGTAAGTATCATACCTGTGTATATGGGGTGAGAGGAAACAGTATAGGTAAGTATCATACCTGTGTATATGGGGTGAGAGGAAACAGTATAGGTAAGTATCATACCTGTGTATATGGGGTGAGAGGAAACAGTATAGGTAAGTATCATACCTGTGTAAATCACAAGAAATTCCTCAGCTTATATTTTAGACTCATTGGAGGTAAGCTGTTCTTACAGTCCTCTGTCACGTGAATCCCCCCCCCCCCTTATACAGTTAAATTCCAAAAACAATTTTATATTTGTTTTTTTTTCTGGAGACTAGGAAATCCATGAAGCAGTAAGGGTACTAACCGTTGTCTAATTTTGAATGATGGAACACCTTGAAAGCTGTGCCATAAAAGCTGGAGATGATTTTGTGAAAATGCGGAGGAATTCTGTGAAATAAAACGGCTCTAAACAACATCAGAGTAAATTGTTTTAAATCACGGATATTGTTTACTTTGTTGACGGAAGGAAGCGAGGTTGGCCTGGAGCCAATCACATTCCGAACGGAGTCCAATTTCTGCAGACACCCAACATATTCAGACAGTTCTTTGTGCAGCATATCCACAGACAAACACATACATTTGATAGTATCTTCTTCCTTGTTTTCTTCAACAACTTTCCAAAACTTGGGAGCGATTCTTTGTCGAAGGTCTTGCTGTACTTTGTCTACAAACCATTCTTCAATGATAAAAGCCAAATTGTTCTCACATAAGACATCTATAGCGGTTTCAAACTCTGCCAGGGAGATTGTCTACATAAAATGAAAAAACAAAACAAAGAATTGGTTTCATTTTTGTCAAATGATTCATGCTCTATAAATCATGTGTTTTAGGTACGCACAGCCCTGCTTATTCATCACACTACACAGACTACTCTTACAGTAAGTAACTTGTATCACTCCCGGGATGGTGAAATAAAGTGCAGACATTTTGAGTTAAAAATAAGAGTTTCGTATTGATAGTTAAACTACATGTATTAGTGTATCTTGTAAATCAAGCAGTAGGATAATGAGATATTTCAAACGGCAGATCACAAACTTGCATATTGTATGCCACCTCTGATGAAGTTTGTTTACATGAGGGGTGGGGATGAATTCCGGACATAGCTTTGAGAATGAGTTGGCCAGAACTTGTGAGTTTTTGGAAATTCGGTTTTCTCTTAGATTTTTTAAATGCAAATTGTGGGTTTTTCAGAATAACTTCAATTGATTGAGGAGTAATTGGTAATGTGACACATACAGTACCTGCCAGATCAGATGCTGGCCTTTTACCACAGCTTTTGGATAGCAAAAACCCTGGACTACAAAATATGTTTATCATTATAAAAAAAAAGAAAAATGTTAGCAAAGCCCTATAGCAACAAAACAGGTACTAGTATCTAATAGTTTTGTATACATCTTGATACATGTCAGAAAAAGGTATCCTATTATAGTTCTGTATACATCTTGATATGTGTCAGAAAAAGGTATCCTATTATAGTTTTGTATACATCTTGATACGTGTCAGAAAAAGGTATCCTATTATAGTTCTGTATACATCTTGATACATGCCAGAAAAAGGTATCCTATAGTTCTGTATACATCTTGATATGTGTCAGAAAAAGGTATCCTATTATAGTTCTGTATACATCTTGATACATGCCAGAAAAAGGTATCCTATAGTTCTGTATACATCTTGATATGTGTCAGAAAAAGGTATCCTATTATAGTTCTGTATACATCTTGATACATGCCAGAAAAAGGTATCCTATAGTTCCGTATACATCTTGATATGTGTCAGAAAAAGGTATCCTATTATAGTTCTGTATACATCTTGATATGTATCAGAAAAAGGTATCCTATTATAGTTCTGTATACATCTTGATACGGGTCAGAAAAAAGTATCCTATTATAGTTTTGTATACATCTTGATATGTGTCAGAAAAAGGTATCCTATTATAGTTCTGTATACATCTTGATATGTGTCAGAAAAAGGTATCCTATTATAGTTTTGTATACATCTTGATACGTGCCAGAAAAAGGTATCCTATAGTTCTGTATACATCTTGATACGTGTCAGAAAAAGGTATCCTATTATAGTTCTGTATACATCTTGATACGTGTCAGAAAAAGGTATCCTATTATAGTTCTGTATACATCTTGATATGTGTCAGAAAAAGGTATCCTATAGTTCTGTACATCTTGATATGTGTCAGAAAAAGGTATCCTATTATAGTTCTGTATACATCTTGATATGTGTCAGAAAAAGGTATCCTATTATAGTTCTGTATACATCTTGATATGTGTCAGAAAAAGGTATCCTATAGTTCTGTACATCTTGATATGTGTCAGAAAAAGGTATCCTATTCTAGTTCTGTATACATCTTGATATGTGTCAGAAAAAGGTATCCTATAGTTCTGTATACATCTTGATACATGTCAGAAAAAGGTATCCTATTATAGTTCTGTATACATCTTGATATGTGTCAGAAAAAGGTATCCTATTATAGTTCTGTATACATCTTGATACGGGTCAGAAAAAGGTATCCTATAGTTCTGTACATCTTGATACGTGTCAGAAAAAGGTATAATAGTTCTGTATACATCTTGATACATGTCAGAAAAAGGTATAATAGTTCTGTATACATCTTGATACATGTCAGAAAAAGGTATAATAGTTCTGTATACATCTTGATACGTGCCAGAAAAAGGTATCCTATAGTTCTGTATACATCTTGATACGTGTCAGAAAAAGGTATCCTATAGTTCTGTATACATCTTGATACGGGTCAGAAAAAGGTATCCTATAGTTCTGTACATCTTGATACATGTCAGAAAAAGGTATCCTATAGTTCTGTATACATCTTGATACGTGCCAGAAAAAGGTATCCTATAGTTCTGTATACATCTTGATACGGGTCAGAAAAAGGTATCCTATTATAGTTCTGTATACATCTTGATACGGGTCAGAAAAAGGTATCCTATAGTTCTGTGTTCTGTATACATCTTGATACATGTCAGAAAAAGGTATGCTATAGTTCTGTGTTCTGTATACATCTTGATACATGTCAGAAAAAGGTATCCTATAGTTCTGTATACATCTTGATACGTGTCCGAAAAAGGTATCCTATACAGTATACTATAGTACTGTATACATCTAAGTTATTATGTCTATGAAATTTGACGAAGATCCGACCAGTACGTCTCTTGAAATCGCGATCACAAGAAAAGTTTACAGACACTGGCCGACGGACGACAGACCACGAACAAAATTCGATTTGATAAGACCACCATAAGATCATGGTGGTCTAAAAATGTGATATTTACTATCTAAATCTGACCGCAAACTGTCCGATCAGAAGCGTACAGTCTACTCTGACTTTTGGATTGCAATGAGCCCGGACTCCGAAATACGGCCTTGAGCAGTTCAGTATAAAAAAAAAAATAGCGATTTTGGAGTCAGGAGCCCGGACTTAAGTTAAACTTAAAGGCTACATGTACATACTGTACATGGATTTTCCTCATTCCAATTCCAATCATTTAGTTTTTCGATGGCCTTCAAAACGTGACGATCAGAAATTATGACAAACGTGCGAATTTTGGCAGCTCATACCACTTTAAGCAAGGATTCCTCATTTCCTTGAACAGTGTTGAAAAACTTGAATGAAATTTGAAACGAAGGAATTGCACAGCAGGTTCGAAAAGGAAACAGCGCATGTGTGCATATACTATATGCACACATGCGCTGTTTCCTATATATGATTATGATTTAGCCATAAGCTGATAAGTTGCAAGTGACGACCCAGTTACATATTCGGTGCAAATATAGAATAGGTCCGTCGTTTTTAACTTCTCTTCAAATTCGTCATTCAGATGTTATTTCTTTTAGCTGTTTTAGTAGGGATAGTTTAGATTTAAGCTTGTAATATCAAATTAGTCCTAAGTTCTAGAAGAAATGAATAAAACGGGGGGTTGCAGGGGGGCTTGCCCTGAAGATTATAGCGGTTTGAGACTGACGGACCAATTCTATAGTCTGTCCACATATTCACGCCACACGAACAGACTACGCCCTTGCACGAACCTGTGTTTGAAAAGGAGTTAAATTAGCAGAAACAATATCCCAGGCCTTGTTCAAACTGTCAGTGCTTGCCGCCATTTTGTCTTAGGAGTTCAAGGGAGATAATTTCAAAACAAAATGAAATGACAACTTGAACTTCTAGCTGTTCTAGTTATTTTGGGATAACTGCCTCGCTTTCTTGCCAAAAAATGGTAGAAATTCGTCTATCGATTTAACGGGAATGGAACGAGGGTCCCGGCAGAGTAAGGCACCCATCGCCAGGAATAAAATAAATGCCGGTTCACAATCACAGCGCCCGTTGCCGAATGAGTTTAAACTTTAATTAGTTAGATTATGGATGAAGAAAGTTTGAAATCAGATTTGAACATGTATCAACAACAGGTAGGCCTAGTGTTTCGTTCACCTTATTTAGATACATCCATTTTACTTTAGATAGTATTCTATATCTTTTCCAAAAAATATTTCAACATAACGAAATATGAGCATTCAATGGTTTCATATTGCACAGACCATTATAATAAGACCTAATTTTGTAGAAAACAATGGTCTAACCAGCTGGGAGCGGTGACCATTGTAGTGGAGACGCCATTTTGTCGTGGTTACATTACGAAGCCTTTGCAGCTCCGGCCCCTATTTTCCTTCGAAAAAATTGTTCACCGATGCAATAAATGCCTTAAATTTTAAAATGAATGACCAATCTTTTCTGTCTTAGTATCCATTCCCCCTTTGTCGAACTTTAGGCTTACCGGAGCTAAATAAGACCGACAGTATAAATTGTAACGTTTGTACACTTTACTTAGGTCATTGATTCTGATTGGAGGAATGACAGGAAGGGTAAAGAATACCAGGTGAACCATTGTGGGCTGATCAACCGTGGGAGAATTTTTAGATGGCTTGCATTCATTGGTTCTTGACTAAACGCTCTATAAAAATTAAAATATACGGACAGGATTTAGAACTGGGTTGGGTTATCTAGGTGACGGACCGTTCTAAATTCGTACCAAATATAATTAGCCTACACTAGGCTACAGGGGCTTTGATATTTTAGGAGTTGGCCTACATAAAAGTAGTAGATGGGGACGTCTGGAACTGTCAATAGGCAGGTCGGTGACGTCATCAAATGTTGGTACAGCTGTGTACAAGGTATTCGATCATAAAAGTGAAAAAGCAAATGTGAGTCTCAAAAGTTACAAATAAAACAAAAAGTGTAGTCTGTATATTTTTTCAGTGCCCTTTCACACCCTGTTTGCTCATTTTCGCTCGAACAGAAAAAAATTCATAAAAATGCTTGGCCCATATTTAGAGACAAAAGTTGTCTCCCCTGATTTATTATATATCATTTTTCTAAGTAAATATGATTATGCATGTCAAACGGAATTCTAATTACATCTTATAACTATGTGAAGAATAGTTTGGTATAGGTTTTAGAAACAAGCTATGGATGATTAAAATTGGCCCGACCTGCCTACTGTCAATACTTCTTTCTGTAGACAACAGCGCCACCTAGGCCTAACCTCTTACGATAGATAATGCCATTCAGTGCAGCACACCTAGGCCCCTACGTTTTTTTTTCTTCTATTTACATCCACACTCTACCTGTCTCAAACCCCTACCTTGCCAATCAAAAGATGCGCACTCAATAAGACCGTTAGTTGGAGATCTCCAAACTCTGTGGTCAAAGTATATGATGATGGGTGTTCAACAGAGTTGGAGGAGCAGCCATCTTGGAAAATGTTGATTTACAGAAACAACACTATTTTGTTAAATTTCTCCTAATTTTAAATAATGCAACCGGCCCAAACTTTACACACATTCAATTCGATGTTTTAATTTAGCTGTTTCACCGAAGAAAAAAAACGTTCAAACACTCAAATTTGTGTTGTATCATCATCGTTTTTCCAAGGACAGCCCGAATCTCCCGCTCGCCTTTTCGTTTACTTCAAGTTAACTTGGGCAATGTACGACCTATGAGAGCAGCGCTATTTTCTTGATAAACATACGAGTCCGAGTGAAGTGTTATTTCCAATGCGTACAACAATAATAATAATAATAGTAGTAATATCTAAATGTTTCTATTTGTAGTTGATGCAGGTTAACCAAGCCATTCAGGTATCAGGAGGGTCAGAAGACCTTGTTAAACTGAAAGCTGATCTGACGGAAGTCATTCAACTCACTGAGGGTATGTTATCTGATAACCAGAGCCACAGTCTGTCTCCCAACTAAGGCCTTTCACCCATGGGTCAAAAAGTTTGAATTTCACTCCAATAAAATGTTGAAATTTCTGTAGATCTAGAACATTGACAGTGTGTTCCCTGACTAAATACCATGAGTACATACATGTAGACCTAGAACATTGACAGTATGTTCCCTAACTAAATACCATGAGTACATACATGTAGACCTAGAACATTGATAGTATGTTCCCTAAATAAATACTGTGAGTACATACATGTAGACCTAGAACATTGACAGTATGTTCCCTAACTAAATACCATGAGTACATACATGTAGACCCTAGAACATTGACAGTATGTTCCCTAACTAAATACCATGAGTACATACATGTAGACCTAGAACATTGACAGTATGTTCCCTAACTAAATACCATGAGTACATACATGTAGACCTAGAACATTGACAGTCTGTTCCCTAACTAAATACCATGAGTACATACATGTAGACCTAGAACATTGACAGTATGTTCCCAAACTAAATACTGTGAGTACATATATGTAGACCTAGAACATTGACAGTATGTTCCCTAACTAAATACCATGAGTACATACATGTAGACCTAGAACATTGACAGTATGTTCCCAAAGTAAATACTGTGAGTACATATATGTATACCTAGAACATTGACAGTATGTTCCCTAACTAAATACCATGAGTACATACATGTAGACCCTAGAACATTGACAGTATGTTCCCTAATTAAATACCATGAGTACATACATGTAGACCTAGAACATTGACAGTATGTTCCCTAACTAAATACTGTGAGTACATGTAGACCTAGAACATTGACAGTATGTTCCCTAACTAAATACCATGAGTACATACATGTAGACCCTAGAACATTGACAGTATGTTCCCTAACTAAATACCATGAGTACATACATGTAGACCTAGAACATTGACAGTATGTTCCCTAACTAAATACCATGAGTACATACATGTAGACCTAGAACATTGACAGTATGTTCCCTAACTAAATACTGTGAGTACATACATGTAGACCTAGAACATTGACAGTATGTTCCCTAACTAAATACCATGAGTACATACATGTAGACCTAGAACATTGACAGTATGTTCCCAAACTAAATACCATGAGTACATACATGTAGACCTAGAACATTGACAGTATGTTCCCTAACTAAATACCATGAGTACATACATGTAGACCTAGAACATTGACAGTATGTTCCCAAACTAAATACCATGAGTACATGTACATACATGTAGACCTAGAACATTGACAGTATGTTCCCTAACTAAATACCATGAGTACATACATGTAGACCCTAGAACATTGACAGTATGTTCCCTAACTAAATACCATGAGTACATACATGTAGACCCTAGAACATTGACAGTATGTTCCCTAACTAAATACCATGAGTACATACATGTAGACCTAGAACATTGACAGTATGTTCCCAAACTAAATACTGTGAGTACATATATGTATACCTAGAACATTGGCAGTATGTTCCCTAACTAAATACCATGAGTACATACATGTAGACCCTAGAACATTGACAGTATGTTCCCTAATTAAATACCATGAGTACATACATGTAGACCTAGAACATTGACAGTATGTTCCCTAACTAAATACTGTGAGTACATGTAGACCTAGAACATTGACAGTATGTTCCCTAACTAAATACCATGAGTACATACATGTAGACCCTAGAACATTGACAGTATGTTCCCTAACTAAATACCATGAGTACATACATGTAGACCCTAGAACATTGACAGTATGTTCCCTAACTAAATACCATGAGTACATACATGTAGACCTAGAACATTGACAGTATGTTCCCTAACTAAATACCATGAGTACATACATGTAGACCTAGAACATTGACAGTATGTTCCCTAACTAAATACTGTGAGTACATACATGTAGACCTAGAACATTGACAGTATGTTCCCTAACTAAATACCATGAGTACATACATGTAGACCTAGAACATTGACAGTATGTTCCCAAACTAAATACCATGAGTACATACATGTAGACCTAGAACATTGACAGTATGTTCCCTAACTAAATACCATGAGTACATACATGTAGACCTAGAACATTGACAGTATGTTCCCAAACTAAATACCATGAGTACATGTACATACATGTAGACCTAGAACATTGACAGTATGTTCCCTAACTAAATACCATGAGTACATACATGTAGACCCTAGAACATTGACAGTATGTTCCCTAACTAAATACCATGAGTACATACATGTAGACCCTAGAACATTGACAGTATGTTCCCTAACTAAATACCATGCGTACATACATGTAGACCTAGAACATTGACAGTATGTTCCCTAACTAAATACCATGAGTACATACATGTAGACCCTAGAACATTGACAGTATGTTCCCAAACTAAATACTGTGAGTACATACATGTAGACCTAGAACATTGACAGTATGTTCCCTAACTAAATATCATGAGTACATATATGTAGACTTAGAACATCGACAGTACGTTCTCTAACTAAATACCTTGATACAGACTCACTACGACGTTTATTTCCAAATCATACATGTGACAAGGTGGCGTTTAGCCGCTTTAAGGTGTTAATGGCTTGCATTCCACACTAATTGAATCTCTAGTTATCAACCAGACCTGAATATCTGGAGAAGTGTAGTGTATGGTCTAATTTCTCAAAGAGAAAAGTGTCTATCAGATGCTGATTTAGGGCAAGGTACAAATGAAAGTCCTCTCCTGATTAGAGTTACTTGTATATCATTCACAGTGATTTCCTTGTTACTAAAATTAACAATATTACTTCCTAAACCGTAAGTAGGATGGCACATGCCCTGTCCCAAATTTAGTGAAAATCAAATGACTGAAGCCAGTGGGTAAACAAGCAATTTGCTCTATCTCCGGTCCATTGATACTTAAACTTTCCATTGGCACATTTTTGATCTTAACGTATGTTGTTGATCTAAATTTGATAATGAACTGTAAGAAATAATTGGGTGGGATATAGCAATAGCCTATTTGTCTGTCTGTCTGCCCGCTCAATAATTTGTCTGTCTGTCTGCCCGCTCAATAACTTGAGAAGACGTTGTCATATCACATTAGCACTTGAATAGTGTGATCAGCTTTTGGGAAGGACAAACGAGATTGCTGTCTAGGATTTTGTGATTGTTATGCAGGCCCCCACACAAAACTATACCTTATTCTCGAGCTATCAATTTGCATATTGGTGTCCATCCCAAAATTTGAGAGTGCTTTTTGTATAACTTTGAAACTTGATCAATGTGTTGAGTTTTTAACAATTGTGATTGCATTATTCCCGATCTATGAATTTGGTTTCCACTGGATAACTTGAGGGCGTTGACTGTTTTGTTGTATGACCATGAAATTTAAAAAGTTTCTTGTTCTTATGACAAAAACATATAAGATTGTTTTTCCATTAAATAAGCATGCCATCTTGTAATTTTGATTAACAGATTTTTTTTCCTGTATTTTGTTTAGCAAGCCTTCTTTCATTAGTTAAGAGTCGTTTACTTGGCAGTTTGGAGGATGAAACACCAACACAATATGAACAATCGGACATGGATACTGAAATGGCTGCCTTTAAGGTTAGATATACAGCAATCAGATTTTCTATTGGGTTACTTTGGTAACAACATTTTTCTTGAAATAAATTGATAATTCTGATAGATAAAGTAAGGGGAAGCTACAGCTGAAATACGCTACTGCAATCCTAATCCTTGCAGATACCTGTCAGGGCATAATGTAGGGTAGAAGTTTGAGCACCCTTAGTACGGCTAGACAATACCATCCCAGGGTCCATGTAGGCTGCATAGAGTCAACTACATGTACTTTAAGCCACCCATTTCTGTCCCTAGTATATGTATTTATGTTTTAAATACTTTGCAGAGCAGTTTTTAGAGAGAGTGTATTCAATATTTAATGCAACAATTACAACCGATTTTATTCTCATACCCTAGTTTGGGCGCCCAAACTGCAGACGCCCAAACCCCATATATTGGGTTCAAAATCAGCTCGGATTTGACCCTGCCTGTGTCTACATCCTCTCACTTGAACAGCTGTCAAAGAATTGACAAAAACTGGTCACATAGAGAATATTAACCTTTTAAAGAATTGACAAAAACTGGTCACATAGAGAATGTTAACCTGACAAAGAATTGACAAAAACTGGTCACATAGAGAATATTAACCTTTTAAAGAATTGACAAAAACTGGTCACATAGAGAATGTTAACCTTTCAAAGAATTGACAAAAACTGGTCACATAGAGAATGTTAACCTGACAAAGAATTGACAAAAACTGGTCACATAGAGAATGTTAACCTTTCAAAGAATTGACAAAAACTGGTCACATAGAGGATGTTAACCTTTCAAAGAATTGACAAAAACTGGTCACATAGAGGATGTTAACCTTTCAAAGAATTGACAGAAACTGGTCACATAGAGAATGTTAACCTTTCAAAGAATTGACAAAAACTGGTCACATAGAGGATGTTAACCTTTCAAAGAATTGACAGAAACTGGTCACATAGAGGATGTTAACCTTTCAAAGAATTGACAAAAACTGGTCACATAGAGGATGTTAACCTTTTAAAGAATTGACAAAAACTGGTCACATAGAGAATGTTAACCTGACAAAGAATTGACAGAAACTGGTCACATAGAGGATGTTAACCTGACAAAGAATTGACAAAAACTGGTCACATAGAGAATGTTAACCTTTTAAAGAATTGACAAAAACTGGTCACATAGAGAATGTTAACCTTTCAAAGAATTGACAGAAACTGGTCACATAGAGGATGTTAACCTTTTAAAGAATTGACAAAAACTGGTCACATAGAGAATGTTAACCTTTTAAAGAATTGACAAAAACTGGTCACATAGAGAATGTTAACCTTTCAAAGAATTGACAAAAACTGGTCACATAGAGGATGTTAACCTTTCAAAGAATTGACAGAAACTGGTCACATAGAGGATGTTAACCTTTTAAAGAATTGACAAAAACTGGTCACATAGAGGATATTAACCTGACAAAGAATTGACAAAAACTGGTCACATAGAGGATATTAACCTTTTAAAGAATTGACAAAAACTGGTCACATAGAGAATGTTAACCTGACAAAGAATTGACAAAAACTGGTCACATAGAGGATGTTAACCTTTCAAAGAATTGACAGAAACTGGTCACATAGAGGATGTTAACCTTTCAAAGAATTGACAAAACCTGGTCACATAGAGAATGTTAACCTGACAAAGAATTGACAAAAACTGGTCACATAGAGGATGTTAACCTTTCAAATAATTGACAAAACCTGGTCACATAGAGGATGTTAACCTTTCAAAGAATTGACAGAAACTGGTCACATAGAGGATGTTAACCTTTCAAAGAATTGACAAAAACTGGTCACATAGAGGATATTAACCTGACAAAGAATTGACAAAAACTGGTCACATAGAGAATGTTAACCTGACAAAGAATTGACAAAAACTGGTCACATAGAGGATGTTAACCTTTCAAAGAATTGACAGAAACTGGTCACATAGAGGATGTTAACCTTTCAAAGAATTGACAGAAACTGGTCACATAGAGGATATTAACCTTTCAAAGAATTGACAGAAACTGGTCACATAGAGGATGTTAACCTTTCAAAGAATTGACAAAACCTGGTCACATAGAGAATGTTAACCTGACAAAGAATTGACAAAAACTGGTCACATAGAGGATGTTAACCTTTCAAAGAATTGACAGAAACTGGTCACATAGAGGATGTTAACCTTTCAAGGAATTGACAAAAACTGGTCACATAGAGGATATTAACCTTTTAAAGAATTGACAAAAACTGGTCACATAGAGGATATTAACCTTTTAAAGAATTGACAAAAACTGGTCACATAGAGGATATTTACCTTTTAAAGAATTGACAAAAACTGGTCACATAGAGGATATTAACCTGACAAAGAATTGACAAAAACTGGTCACATAGAGGATGTTAACCTGACAAAGAATTGACAAAAACTGGTCACATAGAGGATATTAACCTTTCAAAGAATTGACAGAAACTGGTCACATAGAGGATGTTAACCTTTCAAAGAATTGACAAAAACTGGTCACATAGAGGATGTTAACCTTTTAAAGAATTGACAAAAACTGGTCACATAGAGAATGTTAACCTGACAAAGAATTGACAAAAACTGGTCACATAGAGGATGTTAACCTTTCAAAGAATTGACAAAAACTGGTCACATAGAGGATGTTAACCTTTTAAAGAATTGACAAAAACTGGTCACATAGAGAATGTTAACCTGACAAAGAATTGACAAAAACTGGTCACATAGAGGATATTAACCTTTTAAAGAATTGACAGAAACTGGTCACATAGAGGATGTTAACCTTTCAAAGAATTGACAAAAACTGGTCACATAGAGGATGTTAACCTTTCAAAGAATTGACAGAAACTGGTCACATAGAGAATGTTAACCTTTCAAAGAATTGACAAAAACTGGTCACATAGAGGATGTTAACCTTTCAAAGAATTGACAGAAACTGGTCACATAGAGGATGTTAACCTTTCAAAGAATTGACAAAAACTGGTCACATAGAGGATGTTAACCTTTTAAAGAATTGACAAAAACTGGTCACATAGAGAATGTTAACCTGACAAAGAATTGACAGAAACTGGTCACATAGAGGATGTTAACCTGACAAAGAATTGACAAAAACTGGTCACATAGAGAATGTTAACCTTTTAAAGAATTGACAAAAACTGGTCACATAGAGAATGTTAACCTTTCAAAGAATTGACAGAAACTGGTCACATAGAGGATGTTAACCTTTTAAAGAATTGACAAAAACTGGTCACATAGAGAATGTTAACCTTTTAAAGAATTGACAAAAACTGGTCACATAGAGAATGTTAACCTTTCAAAGAATTGACAAAAACTGGTCACATAGAGGATGTTAACCTTTCAAAGAATTGACAGAAACTGGTCACATAGAGGATGTTAACCTTTTAAAGAATTGACAAAAACTGGTCACATAGAGGATATTAACCTGACAAAGAATTGACAAAAACTGGTCACATAGAGGATATTAACCTTTTAAAGAATTGACAAAAACTGGTCACATAGAGAATGTTAACCTGACAAAGAATTGACAAAAACTGGTCACATAGAGGATGTTAACCTTTCAAAGAATTGACAGAAACTGGTCACATAGAGGATGTTAACCTTTCAAAGAATTGACAAAACCTGGTCACATAGAGAATGTTAACCTGACAAAGAATTGACAAAAACTGGTCACATAGAGGATGTTAACCTTTCAAATAATTGACAAAACCTGGTCACATAGAGGATGTTAACCTTTCAAAGAATTGACAGAAACTGGTCACATAGAGGATGTTAACCTTTCAAAGAATTGACAGAAACTGGTCACATAGAGGATATTAACCTGACAAAGAATTGACAAAAACTGGTCACAAAGAGAATGTTAACCTGACAAAGAATTGACAAAAACTGGTCACATAGAGGATGTTAACCTTTCAAAGAATTGACAGAAACTGGTCACATAGAGGATGTTAACCTTTCAAAGAATTGACAGAAACTGGTCACATAGAGGATATTAACCTTTCAAAGAATTGACAGAAACTGGTCACATAGAGGATGTTAACCTTTCAAAGAATTGACAAAACCTGGTCACATAGAGAATGTTAACCTGACAAAGAATTGACAAAAACTGGTCACAGAGGATGTTAACCTTTCAAAGAATTGACAGAAACTGGTCACATAGAGGATGTTAACCTTTCAAGGAATTGACAAAAACTGGTCACATAGAGGATATTAACCTTTTAAAGAATTGACAAAAACTGGTCACATAGAGGATATTAACCTTTTAAAGAATTGACAAAAACTGGTCACATAGAGGATATTTACCTTTTAAAGAATTGACAAAAACTGGTCACATAGAGGATATTAACCTGACAAAGAATTGACAAAAACTGGTCACATAGAGGATGTTAACCTGACAAAGAATTGACAAAAACTGGTCACATAGAGGATATTAACCTTTCAAAGAATTGACAGAAACTGGTCACATAGAGGATGTTAACCTTTCAAAGAATTGACAAAAACTGGTCACATAGAGGATGTTAACCTTTTAAAGAATTGACAAAAACTGGTCACATAGAGAATGTTAACCTGACAAAGAATTGACAAAAACTGGTCACATAGAGGATGTTAACCTTTCAAAGAATTGACAAAAACTGGTCACATAGAGGATGTTAACCTTTTAAAGAATTGACAAAAACTGGTCACATAGAGAATGTTAACCTGACAAAGAATTGACAAAAACTGGTCACATAGAGGATATTAACCTTTTAAAGAATTGACAGAAACTGGTCACATAGAGAATGTTAACCTTTTAAAGAATTGACAAAAACTGGTCACATAGAGAATGTTAACCTGACAAAGAATTGACAAAAACTGGTCACATAGAGGATGTTAACCTTTCAAAGAATTGACAGAAACTGGTCACATAGAGGATGTTAACCTTTCAAAGAATTGACAGAAACTGGTCACATAGAGGATGTTAACCTTTCAAAGAATTGACAAAAACTGGTCACATAGAGGATGTTAACCTTTCAAAGAATTGACAAAAACTGGTCACATAGAGGATGTTAACCTTTCAAAGAATTGACAGAAACTGGTCACATAGAGGATGTTAACCTTTCAAAGAATTGACAAAAACTGGTCACATAGAGGATGTTAACCTTTCAAAGAATTGACAGAAACTGGTCACATAGAGGATGTTAACCTTTCAAAGAATTGACAAAAACTGGTCACATAGAGAATGTTAACCTGACAAAGAATTGACAGAAACTGGTCACATAGAGGATGTTAACCTTTCAAAGAATTGACAAAAACTGGTCACATAGAGGATGTTAACCTTTCAAATAATTGACAAAACCTGGTCACATAGAGGATGTTAACCTGACAAAGAATTGACAAAAACTGGTCACATAGAGAATGTTAACCTTTCAAGGAATTGACAAAAACTGGTCACATAGAGGATATTAACCTTTTAAAGAATTGACAAAAACTGGTCACATAGAGGATGTTAACCTTTCAAAGAATTGACAAAAACTGGTCACATAGAGAATGTTAACCTGACAAAGAATTGACAAAAACTGGTCACATAGAGGATGTTAACCTTTCAAATAATTGACAAAACCTGGTCACATAGAGGATGTTAACCTGACAAAGAATTGACAAAAACTGGTCACATAGAGAATGTTAACCTGACAAAGAATTGACAAAAACTGGTCACATAGAGGATGTTAACCTGACAAAGAATTGACAAAAACTGGTCACATAGAGAATGTTAACCTTTCAAGGAATTGACAAAAACTGGTCACATAGAGAATGTTAACCTGACAAAGAATTGACAAAAACTGGTCACATAGAGGATGTTAACCTGACAAAGAATTGACAAAAACTGGTCACATAGAGGATGTTAACCTTTTAAAGAATTGACAAAAACTGGTCACATAGAGGATATTAACCTTTCAAGGAATTGACAAAAACTGGTCACATAGAGGATGTTAACCTTTTAAAGAATTGACAAAAACTGGTCACATAGAGGATATTAACCTTTCAAAGAATTGACAAAAACTGGTCACATAGAGGATGTTAACCTTTTAAAGAATTGACAAAAACTATTCACATAGAGGATGTTAACCTTTTAAAGAATTGACAAAAACTGGTCACATAGAGGATGTTAACCTTTTAAAGAATTGACAAAAACTGATCACATAGAGAATGTTAACCTTTCAAGGAATTGACAAAAACTGGTCACATAGAGGATATTAACCTTTTAAAGAATTGACAAAAACTGGTCACATAGAGGATGTTAACCTTTTAAAGAATTGACAAAAACTGGTCACATAGAGGATGTTAACCTTTCAAGGAATTGACAAAAACTGGTCACATAGAGGATGTTAACCTTTCAAGGAATTGACAAAAACTGGTCACATAGAGAATGTTAACCTTTTAAAGAATTGACAAAAACTGGTCACATAGAGGATATTAACCTTTCAAAGAATTGACAAAAACTGGTCACATAGAGAATGTTAACCTTTTAAAGAATTGACAAAAACTGGTCACATAGAGGATATTAACCTTTCAAAGAATTGACAAAAACTGGTCACATAGAGGATGTTAACCTTTCAAGGAATTGACAAAAACTGGTCACATAGAGGATATTAACCTTTCAAAGAATTGACAAAAACTGGTCACATAGAGGATATTAACCTTTCAAAGAATTGACAAAAACTGGTCACATAGAGGATGTTAACCTTTCAAAGAATTGACAAAAACTGGTCACATAGAGAATGTTAACCTGACAAAAAATTGACAAAAACTGGTCACATAGAGAATGTTAACCTTTCAAGGAATTGACAAAAACTGGTCACATAGAGAATGTTAACCTGACAAAGAATTGACAAAAACTGGTCACATAGAGAATGTTAACCTTTCAAGGAATTGACAAAAACTGGTCACATAGAGGATGTTAACCTTTCAAAGAATTGACAGAAACTGGTCACATAGAGAATGTTAACCTTTCAAGGAATTGACAAAAACTGGTCACATAGAGGATGTTAACCTTTCAAGGAATTGACAAAAACTGGTCACATAGAGAATGTTAACCTTTCAAGGAATTGACAAAAACTGGTCACATAGAGAATGTTAACCTTTCAAGGAATTGACAAAAACTGGTCACATAGAGAATGTTAACCTTTCAAGGAATTGACAAAAACTGGTCACATAGAGAATGTTAACCTTTCAAGGAATTGACAAAAACTGGTCACATAGAGGATGTTAACCTTTCAAGGAATTGACAAAAACTGGTCACATAGAGGATGTTAACCTTTCAAGGAATTGACAAAAACTGGTCACATAGAGAATGTTAACCTTTCAAGGAATTGACAAAAACTGGTCACATAGAGAATGTTAACCTTTCAAGGAATTGACAAAAACTGGTCACATAGAGAATGGTAACCTTTCAAGGAATTGACAAAAACTGGTCACATAGAGAATGTTAACCTTTCAAGGAATTGACAAAAACTGGTCACATAGAGAATGTTAACCTTTCAAGGAATTGACAAAAACTGGTCACATAGAGAATGTTAACCTTTCAAGGAATTGACAAAAACTGGTCACATAGAGGATGTTAACCTTTCAAAGAATTGACAAAAACTGGTCACATAGAGAATGTTAACCTGACAAAGAATTGACAAAAACTGGTCACATAGAGAATGTTAACCTTTCAAGGAATTGACAAAAACTGTTCACATAGAGAATGTTAACCTTTCAAAGAATTGACAAAAACTGGTCACATAGAGAATGTTAACCTTTCAAGGAATTGACAAAAACTGGTCACATAGAGAATGTTAACCTTTCAAGGAATTGACAAAAACTGGTCACATAGAGGATGTTAACCTTTCAAAGAATTGACAAAAACTGGTCACATAGAGAATGTTAACCTGACAAAGAATTGACAAAAACTGGTCACATAGAGAATGTTAACCTTTCAAGGAATTGACAAAAACTGGTCACATAGAGAATGTTAACCTGACAAAGAATTGACAAAAACTGGTCACATAGAGAATGTTAACCTTTCAAGGAATTGACAAAAACTGGTCACATAGAGAATGTTAACCTTTCAAGGAATTGACAAAAACTGGTCACATAGAGAATGTTAACCTTTCAAGGAATTGACAGAAATTGGTCACATAGAGGATATTAACCTTTTAAAGAATTGACAAAAACTGGTCACATAGAGAATGTTAACCTGACAAAGAATTGACAAAAACTGGTCACATAGAGGATATTAACCTTTCAAGGAATTGACAAAAACTGGTCACATAGAGAATGTTAACCTTTCAAGGAATTGACAAAAACTGGTCACATAGAGAATGTTAACCTTTCAAGGAATTGACAGAAACTGGTCACATAGAGGATATTAACCTTTTAAAGAATTGACAAAAACTGGTCACATAGAGAATGTTAACCTGACAAAGAATTGACAAAAACTGGTCACATAGAGGATATTAACCTTTCAAGGAATTGACAAAAACTGGTCACATAGAGAATGTTAACCTTTCAAGGAATTGACAAAAACTGGTCACATAGAGAATGTTAACCTTTCAAGGAATTGACAGAAACTGGTCACATAGAGGATATTAACCTTTTAAAGAATTGACAAAAACTGGTCACATAGAGAATGTTAACCTGACAAAGAATTGACAAAAACTGGTCACATAGAGGATATTAACCTTTCAAGGAATTGACAAAAACTGGTCACATAGAGGATATTAACCTTTCAAAGAATTGACAAAAACTGGTCACATAGAGGATGTTAACCTTTTAAAGAATTGACAAAAACTGGTCACATAGAGAATGTTAACCTGACAAAGAATTGACAAAAACTGGTCACATAGAGGATGTTAACCTGACAAAGAATTGACAAAAACTGGTCACATAGAGGATGTTAACCTTTTAAAGAATTGACAAAAACTGGTCACATAGAGAATGTTAACCTTTCAAGGAATTGACAAAAACTGGTCACATAGAGGATGTTAACCTTTTAAAGAATTGACAAAAACTGGTCACATAGAGAATGTTAACCTTTCAAGGAATTGACAAAAACTGGTCACATAGAGGATGTTAACCTTTCAAAGAATTGACAAAAACTGGTCACATAGAGGATGTTAACCTTTTAAAGAATTGACAAAAACTGGTCACATAGAGAATGTTAACCTTTCAAGGAATTGACAAAAACTGGTCACATAGAGAATGTTAACCTTTCAAGGAATTGACAAAAACTGGTCACATAGAGGATGTTAACCTTTCAAAGAATTGACAAAAACTGGTCACATAGAGGATATTAACCTTTTAAAGAATTGACAAAAACTGGTCACATAGAGGATGTTAACCTTTTAAAGAATTGACAAAAACTGGTCACATAGAGAATGTTAACCTGACAAAGAATTGACAGAAACTGGTCACATAGAGGATGTTAACCTTTCAAGGAATTGACAAAAACTGGTCACATAGAGAATGTTAACCTTTCAAGGAATTGACAAAAACTGGTCACATAGAGAATGTTAACCTTTCAAGGAATTGACAAAAACTGGTCACATAGAGAATGTTAACCTTTCAAGGAATTGACAAAAACTGGTCACATAGAGAATGTTAACCTTTCAAGGAATTGACAAAAACTGGTCACATAGAGAATGTTAACCTTTCAAGGAATTGACAAAAACTGGTCACATAGAGAATGTTAACCTTTCAAGGAATTGACAAAAACTGGTCACATAGAGAATGTTAACCTTTCAAAGAATTGACAAAAACTGGTCACATAGAGAATGTTAACCTTTCAAGGAATTGACAAAAACTGGTCACATAGAGAATGTTAACCTTTCAAGGAATTGACAAAAACTGGTCACATAGAGAATGTTAACCTTTCAAGGAATTGACAAAAACTGGTCACATAGAGGATGTTAACCTTTCAAAGAATTGACAAAAACTGGTCACATAGAGAATGTTAACCTGACAAAGAATTGACAAAAACTGGTCACATAGAGAATGTTAACCTTTCAAGGAATTGACAAAAACTGGTCACATAGAGAATGTTAACCTTTCAAGGAATTGACAAAAACTGGTCACATAGAGAATGTTAACCTTTCAAGGAATTGACAAAAACTGGTCACATAGAGGATGTTAACCTTTCAAAGAATTGACAAAAACTGGTCACATAGAGAATGTTAACCTGACAAAGAATTGACAAAAACTGGTCACATAGAGAATGTTAACCTTTCAAGGAATTGACAAAAACTGGTCACATAGAGAATGTTAACCTGACAAAGAATTGACAAAAACTGGTCACATAGAGAATGTTAACCTTTCAAGGAATTGACAAAAACTGGTCACATAGAGAATGTTAACCTTTCAAGGAATTGACAAAAACTGGTCACATAGAGAATGTTAACCTTTCAAGGAATTGACAGAAACTGGTCACATAGAGGATATTAACCTTTTAAAGAATTGACAAAAACTGGTCACATAGAGAATGTTAACCTGACAAAGAATTGACAAAAACTGGTCACATAGAGGATGTTAACCTTTCAAGGAATTGACAAAAACTGGTCACATAGAGGATATTAACCTTTCAAGGAATTGACAAAAACTGGTCACATAGAGGATATTAACCTTTCAAAGAATTGACAAAAACTGGTCACATAGAGGATGTTAACCTTTTAAAGAATTGACAAAAACTGGTCACATAGAGAATGTTAACCTGACAAAGAATTGACAAAAACTGGTCACATAGAGGATGTTAACCTGACAAAGAATTGACAAAAACTGGTCACATAGAGGATGTTAACCTTTTAAAGAATTGACAAAAACTGGTCACATAGAGAATGTTAACCTTTCAAGGAATTGACAAAAACTGGTCACATAGAGGATGTTAACCTTTTAAAGAATTGACAAAAACTGGTCACATAGAGGATATTAACCTTTCAAAGAATTGACAAAAACTGGTCACATAGAGGATGTTAACCTTTTAAAGAATTGACAAAAACTATTCACATAGAGGATGTTAACCTTTCAAAGAATTGACAAAAACTGGTCACATAGAGGATGTTAACCTTTTAAAGAATTGACAAAAACTGGTCACATAGAGGATGTTAACCTTTCAAAGAATTCACAGAAACTGGTCACATAGAGGATGTTAACCTTTTAAAGAATTGACAAAAACTATTCACATAGAGGATATATAACCGAACCTAAAAAACATAATTTAGCGAATAAAATGTTTTCCTGCAATTCAAAGAAAGTTTTTGGCTATCTTCTGGTCCAAATTGTTACACAGGAGTGTTTTGTGAAATCTGTTTGTCCCTTTGATTAGTGTAACATAAATGATGATAGCAAAATGTCAGTTTCACAATATTTCATTTTTAACTTCTAAATCTCCCAAATTCCAGCGAAGACTCAAAGGTTCCAACGAACATATGTTTTGGTGTGTTAAACACCACCATATTGAATGTATAGCAGTCAAGCAATGAACTATTTTTTTGCTATTAAATACTCGACTTTTCGACATGCCCTACCTCTAATGAGGACAAAAGTTCATTGTGCTAGAGGCTTTGCATTTTAACCTAATTTTGATCATATTGCTGAGGATGTGTTTTTCTCGCTATAGGCTGCGATTGGAGAAACCAGTGAGTCTTCTCTTCCTCCAGAGACAGAAGATCCAGCCTCCCCTATAAACCACTCTGTGTTTAATGAAGTAATAGGAAGGAAATGCCGAGCACCTTACACTCAGGAGTGGGGTGTTATGCAATACCATAATGGCCTTGTATTGGCGGTAGAAGGACTTCATGCCTCAGATGCCATCCCTATGGTATTTCAAGTCTTTATCATTGAAATTAGCTTCTTATGAAATATCTTACAAATCACTTTTGTCTCCAGAGGGACTTGAGGGAAATGAATGCACTCTGTCCATATGTCCATATTTTTCCGTTAAACCAGAATGTTGCCATTTTCAGATATTTTGACAACTTTTAAAGCCTCTTGCTATTGTGACAATTAGAATTTATGAAAAAATTGCTATCACATCTGCAGTCAGCCTACATGTTTGCCTGGATTTTCTTTCTTGTTAAATTTCCCAACAGGATTTTGTTTTGAATTGACAGGTAAGAGTGGTATTCTGTTATCCAACCCATCAGTCTATGCTGCCATGTCCATATTATCTGGAAGGAAACTGTAAATTTACAGATGAACAGTGTCGGTGAGTTGAAATGATATTTACGTATAGGAATTTTAAACCTTGGTAATTTTTCATCATTTAAAAACACAACTGCATCAAGTTATTGCTTAATTGTTCTTTTTTTGATTTTGCCAAGTAAATAAATTTCCTAAAAACATGTTCTATTGAAACACAACTACATATTGTTTTTTTTTAAGTTTTTTTTATTTAATATTCTTTGCAAGTGTTATAAATAAGGAGCTGAACATGAATGTTTTTTATACATGTAAACCCCATGGAAAGGTTGCAGTGTATACATGTGTATATGGTATCACGTTTGCCTCTCACCATCTGCATTTGATCGGGATAGAACTCCAGTGATTTTAAAGTTACAGCTCTAATTTTTGGTTCGATACAAAAATGATGATACGTCATGACTCCGGTTTTCTCAATCATATGCATGGTTAGGCTACTCTGAATGGATAAGACACCTGGTATTTAGTGCTGTCAATGGGTGCCATACTCCGGGACCCGGGTTTCAGTCCTGTTTTGGTCTTCACAGATAATTGGTAGAAGAATTTATTTTATTTTTCACGAAGGTGTAATCCCAAAATTAATGAGAATACTATTTAAAATTTTTCTTTTTTGACAAGATGAATGGATGGCGATGTGTGACAACTCTAATTTGATTCAATGCTCATATGTAGCGTTATGCCGGCTCCTGTCCGTTGAAGTGCCCATGGCACTCATAGTTCAATGGTGTGATGATAGAATTTGTTCGTTTGTCACTTACAGCATCAGAGTTGTTGGTTCCATTAAAAACTGCAGTGCCATTTGCTGCTGAAATAGAAACTTGATGAAATTTTCTTCATATAACAAATTAGATTTGTGGAATAGTACTACAGATTATTCTAAGAAGAAGATGCTTTATAGTTTTTAATAATATCAACAGCTGTAATGATAATCCTATAGTCTGAAGTTGAAATATATATTATTTTGTAAACAAAATGCATTTCACCAAATGTTGTAAGGGGAGACCACTTTGTTAAAGGGTAGAAAAGGGTAGATGGACAAATTTGGACAAAGTCCACTACTTATTTCATTGCCAATTCTATGAGCCACAATGCTTGTTGAAAATACCCCATTATTTTGTAAGAAATAAGTATTCACATGGCTTGCAATCTCTATTTATCAATACAAATGTCAGAAATCTAAAGAATTTAGGCCAATTCATAGGCCTCCTAAAATAATCCCACCATTTGTTAGGTGGTGTTGTTTGACCAATGTCCGCCAATATATGTATTGTTATGTTTATATGATGTATTTCTCCATGCCCGGAAAAGGGCCAGAGAGAATAAAACAAATCTGGAATCTGGCTATACAGATGGCTTGACTTCTTCTATCTTTTTCATAAAATATTTTAAGTAATTTGAATAACTAGGATTTAGTGATGTTGTCCATAGTTATGGTATATTTATATATTTTTTTTAATTTTAAAAAATTTAATGCAAAGATGTTTGTGAAGAGCCATTGTAACTAAATCCAGCATTCAATGTCTGAGAATTGTCTGAAACTTAAGTAGTATCATTTTAGGATTTTTTGGTTTTTTTGTCTTTCCAGTTATTCCCATGGTCACCTTGTAGCATTGGAAGAGTTAAGAGAGTTTGAGGATGCTGATTATAGGTAAGGTTTGAGGATGCTGATTATAGGTAAGGTTTGAGGATGCTGATTACAGGTAAGGTTTGAGGATGGCGATTACAGGTAAGGTTTGAGGATGTTGATTTCAGGTAAGGTTTGAGGATGGGGATTACAGGTAAAGTTTGAGGATGATGATTACAGGTAAGGTTTGAGGATGGTGATTACAGGTAAGGTTTGAGGATGGGGATTACAGGTAAGGTTTGAGGATGCTGATTACAGGTAAGGTTTGAGGATGTTGACTACAGGTAAGGTTTGAGGATGGTGATTATAGGTAAGGTTTGAGGATGGGGATTATAGGTAAGGTTTGAGGATGGGGATTACAGGTAAGGTTTGAGGATGGTGATTACAGGTAAAGTTTGAGGATGGTGATTACAGGTAAAGTTTGAGGATGATGATTACAGGTAAGGTTTGAGGATGGTGATTACAGGTAAGGTTTGAGGATGGTGATTATAGGTAAGGTTTGAGGATGGTGATTACAGGTAAGGTTTGAGGATGGTGATTATAGGTAAGGTTTGAGGATGGGGATTACAGGTAAAGTTTGAGGATGATGATTACAGGTAAGGTTTGAGGATGGTGATTACAGGTAAGGTTTGAGGATGCTGATTACAGGTAAGGTTTGAGGATGTTGACTACAGGTAAGGTTTGAGGATGGTGATTATAGGTAAGGTTTGAGGATGGGGATTATAGGTAAGGTTTGAGGATGGCGATTACAGGTAAGGTTTGAGGATGGCGATTACAGGTAAGGTTTGAGGATGGGGATTACAGGTAAGGTTTGAGGATGGTGATTACAGGTAAGGTTTGAGGATGGGGATTATAGGTAAGGTTTGAGGATGCTGATTACAGGTAAGGTTTGAGGATGGTGATTACAGGTAAGGTTTGAGGATGGGGATTATAGGTAAGGTTTGAGGATGGGGATTATAGGTAAGGTTTGAGGATGGTGATTACAGGTAAGGTTTGAGGATGGTGATTACAGGTAAGGTTTGAGGATGGGGATTACAGGTAAGGTTTGAGGATGGGGATTATAGGTAAGGTTTGAGGATGGGGATTACAGGTAAGGTTTGAGGATGCTGATTATAGGTAAGGTTTGAGGATGGGGATTACAGGTAAGGTTTGAGGATGCTGATTACAGGTAAAGTTTGAGGATGGGGATTACAGGTAAGGTTTGAGGATGGGGATTATAGGTAAGGTTTGAGGATGGTGATTACAGGTAAGGTTTGAGGATGTTGATTACAGGTAAGGTTTGAGGATGTTGACTACAGGTAAGGTTTGAGGATGGTGATTATAGGTAAGGTTTGAGGATGGGGATTATAGGTAAGGTTTGAGGATGGCGATTACAGGTAAGGTTTGAGGATGGCGATTACAGGTAAGGTTTGAGGATGGGGATTACAGGTAAGGTTTGAGGATGGTGATTACAGGTAAGGTTTGAGGATGGGGATTATAGGTAAGGTTTGAGGATGGTGATTACAGGTAAGGTTTGAGGATGGTGATTACAGGTAAGGTTTGAGGATGTTGACTACAGGTAAGGTTTGAGGATGATGATTACAGGTAAGGTTTGAGGATGTTGATTACAGGTAAGGTTTGAGGATGTTGACTACAGGTAAGGTTTGAGGATGATGATTACAGGTAAGGTTTGAGGATGGTGATTACAGGTAAGGTTTGAGGATGCTGATTATAGGTAAGGTTTGAGGATGGTGATTACAGGTAAGGTTTGAGGATGTTGACTACAGGTAAGGTTTGAGGATGATGATTACAGGTAAGGTTTGAGGATGGTGATTACAGGTAAGGTTTGAGGATGCTGATTATAGGTAAGGTTTGAGGATGCTGATTATAGGTAAGGTTTGAGGATGGGGATTACAGGTAAGGTTTGAGGATGGCGATTACAGGTAAGGTTTGAGGATGGCGATTACAGGTAAAGTTTGAGGATGGTGATTACAGGTAAGGTTTGAGGATGGGGATTATAGGTAAGGTTTGAGGATGGCGATTATAGGTAAGGTTTGAGGATGGGGATTATAGGTAAGGTTTGAGGATGGTGATTACAGGTAAGGTTTGAGGATGTTGACTACAGGTAAGGTTTGAGGATGATGATTACAGGTAAGGTTTGAGGATGGTGAATACAGGTAAGGTTTGAGGATGCTGATTACAGGTAAAGTTTGAGGATGGTGATTACAGGTAAGGTTTGAGGATGGGGATTATAGGTAAGGTTTGAGGATGGCGATTATAGGTAAGGTTTGAGGATGGGGATTATAGGTAAGGTTTGAGGATGGCGATTACAGGTAAGGTTTGAGGATGGCGATTACAGGTAAGGTTTGAGGATGGCGATTACAGGTAAGGTTTGAGGATGGGGATTACAGGTAAGGTTTGAGGATGGTGATTACAGGTAAGGTTTGAGGATGGGGATTATAGGTAAGGTTTGAGGATGGGGATTATAGGTAAGGTTTGAGGATGGCGATTACAGGTAAGGTTTGAGGATAGCGATTACAGGTAAGGTTTGAGGATGGTGATTACAGGTAAGGTTTGAGGATGGTGATTATA
Source organism: Lepidochitona cinerea (assembly GCA_963971465.1). Classification (NCBI taxonomy): domain Eukaryota; kingdom Metazoa; phylum Mollusca; class Polyplacophora; order Chitonida; family Tonicellidae; genus Lepidochitona; species Lepidochitona cinerea. The sequence continues at coordinate 1,228,912 of OZ020563.1, read as the reverse complement.
GGTAAGGTTTGAGGATGGGGATTATAGGTAAGGTTTGAGGATGGCGATTACAGGTAAGGTTTGAGGATGGCGATTACAGGTAAGGTTTGAGGATGGGGATTACAGGTAAGGTTTGAGGATGGTGATTACAGGTAAGGTTTGAGGATGGGGATTATAGGTAAGGTTTGAGGATGGGGATTACAGGTAAGGTTTGAGGATGGTGATTACAGGTAAGGTTTGAGGATGCTGATTACAGGTAAGGTTTGAGGATGTTGATTACAGGTAAGGTTTGAGGATGTTGACTACAGGTAAGGTTTGAGGATGATGATTACAGGTAAGGTTTGAGGATGTTGATTATAGGTAAGGTTTGAGGATGGGGATTACAGGTAAGGTTTGAGGATGGTGATTACAGGTAAGGTTTGATGATGTTGATTATAGGTAAGGTTTGAGGATGCTGATTATAGGTAAGGTTTGATGATGTTGATTACAGGTAAGGTTTGAGGATGGGGATTACAGGTAAAGTTTGAGGATGGGGATTATAGGTAAGGTTTGAGGATGGGGATTACAGGTAAGGTTTGAGGATGTTGACTACAGGTAAGGTTTGAGGATGTTGATTATAGGTAAGGTTTGAGGATGGGGATTACAGGTAAGGTTTGAGGATGGTGATTACAGGTAAGGTTTGAGGATGGGGATTATAGGTAAGGTTTGAGGATGGGGATTACAGGTAAGGTTTGAGGATGGGGATTACAGGTAAGGTTTGAGGATGCTGATTACAGGTAAGGTTTGAGGATGTTGATTACAGGTAAGGTTTGAGGATGTTGACTACAGGTAAGGTTTGAGGATGATGATTACAGGTAAGGTTTGAGGATGTTGATTATAGGTAAGGTTTGAGGATGTTGATTATAGGTAAGGTTTGAGGATGGCGATTACAGGTAAGGTTTGAGGATGCTGATTACAGGTAAGGTTTGATGATGTTGATTATAGGTAAGGTTTGAGGATGCTGATTATAGGTAAGGTTTGATGATGTTGATTACAGGTAAGGTTTGAGGATGCTGATTACAGGAAAGGTTTGATGATGTTGATTACAGGTAAGGTTTGAGGATGTTGATTATAGGTAAGGTTTGAGGATGCTGATTATAGGTAAGGTTTGAGGATGATGATTACAGGTAAGGTTTGAGGATGCTGATTACAGGTAAGGTTTGAGGATGGTGATTACAGGTAAGGTTTGAGGATGGGGATTATAGGTAAGGTTTGAGGATGTTGACTACAGGTAAGGTTTGAGGATGCTGATTACAGGTAAGGTTTGAGGATGGGGATTACAGGTAAGGTTTGAGGATGGGGATTACAGGTAAGGTTTGAGGATGGCGATTACAGGTAAGGTTTGAGGATGTTGATTATAGGTAAGGTTTGAGGATGCTGATTATAGGTAAAGTTTGAGGATGTTGATTACAGGTAAGGTTTGAGGATGCTGATTATAGGTAAGGTTTGAGGATGGCGATTACAGGTAAGGTTTGAGGATGGGGATTACAGGTAAGGTTTGAGGATGGGGATTACAGGTTAGGTTTGGGGATGGGGATTGTAGGTAAGGTTTGAGGATGGTGATTACAGGTAAGGTTTGAGGATGGGGATTACAGGTAAGGTTTGAGGATGGGGATTATAGGTAAGGTTTGAGGATGGTGATTACAGGTAAGGTTTGAGGATGCTGATTATAGGTAAGGTTTGAGGATGGTGATTACAGGTAAGGTTTGAGGATGCTGATTATAGGTAAGGTTTGAGGATGGTGATTACAGGTAAAGTTTGAGGATGCTGATTACAGGTAAAGTTTGAGGATGTTGATTACAGGTAAGGTTTGAGGATGCTGATTATAGGTAAGGTTTGAGGATGGCGATTACAGGTAAGGTTTGAGGATGGGGATTACAGGTAAGGTTTGAGGATGCTGATTATAGGTAAGGTTTGAGGATGGTGATTACAGGTAAGGTTTGAGGATGCTGATTATAGGTAAGGTTTGAGGATGGGGATTACAGGTAAGGTTTGAGGATGGCGATTACAGGTAAGGTTTGAGGATGGGGATTATAGGTAAGGTTTGAGGATGGGGATTACAGGTAAGGTTTGAGGATGGGGATTACAGGTAAGGTTTGAGGATGGGGATTACAGGTAAAGTTTGAGGATGGTGATTACAGGTAAGGTTTGAGGATGGGGATTACAGGTAAAGTTTGAGGATGGGGATTACAGGTAAGGTTTGAGGATGGTGATTACAGGTAAGGTTTGAGAATGCTGATTACAGGTAAGGTTTGAGGATGGGGATTACAGGTAAAGTTTGAGGATGGTGATTACAGGTAAGGTTTGAGGATGGGGATTACAGGTAAAGTTTGAGGATGGGGATTACAGGTAAGGTTTGAGGATGGGGATTACAGGTAAAGTTTGAGGATGATGATTACAGGTAAGGTTTGGGGATGGGGATTACAGGTAAGGTTTGAGGATGGGGATTATAGGTAAGGTTTGAGGATGGGGATTACAGGTAAGGTTTGAGGATGCTGATTACAGGTAAGGTTTGGGGATGGGGATTACAGGTAAGGTTTGAGGATGGCGATTACAGGTAAGGTTTGAGGATGGGGATTATAGGTAAGGTTTGAGGATGCTGATTATAGGTAAGGTTTGAGGATGGGGATTACAGGTAAAGTTTGAGGATGGGGATTACAGGTAAGGTTTGAGGATGGGGATTACAGGTAAAGTTTGAGGATGATGATTACAGGTAAGGTTTGAGGATGGGGATTACAGGTAAGGTTTGAGGATGCTGATTACAGGTAAGGTTTGGGGATGGGGATTACAGGTAAGGTTTGAGGATGGCGATTACAGGTAAGGTTTGAGGATGGGGATTATAGGTAAGGTTTGAGGATGCTGATTATAGGTAAGGTTTGAGGATGGGGATTACAGGTAAGGTTTGAGGATGGGGATTACAGGTAAGGTTTGAGGATGGGGATTACAGGTAAGGTTTGAGGATGGTGATTACAGGTAAGGTTTGAGGATGGGGATTACAGGTAAAGTTTGAGGATGGGGATTACAGGTAAGGTTTGAGGATGGGGATTACAGGTAAGGTTTGAGGATGGGGATTATAGGTAAGGTTTGAGGATGGGGATTACAGGTAAGGTTTGAGGATGGGGATTATAGGTAAGGTTTGAGGATGGGGATTATAGGTAAGGTTTGAGGATGGGGATTACAGGTAAGGTTTGAGGATGGGGATTACAGGTAAGGTTTGAGGATGGGGATTACAGGTAAGGTTTGAGGATGGGGATTACAGGTAAGGTTTGAGGATGGTGATTACAGGTAAGGTTTGAGGATGGGGATTACAGGTAAAGTTTGAGGATGGGGATTACAGGTAAGGTTTGAGGATGGGGATTACAGGTAAAGTTTGAGGATGATGATTACAGGTAAGGTTTGAGGATGGGGATTACAGGTAAAGTTTGAGGATGGGGATTACAGGTAAAGTTTGAGAATGTTGATTACAGGTAAAGCCCCTTTCACAATTGAGATACGGCGGGTTTACGGCTCTTGCAGTCATGATTTTTGGCCTTCCGTACGATGGGCCGCAGCCTTCCTTGCGGGCAACCGCACCTTACCGCACGGAATTTTTGTGCCGCAAGAGCCGCAGAAAAGTTTGGTGTGCACATGGAATCCAATTTTCGGCCGTGCAAATTTTTTTACTACCTCTGATCCGTGCGGGCGCCAGTACGTTCGCCGTAAACCGTTGTATCTTGACGCGTGGTTGTTGCACGATTTTTTTGTGTCGTAAGATGCTCCGTACGGTGAAATTTCTTGTTCCGCCAACCTTGCGGCAGCCGTAAACCGTTGAATGATTCGCCGTCTCGGTCTTGCACCGCCTTGCGTTCACCATGCGAAAAATACCCTCAGGTGTCCTACAGGTATATATTTTTGGGTGCTTGATTTTATCTCACAATAGTTGAAGCTTTTGCCTTGGTCTGCTTCTTGGCGGGCATCGTGGTGATCTTCCTCAATAGATTGACGTTCTTTTTCTAACGGGTTTTTGGATCTATGCGCCTTTTTATACTACAATCACGTCTGCGGAGCCCAAAATCACCGCATGATTTGACAAAACGCCGTAAGGCGCCCGCTCATTGGTGCGCGGCGAAAAACAATGACGCACGATGCATCTTGCGGCACGCCGCACGTTCCAACCAATCACGTAGCACCTCGGCGCAACTGTCTCACGGATCACGTGCGCTAGACGTGCGTTGCTTGCGTCACTCCGCGCGGTTCGCCGCAATAGATTCGTGGATTAAACGTGCGAGAACCTTGCCACGCCCTTACGATGCCCCGGCCAATCGTAAAATGGATTATTTTCTTGCGGTAATTTTTCCGATTCTACTGCGGCCCGAAAAATTACAGGTAAAGTTTGAGGATGTTGACTACAGGTAAAGTTTGAGGATGCTGATTATAGGTAAGGTTTGAGGATGGGGATTACAGGTAAGGTTTGAGGATGCTGATTACAGGTAAGGTTTGAGGATGCTGATTACAGGTAAGGTTTGAGAATGTTGATTACAGGTAAGGTTTGAGGATGGGGATTACAGGTAAGGTTTGAGGATGGGGATTACAGGTAAGGTTTGAGGATGCTGATTACAGGTAAGGTTTGAGGATGGGGATTACAGGTAAGGTTTGAGGATGGGGATTACAGGTAAAGTTTGAGGATGATGATTACAGGTAAGGTTTGAGGATGGGGATTACAGGTAAGGTTTGAGGATGGGGATTACAGGTAAAGTTTGAGGATGGTGATTACAGGTAAAGTTTGAGGATGCTGATTACAGGTAAAGTTTGAGGATGTTGACTACAGGTAAAGTTTGAGGATGCTGATTATAGGTAAGGTTTGAGGATGCTGATTACAGGTAAGGTTTGAGGATGTTGATTACAGGTAAGGTTTGAGAATGTTGATTACAGGTAAAGTTTGAGGATGGTGATTACAGGTAAGGTTTGAGGATGATGATTACAGGTAAGGTTTGAGAATGTTGATTACAGGTAAAGTTTGAGGATGGTGATTACAGGTAAGGTTTGAGAATGTTGATTACAGGTAAGGTTTGAGAATGCTGATTACAGGTAAAGTTTGAGGATGCTGATTACAGGTAAAGTTTGAGGATGTTGACTACAGGTAAGGCTGGGACTCGTTTTACTAATGTGGCGTAAGCTATGCCTGTCACAAATGCATGTCAAATGATAGTATTAACTTACGCACGGTTGCAATTTCAAGGCACAACTCCATGCTGTAAGCCTATGCCCACGTCTACGCCTAGTGGATCACGGTGAAAGAGAGAGAGAGTGGTGCACATGTTTACACTCATGTTAAACAGTTACTTGACAATCAAGTGACTTATACATGAATGGCAGTTGAAACTGGGTCACTACAATAAATAGCGGAAAGCCAAAACAATATTCTATAAATCAATAAAGTCTACATGTATGTGCATTGTTTTTCAGTTTACTATCCATGGAAGCTCCTTGTCTGGCCAAATACACAGATGGGATTTGGTATAAAGGTATGATCGTAGATGTGAAAAAGGATCATAAATTTCTTGTCAAATATGACACCTATAATGAGACGATAGAGGTGGGACTTGAGGAAGTTATACCCATAGGTATGTCAAAACTCTTTTCATTCTGTTTTCTTCTGTCACCTTTAATCCCCAAAAAATTGGAAAATTTTCTGACTCAAACGACCAATGTGGGATGGTTGCCAGTTACCAACGGAAGGTCGTGGGTTTCTTCCGGGAATAGAGCCCGGTTTCCTCCCACAAAAAAAACTGGCAACGCCGCCATATAAGTGAAATAATCTTGAGTGCAGCGTAAAACAACAATCAATCACCTTTGATATATAAGGAGTTCACCTTTAGAAATTCAGTTACTTGTCTGCAGGAAAAACTACTTTTAAAATTGGCTAGATCATCATGTATGCTTACATAATGTTATTGTCTACGTATGATGACCTGTACAACCAGATGATTCAAGTATAATGTTGTTGTCTGTTTGTGGGATGACCTATACAACCAGATGATTCAAGTATAATGTTATTGTCTGTTTGTGGGGTGACCTATACAACCAGATGATTCAAGTATAATGTTATTGTCTGTTTGTGGGGCTGATCTTTACAACCAGATGATTCAAGTATGATGTTATTGTCTGTTTGTGGGGTGACCTGTACAACCAGATGATTCAAGTATAATGTTGTTGTCTGTTTGTGGGGTGACCTATACAACCAGATGATTCAAGTATAATGTTGTTGTCTGTTTGTGGGGTGACCTATACAACCAGATGCTTCAAGTATAATGTTGTTGTCTGTTTGTGGGATGACCTGTGCAACCAGATGATTCAAGTATAATGTTGTTGTCTGTTTGTGGGGTGACCTGTACAACCAGATGATTCAAGTATAATGTTATTGTCTGTTTGTGGGGCTGATCTTTACAACCAGATGATTCAAGTATGATGTTATTGTCTGTTTGTGGGGTGACCTGTACAACCAGATGATTCAAGTATAATGTTGTTGTCTGTTTGTGGGGTGAATTGTACAACCAGATGATTCAAGTATGATGTTATTGTCTGTTTGTGGGGTGACCTGTACAACCAGATGATTCAAGTATAATGTTGTTGTCTGTTTGTGGGGCTGATCTTTACAACCAGATGATTCAAGTATAATGTTGTTGTCTGTTTGTGGGGTGACCTGTACAACCAGATGATTCAAGTATAATGTTGTTGTCTGTTTGTGGGGTGACCTGTACAACCAGATGATTCAAGTATAATGTTGTTGTCTGTTTGTGGGGTGACCTTTACAACCAGATGATTCAAGTATAATGTTGTTGTCTGTTTGTGGGGTGACCTATACAACCAGATGATTCAAGTATAATGTTGTTGTCTGTTTGTGGGGTGACCTGTACAACCAGATGATTCAAGTATAATGTTGTTGTCTGTTTGTGGGGTGACCTGTACAACCAGATGATTCAAGTATAATGTTGTTGTCTGTTTGTGGGGTGACCTGTACAACCAGATGATTCAAGTATAATGTTGTTGTCTGTTTGTGGGGTGACCTGTACAACCAGATGATTCAAGTATAATGTTGTTGTCTGTTTGTGGGGTGACCTTTACAACCAGATGATTCAAGTATAATGTTATGGTCTGTTTGTGGGGTGACCTGTACAACCAGATGATTTAAGTATAATGTTGTTGTCTGTTTGTGGGGTGACCTGTACAACCAGATGATTCAAGTATAATGTTGTTGTCTGTTTGTGGGGTGACCTGTACAACCAGATGATTCAAGTATGATGTTGTTGTCTGTTTGTGGGGTGACCTGTACAACCAGATGATTCAAGTATAATGTTGTTGTCTGTTTGTGGGGTGACCTATACAACCAGATGATTCAAGTATAATGTTGTTGTCTGTTTGTGGGGTGACCTGTACAACCAGATGATTCAAGTATAATGTTATTTTCTGTTTGTGGGGTGACCTGTACAACCAGATGATTCAAGTATAATGTTGTTGTCTGTTTGTGGGGTGACCTGTACAACCAGATGATTCAAGTATAATGTTGTTGTCTGTTTGTGGGGTGACCTGTACAACCAGATGATTCAAGTATAATGTTGTTGTCTGTTTGTTGGGCGACCAGTACAACCAGATGATTCAAGTATAATGTTGTTGTCTGTTTGTGGGGTGACCTGTACAACCAGATGATTCAAGTATAATGTTGTTGTCTGTTTGTGGGGCTGATCTTTACAACCAGATGATTCAAGTATAATGTTGTTGTCTGTTTGTGGGGTGACCTGTACAACCAGATGATTCAAGTATAATGTTGTTGTCTGTTTGTGGGGTGACCTGTACAACCAGATGATTCAAGTATAATGTTGTTGTCTGTTTGTGGGGCGACCTGTACAACCAGATGATTCAAGTATAATGTTGTTGTCTGTTTGTGGGGTGACCTATACAACCAGATGATTCAAGTATAATGTTACTGTTTGTTTGACCTTGGCATTTCTGATGTACATTCATGATTGTAAAGGTCTAATTGCTACAAGTACGAATTCATAAGTTTTAAAAGTAACTTCTTTATTTAAAGATGAAGGCAAAGAAGAAATCAATGATGATGTAGAGGAGAATATACCAGACACCGGACCTGTTGATTCCAGTGATGAAGAGGATTTACCTGTGTTTCTATGGAAACCACCTAAAACATTGGACGCTTTGGGACAGTGGGAAGTTCATACCAAAGTAAGTCCTTTATCATTACACAGGGATATATATAACATGTATTGCACCTTAATGAGTACCTTACCTGTCTACCTACCTACACAGTCAGTGTTTCTACCTGTTTTATGCCACACTTAAGATCATTTCAGCTTTATGCCAGCGTCAGGTTTAAAGTACGTTCACACTATACCACAAATTCAGTTCAGTGTCCGAAACAATTTCTGTACTTAAATGGCTTCAATGTTTATCAGTACATTTGTTCACACTAGCTTGATCCAGATTCGCTACGGACATTCGATTTGGACAGCACAGTATAAACTGAGTTGATAGAAACCGCTGATTACTCTTTGCAGTGTGAACACACCGAAAACGTTGACCTGTCCAAAATCCGAAGGAAACCCCTGACCCACACTGGACAACTTTTCCACATATGTAATATGTAATAATGTTTTCGTTCGAGGTCATTGTCGTGGGATTTAGGTTAGATAACGTGGACCAGTTCTATTTTAGCCCCAAGTTAAGAAATTGAGAAACTCGTCGACATTATCTAACCTAAGACCCACGACAATGAACAAAAACATTATTTCTATTCTACCAATAATTAATATATATTTTTGGAGGGTTTCTTTGGGGGAAATCATAATTTCAACTGTTTCAACTCTCCAACTCAGTCACCCATACGTTTGGTATCATTCAGAAAGAATTTTGTAGAATCGTTCTCTGTTTGTACCACGCCTTCGGCACGTGCATTGCCTCACGCTCCTGTTGGAAGGTGAAAGGTTGTAGACTTTGAGGAAAGTGAGCACAATTTGACAGGTTTCTAACTAATGTTAAAGAAGGAAACCCAATCCATCCATCTGTTGTTTTACGGATTAATGAAACAGTATTTTAATAAGAGGAGAACAAAAAAACGCTGACAGTTACAAAATGTTAGGCCTACTTTCACAGTCAGTGGTCTTACACAATTTGTAGCGAAAAGTCCTTGTAGTAATATCGCTGTACATGTACATATCCCTAATTGTGTATATTTCGTATGTGCCGATAGGCCTACAAACATCCTCAATTCTACATTTTTTGCCCTTAAAATAAACTGTCACCTTCTTTAAAAGCCTCCGTTATGACGTGCACATGAGATCGTCTGCTTTATTGATTGTTTTCGACTGATATAGTGCCACCTTGTACAAAAAATGGGCACGACCGATTTTGACCCGTCACTCCGCTTGCGGAACAATGTTCAATGGAGCTTTGTCATGAAGTTTGGATGCAATGATTTTCAATGTTACAAGTATTAGGAAAAACGTCAAAGGTGATAGAAATATATTTGTTTGAACTGAGTGGTTTTGAACCAATGAGCCATGATTGTAAGGCTTGTGATGGGAGACTATAGCTCTAACATCTGTGTAATGACCCATGATTGTAAGGCTTGTGATGGGAGACTATAGCTCTAACATCTGTGTAATGACCCATGATTGTAAGGCTTGTGATGGGAGACTATAGCTCTAACATCTGTGTAATGAGCCATGATTGTAAGGCTTGTGATGGGAGACTATAGCTCTAACATCTGTGTAATGACCCATGATTGTAAGGCTTGTGATGGGAGACTATAGCTCTAACATCTGTGTAATGGCCCATGATTGTAAGGCTTGTGATGGGAGACTATAGCTCTAACATCTGTGTAATGACCCATGATTGTAAGGCTTGTGATGGGAGACTATAGCTCTAACATCTGTGTAATGACCCATGATTGTAAGGCTTGTGATGGGAGACTATAGCTCTAACATATGTGTAATGACCCATGATTGTAAGGCTTGTGATGGGAGACTTATAACATCTGTGTAATGACCCATGATTGTAAGGCTTGTGATAGGAGACTATAGCTCTTACATCTGTGTAATGAGCCATGATTGTAAGGCTTGTGATGGGAGACTATAGCTCTATCGTCTGTGTAATGGCCCATGATTGTAAGGCTTGTGATGGGAGACTATAGCTCTAACATCTGTGTAATGACCCATGATTGTAAGGCTTGTGATGGGAGACTATAGCTCTAACATCTGTGTAATGACCCATGATTGTAAGGCTTGTGATGGGAGACTATAGCTCTAACATCTGTGTAATGACCCATGATTGTAAGGCTTGTGATGGGAGACTATAGCTCTAACATCTGTGTAATGACCCATGATTGTAAGGCTTGTGATGGGAGACTATAGCTCTAACATCTGCGTAATGACCCATGATTGTAAGGCTTGTGACTGGAGACTATAGCTCTAACATCTGTGTAATGAGCCATGATTGTAAGGCTTGTGATGGGAGACTATAGCTCTAACATCTGTGTAATGAGCCATGATTGTAAGGCTTGTGATGGGAGACTATAGCTCTAACATCTGTGTAATGACCCATGATTGTAAGGCTTGTGATGGGAGACTATAGCTCTAACATCTGTGTAATGAGCCATGATTGTAAGGCTTGTGATGGGAGACTATAGCTCTAACATCTGTGTAATGACCCATGATTGTAAGGCTTGTGATGGGAGACTATAGCTCTAACATCTGTGTAATGACCCATGATTGTAAGGCTTGTGATGGGAGACTATAGCTCTAACATCTGTGTAATGACCCATGATTGTAAGGCTTGTGATGGGAGACTATAGCTCTAACATCTGTGTAATGACCCATGATTGTAAGGCTTGTGATGGGAGACTATAGCTCTAACATCTGTGTAATGAGCCATGATTGTAAGGCTTGTGATGGGAGACTATAGCTCTAACGTCTGTGTAATGGCCCATGATTGTAAGGCTTGTGATGGGAGACTATAGCTCTAACATCTGTGTAATGGCCCATGATTGTAAGGCTTGTGATGGGAGACTATAGCTCTAACGTCTGTGTAATGACCCATGATTGTAAGGCTTGTGATGGGAGACTTATAACATCTGTGTAATGAGCCATGATTGTAAGCCTTGTGATGGGAGACTATAGCTCTAACATCTGTGTAATGACCCATGATTGTAAGGCTTGTGATGGGAGACTATAGCTCTAACATCTGTGTAATGAGCCATGATTGTAAGGCTTGTGATGGGAGACTATAGCTCTAACATCTGTGTAATAAGCCATGATTGTAAGGCTTGTGATGGGAGACTATAGCTCTAACATCTGTGTAATGAGCCATGATTGTAAGGCTTGTGATGGGAGACTATAGCTCTAACGTCTGTGTAATGGCCCATGATTGTAAGGCTTGTGATGGGAGACTATAGCTCTAACATCTGTGTAATAAGCCATGATTGTAAGCCTTGTGATGGGAGACTATAGCTCTAACATCTGTGTAATAAGCCATGATTGTAAGGCTTGTGATGGGAGACTATAGCTCTAACATCTGTGTAATGAGCCATGATTGTAAGGCTTGTGATGGGAGACTATAGCTCTAACATCTGTGTAATGACCCATGATTGTAAGGCTTGTGATGGGAGACTATAGCTCTAACATCTGTGTAATGACCCATGATTGTAAGGCTTGTGATGGGAGACTATAGCTCTAACATCTGTGGCATCTCCACCTTCAATACATGAAATTTAGCTAAATATTCATCCCCAGTTACTGGGGTTTAAAGGGGCATGAGCTGCCAAAATGTTGATATTTTGACGTAAACACAGAATGTTGAAATTATCGGCTATTTTTCTCAAGACGTATAATTCAGAAGCTTTTCAGTGCTTCTAGTCCCGAAAATGTACGATAAAGTATTGTTTTGAACTAACGTTGGCTTAGAATGAATGAATGGTCGTCCCGGTTATTTAAATTTTGCTACTTTTCGAACACGTTTTCGGTTCGTACAGGGCACATACTGTATGGATTTTCCTCATTCCAACGCCAATCATTTAGTTTTTCGATGGCCTTCAAAGCCTCTTACTGTCGTGACGATCAGAAATTATGAAAAAAGTTTGAATTTCGGCAGCTCATGCCCCTTTAAGATAACAACTAAATGTCAACCAAAAGAAAGGTTTTTGTTAAAATAAATAGCAGTTTCAGTCCCAACGCGTTATTTTGCCCATAAATGATTTAGCTAGCAGGTACGTGTAAATGGCTCAGGGTTACAACCAGAGTGGCACACACTTGGACATAACAGATCGAAATGACCTCAACTGAGCTATAATGACATATTTAGTTGTACACTCATATCTGCGACTCCATCTACTTCAGAAACATCATCTTAAATGTTCTTTTCAAATGTACACGTTAACCTTTCCTCTGCTTTATTTTTGTAAATCCAGGGAATAGGTTCACAATTAATGGCTAAAATGGGCTATATAACTGGCCAAGGACTTGGCAAAAACAGTGATGGGAGAGCTGAACCAATCCCCATACAACTTCTACCACAAGGTAAGCTGAACCAATCCCCATACAGCTTCTACCCCAATGTAAGCTGAACCAATCCCCATACAACTTCTTCCCACAAGGTAAGCTGAACCAATCCCCATACAACTTCTACCCCAAGGTAAGCTGAACCAATCCCCATACAACTTCTACCACAAGGTAAGCTGAACCAATCCCCATACAACTTCTACCCCAAGGTAAGCTAAACCAATCCCCATACAACTTCTTCCCACAAGGTAAGCTGAACCAATCCCCATACAACTTCTACCCCAAGGTAAACTGAACCAATGCCCATACAACTTCTACCCCAAGGTAAGCTGAACCAATCCCCATAAAACTTCTACCCCAAGGTAAGCTGAACCAATCCCCATACAACTTCTACCACAAGGTAAGCTGAACCAATCCCCATACAACTTCTACCCCAATGTAAGTTGAACCAATCCCCATACAACTTCTACCTCAAGGTAAGCTGAACCGATCCCCATACAACTTCTACCACAAGGTAAGCTGAACCAATCCCCATACAACTTCTACCACAAGGTAAGCTGAACCAATCCCCATACAACTTCTACCTCAAGGTAAGCTGAACCGATCCCCATACAACTTCTACCCCAATGTAAGCTGAACCAATCCCCATACAACTTCTACCACAAGGTAAGCTGAACCAATCCCCATACAACTTCTACCCCAAGGTAAGCTGAACCAATCCCCATACAACTTCTACCCCAAGGTAAGCTGAACCAATCCCCATACAACTTCTACCTCAAGGTAAGCTGATCCAATCCCCATACAACTTCTACCCCAATGTAAGCTGAACCAATCCCCATACAACTTCTTCCCCCAATGTAAGCTGAACCGATCCCCATACAACTTCTACCCCAATGTAAGCTGAACCAATCCCCATACAACTTCTACCCCAAGGTAAGCTGAACCAATCCCCATACAACTTCTACCTCAAGGTAAACTGAATCAATCCCCATACAACTTCTACCCCAAGGTAAGCTGAACCAATCCCCATACAACTTCTACCTCAAGGTAAGCTGAACCAATCCCCATACAACTTCTACCCCAAGGTAAGCTGAACCAATCCCCATACAACTTCTACCCCAATGTAAGCTGAACCAATCCCCATACAACTTCTACCCCAATGTAAGCTGAACCGATCCCCATACAACTTCTACCTCAAGGTAAGCTGAACCAATCCCCATACAACTTCTTCCCCCAATGTAAGCTGAACCAATCCCCATACAACTTCTTCCACAAGGTAAGCTGAACCAATCCCCATACAACTTCTACCACAAGGTAAGCTGAACCGATCCCCATACAACTTCTACCCTAATGTAAGCTGAACCAATCCCCATACAACTTCTACAACAAGGTAAGCTAAACCAATACCCATACAACTTCTACCACAAGGTAAGCTGAACCAATCCCCATACAACTTCTACCCCAATGTAAGCTGAACCAATCCCCATACAACTTCTACCACAAGGTAAGCTGAACCAATCCCCATACAACTTCTACCACAAGGTAAGCTGAACCAATCCCCATACAACTTCTACCACAAGGTAAGCTGAACCAATCCCCATACAACTTCTACCCCAATGTAAGCTGAACCAATCCCCATACAACTACCACAAGGTAAGCTGAACCAATCCCCATACAACTTCTACTACAATGTAAGCTGAACCAATCCCCATACAACTTCTACCACAAGGTAAGCTGAACCAATCCCCATACAGCTTCTACCCCAATGTAAGCTGAACCGATCCCCATACAACTTCTTCCCACAAGGTAAGCTGAACCAATCCCCATACAACTTCTACAACAAGGTAAGCTAAACCAATCCCCATACAACTTCTACCACAAGGTAAGCTGAACCAATCCCCATACAACTTCTTCCCCAATGTAAGCTGAACCAATCCCCATACAACTTCTACCACAAGGTAAGCTGAACCAATCCCCATACAACTTCTACCACAAGGTAAGCTGAACCAATCCCCATACAACTTCTACCACAAGGTAAGCTGAACCAATCCCCATACAACTTCTACCCCAATGTAAGCTGAACCAATCCCCATACAACTACCACAAGGTAAGCTGAACCAATCCCCATACAACTTCTACTACAATGTAAGCTGAACCAATCCCCATACAACTTCTACCCCAAGGTAAGCTGAACCAATCCCCATACAAATTCTACCACAAGATAAGCTGAACCAATCCCCATACAACTTCTACCCCAAGGTAAGCTGAACCAATCCCCATACAACTTTTACCCCAAGGTAAGCTGAACCAATTAGTGTACATGTAAAACAATTGCTAAAATTAGTTTTCATTATTAATTACTTTTAATTTAAGTACTACCTACAGCACTGTGTTGTCTAAAAAGAAACGTAATTAATGAAATATAAAACTTTTTTTTACGGAAACTTGGTATTACATATACATGTATGTTGGCTAACAATATGCTATTATTAAGAATACAGACTAATTTTTATCTCCTGATATTTAAACTATTTTATCTAGCACGTGGACTAATGATTCGAAACATGTTGGATTAATTACTGACAGTGAAAGCTTTACATGTATATTATCAAGGCACCAAACCCATGGTGCAACTATTCATTGATATTTAGCTGTATTTACCTGTAGGCAAATCTTTGGACAAGATAATGGAGTTGAAGGATACGGCCGGTGATCAGGATCTTTATGATGTGATGAAACGACAAGAGAAAAAGAAAAAACTGATTGACAAGAAAGTGCATGCTGGTTACATTGCAAAGGGTGTGGATGTTTTTGATTTCATTAATCAAAGACTCGGTGGGAAGAAAGGTCAGTAGATAATTGTTATTAGTCCCCTGGTTTTCACTCAGTTTGCAAGTACACCATCAGTAAGTCTGTCAAACCAGGCTTTTTGTCATCGCCACTTTGGTGGCCGGGGACTTGGCTCCTTCTGTCCGTCCATCTGTCCACTTGTCCTGTGAGCATGATAGGTTTCCAACCAATACATCTGTATTAGTTCGAGTTTCTGGAATATTATAGTAACCTTGGTCATGCCGACCCTACACTGTGTATTTGTAAGTCACACAGGTGATAGAGTTCAAACCATTTGGTTTGTCTGAAAATGATATATTACACTCGGCCTTTTCATTTTCGCATATATATATTTATGTATAATAGAGAGACTTTAACACAATAAGAAACTGGTCTCCATGGTTATTTTAGACAAAAAAAATTTCCCTGTCCCAGTGTGTTTTAGTGTTCATAAATATGGTATATATATATATGTACAAAATGAATGATACAAACAGAATGTAATACTTCAACAACAATTTCACACAGGTTTTTAGACCACCATGATCTCATGGGGGTCTTATCAAATGGCTTTTTGTCCATGGTCCGTCGTCAGTCGTCCCGTGACTGTAAACTTTTCTTGTGATCTTGATTCTACTGGTCGGATCTTCATCAAATTTCACAGACATGTTCCCCTTATGGTTGTGCAACATCTGTTTTGTTTGCTCATTTGCATATCAAAATGGCCGATGG
This sequence comes from Lepidochitona cinerea, assembly GCA_963971465.1. Taxonomy (NCBI): domain Eukaryota; kingdom Metazoa; phylum Mollusca; class Polyplacophora; order Chitonida; family Tonicellidae; genus Lepidochitona; species Lepidochitona cinerea. The sequence goes on along the minus strand of OZ020563.1, from coordinate 1,212,785 downwards.
CGGGCATTTTGTGATTTTTACCTACATAGTTTGTGATCGCGGAATCTAGAAAACCACCAGGCCGATCTTGATGAAATGTTTTTGTGTTGGTTCCCCATACGGTCTAGTTGTGCAACATCTATTTTTCTGGGCTCATTTGCATATTAAAATGGCCGCTAGGCAACCATTTTGTTTTTCTATTTTTTATCACTTTTCTCTCTTGTGATTGCGATTCCAAGAGAACTGCTAGTTTGATCTTCTTTTGCTCAATTGTCACTAGGCGACCATTTAGTTTTTATACTGGTATACCGTTGTCCGTCTGTCCGTCCATCCGTGTCCTATTGCCTGAATTTATTATACCCCCCGCAACGAAGTTAGGGGGGGGGGGGGGGGTATACTGGAATCGGCTTGTCCGTCCGTCCGTCTGTCTGTCTGTAGACACAATTTTGTCCGGACTACTCCTCCTAAGATTTTGCTTTGATTATATGTTACCAATGGTATGTAGATGTGAATGCCCAACTTACAGGATGATATTTCCTTTTTTCACATTTTTATGACGTTTTTGACTTATAGGACTTTGCCATTTTTGGGGTCTCATTCCATATGAAGACAGGGTTATCGGGTTATCGCCCCTACCTTCCCCCCCCCCCTTCTACTGCCATGAAGTGTGTATTTACGCTCATACATCCGTCCAATCGTTGTTCCCTCTGTCTGTCTGTCTGTCTGTCCGTCCGTCCATAGACACAGTTTTGTCCAAAATACTCCTCCAATGGGTCTCATTCCATATGAAGACAGGGTTATCATGTTATCGCCCCTCCCTCCCTCCTCCCTACCTCCCCCCCCCCCCCCCCCCCTTCTGCTGGCATAAAGTTTGTATGTACACACATACATCTGTCTGATCGTTGTGCCCTCCGTCCGTCCGTAGACGCAATTTTGTCCAAAATACTCCTCCCAGATGTTGGTTCTTTTTGAATGAAACTTGACAAATGTTACCAATGATATGTAGTTGTCCATGTCCTACTTGCAAGGAGATATTTTTACATATTTATGACATTTTGGACTCCTTTTGACATTTCTCTGTTCTACCATTTGTCTGTTCATACATTTGTTTGTAAACACAATTTTGTCCCATTGTACAGTTGTACGGTAGTTGCTGTGCTTGTCATATAAGCCTGCATGTTTCATTATTGTGCTTGTGGCACTCTTGATAGCCTACTTCCTCGTAGTGAGTGCTGGTAACATGATCAGCAAGCAGCCTCATAGTCTACTTTCTTGTTGTCGATGCTAACTAAACATGACCAGCAAGGAGTATTTTGCATGATATTTTGTCTTACTCCATCATTTGTCACAGACGTAGCATTAAATCATGCCCAATTCATGTGTCTCCTCCTCTTGGTGCTGTTTCTCCATCTTTATCATACATGTGCATATACATATCATCCTATGTGCATATCGTTGTACTCTATAAAGCTTGCTTATCATGGATAAGGGGCTATCCTTTCCCGCTTCTCCGTCTTGCTTACAGTTGCAGTTACAAAAAGATGACCATGCAGAGTTCGTAAATTTGCTATGCTGTTCAATCATTCTCCTAGACTTACATTAGTTAACATAGTTTTTTACCCCTCGGGCAAATTTTGCCCGAAGGGTATTGTCGTTGCCTCCGTCGTCCGTCTGTCCATTGGTCCTTGTAAACACATTATCTAAAAAAGTCTTTAACTTACAACTTTGAAACTTCACATATTTGTTTAATACAGCAAGTACAAGAAGCCTATTGAAAATCAACGCGCTCGGATGTTTTTTTCAAGAGTTATGCCCCTTACATTGCCGACTTTTCTTGCAGAGCGGGGGGTATCTCAGTTATGTCTAGTTTTTTTTCTTCTGATATATGTAGCTTATGGGTAGACGGTGTGTCGCGTACCAAAATTAAATTTGAGTCTCAATATTTTTGGCGACCAAAACAGCCACCCAGCCTTTTGGCACTTGTAACTCTGGAAAATTTTTTCAACAGCCTTTTGACATTCAGTAAACCCAGAACTATTGCATGGATTTTGAAATTTTGTTTAGTTATAACTGGCTTATGAGTAGATGGTGTGTTCTGTACCAAAATTAAGTTGGAGTCTTAATATTTGCGGCCACCAAAACAGTCACCAGCCTTTTGGCATTGAGTTACTCTGGAACTTCACTTTAAGCTTCATGTGGCCACTACATTTTGACAGCTCATGCCACTTTAAGCTTCATGTAGCCACCACATTTTGACAGCTCATGCCACTGTAAGCTTCATGTGGCCACTACATTTTGACAGCTCATGCCACTTTAAGCTTCATGTGGCCACTACATTTTGACAGCTCATGTCACTTTAAGCTTCATGTGGCCACTACATTTTGACAGCTCATGCCACTTTAAGCTATATGTGACCACTACATTTTGACAGCTCATGCCACTTTAAGCTTCATGTGGCCACTACATTTTGACAGCTCATGTCACTTTAAGCTTCATGTGGCCACTACATTTTGACAGCTCATGCCACTTTAAGCTTCATGTGGCCACTACATTTTGACAGCTCATGCCACTTTAAGCTTCATGTGGCCACTGTGGTCTTCACCTTCTTCATACTACTTTTTTAAACTGATTTTGCTTTCGAGTTAGGATTTGATTGATTTTATGCCGCACTCAAGATTATTTCACTTATATGGCGGCATTGCCAGGTTTATTAGGGGATGAAAGCGGGCTCATTGCTTGGAGGAAACCCCTGACCTTAGGCAAGTATCTGTCAACTCTTATTTGGGTTGGGATGATTTAATCATTTTTGGAGTTATTGCCCTTTATTGACACTGTGTGAATATATAGACAGTGAGAGTTTGTCGTCGCATCTCCTCCTACAGTTTTATCGGATTTCCACAAAACTTGGTGGACATGTTTGTTACCAAGTGAAGATGCGCACATCCTGTTAAAGTTTGGGTTTCTACAGGTATGATAGTAAAAAAAGTTGAAGTGAAAAACCGTACATATTAAAGTTGAAAATCATATGAAAGTCCATGTAAAGTTCTTAATTTTCTGTGATTTTATCTTGCAATGTTATAAACGTAGAAAGAATGAAGTTGTATTGGCCTATGACGATTATTGGATTATCTGGCTTGATAAAATAGAATCAAATAATCCCTAATTCTAAAATGCTTAACATATTGAGAGTCCTGCCCAAACAGAACCTATTATAATCCCCAAAATATCCAACATAAATCATGCAGGAAATTTATTGTCAGTCCTTCTTGAAGCTGTATTTCTTCATAACTAAGGGCATGAATTATTATAATGCAACGCCGGGGAATATGTCCTCTTCTCATGACTCTTGTTATTTGTTCTGAGCGCGCCACATTCATGGAAAGTCTATGTGGGACAGAGGGACGATCACTCTAACCTACTGGACGACCAAGGCCCCGTCTGGCTATGAAAACCTAAATATATCTTTTAAACATGCCCTCCCCCCCTCCCAATCCAATAGGCTGACAGCACATAAGGTCAGACAATGAGTTTACAATATTTAATCCAAATATTCAGGTATTATGTGTGCCTGACATTTATATGTCACATAGTAGCCTAAGCATTTCATCACATGTCAATTTAACAATTTGTGTTGTCATTATAATACCTCATGTAACCTATCTGACAATGACAAATGGGACTAATTTCAGTTATGTCTAGTTTTTTTTCTTCTGATATATGTAGCTTATGGGTAGACGGTGTGTCGCGTACCAAAATTAAATTTGAGTCTCAATATTTTTGGCGACCAAAACAGCCACCCAGCCTTTTGGCACTTGTAACTCTGGAAAATTTTTTCAACAGCCTTTTGACATTCAGTAAACCCAGAACTATTGCATGGATTTTGAAATTTTGTTTAGTTATAACTGGCTTATGAGTAGATGGTGTGTTCTGTACCAAAATTAAGTTGGAGTCTTAATATTTGCGGCCACCAAAACAGTCACCAGCCTTTTGGCATTGAGTTACTCTGGAACTTCACTTTAAGCTTCATGTGGCCACTACATTTTGACAGCTCATGCCACTTTAAGCTTCATGTAGCCACCACATTTTGACAGCTCATGCCACTGTAAGCTTCATGTGGCCACTACATTTTGACAGCTCATGCCACTTTAAGCTTCATGTGGCCACTACATTTTGACAGCTCATGTCACTTTAAGCTTCATGTGGCCACTACATTTTGACAGCTCATGCCACTTTAAGCTATATGTGACCACTACATTTTGACAGCTCATGCCACTTTAAGCTTCATGTGGCCACTACATTTTGACAGCTCATGTCACTTTAAGCTTCATGTGGCCACTACATTTTGACAGCTCATGCCACTTTAAGCTTCATGTGGCCACTACATTTTGACAGCTCATGCCACTTTAAGCTTCATGTGGCCACTGTGGTCTTCACCTTCTTCATACTACTTTTTTAAACTGATTTTGCTTTCGAGTTAGGATTTGATTGATTTTATGCCGCACTCAAGATTATTTCACTTATATGGCGGCATTGCCAGGTTTATTAGGGGATGAAAGCGGGCTCATTGCTTGGAGGAAACCCCTGACCTTAGGCAAGTATCTGTCAACTCTTATTTGGGTTGGGATGATTTAATCATTTTTGGAGTTATTGCCCTTTATTGACACTGTGTGAATATATAGACAGTGAGAGTTTGTCGTCGCATCTCCTCCTACAGTTTTATCGGATTTCCACAAAACTTGGTGGACATGTTTGTTACCAAGTGAAGATGCGCACATCCTGTTAAAGTTTGGGTTTCTACAGGTATGATAGTAAAAAAAGTTGAAGTGAAAAACCGTACATATTAAAGTTGAAAATCATATGAAAGTCCATGTAAAGTTCTTAATTTTCTGTGATTTTATCTTGCAATGTTATAAACGTAGAAAGAATGAAGTTGTATTGGCCTATGACGATTATTGGATTATCTGGCTTGATAAAATAGAATCAAATAATCCCTAATTCTAAAATGCTTAACATATTGAGAGTCCTGCCCAAACAGAACCTATTATAATCCCCAAAATATCCAACATAAATCATGCAGGAAATTTATTGTCAGTCCTTCTTGAAGCTGTATTTCTTCATAACTAAGGGCATGAATTATTATAATGCAACGCCGGGGAATATGTCCTCTTCTCATGACTCTTGTTATTTGTTCTGAGCGCGCCACATTCATGGAAAGTCTATGTGGGACAGAGGGACGATCACTCTAACCTACTGGACGACCAAGGCCCCGTCTGGCTATGAAAACCTAAATATATCTTTTAAACATGCCCTCCCCCCCTCCCAATCCAATAGGCTGACAGCACATAAGGTCAGACAATGAGTTTACAATATTTAATCCAAATATTCAGGTATTATGTGTGCCTGACATTTATATGTCACATAGTAGCCTAAGCATTTCATCACATGTCAATTTAACAATTTGTGTTGTCATTATAATACCTCATGTAACCTATCTGACAATGACAAATGGGACTAATTTTATATGGCACCTGCTAAATTGCTGAAAGTTGCTCTGCTATATTACACTCAATTGAATTATCTACATTGGGACATTCATATATTTTATTTTGATATCCATAATGATATATATGTTTTGATTGAAACACACTTTGCTTTATATTTTGCCATTTTTTTATCCCCTTCCAAACGGTGTCACTTTCAGTGATTTTAAGGTTACAGTTCGAATTTTTAGTTTATTGCTAGATACATAAATGACAATGTGTCCTGACTCCAGTTTTCACATCCTCTATTTGCACACATCTCACATCCTCTATTTGCACACATCTCCCATTCTCTATTTGCACATATCCTCTATTTGCACCCATCTCACATCCTCTATTTGCACACATCTCACATCCTCTATTTGCACACATCTCACATCCTCTATTTGCACACATCCTATATTTGCACACATCTCACATCCTCTATTTGCACACATCTCACATCCTCTATTTGCACACATCCTATATTTGCGCACATCTCACATCCTCTATTTGCACACATCTCCCATCCTCTATTTGCACATATCCTCTATTTGCACCCATCTCACATCCTCTATTTGCACACATCTCACATCGTCTATTTGCACACATCTCACATCCTCTATTTGCACACATCTCACATCCTCTATTTGCACATATCCTCTATTTGCACACATCTCACATCGTCTATTTGCACACATCTCACATTCTCTATTTGCACACATCCTCTATTTGCACACATCTCACATTCTCTATTTGCACACATCTCACATCCTCTATTTGCACACATCTCACATCCTCTATTTGCACACATCTCACATCCTCTATTTGCACACATCTCACATCCTCTATTTGCACACATCTCACATCCTCTATTTGCACACATCTCACATCCTCTATTTGCACACATCCTCTATTTGCACACATCTCACATTCTCTATTTGCACACATCCTCTATTTGCACACATCTCACATTCTCTATTTGCACACATCTCAATCCTCTATTTGCACACATCTCACATCCTCTATTTGCACACATCTCACATCCTCTATTTGCACACATCTCACATCCTCTATTTGCACACATCTCACATCCTCTATTTGCACACATCCTCTATTTGCACACATCTCACATCCTCTATTTGCACACATCTCACATCCTCTATTTGCACACATCTCACATCCTCTATTTGCACACATCTTACATCCTCTATTTGCACACATCTCACATCCTCTATTTGCACACATCCTGTATCTGCACACATCTCACATCCTCTATTTGCACACATCTCACATCCTCTATTTGCACACATCTCACATCCTCTATTTGCACACATCTTACATCCTCTATTTGCACACATCTTACATCCTCTATTTGCACACATCTCACATCCTATATTTGCACACATCTCACATCATCTATTTGCACACATCTCACATCCTCTATTTGCACACATCTCACATCCTCTATTTGCACACATCCTCTATTTGCACACATCTCACATCCTCTATTTGCACGCATCTCACATCCTCTATTTGCACACAGCTCATATCCTATATTTGCACACATCTTACATCCTCTATTTGTACACATCTCACATTCTCTATTTGCACACATCCCCCATCCTCTATTTGCACACATCTCACATCCTCTATTTGCACACATCTCACATCCTCTATTTGCACACATCTTACATCCTCTATTTGCACACATCTCACATCCTCTATTTGCACACATCTCACATCCTCTATTTGCACACATCTCACATCCTCTATTTGCACACATCTCACATCCTCTATTTGCACACATCCTCTATTTGCACACATCTTACATCCTCTATTTGCACACATCCCCCATCCTCTATTTGCACACATCTCACATCCTCTATTTGCACACATCTCACATCCTCTATTTGCACACATCTCACATCCTCTATTTGCAATCATCTCACATCCTCTATTTGCACACATCTCACATTCTCTATTTGCACACATCTCACATCTCTATTTGCACACATCCTCTATTTGCACACATCCTCTATTTGCACACATCCTCTATTTGCACACATCTCACATTCTCTATTTGCACACATCTCACATCCTCTATTTGCACACATCCTCTATTTGCACACATCTCACATCCTCTATTTGCACACATCCCCCATCCTCTATTTGCACACATCTCACATCCTCTATTTGCACACATCCTCTATTTGCACACATCTCACATCCTCTATTTGTACACATCTCACATCCTCTATTTGCACACATCCTCTATTTGCACACATCTCACATCCTCTATTTGCACACATCCCCCATCCTCTATTTGCACACATCTCACATCCTCTATTTGCACACATCTCACATCCTCTATTTGCACACATCTCACATCCTCTATTTGCACACATCATCTCACATCCTCTATTTGCACACATCTCACATTCTCTATTTGCACACATCTCACATCTCTATTTGCACACATCCTCTATTTGCACACATCCTCTATTTGCACACATCTCACATTCTCTATTTGCACACATCTCACATCTCTATTTGCACACATCCTATATTTGCACACATCCTCTATTTGCACACATCTCACATTCTCTATTTGCACACATCTCACATTCTCTATTTGCACACATCTCACATCCTCTATTTGCACACATCCTATATTTGCACACATCCTCTATTTGCACACATCTCACATCCTCTATTTGCACACATCTCACATTCTCTATTTGCACACATCTCACATCTCTATTTGCACACATCCTATATTTGCACACATCCTCTATTTGCACACATCTCACATCCTCTATTTGCACACATCATCTCACATCCTCTATTTGCACACATCTCACATTCTCTATTTGCACACATCTCACATCTCTATTTGCACACATCTCACATCTCTATTTGCACACATCCTCTATTTGCACACATCTCACATTCTCTATTTGCACACATCTCACATCTGTATTTGCACACATCCTCTATTTGCACACATCCTCTATTTGCACACATCTCACATCCTCTATTTGCACACATCATCTCACATCCTCTATTTGCACACATCTCACATTCTCTATTTGCACACATCTCACATCTCTATTTGCACACATCCTCTATTTGCACACATCCTCTATTTGCACACATCTCACATCCTCTATTTGCACACATCTCACATCCTCTATTTGCACACATCATCTCACATCCTCTATTTGCACACATCTCACATTCTCTATTTGCACACATCTCACATCTCTATTTGCACACATCCTCTATTTGCACACATCCTCTATTTGCACACATCTCACATTCTCTATTTGCACACATCTCACATCTCTATTTGCACACATCCTCTATTTGCACACATCTCACATTCTCTATTTGCACACATCTCACATTCTCTATTTGCACACATCTCACATCCTCTATTTGCACACATCTCACATTCTCTATTTGCACACATCTCACATCCTCTATTTGCACACATCCTATATTTGCACACATCCTCTATTTGCACACATCTCACATCCTCTATTTGCACACATCTCACATTCTCTATTTGCACACATCTCACATCTCTATTTGCACACATCCTATATTTGCACACATCCTCTATTTGCACACATCTCACATCCTCTATTTGCACACATCATCTCACATCCTCTATTTGCACACATCTCACATCCTCTATTTGCACACATCTCACATCTCTATTTGCACACATCCTCTATTTGCACACATCCTCTATTTGCACACATCTCACATTCTCTATTTGCACACATCTCACATCTATATTTGCACACATCCTCTATTTGCACACATCTCACATCCTCTATTTGCACACATCATCTCACATCCTCTATTTGCACACATCTCACATCCTCTATTTGCACACATCCCCCATCCTCTATTTGCACACATCTCACATCCTATATTTGCACACATCTCACATCCTCTATTTGCACACATCTCACATCGTCTATTTGCACATATCCTCTATTTGCACACATCTCACATCCTCTATTTGCACACATCTCACATCCTCTATTTGCACACATCTCACATCGTCTATTTCCTCATTGGTCCAGTAGATCCAGCTTTGTATTAATTAAGGCAGAAACTGATGAAGTACAAATGGCTTTTATCGATCCAATCATGAAAATATATTTAACAAGTGTAATATGAAAATAAAGGCTGAAAACTTATTTATAACTACTTACATATGGTTTTAAGACAGAGTGGTTAACTTTCTGTGAAGCTGTAAATTGAAGGTACATGCAGTTTGATGACAGACTGATCCAGAGACATTTTGATACCTGTATACAGGTATGGGCGCCCAAACTCACAAGCAAAAAATCTGCCCAAATTCTTAAAACAAACAGATTTTAATGTCAAAATAGCATTTAATGTTGAATTTTGGGCCAGAGATATTGTTTTTGTCTTATTGTTGGAACATTTTGAACCGAACTGGTATGCCCAAATTTTCCCTGGATCAGTCCCTGCTTTATGAAAAGGGGCATATATACAGTTTACAATTCTTAACTGCATTTACACATATTGATCTATGAAATGCTGAAATAATATTTTATAAAACACCAGTTTGCAACGTATTATCTCAACTGGTTAACACAAAGGGTAAGTGAGGGTCAGGTGTTCAGATTGAGTCATCCAAGAAAATATACCAAGTTCAACATTGATAGCAAAGGTAATCATATACATTGTTGACAATTTTCTGGAACACCATAATTATTATTTTCTTTTTTTGATTTGTGAGTGGATGTGCTGTTTATATCCTGGAAAGTATTATCTAGTTTAAATTCAGGAATTTCTGTTGAATGTTTATATCTTGACATATCATAATCATAACTTGGCCGTACGTTGATTGTGTGATATCTACGAATGCGTTGACGAGGTTTTGGTTTATTTAAGACCTGCTGAGCATCCCATGCAATGGATGAAGAGGAATTTGTGATGGTTCTATCATACGCATCTGTTGAACTATCAGAGTGAGCTCTTAATATCCTGTTACGTTTTTCACGTAAGCTTACACGAAGGCTCATGAATCTGTTGAAGGTGCTGGTTTCTTCTGGCAAGTCTGTGGAACTCTCAGTAGTAACAACAGCATCTGGCCTCCCCAGCAGCCCATTTGTTTCATGCTTTTCTTTGTATGTTAGAATATCATTGTTATTGGCAGTTGCTTTTATTTGGGAGAAATCAGAAGCAGACACCAGAATCGTCTCTGTTTCAAATACCTGTACAGGTGTATCAGAATATTTCTCAACTTTGTAATCATTTTGCGGGGAATAAATTTTCTTTTCACAACTATGTTGTACAATGTCACCATACATGTCACTAACCATTTCTTCCAACTGCTTTTTAGGCAAGTCTAAATGAAATTCTGGGACATCCAGGAATATTTCTTGGCAAATTCTTTGCCCGAGACGTTGGTTAATGATACCAGCAAGCTCATTTATTTCATCCTCTGTTCCTTCACACAGGATTTGTCGACTGAAGGCAATCCCATGTAGAGAAGATTTCAGGAATTTATGAAGATCTCGTTTCTTAGTTTCAACCTCTGTTAAAAATCCTTTCTCTGACGGGAGATTCTCAATCTCTACCAGTAGGTTTTTTTCCTCGTCCTGTACGGCTCTCTGTAAGAAGAACGAGCGCTGTTGAATCCTTGTTTTCACTTCCGATTTGCGTTGTTGCCAGCTGCTAACATGGTGATTGATCAGGCTCATGGCCTCCGTAACTCCTAAAATTTCTGAGCGTAAGTCCATTACATTGTCCTCCAGTGTGTTTCTCAGATGTCTAGTTGCTAATGGCTCTTTGTTCTTATAAGTAGAACAGCTGAAGTCAAAATAATTTGCAAGGCCAGTTTGTGTAGGAGAAGGAGGGTTAATTTGTCTACACTCTTCTTCTCCATTTATGAAACTTTCTGTGTGAAGACTATTATCTGGATCATCGTCAGATTCTGTTTCTGTTGAGTAATTGGACTGAACTTGAAGCTGAAGCCCCTTTAGGTACTGTTTCCGAATTATGAAATTGTTGGTTAGTAATCCACTGACCCCTTGGTATGGCAGCTGAGTGCAGTGTTCACACAAAGAGCAGATAACCTCGTTGGGCTTCTCCAGCTTTTCATTCAAACAGTTTTCACAAAAAGTGTGCAGACACTGCAGGGTTTTGGGATTTTTGTAAGCCCCAAGACACAAACGGCATCCATCAAAACTCTCGGTGACTTTTTCCTGAAGACCCATCTTTAAACCAGATCTCCTTAAACAAAAGGAAAATTAAAATGAATGTTAAATCAACTGCTCTAATGTAACCTTTTTTTCTCTCTGAAAAATCTAACAAAATTTTTGACTCAGTTTTTTGGAGCCACCATGGAATGCAGTGGTACAACCTTCCTTTTAGGGTACGTAGAGTGGGACAGTTATATGAGAATAGTAGTCTGTCAAAGTAGTCAAAATCTCAACAAAGAATGACGCATATTGTTTTTGATTCCATCAAGAGCCGCCAACCATTTGTCTGGCATGAGACAGGATTTCAATTCAATTTTGAAATCATAAATATTGAAAGCCTCTTCTCAACTCTGCTGAAGATACCAAACACAAACGTTTGGAAAGGGAAAGTTTTTTTATCCAAATCTTGCAAACTGTTTACCCTTTGGGTGTGAAGTACATGTAGGACCTGCGAAGGTGTCGGGAAAAAAGTATTGTACCATTTGTGTTTTAGTACATTAAGGCCAGCATGAATATGGCCCAGAATACAAACTATTTCAGAGTAAAATGGCTCGACCTTTGAGCCAACGGCTAGTCATTGCTTATAAAGAGAACAAGAGAAACAACAGAACAAAATGTATATGTGACCAAATGAACAAAATGTATATGTGACCAACAGAACAGAATGTATGTGTGACCAAAAGATCTATTTTATAACAAAAATACAAAATGTTACCCAAATTTGGCAAAAATAGAAAGTATCTAACTTGATTTATGTGAGGAAAGTACAGAAAATGTTTGGGTATTTTTAATGTTAACAGTATTCTGGATTTTAACAGAGAATGGAGCTTTATTAATATATACTACATCTACATGTAGAATCAAATAAATTTTAAATTCAAGAAAAATTTAGATAAAATTTACCTCAATGGAAAAGACTCTCCTTAAATCCAAGTGCTGTTGACACTGTAATATTGGATCTTTACTCAATGGGCGTCAAGCACTGACTACAAATCCTGTAATATATGTGTATCACTTATTTAAAGAGAATAAAACACTAACTGAATAGGAGAAATAGGTCAGCTCAGATCACAGATGCAGACTTGTAACTGGAGGGGTGTGAAGGTCATCACACTCAATGTCATCAAAACACTTCTTTTGTATATCACCCGTATCACATCGAGTTTTGTTGCAACCTATTCAACTTGTTTTTCCTTTTTAATATAATTTAGTCCCGGCCAAACTGATTTCTTGAACATTAATAGATGCTAGAATATCATGAACGGCAAAAATAATCACTATTTTTTCTCAATCTTAATTTGTAGTTCAACGAAAAACTAGATTATCCATGATAGGATAAGGAAGACCAAATCTTTGAAAATTAAACCAAATTTAAATAACTGTTCAAGTTACATGTAGCATCAATTACTAAGAAACGGAAACAGGTTCTACTAGTGGAGAAATATAGCTGAAAATATCAAAGTTTTGTTTCAACTGAAAAAATATCCACATTTTGGAAACTAATGCCACTGAAAGTTATCTTCAGGCAATAAAGTTACCCCTTTAATTATTTTCTACGGTTATTTTCACGAAACTTGTTTTTAAAAATTGACCGATCTACAGTATATGGCATCTTTGTCCAAGTGAATTGTGGGAAAGTTATTTTCTAAGGCATAAATTATATCTCTTTTTTAAATGCTTTATTATCAACCTGTGTGATAATTTAAACAGCAAAGTAAAATTATATCCGATAACACATTGACATTGACAGGTGTTCAAAAAACTACACCACATCTGTGAGTGAAATTGTTGTCAGCATTGTGTGGCAATAAGCAGTCATCCAGACCAATGATTTTGATATCCCTTAAAATGTTTGATCTGGCCTGGGATTGGATGGAATCATCTGGCTCAAAACTTTTTAAAAATATTAATTGTGTGCTATTTCTATCATATTTGAATACATGTATATAAGCTCTGTAACTAAAAAAATGAAATTTTAGAAAAGTTTTATGAATAAGGCCTTTGATGATTGAGATGTTTGTAGTGAATACACGTAACATGTTGAAAAAGACAACTTTTATATCTATACAGTATGCGGTAATGTTAATGTTTTAATTTGTGGTTAATTACCTAAATCTCATTAAGATTTTTCCTTTTCATTTTCAAATTGGTCAACACATAAGGCATCCTTTACAACCAAATAAAGTTGACATATTGCATGCCGGTTTCACACTACACACAAATCAACATGGGTAACTGTGGTATTTTCAAAATTGGTTAAGAAGCACAAACCTTCAGGCATTGATTGAAAGCTTCACCTGCAATAGTTTTAATTCAATTTGCATTGGCTGACAAACCAAGCCATAGTTAAGATGCGTGACCATTGTCAATGTGTTACAAAAGGACTCTAGAAAATTCTACTGACTAAGGCTAAGCTCCTGTCAGTCGTCAACCTAATGAAATATCATAGGTTTGATTTCTTACAACAATTTATGGGGTATAAAGGTCTAAATGATATATCTCTTTTTAATACAATTAGAAACTTGTCTCCAAGGTTATTTTAGACAAGAAGATTTTCCCTGTGCCCGTGTATTTTAGTTATCATAAATATATCAAAATGCTATATGTATTTTTATCCCAATTCAGAGAAAATTCTAGGCCTCCGATTGGTCAGTTAGCCTTTTTTTAGGAAACAATTTATCACAATGGAGAGCATAACACGCAAATACTACAGATCTGCATATAAATGTTAGAATTTGCGTGTTATGCTCTCCATCGTGATAAACTGTTTCCTTATGATGACACGTAATCTGTCCAAAGACAGATCTGAATTGACAGCATATTAAATAACATTCTGCAGTTGATCAAATTTTCCAAGTCCTACAAAGTCCCATCAAAACCAGCTCTGTTAGATCAAAGCACTCTGATACAAAAAAATGCATTCAACATGATGTCATAAGGAAAGGGCCACCTGGTTTCCACCCACCACAAAAATCACACTGAAATCAACCAATCTGCTCTAATTTGCTAAATTGCATCTACATTTGAACAGGTTGATGGATAACTGCCCCTCCCCCACCCCTCCTTTCTGCACCAGTCTAAGATAAACATCTGCCATTGAAATGCATTGAAATGCAAAACCATAGTTGAATTATATTCTATATTTTGGCAGATCTATGCAGCCATCTTCAGGATCTGCCGAAATATAGAATATCATTCAACTATGGCTTCAGTTTTTTTAGTTGCATTTTTCTGTTTTATACAAAACTCTTCTGTGTTGTTAGATCCTCTTGTGATTTGTGTTTGGTTTCATTGCAGGTCGAGTCAGGGATCTGCTTCCCCAGCAAATATCATCAAAGAAAACGGCAAGTCGACAAATCAGTGAAACTGATCTTCATAGTAAATCTGACAGACATATCAATATCCAGGTACGACTTTCACTGATTGATTTCTCACATAACATTTTTTGTTTTAAATTGTTGCACCTGAACACAATGTTCATGAATTCTGTAAGCAAAAAGAATGAGATGGAAGTTCATTGAAAATTGTAAGGATTTACTTTAACATTAGAAAATATCTGTTCAGATTTTGAACTGTACTAAAAGTAAACAATTATTAAATGATTGGGTTTAATTCATTTTTGTC
Organism: Lepidochitona cinerea; assembly: GCA_963971465.1. Taxonomy (NCBI): domain Eukaryota; kingdom Metazoa; phylum Mollusca; class Polyplacophora; order Chitonida; family Tonicellidae; genus Lepidochitona; species Lepidochitona cinerea. Next base: position 1,197,409 of record OZ020563.1, on the reverse strand, counting down.
CAACCTGTGAATTACTTTTCAACATTACCCCAATGTTAGCGCTTATTCTGGGAACAGCTGGACAGATTTTGTTTTATTGATACTTGGTATGAGGTTCAGGTATGCCAGGGATTACATCTTTATACACAGATAGCTTTCCTCCAGATACACACTTGTCACTGTTTTGTATGAGTTAATCCTATTCCCCCCCCCCCCCCCCCCCCTATTTTAACTCAATTCTTGTGGGGAACTCATCTCATGAGTGTTGTGCCAGTGTGTAAGAAAATGAAATTCCACTGTATATGTAAATGAAATTAGTGACATACAACTCCAAGAAAGTAAACTGAAAATGTTTTGATCTTTATATAAAATTCCTTGGTTTGGTTTTTAAAAAGTTGTTGAAAACTACAGAAGAAATGAAGAAAACACAGAGGGAAATGTCCAGACTAAAACAATCACTTTCCAGAAATATTGAAAGGTAAGCTGCTGGGCCAAAGTCAATACATCTTCTAATGCATATACAGAATATATATGAGACCAACAGAATGTATGTGTGACCAACAAGAATGTATGTGTGACCAACAGAATGTATGTGTGACCAACAGAATGTATGTGTGACCAACATAATGTATGTGTGACCAACATTATGTCTGTGTGACCAACAGAGTGTATGTGTGACCAACGGAACAGAACGTATGTGTGACCAACAGAGTGTATGTGTGACCAACAGAATGTATGTGTGACCAACAGAGTGTATGTGTGACCAACAGAGTGTATGTGTGACCAACAGAGTGTATGTGTGACCAACAGAACAGAACGTATGTGTGACCAACAGAATGCATGTGTGACCAACAGAATTTATATGTGACCAACAGAATTTATATGCAACAAACAGAATTTATATGCTGCCAACAGAATGTATATGTGACCAACATAATGTATGTGTGACCAACAGAACAGAACGTATGTGTGACCAACAGAATGTATATGTGACCAACAGAATTTATATGCAACAAACACAATTTATATGCTGCCAACAGAATGTATATGTGACCAACATAATGTATGTGTGACCAACAGAACAGAATGTCTGTGACAAACATAATGTATGTATAACCAACAGAATGCATGTGTAAGCAACAGAATGTATGTGTGACCAACAGAATTTACATGTATTTGCGACCAACAGAATGTGTGTGTGACCAACAGAATGTATGTGTGACCAACAGAATATATGTGTGACCAACAGAACAGAATGTGTGTGTGACCAACAGAACAGAATGTCTGTGTGACCAACAGAATGTATGTGTGACCAACATAATGTATGTGTGACCAACAGAATTTACATGTATTTGCGACCAACAGAATGTGTGTGTGACCAACAGAATGTATGTGTGACCAACAGAATGTATGTGTGACCAACAGAATGTATGTGTGACCAACATAATGTATGTGTGACCAACAGAATGTGTGCACTTGTGTATACCGTAATACGAGCTCCAATGATTGTTTACACACCAACAAACCGAGGTCCGTCTGGCAAACCGAGATCCACCAGTCGGACCTCGGACGGATTTTTTCACAAGTAGTTTCCAAATGGCAAAACTAAGGAAACGTACGAGTCTTAACGAGGAGCTCGCGATACTGCGTTTTCTCCACTTGGAAGGTGAAATAGTAACAACTTTTGCCACCACGTGGCGTATCGACCCTGAGCAGAACACACGCTTAGCTTTTGGACCAATCAGATTGCTTTTTTTGTTGGCTTGCTTTTTGACCAATCAGAATCGGAGCCCATCTATAATGGCGGGAATGATGGATCTCTGTACCGGGTAAGTTTTGGGTTGATGTGTGATCAGACTTTTTAAACTATTATCGCCTAGAAATAAAGGTTCGTTGAATTTGAAATTATTTTAATTTAGTTCAAGTACACGTATCCTATACGTATGCGACGATTGGAACTATGGAAATATAACCGTGGTTACGTAGTCTTACTCAGTTACTGTATACAAGTACAACAACAACTTATCTTACTTACATCACCGGACAATCTCGACCAAAAAAAAATGAAAATATGGACATTAAAATAGGACGAGTCAATGATCAGGCTTGTATTGATTTTTGTTTTTTTTAATAATAGATCAAACTATTCATAATTGAAAAGATTGAACAGTGGACAGTTCCGATAGCCTAACTCTGAAGCCGTGAAGGCAACCTTGAGAATGGGGTTTGAGATTTGAGTTGACAGGCAATGATTCGAATGAACAGAAGGCAAAGGCTTCTTCGACAAACTTTATAATCATATTTTTTCAGTTTTAACGCCAATTTTCTGAAGGAAAGTGCAACCAAAGTGTTACATTTTGATACTACCCAAATTATTTTTTACCCAAGGTTAATCCAGGAGTTGTATTTAAATTTTACATGTAAGAGAACTTTTACATGCAATGGTAAATTGCAGTGGTATTTTATTATAGAGGCTGGAAACATGGCCACTGATCAGTTGTAGCTCAGCCACCATGCCTGTAACACGCGGCAAGGCATTGTTAATAATTGCCCAAGTTGTAGTTTTTTTGTTGTTAATCACATTAGAAGTGTTAGATTATAAAATTGGAAGTCACCCATATGAGAGTTACTTTCATTTAGTTTCTCTGGTTTTTAAACTTTTTGTTTTATGTAGTTTTGTTTTTGCGTACATTTTAATATATTATTTAAAAAAAAGAAACAACCGACGTGAAAGCACAAGACGTCTGGCTGTGGAAATGTTTAGGGTAAGTTTGTAAACAATTAATTTATCAACCTTTTTCATTTATCGGTGTGCTTTTGCAATTTGTACCGGGTAGCTTGTCTCGGATTATTATATTTATGAACAAGTATTTAATTTTTCCATGAATCCAGCCTCAAATTGTTCCCTCGTGTTTAGGATTTAAACAGTTTTCCTGACATATAATTTGAGTTTGGCTTAAAAGTAGGTAAATTTACGGTTCAAGGCTTGTTAAAATGTTTTATGTTCTAGTACTGTAACTATAGTGTACAATACATCATTTACTTAAAATACAACAGAAGCCTCTGTCCATTTGTTGAACTCAAGTCTCAAACCATATAGAAAAGGAAGTGTGGAATGGGTTTTCAAATGTGGAACTTTAGTTGGGATATCTCGTTATGTCGCATGAGATTCTATCCTTTTAAAATGGAGGTTTGTTTTTAGCTTGATGTAATAAGCAAGACATTAGAAGATAGGGAAAGTTGTGGGTGTGGCTGTCAGGATAATGTATTGGAAGACCAGAAGACAAATATTGCAGAAAGTCTGGAAGGTTTATAGGCACATTCGCCGCTAAAATGTCAAACTGTTTATATTAACAAAAAAGCACGCGTTTCTGTATTTTTCTCAGGCAGAAAAAGTTATGAACATTCCATTTTTCCCAAAAATTAGAACTTTTGACATCATATTATATTCTTAATTTGAAGTTGAAAATTTGATTTTTTGCGTGGGCACAAAAAATGCATGCCGGGAAGAAAACAAACAAAATGTTGTCGACCTAGCTGTCGGCAAGCTTACTTTAAGGACTGAATCTGAGGCAAATAAAGGCAAAGAGTCTGGTTTGAGGCAAGAAGATATCACACAAGGCTAGGTTTAAATTGGGGAATATTTTGAAACGTTCATGGGAAAGTTGAAGGGAAGAATAACACGAAATCCACGTGTAAGTTTCTCACCGTTCGAGATGGCCCTGTAGGCCAGTTAAGTTGGAATTTCGTTTAGCGCCTTACTGCACTCGCTTAATTACAGTACAAACTATTCAAGTTTAAGGCGATATGTTTATTGTTATGGTTTAACGTTGCAACGTTTAAATACCATTTTCCTGACAAAAATTAACATTGTAACGGCGGCAAATGGGCCTTTAAGTGCTGTGAAAACAGATCAAGAAAGATACATTTTAAGTCTATTTAAACTAATTCAATCACTTTAAATTGTTAGTTTAATTTATCAACTCTGCCTTAGGCTTAACCCAAAAAAGAGGTTCATGTTGTTATCTTTAGAACAGAGGATGTTGTACATATTTGTTTCTTTACCATACACTGTTTATCATTACAGCATGAGACGCTCAGAGCGGTGTAAAGTCGCTACAATACAAGGGGAGAATAATAAAGAGCTTTTCAATGCTCTTTCAACTGGTCAAGACAAGGAAGGATTTGTGGCGCAAAAAGTTGATGATATTATTGGTAATTATTAACATAAATTATTATTATTCCGAATTTAAAAAAAGCTGTTCAGTTAATCCAGAGTTGTATTTTTTTTTTCACTTCAAAGTAGACCTTTCATTAAAATATACATGTGTTTGTTCCTGTAGGTTCATCATGGTCTTAGAAAATTGTTGAATAAGTAGAAAGCTTATTCCAAATCATTTCCATTTGTAAATATAAAAAATATTATTTTGACCTTTGTATGGATGAAACATCTGATTATTCTCAATTTCCATACATTGCAGGACGTGGTGTTTTTGCAACAAAGAATTTCAATACAGGGGATTTCCTGTTGGAGTACAAAGGAGTTTTAATCTCCTTGAAGGAAGGGTGCGAAAGGGAAAAGAAAATGACTGGAGACCAAGGAAGTTTTTTATTTTTTTTTAGAGACAAAATCAGTGGCAAGAAAATGTGGTTTGTAATCTTTGATTTTGCTCTACTTTTACTATTTCCTGGAATCAATCAGAAGATTATTTACTTTAAAATTTTTTTTAAGTGATATTACAGAAATAAAGGCTTGATTCTCTGTGTATACCCTGTGATAACTGCGAGACAAAAGGGTCCTCTGTTTTTGAATGAAGGCTGGATTATTTCTATTCTAACAGATATTTTAACTTATTAAAAGTTTAATTTGAAGTTGAAAATTTGTCACCTTTACCTTTTTGTTGAACAGTTTGTTCTCGATTGCTGCAAAGATGAGTCTGTTTCAATGAATGTCTTAATCCTTTGAATTGAGGGAATTTCACTGTCAAATTTAACTTTTTGGTCATTTGGCTCTATTTTCTTGCCAAGTGTGTTTTGCAGGTGACAGAATACAGCTGTCTGACATCCCTGACTGTGTTAGGGCTGTGCGCCCCCACGTGACAGTGCAAATCAGTCGGCTTTATTTGCGTTGGGTCGTGAGACCGCATACACTTGCACACAACTCCATACGATTGTTGAGAGCAGACTAACTAAAGCCGACTTGCCCCGAGTTTCATACATTTGAAAATTTTCCAGTCGGGTTGGGTCGCAGCAAAACTCTCAGTGTGCACCAAGCTTAAGGGTGATGACGTTTGGGTAAAAAAACATGAAAATGATGACGTTGTTCAGTGTCAGAACGTCGGAGATGACTTCGAAAAATTCACTACTTATAAGCTAGTATACACGCCATTTTCTCCGTCTCACAACATGCACGGATTTCGCACATGTGTTACAATTTTTTTTTATTTTTTTGTTACAGTATGGATGCAACTGAAGAAGATCCTTTTGAGGTAAATTTGGCAAGGCTTGTTAATGATTGCCACACTGATCCAAACTGCGTCATGAAAGTGGTCTTGTATAAAGGTGCCCCCCATTTATGCCTTTTTGCCTGCAAAGCCATTAAAAAAGACGATGAACTAAGATATGATTACGGTGTTCCTGATCTACCATGGCGGTCTGTAAGTATTCATCATAGCATTGCTGTTTAGGACAGTGACATATCATATGTTTATCAAAGGCATCTCTGCCATTTTATTAAACTTATCCAAGACATGGGTCAACAGTTATCTTATCATAGAATAGATTGAATGAATTTATTTAGTCCACAGTCCAAATGGTACAATGGGAAATATCTCTACCATAAACCATATTTTTGTCCCGAATTACTATTATCTGATATGCAACTATAAACATTTTCTTCCCTGTTTGATATTTTCACTTGTTCTTTGCATGTATCAGGAAACACTTACAGGCTTGATGGTTCTATTCATATACAATGTACTTTATAGCTTTGTTTTATTTTGCTTTTCCAGAAAAGCAAGCAGAAAAAATGTACTAGGTAAGAGTGTTTCTGTTTTTGTGCCTCTTTTATTTTTTTAAACACTTTTTAATTTTTCGTACATAGGGAGTGAAATTTAATGATTTATTAATTTAATAATTCAGCAATTCGGACAGAGAACATTAACAAAACCCTATCATGTTTGAAAGATATATAAGCTAGTATTGAGTCTGGCTGTTTGCAATCATAGCCAACATGGGAGGGACATTAAATTAATTTAAAGAAATTAGGACTGTCATTGTAGGGAGAGTGGTCACTCTCCTCCCCCACACAAGCCCAAAGTGTTTGAGGAGACCTGTTTTTCATTCCCCCTAACTTTCCCAACAGGTTGCAGGTGAGGTTTATGTTCTTCACTCTCCCAAGATTAAACTATTCTTCACCCACCCTTTCCTGTCCATTGAAGTATAATTGGTTGTGGGATAGTACAAAACACAAGGATTACATTTTTTTTACGGTTGGTTTTTCTACAACTGCACATTCCACCTATGTGTCGCGGGTTTGAATGCAACTCAGTCCAAAAAAATGGGGGAAATTTTCTGTCTGGGTTTCATCCGATCGACCTATGTGGGATGGTTGCAAGGTACCAATGGAAGGTCGTGGATTTCCTCTGGGCATACAGCCCGTTTTTCTCCCACAATAAACCTTGCAACGCCGCCATATAAGCGAAATAATCTTTAGCACGGCGTATAATACCAAACAATCAATCTACAACTGCACACCAATTCTAACACAGACGAGTAAAATAAAATGAAAAATTCATTTTCTGCAATTTCTAATGCTTTTATTTCATTATTTTTGTGTTCTCTCCCTGGGAGAAGAAATGCACTCCCTTTCAATATTGGGAGACATTTTTAGGATTAGTGCCTTTGAAGCCAGAGTGCATTTTTAGACTCCTGCAGACTCCTTTAATACATGCCCATGTACTCAGTCTGCTATCTTATCGCACCATTACTGCATCGGACTGGAAGGTCAGGTCATTTTGGTCCGTCCAGAAATCCAGCCCAGCGTTCGATTTAATTGAACTACAGATATAACTGATTGTTATTGATCAAGTTTTGGGTATCTGTACATTAGTTTCGTTTCTCCATGATTCTGCCGTTTTCCTTGGTTATTGCTTGTCTTAAGATCCTCTCTGTAAACTTTATTTTTTCCGGCTTTGGTGTTCTTTGTAGCTGATCAAGATTTGTTGTCTGTTCAAATGTTATTCTCTGGCTTGGCTATTTTCATTGGCCAATGCTTGTATGCAGGATTTTCCAGAAACACTGATTAGAATTTTATAAAAGTTTTTTTACAGCTTATGTTTGACTCCTCTATGGCAATACAAGTACTGGCATTGAACAGTAGTTATATTTTCATTCATTTGTCTATTTGCCTCTGATTCAGTACACATTGGGGAGACATGTTTTGCTCCTCGCTGTCTTATGGTGGTTAAGAAAAATCACTTTCTCATCTTTTCTAAATATTTAATCTTGATGCTTCATCCAATAAAATCACCATGACATATTAAGAAATGTTTTAACTTGGCAGCAATATCAAACAAGAATAATTTGAATCTGAATGCTGTTTATTTATAAAAGAATAATTTTGTCTTTTTCTCCTTCCTGTTAAATTTGCAGTGAAATCAACTTAGATGAACTGACGTTTTGTGGATTGAATAAGGTATGTTTTATGAACAACATTTGCTAGAACATTTGAAATGAATCTGCCTATAAAATTTACAAGTTAAATACCATGCCATGTTAATTACAAACATATATCTGCAGATTAAGTATTCAAATTACAGGAAGGTTTTCCAATGAGGGAAAAGGTTAAGGGTATGATCATTTTCATCATATTTCATTTGTTAACATTATTGGTTTGGTTTAACATTTTTTAACCAGTTACTGTTTTTTATTTAGTTTCCACGTTTCTAATCACTTTTTTTGAATGATTTTTGCTTGTGTTTACATAAAAAATTTTTTACATAAAAAAAAAATATGCTAGGCAGAAGATTTATTTTTAGTGTTAGCTGTATTTGTTTCTGATAAAGTTTTTGCTTGTGAATTTTATTATACTTAGTTAACTGACGTGTTAAGTCCATTTACATCATAAATACTGCATTGTGTAAAAAAATTGTAACTGAAGAAATATTCATACTATTTAACACGAGATAGCAATTTGGTTTTTCGGTGGATTGATTGCCTTTTTACGCTTTACTCAAGATTATTTCCATCGTATGGCTGTGATACTAGGTTTGTGTAGCAGAAAAAGCAGACTCTGTGCCAGGAGGTAACCTACAAACTTCTGTCGGTGATGAAGTAAGAACCCCCATAAAAAAGTTAATCTTTTTGACATGCTGCTCACAGTCTACATTTAAAAAAAAAACAGATTTGTCTAATAAAGTAATGTTATTTCCTATAGTTTTAATTGTGATAATTTATATATATGTTGACCTACAGTGTATCTCAAAAGATATTAGAAATGCTGCTGCTTTTATTTGTGGATAAAGGTATTTTATATAGACATTTTTCAACAGATACTAAAGTTTTGGAAACAAAGACAAGTAATAAACAATGTGAAGACTTGAATGCAGCAGAAAATTCATGTGATTCTACATCCTGCGTATTTCCAATTTATATGGAAGTAAGTAAAACTGAAATTTGTAATTTTTTTTTTTGAATTACACATGAATTTATGAAAAATGTATAAGTTCTTTGTACTATAGAAGTTAATTTTAAAGTCAGTTTGTATGCAACTGCAAATTTTTTTCTCGGTAATGCAACACATGCCAATAGTTAAGATTTAGGATAATGTGTGTAATTTTGACTTTATTCTTTTATAATAGTTGATAAATAAAAAAATATGTTGTGTCCCAAACAGCCAAAGAGAAGCAGACTAGTTGAAGAGTTGAGAACTTATGAATTGCCAACAAAAGACGAGTCTGAAACAGAGAAGTGCAGGTGAGAACATGTTCCTTTGCCTTTTCAGTTATGATTGATTATACCATTAGATGTTCTACCCAAATGTATTTGTTCTTTTATGGGTCTTATTAATTTACCTTTAAATAAGATATGGAACTGACACAGGAATAACTGGGAGCGCCCTTGTTTACATTTATCGCAACAAATCTTTGTTTGGCTCATGCTTGTCTTGGTGTTAAGTGAATTCCATCATTTTACAGTCCAATTATAATTTATCCTTTTGACAATATTTTTATGTCTAATTTGCTTTCGGCTTTTATTTTCAGAGAAAATGACTATGTCTCTGACTCTGAAAACGTGACTGACATTTCTGATGGTGATGATAATGATGGAGAATATAGTGCCCATGAATCAGATGAGTCGGATTCGGAGAGTAATAACGAGCAAGGTAATTCAGTTTCCAAGAATTAACCTCGATGACTTGACCCTTTATAGTGTTCAAGTCAGTTTTTAACCCTCAAGCCTTTTCAGGCTAAGGGGTATTGTAATGGGCATGTACGTCTGGCCGGCCGTCTTTCAACAATTATTTGTCCGGGCTGTATCTGCCTTACTATTCAACTGACAACATTGATACTCACAGTGAATATTCCTAGTATACTAAAGTGCACTGTCATGTTTATTCCGCGTTATACGATTCTGTTGCACAGTTATGGTCCTTTGAAGTTTTGACGTTAATTTTTTGTCCGGGCTGTATCTTCGTTACTATTCAACTGACAGCATTGATACTCCCAGTGAATATTCCTAGTATACCAAAGATGTGCACTGTCATGTTTATTCCGCGTTATACGATTATTTGTTGCAGAGTTATGGCCCTTTGAAGTTTTGACGTTAATTTTTTGTCCGGGCTGTATCTTCGTTACTATTCAACTGGCAGCTTTGATACTCTCAGTGAATATTCCTAGGATACCAAAGATGTGCACTGTCATGTTTATCCCGCGTTATGCGATTCTGTTGCAGAGTTATGGACCTTTGAAATTTTGACGTTATTTTTACGCACAACCATAGATCAGATTTTTACCAACTTCCAGCCTTCAGACATAAAAGCTGGTGTTCATGAAACATACTACTCTTACCATAAAGCTGTGTGGATGGCTGTTCGCTTGAAAGAGTAATACAGTAAGATATTAACTTACTGATATCCAGTACTACCAAATAATATATATACTTACAGTCCCTCTATTTTCTCAAACCATCATCAACAGTGAACCCTAAAACTTGAAATTCTATCTATAAGTGGAATAAACTGGAATGCCGTGTAAAAGAAGAATACGTCTCTCCATGTAATTCTATTTGAAATATGGCTACAGTGTATGTACATTTTGTCGTAGATGGCATAAATTTAAGAGGTTTTTGAAAAAAATATACTCCGTACTAAAAGATTTGAGTTATCATTTCATGAATCCGTTTTGAAACTTGCATGACATGTCTCCCTTGATTAGTGGAGTCCTAGCACTCTCTTTCATTCAAGTTTTATTCAGATGTGACACGATAATCTGATAAATAAGAGGTAACTCTCAGTTACTATTTGATATACAGTAAATATCCCTAGTTTCCCACACCTTCATGTAGTATGAAGGACTATTCACCAGAATTCAGTGGTAGTTGTCAACCTGGTAATTACTGGACATATTTGGCTGAGGGGTGCTGCCTTTTATTAATGTTGGTTGGCAAATGGGTTTATGCATTGCAAAATGATTTATTGATGTAGAGGAGTTGATAGGATTTTTAGAAAGGTATACTGATGTGTATACCCCAGTCTGAAAAATTTGCAAGGTTTTGACCCAGCTGATAAATATTGTCTTGGATGTACTTAAAACTTCAGTCTACTTTGATCTCCCAGTTATTTATTTAAGCCTCAATCATCATTTAACACCTAAGCTAAAAGCTACTGACTTTCAGGGATAAATATTGTAATAATTTTGTAACGGTGTCTGTTTAAGACAGTATTAACTTATATTTTTACTGCAAAATATGTTTTCTTCACAGACTGTAGGACTGTAGACTCTACTAGCCATAAAACTACAAAATTTGCAGGTAAAGTTAAAAGCCCCTAAACCTTATGCATCGATGGGTCACGGGTTTAAATCCCTCGCAGGCCAAATACAAATTTTAAAAAATTTTGAGCGGGTTTTCTTTTGATCGCCTAATGTGGAAGGGTTGCCAGGTACCCTCCAAAGGTCAGGGGTTTCCTCCCCCACTAAACCTGGCAAAGCCTTCGTATAAGTGTAATAATCTTGAGTGCGGCGTAAAACCTTATGATATCAAGGAAAAGTGCCACCAAGGATTAAAATAATACAGGCCACTTTATCTTAAGCATATCTTCCAACGAACTTTTTAAATTGCTATCATGTGCTGGTAGAGGAATTATATGTGTAACATTATTACAGACAAATAATTGAATAGAATTTGTGTGTCCGCGTGAAAATTGATTAAGAAGACGGTAGGAGGGTTATGCTTTTGTATTGAGAGCAAGTTAGATTTTTTTCCACTGTAAATTCCTCCATTTCCCATAATTTTTTGTGAAGTTTATCATGTGAATTCTTCAAGGAAAGATTGGTTTTGATTGATTCATTGATTGTTTGGTGTTTTTGCAGTACTTGGAAATACCTCGCTTATACGGGAGCATGCCAGGTTTTTTGGGGGAGGAAAGCAGACTCTATGCCTGGAGGAAACCCATGACCTTCTGTTTGAACCAGGCATCCGAATGATTTTGAGAAATAACTACTGTTATTTGTTACTGATAATCAAAATGTAATTAACATTGTGCTTTACCACTAGTTGGGATCTAGGTAGCTCAGCTGGTCAGTTTGTTAGTTAGACAAAATATTCATTCAAGGGAATTTCGATCAGTTACTGATATATTTACATTCCCTTTTTACAATAAATATTTACTGCATATTTACCTTTCAAACATGCAGGTTAGTACCTTCATAAAATAGATGCAACTACATTCTGATTCGACACACTCTAGCATCATTGATTGCTGGAGAAATCACATCAAATGTTTTTCTTTTCCATGTATTGTTGATAAATGAAGATTTACTCCTTTTCTCCTCTTAGTCACAGAGCCACCAGACGCATTGAGAGAAAATGTTGTTTCTAGCACTTCAGATTTGAAAGCAGCAGGTATGTATATACTTTTGTAGTTTCAAGATATATCTCACCAGTCAAACTAATTGCCAATAACTGCTTTAGATAACCTTCATATGCAGAAGAAATAGATTATGTAGCTTTGAAGTTTTTTGTCTCTGTAAACGATTATCGGTAGCTATACGTGTGACTGCCTGAGGCCCTCTTCTTTTCAAAGTTATATAATATTTAGTTTTGGAGTGGGGCTTGGATCTCTGAATGATACTCAGTAAGTGTATGACTGTCTGAGGTCCTCCTCTCTCCAATGTTATAGATGATGTAGTTTTGAAGTGGGACTTGGATCTCTGAATGATACTCAGTAAGTGTGTGACTGTCTGAGGTCCTCTTCTGTCCAATGTTATAGATGATGTAGTTTTGAAGTGAGGCTTGGATCTCTGAATGATACTCAGTAAGTGTGTGACTGTCTGATGTCCTCTTCTGTCCAATGTTATAGATGATGTAGTTTTGAAGTGAGGCTTGGATCTCTGAATGATACTCAGTAAGTGTGTGACTGTCTGAGGTCCTCTTCTGTCCAATGTTATAGATGATGTAGTTTTGAAGTGAGGCTTGGATCTCTGAATGATACTCAGTAAGTGTGTGACTGTCTGAGGTCCTCTTCTCTCCAATGTTATAGATGATGTAGTTTTGAAGTGAGGCTTGGATCTCTGAATGATACTCAGTAAGTGTGTGACTGTCTGAGGTCCTCTTCTGTCCAATGTTATAGATGATGTAGTTTTGAAGTGAGGCTTGGATCTCTGAATGATACTCAGTAAGTGTGTGACTGTCTGAGGTCCTCTTCTCTCCAATGTTATAGATGATGTAGTTTTGAAGTGAGGCTTGGATCTCTGAATGATACTCAGTAAGTGTGTGACTGTCTGAGGTCCTCTTCTCTCCAATGTTATAGATGATGTAGTTTTGAAGTGAGGCTTGGATCTCTGAATGTTACTCAGTAAGTGTGTGACTGTCTGAGGTCCTCCTCTCTCCAATGTTATAGATGATGTAGTTTTGAAGTGAGGCTTGGATCTCTGAATGTTACTCAGTAAGTGTGTGACTGTCTGAGGTCCTCCTCTCTCCAATGTTATAGATGATGTAGTTTTGAAGTGGGACTTGGATCTCTGAATGATACTCAGTAAGTGTGTGACGGTCTGAGGTCCTCCTCTCTCCAATGTTATAGATGATGTAGTTTTGAAGTGGGGCTTGGATCTCTAAATGATACTCAGTAAGTGTGTGACTGTCTGAGATCCTCTTCTCTCCAATGTTATAGATGATGTAGTTTTGAAGTGGGACTTGGATCTCTGAATGATACTCAGTAAGCGTGTGACTGTCTGAGGTCCTCTTCTTTCCAATGTTATAGATGATGTAGTTTTGAAGTGTGGCTTGGATCTCTGAATGATACTCAGTAAGTGTGTGACTGTCTGAGGTCCTCTCTCCAATGTTATAGATGATGTAGTTTTGAAGTGTGGCTTGGATCTCTGAATGATACTCAGTAAGTGTGTGACTGTCTGAGGTCCTCTCTCCAATGTTATAGAGAACGTAAATTGAACTTCTTTCACAGCGATCAATCAAAATTTGTGAAAAATGTAATTCAGGTGTTGGTTTCTGTTTGTTTGATCTCAGGCATTTCCCACTTACACTGCAAGAACCTGAAGCTAAAATGTATAAATTGTAATAAATATGTAATTGTAGGTTTCGTCTGTCTTGAGTTATCATCTTTTTTATCTGTCATTGTTAATTATGACATGCTGTGATGTCAGTTAATGTGCATTTTTCTGCAATTATATCTCAGGATTCTTTTTGTATTTCATTGTTGTTAATATTTTTTAGCATGCGTACGAAATACAAGTAATGTAGAAGGACGAAGAATTTGGGACAAAAGAAATGCTTGCTATTATTGCAAAGAATTGGTGACAAATATTTCACGCCATTTGCAGAGGAAACATTCTGATGAAATGGAAGTAGCTAAAGCCAGCTCCTATTCCAAAAAATCTGAAGTTCGACTGAAACATTTCGAGAGACTTAGACATTTGGGAAATTTTTATCACAATGCCAAGGTGCTTTCTGCAGGGGAAGGTGAATTTCTTGTTGCCAAGCGACCTCCCAAGGGAACATTGGCATCAGTTACTGATTATGCACCATGCATGTATTGTAAAGGATTCTATTCAACAACTGAAGTATGGAGACATGCTAAGGTTTGTAAATTAAAAACCGAAGACCTCTTTCTGGAAGTCCTCCCTACTCAAACACTTAGAGCAAGTCGTGTTCTTCAAGCATCCATGACAGATGATAAAGATTTGAATTTGCATCGAGGTATTCTTTTTGGAACTATGAAACAAGATGAGATATCACTAATATGCAAAACAGACACTATTATTTCTGAACTAGGACTGTCATTACTGTTGGCTAAAGGTGAGGTTCATCTGACTTATATACGGACAAAAATGCGAGAAATGGCTAGATTACTTCTAACTTTTAGATCGTTGAGCCCCCAGTATGCAGAATCGAGCCTTCATAATGTCATCAAGGCTGAAATGTTTGATGCAGTCATTGAAGCAATTAGAAAGGTATGTGGATTGGTTTGTGAAAAGGATGGACTTAATCCTAAATATGAAGTACCATCCTTAGCTCTAAAGCTTGGCCATAGCTTAAGGAAGTGTTCAAGCATTAAACTTGGCGTAAGCCTAAGACAGATGGACAAAAAAAGTGAGGAGGAGTGTACTGCGTTTTTGAGACTGATGGATCTGGAATTCACTATTAAAGTGAGTACTGTGGCTTTGGCCACGCTAGATAAATGGAAACAGGCCAAACCGAAGACTCTTCCTCTTACACAGGACATAGCGAAGTTCCAGACATTCATTAAAGATAAAGTCCTATGTCTTAGCCAGGAAGTTGATTCAGCTGGAGCAGAAGGATTTACATCTTTGTTTTTGGCCCTCGGGAAGGCAACAATATGTAGGTTGATTACCTTTAATAAAAGGAGATCTGGAGAAGTAGGAAAGATGTTGATATCTAACTTCACCGAAAGGGCAACATTAAAAGCATCAAATGAAGACCTCTTTCAAATGCTGACACCTGCAGAGCAAAGGCTTAGTTCAAGGTATCTAATCACTTTTTTTTTATAATCCCTCACAGACCTTTTTTTTATACATGTTCAAAGCATTTCTGATCTAAAAACATATCCTTCTGCTCACTCTTAAAAAAACAACAGCTGTACAGGATTATTTTCATATAAAAAGTGACATAATCCTTTATCTGAGATGAAACCCCATCAACAAATGAAAGCATATTGCCAATTCAATCAGTAGTTGCAAACATTACTCTTTTTGGCTTTGGTCTGGGAATGGCAAGTAACTAAATTCACTTTAACATATATTCCTTCTCAACATTCAGATTGGAGATGTTAAACATTACCGGTAAAAGAGGGAGGACAGTACCTGTGATCCTGACTAAGGACATGTTCACTGCGTTGGAGCTCTTAGTAAATGAAGATAACCGGAAGAAAGCTGGTATAGCACCTACAAACAAATACCTGTTTCCACTCAGTAGAGGTAGTCTGAAGTACATCAGAGGGAGTGATGCATTTGCTGAATTGGTCAATGAAGCGGACTTGGATAATGCCAAAGTTTTTCGCAGCACTGCTTTAAGGAAATATATCGCAACAGTTTCTCAGGTGAGTCAATCTCTGTCACACAGGAAACTCCTTTATCAGTCTTTGCTTTGGGCTGAATTTCTTTCCGATGAGTTTAAGTTTCTCTATATACATGTAACATCCTATAAGTAGTAAGGACCAATCTAAAGCCTTACAAGTGTAGAACAATAAACCTGGTAAATTGGCAATATAAATTCCTGTGACCATGTGTTTTGCACCAGAAAAAAAATGTACAACTCTAGGCTAATATAAAATGCATTTTTCAGGCATGTGGGGTTATATGAATAATAACACCTCACTTAGATTGAACCAAGCTTGACTGAGTGCTATTCAAACCTCCAACCTATTGGCAGAACGGCTTTTTCGACATGAGCATGTAATAAACCGTACCAACACAGATAAATTTGGTATAGAACAAAAGAAATGCAAAATACTGAAACCATGGTGCTTTGTTTTATTTATTATCATCCAAATGATTAGAGATTTACGTCCTGTTCAGTGTATCTGTTATGTTACCTTGTACATTTATAAATTTCATATGTCTGTTTTCTTTTGTTTTATGACCGCCCAAGCTTCACTTATAAAGCATTGGCTGTTAACTGTCAACAATCCCATTCAGGTCCTGAAATTTTCAAACCGGGTTTTTATTGGAGCAACAATCAAAAGGTTGAGTTTCCTTTGGAAAGACCCAACTTTCTTCCCCCAATAAACCAGCGACAACACCATGGATATCAAAGTATTGAATTCCACTCCAAACAAATATGATCTATTATTTGCAAAAGTAGATCGTTGAAATTTCCGAGGCAAAAGTCAGACACCAAATATATATCCTTATATCCATGGAAGGGCATCATATAAATTATAGCTAATATAATTCTTATGAGCATGTTATTTTCAGATTTCTTACTTTGGTATATTCACTAGCCAAGGAAAATTATGATATGATTTGAAGTGCAAGTTTTATTTCACCTCCTCTATCCTTAGGTATTAAACATGGAGGATAGAGAATTGGATTGGCTAGCATCCCACTTGGGCCATGACATTCGAGTCCACAGACAGTATTATCGTCTTCAAGAACAGCACATTGAATTGGCCAAGGTGGCCAAACTCCTCTATGCAGTTGATAAAGGAAAAGCTCATGATTATGCGGGCAAAAAACTAGATGACATTGACCTTGAAGGTGTGTAGCTAAACATACAATATTTATGTCTTGCAGAATTTATTGTGTGACACTCTAATGGACTAGTGATGGTGTTCAACTTGAACCTATGTCCACGGTCATGAATTATGTAGCTTTGAAGAGAGTTTGGATCTCTTAATAATACACATTCGTCTCTCCAATGTGGGACCTCCTTGGCTCAGTAGGTAGACCGTTGGACGCCCAATCCGAAAAGCCTTCCATCTATCTCTCCAATGTTATAGATTATAATCATGTAGTTTAGAAGTGGGGCTTGGATCTCTGTAAATGTGTGACCGTCTGAAGTCCTCTTCTCTCCATTGTTATATTAGACTATCAGCTTGGATATGAAGTGTTTTGGTGTAAACTTGTCTGTTTTACAGAAATGTATTTAGTTTCCAGGCAAAATTTAGGGGTTTGCTAATGTGAACTCTGATTTCCAATTTTATTTTTTGATTAGGAATCGAAGATATTGAAGATACGACTGAGGCAGATGATAAATCTGATCTGGAGGAACCTGATGATACGCATGATTCATCTCCTGAGCCAAGTAATAAAATATCTGCAATACTGTACATTAACAGGGCCTCAGTGGTTCAGTCTCTCACGTCGACACACACCTTCCATCGATGGGTTGCAGGTTCCAATCCCACTTTTTCGTCCAAATAAAAACTTGAAAAATTTCTGGTTGGGTTTTTACGGAAGGATTTACGGAGGTACCCTACGAAGGTTGAGGGGTTTCCTTCCCCACTAAACCTGTCAAAGCCACCACATAAATGAAATATCTTGAGTGCGGCATATAACATCAGTCAACCAACCAACCCAGTTCAAAAGCCAAGGCATGTTGTCATACGATGCCTTAGGTGGAAAGCATGGAATGCTTCGCTTATGATAATCTAGCCTTTCACTGAAGTATGCCAAATTTCTGCTGTCATTTTTATTGTTCCTGTTTTCCTTTCAGTGGAAACCTTGGATTCTGTTAGAATTGCACCTATGCAAAAGCAAAGTGAAAAAAAGAAGAGAAACGCTGGTAAGATTATTCTAAATTTGTGCCAGACTCCAAAGCTGGATGTATTATGGCATACCTTTTTTTCTGTCTGTTTTGGGTTATCTTCTGTTCCATAACTTGTTAAGTGTTGATCAAATCTTTGTAATTCTTCAGAGTATATAAATGGTTTGTCAAACTATTTATGACATTTCATGTCTGGCTTGACTTGGGAATTACAGGGCACGAAATGTTTGGTATCACATCTCAGAATTCTACGCAAAAACTGTTGATGCTTCAGAAATGTTTTGGATAGCAAAAATCCCTAGACTAAATGGTCATTTTCTTGTTAATATCCCAGAAAGTCATTAAATTTGCTGTCAAATTTTCTAAACATTTCAGACCTTGAATTGTTTAGACTGATTTTGTTTTTACACAGCACTGAGGGTTATTTCAGTTATACATGTTAGGGGGCGTTGCCAGGTTTATTGTGGAAAAACACCCTAGCAAACATCCCAATTACATTGATCGAGTAAGAACCCCCTCAGACACTTGTTAAGAAGATTATTCCAACCTATTGTTGTTACAATCAGCAAGAGATCCAAAAATGTCCTAATCTCTACCAGCATCATAGTCAAATGAGTGGATTTCTTTATTTTGTGTATTTCCGAATTTAGGTTGTTTGGATGTTTGAACTCATAATTTGGCTCTTATATTCCAGGCAAAAAGTGTATCCACAAACCCTGGTCTGCAGCAGAAAAACTACTTGTCACTACTGAATTTCATACAGCCATTGAGAAAGGAGTTATTGCTGGAATCGGCAAAAAACAATGTGAAGAACTAAAGTCAAAGTCTGGAGATGTTCTTTCAAGTCGCACATGGATACAGATAAAATCTTGTGTTAAAAACCTTGCTGATAAACGTAAAAAAGAGCATATCAGGTCCCAACTTAGGTCAAAGAATTTAAAATAGTTAATTTAGCTCACATAACTTTAATATGCCTTGGGGGGCCTCCGTGGCTCAGTAGGTAGAGTGTTGGACGCTCAATCCGAACAGCCTTCCACCAATGGGTCGCGGGTTCGATTCCCACTCAGTCCAAAAATTGGAAAATTTTCTGACTGGGTTATCACTCGAACGACCTATGTGGGATGGTTGCCAGTTACCAGCGGAAGGTCGTGGGTTTCCTCCGGGCACAGAGCCCGGTTTCCTCCCACAATAAAACTGGCAACGCCGCCATATAAGTGAAATAATCTTGAGCGCGGCGTAAAACACCAAACAATCAATCAATCAATTAATATGCCTTTTTTTTACCATATTTTGCATCAGAGCTCACTTCTAAACAAGTTTCCAGACCTCCATGGATGAGTCGTAACGTGCTGGACATGCACGCTGATTTAAATTGAATGCTCAAAACTCCAATTCTGTTTCCGCACGATTCTAGACCTATACCGACCCTTTAACCCAGGTTCAGTTTTGCTATAGCACTTTTTCGTCACCTTTATCAGTTAAAGCTTGTATCATATGCAGTAAAACATTGCTTGGGTTTTTGTTATACGGTTGCTTGAAGGAAAAAAAACGATCTGTATTGAGACTACTGCTCTTTATCTGTTACAGTTTGAATCGATCTTAAAGGCACACTCGCCGCTAAAATGTCAAACTGTTTACATCACTGAAACACACGTGTTTCTGTATTTTTGTCAGAAAGAATAAGTTATGAACTTTCCACTGTTCCCAAACATGGATAGACATCACAAGATATGTAATATGGTTGCCATTTTGGATTTTGTAATAGGTCTTTCTGCTCCATATCTTCTACAGTTTTTATCCGATCTAAACAATTTTTATAGCATACACCGTAGGGGGGGGGGGCCTAGAACATATTGGTTATGTTTTATTCCTCAAAAACTCTTTAAATCTTTTATAGTTTTGATTCATTCTGGAGAATTCTTTCAGGGTAAATATATAAGCCTATGTCTTAAATGTCTGCAACCCACTGGGCTTATTTGGGCTAATTTAGTCATGTTTGAACCGAAGATTTTTCCACACTCATACAAAACTAAAAATTTGGTGCTTTGATTGTCACGCTTTAAATTCTATCCAACATTAGGAGTTGGTTCGATAAGGTGCGATATACCTTCCTGAAAAGGAAGTAGCTTTTTGTCTTAATTTTTCTCTCTTAAGGCGATTGCCACTAAGCAAGGTAGCAAAATTCCTTGAAACTTGTGATGACAAAGATGGCCAACATCGATATGGAAGTCACCTTTGGGTCAGAAACTGGGATATTCATGTAGTAAATTTTCAGCTGACAGCATGGGTTTCTGCTCTTATGGCAAGTATGGTTGTAGTGTCTAATGTTATAATCTGACATCCAGCTGCTTTGTCGATAATGGGTTGACGGTTCTGTAGGTCTTCATTTGACTAAAATCTGCTTAAGGATGGGTTGAAGTTTATCTATGGTAGTCCTGCTATTTAACACCAGAAAATTGCTGATAAAATCTTAATATCCACAGCCAAAAAAACTGCTGTGGACAGTTTTGTGTCTAAATCGATATTGTTTCAGTCTTTCAGTAATACCCAGTAAATGTGTGTCTGAGGTCCTCGTCTATCCAATGTTATAGATGGGGTAGTTTTGAAGTGGGGCTTGGATCTCTGAATGATACTCAGTAAGTGTGTGACTGTCTGAGGTCCTCTTCTTTCCAATGTTATAGATGATGTAGTTTTGAAGTGGGGTTTGGATCTCTGAATGATACTCAGTAAGTGTGTGACTGTCTGAGGTCCTCTTCTCTCCAATGTTATAGATGATGTAGTTTTGAAGTTTGGTTTGAATCTCTGAATGATACTCAGTAAGTGTGTGACTGTCTGAGGTCCTCTTCTTTCCAATGTGCTAGATGATGTAGTTTTGAAGTGGGGTTTGGATCTCTGAATGATACTCAGTAAGTGTGTGACTGTCTGAGGTCCTCTTTTCAATGTTATAGATGATGTAGTTTTGAAGTTCGGCTTGGATCTCTGAATGTTACTCAGTAAGTGTGTGACTGTCTGAGGTCCTCCTCTCTCCAATGTTATAGATGATGTAGTTCTGAAGTGGGACTTGGATCTCTGAATGATACTCAGTAAGTGTGTGACTGTCTGAGGTCCTCCTCTCTCCAATGTTATAGATGATGTAGTTCTGAAGTGAGGCTTGGATCTCTGAATGATACTCAGTAAGTGTGTGACTGTCTGAGGTCCTCTTCTCTCCAATGTTATAGATGATGTAGTTTTGAAGTGGGACTTGGATCTCTAAATGATACTCAGTTAGTGTGTGACTGTCTGAGGTCCTCTTCTCTCCAATGTTATAGATGATGTAGTTTTGAAGTGAGGCTTGGATCTCTGAATGTTACTCAGTAAGTGTGTGACTGTCTGAGGTCCTCTTCTCTCCAATGTTATAGATGATGTAGTTTTGAAGTGGGACTTGGATCTCTGAATGATACTCAGTAAGTGTGTGACTGTCTGAGGTCCTCTTCTCTCCAATGTTATAGATGATGTAGTTTTGAAGTGAGGCTTGGATCTCTGAATGATACTCAGTAAGTGTGTGACTGTCTGAGGTCCTCTTCTCTCCAATGTTATAGATGATGTAGTTTTGAAGTGAGGCTTGGATCTCTGAATGTTACTCAGTAAGTGTGTGACTGTCTGAGGTCCTCTTCTCTCCAATGTTATAGATGATGTAGTTTTGAAGTGGGGTTTGGATCTCTGAATGTTACTCAGTAAGTGTGTGACTGTCTGAAGTCCTCTTCTCTCCAATGTTATAGATGATGTAGTTTTGAAGTGGGACTTGAATCTCTGAATGATACTCAGTAAGTGTGTGACTGTCTGAAGTCCTCTTCTCTCCAATGTTATAGATGATGTAGTTTTGAAGTGGGGATTGTCTAAATTGTATTCTCTCTAGTGCTAATAATATACGTGGATTGTGTGGTTTTGTAGATAATGTGTAAAAGCCGCTTTACTCTTATGTTGCTTATGGGTTGACAGTAGTCAAGTTACCCATTTTTAAGGAATTCCTTTTGCTAAAAATTTGGTAGCCATTAAGCATTTGGAGAATGTTGATTGAAGATGGGTCTCATCATTCGCATATATCATCTTTATTTTCTGGTAAACATAATTCCATTATCTGCTGTTCTTGTGTTGTTGATTTTGTTAAAGATTAATCATTTTAACCAGTTTTCGGGGAACTATCTGGTGTGATCCTTTCAAATACAACAAATAGCCTTTCTGTTTTTTTTCTTTGGTGAGAGGCACTCTTAGTGTTCACTGGTTCATTTGACAAGAATGATTCATATTACTACACCCCAAGTTTTTTTTGTATACAAAATGAGTTAATTAAGGTTGATGTCGTTGTAAAGTTCCATTGTCATTGATTTTGATCTATTTTAATAAAGGGTTATCTTAAACCAAATTTATTTAGTTCCTTTTTTTTAGATGTTTTCGGATGACAATTCTTCCCGACGGTACACAAGCTGGAATACAGTTTCTTTGAGTAGCATTGTTAGAAATGGGTGATAATTACTTACGTATTACCAAAGAAGTTTTAATCCATTATTGATTTTGTTTTCATGCCTGTTTTCACCCAGGGTTCCATGAGTAAAATAAGAAATAACCTGGATTGTATTTTACTCTCGCGGCCGCACCGTTTTTTTCTTCTTCGTTTTGTTTTTGTTTTTCTTTTTTTTTGGTTGAAAAAGATTGTATTTACACCAGCCACAGCAATAAACACAGAAGACGTTAAAAACATTTTATATTCTGTGTCCATTGCCTTATTTCGATTTCAGTTATGTATCATGACCATCCTAATTTTTCTAATACTTTTATGAATTTCGACCTAACTTTGTCTCATTTCGGTTCCAAAATTATTTTCAGCTTAAAATTCTACCATTTTATTTCGCAAAAAGTAAAGCAATTCCCAGCAACAAAACGCAGGATGTCTGGCAAACGGAAGTTATCCATTGTGACTTTGTTCCAATAGCGTTTGAAAAAGTTTGCTCAAGCGATAAAATTGATATATGAAGCCACATAATGCCCATTTAGAAAGTAGTGAAGGTATGAGCCCCTGGTTTTTAGTGTCGTTTTATAGAAAGTAAATACGTGCTTAAGATTTTTTTCCCAATATTTTTGTGAGTCTACTTGAAGTTCCCATTGTATTGTCCCCGATGGAAGCATAATGTCGGACCTTTGCGAGATAATGCAATGTCAAGGTTTTCAAAAAACACTAAAAAGTCGACCCTTTATCTGGATCCCAATATCCAACTAGGACTTCTTTGATATTTTGCTTGTTGAACTGAGTTCAGTAAGAGTAGAGTATTTTGGCTAAGAAGTGCACATTAGAAAAATTCCGTAAATATGAACCTCGGGAATGCACTTATAGGGAGTGTTGAAGGCAAACAAAGTACACAAAACTGACATGCATCACCAGTTTTTCGAACTGTCCCTTAATTACAATAGAGCAGGTGGTCCGAAAAGCAAAACCTCAAACTATTGTCTTGCAATTTCATGTGATATGGGACAATTAATTAGAGCTTGTAGTTAAAATTCCTTATAAATAAATCATGAACAATATAGGTAAGCGTCACTTACTCTGTCTATGAGGTTCAACCAAATGATTGCCGCCACATAAGCGAAATAATCTTGAACGCGACGATAAACACAAATCAACCGACCAATCAATAAAATGATCAATGCTAACGTATTGATCAAACATTCACTATTGACTGAATACGGGTTTAAACTCTTTCTCAAACAGGGTGTAACATTTCCTTTTAAGACAGTTTTCTCCTGTATTACTGACTGACACGTCCCCTTGACAATAGCCTTTTCATTGTACAAATGAGTACGAGCATATTGTCGGTGTCTTGGCAATTAAGACAATAAAATATACCGCTATATTCAGTTTCTTGTTTTGTTTTTTTTGGTCTCTCACGCCGACACAACCGTCCATCGATGGGTCGCGGATTCGAAACCCACTCAGTTCAAAGAAAAAGAAGTTGAAAACAATCTGAATGAGTTTTCTTGAGTATTTATTTAGAATTTGAAATCAGCTGATACGGCGACTCAAAACACCAGGAAACAGAAATACGATACTAGAGGATTTTGAAGTAGCAGCGGGTAAGTTCAAGGGCGAGGATCCCTGTTGTTTCCCGGGTCACCGCCATGTAGTTTGTTCATTCACGCTGAATTTTTGGATCGATGCGATCAGGACTTCCTGAGAAATAGTTTGTTTAAAGTGGCTAGACGCGTAATCTTTAAAACTGATTGTTTTATATCAAAGAACTTAGCTTGTGTGCAGTTTTGATTGTTTCGTGCAAACTTATGTGAACATTAACGTAAATCCAGGGCCCGTGAGGGTTGAGGGGGCACGCGAGATTGAGAGAGCCCGTAGTAGAGGGACTTAAAATAAGAATTGTGACCTGCTACGTATTTGAGCCATTTATACAAATGGCCGCCTATCGGGCTGGATTGCCCGCCTGAACAAAACAATTTCTCCCCTTTTGTGTCCCCCACCCACCACCACCACAAAAAAGAGACATGCAACTATTTAGTTGTTTTATAGAAGAGCAGAAAAATCTACATATTTGCTGTTTCCCCGCAGTTTGTGGGTTTACATATACCTTACCGCGGACTCCAAACTATGTATAGCCTGCCAAACTTTTTTGTTACCGTTTTTGGCTTGGATTAAGGGGTGGGAACGCTGGATTTTTATCTTGCGTTGGGTGCTGAAATGCCTCTGGCAGGCAGTGAGTCTTGTTTACAACTTTTTTTTTTGTAAGTGGCACAAAAAAAAAATTAGTTTTTCGCCGCTACAGGCATCAGAATATAAACAAAGCAACTGAAAAATCAATTCCTGTTTTTCGACATTTCAAACATTTTTCGCGGCTTTATCCCTCTGAGCCTTGAGCCTAAACAAATACGTAAAAACAACTCTGGGGAAATAAATTAAAAAAAACTCGAAATCGAAACAACCTTCTAAATGTTTGAGCGTATTTCTATGCTATTAATTTATAAATGCCCATTTTTTATGTAATTTGATTATGCCTGGATGTAATTGTTTTGTTTTTCAGCAGTTTTATTTCAAAAAGCTAGAAAGTATATATCAGGGGACGCGCCTGGGTTTTGGTCTCTTTGAGGTCCTGGCCGATGGATCTGCCAGTCGTCTGATCAGTTTAACACATGTTAAAATGGATCTTCCATTCAAGTGGAACTCGGAAACGCAGGACCTCTGAAGGTTACGCATATATGGATCTCATAACCATACACGGACGTACTCGGTTTACGGTATTGTCTCTAATGATAGAAAACGTAAAGAATTTAAAGTAGCAACATAACTCGGTGCAGATCATGCGCAGTGATGCATAATTACCATATTTCTGAAATTTCGTGTTCCTATCACGTTCAGTTATAGTGGATCTCTATGTACTGTGTTATGTCAAGGATCTCACAGCGCGGTAGATGTACGTATGCGTGTGTGACCAACAGAATGTGTGTGTGACCAGAAGAATGTGTGTGTGACCAACAGAATGTATGTGTGACCAACAGAATGTATGTATGACTAACAGAATATATGTGTGACCAACAGAATATATGTGTGACCAACAGAATATATGTGTGACCAACAGAACAGAATGTCTGTGTGACCAACAGAATGTATGTGTGACCAACATAATGTATGTGTGACCAACAGAATTTACATGTATTTGCAACCAACAGAATGTGTGTGTGACCAACAGAATGTATGTGTGACCAACAGAATGGATGTGTGACCAACAGAATTTACATGTATTTGCGATCAACAGAATGTATGTGTGACCAACAGAATGTATGTGTGACCAACAGAATATATGTGTGACCAACAGAACAGAATGTCTGTGTGACCAACAGAATGTATGTGTGACCAACAGAATATATGTGTGACCAACAGAATATATGTGTGACCAACAGAATATATGTGTGACCAACAGAACAGAATGTCTGTGTGACCAACATAATGTATGTGTGACCAACATAATGTATGTGTGACCAACAGAATTTACATGTATTTGCGATCAACAGAATGTATGTGTGACCAACAGAATGTATGTGTGACCAACAGAATGTATGTGTGACCAACAGAATGTATGTGTGACCAACAGAACAGAATGTCTGTGTGACCAACAGAATGTATGTGTAACCAACAGAATGTATGTGTAACCAACAGAATGTGTGTGTGACCAACAGAATGTGTGTGTGACCAACAGAATGTATGTGTGACCAACATAATGTGTGTGTGACCAACATAATGTATGTGTAACCAACAGAATGTATGTGTGACCAACAGAATGTCTGTGTGACCAACAGAACAGAATGTCTGTGTGACCAACAGAATGTATGTGTAACCAACAGAATGTATGTGTGATCAACAGAATGTATGTGTGATCAACAGAATGTGTGTGTGATCAACAGAATGTGTGTGTGACCAACAGAATGTGTGTGTGACCAACATAATGTCTGTGTGACCAACATAATGTCTGTGTGACCAACATAATGTCTGTATGACCAACAGAACAGAATGAATGTGTGACCAACAGAATGTATGTGTGATCAACAGAATGTGTGTGTGACCAACACAATGTATGTGTGACCAACATAATGTCTGTGTGACCAACAGAACAGAATGTATGTGAGTGTGATCAACAGAATGTGTGTGTGACCAACACAATGCATGTGTGACCAACAGAATGTATGTGTGACCAACATAATGTCTGTGTGACCAACAGAACAGAATGTATGTGAGTGTGATCAACAGAATGTGTGTGTGACCAACACAATGTATGTGTGATCAACAGAATGTATGTGTGATCAACATAATGTATGTGTGACCAACATAATGTCTGTGTGGCCAACAGAGTGTATGTGTGACCAACAGAATGTCTGTGTGACCAACAGAATGTCTGTGTGACCAACATAATGTCTGTGTGACCAACAGAATGTCTGTGTGACCAACAGAATGTATGTGTGACCAACATAATGTCTGTGTGACCAACAGAACAGAATGTATGTGTGACCAACATAATGTCTGTGTGACCAACAGAATGTCTGTGTGACCAACAGAATGTCTGTGTGACCAACATAATGTCTGTGTGACCAACAGAACATAATGTCTGTGTGACCAACAGAACAGAATTTATTTGTGACCAACAGAACAGAATGTATGTGTGACCAACAGAACATAATGTCTGTGTGACCAACAGAACAGAATGTATGTGTGACCAACAGAACAGAATGTATGTGTGACCAACAGAACATAATGTCTGTGTGACCAACAGAACAGAATGTATGTGTGACCAACAGAATGTATGTGTGACCAACAGAACAGAATGTATATGTGACCAACAAAATGTATATGTGACCAACTGAAGAAAATGTATATGTGACCAACAGAATGTATGTGTGAACAACAGAATGTATATGTGACCAACTGAAGAAAATGTATATGTGACCAATATTATATTTATAGACACTAAAACACAGGTTATTATATTGTTATGCAGGTAACACCTTATACACTTATACTGTATGTTCAGAAATGTAGAAGACAAAAACTATTTCCAACTTCTTTAACTGTCACTTTAGCACAATTGCCTCTAAACTAGATCAGAAAATAGAAAATTTCACCAGTCACACCTGATTCAAGTCGGGAAAAGTTAATGGCATTGAAAACTATTTATTTCTGTTTTAACCTGCATGAGTAAAATCCTAGAAAAAATTGTTGCAACTAAAACTGTTGACCATTTACATGTAGATAAGCACAATATATTTTCAAGAAATCAGTTTGGTTTTCGAATCAACCGTTCAACGTCCTATGCCAGGCCTGTCATTAAGAATAGACTGGGAGAGTTACAATATGCTCTCCCAAAACTGTCAGGGTGACCGGTATCACTCTCCCCAAAAATGGTCTCCCAAAATTCAATGGGAGTGCACTTCTTCTCCCGTGTTTTTCAGAGAAAGAACACGATCATGATGAAATAAAAGGGTCTGAAGTTACAGAAAAGGAATTTTTATTTTGGTATACTTATATATGTCAGAATTGTCATGCAAATTCTGGAGAAATTTTTTTTTAACAGTTAATTCTATTTTAATGGACATGAAAGGGTTGGAGAATAGTTTCATCTTGGGAGAGTGAAAAACATAAACAAGGGGCCTGAAACTGGTAGGGAGAGTTAGGGGGGAGTGATAAACAGGTCTCCTCAGACCCCTCTGGGGGTGTGTGGAGGGGAAGGAGAGCAATCACTCTCCCTATAATGACAGCCCTATATGCAGCGCAAAATTTGTATAATATGCCTGTAAAAGCAAAAAAAAACAAGTTCAGTGTCGTAACATTTTTAGACCTCTCCAAGGCCTTGTCAACCATAGTATTCTCCTGGGAAAATTGGCACATTACGGCTTTAGAGATGTAACAAATAATTGGTTTAAAAGTTATCTTTCTAATCGGGTGTGTCTCCTTTAAAGGAGGAGAAAACAAAAAAACAACATGCAATTGTATCGAACGGGCTCCCATAGACCATCGTATTCATGTATGTGAGTCTTGCACGTGATTTACAGTGTGAAAATACAATGAAAATGAATCTGCCAGACAAGCTCTTGCTCGACCGTCAGTGGAGCGCGCCATTGACGGTTTGAAATTGACAGGAAACAGTATTAGTAGATTACTTCCCTTGCGAGCTTACCATATCTTGTATAGTTATAACCTGCAATGTCAGCGGTAAGACTACCTTTTCTGAAAATTCTACAACGATCCCCACAAGTCGCGTAGAAAACATATACAGCCTGTCACGTCTTCCCAAAAGGTTGATTTACTAGCTATTGTACATTTCAGAGTTGTTAGAGTGTTCGTCTTCTCTTATAAGCGCCTCGAAATGATCGAAATTAACCTAGGTTTAAATGGCAGACTTTCAGAGTTGACCAATTTCTCTTACGCTAGCGAGTGACAGGTGGCCAGGCGTATGCTGATTGGCCAATCGAGACACACAGCTAAGCTCTGCTGTGAAGATGGCAGCCGAGTCAGTTTAGACGTTCTCTGATAACGATTGTTAACTTTCTTATAGCACAGTTTGGCGAGGAAAAATCAGAAATATGGTTTTGGTACCGTTAGAAAGGAAAATGTGTTGCGCCTGTACTGTATTTACTTAGTTCTTTCCTTTTCTTCTCCTTTAATAATGTTACCTCTTGTCCTAAGTCGGTTTCATGTGGTGTTCCACAGGGGTCAATTTTAGGCCCTATTTTATTTCTTTTGTATATCAATGATTTCTTCAATACCACCAATAATTTAAATATGTTTCTTTTTACTGATGATACCAGTTGTCATTACTCTTCTATTAATCCTGTTGAAGCAATACACACTGTAAATAATGAACTACAAAAGCTCAATATCTGGCTATCTACTAATCTATTTCTAACACTAAAATCAAAGTAGTGAGACAATTTAAATTTCTCGGCATAGCAATTTAATGAAAAATAAAATTGGTTATCTCACGTCAACTTTATTAGTAAAAAAATATCCAGAAATCTCGGTATCTTAAGTCACTTATGGAAAGCACTGAACACCAAATCTTTGTTTATTCTATATTACTCTTTAATTTATCCCTTTCTAACTTATACAAACACTCTCTGGGGCGGCACATACAAGACTCATCTCCATCCTCTTTTAATCTTACAAAAACGTGCTGTTCGAATTATAAGTTCTTCTTGCAAGTTAGCCCACACTGCACCAATTTTCCAACGTTTTGAAATACTGCCGTTACCTTCATTAACACTTTATTGCAACCTTCTTCAATTTCATAAATTTTTCTTCAGACCTTGTGAAATTCCACCAAGCTTAGATAGGTGCTTTATTAAGAAAGATGATAGTCATCAACATAATACTAGAAATGGCTCTTTAGACTTTAACAGACCATTTTATAATACAAACTTATCGTTTCATCTTCTAGAATCAACAGGCCCCAGGGAATGGAATAAGTTATTACACTCTCTACGGAGAATAGAATCACCGTCTTTATTTTAATCTCAATTAAAAACACGTTTATTGAATGAATTGGTCCAATTGTAAACATTCATTGTTTGATGTACTGTCTGTAAATATGTTATTCGAGTTATTTATTTTAATTTTTCAAAAGATGTCACCATGTTCACAACAGTTATATTAAACAACTTTTTATGGGATAGAACAAGCTCCATGGAGTTTTATTCCCGCCTGTAAGTAATTTTTGTCATCAGCAGTAGGCTACAGTTTCTCCTTGTACAGCTGTAGCTTTATCCAGCTGAGAGGCAATATTTTTGATTGACTTAAATTTTAGTTGATCTGATTCTTGAGATTCTCAAGACAATTTGCCCAAATCTAATTCCAGCCGAGCCTGATGATGTCAAATAGATTAACACAAAACTTTCTAGGTAAACTATGTACATATATCTCAGCTCGCCACTTTTTTTGGAAAACATTGGTGACATAACATGTTTTTAACCACACATGTTCTCTGTTAACTTTCCGCCTTTTATGTAACATTTTTTATGTCTTTTTCTCGATACAGTATTGTTCCTTTCGCCATTTTGTAATATTATTTAAGCTTTCTTGAATCTCCTGAAAATGCTTCATGTGATGTCATCAAGCAATCGGTCAATTGGATATACATGTACATTTGTAGGAGTGATGATTTATTAAACTATTTCATAATTTGATTGATTGATTGATTGATTGACTGTTTTACGCCGCACTCAAGATTATTTTACTTATATGGAGGTGTTGCCAGTTTTATTGCGAGAGGAAACCAGGCTCTTTGCCTGGAGGAAACACACAACCTTCCGGTGGTAACTGGCAACCATCCCACATACATGTACATGTAGGTCGTTTGAGTGAAAACCCAGTCAGAAAATTTTCCATTTTTTGTTTCATAATTTGAAATCTGTGCTGCAATTGCAATAAAACTCTATTCAATTATTGTAGGGCACACACCTGCACTTATTTACATAAACATTTAAATTAAAAACAAAAATCATTAAAAATTTGTCATCAACCCACATTGTTCATTTACCCAACATAGCAAATACTGCATTTTATAATTCTTTGGGGGTTTTTTATACAAAATTATTTAATTTTTAACAAAACTGTTTTCTCTGTTAGGCCAGTGGCAAGATATATCTAATTTTTAAACATATAAAAGCTGTTTATTTCATGGTCTGTTGATTTGCCACTTGATATTCACACAACAAACATCTTTTATGAATATTTCCTTCACAGTTTGTCAAGGTATCCACTTACATTAGATTCACATACAAGATACTTTTCTTTAACAATATTTCCATGAAGAATACATTTTTATCTGCAGATCTCTTACATCAATGAGGGAGCATTTTCACACCTATATCTACCAAAACCATCTTATTGTAGGAAATCTCAAGTAAATAAACGAAGAGTGAGAAAAAAAATCTCAAATTTCCAGTGACATATTGTCAGCAAAATCACTCATGGAGAAAGAAACCCCTAATGACTTGGTTTAGAAATTGTACATGTATTTATGCGTACTATAAAATGAGCTCCAAAATATCCTCATGCCTTCAAGGTCAAACACAGTCTGATCAGTTACAGGTCAAACACAGTCTGATCAGTTACAGGTCAAACACAGTCTGATCAGTTACAGGTCAAACACAGTCTGATCAGTTACTTGTCAAACACAGTCTGATCAGTTACAGGTCAAACACAGTCCGATCAGTTACTTGTCAAACACAGTCTGATCAGTTACATGTCAAACACAGTGTGATCAGTTACATGTCAAACATAGTCTGATCAGTTACATGTCAAACACAGTGTGATCAGTTACAGGTCAAACACAGTCTGATCAGTTACAGGTCAAACACAGTCTGATCAGTTACATGTCAAACACAGTCTGATCAGTTACATGTCAAACACAGTCTGATCAGTTACATGTCAAACACAGTCTGATCAGTTACATGTCAAACACAGTCTGATCAGTTACAGGTCAAACACAGTCTGGTCAGTTACAGGTCAAACACAGTCTGATCAGTTACATGTCAAACACAGTCTGATCAGTTACATGTCAAACACAGTTTGATCAGTTACAGGTCAAACACAGTCTGATCAGTTACATGTCAAACACAGTATGATCAGTTACAGGTCAAACACAGTCTGATCAGTTACATGTCAAACGCAGTCTGATCAGTTATAGGTCAAACACAGTCTGGTCAGTTACATGTCAAACAAAGTCTTATCAGTTACATGTCAAACACAGTCTGATCAGTTACAGGTCAAACACAGTCTGGTCAGTTACATGTCAAACGCAGTCTGATCAGTTATAGGTCAAACACAGTCTGATCAGTTACATGTCAAACGCAGTCTGATCAGTTATAAGTCAAACACAGTCTGGTCAGTTACATGTCAAACACAGTCTGGTCAGTTACATGTCAAACACAGTCTGATCAGTTACAGGTCAAACACAGTCTGGTCAGTTACAGGTCAAACACAGTCTGATCAGTTACATGTCAAACACAGTCTGATCAGTTACATGTCAAACACAGTCTGGTCAGTTACAGGTCAAACACAGTGTGATCAGTTACAGGTCAAACACAGTCTGATCAGTTACATGTCAAACACAGTCTGATCAGTTACATGTCAAACACAGTTTGATCAGTTACAGGTCAAACACAGTTTGATCAGTTACAGGTCAAACACAGTCTGATCAGTTACAGGTCAAACACAGTCTGATCAGTTACATGTGAAACACAGTCTGATCAGTTACAGGTCAAACACAGTCTGATCAGTTACATGTCAAACATAGTCTTATCAGTTACATGTCAAACACAGTCTGATCAGTTATAGGTCAAACACAGTCTGATCAGTTACATGTCAAACATAGTCTGATCAGTTACATGTCAAACACAGTCTGATCAGTTATAGGTCAAACACAGTCTGATCAGTTACATGTCAAACACAGTCTGATCAGTTACAGGTCAAACACAGTCTGATCAGTTACATGTCAATTACAGTCTGATCAGTTACATGTCAAACACAGTCTAATCAGCTACAGGTCAAACACAGTCTGATCAGTTACATGTCAAACACAGTCTGATCAGTTACATGTCAAACACAGTCTGATCAGCTACAGGTCAAACACAGTCTGATCAGTTACATGTCAAACATAGTCTGATCAGTTACATGTCAAACACAGTCTGATCAGTTACATGTAAAACACAGTGTGATCAGTTACAGGTCAAACACAGTCTGATCAGTTACATGTCAAACACAGTCTGATCAGTTACAGGTCAAACACAGTCTGATCAGTTACATGTCAAACACAGTCTGATCAGTTACATGTCAAACACAGTTTGATCAGTTACAGGTCAAACACAGTCTGATCAGTTACATGTCAAACACAGTGTGATCAGTTACAGGTCAAACACAGTCTGATCAGTTACATGTCAAACACAGTCTGATCAGTTACATGTTAAACACAGTCTAAACAGTTACAGGTCAAACACAGTCTGGTCAGTTACAGGTCAAACACAGTCTGATCAGTTACAGGTCAAACACAGTCTGATCAGTTACATGTCAAACACAGTCTGATCAGTTACATGTCAAACACAGTCTGATCAGTTACATGTCAAACACAGTCTGATCAGTTACATGTCAAACACAGTCTGATTAGTTATAGGTCAGACACAGTCTGATCAGTTACATGTCAAACACAGTCTGATCAGTTACAGGTCAAACACAGTCTGATCAGTAACAGGTCAAACACAGACTGATCAGTTACATGTCAAACACAGACTGATCAGTTACAGGTCAAACACAGTCTGGTCAGTTACAGGTCAAACACAGTGTGATCAGTTACAGGTCAAACATAGTCTGATCAGTTACATGTCAAACAAAGTGTGATCACTTACAGGTCAAACACAGTCTGTTCAGTTACATGTCAAACACAGTGTGATCAGTTACAGGTCAAACACAGTCTGATCAGTTACATGTCAAACACAGTCTGATCAGTTACAGGTCAAACACAGTCTGATCAGTTACAGGTCAAACACAGTCTGAACAGTTACATGTCAAACACAGTCTGATCAGTGACATGTCAAACACAGTCTGATCAGTTACAGGTCAAACACAGTCTGATCAGTTACATGTCAAACACAGTTTGATCAGTTACAGGTCAAACACAGTCTGATCAGTTTCATGTCAAACATAGTCTGATCAGTTACATGTCAAACACAGTCTGATCCGTTACATGTCAAACACAGTCTGATCAGTTACATGTCAAACACAGTTTGATCAGTTACATGTCAAACACAGTCTGATCAGTTACATGTCAAACATAGTCTGATCAGTTACATGTCAAACACAGTCTGATCAGTTACAGGTCAAACACAGTCTGGTCAGTTACAGGTCAAACACAGTCTGATCAGTTACAGGTCAAACACAGTCTGATCAGTTACATGTCAAACACAGTCTGATCAGTTACATGTCAAACACAGTCTGATCAGTTACATGTCAAACACAGTCTGATCAGTTACATGTCAAACACAGTCTGATCAGTTATAGGTCAGACACAGTCTGATCAGTTACATGTCAAACACAGTCTGATCAGTTACAGGTCAAACACAGTCTGATCAGTTACAGGTCAAACACAGACTGATCAGTTACATGTCAAACACAGACTGATCAGTTACAGGTCAAACACAGTCTGGTCAGTTACAGGTCAAACACAGTGTGATCAGTTACAGGTCAAACATAGTCTGATCAGTTACATGTCAAACACAGTCTGATCACTTACAGGTCAAACACAGTCTGTTCAGTTACATGTCAAAAACAGTGTGATCAGTTACAGGTCAAACACAGTCTGATCAGTTACATGTCAAACACAGTCTGATCAGTTACAGGTCAAACACAGTCTGATCAGTTACAGGTCAAACACAGTCTGAACAGTTACATGTCAAACACAGTCTGATCAGTTACATGTCAAACACAGTCTGATCAGTTACAGGTCAAACACAGTCTGATCAGTTACATGTCAAACACAGTTTGATCAGTTACAGGTCAAACACAGTCTGATCAGTTACATGTCAAACGCAGTCTGATCAGTTATAGGTCAAACACACTCTGGTCAGTTACATGTCAAACACAGTCTGATCAGTTACAGGTCAAACACAGTCTGAACAGTTACATGTCAAACACAGTCTGATCAGTTACATGTCAAACACAGTCTGATCAGTTACATGTCAAACACAGTCTGATCAGTTACATGTCAAACACAGTGTGATCAGTTACAGGTCAAACACAGTCTGATCAGTTACATGTCAAACACAGTTTGATCAGTTACAGGTCAAACACAGTCTGATCAGTTACAGGTCAAACACAGTCTGATAAGTTACAGGTCAAACACAGTTTGATCAGTTACAGGTCAAACACAGTCTGATCAGTTACAGGTCAAACACAGTTTGATCAGTTACATGTCAAACACAGTCTGATCAGTTACAGGTCAAACACAGTCTGATCAGTTATAGGTCAAACACAGTCTGATCAGTTACATGTCAAACACAGTCTGATCAGTTATAGGTCAAACACAGTCTGATCAGTTACATGTCAAACACAGTCTGATCAGTTACAGGTCAAACACAGTCTGATCAGTTACATGTCAAACACAGTCTGATCAGTTACATGTCAAACACAGTTTCATCAGCTACAGGTCAAACACATTCTGATCAGTTACATGTCAAACACAGTCTGATCAGTTACATGTCAAACACAGTCTGATCAGCTACAGGTCAAACACAGTCTGATCAGTTACATGTCAAACACAGTCTGATCAGTTACATGTCAAACACAGTCTGATCAGCTACAGGTCAAACACAGTCTGATCAGTTACATGTCAAACACAGTCTGATCAGTTACATGTCAAACACAGTCTGATCAGTTACATGTCAAACACAGTCTGATCAGTTACATGTCTAACACAGTCTGATCAGCTACAGGTCAAACACAGTCTGATCAGTTACAGGTCAAACACAGTCTGATCAGTTACATGTCAAACATAGTCTGATCAGATACAGGTCAAACACAGTCTGATCAGTTACATGTCAAACACAGTGTGATCAGTTACAGGTCAAACACAGTCTGATCAGTTACATGTCAAACACAGTCTGATCAGTTACAGGTCAAACACAGTCTGATCAGTTACATGTCAAACACAGTCTAATCAGCTACAGGTCAAACACATTCTGATCAGTTACATGTCAAACACAGTCTGATCAGTTACATGTCAAACACAGTCTGATCAGCTACAGGTCAAACACAGTCTGATCAGTTACATGTCAAACACAGTCTGATCAGTTACATGTCAAACACAGTCTGATCAGCTACAGGTCAAACACAGTCTGATCAGTTACATGTCAAACACAGTCTGATCAGTTACATGTCAAACACAGTCTGATCAGTTACATGTCAAACACAGTCTGATCAGTTACATGTCAAACACAGTCTGATCAGCTACAGGTCAAACACAGTCTGATCAGTTACAGGTCAAACACAGTCTGATCAGTTACATGTCAAACACAGTGTGATCAGTTACAGGTCAAACACAGTCTGATCAGTTACATGTCAAACACAGTCTGATCAGTTACAGGTCAAACACAGTCTGATCAGTTACATGTCAAACACAGTCTGATCAGTTACATGTCAAACACAGTTTGATCAGTTACAGGTCAAACACAGTCTGATCAGTTACATGTCAAACACAGTGTGATCAGTTACAGGTCAAACACAGTCTGATCAGTTACATGTCAAACACAGTCTGATCAGTTACATGTTAAACACAGTCTGATCAGTTACAGGTCAAACACAGTCTGGTCAGTTACATGTCAAACACAATCTGATCAGTTACATGTCAAACACAGTCTAATCAGCTACAGGTCAAACACATTCTGATCAGTTACATGTCAAACAAAGTCTTATCAGTTACATGTCAAACACAGTCTGATCAGTTACAGGTCAAACACAGTCTGGTCAGTTACATGTCAAACGCAGTCTGATCAGTTATAGGTCAAACACAGTCTGATCAGTTACATGTCAAACGCAGTCTGATCAGTTATAGGTCAAACACAGTCTGGTCAGTTACATGTCAAACACAGTCTGGTCAGTTACATGTCAAACACAGTCTGATCAGTTACAGGTCAAACACAGTCTGGTCAGTTACAGGTCAAACACAGTCTGATCAGTTACATGTCAAACACAGTCTGATCAGTTACATGTCAAACACAGTCTGGTCAGTTACAGGTCAAACACAGTGTGATCAGTTACAGGTCAAACACAGTCTGATCAGTTACATGTCAAACACAGTCTGATCAGTTACATGTCAAACACAGTTTGATCAGTTACAGGTCAAACACAGTTTGATCAGTTACAGGTCAAACACAGTCTGATCAGTTACAGGTCAAACACAGTCTGATCAGTTACATGTGAAACACAGTCTGATCAGTTACAGGTCAAACACAGTCTGATCAGTTACATGTCAAACATAGTCTTATCAGTTACATGTCAAACACAGTCTGATCAGTTATAGGTCAAACACAGTCTGATCAGTTACATGTCAAACATAGTCTGATCAGTTACATGTCAAACACAGTCTGATCAGTTATAGGTCAAACACAGTCTGATCAGTTACATGTCAAACACAGTCTGATCAGTTACAGGTCAAACACAGTCTGATCAGTTACATGTCAATTACAGTCTGATCAGTTACATGTCAAACACAGTCTAATCAGCTACAGGTCAAACACAGTCTGATCAGTTACATGTCAAACACAGTCTGATCAGTTACATGTCAAACACAGTCTGATCAGCTACAGGTCAAACACAGTCTGATCAGTTACATGTCAAACATAGTCTGATCAGTTACATGTCAAACACAGTCTGATCAGTTACATGTAAAACACAGTGTGATCAGTTACAGGTCAAACACAGTCTGATCAGTTACATGTCAAACACAGTCTGATCAGTTACAGGTCAAACACAGTCTGATCAGTTACATGTCAAACACAGTCTGATCAGTTACATGTCAAACACAGTTTGATCAGTTACAGGTCAAACACAGTCTGATCAGTTACATGTCAAACACAGTGTGATCAGTTACAGGTCAAACACAGTCTGATCAGTTACATGTCAAACACAGTCTGATCAGTTACATGTTAAACACAGTCTAAACAGTTACAGGTCAAACACAGTCTGGTCAGTTACAGGTCAAACACAGTCTGATCAGTTACAGGTCAAACACAGTCTGATCAGTTACATGTCAAACACAGTCTGATCAGTTACATGTCAAACACAGTCTGATCAGTTACATGTCAAACACAGTCTGATCAGTTACATGTCAAACACAGTCTGATTAGTTATAGGTCAGACACAGTCTGATCAGTTACATGTCAAACACAGTCTGATCAGTTACAGGTCAAACACAGTCTGATCAGTAACAGGTCAAACACAGACTGATCAGTTACATGTCAAACACAGACTGATCAGTTACAGGTCAAACACAGTCTGGTCAGTTACAGGTCAAACACAGTGTGATCAGTTACAGGTCAAACATAGTCTGATCAGTTACATGTCAAACAAAGTGTGATCACTTACAGGTCAAACACAGTCTGTTCAGTTACATGTCAAACACAGTGTGATCAGTTACAGGTCAAACACAGTCTGATCAGTTACATGTCAAACACAGTCTGATCAGTTACAGGTCAAACACAGTCTGATCAGTTACAGGTCAAACACAGTCTGAACAGTTACATGTCAAACACAGTCTGATCAGTGACATGTCAAACACAGTCTGATCAGTTACAGGTCAAACACAGTCTGATCAGTTACATGTCAAACACAGTTTGATCAGTTACAGGTCAAACACAGTCTGATCAGTTTCATGTCAAACATAGTCTGATCAGTTACATGTCAAACACAGTCTGATCCGTTACATGTCAAACACAGTCTGATCAGTTACATGTCAAACACAGTTTGATCAGTTACATGTCAAACACAGTCTGATCAGTTACATGTCAAACATAGTCTGATCAGTTACATGTCAAACACAGTCTGATCAGTTACAGGTCAAACACAGTCTGGTCAGTTACAGGTCAAACACAGTCTGATCAGTTACAGGTCAAACACAGTCTGATCAGTTACATGTCAAACACAGTCTGATCAGTTACATGTCAAACACAGTCTGATCAGTTACATGTCAAACACAGTCTGATCAGTTACATGTCAAACACAGTCTGATCAGTTATAGGTCAGACACAGTCTGATCAGTTACATGTCAAACACAGTCTGATCAGTTACAGGTCAAACACAGTCTGATCAGTTACAGGTCAAACACAGACTGATCAGTTACATGTCAAACACAGACTGATCAGTTACAGGTCAAACACAGTCTGGTCAGTTACAGGTCAAACACAGTGTGATCAGTTACAGGTCAAACATAGTCTGATTAGTTACATGTCAAACACAGTCTGATCACTTACAGGTCAAACACAGTCTGTTCAGTTACATGTCAAAAACAGTGTGATCAGTTACAGGTCAAACACAGTCTGATCAGTTACATGTCAAACACAGTCTGATCAGTTACAGGTCAAACACAGTCTGATCAGTTACAGGTCAAACACAGTCTGAACAGTTACATGTCAAACACAGTCTGATCAGTTACATGTCAAACACAGTCTGATCAGTTACAGGTCAAACACAGTCTGATCAGTTACATGTCAAACACAGTTTGATCAGTTACAGGTCAAACACAGTCTGATCAGTTACATGTCAAACGCAGTCTGATCAGTTATAGGTCAAACACACTCTGGTCAGTTACATGTCAAACACAGTCTGATCAGTTACAGGTCAAACACAGTCTGAACAGTTACATGTCAAACACAGTCTGATCAGTTACATGTCAAACACAGTCTGATCAGTTACATGTCAAACACAGTCTGATCAGTTACATGTCAAACACAGTGTGATCAGTTACAGGTCAAACACAGTCTGATCAGTTACATGTCAAACACAGTTTGATCAGTTACAGGTCAAACACAGTCTGATCAGTTACAGGTCAAACACAGTCTGATAAGTTACAGGTCAAACACAGTTTGATCAGTTACAGGTCAAACACAGTCTGATCAGTTACAGGTCAAACACAGTTTGATCAGTTACATGTCAAACACAGTCTGATCAGTTACAGGTCAAACACAGTCTGATCAGTTATAGGTCAAACACAGTCTGATCAGTTACATGTCAAACACAGTCTGATCAGTTATAGGTCAAACACAGTCTGATCAGTTACATGTCAAACACAGTCTGATCAGTTACAGGTCAAACACAGTCTGATCAGTTACATGTCAAACACAGTCTGATCAGTTACATGTCAAACACAGTTTCATCAGCTACAGGTCAAACACATTCTGATCAGTTACATGTCAAACACAGTCTGATCAGTTACATGTCAAACACAGTCTGATCAGCTACAGGTCAAACACAGTCTGATCAGTTACATGTCAAACACAGTCTGATCAGTTACATGTCAAACACAGTCTGATCAGCTACAGGTCAAACACAGTCTGATCAGTTACATGTCAAACACAGTCTGATCAGTTACATGTCAAACACAGTCTGATCAGTTACATGTCAAACACAGTCTGATCAGTTACATGTCAAACACAGTCTGATCAGCTACAGGTCAAACACAGTCTGATCAGTTACAGGTCAAACACAGTCTGATCAGTTACATGTCAAACATAGTCTGATCAGATACAGGTCAAACACAGTCTGATCAGTTACATGTCAAACACAGTGTGATCAGTTACAGGTCAAACACAGTCTGATCAGTTACATGTCAAACACAGTCTGATCAGTTACAGGTCAAACACAGTCTGATCAGTTACATGTCAAACACAGTCTAATCAGCTACAGGTCAAACACATTCTGATCAGTTACATGTCAAACACAGTCTGATCAGTTACATGTCAAACACAGTCTGATCAGCTACAGGTCAAACACAGTCTGATCAGTTACATGTCAAACACAGTCTGATCAGTTACATGTCAAACACAGTCTGATCAGCTACAGGTCAAACACAGTCTGATCAGTTACATGTCAAACACAGTCTGATCAGTTACATGTCAAACACAGTCTGATCAGTTACATGTCAAACACAGTCTGATCAGTTACATGTCAAACACAGTCTGATCAGCTACAGGTCAAACACAGTCTGATCAGTTACAGGTCAAACACAGTCTGATCAGTTACATGTCAAACACAGTGTGATCAGTTACAGGTCAAACACAGTCTGATCAGTTACATGTCAAACACAGTCTGATCAGTTACAGGTCAAACACAGTCTGATCAGTTACATGTCAAACACAGTCTGATCAGTTACATGTCAAACACAGTTTGATCAGTTACAGGTCAAACACAGTCTGATCAGTTACATGTCAAACACAGTGTGATCAGTTACAGGTCAAACACAGTCTGATCAGTTACATGTCAAACACAGTCTGATCAGTTACATGTTAAACACAGTCTGATCAGTTACAGGTCAAACACAGTCTGGTCAGTTACATGTCAAACACAATCTGATCAGTTACATGTCAAACACAGTCTAATCAGCTACAGGTCAAACACATTCTGATCAGTTACATGTCAAACACAGTCTGATCAGTTACATGTCAAACACAGTCTGATCAGCTACAGGTCAAACACAGTCTGATCAGTTACATGTCAAACACAGTCTGATCAGTTACATGTCAAACACAGTCTGATCAGCTACAGGTCAAACACAGTCTGATCAGTTACATGTCAAACACAGTCTGATCAGTTACATGTCAAACACAGTCTGATCAGTTACATGTCAAACACAGTCTGATCAGTTACATGTCAAACACAGTCTGATCAGCTACAGGTCAAACACAGTCTGATCAGTTACAGGTCAAACACAGTCTGATCAGTTACATGTCAAACATAGTCTGATCAGATACAGGTCAAACACAGTCTGATCAGTTACATGTAAAACACAGTGTGATCAGTTACAGGTCAAACACAGTCTGATCAGTTACATGTCAAACACAGTCTGATCAGTTACAGGTCAAACACAGTCTGATCAGTTACATGTCAAACACAGTCTGATCAGTTACATGTCAAACACAGTTTGATCAGTTACAGGTCAAACACAGTCTGATCAGTTACATGTCAAACACAGTGTGATCAGTTACAGGTCAAACACAGTCTGATCAGTTACATGTCAAACACAGTCTGATCAGTTACATGTTAAACACAGTCTAAACAGTTACAGGTCAAACACAGTCTGGTCAGTTACAGGTCAAACACAGTCTGATCAGTTACAGGTCAAACACAGTCTGATCAGTTACATGTCAAACACAGTCTGATCAGTTACATGTCAAACACAGTCTGATCAGTTACATGTCAAACACAGTCTGATCAGTTACATGTCAAACACAGTCTGATCAGTTATAGGTCAGACACAGTCTGATCAGTTACATGTCAAACACAGTCTGATCAGTTACAGGTCAAACACAGTCTGATCAGTAACAGGTCAAACACAGACTGATCAGTTACATGTCAAACACAGACTGATCAGTTACAGGTCAAACACAGTCTGGTCAGTTACAGGTCAAACACAGTGTGATCAGTTACAGGTCAAACATAGTCTGATCAGTTACATGTCAAACAAAGTGTGATCACTTACAGGTCAAACACAGTCTGTTCAGTTACATGTCAAACACAGTGTGATCAGTTACAGGTCAAACACAGTCTGATCAGTTACATGTCAAACACAGTCTGATCAGTTACAGGTCAAACACAGTCTGATCAGTTACAGGTCAAACACAGTCTGAACAGTGACATGTCAAACACAGTCTGATCAGTTACAGGTCAAACACAGTCTGATCAGTTACATGTCAAACACAGTCTGATCAGTTACAGGTCAAACACAGTCTGATCAGTTACATGTCAAACGCAGTCTGATCAGTTATAGGTCAAACACACTCTGGTCAGTTACATGTCAAACACAGTCTGATCAGTTACAGGTCAAACACAGTCTGAACAGTTACATGTCAAACACAGTCTGATCAGTTACATGTCAAACACAGTCTGATCAGTTACAGGTCAAACACAGTCTGATCAGTTACATGTCAAACACAGTTTGATCAGTTACAGGTCAAACACAGTCTGATCAGTTACATGTCAAACGCAGTCTGATCAGTTATAGGTCAAACACACTCTGGTCAGTTACATGTCAAACACAGTCTGATCAGTTACATGTCAAACACAGTCTGATCAGTTACAGGTCAAACACAGTCTGATCAGTTACATGTCAAACATAGTCTGATCAGTTCTAGGTCAAACACAGTCTGATCAGTTACATGTCAAACACAGTCTGATCAGCTACAGGTCAACACAGTCTGATCAGTTACAGGTCAAACACAGTTTGATCAGTTATAGGTCAAACACAGTCTGATCAGTTACAGGTCAAACACAGTTTGATCAGTTATAGGTCAAACACAGTCTGATCAGTTACAGGTCAAACACAGTCTGATCATTTACATGTCAAACACAGTCTGATCATTTACATGTCAAACACAGTCTGATCAGTTATAGGTCAAACACAGTCTGGTCAGTTACAGGTCAAACACAGTTTGGTCAGTTATAGGTCAAACACAGTCTGATCAGTTACATGTCAAACACAGTCTGATCAGTTACATGTCAAACACAGTTTGATCAGTTACATGTCAAACACAGTCTGATCAGCTACATGTCAAACATAGTCTGATCAGTTACATGTCAAACACAGTTTGATCAGTTACATGTCAAACACAGTCAGATCAGTTACATGTCAAACATAGTCTGATCAGTTACATGTCAAACACAGTTTGATCAGTTACAGGTTAAACACAGTCTGATCAGTTACATGTAAAACATAGTCTGATCAGTTACATGTCAAACATAGTCTGATCAGTTACAGGTCAAACACAGTCTGATCAGTTACATGTCAAACACAGTCTGATCAGTTACATGTCAAACATAGTCTGATCAGTTACATGTCAAACACAGTCTGATCACTTACATGTCAAACACAGTGTGATCAGTTACAGGTCAAACACAGTCTGATCAGTTACAGGTCAAACAGTCTGATCAGTTACAGGTCAAACAGAGTCTGATCAGTTACATGTCAAACATAGTCTGATCAGTTATAGGTCAAACACAGTCTGGTCAGTTACCGGTCAAACACAGTTTGATCAGTTATAGGTCAAACACAGTCTGATCAGTTACAGGTCAAACACAGTTTGATCAGTTACATGTCAAACACAGTATGATCAGTTACAGGTCAAACACGGTCTGATCAGTTACATGTCAAACACAGTGTGATCAGTTACAGGTCAAACACGTTCTGATCAGTTACATGTCAAACACAGTGTGATCAGTAACATGTCAAACACAGTCTAGTCAGTTACAGGTCAAACACAGTCTGATCAGTTACATGTCAAAAA
The DNA here is from genome assembly GCA_963971465.1 of Lepidochitona cinerea. Lineage (NCBI taxonomy): Eukaryota > Metazoa > Mollusca > Polyplacophora > Chitonida > Tonicellidae > Lepidochitona > Lepidochitona cinerea. The sequence goes on along the minus strand of OZ020563.1, from coordinate 1,152,904 downwards.
TAGTCTGATCAGTTACATGTCAAACACAGTCTGATCAGTTACAGGTCAAACACAGTTTGATCAGTTACAGGTCAAACACGGTCTGATCATTTACATGTCAAACACAGTTTGATCAGTTACATGTCAAACACAGTTTGATCAGTTACAGGTCAAACACAGTTTGATCAGTTACATGTCAAACACAGTCTGATCAGTTACATGTCAAACATAGTCTGATCAGTTACATGTCAAACACAGTCTGATCAGTTATAGGTCAAACACAGTCTGATCAGTTATAGGTTAAACACAGTCTGGTCAGTTACCGGTCAAACACAGTTTGATCAGTTACAGGTCAAACACAGTGTGATCAGTTACAGGTCAAACACAGTTTGATCAGTTACATGTCAAACACAGTCTGATCAGTTACATGTCAAACACAGTCTGATCAGTTACACGTCAAACATAGTCTGATCAGTTATAGGTCAAACACAGTCTGATCAGTTACAGGTCAAACACAGTCTGATCAGTTACAGGTCAAACACAGTCTGATCAGTCATAGGTCAAACACAGTCTGATCAGTTATAGGTCAAACACAGTCTGGTCAGTTACATGTCAAACACAGTCTGATCAGTTACATGTCAAACACAGTCTGATCAGTTACAGGTCAAACACAGTCTGATCAGTTACAGGTCAAACATAGTCTGATCAGATACATGTCAATAGCATAGGTTATATTTGTAATAGTTGATAGCATAGTTTCTATGTGTAATGGTTGATAGCATAGGTTCTATGTGTAATGCTTGATAGCATAAGTTCTATATGTAATGGTTAATGGCATAGGCTATATGTAATGGTTGATAGAATAGGTTGTATGTGTAATGGTTGACAGCATAGGTTCTATGTGTAATGGTTGATAACATAGGTTATATATGTAATGGTTGATAGCATAGGTTGTATGTGTAATGGTTGATAGCATAGGTTGTATGTGTAATGGTTGATAGCATAGGTTCTATATGTAATGGTTGATAGCATAGGTTCTATATGTAATGTTTGATAGCATAGGTTGTATGTGTAATGGTTGATAGCATAGGTTCTATGTGTAATGGTTGATAGCATAGTTTCTATGTGTAATGCTTGATAGCATAGGTTGTATGTGTAATGGTTGATAGCATAGGTTCTATATGTAATGGTTGATGGCATAGGTTCTATGTGTAATGCTTGATATCATAGGTTCTATGTGTAATGCTTGATAGCATAGGTTGTATGTGTAATGGTTGATAGAATAGATTCTATATGTAATGGTTGATAGCATAGGTTCTATGTGTAATGGTTGATAGCATAGGTTCTATGTGTAATGGTTGATAGCATAGGTTGTATATGTAATGGTTGATAGCATAGGTTGTATGTGTAATGGTTGATAGAATAGGTTCTATGTGTAATGGTTGATAGCATAGGTTCTATATGTAATGGTTGATAGCATAGGTTCTATGTGTAATAGTTGATAGCATAGTTTCTATGTGTAATGGTTGATAGCATAGGTTCTATGTGTAATGGTTGATAGCATAGGTTCTATGTGTAATGGTTGATAGCATAGGTTCTATGTGTAATGGTTGATAGCATAGGTTCTATATGCAATGGTTGATAGCATAGGTTCTATGTGTAATGGTTGATAGCATAGGTTCTATATGTAATGGTTGATAGAATAGGTTCTATGTGTAATGGTTGATAGCATAGGTTGTATGTGTAATTGTTGATAGCATAGGTTCTATGTGTAATGGTTGATAGCATATGTTCTATGTGTAATAGTTGATAGCATAGGTTGTATGTGTAATGGTTGATAGAATAGGTTCTATGTGTAATGGTTGATAGCATAGGTTCTATGTGTGATGGTTGATAGAATAGGTTGTATGTGTAATGGTTGATAGCATAGGTTGTATGTGTAATGGTTGATAGCATAGGTTCTATATGTAATGGTTGATAGCATAGGTTCTATGTGTAATAGTTGATAGCATAGTTTCTATGTGTAATGGTTGATAGCATAGGTTCTATATGTAATGGTTGATAGCATAGGTTCTATGTGTAATGGTTGATAGCATAGGTTCTATATGTAATGGTTGATAGAATAGGTTCTATGCGTAATGGTTGATAGCATAGGTTGTATGTGTAATTGTTGATAGCATAGGTTCTATATGTAATGGTTGATAGCATATGTTCTATGTGTAATAGTTGATAGCATAGGTTGTATGTGTAATGGTTGATAGAATAGGTTCTATGTGTAATGGTTGATAGCATAGGTTCTATGTGTGATGGTTGATAGAATAGGTTGTATGTGTAATGGTTGATAGCATAGGTTGTATGTGTAATGGTTGATAGCATAGGTTCTATATGTAATGGTTAATAGCATAGGTTCTATGTGTAATGGTTGATAGAATAGGTTGTATGTGTAATGGTTGATAGCATAGGTTGTATGTGTAATGGTTGATAGCATAGGTTGTATGTGTAATGGTTGATAGAATAGGTTGTATGTGTAATGGTTGATAGCATAGGTTGTATGTGTAATGGTTGATAACATAGGTTCTATGTGTAATGGTTGATAGCATAGGTTCTATGTGTAATGGTTGATAGCAAAGGTTCTATATGTAATGGTTGATAGCATAGGTTCTATATGTAATGGTTGATAGCATAGGTTGTATGTGTAATGGTTGATAGCATAGGTTGTATATGTAATGGTTGATAGCATAGGTTCTATATGTAATGGTTGATAGCATAGGTTGTATGTGTAATGGTTGATAGAATAGGTTCTATGTGTAATGGTTGATGGCATAGGTTCTATATGTAATGGTTGATAGCATAGGTTCTATATGTAATGGTTGATAGCATAGGTTCTATGTGTAATGGTTGATAGCATAGGTTGTATGTGTAATGGTTGATAGCATAGGTTCTATATGTAATGGTTGATAGCATAGGTTCTATGTGTAATGGTTGATAGCATATGTTCTATGTGTAATGGTTGATAGCATAGGTTGTATGTGTAATGGTTGATAGCATAGGTTCTATGTGTAATGGTTGATAGCATAGGTTCTATGTGTAATGGTTGATAGCATAGGTTCTATGTGTAATGGTTGATAGCATAGGTTGTATGTGTAATGGTTGATAGCATAGGTTCTATGTGTAATGGTTGATAGCATAGGTTGTATGTGTAATGGTTGATAGCATAGGTTCTATGTGTAATGGTTGATAGCATAGGTTCTATGTGTAATGGTTGATAGCATAGGTTCTATGTGTAATGGTTGATAGCATAGGTTCTATATGTAATGGTTGATAGCATAGGTTTTATATGTAATGGTTGATAGCATAGGTTCTATGTGTAATGGTTGATAGCATAGGTTGTATGTGTAATGGTTGATAGCATTGGTTCTATGTGTAATAGCTGATAGCTTAGGTTCTATATGTAATGGTTGATAGCATAGGTTGTATGTGTAATGGTTGATAGCATAGGTTGTATGTGTAATGGTTGATAGAATAGGTTCTATGTGTAATGGTTGATAGCATTAGATTTATATGTAATGGTTGATAGCATTGGTTGTATGTGTAATGGTTGATAGCATAGGTTCTATGTGTAATGGTTGATGGCATTGGTTCTATGTGTAATGGTTGATGGAATAGGTTCTATATGTAATGGTTGATAGCATAGGTTGTATGTGTAATGGTTGATAGCATAGGTTCTATATGTAATGGTTGCTAGCATTGGTTGTATGTGTAATGGTTGATAGCATAGGTTCTATATGTAATGGTTGATAGCATAGGCTGTATGTGTAATGGTTGATAGCATAGGTTCTATGTGTAATGGCTGATAGCTTAGGTTCTATATGTAATGGTTGATAGCATAGGCTGTATGTGTAATGGTTGATATTATAGGTTTTATATGTAATGGTTGATAGCATAGGTTCTATATGTAATGGTTGATAGAATAGATTCTATATGTAATGGTTGATAGCATAGGTTCTATGTGTAATGGTTGATAGCATTGGTTCTATATGTAATGGTTGATAGCATTGGTTCTATGTGTAATGGTTGATAGCATTGGTTCTGTATGTAATGGTTGATAGCATTGGTTCTATATGTAATGGTTGATAGCATAGGTTCTATGTGTAATGGTTGATAGCATAGGTTCTATGTGTAATGGTTGATGGCATAGGTTCTATGTGTAATGGTTGATAGCATAGGTTCTATGTGTAATGGTTGATAGAATAGGTTCTATGTGTAATGGTTGATGGCATAGGTTCTATATGTAATGGTTGATAGCATAGGTTCTATATGTAATGGTTGATAGCATAGGTTCTATATGTAATGGTTGATAGCATTGGTTCTATGTGTAATGGTTGATAGCATTGGTTCTATATGTAATGGTTGATAGCATTGGTTCTATATGTAATGGTTGATAGCATAGGTTCTATGTGTAATGGTTGATAGCATAAGTTCTATGTGTAATGGTTGATGGCATAGGTTCTATGTGTAATGGTTGATAGCATAGGTTCTATGTGTAATGGTTGATAGAATAGGTTCTATGTGTAATGGTTGATGGCATAGGTTCTATATGTAATGGTTGATAGCATAGGTTCTATGTGTAATGGTTGATAGCATATGTTCTATGTGTAATGGTTGATAGCATATGTTCTATGTGTAATGGTTGATAGCATAGGTTCTATGTGCAATGGTTGATGGCATAGGTTCTATGTGTAATGGTTGATGGCATAGGTTCTATGTGTAATGGTTGATATAGATTCTACATAATGGTTGTTAGCATAGGTTCTATGTGCAATGGTTGATAGACGGAGTTCCTTACAAACATTGAATCCAAGAATTAGTCTAATGATACTTACATATCGATGAAATACTGCCCAGTGCAACCCATTTATAATACTTTAAAAGGAGACATGGCTTACGTTTGTTGTAGTTCTTTGTTGACCTTCAGATTATTAGGGATCTTAATGCCCGCGTTCATCTAAAGATTGTTACAGCAATAACTGGATATAGGAATTGGGGCCTACATAAAAAAATCTTATTCCAGGGAGATAACTATTGTTGAGGAAAATTAAATTGTGAATTACAGAGTAAGCTCCCCTTGAAATTTTGGTTGAAAACAACATTGCTTCCTGGCGGCCATATTGAATATGCAAATGAGATGAAAATGAACGGTGCATAACTAGACCATAGGGTGATAATGTATGTTGAGTTTGATTAATGTCAGGTAGTTTTCTTGGAATAAAGATAAAGAAAAACAACATCGCCCCCTGGCGGCCATATTGGATATGCAAATGAGATGAAAATGTACAGTACACAACAGGGCTATAGGGAGATAATGTAAGCCAAGTTTGGTGAAAATCGGACTGGTAGATTTCTTGGAAAAAAAGTTTAAAAAAATATATATCGCCCCCTGGCAGCCATATTGAATATGCAAATGAGATGAAAATGTACGGTGCACAACTAGACCATAGGGTGAGATGATGTATGTTAAGTTTAAGATTGGGCTGGTAGTTTTCTTGGAAAAAAGTTTTAAAAAAAACATCGCCCCCTGGCAGCCATATTGAATGTGCAAATGAGATGAAAATGTTCGATGCACAACTAGACTATATGTAGATAATGTGAGCCAAGTTTGGTGAATATCGGACAAGTAGTTTTCTTGGAATAAAGGTAACAAAAAGAACAATATCGCCCCCTGGTGGCCATATTGAATATGCAAATGAGATGAAAATGTACGGTGCACAACTACATGTAGACAGTAGGGTGATGATGTACATGTATGTTGAGTTTGATTAAGATTGGACTGATGGTTTTCTTGGAATAAAGGTACCAAGAAAAAGTTTTCTTGCATTAAAACAACATCGCCCCCTGGCGGCCATATTGAATATGCAAATGAGATGAAAATGAACGGTGCATAACTAGACCATAGGGTGATAATGTATGTTGAGTTTGATTAATGTCAGGTAGTTTTCTTGGAATAAAGATAAAGAAAAACAACATCGCCCCCTGGCGGCCATATTGGATATGCAAATGAGATGAAAATGTACAGTACACAACAGGGCTATAGGGAGATAATGTAAGCCAAGTTTGGTGAAAATCAGACTGGTAGTTTTCTTGGAAAAAAAGTAAAAAAAAAAAATATATCGCCCCCTGGCAGCCATATTGAATATGCAAATGAGATGAAAATGTACGGTGCACAACTAGACCATAGGGTGAGATGATGTATGTTAAGTTTAAGATTGGACTGGTAGTTTTCTTGGAAAAAAGTAAAAAAAAAAATATCGCCCCCTGGCAGCTATATTGAATGTGCAAATGAGATGAAAATGTTCAATGCACAACTAGACTATATGTAGATAATGTGAGCCAAGTTTGGTGAAAATTGGACAAGTAGTTTTCTTGGAATAAAGGTAACAAAAAAACAATATCGCCCCTTGGTGGCCATATTGAATATGCAAATGAGATGAAAATGTACGGTGCGCAACTAGACCATAGGATGATGATGTATGTGGAGTTTGATTAAGATTGGACTGATAGTTTTCTTGGAATAAAGGTAACAAGCGAAAGTTTTCTTGCAAGAAAGGTAACAAAAAAACAATATCGCCCCTTGGTGGCCATATTGAATATGCAAATGAGATGAAAATGTACGGTGCACAACTAGACCGTAGGGTGATGATGTATGTTGAGTTTGATTAAAATTGGACTGATAGTTTTCTTGGAATAAAGGTACCAAGAAAAAGTTTTCTTGCATTAAAACAACATCGCCCCCTGGCGGCCATATTGATTATGCAAATGAGATGAAAATATACAGTGCACAACTAGACCATAGGGTGATGATGTATGTTAAGTTTGATTAAGATTGGACAGGTAGTTTTCTTGAAATAAAGGTAACAAAGAAAAACAACATCGCACCCTGGCGGCCATATTGAATATGCAAATGAGATGAAAATGTACGATGCACAACTAGACTATAAGGAGATAATGTAAGCCAAGTTTGGTGAAAATTAGACAGGTAGTTTTCTTGGAATAAAGGTAACAAAAAAAAACTATCGGCCCCTGGTGGCCACATTGAATATGCAATTGAGATGAAAACGTACGGTGCACAACTGGACCATAGGGTGATGATGTATGTTAAGTTTGATTAAGACTGGACTGGTAGTTTTCTTGGAATAAAGGTAACAAGCAAAAAGTTAACGGACGGACGACGGACCACGAAAAAGCGATTTGAATAGCCCCCCATCAGAATGATGGCGGGCTAAAAATACAGTGATCAATCTCGGATAAAAGGCTGCAAGTTGACTTTCCACCAAAAATGTACATTTAATGAGTTATTTAGGGAATCCTGTGTTGCTATTGTTTTGTGTCTGCCAGTCAGTAAACCAAACACGCAGCTAGAAAGGGCTCCATTGTGCACTCAATTCTTCTTAACAGAACAAAGCAAAGATTGAAATCCTCAAATTATTAAACTCCCTATCCAGTGGTTCATGGAAGCTGGGAAAGTTACCAATGGCCATCTGGAAACCTCGTCTTTATATAAACAACCGTAGAATAGCACACATTTTAAAGACATCCGTTCCGATCACTTCCCGTTAAACCTCTGTTTTTTTGTTTTCAGTGACCGTGGAGTAGCCAGTAAAATCCAAGAGAAGTTGACAAATCTGGAAAGTTATTTATCCAAACTGCAAGCATCAGAGAAAACCATGCAAAGTCACCAACAACGAAGAAGTGACCATAAAAAACTTACCATTTTTTAGCATTGGAAAATAGCTTTTCTTACAAGTTTATTTTCCTTGCCTTTGGGATTATAAGAATCCCTTGACTAATGACAAGCTGACCATCTGTACATTTTATCTACAAGAGAATGGCATGTGTTGATCGATGGCTGCCAGAAGAATGTTGGAGACTTTAAATTGGAATGATTTATTTCACTTATGCCGTAGCTAGTTCAAGTGGGTTGGGAGGGAACTCTTTGCCCGAAAGAAACCCCCAGACCTTCGACGTGTACAAATGTACCTCTAAACTCTTCAACTTTACATTTGTACCATGAACTAGAACAGCTTAAAATAGTGTATAACATGCTGCTTTGTGTTGAATAATGTCTCTGTTTTCTAACAGCATGCAATTTTGTTGGGTCTTAATTTTGACTAACAAACCAGTAGTAGCATGGACCAGAGAGTATTCCTTAAATGTGGGAAGACCTTCTAAAGCCTCTGCTTGTGATAATGCCCTCAGCGTTGAAAATCTGCATCGGTCGTAACCTTCAGTAATTGTGTCTATGGTTTGGCAAGGATTGGAATATTTCCTACCCTTAAACTGAAAACAGCTTGAAACTAAAGTTACACCATGTAAACGATGAAATGCAACACTGTTAAACATTATGAAAGAAAAGTTGTATGTGTTTGTACCACAAAAGTTCAACTTGTACATGGGCCTTTGGAACGGGATAAGTGGTTTCCACATTATGTGTTGTAAAGATGTGTGTAGAAGTATTATTGCTTTGTGTTTTATGCCACAATTTAATATAATGATTTCACATATTGGTGATATGATCTTTCAAAATGTTGATACTATCTTCTCTCATCTTCTAGAGCCAAGTTAAAATCTGCATGGTCCCATTCTGTGTTTTACCTTGGCGGACTACTTCACCTCAACCCGTAAATCGAACAGCGCCCCCTGTTGGGAATGTTAGAGTTGTCTTTCCTTTCCTTACAGAGTCTTGGCCAATCAGCACTCGTCAAACAAAAGCTGAAGGTGTATACAGCCGCCATTACTGTATTTGTTCCGTTACACAATAACGTTTCGTGTTCTTTTTTTATCTGACTTTTTAGTTCAACCTTTTGATCGCATCATCGTCGCACCACATCTCGCTTCACTGTTCTTTTATACCTACTATCCTTGTCCGTAAAACCCTCAGCGAACCATAATGTAAGTTTTAATTGCAATAGGTGATGTTAAATATAAGCGGCAACATTTCTAAGCATAAATTCATATATTTAGTGGCGTTTTTCCCCAACGCAATGCGTACCAGGTTACAACACAACGCCATACATGTATAAACTTTTAGGAGAATTCCCATTCCTAGGACTGGTCTTAGGGAAACGGACTTCAATAATATTTTCCCACGTATGCCGTTTCGAGACTCTAGATTTATTTTTTATGCTTATCAGAGCATTGCTACTTAACGTGATTATGTTATTGTTGCTACATGAATCCTTTTTGTCATTTTCAGCTATTTACCCTTATCATTTGGAATAAAAGAATTTAAAAACTAGGTTCTGAGTGAGACGGGTTAACTAACTGTAGAACCTCCGGGCAGACACAGTACAGTATTTCTCAGCTGGTGGAAGAGTGTAAGTGCCCAATGTTTTGATTAGCTGCGAGAAGTTTTGCTCGCATCCAATCAAAAGGCGCTGTTCAATTTAAGGGTTTGAGTGGAGTAGTTCGCCAACGTAAAACACGGAATGGGGACATGGAGATGCTTTAGCTTGGCTTGAGATGTTCCACTCCATAACTTAAAGAGTTTTGATCAGATCTTTACAATTCTTTCACAACATATACATGTACCTTTAGGGTGTGTCATGAACCATTTATGACATCTTCAGTTGCATAATATGGCATTTATATAGGAGTATGTAATATCTCTTTAGTCTCTTTATATGTTCTCATAAAATTGTTAATGGTCTATTCCCACCATACTTATTCAATATTCTTCCTCTGAGATTCCCTGAGGGTGCGAGTGGCAGATACAATTAAATAATTCGTTTATTTTCATATTTTCCAAAAACTACCAAAGACTGGAATAATTTATCCCTTAACCAAAGGAAAATGCCATTATCACGTCTAAAATCATCCTTAAAAAACATTTAAAAGGGATAAATTATCAAATCTGTCTAACCAATTTGCAACGTATGCCTCTATACTTCAATGCCAGATGAGAATGGGACTGAGCGCGCTTCACAATGATTTATTGAAGTATAATTTATGTGAATCCCCTTGTTGTTATAACTGTAATGTAACAGAAGACTGTAAGCACTATTTGCTTGATTGTCCCCAATATGCTATGTATAGGACGCGCATGCTCACGACACTTTCAAATGTTATTTGTCCTGGTGGTCATTTCTCTTTATTAGTTCACCTTATGCCTTATCATCTTTGTGAGATTTTAATAAGTGGGTCTGCTGATTTAAGCACTGATCAAAACACAATTATTTTTCATTCTGTTCATGAATATCATTTCTACAGATCGCTTCACAAATGAGCTGAAACATATTTAATGAATTTGTTTGTTAGCTTGTTTTTTAGTACATTCTGTTCCAGAACTTTACCTGAAATGAGTAACATTGTTTTCCTAAAATTCCATTTGTTTGTATTTTATATGTTGAGGAGAAGCTCTAGTAGCCTTCGGCAGAGGCTAATCCCTCAAGATAAATAAAGAATTAAATTAAATCTCCGTTCACTACCACTCCATATCTTGAAGAGTTTTGATCCAATCTTTACAATTCTTTCACATCATATACCTTTTGTGTGGATGGTGTGTTGTCTGCCATTTATGAATATCCGGTTACATAATCAGGCATCTATAGTAGATTATGTAATATTCTCCTTTAGTCCATATCTTATTTAGTTTTTACCTATCTTGACAATTTTTGTCAGTGTAAATATAACAGTTATGGGTAGATGGCTTGTCTGGAACCATTTAACACATCTCTGGTTTCATAATACAGCATCCATATTAGATTATGTAATCTTCTCATTTATGACAATTTTTGGTGCATTATTACATAATACGACATCCATAAGAGATTATGTAATTTTGTCTTTAGTTCTGACCTGATCCTGACAATTTTTAGAGTATATAAACCTAAGGGGTAGATGGTGTGTCGAGAACAATTTAAGATCTCGTTGGTTACATATAAATACTGCACACATGTACATATATGTTCATCGAATAGAGAAATGAAAATTTCATATAAACATAGGATTTCAATTGCTGAAATTTAAACAAATATGTTCTATAATGTAGATTAAACAGTCCATAGTGGAGGGTGTATGTTGAGTTTACTAAAACTCTTGTTAAATTGGTGACAATTTTTTTCTAATTAGAAGCCTTAAGCTTTTCGTCTTCATAATATACATTAAAGGCATACGAAACTCCAGGAATGGATACAGTTTATCTTAAAGGGGCATGAGCTGCCAAAACTCACACTTTTTTCATAATTTCTGATCGTCGCGACAGTAAGAGGCTTTGAAGACCATAGAAAAACTAAACAATTGGCGTTGGAATGTTGAAAATCCATGCAGTATGTGGCCTGTACAAACCGAAAACTTCTTCGAAAAGTAAACAAAATTTAAATAACCGGGACGACCATTCATTCATTCTTAGCCAAAGTTATTTCAAAACAATACTTTATCGTACATTTTGGAGACTAGAAACACTAAAAAGCTTCTGAATTATACGTCTTGAGAAAAATAGACAATAATTTCAACCCACTAAGGCCCTTAAAATGTCAGTAAATGATAATTGCTTTTGCCCCCACAGACGCTTATCAATGTCGCCATTTGTCTGGCTTGTCTATTACATCATATAAGGATCACTATTTTTAGATCAGAGGTTGAACTATACACTCCTCCGAGCGGAAGTTCATTTTTAGCAAAATGGTAAAGCCTATAAACTCAGTCATTTTTCAGCCAAATCATTGGTTTACAAGATCACGCAGCTGACACTGCTTCCTTACTTAAATCTGATATACACTGTAGGACAGGAAATAGCCGCGATCGCGAACAGACTCCGCACACTTCAATCTCTGTGATCACTGATTGTTATTCGCCGACAAAAGTACTGAAAACGTACCAATATTGGATTGTTGTTTTAGACTTCGTCAACACTGCTCTTTCAATGTAAATTAGTGAAACACTAAAATGGCTCCTGCCTTTAAAGTTTCTTAACTTACTTGCCCCTGAAAATAATGAATGATTGTCTCAGTTATTTAACTTTCGTTTCATTTTTGATCCATCTAACATCAATCATTTAGTTTTGAACTTCAATCCCTCGTATTCTCACATACATTCATTTGTATTTTGATCATGTTAAATTGATGGATTAGTGGGTGCCCAAATGAGATAAATTTTTAACACAAGGTATCCAAAACATCGTGGACACCCATTTAGATGAACCCTTGCATTCTCATGACAATGTGAAATAATTTTGGAAGCCTATGCCCTTTTAATGGTGGTGTTGATCCCAATGTGAAAACTATATGAATGCTTGTAAATAAAAAAAAACAGTCGTATTTTTTTAACAAAATATATTATAACGATATCACAAAAAAATCTTTTACTTCATCACACTAACAAAATAATTTGGCTTCAGTACAGAAATATGCATGCATGTAATTCTTAAAAGATGTTTGTTGTATAACATGAATCTTGTTCTTTGATATTATATTTAAAAATGTGACCATTTTTTCTGTGTTACACAATTCAGCTAAAGCACTGTAAGACTTCCTATGCCCACGTTGAATTTTCGCCAGTTTGTGCTTTTTGTTGCTACAAGAGCTCTTTCGTCTATTGTTTCTCGTTCTTTTAAGCCTTTCTGGCATGGGTGTTGAGGATTTAAAGGTGGTAATGGTTTTAACCTAGGCCCATTGTACTTGAGTGATTTCCGATCATGAAATACAGCGTTCATCATGCTTTTCAGCTGAAAAGATAAACAAATAGAGAATTTTATTCTTATTTGAACGTTTCGAAGAACGCTTGTAGTTAATTAAACTTTACTTATTTGAAAATCACATTTAAGGACAACAATGTCAGATGTTCAATCGAACAAGGTGGTCCAGTGTGTTAGAGTGATCGTCCCTCAGTCCCACACAGACCTTGGTGGTCCAGTGTGTTAGAGTGATCGTCCCTCAGTCCCACACAGACCTTGGTGGTCCAGTGTGTTAGAGTGATCGTCCCTCAGTCCCACACAGACCTTGGTGGTCCAGTGTGTTAGAGTGATCGTCCCTCAGTCCCACACAGACCTTGGTGGTCCAGTGTGTTAGAGTGATCGTCCCTCAGTCCCACACAGACCTTGGTGGTCCAGTGTGTTAGAGTGATCGTCCCTCAGTCCCACACAGACCTTGGTGGTCCAGTGTGTTAGAGTGATCGTCCCTCAGTCCCACACAGACCTTGGTGGTCCAGTGTGTTAGAGTGATCGTCCCTCAGTCCCACACAGACCTTGGTGGTCCAGTGTGTTAGAGTGATCGTCCCTCAGTCCCACACAGACCTTGGTGGTCCAGTGTGTTAGAGTGATCGTCCCTCAGTCCCACACAGACCTTGGTGGTCCAGTGTGTTAGAGTGATCGTCCCTCAGTCCCACACAGACCTTGGTGGTCCAGTGTGTTAGAGTGATCGTCCCTCAGTCCCACACAGACCTCGGTGGTCCAGTGTGTTAGAGTGATCGTCCCTCAGTCCCACACAGACCTCGGTGGTCCAGTGTGTTAGAGTGATCGTCCCTCAGTCCCACACAGACCTCGGTGGTCCAGTGTGTTAGAGTGATCGTCCCTCAGTCCCACACAGACCTCGGTGGTCCAGTGTGTTAGAGTGATCGTCCCTCAGTCCCACACAGCCCTCGGTGGTCCAGTGTGTTAGAGTGATCGTCCCTCAGTCGCACAGGTACTCGCCGAAGGTCCAGGGATTCCTCCTCCACTTAACCTGGCAACACCGCCATATAAGTTAAATAATCTTGAGTGCGGCGTAAAACATCAATCAATCTAACAATGCCAGCTCTCTCCTAACAATGTATTACAGAAAGCTGGTTTACACCTTACCGTTTTCTTTTCTGTCACAATCTCAGACATCAGATTGGGTGTCTTCAGTGTTAACCTTTGACCTCCAGATAGTTGTGACCTCTCTCCACCTTTGAGGTCAAATGTAGGTTTTGGTTTTTGTGGTGAGCCAGGTTTATCAGCAGTCGATTCACTAAAAAGGACAAAAGTGAAAATACATGTATGTTCTTCGAGACAGTTGCTTGTTTTGATACACCAAATACAAGGCAGTATTTTGTGTTTCACATATCATTGCCTTGCTGTGACAAAACACCAATAGAAGACAACGTTTTGTGTTTCACAAATCAGTTTGCTGCAACCAATGTAAACACTAATAGAAGACAACATTTGTGTTATAAGAAATGTTTGAAACTCTCTTTAAACGTGGGTTCCATACTAATATCGTCACCTTGATGTGACTAATGTAAACATGAATAGAAGACAACTTTTCACACATGGTCAGTTTGCTGTAATGTAAATAGAAAGCAGCTTTTTGACACCAATTCCATGACATAATGAGAAAAATCAACCAGCCTTACTGTAAAGTTGTTTCCTGTGGCAGAGGTATTAGGGCTGGTGTCGGAGGAATGGGTTGTAGGCGTATTGGAGAGGCCATGGGAATGAGGTTGCCAAGAGCCTGCCTGGCTGCCACACCTAACTCACTGTCCAGAACTTCCTTCACAGATTTGCCAGGGAAGAGACGAGAAAGAATTGATAGAATCTCCTCGTTGGTGGGATCGAGAAGTAGTCCCATGACGAGGTCGGATCTTGCCCCCTTCATATCCTGAAACACAATTGGTAGGCTTTTTCCCATGCATGGTAGTAACAGTAACATAAAAAGTGTCCTAATTCAGTTTTCACGAGAACAGATGTATTGAATCTATGTGAATGTTAAATAGCCAGCTGATCACTGTGTGACAGTAAGGATAAAACACAACATTTATTCTAAATCTGGAAGTAAAGATTGATGATTATATTATACATTGCCTTTGACTGGTTTAGTAGGAAATGTGTGTATGCCAGTTCTGTATGTATCATGAAAGTTGGAAATGTGTGTATGCCAGTTCTGTATGCATCATGGAAGTTGGAAATGTGTGTATGCCAGTTCTGTATGTATCATGAAAGTTGGAAATTTGTGTGTATGCCAGTTCTGTATGCATCATGGAAGTTGGAAATGTGTGTATGCCAGTTCTGTATGCATCATGAAAGTTGGAAATGTGTGTATGCCAGTTCTGTATGTATCATGAAAGTTAGAAATGTGTATGTGCCAGTTTTGTATGTATCATGAAAGTTGGAAATGTGTGTATGCCAGTTCTGTATGTATCATGAAAGTTAGAAATGTGTATGTGCCAGTTCTGTATGTATCATGAAAGTTGGAAATGTGTGTATGCCAGTTCTGTATGTATCATGAAAGTTAGAAATGTGTATGTGCCAGTTCTGTATGCATCATGAAAGTTTGAAATGTGTGTGCCAGTTCTGTATGTATCATGAAAGTTGGAAATGTGTGTATGCCAGTTCTGTATGTATCATGAAAGTTAGAAATGTGTATGTGCCAGTTTTGTATGTATCATGAAAGTTGGAAATGTGTGTATGTATCATGAAAGTTGGAAATGTGTGTGTGCCAGTTCTGTATGTATCATGAAAGTTAGAAATGTGTATGTGCCAGTTCTGTATGTATCATGAAAGTTAGAAATGTTTGTGTGCCAGTTCTGTATGTATCATGAAAGTTGGAAATGTGTATGTGCCAGTTCTGTATGTATCATGAAAGTTGGAAATGTGTATGTGTCAGTTCTGTATGTATCATGAAAGTTGGAAATGTGCGTATGCCAGTTCTGTATGCATCATGAACGTTGGAAATAGTGTATGTGTCAGTTCTGTATGTATCATGAAAGTTGGAAATGTGTATGTGTCAGTTCTGTATGTATCATGAAAGTTGGAAATGTGTATGTGCCAGTTCTGTATGTATCATGAAAGTTAGAAATGTGTGTGTGCCAATTCTGTATGCATCATGAAAGTTGGAAATATATGTATGTGGCAGTTCTGTATGTATCATGAAAGTTGGAAATGTGTGTGTGCCAGTTCTGTATGTATCATGAAAGTTGGAAATGTGTATGTGCCAGTTCCGTATGTATCGTGAAAGTTAGAAATGTGTTTATGTCAGTTCTGTACGCATCATGAAAGTTAGAAATGTGTGTGCCAGTTCTGTATGTATCATGAAAGTTGGAAATGTGTTCTGTATGCATCATGAAAGTTAGAAATGTGTGTGTGTGCCAGTTCTGTATGTATCATGAAAGTTAGCATCATGAAAGTTAGAAATGTCTGTGTGTGCTAGTTCTGTATGTATCATGAAAGTTGGAAATATGTGTGTGTGCCACTTCTGTATGTATCATGAAAGTTGGAAATGTGTGTATGTGCCAGTTCTGTATGTATCATGAAAGTTGGAAATATGTGTGTGTGCCACTTCTGTATGTATCATGAAAGTTGGAAATATGTGTGTGTGCCACTTCTGTATGCATCATGAAAGTTGGAAAGGTGTGTATGTGCCAGTTCTGTATGTATCATGAAAATTGGAAATATGTGTGTGTGCCACTTCTGTATGAATCATGAAAGTTAGAAATGTGTTTGTGCCAGTTCTGTATGTATCATGAAAGTTGGAAATGTGTGTATGTGCCAGTTCTGTATGCATCATGAAAGTTGGAAATGTGTGTGTGCCGGTTCTGTATGCATCATGAAAGTTGGAAATGTGTGTGTGCCGGTTCTGTATGTATCATGAAAGTAGGAAATGTGTATGTGCCAGTTCTATATGTATCATGAAAGTTGGAAATGTGTATGTGCCAGTTCTGTATGTATCATGAAAGTTGGAAATGTGTGTGTGCCAGTTCTGTATGTATCATGAAAGTTGGAAATGTGTGTGTGCCAGTTCTGTATGCATCATGAAAGTTGGAAATGTGTATGTGCCAGTTCTGTATGTATCATGAAAGTTGGAAATGTGTGTGTGCCAGTTCTGTATGTATCATGAAAGTTGGAAATGTGTGTGTGCCGGTTCTGTATGTATCATGAAAGTTGGAAATGTGTATGTGCCACTTTTGTATGTATCATGAAAGTTGGAAATGTGTGTATGCCGGTTCTGTATGTATCATGAAAGTTGGAAATGTGTGTGTGCCGGTTCAGTTCTAAGTTCTTAGTAAATCAGATATTCGTACAAACCTCCAGAAGATACCGGCACCTGGATCTGGTGATGTAATACTGACCAACTCGGGGATTGTACTGAATGGCCAAGGTAAACTTAGACTCAGCCTCCTAGCAAATAAACAACAGGCTTTGTTAATGTTTTATGGCTGCATTGGTTTATCAATGGAGAACATTGTTTCCTCTTGTAGCTCCCACCTATAGGATCAAAGTTGATAGAATGAATATCCAGAAATAAGCCAAGCATTTTGGGACAAAGTAATAAGAAAATATTATAGTAAGAATTGTGGTCTGCTTTCTTTAAAGCGGCATGAGCTGCCAAAATTCACACTTTTTTTCATAATTTCGGATCGTCACGACAGTAAGAGGTTTTGAAGGCCATCGAAAAACTAAATGATTGGCGTTGAAATGAGGAAAATCCATACAGTATGTGACCTGTACGAACCGAAAACGTGTTCGAAATGTAAACAAAATTTAAATAACCGGGACGACCATTCATTCATTTCAAGCCAAAGTTAGTTCAAAACTATACTTAATCGAACATTCTCGAGGCTAGTAGCACTAAAAAGCTTCAGAATTATACGTCTTGAGAAAAATAGCCAATAATTTCAACATTCTGTTTTTGAGTCAAAATATCAACATTTTGGCAGCTCATGCCACTTTAATACTTGGATCTTGTCTTCTGTCCTTTGATATTATTTCTCTGAAGGAAGCGTTGCCTGGGTTATATGGCATAATGCATAGAGGTGAAGTGAGATGTTCCACTGTCTGTAAGCCTTACCGGGTAATTTTTACTGTGGTAAGCCATAACTCCAAATTCACTATGGATGATAGAGATTCTAGATTTCACATCTGTATCCAAACAATCAAGCTCTAAAGCCTGATGATAGTCCTGTAGTGCAAAAGTTAACTCCCCTTGACGAAAAAAACAGTCTGAAAGAAATGGAATGAAAACGTTAGTGTTATCTCATCACTCCATTTTACATGGTGGTAGGTTATACAATAATTGTGAACATACATGTAGGCTATTTCGCTTCCACACTTTTTTTAAACAGGGTTTGTTTGTTTCTCTCAACCCTGGAGAATAGGAACCCATGACCCATTGACAGAAGGCTGGAGAAAAGGAACCCATGACCTATTGACAGAAGGCTGGAGAATAGGAACCCATGTTCCATTGACAGAAGGCTAGAGAATAGGAACCCATGACCCATTGACAGAAGGCTGGAGAAAAGGAACCCATGACCTATTGACAGAAGGCTGGAGAATAGGAACCCATGTTCCATTGACAGAAGGCTAGAGAATAGGAACCCATGACCCATTGACAGAAGGCTGGAGAATTGGAACCCATGACCCATTGACAGAAGGCTAGAGAATAGGAACCCATGACCCATTGGCAGAAGGCTAGAGAAGAGGAACCCATGACCCATTGACAGAAGGCTAGAGAATAGGAACCCATGACCCATTGACAGAAGGCTGGGGAAAAGGAACCCATGACCTATTGACAGAAGGCTGGAGAATAGGAACCCATGACCCATTGCCAGAAGGATAGAGAATAGGAACCCATGACCCATTGCCAGAAGGATAGAGAATAGGAACCCACGATCCATTGACAGAAGGCTAGAGAATAGGAACCCATGACCCATTGACAGAAGGCTGGAGAATAGGAACCCATGACCCATTGGCAGAAGGCTAGAGAATAGGAACCCATGACCCATTGACAGAAGGATAGAGAATAGGAACCCATGACCCATTGACAGAAGGCTGGAGAATAGGAACCCATGATTCATTGCCAGAAGGCTGGAGAATAGGAACCCATGCTCCATTGACAGAAGGCTGGAGAATAGGAACCCATGACCTATTGGCAGAAGACTGGAGAATAGGGACCCATTGACAGAAGGCTGGAGAATAGGAACCCATGACCCATTGACAGAAGGCTGGAGAATAGGAACCCATGACCCATTGACAGAAGGCTCGAGAATAGGAACCCATGACCCATTGGCAGAAGGCTGGGGAAAAGGAACCCATGACCTATTGACAGAAGGCTGGAGAATAGGAACCCATGACCCATTGACAGAAGGCTGGGGAAAAGGAACCCATGACCTATTGACAGAAGGCTGGGGAAAAGGAACCCATGATCCATTGACAGAAGGCTGGAGAATAGGAACCCATGACCCATTGACAGAAGGCTAGAGAATAGGAACCCATGACCCATTGACAGAAGGCTGGAGAAAAGGAACCCATGATCCATTGACAGAAGGCTAGAGAATAGGAACCCATGACCCATTGACAGAAGGCTAGAGAATAGGAACCCATGACCCATTGACAGAAGGCTAGAGAATAGAAACCCATGACCTATTGGCAGAAGACTGGAGAATAGGGACCCATTGACAGAAGGCTGAAGAATAGGAACCCATGACCTATTGATGGAGTGAGTGAGTGAGTGATTGGGGTTTTACGTCCTGCTATCTATTGATGGAAGGCTGAAGTATAAGAACCCATGACCCATTGACAGAAGGCTGGAGAATAGGAACCCATGACCCATTGATGGAAGGCTGGAGTATAAGAACCCATGACCCATTGATGGAAGGCTGGGGAATTGGAACCCATTGACAGAAGGCTGGAGAATAGGAACCCATGACCCATTGACAGAAGGCTGGAGAATAGGAACCAATGACCCATTGACAGAAGGCTGGAGAATAGGAACCCATGACCCATTGATGGAAGGCTGGAGAATAGGAACCCATGACCCATTGATGGAAGGCTGGAATATAAGAACCCATGACCCATTGATGGAAGGCTGGAATATAAGAACCCATGACCCATTGATGGAAGGCTGGAATATAAGAACACATGACAATTGGCAGAAGGCTGGAGTAGATGTGATAATCATAGACTGTCACAAGGCCCTAAAGCTTAAGAGTTTTGGGAAACCCAAAATACGCTCGGAAAGGCACAGTCACTGCGGCCAAACCAAAACAAGTCCTTCCATATTTATTTGAATTGAATTTTCAAAATTCAGAGGAAGGAGGTTGAAGCTTCGTAAAAGGTGAATCTTACCACTAAAACCTTTAAAATCCATCTGTATCAAATTTAAAACAGGCTATTTGGATCAACGATTATTAACAAGATTTGTACTTGGTACAAGTCATCAATTCTCGCTGCTGTTAAATCGTGATGTTAAACATTGTTTGTTGTCAATATAAGTTGGACTATAATGTTTCAATTTTTTTAGAAAAGCAGTTTATAATTTACTAATCATACTTTAATTGGCAATTAATTGGAAATTTCGCAGCTCACACCAATTCAAGTAGATTTGAAAATTTTTCTCATAATATCATTTATCTATATTATTTGGCTACAAAAAAATATATAACAGTTGAGCATGGCTATGAAAAGGCAAAGCCTACATTTAATTTTATGGGGGCCGTGTGGTATAGAGGACACCTTAAAACTTGTAGTGATAAGAGGCTGAGAGCTTTAGAGTAAATAGAACAAGGCTGGGTTTCTGATCTCTTTAAACATTAATACAAAGCCTACGTTTAATTTTATGGAGGCCATGTGGTACAGATGGCCATAAATCTTTCAACAGGAGAAGTGATAAGAGACTTAGAGCTACCTGTATGTTTACAAGGTAAAAAGAACAAGGCTGAGTTACTTATCTCTTTGTCTGTAGATAAAACTTTAATCCATATATGTATTTTTCATTTGATTAAAACATTATATATTGATTTAAGAATAGTTTTAATCAATTTAGAAACATTAATGCAGTTTGAAAACATCCTTTTTTGATGAGAATTGGACAAGTAGAAGCCATTTTATAATTTAAAGGTTATTTTCATGAAAATGAAAGTAGGAATAAAAGGGAATATACATAATCCAATAATTTGCAATAGTTGATATCATAAACAATTTTTTACACACTGTCTGTTAATATGATATGTAACATGAAAGATTTGAAAACATCGGATCATATTTGTTAAAGTTATGGAGAGAAAAAGTAAATATTACATAACTCAATATGGCTGACATATTACGCAATGTATAAGACGTCAAAAATAGTTCGCGACACACCTTCTACCCATAAGGTACAGTATATACTCAGAAAAAATTGTGCAGATGGAATCAAAAGTTATGGAGCGGAAGCCGAGGGAAAGCAGACAGCCGGACTGCGGGACGGACGGACGGAGATGATACCATAATACAGCCCGCTTTTCAAGCTGGGCGTATAAAAAATTAACAGTTAGTTTGCCACTAAACTTGGACATGGTATATACTGTAACACCTGGAAGTTGTAAGTTGATTTAAAGTTCAAGATAATTGCTGGTTTCATTCACTGACCTCCCCTGTTTATGTACAATCCTTTTTCCTCTTTCTCCCCCTTTGTAGCTTTGTTAAGTAAAATAATGGCTTCTTCGTAATATCCTTTTGTGAAACACTCAATGGCAAAATCGTTGTACGTTAAAAGTAGTTGTCGTTGAGAATCTGTATAAACATCTGTCTCCTCCTGATGGTCAGCCTTGTCTAATGCCAGGAGAAAATCATCTATAGCTTCATTGAATTCTCCTAATTTCCTTTGTAAAGCTCCTCTGGAGAGTAACATATAACAACCATGTATCAAAGCAATCTTTAAAGGGGAAGAAAAAATACAATCATATTGGGCTCCTAAAGAGCATCATATTTAGGGTGTGTGAATCTTACATGTGGTTTACTGAATTTGTCAAACTTTGTACAGTTTTTTAAAAGCCAGTATATATTTCCGAGACTTTTTTTTATAGTGCATGTATAGTCCTGTAGGCGAATAGACATTGAATAAGTTACTAGTCCAATTTCTCCGCATTTTGGATATCGTTCAAATTGATAACATGGTGACACTTTGGATATCTTGGCATAAATAGATTGGGCTGTATAGCTCAGTAGGCGATTATTTAGATAATGAATGATCCCTTTGAATCGCCTTCCACCTACTGTAAACTGCCTACTTACTAGACTGACATCCAGAAAAGGCTTACTGTCGCCTTCCACCTACTGTGAACTGCCTACTAACTTGATTGACATCCAGAAAAGGCTTACTGTCGCCTTCCACCTACTGTGAACTGCCTACTAACTTGACTGACATCCAGAAAAGGCTTACTGTCGCCTTCCACCTACTGTAAACTGCCTACTAACTTGACTGACATCCAGAAAAGGCTTACTGTCGCCTTCCACCTACTGTGAACTGCCTACTTGACAGACATCCAGAAAAGGCTTACTGTCACCTTCCACCTACTGTAAACTGCCTACTAACTTGACTGACATCCAGAAAAGGCTTACTGTCACCTTCCACCTACTGTAAACTGCCTACTAACTTGACTGACATCCAGAAAAGGCTTACTGTCACCTTCCACCTACTGTGAACTACCTACTAACTTGACTGACATCCAGAAAAGGCTTACTGTCGCCTTCCACCTACTGTAAACTGCCTACTAACTTGACTGACATCCAGAAAAGGCTTACTGTCGCCTTCCACCTACTGTGAACTGCCTACTAACTTGACTGACATCCAGAAAAGGCTTACTGTCGCCTTCCACCTACTGTAAACTGCCTACTAACTTGATTGACATCCAGAAAAGGCTTACTGTCACCTTCCACCTACTGTAAACTGCCTACTAACTTGATTGACATCCAGAAAAGGCTTACTGTCGCCTTCCACCTACTGTAAACTGTCTACTAACTTGACTGACATCCAGAAAAGGCTTACTGTCACCTTCCACCTACTGTAAACTGCCTACTAACTTGACTGACATCCAGAAAAGGCTTACTGTCGCCTTCCACCTACTGTAAACTGCCTACTAACTTGACTGACATCCAGAAAAGGCTTACTGTCACCTTCCACCTACTGTAAACTGCCTACTAACTTGACTGACATCCAGAAATGGCTTACTGTCCCCTTCCACCTACTGTGAACTGCCTACTAACTTGACTGACATCCAGAAAAGGCTAACTGTCACCTTCCACCTACTGTGAACTGCCTACTAACTTGACTGTCATCCAGAAAAGGCTTACTGTCACCTTCCACCTACTGTGAACTGCCTACTAACTTGACTGACATCCAGAAAAGGCTTACTGTCGCCTTCCACCTACTGTGAACTGCCTACTAACTTGACTGGCATCCAGAAAAGGCTTTCTGTCACCTTCCACCTACTGTAAACTGCCTACTAACTTGACTGACATCCAGAAAAGGCTTACTGTCGCCTTCCACCTACTCTAAACTGCCTACTAACTTGACTGACATCCAGAAAAGGCTTACTGTCACCTTCCACCTACTGTAAACTGCCTACTAACTTGACTGACATCCAGAAAAGGCTTACTGTTGCATTCCGTCTACTGTGAACCGCCTACTAACTTTACTGACATCCAGAAACTGCTTACTGTCGCCTTCCACCTACTGTAAACTGCCTACTAACTTGACTGACATCCAGAAAAGGCTTACTGTCGCCTTCCACCTACTGTGAACTGCCTACTAACTTGACTGACATCCAGAAAAGGCTTACTGTCACCTTCCACCTACTGTAAACTGCCTACTAACTTGACTGACATCCAGAAAAGGCTTACTGTCGCCTTCCACCTACTGTAAACTGCCTACTAACTTGACTGACATCCAGAAAATGCTTACTGTCGCCTTCCACCTACTGTAAACTGCCTACTAACTTGACTGACATCCAGAAAAGGCTTACTGTCGCCTTCCACCTACTGTAAACTGCCTACTAACTTGACTGACATCCAGAAAAGGCTTACTGTCGCCTTCCACCTACTTTAAACTGCCTACTAACTTGACTGACATCCAGAAAAGGCTTACTGTCACCTTCCACCTACTGTAAACTGCCTACTAACTTGACTGACATCCAGAAAAGGCTTACTGTCGCCTTCCACCTACTGTAAACTGCCTACTAACTTGACTGACATCCAGAAAAGGCTTACTGTCGCCTTCCACCTACTGTAAACTGCCTACTAACTTGACTGACATCCAGAAAAGGCTTACTGTTGCCTTCCGTCTACTGTGAACCGCCTACTAACTTGACTGACATCCAGAAACTGCTTACTGTCGCCTTCCACCTACTGTAAACTGCCTACTAACTTGACTGACATCCAGAAAAGGCTTACTGTCGCCTTCCACCTACTGTGAACTGCCTACTAACTTGACTGACATCCAGAAAAGGCTTACTGTCACCTTCCACCTACTGTAAACTGCCTACTAACTTGACTGACATCCAGAAAAGGCTTACTGTCGCCTTCCACCTACTGTAAACTGCCTACTAACTTGACTGACATCCAGAAAAGGCTTACTGTCGCCTTCCACCTACTGTAAACTGCCTACTAACTTGACTGACATCCAGAAAAGGCTTACTGTCGCCTTCCACCTACTGTGAACTGCCTACTAACTTGACTGACATCCAGAAAAGGCTTACTGTCGCCTTCCACCTACTGTAAACTGCCTACTAACTTGACTGACATCCAGAAAAGGCTTACTGTCGCCTTCCACCTACTGTAAACTGCCTACTAACTTGACTGACATCCAGAAAAGGCTTACTGTCGCCTTCCACCTACTGTAAACTACCTACTAACTTGACTGACATCCAGAAAAGGCTTACTGTCGCCTTCCACCTACTGTAAACTGCCTACTAACTTGACTGACATCCAGAAAAGGCTTACTGTCGCCTTCCACCTACTGTGAACTGCCTACTAACTTGACTGGCATCCAGAAAAGGCTTACTGTCGCCGTCCACCTACTGTAAACTGCCTACTAACTTGACTGACATCCAGAAAAGGCTTACTGTTGCCTTCCGTCTACTGGGAACCGCCTACTAACTTGACTGACATCCAGAAACTGCTTACTGTCGCCTTCCACCCACTGTAAACTGCCTACTAACTTGACTGACATCCAGAAAAGGCTTACTGTCGCCTTCCACCTACTGTGAACTGCCTACTAACTTGACTGACATCCAGAAAAGGCTTACTGTCGCCTTCCACCTACTGTAAACTGCCTACTAACTTGACTGACATCCAGAAAAGGCTTACTGTCACCTTCCACCTACTGTAAACTGCCTACTAACTTGACTGACATCCAGAAAAGGCTTACTGTCGCCTTCCACCTACTGTAAACTGCCTACTAACTTGACTGACATCCAGAAAAGGCTTACTGTCGCCTTCCACCTACTGTAAACTGCCTACTAACTTGACTGACATCCAGAAAAGGCTTACTGTCGCCTTCCACCTACTGTAAACTGCCTACTAACTTGACTGACATCCAGAAAAGGCTTACTGTCACCTTCCACCTACTGTAAACTGCCTACTAACTTGACTGACATCCAGAAAAAGGCTTACTGTCGCCTTCCACCTACTGTAAACTGCCTACTAACTTGACTGACATCCAGAAAAGGCTTACTGTCGCCTTCCACCTACTGTAAACTGCCTACTAACTTGACTGACATCCAGAAAAGGCTTACTGTCACCTTCCACCTACTGTAAACTGCCTACTAACTTGACTGACATCCAGAAAAGGCTTACTGTCGCCTTCCACCTACTGTGAACTGCCTACTAACTTGACTGGCATCCAGAAAAGGCTTACTGTCACCTTCCACCTACTGTAAACTGCCTACTAACTTGACTGACATCCAGAAAAGGCTTACTGTCGCCTTCCACCTACTGTGAACTGCCTACTAACTTGACTGGCATCCAGAAAAGGCTTACTGTCGCCTTCCACCTACTGTGAACTGCCTACTAACTTGACTGACATCCAGAAAAGGCTTACTGTCGCCTTCCACCTACCGTGAACTGCCTACTAACTTGACTGACATCCAGAAAAGGCTTACTGTCACCTTCCACCTACTGTGAACTGCCTACTAACTTGACTGACATCCAGAAAAGGCTTACTGTCGCCTTCCACTTACTGTAAACTGCCTACTAACTTGACTGACATCCAGAAAAGGCTTACTGTCACCTTCCACCTACTGTGAACTGCCTACTAACTTGACTGACATCCAGAAAAGGCTTACTGTTGCCTTCCACTTACTGTAAACTGCCTACTAACTAGACTTGACATCCAGAAAAGGCTTACTGTTTTCATTTAAAAGAGCACACATTTTTCTGTATTTTCCCTGACAGAAGTTACTGTATGAACATTCTATTTGTTTGTTTTTTTTTTGTTAAAATTGTAAAGTTTGGGTATTTTTAATATAATACTATAATTATAAACAACTCCAACTCTGGACATTGCACAAGTGCCCTACTGATTTGAACCGTGTGAGTGATCTAACTGTACATTTTTATTTTACCGCCTTTATCTGGAGAAATACAGACAAAGGATTTGGTTTGAGGCACACAAACGGCCTGCCGATAAAATTGTTAAAAACAGACAAAAGGGCCTGAAATGAGGGTTATTTAGAAGCTTTGTTGTATTTGGCTTCAATTCCACTTGTGATTTTAAACTGCCATTTAGACTTTGTTTGAGTGAACTCAGGTAAATTGCTTTCTCAACAAAAGTCAGAAAGGCTACGGTGGAAAGTGTGCCGAAACAGCCCAGACAAGAGATCGGAACTTTCAATTTTAGGAATAAACATCTTTATCATCAAGAAAAGGCAACTTTTTATCCAAATTATTTGAGTAAAACAATATAAAATTGATTGATGTTTTTTGCTGCACACAGTATTAATTCACTTATATTGCCAGGCTTAGTGGGGGAGGAATCTGGGACCTTCAGCGGGAACCTGGCAACTCTTCTGCACAGGGTGATCAAGGAAAACCCCAACATTTGTAATTTGGATTGATTGTGGTTTTACGCCGTACTCAAGATTATCTCACTTATATGGCGGCGTTGCCAGTTTTATTGTGGGAGGAAACCGCTCTATGCCGCAGGAAACCCACGACCTTCCATTGGTAACTGGCAACCATCCTACATAAATCGTTCAAATGAAAACCCAGTCAGAAAATTTCCCAATTTTTTGGACTGAGCGGGATTTGAACCTGCCACCCGTTGGTGGAAGGCTGTTCGGATTAAGCGTCCAACGTTTTACCTACTGAACCATGGAGGCCCCAACATTTTTAATACAAAGGGCAAAAAAATATGACATTAATTTCTGATTTAACAAAAAAAGCTGTGATATGATCAAGATAAGTTACACACTAAACAGAAATGATTGAAGACAGATTAGTGTGATATGTGATCTGAAGAAATACCTTAATACATGATATTCTGCCACAGCTGGGTTCATCTCAATGGCAATGTTCAGTTTCTGTAATGCTTCTCGTTGTTTACCCATAATGCTTAGCTGTTGTGAATGGACCTTATTTTCCTCCGCTTTTATTTCCATTTTTCTTCTCAAACTCAGAGCTTCTGAGTGTTCTTCATCTAACGCCAAAGCATCTTTGATATCATAATAGCACAATGTCATCTGAAATTTGTATTAGAAATGACTGTCATTGATCCAACAGGATTCCCCACATTTAAGTCCATTAATGGAAGCTCTTTCCACTATAGCAAATGTTTAGAAAAATAGTGACAGGAGATTATATGGTACATGTATCACCAACAGGAGATTATATGGTACATGTATCACCAACAGGAGATTATATGGTACATGTATCACCAACAGGAGATTATATGGTACATGTATCACCAACACAAGTCAACAACAAGCATTGTAGAAGCCAGTTAGCTATAGACTCTTTCGGCTTAGAATGACGTATTTATGACGTTCAAAATTTATGGCATTGACGTCATTTCTACGTGACACGCCTCTTTTGAATTGCGTCATAGATAAAATGAATATGATTCCGACGTCAGATTGAACCAAAAGCTCAATGTAACATCATATTGCCATACACGGGGGGCCTGGATTACAAAACTTGCTTGAGCATTTTCTGTGCTCAACTCCAAACTCACACTTCAAAAGTCGGGATTATAAAACTTTTGAGTTCGTTTCTGTGATCCGCTGAGAATAGGAACCCATGACACATTGGCAGAAGGCTGGAAAATAGGAACCCATGACCCATTGATGGAAGGCTGGAGAATAGGAACCCATGACCCATTGACAGAAGGCTTGAGAATAGGAACCCATGACCTACATGTATTGATAGAAGACTGGAGAATAGGCTGGAAAAAAGAACCCATGAACCATTCACAGAAGGCTTGAGAATAGGAACCCATGACCCATTCACAGAAGGCTGGAGAAAAGGAACCCATGACCTATTGGCAGAAGGATGGAGAATAAGAACCCATGACCCATTGATGGAAGACTGGAGAATAGGCTGGATAAAAGAACCCATGACCCATTGACAGAAGGCTGGAGAATAGGAACCCATGACCCATTGATGGAAGGCTGGAGAATAGGAACCCATGACCCATTGGCAGAAGGCTGGAAAATAGGAACCCATGACCCATTGGCAGAAGGCTGGAAAATAGGAACCCATGACCCATTGATGGAAGGCTGGAGAATAAGAACCCATGACCCATTGACAGAAGGCTGGAGAATAGGAACCCATGACCCATTGGCAGAAGGCTGGAAAATAGGAACCCATGACCCATTGATGGAAGGCTGGAGAATAAGAACCCATGACCCATTGATGGAAGGCTGGAGAATAGGAACCCATGACCCATTGGCAGAAGGCTTGAGAATAGGAACCCATGACCCATTCACAGAAGGCTGGAGAAAAGGAACCCATGACCTATTGGCAGAAGGATGGAGAATAAGAACCCATGACCCATTGATGGAAGACTGGAGAATAGGCTGGATAAAAGAACCCATGACCCATTGACAGAAGGCTGGAGAATAGGAACCCATGACCTATTGATGTAAGGCTGGAGTAGATGTGATAACCATAGACTGTTAAAAAGCTTAAAAAATTAGCAGTTAGTTTGCCACTAAACTTGGACATGGTATATACTGTATTCTACCCCTCCTGGGGTCTACATTAAAAATATTTATTTCTGTCTCTAAATGTTTGTTTGCAAGATGTAAACCTAGTCAAATGACTTGATGACATTTAATCAACTGTAAGAAGCAGTAATAGCTAATGAAAAACACTCACGTTTCCAAACATTTCATGAAGTCTGGCCCTCATGATATAGAGATCAGGATTGTGTTTGTCAACTTCAAGGCGACGATTAACTAAAGCTAAACATTCTCCATGACGTTGTAAGGCTGCCAGGCAAGCTATACTGCAAAATATCAACAAAGCAAATTACAATCAGCATGGCAGTCTACAGATCAGTTTAACCAGTATAGATAACTTGATTGATTGGTTGATTGATTGGATAGTTGATCTATTAATTGATTACTAGAGGCCATAGGTTTTCACGAGGTAACAGTCGGTTCAGGAAGCCTGTTATTCCTGGTGTAAGGACCTCTGATGGAGCATTAAATACCGCTGATGGAGCATTAAGGACCGCTGATGGAACATTAAGCACCGCTGATGGAGCATTAAGGACCGCTGATGGAGCATTAAGGACCGCTAATGGAACATTAAGGACCGCTGATGGAGCATTAAGGACCGCTGATGGAGCATTAAGGACCTCTGACAGAGCATTAAGGACTGCTGATGGAGCATTAAATACCGCTGATGGAGCATTAAGGACCGCTGATGGAACATTAAGGACCGCTGATGGAGCATTAAGGACCGCTGATGGAGCATTAAGGACCGCTAATGGAACATTAAGGACCGCTGATGGAGCATTAAGGACCGCTGATGGAGCATTAGGGACCGCTGATGGAGCATTAAGGACCGCTGATGGAGCATTAAGGACCGCTGATGGAACATTAAGGACCGCTGATGGAACATTAAGGACCGCTGATGGAACAACAAGGACATTGGTACCGATTGGTTCCCAGCATTTCAATATATGAAACAGATTCAATGTTTCTGACCGAAATTATCTGGCCTGTAGGTTGATATATTAACTCATTACTAGGTTGATCCATTCATTCATTACTAGGTTGATCCATTCATTCATTACTAGGTTGATCCATTCATTCATTACTCCGTTGATCCATTCATTCATTCATTACTGGGTTGATCCATTAATTCATTACTAGGTTGATCCATCCATTCATTACAAGGTTGATCCATTCATTCATTACTAGGTTGATCCATTCATTCATTACTAGGTTGATCCATTCATTCATTACTCCGTTGATCCATTCATTCATTCATTACTAGGTTGATCCATCCATTCATTACAAGGTTGATCCATTCATTCATTACTAGGTTGATCCATTAATTCATTCATTACTGGGTTGATCCATTCTTTCATTCATTACTAGGTTGATCCATTAATTCATTACTAGGTTGATCCATTCATTCATTACAAGGTTGATCCATTCATTCATTACAAGGTTGATCTATTAATTCATTACAAGGTTGATCCATTCATTCATTACAAGGTTGATCCATTCATTCATTACTGGGTTGATCCATTCTTTCATTCATTACAAGGTTGATCCATCCATTCATTACTAGGTTGATCCATTAATTCATTACAAGGTTGATCAATTCATTCATTACCAGGTTGATCCATTCTTTCATTCATTACTAGGTTGATCCATTAATTCATTACTAGGTTGATCCATTAATTCATTCATTACTAGGTTGATCCATTCATTCATTACTAGGTTGATCCATCCATTCATTACTAGGTTGATCCATTAATTCATTACAAGGTTGATCCATTCATTCATTACTGGGTTGATCCATTCTTTCATTCATTACAAGGTTGATCCATCCATTCATTACCAGGTTGATCCATTAATTCATTACAAGGTTGATCAATTCATTCATTACCAGGTTGATCCATTCTTTCATTCATTACTAGGTTGATCCATTAATTCATTCATTACTGGGTTGATCCATTAATTCATTCATTACTAGGTTGATCCATTCATTCATTCATTACTGGGTTGATCCATTAATTCTTTACTGGGTTGATCTATTAATTCATTACCAGGTTGATCCATTCATTCATTCATTACTGGGTTGATCCATTCATTCATTCATTACTAGGTTGATCCATTCATTCATTACTGGGTTGATCCATTAATTCTTTACTGGGTTGATCTATTAATTCATTACCAGGTTGATCCATTCATTCATTCATTACTGGGTTGATCCATTCATTCATTCATTACCAGGTTGATCCATTCATTCATTCATTACTGGGTTGATCCATTCATTCATTCATTACAAGGTTGATCCATTCATTCATTACTGGGTTGATCCATTCTTTCATTCATTACAAGGTTGATCCATTCATTCATTACAAGGTTGATCCATTCATTCATTACTGGGTTGATCCATTCTTTCATTACTGGGTTGATCCATTCTTTCATTCATTACAAGGTTGATCCATTCATTCATTACAAGGTTGATCCATTCATTCATTACTGGGTTGATCCATTCATTCATTACTAGGTTGATCTATTAATTCATTACAAGGTTGATCCATTCATTCATTACAAGGTTGATCCATTCATTCATTACAAGGTTGATCCTATTATTCATTACAAGGTTGATCCATTCATTCATTACTGGGTTGATCCATTCTTTCATTCATTACAAGGTTGATCCATTCATTCATTACTAGGTTGATCCATTAATTCATTACAAGGTTGATCAATTCATTCATTACCAGGTTGATCCATTCTTTCATTCATTACTAGGTTGATCCATTAATTCATTACTAGGTTGATCCATTAATTCATTACAAGGTTGATCCATTCATTCATTACTAGGTTGATATATTAATTCATTACTAGGTTGATCCATTAATTCATTACTAGGTTGATCCATTAATTCATTACTAGGTTGATCCATTAATTCATTACAAGGTTGATCCATTCATTCATTACTAGGTTGATATATTAATTCATTACTAGGTTGATCCATTAATTCATTACAAGGTTGATCCATTCATTCATTACTAGGTTGATATATTAATTCATTACTAGGTTGATCCATTCATTCATTACTGGGTTGATCCATTCATTCATTCATTACTAGGTTGATCCATTCATTCATTACTGGGTTGATCCATTAATTCATTCATTACTAGGTTGATTCATTCATTCATTACTAGGTTGATCCATTAATTCTTTACTCCGTTGATCCATTCATTACTGGGTTGATCCATTCATTCATTCATTACTAGGTTGATTCATTCATTCATTCATTTATTACTAGGTTGATCCATTCATTCTTTACTCCGTTGATCCATTAATTACTGGGTTGATCCATTAATTCATTCATTACTGGGTTGATCCATTAATTCATTCATTACTGGGTTGATCCATTCATTACTAGGTTGATCCATTAATTCTTTACTGGGTTGATCTATTAATTCATTACCAGGTTGATCCATTCATTCATTCATTACTGGGTTGATCCATTCATTCATTCATTACTAGGTTGATCCATTAATTCTTTACGGGGTTGATCTATTAATTCATTACCAGGTTGATCCATTCATTCATTACTAGGTTGATCCATTCATTCATTCATTACTGGGTTGATCCATTCATTCATTCATTACTGGGTTGATCCATTCATTCATTCATTACTAGGTTGATCCATTAATTCTTTACGGGGTTGATCTATTAATTCATTACTAGGTTGATCTATTAATTCATTACTAGGTTGATCCATTCATTTATTACCAGGTTGATCCATTCATTCATTCATTGCTAGGTTGATCCATTCATTCATATCAAGTTTAGTTAACTACATGTACATGTAATAGCTATATTAAAATTGGTACTTTAATGTATGTCAGAAATCTACTAAATCTATATTTGTCCAGCTTTTGTATGAATGGTGACGAATATTTTAATAGTTACACAGATATTCGCACATACAATCTTACACAGCTGACTTCAACTTGCATCCTATTACCTCCGAGTATGAAATCCAGTTTTGTTAGGTAACATTTCAGAGGCTCTAGAAAAAGCCTCGAGAGCTTCGGCAAAGAGACGCTGGTCAAAAAACACTTGGCCTTGAAAGTAGAAAATGAAAGCAAGGCGTTCATACAAAAGGCTGTTTTCAGGTTCCAAAAAGCAAGCTTTTTTATAGTTCAAAATGGCTGATTGAAAATCTGAAAGTTGAAGAAAAATTTCAGCTCTCTGAATAAAGTGTGCTGATTGGTTTGATCTGAGGCACATGACTTTGTTGATGTCTCTTATAGCTCTTTCCAAATCCCCTGTTGACTGATGAGTGAGTGCATTCCGTGAGCTGAAACACAATATACATTCACATTAAGGCACACTTTGAAGATAAAAAACAAGAATAAAACTCACTTTGTGCTAATTGTGCTTCAAAAACAGTTGAATTTGGGAATAATTCTAAATTGACTGCTTGGTTACCCTGGAGACAACAATGTTAAGCAGATGGAGGTTTAGGGTTACAGATGTGATAGGAGGAAACATTACCATTTATACAGCTTAAATACCTACATGTACTCCTAGTGGCATAAGACAACTTGAACAGTGGGGAATCATAGCATTATACTGTAGCATATTGGCATGTGGCAGCTGTGGGCTTTCCATATATACATGTAATTATAATCAATCATGATTGATTGATTGATTGTTTGGTGCTTTATGCTATTGATAGGAGCATTAAGGACAGCTGATGGAGCATTAAGGACTGCTGATGGAGCATTAGGGACTGCTGATGGAGCATTAAGGACCGCTGATGGAGCATTAAGGACCGCTGATGGAGCATTAAGGACTGCTGATGGAGCATTAAGGACAGCTGATGGAGCATTAAGGACTGCTGATGGAGCATTAAGGACTGCTGATGGAGCATTAAGGACCGCTGATGGAGCATTAGGGACTGCTGATGGAGCATTAAGGACAGCTGATGGAGCATTAAGGACTGCTGATGGAGCATTAAGGACCGCTGATGGAGCATTAAGGACCGCTGATGGAGTATTAATGACTGTTGATGGAGCATTAAGGACCGCTGATGGAGCATTAGGGACTGCTGATGGAGCATTAAGGACAGCTGATGGAGCATTAAGGACTGCTGATGGAGCATTAAGGACCGCTGATGGAGCATTAAGGACCGCTGATGGAGTATTAATGACTGTTGATGGAGCATTAAGGACCGCTGATGGAGCATTAAGGACTGCTGATGGAGTATTAATGACTGTTGATGGAGCATTAAGGACTGCTGATGGAGCATTAAGGACTGCTGATGGAGCATTAAGGACTGCTGATGGAGTATTAATGACTGTTGATGGAGCATTAATGACTGTTGATGGAGCATTAAGGACTGCTGATGGAGCATTAAGGACTGCTGATGGAGCATTAAGGACTGCTGATGGAGCATTAAGGACTGCTGATGGAGCATTAATGACTGTTGATGGAGCATTAATGACTGTTGATGGGGCATTAAGGACTGCTGATGGAGCATTAATGACTGTTGATGGAGCATTAATGACTGTTGATGGAGCATTAAGGACTGTTGATGGAACATTAAGGACCACTGATGGAGCATTTAGGACTGCTGATGGAGCATTAAGGACCGCTGATGGAACATTAAGGACTGCTGATGGAGCATTAAGGACTGTTGATGGAACATTAAGGACCGCTGATGGAGCATTAAGGACTGCTGATGGAGCATTAGGGACCACTGATGGAGCATTTAGGACTGCTGATGGAGCATTAAGGACTGCTGATGGAGCATTAAGGACTGCTGACGGAGCATTAAGGACTGCTGATGGAGCATTAAGGACTGCTGATGGAGCATTAAGGACTGTTGATGGAACATTAAGGACCGCTGATGGAGCATTAAGGACTGCTGATGGAGCATAAGGGACCACTGATGGAGCATTTAGGACTGCTGATGGAGCATTAAGGACTGCTGATGGAGCATTAAGGACTGCTGACGGAGCATTAAGGACTGCTGATGGAGCATTAAGGACTGCTGATGGAGTATTAAGGACCGCTGATGGAGCATTAAGGACTGCTGATGGAGCATTAAGGACTGCTGATGGAGCATTAAGGACTGCTGATGGAGCATTAGGGACCACTGATGGAGCATTAAGGACTGCTGATGGAGCATTAGGGACCACTGATGGAGCATTTAGGACTGCTGATGGAGCATTAAGGACTGCTGATGGAGCATTAAGGACTGCTGACGGAGCATTTAGGACTGCTGATGGAGCATTTAGGACTGCTGATGGAGTATTAAGGACCGCTGATGGAGCATTAAGGACTGCTGATGGAGTATTAAGGACCGCTGATGGAGCATTAAGGACTGCTGATGGAGCATTAAGGACTGCTGATGGAGCATTAAGGACTGCTGATGGAGCATTAAGGACTGCTGATGGAGCATTAAGGACTGCTGATGGAGTATTAAGGACTGCTGATGGAGCATTAAGGACTGCTGATGGAGTATTAAGGACTGCTGATGGAGCATTAAGGACTGCTGATGGAGTATTAAGGACTGCTGATGGAGCATTAAGGACTGCTGATGGAGCATTAAGGACTGCTGATGGAGCATTAAGGATCGCTGATGGAGCATTAAGGACCTCTGACAGAGCATTAAGGACTGCTGATGGAGTATTAAGGACCGCTGATGGAGCATTAAGGACCGTTGATGGAGCATTAAGGACTGCTGATGGAGCATTAAGGACTGCTGATGGAGCATTAAGGACTGCTGATGGAGCATTAAGGACTGCTGACGGAGCATGAAGGACCGCTGATGGAGCATTAAGGACTGCTGATGTAGCATTAAGGATCGCTGATGGAGCATTAAGGACCTCTGACAGAGCATTAAGGACTGCTGATGGAGCATTAAGGACTGCTTATTGAGTATTAAGGACCGCTGATGAAGCATTAAGGACCGTTGATGGAGCATTAAGGACTGCTGATGGAGCATTAAGGACTGCTGATGGAGCATTAAGGACTGCTGATGGAGTATTAAGGACCTCTGACAGAGCATTAAGGACTGCTGATGGAGTATTAAGGACCGCTGATGGAGCATTAAGGACCGTTGATGGAGCATTAAGGACTGTTGATGGAGCATTAAGGACTGTTGATGGAGCATTAAGGACTGCTGATGGAGCATTAAGGACTGCTGATGGAGCATTAAGGACTGCTGATGGAGCATTAAGGACCGTTGATGGAGCATTAAGGACTGCTGATGGAGCATTAAGGACTGCTGATGGAGCATTAAGGACTGCTGACGGAGCATTAAGGACTGCTGATGGAGTATTAAGGA
The DNA here is from genome assembly GCA_963971465.1 of Lepidochitona cinerea. NCBI lineage: Eukaryota > Metazoa > Mollusca > Polyplacophora > Chitonida > Tonicellidae > Lepidochitona > Lepidochitona cinerea. Next base: position 1,116,663 of record OZ020563.1, on the reverse strand, counting down.
CCGCTGATGGAGCATTAAGGACCGTTGATGGAGCATTAAGGACTGCTGATGGAGTATTAAGGACTGCTGATGGAGCATTAAGGACTGCTGATGGAGCATTAAGGACTACTGATGGAGTATTAAGGACTGCTGATGGAGCATTAAGGACTGCTGATGGAGCATTAAGGACTGCTGATGGAGTATTAAGGACTACTGATGGAGCATTAAGGATCGCTGATGGAGCATTAAGGACTGCTGATGGAGCATTAAGGACTGCTGATGGAGTATTAAGGACTGCTGACGGAGCATTAAGGACCGCTGAAGGAGCATTAAGGACTGCTGATGGAGCATTAAGGACTGCTGATGGAGCATTAAGGACTGCTGATGGAGCATTAAGGACCGCTGAAGGAGCATTAAGGACCGTTGATGGAGCATTAAAGACCGCTGATGGAGCATTAAGGACTGCTGATGGAGCATTAAGGACTGCTGATGGAGCATTAAGGACTGGTGATGGAGCATTAAGGACCGCTGATGGAGCATTAAGGACTGCTGATGGAGTATTAAGGACTGCTGATGGAGCATTAAGGACCGCTGATGGAGCATTAAGGACTGCTGATGGAGTATTAAGGACCGCTGATGGAGCATTAAGGACTGCTGATGGAGCATTAAGGACTGCTGATGGAGCATTAAGGACTGGTGATAGAGCATTAAGGACTGGTGATAGAGCATTAAGGACTGGTGATGGAGCATTAAGGACTGGTGATAGAGCATTAAGGACTGCTGATGGAGCATTAAGGACTGCTGATGGAGCATTAAGGACTGGTGATAGAGCATTAAGGACTTTCTGTCATCTGGCATATCCACCTTAACACGCAGTTTTTCATGTACATGTATGACAGGGGTTTTTTTTAAAATAAAAATTGATTCTTTGAAAATGTCTTGGTATCATAAACAAAGGGTGTCATACAGGTACGCACATTACAAAAATGCCTTTCTGGCTGAGCCTCAGAGGCCCCCTATTTTAGTGAAAAAAGGAGCCTTATTACAGCACTCAATAGTAATACTCACTGGTCCGCTGCTTTAGTATTAATAATCTCAACCATGTCAAACTCGGGTGAAATTGTCCAATTAGATTTAGGTGGGAGTTCCTCCTCCCCCAGCTGGGTCGCAGAGAAAACACCGAAGCCTTTTGTCTAGAAAGGAAGAGCAATACATGCATGTTCACTAAATAATTCATTGATTACATTTTTTTTATTGCTAGGTTGTTTGTGATAATAATCACCAACATGTTTGTGATAATGATTACCGACATGTTTGTGATAATGATTACCGACGTGTTTGTGATAATGATCACGGCATGTTTGTGATAATGATTACCGACATGTTTGTGATATTGATCACCGACATGTTTGTGATAATGATCACCGATATGTTTGTGATAATGATTACCGACATGTTTCTGATAATGATCACCGACACGTTTGTGATAATGGTTACCGACATGTTTGTGATAATGATTACCGACATGTTTGTGATAATGATCACGGTATGTTTGTGATAATGATTACCGACATGTTTGTGATATTGATCACCGACATGTTTGTGATAATGATTACCGACATGTTTGTGATAATGATAACCAACATGTTTGTGATAATTATCACCGACATGTTTGTGATAATGATCACCGACATGTTTGTAATAATGATTACCGACATGTTTGTGATAATGATCACCGACATGTTTGTGATAATGATTACCGACATGTTTGTGACAATGATTACCGACATGTTTGTGATAATGATTACCGACATGTTTGTGATAATGATTTCCGACATGTTTCTGATAATGATCACCGACACGTTTGTGATAATGATTACCGACATGATTGTGATAATGATCACCGATATGTTTGTGATAATGATCACCAACATGTTTGTGATAATGATTACCGACATGTTTGTGATAATGATTACCGATATGTTCGTGATAATGATCACCGACATGTTTGTGATAATGATCACCGACATGTTCGTGATAATGATCACCGACATGTTTGTGATAATGATCACCGACATGTTTGTGATAATGATTACCGACATGTTTGTAACAATGATCACTGACATGTTTGTGATAATGATTACCGACATGTTTGTAATAATGATTACCGACATGTTTGTGATAATGATCACCGACATGTTTGTAATAATGATAACCGACATGTTTGTGATAATGACACAGCATTTCACCCTTAGAGGAAACCGATTTAATTAAATCTGTTCTTGTTTACTATTCAACTGAGTGAGTGAGTGAGTGATTGGGGTTTTACGTCCTGCTCAACAGTATTTCGGTTATATGAAGACGTTGTCTCCTTGTGACAGGGCGGATTTCCACCGCTCTTTTTAGGTGCTGTCTCACCGAGACGACTTGCCGAAGACAACCAGCAAGCCCCCTCACCCAGTCACAGTATACTGACACCGGGCCAACCAGTCGCTGCTCTAACTCCTATTGCTGAGCGCCAAGCGAAGCAGTAACAGCTACCACTGTTAAAGTCTTTGGTCTGACTCGACCAGGGCTTGAACCCGGACCTCCCAGGCCTGAAGCGGACGCTCTACCGACTGAGCTATCGGGCCGGTTATTCAACTGAGAGAGACCTGCAGATATTAACTCTAACCTCTGGTTGGGAATTGGTTGTAATCTGTGTTTCTGGTGAATACTTAGTATCTTCCACGACAAGCTGATCAGTTATGGCTAACATCTGTGGACTTTCTTCATGGGTCGGTGGGCTCTCATCTCCCCCAAACTTATAGTCGTCTGTCTCGGCTACATTACTATCAGAAATCACTGTTGACGTAAGAATGTCAATTTCTGGGTAGAATTGATGGACGTTAACCATATCCTCTTCATCCCCCTTACTCGAGCCCTCTCCTTCCTCTAGCAAAACATCTTTCATACATTTGGACTTAGATTCAGGCTGGACCCAGAGATAAAAAAGACAAAAACAAAGAATATCGTTTTAATTGAGTCAAAGATACCATAAAATTATAATATAATGATTGTCAAATGTACATGTAGTAGGCCCCACCGGCCTATTTCACAAGGTGTTTACACAGCTAAACCCAGGCTGCTTTCTTTTAAAACACTTGACTTCATCGCGTAAAATTTAAATATACATCTTCTAATGGGCTTGATTTAAGCCCTGTGTATAAAAGAGAATCTTACAAGCCAAACGTTCCCAGCAGGGTCGGGTAGCTCAGTTGGTAAAGTGTTGGGATGGTTACCCTAAGTCTCGAGTTTGATTCTCACTCTGGGTTGAATTTTTCTGGGTCAATCAGTGTTGGTTTGTTTACTCATTCAGTAAACCCACTTAGCCGAGTCAAATTGCCATGCTGTAATGAAATACACCTACACACGTCCAGGGCTTACTATTGGTCCAAACATATATTGACAAAATCACGTGGGGGTTACCTGTGACCCTGATATCATTGGCATTCTGGTCAGGAGGAATTCAAACATGCAGCCCTGAAGGTTCACTCTACATTAGATGGCCATTTCACAATATTTATGTTAAACTACTATACAAATATATGACCGTTTTACCTCAATGAAACCTCTGTCATCTTCCGTATCAACAATTTTGTTTGCCTTGTTTACTGCTTCGATTTCAAGTCCACCATTATTGGGCAAGTCATGTGGAGGGAAGGCTTCCTGAGATGGCACAGCTTGCTCCCCACTCTCAGTCACTTCAGTAGCAAGTTTATCAGACTCCATTTTACTGTCTGATCTCTACCATTATTCCTCACTGGATAATTGATTCATCTAGAAAATATAAAGAACTTTATTAGTGTCCCACTCAGAACTATTTCCACAAAACAGATTAATTCATTGGTGTTTTATGCTGCCCTCAAGATTATTTCACTTGTATGGCATCGTTGCCAGGTTTAGTGGGGGAGGAAACCGGGTTCAGCTGAAAAAAAAAAAAAACTTTTCAGCTATTGTAACGCAATGAAAATAAACAAGTTTAAAAAAATAATGTACAATATCAACACTTATTACTGAACAGTGAACACACAAACCTCTGCTGAAATCAGCATTTATAAAGTCAAAATGTACGACAAATTGAACCTTAATAGAGCTAAGAAGACAAACTTGTGCTGCTGATGCTTGGCTCAGCAATATTCAAAGAAGTCGACAACATATATGTCAGAAATGTTTGAAACTCTCTTTAAACATGGGTTCCATACTTATGATAACAAATTAAGACATCACCACGTCCTCAGTTGTTTTTTAACAACACAAGCTTTCGACACCTGTGCCGGTGTCTTTGTCAAGTGTAACATAATATTGTTCACAGTTACACTTGACGAAGACACCGGTACAGGTGTCGAAAGCTCGTGTTGTTCAAAAACAACTGAGGACGTGGTGATGTCTTAATTTTTTATCATTAACATATATGTCTTTGTTTGAAATGTAGGTCAACAAATCAACGGCCAGTATTTGACAGCTGAGGATTAAAAATACATGTACTTTTGTTGATGTTATTAACAGCAGTATCATCCGTATCTTTAATCAAAACATCAATCAACTTCATTCGACAATAATGAAATGTCTACAGGCATCACCAAGAAGTAACAACACATGCTTTCAACACTATAATGCTGGTGTCTTTAAAAACATGGATATAAATACTAAATAAAAGAACAAATATCAATGTGACCAATCAGTGAAACTGTTTACAACAGTAACTACAATGTATGCTACACAGTAATAACATTCGGAGGTCAGAATCTATAAAGCAACGACATCACCTATAAGAAAGACGTAAATATGCTTACATTACATTTGAACTTGGGTTCTACTAACCTAGACTTGATCAAGACACAAGGCAAGCACATGTGTCAAAAGCTTGTTTTGTTCACAAAAACATACTTCTTAGTGATGCCTTATTTCTCATTACCATGGAACCCACGTTTAAAGAACAAGTTGTAATCATCATCAGGGAAATTAGTAAAATAATCCACACGGATTGACCCAGAAAAAATTCCAGGACCAGAGTTAGAAATAAACTCACTTACAGCTGCAATCATCATCAGTGAAGTTACTGAAAGTAGGCAGGTCGGTGACGTCATCAAATGTTGGTACAAGGTATTCGATCATAAAAGTTAAAAAGCAAATGTGAGTCTCAAAAGTTAAAAATAAAACAAAAACTCTAGTCTGTATATTTTTTCAGGGCCCATTCACTGGACCCTGTTTGCTCATTTTCGCTTGAACAGAAAAATAACTACCATTCATAAAAATGCTTGGAAAAGGCCCATATTTAGAGACAAAAGTTGTCTCCCCTGATTTATTAAATATCATTTTTCTAAGTAAATATGATGATACATGTCAAACGGAATCCTAATTACATCTTATAACTATGTGAAGAATAGTTTGGTATAGGTTTTAGAAACAAACTATAGATGATTAAAATTGACCCGACCTGCCTACTGAAAGCTCGATAGTTCCGCGAAAACGCAAGTGAGGGCAGATAGAGGAATTTGTTGACTTTGCAGAACTAACCATTCACAACAAGCTTGGAACTTGTTGAAGTTCTTCAAACTCTGTTGCCAAAATATATTGATGATGGGCAGCGAAAACGTAAGTGAGGGCAGATACAGGAAATTGTCATTTTAGTCCAAGGTCGGTGACGTCATCAAATGTTGGTACAAGGTATTTGATCATAAAAGTTAAAAAACAAAAGTGAGTCCCAAAAGTTAGAAATAAAACTGATTAAAATTGACCTGACCCGACAACCGATTGGCTACTTTTCCCAATCTGTTAAAACTAAAACTTAAAGCCTCTATACTAACTATACTCTATAGAGTGTCAATCTGTAGTTTTCTTTTTCAATGATTAAAAAATAATGAAAAATGGAAATCATTCTGGAAATCTGTACCTTGTGCTCTTCGATGAAAAATATTCTTTCCGATCGTTATCTAAAGCTAAATAAAAAAAACCAAAACGCACGAACATTTTGTTTACAATATTCCCATGGCAAAGCCAATGATAAAGCAAAACCAAATCAGGTAGGCAAGCGATAGTGGACTGTAAAACTATTTTCGTTTGCGTTTATTACAAACCATATTTTAGTGCTAAGCAATGTATTGGCAATAAATGTGTAATAATAACACTATTACTTTCATTTGTATATGAACGTGGTAGTGAAACAAAAAATATCAAGTACGCTAAAATTTCAAGTCTTGTTTTTTAAACCAATTTTTCGTTGCCAACGTAAACAAGATTTTACCAGCAAGTGCTTTTTCGGTTTTTATCTAAAACAAATTTTCGCCTCTTCGGTAATACATTCCCTGATAATGTGGGTTGTCAGTGATGAGGCCGACAGTGATGTCAGTGATGAGTTTGGTTCAAATGGCGACAGAAATGTAGAATATCACCATAAATCAAAGGTAGCGAAATATGCACACCAAATGGTTATACGGCCGACCTAGTTGGAAATATGGTCAAAGTATATTGATATTGTGCTGCCTAGTAGAGTTAGAAAGTGTAACACATTGGAAAATATAACTTAAATCATCTTACTTTTCTCTAAATAGCTATGTGGCTGTTTACCTTGTACATTCCCTAATATCATTATACCGTCCCGTCACACGTTTTCGTGGTATTCACGTTTTCGTGGCAACTAATTATTTTGTTGTATTTCCCGATCGCGTGCCGATAAGCTGCACCAATCAGTCAGTGTTTGGTGGGCTGATGTTACAGTGGACCATATGGATGTATATAATAGCAGTAAAATTGTATCTTAAATTCTGTTTGTTTGGCTGTGTATGAACATTCGGTGGATTTTGACAGGGAAATAACAGGTCTCTAGCGTACAAGAACAGATATAAATGAGAATATTGTGCCAACAGGCTTTCATAGATTGACCCCATAACATATACCACAAAAACATGTGACGTCATTTCAAAGCTGAAGACAATGGCTTCCAAACTTTAGCGGCAATGTTTGAATTTTTTGGAAACTATTATCAACGTAATATTACTATCGAAATAGAGGACAGTGAGCTGCAAAACTCCATACTTTTTTTCATAATTTCTGATCGTAACGACAGTAAGAGACCTTGAAGGCCATCGACAAACTAAATGATTGGCGTTGGAATGAGGAAAATCCATACAGTAGCCTACATGTATGTGGCCTGTACAATCCGAAAACATGTTCGAAAAGTAAATAAAATGTAAATAACCGGGACGATCATTCATTCATTCTAAGTCAAAGTTAGTTCAAAACAATACTTTATCGTATATTTTCGAGACTAGAAGCACTAAAAAGCTTCTGAATTATACGTCTTGAGAAAAATAGCCAATAATTTCAACATTCTGTTTTACCGTCAAAATATCAACATTTTGGCAGCTCATGCCACTTTAAATATTGTTGCTTTCCTCTTTTAAGCTAGCGTTTCTCTATGCGCAGCGAGTGATACGCTAATACCACGAAAACCCATGGTGCGATGGTAATATGTGGCATTGTTGTTTGATCACCAACTGGCTATTGTGTAATATTATATACGTGTACCAGTACTGTACCATTGTAGCCTCTGACTTCTCTTATCTTTTTGCTTACGATTCCTCAACACCACATACATTTTGATCTCAGTTCTCCTGTGTAGGCCTTTTGATAGGGCCAAACATTGCACAGGCACTAATTTTGTGTGACATTAGCTGCCAGCATTTTTTTTTTATTCTACCTGTCAAGAAAAGTTCAGGGTTAAAGGATTAATCAACATAGAAATAAAAATATATTGTTTAAATCAGTATGCTGCATGCAAATCGAAAATGTGGGCAAATAAATGATGGCGAAAAATGATGTGTATAGGGGTAGCCTGGCTGTAGGTTTATTTTGGGTGTTTTACTTCTTATAAAACTAACCATCCACGGAAAAGCTCTTACTTTGAACATTTTTGATAAAACTAACCATCAATAAAATGCAAATCCTGTTTCCCTATATTTGGCACCAAAACACTGCACTACAACACTAAACCACAACACTACACCGCAACACAAAACTACATGTACACCACAAAACTGCCCCACGATACTGCAATGCAACACTAAACCACAACACTACACTACACCGCAGCACTACACTACAAAACTACACCACTACACAGCGCTACACCACAACACTACTTCACTACACAACACTACAACGGTACACTGAACCATTTCATACCACTACACCACAACACTACACCACACCACTACACCACAACACTACACCACACCACTGCACCACAACACTACACCACATCACTGCACCACATCAGTGGAAGAATTAAACAGTATTATTCTTTGCTTCCAATGCAAAAAGTTGTTACGTGGAATCATTGGGAGAGAAAAGCCCAACCTGATGGCAGAGTTAAAAGAATTCTGGAAACATCAACACAGCCGCTTTCGATATTGATTGAAGAAATGATCATCGACATAACCAAACCAACCCAGGGAATTACATTTGTAAAACACTTGCACAACGCCAACTGGCAGTACATGCAATTCAACTGCTTGAAAGATAATCTCCCTGAAGGAACGGTTTTAGAAGTCTTCGACTTTGCAAAAAATCGTACCCTTTATTATCAGGATGAAATTAAATCAGCCTTTTTTGGGGCTAGTTGTGTGACCATACATCCAATTGTCACATTTTTCAAAGAGAACAACATGTTAATCAGGGACTCGATAATTATATTATCTGAAGACAATACTCATGATTACCACGCTGTCCACCATTTTGACAAGATAGCAGACGATCATATCAAAGGTGTTCTGGGAAAGGCATGTGCTCACAAAGTCATTTTCTCTGACGGTTGCAGCTCCCAATATAAAAGTAAAGGTCCTTTTGCTGACCTGAGTTTAACACAACATGTTTCTCTGTCCAGAAACTATTATGGTTCAGAGCATGGTAAAGGACAGAGTGATGGTGAAATAGGTGTACTCAATCGAGCTTTAGATAAGGCAATTGTAGGCCGCCAAGTAATCCTGAACACTGCTAAAGAAACCTTTCTGTGGTGTAACGATAACCTAACGGAGAACTTAGGATTTTCCAGACGACATTTTTATTTCGTTAAACACGGAGACATCCAGAGAGACCGAGTATACACTGAAGTACAGACATTGCCGGAGACAAGAAAGGTACACCAAGCCAAAAACATCATTGGTCAGCCGTACAGGATTAAAGTTCGTAACTTGTCATGCTTTTGTGAGAATTGTCGTGGGAACAGTCCAAATGAATGCATTAACAAGGAGTATGTAGAGGAGTTCAAAACAAAAGAACTATCCAGAATATCAACTGCTGTAGATGTTGAGTCAAATCTAGATGATGAAACAGATGCTCTCTCTAACTTAGGAGAATTGCTAAAACATGTTGACGAAGAAGTCTTGTCTGAATTCAATGTGGAGATGTCTGAAATCATTGCTGCCACAGGTACATGCAACTGATATTTAATTGTCCTGACCTTAGCTCAGTAGATATCTTTAAAATTGAGTCTGCTTTCAAAATGTTATAGGCCACGGGTAGGGGTGTACAAAAAATAATCAAATTATAGGGCATGCACATACTAATTATATCAATACAAATATATATTAAAAATGTGCTTAATTATTAGAAGCTTATCTTGTTTATTACAAATTATTTGAAGTGAATGCCATTTACATTTTTTCTAATGACTATGCTTTTTTAATTCAGAAATTATTGATGAGAATGTCGACGTAGATCCAAACACTTCGACAAGTGGACAAGATGGTAATCGGTCAGTATTTTTTTTCTTTTTAACTACGGTAACCAAGTTAAATATTTTCTGAAATAGTGCTCTAGAATTGTGCGTATATTACTGGGTAAGATTGCCATTTTTTCTGAGCGTCTTAAGCAGGATTAGTACTTTGGCGGCATATGTGTAGATTTGCCCTGAAATAAGGAAGTCCTACCTTGTGAAATATACTTAGGTACGTAATACTTTAAACACAAACGTTTGCTGCTGCAATGCATAGAAGATAAAATATCAGAAATATGATTTTTCCATGCAGATTGAAGCAAGGACAATTTGTCCTTGTTGGACTGGATGTGGAAACCAGCAAAAGGAAATCTGATGTTGAAAAGAAGAAGAGAGAGTTTGTGGCCGAGGTTAATGTTCAATTAAATTCAAAATTCATTGTTATTCCTGTTCTTTTTTTTTTTTTTTATATTCTGTTTTCTGTTACCATTCATTTTTGTTTTGTGGGCAATAGTTTGTAACACATGTTTTGTTATCAAGTCAGTCCAGTGTAAATCACTAAAGTTAAACTAATTTATTTTTATTCTTTATCTGCTTGTAGATACTCCAGATTACAGATGAGGGGGTGTGGTTGAAGTATATGCACAGACTAGCCAATAACAGCCAACTTTACTCCTGGCCAGAGCCTGACGACGTATCTTGCGAATCCCAAAGTGCCATTCTCAAAGTCTTGAAAACCCCAGAACTTGTGCCTGACAAGAGTCATCGAACACCTTGTTTTCAATTTGTTTGACCTGTTGTTGTCTCCAGTTTTCATCATGTCATTTCTATGATGTTGCCAGTGACGTCAAGGGTGGTTTCTTCCACCCAATTGGGCTGATGCGCCATCAACCATGTATACCGTAAAGTGAAAGTTACCTGGAGTACGAGGAAACCCCAATCAATTTGTTTGACTAAAAAAAATGTTGTGTTATTTGAATTAATAACACAAACTTGTTTTCAATTTTATTTGACAAGCTTTTCAGCTTTGTTTGGGTGAAATAAAGACTGTATTAGACTAAAATATGGGCCCTTTCAGTAAAAAAATAAAATTGTCCTTATAAAGTTAAATAATATTTATCTTTTAGGAAAAATAGTAAAATTGTTCAGCACATAAATATTGTTTGACATGCTCGACCAAGGTGAAATAAGACTTTGTATATATATTAACACATCAATTAACAGAAGTAGTAGTAGTAAACGTATTGTAAAAAAAATAAACACATCCCAGAAGTGGCAGTGTACACATACACAGACACAGAAACAAATATTTGATGTTGCAAATGTCATTTGTCTGTCAAGATGTTGCTAATGTCATCTTTAATCTGTCAAAATGACATTAGCTACCATATGTGTAAAAATGACTAAAAGAGCAACAAACAACATATTATGGGTATTAAACAATTAGTTTATTTCCAATACATAACTATCTTCGTTATGGCTCACATTTAACAATTTGATAGACCTTTCCTGAGTTCAGTAAAGATTTTATCTCACACTTTGTTTATTCTGACCAATTTCTGCGTCTGAAATGTAAGATTTTGAGAAATTTTGTTGCAATATTCTTCTAAAAGTGGATTATCCTGTAATAATAAATGATCAGTGATGCAAAAAGTATATTGACTACAGAACTGTCTTTAAAATTTGACTTCTAAGTAGTTTACATTCTGCTGTGGCACATTCTACTATCTGGACTAATCCAATTATATTTTATCATGACGAGAAAAAACAATAAATGTTCTTGCTCTAAATTTGTGTTTTTTCCTTTCTCTATCTATTTTGTCAATTGTAAAATTTGAAAAAAATATGACCAGATGGATTTTATTTTTTCAACTTGTTGGGACATCAGTTGTATACATTTCATGAGAATATGGTCACAACACTGCACCACAACACTGCACCACAACACTGCACTACAACACTACAACACAACACTGCACCACAACACTACACCACAACACTACACTGCAACACTTGACTATACCACAACACTACACCACAACATTGCACTACAACACTTCACCACAACACTGCACTACAACACTTGACTATACCACAACACTACACCACAACACTACACCACAACACTTCACCACAACACTGCACTACAACACTTGACTATACCACAACACTACACCACAACACTACACCACAACACCAGACCACAACACTACCAGATCACTACCCCTGGTAAAATTTCATGAACAATTCATGAAAAGTTCAGGGATTATTCATGACTAATTGTTCATGAATAGTCCATGAGTTGATCAGGAACAGTTCTTGAACTGTTCGTGAACATTAAATGGCACATTTAGTTCATGAATTGTTCAGTGCATGAACTGTTCATGAACTATCAAACCTATGAACTGTTCATGAACTATCAAACCAATGAACTGTTCATGAACTATCAAGCCTATGAACTGTTCATGAACTAGTAGTTCATGAACATTATACACCGCTGCGCAGTTCATGAACTGCAATGAAACTAAACTGTTTATAACTATGCTTAAAATGTTCATGAACGGTGCCTGAACTGTTCATGGAAAGTGCATTAACTGTTCACAGAGAACGAACTATAATGAAAACTATCCACAACCATTTAAATAAAGAAATTAACAAAAAAGAATACGGTCAAAAATTTAATCTGGAAGGTCACAGGTCAATCTGACAAAATCATCTTCTGTGATTGGTTTTTCGCCAATCTTCGCTCCATTTTCTGAATGTTTTCAAACTTTTTGAAAAAAAGTTCTCTCGTCAGTCCTGGGCACTTCTCCAGGACTGCTTTTTCGAGCAGCAGCATCTTGTTGTTAGAAATGGCTGGCCTTCCACCGTCCTGACTTTTAGCAGAACGCTTGCCTGTGCGTGAACATTCTATTAGTTCAGTTTTTGTAAAAACTTTCAAACAAAGGCGCTTGACAATTTCCTGTGTGTCTTTTTCTGTCAGGTGACTCACAGATGTTAAAAGATCTGTTGTATGATCAATTGGAGCCTCAACATTACTTAAGTTCACTGTAGCACTACTTTGGGGCAAACAAGATGAAGGAGCAGTTTTAGAAGATGAACTATTTGACACAATTTCTTCAAATTTTTCCTCCATTCTTTTCATCTTTTTTTTTATGGATCGTAGATCTGATTTTAGGTCTTTGACCTCACTTTCCAATGACCGTATACGTTTGTCTCTAAAAGAAAAATCAATATATCTAATAAGTATTAAGATACAAATAAATTGCCTGTTGAAAAATCCTAGACTTTAGGTTTATATGGAATTGAAATCTAGTTGATAACAATTGTCTACAAACTGAGGCATTACTTCCAGAAAACAAAAACTGGGTGAGACTTAACTAAGTATAGCAATTACAACCCCAGCAAAACTTGAGCTTAGTATTGATGCGTCTTATTGAAATGTAGTTAATTATAAGTTTTCCAATGGAGGATTTTAGTGCACGAAAAAGGACTTAATCATGAGGCACTAAAACCTAATATGGGAGTATACCAGTATCTAAATTGCAGTTTTCTCTTTACCTGCTTTTGATGGGCGATGTTAAGTCTAACATGTAATCTGCACTGTTAGAGATTACTCCTTGGTTGCTTTTGCCAGTCCAGTGGTCTGAAACAAGAGGTCAACAACATTAAACTTAGCGTAAATATTAAATGAAGTAGGAACTTAAAAGGTCAAATTGGTTCCAAAAGGTAAACCATTTAATTTTTATACAGTGTATGTACCTACAAAACTAGGTGCATATATTTAAAAAAAATATCCTGATCATGTTGGTTAATGTTGAATTCGTTTTTTAATGGGGAAGCTAATGTCACTGAAGCAATACCTGTCTTCAATACCAGTGGTTAGTTGACATAATGTGTAACAAATATATTATATAGATCGACCTGATCGTGCTGGTAATGTGAAAAAGTGCTTTGAAAAATAAAAAAAAATATGAAATATATCTAAAATAGATATTTTCAATTTACTTGGGCATGAGCTGTCCAGCTAAGGTAAATTTTAACTACTTTTCAGAAAATTACAAATTTAAAGTTGTTAGTGGTAATTAGTGTGATGGGAGACTTAAATAAACATGTACGGAACCAGCAAAACGAAGAGCATTAAAATGTATGCTATTCGACTGTTTATATATTATAAAGACGAAGATTCCATGTCTGCTTTGTTGTGGTAATGAGACCTGGGTTAGTTGTGCGGCACAGGCTCCTTGTGACTGCGTGTGTGGTGCATTTTCAGCTGTTTGTTTACTGACTGTGAGACAGAAAACAGGGACAGGCAACAGGGAATTCCCTAAATAACTCTTAAAATGTAAGATAAAATCACAGAAATATTTGTTTGGTACTGTTGGAAAAGTAAATTTATCTGAAATTGTACTGAACTTTGTAGTGGTTGGTTTTATTTTCGTTCAAGGGCGTATTTGTAGTGTACCTCTAATACTCTCCCTGTCTCCATTATTGACTGCAGAGTCATACTTGGGCCCTGTAGCTTTCTCAGTTTTCTTCTCTTCGGAGTCTGCAAATGTAGCTTGGGTCACAACATCTTGAGTTGCTCCTTGTGCAAAAGTCTCTCCGTTCACAGCCTTCTCATCTGTTTCAAACAAACACATAATTCATGAAAACTGATTGTTTGGTTACATGGAGGTTACGCCCCAAAAAATTCTGTGAATGGTGACCATTCACGCTAGGTAAATCAGCTGTGAATAATTCCCTCAGCTTTGCTTCAGTTTTTTCCAGTGTTAATGTGATATCTTCGAAATATTTAACTCTTTTACTGAGAAAAGCAACCAAAATTTGCAAACAAACGGTTTAGGACTGTATTAAAATGAGCCGAGAGCTTGCAAATATTTTAGCAAAACAGTTTATGAAACTATGTCAAGGGGCTAACTCTGTTTAGTGCTCCATAGCACGTGACCTGTTTTCGCACGAAGGCTGTCTTTAACGTCCACTAAAGATTTGATTATTAATATTTACGTGTCTCATTCTTTACAAAGGTTAGTTTTTTTTTTAAATTGTCACTGTGTGTTGACAAACGTTGAATAAAAAAAGCATTATTAAATGGTGATGAAGTTGATAATGTCTGTCAAGTCGGTTTACAAAAAAATCAATACATATTTTTGCCTGCTTTCAGACGTTTGGAGGCTGCCATATCCTGTCGTAATATTTATTTTTTACTTTAGTTAACAATATTTTCTAAAACAATTTTGGGGAATTGGCATTTGTATTCCTAGATTGATTGATGTTTTACGCCGCACTCAAGATTATTTCTCCCCTGTCATTCGGACAGTATCTGGCAACTCGTACACATACAGCAATCGAGTGAAAAATCCACTTAGAAATTTTTCAATTTTTTTATTTGGTCTGAGCGGAATTCGAACCCCCGCCACATCTATCGAAGGCCTGTGTTGGACTTAGGGACAATCCATTATTTCAGACTAATGACCAATCTTACTCTCAAATTTAATTAGTGCATTACCACTTGTTCCATTACCTGTGTCAGAATTTGATGGCTTTTCGTCACCAGCATTCTGCAGCTGAAAGTATTCAAGCACTCCTTCAGGAAGTGCTAAGTCACTGTGTGAGGAAAGGAAAGACTCCAAGTCTACTCCTTTAGCCTTCAATTTATCTCGGTCACCTGAATAACAATGAGAAGGAGCTGGTGTCAGTTGTAGATTTTAACTACACATACAAAAGGAAAAAGAAGTTTTTTTTTTTAAAGGAGCCTTGAAAGAAAGTCAGAAATGCGGATTAATTGGATGCAGTTACATTACAGTACTAAAATACCAATAGGCTGCAAACATGTACAGAATCTAGGCTCCATACTTCAACAAGTCGAGCAAAATTAAATTTATATAAACAATCTAAACCGACTTATATTATTTTCATGAATTCTGGGTCTAATTAAATGAATTGAAGATCTTCTACAATACATTTTCTGACTGGGTTTTCACTCGAACGACCTATGTGGGATGGTTGCCAGTTACCAACGGAAGGTCGTGGGTTTCCTCCGGGCATAGAGCCCGGTTTCCTCCCACAATAAAACTGGCAACGCCGCCATATAAGTGAAATAATCTTGAGTGCGGCGTAAAACACCAAACAATCAATCAATCTACAATACAAGGTCACTTGATGAAACCAACCACTTCCACTTCATCTCTGGCGAACTGTACAGTCACTCGCCCTAAATCGGGACACTTTTCTATTTTTCATCGCAGGATTCAAAATACAAAACAAATAGTTCCAATTTTTATATTCTGAAGTTTATAGACTTTATTAAATGATTAAATAATCCAATGATTTTGTCTCTCTAAGCAGCTTACTATTACAAAAATCGTCTTAAAAAATTTGACTATTTCCCCTAAAACGGGACAACCCTTCCAAAATCGGGACACAGAATTTCATTCACAGAAGTTACGGTTTATGACAAAAATGAAATTTCTTTTTTGCAACTTCGAATATTTGCATGAAACCGTAAACATTTTTAATCTATCTAAGAAAGAAATCACCAATAAATTCGAAAAAGTTAGCTTGATCTGCCTCAAAACACTGGGTCTTGTATTTGGCGATTGCATATTTCCAATCACTGCAGAATGCGCTGTTTTACGGCAGTGTCGTATGTTGTAAAATGGTTGTCCCGATTTAGGAAAATATCATGTTGCACAAATTTTGCCTGTGTGGTTTTAATTCGGTAGTATTATTCGTAAATGGCACATGCATTGGCAGATAAAAGATTAGTAAAGCAATATCTGAAGAAATTCAAGACAATTTTAAGAAGCTGACAAGATTTTACGCGCGTCAATGTTTACAGACGATAAATCACGCATAACCTCTATTTACTTTGCTTCAGAAAACGGATTACAACGCTAAAAAAACTTGATGCAAAATGTTTTAAA
This sequence comes from Lepidochitona cinerea, assembly GCA_963971465.1. Taxonomy (NCBI): domain Eukaryota; kingdom Metazoa; phylum Mollusca; class Polyplacophora; order Chitonida; family Tonicellidae; genus Lepidochitona; species Lepidochitona cinerea. The sequence goes on along the minus strand of OZ020563.1, from coordinate 1,100,001 downwards.
TTCTTGAAGATGAAAGTCTAATGTTACAGCAACAAACAGTTGATTTGTAAACGTAAACCATCAAATAAAGTACTGTAAAAATAAAGTAGAAGTCGTAACTGTCCCGATTTAGGGCTAGTGACTGTACTACCACATGTATGGTGATGTGGTCGTGGAGCCGAGGGGCTCTGCGACTTACCTTGGCCAGCAATGTCGATGATTACTCCAGGGTAAGTTTGGCCAGAGTATCTTGCTTCAACAGCTTCTCCGCGACGGTATATTTCTCCATACATCTTTTTAGGTTTAACTATTGTGTTGATCGATTGAATTGACCAAGCTCTCTCGTCTGTCCAAAGAATGAGTACAGCCGCCATTTTTCGACTTTCGTAAAGGTAACTTTATGAACATCCACTTCCCGAAATGAGCGCGAAATACGCCAGCCAATCAGGGACCGTCACGTTTCTCGAGCCGTGAGTTTCGTATCTGATTCACATCTGTTTCAAACAATTCTCGTTATTAAATATAGCCCTTTGCTCATTAGTAATGTTTTAAAACATTTACGCTCCAAACAAGAAATCGATCATTAACTGGGTCGATGGACGAAGAGTTTAATTTTGTATAAACTGGGCACAGATCTGCACACGACACTAGTCTGACAAGTAAAACAAAGATGGCGACGCCTTATCCTGACGCTGGATTCTACACGAGTAGTAAATTGACGCAATTTCACAGAACAAATGATGGAAAGTTTGAGTGCTGTTTATGCAAGAGAAAATTAGCATCCAAGCAAAACATTTTGGTTCATTTACACAAAACTCACAACTCAAGTAAGTATATTTTCTTCCAATTTTCAATTACTCTGGTTCATATTGAATTTCGCGCTATTACGGCTGGCCTAGGGCAGGGGTACCAGTTATCGAGGGTTAGGTACATTATTGATTGTAGACAGAAAAGTCCTCTTAGAAATAAAACAAAATTTCACTCGGCCTTACAATTCGTAGTTTCCTTCATTTTCAAAGTGCAGATTTTGTAATTTCGTCCACGGTTTAAATTGTTTGAGCAGACGATGTTGTCATCAATCGGCAAAAAATAGACACTAGACAGTGCAACAGAAGTCTTAAAAATCCATAAAGTGTGAAAAAGTTGATTAATGTGGTTTTAGTATTAATGGGAATTAAAAGTGCAACTCTTAGATTTTTCAAATGTACTTGAACGGATAGTTTCTGACACAGACTGTGATTCCAACTTCCAAGTTCCAAGGTGACTGATTTTTTTTACTGACATTAGTCAGTAACTCTGACTATAAATGAAAACCGTATTCTTTTTTTGTCTGGCAGGCAAATTATGTTAATATATTTGATTTTAGATATTTTTCTCTGACCTTTTTAGCGCCAGTGAAAAGAATTAAAAAAAGGTATGTTGATGATGACTCAGTCAGGGTGCCGTATCGTACACTTGCACGCTGGAAAAAACAAAAGGCAAAGAAGTCATTGGTTCCAATATTGCAAGCATTTCCTTTGGATTCAACAGATTGTGGGGGGAAAGATATGGAGGTTCAGGCTGAACATTCCATAATAAATGTGCCTGATTGTACAGGTAGGTATACTTATGCATTATGCATTGTCTTTAATTCCCTAGCTTTATTATTATTCCCTAGGGCTGTCATTATGCGGAGAGTGATTGCTCTCCTCCTCTTTTTAACACAATCAGAAACTTGTCTCCATGGTTATTTTAGACAAGAAGATTTTTGCTGTGCGCGGGTGTTTTAGTGTTCATATACATTAAAATAGGATTAACTGTATGATAATATCAAAAACTAAGAAAATATTTTTTTAAAGATTTTTCGTCAGAATTTGCACAACAATTCTGACATAGATAAGTCTGCCAAAATAATAATTCCTTTTCGATAACTTTTATTTCATCAAGGCCTGAATGGGCAGACTGAATTTATATTTATTTTTAAAATGGGAAGCTTACTTTTTTGCAAATGTGTATGTGAGGGAGTGACAGGTTTCCTCCACCATTAAAATTGTGTGCCACTTAGTGCGCAACATGTTGAGTGGACTGAAGTTTAATTCTGATATTGCCGCACGGCCTTCTTCAATACCAAAATCTTAGAGTCATTTTTTTAGCCCGCCATCATTCTGATGGAGGGATTTTCAAGTTGCCTTTCTGTGGTCTGTCCTCCATCGTCCGTAACTTTTAGCTTGTTACCTTTATTCCAAGAAAACTACCAGGCCAATCCTAATCAAACTTAATATACATCATCACCCTATGGTCTAGTTGTGCACCGTACATTTTCATCTCATTTGCATATTCAATATGGCCGACAGGGGGTGATATTGTTTTTAATTATACCAAGAAAACTACATGTACTGACCTGATCGTAACAAAACATGACGCACATCCTCCCCCTATATTCTAGCTGTACACCGTACATTTGCATCTCAGTAGCATATTCAAGATGGCTACAAGGGTGCAATGTTGTTTTCAATCAAAATTTCTTGCAATCTCTATTGCAATGAAGAAGCCATCAAGGGAGCTTACTTTGTAATTCACAATTTAATTCCCATCTCATATTAACCATGTATATTTGTTTTTTGAATACATGTATCTCATTGAGATTTTGTCTAATTTTTCCAGCCCTGTGTCCAGAAGAAAGTCCTTTAATACCAAACGTTTGTGTTGTGGAGTCTGACTCATCCTTGACGACACAGCATATTTTAACATCGCCATTCAACTCCAAGTTTGACCAGGAGATTTCCTTTTACGAGCATAACCAAGCAAACAAATACGCACAGTCACCATATAGTTCAGAAACTAACATAGAAGGACACACTCAGGAAATACAAGTTGAACAGCCCTACTGTATCCAGATGGAGAGTGTGAGTGATCATTCAGCTTCATGTAATCTCAGTTCAAGTGATGATGAGTTAAGAAGCAGTGATGATGATTTAAGATGTAGTGATGATGATTTAAGTACCAGTGATAATGATTTAAGAACCAGTGATAATGATTTAAGTACCAGTGATAATGATTTAAGATGTAGTGATAATGATTTAGGTACCAGTGATAATGATTTAAGCACCAGTGATAATGATTTAAGTACCAGTGAAAATGATCTTAGTGCAAATAGTAATTGTTCTTTGTCAAGTGAAAAAGAAGATAAAGCATCAACGACAAATGGAGAAACTTGCATTAATCGGGAAGAAATTCAAGCCTTGACCATTCTGTCTTGCTTTCTACGGAACAGTCTTGCTTCTAGTGCATGCAAGGATATCCTTGGTACTATAAAAAGTACCATGGGTGATTTGTTTCCAAACTGTATAAAGAAACTTTCTATTCTGGACTTTGGAAACATACTTTCACACCTCAACTTAACTCCTGTTCAAGACCTACATTATTGTGTGGTGTGTAATGAAACTTTTCCAAATGATAAAGATCAGTTCAGATGTAATACATTAAACTGTGAAGGACTACGCTATAAGGGAGCGCTGTCTAGTCAACAGAAGAAAGGTCGACAACCAAGACAAAGTTTTGTGATGGCAGACACAAGAAAACAACTGATCTTGCTCCTACAAACGCCTGGTGAGTTACATGGTGATATAATTACATGTTAATTTAAGATTAAGTAAAGAATTAATGAACAGGACTTGACGATGGTTTATGTTTGTATTTTGAATAAATGCAAATTTGATAAACATAGTTGAAACAAAACCTTCACATTATCTCCCTGGTAATCAAAGAGAGAGAGGAGAAAATGTGCAAACTAACCTAAGCTACTCTACCTTTTCTTTCGATGAAAGATAAAAAATTAGCTGATAAATTAACAAGTGTCCTACGCCACAAATCAAAAATCGCTAAGTAACATACACAAGGTGATGTGGAGCCGAGGGGCTCTGCAACTTACCTTGGCCAGCAATGTTGATGATTACTCCAGGGTAAGTTTGGCCAGAGTATCTTGCTTCAATTGGCGATAGATCGGAGGTTTCCTTCTGCTTCCTCCCCCACTAAACCTGGCAACGTGGCCATATAAGTGAAATAATCTTGAGTGCAGCGTAAAACATCAATCAATCAATTCTTAGGGCTGCAGCTGGGTTGTCAAAAGTATATCAAATTGAACCAAGATTTTAAGTAGCATCAGCTGATACAATTCAGACATTGTACTCTTTTGTTTTCAGGTATTTGGACTGATATAGAAAAAAATAAAATACTGGCACACGAGAATAAAGGAACTGACATTATTACAGATATATTTGATGGAAAAGCTTATCAAGAAATGCTATGTGATGATGGTTTCCTGTCCAAAACTTCACATAATCTTACAGCCATCTTCAACACGGACGGAGTAAATCTCTATTCTTCATCTAGAATTGAATTATGGCCAATCTTTCTTGCAATCAACGAATTAAGTCCAGGCCTTAGATTTTCTCGTGACAACATGCTTCTTGTTGGGATATGGCAAGGAAAGGGCAAGCCACCATTTAGGCAGTATATGGAAGCTTTCAGTGAAGAAATGAACAAATTGTACAATGATGGGGTGCAGGTAGAATTAAACAACAATATTATCAACGTTCGACTTGCTGTGGTATGTGCCATTCTTGATCTCCCGGCAAAGGCAAGTGTTTTAAACATGACTTACTTTAACGGCTCCGAAGCGTGCATTACATGTGAAGAACCAGGTGTAGTTGTAAAACAAGGAAAAGGCAATGCCAGATGCTATCCATACAAAGATGTGGAAGCTCGTCATCAATTCAGAAAACATCAAGATGTAATAGCACACATGGGGAATGGAACAGATAAAGACAGAATTAAGGGATTCAAAGGAATGTCTGGACTTGCAAAACTCGAGTCCTATGATCTTGTAAAAGGAACCATTCCTGATTATATGCACGGAATCCTTCTAGGCATCACTAAGACACTACTGCACAAGTGGTTTTCTCCTTCAGAAAGTAAACAAAAGTATTTCATTGGAAAACACTTGAAGGTGATCTCCAAAAGAATGCAAAATATAAAACCACCAAACAGCATCGAACGGTTACCACGCGACCTTGAGAACCATTACAACCACTTTAAAGCAACAGAATTGCAAGCATGGTTATTGTATTATGCTATCCCATGCCTAAATGGATTTCTGGAAGAGGACTACATGAGAAGTCTGGCCAGTTTTTCAGAGGCTGTCTATATCCTACTTGGTGACACAATATCCCAATCATCTTTGGAAAGGGCAGACTGTCTAATGAATTCTTTTTATTCATCCTTTGAGGAATTGTATGGCAGAGGCTCGTGTGGACTGAATGTTCACAACGCTGGCACTCATTTGGTAGCTTATGTTCGTCTTTGGGGCCCTATTTGGGCTTGGAGCTGCTTTCCCTTTGAAGATGCTAATGCTATGCTGCTGCAGTCGGTCCACGGAACTGGTGTTGTACTGAAACAAGTGATGCGCTACAACCAAGCACAAGCATGTCTTCGCAGAAAAGGATTGCATCTAAGAAGAAACACTGGATGGAAAATCACCTATGAGGCTAATAATTGTGCTATTGCTGGTGCCGTTAAAAATGTTAAGCCGCATGACCTGGATAATGCTGTTATAGAAAGTTTACCAGGAATCCAACTTATGGGGGAAATTAAAATGGCAACCAGAATCACTATCAACAGCAAAAAGTTTCATTCGTCACTGTACTCAAGAATGCACCGGAGAATTTGCAGTTTTGTTCTATATGATGTAAACAAAATAGGATCTCTAAACCATTTTCTGCTGTTATCTGATGATAACGTCTTTGCTGTCATTAAGGCTTTTGAAAGAGTAGTTGCAACATCACTTTCAGGACTCCAAGCTGGGAAGCATTTAGTGTGCATTAAATCTTCAACTAATGTTGATGTCGTTCCTGTTGAGAAACTTGTGGACACTCTAGTATACATCAGCATAGGTCCAAAAGCAGAAGCTTTTGTTGTAAAAATGCCAAATCATCATGGACATGCAATTTTTAAATAAGGCATTTTACAATTGTTAGTGTTTTATTCAGATGCATTGATGAAAAAGAAAATTAACTGGTCCGTAAGTGAATGCCATTAATATATCATCTCGTGTGTTGTGAAAATACCACTTAAAGTGGCATGAGCTGCCAAAATGTTGATATTTTGACGTTCAAACAGAATGTTGGAATTATTGGCTATTTTTCTCAAGACGCTTTTAAGTGCTTCTAGTCTTGAAAATGTACGATAAAGTATTGTTTTGAACTAACTTTGGCTTAGAATGAATGAATAGTCGTCCCGGTTATTTAAATTTTGTTTACTTTTAGAACACGTTTTCGGTTCGTACAGGCCAATTACTGTATGGATTTTCCTCATTCTAACGCCAATCATTTAGTTTTTCGATGGCCTTCAAAGCCTCTTACTGTTGTGACGATCAGAAATTATGAAAAAAGTGTGAATTTTTGCAGCGCATGCCACTTTAAGTATCTCACTCGAAATATAATTATAAATGGTATCCATCTAGACCAGTCAATATATCCTCTACCAATTACCTGATTTACATGTACATGTACTTCTCTGGAAAAAGGAAATACATGTGTTAAGCCTCCTTAAACAGTTTTCCTCTTTAGTTATACTTAAGTAATAACCCAGCCAGACTCACTGAGGGTTAAAATCTGTTGCTCAAGCCACAGACGTCATCTGTACAGGTACAGTTACATGTAACATTCTAAAATTTAAAGATTTAAGCATACTTTATAATATTGAGAAAACTTACATGAACAGTTCATGAACTGAACTGTTTTGGTTTTATGTCACTGTCACACTTTTTTATGAAATGTTCATGAACTCGTTCATGATGTCATAGCATGCTGCTTCACTATATGAATTGTTCATGAACTGTTCACTTAAAAAGGTTATTAATGAAACCGTTCATGAACTGTTCATGAATGGTTCAAGGAACAGATCATGAGCATAAGTTCATGAACTAATGATTCAAACTTTCAGGAACAGTTCATGGGCAGTTCACGAACAGTTCATATAGTTCATGAACAGATCATGATTTCTTGAACTTGCTTTCGCAGGGGTACACCGCTGCACAACGGTGCAACTGATAAAGACATCAACACAGATGTGGAAAGCTTGTGTTGTTCACAAAAAACTTACTTTATGGTGATGCCATAATCATTTCTCATTCGTATCTTCTTGATTAAACGACAATTTTGGTTATTTTTTTAAAGAATTTATGATAAAGCTGGTATTTACGGACAGGTATATTTATGATGTTAGGTTGTTGTAAATATGTTTATAAATCTTACTTTATGCTGGTAAGCAAAGAGCTTTATACATTTTAGGACATTTACATTTCAGGACATTTACATTTCAGGACATTTACATTTCAGGACATTTACATTTCAGGGCATTTACATTTCAGGACATTTACATTTTAGGACATTTACATTTCAGGACATTTACATTTCAGGACATTTACATTTCAGGACATTTACATTTCAGGGCATTTACATTTTAGGACATTTACATTTCAGGACATTTACATTTCAGGACATTTACATTTCAGGACATTACATTTCAGGGCATTTACAATTTAGGACATTTACATTTCAGGACATTTACATTTCAGGACATTTACATTTCAGGACATTTACAATTTAGGACATTTACATTTCAGGACATTTACATTTTAGGACATTTACATTTTAGGACATTTACATTTTAGGACATTTACATTTCAGGACATTTACATTTCAGGACATTTACATTTCAGGACATTTACATTTTAGGACATTTACATTTCAGGACATTTACAATTTAGGACATTTACATTTCAGGACATTTACATTTCAGGACATTTACATTTTAGGACATTTACATTTTAGGACATTTACATTTCAGGACATTTACATTTCAGGACATTTACATTTCAGGACATTTACATTTCAGGACATTTACATTTTAGCTTTTAACTCACTATCGTTACAACTAAATTGCCAAATAACAGAATTCTGCAAAAATAACTATCAAGTGCATATCGCCAAGCAACCCAACACCAATCATACTCACCTTACCATATATATTAAATACTTGAAAATTTGTGATGAAACATATGTTATAAATTATTTAAAACTCTTTTGTTAAAGGGCAAATATTGTTTTTCAAATTAAATTTGCTGTATTTTAGATAAACAAATTAGTTCAAACATTAAGGGTAGTAACTTTTTTGTTTAAGTTAATGGACGCTTTGAATCCTTTACTGTTTTCAGGATTGGTTGAAGCCCGCCCCATCCTTGCTAAATACATTGGAAGATGTGAAACCAACAGTGTATAATTTTACACTGACAGATGCGAAAAGTCTCAAATGCAAACATAAAACACATTCTGAAAGGTTACGGGCAGTTCCAGAAAATACAAAATGGACTTCCACGGTGTCGAATCCTTTAGGCAACAGAACAGCTTGGTAAACTTTTACTCGATATACATGTATCAATTTTTGATTACTTTGTCAAGTTCTTTAATTTAAATGGTATCAAAACAATGGTTTGAATGTTTACAATGATAAGTCAATTATTTGCTATATCATGAAAATGAAGCATGTACTTCACCCAACATGAGGCTAACATGGCTATGATGGCCTCATACAAAGCACGAATGTTGGACCAGAAGTCTTGTCTGCTTTCCGCCCAAGATAATTTTGCTCGCATCTTGCAGGTTAGGTGAAAGGTGCCATGTTTTTGACAGTAAACCATGTCTTCTTTTGTAAATTTGTGTCCATGGCAATGTTTTGCCATATCAAATGTGGGCGCTGCAATGTTTCAAATGTTGGCGGGCCACCAATGTTACAAATGATCTGGGGCAACAATTTTACAAATGAACTGGGGCACAAATGTTACAAATGAACTGGGTGACAAATGTAATGTTACAAATGAAGTGGGGCACCAATTTTACAAATGAACTGGGGCACCAATGTTACAAATGAACTGGGGCACCAATTTTACAAATGAACTGGGGCACAAATGTTACAAATGAACTGGGGCACCAATTTTACAAATGAACTGGGGCACAAATGTTACAAATGAACTGGGGCACAAATGTAATGTTACAAATGAACTGGGGCACCAATGTTACAAATGAACTGGGGCACCAATGTTACAAATGAACTGGGGCACAAATGTTACAAATGATCTGGGGCACGAATTTTACAAATGAACTGGGGTACTAATGTTAATTTGGGGCACCAATGTTTCAAATAAACAGGGACACCAATGTAACAAATGAACTAGGGCACCAATGTTACAAATGAACTGGGGCACCAATGTTACAAATGAACTGAGGCACCAATGTAACAAATGAACTGGGGCACCAATGTTACAAATGAACTGGGGCACCAATGTTAAAAATGAACTAGGGCACTAATGTTAAAAATGAACTGGGGCACCAATGTTAAAAATGAATCGGGGTGCCAATGCTCAATATGAACCTAGGCACCAATGCTACAAATGAACTGGGGCACAGATGTAATGTTACAAATGAACTGGGACATCAATGTTACAAATGAACTGGGACATCAATGTTACAAATGAACTGGGACATCAATGTTACAAATGAACTGGGGTACCAATGTTACAAATGAACTCGGGCACCAATGTTACAAATGAACTGGGGCACCAATGTTACAAATGAACCGGGGCACAAATGTAATGTTACAAATGAAGCGGGGCACAAATGTAATGTTACAAATGAACTGGGACACCAATGTTACAAATGAACTGGGGCACCAATGTTACAAATGGACTGGGGCACAAATGTAATGTTACAAATGAACTGGGACAATGTTACAAATGAACTGGGACACCAATGTTACAAATGAACTGGGGCACCAATGTTACAAATAATTTGGGATGAACTGGGGCACCAATGTTACAAATTAACTGGGTCACAAATGTTACAAATCATCTGGGGCACCAATTTTACAAATGAACTGGGGTACTAATGTTACTTTGGGGCACCAGTCTTACAAATGAATTGGGACGCCAATGCAACAAATGAACTGGGGCACCAATCTTACAAATGAACTGGGACACCAATGCTACAAATGAACTGGGGCACCAATGTTACAAATGAACTGGGGCACCAATGTAACCAATGAACTGGGGCACAAATGTTGCAAATAAACTGGGGCACCAACATTACAAATGAACTGGGGCACCAATGTTACAAATGAACTGGGGCACGAATGTTACAATTGAACTGGGGCACCAATGTTACAAATGAACTGGGGCACCAATGTTACAAATAATTTGGGATGAACTGGGACACCAATGTTACAAATAAACTGGGGCACCAATGTTACAAATGAACTGGGGCACCAATGTAACCAATGAACTGGGGCACAAATGTTGCAAATAAACTGGGGCACCAACATTACAAATGAACTGGGGCACCAATGTTACAAATGAACTGGGGCACCAATGTTACAAATGAACTGGGGCACCAATTTTACAAATGAACTGGGGCACCAATGTAACAAATGAACTGGGGCACCAATGTTACCAACAAAATGGGGCACCAATGTTAAAAATGAACTGGGGCACCATTGTTACAAATGAACTGGGACACCAATGTTACAAATGAACTGGGGCACCAATGTTACAAATAATTTGGGGCACCAATGTTACAAATGAACTGGGGCACCAATGTGACAAATGCACTAGGGCACCAATGTTACAAATGAACTGGGGCACCAATGTTACAAATGAACTAGGGCACCAATGAAACAAATAAACTGGGACACCAATGTTACAAATGGCTGGGACTCCAATGTTACAAATGAACTGGGGCACCAATGTTATAATTGAACTGGGGCACCAATCTTACAAATAAACTGGGACACCAATGTAACAAATGAACTGGGGCACCAATGTTACAAATGAACCGGGGCACCAATCTTACAAATGAACTGGGACACCAATGTAACAAATGAACTGGGACACCAATCTTACAAATAAACTGGGACACCAATGTTACAAATGGCTGGGACTCCAATGTTACAAATGAACTGGGGCACCAATGTTATAATTGAACTGGGGCACCAATCTTACAAATAAACTGGGACACCAATGTAACAAATGAACTGGGGCACCAATGTTACAAATGAACTGGGGCACCAATGTTATAATTGAACTGGGACACCAATGTAACAAATGAACTGGGACACCAATGTAACAAATGAACTGGGGCACCAATGTTATAATTGAACTGGGACACCAATATTACAAATGAACTGGGACACCAATGTAACAAATGAACTGGGACACCAATGTTACAAATGAACTGGGACACCAATGTTACAAATGAACTGGGACACCAATGTAACAAATGAACTGGGACACCAATGTAACAAATGAACTGGGACACCAATGTAACAAATGAACTGGGACACCAATGTTACAAATGAACTGGGACACCAATGTTACAAATGAACTGGGACACCAATGTTACAAATGAACTGGGACACCAATGTAACAAATGAACTGGGACACCAATGTTACAAATGAACTGGGACACCAATGTTACAAATGAACTGGGGCACCAATGTTATAATTGAACTGGGACACCAATGTAACAAATGAACTGGGACACCAATGTAACAAGTGAACTGGGACACCAATGTTACAAATGAACTGGGGCACCAATGTAACAAACAGAAGTTACATGTACATGCTATCACTAGAGTCAATGTAACAAACAGAAGGTACATGTACATGCTATCACTAGAGTACAATGTACCAGGTATGATTGCACCCATTTTTATGATTGCACTATGATCTCATGGTGGTCCGTGGTCCACCATCCGTCTTCCGGTACGGTATCTGTAAACTTTTCTTAGGATCGCGATTCCAAGAGAACTGTTCGGCTCTTCTTTAAATTTCCCACGCAGGATCCCCCTATGGTCTAGTTGTGCTACAAATATTTTTTGGGGCTCCTTTGCATATAAAAATGGCCGCTAGGCGACCATTTTGTTTTTCTTCTTTTTATCACTTTTCTTCTAAGGTAATTAAAGGATCTTCATAAAATTTTGTACGCAGGTTAACCCTATGGTCTCATTGCTCATTTGCATATTCAAAATGGCGACCGGTAGCCATTTCTGTGATTTTTATCTACATAGTTTGTGATCGCGGAATAAAGAAAACTACCAGGCGGATCTCGAATTTTTTGGTGTTGTTTCCCACATATAGTCAAATTATGCAACATGTATTTTTTTCTCTACTTTTTATCACTTTTCTCTCCAAGAGAACTTCTTGTCGGATCTTCATTAAATTTCACAGACAGGTTCTCATTATGGACTAGTTATACAACATATATTTTTTCCCTTCATTTGCGTATTAAAATGGCCGCTAGACGAAAGTTTACCAGTTAATAGGAAAACTTCCACCAGAGAAGTTCTCAGTAAATTCATTTCATTTCTTTATTCACCATGCATGTATATATTAGGATATATTTAATCCAATGGTACATAACATCAGGCAGGAATAAATCCTTAAGTAGTTTGATCTATTAACTTTAATCTAATTATTTAATAACATACGATGAGCTCTCGGCTGAGGCAAGTTCCTGGTCACCCAAGTTCCCTGACCTACATAAATGTCACTTTCCCTCCTCTTGGCTCAGCTGGCAGCTCACGTTGTACGCACACAGTGAGATTCTTGCCACTAGCTCGAGGCAGAAATTATTAAACATGCTGGATAAAGCTTAGCACAGACGAGAGGAATCGCCTGAGCTGCAAGGCATGTGTGGCCAAGGCAGCAGCAACAAATTATAGCGCTGACGATGAGCTCTCGGCTTAGGCAAGTTCCTGGTCACCCAAGTTCACTGACCTACATAAATGTCACTACCCGTCACGCGTGTTATGAAATATTCTAAGTGATCACGTGTTTCAATAGATACACACGATTGGCCTTTCCCTCCTCTCAGCTCAGCTGGCAGCTCATGTTATGCACACTTTCACAAATCGATTCATTTACGATTCATTTACAAGCAGCCCCACTTTCTGATAGGATTCTATGGTGGTCGTCAAGATCAGTTCACTGATCTCATATTATAGTTAGGATTAGTGCCTGATAGCAATTCTGTTTTGATATCTTCCAAGATTATGAACTTTCAATTAAGTAGATTTTGATTAATTTTTACCCACCCGTTATGTATGGGGTGATCTAAGCATTATTCAATCGATTCTCTCCAAATTGAGAAGTACTTTTCTCCTACGATCATACTTTATATAATGTTAGCTCTGTGCTAGTACACTGTATAGTGACCACTTAGACGTTTCCTCATAAGTCTACCATTTCCTTCCTCATATATCAAACACTTTCGGTGCGTAAAACTTTCGGATGGACCATTTCATCTTTTTATAAGACTATTTCACAGGGTAGACTGATTGACAGATCAGAGAGGAGGCTGTAGTAGAGTGGCAATGGGGGGGGGAGGGGGCTAGAACTTGTCCACATTGGGGTCCCACAAGTACCAGTCCACAATTTCGGGCCTCGAAGATAACTGGAAGATTTTCCATGTTATGGTCAATATTGGTTAGGGGCTTTTTAAAAGGGTTACGTTAATTTATTATGTACAATGCATATTTTTCTTATCTCTCTGTTCAGCTGAAGTATGGGGTCTGAACAAGTAAGTATATCTTGTCAAAAATATGAAAATGATAGCTTTATTCCTCATGACTTGATAGGGGGAGTTCAGGCAGTATACCAGATCTGCTGCAGCGACAAACTACACAGAAACGACCGGAGAGTGCCAAAACTAACAGAGATGCCAACCCTATTAATGGACTGCGACAGCGACCTCAAAGTGCTAAACCAATCCTCAAATATACCAAAGAAAGTCCTACAAGTAACCAAGGCCTAGGAATATCAAGTAAGTGTCTTAATTCAGTCCTTTAAGGCTGCTTGAAAACCGCCATGATTTGGCTAAGTTAAGATTATTTCATTTGACAGGTCCATTTATATCGTGATGTTGTCTGCCAGGCCATTTGGTGTTTGTCATTGAAATAACTTGTATATACATTGATTCATATTCGGCTTTAAGTTTCTCCTAAGCCCTATTAATTAATCGGTCCAATAAATTGGGAAAATTGTCTCTGTGGGACGTTTTTGAATTGACCGCCAGATAACATAGGAAACTTCACTTGGTGCTCTTCCTCAATATACCTTTCAATGTTGCCATAAGGTGTTAGTGTGTTCAGCACAAGACAATCAATCTTAAGAAAATATTTTAGAAAACCTAAAAAAACTGACTAATTTAAATTTTTAGGTTTAATAATTTCCTGGTTTTACATTTTGTAGTCTTTGGATCAAAGTGTGGTGCAAGAGGCCACTCCTCAAAAGGGCAACGTCCTCAGATAATTGGAGTAGGACAGATGTCTGGAAAAAAACAAGATAGGTGTAGTAAGTTGTGAACGTTAAGTATTTCTAACGTTGTCATGCATGTAAAGTCATGCAGTATTTCCAATGAAATCAGCATGGCAAAAATTACCAAAAATAAAAAAGACCAGAGGAACATAAAGCGTGTGGAATTTATATCAGTTTTTTTTTTCTTCTTCTTTGCAGTTTTCTCTTTGAGTTTCCATATAATCATGTTAAAAATGTCTTAACAGTTTTCATAATTATTTAAATAGCATTCGTGTATAAGGTAGTATTCTAGATATTTTGGGATTACACTTTCTTGAAAATATGGTAGAAATTCTTCTACCGATTTTTGGTTGGCTGAATGAATAAGACAGCCGGCATTTAGTGCTGGCGATAGGTGCCATACTCTGGGACCTGGGTTCGATTCCCGTTTCGGGCGTCACCCAAAAATCGGTAGAAGAATTTCTACCATATTTTCAAGAAAGTGTAATCCCAAAATAACTAGAATACTGTTATACCCACTTTCTAAAAGACACTAATTAATTAAACTCGTGTATAAGGTAATCTAAAAAAAATTGCTATGGGATATTTTCATGTTTTGTTTTGTTAGAAAAAAATGTACTGACGTCAGAAGGAAATGTTTGTCAATCTAATAAAAGTACAGCCGATAACACACAAGATGACAATGGGCTGTCGTATCTTGAAGAGACCAACAAAATTGTTAAGTTTTCTGAGCCAATTCATCTGAATTTACCAACTATGGAAGTGGAATGTTTGGAAGATAACTGCCTGTCAACAGAAAGGTAAATGTCTTAACTCTTTACCCCATAATGACGCCATTTGACGCCTTGCTTGTATCCATGAACTGTTCTCTGGGTCAACCCATAATGACGCTATATGACGCCTTGACATAATTAATATAAGACCTGATTTTATATTTTTTTAATGAAATTTTTTTTTAAAATAACTTACTAAAGATAATCTTTTGAAGAATGTAAATGAATCTGTTGTTCACTTATTGTCTTTGCTTTTCTGAAATAAATATTTAGAACAAAATAAGGTTGACCTGGTTAACTGTCTATGAATCAGAGCATGGCGTCATATGGCGTCATTATGGGGTAATGGATAAAACACTGCATGGGGCAAAGAGTTAAAGATGACTGCCTGTCAACAGAAAGGTAAATGTCTTAAAGATGACTGCCTGTCAACAGAAAGGTAAATGTCTTAAAGATGACTGTCTGTCAACAGAAAGGTAAATGTCTTAAAGATGACTGTCTGTCAACAGAAAGGTAAATGTCTTAAAGATGACTGCCTGTCAACAGAAAGGTAAATGTCTTAAAGATGACTGCCTGTCAACAGAAAGGTAAATGTCTAAAAGATGACTGCCTGTCAACAGAAAGGTAAATGTCTTAAAGATGACTGCCTGTCAACAGAAGGGTAAATGTCTTAAAGATGACTGTCTGTCAACTGAAGGGTAAATGTCTTAAAGATGACTGTCTGTCCACAGAAAGGTAAATGTCTTAAAGATGACTGCCTGTCAACAGAAAGTTAAATGTCTTAAAGATGACTGCCTGTCAACAGAAAGGTAAATGTCTTAAAGATGACTGCCTGTCAACAGAAAGGTAAATGTCTTAAAGATGACTGCCTGTCAACAGAAAGGTAAATGTCTTAAAGATGACTGCCTGTCAACAGAAAGGTAAATGTCTAAAAGATGACTGCCTGTCAACAGAAAGGTAAATGTCTTAAAGATGACTGCCTGTCAACAGAAAGGTAAATGTCTTAAAGATGACTGCCTGTCAACAGAAAGGTAAATGTCTAAAAGATGACTGCCTGTCAACAGAAAGGTAAATGTCTTAAAGATGACTGCCTGTCAACAGAAAGGTAAATGTCTTAAAGATGACTGCCTGTCAACAGAAAGGTAAATGTCTTAAAGATGACTGCCTGTCAACAGAAAGGTAAATGTCTTAAAGATGACTGCCTGTCAACAGAAAGGTAAATGTCTTAAAGATGACTGCCTGTCAACAGAAAGGTAAATGTCTTAAAGATGACTGCCTGTCAACAGAAGGGTAAATGTGTTAAAGATGACTGCCTGTCAGAGAGGATGTTAAGGGTTAGAGCCCATACCAACCATTCAGTAGAGAGAGGATGTGACGGGTTAGATCCCAATGTATTGACCTATATTGCCGGGGATTTCTCCAAACATACATGTATTGACCTATATTGCCAGGGATTCCTCCAAGCATACATGTATTGACCTATATTGCCAGGGATTGCTCCAGGCATACATGTACATGTATTGACCTATATTGCCAGGGATTCCTCCAGGCATACATGTGTTGACCTATATTGCCAGGGATTCCTCCAGGTATACATGTGTTGACCTATATTGCCAGGGATTTCTCCAGGCATACATGTATTGACCTATATTGCCAGAGATTCCTTTAGGCATACATGTATTGACCTATATTGCCAGGGATTTCTCCAAGCATACATGTATTGACCTATATTGCCAGGGATTCCTCCAGGCATACATGTGTTGACCTATATTGCCAGGGATTCCTCCAGGTATACATGTGTTGACCTATATTGCCAGGGATTTCTCCAGGTATACATGGATTGACCTATATTGCCAGGGATTCCTCCAGGCATACATGTGTTGACCTATATTGCCAGGGATTTCTCCAGGCATACATGTGTTGACCTATATTGCCAGGGATTTCTCCAGGCATACATGCATTGACCTATATTGCCAGGGATTCCTCCAGGCATACATGTGTTGACCTATATTGCCAGGGATTCCCCCAGGCATACATGTGTTGACCTATATTGCCAGGGATTCCTCCAGGTATACATGTATTGACCTATATTGCCAGGGATTCCCCCAGGCATACATGTGTTGACCTATATTGCCAGGGATTCCTCCAGGTATACATGTATTGACCTATAATGCCAGGAATTTCTCCAGGCATACATGTATTGACCTATATTTATATTGCCAGGGATTTTTCCAGGCATACATGTATTGACCTATATTGCCAGGGATTCCCCCAAGCATACATGTATTGACCTATATTGCCAGGGATTTCTCCAAGCATACATGTGTCGGCCTATATTGTCAGGGATTCCTCCAAGCATACATGTGTTGACCTATATTGCCAGGGATTCCCCCAAGCATACATGTATTGACCTATATTGCCAGGGATTTCTCCAAGCATACATGTGTTGGCCTATATTGTCAGGGATTCCTCCAAGCATACATGTGTTGACCTATATTGCCAGGGATTTCTCCAAGCATACATGTATTGACCTATATTGCCAGGGATTTCTCCAAGCATACATGTGTTGACCTATATTGCCAGGGATTCCTCCAGGCATACATGTGTTGACCTATATTGCCAGGGATTCCTCCAGGTATACATGTATTGACCTTTATAGCCAGGGATTTCTCCAGGCATACATGCATTGACCTATATTGCCAGGGATTCCCCCAGGCATACATGTGTTGACCTATATTGCCAGGGATTTCTCCAAGTATACATGTATTGACCTATATTGCCAGGGATTCCCCCAGGCATACATGTGTTGACCTATATTGCCAGGGATTCCTCCAGGTATACATGTATTGACCTATAATGCCAGGAATTTCTCCAGGCATACATGTATTGACCTATATTGCCAGGGATTCCTCCAGGCATATATGTATTGACCTATAATGCCAGGGATTTCTCCAGGCATACATGCATTGACCTATATTGTCAGGGATTCCCCCAGGCATACATGTGTTGACCTATATTGCCAGGGATTCCTCCAGGTATACATGTATTGACCTATAATGCCAGGAATTTCTCCAGGCATACATGTATTGACCTATATTGCCAGGGATTCCCCCAGGCATACATGTGTTGACCTATATTGCCAGGGATTCCTCCAGATATACATGTATGACCTATAATGCCAGGAATTTCTCCAGGCATACATGTATTGACCTATATTGCCAGGGATTCCTCCAGGCATACATGTGTTGACCTATATTGCCAGGGATTTCTCCAGGCATACATGCATTGACCTATATTGCCAGGGATTTATCCAGGCATACATGCATTGACCTATATTGCCAGGGATTTATCCAGGCATACATGTATTGACCTATATTGCCAGGGATTTCTCCAGGCATACATGTATTGACCTATATTGCCAGGGATTTCTCCAGGCATACATGCAT
This sequence comes from Lepidochitona cinerea, assembly GCA_963971465.1. Lineage (NCBI taxonomy): Eukaryota > Metazoa > Mollusca > Polyplacophora > Chitonida > Tonicellidae > Lepidochitona > Lepidochitona cinerea. The sequence continues at coordinate 1,081,399 of OZ020563.1, read as the reverse complement.
TGACCTATATTGCCAGGGATTTCTCCAAGCATACATGTATTGACCTATATTGCCAGGGATTCCTCCAAGCATACATGTATTGACCTATATTGCCAGGGATTCCTCCAGGCATACATGTGTTGACCTATATTGCCAGGGATTCCTCCAGGCATACATGTGTTGACCTATATTGCCAGGGATTCCTCCAGGTATACATGTATTGACCTTTATAGCCAGGGATTTCTCCAGGCATACATGCATTGACCTATATTGCCAGGGATTCCCCCAGGCATACATGTGTTGACCTATATTGCCAGGGATTTCTCCAAGTATACATGTATTGACCTATATTGCCAGGGATTCCCCCAGGCATACATGTGTTGACCTATATTGCCAGGGATTCCTCCAGGCATACATGTATTGACCTATATTGCCAGGGATTCCTCTTGGCATACATGTGTTGACCTATATTGCCAGGGATTTCTCCAGGCATACATGCATTGACCTATATTGCCAGGGATTTATCCAGGCATACATGCATTGACCTATATTGCCAGGGATTTCTCCAAGCATACATGTATTGACCTATATTGCCAGGGATTCCTCCAGGCATACATGTATTGACCTATATTGCCAGGGATTCCTCCAGGCATACATGTATTGACCTATATTGCCAGGGATTCCTCCAGGCATACATGTACATGTATTGACCTATATTGCCAGGGATTCCTCCAGGCATACATGTATTGACCTATATTGCCATGGATTCCTCCAGGTATACGTGTATTGACCTATATTGCCAGGCATTCCTCTAGGCATACATACATTGACCTATATTGCCATGGATTCCTGCAAGCATACATTCAGTCTGGGTTTGACTTTGTACAAACATGTTATTGTAGAATATATGTATATATTACACCCTTTTATTATTTCTATATGACGTTTTTCCCCCAGGCATACATGTGTTGACCTATATTGCCAGGGATTCCTCCAGGTATACATGTATTGACCTATAACGCCAGGGATTCCTCCAGGCATACATGTATTGACCTATATTGCCAGGGATTCCTCCAGGCATACATGTACATGTATTGACCTATATTGCCAGGGATTCCTTCAGGCATACATGTATTGACCTATATTGCCAGGGATTCCTCCAGGCATACATGTACATGTATTGACCTATATTGCCAGGGATTCCTCCAGGCATACATGTGTTGACCTATATTGCCAGGGATTCCTCCAGGCATACATGTATTGGCCTATATTGCCAGGGATTTCTCCAGGCATACATGTATTGACCTATATTGCCAGGGATTCATCCAGGCATACATGTACATGTATTGACCTATATTGCCAGGGATTCCCCCAAAAATAGTTCCATATGGTCAATTTTTGACATGTTTTTTCTGTAATAGGTTGATAGAAAGAGCCTGCGATTCTGTTAAAAAAGAAAACTTTGTAAATGGGTCTGCTTTGGATGGCTTTCTAGGGAGTGAGGATGAGGGTTTTACCACCAATAACATGATTGGTACTTCGTCTTCAAGATGTCATATAAGTCTCCAGAAAATGAAACGGCAGAACTCAGAAGAAATTAAACAACACAAGCATCAGACTCATTTTGTAGAAAAAGAGAATATGAATGTGGATACTGTGCCAAGAAAACTACTTCCAGTTAAAATAAATTCAGGGACAGAAAATGAAAGTAATGATTGGATTCGTTCGATGAAGTTGAATACAAGACAGTCAGACCCAAGGATACTTACTCCAGTTTCTTTAGTCACGTTAAACTATGGGATAGATGAAGGTATTACCACCAATGATGACGTGGAAACAACAATGGCACAATTGTCAATCCTTACTGATAGAAGTCAGACAAACAACAACAACGTTTCAGAAATAGGAAAAACTTGTGTAATATCTAACCCTGAAAAGAACTATTACGAGCTTGCAAGATGCCCGTTAAAACCAGAAGCTGTGTCTGAAAGCCAAGACCAGATTGTCATGACAACAAAGACAGTACAGCTTAACAATGAGTATGCTGATCTTACAGAGGTTAAAGTTCAAAGTGTGATTTTGTCCGCCCCAACAAAACAGTTCACATGTAATCCAAGTTACGTAGACCAGCTCAAGAGGACACCAGTAAGTACAATACAGATATAATTAATTTAGATTCAAGATAGAATATAGGGGATTGATGGTAGCACTTACTGACTGCTTATCTTACCCTTAATAACCAATGAACATAGAGGGGAATTGCTGGTAACACTTACTGACTGCTATACTACCCTTATTAACCAATGAACATAGAGGGGGATTGATGGTAACACTTACTGACTGCCTATTCTACCGTTATTAACCAATGAACATAGAGGGGGATTGCTGGTAACACTTACTGACTGCTATACTACCCTTATTAACCAATGAACATAGAGGGGGATTGCTGGTAACACTTACTGACTGCCTATTCTACCGTTATTACCCAATGAACATAGAGGGGAATTGCTGGTAACACTTACTGACTGCTATACTACCCTTATTAACCAATGAACATAGAGGGGGATTGATGGTAACACTTACTGACTGCTTATCCTACCCTTATTAACCAATGAACATAGAGGGGGATTGCTGGTAACACTTACTGACTGCCTATTCTACCGTTATTACCCAATGAACATAGAGGGGAATTGCTGGTAACACTTACTGACTGCTATACTACCCTTATTAACCAATGAACATAGAGGGGGATTGATGGTAACACTTACTGACTGCCTATTCTACCGTTATTAACCAATGAACATAGAGGGGGATTGCTGGTAACACTTACTGACTGCTATACTACCCTTATTAACCAATGAACATAGAGGGGGATTGCTGGTAACACTTACTGACTGCCTATTCTACCGTTATTAACCAATGAACATAGAGGGGGATTGCTGGTAACACTTACTGACTGCTATACTACCCTTATTAACCAATGAACATAGAGGGGGATTGCTGGTAACACTTACTGACTGCCTATTCTACCGTTATTAACCAATGAACATAGAGGGGAATTGCTGGTTACTCTTGCTGACTGCTTATCCTACCCTTATTAACCAATGAACATAGAGGGGAATTGCTGGTAGCACTTACTGACTGATTATTCTACCTTTATTACCCAATGAACATAGAGGGGGATTGCTGGTAGCACTTACTGACTGCTTTTCCTACCCTTATTAACCGATGAACATTGAGGGGGATTGCTGGTAGCACTTACTGACTGATTATTCTACCTTTATTACCCAATGAACATAGAGGGGGATTGCTGGTAGCACTTACTGACTGATTATTCTACCTTTATTACCCAATGAACATTGAGGGGGATTGCTGGTAGCACTTACTGACTGATTATTCTACCTTTATTACCCAATGAACATAGAGGGGGATTGCTGGTAGCACTTACTGACTGCTTTTCCTACCCTTGTTAACCAATGAACATTGAGGGGGATTGCTGGTAGCACTTACTGACTGATTATTCTACCTTTATTACCCAATGAACATAGAGGGGGATTGCTGGTAACTCTTACTGACTGCTTATTCTACCTTTATTACCCAATGAACATAGAGGGGGATTGCTGGTAGCACTTACTGACTGCTTATCCTACCCTTATTAACCAATGAACATAAAGGGGAATTGCTGGTAACACTTACTGACTGATTATTCTACCTTTATTACCCAATGAACATTGAGGGGGATTGCTGGTAACACTTACTGACTGCTTATCCTACCCTTATTAACCAATGAACATAGAGGGGGATTGCTGGTAACACTTGCTGACTGCTTATCCTACCCTTATTAACCAATGAACATAGAGGGGGATTGCTGGTAACACTTACTGACTGCTTATCCTACCCTTATTAACCAATGAACATAGAGGGCGATTGCTGGTAACACTTACTGACTGCTTATCCTACCTTTATTACCCAATGAACATAGAGGGGGATTGCTGGTAACACTTGCTGACTGCTTTTCCTACCCTTATTAACCAATGAACATAGAGGGGGATTGCTGGTAACACTTGCTGACTGCTTATTCTACCTTTATTACCCAATGAACATAGAGGGGAATTGCTGGTAACACTTACTGACTGATTATCCTACCCTTATTAACCAATGAACATAGAGGGGAATTGCTGGTAACACTTACTGACTGATTATTCTACCTTTATTACCCAATGAACATAGAGGGGGATTGCTGGTAGCACTTACTGACTGCTTATTCTACCTTTATTACCCAATGAACATAGAGGGAAATTGCTGGTAACTCTTACTGACTGCTTATCCTACCCTTATTAACCTATGAACATAGAGGGGAATTGCTGGTAACATTTGATGACTGCTTATCCTACCCTTTTTAACCTATGAACATAGAGGGGAATTGTTGGTAACTCTTACTGACTGCTTATTCTACCTTTATTACCCAATGAACATAGAGGGGGATTGCTGGTAGCACTTACTGACTGCTTATCCTACCCTTATTAACCAATGAACATAGAGGGGGATTGCTGGTAGCATTTACTGACTGATTATTCTACCTTTATTACCCAATGAACATAGAGGGGGATTGCTGGTAACACTTACTGACTGCTATACTACCTTTATTAACCAATGAACATAGAGGGGAATTGCTGGTAACACTTACTGACTGCTTATCCTACCCTTATTAACCAATGAACATAGAGGGGGATTGCTGGTAGCACTTACTGACTGCTTATCCTCCCCTTATTAACCAATGTACATAGAGGGGAATTGCTGGTAAAACTTACTGACTGCTTATCCTACCCTTATTAACCAATGAACATAGAGGGGGATTGCTGGTAACACTTACTGACTGCTTATCCTACCTTTATTACCCAATGAACATAGAGGGGGATTGCTGGTAACACTTACTGACTGCTTATCCTACCCTTATTAACCAATGAACATAGAGGGGGATTGCTGGTAACACTTACTGACTGCTTATCCTACCCTTATTAACCAATGAACATAGAGGGGGATTGCTAGTAACATTTGTTGATTGTACTTAACATATCGTTATTATTCAATGTCTATTTGAAAACATACATGTAGAATGAAGTCCCCTCTCCTACAGAAATTGAGTAGTCTGAGGCCAATGATTGAGAAATCCATTTTCGTTCCAGGGGCGAGTCACTAAGAAACCTAAAGATGTACCTTGTTTGAATTTGGAAAATTTGATTGACAGTTGTAATGTTTCCAAGGCAACAAAGACACATCATCATCAGAAATATCCTGAAAGGCCTAAATCTCAAACGAACTGTTTTGTAGGTCAGCCAGTGTTACTTAGGGTATGTAAACGCATGATTTGTTGTTCTGTTGAATTAAGTTAGTATAAAATACACATAAAAGTATAAGTTCAATGGACAACAATTACTTACACAGAGAAGTATTAGTTACATGGGGGAATATTAGTTACATGGGGAAGTGTTAGTTACATGGGGAAGTGTTAGTTACATGGGGGAGTATTAGTTACATGAGGGAGTGTTAGTTACATGGGGAGTGTTAGTTACATGGGGGAGTGTTAGTTACATGGGGGAGTGTTAGTTACATGGGGGAGTGTTAGTTACATGGGGGAGTGTTAGTTACATGGGGAGTGTTAGTTACATGGGGGAGTATTAGTTACATGGGGAGTGTTAGTTACATGGGGGAGTGTTAGTTACATGGGGGAGTGTTAGTTACATGCGGAGTGTTAGTTACATGGGGGAGTATTAGTTACATGGGGAGTGTCAGTTAGATGGGGGAGTGTTAGTTACATGGGGGAGTATTAGTTACATGGGGAGTGTTAGTTACATGGGGGAGTGTTAGTTACATGGGGGAGTGTTAGTTACATGGGGAGTGTTAGTTACATGGGGGAGTGTTAGTTACATGGGGGAGTGTTAGTTACATGGGGAGTGTTAGTTACATGGGGGAGTATTAGTTACATGGGGAGTGTTAGTTACATGGGGGAGTGTTAGTTACATGGGGGAGTGTTAGTTACATGGGGAGTGTTAGTTACATGGGGGAGTGTTAGTTACATGGGGAGTGTTAGTTACATGGGGGAATATTAGTTACATGGGAAGTGTTAGTTACATGGGGAGTGTTAGTTACATGGGGAGTGTTAGTTACATGGGGGAATATTAGTTACATGGGGAAGTGTTAGTTACATGGGGGAGTGTTAGTTACATGGGGGAGTGTTAGTTACATGGGGAGTGTTAGTTACATGGGGGAATATTAGTTACATGGGGAAGTGTTAGTTACATGGGGGAGTATTAGTTACATGGGGAGTGTTAGTTACATGGGGGAATATTAGTTACATGGGGGAGTGTTAGTTACATGGGGGAGTGTTAGTTACATGGGGGAGTGTTAGTTACATGGGGGGTGTTAGTTACATGGGGGAGTGTTAGTTACATGGGGGAATATTAGTTACATGGGGAAGTGTTAGTTACATGGGGAATATTAGTTACATGGGGAAGTGTTAGTTACATGGGGAAATATTAGTTACATGGGGAAGTGTTAGTTACATGGGGGAGTGTTAGTTACATGGGGGAGTGTTAGTTACATGGGGGAGTGTTAGTTACATGGGGGAGTGTTAGTTACATGGGGGAGTGTTAGTTACATGGGGAGTGTTAGTTACATGGGGAGTGTTAGTTACATGGGGAGTGTTAGTTACATGGGGAGTGTTAGTTACATGGGGGAGTGTTAGTTACATGGGGGAGTGTTAGATATATGGGGAATGTTAGTTACATGGGGGAGTGTTAGCTACATGGGGAGTGTTAGTTACATGGGGGAGTGTTAGTTACATGGGGGAGTGTTAGATATATGGGGAATGTTAGTTACATGGGGGAGTGTTAGCTACATGGGGAGTGTTAGTTACATGGGGGAGTGTTAGTTACATGGGGGAGTGTTAGTTACATGGGGGAGTGTTAGTTACATGGGGGAGTGTTAGTTACATGGGGGAGTGTTAGTTACATGGGGGAGTGTTAGTTACATGGATGAGTGTTAGTTACATGGGGGAGTGTTAGTTACATGGGGGGGGTGTTAGTTACATGGGGGAGTGTTAGTTACATGGGGGAGTGTTAGTTACATGAGGGAGTGTTAGTTACATGGGGGAGTGTTAGTTACATGGGTGAGTGTTAGTTACATGGGGGAGTGTTAGTTACATGGGGAGTGTTAGTTACATGGGGAAGTGTTAGTTACATGGGGAAGTGTTAGTTACATGGGAAGTGTTAGTTACATGGGGAAGTGTTAGTTACATGGGGGAGTGTTAGTTACATGGGGGAGTGTTAGTTACATGGGGAGTGTTAGTTACATGGGGAGTGTTCGTTACATGGATGAGTGTTAGTTACATGGGGAAGTGTTAGTTACATGGGGGAGTGTTAGTTACATGGGGGAGTGTTAGTTACACGGGGAGTGTTAGTTACATGGGGAGTGTTAGTTACATGGGGGAGTGTTAGTTACATGGGGGAGTGTTAGTTACATGGGGGAGTGTTAGTTACATGGGGAGTGTTAGTTACATGGGGGAGTGTTAGTTACATGGGGGAATGTTAGTTACATGGGGGAGTGTTAGTTACATGGATGAGTGTTAGTTACATGGGGGAGTGTTAGTTATATTGGGGAGTGTTAGTTACATGGGGGAGTGTTAGTTACATGGGGGAGTGTTAGTTACATGGGGGAGTGTTAGTTACATGGGGGAGTGTTAGTTACATGGATGAGTGTTAGTTACATACAGAAGTGTTAGTTATATGGAGAAATATTAGTTATATGGAAGAGTCTTAATTACATTTGGAAGTAACAGTATGATCAGTGTTAGTTACATGGGGGAGTGTTAGTTACATGGGGGAGTGTTAGTTACATGGGGGAGTGTTAGTTATATGGGGGAGTGTTAGTTACATGGGGGAGTGTTAGTTACATGGGGAGTGTTAGTTACATGGGGGAGTGTTATTTACATGGGGGAGTGTTAGTTACATGGGGGAGTGTTAGTTACATGGATTAGTGTTAGTTACATGGGGGAGTGTTAGTTACATGGGGAGTGTTAGTTACATGGGGAAGTGTTAGTTACATGGGGGACTGTTAGTTACATGGGGAGTGTTAGTTACGTGGGGGAGTGTTAGTTACAATGCGGAGTGTTAGTTACATGGGGGAGTGTTAATTACATGGGGGAGTGTTAGTTACATGGGGTAGTGTTAGTTACATGGGGTAGTGTTAGTTACATGGGGGAGTGTTAGTTACATGGGGGAGTGTTAGTTACATGGGGGAGTGTTAGTTACACGGGGAGTGCTAGTTACATGGGGAGTGTTAGTTACATGGATGAGTGTTAGTTACATACAGAAGTGTTAGTTATATGGAGAAATATTAGTTATATGGAAGAGTCTTAATTACATTTGGAAGTAACAGTATGATCAGTGTTAGTTACATGGGGGAGTGTTAGTTACATGGGGGAGTGTTAGTTACATGGGGGAGTGTTAGTTATATGGGGGAGTGTTAGTTACATGGGGGAGTGTTAGTTACATGGGGGAGTGTTAGTTACATGGATGAGTGTTAGCTACATGGGGGAGTGTTAGTTACATGGGGGAGTGTTAGTTACATGGGGTGTGTTAGTTACATGGGGGAGTGTTAGTTACATGGATGAGTGTTAGTTACATGGGGGAGTGTTAGTTACATGGGGAGTGTTAGTTACATGGGGAAGTGTTAGTTACATGGGGGAGTGTTAGTTACATGGGGAGTGTTAGTTACATGCGGAGTGTTAGTTACATGGGGAGTGTTAGTTACATGGGGGAGTGTTAGTTACATGGGGGAGTGTTAGTTACATGGGGGAGTGTTAGTTACATGTGGGAGTGTTAGTTACATGGATGAGTGTTAGTTACATGGGGGAGTGTTAGTTACATGGGGAGTGTTAGTTACATGGGGAGTGTTAGTTACATGGATGAGTGTTAGTTACATGGGGGAGTGTTAGTTACATGGGGAGTGTTAGTTACATGGGGAAGTGTTAGTTACATGGGGGAGTGTTAGTTACATGGGGAGTGTTAGTTACATGGGGGAGTGTTAGTTACATGCGGAGTGTTAGTTACATGGGGGAGTGTTAATTACATGGGGGAGTGTTAGTTACATGGGGTAGTGTTAGTTACATGGGGGAGTGTTAGTTACATGGGGGAGTGTTAGTTACATGGATGAGTGTTAGTTACATTGGGAGTGTTAGTTACATGGGGAGTGTTAGTTACATGGATGAGTGTTAGTTACATGGGGGAGTGTTAGTTACATACAGAAGTGTTAGTTACATGGGGGAGTGTTAATTACATGGGGGAGTGTTAGTTACACGGGGAGTGTTAGTTACATGGGGAGTGTTAGTTACATGGGAAGTGTTAGTTACATGGGGAGTGTTAGTTACATGGGGAAGTGTTAGTTACATGGGGAAGTGTTAGTTACATGAGGGAGAGTTAGTTACATGGATGAGTGTTAGTTACATACAGAAGTGTTAGTTATATGGAGAAATATTAGTTATATGGAAGAGTCTTAATTACATTTGGAAGTAACAGTATGATCAGTGTTAGTTACATGGGGGAGTGTTAGTTACATGGGGGAGTGTTAGTTACATGGGGGAGTGTTAGTTATATGGGGGAGTGTTAGTTACATGGGAGAGTGTTAGTTACATGGGGGAGTGTTAGTTACATGGATGAGTGTTAGCTACATGGGGGAGTGTTAGTTACATGGGGGAGTGTTAGTTACATGGGGTGTGTTAGTTACATGGGGGAGTGTTAGTTACATGGATGAGTGTTAGTTACATGGGGGAGTGTTAGTTACATGGGGAGTGTTAGTTACATGGGGAAGTGTTAGTTACATGGGGGAGTGTTAGTTACATGGGGAGTGTTAGTTACATACGGAGTGTTAGTTACATGGGGGAGTGTTAGTTACATGGGGGAGTGTTAGTTACATGGGGGAGTGTTAGTTACATGGGGGAGTGTTAGTTACATGGATGAGTGTTAGTTACATGGGGGAGTGTTAGTTACATGGGGAGTGTTAGTTACATGGGGAGTGTTAGTTACATGGATGAGTGTTAGTTACATGGGGGAGTGTTAGTTACATGGGGAGTGTTAGTTACATGGGGAAGTGTTAGTTACATGGGGGAGTGTTAGTTACATGGGGGAGTGTTAGTTACATGGGGAGTGTTAGTTACATGGGGGAGTGTTAGTTACATGCGGAGTGTTAGTTACATGGGGGAGTGTTAATTACATGGGGGAGTGTTAGTTACATGGGGTAGTGTTAGTTACATGGGGGAGTGTTAGTTACATGGGGGAGTGTTAGTTACATGGGGAGTGTTAGTTACATTGGGAGTGTTAGTTACATGGGGAGTGTTAGTTACATGGATGAGTGTTAGTTACATGGGGGAGTGTTAGTTACATGGGGAGTGTTAGTTACATGGGGGAGTGTTAGTTACATGAGGGGTGTTAGTTACATGGATGAGTGTTAGTTACATGGGGGAGTGTTAGTTACATGGGGAGTGTTAGTTATATGGGGAAGTGTTAGTTACATGAGGGGTGTTAGTTACATGGATGAGTGTTAGTTACATGGGGGAGTGTTAGTTACATGGGGGGGGGGGTTAGTTACATGGATGAGTGTTAGTTACATGGGGGAGTGTTAGTTACATGGGGAGTGTTAGTTACATGGGGAAGTGTTAGTTACATGGGGGAGTGTTAGTTACATGGGAAGTGTTAGTTACATGGGGAAGTGTTAGTTACATGGGGAGTGTTAGTTACATGGGGAAGTGTTAGTTACATGGGGGAGTGTTAGTTACATGGATGAGTGTTAGTTACATACAGAAGTGTTAGTTACATGGGGGAGTGTTAGTTACATGGGGGAGTGTTAGTTACATGCGGACCGTTAGTTACATGGGGGAGTGTTAGTTACATGGGGGAGTGTTAGTTACATGGGGGAGTGTTAGTTACATGGGGGAGTGTTAGTTATATGGGGGAGTGTTAGTTACATGGGGGAGTGTTAGTTACATGGGGGAGTGTTAGTTACATGGATGAGTGTTAGCTACATGGGGGAGTGTTAGTTACATGGGGGAGTGTTAGTTACATGGGGTGTGTTAGTTACATGGGGGAGTGTTAGTTACATGGATGAGTGTTAGTTACATGGGGGAGTGTTAGTTACATGGGGAGTGTTAGTTACATGGGGAAGTGTTAGTTACATGGGGGAGTGTTAGTTACATGGGGAGTGTTAGTTACATGGGGAGTGTTAGTTACATGGGGAAGTGTTAGTTACACGGGGGAGTGTTAGTTACATGGGGGAGTGTTAGTTACATGGGAAGTGTTAGTTACATGGGGGAGTGTTAGTTACATGGGGGAGTGTTAGTTACATGGGGGAGTGTTAGTTACATGGGGGAGTGTTAGTTACATGGGGGAGTGTTAGTTACATGGATGAGTGTTAGTTACATGGATGAGTGTTAGTTACATGAGGAGTGTTAGTTACATGGGGGAGTGTTAGTTACATGGGGAGTGTTAGTTACATGGGGAGTGTTAGTTACATGGGGGAGTGTTAGTTACAATGCGGAGTGTTAGTTACATGGGGGAGTGTTAATTACATGGGGTAGTGTTAGTTACATGGGGTAGTGTTAGTTACATGGGGGAGTGTTAGTTACATGGGGGAGTGTTAGTTACATGGATGAGTGTTAGTTACATGGGGGAGTGTTAGTTACATGGGGAGTGTTAGTTACATGGGGAAGTGTTGGTTACATGGATGAGTGTTAGTTACATGGGGGAGTGTTAGTTACATTGGGGAGTGTTAGTTACATTGGGGAGTGTTAGTTACATGGGGGAGTGTTAATTACATGGGGAGTGTTAGTTACATGGGGAGTGTTAGTTACATGGATGAGTGTTAGTTACATGGATGAGTGTTAGTTACATACAGAAGTGTTAGTTATATGGAGAAATATTAGTTATATGGAAGAGTCTTAATTACATTTGGAAGTAACAGTATGATCAGTGTTAGTTACATGGGGGAGTGTTAGTTACATGGGGGAGTGTTAGTTACATGGGGGAGTGTTAGTTATATGGGGGAGTGTTAGTTACATGGGGGAGTGTTAGTTACATGGGGGAGTGTTAGTTACATGGATGAGTGTTAGCTACATGGGGGAGTGTTAGTTACATGGGGGAGTGTTAGTTACATGGGGTGTGTTAGTTACATGGGGGAGTGTTAGTTACATGGATGAGTGTTAGTTACATGGGGGAGTGTTAGTTACATGGGGAGTGTTAGTTACATGGGGAAGTGTTAGTTACATGGGGAAGTGTTAGTTACATGTGGGAGTGTTAGTTACATGGGGAGTGTTAGTTACATGGGGAGTGTTAGTTACATGGGGAGTGTTAGTTACATGGGGGAGTGTTAGTTACATGGGGGAGTGTTAGTTACATGGGGGAGTGTTAGTTACATGGGGGAGTGTTAGTTACATGGATGAGTGTTAGTTACATGGGGGAGTGGTAGTTACATGGGGAGTGTTAGTTACATGGGGAGTGTTAGTTACATGGATGAGTGTTAGTTACATGGGGGAGTGTTAGTTACATGGGGAGTGTTAGTTACATGGGGAAGTGTTAGTTACATGGGGGAGTGTTAGTTACATGGGGAGTGTTAGTTACATGGGGGAGTGTTAGTTACATGCGGAGTTTTAGTTACATGGGGGAGTGTTAATTACATGGGGGAGTGTTAGTTACATGGGGTAGTGTTAGTTACATGGGGGAGTGTTAGTTACATGGGGGAGTGTTAGTTACATGGATGAGTGTTAGTTACATGGATGAGTGTTAGTTACATGGGGGAGTGTTAGTTACATGGGGAGTGTTAGTTACATGGGGGAGTGTTAGTTACATGAGGGGTGTTAGTTACATGGATGAGTGTTAGTTACATGGGGGAGTGTTAGTTACATGGGGAGTGTTAGTTATATGGGGAAGTGTTAGTTACATGAGGGGTGTTAGTTACATGGATGAGTGTTAGTTACATGGGGGAGTGTTAGTTACATGGGGGAGTGTTAGTTATATGGGGAAGTGTTAGTTACATGAGGGGTGTTAGTTACATGGATGAGTGTTAGTTACATGGGGGAGTGTTAGTTACATGGGGGAGTGTTAGTTACATGGATGAGTGTTAGTTACATGGGGGAGTGTTAGTTACATGGGGAGTGTTAGTTACATGGGGAAGTGTTAGTTACATGGGGGAGTGTTAGTTACATGGGAAGTGCTAGTTACATGGGGAAGTGTTAGTTACATGGGGAGTGTTAGTTACATGGGGAAGTGTTAGTTACATGGGGAGTGTTAGTTACATGGATGAGTGTTAGTTACATACAGAAGTGTTAGTTACATGGGGGAGTGTTAGTTACATGGGGGAGTGTTAGTTACATGGGGGAGTGTTAGTTACATGGGGAGTGTTAGTTACATGGGGAAGTGTTAGTTACATGGGGAAGTGTTAGTTACATGGGGGAGTGTTAGTTACATGGGAAGTGTTAGTTACATGGGGAAGTGTTAGTTACATGGGGAGTGTTAGTTACATGGGGAAGTGTTAGTTACATGGGGGAGTGTTAGTTACATGGATGAGTGTTAGTTACATACAGAAGTGTTAGTTACATGGGGGAGTGTTAGTTACATGGGGGAGTGTTAGTTACATGCGGAGTGTTAGTTACATGGGGGAGTGTTAGTTACATGGGGAAGTGTTAGTTACATGGGGGAGTGTTAGTTACATGGGGGAGTGTTAGTTATATGGGGGAGTGTTAGTTACATGGGGGAGTGTTAGTTACATGGGGGAGTGTTAGTTACATGGATGAGTGTTAGCTACATGGGGGAGTGTTAGTTACATGGGGGAGTGTTAGTTACATGGGGTGTGTTAGTTACATGGGGGAGTGTTAGTTACATGGGGGAGAGTTACATGGGGGAGTGTTAGTTACATGGATGAGTGTTAGCTACATGGGGGAGTGTTAGTTACATGGGGGAGTGTTAGTTACATGGGGTGTGTTAGTTACATGGGGGAGTGTTAGTTACATGGATGAGTGTTAGTTACATGGGGGAGTGTTAGTTACATGGGGAGTGTTAGTTACATGGGGAAGTGTTAGTTACATGGGGGAGTGTTAGTTACATGGGGAGTGTTAGTTACATGGGAAGTGTTAGTTACATGGGGAGTGTTAGTTACATGGGGAGTGTTAGTTACATGGGGGAGTGTTAGTTACATGGGGGAGTGTTAGTTACATGGGGGAGTGTTAGTTACATGGATGAGTGTTAGTTACATGGATGAGTGTTAGTTACATGGGGGAGTGGTAGTTACATGGGGGAGTGGTAGTTACATGGGGAGTGTTAGTTACATGGGGAGTGTTAGTTACATGGATGAGTGTTAGTTACATGGGGGAGTGTTAGTTACATGGGGAGTGTTAGTTACATGGGGAAGTGTTAGTTACATGGGGGAGTGTTAGTTACATGGGGAGTGTTAGTTACATGGGGGAGTGTTAGTTACATGCGGAGTTTTAGTTACATGGGGGAGTGTTAATTACATGGGGGAGTGTTAGTTACATGGGGTAGTGTTAGTTACATGGGGGAGTGTTAGTTACATGGGGGAGTGTTAGTTACATGGATGAGTGTTAGTTACATGGATGAGTGTTAGTTACATGGGGGAGTGTTAGTTACATGGGGAGTGTTAGTTACATGGGCGAGTGTTAGTTACATGAGGCGTGTTAGTTACATGGATGAGTGTTAGTTACATGGGGGAGTGTTAGTTACATGGGGAGTGTTAGTTATATGGGGAAGTGTTAGTTACATGAGGGGTGTTAGTTACATGGATGAGTGTTAGTTACATGGGGGAGTGTTAGTTACATGGGGGAGTGTTAGTTACATGGATGAGTGTTAGTTACATGGGGGAGTGTTAGTTACATGGGGAGTGTTAGTTACATGGGGAAGTGTTAGTTACATGGGGGAGTGTTAGTTACATGGGGAGTGTTAGTTACATGGGGAAGTGTTAGTTACATGGGGAGTGTTAGTTACATGGGGAAGTGTTAGTTACATGGGGGAGTGTTAGTTACATACAGAAGTGTTAGTTACATGGGGGAGTGTTAGTTACATGGGGGAGTGTTAGTTACATGGGGGAGTGTTAGTTACATGGATGAGTGTTAGCTACATGGGGGAGTGTTAGTTACATGGGGGAGTGTTTACATGGGGGAGTGTTAGTTACATGGATGAGTGTTAGTTACATGGGGGAGTGTTAGTTACATGGGGAGTGTTAGTTACATGGGGAAGTGTTAGTTACATGGGGGAGTGTTAGTTACATGGGGAGTGTTAGTTACATGGGGAGTGTTAGTTACATGGGGAAGTGTTAGTTACATGGGGAAGTGTTAGTTACACGGGGGAGTGTTAGTTACATGGGAAGTGTTAGTTACATGGGGGAGTGTTAGTTACATGGGGGAGTGTTAGTTACATGGGGGAGTGTTAGTTACATGGGGGAGTGTTAGTTACATGGATGAGTGTTAGTTACATGGGGGAGTGTTAGTTACATGGGGAGTGTTAGTTACATGGGGGGGTGTTAGTTACATGGGGGAGTGTTAGTTACATGGGGGAGTGTTAGTTACATGGAAAGTGTTAGTTACATGGGGAGTGTTAGTTACATGGGGAGTGTTAGTTACATGGGGGAGTGTTAGTTACATGGGGGAGTGTTAGTTACATGGGGGAGTGTTAGTTACATGGGGGAGTGTTAGTTACATGGATGAGTGTTAGTTACATGGGGGAGTGTTAGTTACATGGGGAGTGTTAGTTACATGGGGAGTGTTAGTTACATGGGGGAGTGTTAGTTACATGGGGAAGTATTAGTTACATGGGGAGTGTTAGTTACATGGGGGAGTGTTAGTTACATGGGGGAGTGTTAGTTACATGGGAGTGTTAGTTACATGCGGAGTGTTAGTTACATGGGGAGTGTTAGTTACATGGGGGAGTGTTAGTTACATGCGGGAATGTTAGTTACACGGGGGAGTGTTAGTTACATGGGGGAGTGTTAGTTACATGGGGGAGTGTTAGTTACACGGGGGAGTGTTAGTTACATGGGGAGTGTTAGTTACATGGATGAGTGTTAGTTACATGGATGAGTGTTAGTTACATGAGGGGTGTTAGTTACATGGATGAGTGTTAGTTACATGGGGGAGTGTTAGTTACATGGGGGAGTGTTAGTTACATGGGGGAGTGTTAGTTACATGGATGAGTGTTAGTTACATGGGGGAGTGTTAGTTACATGGGGGAGTGTTAGTTACATGGGGGAGTGTTAGTTACATGGATGAGTGTTAGTTACATGGGGAAGTATTAGTTACATGGGGAAGTATTAGTTACATGGGGAGTGTTAGTTACATGGGGGAGTGTTAGTTACATGGGGGAGTGTTAGCTACATGGGGAGTGTTAGTTAAATGGGGGAGTGTAAGTTACATGGGGGAGTGTTAGTTACATGGGAGAGTGTTAGTTACATGGGGAGTGTTAGTTACATTGGGGAGTGTTAGTTACATGGGGGAGTGTTAGTTACATGCGGAGTGTTAGTTACATGGGGAGTGTTAGTTACATGGGGGAGTGTTAGTTACATGGGGGAGTGTTAGTTACACGGGGGGAGTGTTAGTTACATGGGGGAGTGTTAGTTACATGGGGGAGTGTTAGTTACATGGGGGAGTGTTAGTTACATGGGGAGTGTTAGTTACATGGATGAGTGTTAGTTACATGGATGAGTGTTAGTTACATGAGGGGTGTAAGTTACATGGATGAGTGTTAGTTACATGGGGGAGTGTTGGTTACATGGGGAGTGTTAGTTACATGGGGGAGTGTTAGTTACAATGCGGAGTGTTAGTTACATGGGGGAGTGTTAATTACATGGGGTAGTGTTAGTTACATGGGGTAGTGTTAGTTACATGGGGGAGTGTTAGTTACATGGGGGAGTGTTAGTTACATGGATGAGTGTTAGTTACATGGGGGAGTGTTAGTTACATGGGGAGTGTTAGTTACATGGGGAAGTGTTAGTTACATGGGGGAGTGTTAGTTACATGGATGAGTGTTAGTTACATGGGGGAGTGTTAGTTATATTGGGGAGTGTTAGTTACATGGGGGAGTGTTAGTTACATGGGGGAGTGTTAGTTACATGGGGGAGTGTTAGTTACATGGGGGAGTGTTAGTTACATGGATGAGTGTTAGTTACATACAGAAGTGTTAGTTATATGGAGAAATATTAGTTATATGGAAGAGTCTTAATTACATTTGGAAGTAACAGTATGATCAGTGTTAGTTACATGGGGGAGTGTTAGTTACATGGGGGAGTGTTAGTTACATGGGGGAGTGTTAGTTATATGGGGGAGTGTTAGTTACATGGGGGAGTGTTAGTTACATGGGGAGTGTTAGTTACATGGGGGAGTGTTATTTACATGGGGGAGTGTTAGTTACATGGGGGAGTGTTAGTTACATGGATTAGTGTTAGTTACATGGGGGAGTGTTAGTTACATGGGGAGTGTTAGTTACATGGGGAAGTGTTAGTTACATGGGGGACTGTTAGTTACATGGGGAGTGTTAGTTACGTGGGGGAGTGTTAGTTACAATGCGGAGTGTTAGTTACATGGGGGAGTGTTAATTACATGGGGGAGTGTTAGTTACATGGGGTAGTGTTAGTTACATGGGGTAGTGTTAGTTACATGGGGGAGTGTTAGTTACATGGGGGAGTGTTAGTTACATGGGGGAGTGTTAGTTACACGGGGAGTGCTAGTTACATGGGGAGTGCTAGTTACATGGGGAGTGTTAGTTACATGGATGAGTGTTAGTTACATACAGAAGTGTTAGTTATATGGAGAAATATTAGTTATATGGAAGAGTCTTAATTACATTTGGAAGTAACAGTATGATCAGTGTTAGTTACATGGGGGAGTGTTAGTTACATGGGGGAGTGTTAGTTACATGGGGGAGTGTTAGTTATATGGGGGAGTGTTAGTTACATGGGGGAGTGTTAGTTACATGGGGGAGTGTTAGTTACATGGATGAGTGTTAGCTACATGGGGGAGTGTTAGTTACATGGGGGAGTGTTAGTTACATGGGGTGTGTTAGTTACATGGGGGAGTGTTAGTTACATGGATGAGTGTTAGTTACATGGGGGAGTGTTAGTTACATGGGGAGTGTTAGTTACATGGGGAAGTGTTAGTTACATGGGGGAGTGTTAGTTACATGGGGAGTGTTAGTTACATGCGGAGTGTTAGTTACATGGGGAGTGTTAGTTACATGGGGGAGTGTTAGTTACATGGGGGAGTGTTAGTTACATGGGGGAGTGTTAGTTACATGTGGGAGTGTTAGTTACATGGATGAGTGTTAGTTACATGGGGGAGTGTTAGTTACATGGGGAGTGTTAGTTACATGGGGAGTGTTAGTTACATGGATGAGTGTTAGTTACATGGGGGAGTGTTAGTTACATGGGGAGTGTTAGTTACATGGGGAAGTGTTAGTTACATGGGGGAGTGTTAGTTACATGGGGAGTGTTAGTTACATGGGGGAGTGTTAGTTACATGCGGAGTGTTAGTTACATGGGGGAGTGTTAATTACATGGGGGAGTGTTAGTTACATGGGGTAGTGTTAGTTACATGGGGGAGTGTTAGTTACATGGGGGAGTGTTAGTTACATGGATGAGTGTTAGTTACATTGGGAGTGTTAGTTACATGGGGAGTGTTAGTTACATGGATGAGTGTTAGTTACATGGGGGAGTGTTAGTTACATACAGAAGTGTTAGTTACATGGGGGAGTGTTAATTACATGGGGGAGTGTTAGTTACACGGGGAGTGTTAGTTACATGGGGAGTGTTAGTTACATGGGAAGTGTTAGTTACATGGGGAGTGTTAGTTACATGGGGAAGTGTTAGTTACATGGGGAAGTGTTAGTTACATGAGGGAGAGTTAGTTACATGGATGAGTGTTAGTTACATACAGAAGTGTTAGTTATATGGAGAAATATTAGTTATATGGAAGAGTCTTAATTACATTTGGAAGTAACAGTATGATCAGTGTTAGTTACATGGGGGAGTGTTAGTTACATGGGGGAGTGTTAGTTACATGGGGGAGTGTTAGTTATATGGGGGAGTGTTAGTTACATGGGAGAGTGTTAGTTACATGGGGGAGTGTTAGTTACATGGATGAGTGTTAGCTACATGGGGGAGTGTTAGTTACATGGGGGAGTGTTAGTTACATGGGGTGTGTTAGTTACATGGGGGAGTGTTAGTTACATGGATGAGTGTTAGTTACATGGGGGAGTGTTAGTTACATGGGGAGTGTTAGTTACATGGGGAAGTGTTAGTTACATGGGGGAGTGTTAGTTACATGGGGAGTGTTAGTTACATACGGAGTGTTAGTTACATGGGGGAGTGTTAGTTACATGGGGGAGTGTTAGTTACATGGGGGAGTGTTAGTTACATGGGGGAGTGTTAGTTACATGGATGAGTGTTAGTTACATGGGGGAGTGTTAGTTACATGGGGAGTGTTAGTTACATGGGGAGTGTTAGTTACATGGATGAGTGTTAGTTACATGGGGGAGTGTTAGTTACATGGGGAGTGTTAGTTACATGGGGAAGTGTTAGTTACATGGGGGAGTGTTAGTTACATGGGGGAGTGTTAGTTACATGGGGAGTGTTAGTTACATGGGGGAGTGTTAGTTACATGCGGAGTGTTAGTTACATGGGGGAGTGTTAATTACATGGGGGAGTGTTAGTTACATGGGGTAGTGTTAGTTACATGGGGGAGTGTTAGTTACATGGGGGAGTGTTAGTTACATGGGGAGTGTTAGTTACATTGGGAGTGTTAGTTACATGGGGAGTGTTAGTTACATGGATGAGTGTTAGTTACATGGGGGAGTGTTAGTTACATGGGGAGTGTTAGTTACATGGGGGAGTGTTAGTTACATGAGGGGTGTTAGTTACATGGATGAGTGTTAGTTACATGGGGGAGTGTTAGTTACATGGGGAGTGTTAGTTATATGGGGAAGTGTTAGTTACATGAGGGGTGTTAGTTACATGGATGAGTGTTAGTTACATGGGGGAGTGTTAGTTACATGGGGGGGGGGGTTAGTTACATGGATGAGTGTTAGTTACATGGGGGAGTGTTAGTTACATGGGGAGTGTTAGTTACATGGGGAAGTGTTAGTTACATGGGGGAGTGTTAGTTACATGGGAAGTGTTAGTTACATGGGGAAGTGTTAGTTACATGGGGAGTGTTAGTTACATGGGGAAGTGTTAGTTACATGGGGGAGTGTTAGTTACATGGATGAGTGTTAGTTACATACAGAAGTGTTAGTTACATGGGGGAGTGTTAGTTACATGGGGGAGTGTTAGTTACATGCGGACCGTTAGTTACATGGGGGAGTGTTAGTTACATGGGGGAGTGTTAGTTACATGGGGGAGTGTTAGTTACATGGGGGAGTGTTAGTTATATGGGGGAGTGTTAGTTACATGGGGGAGTGTTAGTTACATGGGGGAGTGTTAGTTACATGGATGAGTGTTAGCTACATGGGGGAGTGTTAGTTACATGGGGGAGTGTTAGTTACATGGGGTGTGTTAGTTACATGGGGGAGTGTTAGTTACATGGATGAGTGTTAGTTACATGGGGGAGTGTTAGTTACATGGGGAGTGTTAGTTACATGGGGAAGTGTTAGTTACATGGGGGAGTGTTAGTTACATGGGGAGTGTTAGTTACATGGGGAGTGTTAGTTACATGGGGAAGTGTTAGTTACACGGGGGAGTGTTAGTTACATGGGGGAGTGTTAGTTACATGGGAAGTGTTAGTTACATGGGGGAGTGTTAGTTACATGGGGGAGTGTTAGTTACATGGGGGAGTGTTAGTTACATGGGGGAGTGTTAGTTACATGGGGGAGTGTTAGTTACATGGATGAGTGTTAGTTACATGGATGAGTGTTAGTTACATGAGGAGTGTTAGTTACATGGGGGAGTGTTAGTTACATGGGGAGTGTTAGTTACATGGGGAGTGTTAGTTACATGGGGGAGTGTTAGTTACAATGCGGAGTGTTAGTTACATGGGGGAGTGTTAATTACATGGGGTAGTGTTAGTTACATGGGGTAGTGTTAGTTACATGGGGGAGTGTTAGTTACATGGGGGAGTGTTAGTTACATGGATGAGTGTTAGTTACATGGGGGAGTGTTAGTTACATGGGGAGTGTTAGTTACATGGGGAAGTGTTGGTTACATGGATGAGTGTTAGTTACATGGGGGAGTGTTAGTTACATTGGGGAGTGTTAGTTACATTGGGGAGTGTTAGTTACATGGGGGAGTGTTAATTACATGGGGAGTGTTAGTTACATGGGGAGTGTTAGTTACATGGATGAGTGTTAGTTACATGGATGAGTGTTAGTTACATACAGAAGTGTTAGTTATATGGAGAAATATTAGTTATATGGAAGAGTCTTAATTACATTTGGAAGTAACAGTATGATCAGTGTTAGTTACATGGGGGAGTGTTAGTTACATGGGGGAGTGTTAGTTACATGGGGGAGTGTTAGTTATATGGGGGAGTGTTAGTTACATGGGGGAGTGTTAGTTACATGGGGGAGTGTTAGTTACATGGATGAGTGTTAGCTACATGGGGGAGTGTTAGTTACATGGGGGAGTGTTAGTTACATGGGGTGTGTTAGTTACATGGGGGAGTGTTAGTTACATGGATGAGTGTTAGTTACATGGGGGAGTGTTAGTTACATGGGGAGTGTTAGTTACATGGGGAAGTGTTAGTTACATGGGGAAGTGTTAGTTACATGTGGGAGTGTTAGTTACATGGGGAGTGTTAGTTACATGGGGAGTGTTAGTTACATGGGGAGTGTTAGTTACATGGGGGAGTGTTAGTTACATGGGGGAGTGTTAGTTACATGGGGGAGTGTTAGTTACATGGGGGAGTGTTAGTTACATGGATGAGTGTTAGTTACATGGGGGAGTGGTAGTTACATGGGGAGTGTTAGTTACATGGGGAGTGTTAGTTACATGGATGAGTGTTAGTTACATGGGGGAGTGTTAGTTACATGGGGAGTGTTAGTTACATGGGGAAGTGTTAGTTACATGGGGGAGTGTTAGTTACATGGGGAGTGTTAGTTACATGGGGGAGTGTTAGTTACATGCGGAGTTTTAGTTACATGGGGGAGTGTTAATTACATGGGGGAGTGTTAGTTACATGGGGTAGTGTTAGTTACATGGGGGAGTGTTAGTTACATGGGGGAGTGTTAGTTACATGGATGAGTGTTAGTTACATGGATGAGTGTTAGTTACATGGGGGAGTGTTAGTTACATGGGGAGTGTTAGTTACATGGGGGAGTGTTAGTTACATGAGGGGTGTTAGTTACATGGATGAGTGTTAGTTACATGGGGGAGTGTTAGTTACATGGGGAGTGTTAGTTATATGGGGAAGTGTTAGTTACATGAGGGGTGTTAGTTACATGGATGAGTGTTAGTTACATGGGGGAGTGTTAGTTACATGGGGGAGTGTTAGTTATATGGGGAAGTGTTAGTTACATGAGGGGTGTTAGTTACATGGATGAGTGTTAGTTACATGGGGGAGTGTTAGTTACATGGGGGAGTGTTAGTTACATGGATGAGTGTTAGTTACATGGGGGAGTGTTAGTTACATGGGGAGTGTTAGTTACATGGGGAAGTGTTAGTTACATGGGGGAGTGTTAGTTACATGGGAAGTGCTAGTTACATGGGGAAGTGTTAGTTACATGGGGAGTGTTAGTTACATGGGGAAGTGTTAGTTACATGGGGGAGTGTTAGTTACATGGATGAGTGTTAGTTACATACAGAAGTGTTAGTTACATGGGGGAGTGTTAGTTACATGGGGGAGTGTTAGTTACATGGGGGAGTGTTAGTTACATGGGGAGTGTTAGTTACATGGGGAAGTGTTAGTTACATGGGGAAGTGTTAGTTACATGGGGGAGTGTTAGTTACATGGGAAGTGTTAGTTACATGGGGAAGTGTTAGTTACATGGGGAGTGTTAGTTACATGGGGAAGTGTTAGTTACATGGGGGAGTGTTAGTTACATGGATGAGTGTTAGTTACATACAGAAGTGTTAGTTACATGGGGGAGTGTTAGTTACATGGGGGAGTGTTAGTTACATGCGGAGTGTTAGTTACATGGGGGAGTGTTAGTTACATGGGGAAGTGTTAGTTACATGGGGGAGTGTTAGTTACATGGGGGAGTGTTAGTTATATGGGGGAGTGTTAGTTACATGGGGGAGTGTTAGTTACATGGGGGAGTGTTAGTTACATGGATGAGTGTTAGCTACATGGGGGAGTGTTAGTTACATGGGGGAGTGTTAGTTACATGGGGTGTGTTAGTTACATGGGGGAGTGTTAGTTACATGGGGGAGAGTTACATGGGGGAGTGTTAGTTACATGGATGAGTGTTAGCTACATGGGGGAGTGTTAGTTACATGGGGGAGTGTTAGTTACATGGGGTGTGTTAGTTACATGGGGGAGTGTTAGTTACATGGATGAGTGTTAGTTACATGGGGGAGTGTTAGTTACATGGGGAGTGTTAGTTACATGGGGAAGTGTTAGTTACATGGGGGAGTGTTAGTTACATGGGGAGTGTTAGTTACATGGGAAGTGTTAGTTACATGGGGAGTGTTAGTTACATGGGGAGTGTTAGTTACATGGGGGAGTGTTAGTTACATGGGGGAGTGTTAGTTACATGGGGGAGTGTTAGTTACATGGATGAGTGTTAGTTACATGGATGAGTGTTAGTTACATGGGGGAGTGGTAGTTACATGGGGGAGTGGTAGTTACATGGGGAGTGTTAGTTACATGGGGAGTGTTAGTTACATGGATGAGTGTTAGTTACATGGGGGAGTGTTAGTTACATGGGGAGTGTTAGTTACATGGGGAAGTGTTAGTTACATGGGGGAGTGTTAGTTACATGGGGAGTGTTAGTTACATGGGGGAGTGTTAGTTACATGCGGAGTTTTAGTTACATGGGGGAGTGTTAATTACATGGGGGAGTGTTAGTTACATGGGGTAGTGTTAGTTACATGGGGGAGTGTTAGTTACATGGGGGAGTGTTAGTTACATGGATGAGTGTTAGTTACATGGATGAGTGTTAGTTACATGGGGGAGTGTTAGTTACATGGGGAGTGTTAGTTACATGGGCGAGTGTTAGTTACATGAGGCGTGTTAGTTACATGGATGAGTGTTAGTTACATGGGGGAGTGTTAGTTACATGGGGAGTGTTAGTTATATGGGGAAGTGTTAGTTACATGAGGGGTGTTAGTTACATGGATGAGTGTTAGTTACATGGGGGAGTGTTAGTTACATGGGGGAGTGTTAGTTACATGGATGAGTGTTAGTTACATGGGGGAGTGTTAGTTACATGGGGAGTGTTAGTTACATGGGGAAGTGTTAGTTACATGGGGGAGTGTTAGTTACATGGGGAGTGTTAGTTACATGGGGAAGTGTTAGTTACATGGGGAGTGTTAGTTACATGGGGAAGTGTTAGTTACATGGGGGAGTGTTAGTTACATACAGAAGTGTTAGTTACATGGGGGAGTGTTAGTTACATGGGGGAGTGTTAGTTACATGGGGGAGTGTTAGTTACATGGATGAGTGTTAGCTACATGGGGGAGTGTTAGTTACATGGGGGAGTGTTTACATGGGGGAGTGTTAGTTACATGGATGAGTGTTAGTTACATGGGGGAGTGTTAGTTACATGGGGAGTGTTAGTTACATGGGGAAGTGTTAGTTACATGGGGGAGTGTTAGTTACATGGGGAGTGTTAGTTACATGGGGAGTGTTAGTTACATGGGGAAGTGTTAGTTACATGGGGAAGTGTTAGTTACACGGGGGAGTGTTAGTTACATGGGAAGTGTTAGTTACATGGGGGAGTGTTAGTTACATGGGGGAGTGTTAGTTACATGGGGGAGTGTTAGTTACATGGGGGAGTGTTAGTTACATGGATGAGTGTTAGTTACATGGGGGAGTGTTAGTTACATGGGGAGTGTTAGTTACATGGGGGGGTGTTAGTTACATGGGGGAGTGTTAGTTACATGGGGGAGTGTTAGTTACATGGAAAGTGTTAGTTACATGGGGAGTGTTAGTTACATGGGGAGTGTTAGTTACATGGGGGAGTGTTAGTTACATGGGGGAGTGTTAGTTACATGGGGGAGTGTTAGTTACATGGGGGAGTGTTAGTTACATGGATGAGTGTTAGTTACATGGGGGAGTGTTAGTTACATGGGGAGTGTTAGTTACATGGGGAGTGTTAGTTACATGGGGGAGTGTTAGTTACATGGGGAAGTATTAGTTACATGGGGAGTGTTAGTTACATGGGGGAGTGTTAGTTACATGGGGGAGTGTTAGTTACATGGGAGTGTTAGTTACATGCGGAGTGTTAGTTACATGGGGAGTGTTAGTTACATGGGGGAGTGTTAGTTACATGCGGGAATGTTAGTTACACGGGGGAGTGTTAGTTACATGGGGGAGTGTTAGTTACATGGGGGAGTGTTAGTTACACGGGGGAGTGTTAGTTACATGGGGAGTGTTAGTTACATGGATGAGTGTTAGTTACATGGATGAGTGTTAGTTACATGAGGGGTGTTAGTTACATGGATGAGTGTTAGTTACATGGGGGAGTGTTAGTTACATGGGGGAGTGTTAGTTACATGGGGGAGTGTTAGTTACATGGATGAGTGTTAGTTACATGGGGGAGTGTTAGTTACATGGGGGAGTGTTAGTTACATGGGGGAGTGTTAGTTACATGGATGAGTGTTAGTTACATGGGGAAGTATTAGTTACATGGGGAAGTATTAGTTACATGGGGAGTGTTAGTTACATGGGGGAGTGTTAGTTACATGGGGGAGTGTTAGCTACATGGGGAGTGTTAGTTAAATGGGGGAGTGTAAGTTACATGGGGGAGTGTTAGTTACATGGGAGAGTGTTAGTTACATGGGGAGTGTTAGTTACATTGGGGAGTGTTAGTTACATGGGGGAGTGTTAGTTACATGCGGAGTGTTAGTTACATGGGGAGTGTTAGTTACATGGGGGAGTGTTAGTTACATGGGGGAGTGTTAGTTACACGGGGGGAGTGTTAGTTACATGGGGGAGTGTTAGTTACATGGGGGAGTGTTAGTTACATGGGGGAGTGTTAGTTACATGGGGAGTGTTAGTTACATGGATGAGTGTTAGTTACATGGATGAGTGTTAGTTACATGAGGGGTGTAAGTTACATGGATGAGTGTTAGTTACATGGGGGAGTGTTGGTTACATGGGGAGTGTTAGTTACATGGATGAGTGTTAGTTACATGGGGGAGTGTTAGTTACATGGGGAGTGTTAGTTACATGGGGGAGTGTTAGTTACATGGGGGAGTGTTAGTTACTTGGGGGAGTGTTAGTTACATGGATGAGTGTTAGTTACATGGATGAGTGTTAGTTACATGGATGAGTGTTAGTTACATGGGGGAGTGTTGGTTACATGGGGAGTGTTAGTTACATGGGGGAGTGTTAGTTACATGGGGGAGTGTTAGTTACATGGGGGAGTGTTAGTTACATGGATGAGAGTTACATGGATGAGTGTTAGTTACATGGATGAGTGTTAGTTACATGGGGGAGTGTTAGTTACATGGGGGAGTGTTAGTTACATGGGGGAGTGTTAGTTACATGGATGAGTGTTAGTTACATGGGGGAGTGTTAGTTACATACAGAAGTGTTAGTTATATGGGGGAGTGTTAGTTACATGGGGGAGTGTTAGTTACATGCGGAGTGTTAGTTACATGGGGGAGTGTTAGTTACATGGGGGAGTGTTAGTTACATGGGGGAGTGTTAGTTACATGGGAGAGTGTTAGTTACATTGGGGAGTGTTAGTTACATGGGGGAGTGTTAGTTACATGGGGAGTGTTAGTTACATGGGGAAGTGTTAGTTACATGGGG
This sequence comes from Lepidochitona cinerea, assembly GCA_963971465.1. Taxonomy (NCBI): domain Eukaryota; kingdom Metazoa; phylum Mollusca; class Polyplacophora; order Chitonida; family Tonicellidae; genus Lepidochitona; species Lepidochitona cinerea. The sequence continues at coordinate 1,054,461 of OZ020563.1, read as the reverse complement.
AAGTGTTAGTTACATGGATGAGTGTTAGTTACATGAGGGGTGTAAGTTACATGGATGAGTGTTAGTTACATGGGGGAGTGTTGGTTACATGGGGAGTGTTAGTTACATGGATGAGTGTTAGTTACATGGGGGAGTGTTAGTTACATGGGGAGTGTTAGTTACATGGGGGAGTGTTAGTTACATGGGGGAGTGTTAGTTACATGGGGGAGTGTTAGTTACATGGATGAGTGTTAGTTACATGGATGAGTGTTAGTTACATGGATGAGTGTTAGTTACATACAGAAGTGTTAGTTACATGGGGGAGTGTTAGTTACATGGGGGAGTGTTAGTTACATGGATGAGTGTTAGTTACATGGGGGAGTGTTAGTTACATACAGAAGTGTTAGTTACATGGGGGAGTGTTAGTTACATGGGGGAGTGTTAGTTACATGCGGAGTGTTAGTTACATGGGGGAGTGTTAGTTACATGGGGGAGTGTTAGTTACATGGGGGAGTGTTAGTTACATGGGAGAGTGTTAGTTACATTGGGGAGTGTTAGTTACATGGGGGAGTGTTAGTTACATGGGGAGTGTTAGTTACATGGGGAAGTGTTAGTTACATGGGGAAGTGTTAGTTACATGGGGAAGTGTTAGTTACATGGGGGAGTGTTAGTTACATGGGGGAGTGTTAGTTACATGGGGAGTGTTAGTTACATGGGGAGTGTTCGTTACATGGATGAGTGTTAGTTACATGGGGGAGTGTTAGTTACATGGGGGAGTGTTAGTTACATGGGGAAGTGTTAGTTACATGGGGGAGTGTTAGTTACATGAGGGAGTGTTCGTTACATGGGGGAGTGTTAGTTACATGGGGGAGTGTTAGTTACACGGGGGAGTGTTAGTTACATGGGGAGTGTTAGTTACATGGATGAGTGTTAGTTACATGGATGAGTGTTAGTTACATGAGGGGTGTTAGTTACATGGATGAGTGTTAGTTACATGGGGGAGTGTTAGTTACATGGGGGAGTGTTAGTTACATGGGGGAGTGTTAGTTACATGGGGGAGTGTTAGTTACATGGGGGAGTGTTAGTTACATGGATGAGTGTTAGTTACATGGGGAAGTATTAGTTACATGGGGAAGTATTAGTTACATGGGGAGTGTTAGTTACATGGGGGAGTGTTAGTTACATGGGGGAGTGTTAGCTACATGGGGAGTGTTAGTTACATGGGGGAGTGTTAGTTACATGGGGGAGTGTTAGTTACATGGGAGAGTGTTAGTTACATGGGGAGTGTTAGTTACATTGGGGAGTGTTAGTTACATGGGGGAGTGTTAGTTACATGCGGAGTGTTAGTTACATGGGGAGTGTTAGTTACATGGGGGAGTGTTAGTTACATGGGGGAGTGTTAGTTACACGGGGGGAGTGTTAGTTACATGGGGGAGTGTTAGTTACATGGGGGAGTGTTAGTTACATGGGGGAGTGTTAGTTACATGGGGAGTGTTAGTTACATGGATGAGTGTTAGTTACATGGATGAGTGTTAGTTACATGAGGGGTGTAAGTTACATGGATGAGTGTTAGTTACATGGGGGAGTGTTGGTTACATGGGGAGTGTTAGTTACATGGATGAGTGTTAGTTACATGGGGGAGTGTTAGTTACATGGATGAGTGTTAGTTACATGGGGGAGTGTTAGTTACATGGGGGAGTGTTAGTTACATGGATGAGTGTTAGTTACATGGGGGAGTGTTAGTTACATGGGGAGTGTTAGTTACATGGGGAAGTGTTAGTTACATGGGGAAGTGTTAGTTACATGGGGGAGTGTTAGTTACATGGGAAGTGTTAGTTACATGGGGAAGTGTTAGTTACATGGGGAGTGTTAGTTACATGGGGAAGTGTTAGTTACATGGGGGAGTGTTAGTTACATGGATGAGTGTTAGTTACATACAGAAGTGTTAGTTACATGGGGGAGTGTTAGTTACATGGGGGAGTGTTAGTTACATGCGGAGTGTTAGTTACATGGGGGAGTGTTAGTTACATGGGGGAGTGTTAGTTACATGGGGGAGTGTTAGTTACATGGGGGAGTGTTAGTTATATGGGGGAGTGTTAGTTACATGGGGGAGTGTTAGTTACATGGGGGAGTGTTAGTTACATGGATGAGTGTTAGCTACATGGGGGAGTGTTAGTTACATGGGGGAGTGTTAGTTACATGGGGTGTGTTAGTTACATGGGGGAGTGTTAGTTACATGGATGAGTGTTAGTTACATGGGGGAGTGTTAGTTACATGGGGAGTGTTAGTTACATGGGGAAGTGTTAGTTACATGGGGGAGTGTTAGTTACATGGGGAGTGTTAGTTACATGGGGAGTGTTAGTTACATGGGGAAGTGTTAGTTACACGGGGGAGTGTTAGTTACATGGGGGAGTGTTAGTTACATGGGAAGTGTTAGTTACATGGGGGAGTGTTAGTTACATGGGGGAGTGTTAGTTACATGGGGGAGTGTTAGTTACATGGGGGAGTGTTAGTTACATGGATGAGTGTTAGTTACATGGATGAGTGTTAGTTACATGGGGAGTGTTAGTTACATGGGGGAGTGTTAGTTACATGGGGAGTGTTAGTTACATGGGGAGTGTTAGTTACATGGGGGAGTGTTAGTTACAATGCGGAGTGTTAGTTACATGGGGGAGTGTTAATTACATGGGGGAGTGTTAGTTACATGGGGTAGTGTTAGTTACATGGGGGAGTGTTAGTTACATGGGGGAGTGTTAGTTACATGGATGAGTGTTAGTTACATGGGGGAGTGTTAGTTACATGGGGAGTGTTAGTTACATGGGGGAGTGTTGGTTACATGGATGAGTGTTAGTTACATGGGGGAGTGTTAGTTACATTGGGGAGTGTTAGTTACATTGGGGAGTGTTAGTTACATGGGGGAGTGTTAATTACATGGGGAGTGTTAGTTACATGGGGAGTGTTAGTTACATGGATGAGTGTTAGTTACATGGATGAGTGTTAGTTACATGGGGAAGTGTTAGTTACATGGGGGAGTGTTAGTTACATGGGGAGTGTTAGTTACATGGGGAGTGTTAGTTACATGGGGAGTGTTAGTTACATGGGGGAGTGTTAGTTACATGGGGGAGTGTTAGTTACATGGGGGAGTGTTAGTTACATGGGGGAGTGTTAGTTACATGGATGAGTGTTAGTTACATGGGGGAGTGGTAGTTACATGGGGAGTGTTAGTTAAATGGGGAGTGTTAGTTACATGGATGAGTGTTAGTTACATGGGGGAGTGTTAGTTACATGGGGAGTGTTAGTTACATGGGGAAGTGTTAGTTACATGGGGGAGTGTTAGTTACATGGGGAGTGTTAGTTACATGGGGGAGTGTTAGTTACATGCGGAGTTTTAGTTACATGGGGGAGTGTTAATTACATGGGGGAGTGTTAGTTACATGGGGTAGTGTTAGTTACATGGGGGAGTGTTAGTTACATGGGGGAGTGTTAGTTACATGGATGAGTGTTAGTTACATGGATGAGTGTTAGTTACATGGGGGAGTGTTAGTTACATGGGGAGTGTTAGTTACATGGGGGAGTGTTAGTTACATGAGGGGTGTTAGTTACATGGATGAGTGTTAGTTACATGGGGGAGTGTTAGTTACATGGGGAGTGTTAGTTATATGGGGAAGTGTTAGTTACATGAGGGGTGTTAGTTACATGGATGAGTGTTAGTTACATGGGGGAGTGTTAGTTACATGGGGGAGTGTTAGTTACATGGATGAGTGTTAGTTACATGGGGGAGAGTTAGTTACATGGGGAGTGTTAGTTACATGGGGAAGTGTTAGTTACATGGGGGAGTGTTAGTTACATGGGGAGTGTTAGTTACATGGGGAAGTGTTAGTTACATGGGGAGTGTTAGTTACATGGGGAAGTGTTAGTTACATGGGGGAGTGTTAGTTACATGGATGAGTGTTAGTTACATACAGAAGTGTTAGTTACATGGGGGAGTGTTAGTTACATGGGGGAGTGTTAGTTACATGGGGGAGTGTTAGTTACATGGATGAGTGTTAGCTACATGGGGGAGTGTTAGTTACATGGGGGAGTGTTAGTTACATGGGGTGTGTTAGTTACATGGGAAGTGTTAGTTACATGGGGGAGTGTTAGTTACATGGGGGAGTGTTAGTTACATGGGGGAGTGTTAGTTACATGGGGGAGTGTTAGTTACATGGATGAGTGTTAGTTACATGGGGGAGTGTTAGTTACATGGGGAGTGTTAGTTACATGGGGGGGTGTTAGTTACATGGGGGAGTGTTAGTTACATGGGGGAGTGTTAGTTACATGGAAAGTGTTAGTTACATGGGGAGTGTTAGTTACATGGGGGAGTGTTAGTTACATGGGGGAGTGTTAGTTACATGGGGGAGTGTTAGTTACATGGGGGAGTGTTAGTTACATGGATGAGTGTTAGTTACATGGATGAGTGTTAGTTACATGGGGAGTGTTAGTTACATGGAGAGTGTTAGTTACATGGGGGAGTGTTAGTTACATGGGGAAGTATTAGTTACATGGGGAGTGTTAGTTACATGGGGGAGTGTTAGTTACATGGGGGAGTGTTAGTTACATGGGAGTGTTAGTTACATGCGGAGTGTTAGTTACATGGGGAGTGTTAGTTACATGGGGGAGTGTTAGTTACATGCGGGAATGTTAGTTACACGGGGGAGTGTTAGTTACATGGGGGAGTTTTAGTTACATGGGGGAGTGTTAGTTACACGGGGGAGTGTTAGTTACATGGGGAGTGTTAGTTACATGGATGAGTGTTAGTTACATGGATGAGTGTTAGTTACATGGATGAGTGTTAGTTACATGAGGGGTGTTAGTTACATGGATGAGTGTTAGTTACATGGGGGAGTGTTAGTTACATGGGGGAGTGTTAGTTACATGGATGAGTGTTAGTTACATGGGGGAGTGTTAGTTACATGGGGGAGTGTTAGTTACATGGGGGAGTGTTAGTTACATGGATGAGTGTTAGTTACATGGGGAAGTATTAGTTACATGGGGAAGTATTAGTTACATGGGGAGTGTTAGTTACATGGAGGAGTGTTAGTTACATGGGGGAGTGTTAGCTACATGGGGGAGTGTTAGTTAAATGGGGGAGTGTAAGTTACATGGGGGAGTGTTAGTTACATGGGAGAGTGTTAGTTACATGGGGAGTGTTAGTTACATTGGGGAGTGTTAGTTACATGGGGGAGTGTTAGTTACATGGGGAGTGTTAGTTACATGGGGGAGTGTTAGTTACATGGGGGAGTGTTAGTTACATGGGGGAGTGTTAGTTACACGGGGGGAGTGTTAGTTACATGGGGGAGTGTTAGTTACATGGGGGAGTGTTAGTTACATGGGGGAGTGTTAGTTACATGGGGAGTGTTAGTTACATGGATGAGTGTTAGTTACATGGATGAGTGTTAGTTACATGAGGGGTGTAAGTTACATGGATGAGTGTTAGTTACATGGGGGAGTGTTGGTTACATGGGGAGTGTTAGTTACATGGATGAGTGTTAGTTACATGGATGAGTGTTAGTTACATGGGGGAGTGTTAGTTACATGGGGGAGTGTTAGTTACATGGGGGAGTGTTAGTTACATGGGGGAGTGTTAGTTACATGGATGAGTGTTAGTTACATGGATGAGTGTTAGTTACATGGATGAGTGTTAGTTACATGGGGGAGTGTTGGTTACATGGGGAGTGTTAGTTACATGGGGGAGTGTTAGTTACATGGGGGAGTGTTAGTTACATGGGGGAGTGTTAGTTACATGGATGAGTGTTAGTTACATGGATGAGTGTTAGTTACATGGATGAGTGTTAGTTACATGGGGGAGTGTTAGTTACATGGGGGAGTGTTAGTTACATGGGGGAGTGTTAGTTACATGGATGAGTGTTAGTTACATGGGGGAGTGTTAGTTACATACAGAAGTGTTAGTTACATGGGGGAGTGTTAGTTACATGGGGGAGTGTTAGTTACATGCGGAGTGTTAGTTACATGGGGGAGTGTTAGTTACATGGGGGAGTGTTAGTTACATGGGGGAGTGTTAGTTACATGGGAGAGTGTTAGTTACATTGGGGAGTGTTAGTTACATGGGGGAGTGTTAGTTACATGGGGAGTGTTAGTTACATGGGGAAGTGTTAGTTACATGGGGAAGTGTTAGTTACATGGATGAGTGTTAGTTACATGAGGGGTGTAAGTTACATGGATGAGTGTTAGTTACATGGGGGAGTGTTGGTTACATGGGGAGTGTTAGTTACATGGATGAGTGTTAGTTACATGGGGGAGTGTTAGTTACATGGGGAGTGTTAGTTACATGGGGGAGTGTTAGTTACATGGGGGAGTGTTAGTTACATGGGGGAGTGTTAGTTACATGGATGAGTGTTAGTTACATGGATGAGTGTTAGTTACATGGATGAGTGTTAGTTACATACAGAAGTGTTAGTTACATGGGGGAGTGTTAGTTACATGGGGGAGTGTTAGTTACATGGATGAGTGTTAGTTACATGGGGGAGTGTTAGTTACATACAGAAGTGTTAGTTACATGGGGGAGTGTTAGTTACATGGGGGAGTGTTAGTTACATGCGGAGTGTTAGTTACATGGGGGAGTGTTAGTTACATGGGGGAGTGTTAGTTACATGGGGGAGTGTTAGTTACATGGGAGAGTGTTAGTTACATTGGGGAGTGTTAGTTACATGGGGGAGTGTTAGTTACATGGGGAGTGTTAGTTACATGGGGAAGTGTTAGTTACATGGGGAAGTGTTAGTTACATGGGGAAGTGTTAGTTACATGGGGGAGTGTTAGTTACATGGGGGAGTGTTAGTTACATGGGGAGTGTTAGTTACATGTGGAGTGTTCGTTACATGGATGAGTGTTAGTTACATGGGGGAGTGTTAGTTACATGGGGGAGTGTTAGTTACATGGGGAAGTGTTAGTTACATGGGGGAGTGTTAGTTACATGAGGGAGTGTTCGTTACATGGGGGAGTGTTAGTTACATGGGGGAGTGTTAGTTACACGGGGGAGTGTTAGTTACATGGGGAGTGTTAGTTACATGGATGAGTGTTAGTTACATGGATGAGTGTTAGTTACATGAGGGGTGTTAGTTACATGGATGAGTGTTAGTTACATGGGGGAGTGTTAGTTACATGGGGGAGTGTTAGTTACATGGGGGAGTGTTAGTTACATGGATGAGTGTTAGTTACATGGGGGAGTGTAAGTTACATGGGGGAGTGTTAGTTACATGGGGGAGTGTTAGTTACATGGATGAGTGTTAGTTACATGGGGAAGTATTAGTTACATGGGGAAGTATTAGTTACATGGGGAGTGTTAGTTACATGGGGGAGTGTTAGTTACATGGGGGAGTGTTAGCTACATGGGGAGTGTTAGTTACATGACGGAGTGTTAGTTACATGGGGGAGTGTTAGTTACATGGGAGAGTGTTAGTTACATGGGGAGTGTTAGTTACATTGGGGAGTGTTAGTTACATGGGGGAGTGTTAGTTACATGCGGAGTGTTAGTTACATGGGGAGTGTTAGTTACATGGGGGAGTGTTAGTTACACGGGGGGAGTGTTAGTTACACGGGGGGAGTGTTAGTTACATGGGGGAGTGTTAGTTACATGGGGGAGTGTTAGTTACATGGGGGAGTGTTAGTTACATGGGGAGTGTTAGTTACATGGGGAGTGTTAGTTACATGGATGAGTGTTAGTTACATGGATGAGTGCTAGTTACATGAGGGGTGTAAGTTACATGGATGAGTGTTAGTTACATGGGGGAGTGTTGGTTACATGGGGAGTGTTAGTTACATGGATGAGTGTTAGTTACATGGGGGAGTGTTAGTTACATGGGGAGTGTTAGTTACATGGGGGAGTGTTAGTTACATGGGGGAGTGTTAGTTACATGGGGGAGTGTTAGTTACATGGATGAGTGTTAGTTACATGGATGAGTGTTAGTTACATGGATGAGTGTTAGTTACATACAGAAGTGTTAGTTACATGGGGGAGTGTTAGTTACATGGGGGAGTGTTAGTTACATGGATGAGTGTTAGTTACATGGGGGAGTGTTAGTTACATACAGAAGTGTTAGTTACATGGGGGAGTGTTAGTTACATGGGGGAGTGTTAGTTACATGGGGGAGTGTTAGTTACATGGGGGAGTGTTAGTTACATGGGGGAGTGTTGGTTACATGGGGAGTGTTAGTTACATGGATGAGTGTTAGTTACATGGATGAGTGTTAGTTACATGGGGAGTGTTAGTTACATGGGGGAGTGTTAGTTACATGGGGGAGTGTTAGTTACATGGGGGAGTGTTAGTTACATGGATGAGTGTTAGTTACATGGATGAGTGTTAGTTACATGGATGAGTGTTAGTTACATACAGAAGTGTTAGTTACATGGGGGAGTGTTAGTTACATGGGGGAGTGTTAGTTACATGGATGAGTGTTAGTTACATGGGGGAGTGTTAGTTACATACAGAAGTGTTAGTTACATGGGGGAGTGTTAGTTACATGGGGGAGTGTTAGTTACATGCGGAGTGTTAGTTACATGGGGGAGTGTTAGTTACATGGGGGAGTGTTAGTTACATGGGGGAGTGTTAGTTACATGGGAGAGTGTTAGTTACATTGGGGAGTGTTAGTTACATGGGGGAGTGTTAGTTACATGGGGAGTGTTAGTTACATGGGGAAGTGTTAGTTACATGGGGAAGTGTTAGTTACATGGGGAAGTGTTAGTTACATGGGGGAGTGTTAGTTACATGGGGGAGTGTTAGTTACATGGGGAGTGTTAGTTACATGGGGAGTGTTCGTTACATGGATGAGTGTTAGTTACATGGGGGAGTGTTAGTTACATGGGGGAGTGTTAGTTACATGGGGAAGTGTTAGTTACATGGGGGAGTGTTAGTTACATGAGGGAGTGTTAGTTACATGGGGAAGTGTTAGTTACATGGGAAGTGTTAGTTACATGGGGGAGTGTTAGTTACATGGGGAGTGTTAGTTACATGGGGGAGTGTTAGTTACATGGGGTGTGTTAGTTACATGGGGGAGTGTTAGTAACATGGATGAGTGTTAGTTACATACAGAAGTGTTAGTTATATGGAGAAATATTAGTTATATGGAAGAGTCTTAATTACATTTGGAAGTAACAGTATGATCAGTGCAATCTATAAATAAATGTATATTCTTTTACCATTTCAGAGACCTAGGACTAAATCGGCTCATGTTGGAAAACATTTAAGAAGGTCTTTCCACCTAAATTCAAAGGTCAGACGTGAGCCGTTACCAAGGAGACGGCCTTCTTCATCGCTCTTTGATCCTAATGCAGATGAAGGTGACAGATTAGATGAATGGAATGAGATCAATTGTACAGGAGAAGCTCCACAGGCATTCAACAACCAGGTCAACTTCTGACTTATATATCCCTCCTTTTTATTGGCAGGTCGACTTGATAATGTCATTAATAAAGAGTTTAATTAGCTAATGAATGTTAAATCTTGAAAGGCTTGTTCTATATACATGTTGTGGACACGAGGTGTCTGATCAATTCGCAAAACTTTGAATCCCACTCAGTCCAAAAGAAATTGGAAAATTTTCTGACTGGGTTTTTACTGGAACGACCTACAGGGATGGTTGCCAGCTACCACCAGAAGGCACGACTTTCCTCTCACAAAAAAAAACTGGCAACACCGCCATATAAATTAAAGTTTTGGCATCATTTAGTATTTTTAATTTGAATTGAAAAACAGATTTTTCAAGTACCTGCAATGTAAACCAACTTCGAATCTGAGAATGCGCATAAGTGCCCTAATGGTATAAGTCGTGTGGGCGATCTAGCGACACTGTATAATTTTACGAACTTTATCTAAGTAATACAGACTAACGATCGAGTATTAAGAGGGACTAAATAAGCCCACTGAGTGCAAACCACAGACAAAAACGCCTATATGAGGGTAATCCAACACTTAAGTTAACAAACATATTCTGAGGTAATCTTCCCACTTCAAGTTTGTCACCATGTTTTTGTACCTAAATCTACCATCATACATTAAGAGTGGTAAAAATACATCTTTATTAAAGTTGCATGAGCTGCCAAAATTCGCAGTTTTTTCATAATTTCTGATCGTGACGACAGTAAGAGGCTTTGAAGGCTATCGAAAAACTAAATGATTGGCGTTGGAATGAGAAAAATCCATGCAGTATGTGGCCTGTATGAACTGAAAACGTGTTCAAAAGTAAACAAAATTTAAATAACCGGGACGACCATTCATTCATTCTTAGCCAAAGTTAGATCAAAACAGTACTTTATCGTACATTTTCGAGATTAGAAGAACTAAAAAGCTTCTGAATTCTACCTCTTGAGAAAAATAGCCAATAATTTCAGCATTCTGTTTTAACGTCAAAATATCAACATTTTGGCAGCTCATGCCCCTTTAATCTAAGGATATCTACTGCAACATCACGTCATCTTAAAACAGAAAAATTGGTGACACAGATAAGCCTCTGAAAGGACATACTTCTGTCTGTTTTTATAAGCTTGAGGGTCACTGGCAGTTATCGACGATAATCCCTATGTATTTCTAGAGATTTCCCATCCTTAAATGAAATGATTATTCAAGATTAATGTTTTATTTCAGGACCTTGCTGAAACTATGGAAAATCAAGATCGTTCCTTGCACTTTTCTTCAGGCACCATTGAAACTAGATCCCCCAAAACAACAGCACCACTAAGCCCTGTTCAATCTCCACAGCCGGTTTCCATGAAAACAATTATTTCACCATCGTCTGCTAACACCACACCTCCCTTTCATGTGGAAGTAGAAACATCTTTCACCGAGTCAAAAATAAAGAACCAAGCCCGCCACAGTGCATTGAGGTAAAATCATTAATGTATGTGTAATTTACCCCTTTGATAGCTCAATTAAGGGGTAGTATTTTCTCCAATAACCTGGATTTAATATTTACTCAAATCATTTCACTCATGCATTACGTGATATTTATTAGCTGTGACCAGCAGCTCAAGAAATCACTCTGTGTGTCCGTCCAATAGTGATGTTAGCAGAATAACTCAAGTATGGATGTAGATACAATATTCAAATATTGCATACATGTATGGCCATAAAGCACCTTCCTACTTAAGGTTGCATCATACAGAAGTAAATTCTGGTTTATATCAACAAATTGCCAAATACCAACGTTGCCAGCATATTGCGATATTGGTTCCAAACATGTTCCTATTATAAGCAAATCTTGAGTGAAATATCGCAATTTTTGTTTTATTCAATAAGAAGGGATACGCTTGAAAAATACCTGCATGGAGTTTTTCTTATTGATATCGGAGTTCAATTTGACAATGGCATATAAATTCAGAAAAGTGATCCCACATGTGCGATACCCTGGTTTCTGAATCCTTAGTTTGCAAAGTTTGATATGAACTGACAATTTTGGGAACGGTTTGACTTCTGGTGGTGTTAAGAACAACAATCATTACCCTGTAGCATTTTCATTAACTGGTAGGTACCAAAAAGGTACCGATCATGATTACCCGCGCTGGTCACCAGCATTGTTCCCCATACAATATGTATCCGATCATTTTTATACTTTTTTTTATGTTTTTATACAAATTAGCTCTTTGTAGAGTGGAGTGCAATTACTGATGAAACCGATGTGATTTTCGCCCAAGGTTTAGAATTTTGTTCTTCTGGTAACTCCCAGCCTCCACACTTGTATAGAGTTTTGTTCTTCCCGTAACTCCCAGCCTCCACACTTGTATAGAATTTTGTCCTTCTCGTAACTCCCAGCCTCCACACTTGTATAGGATTTTGTCATTCTCGTAACTCCCAGCCTCCACACTTGTATAGAATTTTGTCATTCTCGTAACTCCCAGCCTCCACACTTGTATAGAATTTTGTCCTTCTCGTAACTCCCAGCCTCCACACTTGTATAGAATTTTGTCCTTCTCGTAACTCCCAGCCTCCACACTTGTATAGAATTTTGTCCTTCTCGTAACTCCCAGCCTCCACACTTGTATAGAATTTTGTTCTTCTCGTAACTCCCAGCCTCCACACTTGTATAGAATTTTGTTCTTCTGGTAACTCCCAGCCTCCACACTTGTATAGAATTTTGTCATTCTCGTAACTCCCAGCCTCCACACTTGTATAGAATTTTGTCATTCTCGTAACTCCCAGCCTCCACACTTGTATAGAATTTTGTCATTCTCGTAACTCCCAGCCTCCACACTTGTATAGAATTTTGTCATTCTCGTAACTCCCAGCCTCCACACTTGTATAGAATTTTGTCATTCTCGTAACTCCCAGCCTCCACACTTGTATAGAATTTTGTTCTTCTGGTAACTCCCAGCCTCCACACTTGTATAGAATTTTGTCCTTCTGGTAACTCACAGCCTCCACACTTGTATAGAATTTTGTTCTTCTGGTAACTCCCAGCCTCCACACTTGTATAGAATTTTGTTCTTCTCGTAACTGCCAGCCTCCACACTTGTATAGAATTTTGTTCTTCTGGTAACTCCCAGCCTCCACACTTGTATAGAATTTTGTCCTTCTCGTAACTCCCAGCCTCCACACTTGTATAGAATTTTGTCCTTCTCGTAACTCCCAGCCTCCACACTTGTATAGAATTTTGTCCTTCTCGTAACTCCCAGCCTCCACACTTGTATAGAATTTTGTCCTTCTCGTAACTCCCAGCCTCCACACTTGTATAGAATTTTGTTCTTCTGGTAACTCCCAGCCTCCACACTTGTATAGAATTTTGTCCTTCTCGTAACTCCCAGCCTCCACACTTGTATAGAATTTTGTCCTTCTCGTAACTCCCAGCCTCCACACTTGTATCGAATTTTGTCCTTCTCGTAACTCCCAGCCTCCACACTTGTATAGAATTTTGTCATTCTCGCAACTCCCAGCCTCCACACTTGTATAGAATTTTGTTCTTCTGGTAACTCCCAGCCTCCACACTTGTATAGAATTTTGTTCTTCTGGTAACTCCCAGCCTCCACACTTGTATAGAATTTTGTTCTTCTGGTAACTCCCAGCCTCCACACTTGTATAGAATTTTGTTCTTCTGGTAACTCCCAGCCTCCACACTTGTATAGAATTTTGTTCTTCTGGTAACTCCCAGCCTCCACACTTGTATAGAATTTTGTCCTTCTCGTAACTCCCAGCCTCCACACTTGTATAGAATTTTGTCCTTCTCGTAACTCCCAGCCTCCACACTTGTATAGAATTTTGTCATTCTCGTAACTCCCAGCCTCCACACTTGTATAGAATTTTGTTCTTCTGGTAACTCCCAGCCTCCACACTTGTATAGAATTTTGTTCTTCTGGTAATTCCCAGCCTCCACACTTGTATAGAATTTTGTCCTTCTGGTAACTCCCAGCCTCCACACTTGTATAGAATTTTGTTCTTCTGGTAACTCCCAGCCTCCACACTTGTATAGAATTTTGTTCTTCTGGTAACTCCCAGCCTCCACACTTGTATAGAATTTTGTTCTTCTGGTAACTCCCAGCCTCCACACTTGTATAGAATTTTGTTCTTCTGGTAACTCCCAGCCTCCACACTTGTATAGAATTTTGTTCTTCTCGTAACTCCCAGCCTCCACACTTGTATAGAATTTTGTCATTCTCATAACTCCCAGCCTCCACACTTGTATAGAATTTTGTTCTTCTCGTAACTCCCAGCCTCCACACTTGTATAGAATTTTGTCCTTCTCGTAACTCCCAGCCTCCACACTTGTATAGAATTTTGTCCTTCTCGTAACTCCCAGCCTCCACACTTGTATAGAATTTTGTCCTTCTCGTAACTCCCAGCCTCCACACTTGTATAGAATTTTGTTCTTCTGGTAACTCCCAGCCTCCACACTTGTATAGAATTTTGTCCTTCTCGTAACTCCCAGCCTCCACACTTGTATAGAATTTTGTTCTTCTGGTAACTCCCAGCCTCCACACTTGTATAGAATTTTGTCCTTCTCGTAACTCCCAGCCTCCACACTTGTATAGAATTTTGTCCTTCTCGTAACTCCCAGCCTCCACACTTGTATAGAATTTTGTTCTTCTGGTAACTCCCAGCCTCCACACTTGTATAGAATTTTGTCCTTCTCGTAACTCCCAGCCTCCACACTTGTATAGAATTTTGTCATTCTCGTAACTCCCAGCCTCCACACTTGTATAGAATTTTGTTCTTCTCGTAACTCCCAGCCTCCACACTTGTATAGAATTTTGTTCTTCTGGTAACTCCCAGCCTCCACACTTGTATAGAATTTTGTCCTTCTCGTAACTCCCAGCCTCCACACTTGTATAGAATTTTGTCCTTCTCGTAACTCCCAGCCTCCACACTTGTATAGAATTTTGTCCTTCTGGTAACTCCCAGCCTCCACACTTGTATAGAATTTTGTTCTTCTGGTAACTCCCAGCCTCCACACTTGTATAGAATTTTGTCCTTCTCGTAACTCCCAGCCTCCACACTTGTATAGAATTTTGAGATGCCGTCTTTTTTTAATTAACTGCTTCGAATTGTAAACAATTTTAATTGTTTCATTCTTGTTTTCAATAGCTGGTAGGACAAATGCCTGGTGAGGCTGGGTTATAGTGTGGAGAACATCAGTAGATCAATAGCTGGTAGGACAAATGTCTGGTGAGGCAGGGTTATAGTGTGGAGAACATCAGTAGATCAATAGCTGGTAGGACAAATGTCTGGTGTGGCTGGGTTATAGTGTGGAGAACATCAGTAGATCAATAACTGGTAGGACAAATGCCTGGTGAGGCTGGGTTATAGTGTGGAGAACATCAGTAGATCAAAAGCTGGTAGGACAAATGCCTGGTGAGGCTGGGTTATAGTATGGAGAACATCAGTAGATCAATAGCTGATAGGACAAATGCCTGGTGAGGCTGGGTTATAGTGTGGAGAACATCAGTAGATCAATAGCTGGTAGGACAAACGTCTGGTGAGGCAGGGTTATAGTGTGGAGAACATCAGTAGATCAATAGCTGGTAGGACAAATGTCTGGTGTGGCTGGGTTATAGTGTGGAGAACATCAGTAGATCAATAGCTGGTAGGACAAATGTCTGGTGTGGCTGGGTTATAGTGTGGAGAACATCAGTAGATCAATAGCTGGTAGGACAAATGTCTGATGAGGCTGGGTTATAGTGTGGAGAACATCAGTAGATCAATAGCTGGTAGGACAAATGTCTGGTGTGGCAGGGTTATAGTGTGGAGAACATCAGTAGATCAATAGCTGGTAGGACAAATGTCTGGTGTGGCTGGGTTATAGTATGGAGAACATCAGTAGATCAATAGCTGGTAGGACAAATGTCGTGAGGCAGGGTTATAGTGTGGAGAACATCAGTAGATCAATAGCTGGTAGGACAAATGTCTGGTGTGGCTGGGTTATAGTGTGGAGAACATCAGTAGATCAATAGCTGGTAGGACAAATGTCGTGAGGCAGGGTTATAGTGTGGAGAACATCAGTAGATCAATAGCTGGTAGGACAAATGTCTGGTGTGGCTGGGTTATAGTGTGGAGAACATCAGTAGATCAATAACTGGTAGGACAAATGTCTGGTGTGGCTGGATTATAGTGTCACTGTGTGGAGAACATCAGTAGATCAATAGCTGGTAGGACAAATGTCTGATGAGGCAGGGTTGTAGTGTGGAGAACATCAGTAGATCAATAGTTGGTAGGACAAATGTCTGGTGAGGCAGGGTTATAGTATGGAGAACATCAGTAGATCAATAGCTGGTAGGACAAATGTCTGATGAGGCAGGGTTATAGTGTGGAGAACATCAGCAGATCAATAGATGGTAGGACAAATGTCTGGTGAGGCAGGGTTATAGTGTGGAGAACATCAGTAGATCAATAGCTGGTATGACAAATGCCTGGTGTGACAGGGTTATAGTGTGGAGAACATAAGTAGATCAATAGTTGGTAGGACAAATGTCTGGTGTGGCTGGGTTATAGTGTGGAGAACATCAGTAGATCAATAACTGGTAGGACAAATGCCTGATGAGGCAGGGTTATAGTGTGGAGAACATCAGTAGATCAATAGCTGGTAGGACAAATGTCGTGAGGCAGGGTTATAGTGTGAAGAACATCAGTAGATCAAGCTGGTAGGACAAATGTCTGGTGTGGCTGGGTTATATTTTGGAGAACATCAGTAGATCAATAACTGGTAGGACAAATGCCTGGTGAGGCAGGGTTATAGTGTGTAGAACATCAGTAGATCAATAGCTGGTAGGACAAATGCCTGGTGAGGCAGGGTTATAGTGTGGAGAACATCAGTAGATCAATAACTGGTATGACAAATGTCTGGTGTGGCTGGGTTATAGTGTGGAGAACATCAGTAGATCAATAGCTGGTAGGACAAATGCCTGGTGTGGCTGGGTTATAGTGTGGAGAACATCAGTAGATCAATAGCTGGTAGGACAAATGCCTGGTGTGGCAGGGTTATAGTGTGGAGAACATCAGTAGATAAATAGCTGGTAGGACAAATGTCTGGTGAGGCAGGGTTATAGTGTTGAGAACATCAGTAGATCAATAGCTGGTAGGACAAATGCCTGGTGTGGCTGGGTTATAGTGTGAAGAACATCAGTAGATCAATAGCTGGTGGGACAAATGTCTGGTGAGGCAGGGTTATAGTGTGGAGAACATCAGTAGATCAATAGCTGGTAGGACAAATGTCTGGTGAGGCAGGGTTATAGTGTGGAGAACATCAGTAGATCAATAGCTGGTAGGACAAATGTCTGGTAAGGCAGGGTTATAGTGTGGAGAACATCAGTAGATCAAGAGCTGGTAGGACAAATGTCTGGTGTGGCTGGGTTATAGTGTGGAGAACATCAGTAGATCAATAGCTGGTAGGACAAATGTCTGTTGAGGCAGGGTTATAGTGTGGAGAACATCAGTAGATCAATAGTTGGTAGGACAAATGTCTGGTGTGGCTGGGTTATAGTGTGGAGAACATCAGTAGATCAATAACTGGTAGGACAAATGCCTGATGAGGCAGGGTTATAGTGTGGAGAACATCAGTAGATCAATAGCTGGTAGGACAAATGTCGTGAGGCAGGGTTATAGTGTGAAGAACATCAGTAGATCAAGCTGGTAGGACAAATGTCTGGTGTGGCTGGGTTATAGTTTGGAGAACATCAGTAGATCAATAACTGGTAGGACAAATGCCTGGTGAGGCAGGGTTAGGGAGCGTTCCCAGCTATCGTTTGCTCTTTCGGGCGGTCGTTTTTTGAAAAACGACTGCTAGCAGTCAACACCCATCGTTTTTTGCTAGCCAGAATAAACAACTGCTGAACGGTTCAATGCTAGTCCTCGGTCGAGTTCGGCTCTCGTCGGTAAAGCAGCGTGTCTTACAGTTTTGCCTCTGCCATATAGCTAGGACTTCAAGCCTGAGTACATGTGCTGTGGTGTTGGAAGGCAGACGGCCCTCAAACATTTAACATACTACCCAACTGTTTGTCTTCCAATTAAAATATTTCCATATGTAACTGCTTTTCTTTATTTTATTTTCATTTTTTTACTCGGTGGGTAGTTTCTCACTGAGTTTACTTGATGAGTTTTGCGGTGGGTTATTGTTAGACTAATCATCGGATAGTTGTTACTTAGTCTAGTTATTGAAAACACGTTTTTGAAAGAAAGAGAATTTTAATAAATCACTAACAAATACAGGTTGACCGTCTCTAGTAGCCCTTTGGCTTTGTTTGTGGACAACCTCATGTTGAGCTAACGCCGTGAAGTTCATCCACAAATAATTCCTATGTAGGCCAGGTGGCGCATGTCCCTATGACAACTGTCAGTTAGGTCTTATCAAGCAAAGTCTACAAATTAAAATAGGGGTGATAGTGATACTGTTATAATGCTGATGTAACTGTTACCGTTGAAACAGTCGAGTGTATATATTTGGAAAATAATTGCAAAACTACTAAAGTTGATTCTTACTCAATAATGAATATATTTCTTGTTGATGACAGATGTATAGTAGGCCTGAGTCAACACCCATCGTTTTTTGCTAGCCAGAATAAACAACTGCTGAACGGTTCAATGCTAGTCCTCGGTCGAGTTCGGCTCTCGTCGGTAAAACAGCGTGTCTTACAGTTTTGCCTCTGCCATATAGCTAGGACTTCAAGCCTGAGTACATGTGCTGTGGTGTTGGAAGGCAGACGGCCCTCAAACATTTAACATACTACCCAACTGTTTGTCTTCCAATTAAAATATTTCCATATGTAACTGCTTTTCTTTATTTTATTTTCATTTTTTTACTCGGTGGGTAGTTTCTCACTGAGTTTACTTGATGAGTTTTGCGGTGGGTTATTGTTAGACTAATCATCGGATAGTTGTTACTTAGTCTAGTTATTGAAAACATGTTTTTGAAAGAAAGAGAATTTTAATAAATCACTAACAAATACAGGTTGACCGTCTCTAGTAGCCCTTTGGCTTTGTTTGTGGACAACCTCATGTTGAGCTAACGCCGTGAAGTTCATCCACAAATAATTCCTATGTAGGCCAGGTGACGCATGTCCCTATGACAACTGTCAGTTAGGTCTTATCAAGCAAAGTCTACAAATTAAAATAGGGGTGATAGTGATACTGTTATAATGCTGATGTAACTGTTACCGTCGAAACAGTCGAGTGTATATATTTGGAAAATAATTGCAAAACTACTAAAGTTGATTCTTACTCAATAATGAATATATTTCTTGTTGATGACAGATGTATAGTAGGCCTGAGTAGATCCAAAATAAAAACTTTCAAAACTCTTCACCTTACAGAATGGTTAGAGATGGACTCAACCAGACTTGTTGATCACGTGGCAAGTGTGCATGGAATTGCGAGGGTTTAAACTATACTGTATCACATAAATGGCGAATCAAGCTGTTAGATTTCCATTTTAAGACCTATATAAATGCTTTACTGAAAGAATGGACTAACCATCAGATATAAATTGAACAATGCAAGGCAGTTCATGTGGATTTAATAAAGAAAGAACTGGGAAGACAAATTCACTGGATTTATGGGCATGTCAATTTCCCGCGTCAGACGGTACCGGGTAGACAAACATACATATCCTCATTCATTGTTCAAGGTTGGTTTCTCGTGTGGCAATCAGAAAAAATATGGAAAAAGTTTCTTTGACAGTGTCTGACATTTTTTTCACTTATGCCGTGCACATTTTACACATTCGCTATCTATCACATTTTATAGTAGATCTACCGCTAAAAGAAAAGTAAGAATTTGGATGAAAAAAATATTGTTAAAATATAAAAAAATACGAAGGAAAATCAATTTTGTCATGGAAGATGGGCGTTTTGGTGGGACAAATCTGAATTGGGAGGGAGGTTGTATTTTTAAATAAATGCACACAGACAATTAATGAAAAGTCAACGGTTTCATTTTTATTTTTCCGACATTTGTAAGTTCAGTAGCAAAAACTTCCGGTATATGACAACCCGTTTCATCGCATTCGATATGTACTCGGTAACGAAGAAGATACTATGACTGTAGTTAGGAACTGCCCTGAAACAAAATGTAATACTTTGATAGTTCTTTAATTCAGTAAATATAAAAATGACAGATAAACAGATAAAGTTTGGTTTGGAACTCGATGCTGAAAAACGTTTAGTGTGTTGAGATCTAAATACTTTCGACAAATTTTTGATTTGACAAAGTAAACTTTGAAAGTTTATCTGAGACAACAAAATTTAATTGTTTTTAAAAAGAACCTTTAAATATTTGCCTACATTGGTCACTAGAACAATACTCATACAAAACCAGTTGGTCAACTGTAGTCAAGTCAGCCGAAAGTTGATTAGACCTTGGCTGGTTGTTGTCAAACTGGGCCTTTAATCCAGACCTGCTGCAGAGGTTATGTTATTGAGATTTGCTCACGGGCAGTAAGCGTTTTCACCACATGGGGCAGATATCGATCGACTAAACATAAAACGACAGCTGGCAACACCTACCGTTTTTTCTAGCGTGCGTTTTTTCTAAATCAAACGGTAAGCAAACGAACGATAACTGGGGACAGTCCCTTATAGTGTGGAGAACATCAGTAGATCAATAGCTGGTAGGACAAATGCCTGGTGAGGCAGGGTTATAGTGTTGAGAACATCAGTAGATCAATAACTGGTATGACAAATGTCTGGTGTGGCTGTGTTATAGTGTGGAGAACATCAGTAGATCAATAGCTGGTAGGACAAATGCCTGGTGTGGCTGGGTTATAGTGTGGAGAACATCAGTAGATCAATAGCTGGTAGGACAAATGCCTGGTGTGGCAGGGTTATAGTGTGGAGAACATCAGTAGATCAATAGCTGGTAGGACAAATGTCTGGTGAGGCAGGGTTATAGTGTGGAGAACATCAGTAGATCAATAGCTGGTAGGACAAATGGCTGGTGTGGCTGGGTTATAGTGTGAAGAACATCAGTAGATCAATAGCTGGTAGGACAAATGTCTGGTGAGGCAGGGTTATAGTGTGGAGAACATCAGTAGATCAATAGCTGGTAGGACAAATGTCTGGTGAGGCAGGGTTATAGTGTGGAGAACATCAGTAGATCAATAGCTGGTAGGACAAATGTCTGGTAAGGCAGGGTTATAGTGTGGAGAACATCAGTAGATCAAGAGCTGGTAGGACAAATGTCTGGTGTGGCTGGGTTATAGTGTGGAGAACATCAGTAGATCAATAGCTGGTAGGACAAATGTCTGGTGAGGCAGGGTTATAGTGTGGAGAACATCAGTAGATCAATAACTGGTATGACAAATGCGTGGTGTGGCTGGTTTATAGTGTGGAGAACATCAGTAGATCAATAGCTGGTAGGACAAATGTCTGGTGTGGCTGGGTTATAGTATGGAGAACATCAGTAGATCAATAGCTGGTAGGACAAATGTCGTGAGGCAGGGTTATAGTGTGGAGAACATCAGTAGATCAATAGCTGGTAGGACAAATGCCTGGTGAGGCAGGGTTATAGTGTGGAGAACATCAGTAGATCAATAGCTGGTAGGACAAATGCCTGGTGAGGCAGGGTTATAGTGTGGAGAACATCAGTAGATCAATAGCTGGTAGGACAAATGTCGTGAGGCAGGGTTATAGTGTGGAGAACATCAGTAGATCAATAGCTGGTAGGACAAATGCCTGGTGAGGCAGGGTTATAGTGTGGAGAACATCAGTAGATCAAGAGCTGGTAGGACAAATGTCTGGTGTGGCTGGGTTATAGTGTGGAGAACATCAGTAGATCAATAGCTGGTAGGACAAATGTCTGGTGTGGCTGGGTTATAGTATGGAGAACATCAGAAGATCAATAGCTGGTAGGACAAATGTCGTGAGGCAGGGTTACAGTGTGGAGAACATCAGTAGATTAATAGCTGGTAGGGCAAATGTCTGATGAGGCTGGGTTATAGTGTGGAGAACATCAGTAGGTCAATAGCTGGTATGACAAATGTTTGATGAGGCTGGGTTATAGTGTGGAGAACATCAGTAGATCAATAGCTGGTAGGACAAATGTCTGGTGTGGCTGGGTTATAGTATGGAGAACATCAGAAGATCAATAGCTGGTAGGACAAATGTCGTGAGGCAGGGTTATAGTGTGGAGAACATCAATAGGTTAATAGCTGGTAGGACAAATGCCTGGTGAGGCAGGGTTATAGTGTGGAGAACATCAGAAGATCAATAGCTGGTAGGACAAATGCCTGGTGAGGCAGGGTTATAGTGTGGAGAACATCAGTAGATCAAGAGCTGGTAGGACAAATGTCTGGTGTGGCTGGGTGATAGTGTGGAGAACATCAGTAGATCAATAGCTGGTAGGACAAATGTCTGGTGAGGCAGGGTTATAGTGTTGAGAACATCAGTAGATCAATAGCTGGTAGGACAAATGTCTGGTGAGGCAGGGTTATAGTGTGGAGAACATCAGTAGATCAATAGCTGGTAGGACAAATGCCTGGTGAGGCAGGGTTATAGTGTGGAGAACATCAGTGGATCAATAACTTGTAGGACAAATGTCTTGTGAGGCAGGGTTATAGTATGGAGAACATCAGTAGATCAATAGCTTGTAGGACAAATGTCTGATGAGGCAGGGTTATAGTATGGAGAACATCAGTAGATCAATAGCTGGTATGACAAATGTCGTGAGGCAGGGTTATAGTGTGGAGAACATCAGTAGATCGATAGCTGGTATGACAAATGTCGTGAGGCAGGGTTATAGTGTGGAGAACATCAGTAGATCAATAGCTGGTAGGACAAATGCCTGGTGAGGCAGGGTTATAGTGTGGAGAACATCAGTAGATCTATAGCTGGTAGGACAAATGTCTGGTGAGGCAGGGTTATTGTATGGAGAATATCAGTAGATCAATAGCTGGTAGGGCAAATGTCTAATGAGGCAGGGTTATAGTATGGAGAACATCAGTAGATTAATAGCTGGTAGGGCAAATGTCTGGTGTGGCTGGGTTATAGTGTGGAGAACATCAGTAGATCAATAGCTGGTAGGACAAATGCCTGGTGTGGCAGGGTTATAGTGTGGAGAACATCAGTAGATCAATAGCTGGTAGGACAAATGTCTGGTGAGGCAGGGTTATAGTGTGGAGAACATCAGTAGATCAATAGCTGGTATGACAAATGCCTGGTGTGGCAGGGTTATAGTGTGGAGAACATCAGTAGATCAATAGCTGGTAGGACAAATGCCTGGTGAGGCAGGGTTATAGTGTGGAGAACATCAGTAGATCAATAGCTGGTAGGAGAAATGTCTGGTGTAGCTGGGTTATAGTATGGAGAACATCAGTAGATCAATAGCTGGTAGGACAAATGTCTGGTGAGGCAGGGTTATAGTGTGAAGAACATCAGTAGATCAATAGCTGGTAGGACAAATGTCTGGTGTGGCTGGGTTATAGTGTGGAGAACATCAGTAGATCAATAGCTGGTAGGACAAATGTCTGGTGAGGCAGGGTTGTAGTGTGGAGACCATCAGTAGATCAATAGCTGGTAGGACAAATGTCGTGAGGCAGGGTTATAGTGTGGAGAACATCAGTAGATCAATAGCTGGTAGGAGAAATGTCTGGTGTGGCTGGGTTATAGTGTGGAGAACATCAGTAGATCAATAGCTGGTAGGACAAATGTCTGGTGAGGCAGGGTTATATTGTGGAGAACATCAGTAGATCAATGGCTGGTAGGACAAATGTCTGGTGAGGCAGGGTTATAGTGTGGAGAACATCAGTAGATCAATGGCTGGTAGGACAAATGTCTGGTGAGGCAGGGTTATAGTGTGGAAAACATCAGTAGACCAATAACTGGTAGGACAAGACATGTATATAGTTTGGAGAACCTTAGTCTTAGCTGGTAGAACAAATCTTCCTGATGGTTAATAAATCTGATGTAGTTAGTTTTTCTAAAAAAAATTTAATTTAGGCATCTATTTGTTTTTTAGACCACCAATCTCATGGTGGTCTTATCAAATCGCTTTTTGTCTGTCATCCGATGTCTGTAAACTTTTCTTGTGATCCTGATTCCAAGAGAACTACTTCTCGGATCTTCATCAAATTTCACAGATACATGTATGTTCCCCTTATGGTCTAGTTGTGCAACATCTATTGTTTGCTCGTTTGCATAATAAAATAGTTTGTGATTCCGGAATCTAGAAAACCACCAGGCCGATCATGATGAAATGTTTTTGGGTTGGTTCCCCATATATGGTGTAGTTGTTTAACATCTATTTTTCCAGGCTCATTTGCATATTAAAATGGTCGCAAGACGACCGTTTTGTTTTTCTTCTTTTTATCACTTTTCTCTCTTGTGATTGCGATTTCAAGTCGGATCTTCTTTAAATTTCACACACACGTTCCTTTTATGGTCTAGTTTTGCAATATTTATTTCTTTCGCTCATTTTCATATCTAAATGGCCGCTAGGCGACCATTTTGTTTTTCTTCTTTTTATCGCTTTTCTCCTAAACTAATGAGAAGATCTTCATAAAACTTTGTACGCAGGTTAACCCTATGGCCTTGTTGCGTATTATGTACTTTTTTTGCTCATTTGCATATTAAAATAGCTGCTAGGCGCCCATTTTTGTTTTTCTTCTTTTTGTCACTTTTCTTGTAAAGTAATGAAAGGTTAGGATTTTCCTAAAAAAATTTCCGCATGTTAAAGGATCTTCGTAAAATTTTATACGCAGGTTAACCCTGTGGTCTCGTTGCACACTATGCACTCGCTGCTCATTTGCATATTCAAAATGGCGGCTGGTAGCTATTTCTGTGATTTTTACCTATAGTTTGTGATTGCGGTATCAAGAAAACTACCAGGCGGATCTTGATGAATTTTTTTTGTGTTGTTTCCCCATATGGTCAAGTTATGCAACATGTATTTTTTTGTCATTGTTTTCGTTTAACCCATTCAGTACTGCTGTCGCCATATGGCTTTAGACTAGAATGCTAGCCTGCTTCATTACCGAAGACATCGTATGGCAACAGCAGAAAAGTCGGTTAAAACCCCACCCCACTTCAACTAATTTTGAAAATAAACAAATAAAATCACATGTTGCATCTGTTTGTTGCTTTGTGTTTTGTTTTTTCAATCTTCGAATACGGTAAAAGAGATTTAATTTGCTTTAAAGTACGCTTAACTCACTGATAACTCCCAGCTTTGTCCAAGTTAGAACGGACACTGCAAGCATACGTATATAACAAGAACATGTTAAATTTGACAATAAAAGCTTGTGGATTTCCTTATATTTACAGCTTCAGATCTTAATATATATTTTCCTTGTCTTCAATATACTGACAGTGAGTGAGATATTTAAATATCTATGATCAAAAAGTGCTAAAATCTGGTGGTGAAATTAGTTCGCGAGAGCGAGTTCCCGCAGTCAATCATGCAGCCCCTACAAATGCATTTTAATAGGCTTCTCAGTCATAACCCAGTTAATGACAAATAAGTTCTTTTGGCACTGAGGACGTTATTTGGAGTTTTGGAGTCGTGAAAAAAGACATTTATCATAGCTTTATTAAACCTCAGAGTGAAATTGCAATCCTCAGGTCATTTTAAAACGTATTAAAATCGCCTCCTTTCATGTTTCCAAGGGCGACTATAAGAAATAGTTTATCTATGCGTGTTGCCAGCCGCCACGGCCTGTTCGATGTCGGTAAAATGTCCTTCTCGAATTTGGATTTTAAACACCTAAATTCTTTCCAAAAATGTAACAATAATAAATATTTTTGAAAGAGAGTGTTCCCTATGACACTGAAGAAGATCTATATTGTCTTTTTCCCAGCTTGAAAGAAAGGAATATTTCAAAATGAAATGAAATACACGGCAATACACAGGAATTTGCGTTCAGGCAGCTGACTGCACAACTATTTACCAATAAAGTAAACTTAAATGTTTTTTTTCAATCCTATATTATCAAATCGTGCATGAAGATTCTTTTTATAAGAGTTCACTAATTTCTAAAGGAATCAGGAAATTTGTTTTTAAAGTGACATTCGTCATGTTTAAATTTTTATTCATCAGACAAGTGATACGTCGCCCATTCTTCACTTTTCACAGGCTATTTTTGACAGAAATGCATTATCTTTTGATTTGAATTTTGAATGGTAAACACACACTAAATGCATCTTAGTAACATGTGCACAATCGTTTTGGATTTTATAAATTTTAATGGTGTACAGGACTCAAACAAGCGATATCACTGACTGGCCTGTGTACTTATAGCCAGGAATTTCGCTGCTGGGTTTTACTACTTTTAGTCAATCTCGGCTGTCTGACTGATGGGCCACGTGCTGTGGCCTGGACAGAGCTGCGGTACTGAATGAGTTAAAATAGTCGTTCTATGGTGGTCGCCAAGATCAGTTCACTGATCTCTTGTTTTTTTTATCTGTATGTATTTTGCAGGAAACTTCCCCATAAGAAAGAAAATGTGAAAAATCATTTTAAACAGTCTAATTTCTCCTCTTTGTTAGAAGGTAAGTTTCTTTCTTAAATTACTAATACTCAACAAAGACGTGAACTTCCATTCACCAATGATTACACAATGACCCATCCTCCGGTATATCCTTAACAACGATCACACATCTTTCAGTACATGTATTTCCCTAACAATCATTTCACAATGGCATGTCCATCTACATGTAGTTTAAAATTACCGGAGCTTTCTGTAGATTTTTTCAATACGCGATGAAAAAAAATGTCAGCGTGTTTTCTTCAAAATCTTAGAAATAAAGCATTCATAACACTTTCACATTAAAAGCGAAATAAACAGAGAAAATCAATGAAGAAAACAGAAAAAATAAAAGGAAATAATGTTGACGCAAGGATCATCCAGTCTAGCAAATCCATCTTTTTCATTGGCCACAAGCCAGTCTGCTAGCCATCTTTTTTAAAAAGCTCTGCGGAGCTTTTAAGAAAGGTCAGCGGGGGATTTGAACTTTACAAAAAGCTCCGCAGGGGAGTTGCGCTGCCTCCGCGGAGGTTTTGAACGAGAACGATGACGTCTCGTCAAATCGATCATAAACCCTCCGCGGGGGAATGGTGTCTGGTCCGCAGAGGGTCCACGGGCGAGTGACGGAGGATTGATACTTAGTCATTGACAGTACTGTATATGTCCCTAACAAGTATTACACAATGACATGTCCTTCTGTATGCCCCTAACAACCATTACACAATGACATGTCCTTCTGTATGTCCCTAACAACCATTACACAATTGCATGTCCTTCTGTATGTCCCTAACAACCATTACACAATGACATGTCCTTCTGTATGCCCCTAACAACCATTACACAATGACATGTCCTTCTGTATGTCCTTAACAACCATTACACAATGACATGTTCTTCTGTATGTCCCTAACAACCATTACACAATGACATGTCCTTCTGTATGTCCCTAACAACCATTACACAATGACATATCCTTCTGTATGTCCCTAACAACCATTACACAATGACATGTCCTTCTGTATTTCCCTAACAACCATTACACAATGACATGTCCTTCTGTATGTCCCTAACAACCATTACACAATGGCATGTCCTTCTGTATGTCCCTAACAACCATTACACAATGACATGTCCTTCTGTATGTCCCTAACAACCATTACACAATGACATGTCCTTCTGTATGCCCCTAACAACCATTACACAATGACATGTCCTTCTGTATGTCCCTAACAACCATTACACAATGACATGTCCTTCTGTATGTCCCTAACAACCATTACACAATGACATGTCCTTCTGTATGTCCCTAACAACCATTACACAATGGCCTGTCCTTCTGTATGTCCCTAACAACCATTACACAATGGCCTGTCCTTCTGTATGTCCTTAACAATCATTACACAATGGCCTGTCCTTCTGTATGTCCTTAACAACCATTACACAATGGCCTGTCCTTCTGTATGTCCCTAACAACCATTACACAATGGCCTGTCCTTCTGTATGTCCTTAACAATCATTACACAATGGCCTGTCCTTCTGTATGTCCTTAACAACTATTACACAATGACATGTCCTTCTGTATGTCCCTAACAACCATTACACAATGGCCTGTCCTTCTGTATGTCCCTAACAACCATTACACAATGACATGTCCTTCTGTATGTCCCTAACAACCATTACACAATGACATGTCCTTCTGTATGTCCTTAACAGCCATTACACAATGGCCTGTCCTTCTGTATGTCCTTAACAATCATTACACAATGGCCTGTCCTTCTGTATGTCCTTAACAACCATTACACAATGACCTGCCCTTCTGTATGTCCCTAACAACCATTACACAATGGCCTGTCCTTCTGTATGTCCCTAACAACCATTACACAATGACCTGCCCTTCTGTATGTCCCTAACAACCATTACACAATGACATGTCCTTCTGTATGTCCCTAACAACCATTACACAATGACATGTCCTTCTGTATGTCCCTAACAACCATTACACAATGACATGTCCTTCTGTATGTCCTTAACAACCATTACACAATGACATGTCCTTCTGTATGTCCCTAACAACCATTACACAATGACATGTCCTTCTGTATGTCCCTAACAACCATTACACAATGACATGTCCTTCTGTATGTCCCTAACAACCATTACACAATGACATGTCCTTCTGTATGTCCTTAACAGCCATTACACAATGACATGTCCTTCTGTATGTCCCTAACAACCATTACACAATGACATGTCCTTCTGTATGTCCCTAACAACCATTACACAATGACATGTCCTTCTGTATGTCCCTAACAACCATTACACAATGACATGTCCTTCTGTATGTCCCTAACAACCATTACACAATGACATGTCCTTCTGTATGTCCCTAACAACCATTACACAATGACATGTCCTTCTGTATGTCCCTAACAACCATTACACAATGGCCTGTCCTTCTGTATGTCCTTAACAACCATTACACAATGGCCTGTCCTTCTGTATGTCCTTAACAACCATTACACAATGACATGTCCTTCTGTATGTCCCTAACAACCATTACACAATGACATGTCCTTCTGTATGTCCCTAACAACCATTACACAATGGCCTGTCCTTCTGTATGTCCCTAACAACCATTACACAATGGCCTGTCCTTCTGTATGTCCTTAACAATCATTACACAATGGCCTGTCCTTCTGTATGTCCTTAACAACCATTACACAATGGCCTGTCCTTCTGTATGTCCCTAACAACCATTACACAATGGCCTGTCCTTCTGTATGTCCTTAACAATCATTACACAATGGCCTGTCCTTCTGTATGTCCTTAACAACTATTACACAATGACATGTCCTTCTGTATGTCCCTAACAACCATTACACAATGGCCTGTCCTTCTGTATGTCCCTAACAACCATTACACAATGACATGTCCTTCTGTATGTCCCTAACAACCATTACACAATGACATGTCCTTCTGTATGTCCTTAACAGCCATTACACAATGGCCTGTCCTTCTGTATGTCCTTAACAATCATTACACAATGGCCTGTCCTTCTGTATGTCCTTAACAACCATTACACAATGACCTGCCCTTCTGTATGTCCCTAACAACCATTACACAATGGCCTGTCCTTCTGTATGTCCCTAACAACCATTACACAATGACCTGCCCTTCTGTATGTCCCTAACAACCATTACACAATGACATGTCCTTCTGTATGTCCCTAACAACCATTACACAATGACATGTCCTTCTGTATGTCCCTAACAACCATTACACAATGACATGTCCTTCTGTATGTCCTTAACAACCATTACACAATGACATGTCCTTCTGTATGTCCCTAACAACCATTACACAATGACATGTCCTTCTGTATGTCCCTAACAACCATTACACAATGACATGTCCTTCTGTATGTCCCTAACAACCATTACACAATGACATGTCCTTCTGTATGTCCTTAACAGCCATTACACAATGACATGTCCTTCTGTATGTCCCTAACAACCATTACACAATGACATGTCCTTCTGTATGTCCCTAACAACCATTACACAATGACATGTCCTTCTGTATGTCCCTAACAACCATTACACAATGACATGTCCTTCTGTATGTCCCTAACAACCATTACACAATGACATGTCCTTCTGTATGTCCCTAACAACCATTACACAATGACATGTCCTTCTGTATGTCCCTAACAACCATTACACAATGACATGTCCTTCTGTATGTCCTTAACAGCCATTACACAATGACATGTCCTTCTGTATGTCCTTAACAATCATTACACAATGACATGTCCTTCTGTATGTCCCTAACAACCATTACACAATGACATGTCCTTCTGTATGTCCCTAACAACCATTACACAATGACATGTCCTTCTGTATGTCCTTAACAACCATTACACAATGGCCTGTCCTTCTGTATGTCCTTAACAACCATTACACAATGGCCTGTCCTTCTGTATGTCCCTAACAACCATTATACAATGACATGTCCTTCTGTATGTCCCTAACAACCATTACACAATGACATGTCCTTCTGTATGTCCTTAACAACCATTACACAATGGCCTGTCCTTCTGTATGTCCTTAACAACCATTACACAATGGCCTGTCCTTCTGTATGTCCCTAACAACCATTACACAATGACATGTCCTTCTGTATGTCCTTAACAACCATTACACAATGGCCTGTCCTTCTGTATGTCCTTAACAACCATTACACAATGGCCTGTCCTTCTGTATGTCCCTAACAACCATTACACAATGACATGTCCTTCTGTATGTCCCTAACAACCATTACACAATGACATGTCCTTCTGTATGTCCTTAACAACCATTACACAATGACATGTCCTTCTGTATGTCCCTAACAACCATTACACAATGGCCTGTCCTTCTGTATGTCCTTAACAACCATTACACAATGACATGTCCTTCTGTATGTCCTTAACAACCATTACACAATGGCCTGTCCTTCTGTATGTCCTTAACAACCATTACACAATGGCCTGTCCTTCTGTATGTCCTTAACAGCCATTACACAATGACATGTCCTTCTGTATGTCCTTAACAACCATTACACAATGGCCTGTCCTTCTGTATGTCCTTAACAACCATTACACAATGGCCTGTCCTTCTGTATGTCCCTAACAACCATTACACAATGACATGTCCTTCTGTATGTCCCTAACAACCATTACACAATGGCCTGTCCTTCTGTATGTCCTTAACAACCATTACACAATGGCCTGTCCTTCTGTATGTCCCTAACAACCATTACACAATGACATGTCCTTCTGTATGTCCCTAACAACCATTACACAATGACATGTCCTTCTGTATGTCCCTAACAACCATTACACAATGACATGTCCTTCTGTATGTCCTTAACAACCATTACACAATGGCCTGTCCTTCTGTATGTCCTTAACAACCATTACACAATGGCCTGTCCTTCTGTATGTCCCTAACAACCATTACACAATGACATGTTCTTCTGTATGTCCCTAACAACCATTACACAATGGCCAGTCCTTCTGTATGTCCCTAACAACCATTACACAATGACATGTCCTTCTGTATGTCCCTAACAACCATTACACAATGACATGTCCTTCTGTATGTCCTTAACAACCATTACACAATGGCCTGTCCTTCTGTATGTCCTTAACAACCATTACACAATGACATGTCCTTCTGTATGTCCCTAACAACCATTACACAATGGCCTGTCCTTCTGTATGTCCTTAACAACCATTACACAATGACATGTCCTTCTGTATGTCCTTAACAACCATTACACAATGGCCTGTCCTTCTGTATGTCCTTAACAACCATTACACAATGGCCTGTCCTTCTGTATGTCCCTAACAACCATTACACAATGGCCTGTCCTTCTGTATGTCCTTAACAACCATTACACAATGGCCTGTCCTTCTGTATGTCCCCAATCTGACTAAAGTTGAGATGCTTATTGAAAATATGCATCTGAGGATTACCAAGGAAAATCTTGTGTTTTCACGCGGTGAATCGAGAGCCTGCGATATAATAGACGGGCCAATCACTGATCCTCTTACTGACAGCATGTTGGAAACCCGGAAAAACATGGATGCCGATGCGGAATAAGTAGATATCCGATATTAAATTTAGCAAACGCGATGTCACTATGCCTCGACTCTACTTCTGTGAGCTTAAATAGAACTTAGTTTTATGCTGAGTCAATTTAATATACTTTTGTTACAGTCTGTCAAGTGTCATCAGTGCTTGGCGAGAGAGTAGCTCTGGTATGTAATTGTAGAAAACAATGGTCTAAACAGCTTGGAGCTACTCCGGTACATGTATGTAGCGTTATTGTGAAGCCCGAAGGGCTGGTGGTTAGACCATTACTACAATTAGGCGAGAGAGCTTCATGTACGTGTAGTTCAATGACTTGGCTGGGTACCTTGCCTGTACGCCGGTTACGGCTCTGATTGGAATTAATGCGTAATGTACTCACTTTGTACACTCAAAGTTGTGTTATTCTCATTCGGCATTAAATTTGAGAAGGTGGGTCAGGTAGGCTAACTCGTAGGTGAATTTTAATTTAAGTGTAATTTGTGTGCCACCTATAGACTAGTAAATAGTACTAGTAGTGATTGATTGAGGTTTTGTGCAACCGTCAACATTATTTCACTTAAAAGATGGGAGTTTCAACGTTAAAGTAGGGAAGGAAATAGGCAAATTCCCACGAAATAAACCCACCGATCTTCAGGAAATATCTTGTCCACTCATAATTTAATTTTGGGGCCTTGATATATTTGGGAATGGTGTTGAGAAAAAAAACGTCAACCTTTCTATGGAGCTGTCATCTCGAGTCCATTGAAAGTCTATCTGTAGTATTAAGTAGCACTAGTAGTGTGCTGGGATTTATATGAACTATATAATATAATTATACACTGTTCTTCTGGAAAGATGAATGTAAAAGATCTGATTAGAAAATATGCTGGACAGAAGATTACCAGCCCTTTTTTTTAAAAAAAGCATATTCAAAGGTGATTGATCGATTGATGTTTGACGCCCCACTCAAGATTATTTCTCTTATATGGCGCCATTGCCAGGTTTAGTGGTGGAGGAATCCAGGGCTCAAGGGTGAAGTTACTTCAACCAAGAATAGATTGATTGATTGGTGTTTTATGCCGCACCCAAGATTATTTCACTTATATGGCTACATTGCCAGGTTTAGTCACAGTGGGGGAGGGAACCAGGCTCATTGCTTGGAGCAAACCCCTGACCATTGGCAAGTACCTGGCAACTCTTCCACAAACGACGACTGAGTGAAAAATCCACTCTGAAATTTTTAAATGTTTATTTGGTCTGAGTGGAATTCGAACATGTGCCGCATCGAGGGAAGGTCTGTACTGGACCGAGGAAGTCAGATACTCTAACCCACTGGACCACCAAGGCCCCAGAATAGATGGATAGGCAACCAAGTTATTTAACTCTTGTGTGAATTAGGTAACACATTTAGTTTACATTGTGTAATTATTATTACATAGATTTACTCTAAAATGTGAATTGGCTGCACATGACAATCAGAATATTAATATGAAAAAGTCAGAAATTTGCCTTGTAAGTTACATAAGGTTTCACAATTATAATAGGTTCCCATATAATATGATGAATAAACATAATGCTTCTAAATTATTTACTATTTTTCTCGAGGAAAGGTTTTATATTTATTGGTCAACTTTATCGGTTGACAACCCTGATTCGACATCCCTGTTGTATTGCGGAATAGTAAAAGTTTCTTCCAACAAGCAATTAAAGTAAAAATATAATTTATCAACTATACTTCTGCTATCGCTATAAGATATGTGTAAGAATAAGATATTGTCTTATAGTATAAAAGTATTCCTTTCACCATAGTCAACTAAGCTGGACAAATAATGAAGTGTATGTCATTACCTATTCAAAAACACAAACATAATTCTAACACTTCATTATTAACTTATTCCTGCTGATTGTTTTATGGTCTTTGGACCCAATAACATATCTATTACTTACATGTAAGTCCATCTTTATATATATTAGCAGAGAAAGTTGTATATATATATATTAAAGAGTTAGAAGCAAATATTACTCAGAATGTTTTCTGGTGCTCAGTTTTATTAGAAATTTTAGAGAAAATAAATGTATATATATATTTAAACTAACTTTGGTCGACTAAATATAGAAAATATATAGCTATTTTTTATATCGACAAATCCCAAAGCATTAACATGCAAAACAAGCCGTATATTAACCGGACAGCTTTTTCTACGAACAACCTAGTTTTAACATCCTTGTTGTATTGCGGAACAGCAAAAATTTCTTAAAACATGCAATTATAAACAAAAAATCTCAGTATCAACTACACTATACAGGAATTGTTTAGTATATCTTTGTATTTTCTTTTATATCGACAAATTACATACCTATTGTATGCAAAAACAGGTTTATTATTCGCTTGTAAGCTTTATCGGTTGACAATCTAATTTCGACATCCCTGTTGTATTGCGGAATAGCAAAATTTCTTCCAACGAGCAATTTTAAGTAAAAACATCATGTATCCACTATACTTCTGTTATCGCTATAAGATGTGTATAAGATACTGCATTTTAGTGAAACTAATAAGATATGCTTAAGAATAAGATATTGCATTTTAGTGAAACTAATCTTGGGAAATGTAAAGAAGTAAGTCATTTTCAATTTAATTTTATTATAAGGATAAAATAGGACTGACACCATTTCCCAATATCCATTTTTGTCTTAAAACTTAAAAATTGAGAGAATCCAACATTCATTCAAATTTCAGATAGAATAATAATACAGATAAGTTGAATGTGTTAGATTGTTTATGTGGTTTTGTTGAAGGTTCTGACATTTATATCAAACCAAAAGGTACATGTTAAATGTAAATAAATTTACATGAGGTTGATAAAAGAATATTATTTTATTTAATCTCATGTATGCACTATTTACTTTGTTACCTTAGGTTTGTGTGTGTCTATTAGTTTGATAAGATATGAGAACTGAACCTACATCAAAACATCTCTAATAAATAAATCTAGAAAGAGGTACATGTAATATATACAGAAGCTTTCCTGGGCAATAAACCTATAATACATTGGCAGAAAGCTTGACAGTGATTAAGACACTCACCAGTCCCAGTGAGCTAAGAGGCTCTGCTTATTTAATATGGTAATGTTATGTTAAGAAAGAAGTCCACAATGTTCACACACAATAAGCTCTTGAGAGAACAGTATATTACTTTAAATGGTTACAAAAAAGTATATTTCTTTTATTTGGGTCTCAAGTCCATAATTCACATGTATGCGTACTCTACTGCCCTCTTAATCAGTAAAAGTGACTAAAGTTGCACTCTAATAAAACCACCAGAAGAAATTCAGAAGATTTTAAAATTTGAGTAAAAGTTTTGGAGCAATTCCACTGTACCTAATGTTCATCTATGATATCACTGTTATAAACATAAATCATTAATTTAGGAATGAGTGGGTTGACACTACACGTATTATTATTCACACATGGCAAAACACTCAGGCACACTGAACCAAGAGTAGAAACACTGGTAACATGGTTTATAACATGTCACATTTATCATCTGTTGGGCATTGTGATCATATGATAACTGTACTTAAAGGCTGAAGTACTTTTTGGTCATTTCCAATAGTCAGTATGGGTATAGATTTTAATTTCAACAACTTTTCCTGGCTGCATTCCTCTTTTACTATAGAACACACAGAAGAGTTTCTTTATATATCCTTCCTTGATTGGTTTGTTTGGTACCTGGAGTAAAATATGTAGAAAATATGTTTGTTATAAGCCATGGAAGGAAAGGTTAAACCCAATTAACAATTAACGGACTGTGTGTAATGTTTAAATTAAACATTCAGATACCATTAGAGTTTAATGTCAGTAACCTGTGAGTCAATATTACATTTAGTTTATAGTTATGCCATGTTTCTACAACTGGCATAAAGCGATAAGAGGCTGCAAAGAATTTCTCGAGTTGAATATTTTCAAAATAACATTACAAATAACAACAGTTATACCAGGATACACCCCTGTTTCATACAATAAGAAACTTATCTCCATGTTTATCTTATTCAAGAAGTAAAAAAATATCAAGATCACAGTACGGTAACTTTTCATTTTCTCTAGATATTGCAGATCCAGACAGGCAAATATCTTTGAAATTCGACAAAATAAAAGCAGCTGTACGTTATTTATTCTAAACTATTTTGCACACAGTTAGAAAACAAAACGCTGTCAGTGTGACTATCAGATTATTTTTGAATCCAAGGAGCTGTAATTTCCATTTAGCTAAAGTGTAAGCCTCTGATCAATTCTGACTTGAAATTATCAAAACAACGACTGGTCCCTCTCGTTGAAAACTAGACAGACAAACTCCAGGACATCAACTAAGTCTCCTACCTAAGTCAATGACATATCCTTCTGTATGTCCCTAACAACCATTACACAATGGCATGTCCTTCTGTATGCCCCTAACAACCATTACACAATGACCTGTCCTTCTGTATGTCCCTAACAACCATTACACAATGACCTGTCCTTCTGTATGTCCCTAACAACCATTACACAATGGCATGTCCTTCTGTATGTCCCTAACAACCATTACACAATGGCATGTCCTTCTGTATGCCCCTAACAACCATTACACAATGACCTGTCCTTCTGT
This sequence comes from Lepidochitona cinerea, assembly GCA_963971465.1. Lineage (NCBI taxonomy): Eukaryota > Metazoa > Mollusca > Polyplacophora > Chitonida > Tonicellidae > Lepidochitona > Lepidochitona cinerea. The sequence goes on along the minus strand of OZ020563.1, from coordinate 1,018,303 downwards.
ATGTCCCTAACAACCATTACACAATGGCATGTCCTTCTGTATGTCCCTAACAACCATTACACAATGGCATGTCCTTCTGTATGCCCCTAACAACCATTACACAATGACATGTCCTTCTGTATGTCCCTAACAACCATTACACAATGACCTGTCCTTCTGTATGCCCCTAACAACCATTACACAATGACCTGTCCTTCTGTATGTCCCTAACAACCATTACACAATGACATATCCTTCTGTATGTCCCTAACAACCATTACACAATGACCTGTCCTTCTGTATGTCCCTAACAACCATTACACAATGACATGTCCTTCTGTATGCCCCTAACAACCATTACACAATGACCTGTCCTTCTGTATGTCCCTAACAACCATTACACAATGACCTGCCCTCCTGTATGTCCCTAACAACCATTACACAATGACATGTCCTTCTGTATGCCCCTAACAACCATTACACAATGACCTGCCCTTCTGTATGTCCCTAACAACCATTACACAATGACATGTCCTTCTGTATGTCCCTAACAACCATTACACAATGACATGTCCTTCTGTATGTCCCTAACAACCATTACACAATGACCTGCCCTCCTGTATGTCCCTAACAACCATTACACAATGACATGTCCTTCTGTATGCCCCTAACAACCATTACACAATGACATGTCCTTCTGTATGTCCCTAACAACCATTACACAATGACATGTCCTTCTGTATGTCCCTAACAACCATTACACAATGACCTGCCCTCCTGTATGTCCCTAACAACCATTACACAATGACATGTCCTTCTGTATGCCCCTAACAACCATTACACAATGACATGTCCTTCTGTATGTCCCTAACAACCATTACACAATGACATGTCCTTCTGTATGTCCCTAACAACCATTACACAATTGCATGTCCTTCTGTATGCCCCGAACAACCATTACACAATGACCTGCCCTTCTGTATGCCCCTAACAACCATTACACAATGACCTGTCCTTCTGTATGCCCCTAACAACCATTACACAATGACCTGTCCTTCTGTATGTCCCTAACAACCATTACAATGACCTGTCCTTCTGTATGTCCTTAACAACCATTACACAATGGCCTGTCCTTCTGTAAGTCCCTAACAACCATTACACAATGACCTGTCCTTCTGTATGCCCCTAACAACCATTACACAATGACCTGTCCTTCTGTATGTCCCTAACAACCATTACACAATGACCTGTCCTTCTGTATGCCCCTAACAAACATTACACAATGGCCTGTCCTTCTGTATGCCCCTAACAACCACTACACAATGACCTGTCCTTCTGTATGCCCCTAACAACCATTACACAATGACCTGTCCTTCTGTAAGTCCCTAACAACCATTACACAATGACCTGTCCTTCTGTATGCCCCTAACAACCATTACACAATGGCCTGTCCTTCTGTATGCCCCTAACAACCATTACACAATGACCTGTCCTTCTGTATGTCCCTAACAACCATTACACAATGGCCTGTCGTTCTGTAAGTCCCCTAAAAACTATCCATCTTTTTATCTGGTAACTATTGTAGATCTTTATGAATTGTAAAATTTGATCTGACATAAATTAATAAATGGCTTGGTATTAGGTGTTAAAGTTTGCTTTGTTTCGTTCAATCCATTAAACGCAATGCACACACCGTTGTTACCGTTCAATCATTTATTTCCAGGAAATCAATAAAACACTTTGTTATGTTTGCGTTTCCATACATTCAGAGAGATGTTATTCGTCAGATGTGATCGTTACGATATGCAGCGGCGGTGATATTTGACGATGATATGTGACGATGATGTGTCGAAGATACATGTATGTGACGATGATGTGTGATTGACGTTTTATTGGCTTTTGTATGGCTTAACGGTGATTCTACATTTTAGCTGATTAGCATAACAAATCACAAAGGTCACATACGCAAAAAGGGTGGTAACAACGATAATAAAGTGACAATGAGTTGTGTCCCTTGGAACAGAAACAGTAGAATTAAATGAGGAAAGGCTAATGTTCACACACAATATGACAAATAAATTAGAACTAAACAAATGTCAAGATTTGGCCATAACAATGTATCTCCATTTGTGTTTTTGAAGGTCACTACTCTTCATATTCAAGAAGCCCAAGTGCTCCCGTTGAGAAAAAGGTCAACAATACTGATGGGAAGAAAACTGTTGTGAAGTCAGCGTTGGTCACTAAGGAATTCCATCCAGATAAAGTGGTTGGTGAATATAGCTTCATGTTTTTGTACCCCTGGCTGGAAACATAGGATTTATTATGGTATCATCTCTGTCCGTCTGGCTGTCTGCCGTCCGTTTTCCCTTCCATTCCATAACATCCAAAGTTTTTATTCCATCTTGGCAATTTTGACCATATGGGTAGAAGATGTGTCACAAACTACAGGTATTTTTTACATCACTGGTTACATTATATGGCAGCTATATAGGATTTTGTATTATATTTCCATAATTTCTACAGTTTTGATGCGTTCAGGAAATTTTTTTGAGATTTGCATAGCTTATGGACAGAAGGTGTGATGCAAACTATTTATGACCTCATATGTTGCATAATATGGAAGCCATATTGGATTATGTAATATTTACTGTTTTGCTCCATAACTTTCCCAAATATGATCTGATGATTTCAATCCTTTCACATATATATATATATCATACAAACAGACCGTTTGTCATAAATTGTTTATGACATCAACGATTGCATAATATTGGATTATGTAATATTCTGTACTATTGTTACTTTCAATTTCATTATACTAACACTAAAATTGTAAAATCAGTTCTACTTGTCCGATACTCATCAAAAAATGAGTTTTTTAAACTGCAACGATGTTTCTAAATTGATTAAAAATACAGTATTATTGAATCAATAAATAATGTTTTAATCAATTTTTAAAAAAAATGTATATGCAGACAAAGAGATAAGGTTCTTGTTCTATTTACCATGTAAACATACACTAGTTCTTACCAGTAGTGCTGACAGCTTTGGTGTGTATTTAGCCTGTGCAGACCTTATACATCTCCACTTTATAATGTTGCCTTATTTTGACTTGTCTCCTGTTAAAATCAATGTGTATCATTTTCATCTATATATGTAAAGAGTTAGAGAGTTACAAGCCAAGGTGTTTATAGTTCCATATATTTTAACTTATGGGATGAAAATCTGAAAAATGTTTTGCTTTACATTGTCATGCATACACAACTGTTATATATATTTCTTGTAGTCAAATAATATAGATAAAAGAGATTATGAGAAAGATTTTAAATTCTACTTGAGGTGGTGTGAGCAGCAAAATTATAGTAAATTATGAACTGCCAACCATCCCACATCGGTCGTTCGAGTAAAAACCCAGTCAGAAAATTGTCCAATTATTTTTTTGGACTGCGTGGTATTCGAACCCGCGACCCATTGGTGGAAGGCTGTTCAGATTGAGCGTCCTGTGGCAAATTTTAAAATTTATGGTATAGACCAATCTGCTATAAAGAATAATTGGAAAATACTTATTTATCTAGATTATTTATATTTCTATGACATATATGTACTCATGTTGAAAATAATTGTTGGTTTTGGAGCTAATTGTGATATAGTATGTTTTTATGCTCCAAAAAATAAGTTACACTTTTGTTCTACCAGTTTTTATTGTTTTGTGTTTCTGTAAATTTTTTGTTAAATGTGCGTTTGATGTGTTTTGTAATGTTGGATTAACCTCCTTTCGCCACCAAATAAGTGAAATAATCTTGAGTGTGAGGTTAAACTCCAACCAATCAATCAATCAACCAACCAATCAATCCTCTTGCCAAAGGTTTCCTCTTCCTTTGAATCTGGGTGATATAATCATAAAACAACATCCAAACAATCCAAAATGGTGTCTATTCTTATTCTAGATTTGATTTATATCAGTAATTATCAGTAATTCCAAATGATTTTTTTCTTATTGTGATTTTTTTAAGGATTTTGAAACAGAGGAGATTTTGGAATGTCGAAAACTTCAAGAGCGTTTGCGACAAAGTGGCATTAATATCAATATCCATACTCTTAAAAGGTAATTTTATAAAATATATTTAGAAAATACTGGGACATTTTAAAGACAGATCTATTGAACTTAGGGGGCTAATGTTATCAATTGCTGGCTTTTTACTTTTAATCCAACAGTTAAAGCATTTACAAGCATTGTGCAAGCTCCAATTTGAGATTGACTATATTTGGTTTCTTATTAATGACTGTTTTAGAGCTCTCCTGCCACCAGATGGCAGCACTTATCACTACCGGGAAACAACAACAGGTTTACCAAAATCACAATCTATTGGGCAAGTACCTTTGAAGTGTTTAACTGTAGTAAGATTTCGTCATAAAGGTGGTGTGGGGGGGGGGGAGCATCGGTGGCTCTATTGCTGAAGATCGGGGTTTCCTACAGGCGATGAGCCTGGTTTCCTCTCCCACTAAGCTTGGCAACGCCATAAAAGTGATATCCATGTAGTCTTGAGTGTGGCGTAAAACTTCAATCAACCACAAACAATCAATCAACTACAAACTACTTCTTCCAAGTGTTAGTGAGGCCACAACTTAGCAAGGCAAGGTCAAATTATTATAGCTATTCTGTGTTTTACCTTGGCAGAATATAAGTGTTCAGCTTATAAAAACAAACAGCATCCGCTGGAGGGAACTTAAGATTGTCTTGACCAATCAGCATTTGTAGGCAAAAGCCTCAAATGAAGGCCTACATGTATGTTTGAAACCGTTACTTCATTTCTCAGCAAATAGAATAGTACAAGTGCTGCATGATTTTATTGGCTGCAAGAAGTTTTACTTGCATCCAACCAAAAGTCAATGTTCGATTATTCTATTCGAGCCTTCATATTTCAAGGAAAAACACAGAATGGCTATGAAGATTTTACCATGTTTAAGAGGATGATCAGGCCATGAACTTTTTCTCGTTAATTCCCAAATAAGACTGAATAACTGCCAAGTACCCAGAACAATATGAGTGCTACTGGAAACTATTTTGACAACCTATAAAAGTCTGTTAAATTAATCAGCAAATCTTACAATATGAAGATATGACTGTCTGGGAAGTGGTTGATGAGGAAAGAATAGAAAATTATCCTGTTTACTAATTTTCATTCTCTTGTGGATTTCACATTTCCATTTCTCTCTCCTCAGCCAGTCTTACTGATTGTCACATTTCCATTTCTCACTCCTGTCAGTCTTACTGATTGTCACATTTCCATTTCACTCTCCTGTCAGTCTTACTGATTGTCACATTTCCATTTCTCTCTCCTGTCAGTCTTACTGATTGTCACACTTCCATTTCTCACTCCTGTCAGTCTTACTGATTGTCACATTTCCATTTCTCACTCCTGTCAGTCTTACTGTTTGTCACATTTCCATTTCTCTCCCCTGTCAGTCTTACTGATTGTCATATTTCCATTTATCACTCCTGTCAGTTATACTGATTGTCATATTTCCATTTCTCACTCCTGCCAGTTATACTGATTGTCACATTTCCATTTCTCTCTCCTGTCAGTCTTACTGATTGTCACATTTCCATTTCTCACTCCTGTCAGTCTTACTGTTTGTCACATTTCCATTTCTCTCTCCTGTCAGTCTTACTGATTGTCACATTTCCATTTCTCTCCCCTGTCAGTCTTACTGATTGTCACATTTCCATTTCTCTCTCCTGTCAGTCTTACTGATTGTCAGATTTCCATTTCTCTCTCCTGTCAGTCTTACTGATTGTCACATTTCCATTTCTCACTCCTGTCAGTCTTACTGATTGTCACACCTTACTGATTGTCACATTTCCATTTCTCTCTCCTGTCAGTCTTACTGATTGTCACATTTCTATTTCTCTCTCCTGTCAGTCTTACTGATTGTCAGATTTCCATTTCTCACTCCTGTCAGTCTTACTGATTGTCACATCTTACTGATTGTCACATTTCCATTTCTCTCTCCTGTCAGTCTTACTGATTGTCACATTTCCATTTCTCACTCCCGTCAGTCTTACTGTTTGTCACATTTCCATTTCTCACTCCTGTCAGTGTTACTGATTGTCACATTTCTCGCAAAAGCCACAGTAGTCTGTTAGAGTAGTCTGTTAGAGTGATAGTCCCTCAGTCTGACACAGGCCTTGGTGGCTTAGTCTGTTAGTGATAGTCACTCAGTCTGTCACAGGCCTCGGTGGCTCAGTCTGTTAGAGTGATAGTCCCTCAGTCTGACACAGGCCTCGGTGGCTCAGTCTGTTAGAGTGATAGTCCCTCAGTCCGTCACAGACCTCGGTGGCTCAGTCTGTTAGAGTGATAGTCCCTCAGTCTGACACAGGCCTCCGTGGCTCAGTCTGTTAGAGTGATAGTCCCTCAGTCTGACACAGGCCTCGGTGGCTCAGTCTGTTACAGTGATAGTCCCTCAGTCCGTCACACGCCTCAGTGGCTCAGTCTGTTAGAGTGATAATCCCTCAGTCTGACACAGGCCTCGGTGGCTCAGTCTGTTAGAGTGATAGTCCCTCAGTCCGTCACAGGCGTCGGTGGCTCAATCTGTTAGAGTGATAGTCCCTCAGTCTGACACAGGCCTCGGTGGCTTAGTCTGTTAGTGTTAGTCCCTCAGTCCGTCACAGGCCTCGGTGGCTCAGTCTGTTAGAGTGATAGTCCCTCTGTCCGTCACAGACCTTGGTGGCTCAGTCTGTTAGAGTGATAGTCCCTCAGTCTGACACAGGCGTCGGTGGCTCAGTCTGTTAGAGTGTTAGTCCCTCAGTCCGTCACAGGCCTCGGTGGCTCAGTCTGTTAGAGTGATAGTCCCTCAGTCAGACATAGGCCTCGGTGGCTCAGTCTGTTAGAGTGATAGTCCCTCAGTCCGTCACAGACCTCGGTGGCTCAGTCTGTTAGAGTGTTAGTCCCTCAGTCCCTCACAGGCCTCGGTGGCTCAGTCTATTAGAGTGATAGTCCCTCAGTCTGTCACAGGCCTCGGTGGCTCAGTCTGTTAGAGTGATAGTCCCTCAGTCTGTCACAGGCCTCGGTGGCTCAGTCTGTTAGAGTGATAGTCCCTCAGTATGACACAGGCCACGGTGGCTCAGTCTGTTAGAGTGTTAGTCCCTCAGTTCGACACATGCCTCGGTGGCTCATTCGGCTAGAGTGATAGTCCCTCAGTATGACACAGGCCACGGTGGCTCAGTCTGTTAGAGTGTTAGTCCCTCAGTCCGTCACAGGCCTCGGTGGCTCAGTCTGTTAGAGTGATAGTCCCTCAGTATGACACAGGCCACGGTGGCTCAGTCTGTTAGAGTGTTAGTCCTTCAGTCCGTCACAGGCCTCCGTGGCTCAGTCTGTTAGAGTGATAGTCCCTCAGTCCGTCACAGACCTCAGTGGCTCAGTCTGTTAGAGTGATAGTCCCTCAGTCCGTCACAGGCCTCAGGTGGCTCAGTCTGTTAGAGTGATAGTCCCTCAGTCTGACACAGGCCTCGATGGCTCAGTCTGTTAGAGTGATAGTCCCTCAGTCTGACACAGGCCTCGATGGCTCAGTCTGTTAGAGTGATAGTCCCTCAGTCTGACACAGGTATACCATCGATGCGGCGTGAGATCAAATCACACAAAGACCAAATTAAAATTGAAAAATTTCTGAGTGGATTTTTTACTCGATGTGGGAAAAGTGCTAGGTACTATCCGAAGGCCGGGGGTTTCCTCCGAGAGAAAGAGCCTGGTTCCCCCCCCCCCCCCCCAACTAAAGTGAAATCAGTGAGGCATAAAACATCAATCATTCAATGTATCAATCCATTTTTGTACTCCTGTCGTATATAACTCTCATGGATTGTGATATTTCCATTTCTGTACTCCTGTCATTTTGGTATGACTGTTATTGAATGTGCCATTTCCATTTTTTCTACTCCTATCAGTTGTATATAATTCTAATTGATTGTCACCTTTGCTAGCTCAATTGTGTTACTCATTGTTAAATGTCCATTTCTGATTTCAGATTGTTAAGTCACCCGAGATATTGGTTACCTGCGGAATACAGGAAATTACAGCAGGCAAAGAAGCTATTGGGTATGTCGCTTATTTGCTTCAAAATCACCTAAAATTATAATTTCCCCTCTTATAATGAAATTAATAGACAAATTATTATTAAAGTGACATAAGCAGTCAACGTTTGTATTTTTTGGGGGGGGGGATAAATTCCGAGATGACCTTGGAATTCCTACATTTTAGGGTTAAGTTAGCTCTTTGAAAAAATAGGGAATTATTTCCAAATTCAGTTTAATGGAAAAATATTCAACTGTTTGTAGGTCCCTTTAGTTGGCTTTTGGCGGATTAGGGTTGAAAGTAATTATAGAAGCTTCATGTTTATGTTCTTCTTTTTGTAAACTCTCAAGCCATTGTTCCTTTTCAATCTAGTGAAGACACTCTTAGTTATAAACTGACAAAAAATTATGCTTTTCTGTCCAACCATTATTATTTAATCCTAAAGCCGCAGCGAAGGTTCCAAGCATTTGGTTTATCTCTTGAAAGGTTAATTAAAGTTGGTTTGATATGTTATTTTTATTATTCTTAACAAGCACATTCAGATTATCCACTTTTCCATCACAACAAAATCAAAAAGATGCTGTACGTCTTTGTCAAATATTCTGTTATTTGCATGTCCCAATGTGTACTAAACATGAAAACAAACTTAAATATAAAGTAAATGAGAAATAAGTAAGGCATCATCACCTTAATATTTCTTCTAAAGATTCAGTCACTTTTTCACCCTTAAGGATTCGGCCATTACAAAAGAAATTCGTCCATCAGAGAGAATTTGAGGCAATACGCCCCATGGTACAGTCCCATTGACTGTGATAATCTCATTCTGTATCAGAAATTCTATGCAGTTTTTGTGAAAAACACAAGCTTTTGACACCTATGTTGATGTCTTTGTCAATTTTAATTGAATTAAATATTTCCAAACATGAATATAAATACTAAATAAAAGCTATGCAATGTGGCTATTTTATAGAATCGCAGTTTAAGGACTTTGTAACCCCTCAGAGGGTCAAAATGGATGGATATTTTTTACATATTTGTAAAATCCAGGGTATTATCTTTCATGGGCTGAAGTTTTTGGGTCAGTTATCAAAGTAAAACTTTACTAAAAATCACAAAAAATGTAACTACATGTATTTACTACCGATGAGTGGATACGTTTTGCCCACACCCTGTGACCGGTAGAGACAGAAGGGGACCCAGACTTGGGAGCCGGTAGCGAACACAAATCTACCCAAAAAGGATTAACGCGGCAGGCCACTTTGAACCTAGCTCGGAAAAACATCTTTAATATTGGCAAAAAGATAGTGGTTCTTGTAACTGAGGCCTGTGAGGGGTTACAGAGTCCTTCGGTTCTTGTAACTGAGGCCTGTGAGGGGTTACAGTCCTTCAGTTCTTGTAACTGAGGCCTGTGAGGGGTTACAGAGCCCTTCAGTTCTTGTAACTGAGGCCTGTGAGGGGTTACAGAGTCCTTCGGTTCTTGTAACTGAGGCCTGTGAGGGGTTACAGAGTCATTCAGTTCTTGTAACTGAGACCTGTGAGGGGTTACAGAGCCCTTCAGTTCTTGTAACTGAGGCCTGTGAGGGGTTACAGAGTCCTTCAGTTCTTGTAACTGAGGCCTGTGAGGGGTTACAGAGTCCTTCAGTTCTTGTAACTGAGGCCTGTGAGGGGTTACAGTCCTTCAGTTCTTGTAACTGAGGCCTGTGAGGGGTTACAGAGCCCTTCAGTTCTTGTAACTGAGGCCTGTGAGGGGTTACAGAGTCCTTCAGTTCTTGTAACTGAGGCCTGTGAGGGGTTACAGAGCCCTTCAGTTCTTGTAACTGAGGCCTGTGAGGGGTTACAGAGCCCTTCGGTTCTTGTAACTGAGGCCTGTGAGGGGTTATAGAGCCCTTCAGTTCTTGTAACTGAGGCCTGTGAGGGGTTACAGAGTCCTTCAGTTCTTGTAACTGAGGCCTGTGAGGGGTTACAGAGCCCTTCAGTTCTTGTAACTGAGGCCTGTGAGGGGTTACAGTCCTTCAGTTCTTGTAACTGAGGCCTGTGAGGGGTTACAGAGCCCTTCAGTTCTTGTAACTGAGGCCTGTGAGGGGTTACAGTCCTTCAGTTCTTGTAACTGAGGCCTGTGAGGGGTTACAGAGTCATTCAGTTCTTGTAACTGAGACCTGTGAGGGGTTACAGAGTCCTTCGGTTCTTGTAACTGAGGCCTGTGAGGGGTTACAGTCCTTCAGTTCTTGTAACTGAGGCCTGTGAGGGGTTACAGAGCCCTTCAGTTCTTGTAACTGAGGCCTGTGAGGGGTTACAGTCCTTCAGTTCTTGTAACTGAGGCCTGTGAGGGGTTACAGAGTCATTCAGTTCTTGTAACTGAGACCTGTGAGGGGTTACAGAGCCCTTCAGTTCTTGTAACTGAGGCCTGTGAGGGGTTACATAGTCCTTCAGTTCTTGTAACTGAGGCCTGTGAGGGGTTACAGAGTCCTTCAGTTCTTGTAACTGAGGCCTGTGAGGGGTTATAGAGCCCTTCAGTTCTTGTAACTGAGGCCTGTGAGGGGTTACAGAGCCCTTCAGTTCTTGTAACTGAGGCCTGTGAGGGGTTACAGAGTCCTTCAGTTCTTGTAACTGAGGCCTGTGAGGGGTTACAGAGCCCTTCAGTTCTTGTAACTGAGGCCTGTGAGGGGTTACAGAGCCCTTCGGTTCTTGTAACTGAGGCCTGTGAGGGGTTATAGAGCCCTTCAGTTCTTGTAACTGAGGCCTGTGAGGGGTTACAGAGTCCTTCAGTTCTTGTAACTGAGGCCTGTGAGGGGTTACAGAGCCCTTCGGTTCTTGTAACTGAGGCCTGTGAGGGGTTACAGAGCCCTTCGGTTCTTGTAACTGAGGCCTATGAGGGGTTACAGTCCTTCGATTCTTGTAGCTGAGGCCTGTGAGGGGTTACAGAGTCCTTCGGTTCTTGTAACTGAGGCCTGTGAGGGGGTACAGAGTCCTTCGGTTCTTGTAACTGAGGCCTGTGAGGGGTTACAGAGCCCTTCGGTTTTTGTAACTGAGGCCTGTGAGGGGGTACAGAGTCCTTCAGTTCTTGTAATTGAGGCCTGTGAGGGGTTACAGAGTCCTTTGGTTCTTGTAACTGAGGCCTGTGAGGGGTTACAGTCCTTCGGTTCTTGTAACTGAGGCCTGTGAGGGGTTACAGAGCCCTTCGGTTCTTGTAACTGAGGCCTGTGAGGAGGTACGGAGCCCTTTAGTTCTTGTAACTGAGGCCTGTGAGGGGGTACAGAGCCCTTCGGTTCTTGTACATGTAACTGAGGCCTGTGAGGGGTTACAGCGTCCTTCAGTTCTTGTAACTGAGGCCTGTGAGGGGTTACAGAGCCCTTCGGTTCTTGTAACTGAGGCCTGTGAGGGGTTACAGAGTCCTTCGGTTCTTGTGCATGTAACTGAGGCCTGTGAGGGGTTACAGAGTCCTTCAGTTCTTGTAACTGAGGCCTGTGAGGGGTTACAGAGTCCTTCGGTTCTTGTAACTGAGGCCTGTGAGGGGTTACAGAGCCCTTCGGTTCTTGTAACTGAGGCCTGTGAGGGGTTACAGAGCCCTTCAGTTCTTGTAACTGAGGCCTGTGAGGGGTTACAGAGCCCTTCAGTTCTTGTAACTGAGGCCTGTGAGGGGTTACAGAGTCCTTCCGTTCTTGTAACTGAGGCCTGTGAGGGGTTACAGAGTCCTTCCGTTCTTGTAACTGAGGCCTGTGAGGGGTTACAGAGTCCTTCAGTTCTTGTAACTGAGGCCTGTGAGGGGTTACAGAGTCCTTCTGTTCTTGTAACTGAGGCCTATGAGGGGTTACAGTCCTTCGATTCTTGTAACTGAGGCTTGTGAGGGGTTACAGAGTCCTTCGGTTCTTGTAACTGAGGCATATGAGGGGGTACAGAGTCCTTCTGTTCTTGTAACTGAGGCCTATGAGGGGTTACAGTCCTTCGATTCTTGTAACTGAGGCCTGTGAGGGGTTACAGAGCCCTTCGGTTCTTGTAACTGAGGCCTGTGAGGGGTTACAGAGTCCTTCGGTTCTTGTGCATGTAACTGAGGCCTGTGAGGGGTTACAGAGTCCTTCAGTTCTTGTAACTGAGGCCTGTTAGGGGTTACAGAGTCCTTCGGTTCTTGTAACTGAGGCCTGTGAGGGGTAACAGAGCCCTTCGGTTCTTGTAACTGAGGCCTGTGAGGGGGTACAGAGTCCTTCGGTTCTTGTAACTGAGGCCTGTGAGGGGTAACAGAGCCCTTCAGTTCTTGTAACTGAGGCCTGTGAGGGGTTACAGAGTCCTTCGGTTCTTGTAACTGAGGCCTGTGAGGGGTTACAGAGTCCTTCAGTTCTTGTAACTGAGGCCTGTGAGGGGTTACAGAGTCCTTCGGTTCTTGTAACTGAGGCCTGTGAGGGGTAACAGAGCCCTTCGGTTCTTGTAACTAAGGCCTGTGAGGGAGTCCTTCAGTGACGTATTCTATGTAACTTACATTGATAGAATACTTCTGAGTGATTGACCAATTGCGATGAAAACCCAACTTTTACACCATCAAAATAAATGATGCTTACAGTCAAAACTGAAAATATAAATCCTAGCGATAATACCTACTTCTGTAGAAACGCATGCCTTATTGACACGAGAAGATATAACAATATGCATGCCCAGTTTAGACACAACACATGCAGATATATCAACATAAACTCTATGGGGTGGTTTTACTAAAGCTTTAGATATCAACATTTGCCGAACACATTGAGTGTAGATTTATTACTAATTTTCCTTATAATCAGCTTTTAGTAACGATTGATTTAATCTGTCCATGACACTAGCTACCCTTCTATTACAGCTTGTACTTATTATTTTGGATATTTCTGTGGGTTTCTGGCTCTCGTCGATGTTTTTGGCCATGCGTTGGTACCAGGATTAGTTCGGGGAGGCAGAAGGATGGATTCAACTCCCTGAATGAACAACGAGGGAGAAGTTTGATTGCCGATTTTCCCCCCATCTATCCGAGAGGGGAAGAGCCCCACCTTTCTACGTATTGAACGTCACGCCAGGGAAAGTCCTGCACTGATGTGGGATTAGGTCAGATTTCTGAGAGTGTGTGATGAAGCCCAGCAGACTACATGGCTCAAACCCTGACGGACAGATGGGCGAAAATCCACAATCAAATTCCCAGACTTCCCAACTGTTAGCCATTCAGGGAGTTGAATCCATCCTTCTGCCTCCCCCCAACCATTCTCACTGAGTTGAATCCATCCTTCTGCCTCCCCCCAACCAATCTCACTGAGTTGAATCCATCGTTCTGCCTCCCCCCAACCAATCTCACTGAGTTGAATCCATCCTTCTGCCTCCGCCCAACCAATCTCACTGAGTTGAATCCATCCTTCTGTCTCCCCCCAACCAATCTCACTGAGTTGAATCCATCTTTCTGCCTCCCCCCAACCATTCTCACTGAGTTGAATCCATCCTTCTGCCTCCCCCCAACCAATCTCACTGAGTTGAATCCATCCTTCTGCCTCCCCCCAACCAATCTCACTGAGTTGAATCCATCCTTCTGTCTCCCCCCAACCAATCTCACTGAGTTGAATCCATCCTTCTGCCTCCCCCCAACCAATCTCACTGAGTTGAATCCATCCTTCTGCCTCCCCCCAACCAATCTCACTGAGTTGAATCCATCCTTCTGCCTCCGCCCAACCAATCTCACTGAGTTGAATCCATCCTTCTGCCTCCCCCCAACCAATCTCACTGAGTTGAATCCATCCTTCTGTCTCCCCCCAACCAATTATCTCACTGAGTTGAATCCATCTTTCTGCCTCCCCCCCAACCAATCTCACTGAGTTGAATCCACCCTTCTGTCTCCCCCCAACCAATCTCACTGAGTTGAATCCATCCTTCTGTCTCCCCCCAACCAATCTCACTGAGTTGAATCCATCTTTCTGCCTCCCCCCAACCAATCTCACTGAGTTGAATCCATCCTTCTGTCTCCCCCCAACCAATCTCACTGAGTTGAATCCATCTTTCTGCCCCCCCCCCCCCAACCAATCTCACTGAGTTGAATCCATCCTTCTGCCCCCCCCCCCAACCAATCTCACTGAGTTGAATCCATCCTTCTGTCTCCCCCCAACCAATCTCACTGAGTTGAATCCATCCTTCTGCCCCCCCCCCAACCAATCTCACTGAGTTGAATCCATCCTTCTGCCCCCCCCCCCCAACCAATCTCACTGAGTTGAATCCATCCTTCTGCCTCCCCCCAACCAATCTCACTGAGTTGAATCCATCCTTCTGTCTCCCCCCAACCAATCTCACTGAGTTGAATCCATCCTTCTGTCTCCCCCCAACCAATCTCACTGAGTTGAATCCATCCTTCTGCCCCCCCCCCCAACCAATCTCACTGAGTTGAATCCATCCTTCTGCCTCCCCCCAACCAATCTCACTGAGTTGAATCCATCCTTCTGCCTCCCCCCAACCAATCTCACTGAGTTGAATCCATCCTTCTGCCCCCCCCCCCCCAACCAATCTCACTGAGTTGAATCCATCCTTCTGCCTCCCCCCAACCAATCTCACTGAGTTGAATCCATCCTTCTGCCTCCCCCCAACCAATCTCACTGAGTTGAATCCATCCTTCTGCCTCCCCCCAACCAATCTCACTGAGTTGAATCCATCCTTCTGTCTCCCCCCAACCAATCTCACTGAGTTGAATCCATCCTTCTGCCTCCCCCCCAACCAATCTCACTGAGTTGAATCCATCCTTCTGCCCCCCCAACCAATCTCACTGAGTTGAATCCATCCTTCTGCCTCCCCCCAACCAATCTCACTGAGTTGAATCCATCCTTCTGCCTCCCCCCAACCAATCTCACTGAGTTGAATCCATCCTTCTGTCTCCCCCCAACCAATCTCACTGAGTTGAATCCATCCTTATGCCTCCCCCCCAACCAATCTCACTGAGTTGAATCCATCCTTCTGCCTCCCCCCAACCAATCTCACTGAGTTGAATCCATCCTTCTGCCCCCCCCCAACCAATCTCACTGAGTTGAATCCATCCTTCTGCCTCCCCCCAACCAATCTCACTGAGTTGAATCCATCCTTCTGCCTCCCCCCAACCAATCTCACTGAGTTGAATCCATCCTTCTGCCTCCCCCCAACCAATCTCACTGAGTTGAATCCATCCTTCTGCCTCCCCCCAACCAATCTCACTGAGTTGAATCCATCCTTCTGTCTCCCCCCTACCAATCTCACTGAGTTGAATCCATCCTTCTGTCTCCCCCCAACCAATCTCACTGAGTTGAATCCATCCTTCTGTCTCCCCCCAACCAATCTCACTGAGTTGAATCCATCCTTCTGCCTCCCCCCAACCAATCTCACTGAGTTGAATCCATCCTTCTGCCTCCCCCCAACCAATCTCACCGAGTTGAATCCATCCTTCTGCCTCCCCCCAACCAATCTCACTGAGTTGAATCCATCCTTCTGTCTCCCCCCAACCAATCTCACTGAGTTGAATCCATCCTTCTGTCTCCCCCCAACCAATCTCACTGAGTTGAATCCATCCTTCTGCCTCCCCCCCAACCAATCTCACTGAGTTGAATCCATCCTTCTGCCTCCCCCCCCCCAACCAATCTCACTGAGTTGAATCCATCCTTCTGTCTCCCCCCAACCAATCTCACTGAGTTGAATCCATCCTTCTGCCTCCCCCCAACCAATCTCACTGAGTTGAATCCATCCTTATGCCTCCCCCCAACCAATCTCACTGAGTTGAATCCATCCTTCTGTCTCCCCCCAACCAATCTCACTGAGTTGAATCCATCCTTCTGCCTCCCCCCAACCAATCTCACTGAGTTGAATCCATCCTTCTGTCTCCCCCCAACCAATCTCACTGAGTTGAATCCATCCTTCTGCCTCCCCCCCAACCAATCTCACTGAGTTGAATCCATCCTTCTGTCTCCCCCCAACCAATCTCACTGAGTTGAATCCATCCTTCTGCCCCCCCCAACCAATCTCACTGAGTTGAATCCATCCTTCTGCCCCCCCCAACCAATCTCACTGAGTTGAATCCATCCTTCTGCCTCCCCCCAACCAATCTCACTGAGTTGAATCCATGCTTCTGCCTCCCCCCAACCAATCTCACTGAGTTGAATCGATCCTTCTGTCTCCCCCCAACCAATCTCACTGAGTTGAATCCATCCTTCTGCCCCCCCCCCAACCAATCTCACTGAGTTGAATCCATCCTTCTGCCTCCCCCCAACCAATCTCACTGAGTTGAATCCATCCTTCTGCCTCCCCCAAACCAATCTCACTGAGTTGAATCCATCCTTCTGCCTCCCCCCAACCAATCTCACTGAGTTGAATCCATCCTTCTGCCTCCCCCCAACCAATCTCACTGAGTTGAATCCATCCTTCTGTCTCCCCCCAACCAATCTCACTGAGTTGAATCCATCCTTCTGCCTCCCCCCCAACCAATCTCACTGAGTTGAATCCATCCTTCTGCCCCCCCCCCAACCAATCTCACTGAGTTAAATCCATCCTTCTGCCTCCCCCCAACCAATCTCACTGAGTTGAATCCATCCTTATGCCTCCCCCCAACCAATCTCACTGAGTTGAATCCATCCTTCTGCCTCCCCCCAACCAATCTCACTGAGTTAAATCCATCCTTCTGTCTCCCCCCAACCAATCTCACTGAGTTGAATCCATCCTTATGCCTCCCCCCCAACCAATCTCACTGAGTTGAATCCATCCTTCTGCCTCCCCCCAACCATTCTCACTGAGTTGAATCCATCCTTCTGCCCCCCCCCCAACCAATCTCACTGAGTTGAATCCATCCTTCTGCCTCCCCCCAACCAATCTCACTGAGTTGAATCCATCCTTCTGCCTCCCCCCAACCAATCTCACTGAGTTGAATCCATCCTTCTGCCTCCCCCCAACCAATCTCACTGAGTTGAATCCATCCTTCTGTCTCCCCCCAACCAATCTCACTGAGTTGAATCCATCCTTCTGTCTCCCCCCTACCAATCTCACTGAGTTGAATCCATCCTTCTGTCTCCCCCCAACCAATCTCACTGAGTTGAATCCATCCTTCTGTCTCCCCCCAACCAATCTCACTGAGTTGAATCCATCCTTCTGTCTCCCCCCAACCAATCTCACTGAGTTGAATCCATCCTTCTGTCTCCCCCCAACCAATCTCACTGAGTTGAATCCATCCTTCTGCCTCCCCCCAACCAATCTCACTGAGTTGAATCCATCCTTCTGTCTCCCCCCAACCAATCTCACTGAGTTGAATCCATCCTTCTGCCCCCCCCCAACCAATCTCACTGAGTTGAATCCATCCTTCTGCCCCCCCCCCCCAACCAATCTCACTGAGTTGAATCCATCCTTATGCCTCCCCCCCAACCAATCTCACTGAGTTGAATCCATCCTTCTGCCTCCCCCCCCCAACCAATCTCACTGAGTTGAATCCATCCTTCTGTCTCCCCCCAACCAATCTCACTGAGTTGAATCCATCCTTCTGCCCTCCCCCCAACCAATCTCACTGAGTTGAATCCATCCTTCTGCCCCCCCCCCCAACCAATCTCACTGAGTTGAATCCATCCTTCTGCCTCCCCCCAACCAATCTCACTGAGTTGAATCCATCCTTCTGCCTCCCCCAACCAATCTCACTGAGTTGAATCCATCCTTCTGCCTCCCCCCAACCAATCTCACTGAGTTGAATCCATCCTTCTGCCTCCCCCCAACCAATCTCACTGAGTTGAATCCATCCTTCTGCCTCCCCCCAACCAATCTCACTGAGTTGAATCCATCCTTCTGTCTCCCCCCAACCAATCTCACTGAGTTGAATCCATCCTTCTGTCTCCCCCCTACCAATCTCACTGAGTTGAATCCATCCTTCTGTCTCCCCCCAACCAATCTCACTGAGTTGAATCCATCCTTCTGTCTCCCCCAACCAATCTCACTGAGTTGAATCCATCCTTCTGCCTCCCCCCAACCAATCTCACTGAGTTGAATCCATCCTTCTGCCTCCCCCCAACCAATCTCACTGAGTTGAATCCATCCTTCTGCCTCCCCCCAACCAATCTCACTGAGTTGAATCCATCCTTCTGCCTCCGCCCAACCAATCTCACTGAGTTGAATCCATCCTTCTGCCTCCCCCCCCAACCAATCTCACTGAGTTGAATCCATCCTTCTGTCTCCCCCCAACCAATCTCACTGAGTTGAATCCATCCTTCTGCCTCCCCCCCAACCAATCTCACTGAGTTGAATCCATCCTTATGCCTCCCCCCAACCAATCTCACTGAGTTGAATCCATCCTTCTGTCTCCCCCCAACCAATCTCACTGAGTTGAATCCATCCTTCTGCCTCCCCCCAACCAATCTCACTGAGTTGAATCCATCCTTCTGTTTCCCCCCAACCAATCTCACTGAGTTGAATCCATCCTTCTGTCTCCCCCCAACCAATCTCACTGAGTTGAATCCATCCTTCTGTCTCCCCCCAACCAATCTCACTGAGTTGAATCCATCCTTCTGTCTCCTCCCAACCAATCTCACTGAGTTGAATCCATCCTTCTGTCTCCCCCCAACCAATCTCACTGAGTTGAATCCATCCTTCTGTCTCCCCCCAACCAATCTCACTGAGTTGAATCCATCCTTCTGTCTCCCCCCAACCAATCTCACTGAGTTGAATCCATCCTTCTGTCTCCTCCCAACCAATCTCATTGAGTTGAATCCATCCTTCTGTCTCCCCCCAACCAATCTCACTGAGTTGAATCCATCCTTCTGCCTCCCCCCAACCAATCTCACTGAGTTGAATCCATCCTTCTGTCTCCCCCCAACCAATCTCACTGAGTTGAATCCATCCTTATGCCTCCCCCCCAACCAATCTCACTGAGTTGAATCCATCCTTCTGCCTCCCCCCCAACCAATCTCACTGAGTTGAATCCATCCTTCTGCCTCCCCCCAACCAATCTCACTGGGTTGAATCCATCCTTCTGTCTCTCCCCAACCAATCTCACTGAGTTGAATCCATCCTTCTGCCTCCCCCCACCAATCTCACTGAGTTGAATCCATCCTTCTGTCTCCCCCCAACCAATCTCACTGAGTTGAATACATCCTTATGCCTCCCCCCCCCCAACCAATCTCACTGAGTTGAATCCATCCTTCTGCCTCCCCCCCCCCCCAACCAATCTCACTGAGTTGAATCCATCCTTCTGCCTCCCCCCAACCAATCTCACTGAGTTGAATCCATCCTTCTGTCTCCCCCCAACCAATCTCACTGAGTTGAATCCATCCTTATGCCTCCCCCCCAACCAATCTCACTGAGTTGAATCCATCCTTCTGCCTCCCCCCCAACCAATCTCACTGAGTTGAATCCATCCTTCTGTCTCCCCCCAACCAATCTCACTGAGTTGAATCCATCCTTATGCCTCCCCCCCAACCAATCTCACTGAGTTGAATCCATCCTTCTGCCTCCCCCCCCAACCAATCTCACTGAGTTGAATCCATCCTTCTGCCTCCCCCCAACCAATCTCACTGAGTTGAATCCATCCTTCTGTCTCCCCCCAACCAATCTCACTGAGTTGAATCCATCCTTATGCCTCCCCCCCCAACCAATCTCACTGAGTTGAATCCATCCTTCTGTCTCCCCCCAACCAATCTCACTGAGTTGAATCCATCCTTTTGCCTCCCCCCAACCAATCTCACTGAGTTGAATCCATCCTTCTGCCTCCCCCCAACCAATCTCACTGAGTTGAATCCATCCTTCTGCCTCCCCCCAACCAATCTCACTGAGTTGAATCCATCCTTCTGCCCCCCCCCAACCCAATCTCACTGAGTTGAATCCATCCTTCTGCCTCCCCCCAACCAATCTCACTGAGTTGAATCCATCCTTCTGTCTCCCCCCAACCAATCTCACTGAGTTGAATCCATCCTTCTGTCTCCCCCCAACCAATCTCACTGAGTTGAATCCATCCTTCTGTCTCCCCCCAACCAATCTCACTGAGTTGAATCCATCCTTCTGTCTCCCCCCAACCAATCTCACTGAGTTGAATCCATCCTTCTGCCCTCCCCCCAACCAATCTCACTGAGTTGAATCCATCCTTCTGCCCCCCCCCCCAACCAATCTCACTGAGTTGAATCCATCCTTCTGCCTCCCCCAACCAATCTCACTGAGTTGAATCCATCCTTCTGCCTCCCCCCAACCAATCTCACTGAGTTGAATCCATCCTTCTGCCTCCCCCCAACCAATCTCACTGAGTTGAATCCATCCTTCTGCCTTCCCCCAACCAATCTCACTGAGTTGAATCCATCCTTCTGCCTCCCCCCAACCAATCTCACTGAGTTGAATCCATCCTTCTGTCTCCCCCCAACCAATCTCACTGAGTTGAATCCATCCTTCTGTCTCCCCCCCTACCAATCTCACTGAGTTGAATCCATCCTTCTGTCTCCCCCCAACCAATCTCACTGAGTTGAATCCATCCTTCTGTCTCCCCCAACCAATCTCACTGAGTTGAATCCATCCTTCTGCCTCCCCCCAACCAATCTCACTGAGTTGAATCCATCCTTCTGCCTCCCCCCAACCAATCTCACTGAGTTGAATCCATCCTTCTGCCTCCCCCCAACCAATCTCACTGAGTTGAATCCATCCTTC
Organism: Lepidochitona cinerea; assembly: GCA_963971465.1. NCBI lineage: Eukaryota > Metazoa > Mollusca > Polyplacophora > Chitonida > Tonicellidae > Lepidochitona > Lepidochitona cinerea. The sequence continues at coordinate 997,640 of OZ020563.1, read as the reverse complement.
TGCCTCCGCCCAACCAATCTCACTGAGTTGAATCCATCCTTCTGCCTCCCCCCCAACCAATCTCACTGAGTTGAATCCATCCTTCTGTCTCCCCCCAACCAATCTCACTGAGTTGAATCCATCCTTCTGCCTCCCCCCCAACCAATCTCACTGAGTTGAATCCATCCTTATGCCTCCCCCCAACCAATCTCACTGAGTTGAATCCATCCTTCTGTCTCCCCCCAACCAATCTCACTGAGTTGAATCCATCCTTCTGCCTCCCGCCAACCAATCTCACTGAGTTGAATCCATCCTTCTGTCTCCCCCCAACCAATCTCACTGAGTTGAATCCATCCTTCTGTCTCCCCCAAACCAATCTCACTGAGTTGAATCCATCCTTCTGTCTCCCCCCAACCAATCTCACTGAGTTGAATCCATCCTTCTGTCTCCCCCCAACCAATCTCACTGAGTTGAATCCATCCTTCTGTCTCCCCCCAACCAATCTCACTGAGTTGAATCCATCCTTCTGTCTCCCCCCAACCAATCTCACTGAGTTGAATCCATCCTTCTGTCTCCCCCCAACCAATCTCACTGAGTTGAATCCATCCTTCTGTCTCCTCCCAACCAATCTCACTGAGTTGAATCCATCCTTCTGTCTCCCCCCAACCAATCTCACTGAGTTGAATCCATCCTTCTGCCTCCCCCCAACCAATCTCACTGAGTTGAATCCATCCTTCTGTCTCCCCCCAACCAATCTCACTGAGTTGAATCCATCCTTATGCCTCCCCCCCCCAACCAATCTCACTGAGTTGAATCCATCCTTCTGCCTCCCCCCCCAACCAATCTCACTGAGTTGAATCCATCCTTCTGCCTCCCCCCAACCAATCTCACTGGGTTGAATCCATCCTTCTGTCTCTCCCCAACCAATCTCACTGAGTTGAATCCATCCTCCCCCCACCAATCTCACTGAGTTGAATCCATCCTTCTGTCTCCCCCCAACCAATCTCACTGAGTTGAATCCATCCTTCTGTCTCCCCCCAACCAATCTCACTGAGTTGAATCCATCCTTCTGCCTCCCCCCCAACCAATCTCACTGAGTTGAATCCATCCTTATGCCTCCCCCCAACCAATCTCACTGAGTTGAATCCATCCTTCTGTCTCCCCCCAACCAATCTCACTGAGTTGAATCCATCCTTCTGCCTCCCCCCAACCAATCTCACTGAGTTGAATCCATCCTTCTGTCTCCCCCCAACCAATCTCACTGAGTTGAATCCATCCTTCTGTCTCCCCCCAACCAATCTCACTGAGTTGAATCCATCCTTCTGTCTCCCCCCAACCAATCTCACTGAGTTGAATCCATCCTTCTGTCTCCCCCCAACCAATCTCACTGAGTTGAATCCATCCTTCTGTCTCCCCCCAACCAATCTCACTGAGTTGAATCCATCCTTCTGTCTCCCCCCAACCAATCTCACTGAGTTGAATCCATCCTTCTGTCTCCCCCCAACCAATCTCACTGAGTTGAATCCATCCTTCTGTCTCCTCCCAACCAATCTCACTGAGTTGAATCCATCCTTCTGTCTCCCCCCAACCAATCTCACTGAGTTGAATCCATCCTTCTGCCTCCCCCCAACCAATCTCACTGAGTTGAATCCATCCTTCTGTCTCCCCCCAACCAATCTCACTGAGTTGAATCCATCCTTATGCCTCCCCCCAACCAATCTCACTGAGTTGAATCCATCCTTCTGTCTCCCCCCAACCAATCTCACTGAGTTGAATCCATCCTTATGCCTCCCCCCCAACCAATCTCACTGAGTTGAATCCATCCTTCTGCCTCCCCCCCCCAACCAATCTCACTGAGTTGAATCCATCCTTCTGCCTCCCCCCAACCAATCTCACTGAGTTGAATCCATCCTTCTGTCTCCCCCCAACCAATCTCACTGAGTTGAATCCATCCTTATGCCTCCCCCCCAACGAATTTCACTGAGTTGAATCCATCCTTCCGTCTCCCCCCAACCAATCTCACTGAGTTGAATCCATCCTTCTGCCTCCCCCCAACCAATCTCACTGAGTTGAATCCATCCTTCTGCCTCCCCCCCAACCAATCTCACTGAGTTGAATCCATCCTTCTGCCTCCCCCCAACCAATCTCACTGAGTTGAATCCATCCTTCTGCCCCCCCCCAACCCAATCTCACTGAGTTTAATCCATCCTTCTGCCTCCCCCCAACCAATCTCACTGAGTTGAATCTATCCTTCTGTCTCCCCCCAACCAATCTCACTGAGTTGAATCCATCCTTCTGTCTCCCCCCAACCAATCTCACTGAGTTGAATCCATCCTTCTGTCTCCCCCCAACCAATCTCACTGAGTTGAATCCATCCTTCTGTCTCCCCCCAACCAATCTCACTGAGTTGAATCCATCCTTCTGTCTCCCCCCAACCAATCTCACTGAGTTGAATCCATCCTGCTGCCTCCCCCCAACCAATCTCACTGAGTTGAATCCATCCTGCTGCCTCCCCCCAACCAATCTCACTGAGTTGAATCCATCCTTCTGCCTCCCCCCAACCAATCTCACTGAGTTGAATCCATCCTTCTGTCTCCCCCCAACCAATCTCACTGAGTTGAATCCATCCTTCTGCCTCCCCCCCCCCAACCAATCTCACTGAGTTGAATCCATCCTTCTGCCTCCCCCCCAACCAATCTCACTGAGTTGAATCCATCCTTCTGTCTCCCCCCAACCAATCTCACTGAGTTGAATCCATCCTTCTGCCTCCCCCCAACCAATCTCACTGAGTTGAATCCATCCTTCTGCTTCCCCCCAACCAATCTCACTGAGTTGAATCCATCCTTCTGCCTCCCCCCAACCAATCTCACTGAGTTGAATCCATCCTTCTGTCTCCCCCCAACCAATCTCACTGAGTTGAATCCATCCTTATGCCTCCCCCAACCAATCTCACTGAGTTGAATCAATCCTTCTGTCTCCCCCCAACCAATCTCACTGGGTTGAATCCATCCTTCTGCCTCCCCCCAACCAATCTCACTGAGTTGAATCCATCCTTCTGTCTCCCCCCAACCAATCTCACTGAGTTGAATCCATCCTTCTGTCTCCCCCCAACCAATCTCACTGAGTTGAATCCATCCTTCTGCCTCCCCCCAACCAATCTCACTGAGTTGAATCCATCCTTCTGTCTCCCCCCAACCAATCTCACTGAGTTGAATCCATCCTTCTGTCTCCCCCCAACCAATCTCACTGAGTTGAATCCATCCTTCTGTCTCCCCCCAACCAATCTCACTGAGTTGAATCCATCCTTCTGCCTCCCCCCAACCAATCTCACTGAGTTGAATCCATCCTTCTGTCTCCCCCCAACCAATCTCACTGAGTTGAATCCATCCTTATGCCTCCCCCCCAACCAATCTCACTGAGTTGAATCCATCCTTCTGTCTCCCCCCAACCAATCTCACTGAGTTGAATCCATCCTTCTGCCTCCCCCCAACCAATCTCACTGAGTTGAATCCATCCTTCTGCCTCCCCCCCCAACCAATCTCACTGAGTTGAATCCATCCTTCTGCCTCCCCCCAACCAATCTCACTGAGTTGAATCCATCCTTCTGCCCCCCCCAACCCAATCTCACTGAGTTGAATCCATCCTTCTGCCTCCCCCCAACCAATCTCACTGAGTTGAATCCATCCTTCTGTCTCCCCCCAACCAATCTCACTGAGTTGAATCCATCCTTCTGTCTCCCCCCAACCAATCTCACTGAGTTGAATCCATCCTTCTGTCTCCCCCCAACCAATCTCACTGAGTTGAATCCATCCTTCTGTCTCCCCCCAACCAATCTCACTGAGTTGAATCCATCCTTCTGTCTCCCCCCAACCAATCTCACTGAGTTGAATCCATCCTGCTGCCTCCCCCCAACCAATCTCACTGAGTTGAATCCATCCTGCTGCCTCCCCCCAACCAATCTCACTGAGTTGAATCCATCCTTCTGCCTCCACCCAACCAATCTCACTGAGTTGAATCCATCCTTCTGTCTCCCCCCAACCAATCTCACTGAGTTGAATCCATCCTTCTGCCTCCCCCCCCCAACCAATCTCACTGAGTTGAATCCATCCTTCTGCCTCCCCCCAACCAATCTCACTGAGTTGAATCCATCCTTCTGTCTCCCCCCAACCAATCTCACTGAGTTGAATCCATCCTTCTTCCTCCCCCCAACCAATCTCACTGAGTTGAATCCATCCTTCTGCTTCCCCCCAACCAATCTCACTGAGTTGAATCCATCCTTCTGCCTCCCCCCAACCAATCTCACTGAGTTGAATCCATCCTTCTGTCTCCCCCCAACCAATCTCACTGAGTTGAATCCATCCTTATGCCTCCCCCCAACCAATCTCACTGAGTTGAATCCATCCTTCTGTCTCCCCCCAACCAATCTCACTGGGTTGAATCCATCCTTCTGCCTCCCCCCAACCAATCTCACTGAGTTGAATCCATCCTTCTGTCTCCCCCCAACCAATCTCACTGAGTTGAATCCATCCTTCTGTCTCCCCCCAACCAATCTCACTGAGTTGAATCCATCCTTCTGCCTCCCCCCAACCAATCTCACTGAGTTGAATCCATCCTTCTGCCTCCCCCCCCCAACCAATCTCACTGAGTTGAATCCATCCTTCTGTCTCCCCCCAACCAATCTCACTGAGTTGAATCCATCCTTCTGCCCTCCCCCCAACCAATCTCACTGAGTTGAATCCATCCTTCTGCCCCCCCCCAACCAATCTCACTGAGTTGAATCCATCCTTCTGCCTCCCCCCAACCAATCTCACTGAGTTGAATCCATCCTTCTGCCTCCCCCAACCAATCTCACTGAGTTGAATCCATCCTTCTGCCTCCCCCCAACCAATCTCACTGAGTTGAATCCATCCTTCTGCCTCCCCCCAACCAATCTCACTGAGTTGAATCCATCCTTCTGCCTCCCCCCAACCAATCTCACTGAGTTGAATCCATCCTTCTGTCTCCCCCCAACCAATCTCACTGAGTTGAATCCATCCTTCTGTCTCCCCCCTACCAATCTCACTGAGTTGAATCCATCCTTCTGTCTCCCCCCAACCAATCTCACTGAGTTGAATCCATCCTTCTGTCTCCCCCAACCAATCTCACTGAGTTGAATCCATCCTTCTGCCTCCCCCCAACCAATCTCACTGAGTTGAATCCATCCTTCTGCCTCCCCCCAACCAATCTCACTGAGTTGAATCCATCCTTCTGCCTCCCCCCAACCAATCTCACTGAGTTGAATCCATCCTTCTGCCTCCGCCCAACCAATCTCACTGAGTTGAATCCATCCTTCTGCCTCCCCCCCCCAACCAATCTCACTGAGTTGAATCCATCCTTCTGTCTCCCCCCAACCAATCTCACTGAGTTGAATCCATCCTTCTGCCTCCCCCCCAACCAATCTCACTGAGTTGAATCCATCCTTATGCCTCCCCCCAACCAATCTCACTGAGTTGAATCCATCCTTCTGTCTCCCCCCAACCAATCTCACTGAGTTGAATCCATCCTTCTGCCTCCCCCCAACCAATCTCACTGAGTTGAATCCATCCTTCTGTCTCCCCCCAACCAATCTCACTGAGTTGAATCCATCCTTCTGTCTCCCCCCAACCAATCTCACTGAGTTGAATCCATCCTTCTGTCTCCCCCCAACCAATCTCACTGAGTTGAATCCATCCTTCTGTCTCCTCCCAACCAATCTCACTGAGTTGAATCCATCCTTCTGTCTCCCCCCAACCAATCTCACTGAGTTGAATCCATCCTTCTGTCTCCCCCCAACCAATCTCACTGAGTTGAATCCATCCTTCTGTCTCCTCCCAACCAATCTCACTGAGTTGAATCCATCCTTCTGTCTCCCCCCAACCAATCTCACTGAGTTGAATCCATCCTTCTGCCTCCCCCCAACCAATCTCACTGAGTTGAATCCATCCTTCTGTCTCCCCCCAACCAATCTCACTGAGTTGAATCCATCCTTATGCCTCCCCCCCAACCAATCTCACTGAGTTGAATCCATCCTTCTGCCTCCCCCCCAACCAATCTCACTGAGTTGAATCCATCCTTCTGCCTCCCCCCAACCAATCTCACTGGGTTGAATCCATCCTTCTGTCTCTCCCCAACCAATCTCACTGAGTTGAATCCATCCTTCTGCCTCCCCCCACCAATCTCACTGAGTTGAATCCATCCTTCTGTCTCCCCCCAACCAATCTCACTGAGTTGAATACATCCTTATGCCTCCCCCCCCCAACCAATCTCACTGAGTTGAATCCATCCTTCTGCCTCCCCCCCCCCAACCAATCTCACTGAGTTGAATCCATCCTTCTGCCTCCCCCCAACCAATCTCACTGAGTTGAATCCATCCTTCTGTCTCCCCCCAACCAATCTCACTGAGTTGAATCCATCCTTATGCCTCCCCCCCAACCAATCTCACTGAGTTGAATCCATCCTTCTGCCTCCCCCCAACCAATCTCACTGAGTTGAATCCATCCTTCTGTCTCCCCCCAACCAATCTCACTGAGTTGAATCCATCCTTATGCCTCCCCCCCAACCAATCTCACTGAGTTGAATCCATCCTTCTGCCTCCCCCCCCAACCAATCTCACTGAGTTGAATCCATCCTTCTGCCTCCCCCCAACCAATCTCACTGAGTTGAATCCATCCTTCTGTCTCCCCCCAACCAATCTCACTGAGTTGAATCCATCCTTATGCCTCCCCCCCAACCAATCTCACTGAGTTGAATCCATCCTTCTGTCTCCCCCCAACCAATCTCACTGAGTTGAATCCATCCTTTTGCCTCCCCCCAACCAATCTCACTGAGTTGAATCCATCCTTCTGCCTCCCCCCCAACCAATCTCACTGAGTTGAATCCATCCTTCTGCCTCCCCCCAACCAATCTCACTGAGTTGAATCCATCCTTCTGCCCCCCCCCCCCAACCCAATCTCACTGAGTTGAATCCATCCTTCTGCCTCCCCCCAACCAATCTCACTGAGTTGAATCCATCCTTCTGTCTCCCCCCAACCAATCTCACTGAGTTGAATCCATCCTTCTGTCTCCCCCCAACCAATCTCACTGAGTTGAATCCATCCTTCTGTCTCCCCCCAACCAATCTCACTGAGTTGAATCCATCCTTCTGTCTCCCCCCAACCAATCTCACTGAGTTGAATCCATCCTTCTGCCCTCCCCCCAACCAATCTCACTGAGTTGAATCCATCCTTCTGCCCCCCCCCCCAACCAATCTCACTGAGTTGAATCCATCCTTCTGCCTCCCCCAACCAATCTCACTGAGTTGAATCCATCCTTCTGCCTCCCCCCCCCAACCAATCTCACTGAGTTGAATCCATCCTTCTGCCTCCCCCCCCCCCAACCAATCTCACTGAGTTGAATCCATCCTTCTGCCTCCCCCCAACCAATCTCACTGAGTTGAATCCATCCTTCTGTCTCCCCCAACCAATCTCACTGAGTTGAATCCATCCTTATGCCTCCCCCCCAACCAATCTCACTGAGTTGAATCCATCCTTCTGCCTCCCCCCAACCAATCTCACTGAGTTGAATCCATCCTTCTGTCTCCCCCCAACCAATCTCACTGAGTTGAATCCATCCTTATGCCTCCCCCCCAACCAATCTCACTGAGTTGAATCCATCCTTCTGCCTCCCCCCCAACCAATCTCACTGAGTTGAATCCATCCTTCTGCCTCCCCCAACCAATCTCACTGAGTTGAATCCATCCTTCTGTCTCCCCCCAACCAATCTCACTGAGTTGAATCCATCCTTATGCCTCCCCCCCAACCAATCTCACTGAGTTGAATCCATCCTTCTGTCTCCCCCCAACCAATCTCACTGAGTTGAATCCATCCTTTTGCCTCCCCCCAACCAATCTCACTGAGTTGAATCCATCCTTCTGCCTCCCCCCAACCAATCTCACTGAGTTGAATCCATCCTTCTGCCTCCCCCCAACCAATCTCACTGAGTTGAATCCATCCTTCTGCCCCCCCCCCCAACCCAATCTCACTGAGTTGAATCCATCCTTCTGCCTCCCCCCAACCAATCTCACTGAGTTGAATCCATCCTTCTGTCTCCCCCCAACCAATCTCACTGAGTTGAATCCATCCTTCTGTCTCCCCCCAACCAATCTCACTGAGTTGAATCCATCCTTCTGTCTCCCCCCAACCAATCTCACTGAGTTGAATCCATCCTTCTGTCTCCCCCCAACCAATCTCACTGAGTTGAATCCATCCTTCTGCCCTCCCCCCAACCAATCTCACTGAGTTGAATCCATCCTTCTGCCCCCCCCCAACCAATCTCACTGAGTTGAATCCATCCTTCTGCCTCCCCCAACCAATCTCACTGAGTTGAATCCATCCTTCTGCCTCCCCCCAACCAATCTCACTGAGTTGAATCCATCCTTCTGCCTCCCCCCAACCAATCTCACTGAGTTGAATCCATCCTTCTGCCTCCCCCAACCAATCTCACTGAGTTGAATCCATCCTTCTGCCTCCCCCCAACCAATCTCACTGAGTTGAATCCATCCTTCTGTCTCCCCCCAACCAATCTCACTGAGTTGAATCCATCCTTCTGTCTCCCCCCTACCAATCTCACTGAGTTGAATCCATCCTTCTGTCTCCCCCAACCAATCTCACTGAGTTGAATCCATCCTTCTGTCTCCCCCCAACCAATCTCACTGAGTTGAATCCATCCTTCTGCCTCCCCCCAACCAATCTCACTGAGTTGAATCCATCCTTCTGCCTCCCCCCAACCAATCTCACTGAGTTGAATCCATCCTTCTGCCTCCCCCCAACCAATCTCACTGAGTTGAATCCATCCTTCTGCCTCCGCCCAACCAATCTCACTGAGTTGAATCCATCCTTCTGCCTCCCCCCAACCAATCTCACTGAGTTGAATCCATCCTTCTGTCTCCCCCCAACCAATCTCACTGAGTTGAATCCATCCTTCTGCCTCCCCCCCAACCAATCTCACTGAGTTGAATCCATCCTTATGCCTCCCCCCAACCAATCTCACTGAGTTGAATCCATCCTTCTGTCTCCCCCCAACCAATCTCACTGAGTTGAATCCATCCTTCTGCCTCCCGCCAACCAATCTCACTGAGTTGAATCCATCCTTCTGTCTCCCCCCAACCAATCTCACTGAGTTGAATCCATCCTTCTGTCTCCCCCAAACCAATCTCACTGAGTTGAATCCATCCTTCTGTCTCCCCCAAACCAATCTCACTGAGTTGAATCCATCCTTCTGTCTCCCCCCAACCAATCTCACTGAGTTGAATCCATCCTTCTGTCTCCCCCCAACCAATCTCACTGAGTTGAATCCATCCTTCTGTCTCCCCCCAACCAATCTCACTGAGTTGAATCAATCCTTCTGTCTCCCCCCAACCAATCTCACTGAGTTGAATCCATCCTTCTGTCTCCTCCCAACCAATCTCACTGAGTTGAATCCATCCTTCTGTCTCCCCCCAACCAATCTCACTGAGTTGAATCCATCCTTCTGCCTCCCCCCAACCAATCTCACTGAGTTGAATCCATCCTTCTGTCTCCCCCCAACCAATCTCACTGAGTTGAATCCATCCTTATGCCTCCCCCCCAACCAATCTCACTGAGTTGAATCCATCCTTCTGCCTCCCCCCCCAACCAATCTCACTGAGTTGAATCCATCCTTCTGCCTCCCCCCAACCAATCTCACTGGGTTGAATCCATCCTTCTGTCTCTCCCCAACCAATCTCACTGAGTTGAATCCATCCTCCCCCCCAACCAATCTCACTGAGTTGAATCCATCCTTCTGTCTCCCCCCAACCAATCTCACTGAGTTGAATCCATCCTTCTGTCTCCCCCCAACCAATCTCAATGAGTTGAATCCATCCTTCTGCCTCCCCCCCAACCAATCTCACTGAGTTGAATCCATCCTTATGCCTCCCCCCAACCAATCTCACTGAGTTGAATCCATCCTTCTGTCTCCCCCCAACCAATCTCACTGAGTTGAATCCATCCTTCTGCCTCCCCCAACCAATCTCACTGAGTTGAATCCATCCTTCTGTCTCCCCCCAACCAATCTCACTGAGTTGAATCCATCCTTCTGTCTCCCCCCAACCAATCTCACTGAGTTGAATCCATCCTTCTGTCTCCCCCCAACCAATCTCACTGAGTTGAATCCATCCTTCTGTCTCCCCCAACCAATCTCACTGAGTTGAATCCATCCTTCTGTCTCCCCCCAACCAATCTCACTGAGTTGAATCCATCCTTCTGTCTCCCCCCAACCAATCTCACTGAGTTGAATCCATCCTTCTGTCTCCCCCCAACCAATCTCACTGAGTTGAATCCATCCTTCTGTCTCCCCCAACCAATCTCACTGAGTTGAATCCATCCTTCTGTCTCCCCCCAACCAATCTCACTGAGTTGAATCCATCCTTCTGCCTCCCCCCAACCAATCTCACTGAGTTGAATCCATCCTTCTGTCTCCCCCCAACCAATCTCACTGAGTTGAATCCATCCTTATGCCTCCCCCCAACCAATCTCACTGAGTTGAATCCATCCTTCTGTCTCCCCCCAACCAATCTCACTGAGTTGAATCCATCCTTATGCCTCCCCCCCAACCAATCTCACTGAGTTGAATCCATCCTTCTGCCTCCCCCCCCAACCAATCTCACTGAGTTGAATCCATCCTTCTGCCTCCCCCCAACCAATCTCACTGAGTTGAATCCATCCTTCTGTCTCCCCCAACCAATCTCACTGAGTTGAATCCATCCTTATGCCTCCCCCCCAACGAATTTCACTGAGTTGAATCCATCCTTCCGTCTCCCCCCCAACCAATCTCACTGAGTTGAATCCATCCTTCTGCCTCCCCCCAACCAATCTCACTGAGTTGAATCCATCCTTCTGCCTCCCCCCAACCAATCTCACTGAGTTGAATCCATCCTTCTGCCTCCCCCCAACCAATCTCACTGAGTTGAATCCATCCTTCTGCCCCCCCCCAACCAATCTCACTGAGTTGAATCCATCCTTCTGCCTCCCCCAACCAATCTCACTGAGTTGAATCCATCCTTCTGTCTCCCCCCAACCAATCTCACTGAGTTGAATCCATCCTTCTGTCTCCCCCCAACCAATCTCACTGAGTTGAATCCATCCTTCTGTCTCCCCCCAACCAATCTCACTGAGTTGAATCCATCCTTCTGTCTCCCCCCAACCAATCTCACTGAGTTGAATCCATCCTTCTGTCCCTCCCGCCAACCAATCTCACTGAGTTGAATCCATCCTGCTGCCTCCCCCCAACCAATCTCACTGAGTTGAATCCATCCTGCTGCCTCCCCCCAACCAATCTCACTGAGTTGAATCCATCCTTCTGCCTCCCCCCAACCAATCTCACTGAGTTGAATCCATCCTTCTGTCTCCCCCCAACCAATCTCACTGAGTTGAATCCATCCTTCTGCCTCCCCCCCCAACCAATCTCACTGAGTTGAATCCATCCTTCTGCCTCCCCCCCAACCAATCTCACTGAGTTGAATCCATCCTTCTGTCTCCCCCCAACCAATCTCACTGAGTTGAATCCATCCTTCTGCCTCCCCCCAACCAATCTCACTGAGTTGAATCCATCCTTCTGCTTCCCCCCAACCAATCTCACTGAGTTGAATCCATCCTTCTGCCTCCCCCCAACCAATCTCACTGAGTTGAATCCATCCTTCTGTCTCCCCCCAACCAATCTCACTGAGTTGAATCCATCCTTCCGTCTCCCCCCCAACCAATCTCACTGAGTTGAATCCATCCTTCTGCCTCCCCCAACCAATCTCACTGAGTTGAATCCATCCTTCTGCCTCCCCCCCCAACCAATCTCACTGAGTTGAATCCATCCTTCTGCCTCCCCCCAACCAATCTCACTGAGTTGAATCCATCCTTCTGCCCCCCCCAACCCAATCTCACTGAGTTGAATCCATCCTTCTGCCTCCCCCCAACCAATCTCACTGAGTTGAATCCATCCTTCTGTCTCCCCCCAACCAATCTCACTGAGTTGAATCCATCCTTCTGTCTCCCCCCAACCAATCTCACTGAGTTGAATCCATCCTTCTGTCTCCCCCCAACCAATCTCACTGAGTTGAATCCATCCTTCTGTCTCCCCCAACCAATCTCACTGAGTTGAATCCATCCTTCTGTCCCTCCCGCCAACCAATCTCACTGAGTTGAATCCATCCTGCTGCCTCCCCCCAACCAATCTCACTGAGTTGAATCCATCCTGCTGCCTCCCCCCAACCAATCTCACTGAGTTGAATCCATCCTTCTGCCTCCCCCCAACCAATCTCACTGAGTTGAATCCATCCTTCTGTCTCCCCCCAACCAATCTCACTGAGTTGAATCCATCCTTCTGCCTCCCCCCCCAACCAATCTCACTGAGTTGAATCCATCCTTCTGCCTCCCCCCCAACCAATCTCACTGAGTTGAATCCATCCTTCTGTCTCCCCCCAACCAATCTCACTGAGTTGAATCCATCCTTCTGCCTCCCCCCAACCAATCTCACTGAGTTGAATCCATCCTTCTGCTTCCCCCCAACCAATCTCACTGAGTTGAATCCATCCTTCTGCCTCCCCCCAACCAATCTCACTGAGTTGAATCCATCCTTCTGTCTCCCCCCAACCAATCTCACTGAGTTGAATCCATCCTTATGCCTCCCCCAACCAATCTCACTGAGTTGAATCAATCCTTCTGTCTCCCCCCAACCAATCTCACTGGGTTGAATCCATCCTTCTGCCTCCCCCCAACCAATCTCACTGAGTTGAATCCATCCTTCTGTCTCCCCCCAACCAATCTCACTGAGTTGAATCCATCCTTCTGTCTCCCCCCAACCAATCTCACTGAGTTGAATCCATCCTTCTGCCTCCCCCCAACCAATCTCACTGAGTTGAATCCATCCTTCTGTCTCCCCCCAACCAATCTCACTGAGTTGAATCCATCCTTCTGTCTCCCCCCAACCAATCTCACTGAGTTGAATCCATCCTTCTGTCTCCCCCCAACCAATCTCACTGAGTTGAATCCATCCTTCTGCCTCCCCCCAACCAATCTCACTGAGTTGAATCCATCCTTCTGTCTCCCCCCAACCAATCTCACTGAGTTGAATCCATCCTTATGCCTCCCCCCCAACCAATCTCACTGAGTTGAATCCATCCTTCTGTCTCCCCCCAACCAATCTCACTGAGTTGAATCCATCCTTCTGCCTCCCCCCAACCAATCTCACTGAGTTGAATCCATCCTTCTGCCTCCCCCCCCAACCAATCTCACTGAGTTGAATCCATCCTTCTGCCTCCCCCCAACCAATCTCACTGAGTTGAATCCATCCTTCTGCCCCCCCCAACCCAATCTCACTGAGTTGAATCCATCCTTCTGCCTCCCCCCAACCAATCTCACTGAGTTGAATCCATCCTTCTGTCTCCCCCAACCAATCTCACTGAGTTGAATCCATCCTTCTGTCTCCCCCCAACCAATCTCACTGAGTTGAATCCATCCTTCTGTCTCCCCCCAACCAATCTCACTGAGTTGAATCCATCCTTCTGTCTCCCCCCAACCAATCTCACTGAGTTGAATCCATCCTTCTGTCTCCCCCCAACCAATCTCACTGAGTTGAATCCATCCTGCTGCCTCCCCCCAACCAATCTCACTGAGTTGAATCCATCCTGCTGCCTCCCCCCAACCAATCTCACTGAGTTGAATCCATCCTTCTGCCTCCCCCCAACCAATCTCACTGAGTTGAATCCATCCTTCTGTCTCCCCCCAACCAATCTCACTGAGTTGAATCCATCCTTCTGCCTCCCCCCCCCAACCAATCTCACTGAGTTGAATCCATCCTTCTGCCTCCCCCCCAACCAATCTCACTGAGTTGAATCCATCCTTCTGTCTCCCCCCAACCAATCTCACTGAGTTGAATCCATCCTTCTGCCTCCCCCCAACCAATCTCACTGAGTTGAATCCATCCTTCTGCTTCCCCCCAACCAATCTCACTGAGTTGAATCCATCCTTCTGCCTCCCCCCAACCAATCTCACTGAGTTGAATCCATCCTTCTGTCTCCCCCCAACCAATCTCACTGAGTTGAATCCATCCTTATGCCTCCCCCCAACCAATCTCACTGAGTTGAATCCATCCTTCTGTCTCCCCCCAACCAATCTCACTGGGTTGAATCCATCCTTCTGCCTCCCCCCAACCAATCTCACTGAGTTGAATCCATCCTTCTGTCTCCCCCCAACCAATCTCACTGAGTTGAATCCATCCTTCTGTCTCCCCCCAACCAATCTCACTGAGTTGAATCCATCCTTCTGCCTCCCCCCAACCAATCTCACTGAGTTGAATCCATCCTTCTGTCTCCCCCCAACCAATCTCACTGAGTTGAATCCATCCTTCTGTCTCCCCCCAACCAATCTCACTGAGTTGAATCCATCCTTCTGTCTCCCCCCAACCAATCTCACTGAGTTGAATCCATCCTTCTGTCTCCCCCCAACCAATCTCACTGAGTTGAATCCATCCTTCTGTCTCCCCCCAACCAATCTCACTGAGTTGAATCCATCCTTCTGTCTCCCCCCAACCAATCTCACTGAGTTGAATCCATCCTTCTGCCTCCCCCCAACCAATCTCACTGAGTTGAATCCATCCTTCTGTCTCCCCCAACCAATCTCACTGAGTTGAATCCATCATTATGCCTCCCCCCCCCAACCAATCTCACTGAGTTGAATCCATCCTTCTGCCTCCCCCAAACCAATCTCACTGAGTTGAATCCATCCTTCTGCCCCCCCCCCCAACCAATCTCACTGAGTTGAATCCATCCTTCTGCCTCCCCCAACCAATCTCACTGAGTTGAATCCATCCTTCTGTCTCCCCCCAACCAATCTCACTGAGTTGAATCCATCCTTCTGTCTCCCCCCAACCAATCTCACTGAGTTGAATCCATCCTTCTGTCTCCCCCCAACCAATCTCACTGAGTTGAATCCATCCTTCTGTCTCCCCCCAACCAATCTCACTGAGTTGAATCCATCCTTCTGCCTCTCCCCAACCAATCTCACTGAGTTGAATCCATCCTGCTGCCTCCCCCCAACCAATCTCACTGAGTTGAATCCATCCTTCTGCCTCCCCCCAACCAATCTCACTGAGTTGAATCCATCCTTCTGCCTCCCCCCAACCAATCTCACTGAGTTGAATCCATCCTTCTGTCTCCCCCCAACCAATCTCACTGAGTTGAATCCATCCTTCTGCCTCCCCCCCAACCAATCTCACTGAGTTGAATCCATCCTTCTGCCTCCCCCCAACCAATCTCACTGAGTTGAATCCATCCTTCTGCCTCCCCCCCCAACCAATCTCACTGAGTTGAATCCATCCTTCTGCCTCCCCCCAACCAATCTCACTGAGTTGAATCCATCCTTCTGTCTCCCCCCAACCAATCTCACTGAGTTGAATCCATCCTTCTGTCTCCCCCCAACCAATCTCACTGAGTTGAATCCATCCTTCTGTCTCCCCCCAACCAATCTCACTGAGTTGAATCCATCCTTCTGTCTCCCCCCAACCAATCTCACTGAGTTGAATCCATCCTTCTGTCTCCCCCCAACCAATCTCACTGAGTTGAATCCATCCTTCTGTCTCCCCCCAACCAATCTCACTGAGTTGAATCCATCCTGCTGCCTCCCCCCAACCAATCTCACTGAGTTGAATCCATCCTGCTGCCTCCCCCCAACCAATCTCACTGAGTTGAATCCATCCTTCTGCCTCCCCCCAACCAATCTCACTGAGTTGAATCCATCCTTCTGTCTCCCCCCAACCAATCTCACTGAGTTGAATCCATCCTTCTGCCCCCCCCCCCCCAACCAATCTCACTGAGTTGAATCCATCCTTCTGCCTCCCCCCAACCAATCTCACTGAGTTGAATCCATCCTTCTGTCTCCCCCCAACCAATCTCACTGAGTTGAATCCATCCTTCTGCCTCCCCCCAACCAATCTCACTGAGTTGAATCCATCCTTCTGCCTCCCCCCAACCAATCTCACTGAGTTGAATCCATCCTTCTGCCTCCCCCCAACCAATCTCACTGAGTTGAATCCATCCTTCTGTCTCCCCCCAACCAATCTCACTGAGTTGAATCCATCCTTATGCCTCCCCCCAACCAATCTCACTGAGTTGAATCCATCCTTCTGTCTCCCCCCAACCAATCTCACTGGGTTGAATCCATCCTTCTGCCTCCCCCCAACCAATCTCACTGAGTTGAATCCATCCTTCTGTCTCCCCCCAACCAATCTCACTGAGTTGAATCCATCCTTCTGTCTCCCCCCAACCAATCTCACTGAGTTGAATCCATCCTTCTGCCTCCCCCCAACCAATCTCACTGAGTTGAATCCATCCTTCTGTCTCCCCCCAACCAATCTCACTGAGTTGAATCCATCCTTCTGTCTCCCCCCAACCAATCTCACTGAGTTGAATCCATCCTTCTGTCTCCCCCCAACCAATCTCACTGAGTTGAATCCATCCTTCTGTCTCCCCCCAACCAATCTCACTGAGTTGAATCCATCCTTCTGTCTCCCCCCAACCAATCTCACTGAGTTGAATCCATCCTTCTGTCTCCCCCCAACCAATCTCACTGAGTTGAATCCATCCTTCTGCCTCCCCCCAACCAATCTCACTGAGTTGAATCCATCCTTCTGTCTCCCCCAACCAATCTCACTGAGTTGAATCCATCCTTATGCCTCCCCCCCCAACCAATCTCACTGAGTTGAATCCATCCTTCTGCCTCCCCCAAACCAATCTCACTGAGTTGAATCCATCCTTCTGCCCCCCCCCCCCAACCAATCTCACTGAGTTGAATCCATCCTTCTGCCTCCCCCAACCAATCTCACTGAGTTGAATCCATCCTTCTGTCTCCCCCCAACCAATCTCACTGAGTTGAATCCATCCTTCTGTCTCCCCCCAACCAATCTCACTGAGTTGAATCCATCCTTCTGTCTCCCCCCAACCAATCTCACTGAGTTGAATCCATCCTTCTGTCTCCCCCCAACCAATCTCACTGAGTTGAATCCATCCTTCTGCCTCTCCCCAACCAATCTCACTGAGTTGAATCCATCCTGCTGCCTCCCCCCAACCAATCTCACTGAGTTGAATCCATCCTTCTGCCTCCCCCCAACCAATCTCACTGAGTTGAATCCATCCTTCTGCCTCCCCCCAACCAATCTCACTGAGTTGAATCCATCCTTCTGTCTCCCCCCAACCAATCTCACTGAGTTGAATCCATCCTTCTGCCTCCCCCCCCCCAACCAATCTCACTGAGTTGAATCCATCCTTCTGCCTCCCCCCAACCAATCTCACTGAGTTGAATCCATCCTTCTGCCTCCCCCCCCCCCAACCAATCTCACTGAGTTGAATCCATCCTTCTGTCTCCCCCCAACCAATCTCACTGAGTTGAATCCATCCTTCTGCCTCCCCCCAACCAATCTCACTGAGTTGAATCCATCCTTCTGCCTCCCCCCAACCAATCTCACTGAGTTGAATCCATCCTTCTGCCTCCCCCCAACCAATCTCACTGAGTTGAATCCATCCTTCTGTCTCCCCCCAACCAATCTCACTGAGTTGAATCCATCCTTATGCCTCCCCCCAACCAATCTCACTGAGTTGAATCCATCCTTCTGTCTCCCCCCAACCAATCTCACTGAGTTGAATCCATCCTTCTGCCTCCCCCCAACCAATCTCACTGAGTTGAATCCATCCTTCTGTCTCCCCCCAACCAATCTCACTGAGTTGAATCCATCCTTCTGTCTCCCCCCAACCAATCTCACTGAGTTGAATCCATCCTTCTGCCTCCCCCCAACCAATCTCACTGAGTTGAATCCATCCTTCTGTCTCCCCCCAACCAATCTCACTGAGTTGAATCCATCCTTTGTCTCCCCCCAACCAATCTCACTGAGTTGAATCCATCCTTCTGTCTCCCCCCAACCAATCTCACTGAGTTGAATCCATCCTTCTGTCTCCCCCCAACCAATCTCACTGAGTTGAATCCATCCTTCTGCCTCCCCCCAACCAATCTCACTGAGTTGAATCCATCCTTCTGTCTCCCCCCAACCAATCTCACTGAGTTGAATCCATCCTTCTGCCTCCCTCCAACCAATCTCACTGAGTTGAATCCATCCTTCTGTCTCCCCCCAACCATACTCACTTGGTTACTTGACCCGATGAAAGTCCTCCCGGGCTGCCCTTACATCCCACACCCCTCGCTCCATCTGTACATAGATGCGCCTCACACAGACTGACACACGTAAACAAGTTTGGAATATGGCAATTCTGGTCGTTCCTTCCCTCACACACATTACGCCTGCGTTAAAAAGAGGAAGTATAAACCACATAAAAGGGACTTCCTATGCAGGGCATTACCTAGGACATTAAGAACAAGATTTGTTAGTTTTATTGTTTAATATGTATATTGTTCTATCTTCTGGCACTGATGAGGTATGTGTTTGTACAGGTAGGTATTACATGTATATTTAAATCTTCAAAATCTTCAGTTTGTGTTGTCTGTATTAGAATTGGAGCGTTAGCGTTATTTAGCCTTTCTAAGACCTGTGATTTCTGTCATTCTAAGACCTGTGATTTCTGTCATTCTAAGACCTGTTATTTCTGTCATTCTAAGACCTGTTATTTCTGTCATTCTAAGACCTGTGATTTCTGTCATTCTAAGACCTGTGATTTCTGTCATTCTAAGACCTGTGATTTCTGTCATTCTAAGACCTGTTATTTCTGTCATTCTAAGACCTGTGATTTCTGTCATTCTAAGACCTGTGATTTCTGTCATTCTAAGACCTGTGATTTCTGTCATTCTAAGACCTGTTATTTCTGTCATTCTAAGACCTGTTATTTCTGTCATTCTAAGACCTGTTATTTCTGTCATTCTAAGACCTGTTATTTCTGTCATTCTAAGACTTGTTATTTCTGTCATTCTAAGACCTGTTATTTCTGTCATTCTAAGACCTGTTATTTCTGTCATTCTAAGACCTGTTATTTCTGTCATTCTAAGACCTGTTATTTCTGTCATTCTAAGACCTGTTATTTATGTCATTCTAAGACCTGTTATTTCTGTCATTCTAAGACCTGTTATTTCTGTCATTCTAAGACCTGTTATTTCTGTCATTCTAAGACCTGTTATTTCTGTCATTCTAAGACCTGTTATTTCTGTCATTCTAAGACCTGTGATTTCTGTCATTCTAAGACCTGTTATTTCTGTCATTCTAAGACCTGTTATTTCTGTCATTCTAAGACCTGTTATTTCTGTCATTCTAAGACCTGTGATTTCTGTCATTCTAAGACCTGTTATTTCTGTCACTCTAAGACCTGTGATTTCTGTCATTCTAAGACCTGTTATTTCTGTCATTCTAAGACCTGTTATTTCTGTCATTCTAAGACCTGTTATTTCTGTCATTCTAAGACCTGTTATTTCTGTCATTCTAAGACCTGTTATTTCTGTCATTCTAAGACCTGTTATTTCTGTCATTCTAAGACCTGTTATTTCTGTCATTCTAAGACCTGTTATTTCTGTCATTCTAAGACCTGTTATTTCTGTCATTCTAAGACCTGTTATTTCTGTCATTCTAAGACCTGTTATTTCTGTCATTCTAAGACCTGTTATTTCTGTCATTCTAAGACCTGTTATTTCTGTCATTCTAAGACCTGTTATTTCTGTCATTCTAAGACCTGTTATTTCTGTCATTCTAAGACCTGTTATTTCTGTCATTCTAAGACTTGTTATTTCTGTCATTCTAAGACCTGTTATTTCTGTCATTCTAAGACTTGTTATTTCTGTCATTCTAAGACCTGTTATTTCTGTCATTCTAAGACCTGTTATTTCTGTCATTCTAAGACTTGTTATTTCTGTCATTCTAAGACCTGTTATTTCTGTCATTCTAAGACCTGTTATTTCTGTCATTCTAAGACCTGTTTTTCCTGTGCCTTTTCTGGCCTTTTTCTACAGAAATTCTGAGAAAAAAATCATCCTTTTCAAAATAGCGCAAAAAGTACTGAATATAGGCCTCTCAGGCCACTATAAGTTTTCAACCCGTCCGTTATATCTGTACTTGCATAATGAAGAGAATAACTAATTCGTTTCCAGCTCCTGACACATACTGGAAAAAACTACATGTGGAGGGTTGCCAGGTACCCACCAAGGTTGGGGGTTTTATCTGGGCAAAGAGCCTGGTTTCTCCTCCCACTAAACACGTCAACGCCGTCATATAAGTGAAATAACCTTGAGTGCAGCGTAAAACACCAATCAATAAAGATTAGACTGATTTAAGTCTGTTTTAAAACGTGGCACATATTTGTTTTTGTGTCGCGGTACATGCAGCCGCAGTGCCTGTTTTGTATTCAGCGGACTGCTAGCCTTAACCAATTGGACATTGGTCAATTTGTGTCTGTCTAACGGCTGCTGTTGGCTGCCCAATTAGGGCCTGCTGTCACTAGGCGTATTTATAGCGTGCTGTAATGCGCTGATAGGCCAGTGCACGTCTCTTGCTGCCCGGCCTCTAGCTTAGCTTGACTTTTAATTTATTTTTTAATGTGCCTCCTGTTGAGTGAGTTTTACCCCGAGCTTACCAGAATATGGCTTCAGGTAGAGAGACCCGTAGTGGCCATCCACGCGAACAAGTGGAGCAGCTAGACGGTACCCAAAGTACAGAAAAATTTCATGTTAAATTGTGGGGTGAATCCGTGGAGCTATCGACGCTCACTGCTTCGGCCTTGCTTGATAATGGTTTTGAGTCGAAAAAAAGTTTGACAAAGCTTACTCCTACACTAAAAGAAAATGTGTTTATATCTGCCTATTGGCCAACGACTTCTATTACTGGATGCTGTGGAATCCCTGAGTGGAAACTGACTGCTTAATCAAGACACTGAAACTAGGACCCCCTCTGTCTCTGAGGCACCGTCGAGACCAGGAGCAACCTCCGATGAGTTACTTAGTTTGCTACACGACATTTGCCGAGGTAATGCCGCTACAACGAACCCACAAGCCGATCCACAACCAGCACCTAGCCACGTTGGAGGTATGTACGAACTTTTTTCTCGCCTAACCAATCCAAATAATATTGGTGACCAGCAACCACTGCGGAAGGTACGTGAAGTACGAGACTACATATCTACTGGGAACAGTAACTTTGATAAATCAAATTTGTTTTCTTTCGGCCCTATGGAATTCAAGGTCAAAGATTCAAAAATGTCATACAAGAAGTTAACCCAAGCCCAATATTTTGAAGGAGCTTCAAAAATCTTGCAAGAAATGATTCTAAACGACCATTGCTCACAAGACGTCACCGTTCGTTATTTGGACTATATTACAAAAATTGCCACCTTCAGTCAGATGTTTGATTGGCAGTCCGTTCTGAGTTACGACATAGGCGACGTCAGGCTTCCCTTGGGGTACAGACCACCCATTTTTGATGCAGGCGTGGCTGCGCCAGAAATCTTTGTCTAGTTATAACGCCAAGGCTGTTAAGGCTGAAAGATCCAAGCTAGATCCGCAGACGTCTAAACCAATCTGCGAGCGATATAATGGTAGAAATGGCTGTTCTCTTAGAGTATGCAATTACGCACACGTATGTATGGTTTGTTTCTCCCCTAAGCATACAGAAATAAATCATTCTAAAGCCAATGTTGACTCAAAAAACGATTAATACAAAAGTGGGAAATAGAGTTAAAAAATGACATTGATAAAGATTATTTACTCGATGGGATTCGTAATGACTTTTCTATAATGGATAACCCTGATTGTGACCCCAAGTCTGTGAGCGCTGCAAACGCTGGTAGCGCCAAAGTCTATCAAATGCAAATTGAGGACCAAATTAACCCAGAAATTTATGAAGGAAACTATACTGTTGTGTCCGAGCCAGCCACCACAACTAGTGCAATTAGCGCTATACCTAAACGTAACAGTTCTATACATCTAATTCACGATTGTAGTCGACCAGAAGGGCTGAGTGTCAATAATTACACAAGTAAACCAGAGTGTTCATATGAATCAATTCCGGACGTTTTCAAGGTAATCCAGCCAGGGTGGTTTATGGCAAAGATTGATTTGGAATCGGCTTATCGAAGAGTGCATCTAAATCCATCAAACTTTAAATTTACTGAGTTGCGGTGGCAGTTCAAGGGAGACAATCATCCTACCTTTCTGTTTGACAATAAACTCTGTTTTGTTCTAGGAAGGCGCCAGCCATTTTTAACCGTATCACTCAGGCGGTGAAGCGTATGATGTTGTGGCGTGGCTTCGAATGTATTGTGTACCTTGACGATTTTTTCTTGTCCTTGAAGGTTGTCAGTTAGCGTATCATACATTGATTTCCCTAATAAGATCTTTGGGATTGGCTATATACTGGAAAACGATCGTTGATCCGTGTCAGAAATTAATGTTTTGGGGCATTCTTATAGACACGGTCTCTGGTGTTTTGTGTCTTGATCCCAACAAGTTTGAAGAGCTTATTCAATTTGTGAAACTATTTTGTAACAAACGTAGGGCTAACCGTAAACAATTTGAACAATTGGCGGGCAAATTGATGTGGGCCTCAAATGTGATACAATGGGGTCGGTTACATAACTAAAGTATTTACAATTTGATTGGTAGCCTGAAAATGGCACGGCATAAAGCCAAACTAGAAACCATTAACCTGGACTTGCAATGGTGGCTGTTCAGCTTGTCGCACTCCTCCAATAGGAGCCCAAGCCAACTATCTCTCTATTTACAGACTCGTCAGAAGTTGGAGGTGGAGCTTTCTGCCATAATGACTTTTTGTACAGAGTGTGGCATTTGGATTACCCTAGATTAGCACGTGAGCATATCAATATCAAAGAGTTGGCGGTTGTGTTACTGGCCGCCAAACTCTGGTCTCATCTATGGGCTGGGTCTCATGTTCAGGTTTCCTCTGATAATACTGCCACAGTTGCTATTGTAAATAAAGGTTGCTCAAGATCTGAAGTCGCCATGGCCATTATAAATGAGATCAGTGTTTTGTCAGAAAGGTTTAATTTTCATGCTGTGTACCTCCCAGGGGAGACAAATGTGTTGGCGGACGCAATCTCCAGATTGCATTCACCTGGTTACATGCAAAAGTTTGTTAGTTTCCTGCATTTGTGTTTACCAATTGTACCACCCGATTATAACTTGCATGTCACTAAAATCTTTATTGTTTATATATCCAGAAATGGAGACACTTGTACAACAGTTGGATGCATCAGTGGCTGTCTTTAGGTCCCAATCCTATGCAATGAATACTTGACGTACTTATGACTCACACCTGATTTCTGCTTAATGATCAAGGCTGACTTGGCCCCTATTTCCAAAGATAACTTATTAAGATATGTGGCGTTCCTCGCCAGAGATAAGTGTTATAAATCAATAATCCAATATCTTAATAGAGTATGTATTCTGCATTTGGATCTTGGCCTAGACAATCCATTGGTATCTAATTGGAGTCTTGATAGGGTATTAAAGGGAGTTCAGCGTGTGAAAGGGGATATAACCGTTACCAAACCTCCCTTTACTCGGGTGTCCCGCTCATCAGAGCGTGAAAGGGGATATAACCGTTACCAAACCTCCCTTTACTCGGGTGTCCCGCTCATCAGAGCGTGAAAGGGGATATAACCGTTACCAAACCTCCCTTTACTCGGGTGTCCCGCTCATCAGAGCGTGAAAGGGGATATAACCGTTACCAAACCTCCCTTTTCTCGGGTGTCCCGCTCATAATCATTAAACAACTTGGGGATTGGAAGAGCGATTGCGTTTTTAAATACATTCAACCTGATCGGTTAACGAGTTTAGATGTGTTACACAAACTTCCTGGTTTCCCTACTTCTACTTACAAATTTCAATGGATGGGTGACGAATAAATAGTATATGTATGTAATCATCAATTCTATTTAATTCATCTTATTTTAATGCACTATGATTTGAATATTTTATTGTGCTATATTCATTCAGCGCTATATTTTATGGGTCCTTACCGTTTGCTTGCGCTCGCTCTGTTTTAATTCTAGTTAGTTTTAGATAAATTTTTTACGGCAATAAAAGTTTATCTCATGCTTAATATGTGTTGACGTTTTATCAAGCTAACACCTATTGTTTGATTCTGTATTTTCAGCTAGAGCCAATGAGCAATCTCGGTTAAGGAAACAAGAAGAAGAAAAAACTAGAAAAAAATCAGAAAGCACCCAAAATGTTGCAAAGAAAACATATCATGGAAAATCAGGGAAAAAAGTAAAAGTTAAAAGAAGTCAGTGTGTGATGTGACGCTCCTAGATCGTTAGGAGCTCAGTAAAAAGACACATGCAATGGACATCACTCAATTCAAATTATTTATCAACATTTTTGAACTTTGATTATTGCTTGCCTAATGGGTGGCGGCTATCAAGAGAGTCACATTATGACAATCCATGGCAATGTTACCTAATGGGTGGCGGCTATCTAGAGAGAGTCACATTATGACCATCCATGGCAATGTTACCTAATGGGTGGCGGCTATCAAGAAAGAGTCACATTATGACCATCCATGGCAATGTTACCTAATGGGTGGTGGCTATCAAGAGAGTCACATTATGACAATCCATGGCAATGTTACCTAATGGGTGGTGGCTATCAAGAGAGTCACATTATGACAATCCATGGCAATGTTACCTAATGGGTGGTGGCTATCAAGAGAGTCACATTATGACCATCCATGGCAATGTTACCTAATGGGTGGTGGCTATCAAGAGAGTCACATTATGACCATCCATGGCAATGTTACCTAATGGGTGGTGGCTATCAAGAGAGTCACATTATTACAATCCATGGCAATGTTACCTAATGGGTGGCGGCTATCAAGAAAGAGTCACATTATGACCATCCATGGCAATGTTACCTAATGGATGGCGGCTATCAAGAGAGAGTCACAATATGACAATCCATGGCAATGTTACCTAATGGGTGGTGGCTATCAAGAGAGTCACATTATGACCATCCATGGCAATGTTACCTATTGGGTGGCGGCTATCTAGAGAGAGTCACATTATGACAATCCATGGCAATGTTACCTAATGGATGGCGGCTATCAAGAGAGAGTCACAATATGACAATCCATGGCAATGTTACCT
The DNA here is from genome assembly GCA_963971465.1 of Lepidochitona cinerea. Taxonomy (NCBI): domain Eukaryota; kingdom Metazoa; phylum Mollusca; class Polyplacophora; order Chitonida; family Tonicellidae; genus Lepidochitona; species Lepidochitona cinerea. Next base: position 972,514 of record OZ020563.1, on the reverse strand, counting down.
ATTGGGTGGCGGCTATCTAGAGAGAGTCACATTATGACAATCCATGGCAATGTTACCTATTGGGTGGCGGCTATCTAGAGAGAGTCACATTATGACAACCCATGGCAATGTAACCTAATGGGTGGTGGCTATCAAGAGAGTCACATTATGACCATCCATGGCAATGTTACCTATTGGGTGGCGGCTATCTAGAGAGAGTCACATTATGACAATCCATGGCAATGTTACCTAATGGGTGGCGGCTATCAAGAGAGAGTCACATTATGACCATCCATGGCAATGTTACCTATTGGGTGGCGGCTATCTAGAGAGAGTCACCTTATGACAATCCATGGCAATGTTACCTAATGGGTGGCGGCTATCAAGAGAGAGTCACATTATGACCATCCATGGCAATGTTACCTATTGGGTGGCGGCTATCTAGAGAGAGTCACATTATGACAATCCATGGCAATGTTACCTAATGGGTGGTGGCTATCAAGAGAGTCACATTATGACCATCCATGGCAATGTTACCTAATGGCTGGTGGCTATCAAGAGAGTCACATTATGACCATCCATGGCAATGTTACCTATTGGGTGGCGGCTATCTAGAGAGAGTCACATTATGACAATCCATGGCAATGTTACCTAATGGGTGGCGGCTATCAAGAGAGAGTCACATTATGACCATCCATGGCAATGTTACCTATTGGGTGGCGGCTATCTAGAGAGAGTCACCTTATGACAATCCATGGCAATGTTACCTAATGGGAGGCGGCTATCTAGAGAGAGTCACATTATGACAATCCATGACAATGTTACCTAATGGGTGGCGGCTATCAAGAGATAGTCACATTATGACCATCCATGGCAATGTTACCTAAAGGGTGGCGGCTATCAAGAGAGAGTCACATTATGACCATCCATGGCAATGTTACCTAATTGGTGGCGGCTATCAAGAGAGAGTCACATTATGACCATCCATGGCAATGTTACCTAATGGGTGGCGGCTATCAAGAGAGAGTCACATTATGACCATCCATGGCAATATTACCTAATTGGTGGTGGCTATCTAGAGAGAGTCACATTATGACAATCCATGGCAATGTTACCTAATGGGAGGCGGCTATCAAGAGAGAGTCACATTATGACCATCCATGGCAATGTTACCTAATGGGTGGTGGCTATCAAGAGAGAGTCACATTATGACAATCCATGGCAATGTTACCTAATGGGTGGCGGCTATCTAGAGAGAGTCACATTATGACCATCCATGGCAATGTTACTTAATGGGTGGCGGCTATCAAGAGATAGTCACAATATGACATTCCATGGCAATGTTACCTAATGGATGGCGGCTATCTAGAGAGAGTCACATTATGACCATCCATGGCAATGTTACCTAATTGGTGGCGGCTATCAAGAGAGAGTCACATTATGACCATCCATGGCAATGTTACCTAATGGGTGGCGACTATCTAGAGATAGTCACAATATGACATTCCATGGCAATGTTACCTAATGGATGGCGGCTATCTTGAGAGAGTCACATTATGACCATCCATGGCAATGTTACCTAATGGGTGGCGGCTATCAAGAGAGAGTCACATTATGACCATCCATGGCAATGTTACCTATTGGGTGGCGGCTATCAAGAGAGTCACATTATGACCATCCATGACAATGTTACCTAATAGATGGCGGCTATCAAGAGAGAGTCACATTATGACCATCCATGGCAATGTTACCTAATTGGTGGCGGCTATCTAGAGAGAGTCACATTATGACCATCCATGGCAATGTTACCTAATGGGTGGCGGCTATCAAGAGAGAGTCACATTATGACCATCCATGGCAATGTTACCTAATTGGTGGCGGCTATCTAGAGAGAGTCACATTATGACCATCCATGGCAATGTTACCTAATGGGTGGCGGCTATCAAGAGAGTCACATTATGACCATCCATGACAATGTTACCTAATGGATGGCGGCTATCTAGAGAGAGTCACATTATGACAATCCATGGCAATGTTACGTAATGGATGGTGGCTATCAAGAGAGAGTCACATTATGACCATCCATGGCAATGTTACCTAATGGATGGTGGCTATCAAGAGAGAGTCACAATATCACCATCCATGGCAATGTTACCTAATGGATGGCGGCTATCAAGAGAGAGTCACAATATGACATTCCATGGCAATGTTACCCAATGGATGGCAGCTATCAAGAGAGAGTCACATTATGACAATCCATGGCAATGTTACCTAATGGGTGGCGGCTATCTAGAGAGAGTCACAATATGACCATCCATGGCAATGTTACCTAATGGGAGGCGGCTATCAAGAGAGAGTGACATTATGACAATCCATGGCAATGTTACCTAATGGGTGGGGGCTATCTAGTGAGAGTCACAATATGACCATCCATGGCAATGTTACCTAATGGGAGGCGGCTATCAAGAGAGAGTGACATTATGACAATACATGGCAATGTTACCTAATGGGTGGCGGCTATCTAGAGAGAGTCACAATATGACCATCCATGGCAATGTTACCTAATGGGAGGTGGCTATCAAGAGAGAGTGACATTATGACAATCCATGGCAATGTTACCTAATGGGAGGCGGCTATCAAGAGAGAGTGACATTATGACAATCCATGGCAATGTTACCTAATGGGTGGCGGCTATCTAGAGAGAGTCACAATATGACCATCCATGGCAATGTTACCTAATGGGAGGCGGCTATCAAGAGAGAGTGACATTATGACAATCCATGGCAATGTTACCTAATGGGTGGCGGCTATCTAGAGAGAGTCACAATATGACCATCCATGGCAATGTTACCTAATGGGTGGCGGCTATCTAGAGAGAGTCACATTATGACCATCCATGGCAATGTTACCTAATGGGAGGCGGCTATCAAGAGAGAGTCACAATATGACCATCCATGACAATGTTACCTAATGGGTGGCGGCTATCTAGAGAGAGTCACAATATGACCATCCATGACAATGTTACCTAATGGGTGGCGGCTATCTAGAGAGAGTCACAATATGACCATCCATGGCAATGTTACCTAATGGGTGGCGGCTATCTAGATGGAGTCACATTTTGACCATCCATGACAATGTTACCTAATGGGTGGCGGCTATCTAGAGAGAGTCACAATATGACCATCCATGGCAATGTTACCTAATGGGTGGCGGCTATCTAGAGAGAGTCACAATATGACCATCCATGGCAATGTTACCTAATGGGTGGCGGCTATCAAGAGAGAGTCACATTATGACCATCCATGACAATGTTACCTAATGGGTGGCGGCTATCTAGAGAGAGTCACATTATGACCATCCATGGCAATGTTACCTAATGGGAGGCGGCTATCAAGAGAGAGTCACATTATGACCATCAATGGCAATGTTACCTAATGGGAGGCGGCTATCTAGAGAGAGTCACAATATGACCATCCATGGCAATGTTACCTAATGGGAGGCGGCTATCTAGAGAGAGTCACAATATGACCATCCATGGCAATGTTACCTAATGGGTTGCGGCTATCTAGAGAGAGTCACAATATGACAATCCATTGCAATGTTAACTTATGGGTGGCGGCTATCAAGAGAGAGTCACATTATGACCATCCATGGCAATGTTACCTAATGGGTGGCGGCTATCTAGAGAGAGTCACAATATGACCACCCATGGCAATGTTGCCTAATGGGAGGCGGCTATCTAGAGAGAGTCACAATATGACCATCCATGGCAATGTTACCTAATGGGAGGCGGCTATCAAGAGAGAGTCACATTATGACCATCCATGGCAATGTTACCTAATGGGAGGCGGCTATCTAGAGAGAGTCACAATATGACCATCCATGGCAATGTTACCTAATGGGTGGCGGCTATCTAGAGAGAGTCACAATATGACAATCCATTGCAATGTTAACTTATGGGTGGCGGCTATCAAGAGAGAGTCGCATTATGACCATCCTTAGCAATGTTACCTAATGAATGGCGGCTATCAAGAGAGAGTCACATTATGACCATCCATGGCAATGTTACCTAATGAATGGCGGCTATCAAGAGAGAGTCACATTATGACAATCCGTGGCAATCTTTTTTTATAATATTATTTCGCTACCCATGAATCTTTATTCTTAATTCTCTGGATTATATAATTTATCACCAATTAAGTCTGTCAAATATTATAATGCTTCCTTGTGAGCTATGTGGTTGTCCACAACTTCACCCAATAGTCCAGTTATCCAATAAACTATGGGGTTGTCCACAACTTCAACCAATAGTCCAGTTACCCAATAAACTATGGGGTTGTCCATAACTTCACCCAATAGTCCAGTTACCCAATAAACTATGGGGTTGTCCATAACTTCACCCAATAGTCCAGTTATCCAATAAACTATGGGGTTGTCCACAACTTCACCCAATAATCCAGTTATCCAATAAACCATGGGGTTGTCCACAAGTTCACCCAATAATCCAGTTATCCAATAAACTGTGGGGTTGTCCACAACTTCACCCAATAATCCAGTTATCCAATAAACCATGGGGTTGTCCACAAGTTCACCCAATAATCCAGTTATCCAATAAACCATGGGGTTGTCCACAACTTCACCCAATAATCCAGTTATCCAATAAACTATGGGGTTGTTTACAACTGTACCCAATAATCCGGTTATCCAATAAACCATGGGGTTGTCCACAAGTTCACCCAATAATCGAGTTATCCAATAAACCATGGGGTTGTCCACAAGTTCACCCAATAATCCGGTTATCCAATAAACCATGGGGTTGTCCACAACTTCACTCAATAATCCAGTTATCCAATAAACCATGGGGTTGTCCACAACTTCACCCAATAATCCAGTTATCCAATAAACCATGGGGTTGTCCACAACTTCACCCAATAATCCAGTTATCCAATAAACCATGGGGTTGTCCACAACTTCACCCAATAATCCAGTTACCCAATAAACCATGGGGTTGTCCACTACTTCACCCAATAATCCAGTTATCCAATAAACGATGGGGTTGTCCACAATTTTTCCCAATAATCCAGTTATCCAATAAACCATGGGGTTGTCCACAACTTCACCCAATAATCCAGTTACCCAATAAACCATGGGGTTGTCCACAAGTTCACCCAATAATCCAGTTACCCAATAAACCATGGGGTTGTCCACAAGTTCACCCAATAATCCAGTTATCCAATAAACCATGGGGCTGTCCACAACTTCACCCAATAATCCAGTTATCCAATAAACCATGTGGCTGTCCACAACTTCACCCAATAATCCAGTTATCCAATAAACCATGTGGCTGTCCACAACTTCACCCAATAATCCAGTTATCCAATAAACCATGGGGCTGTCCACAACTTCACCCAATAATCCAGTTATCCAATAAACCATGGGGCTGTCCACAACTTCACCCAATAATCCAGTTATCCAATAAACCATGGGGTTGTCCACAACTTCACTCAATAATCCAGTTATCCAATAAACCATGGGGTTGTCCACAACTTCACCCAATAATCCAGTTATCCAATAAACCATGGGGCTGTCCACAACTTCACCCAATAATCCAGTTATCCAATAAACCATGTGGCTGTCCACAACTTCTCCCAATAATCCAGTTATCCAATAAACCATGGGGCTGTCCACAACTTCACCCAATAATCCAGTTATCCAATGAACCATGGGGTTGCCCACTACTTCACCCAATAATCCAGTTATCCAATAAACCATGGGGTTGTGCACAACCTCACCCAATAATCGAGTTATCCAATAAACCATAGGGTTGTCCACTACTTCACCCAATAATCCAGTTATCCAATAAACCATGGGGTTGTCCACAACTTTACCCAATAATCGAGTTATCCAATAAACCATGGGGTTGTCCACAACTTTACCCAATAATCCTGTTATCCAATAGACCATGGGGTTGTCCACAACTTCACCCAATAATCCAGTTATCCAATAAACCATGGGGTTGTGCACAACTTTACCCAATAATCCAGTTACCCAATAAACCATCAGGTTGTCCACAACTTTACCCAATAATCAAGTTATCCAATAAACCATGGGGTTGGCCACAAGTTTACCCAATAGTCCAGTTATCCAATAAACCATGTGGATGTCCACAAGTTCACCCAACAATCCAGTTACCCAATAAACCATGGGGTTGTCCACAACTTTACCCAATAATCCAGTTATCCAATAAACCATGGGGTTGACCACAAGTTCACCCAATAATCCAGTTATCCAATAAACCATGGGGTTGACCACAAGTTCACCCAATAATCCAGTTATCCAATAAACCATGGGGTTGCCCACTACTTCACCCAATAATCCAGTTATCCAATAAACCATGGGGTTGTCCACAAGTTTACCCAATAATCCAGTTATCCAATAAACCATGGGGTTGTCCACAACTTTACCCAATAATCCAGTTATCCAATAAACCATGAGGTTGTCCACTACTTCACCCAATAATCCAATTATCCAATAAACCATGGGGTTGTGCACAAGTTCACCCAATAATCGAGTTATCCAATAAACCTTGAGGTTGTCCACAACTTTACCCAATACTCCAGTTATCCAATAAACCATGGGGTTGTCCACAACTTCACCCAATAATCCAGTTACCCAATAAACCATGGGGTTGACCACAACTTCACCCAATAATCCAGTTACCCAATAAACCATGGGGTTATCCACAGCTTCATTCAATAATCCAGCTATCCAATAAACTATGGGTTTTTTTTTTTGCTTTTCTTTGCAGTAAATGTACATAAATTTCAACCGAATTTGTTTGCTTTTGAATTTTGTTAACTCATCGGTGCAAAGTGGCACAAATGTTTAAGAAATACTAAATGATCTGCATAAGTATCTAAGATAGTAGTAATATATATCTTTGGTCATAAAACTGCATGTATATTTATCACTCGTGTTGGCTGCATTACATACAATAAGCATGTTGTATATTTTTTAGGAATAAAAGACATGATTCATATTGTGTATTTATGTTAGTTTGTGCATGTTTTGAAGGATATGATTCATATTGTGTATATATATTTATGTTAGTTTGTGCATATCTGGAAGGATATGATTCATATTGTGTATATATATTTATGTTAGTTTGTGCATATTTGGAAGGATATGATTCATATTGTGTATATATATTTATGTTAGTTTGTGCATATGTGGAAGGATACGGTCAACATAGTTTTGTGCACATGTTGCCCATGGTGTGTACATGTAGTTGTGCCATTTATGCCTGGACAACTCCTTCTGTAGTTTGATGCCCGGACAATGGAATTTTATTGCACATGCTGCCCATGGTGTGTAGTTGTGCATTCGAAATTTGTCTACAACTTTCATGCTGGGACCATTAAACCTTTTCTACATGTGTCTACATATTGTCCTTGCACGGGCGGATCCACGACGGGGGGAGGGGGTGGCCGAGAAATAGAGAAGACAGAAAGGAAAGGGAGAGCGGAGAACGGATTAAACACAATATGTACCAGTATATATACAATCTATTGCAAGGTGCGTCAGTTTCATGCCGTCTTTAGTTTGACGGTAACCATGGTGATATGTTTCTTTTTAGATATGTTTGCGTTATAATCCGTGTTGCAGTGTTAAGCAACAATGAGCAAGCTGGTTTCAAGTGTTAGGGCTTAGACGGTCGATGTTTCAACGAGCAAGAGTCGTTGGATAGGTATTCTATGTGTAGCCTACGGGTTAAAAGTCGATGTGTCTAAGGATAGTTATTCTAGTGTTAGAGGGTCGTTGTGTCATCGGCCAAGTGTCGTACGTAGGTGTTACGGATTTTATCTGTCAGAGGGCACGTGTCGTTGGGTAGTTATTCTATTGTACGGGTGTCGATGTTTCCGCGGGCAAATGTCGTGCGATATTTATTATTAGGGGTCGATGTCTCGATATTTTATTGTTAAGAGATCGATGTGTTAGTGGGCAAGTGTTGTTGAATAGTTATTCCAGTGTAAGGATTCATCGGTTCAAGGTTCAAGTGTCGTTAGGGATTAGGATGTCGATGTGTCAGGGGAGGCACGGGACGTTGGATAGGGATCTGATTAGTCGACGTGTCGTGGGCAAGTGTCGTTGGACAGTTATTCTAGTGTTAGTCAGGGAAGGGGGGGGGGGTCGATGTGTTGGTTGGATAGGTTTTGTAGTGTGAGGATTTATATGTTCGGTGTGTCAGGGGACAAGTGTCGATGGATAGTTCATTTAGTATTAGGGAGTTATGTGTCCGGTTTCAAGTGTCTTTGGATAGTAGTTGTTCCAGTGTTAGAAATGTGTGGATTGATGTGTCAGCGGGCAAGTGTCGTTGGATAGATATTCTAGTGTTAAGGGTTATAGGATCTCTTAGATTCTCAACAAGAGAAACTAAGCGAAACGCACTTTTTGAGAACTATGTTTCAAGTTCTGAAGTGACCATGTAACACTTATATGTATACAGCTGGATTTGCTTATATACCGCCACTAGGAAGCTGCTGTATCAAGCAATGATCCAATCTGATTTTTAAATATAAGTGTAATTTTATTCAATAATTAGGTGTACAACATATCGAAGTATATTTTGCATTAACACTATAACAAATTTCAATTTTAGTGATTTTTGAAATAAAAAAAGTAGACAAAGTTTTATGCAGATTTACTTGTCGTGAAGGAGAAGTTACCCCCCCCCCCCCCTGGAATCAATTAAGATTAATCAAATCAGATTTAATTTAGACACAAACACGGTCCGGAGCAGGTTCAAGGACAGAATCAAGTGAACAAAATTGAGCAGCAGGTTAGCAGTGCGTGGTTGGAGCAGCAGGTTAGCAGTGCGTGGTTGGAGCAGCAGGTTAGCAGTGCGTGGTTGGAGCAGCAGGTTAGCAGTGCGTGGTTGGAGCAGCAGGTTAGCAGTGCGTGGTTGGAGCAGCAGGTTAGCAGTGCGTGGTTGGAGCAGCAGGTTAGCAGTGCGTGGTTGGAGCAGCAGGTTAGCAGTGCGTGGTTGGAGCAGCAGGTTAGCAGTGCGTGGTTGGAGCAGCAGGTTAGCAGTGCGTGGTTGGAGCAGCAGGTTAGCAGTGCGTGGTTGGAGCAGCAGGTTAGCAGTGCGTGGTTGGAGCAGCAGGTTAGCAGTGCGTGGTTGGAGCAGCAGGTTAGCAGTGCGTGGTTGGAGCAGCAGGTTAGCAGTGCGTGGTTGGAGCAGCAGGTTAGCAGTGCGTGGTTGGAGCAGCTCCAGGTGTACTGCCATTAACCGCAGATGTGCCTCACGATCTCTTCTTGGGCCTCTGTTGTTTTTGTTATATATAAATGACTTGCCTGAAAATATCTTGTGTAATATAAAAGTATTTGCAGACGATACGTGCCTGTAGCCTACGTCACATCAAATGACTTGCCTTAAGGGGCTTTCACAATTGAGACTTTCGCCGCACGGTCAAAATACTGAAATCGACCGCACGGTGGAGATAAATTTGTTCGGGCCGCAGTAGAATCTGAAAAATGACCGCAAGAAAATAATCTATTTTACGATTGGCCGGGGCATCGTAAGGGCGTGGCAAGGTTCCCGCACGTTTTAATCCACGAATCTCTTGCGGCGAACCGCGCGAGTGACGCAAGCAACGCACGTCTAGCGCACGTGATCCGTGAGACAGTTGCGCGGAGGTGCTACGTGATTTGTTGGAACGGGAGGTGTGCCGCAAGATGCATCGTGCGTCATTGTTTTTCGCCGCGCACCAATGAGCGGGCGCCTTACGGCGTTTTGTCAAATCGTGCGGCGATTTTGGGCTCCGCAGACGTGATTATAGTAAAAAGGCGCATAGATCAAAAAAACCGTTAGAAAAAGAACGTCAATCCATTGAGGAAGATCACCACGATGCCGGCCAAGAAGCAGACCAAGGCAAAAGCTTCAACTGTTGTGAGATGAAATGAAGCACCCAAAAATATATATCTGTAGGATATATGAGGGTATTTTTCGCACGGTGAACGCAAGGCGGTGCAAGACCGCGACGGCGAATCGTTCAACGGTTTACGACTGCCGCAAGGTTGGCGGAACAAGAAATTTCACCGTACGGAGCATCTTACGACACAAACAAATCGAGCATCAACCGCGCGTCAAGATACAACGGTTTACGGTGAACGTACTGGCTCCCGCACGGATCAGAGGTAGTAAAAAAATTCGCACGGCCGAAAATTGGATTCCATGTGCACACCAAACTTTTCTGCGGCTCTTGCGGCACAAAAATTCCGCGCGGTAATGTGCGGTTGCCCGCAAGGAAGGCTGCGGTCCATCGTACGGAAGGCCAAAATTCATGACCGCAAGAGCCGTAAACTCGCCGTATCTCAATTGTGAAAGGGGCTTTAGGCTGCGTTTCCACCAAGTTTCAAGTGTCACGTGACATGTCACGTGACACGTGACAAGAAATAGAAACATATGATTTTGGTAGGAACTGTTTCCATCAATGTCACTTTTCACGTTTCACATTTCACGCGTGAAATGACACGTTTTTGAAGAATGAACATGTTCATTCTTTTTACCCGTGTCACGTTTCACGTCTGTCCGATCTGGGGTTTCCCCTTGGTTTTCCACATCTTTTACTTTCCCTTTTGGTAACTCCCCGTGTTCGTATCGAATGTAAAAAGAGCCTGTGTAATTGAAGAACAATTCTCTGTCTGGATTGTCCATGAATGAGCGAAACATTCTGGTAAATTCGCCCCTTTCTGGACGCAATAAGTAATGGTCCCTGCACCATATTGAGCGCCTGTTGCAGTTTCTCTTCCTAGCTTGCCGGTACAACAGACATAGAGCAAGAATTTCCTCGTCAGATGAGTCTGAACCGTCACCCATGGCGAACACCATCCTCGGATGCCCAGGGTTAAATTCTCAGCAAGCTCACCTTTTACCCCTGGGCCAACTGCGATTCAAAGCCTCGTTTTCTGGGAACGACATTTCCTGTCGGTCCAATCAAAAATTCTCTTCTAAACGTTGGAACTCTTCAGTTTTTGGGACACGTTTATCAAATTGAAGTGTAAACCGAAAAGTCGTTCATCTTTATTTTGATACTTAAATAAGTAACGCATATTCTGATTGGTGAAATTTCCGCCACAGTTTTGAGGCGGATCCAATTAAAGTTTACATGCATATTAAATTAGAAACGACGGATTTGGTTCCACTTGTCCCACGGGTAAAATGAGCGTGAGCGTAAGTCTTAATCGTGGGTTCCGACGATGGGCGAACACAGGAAGAATGACATGTGACATGTTCGATGTGAAATCCAGTGGAAACCCCTAATGTCACGTAACACGTGTCATCCATGACATGTGATACGTGACACGTGAAATTTGGTGGAAACGCAGCCTAATGCAACAGGATATACTGTAAATGATATAGTGCTATTAGAACATGCAGTGAGCAAAGAACTCGTTCCTGAAGAGGACCCCCTTATGATGTTCAGTGCAATTTCCAAGACCATAATATTGAATCAGTGGTATCTCACAAACACCTTGGAGTTACTTTAAATAGCTCTGAAAATTGAAACCACCATATTGAAAAAATATTAGAAACGGGCAACAAAAAATTATCAATGTTCAGAGGGTTGAAATATATTCTTAACAGAAAAAGTCTTTATTCGGCCTTCCTTGGAATATGCGGACGTTGTGTGGGACAGTATTACTGAACATCAGGCAACTCTACTTGAGAATAGTCAGAAAGATTGTGTACGGGCTATCACCGGTTTAACAAAAGATACTTCGTCTTCTCTCACCTCACCTCACACTGAATACTTCCTTTCGATTGGTTTAAACCAGTCACGTGGAGACCGTGCATATTACGTTGCCGTGCTGATCCATACATATATGGCCATACCAAAAATTTGGGACAGGGCATGTGCCACCCTACTTTCGGCTTGGGAAGTAATATTGTTAATCTTAGTAACGAGGAACTCACTGCTGATGATATATCTCTACTCAGTAGAGGACTTTCATTTGTGCCTTGCCCAAAATCATTATCTGATAGGGACTAAATTAGTGCATGTTATGGAGTTCTCCAGAATTCTTAGTCTGGCTGATATCTACCGAGATTCTAGTGGGGTACGCAAGCCGTTTACATCTAAAAGTGGCTATACGCCCCTTCTCACATGTATGACCCAGAAATAAGCATAAGTCGTGACTCTGTATCAAGGAAGTTTGATGCTTTTACTAATCAGAGAAACCAACATAACCTTACTCATTCAGAATGTCTTGCCTTTAGGAAGCTAAGGAGAAATCCAAACATAGTTATTAAACCTGCTGATAAAGGTTCGACAACAGTTATTATGTCTAAACAGGATTATATTGAAGAAGTAGAACGGCAGCTAAGCAACCCTCATCATTACAAAAAACTTGATAAGGAAATTTGGCCTGAAAATGTTAGGAATTTTAATAAAATTCTTGTTTCTCTTCAAGAAAAAGGCCTACTTAATGAAAAACAGTATCGCTACTTGGAATCTGATCATAACTCTAAAAACAGGGTCTTCTATATTCTTCCGAAAATTCACAAACCCATTGAAAAATGGCCCAAGCCTACAATGCCCCCTGGGCGTCCTATTATCTCAGCTTGTGGCAGTGAAAGTTATAGAATATCAGAGCTAATTGATTACTATCTAAAACCTATAGCGAATCGGCATCCTAGCTTTATCAAAAATACGGATGATTTATTGGCCAAATTGTCTGAGAAATCCATCCCACAAGATGTGATTTTGGTTACTCTGGATGTGGAGTCTATGTATACAAACACTGATATAGATTTGGGTCTTAAATCCATAAAATCAGCATTCCAAAGATATCCTGACCACCGTCGTTCGGATAAAGACATTTTAGAATTGCTGGAACTTAGCTTAAATGGTAACGATTTTGAATTCAATGGGGAGATTTTTCAGCAAATTAAAGGGTGTGCTATGGGGAAACGTTTTAGTCCTAACTTTGCCTCTATCTTTATGGCTGAGTGGGAGAGTGATATTCTTCACAAATGTCACAAACAACAAATCATGTTTCCCCCTTCAGCCCCCGATACGCTTACATCCCCTTCACGAGGGTACCATTACCACCCAACATTTCTCTCAGGTACATCAATGAAATGTCTAAAGACGCGATGCAAACTCGATATATACGTACCCGATCGCGGAACCTTTTTCGGAGAACAATCTCGCGACAAATATCAAATGGCAGAGAATCTTAATTGCGACTCCTCTAATATCGTGTATGTTATCACGTGCAAAAAATGTCGCAAACAGTAGGCCTACGTCGGAGAAACTCAGAATTCTCTACGACAAAGAGCAGCCAACCATTTATCTAGTATTAGACTTAAACATGATGTACCCGTGGCACAACATTTCAATACTCAAGGTCATTCGGTCAAGGACCGTTTTGAAATCATGCCTATTGAGAAAATCCCTTTTCTCACTTCCGCTGCAGATACCAAGCACAAACGTTTGGAAAGGGAAAGTTTTGGATTCAAACATTACAAACTATTTATCCTTTGGGTTTGAACTTGGACCCAAGAAGATGTCGTGAAAAAACTATAATACCATTTGTGTTTCAGTATAACAAAGCTAGCATCGCTATTGGCCAAGATTATATTCGAAGCTTGCTCGACCTCTGACCCAAAGGCCAGTCATAGCTTATAAAAAGAACAAGAGTTTGAAAGACATACTGGTCAGGGCTAGACTCTCCTGTCTGCCTTCTACCTAGGTTTTTCTGGGAAAGGGGTGGGGTAGGGGGGGGGGGGGGCGGCAAATTTTCACTGTCTTTTCCCATGACCCCATAATATATAGTCTGACGATATTCTTACCATAGCTTAAGATGCGTAAGCATTGTCAATGTAATACAAAGTGTTCCAGAAAATTCTACTGACTAATGCCAAGCTCTTGTCAGTCGTCAACCTAAATGAAATATCATAGGTTTACTTTATTACAACAATTTATGATGGGGTATAAAGGTTTAAATGATATACCTCTTTTTAGCACAATTAGAAACTTGTCTCCGTGGTGATTTAAGACAAGAAGATTTTCCCTGTGCCCGTGTGTTTAAGTGTTCATAAATATAGTCCGCAAAATGTTGAGTGGATTGAAGTTATGCCGATACGCCCGCACGGGCTTCTTCAGTACCACGTCAACATAGGGTACATTTTAAAAATCTAAGAGTTGCTCTCGGAATTAAAAAAAAATGATAACTCGCAATTTTTAAACATTACTTCACCTAAAATTTTGTCAGAAAGCTTCTTTTATAATCCCTTCGTAGAGCTAAACCATAATATGTGACCTTGAAAGCTGTTAGCAGCGAATTTCGCTGAATTCCGTCTGCGTTCACTAAAATTTTGGCGAGTCGGTCATGTAAGACGACGTTTAATATGTATACTAATATCTCTACTATACGTAGGATAACGTAATGTATATTAATAATTTGCTTACTTGATAAAGCCTAATTTGATAAAGGGTTTCTGCTGGTTTCAACCACTTTGCGCAAATATACAGGTCTTTGTTTGTTGACGTCTGCTTCTATTAAAACAAATGCTTTCATTAAAATAAATAACAGTCAACATGTAATTTAATGGTGAATTGAGCATATGTTCGTGGTATCATGACCGTAACCGATCATAGGAACGCGGCCAGTGCGCAGAGGCCTTCGACGGATCAACGGCGTTCCCTCAGCATGAAGCTGACTATTATATATATATATAATTAATTAACAATGAATATAAAATATATGTCTACTTACAAATCAGACGTGTACAGTTGACTCTCCAGGGCGGCTTTTGTAAATCGCATAAACTACACTAATAATACCCAATGAAAAGCCGAAAATCACGATTTACCCATTTCTGTTCCTAGTAAACTTCTTAGTTATCAAACCTTTCCTCGTTACAAATCTGCTCCCAGTCTATCAAAATCATATTCAGTTCGATACTTTGTGACTATCTCTCTGCATCTCTTAACACTAGTTTTCTAAGTTCTTAATTCATCGCTATACATCTTTGTTCTCTCTCCTCTTTTTTCTTCTCTCCTGGTTGTTCTTGGTTTGCTTCGGTTCCCTCTTTTGAATCTAACATACAATAACTGATGGACATGAATTAAACAAAAACAATAAATTTCAAAAATTACTCTCTTAACATTCCTCAAACGCTCTCGGTGCTCCAGTCCCTTGGCCGATGATCACAGACACACGGATGTCAACAAATGTCTGTCAAACCAACAACTCTATCAGTCTACTTAATCTTCAGAAATGCCCACGAGGCTTTCTTCAAAATGCAAACATCTGGCGGTACATTTAATTTCAATTTCCACTGTTAAAGTTCACCTTACTGCGACGACCGTTGACTTCTCAAGACCAAATGTCATTTAAAAAGTTTTTCGTTGAGCAGCAGAATGTCGTTCACGTTGATTGGTTTATACGTTTTACGTTGCGCTTTCTGATTGGCCCAAGCCTTTACCCCCCCCCCCCCCCCCCATCCCCCTTCACGATTTCATCACATAGGCTATTCAAAATGACACTAAAGGCCGGCTGTCTTATCCATTCAGGAGGAGGCCGGTTGGCAGAATGGATAAGACAGCCGGCATCTAGTGCTGGCGATAGATGCCATACTCTGGGGAGGCCGGTTGGCTGAATGGATAAGACAGCCGGCATTTAGTGCTGGCGATAGGCGCCATACTCTGGGACCTGTGTTCGATTCTCGTTTCGGGCGTCACCCAAAAATCGGTAGAGGAATTTCTACCATATTTTCAAGAAAGTGTAATCCCAAAATAACGAGAATACAATCCTTATATAATCCAAAAATGAGGGCGTTCAATTCTTTCTAACTGTAAACAGACATTAATTAGCTAGAAATCCTTTGACAGAAACTGTCTTTATTGGGTATTACTTAGTTTTGGGGCTGCGGAATAAGGTTATTGAAGAATGGGAACATTTACTGAACGAAAGTAGGCCCCTATACACAAAGAAAAAGTTAAGCACCCCGTCTGGTAAGTCTGCACCGACCGATAAAATCATTGGTGTAGGGAGATTGCTGGAGAACTAATGTTGCAGAAACGATTGGGAACGATCTGTTGAAACTGCCGCCAATACGGATGTAACGCGGCTTTCAATTCCTGCAGATTTTGTACAGGAGGCTCTAGGGCTTGAATATTTCTCGCAAAATTCAAATCCTCGCAGTTACCCAACCAACAGATCCTCACTGGGGGGATGAAACGCAGGTTGGAAGCTAATGGAGGCTATACGCACTATTGACCTTCTGCTCTAGGGATGTGTTCTACTCACCCAGTGACATTTTTGCTTCAATATGTTCGCCCTGTGTCATACTTACACAGGGGCGGAGGGGCCGGGGGAGGGGTGGGGGTATAATCAAAGTAGGGGGGGGGGGCAGACCTATCTTTGGCTCCCCCAATAATTGGCCTATTAAAAAAATTATGGAGCTTTCAAACACGATAGTGCAGTTGTGATTAAAGGGCAGAAACAGATGAAAACAGGGGCTTCGCCGCAAATATTAGATTAATACAATAATTATACAGTTTCTTAGGGTCAAAGAACAAAACCTCACCCAACCACCCAATCTGTCTTGATGTACCCGCGAGCTCTCCGGACTTGGGCAGCCCCTGGTCCTTCGCATGATTGTGCTGTGATTTTGCCTCATACGTATTCAAACCTTTTTTCCCAACTACGCCCAACAACTCAAACTGTCTTGCTGTAAGATTATTTTGTTAGTCGATCGCCTTATGACAATATTTGATCCTGTAAGTTTGACAATTTCTTTTCGAAATGTCAACTTTTCAATGCCAGAAATGACCTAGCTGGAACGCATCGTCGGCAATCTCGAACCTACAGGGCCCTGGACCTGGCTACGATACTGAGGGAGAGTACAAGTACAACTATTATCTGAAAGCCTTGACAGTTTTTTGGTGCGTACTTTATCTCAAGGAACACTGGTATCATCAACCATATAAAAAACGATTTGAATAAAAAATCTTCTAATTTATTCTTTATCATTCTCTCATTTATCCATACCTCCTATATGGTATATCTCTTTGGGGGAATACTTTTTCGTCTCATCTTACTCCCATTTTCATCATCCAAAAGCGCATCATTCGAATATTAATTTTTTCAGAGATTAGATCACACAGAACCAATATTTTCTAGACTTAAAGTTGTACATATTTCGCTTCTTGTTGAATATGCTAACGTAAAATTAACGTATAAATTTTTCCACAATCTGCTAAATATTCCATCTTCATTTTTGAACTACCTGGTGAGGCGGATAACAGTTCAACAATACAACACAAGACAAACGTTTTTCGATTTCTCCATTCCATTTTGTAGAACTAATGCATCCTGTTATCTCTTCAAATCAGTCGGTCCTAGAGCATGGAATAAATTACCAACATCATTCAGGTCAATAGAATCCTCTTCACTATTTAAATCCAAAATTAAAATTTATTTACTGACTAAAATCCCAGAGTGTTATTAAAATAACACTATGCCTTAGGTTTTAAAAAAATCTTAAATATCCGCCAACATTATAAACTAACTATTCAAAACATTAAACGTATTAATTGATATATTGTATTTTTTCTTAACGGGATAGAACAAGCCATTAGAGCTTTATTCCCACCACAATCTCTATTGATTGTACATAAATCTCCTTATGTAATAATTGAGCGGTTAATAAATGAAATGAAATCTACTTCGTCAATTGTTACAGATCCCTGAAATATCCAGCACAATGGCCTTTAACAGATTTTTAGCCCGCCATCATTCTGATGGAGGGCTATTCAAATCGCTTTTCCGTGGTCAGTCGTCCGTCGTCAGTCGTCCGTCCGTTAACTTTTTTGCTTGTTACCTTTATTCCAAGAAAACTACCAGTCCAATCTTAATCAAACTTGACATACATCATCACCCTATGGTCTAGTTGTGCACCGTACGTTTTCATCTCATTTGCATATTCAATGTGGCCACCAGGGGGCGATATTGTTGTTTTTTTGTTACCTTTATTCCAAGAAAACCACTCTTCCAATTTTCACCAACCTTGGCTTACATTATCTCCATATAGTCTAGTTGTGCATCGTACATTTTTATCTCATTTGCATATTCAATATGGCCGCCAGGGGGGGGGGCGATGTTGTTTTTCTTTGTTACCTTTATTCCAAGAAAACTATCTGTCCAATCTTAATCAAACTTAAGATACATCATCACCCTATGGTCTAGTTGTGCACCGTACATTTTCAT
This sequence comes from Lepidochitona cinerea, assembly GCA_963971465.1. NCBI lineage: Eukaryota > Metazoa > Mollusca > Polyplacophora > Chitonida > Tonicellidae > Lepidochitona > Lepidochitona cinerea. The sequence goes on along the minus strand of OZ020563.1, from coordinate 954,253 downwards.
CTCATTTGCATAATCAATATGGCCTCCAGGGGGAGATGTTGTTTTTCTTTGTAACGTTTATTGCAAGGAAACTTTCGCTGTTACCTTTATTCCAAGAAAACTATCAGTCCAATCTTATTCAAACTCAACATACATCATCACCCTACGGTCTAGTTGTGCGCCGTACAATTTTATCTCATTTGCATATTCAATATGGCCACCAGGGGGCGATATTGTTTCTTTTTTGTTACCTTAATTCCAAGGAAACTACTTGTCCGATTTTCACCAAACTTGGCTCACATTATCTCTATATAGTCTAGTTGTGCATCGAACATTTTCATCTCATTTGCATATTCAATATGGCCACCAGGGGGCGATGTTGTTTTTCTTTGTTACCTTTATTCCAAGAAAACTACCTGTCCAATCTTAATCAGACTTAAGATACATCATCACCCTATGGTCTAGTTGTGCACCGTACATTTTCATCTCATTTGCATATTCAATATGGCCGCCAGGGGGCGATGTTGTTTTTCTTTGTTACGTTTATTGCAGGAAAGCTTTTGCTTGTTACCTTTATTCAAAGAAAACTATCAGTCCAGTCTTATTCAAACTCAACATACATCATCATCCTATTGTCTAGTTGCGCACCGTAGATTCTCATCTCATCTGCATATTCAATATGGCCACCAGGGGACGATATTGTTTTTTTTTGTTACCTTTATTCCAAGAAAACTACTAGTCCGATTGTCACCGAACTTGGCTCACATTATCTCCATATAGTCTAGTTGTGCATCGTACATTTTCATCTCATTTGCATATTCAATATGGCAGCCAGGGTGCGATGTTGTTTTTCTTTATCTTTATTCCAAGAAAACTACCCGTCCAATCGTAATCAAACTTAGCATACATTATCTCACCCGATGGTCTAGTTGTGCACCGTACATTTTCATCTCATTTGCATATTCAATATGGCCGCCATGGGGCGATGTTGATATCTTTTTTACGTTTATTGCAAGAAAACTATCAGTCCAATCTTAATCAAACTCAACATACATCACCCTATGGTCTAGTTGTGCACCGTACTTTTTCATCTCATTTGCATATTCAATATGGCTGCCAGGGGGCGATATAATTTTTTGTTACTTTTTTCCAAGAAAACTACCAGTCCGATTTTCACCAAACTTGGCTTACATTATCTCCCTATAGCCCTGTTGTGTACTGCACATTTTCATCTCATTTGCATATTCATTGTGGCCGCCAGGGGGCGATGTTGTTTTTCTTTTTTTTCTAAACATCTTTATTTTGTTTAATGACTGTACACTTAAGCCTTAGGCTTGTGATGTGTAACAATAAGGAATATATTTAAATCAAACAAGCGAAAAGAACATATTTACAAATGTTTGATCTTTAAACACAAAGTGAAAGCATTCCTGTCCAAGTTGGTATATGTAATAATTAGCCTCTTTCGAGTTTGGCTAAAACCCCGCGAGATCACGCGAGAAATGAGTTTAGGGGTATAACTCTCACTGACCAGCCATTCATTTAACATTATAGCGTCTGTGGTGATCGACGGTTATATTGGTTCTGCATTTCGCAACTTTCGGCCGAGTAATATGAAAACTGTAAACTACCCACGTGTAGTGCACGTAAGTTGGCTAGAAAATTTGGACACCCTATTTGAAATTTCTGGCTAACAGCCTGGTAATCCCGTAGTGGGGCAGAGACAAATGCACTAAATTTGTGAGCTCAATCTAAAGACATGTAGTTGAATATCTTTCTGAGACAGTTCAAGGCTTTCTTGGGTGTCAATCGTTTGTACAATCGATTTGAATTAACCAGACATTCCTGTGTCCATTTTCATGACGAGGTTGTGCTTCATGTTAAAGAGCATTGCAACAAAGTGATTTCACTAAATTTGCTCTGTTCTCGGTGTATTCGAGTGTCAATCGTTCGTAAAATCGATTTGACTTGTACATGCGTTTCGCCAATTTATATTTCATGGAGACATGGTGCTTTACATCTGTATACGATGAGTACAGGTAGGCTTAAGCCCGGTTGTAGATGGGTGGTCTCCTTCTGGTTTCGACATAAGTCGAGTTGTGTATAGCTTGTGTGAGCAGGTAGGCTTGTACACTGTAAAATGTAACCCGTAAATTTTACGGTAGAATACTGGCAGCTGGGCTGCCAACTTTCTATTCTTTATTCTTTATTCGAAAATCCGCGCACAGCGAGTTTGTGCGAAGCTGAATAGCTTTTCCAACATGGCGGGTCCTTCAACTCTGTTTGCCGCCCATCATCAATATCTTGGCAACAGAGTTTGGAGAACTTCAACTAATCTGTATTATGCCAGTATCGGCCCATTATCGGCATTGTACTGAGAAGTAAGTACTGGCACGTCTGAAAGTAGCCGCACTCGTGTATCTCTATCCTGGTTTACTTACTTTGCCGGTCAGGTAGAAGTTTGAAAGTTACCGATATTGGCCGTATCACGATATGTCGGAACAAAACTATATTGGCGTATATGTACGGAGAGAGTACTTGGCCGGAAAGGACACTGCACGTGGGCCAATACTGGTTGTTTTACTATTGTTTGAATGACGTAGTTTGAATGATGTAGGCCTATATACGGTACGGGTATGCCGATTTCGAAATACATAATGTATGTCGAAATCGGCATACCCTGTCCCCCAAAATATAATTTTAAATCGATTTCAAAGGAATTTTGTGTTTTATTTAATTGATTTTTTTTATTCTGATTCTTGTTCCTTCCTGGATGTTTTTTTTTCTGTTACATTAACATATAAATTGCTTGTTCAGTAATGTTGCTCTTTTGAAATTTCTTTTGACATAGTTTCAATTTATTATCCCGACGAAATTAATTACCAAATTCATTTCCTCGTCTAAACGTTTCTCTTGAGAAATAAGTCAAATCCAAACAGACCATGGCCACTCTACCCCGTTAGCAATTTAAGCAGTGGATCTGTTAAATACTTTCCGTTTAATTAAACTTTATCGTTTCCGTAATTTATTTATTTTTCCTCTTTTAAATACGTCACTCTGGTTATTTAATTCCACCATTCCTTTACAGATTTTGGATTATATATTATTGTTCTTTTTTTGTATTCCAAAATGACATATGTACAGTGCACAGTATAAGCCTTTGGCTTAATGTGTACATTTTTTCTGATAATAAATATGTTTAGAAAAAAAAATTAATTAGAGGGAAATTTAGATATTGCCTCCATCCATCTTCTCAATAACTTGAGAATGGTTTGATTTTTGCTTTTGTGTATTAACTTATTTTTATGATTGATTTATTTGTGGATTCATTTCTATTTATCTTAAAGGGGCATGAGCTGCCAAAATGTTGATATTTTGACGTTAAAACAGAATGCTGAAATTATTGGCTATTTTTCTCAAGAGGTATAATTCAGAAGCTTTTTAATGCTTCTAGTCTCGAAAATGTACGATAAAGTACGGTTTTGAACTAACTTTGGCTTAGAATGAATGAATGGTCGTCCCGGTTATTTAAATTTTGTTTACTTTTGAACACGTTTTCGGTTCATACAGGCCACATACTGTATGGATTTTTCTCATTCCAACGCCAATCATTTAGTTTTTCGATAGCCTTCAAAGCCTCTTACTGTCGTGACGATCAGAAGTTATGAAAAAACTGCGGATTTTGACAGCTCATGCCACTTTAATGCAGTTAGAACTTGAAACCAGTTCATTTACCGATATATTAAATTGTTCACTTTTAAATTGTTCACATGTTATTTCACTTTAATTCTAAACTTGAACTTCTCCTAATTCAGGGGCGGCGAAACGTTTTTCATATTGGGGGGGGGGGGGGGGCAACTATCGCAGCACAACAGCGAGGGTCCAGGGGCCGACTAGGCCCCAGAAGCTCTGAAACAGGAGAATGCTATACATGCGTTCTGGGCAATTTTCAAGGCCCAACAGGGGAAATTTGATGTAAAGATATTTGACTTATAAACTTGAAAAAAATCTGTTAAAGGCCTATTGCGCTGGATATTTTACGGATCTGTAACAACTGACGTAAATAAAAAGCACACTCAAAAAACTTTAAAGGCTTTCAGATAATAGGTATACTCACCCTCAGTATTGTAGCCAGGACTCTGCCGACAGGTGGGCCTCTATGACAGCACAATCACGCGAGGGTCCAGTGCTGTATGCCCGGCAGCTCCAAGGTTCGAGATTGCCGGGGATGCATTCAAGGGGCTCGTTCTACTAAGCTGGCGTAAGTTGCGCCAGTCGCAAATGCGTGTTAAGTTATAGGAACGTGCGCATGGTCGCAAGTCTGGAGGCGCAAGTCTGTGTTGTAAACCTATGCGTAACTTTGCGCCAGCTTAGGAGAACGAGCCCCAGGGCCCTGTCTTACAAAGCTGGCGTAAGTTACGTCAGACGTAAATCAGTGTTAAAACTATAGGAACTTACGTCCTTGTCGCAACTGGTCTATGTTGTAGGCCTATGCGCAACTTTACGCCAGCTTCGTAAGACAGATACATGTATAACCTGAGGTTTAGAGACGTCATCTCTAAAAAGGCTTGCTGTTTTCTATTTCTGTTTCCAATACCTTGTATGGGATTGTGTTTCGGGAAACTCCGCTCATAGGTGGCGTCATTGGTGCCCTCGACTACAGTGTATGTGAACACTGTTATAATGTGAGGTTTCCAGACGTTATCTCTATAACGGCTAGACATTTTCTCTTGAAAATTGTTTACTTTATGTATATCCACAATACCTCAGATGGGATTGTGTTTCGAGAAAACCCGCAAATAGGTGCCGTCATTGGTGGCCTAAACTACAGTGTATGTTAACACTGTTATAATGTGAGGTTTCCAGACGTTATCTTTATAACGGCTTGACGTTTGCTCTTGAAATTTTTGGGTGTGATGTATATCTACAATACGTCGAATGGGATTGTGTTTCGAGAAAATCCGCTCATAGGTGGCGCCACTGCAGGCCTTGAGTATGTTCAAAACTGTTATAGTTGGAGGTTTCCGGACGTTATCTCTATAATGGCTTGACATCTTCTCTTGAAATTTTGTTATTGTTTTGAAACTTGGCTGGTATATAGTCATTACCAAGACCTTGTGCAATGATACGCTTTTATCTCCGTGACGAGAATAATTTTAGAGTTATTGCCCTTGGTTTCTTCAATTTACAAAGTAACACAGCGCGGTATGACTTATTCTTTAAAGGCACACTTGCCGCGAAAATCAGGAATATTGTTTACATTAAAAAAGAAAGTCCGTTTTCTGTATTTTTCCCAGACAATATATAAAGTTAGGAACTTTCTATTTTTACCAAAATTTAAAAGTTTGGACGTCACTTTGTATTTTTAATTTGAATTTGAAAATTTGAATTGTTAGGTGCCCGTAACGTAAACAAACCAAACTGCCCCTATAGGCGATTTTATGTTTCAGTCGAGTGAGTGAACTAACGGCACAGTGTACTTTTACGTAGGCCTATTTATCTGAGAAATACAGACTGACGATCGGTTAACAGTGACTGGAAAAGCCTACTGATAATTATTTGAGTGTAAACCACAGATAAAAAGACCTGAAATGAGGGTAATCCAACACGAAAGTTGACCGACACTGATCGTTGTTGTTGTAATCAGGCTTCGATTCTTCGTTTGTTTTTCACCTCATTTCTACATTCTAAAGCTAACAAGACATGTTTTATGTGTCCTATGTTTAAGTTTAGTTGTATTAGTCGTAGTAAGCTCATGTAAATTGGTTTTCTTAGCAAATTTAAACAGGCTACGGCGGCAAGTGGGCCTTTAAGCATCTCCAGAAAAATGGATATTTGCACAGTTATTGCCCTTTTCTCATTATTTGGTCAAATTTGCTGAGCGTATATCTGCGATGGGGAACCGGGGAGCATCCATCAGCAAGGGCGTAGACACGTTTCGGAATTTGGGGGGGGGGGGGGGGGCTGAATTACTATCCCAGCTCAATAGCGAAGGGTCCAGGGGCCGCCAAGGCCCTAGAAGCTCCGCTGTCAGAGATCGCCAGAGGGGCGTTTTGGGCTAATAACAGGGCATAAATATGAGGATCCAACTATTTATCAAACGGAAGAATTTTTCTGGTGTTTTTGCCATTTTCCAGGGTTATTTGGTCATTTTTACCCCTCGGGCAAATTTTGCCCGAAGGGTATTGTCGTTGCCTCCGTCGTCCGTCTGTCCGTCTGTCCGTCTGTCCATTGGTCCTTGTAAACACATTATCTAAAAAAGTCTTTAACTTACAACTTTGAAACTTCACACATTTGTTTATCACAGCAAGTACAAGAAGCCTAATGAAAATCAACGCGCTCGGATGTTTTTTTCAAGAGTTATGCACCTTACATTGCCGCTGCGGTAAAAAGCCTTGTAAACACATTATCTAAAAAAGTCTTTAACTTACAACTTTGAAACTTCACACATTTGTTTATTACAGCAAGTACAAGAAGCCTATTGAAAATCAACGCGCTCGGATGTTTTTTTCAAGAGTTATGCCCCTTACATTGCCGCTGCGGTAAAAAGCCTTGTAAACACATTATCTAAAAAAATCTTTAACTTACAACTTTGAAACTTCACACATTTGTTTATTACAGCAAGTACAAGAAGCCTATTGAAAATCAACGCGCTCGGATGTTTTTTTCAAGAGTTATGCCCCTTACATTGCCGCTGCGGTAAAAAGCCTTGTAAACACATTATCTAAAAAAGTCTTTAACTTACAACTTTGAAACTTCACACATTTGTTTATTACAGCAAGTACAAGAAGCCTATTGAAAATCAACGCGCTCGGATGTTTTTTTCAAGAGTTATGCCCCTTACATTGCCGCTGCGGTAAAAAGCCTTGTAAACACATTATCTAAAAAAGTCTTTAACTTACAACTTTGAAACTTCACACATTTGTTTATTACAGCAAGTGCAAGAAGCCTATTGAAAATCAACGCGCTCGGATGTTTTTTTCAAGAGTTATGCCCCTTACATTGCCGCTGCGGTAAAAAGCCTTGTAAACACATTATCTAAAAAAGTCTTTAACTTACAACTTTGAAACTTCACACATTTGCTTAGTACAGCAAGTGCAAGAAGCCTATTGAAAATCAACGCGCTCGGATGTTTTTTTTCAAGAGTTATGCCCCTTACATTACCGCTGCTATGAAAAGTCTTGTAAACACATTATCTAAAAAAGTCTTTAACTTACAACTTTGAAACTTCACACATTTGTTAAATACAACAAGTACAAGAAACCTATTTAAAATCAACGCGCTCAGATGTTTTTTCAAGAGTTATGCCCCTTACATTACCGCTGCAGTAAAAAGCCTTGTAAACACATTATCTAAAAAGTCTTCAACGTACAACTTTGAAACTTCACACATTTGTTTATTACAGCAAGTAAAAGAAGCCTATTTAAAATCGACTCGCTTGGACGTGTTTTTCAAGAGTTATGCCCCTTACATGACTCAGCCAAAAACCTCCTTGTAAATGTGATGCATGTATGTGGAGTAGTTTTTCACTCACAACAAATTGTCTGGAAAATAAAATATCTTCGGTTTCTTTGGCCCAGACCCGAGGGGTCCTGATGGCGACAGCCACTTATTCTGATTCTGTTGGCCTATGATGTCGAAAGTTATGTACATGTATATGGCCTACAACGACACATTCCTTACTTCTTTGGATTATATATCTAAGGAAACTCTCCCTGGATGGCGGCTGCCTACATGAATGATGGATCAGAAGACGTGTCCTGACAATGTGACTACAGCAAAAATGTTTATTAAAAAAATAGTGGCCACATGGAACCATGTAAGAATATCCGCGCAAAAGCTCATTCCGGTAATGCCGTCGACCAATGCCACCAGCGAGAGAGGTTTCGGTACTCTCAGAAGATTGAAAACCTGGTTGCGCAACACACGCTACGACACCACACTCAACTGGCTGATGATCCTGCATATGCACAAAGACCGGACTGATGCCATCCCGTTGAAGGACGTTGCCAATGAATTTGTCTCCCGGAGCCACGGCAGGCTGAACATGTTTGGGAGATTCGACTGATTCGAGATTCGACCAATATACCCAGGCAATCAACATTTTCATTGTGACTATTACAAATAATGTTGTGTCATAACTTTGTACTCCTGGTGTTACCCTTTTTCTGCCTTTTCCTTGTTTTTTATGCCAAAATTCGGGGGGGGGGGGGGCTTGGGGGGCCACTTTTCTTGTTTATATTATGTATACATGTATCCACAATACGTCCGTTGGATTGTGTTTCGAGAAAATCCGGCAATAGGGGGTGCCACTTACAAGGCAATATTTCTATTATGGTTTCACCCTTCCACTTAGAATAGAGGCAGGATTCCAACATTTTACTGGTATACCACAATGGTTGTCTGCTCATTATAGCATCTCAGCAACTGGTATATTCTATGAATGTAGTGATTATTCGGAGTATATTTTACTACTTCATGATAAACTTGTACCTTTTACATTCGGTGTTAACTAATGCCCATCCCTCCAAACAACACCCTTCTTCAAAGGGGGCATACTCAATGATACTATTACTTCTAGTTTTAACTATCTGAGGAAAGACCGAAAGAAATATTTTTATCTTATTGTCTGCTTACAGTTTCCTGTACATTTCCCAATTCAAGTTAAACAAAAGGCCTGTCCAAGAAATCACATTAGAGTGGGAAAATACTTCATTCTTTCAGCAACAATGGGGGTAACTTTGCTTCTATCGAAATTTACTGTATATCCTCTCTATCTGCCTTTTTTAAACATAATTTATTCGTGTACAGTAAGCTAGAAGCTTATTGCGTGCAACAATTCGTACAGAAATTTGCAACATATGAAAAATCATTGAAGTTAAATAAAAATCTGTAACTGAAACTAAATGTTGTTTACCCTGACATAGATAAAGAAATGGCATGAGATTGAGATTGGCAGTCCATACACTCCTACACTCTAAGTTAGTTTAGCAATGTATTTAAACGGTCTGTTATTATTTAATAAATAAAGTAACATAGCCTTCGTTGGGTCAAATCAAACAATGGCCACCACTATTCTGTCTCAACAAAGTCACTTTTCGTTTGCTTAAAAACATTAACGATGAAGCTGGGCAAAAGTATGTTGGCGCGGACAACCAGCTTGCCCCGATGACAGCCACCCTAAAAAGTAAGTTCCAGCACTGATTATGTACCCTGTCTCTTTCATCAGACTTTGGTTGTTGCTGAAAGGGCGAATTGACTGAAAAGCGAAGTCGGTTAGTTTGATGACAGATTTGATTCTATAGAACGTCTATCTTTTACAGACCCAACTTTGATGAAATAGCGGCTATGAGATTTTGGCACCAAAACAAAAAAAAACAAGGAAAAGGCAGAAAAAAGGAAACACCAGGAGTACAAAGTTATGACACAACATCATTATTTGTAATAGTCACAATGATAGTGAAAATGTTGATTGTCTGGGTATATTGGTCGAATCCCCGATACGCCCACGTTGCTGAACAAGGTTCTATTATGTCCGACCTGGGTATATTGGTCGAATCCCTGACACGCCCACGTTGCTGAACAAGGTTCTATTATGTCCGACCTGGGTATATTGGTCGAATCCCTGACACGCCCACGTTGCTGAACAAGGCTCTATTATGTCCGACCTGGGTATATTGGACGCAGGGTAACCCTATGGTCTCGTTGCTCATTTGCATATTCAAAATGGCGGCTGGTAGCTATTTCTGTGATTTTAACCTACATAGTTTGTAATTACTGTATCAGCAAAAATCCCAGGCAATTTTTTTTTGTGTTGTTTCCCGATATGGTTTTCGTCGTTGTTTTCATTGAACCCATTCGGTACCGCTGTCGCCATATGGCGGTAGAACTTAAAGTGCTACCCTGCTTCATTACAGAAGACATCGTATGGTGACAACAGAAAAGTTTTCTTACAACTTCAACTAATTTTGAAAATGAACAAATAAAATCACATGTTGCATCTGTTTGTTGCTTTGTGTTTAGTTTTTGATTCTTCGAATACGGTTATACTTCAAAGTACGCGCAATTCACTGATAGCTTCCAACTTTGTCCAAGTAATTAGAACGGACACTTCAAGCATGTGTATGTAACGAGAAATTGGTAAATTTGACAATAAAAGCTTGTGGAATTCCTTTTATTTACAGCTTCAGATCTTAATATATATTTTCCTTGCCTTCAATATACTGAGAGTGAGTGAGATATTTAAATATCTAGTATTAAATAGTGCTAAAATTGGGTGCTGAAATTAGTTTGCGAGATTGAGTTCCCGCTGTCATCTCGCGGCCCCTACAAATGGATTTTAATTGATTCTCAGGCATGACCCAGTTAAAGACAAATAAGTTCTTTTGGCACTGAGGACACTATTTGGAGTTTCTGAGTCCAGAGTAGTGAAAATGACATTTATCAGAGCTTTATCAAACCTCAGAGTGAAATTGCGATCCTCGGGTCATTTTAAAACATTAAAAAATCAACACCTTTCAGGTTTCCAGGGGCGACTATAAGAAATAATTTATCTATTCGTGTTGCCGGTCGCCACGGCCTGCTCGAGGTCGGTAAGGTTTGGATTTTAAACACCTAAATTCTTTCAAAAAATGTAACCATTAATAAATATTTTTGAAGGAGAGTGTTCCCTAAGACACTTAAGAAGATCCATATTGTCTTTTTCCAACCTTGAAAGAAAGGAATATTTCAAAATGAAATGAAATACACAGCAACGTAGAATCGCTATTTTGCCGATCGAATTTGCGTTCAGGTAGCTAAGTAAAGCAAATGACATCGCAACTGTAAATGTTACTTACCAATAAAGTAAACTTAAATGTTTTTATTCAATCCTATATTTATATATTATTATTATATTTATATATATTTTTTTACAAGAGTACACTAATTTCACTTTTTACTCATCAGACTAGTGTCGTGATACGTCGCCCATTCTTCACTTTTCACGGGCTATTTTTGACCGATATACATTATTTTTTATTTGAAAACATACAGTAAATGCATATTAGTAAAATGTGCACAATCGTTTGTGATTTTGTAAATTTTAATGGTGTGCAGGACTCAAACAAGCGATATCACTGACTGGACTGTGTGCAAGTACATGTACATGGTAAGTAGCGTTAATGTTAGACCAGAAGTGCCAAACGCCACGGAACGTAGCCATGTTTCAAAAAGTAAATGGCACACGTAGTGCTCTCCCCTTACCCCCTATCTAATACTTATAATATACTCTCCAAAAAAAGAAACGCAACATCCATTTTTTTTCAAACATGATTTTTTCCAAAAATGTGCGTGATTGACACATGACAACAGGGTCATGTTATAATGTAAATGTCTGATAATTGAATTTAAGCCCCTGGTAGTGGCTGTTGATCACACGTTTGTGTAACGCTACACGAGGAAGGCGTAGGGAAAAACGTAGGGCAGTTGCACATGCGAATCACGTCTTATCTTTATGCGGGTTTAATGGGTATAGAAGACACACAGCCGTTCAATTGAATTCAGCCGTTAAATTGTTTCACGAAGTTGCTACAATATGCCACGACTAGACGCAGCTACCCAGAACGTCGTCATTGGTCGTCTACTGGCCGGCGAACGACAGAATGCAATCGCTAGACTTCATAATGTTCACCGGAGCACGATTTCCAGACTGTTGCAACGGCACCAGCAATCCGGTTCAACAGCTGATCGTCAACGTTCTGGCCGACCTAGGATCACATCAGCAGCCCAAGATCGCTACATCCGGTTACTTCACCTGTGAAACCGGACCAAAACAGCAACAGAAACAACATCAAATATCCCAGATCTCCGTCGAATATCGGCACAGACAGTCAGAAACCGTCTCCGTCAAAACGACGCACCAGACGTCATTACTTTGGCGTAGTACTGAGACGCCAGCATCGACTTGCACGGGTCCGATGGTGCAACAGGTTAAAGGACTGGAATCTGCGAAACTGGAGGCGAGTCTGGTTCAGCGATGAATCAAGATTCCAGCTGCAGAGAAGAGATGGTTGTACACGAGTTTACAGACGCCGGATTTGAACCCAGTAGAACATTTGTGGGATGATTTGGATAGACGCGTGCGCAGTCGTCATCCAGCGCCGCAAACTCCGCAAGAACTGCAGCAGGCTCTTGAGCAAAGAATGGAGGAGAATTCCGCAAAACCGTATTCGTCGATTGATTGTGTCTATGCCGAGACGGATCCGTGCTGTGTTACAGGTTAATGGTGGGCACAGCAGATATTGACGTTGCAGTGGCGTCATCTGAGCGCTATGAACTTTAATGTGATAAATGTTTACATGTGAATGAACTTTAAAGTCTGAACAACCAGTCTGCCAATTTCAGTGTAATGTGATGCTTATTTCTGTATTAAAAATGATGTTGAAAATTCATATTTTGAAGAACAAAAATTGGATGTTGCGTTTCTTTTTTGGGAGAGTATATTAGAATATCCATCAGATTTATATTTACCGTTACCGATATATTCAAGTCATATTTTGTGAATCAGTGGCAGAAATAGTGGAATGATTCTGACAAAGAGAGGTTTCATTTCCAGTTTAATCCTGGAATCACCAAAGCTTACTTTCCCCACTCGTCTAGTTGAGGTAATGTTCCACAAACTCCACTCTGGTTATATTCCCCTGAAATCTTACCTGTTCAGATTCCATCTGTCATACATAGACTTGTGTGATGTCTGTAATATTCAGGAAACATTTCAAAATTTTTTGTTTAACTGCCTCACGAATGCTCATCAAAGAAATGATTTTTTTTACCGATCTCATGGGGTTGGGTATTAATTAACCCAACATGGACAATGTTCTAGATCCTTCTAAAAATACCAACAAGGTATATCAGGCTGTAGCTAGATATATCATAAATACACACAGATTTTAATATAATTGTATATGTATATAAGTGTGTGTATATGAGTTTTGTTAACATATATATTGTATTCACGACTGTATACTGCTCAAGTGATACCTGACTAACAAATATTGACCAGTCTTCCTCTTTCTGTATATTTGCACATGTGTAAATCGTATATGGATGTAAGTTTAATTGCCTTGCATGCTTTAATATCTCTTAAGGTTACGTAGTTCTAAAACGTACAAACAAATACTCCTGTGCAGAGATATTCAATATACATGTATTGTGCTAAGACCTCCTACAGTTGTCTAAATCGTTCAAGTCAATGATTACTCGCTAGTATGGCGTACATCATTCATATAAAGCAACATATTTTAACAACACGAGCTTTCGACACCTGTGCCGAAGTGTAGCTTGACGAAGACACCAGCACAGGTGTCGAAAGCTCGTGTTGTTAAAAAACAACTGAGGACGTGGTGATGTCTTTAATTTTATATCATTAGTATGGAACCCACGTTTAAAGAGAGTTTCAAACATTTCTTATTATTAAATAAGTTGCCACCCTCCTTTTGTTAACACTAAAAGCCTATGAACAGTAATATTGCCTGTGTTAGGATATGTGAATCTCAATAATAATGTGTAATACTGTCCCTGTCATGTTTTGTGAATATGTGTAAAATGTGTAATATTGTCTCTGTTATATTTGGCAAATGTGTGTAATCCGTAATACTGTCTCCGTCATAGTTTGTCAATGTGCAGTATAATAATGTATAATACTGTCACGTTTTCTCCTTTGTTGTGGACCTATGCCATTGTATATACTTACATTATGTTAGTAGAGTGATAAATATTTAGACTCCAAAAACCATGGTATATGTTGTTTTTTTATCCTAGGGTTAGGGTTCTATTTCTCTCTATTTCATCGTAAGTGTATATTGCAATTGTATTGCATTTTTTATCATTATTTGTAACGTGCAGGCACTAACGGAAATACACAAACTTCACTTGTTTATTTGCATTTAAATAACATGGTTGCCATCTTGAAATCTGAGTGCACTCTGTCTTCTTAAAGTGGCATGAGCTGCCAAAAGTCACACTTTAGTCATAATTTATGATCGTCACGACAGTAAGAGGCTTTGAAGACCATCGAAAAACTAAATGATTAGCGTTCGAATGAGGAAAATCCATACAGTATGTGGCCTATACGAACAGGAATAATGTTAAAAAAGTAAACAAAATTTAAATAACCATTTATTCATTCAAAGTAAGTTCAAAATAATACTGTATCGTACATTCTTGAGACTAGAAGCACTAACAAGCTTCTAAATTATACGTCTTGAGAAAAATAGCCGATAATTTCCACATTCTGTTTTTACGTCAAAATATCAACATTTTGGCAGCTCCTGCCACTTTAAGGGACAGTGGGAACCCACTTATACTATCTTCGCTCGCTATCGGTCGGCTTTGAGGCCCCTCAGACAGTCTGCGCTTTTTATACGGTAAATTACCGTATTTCTAGTCTGAATACAAATGGCGTCGGGAGTACATATCAAAATATATATTTACTCCAGACGAAAAAGTACATAAAAATATTCTTAAATTTATTAAATGCTAACATCATTTAGAGAGATATTTGTATATATATTTTATTTAGCCCGGTAAACCACATGTTGTGTAACTCTAAGACAGACGCAGTTTCGGTATACATATCAGGAATTCTCCAATGCTTCAATTATATAACTGATAGAGGCTTCAAGTTAACAAAGTTTCGACCCCTTACATTATCACGGGTACTCTTCTGTGGGTCCCTCGAGAGGATATGGAAATTAAACGTTTCACGGCTACCTTTTTGGTGGCGACATTCAAAATGACCTGGGGGTTGTTTCTCAACAAAGTTACGACCGACGTAAGTCCAATGCAAGGCGTAACTACCATGGCAACATATACCCTCAACATTACGTTACGACCAGGCGCAAAGTTACGACTGACGTAAGTGTGTTGAGAAACAGCCCCCTGCAGTCTATCAGAGGGTATTTCATCCCCGAAGTTCCGTGGCGCGGAAAAGTCGGTCAGTGTCGGTTAATTTACTAATTCAGTAATTTCCCTGATGACGATTGCTGCTTGCTTTCGAAACACTGACTTCATCACGTATGAAGATTTAAATATACATATTCTAATGGGCTTGATTTAAGATCTGTGTGTATAAGAGAATCTAACAAGCGAACCGTTACCAGCAGGGCCGGGTAGCTAAGTTGGTAGAGCGGTGGGAGTCGTGAGTTCGATTCTCACCCTGGCCCGGAATTTTTTCCGGGTCAATCAGTGTCGGTTAATTTACTAATTCAGTAATTTCCCTGATGATGATTGCCAATCTCATTCTCGCGAGATCCCCTGCTACTACGTGAACGCGACGGACCTCTCAGGCCGTTCCAAGCCATTTTACCCAAAATTTGGGTAATCAAACTTACTTCCAAAATTGATTTGTACGTGATCTTTTCGTTTTTGGTACACGCCCTTAAGTTGTGAATTATCGTTGAGGAAATACAGGGACTATATTTCTACCCTCCGCGATTGTGAACAGGCCAGCGTTCAACATGCTATTTTGTATGTCTACGTCACGTGATTGTAGTGAGAGTATTTCTCCGCAGCACTGGCAAAAGGGGATTCCCCTTAGCAGACTAAGGCAAATGGCTTGTAACGGCCTGAGAGGTCCGTCGCGTTCACGTTGTAGCAGGGGATCTCGCGAGAATGAGATTGGATGATTGCAGCTTGCAGTCGGTAACGTGATACACAAATTCTTCGCGTTGGGTTTACAGTTTCCCGTGTTCGGGACATTCTCAATGATGACGTCATTTCGAACGTTATGATCTAGTCTTTCTTCAGACAGTCATCTTTGAAAATAGCACGAGGTCAACATATTTTTTTAGGAGAGATTTGTTTTAAATAAAAGGCTGTATTTTAAAACAGTGCTTGCGAGAAAAAGATTATCCAACTCGTGCCAGTGTGTTACAATGGATATCGACCACTCTCGTATATTCATTTCCAAAGTCACTAGCCAGAGGCTCGTGATATTCGTTGTTCTCACACTACACCCCCGATAATTCCACTCCCAGGCAGTGTGTTATTTTTTGCATAATCAACGTGTGAAATTATGGCTTAAGTAACGCTATGACCTCACGAAAGATCTGTCAAAACTGACGTCACAAATTAATTACGTCATCAGTCATTATGACGTTAAGATCAAGCGTCCAGCAGCAACTCTATAGTAAAGGGCCTGGGATGCCGTCGTTGATGACGTCATTTCTGGCGTCACAATGCCTTATCGAGTCTTTTTTTGGACAGCCATTCTTGAATATAGAGCGACGTCGCCAAATATTTTCTTAACTATAGTTAAAGTTAGCCGTTTTTTATTATATAAAACGCTGTGTTTTTTGTGTAGTGTGAGAAAAAGATTATCAAACTCGAGCCGGTGTATTACAATGAATATCACTCTCGTTTATTAATTTCCAAAGTCACTCGCCAGAGGCTCGTGACTTTGAAAATTAATAGACTCGAGTGATATTCATCGTAACACACTGGTTCTCGTTAGATAACCTCTATTAACACAACTGCTGTCGTTAGATGACCTCTATGTTCATGGCTTACTGCATGTAATCATATCATTCCAGTGTCACTTTTTGGTGACCTAGCTCTACAAAAAATGTAATCGGCCAACCTGCAAATGTTCCTGCTTTCAGATAAGGTGTTATCAGACGGCCTACTATCCAAAAAGCTACAGTTGTGCTAAGCTTATAACACCAGAAATCCAGCATGGCAGTAAAACACTGTAAGTATATGTATTTATTATATATCTGGCAATGAAATATAGAGAACTATCATCATGATATAAATCATATCAGAGGGAAAATAGCAACTGATATCGTCACTGTGACGATAACAATTTCTGTGATATCGTCACAGTGATGATATCACTTTTGATAGCCGGAACTACTTTGACCACTGCAAGCCAGGCCTACCAAGCCGTCCTTCCCGTTCATGTCTCTGCCTCACTGGACGCTCCACTGCCCCAGGCAGCGCAATCTTCCTCGACCGTGCTCCAATATTAAGCCTTTTTTCCTTACACTTTCTTTTTGCACTCAAGCACTTTCAATTATCTAATACTCTTTATAAATTCGAAAGTCCGATGCGAACTATTTCAGTTGAACAGTAATTGTATTTTTTGTAATTCTTAAAATTGGTTTTGCATTTTCATATTTTTCCTCGCTTCGATCAAATTTGACATTACACAGATATTGACTACTAATGATGAATACGAGGGCAACCATTATTTACATGAGCTACCATTTTACCCAGAGCAAACTATAAATGAACTAATTAATCAAGATAGAATACTAGATTCCATAATAGACACAGTTGACTTTGAAAGCCTCATATTTAATCCCTTAGAACTTAATATTGCTGACGGAACACAATATATAACCAGCGACCTTGTCGAAGAAAAAGAGTACTGGAGAGATATACAAGAACATCAATCCAATTATTACCTAGAGGAGGATTTCAACTTCTTAACAAATTCAGTTAAAACCTCTGATTCTAATCCATTCTCTGTACTACATTTTAATGCCCGCAGTCTTTGTAAACAAACATTTCAATGATATCCACTCATACATTGCCACACTGGATTTTAATTTTACTGTAATAGGTATATCAGAAAGCTGGCTTAACCCATCTATAGAAAATCTTTACAACATTCCTAACTACAAAGCATTTTTTTCATCTCGTAAAAAAAGAAAAGGTGGGGGCTTAGCGGTATATATCCATGATATCTATGATCAGTGCAAAATTAGAGACGACCTCTCTCATATTGACGAAAACGGTGAATTTGAAACTCTCTTCATTGAAATTACTGTAAATAATCAAAAACATATTGTAGGATTAGTTTATCGACCGCCTGGTAAAAATATCAACTATTTCAATAACAAGTTTTTTAGTATCTTAGAAAGTATCAAATCTGAAAACAAATATTGTACAATCTTTGGTGACTTCAATATAGACCTTTTCAAAACCAACATTCACCATCCATCTAAAATATTCTTAGAAACGCTTAAGTCATTTAATTTTTTTCCGAAAATCACAAAACCTACCAGAATATCCTCACGAACAGCTACATTGATCGACAATATATTTATCAACTACCACGAAGAAACTGTTAATTCTGGCATACTCATTACCGACATATCAGATCACTTCCCCATTTTCCATATCAGTAAACTGTCACAGGCATCTTCATCCTCAGCTGTTGAAACGATAACAATAAGAGATTAAAGCTGCTAAAGCAGTTTCCGGGGTCCAAGCGGAAGTCGTTTAGTTGTTTGCTTACATCTGCAGACAATGACGGTCATATATGTCAAGATTTGGTTTAATCAGATTTGTACTTTTTGAGATAATGCCCGAAAAAGAAACATCACAAAATCACAATAATATATTAAGGGGAGTTAATTCTTTCGTCTTCCAGTCTTGACACACTGGAGCATCTCCCTTGTGTTTGGCCATAGATAATGCACCAAACAGACATCAAAGGACATCTCTATACAGCTTATCAGTTAATGTACTCAATAGCCTCAACTGTGGCCAGCTGGTCTTGACGGGCCATAAATCTCGAGGCAATAACTGCCTGACTGAAGAACTAATAGCCTAAAAAAACATAAGATCGGTTAAGAAATCTGTTTCATTTATTACATATTCGAACAAGTAAAGCGATTTAGCATATTGTGATATATTTTTCATTTCTGTAAGTGCATTAGAAGTAAAGATACAAATAAATTAGCTAAAAGCCTAATTATCGAACTAATGAACTTTAAAATAAGTACACACGTTCTTTTAATATAGCACTACTTATATATCAAGTTTCAAGTAGATATGTCTTAGCATTACATAGTAAGAGACATTTATACGTTTTTTGACCTTATGGTAATTTTGACCTATGGCGAGCTCCCTAGATTTTGATCTCATTAAAATCGTTTCCAAATTCGATTTTAGTTCCATACCCGCACTACATAAAAATCCAAGTTTGACATATGTAGGTCCAGTGGTTTCAGAGAAGAAGTCGTTCAAATATTTCATTTTTTTGGACGAAAATTCAAGATGGCCGCCTTACCATGTGACCTATGACGTCATACTTGTTTCGTTTGCATCCCTAGTCTATAGCAGTCCTACATGTAAAGTTTGAGTTTTATCAGACGAATACTTTTTGAGATATTGTCCGGCAAAATCCATCAGAAAATAATAATAATAATTAAAGCTGCTAAAGCAGCTGTTTCCGGGGTCCAAGCGGAAGTAGTTTAGTTGTTTGTTTACATCTGCAGAAATTGACGGTCATATATGTCAAGATTTAGTTTAATCCGATTTGTACTTTTTGAGATAATGCCTGTAAAAGAAACATTAGCGAATAACAATAATATATTCAGGGGAGTTAACTCTTTCCTCTTCCAGTCTTATAATATGACACACTGGATCGTCTCCCTATTGTTACTATTGACCATGTGGATTTCAGTCTGCCAGCTTTGCAGCGTCCTTTATACGGTAAGCTAATAAACCAGAGAGATCAGGCCTATGTCAATAAACATCTCCATGCTGCTTTATTGCTTATTGTAAACATCAGCCTAGTATTAGAAGTAAAGATACAAATAAATTAGCTAACCGCATTAATTAAAATGACCGTGTATTTTAGTGTTCATAATATAATTAAAATCATTTATTTATTATACATAATAAATATATGATTATAATTAATGCGGTTGATTGAAAAATTATATTATTATTTTTTCCTGTCTCTTTGTTCTTTTTGCTCATTACAGATATATATTTGATATACTTACAAGCATGTGTTTATTTTTCTCAAACTTTACCAAATATCACTGTGAATGTATGCATATGACCTAGCAACGATTTCAGTGACAGATGTTTACTTAATTTATTAGCCTGGCTAGGTATTATGACTGCCCTTTAGAACCCTGCTCTATTGTATCACAATTTTAATCTCCATTGCCTTCTTAGTGTGAACCATCATTTTATTCTGTTTTTCTATATAAATGCACACTGTCTTTTGACGTACACATAATTCTCCTGACGATGACTTAATTAAAGTCGAAATATTGAGATTACACCATGAATATTTACGGAGTTTCCTTACTACTTTACTGGATCATCTCTCTATTGTTACTATTGACCATGCGAATGTCAATCTGCCAGCTTTGCAGTGTCAAGGTAATAAACCAGAGAGATCAGGCCTATATCAACAAACATCTCCATGCTGCCTCTGGGCTAATCTACAGGCCATAAATCTTGAGGCAGTAAATGATTTATACAAAGCCTGACTGAATAGCTAATGCCTAAAAATACATAACATCAGTTAACAAATCAGTTTTACTTATTACATATTCGAACAAGTTAAGCAATTTAGAACATTGTGATATATTTTTCATTTCTGTAAGGGCATTAGAAGTAAAGATACAAATAAATTAGCTAAAGGCCTAATTAACGAAATATCAAACTTTAAAATAATAACACGCGGTCTTTTAATAAATAACTACTTATATATCAAGTTTCAATTATATATGTCTAAGCATTACAGAGTTAGAGACATTTATATGTTCTGTTTAATCCATGCACAATAATACCAACCATTCTGGCTCCCAGTCCCAGCTTCCCCAATAGAAACCAAGACAAGTGGCTGGTATTAGATTATTTATTACATATTCGAACAAGTAAAGCGATTTAGCATATTGTGATATATTTTTCATTTCTGTAAGTGCATTAGAAGTAAAGATACAAATAAATTAGCTGAAAGCCTAATTAATTAACTCATGAACTTTAAAATAAGTACACGCTTTCTTTGTACATAGCACTACTTATATATCAAGTTTCAAGTAGATATGTCAAAGCATTACAGAGTTAGAGACATTTATAGGTTTTATGACTTTATGTTAATTTTGGCCATTGGCGAGTTCCCTAGATATTGGCTGGGGTATTAGATTACAGTGGACAGTGGTGTGATACACCGATATAAATGTTAAGCTCATCCCCAGTCACTATATCCATCTGACCTGCACTACATAGCCTGTCCAGGTCTTAAACAGTGGATTAAAAGCATCTAAACAACTTCCTAATATTCTGATGTTACAACACACCTGCTGATTCCATGTCCTTCATATCTTAATACATGTAGTTAACTCTTGACCTGTAATAAGATTGCCCCCCACCTTAGATTGTAGTGATTTCAACTGCAGTGTAGGAATCACACCTTATGATAATAACTTTTGTGTTTGTTTTGTTGATTCTTACTGTGTATATAATGCATGTTTTAATATGCCAACGTTGTGTTGCTGTAATTTCTGATGATGAAAGCAGTTTCTCTCGAAAGTTCATATTAAACATGACCATGTACAAAGTATAGTACAAGTTGTCCTATGTGTTTTGGTTTTAGTAAAACCGCTCCACGGAAGAATCTATTAGTGGTCATCTACCTATTGTTACTATTGACCATGTAAATTTCAGTCTGCCAGCTTTGCAGCTCCTTAAGCTAATAAACCAGAGAGATCAGGCCTATGTCAATAAACATCTCCATGCTGCTTTATTGCTATTGTAAACATCAGCCTAGCGCCTCCGCTCTTATCTTGACAGGTCATAAAACTTGAGGCAGTACAAAGCCTGACTGAAAAATTAATAAGCTAAAAAAACACAACATCGGTTAAGAAATCTGTTTTATCTATTACATATTCGAACAAGTAAAGCGATTTAGAATATTGTGATATATTTTTCATCTCTGTAAGTGCATTAGAAGTAAAGATACAAATAAATTAGCTAAAAGCTTAATTAACCAACTAATGAACTTTAAATTAATTGCACGCCTTCTTTTAATATAGCATTGCTTATATATCAAGTTTCAAGTATATATGTCTAAGCATTACAGAGTTAGAGACATTTATAGGTTTTTTGACTTTATGTTAATTTTGACCTATGGCGAGCTCCCTAGATATTGATCTGACCAAAGATATTTTCAACCATTATTTTAGTTCCATACACACCCTACATAAAAAGCCAAGTTTGACAAATGTAGGCCGATTGGTTTAAGAGAAGAAGACGTTTTGTTTTTTGGCCCAAAATCCAAGATGGCAGCCATACCATGTGACCTATGACGTCATACTTGTTTCGTTTGCATCTCTAGTCCATAGCAGTCCTACATGTAAAGTTTGAGTATTATCCGACAAATACTTTTTGAGATAGTGTCCGGCAAAGAACATCAGAAAATAATAATAATAATTAAAGCTGCTAAAGCAGTTTCCGGGGTCCAAGCGGAAGTCGTTTAGTTGTTTGCTTACATCTGCAGACAATGACGGTCATATATGTCAAGATTTGGTTTAATCCGATTTGTACTTTTTGAGATAATGCCCGAAAAAGAAACATCACAAAATCACAATAATATATTAAGGGGAGTTAATTCTTTCGTCTTCCAGTCTTGACACACTGGATCATCTCCCTTGTGTTTGGCCATAGATAATGCACCAAACAGACATCAAAGGACATCTCTATACAGCTTATCAGTTAATGTACTCTATAGCCTCAACTGTGGCCAGCTGGTCTTGACGGGCCATAAATCTTGAGGCAATAACTGCCTGACTGAAGAACTAATAGCCTAAAAAAACATAAGATCGGTTAAGAAATCTGTTTTATTTATTACATATTCGAATAAGTAAAGCGATTTAGCATATTGTGATATATTTTTCATTTCTGTAAGTGCATTAGAAGTAAAGATACAAATAAATTAGCTAAAAGCCTAATTATTGAACTAATGAACTTTAAAATAAGTACACACGTTCTTTTAATATAACACTACTTATATATCAAGTTTCAAGTAGATATGTCTTAGCATTACATAGTAAGAGACATTTATACGTTTTTTGACCTTATGTTAATTTTGACCTATGGCGAGCTCCCTAGATTTTGATCTCATCAAAATCGTTTCCGAATTAGAATTTAGTTCCATACCCGCACTACATAAAAATCCAAGTTTAACATATGTAGGTCCAGTGGTTTTAGAGAAGAAGTCGTTCAAATATTTCATTTTTTTGGACGAAAATCCAAGATGGCCGCCATACCATGTGACCTATGACGTCATAATTGTTTCGTTTGCATCCCTAGTCCATAGCAGTCTTACATGTAAAGTTTGAGTTTTATCTGACGAATACTTTTTGAGATATTGTCCGGCAAAGACCATCAGAAAATAATAATAATAATAATAATAATAACCCTTACAAAAATAATAGGGTTCCAAGCCATTGCTTGGCCCCCTAATTAAAGCTGCTAAAGCAGCTGTTTCCGGGGTCCAAGCGGAAGTCGTTTAGTTGTTTTTTTACATCTGCAGAAATTGACGGTCATATAAGTCAAGATTTAGTTTAATCCGATTTGTACTTTTTGAGATAATACCTGTAAAAGAAACATTAGCGAATAACAATAAGCAGGGGAGTTAACTCTCAAGTTTCAAGTAGATATGTCTAAGCATTACAGAGTTAGAGACATTTATACGTTTTATGACTTTATGTTAATTTTGGCCATTTGCGAGCTCCCTAGATATTGGCTGGGGTATTAGATTACAGTGGACAGTGGTGTGATACATGGAGATAAGTGTTAAGCCCATCCCCAGTCACTATATCTATCTGACCTGCACTACATAGCCTGTCCAGTTTGTCTTGACCGGCCATAAATCTTGCAGCAGTATTCTTATACAAAGCCTGACTGAAAAACTAATAGCCTAATAAAACATAACATTGGTCAAGTAATATGTTTTATTTATTATGTATTAAAACAAGTAAAGCAATTTAGAATATTGTGATATATTTTGCATTTTTGTAAGTACATCAGAAGTAAAAATACATATAAATAAGCTAAAAGCCTAATTAACGAACTAATGAAGTTTAAAGTGGTATGAGGTGCCAAAATGTTGATATTTTGACGTTAAAACAGAATGTTGAAATTATTGGCTATATTTCTCAAGACGCATAATTCAGAAGCTTTTGAGTGCTACTAGTCTCGAAAATGTACGATAAAGTATAGTTTTGAACTAACTTTGGCTTAGAATGAATGAATGGTCGTCCCTGTAATATAAATTTTGTTTACTTTTCGAACACGTTTTCGGTTCGTATAGGCCACAATCTGTATGGATTTTCCTCATTCCAACGCCAATCATTTAGTTTGTCGATAGCCTTCAAAGCCTCTTACTGTTGTGACGATCAGAAATTATGAACAAGAGTTTTAGTAAACTCAACATACGCCCGCCGTGGCAAGGTCAAACCGCTATGATTAACAACTTTACATTTAATATAACATTTGTTTTAATTTCATCAATTCGAATTTCTTGTTGACATTAGAAGTTTTTCTTTTCTGAATTTGATGAAGCTGCAACTAAATACCAATACGTTACAGTACACATATATTATCTGTTCAGGTAATTTCAATCAAATTTTAATTGCAAAAACTGAAATATTGTGGCTGTTTTGACATTGCTGTTATGTTCCATAATTGGGAAGGAGCAATCAATACAATAGCTTATAATTATTGAATTTTAACAGTTTTGACTGGGACACTGTTCTATTGGACTTGGCTGTAATAATTTTATTACAAAGCAAACAATCTTCAGGCTGACCACTGATATGATGGTGTGTAAATATACAAACCTAGTGCGCTCACTTCAGTTGTCCCCTTATCTCTATTTAAACAGCCACTCTGATAAATACCAGATGGGTAATAAAGTGGGAAAATGGTCTTTTTATGTTATTATAGTGCACAATAAACTATCCAAGAAAACAGTCTCAGAATGTATAAATTAATTGGCTTCCAGTACTACTCTGGACCAAGTGTACTAAAAAAAGCATTGATATATATACATGTACATTGTATATATATTAAACATCAGGTACACATTTCTGATAAAAAAAACTCTTGAAAACAGACAAAAAATATGTGTACCCAAATCAAATTTGGTATGAAACACATCATCTACCTATAAGGTATATATATATATATATACTCTAAAAGAATTGGAGAGATTATATCAAAACGAAAGATGTTCTGGAGCCGAAAGGGAATATTACATAATCCAATAGGGCTGCCATATTATGCACCGGATGAAGTCAGAAATGGTACACGACACACTGTCTGCCCATAAGGTATAAACTCTGAAAGAATTGTCAAGATCGGATCAAAACTCGTCAAGTTATGGAGTGGAAGCGAACGAAGGTTAAGACTAAGACAGAATATTACATAATCCAATGTAGAAGTCATATTATGCAATCGACAATGTCCTAAATGGTTTATGACAAACCTTCTACCCCTAAACTAATATGTTGTAAAAAAAAAATTGTAAAGATCGGATCAAAACTCTTCAAATTATGGAGCGGAAGGGAACGAAGATATGGACTAAGACAGAATACTACATAATCCAATGTAAAAGCCACATTGTGCAATTGACGATGTCATAATTGGTTCATGACACACCTTCTACCGACAAGGTATATGTCGTGAAAAAATTGTAAAGATTAGATCAAAACTCTTCAAGTTATGGAGCGGAAGGGAATCCGGGACGGACGGCGCTGGTGATACCATACTTTTTTTAAGTCGGGCGTAGAAAAATGAGTGAATTAATTGTGGCAGCTCATGCCACTTTGAAATAATTGCACGCGTTCTTTTAATAAGGCACTAATTATATATCAAGTTTTAAGTAGATTTGTATAAGCATTACAGAGTAACAGACATTTATATGTTTTATGACTTAATGTTAATTTTGACGTATGGTGAGCTGTCTGATAGTATGACACACTGTAATGACTACAAACTACTTAGCGTTGAAATCAAGATAAAATAAAAAATATGTTACTCCAAAATGAATATCCACCCCCACGGTAGACAAAATCATTTAACAGTTCCTAGACAATACATTTTGAGACAACCCATTTCGTAAACCATTCGGAACTGAAAAACAACAATCTTCATCAGAACACTCTTTCTTGGACCAGCCTCAATAAAATTATCTAAAGAACTAAAATCACTTGAAAACCTTGTCCCGATAGCTCAGTTTGTATCTTTAAGCGAAACTTTCTCAATCAGTTCTTATTTTAATTACAAAGATCGCGAAGATGAAAAACTTCGAAGTAATGCTATTTACAAGGTTACATGTGGTGATTGCCCTGCATCTTATGTAGGACTTACATCCAGACATATTAATCAGACGTTCTCCGAGCATCACATTACGCACCAAAACAGTGGCCCCCCTTGCATTTGCAAGTCACTGTTACAACAACATTCACAGTCCCAACACATTGTCATGTGAGGTAATTGACCAGGCTAAGAACAAGCTTAACTTGGCATACAAAGAGTCCCTTCATATTTCAAAATTAAATCCTATGTTAAGTGTTTAAATTTCATCCGTTCCTCTCCGCTTATTCAATGTGTAACCAACTGTCTCCATTCTATAGATAAGGTTGTCATCTATTTGATCCCCTGAACAACTTAACATAATAAAGTAGTAAGGAAACTCCGTAAATATTCATGGTGTAATCCCAATATTTCGACTTTGATTAAGTCATCATCAGGGGAATTATGAGTACATAAAAAGACAGTGTGCATTTATATAGAAAAGACAGAATGCAACTATAGGATGGTTGACACTAAGAAGGCAAGGGAGATTAAAATATTGTTACAATAGATCAGGGTCCTAAAGATCAGTCATAATACCTATCCAGGCTAATAAATTAAGTAAACATATGTCACTGAAATCTCTGCTAGGTCATATGCATACAAGCAATGCACACATTCACAGTAATAATTTATCAGGCTTTTATCTTATTTTTTCTAAACTTTACCAATTATTACTGTGAATGTATGCATAGGACCTAGCAGAGATTTCAGTGACATATTTTTACTTAATGTATTAGCCTGGCTAGGTATTATGACTGACCTTTAGGACCCTGATCTATTGTAACAATATTTTAATCTCCCTTGTCTTCTTGGTGTCAACCATCCTATAGTTGTATTCTGTCTGTTCTATATAAAAACACACTGTCTTTTGATGTACTCATAATTCTCCTGACGATGACTTAATTAAAGTCGAAATATTGAGATTACACCATGAATATTTACGTAGTTTCCTTACTACTTTATTAGATTGTCTTATCCTCTGTGTAATATACTGATGTTACAGCAAACCTGCTGATTCCATGTCCTTCATATCTTAATACATGTAGTTAACTCTTGACCTGTAATAGGATTGCCTCCCCCCACCCCGCCTTAGATTGTAATGATTTCAACTGCAGTGTAGGAATCACACCTTATCAATGATAACAACTTTTATATTTGTTTTGTTGATTCTTACTGTGTATATAAGTTGTCCTATGTGTTTTGGTTTAGTAAAACCGCTCCATAGAAGAATCTATTATGGTCCATCTACCTATTGTTACTATTGACCACCTGGATTTCGGTCTGCCAGCTTTGCGGTGATCAGGCCAGAGAGATCAGGCCTAAGTCAATAAACATATCCATGCTGCTTTATCGCTTACTGTAAACATTCGCCTAGCACAACTGCTCTTATCTTGAGAGGCCATAAAACTTGAGGCAGTACAAAGCCTGACTGAAAAACTTATAACCTAAAAAAACATAACATAGGTTAAGAAATCTGTTTTATTTATTACATATTCGAACAAGTAAAGCGATTTAGCATATTGTGATATATTTTGCATTTCTGTAAGTGCATTAAAAGTAAAGATACAAATAAATTAGCTAAAAGCCTAATTACCGAACTTATGAACTTTAAAATAAGTACTCGCGTTCTTTTAATATAGCACTACTTATATATCAAGTTTCAAGTAGATATGTCTAAGCATTACAAAGTAAGAGACATTTATACGTTTTTTGACTTTATGTTAATTTTGACCTATGGCGAGCTCCCTAGAAATTGATCTCATCAAAATCGTTTCCGAATTAGATTTTAGTTCCATACCCGCACTACATAAAAATCTAAGTTTGACATATGTAGGTCCAGTGGTTTCAGAGAAGAAGTCGTTCAAATATTGCATGTTTTTTGGACGAAATTCAAAGATGGCCACCATACCATGTGACCTATGACGTCATACTTGTTTCGTTTGCATCCCTAGTCCATAGCAGTCTTACATGTAAAGTTTGAGTTTTATCTGACGAATACTTTTTGAGATATTGTCCGGCAAAGAACTCCAGAAAATAATAATAATTAAAGCTGCTAAAGCAGCTGTTTCCGGGGTCCAAGCGGAAGTCGTTTAGTTGTTTGCTTACATCTGCAGACATTGACGGTCCTATAGGTCAAGATTTGGTTTAATCCGATTTGCACTTTTTGAGATAATTCCCGAAAAAGAAACATCAGAAATTCACAATAATATATTAAGGGGAGTTAATTCTTTCGTCTTCCAGTCTATTTTCTATATCCAGCCTATATTCGAACAAGTAAAGCGATTTGGCATATTGTGATATAGTTTTCATTTCTGTAAGTGCATTAGAAGTAAAGATACAAATAAATTAGCTAAAAGCCTAATTAATTAACTCATGAACTTTAAAATAATTACACGCTTTCTTTGAACATAGCACTACTTATATATCAAGTTTCAAGTAGATATGTCAAAGCATTACAGAGTATTAAAGAGACATTTATAGGTTTTATGACTTTGTGTTAATTTTGTCCATTGGCGAGCTCACTAGATATTGGCTGGGGTATTAGATTACAGTGGACAGTGGTGTGATACACGGATATAAGTGTTAAGCCCATCCCCAGTCACTATATCCATCTGACCTGCACTACATAGCCTGTCCAGCTTGTCTTGACCGGCCATAAATCGTGGAGGAGTAAAATACTTATGACTGAAAAACTAATAGCCTAATAAAACATAACATCGGTCAAGTAATATGTTCTATTTATTACACATGTATGTATTTGAACAAATAAAGCAATTTAGAATATTGTGATATATTTTGCATTTTTGTAAGTGCATTAGAAGTAAAGATACATATAAATTAGTTAAAAGCCTAATTAACGAACTAAAGAACTTTGAAGTGGCATGAGCTGCCAAAATGTTGATACTTTGACGGTAAAACAGAATGTTGAAATTATTGGCTATTTTTCTCAAGACGCATAATTCAGAAGCTTTTTAGTGCTACTAGTCTCTAAAATGTGCGATAACGTATAGTTTTGAACTAACTTTGGCTTAGAATGAATGAATGGTCGTCCCGGTTATTTAAATTTTGTATACTTTTCGAACACATTTTCGGTTCATACAGGCCTTAATCTGTATGGATTTTCCTCATTCCAACGCCAATCATTTAGTTTGTCGATACCCTTCAAAGCCTCTTACTGTTGTGACGATCAGAAATTATGAAAAAAGTGTGAATTAAGTTTGGCAGCTCATGCCACTTTAAAATAATTACACGCGTTCTTTTAATAAAGCACTACTTATATATCAAGTTTTAAGTAGATATGTCTCAGCATTACAGAGTTACAGACATTTACATGTTTTATGACTTTATGTTAATTTTGAGGTATGGCGAGCTGCCTGATAGTATGACAAATTGGTATGACTACAAACTACTTAGCGTTGAAATCGATAAAATAAAAAATATGTTACTCCAAAATCAATATCCACTCCCACGGTAGAGAAAATCATTAAACAGTTACTAAACAATAAATTTTCAGACAAAATCTTCATCAGAACACCCTTTCTTGGACCAGCCTCAGCAAAATTATCTTAAGAACTAAAATCACTTGAAAACCTTGTCCCGACAGCTCAGTTTGTATCTTTAAACAAAACTTTCTAAATCAGTTCTTATTTTAATTACAAGATCGCGAAGATGAAAAATTTCGAAGTATTTTTATTTACAAGATTACATGTGGTGATTGCCCTGCATCTTATGTAGGAGTTACATCCAGACATATTAATCAGAGGTTCTCCGAGCATCACATTATGCACCAAAACAGTGGCTCCTCTGCAGTTGCAAGTCACTGTTACAACAATCACAATCCCAACACACTGTCATGTGAGGTAATTGACCAGGCTAAGAACAAGCTTAACTTAGCAAACAAAGAGTCCCTTCATATTTCAAAATTAAATCTTATATTAAATGTTCAAATTTTATCCGTTCCTCTCCGCTTATTCAATGTGTAACCAACTGTACACAAGTAGTGTTATTCCGAAAAACGAAAACCTCATATTGACTCAATATTTCGACTTTTATTCAGTCATCATCAGGAGTGAGGTACATTAGCAACAACATTTGTATATATACAGGTAAAAAACAAACAGATTAAGCAGTGATATAACAATATTAGGAATGGCCTTACAGATTTACAAACTTATTATCATTATTACATATGCACGTTGACAAAACAGATAAAAAGAACAGATTTGGGGAACAGCTTGGGTTAGATCGTTGATTTATAGAGCCTTCAGAATTTGTTCTGATGAATTATCTTTTAATACTGAATGTAAGGACATTTTTAAGTTTTTATCATGGAATGGATATTGTAAGTTTACTGCCCAACAATTGCTAAGAAAATGCATGCCTAAATTTGGTCCTAAAAATAAAGAATCTGATGAGAAACTTGATAAAATTTGGATGAGACTCCCATACATTGGGAAAAGAGGAGAATTTATTGTTAAAAATCTATATCTAAAATTCGTAAATTATTAATCAAACCCATCAACTTTGTTTTCCAATGGCAGACCACCAAAATTAACTTTTTTTACTTTTTTACAAACCCTAAAGATCGGACCCCTAAACATTACAAAAGCTCAGGTATTTATAAATTTACGTGCCCAGCATGTGGCTCAGACTACATTGGTAAAACTGACCGATGTCTTATTACAAGAATAAAAGAACATGGCAGTCCAAATAAAAACAGTGAAATTTTCAATCATGTTTCTAATTGTGAAGAATTTATTTTTTTGAAAAACTTACAATCATTACCAGGCAATTCAAATGATCTTAGTCCACCAACACTTTGCGACTTTATTCTTATTAACACTGTAAGTATTTATAAATCGCATCACTGGTCAGACATCCTGTTCAGAGAAGCTCTGTGTATCAAAAGAAATAGCCCGGTCTTAAAAAGTGGATTAAAAGCATCTAAAGAACTTCCTAATATCCTGATGTTACAGCACACCTGCTGATTCCATGTCCCTCATATCTTAATACATGTAGTTAACTCTTGGCCTGTAATAAGATTGCCTCCCCCCCCCCCCACCTTTGATTGTAGTGATTTCAACTGCAGTGTAGGAATCACACCTTATCAATGATAATAACTTTAGTGTTTGTTTTGTTGATTGTTACTGTGTATATAATGCCTTTTTTAACATGCCGACGTTGTGTTGCTGTAATTTCTGATGATGAGAGTAGTTTCTCTGGAAAGCTCATATTAAACATGACCATGTGCAAAGTATAGTACAAGTTGTCCTATGTGTTTTGGTATTATGAAAACCGCTCCATAGAAGAATCTATTATTGGTCATCTACCTATTGTTAACATTGACCATGTGAATTTCAGTCTGCCAGCTTTGCAGTGTCCTTTAAGATAATAAACCAGAGAGATCAGGCCTATGTCAATAAACATCTCCATGCTGCTTTATTGCTTATTGTAAACATGAGCCTAGCGCTACCGCTCTTATCTTGAAAGGCCATAAAACTTGAGGCAGTACAAAGCCTGACTGAAAAACTCATAGCCTAAAAAAACACAACATGGGTTAAGAAATCTGTTTTATATATTACATATTCGAACAAGTAAAGCGATTTAGAATATTGTGATATATTTTTCATTTCTGTAAGTGCATTAGAAATAAAGATACAAATAAATTAGCTAAAAGCTTAATTAACCAACTAATGAACTTTAAATTAATTGCACGCATTCTTTTAATATAGCATTGCTTATATATCAAGTTTCAAGTATATATGTCTAAGCATTACAGAGTTAGAGACATTTATAGGTTTTTTGACTTTATGTTAATTTTGACCTATGGCGAGCTCCCTAGATATTGATCTGACCGAATATATTTTCAACCATTATTTTAGTTCCATACACACCCTACATAAAAAGCCAAGTTTGACAAATGTAGGCCGATTGGTTTAAGAGAAGAAGACGTTTTGTTTTTTGGCCCAAAATCCAAGATGGCAGCCATACCATGTGACCTATGACGTCATACTTGTTTCGTTTGCATCTCTAGTCCATAGCAGTCCTACATGTAAAGTTTGAGTATTATCCGACAAATACTTTTTGAGATAGTGTCCGGCAAAGAACATCAGAAAATAATAATAATAATAAGAACCCTTACAAAAATAAGAGGGTTCCAAGCCATTGCTTGGACCCCTAATAAGAACCCTTACAAAAATAATAGGGTTCCAAGCCATTGCTTGGACCCCTAATAAGAACCCTTACAAAAATAAGAGGGTTCCAAGCCATTGCTTGGACCCCTAATTAAAGCTGCTAAAGCAGCTGTTTCCGGGGTCCAAGCGGAAGTCGTTTAGTTGTTTTTTTACATCTGCAGAAATTGACGGTCATATAAGTCAAGATTTAGTTTAATCCGATTTGTACTTTTTGAGATAATACCTGTAAAAGAAACATTAGCGAATAACAATAAGCAGGGGAGTTAACTCTCAAGTTTCAAGTAGATATGTCTAAGCATTGCAGAGTTAGAGACATTTATACGTTTTATGACTTTATGTTAATTTTGGCCATTGGCGAGCTCCCTAGATATTAGCTGGGGTATTAGATTACAGTGGACAGTGGTGTGATACATGGATATAAGTGTTAAGCCCATCCCCAGTCACTATATCTATCTGACCTGCACTACATAGCCTGTCCAGTTTGTCTTGACCGGCCATAAATCTTGCAGCAGTATTCTTATATAAAGCCTGACTGAAAAACTAATAGCCTAATAAAACATAACATTGGTCAAGTAATATGTTTTATTTATTATGTATTCGAACAAGTAAAGCAATTTAGAATATTGTGATATATTTTGCATTTTTGTAAGTACATTAGAAGTAACAAGAGTTTTAGTAAACTCAACATACGCCCGCCGTGGCAAAGTCGAACCACTACGATTAACAACTTTACATTTAATATAACATTTGTTGTAATTTCATCCATTCAAATTTCTTGTTCACATTAGAAGTTTTTTTCTTCTGAATTTTTTGAAGCTGCAACTAAATACCATTACGTTATACATACTCTTATCTCTATTTAAACAGCCACAGTAGGTTTTAGTACACATATATTATCTGTTCAGGTAATTTCAATCACATTTTAATAGCAAAAACTGAAATATTGTGGCTGTTTTGACATTGCTGTTATGTTCCATAATTGGGAAGGAGCAATCAATACAATTTAGCTTACAATTCTTGAATTTTAACAGTTTTCACTGGGACACTGTTCTATTGGACTTGGCTGTAAAAGTTTTATTACAAAGCAAACAATCTTCAGGCTGACCACTGATACAATTGTGTGAATATACAAACCTTGTGTACTACTCTGGTGGATGTCATCGTCCCTTTATCTCTATTTAAACAGCCACTCTGATAAATACCAGATGGGTAATAAAGTGGGGAAAATGGTATTTTTTTGTTATTATAGTGCACATTAAATTATCCAAGAAAACAGTCTCAGAATGTATAAATTAATTGCCTTCCAGTATTACTCTGGACCAAGTGTACTCAAAAAAGCATTGATATATATTAATATATATATATTAAACATCAGGTACACATTTCTGATAAAAAAAAAACTCTTGAAAACAGACAAAAAATATGTGGACTGAAATCAAATTTGGTAAGCGACACATTATCTACCTATAAGGTATATATACTCTAAAAGAATTGGAGAGATTATATCAAAACGAAAGAAGTTCTGGAGCCAAAAGGGAATATTACATAATCCAATAGGGCTGCCATATTATGCAACAGGTGATGTCAGAAATGGTACACGACACACTATCTGCCCATAAAGTATATACTCTGAAAGAATCGTCAAGATCGGATCAAAACTCTTCAAGTTATGGAGCGAAGATATAGACTAAGACAGAATATTACATAATCCAATGTAGTAGTCATATTATGCAATCGACAATGTCCTAAATGGTTCATGACACATCTTCTACCCCTAAACTATATGTTGTAAAAATAATTGTAAAGATCTGATCAAAACTCTTCAAGTTATGGAGCGGAAGGGAACGAAGATATAGACTAAGACAGAATACTACATAATCCAATGTAGAAGCCATATTATGCAATGGACAATGTTCTTAATGGTTCATGACACACCTTCTACCCCTAGAGCACATGTTGTAAAAAAAATTGTAAAGATTAGATCAAAACTCTTCAAGTTATGGAGCGGAAGGGAATCCGGGACGAACGGACGGACGGACGGACGGCGCTGGTGATACCATAATACGACCGACTTTTTTTAAGTCGGGCGTATAAAAATGCATATAAATAAGCTAAAAGCCTAATTACTAACTAATGAAGTTTAAAGTGGCATGAGGTGCCAAAATGTTGATACTTTGACGTTAAAACAGAATGTTGAAATTATTGGCTATATTTCTCAAGACGCATAATTCAGAAGCTTTTTAGTGCTACTAGTCTCGAAAATGTACGATAAAGTATAGTTTTGAACTAACTTTGGCTTAGAATGAATGAATGGTCGTCCCGGTAATATAAATTTTGTTTACTTTTCGAACACGTTTTCGGTTCGTATAGGCCACAATCTGTATGGATTTTCCTCATTCCAACGCCAATCATTTAGTTTGTCGATAGCCTTCAAAGCCTCTTACTGTTGTGACGATCAGAAATTATGAACAAGAGTTTTAGTAAACTCAACATGCGCCCGCCGTGGCAAGGTCAAACCGCTATGATTAACTACTTTACATTTAATATAACATTTGTTTTAATTTCATCAATTCGAATTTCTTGTTGACATTAGAAGTTTTTCTTTTCTGAATTTGATGAAGCTGCAACTAAATACCAGTACCTTATAGTACACATATATTATCTGTTCAGGTAATTTCAATCAAATTTTAATTTCAAAAACTGAAATATTGTGGCTGTTTTGACATTGCTGTTATGTTCCATAATTGGGAAGGAGCAATCAATACAATAGCTTATAATTATTGAATTTTAACAGTTTTGACTGGGACACTGTTCTATTGGACTTAATAGTTTCATTACAAAGCAAACAATCTTCAGGCTGACCACTGATATGATGGTGTGTAAATATACAAACCTAGTGGGCCCACTTCAGTTGTCCCCTTATCTCTATTTAAACAGCCACTCTGATAAATACCAGATGGGTAATAAAGTGAGAAAATGGTCTTTTTATGTTATTATAGTGCACAATAAACTATCCAAGAAAACAGTCTCAGAATGTATAAATTAATTGGCTTCCAGTACTACTCTGGACCAAGTGTACTCAAAAAAGCATTTATATGTATTAATATATATATATATTAAACATCAGGTACACATTTCTGATAAAAAAAAACTCTTGAAAACACACAAAAAATATGTGTACCAAAATCAAATTTGGTATGAAACACATCATCTACCTATAAGGTATATATATATACTCTAAAAGAATTGGAGAGATTATATCAAAACGAAAGATGTTCTGGAGCCGAACGGGAATATTACATAATCCAATAGGGCTGCCATATTATGCACCGGATGAAGTCAGAAATGGTACACGACACACTGTCTGCCCATAAGGTATAAACTCTGAAAGAATTGTCAAGATCGGATCAAAACTCTTCAAGTTATGGAGTGGAAGGGAACGAAGGTTAAGACTAAGACAGAATCTTACATAATCAAATGTAGAAGTCATATTATGCAATCGACAATGTCCTAAATGGTTCATGACAAACCTTCTACCCCTAAACTATATGTTGTAAAAAAAATTGTAAAGATCGGATCAAAACTCTTCAAGTTATGGAGCGGAAGGGAACGAAGATATTGACGAAGACAGAATACTACATAATCCAATGTAGAAGCCACATTGTGTAATTGACGATGTCATAATTGGTTCATGACACACCTTCTACCGACAAGGTATATGTCATGAAAGAATTGTAAAGATTAGATCAAAACTCTTCAAATTATGGAGCGGAAGAGAACGAAGATATGGACTAAGACAGAGTACTACATAATCCAATGTAGAAGCCACATTGTGCAATTGACGATGTCATAATTGGTTCATGACACACCTTCTACCGACAAGGTATATGTCGTGAAAAAATTGTAAAGATTAGATCAAAACTCTTCAAGTTATGGAGCGGAAGTCAATCCGGAACGGACGGCGCTGGTGATACCATACTTTTTTTAAGTCGAGCGTATAAAAATGAGTGAATTAATTGTGGCAGCTCATGCCACTTTGAAATAATTACACGCGTTCTTTTAATAAGGCACTAATCATATATCAAGTTTTAAGTAGATTTGTATAAGCATTACAGAGTAACAGACATTTATATGTTTTATGACTTTATGTTAATTTTGACGTATGGTGAGCTGTCTGATAGTATGACACACTGTAATGACTACAAACTACTTAGCGTTGAAATCAAGATAAAATAAAAAATATGTTACTCCAAAATCAATATCCACCCCCACGGTAGACAAAATCATTAAACAGTTCCTAGACAATAAATTTTGAGACAACCCATTTCGTAAACCATTCGGAACTGAAAAACAACAATCTTCATCAGAACACTCTTTCTTGGACCAGCCTCAATAAAATTATCTAAAGAACTAAAATCACTTGAAAAACTTTCTCAATCAGTTCTTATTTTAATTACAAAGATCGCGAAGATGAAAAACTTCGAAGTAATGCTATTTACAAGGTTACATGTGGTGATTGCCCTGCATCTTATGTCGGACCTACATCCAGACATATTAATCAGAGATTCTCCGAGCATCACATTATGCACCAAAAACAGTGGCCCCCCTTGCATTTGCAAGTCACTGTTACAACAACAATCACAGTCCCAACACATTGTCATGTGAGGTAATTGACCAGGCTAAGAACAAGCTTAACTTGGCATACAAAGAGTCCCTTCTATTTCAAAATTAAATCCTATGTTAAGTGTTTAAATTTCATCCGTTCCTCTCCGCTTATTCAATGTGTAACCAACTGTCTCCATTATATAGATAAGGTTGTCATCTATTTGATCCCCTGAACAACTTAACATACTAAAGTAGTAAGGAAACTCCGTAAATATTCATGGTGTAATCCCAATATTTTGACTTTGATTAAGTCATCATCAGGGGAATTATGAGTACATAAAAAGACAGTGTGCATTTATATAGAAAAGACAGAATGCAACTATAGGATGGTTGACACTAACAAGGCAAGGGAGATTAAAATATTGTTACAATAGATCAGGGTCCTAAAGATCAGTCATAATACCTAGCCAGGCTAATAAATTAAGTAAACATATGTCACTGAAATCTCTGCTAGGTCATATGCATACAAGCAATGCACACATTCACAGTAATAATTTATCAGGCATTTATCTTATTTTTTCTAAACTTTACCAATTATTACTGTGAATGTATGCATAGGACCTAGCAGAGATTTCAGTGACATATTTTTACTTAATGCTATAGTTGTATCCATCCTATAGTTGTATTCTGTCTGTTCTATATAAAAATATGTCTTTTGATGTACTCATAATTCTCATGACGATGACTTAATTAAAGTCGAAATATTGAGATTACACCATGAATATTTACGTAGTTTCCTTACTACTTTATTAGGTTGTCTTATCCTCTGTGTAATATACTGATGTTACAGCACACCTGCTGATTCCATGTCCTTCATATCTTAATACATGTAGTTAACTCTTGACATGTAATAGGATTGCCTCCCCCCCCCCCCCACCCCGCCTTAGATTGTAATGATTTCA
The DNA here is from genome assembly GCA_963971465.1 of Lepidochitona cinerea. Lineage (NCBI taxonomy): Eukaryota > Metazoa > Mollusca > Polyplacophora > Chitonida > Tonicellidae > Lepidochitona > Lepidochitona cinerea. The sequence continues at coordinate 916,359 of OZ020563.1, read as the reverse complement.
ACTGCAGTGTAGGAATCACACCTTATCAATGATAACAACTTTTGTATTTGTTTTGTTGATTCTTACTGTGTATATAAGTTGTCCTATGTGTTTTGGTTTTAGTAAAACCGCTCCATAGAAGAATCTATTATGGTCCATCTACCTATTGTTACTATTGACCACCTGGATTTCGGTCTGCCAGCTTTGCGGTGATCAGGCCAGAGAGATCAGGCCTAAGTCAATAAACATATCCATGCTGCTTTATCGCTTACTGTAAACATTCGCCTAGCACAACTGCTCTTATCTTGAGAGGCCATAAAACTTGAGGCAGTACAAAGCCTGACTGAAATACTAATAACCTAAAAAAACATAACATAGGTTAAGAAATCTGTTTTATTTATTACATATTCAAACAAGTAAAGCGATTTAGCATATTGTGATATATTTTGCATTTCTGTAAGTGCATTAGAAGTAAAGATACAAATAAATTAGCTAAAAGCCTAATTACCGAACTTATGAACTTTAAAATAAGTACTCGCGTTCTTTTAATATAGCACTACTCATATATCAAGTTTCAAGTAGATATGTCTAAGCATTACAAAGTAAGAGACATTTATACGTTTTTTGACTTTATGTTAATTTTGACCTATGGCGAGCTCCCTAGAAATTGATCTCATCAAAATCGTTTCCGAATTAGATTTTAGTTCCATACCCGCACTACATAAAAATCTAAGTTTGACATATGTAGGTCCAGTGGTTTCAGAGAAGAAGTCGTTCAAATATTGCATGTTTTTTGGACGAAAATCAAAGATGGCCAGCATACCATGTGGCCTATGACGTCATACTTATTTCGTTTGCATCCCTAGTCCATAGCAGTCTTACATGTAAAGTTTGAGTTTTATCTGACGAATACTTTTTGAGATATTGTCCGGCAAAGAACTCCAGAAAATAATAATAATAAGAACCCTTACAAAAATAATAGGGTTCCAAGCCATTGCTTGGACCCCTAATTAAAGCTGCTAAAGCAGTTTCCGGGGTCCAAGCGGAAGTCGTTTAGTTGTTTGCTTACATCTGCAGACAATGACGGTCAAATATGTCAAGATTTGGTTTAATCCGATTTGTACTTTTTGAGATAATGCCCGAAAAAGAAACATCACAAAATCACAATAATATATTAAGGGGAGTTAATTCTTTCGTCTTCCAGTCTTGACACACTGGATCGTCTCCCTTGTGTTTGGCCATAGATAATGCACCAAACAGACAACAAAGGACATCTCTATACAGCTTATCAGTTAATGTACTCAATAGCCTCAACTGTGGCCAGCTGGTCTTGACGGGCCATAAATCTTGAGGCAATAACTGCCTGACTGAAGAACTAATAGCCTAAAAAAACATAAGATCGGTTAAGAAATCTGTTTTATTTATTACATATTCGAACAAGTAAAGCCATTTAGCATATTGTGATATATTTTTCATTTCTGTAAGTGCATTAGAAGTAAAGATACAAATATATTAGCTAAAAGCCTAATTACCGAACTAATGAACTTTAAAATAAGTAATCGCGTTCTTTTAATATAGCACTACTTATATATCAAGTTTCAAGTAGATATGTCTTAGCATTACAAAGTAAGAGACATTTATACGTTTTTTGACCTTATGTTAATTTTGACCTATGGCGAGCTCCCTAGAAATTGATCTCATCAAAATCGTTTCCGAATTAGATTTTAGTTCCATACCCGCACTACATAAAAATCCAAGTTTGACATATGTAGGTCCAGTGGTTTCAGAGAAGAAGTCGTTCAAATATTGCATGTTTTTTGGACGAAAATCAAAGATGGCCGCCATACCATGTGACCTATGACGTCATACTTGTTTCGTTTGCATCCCTAGTCCATAGCAGTCTTACATGTAAAGTTTGAGTTTTATCTGACGAATACTTTTTGAGATATTGTCCGGCAAAGAACTCCAGAAAATAATAATAATAAGAACCCTTACAAAAATAATAGGGTTCCAAGCCATTGCTTGGACCCCTAATAATTAAAGCTGCTAAAGCAGTTTCCGGGGTCCAAGCGGAAGTCGTTTAGTTGTTTGCTTACATCTGCAGACAATGACGGTCATATATGTCAAGATTTGGTTTAATCCGATTTGTACTTTTTGAGATAATGCCCGAAAAAGAAACATCACAAAATCACAATATATTAAGGGGAGTTAATTCTTTCGTCTTCCAGTCTTGACACACTGGATCATCTCCCTTGTGTTTGGCCATAGATAATGCACCAAACAGACATCAAAGGACATCTCTATACAGCTTATCAGTTAATGTACTCAATAGCCTCAACTGTGGCCAGCTGGTCTTGACGGGCCATAAATCTTGAGGCAATAACTGCCTGACTGAAGAAATAATAGCCTAAAAAAACATAAGATCAGTTAAGAAATCTGTTTTATTTATTACATATTCGAATAAGTAAAGCGATTTAGCACATTGTGATATATTTTTCCTTTCTGTAAGTCCATTAGAAGTAAAAATACAAATAAATTAGCTAAAAGCCTAATTATCGAACTAATGAACTTTAAAATAAGTACACACGTTCTTTTAATATAACTCTACTTTTATATCAAGTTTCAAGTAGATATGTCTTAGCATTACATAGTAAGAGACATTTATACGTTTTTTGACCTTATGTTAATTTTGACCTATGGCGAGCTCCCTAGATTTTGATCTCATCAAAATCGTTTCCGAATTAGAATTTAGTTCCATACCCGCACTACATAAAAATCCAAGTTTGACATATGTAGGTCCAGTGGTTTTAGAGAAGAAGTCGTTCAAATATTTCATTTTTTTGGACGAAAATCCAAGATGGCCGCCATACCATGTGACCTATGACGTCATACTTGTTTCGTTTGCATCCCTAGTCCATAGCAGTCTTACATGTAAAGTTTGAGTTTTATCTGACGAATACTTTTTGAGATATTGTCCGGCAAAGACCATCAGAAAATAATAATAATTAAAGCTGCTAAAGCAGTTTCCGGGGTCCAAGCGGAAGTCGTTTAGTTGTTTGCTTACATCTGCAGACAATGACGGTCATATATGTCAAGATTTGGTTTAATCCGATTTGTACTTTTTGAGATAATGCCCGAAAAAGAAACATCACAAAATCACAATAATATATTAAGGGGAGTTAATTTTTTCGTCTTGACACACTGGATCATCTCCCTTGTGTTTGGCCATAGATAATGCACCAAACAGACATCAAAGGACATCTCTATACAGCTTATCAGTTAATGTATTCAATAGCCTCAACTGTGGCCAGCTGGTCTTGACGGGCCATAAATCTTGAGGCAATAACTGCCTGACTGAAAAACTAAAAGCCTAAAAAAACATAAGATCGGTTAAGAAATCTGTTTTATTTATTACATATTCGAACAATTAAAGCGATTTAGCATATTGTGATATATTTTTCATTTCTGTAAGTGCATTAGAAGTAAAGATACAAAAAAATTAGCTAAAAGCCTAATTATCGAACTAATGAACTGTAAAATAAGTACACACGTTCTTTTAATATAGCACTACTTATATATCAAGTTTCAAGTAGATATGTCTAAGCATTACAGAGTAAGAGACATTTAAACGTTTTTTGACTTTATGCTAATTTTGACCTATGGCGAGCTCCGTAGATATTGATCTCATCAAAATCGTTTAGGAATTAGATTTTAGGTCCATACCCGCACTACATAAAAATCCAAGTTTGACATATGTAGGTCCAGTGGTTTCAGAGAAGAAGTCGTTCAAATATTTCATTTTTTTGGACGAAAATCCAAGATGGCCGCCTTACCATGTGACCTATGACGTCATACTTGTTTCGTTTGCATCCCTAGTCTATAGCAGTCCTACATGTAAAGTTTGAGTTTTATCAGACGAATACTTTTTGAGATATTGTCCAGCAAAAACCCATCAGAAAATAATAATAATAATAATAATAACCCTTACAAAAATAATAGGGTTCCAAGCCATTGCTTGGCCCCCTAATAATAACCCTTACAAAAATAATATTGTTCCAAGCCATTGCTTGGCCCCCTAATAATTAAAGCTGCTAAAGCAGCTGTTTCCGGGGTCCAAGCGGAAGTCGTTTAGTTGTTTTTTTACATCTGCAGAAATTGACGGTCATATAAGTCAAGATTTAGTTTAATCCGATTTGTACTTTTTGAGATAATACCTGTAAAAGAAACATTAGCGAATAACAATAAGCAGGGGAGTTAACTCTCAAGTTTCAAGTAGATATATCTAAGCATTACAGAGTTAGAGACATTTATACGTTTTATGACTTTATGTTAATTTTGGCCATTAGCGAGCTCCCTAGATATTGGCTGGGGTATTAGATTACAGTGGGCAGTGGTGTGATACACGGAGATAAGTGTTAAGCCCATCCCCAGTCACTATATCTATCTGACCTGCACTATATAGCCTGTCCAGTTTGTCTTGACCGGCCATAAATCTTGCAGCAGTATTCTTATACAAAGCCTGACTGAAAAACTAATAGCCTAATAAAACATAACATTGGTCAAGTAATATGTTTTATTTATTATGTATTAAAACAAGTAAAGCAATTTAGAATATTGTGATATATTTTGCATTTTTGTAAGTACATTAGAAGTAAAAATACATATAAATAAGCTAAAAGCCTAATTAACGAACTAATGAAGTTTAAAGTGGTATGAGGTGCCAAAATGTTGATATTTTGACGTTAAAACAGAATGTTGAAATTATTGGCTATATTTCTCAAGACGCATAATTCAGAAGCTTTTTAGTGCTACTAGTCTCGAAAATGTACGATAAAGTATAGTTTTGAACTAACTTTGGCTTAGAATGAATGAATGGTCGTCCCTGTAATATAAATTTTGTTTACTTTTCGAACACGTTTTCGGTTCGTATAGGCCACAATCTGTATGGATTTTCCTCATTCCAACGCCAATCATTTAGTTTGTCGATAGCCTTCAAAGCCTCTTACTGTTGTGACGATCAGAAATTATGAACAAGAGTTTTAGTAAACTCAACATACGCCCGCCGTGGCAAGGTCAAACCGCTATGATTAACAACTTTACATTTAATATAACATTTGTTTTAATTTCATCAATTCGAATTTCTTGTTGACATTAGAAGTTTTTCTTTTCTGAATTTGATGAAGCTGCAACTAAATACCAATACGTTATAGTACACATATATTATCTGTTCAGGTAATTTCAATCAAATTTTAATTGCAAAAACTGAAATATTGTGGCTGTTTTGACATTGCTGTTATGTTCCATAATTGGGAAGGAGCAATCAATACAATAACTTATAATTATTGAATTTTAACAGTTTTGACTGGGACACTGTTCTATTGGACTTGGCTGTAATAATTTTATTACAAAGCAAACAATCTTCAGGCTGACCACTGATATGATGGTGTGTAAATATACAAACCTAGTGTGCCCACTTCAGTTGTCCCCTTATCTCTATTTAAACAGCCACTCTGATAAATACCAGATGGGTAATAAAGTGGGAAAATGGTCTTTTTTATGTTATTATAGTGCACAATAAACTATCCAAGAAAACAGTCTCAGAATGTATAAATTAATTGGCTTCCAGTACTACTCTGGACCAAGTGTACTCAAAAAAGCATTTATATGTATTAATATATATATATATTAAACATCAGGTACACATTTCTGATAAAAAAAACTCTTGAAAACAGACAAAAAATACCTATAAGGTATATATATATATATATACTCTAAAAGAATTGGAGAGATTATATCAAAACGAAAGATATTCTGGAGCCGAAAGGGAATATTACATAATCCAATAGGGCTGCCATATTATGCACCGGATGAAGTCAGAAATGGTACACGACACACTGTCTACCCATAAGGTATAAACTCTGAAAGAATTGTCAAGATCGGATCAAAACTCTTCAAGTTATGGAGTGGAAGGGAACGAAGGTTAAGACTAAGACAGAATATTACATAATCCAATGTAGAAGTCATATTATGCAATCGACAATGTCCTAAATGGTTCATGACAAACCTTCTACCCCTAAACTATATGTTGTAAAAAAAATTGTAAAGATCGGATCAAAACTCTTCAAGTTATGGAGCGGAAGGGAACGAAGGTATTGACGAAGACAGAATATTACATAATACAATGTAGAAGTCATATTATGCAATCGACAATGTCCTAAATGGTTCATGACAAACCTTCTACCCCTAAACTATATGTTGTAAAAAAAATTGTAAAGATCGGATCAAAACTCTTCAAGTTATGGAGCGGAAGGGAACGGAGATATGGACTAAGACAGAATACTACATAATCCAATGTAGAAGCCACATTGTGCAATTGACGATGTCATAATTGGTTCATGACACACCTTCTACCGACAAGGTATATGTCGTGACAAAATTGTAAAGATTAGATCAAAACTCTTCAAGTTATGGAGCGGAAGGGAATCCGGGACGGACGGCGCTGGTGATACCATACTTTTTTTTTAAGTCGGGCATATAAAAATGAGTGAATTAATTGTGGCAGCTTATGCCACTTTGAAATAATTGCACGCGTTCTTTTAATAAGGCACTAATTATATATCAAGTTTTAAGTAGATTTGCATAAGCATTACAGAGTAACAGACATTTATATGTTTTATGACTTAATGTTAATTTTGACGTATGGTGAGCTGTCTGATAGTATGACACACTGTAATGACTACAAACTACTTAGCGTTGAAATCAAGATAAAATAAAAAATATGTTACTCCAAAATGAATATCCACCCCCACGGTAGACAAAATCATTAAACAGTTCCTAGACAATAAATTTTGAGACAACCCATTTCGTAAACCATTCGGAACTGAAAAACAACAATCTTCATCAGAACACTCTTTCTTGGACCAGCCTCAATAAAATTATCTAAAGAACTAAAATCACTTGAAAACCTTGTCCCGATAGCTCAGTTTGTATCTTTAAGCGAAACTTTCTCAATCAGTTCTTATTTTAATTACAAAGATCGCGAAGATGAAAAACTTCGAAGTAATGCTATTTACAAGGTTACATGTGGTGATTGTCCTGCATCTTATGTAGGACTTACATCCTGACATATTAATCAGAGGTTCTCCGAGCATCACATTATGCACCAAAACAGTGGCCCCCCTTGCATTTGCAAGTCACTGTTACAACAACATTCACAGTCCCAACACACTGTCGTGTGAGGTAATTGACCAGGCTAAGAACAAGCTTAACTTGGCATACAAAGAGTCCCTTCATATTTCAAAATAAAATCCTATGTTAAGTGTTTAAATTTCATCCGTTCCTCTCCGCTTATTCAATGTGTAACCAACTGTCTCCATTCTATAGATAAGGTTGTCATCTATTTGATCCCCTGAAAAACTTAACATAATAAAGTAGTAAGGAAACTCGGTAAATATTCATGGTGTAATCCCAATATTTCGGCTTTGATTAACTCATCATCAGGGGAATTATGAGTACATAAAAAGACAGTGTGCATTTATATAGAAAAGACAGAATGCAACTATAGGATGGTTGACACTAAGAAGGCAAGGGAGATTAAAATATTGTTACAATAGATCAGGGTCCTAAAGATCAGTCATAATACCTAGCCAGGCTAATAAATTAAGTAAACATATGTCACTGAAATCTCTGCTAGGTCATATGCATACAAGTAATGCACACGTTCACAGTTATAATTTATCAGGCTTTATCTTATTTTTTCTAAACTTTACCAATTATTACTGTGAATGTATGCATAGGACCTAGCAGAGCTTTCAGTGACATATTTTTACTTAATGTATTAGCCTGGCTAGGTATTATGACTGACCTTTAGGACCCTGATCTATTGTAACAATATTTTAATCTCCCTTGTCTTCTTGGTGTCAACCATCCTATAGTTGTATTCTGTCTGTTCTATATAAAAACACACTGTCTTTTGATGTACTCATAATTCTCCTGACGATGACTTAATTAAAGTCGAAATATTGAGATTACACCATGAATATTTACGTAGTTTCCTTACTACTTTATTAGGTTGTCTTATCCTCTGTGTAATATACTGATGTTACAGCACACCTGCTGATTCCATGTCCTTCATATCTTAATACATGTAGTTAACTCTTGACCTGTAATAGGATTGCCTCCCCCCCCCCCCCACCCCGCCTTAGATTGTAATGATTTCAACTGCAGTGTAGGAATCACACCTTATCAATGATAACACTTTTTGTATTTGTTTTGTTGATTTTTACTGTGTATATAAGTTGTCCTATGTGTTTTGGTTTAGTAAAACCGCTCCATAGAAGAATCTATTATGGTCCATCTACCTATTGTTACTATTGACCACCTGGATTTCGGTCTGCCAGCATTGCGGTGATCAGGCCAGAGAGATCAGGCCTAAGTCAATAAACATATCCATGCTGCTTTATCGCTTACTGTAAACATTCGCCTAGCACAACTGCTCTTATCTTGAGAGGCCATAAAACTTGAGGCAGTACAAAGCCTGACTGAAAAAAAAATAACCTAAAAAAACATAACATAGGTTAAGAAATCTGTTTTATTTATTACATATTCGAACAAGTAAAGCGATTTAGCATATTGTGATATATTTTTCATTTCTGTAAGTGCATTAGAAATAAAGATACACATAATTTAGCTAAAAGCCTAATTAACGAACTCATGAACTTTAAAATAAGTACACATGTTCTTTTAATAAAGAACTACTTATATATCAAGTTTCAAGTAGATATGTCTAAGCATTACAGAGGAAGAGACATTTATACGTTTTTTGACTTAATGTTAATTTTGACCTATGGCGAGCTCCCTAGAAATTGATCTCATCAAAATCGTTTCCGAATTAGATTTTAGTTCCATACCCGCACTACATAAAAATCTAAGTTTGACATATGTAGGTCCAGTGGTTTCAGAGAAGAAGTCGTTCAAATATTGCATGTTTTTTGGACGAAAATCAAAGATGGCCAGCAAACCATGTGACCTATGACGTCATACCTGTTTCGTTTGCATCCCTAGTCCATAGCAGTCTTACATGTAAAGTTTGAGTTTTATCTGACGAATACTTTTTGAGATATTGTCCGGCAAAGAACTCCAGAAAATAATAATAATAAGGACCCTTACAAAAATAATAGGGTTCCAAGCCATTGCTTGGACCCCTAATAATTAAAGCTGCTAAAGCAGTTTCCGGGGTCCAAGCGGAAGTCGTTTAGTTGTTTGCTTACATCTGCAGACAATGACGGTCATATATGTCAAGATTTGGTTTAATTCGATTTGTACTTTTTGAGATAATGCCCGAAAAAGAAACATCACAAAATCACAATAATATATTAAGGGGAGTTAATTCTTTCGTCTTCCAGTCTTGACACACTGGATCATCTCCCTTGTGTTTAGCCATAGATAATGCACCAAACAGACATCAAAGGACATCTCTATACAGCTTATCAGTTAATGTAATCAATAGCCTCAACTGTGGCCAGCTGGTCTTGACGGGCCATAAATCTTGAGGCAATAACTGTCTGACTGAAATACTAATAGCCTAAAAAACATAAGATCGGGTAAGAAATCTGTTTAATTTGTTACATATTCGAACAAGTAAAGCGATTTAGCATATTGTGATATATTTTTCATTTCTGTAAGTGCATTAGAAGTAAAGATACACATAAATTAGCTAAAAGCCTAATTATCGAACTAATGAACTTTAAAATAAGTACACACGTTCTTTTAACATAGCACTACTTATATATTAAGTTTCAAGTAGATATGTCTTAGCATTACATAGTAAGAGACATTTATACGTGTTTTGACCTTATGTTAATTTTGACCTATGGCGAGCTCCCTAGATTTTGATCTCATCAAAATCGTTTCTGAATTAGATTTTAGTTTTATACCCGCACTACATAAAAATCCAAGTTTGACATATGTAGGTCCAGTGGTTTCAGAGAAGAAGTCGTTCAAATATTTTTTTTTTTTGGACGAAAATCCAAGATGGCCGCCATACCATGCCACCTATGACGGCATACTTGTTTCGTTTGCATCCCTAGTCCATAGCAGTCTTACATGTAAAGTTTGAGTTTTATCTGACGAATACTTTTTGAGATATTGTCCGGCAAAGACCATCAGAAAATAATAATAATAATAATTAAAGCTGCTAAAGCAGCTGTTTCCGGGGTCCAAGCGGAAGTCGTTTAGTTGTTTTTTTACATCTGCAGAAATTGACGGTCATATAAGTCAAGATTTAGTTTAATCCGATTTGTACTTTTTGAGATAATACCTGTAAAAGAAACATTAGCGAATAACAATAAGCAGGGGAGTTAACTCTCAAGTTTCAAGTAGATATGTCTAAGCATTACAGAGTTAGAGACATTTATACGTTTTATGACTTTATGTTAATTTTGGCCATTGGCGAGCTCCCTAGATATTGGCTGGGGTATTAGATTACAGTGGACAGTGGCGTGATACATGGAGATAAGTGTTAAGCCCATCCTCAGTCACTATATCTATCTGACCTGCACTACATAGCCTGTCCAGTTTGTCTTGACCGGCCATAAATCTTGCAGCAGTATTCTTATACAAAGCCTGACTGAAAAACTAATAGCCTAATAAAACATAACATTGGTCAAGTAATATGTTTTATTTATTATGTATTCGAACAAGTAAAGCAATTTAGAATATTGTGATATATTTTGCATTTTTGTAAGTACAATAGAAGTAAAAATGCATATAAATAAGCTAAAAGCCTAATTTACGAACTAATGAAGTTTAAAGTGGCATGAGGTGACAAAATGTTGATACTTTGACGTTAAAACAGAATGTTGAAATTATTGGCTATATTTCTCAAGACGCATAATTCAGAAGCTTTTTAGTGCTACTAGTCTCGAAAATGTACGATAAAGTATAGTTTTGAACTAACTTTGGCTTAGAATGAATGAATGGTCGTCCCGGTAATATAAATTTTGTTTACTTTTCGAACAGGTTTTCGGTTCGTATAGGCCACAATCTGTATGAATTTTCCTCATTCCAACGCCAATCATTTAGTTTGTCGATAGCCTTCAAAGCCTCTTACTGTTGTGACGATCAGAAATTATGAACAAGAGTTTTAGTAAACTCAACATACGCCCGCCGTGGCAAGGTCAAACCGCTATGATTAACAACTTTACATTTAATATAACATTTGTTTTAATTTCATCAATTCGAATTTCTTGTTGACATTAGAAGTTTTTCTTTTCTGAATTTGATGAAGCTGCAACTAAATACCAGTACGTTATAGTACACATATATTATCTGTTCAGGTAATTTCAATCAAATTTTAATTGCAAAAACTGAAATATTGTGGCTGTTTTGACATTGCTGTTATGTTCCATAATTGGGAAGGAGCAATCAATACAATAGCTTATAATTATTGAATTTTAACAGTTTTGACTGGGACACTGTTCTATTGGACTTGGCTGTAATAGTTTTATTACAAAGCAAACAATCTTCAGGCTGACCACTGATATGATGGTGTGTAAATATACAAACCTAGTGTGCCCACTTCAGTTGTCCCCTTATCTCTATTTAAACAGCCACTCTGATAAATACCAGATGGGTAATAAAGTGGGAAAATGGTATTTTTATGTTATTATAGTGCACAATAAACTATCCAAGAAAACAGTCTCAGAATGTATAAATTAATTGGCTTCCAGTACTACTCTGGACCAAGTGTACTCAAAAAAGCATTTATATGTATTAATATATATATATATATTAAACATCAGGTACACATTTCTGATAAAAAAAACCTCTTGAAAACAGACAAAAAATATGTGTACCCAAATCAAATTTGGTATGAAACACATCATCTACCTATAAGGTATATATATATACTCTAAAAGAATTGGAGAGATTATATTAAAACGAAAGATGTTCTGGAGCCGAAAGGGAATATTACATAATCCAATAGGGCTGCCATATTATGCACCGGATGAAGTCAGAAATGGTACACGACACACTGTCTGCCCATAAGGTATAAACTCTGAAAGAATTGTCAAGATCGGATCAAAACTCTTCAAGTTATGGAGTGGAAGGGAACGAAGGTTAAGACTAAGACAGAATATTACATAATCCAATGTAGAAGTCATATTATGCAATCGACAATGTCCTAAGTGGTTCATGACAAACCTTCTACCCCTAAACTATATGTTGTAAAAAAAATTGTAAAGATCGGATCAAAACTCTTCAAGTTATGGAGCGGAAGGGAACGAAGATATTGACGAAGACAGATTATTATATAATCCAATGTAGAAGTCATATTATGCAATCGACAATGTCCTAAATGGTTCATGACAAACCTTCTACCCCTAAACTATATGTTGTAAAAAAAATTGTAAAGATCGGATCAAAACTCTTCAAATTATGGAGTGGAAGGGAACGAAGATATGGACTAAGACAGAATACTACATAATCCAATGTAGAAGCCACATTGTGCAACTGACGATGTCATAATTGGTTCATGACACACCTTCTACCGACAAGGTATATGTCGTGAAAAAATTGTAAAGATTAGATCAAAACTCTTCAAGTTATGGAGCGGAAGGGAATCCGGGACGGGCGGCGCTGGTGATACCATACTTTTTTTAAGTCGGGCGTATAAAAATGAGTGAATTAATTGTGGCAGCTCATGCCACTTTGAAATAATTACACGCGTTCTTTTAATAATGCACTAATCATATATCAAGTTTTAAGTAGATTTGTATAAGCATTACAGAGTAACAGACATTTATATGTTTTATGACTTAATGTTAATTTTGACGTATGGTGAGCTGTCTGATAGTATGACACACTGTAATGACTACAAACTACTTAGCGTTGAAATCAAGATAAAATAAAAAATATGTTACTCCAAAATGAATATCCACCCCCACGGTAGACAAAATCATTAAACAGTTCCTAGACAATAAATTTTGAGACAACCCATTTCGTAAACCATTCGGAACTGAAAAACAAGAATCTTCATCAGAACACTCTTTCTTGGACCAGCCTCAATAAAATTATCTAAAGAACTAAAATCACTTGAAAACCTTGTCCCGATAGCTCAGTTTGTATCTTTAAGCGAAACTTTCTCAATCAGTTCTTATTTTAATTACAAAGATCGCGAAGATGAAAAACTTCGAAGTAATGCTATTTACAAGGTTACATGTGGTGATTGCCCTGCATCTTATGTAGGACTTACATCCAGACATATTAATCAGAGGTTCTCCGAGCATCACAATATGCACCAAAACAGTGGCCCCCCTTGCATTTGCAAGTCACTGTTACAACAACATTCACAGTCCCAACACATTGTCATGTGAGGTAATTGACCAGGCTAAGAACAAGCTTAACTTGGCATACAAAGAGTCCCTTCATATTTCAAAATTAAATCCTATGTTAAGTGTTTAAATTTCATCCGTTCCTCTCCGCTTATTCAATGTGTAACCAACTGTCTCCATTCTATAGATAAGGTTGTCATCTATTTGATCCCCTGAACAACTTAACATAATAAAGTAGTAAGGAAACTCCGTAAATATTCATGGTGTAATCCCAATATTTTGACTTTGATTAAGTCATCATCAGGGGAATTATGAGTACATAAAAAGACAGTGTGCATTTATATAGAAAAGACAGAATGCAACTATAGGATGGTTGACACTAAGAAGGCAAGGGAGATTAAAAATATTGTTACAATAGATCAGGGTCCTAAAGATCAGTCATAATACCTAGCCAGGCTAATAAATTAAGTAAACATATGTCACTGAAATCTCTGCTAGGTCATATGCATACAAGCAATGCACACATTCACAGTAATAATTTATCAGGCATTTATCTTATTTTTTCTAAACTTTACCAATTATTACTGTGAATGTATGCATAGGACCTAGCAGAGATTTCAGTGACATATTTTTACTTAATGCTATAGTTGTATCCATCCTATAGTTGTATTCTGTCTGTTCTATATAAAAACACACTGTCTTTTGATGTACTCATAATTCTCATGACGATGACTTAATTAAAGTCGAAATATTGAGATTACACCATGAATATTTACGTAGTTTCCTTACTACTTTATTAGATTGTCTTATCCTCTGTGTAATATACTGATGTTACAGCACACCTGCTGATTCCATGTCCTTCATATCTTAATATATGTAGTTAACTCTTGACCTGTAATAGGATTGCCTCCCCCCCACCCCGCCTTAGATTGTAATGATTTCAACTGCAGTGTAGGAATCACACCTTATCAATGATAACAACTTTTGTATTTGTTTTGTTGATTCTTACTGTGTATATAAGTTGTCCTATGTGTTTTGGTTTAGTAAAACCGCTCCATAGAAGAATCTATTATGGTCCATCTACATATTGTTACTATTGACCACCTGGATTTCGGTCTGCCAGCTTTGTGGTGATCAGGCCAGAGAGATCAGGCCTAAGTCAATAAACATATCCATGCTGCTTTATCGCTTGCTGTAAACATTCGCCTAGCACAACTGCTCTTATCTTGAGAGGCCATAAAACTTGAGGCAGTACAAAGCCTGACTGAAAAACTAAAAACCTAAAAAAACATAACATAGGTTAAGAAATCTGTTTTATTTATTACATATTCGAACAAGTAAAGCGATTTAGCATATTGTGATATATTTTGCATTTCTGTAAGTGCATTAGAAGTAAAGATACAAATAAATTAGCTAAAAGCCTAATTACCGAACTTATGAACTTTAAAATAAGTACTCGCGTTCTTTTCATATAACATTACTTATATATCAAGTTTCAAGTAGATATGTCTAAGCATTACAAAGTAAGAGACATTTATACGTTTTTTGACTTAATGTTAATTTTGACCTATGGCGAGCTCCCTAGAAATTGATCTCATCAAAATCGTTTCCGAATTAGATTTTAGTTCCATACCCGTCCTACATAAAAATCTAAGTTTGACATATGTAGGTCCAGTGGTTTCAGAGAAGAAGTCGTTCAAATATTGCATGTTTTTTGGACGAAAATCAAAGATGGCCAGCATACCATGTGACCTATGACGTCATACTTGTTTCGTTTGCATCCCTAGTCCATAGCAGTCTTACATGTAAAGTTTGAGTTTTATCTGACGAATACTTTTTGAGATATTGTCCGGCAAAGAACTCCAGAAAATAATAATAATAAGAACCCTTACAAAAATAATAGGGTTCCAAGCCATTGCTTGGACCCCTAATAATAATTAAAGCTGCTAAAGCAGTTTCCGGGGTCCAAGCGGAAGTCGTTTAGTTGTTTGCTTACATCTGCAGACAATGACGGTCCTATATGTCAAGATTTGGTTTAATCCGATTTGTACTTTTTGAGATAATGCCCGAAAAAGAAACATCACAAAATCACAATAATATATTAAGGGGAGTTAATTCTTTCGTCTTCCAGTCTTGACACACTGGAGCATCTCCCTTGTGTTTGGCCATAGATAATGCACCAAACAGACATCAAAGGACATCTCTATACAGCTTATCAGTTAATGTACTCAATAGCCTCCACTGTGGCCAGCTGGTCTTGACGGGCCATAAATCTTGAGGCAATAACTGCCTGACTGAAAAATTAATAGCCTAAAAAAACATAAGATCGGTTAAGAAATCTGTTTCATTTATTACATATTCGAACAAGTAAAGCGATTTAGCATATTGTGATATATTTTTCATTTTTGTAAGTGCATTAGAAGTAAAGATACAAATAAATTAGCTAAAAGCCTAATTATCGAACTAATGAACTTTAAAATAAGTACACACGTTCTTTTAATATAGCACTACTTATATATCAAGTTTCAAGTAGATATGTCTTAGCATTACATAGTAAGAGACATTTATACGTTTTTTGACCTTATGGTAATTTTGACCTATGGCGAGCTCCCTAGATTTTGATCTCATTAAAATCGTTTCCGAATTAGAATTTAGTTCCATACCCGCACTACATAAAAATCCAAGTTTGACATATGTAGGTCCAGTGGTTTCAGAGAAGAAGTCGTTCAAATATTTCATTTTTTTGGACGAAAATCCAAGATGGCCGCCTTACCATGTGACCTATGACGTCATACTTGTTTCGTTTGCACCCCTAGTCTATAGCAGTCCTACATGTAAAGTTTGAGTTTTATCAGACGAATACTTTTTGAGATATTGTCCGGCAAAATCCATCAGAAAATAATAATAATAATTAAAGCTGCTAAAGCAGTTTCCGGGGTCCAAGCGGAAGTCGTTTAGTTGTTTGCTTACATCTGCAGACAATGACGGTCATATATGTCAAGATTTGGTTTAATCCGATTTGTACTTTTTGAGATAATGCCCGAAAAAGAAACATCACA
This sequence comes from Lepidochitona cinerea, assembly GCA_963971465.1. NCBI lineage: Eukaryota > Metazoa > Mollusca > Polyplacophora > Chitonida > Tonicellidae > Lepidochitona > Lepidochitona cinerea. The sequence continues at coordinate 899,987 of OZ020563.1, read as the reverse complement.
AAATCACAATAATATATTAAGGGGAGTTAATTCTTTCGTCTTCCAGTTTTGACACACTGGATCATCTCCCTTGTGTTTGGCCATATATAATGCACCAAACAGACATCAAAGGACATCTCTATACAGCTTATCAGTTCATATACTCAAAAGCCTCAACTGTGGCCAGCTGGTCTTGGCGGGCTATAAATCTTGAGGCAATAACTGCCTGACTGAGGAACTTATAGCCTAAAAAAACATAAGATCGGTTAAGAAATCTGTTTTATGTATTACATATTCGAATAAGTAAAGCGATTTAGCATATTGTGATATATTTTTCATTTCTGTAAGTGCATTAGAAGTAAAGATACAAATAAATTAGCTAAAAGCCTAATTATCGAACTAATGAACTTTAAAATAAGTACACACGTTCTTTTAATATAGCACTACTTATATATCAAGTTTCAAGTAGATATGTCTTAGCATTACATAGTAAGAGACATTTATACGTTTTTTGACCTTATGTTAATTTTGACCTATGGCGAGCTCCCTAGATTTTGATGAGATCAAAATCGTTTCTGAATTAGATTTTAGGTCCATACCCGCACTACATAAAAATCCAAGTTTGACATATGTAGGTCCAGTGGTTTCAGAGAAGAAGTCGTTCAAATATTGCATTTTTTTGGACGATAATCCAAGATAGCCGCCATACCATGTGACCTATGATGTCATACTTGTTTCGTTTGCATCCCTAGTCCATAGCAGTCTTACATGTAAAGTTTGAGTTTTATCTGACGAATACTTATTGAGATATTGTCCGGCAAAGACCATCAGAAAATAATAATAATAATAATAATTAAAGCTGCTAAAGCAGTTTCCGGGGTCCAAGCGGAAGTCGTTTAGTTGTTTGCTTACATCTGCAGACAATGACGGTCATATATGTCAAGATTTGGTTTAATCCGATTTGTACTTTATGAGATAATGCCCGAAAAAGAAACATCACAAAATCACAATAATATATTAAGGGGAGTTAATTCTTTCGTCTTCCAGTCTTGACACACTGGATCATCTCCCTTGTGTTTGGCCATAGATAATGCACCAAACAGACATCAAAGGACATCTCTATACAGCTTATCAGTTAATGTACTCAATAGCCTCAACTGTGGCCAGCTGGTCTTGACGGGCCATAAATCTTGAGGCAATAACTGCCTGACTGAAGAACTAATAGCCTAAAAAAACATAAGATCGGTTAAGAAATCTGTTTTATTTATTACATATTCGAATAAGTAAAGCGATTTAGCATATTGTGATATATTTTTCATTTCTGTAAGTGCATTAGAAGTAAAGATACAAATAAATTAGCTAAAAGCCTAATTATCGAACTAATGAACTTTAAAATAAGTACACACGTTCTTTTAATATAACACTACTTATATATCAAGTTTCAAGTAGATATGTCTTAGCATTACATAGTAAGAGACATTTATACGTTTTTTGACCTTATGTTAATTTTGACCTATGGCGAGCTCCCTAGATTTTGATCTCATCAAAATCGTTTCCGAATTAGAATTTAGTTCCATACCCGCACTACATAAAAATCCAAGTTTGACATATGTAGGTCCAGTGGTTTTAGAGAAGAAGTCGTTCAAATATTTCATTTTTTTGGACGAAAATCCAAGATGGCCGCCATACCATGTGACCTATGACATCATACTTGTTTCGTTTGCATCCCTAGTCCATAGCAGTCTTACATGTAAAGTTTGAGTTTTATCTGACGAATACTTTTTTGAGATATTGTCCGGCAAAGACCATCAGAAAATAATAATAATAATAATAATAATAATAATAATAACCCTTACAAAAATAATAGGGTTCCAAGCCATTGCTTGGCCCCCTAATAACCCTTACAAAAATAATAGGGTTCCAAGCCATTGCTTGGCCCCCTAATAATTAAAGCTGCAAAGCAGCTGTTTCCGGGGTCCAAGCGGAAGTCGTTTAGTTGTTTGCTTACATCTGCAAACAATGACGGTCCTTTATGTCAAGTTTTGGTTTTATCCGATTTGTACTTTTTGAGATAAGGCCCGAAAAAGAAACATTAGAAAATCAGAATAATATATTAAGGGGAGTTAATTCTATCGTCTTGACACACTGGATCATCTTCCTTGTGTTTGGCCATAAATAATGCGCCAAAGAGACATCAAACGCCATCTCTATACAGCTTATCAGTTACTGTACTCGATAGCAGTAACAGTGGCCAGCTGGTCTTGACGGGCCATAAATCTTAAGGCAATAAATGCCTGACTGAAAAACTTATAGCCTAAAAAAACATAAGATCGGTTAAGAAATCTGTTTTATTTATTACATATTCGAACAAGTAAAGCGATTTAGCATATTGTGATATATTTTTCATTTCTGTAAGTACATTAGAAGTAAAGATACAAATAAATTAGCTAAAAGCCTAATTAACGAACTAATGAACTTTAAAATAAGTACACATGTTCTTTTAGTATAGCACTACTTATATATCAAGTTTCAAGTAGATATGTCTAAGCATTACCGAGTAAGAGGCATTTATACGTTTTTTGACTTTATGTTAATTTTGACCTATGGCGAGCTCCCTAGAAATTGATCTCATCAAAATCGTTTCCGAATTAGATTTTAGATCCATACCCGTACTACATAAAAATCTAAGTTTGACATATGTAGGTCCAGTGGTTTCAGAGAAGAAGTCGTTCAAATATTGCATGTTTTTTGGACGAAAATCCAAGATGGCCGCCATACCATGTGACCTATGACGTCATACTTGTTTCGTTTGCATCCCTAGTCCATAGCAGTCTTACATGTAAAGTTTGAGTTTTATCTGACGAATACTTTTTGAGATATTGTCCGGCAAAGAACTCCAGAAAATAATAATAATAAGAACCCTTACAAAAATAATAGGGTTCCAAGCCATTGCTTGGACCCCTAATAATAATAATAATAATAACCCTTACAAAAACAATAGGGTTCCAAGCCATTGCTTGGACCCCTAATTAAAGCTGCTAAAGCAGCTGTTTCCGGGGTCCAAGCGGAAGTCGTTTAGTTGTTTGTTTACATCTGCAGAAATTGACTGTCATAAATGTCAAGATTTGGTTTAATCAGACTTGTACTTTTTGAGATAATGCCTGTAAAAGAAACATCAGCGAATGACAATAATATATTCAGGGGAGTTAACTCTTTCCTCTTCCAGTCTTATAATATGACACACTGGATCGTCTCCCTATTGTTACTATTGACCATGTGAATTTCAGTCTGGCAGCTTTGCAGTGTCCTTAAAGTGGCATGAGCTGCCGAAATTCACACTTTTTTCATAATTTCTGATCGTCACGACAGTAAGGGGCTTTGAAGGCCATCGAAAAACTAAATGAATGAGGAAAATCCATACAGTATGTGGCCTGTATGAACCGAAAACGCGTTTAAAAAGTAAACAAAATTTAAATAACCGGGACGACCGTTTATTCATTCTAAGCCAAAGTTAGTTCAAAGCAATGCTTTATCGAACAATCTCGAGACTAGAAGCACTAAAAAGCTTCTGAATTATACGTCTTGAGAAAAATAGCCAATAATTTAAACAAATTGTTTTAAAGTCAAAATATCAACAATTTGGCAGCTCATGCCACTTTAAGGACACTATAGAGATCAGGCCTATGTCATAAACATCCCCATGCTGCTTATCGGGTAATATAAGCAATAGCCTAACACTACCAATCTTATCTTGACAGGTCATAAATTTTGAGGCAGTAAACGCTTATACAAAACCGGACTGAAAAAACTAATAGCCTAAAAAGCATACCATCGGTTAAGAAACCTGTTTTATTTATTATGTTTTCGAACAAGTAAAGTGATTTTGAATATTGTGATATATTTTTCCTTTCTGTAAGTGCATTAGAAGTAAAGATACAAATAAATTAGCTAAAAGCCTAATTAATTAACTCATGAACTTTTAAGTACTAAAACGCTTTCGCTGAACAGAGTACTACTTATATATCAAGTTTCAAGCCTAATTAACGAACTAATGAACTTTGAAGTGGCATGAGCTGCCAAAATGTTGACTTGACGTTAAAATAGAATGTTAAAATTATTGGCTATTTTTCTCAAGACGCATAATTCAGAAGCTTTTTAGTGCTACTAGTCTCGAAAATGTACGATAAAGTATAGTTTTGAACTAACTTTGGCTTAGAATGAAGGAATGGTCGTCCCGGTTATTTAAATTTTGTTTACTTTTCGAACAAGCATTCGGTTCGTATAGGCCACAATCTGTATGGATTTTCCTCATTCCAACGCCAATCATTTAGTTTGTCGATAGCCTCTTACTTTTGTGACGATCAGAAATTATGAACAAAGTGTGAATTAATTGTGGCAGCTCATCCCACTTTAAAATAATTACACGCCTTCTTTCAATAAGGCACTACTTACATATCAAGTTTTAGGTATCCAGACATTTCGGCCTGGGACATTTCGGTACAGTATATTTCGGCCTGGGACAGTTCGGCCTGGGACATTTCGTTTCAAAGTGAAAAAGGGGACATTTCGGCCTACCTTGGTTTTAATTCTATTTGATTAAACATTTTCTCATTTCTTTCTCTTATTCTATATGAATATATATATGCTCATTAGGTTGAGCTTAAGTTGAAAAATTTATCTAACCACAATACGTTTAACTACATATATAGCCCACCACTACATAACGCCAAGCATCATGGGATCAATCACAGGCTTCCATCTGATAAGGTGACCAGCACCATTCTGAAGCTGGCCACGTACTGAGTGTTCAAGAAGTCACAACAGAGATAATCTTTCCCTCTTTGATTTTAATTACTGGGCCAATCAACACAAGCTTACATACCCTTATCATGCTTAATATTGCTCATCTTATTGTTACAGGTTTATTTTTGTGGATAAAGCTAGGAAGTTTACATGACTATAAAATATGTTTCACGGAGCCAAACTGCCCAGGAGAGACAAATTTATTTATATTTTCTTGTTAAAAGTTTTATAATAAAATGAAAATTGTCTGCAGCACATGCCAAGGCTTTGCGCATAAACTAAAAATTGAAAGCTTTGAAATTCATACCCTTTTGTAATTAACTGTAGTAAAAAAATCAGAAAACATGATAATAGAGTATTGTATTAGAAACAATGGAAACAATTTTGCAAATTCGCACATAAAAGTGTGACCAAGTACTTTTTTGAGTTTGTGAGACCTCAATAATTACTATTTCTCCGACTAATACCTGTAACATATGTATCATGAAAGTTGGAAAGATTGACCAGAAGACCACTATAGTATCACTGTTATAGCTGAAAAATTGCTGAATATGGAGAAAGAAATGATAAAATATACAATTAAATTGAATAACAAGAGTTTCGGGAAACCCAAAATACGCCCGCAAAGGCACAGTCACTGCAGCCATACCAAAACAAATCCTTCCATATATATATTTTTGAATATATGCAATGGGTCCTTCAAATATGAAATCTCATCTGGTGTTAAATGTCCAGGTCTTCAGCTTGGAGTCCAACAAATTCTGATTGGTCAGTGGGTTCAATCACTTGCTGAAGAGATCACTAGCCAGGATGTTTGCCACATTTTATATAGGTATATTTGAACACAGCCTAATCTCTGAGATGGTCAATGGTGTGTAAATATACAAGTCTTATCTGTTTACACTTTTAACCAGGTTTATGAATATTGTCAAACATATCTTTAAGCAGCTATATTTGCTTTACCATATGGGTAATAAAATTGAATTGAAGAGCCTTTAAAACAGAGAAATAATTATAATTCTAAACTTTTTAGATTTTGGCCACCATACATGTAGCTATCACTAAATTATCCAAGGAAGCTGGCACACCTTCTACCCATAAGCTATATCCTCAGAAAAAATTGTCCAGATGGAATCAAAACTTTGAAAGTTATGGAGCGGAAAGGAATATTACATAATCCAATATAACTCCCATATTATGTAAACAGTGATGTTAAAAATAGTTCGCGACACACCTTCTACCCATAAGGTATATACTCAGAAAAAATTGTGCAGATGGAATCAACACTTTAGAAGTTATGGAGTGGAAGGGAATTTTAAATAATCCAATATAACTCCCATATTATGTAACCAGTGATGTTAAAAATAGTTTGCGACACACCTTCTACCCATAAGGTATATACTCAGAAAAAATTGTGCCGATGGAATCAAAACTTTAGAAGCTATGGAGCGGAAGGGCATATTATATAATCCAATATAACTCCGATATTATGTAACCAGTGATGTTGAAAATAGTTTGCGACACACCTTCTACCCATAAGGTATATACTCAGAAAAAATTGTGCAGATGGAATCAAAACTTTTGAAGTTATGGAGCGGAAGGGAAAGCGACGGCCGAAATATCCCGGACCGCAAGTTTTAAGTAGATATGTCTAAGCATTACAGAGTTACATACATTTATATGTTTTATGACTTTATGTTAATTTTGACGTATGGTGAGCTGTCTGATAGTATGACACACTGTAATGACTACAAACTACTTAGCGTTGAAATCGATAAAATAAAAAATATGTTACTCCAAAATCAATATTCATCCCCCCCCCCCCCCACGGTAGACAAAATCATTAAACAGTTCCTAGAAAATAAATTTTCCGACAACCCACTTCGTAAACAATTCGGACCTGAAAACAACAATCTTCATCAGAACACCCTTTCATGGACCAGCCTCAATCAAAATTATCTAAAGAACTAAAATCACTTGAAAACCTTATTCCGACAGCTTAGTTTGTATCTTTAAGCGAAACTTTCTCAATCAGTTCTTATTTTAATTACAAAGATGGCGAAAATGAAAAACATGTGGTGATTGCCCTGCATCTTATGTAGGACTTACATCCAGACATATTAATCAGAGGTTCTCCGAGAATCACATTATGCACCAAAACAGTGGCTCCTCTGCAGTTGCAAGTCACTGTTACAGCAATCACAATCCCAACACACTGTCATGTGAGATAATTGACCAGGCTAAGAACTAGCTTAACTTAGCATAGAAAGAGTTCCTTCATATTTCATAATGAAATCCTATATTAAATGTTCCAATTTCATTTGTTTCTCTCCGCTTATTCAATGTGTAACCAACTATCTCCATTCTATAGATAAGGTTGTCTTATCCTCTGTGTAATATCCTGATGTTACAGCACACCTGCTTATTCCATGTCCTTCATACCTTAATACATGTAGTTAACTCTTGACCTGTAATAGGATTGCCCCCCCCCCTCCTTAGATTGTAGTGATTTCAACTGCAGTGTAGGAATCACAACTTATCAATGATAATAACTTTTCTATTTGTTTTGTTGATTCTTACTGTGTATATAATGCCTGTTTTAACATACCAACGTTGTGTCGGAAAGCTCATATTAAACATGGCCATGTAGAAAGTAGTACAAATTGTCCCATGTGTTTTGGTTTTAGTAAAACCGCTCCATAGAAGAATCTATCATGTATAATCTACCTATTGTTAACATTGACCATGTCAAATTCAGTCTGCCAGCTTTGCAGTGTCCATTAAGGTAATAAACCAGAGAGATCAGGCCTATGTCAATAAACATCTCTATGCTGCTTTATTGCTTATTGTATACATTAGCCTATAGCAATACCCCTCTTATCTTAACAGGCCATAAAACTTGAGGCAATAAATGCCTGACTGAAAAACTTATAGCCTAAAAAAACATAACATCGGTTAAGAAATTTGTTTTATTTATTACATATTCGAACAAGTAAAGCAATTTAGCATATTGTGATATATTTTTCATTTCTGTAAGTGCATTAGAAGTAAAGATACAAATAAATTAGCTAAAAGTCTAATTAACAAACTAATGAACTTTAAAATAAGTACACACAATCTTTTAATATAGCACTACTTATATATTAAGTTTCAAGTATATATGTCTAAGCATTACAGAGTTAGAGACATTTATAGGTTTTTTTACTTTGTCTTAATTTTGACCTATGGCGAGCTCCCTAGAAATTCATCTCATCAAAATCGTTTCCGAATTAGATTTTAGTTCCATACCCACACTACATAAAAATCTAAGTTTGACATATGTAGGTCCAGTGGTTTCAGAGAAGAAGACGTTTTGTATTTTGGCCCAAAATGCAAGATGGCAGCCATACCATGTGACCTATGACGTCATACTTGTTTCGTTTGCATCTCTAGTCCATAGCAGTCCTACATGTAAAGTTTGAGTATTATCCGACAAATCCTTTTTGAGATAGTGTCCGGCAAAGAACATCAGAAAATAATAATAAGAACCCTTACAAAAATAAGAGGGTTCCAAGCCATTGCTTGGACCCCTAATAATAATAACCCTTACAAAAATAATAGGGTTCCAAGCCATTGCTTGGCCCCCTAATTAAAGCTGCTAAAGCAGCTGTTTCCGGGGTCCAAGCGGAAGTCGTTTAGTTGTTTGTTTACATCTGCAGAAATTGACTGTCATAAATGTCAAGATTTGGTTTAATCAGACTTGTACTTTTTGAGATAATGCCTGTAAAAGAAACATCAGCGAATGACAATAATATATTCAGGGGAGTTAACTCTTTCCTCTCCCAGTCTTATAATATGACACACTGGATCGTCTCCCTATTGTTACTATTGACCATGTGAATTTCAGGCTGGCAGCTTTGCAGTGTCCATAAAGTGGCATGAGCTGCCGAAATTCACACTTTTTTCATAATTTCTGATCGTCACGACAGTAAGGGGCTTTGAAGGCCATCGAAAAACTAAATGAATGAGGAAAATCCATACAGTATGTGGCCTGTATGAACCGAAAACGTGTTCAAAAAGTAAACAAAATTTAAATAACCGGGACGACCGTTTATTCCTTCTAAGCCAAAGTTAGTTCAAAGCAATACTTTATCGAACAATCTCGAGACTAGAAGCACTAAAAAGCTTCTGAATTATACGTCTTGAGAAAAATAGCCAATAATTTAAACAAATTGTTTTAAAGTCAAAATATCAACAATTTGGCAGCTCATGCCAATTTAAGGACACTATAGAGATCAGGCCTATGTCATAAACATCCCCATGCTGCTTATCGGGTAATATAAGCAATAGCCTAACACTACCAATCTTATCTTGACAGGTCATAAATTTTGAGGCAGTAAACGCTTATACAAAACCGGACTGAAAAAAACTAATAGCCTAAAAAGCATACCATCGGTTAAGAAACCTGTTTTATTTATTATGTTTTCGAACAAGTAAAGTGATTTTGAATATTGTGATATATTTTTCCTTTCTGTAAGTGCATTAGAAGTAAAGATACAAATAAATTAGCTAAAAGCCTAATTAATTAACTCATGAACTTTTAAGTGCTAAAACGCTTTTGCTGAACAGAGTACTACTTATATATCAAGTTTCAAGCCTAATTAACGAACTAATGAACTTTGAAGTGGCATGAGCTGCCAAAATGTTGACTTGACGTTAAAATAGAATGTTAAAATTATTGGCTATTTTTCTCAAGACGCATAATTCAGAAGCTTTTTAGTGCTACTAGTCTCGAAAATGTACGATAAAGTATAGTTTTGAACTAACTTTGGCTTAGAATGAAGGAATGGTCGTCCCGGTTATTTAAATTTTGTTTACTTTTCGAACAAGCATTCGGTTCGTATAGGCCACAATCTGTATGGATTTTCCTCATTCCAACGCCAATCATTTAGTTTGTCGATAGCCTCTTACTTTTGTGACGATCAGAAGTTATGAACAAAGTGTGAATTAATTGTGGCAGCTCATCCCACTTTAAAATAATTACACGCCTTCTTTCAATAAGGCACTACTTACATATCAAGTTTTAAGTATCCAGACATTTCGGCCTGGGACATTTCGGTACAGTATATTTCGGCTTGGGACAGTTCGGCCTGGGACATTTCGTTTCAAAGTGAAAAAGGGGACATTTCGGCCTACCTTGGTTTTAATTCTATTTGATTAAACATTTTCTCATTTCTTTCTCTTATTCTATATGAATATATATATGCTCATTAGGTTGAGCTTAAGTTGAAAAATTTATCTAACCACAATACGTTACATATATAGCCCACCACTACATAACGCCAAGCATCATGGGATCAATCACAGGCTTCCATCTGATAAGGTGACCAGCACCATTCTGAAGCTGGCCACGTACTGAGTGTTCAAGAAGTCACAACAGAGATAATCTTTCCCTCTTTGATTTTAATTACTGGGCCAATCAACACAAGCTTACATACCCTTATCATGCTTAATATTGCTCATCTTATTGTTACAGGTTTATTTTTGTGGATAAAGCTAGGAAGTTTACATGACTATACAATATGTTTCACGGAGCCAAACTGCCCAGGAGAGACAAATTTATTTATATTTTCTTGTTAAAAGTTTTATAATAAAGTGAAAATTGTCTACAGCACATGCCAAGGCTTTGCGCATAAACTAAAAATTGAAAGCTTTGAAATTCATACCCTTTTGTAATTAACTGTAGTAAAAAAATCAGAAAACATGATAATAGAGTATTGTATTAGAAACAATGGAAACAATTTAGCAAATTCGCACATAAAAGTGTGACCAAGTACATATGTGAGTTTGTTAGACCTCAATAAATACTATTTCTCCGACTAATACCTGTAACATATGTATCATGAAAGTTGGAAAGATTGACCAGAAGACCACTATAGTATCACTGTTATAGCTGAAAAATTGCTGAATATGGAGAAAGAAATGATAAAATATACAATTAAATTGAATAACAAGAGTTTCGGGAAACCCAAAATACGCCCGCAAAGGCACAGTCACTGCAGCCATACCAAAACAAATCCTTCCATATATATATTTTTGAATATATGCAATGGGTCCTTCAAATATGAAATCTCATCTGGTGTTAAATGTCCAGGTCTTCAGCTTGGAGTCCAACTAATTCTGATTGGTCAGTGGGTTCAATCACTTGCTGAAGAGATCACTAGCCAGGATGTTTGCCACATTTTATATAGGTATATTTGAACACAGCCTAATCTCTGAGATGGTCAATGGTGTGTAAATATACAAGTCTTATCTGTTTACACTTTCAACCAGGTTTATGAATATTGTCAAACATATCTTTAAGCAGCTATATTTGCTTTACCATATGGGTAATAAAATTGAATTGAAGAGCCTTTAAAACAGAGAAATAATTATAATTCTAAACTTTTTAGATTTTGGCCACCATACATGTAGCTATCACTAAATTATCCAAGGAAGCTGGCACACCTTCTACCCATAAGCTATATCCTCAGAAAAAATTGTCCAGATGGAATCAAAACTTTGAAAGTTATGGAGCGGAAAGGAATATTACATAATCCAATATAACTCCCATATTATGTAAACAGTGATGTTAAAAATAGTTCGCGACACACCTTCTACCCATAAGGTATATACTCAGAAAAAATTGTGCAGATGGAATCAACACTTTAGAAGTTATGGAGCGGAAGGGCATATTATATAATCCAATATAACTCCGATATTATGTAACCAGTGATGTTGAAAATAGTTTGCGACACACCTTCTACCCATAAGGTATATACTCAGAAAAAATTGTGCAGATGGAATCAAAACTTTTGAAGTTATGGAGCGGAAGGGAAAGCGAAGGCCGAAATATCCCGGACCGCAAGTTTTAAGTAGATATGTCTAAGCATTACAGAGTTACATACATTTATATGTTTTATGACTTTATGTTAATTTTGACGTATGGTGAGCTGTCTGATAGTATGACACACTGTAATGACTACAAACTACTTAGCGTTGAAATCGATAAAATAAAAAATATGTTACTCCAAAATCAATATCCATCCCCCCCCCCCACGGTAGACAAAATCATTAAACAGTTCCTAGAAAATAAATTTTCCAACAACCCATTTCGTAAACAATTCGGACCTGAAAACAACAATCTTCATCAGAACACCCTTTCATGGACCAGCCTCAATCAAAATTATCTAAAGAACTAAAATCACTTGAAAACCTTATCCCGACAGCTCAGTTTGTATCTTTAAGCGAAACTTTCTCAATCAGTTCTTATTTTAATTACAAAGATGGCGAAAATGAAAAACATGTGGTGATTGCCCTGCATCTTATGTAGGACTTACATCCAGACATATTAATCAGAGGTTCTCCGAGAATCACATTATGCACCAAAACAGTGGCTCCTCTGCAGTTGCAAGTCACTGTTACAGCAATCACAATCCCAACACACTGTCATGTGAGATAATTGACCAGGCTAAGAACTAGCTTAACTTAGCATAGAAAGAGTTCCTTCATATTTCATAATGAAATCCTATATTAAATGTTCCAATTTCATTTGTTTCTCTCCGCTTATTCAATGTGTAACCAACTATCTCCATTCTATAGATAAGGTTGTCTTATCCTCTGTGTAATATCCTGATGTTACAGCACACCTGCTGATTCCATGTCCTTCATATCTTAATACATGTAGTTAACTCTTGACCTGTAATAGGATTGCCTCCCCCTCCCCCACTAAGATTGTAGTGATTTTAACTGCAGGGTAGGAATCACATCTTATCAATGATAATAACTTTTGTATTTGTTTTGTTGATTCTTACTGTGTATATAATGCCTGTTTTAACATACCAACGTTGTGTTGGAAAGCTCATATTAAACATGGCCATGTAGAAAGTAGTACAAATTGTCCCATGTGTTTTGGTTTTAGTAAAACCGCTCCATAGAAGAATCTATCATGTATAATCTACCTATTGTTAACATTGACCATGTCAAATTCAGTCTGCCAGCTTTGCAGTGTCCATTAAGGTAATAAACCAGAGAGATCAGGCCTATGTCAATAAACATCTCCATGCTGCTTTATTGCTTATTGTATACATTAGCCTATAGCAATACCCCTCTTATCTTAACAGGCCATAAAACTTGAGGCAATAAATGCCTGACTGAAAAACTTATAGCCTAAAAAAACATAACATCGGTTAAGAAATTTGTTTTATTTATTACATATTCGAACAAGTAAAGCAATTTAGCATATTGTGATATATTTTTCATTTCTGTAAATGCATTAGAAGTAAAGATACAAATAAATTAGCTAAAAGTCTAATTAACAAACTAATGAACTTTAAAATTAGTACACACAATCTTTTAATATAGCACTACTTATATATTAAGTTTCAAGTATATATGTCTAAGCATTACAGAGTTAGAGACATTTATAGGTTTTTTTACTTTGTCTTAATTTTGACCTATGGCGAGCTCCCTAGAAATTCATCTCATCAAAATCGTTTCCGAATTAGATTTTAGTTCCATACCCACACTACATAAAAATCTAAGTTTGACATATGTAGGTCCAGTGGTTTCAGAGAAGAAGACGTTTTGTATTTTGGCCCAAAATCCAAGATGGCAGCCATACCATGTGACCTATGACGTCATACTTGTTTCGTTTGCATCTCTAGTCCATAGCAGTCCTACATGTAAAGTTTGAGTATTATCCGACAAATACTTTTTGAGATAGTGTCCGGCAAAGAACATCAGAAAATAATAATAAGAACCCTTACAAAAATAAGAGGGTTCCAAGCCATTGCTTGGACCCCTAATAATAATAACCCTTACAAAAACAATAGGGTTCCAAGCCATTGCTTGGACCCCTAATTACTCGCAAACTAATATTGAAAAGTTCACCCAGCACATTCAGGCTCTAGACTGGAACAATTATAGTATAAGCAAAACCAATGCAAACAAAGCATTCCAACAATTCTATGAGAAATTCAACAGCGCATATAAAACATGTTTTCCTATTAAAACTATAAAAACAAATAATAAAAGAAACAAGCCATGGATAACTCTGGCTGTAAAAAACTCTATAAAACAAAAAAATCGTTTATATAAACAACATTTAAAAAATTCAGGAAATTCTGTAACCTTAAAATACAGAAAATACAGAAATAAAGTAAACCATGTTATAAAAATTGCCAGAAAAAGACATTATGATGACCAATTTAATAAAGCTAACAATAACATCAAAAGGAACGTGGAACATTATCAAAGAACTAACCAATGCTAAAAAAAATAAACCTTTTGGTTTACCAAAATCTTTTACCATAAACAACAAAGATATTAGTGATCCCCTTATTATTGCCGAACAATTTAATAATTACTTTAATAGTGCACCAAGTGAGCTAGCTTCAACAATACCTGAATCAGATTTTACTTACGACCCTTACTTACCTCCGCAGCAAAACAACCAATTTCACTTTATTCAATGCTCTGTAGAACAAGTAAAAAACATAATTAAGAATTTAAAAAACAGCTCCCCAGGTTTAGATGGAATTCGCTCAAACATTTTAAAACTTGTAGTAGATTCCATTTCAACTCCTTTGACCCATATCATTAACTGCTCTTTTCAGACTGGAGCCTTCCCAGATGAACTAAAAATAGCTAAACTAACACCAGTATACAAAAATGGTCCAGTAGGGAATTTGCCAACTATCGACCCATCTCTGTCTTCCCTTCATTTAGCAAAATCATCGAAAGAATAGTATCAGACCAAATAAGCTTATACTTTGAGGAAAACAAATTATTGTCTGATCACCAGTATGGTTTCCGATAACGTCATTCAACCGTTCACGCCATTATCAAGCTATATGACAAGTTAGTAAAATCTAAAGAATCTGACAATTACAGCATTACATTATTTCTGGATCTAGCAAAAGCATTTGATACAGTTGATCATACAATTCTAGTACAAAAATTAAATCATTATGGCATTAGCGGCAACTGTAACAAATGGTTTTCAGATTACTTATCTAATCGTAAACATTGTTTAATATATAATAACTGCCAATCAACCTTTAAAACACAACGCATTGGTGTCCCTCAAGGCTCCATCTTAGGACCTCTACTTTTCCTCATATATATCAACGATATCGCTAATGTTACATCTTTAGTAGAGGTCCTCCTATTCGCAGATGACACCAGTGTATTTATATCTGACAGTAACCCTGTTAATCTGTGTGAAATATTTAATCGCGAAATAAACAAATTGTATAATTGGTTATGCAGCAATAAACTGTCACTGAATATTAAAAAAACAAAATACATATTTGTAACTCCCTCTCATAAAATCCGCCATAAGAATCTCCCGAAACCTCTTATGATATCAAATGTAGCATTAGAACGTACTGAGACCTTTAAATTTCTTGGCGTCACAATAAATAGCAAACTTACTTGGTCAACCCATATAAATGACATTTCTAAAACAATATCCAGAAACCTGGGGATCATGACTAATATTAGAAATGTTGTAAATAAAAAAACTCTATACATCCTTTATTTTTCATTAATATATCCATTTTTAACTTATTGTAATGTTGTCTGGGGTAACACATACAGTACACATCTTCTTCCTTTAGTGCGCCTTCAGAAGCGTGCGGTACGAATCATTAACTGCTCCAGCAAATATGACCCATCCACAATTTTGTCTATTAGAAATAAACTGCTCCCTCTATCTATCATCAACTTATATCTCATTACACAAATCACACATAAGTTTATCTATCAACCACAAACTCTGCCAACAACATTTTTAACCTACTTTACCAAGCAATCTAACAGCCATGCCTACCCCACACGAACTGCCTGCTATAATCTACAACGTCCATTTCACAAAACCAATCTGTCACTTCATACTTGCTTTATTAAAGGTCCAATTGAATGGAACAAACTGCCCTCTGACTTAAAACAGTGCCAATCTCATTCTCTTTTTAAATCTTGTGTGAAAGACCTTCTTCTTCAAAAACTGGTTTAACCCGCTTAGAGCCTTTGTTTGAGCCCCCCCCCCCCCCCAACCTGCACACTTATTTGTTTGTTTATCTTACCTCAATATTCTGTTCGATATAAAAATAGTTCAACCCATTATATAGCTATAAAACTGTTCACCTACATGTACCACTGCTATTGTTAAATTCTATTTAACGGGATAAAATAAGCCCTATGGGACTTCTGTTCCCGCCAGAAATCTTATGTATATTTACGCATTTTTATTAATTGTACTTGTTCTGGTGAATAAAATCAAATCAAAAATCAAATCAAACATTACCACTGCACGTGATTGGCTATGTGTAAATGCGCGCGTCTTGAATAATGACTTTGCAAAAAATGACGAAAAAGCAGCGAAAGGATGCATATCTTTTTTCTTGTTGATCTTAATAAACAGTATAAGTAATTTGATTCGGGTGTTAAGAATAGTTTTCTTTCATAAGTTTACTGAATGAATTTCTTTGTCGATCTATTTTGTCATGCGCATCGTGGTAGTTTGGACCATTGACCTATATAGCTCGATATATAGGTCAGTGGCTGAGACATAAACCCTTGGCATAGTTTTGTTTTCGTTACGTAGTTGTTTTCAAACCAAAATTTAAAAGACGAATCTTGTTAGATATATAATAAAAAGAAAATTAACTGGTCTCGATATGTACACCATAAATATTTCATCTCGTGTGATGTGAAAATGTACATTTTCACTCGTGGCTTTGCCACTCGTGAAAATATCACTTTTCGCATCCCACTCGATGAAATATTTATGGTATACACATCGAGACCAGTTAATATCCTCTATATATTTACCTGTAACCGATATCAATTGAAATAACATAACGAGGAGAACGTCGGGGACTACCTTCCTGTCCCTGGTGTTGCCAATTAGAAGCAATATTGAAGACGAATGATAAACGGCATCACTCAGGAGTTAAGCGCAGGAATAACTTTAACTCCGTATATGACAGGTTAGTGTTTGTTATGCCATGAAAATCAACACCAAAGATGGACTTTTCTAAGTGTAACATAAAATGGTGCCATATATGAAAAACTTATTCTACAACAACATTCAGGAGAAATATACCTGTAAAAATAGAATACATATATATTATGATGGTTTAGCTAATCCTAGAGACCAACATAACCTTACTTAGTCAGAACGTCTTGCCTGAAGTAAGCCTATGGGGCAACAAAACATATCTCGTTATAAAACCTGCTGATAAATGCTCGGCGATATTTATAACATGTACGTCTAGACAGGATTCTGATCGAGGCAGCTAATCAACCCTTTATTACCAAACACTTGATAAGGAAATAAGGCCTGAAAATGTAGGCAAACGCAACATAATTCTTCGTTCCCTTAAAGGGGCATGAGCTGCCAAAATCCACACTTTTTCATACTTTCTGATCGTCACGACAGTAAGAGGCATTGAAGGCCATCGAAAAATTAAATGATTGGCGTTGGAATGAGGAAATCCATACAGTATCTGGCCTATACGAACCGGAATAGTGTTCGAAAAGTAATCAAAATTTAAATAACCGGGACGACCATTCATTCATTTTAAGTCAAAGTTAGTTCAAAGCTATACTTTATCATACATTCCCGAGACTAGAAGCAATTAAAAGCTTCTGAATTATACGTCTTGAGATAAATAGCCGATAATTTCAACATTCTGTTTTAACGTCGAAATATCAACATTTTGGCAGCTCATGCCCCTTTAAAGAAAAAGGCTAAATTAATAAAACGCAGTATTGCTCTTTTGAATCCGACCCTAATTCTAAAAACAGGGTACTCTTTATTTCGAAAATACAAAAACCCATTGAAAAAGTGACCCAATCCTCCAATGTCCCCATGGCCTCCAATACCCCCAGGGCCTCCAATTATCTCGGATTTTGATAGTGAAAGTTAAAGAATATCACAGCTAATAGGTTACTATCTAAAACATATAGTAAATCGGCGTGTTAGCTTAACCAAAAATACTGATGTTTTGTTGCTACTGAAGGCCAAATTCATGCCTGTCGTCAACCTAATGAAATATCATGGGTTGTGGTTTATTATAACAACTTATGATTGGGTATAAACGTCTAAATGATATGCCCCTTTTTAACACAATAAGAAACTTGTCTCCATGGTTATTTTAGACAAGAAGATTTTCCCTGTGCCCGTGTGCTTTAGTGTTCATATATTATTTCTCTTTAGGTTTGTGGTTTATACTGGCAACTTTCGTCCAGTTTGGTCTAGCGGAATGGAACGAGACCGAATTGAGATTTCTTTCAGAAGGTGGGTTGTTCGATATAGTGTTTAAAATGTACATATGTGAGTGGCATAGACTGCCAAAATTATCATGATATTTCTTATTTTAAACATTTTTTTCTCAAGATTGATTGATTAATTAAAGTTGTACGCCGCGATCAAGAATAACAATAATTAAAGCTGCAAAGCAGCTGTTTCCAGGGTCCAAGCGGAAGTCGTTTAGTTGTTTGCTTACATCTGCAGACAATGACGGTCCTGTATGTCAAGATTTGGTTTAATCCGATTTGTACGTTTTGAGATAAGGCCCGAAAAAGAAACATTAGAGAATCAGAATAATATATTAAGGGGAGTTAATTCTATCGTCTTGACACACTGGATCATCTCCCTTGTGTTTGGCCATAAATAATGCACCAAAGAGACATCAAAATACATCTCTATACAGCTTATCAGTTACTGTACTCGATAGCGGTAACAGTAGCCAGCTGGTCTTGACGGGCCATAAATCTTAAGGCAAAAAATGTCTGACTGAAAAACTAATAGCCTAAAAAACATAAGATCGGTTAAGAAATCTGTTTTATTTATTACATATTCGAACAAGTAAAGCGATTTAGCATATTGTGATATATTTTGCATTTCTGTAAGTGCATTAGAAGTAAAGATACAAATAAATTAGCTAAAAGCCTAATTACTGAACTAATGAACTTTAAAATAATTACACACGTTCTTTTAATATAGCACTACTTATATATCAAGTTTCAAGTAGATATGTCTAAGCATTACATAGTAAGAGACATTTATACGTTTTTTGACCTTATGTTAATTTCGACCTATGGCGAGCTCCTTAGAAATTGATCTTAAAAAAATCGTTTCCAAATTAGATTTTAGTTCCATACCCGCACTACATAGAAATCTAAGTTTGACATATGTAGGTCCAGTGGTTACAGAGAAGAAGTCGTTCAAATATTGCATGTTTTTTGGACGAAAATCTAAGATGGCCGCCATACCATGTGACCTATGACGTCATACTTGTTTTGTTTGCATCCCTAGTCCATAGCAGTCTTACATGTACAGTTTGAGTTTTATCTGAAGAATACTTTTTGATATATTGTCCGGCAAAGAACACCAGAAAATAATAATAATAAGAACCCTTACAAAAATTAAAGCTGCTAAAGCAGCTGTTTCCGGAGTCCAAGCGGAAGTCTTTTAGTTGTTTTTTTTACATCTGCAGACGGTGATGGTCATATATTTCAAGATTTGGTTTAATCCGATTTGTACTTTTTGAGATAATACCTGTAAAAGAAACATTAGCGAATAACAATAATATATGCAGGGGAGTTAACTCTTTCGTCTTCCAGTCTTGACACACTGGATCATCTCCCTTGTGTTTGGCCATAGATAATGCACCAAAGAGACATCAACAGACATCTCTATACAGCTTATCAGTTAATGTAATCAATAGCCTTAACAGTGGCCAGCTGGTCTTGACGGGCCATAAATCTTGAGGCAATAAATGCCCGACTGAAATACTAATAGCATAAAAAACATAAGAGCGGTTAAGAAATCTGTTTAATTTATTATATATTCGAACAAGTAAAGCGATTTAGCATATTGTGATATATTTTTCATTTCTGTAAGTGCATTAGAAGTAAAGATACAAATAAATTAGCTAAAAGCCTAATTAACGAACTAATGAGTTTTAAAATAAGTACACACGTTCTTTTAATATAGCACTACTTATATATCAAGTTTCAAGTAGATATGTCTAAGCATTATTTATACGTTTTTTGACTTTATGTTAATTTTGACCTTTGGCGGGCTCCCTAGATATTAATCTCACCAAAGATATTTCCGACCAATAGTTTAGTTTCATACACACCCTACAAAAAGCCTAGTTTGACATATGTAGGTCCAGTGGTTTGAGAAGACGTTTTGTTTTTGGCCGAAAATCCAAGATGGTCGCCATACCATGTGACTTATGACGTCATACTTGTTTCGTTTGCATCTCTTAGCAGTCCTACATGTAAAGTTTGAGTTTTATCCCACTAATGCTTTTATACGCCTGACTTAAAAAAAGTCGGTCGTATTATGGTATCACCAGTGCCGTCTGTCAGTCCCGGATTCCCTTTCGCCCCATAACTTGAAGAGTTTTGATCTAATCTTTACAATTATTTCACAACATATACCTTGTGGGTAGAAGGTGTGTCATGAATCATTTAGGACATCGTCGATTGCATAATGTGGCTTCTACATTGGATTATGTAGTATTCTGTCTTTAATAGTCTATATCTTCGTTCCCTTCCGCTCTATAACTTGAAGAGTTTTGATCCGATCTTGACAATTCTTTCAGAGTATATACCTTATGGGCAGACGGTGTGTCGTGTGCCATTTCTGACTTCACCCGTTGCGTAATATGACAGCCATATAGGATTATGTAATATTCCCTTCCGCTCCATAACTTCTTTCGTTTTGATATAATCTCTCCAATTCTTTTAGAGTATATATACCTTATAGGTAGATGATGTGTCGCATACCAAATTTGATTTGGGTACAAATATTTTTTGTCGGTTTTCAAGAGGTTTTTTTTTTATCAGAAATGTGTATCTGATGTTTAATATATATATATTATATATATCAATGCTTTTTTTAGTACACTTGGTCCAGAGTAATACTGGAAGCCAATTAATTTATACATTCTGAGACTGCTTTCTGGGATAGTTTAATGTGCACTATAATAACAAAAAAGACCATTTTATTACCCATCTGGTATTTATCAGAGTAGCTGTTTAAATAGAGATAAGGGGATAATGACTTCCATTGAAGTATCACAAAAGGTTTGTATATTTACACACCACTATATCAGTGGTCAGCCTGAAGATTGTTTGCTTTGTAATAAAACTAATACAGCCAAGTCCAATAGAACAGTGCCCCAGTTAAAACTATCAAAATTCAAGAATTGTAAGCTATTGTATTGATTGCTGCTTCACAATTATGGAACATAACAGCACTGTCAAAACAGCCACAATATTTCAGTTTTTGCAATTAAAATGTGATTGAAATTACCTGAACAGATAACATATGTGTACTAAAGCCAAAACACATAGGACAACTCGTACTATATTGTACACGATGGTGTATATTTATGAGCACCAGTAGCTACTCTCATCATCAGATATTACAACACACAATAGACAATTTTCTACAGGCATTATATATAGAGAAAAATATAACACAGTTAATACTTTAAAATGATAGAATAAGTAGGATAAGCAAAATTAGGCTTCCAAAGTACAAATGAACAGGATCTATACAGATTCAAACCATGGGGGGTGTGTTGTAATATTGGGACAACAACACAGACTTAATGGAGACATACAGTTAAACATTAAATAAACGGAGAGGAATTGATGAAATTTGTACATTTAAACCAGGGTTTAATTTAGAAATATTAAGTGACTCTTTAAAAGCTAAGCTAAGTTTGTTATTGGCTTGATCAAGGATTCATAAGTCAATTTGCTAGGGTTATGTCTTTTGCTGAGACAGTGGTCAGCTACTGCAGAAGATTTGCTGTTAGGGTTGTTGATATTATGTTCAGAGAACCGTTGTCCTACATGCCTAGATGTAAGGCCTATATAAGAGGCAGGACAGTTACCACAAGTTATCTGGTAAACAACGTTACTTCTAAAATTTTCATCTTCGTGATCTCTATAATTAAAATATTTTCCAATGGTAAAAGTCTGGTTGATAAGAATAATTTGAACATGAGGAACAAGATTTCCAAGGGATTTTAATTCTTTTGAAAGTTTGATAGATGCCGGTCCAAGATATGGAACTCTAATAAAAAGTTTAAATGTTTCTGGACCAATAGGCTTTAAAATCTTACCACTGTTGAATTTATTATTGAGCAATTTCTTGATAACTTTGTCAACAATATCTGACGGGTACTGGTTATATGTGACAAAGTTATATGTGTACTATAACGTACTGGTACATGTATTTAGTTGTAGCTTCATCAAATTCAGAAAAGAAAAACTTCTAATGTGAACAAGAAATTCGAATTGATGAAATTAAAACAAATGTTATATTAAATGTAAAGTTGTTAATCGTAGCGGTTCGACTTTGCCACGGAGGGCGTATGTTGAGTTTACTAAAACTCTTGTTGAGATATTGTCCGACAAAAAGCATCAGAAAGACTGTGAACTGTTAACTGCGAGCCAACTTCACACACCTAACTTGAAAGTGTTTTTGTTTTCTTCTTCTTTAAGACTATTTCACATATTTCGGCTAAGATTGGTGGGATTCAGCGGCAACTGGTTTACCGATCGAGCCCAAGCTACCCCCCCCCCCCCCCCCATTCTTAAAATAATGACGGCGAGGTAGAAAAATGAAATGAATGAGTGCAGGCTGGTCGGATCCAGCGCCAGCCGGTCCACCGATCGAGCCCAGGCTTAATTATAATAAATTAGATAAAGAATAAAATGCTTTCATCCAGGTTTCATCCCACAATAAAACTGGCAACGCCGCTATATAAGTGAAATAATTTTGAGCGCGGCGTAAAACACCAAACAATCAATGAAATATATGTCTAAGGTATACAGAGTTAGAGACATGATGAATTCAGCTTTGAATGGTCTAATGACCCACCACACGAATTCTGCTTTTGTTAGTTTTGACCCTGCTTATTTTTGTTATCTCTGTTTGAACTGTCTTCAAATCCACAAATTCAAGAGAGGAATAGGCCAGATAACTATAAACTCGTCCCTGCGTCTTATCAGGTTAATGTACACAATGCAGCCCTATTCCCCAGCTTAATCGTCGCCAGGGCAACAAATCAAATGTTGTTAAATGATATATTTTTCATATCTGTAATTGCATTAGAAGTAAAGATACAAATAAAGTAGCTAAAAGTTTAATTAAAGTGGCATGAGCTGCCAAAATTGAGATATTTGGCCATTATAACAGAATGTTAAAATTACAAAATTATTTTTCTCAAGACGTACAATTCAGAAACTTTTTAATGCTTATGGTCTTGTTAATGTACGATAACGCATTGTTTTCAACTAACTTTGGCTTAGAATGAATAGTCATCCCGGTTATGTAAATTTTGTTTACTTTTCGAACACTATTTCGGTTCGTATAGCCCACATACTGTATAGATTTTCCTCATTCCAATGCCAATCATTCAGTTTTTCGATGACCTTCAAAGCCTTTTACTGTCGTGACAATCAGAATCTATGAAAATAGTCCGAATTTTGACACATGCCACTTTAATGAACTAATGAACTTTAAAATAATTACGTGTTCTTTTAATATAGCACTACTGATATATCAAGTTTCCAGAAGATATGTCTAAGCATTACAGAGTTAGAGACATTTATACGTTTTATGTTAATTTTGACCTTTGGCGGGCTCCCTAGATATTAATCTCACAAAAGATATTTCCGACCAATAGTTTAGTTCTATACACACCCTACAAAAAGCCAAGTTTGACATTTCTAGGTCCAGTGGTTTGAGAAGATGTTTTGTTTTTCGGCCGAAAATCCAAGAAGATCGCCATACCATGTGACCAATGACGTCGTATTTGTTTCGTTTGCGACTCTAGTCCATAGCAGTCCTACATGTAAAGTTTGAGTTTTATCCCACTAATGCTTTTTGAGAAATTGTCCGGCAAAAAGCATCAGAAAATATATCGTTTAGTTGTTTGTTTACATCAGCAGACGGCGACGGTCCTTTATGTCAATAATCGTAGATATCTTATTATCAATAATATATTCAGTGGGGGGGGGGGGGGGGGTAATTCTTTCGTCTTCCGAAAACTACTCTGCTCAATCCATGCACAATAATACCAACCATTCTGGCTCCCAATCCCAGCTTCCCCAATAGACAAGTGGCTGGGGTATCAGTTTATAGTGGACGGCAGAGTGACACAAATAGATAAGTATTAGGGCCATCACCAGTCACTATATATCCATATGGCTCTGTTCTAAAGGTAATAAACCGGAGAGATCAAGCCTATGTCAATAAACATCTCCATGCTGCTTTATTGCTTATTGTATACATTAGCCTAGCACTATCCCTCTTATCTTTACCGGTCATAAAAAATGAGGCAGTACAAAGCCTGACTGAAAATTAATAGGCTAAAAAAACATAACATCGGTCAAGAAATCTGTTTTATTTATTACATATTCAAACAAGTTAAGCTATTTAGAATATTGTGATATATTTTTCATTTCTGTAAGTGCAGTAGAAGTAAAGATACAAATAAATTTGCTAAAAGCCTAATTAACGAACTCATGAACTTTAAAATAAGCACACACCTTCTTTTAATATAGCACTACTTATATATCAAGTTTCAAGCATATATGTCTAAGCATTACATAGTAAGGGGCATTTATATGTTTTTTGACTTTATGTTAATTTTGACCTATGGCGAGCTCCCTAGATATTGATCTCACCGAAGATATTTTCAACCAATATTTTAGTTCCATACACGCCCTACATAAAAAGCCAACTTTGACAAATGTAGGTCCAGTGGTTTAAGAGAAGAAGACGTTTTGTTTTTTGACCGAAAATCCAAGATGGCCGCCATACCATGTAACCTATGACGTCATACTTGTTTCGTTTGCATCTCTAGTCCATAGCAGTCCTACATGTAAAGTTTGAGTATTATCCGACAAATACTTTTTGAGATAGTGTCCGGCAAAGAACATCAGAAAATAATAATAATAATTAAAGCTGCAAAGCAGCTGTTTCCGGGGTCCAAGCGGAAGTCGTTTAGTTGTTTGCTTACATCTGCAGACAATGACGGTCCTATATGTCAAGTTTTGGTTTTATCCGATTTGTACTTTTTGAGCTTAGGCCCGAAAAAGAAACATTAGAAAATCAGAATAATATATTAAGGGGAGTTAATTCTATCGTCTTGACACACTGGATCATCTTCCTTGTGTTTGGCCATAAATAATGCACCAAAGAGACATCAAACGCCATCTCTATACAGCTTATCAGTTACTGTACTCGATAGCAGTAACAGTGGCCAGCTGGTCTTGACGGGCCATAAATCTTAAGGCAATAAATGCCTGACTGAAAAACTTATAGCCTAAAAAAACATAAGATCGGTTAAGAAATCTGTTTTATTTATTACATATTCGAACAAGTAAAGCGATTTAGCATATTGTGATATATTTTTCATTTCTGTAAGTGCATTAGAAGTAAAGATACAAATAAATTAGCTAAAAGCCTAATTAACGAACTAATGAACTTTAAAATAAGTACACATGTTCTTTTAGTATAGCACTACTTATATATCAAGTTTCAAGTAGATATGTCTAAGCATTACCGAGTAAGAGACATTTATACGTTTTTTGAATTTATGCTAATTTTGACCTATGACGAGCTCCCTAGATATTGATCTCATCAAAATCGTTTCCGAATTAGATTTTAGATCCATACCCACACTACATAAAAATCCAAGTTTGACATATGTAGGTCCAGTGGTTTCAGAGAAGAAGTCGTTCAAATATTGCATGTTTTTTGGACGAAAATCCAAGATGGCCGCCATACCATGTGACAAATAAATTAGCTAAAAGCCTAATTAACAAACTAATGAACTTTAAAATAAGTACACACGTTCTTTTAATATAGCACTACTTACATATTAAGTTTCAAGTAGGTATGTCTAAGCATTACATAGTAAGGGGCATTTATATGTTTTTTTACTTTATGTTAATTTTGACCTATGGCGAGCTCCCTAGATATTGATCTCATCAAAATCGTTCCCGAATTAGATTTTAGTTCCATACCCGCACTACATAAAAATCCAAGTTTGACATATGTAGGCCCAGTGGTTTAAGAGAAGACGACGTTTTGTTTTTTGGCCGAAAATCCAAGATGGCCGCCATACCATGTGACCTATGACGTCATGCTTGTTTCTTTTGCATCCCTAGTCCATAGCAGTCCTACATGGAAAGTTTGAGTTTTATCTGACGAATACTTTTTGAGGTATTGTCCGGCACAGAACATCAGAAAATAATAATAATAATAATAACCCTTACAAAAATAAGAGGGTTCCAAGCCATTGCTTGGACCCCTAATTAAAGCTGCTAAAGCAGTTTCCGGGGTCCAAGCGGAAGTCGTTTAGTTGTTTGCTTACATCTGCAGACAATGACGGTCATATATGTCAAGATTTGGTTTAATCCGATTTGTACTTTTTGAGATAATGCCCGAAAAAGAAACATCACAAAATCACAATAATATATTAAGGGGAGTTAATTCTTTCGTCTTCCAGTCTTGACACACTGGATCATCTCCCTTGTGTTTGGCCATAGATAATGCACCAAACAGACACCAAAGGACATCTCTATACAGCTTATCAGTTAATGTAATCAATAGCCCAACTGTGGCCAGCTGGTCTTGACGGGCCATAAACCTTGAGGCAATAACTGCCTGACTGAAAAACTAATAGCCTAAAAAACATAAGATCGGTTAAGAAATCTGTTTTATTTATTACATATTCGAACAAGTAAAGCGATTTAGCATATTGTGATATATTTTTCATTTCTGTAAGTGCATTAGAAGTAAAGATACAAATAAATTAGCTAAAAGCCTAATTAACGAACTCATGAACTTTAAAATAAGTACACACGTTTTTTTAATATAGCAATACTTATATATCAAGTTTCAAGTAGATATGTCCAAGCATTACATAGTAAGAGACATTTATACGTTTTTTGACCTAATGTTAATTTTAACCTATGGCGAGCTCCCTAGATTTTGATCTCATCAAAATCGTTTCCGAATTAGAATTTAGTTCCATACCCGCACTACATAAAAATCCAAGTTTGACATATGTAGGTCCAGTGGTTTAAGAGAAGAAGTCGTTCAAATATTTCATTTTTTTGGACGAAAATCCAAGATGGCCGCCATACCATGTGACCTATGACGTCATACTTGTTTCGTTTGCATCCCTAGTCCATAGCAGTCTTACATGTAAAGTTTGAGTTATATCTGACGAATACTTTTTGAGGTATTGTCCGGCAAAGAACATCAGAAAATAATAATAATAATAATAATTAAAGCTGCTAAAGCAGTTTCCGGGGTCCAAGCGGAAGTCGTTTAGTTGTTTGCTTACATCTGCAGACAATGACGGTCATATATGTCAAGATTTGGTTTAATCCGATTTGTACTTTTTGAGATAATGCCCGAAAAAGAAACATCACAAAATCACAATAATATATTAAGGGGAGTTAATTCTTTCGTCTTCCAGTCTTGACACACTGGAGCATCTCCCTTGTGTTTGGCCATAAATAATGCACCAAACAGACATCAAAGGACATCTCTATACAGCTTATCAGTTAATGTACTCAATAGCCTCAACTGTGGCCAGCTGGTCTTGACGGGCCATAAATCTCGAGGCAATAACTGCCTGACTGAAGAACTAATAGCCTAAAAAAACATAAGATCGGTTAAGAAATCTGTTTCATTTATTACATATTCGAACAAGTAAAGCGATTTAGCATATTGTGATATATTTTTCATTTCTGTAAGTGCATTAGAAGTAAAGATACAAATAAATTAGCTAAAAGCCTAATTATCGAACTAATGAACTTTAAAATAAGTACACACGTTCTTTTAATATAGCACTACTTATATATCAAGTTTCAAGTAGATATGTCTTAGCATTACATAGTAAGAGACATTTATACGTTTTTTGACCTTATGGTAATTTTGACCTATGGCGAGCTCCCTAGATTTTGATCTCATTAAAATCGTTTCCAAATTCGATTTTAGTTCCATACCCGCACTACATAAAAATCCAAGTTTGACATATGTAGGTCCAGTGGTTTCAGAGAAGAAGTCGTTCAAATATTTCATTTTTTTGGACGAAAATTCAAGATGGCCGCTTTACCATGTGACCTATGACGTCATACTTGTTTCGTTTGCATCCCTAGTCTATAGCAGTCCTACATGTAAAGTTTGAGTTTTATCAGACGAATACTTTTTGAGATATTGTCCGGCAAAATCCATCAGAAAATAATAATAATAATAATAATAATAATAATAATAACCCTTACAAAAACAATAGGGTTCCAAGCCATTGCTTGGACCCCTAATAACCCTTACAAAAATAATAGGGTTCCAAGCCATTGCTTGGCCCCCTAATTAAAGCTGCTAAAGCAGTTTCCGGGGTCCAAGCGGAAGTCGTTTAGTTGTTTGCTTACATCTGCAGACAATGACGGTCATATATGTCAAGATTTGGTTTAATCCGATTTGTACTTTTTGAGATAATGCCCGAAAAAGAAACATCACAAAATCACAATATATTAAGGGGAGTTAATTCTTTCGTCTTCCAGTCTTGACACACTGGATCATCTCCCTTGTGTTTGGCCATAGATAATGCACCAAACAGACATCAAAGGACATCTCTATACAGCTTATCAGTTAATGTACTCAATAGCCTCAACTGTGGCCAGCTGGACTTGACGGGCTATAAATCTTGAGGCAATAACTGCCTGACTGAAGAATTAATAGCCTAAAAAAACATAAGATCGGTTAAGAAATCTGTTTTATTTATTACATATTCGAATAAGTAAAGCGATTTAGCACATTGTGATATATTTTTCATTTCTGTAAGTGCATTAGAAGTAAAAATACAAATAAATTAGCTAAAAGCCTAATTATCGAACTAATGAACTTTAAAATAAGTACACACGTTCTTTTAATATAACTCTACTTATATATCAAGTTTCAAGTAGATATGTCTTAGCATTACATAGTAAGAGACATTTATACGTTTTTTGACCTTATGTTAATTTTGACCTATGGCGAGCTCCCTAGATTTTGATCTCATCAAAATCGTTTCCGAATTAGAATTTAGTTCCATACCCGCACTACATAAAAATCCAAGTTTGACATATGTAGGTCCAGTGGTTTCAGAGAAGAAGTCGTTCAAATATTTCATTTTTTTGGACGAAAATTCAAGATGGCCGCTTTACCATGTGACCTATGACGTCATACTTGTTTCGTTTGCATCCCTAGTCTATAGCAGTCCTACATGTAAAGTTTGAGTTTTATCAGACGAATACTTTTTGAGATATTGTCCGGCAAAATCCATCAGAAAATAATAATAATAATAATAATAATAATAATAATAACCCTTACAAAAACAATAGGGTTCCAAGCCATTGCTTGGACCCCTAATAACCCTTACAAAAATAATAGGGTTCCAAGCCATTGCTTGGCCCCCTAATTAAAGCTGCTAAAGCAGTTTCCGGGGTCCAAGCGGAAGTCGTTTAGTTGTTTGCTTACATCTGCAGACAATGACGGTCATATATGTCAAGATTTGGTTTAATCCGATTTGTACTTTTTGAGATAATGCCCGAAAAAGAAACATCACAAAATCACAATATATTAAGGGGAGTTAATTCTTTCGTCTTCCAGTCTTGACACACTGGATCATCTCCCTTGTGTTTGGCCATAGATAATGCACCAAACAGACATCAAAGGACATCTCTATACAGCTTATCAGTTAATGTACTCAATAGCCTCAACTGTGGCCAGCTGGACTTGACGGGCTATAAATCTTGAGGCAATAACTGCCTGACTGAAGAATTAATAGCCTAAAAAAACATAAGATCGGTTAAGAAATCTGTTTTATTTATTACATATTCGAATAAGTAAAGCGATTTAGCACATTGTGATATATTTTTCATTTCTGTAAGTGCATTAGAAGTAAAAATACAAATAAATTAGCTAAAAGCCTAATTATCGAACTAATGAACTTTAAAATAAGTACACACGTTCTTTTAATATAACTCTACTTATATATCAAGTTTCAAGTAGATATGTCTTAGCATTACATAGTAAGAGACATTTATACGTTTTTTGACCTTATGTTAATTTTGACCTATGGCGAGCTCCCTAGATTTTGATCTCATCAAAATCGTTTCCGAATTAGAATTTAGTTCCATACCCGCACTACATAAAAATCCAAGTTTGACATATGTAGGTCCAGTGGTTTTAGAGAAGAAGTCGTTCAAATATTTCATTTTTTTGGACGAAAATCCAAGATGGCCGCCATACCATGTGACCTATGACGTCATACTTGTTTCGTTTGCATCCCTAGTCCATAGCAGTCTTACATGTAAAGTTTGAGTTTTATCTGACGAATACTTTTTGAGATATTGTCCGGCAAAGACCATCAGAAAATAATAATAATAATAATAATAACCCTTACAAAAATAATAGGGTTCCAAGCCATTGCTTGGCCCCCTAATAAGAACCCTTACAAAAATAAGAGGGTTCCAAGCCATTGCTTGGACCCCTAACAAGAGTTTTAGTAAACTCAACATACGCCCGTCGTGGCAAAGTCGAACCGCTGCGTTTAACAACTTTACATTTAATATGACATTTGTTTTAATTTCATCAATTCGAATTTCTTGTTCACATTAGAAGTTTTTCTTTTCTTAATTTGATGAAGCTGCAACTAAATACCAGTATGTTATAGTACACATATGATATCTGTTCAGGTAAATTCAATCACATTTTAATTGCAAAAACTGAAATATTGTGGCTGTTTTGACATTGCTGTTATGTTCCATAATTAGGAAGGAGCAATCAATGCAATAGCTTACATTTCTTGAATTTTAACAGTTTTGACTTGGACACTGTTCTATAGGACTTGGCTGAATTAGTTTTAGTACAAAGCAAACAATCTTCAGGCTGACCACAGATATGATGATGTGTAAATACACAAACCTTGTGTGTCCACCACTTCAATGTCATTGTCCCCTTATCTCTATTTAAACAGCCACTCTGATAAATACCAGATGGGTAATAAAGCTGTGAAAATTGTCTTTTTTTGTTATTATAGCGCACATTATCCAAGAAAACAGTCTCAGAATGTATCAATTAATTGGCTTCCAGTATTACTCTGGGCCAAGTGTACTAAAAAACCTTGATATATATATATATTAAACATCAGGTACACGTTTCTGATAAAATAAAACTCTTGACAATAGACAAAAAATATGTGGACCCAAATAAAATTTGGTATGGGACACATCATCTACCTATAAGGTATATTTACTCTAAAAGAATTGGAGAGATTATATCAAAACGAAAGAGGTTCTGGAGCCGAAAGGGAATATTACATAATCAAATAGGGCTGCCATATTATGCAACAGGTGATGTCAGAAATGGTACGTGAAACACCGCCTGCCCATAAGGTATATACTCTGAAAGAATTGTTAAGAGCGGATCAAAACTCTTCAAGTTATGGAGCGGAAGGGAACGAAGATATAGACTAAGACAGAATACTACATAATCCAATGTAGAAGCCACATTATGCAATCGACGATGTAATAAATGGTTCATGACACACCTTCTAGCCACAAGGTATATGTTGTGAAAGAATTGTAAAGATTAGATCAAAACTCTTCAAGTTATGGAGCGGCAAGGAATCCCGGACGGACGAACGGACGGACGGCGCTGGTGATACCATAATACGACCGACTTTTTTTAAGTCGGGCGTATAAAAATCAGTAAAAACTGGTAAAACAAAAGTAAAAACTATTTTTTGGAGTATAAAACCGGGATATATTACAATTAACCACAAACAGTAACGATATATGTAGATTCTCCCTGGGTCCGTATATTTTAGTGTTTTAAAATATATGTACGTCAAATAGAAATGCAAACAGTTTATATAAATAACTTTTTTCAATTATAAAAATCATTGTAAAGAAATATATTAAGAATTGACCGGGCCATTTCTTGTCCTCCGAAACCCACACGGAGGCCCAAGGATTAGTCGCCTCTTACGACCAACCACCTTGGGAAAGCTGTGGGTCTATTCTTATCTTCCCGGAACCCACACGGAGGCCCAATGATTAGTCGCCTCTTACGACCAACCACCTTGGGAAAGCTGTGGGTCTATTCTTATCTCCCCGGAACCCACACGGAGGCCCAATGATTAGTCGCCTATTACGACCAAGCACCTTGGGAAAGCTGTGGGTCTATTCTTATCTCCCCGGAACCCACACGGAGGCCCAAGGATTAGTCGCCTCTTACGACCAAGCACCTTGGGAAAGCTGTGGGTCTATTCTTATCTCCCCGGAACCCACACGGAGGCCTAATGATTAGTCGCCTCTTACGACCAAGCACCTTGGGAAAGCTGTGGGTCTATTCTTATCTCCCCAGCACCCACACGGAGGCCCAATGATTAGTCGCCTCTTACGACCAAGCACCTTGGGAAAGCTGTGGGTCTATTCTTATCTCCCTAGAACCCATACGGAGGCCCAAGGATTAGTCGCCTATTACGACCAAGCACCTTGGGAAAGCTGTGGGTCTATTCTTATCTCCCCGGAACCCACACGGAGGCCTAATGATTAGTCGCCTCTTACGACCAAGCACCTTGGGAAAGCTGTGGGTCTATTCTTATCTCCCCGGAACCCACACGGAGGCCCAAGGATTAGTCGCCTCTTACGACCAAGCACCTTGGGAAAGCTGTGGGTCTATTCTTATCTCCCCGGAACCCACACGGAGGCCCAAGGATTAGTTGCCTCTTACGACCAAGCACCTTGGGAAAGCTGTGGGTCTATTCTTATCTCCCCGGAACCCACACGGAGGCCCAAGGATTAGTCGCCTCTTACGACCAAGCACCTTGGGAAAGCTGTGGGTCTATTCTTATCTCCCCGGAACCCACACGGAGGCCCAAGGATTAGTCGCCTCTTACGACCAAGCACCTTGGGAAAGCTGTGGGTCTATTCTTATCTCCCCGGAACCCACACGGAGGCCCAATGATTAGTCGCCTATTTCGACCAAGCACCTTCGGAAAGCTGTGGGTCTATTCTTATCTCCCCGGAACCCACACGGAGGCCCAAGGATTTGTCGCCTATTACGACCAAGCACCTTGGGAAAGCTGTGGGTCCGTACCCATGTATCCCCGTACCTATGTATCCCCGTGCCCATGTATCCCTGTACATATATATCGCGGCCCACACCTATCTGTATCCCGGTACCTATGTATCCCCGTACCCATGTATTCCCATACCTTTGTATCCCCATACCTATGTATGCCTCTTACGACCAAGCACCTTGGTAAAGCTGTGGGTCTATTCTTATCTCCCCAGAACCCACACGGAGGCCCAAGGATTAGTCGCCTATTACGACCAAGTACCTTGGGAAAGCTGTGGGTCTATTCTTATCTCCCCGGAACCCACACGGTGGCCCAAGGATTAGTCGCCTCTTACGACCAAGCATCTTTGGAAAGCTGTGGGTCTATTCTTATCTCCCCGGAACCCACACGGAGGCCCAAGGATTAGTCGCCTCTTACGACCAAGCACCTTGGGAAAGCTGTGGGTCTATTCTTATCTCCCCGGAACCCACACGGAGGCCCAATGATTAGTCGCCTATTACGACCAAGCACCTTGGGAAAGCTGTGGGTCTATTCTTATCTCCCCGGAACCCACACGGAGGCCCAATGATTAGTCGCCTCTTACGACCAAGCACCTTCGGAAAGCTGTGGGTCTATTCTTATCTCCCCGGAACCCACACGGAGGCCCAAGGATTAGTCGCCTCTACGACCAAGCACCTTGGGAAAGCTGTGGGTCTATTCTTATCTCCCCAGAACCCACACGGAGGCCCGAGGATTTGTCGCCTATTACGACCAAGCACCTTGGGAAAGCTGTGGGTCTATTCTTACCTCCCCGGAACCCACACGGAGGCCCAAGGATTAGTCGCCTATTACGACCAAGCACCTTGGGAAAGCTGTGGGTCTATTCTTATCTCCCCAGAACCCACACGGAGGCCCAATGATTTGTCGCCTATTACGACCAAGCACCTTGGAAAAGCTGATTATTCGGAACGGTGGGCGATTTTTTCTAACAACCATTTCCATGTCCCGTTCTCCGCATGCGTGGAGTTGTGTTGACCTCTATAGAAATTAATAGGTCATCGCTACTCGATCTGAATGGATGTTTACAGTATTCTACATTGTTTTAACCGCAGTGGAAACGTGCTAATTCTGAAAAAAAAAATGTCTATGAAATGCCATTTTCAATTTTTCCATACCTATCACAGTACCTGTGTATCCCCATACCTATGTATCAGAGTACCTGTGTATCCCCATACCTATGTATCACAGTACCTGTGTATCCCCATACCTATGTATCACAGTACCTGTGTATTCTGTTACGGCCAGAAAAGCCTTCCGGGTTCAGCCCAGAAAATTCAACCAAAACAAACAACAAGAAGTGTAAATTGAAATGAAATATATTAATTTAGCACATAAAATAAACAAAATTAATAATCCTAAGCCTAACTGCGTTATTTAGTATGAAAGTCCTAAAAACGAAAAGTCAAAGTCAGCGAACTCACGGGCTACGGAGGCAAATTGGTTGTTCCGATAAGTTTTCGCGCACAAAATGCACCTATTGACATTCTCACAACGTGTTCACCATGAAAACACCAGAAAAACACACAGAATTCATTCCATCGATGACATCAAATGGTAAAATCCAAAAAGACAGAAACTCATGTCTAGTTCGTTACTCGTCCGTATACATCATCAAAAAAACTAAAAGAAAAATCCTCCTCGAAAGTTTCCTTGAAAAGTTCACCAAAACACGATTTTCCCGTGCATCTGTCACAGGTAAAACAACCAACCGCCATTCCAAATAACCCGGTGTAACACCAAGGACGATGTTGACGCGAAATCATGCCTGAGCCCAACAAAACCGCAAAAACCGCAATCTAATAAAATGTTACCACAGTCAATTAGTTTCACGTAGAGCACTGTGTGATTGTATGTTAAAATCTAATAGCTAGATAATGTCAGTTATAATACACAGCATCAGAAATCATAGATCAAATATATAGCTAATACATAACACCCCCCCCCCCCCCCCCCCCTTAATTGAAAAGTTTGAATTTTATGAAAACTTTAACGTACCAATTATCTTAAAGAAAAAAAACTATGCATGTAAGTCATAGCATAAATATACAATAAATATCCAGAGCCATACTTCACTCGGTAGGCTTTACTGTCGAAACATCTCATTAATCAGTTATTTAGACCTGGATAAAGCATCAGCAATAAGGTTTTCTTTACCTCTGATATGTTTGATCACCAGATCATATTCCTGGAGCAGTAAACTCCATCTAAGTAATCGTTGGTTACTATTTTTCATTTTATGCAGAAAAGTCAAAGGATTATGATCGGTGAAAACAATCACAGGGTAAAGTGTAACATTTACATATACATCAAAATGTTGTAAACAAAGCACTAAAGCTATACATTCTTTTTCTATGGTGGAGTAATTCATCTGATGATTGTTGAACTTTTTTGAGTAATAACACACAGGATGATCAATTCCACAAACTTCCTGTAAAAGTACACCACCAATTCCAAGCTCACTGGCGTCTACTTGTAACTTAAATTGTTTGGAGTAATCCGCAGTTGTGAGGACAGGAGAGCTTAGAAGAATTGACTTCAGTTTATCAAAAGCTTCTTGACACAAGTGTGTCCATTCAAATTTACAACTTTTCTTAAGTAAAGACGTGAGAGGAGAAGCAATAACAGAAAAGTTTTTACAAAATTTCCGGTAATAGCCGGCCATTCCAAGGAACCTCATCACTTCTCTTTTGGTTTTTGGAGAAGGGAAATTAACAACAGACATGATTTTGGCATTTACAGGTTTGACTTGTCCTTGGCCGACTATATGTCCCAGATATACAAGTGTTGCATGACCAAAATCACTTTTAGCTAAATTAACTGTTAACTTGGCATTAGTTAATCTATCAAAAAGAGCTTTTATCCTTACAATGTGTTCCTCCCAAGTACTGCTATATACAATTATGTCATCTATATAAGCTTCACAACCTTCCAAGCCGGAAATGACGTAATTAACAAGGCGTTGGAACGAAGCAGCGCTATTTTTCATTCCGAATGGTAAAACACTGTACTGATATAGACCTATAGGTGTAACAAAAGCAGATATTTCTTTTGCCCGGTCAGTGAGAGGAACTTGCCAATAACCTTTTAATAGGTCCAATTTAGTGACAAAACGTGCTTGACCAACCCTGTCAATGCAATCTTCCATCCTAGGAATAGGATAGGAGTCAGTTTTGGTTAAAGCATTGACTTTTCTAAAATCCGTGCAGAAACGGAAAGTTCCGTCTTGCTTGGGAACCAATACACATGGGGAACTCCAGTTACTAATACTAGGCTCTACAATACGATTTTCTAACATGTACTCAACTTCCTTTTTAACATGATTTAATTTAATAGGGTTTACCCTATATGGGTGTTGTTTAACTGGTTGAGAATTACCAACATCAACATCATGATAGAGTAAATCAGTTCCACCAGGAACATCAGAAAATAATTGAGTATAGCTAATTAACAACTGACTTAACTCATCATACTGATCAGGTTTTAAATGACTTAATTTAGATCTAAGGTTAGCCAATATTTCAGAGTTTTTGTCTCTCAAACCATCATTAAACTCTTCTATATCACTACCCTGAACAGAATTAACACTTGCTATAGGAGTAAGATCCTCCTCTTGTCTTACATTGTACAATTTTAGCATGTTAACATGGCATAGTTGTTTAGCCTTACGTCTATCAGGTGTTTTGACAACATAATTTAAGTCATTTAATTTGGATTCCACTTTATATGGACCGTAATACCTTGTCTGTAGTGGATGACCTGTAACCGGTAAAAGTACTAATACCAAGTCACCTGGTTTAAAAACCCTTTCTTTAGTGTTTACATCATACCAACTTTTCATTTTAACCGGACTTTTCTTTAAGTTATCATTTGCCAACCGACAAGCATTTGTTAGTTTTTCCTTAAACTTCGACACATAAGTTAGCAAATTTGTCTCTGCCTTTTCCTCCAATAACTTATCTTTTACGAGTTTTAATGGCCCCCTCACTGTATGTCCAGAAACAAGTTCAAATGGACTAAACCCCAATGATTCTTGAACAGCCTCTCTCACTGCAAATAAAAGCAAAGGGGCGCCCTCATCCCAATCTTTGTTATTTTCATAGCAGTATGTCTTAATCATTGTTTTAAATGTTTGGTGAAATCGTTCGAGGGCACCTTGAGATTCAGGATGATAGGCTGACGACAACACTTGTTTTACCCCTAACTGACTAAGTACTTGCTTAAATAACTTTGAGGTGAAATTAGACCCTTGGTCCGATTGTATTGTTTCAGGTAAGCCCACATATGTGAAAAATTTAGTTAATGCCTTAGAAACATTTTTGGCTTTAATGTTCCTCAAGGGAATAGCCTCAGGGAAACGTGTGGAAGCACACATTATGGTTAGCAAGTATTCATTGCCATGTTTAGTTTTCTTAAGAGGCCCTACACAGTCTATTAAGACTCTGCTAAAAGGTTCATCAAAAGCAGGAATGGGATGGAGAGGAGCTTTTATTGGGTTTTGGTTTGGTTTTCCAACTATTTGACAGACATGACAGGTTTTGCAATATAGAGCTACCTCACTTTTTATCCCAGGCCAGTAAAAATGTTTAAGCACTTTACCACATGTTTTGTTAATACCTAAGTGCCCTGCCATTGGCTGGTCATGGGCCATGTATAACACATTTTTACGATAACCCGTTGGGAGAACAACTTGATGAACAACTCTCCAATCATCATCAACAGAGGCTTCGGGCGGACGCCACTTCCTCATCAATACACCATTTCTAATATAATAACAAGTTTGATACTCGTTTAATTCCTCTAATGGAACTGCCCTTACAAACAAATTCTTAAGATTCAACTCATTCCTTTGGTCAACAATTAACTTTTCTCTTTCCAACTGATCTACAACAACCGAAAGGCTTTCTTTTTGAAGTGATAACGGACTACCTTTCGTCGATCCCAAACCAACATCACTAACTAACTTTTCTTCACTTCTCACACCTTGATCACAAACAACCTGCCCAGTACCAACACTACTTTTCTCTTCAGTTTTACTCATAGACCGAGTAACAGCACATGATGGAAATACCACTGTATCACTACCAGTATCACAAACGTCCTGTTCAACAAATGGCTCATCGCAAACAATCGGCTCAACCACTACCTTGCCACCAGCTAGATCATTACCAAGTAACGATATTCCTTTAAATGGCAACTTAGGCCTCACACCCACTTTCACCTTTCCAGACACTAGGTCAGATTTTAAATCCACATAACACAAAGGAACCCTAATTGGAGCTAACTCTACTCCCTGTATCAAAACATCGGTCCCTGTATAAGACTCACTCGACAACGGAACCACATCTGCTAACAACAACGACTGAGTACATCCAGTATCACGTAATATTTTAATGGGGACAGGTTTGGACCCAGCTACCGACACTAAACCATTCCAAACAAAAGGCATTACTTCCTCCATTATCTGACATTCTTTGTGAGACTCGTGACTAATAAAGTCTGAACAATCATAATACTCCAAGGCCGCACCACCTACGGGCTTAGATGCTGCTTCATCCCTGTACCTACAGTCTTTGGATAAGTGACCTTTTCTACCACAATTATAACAGATGGGTACAAATCTACCTTTACCAACTTCAACATCTTTCTGATCTGCCACCTTGCCACCACTTGGCTTATCAACAGAAATGGGTTTTCCTTCAGTTCTAGCGGGAAAATTAGGATTATACCTATTTCCAGACTGACCATTACCAAAATGTTCTGGTTTCCGATTACCACTAAACTGAACCCAATTCCTACCAAAACCTCTACTAGAACCATTCAGTTTGTGAGTTAGACTGTAATCGTCAGACATAGTGGCCGCTTTATCTAGCGTATCAACGTCATGTTCATTCAAATACGTTCTTATGTCAACATGCACACCTTTTTTAAACTCTTCGACCAAGATTAATTGCCTTAACTTATCAAAATCTCTATCAACATCCCTAGACAACAACCATCTATCAAAAAGTTCCTCCTTTATCTTGGAAAACTCTACATAAGTTTGGAAAACTTCTTTACGCAGGCCTCTAAATTTCTGCCTATATGCCTCAGGCACTAACTCATAAGCTTTTAAAATTTGCTTTTTTACCAAATCATAATTTCGACAATCTTCATCCGACATGGAATCATAAGCATCTATAGCCTTTCCATACATTTTACTCTGAATCAACACTGACCACTGATCTCTAGGCCAATTAAATTGCTTGGCGACTTTTTCGAAATGTGTGAAATACTTATCGACATCACTTTCTACAAAGTGAGGAACAAACGAAATTTCCTTTCTAAGATCAAACCAACTAACTTCCCTTTTCTCTTTCAACTCTAATTCTTTCAGCCTAAAATTGACTTCTAACTCCTTTTCCTTAAATAACAATTCTTTTCCACGTAACTCAATTTATCTTAACCTTATCTCTGCATTTAGTTTTATATCTAACTCACTCGAAGGGTTTACATCTTCCACTAAATCTAACATCGACTGTTCTAAAATGTTCTTTTCTACCAAAAACTTTGCCAATACTACTTTTATCTCCTGTTTACGCATGTTAGTTGAAATGCCCTTTACATTAAAATGTTTAGCCAGAAGTAAATCGTCATCTTTTTTAAATGCTTGAAAATCAGAAATTGTTGGCTGCTCTAAGAACTTTCCTAAATTAAAAGCCATCTTATAGTTTGCTGGTTGAACATTCCGAGAGCTTGATTAAAGTTTTAGTTTTAATTCCACAAATAGACAAGCCCCCAATTCTGTTACGGCCAGAAAAGCCTTCCGGGTTCAGCCCAGAAAATTCAACCAAAACAAACAACAAGAAGTGTAAATTGAAATGAAATATATTAATTTAGCACATAAAATAAACAAAATTAATAATCCTAAGCCTAACTGCGTTATTTAATATGAAAAGTCCTAAAAACGAAAAGTCAAAGTCAGCGAACTCACGGGCTACGGAGGCAGATTGGTTGTTCCGATAAGTTTTCGCGCACAAAATGCACCTATTGACATTCTCACAACGTGTTCACCATGAAAACACCAGAAAAACACACAGAATTCATTCCATCGATGACATCAAATGGTAAAATCCAAAAAGACAGAAACTCATGTCTAGTTCGTTACTCGTCCGTATACATCATCAAAAAAAACTAAAAGAAAAATCCTCCTCGAAAGTTTCCTTGAAAAGTTCACCAAAACACGATTTTCCCGTGCATCTGTCACAGGTAAAACAACCAACCGCCATTCCAAATAACCCGGTGTAACACCAAGGACGATATTGACGCGAAATCATGCCTCAGCCCAACAAAACCGCAAAAACCGCAATCTAATAAAATGTTACCACAGTCAATTAACTTCACGTAGAGCACTGTGTGATTGTATGTTAAAATCTAATAGCTAGATAATGTCAGTTATAATACACAGCATCAGAAATCATAGATCAAATATATAGCTAATACATAACAATCCCCATACCTATGTATCACAGTACCTGTGTATTCCCATACCTATGTATCACAGTACCTGTGTATCCCCATACCTATGTATCACAGTACCTGTGTATCCCCATACCTATGTATCACAGTACCTGTGTATCCCCATACCTATGTATCACAGTACCTGTGTATCCCCATACCTATGTATCACAGTACCTGTGTATCCCCATACCTATGTATCACAGTACCTGTGTATCCCCATACATATGTATCACAGTACCTGTGTATCTCCATACCTATGTATCACAGTACCTGTGTATCCCCATACCTATGTATCACAGTACCTGTGTATCCCCATACATATGTATCAGAGTACCTGTGTATCTCCATACCTATGTATCACAGTACCTGTGTATCCCCATACATGTGTATCTTCGTACATATATGTATCCCCATATATGTGTATCCCCGTACCTATCATGTATCCTCGTACCTATGTATCCCCATACCTATGTATCGCAGTATAATGTACCTGCGCATCCCCATACATGAGTATCCCCTATGTATCCCTGTATCTATATCTATCCCGTTACCTTTTTATCCCTGTACCTATGTATCCCCATACCTACGTATCCCCATCCCCATACCCATGTGTTGCTGTACCTGTGTATTGCAGTACCTGTGTATCCCGCTACCTTTTGTATCCCTGTACCTATGTATCGCGGCCCACATCTATGTATCCAGGTACCTATGTGTCCCGGTACCTATGTATCTCCGTACCCATGTATCCCCGTACCTATGTATCCCCGTGCCCATGTATCCCTGTACATATATATCGCGGCCCACACCTATCTGTATCCCGGTACCTATGTATCCCCGTACCCATGTATTCCCATACCTTTGTATCCCCATACCTATGTATCCCCGTGCCCATGTATCCCTGTACATATATATCCCGGCCCACACCTATCTGTATCCCGGTACCTATGTATCCCCGTACCCATGTATTCCCATACCTTTGTATCCCCATACCCATGTATCCCCGTGCCCATGTATCCCTGTACATATATATCCCGGCCCACACCTATCTGTATCCCGGTACCTATGTATCCCCGTACCCATGTATTCCCATACCTTTGTATCCCCATACCTATGTATCCCCGTGCCCATGTATCCCTGTACATATATATCCCGGCCCACACCTATCTGTATCCCGGTACCTATGTATCCCCGTACCCATGTATTCCCATACCTTTGTATCCCCGTACCCATGTATCCCCGCACCTATGTATCCCTGTAGCTATGTATCCACGTATGATGGTGTAATATTACTATGTATCCCCTTATCCACATACCTTTTTATATCTATGATCACTAAAACACACGGGCACACGGGTACCTATGTATCCTCGTACCAATGGTATGCCCATATCAATGTATCCCTGTACCTATGTGTCCCTGTACCTACGTATCCCGGTACCAATGTGTTCCGGTACCTATATATGTATCATGGCATACCTATGTACATGTATCCCGGTACCCATGTGCATGTATCCTTGTACCTATGTGCATGTATCTCGGTACCTATGTGCATGTATCCCGGTACCTACATGTATGTATATCGTCGTATCCATGTATCTCAATATTTATGTGTCCCGGTACCTATGTATCCTGGTACCTATATGTGAAGGTCTAAATGATATACCTCTTTTTGACACAATTAAAAACTTGTCTCCGTGGTTATTTTAGACAAGAAGATTTTCCCTGTGCCCGTGTGTTTCAGTGTTCATATAAGGATTGACTTCAATGTTTCTTCGGTTCATCGAGTTATGAACGAACTTGCCCCTGTGCAAACTAAATAAATCCGCGAAGCGGTTTATGAAAAGTTTGCACAGGGGCCAGTTCGTTCATAACTCGATGAACCGAAGAAACATTGAAGTCAATCCTTATAATTTAATTACTATCACATATACTACGTAAAACAATAAAAATATTCACAGGGAGTGATATATTTTATTCGCTTGTTCGGATAGTTGATGTTGACGCGCGTTTTACTGACCGTCGCGGCGCGCTGTTGACTTCCGGTAGAGTTTGACAGTTGATCAGTGACAGATAACGATGTCACTTGGTTTCAAGTCAACTGGCAACTACTGTTGCGCAGTGGGTTGTAATCATAAAAGTTCGAAAGACAAATGTTCGTTTTTTTCCTTCCCTTCAAATACTTTTTGGAGACGGGAGTGGATTGTTGCCGTAAAACGGCTACATGTGGATGGAAAAGGCAGAACAACAACTAAATTATGGGAGCCCAAAAATCACCACCGACTGTGCTCGTGTCACTTTTCTTATCCACCCAACTCACATATCCAGAAAAAAGGCTGGAACCATATCAAACCAGACTTCCCTGAGCGACAAACAACTAGCCAACAGCCAAGGAGATGTTTGAATAGACAGATTTCTGAAGCAGCAATGTCAACCTTACCTGTCACTGTTGGAAATAACGACGATGTCGACATGCCTATGCGAGATCAGGTAAAATTTAAGTTGCATGACTAAGGTTATATTGCCCAGCAAATAAGTTTAAAAGCAGGTACATGTAAGCCACACTTGCGACTTAAACTATAACGGTTATGTTTTTTTCCAGGTAACTGTCGAACATGTCTGTTAGTGTAAAATTTAACCCTGTGTTGACAAGTTGATGTTTAGTTAGGCCAGCATGTACACATTTTCTCCTGCCTCTGCAAAATGCAATTTATTTATTTGTCTTTATACAGAGCAACATGTTGTCTGAGGATAATGAATGTGAGAGACATGGGGCAGCCACAGCTGTTGATGATGCTTTCGAATACATGGTAACGCTTTACTGTTACAACCTATGGATAATTTTTTATTGCTTTGTTCTGCCTAAGTTCTTTTCATTTACTCATTTGGTATCTAAGGACACATATCAGAGTTGTAATCATACCGATAATTACGTATTTATGATTTATTAAGAAAAATTTCATTTTCTGTTTTCAGAGAGAAGTTAGCCATGACCATGATTACCTCCACACGGAGCGCAAAGGACGTCTTGCTGACGCCATCGATAAATTAACTGAGCAGCATCCAGAATTTAATTTGCTTCGTGATGATTACTCTTCAGCAAAGAAAGGTTTTG
The DNA here is from genome assembly GCA_963971465.1 of Lepidochitona cinerea. Lineage (NCBI taxonomy): Eukaryota > Metazoa > Mollusca > Polyplacophora > Chitonida > Tonicellidae > Lepidochitona > Lepidochitona cinerea. The sequence goes on along the minus strand of OZ020563.1, from coordinate 856,349 downwards.
AGGAGTTTGAGGTCGTCCAAAAAAAAGGAAGGATTCTGACATTGAATTTTGTAAAAGACAACAGTGTTATATTTGAATATTACACAGGGTTACCATCATATGATGTTTTCAAAGCTATTTTTACATACCTAGAATCAAAAGCTAGTGATATGCAGTATGCATCACAAATCGGTAAAGACCATTTTGCAACAAAGAGTAACAAAAAACCAGGCCCTTCACGTATTTTAACACTTGAAGAAGAAATGTTCATTACCCTCACTCGATTACGTCTCGGTTTGCCCTCGAAAGACTGTGCACGAAGATTTGGCATTGCTGAAAGCACCTTTTCAAACATTTTCAACACTTGGTGTATTCTATTATCCCAAGAGCTTGAAGCCATTTGTGTTACACCATCCGCAGATAAACTAGATAAGTGCAAAGCTCCATGTTTTTCTAACTTTTCAAATATACGTGTTGTTTTGGATTGTACCGAGCTTTTCAGCCAGACTCCCGGGACTTTAGATAATCACAAACAGCAGCATTCCAGCTATAAGCATCATTCAACAGTAAAATTCCTTGTTGGTATGAGCCCATCGGGAGCTATTACATTTATTTCGGATATGTGGGGAGGGAGAGCATCAGATAAGAAAATAACCTGTAATTCCACGCAACTGCTGTCTGATCTCGATGCGGGGGATAAAGTCATGGTGGACAGAGGTTTCACCATAGCTGAAGACTTGCCTATTGGAGTAAAGCTTATAATTCCTCCTTTCAAGAATAAAGTAACTGGACAGTTCACTGCTGAACAATTAGAGTACTCTGAGAAAATCTCAGTTGCCCGAATTCATGTTGAAAGAGCAATGAGAGCAATTAAAGAATTTAGACTTTTAGAAACAGAGGTGAAATTGGCTATGATCAACAACTATGAAAACATTTTCAAGACATGTGCCTTTCTTGTAAATTTTAGGAGACCTTTTCTCAAAGTTCATTAATTGTTTACTGTGGTTCTGTCTTTTTAGATGTATTACTTTTGGTTAATTGATTGTTTGGTGTTTTACACAGTACTCAAGATTATTATACGGTCGCATGTGCCAGGTTTATTTGTGGAGGAAAGTCTGGCTTTTTGATTGGTACCTTGCAACCCTTTGAATTCCTCATGTATACGATTGGAAAGTTTTCATCTATTTTGGAGTCTGAATCAAATTGGGGTTCGAACCAGCAACACATAGGCTCCTAGTCAGTTATGAAACTGTGTAGCACATGCAATACAAAAACAAAAACGAAATAACTTATTAAGTGATGAAACTTGTAATTTAAGTTTATTCACAAGGTTGATCCAACTGTTCACTTGGCAATACCAGTGTATGTTTTTTCACAGCAACTTCTCATCAAATAGTAGACGTAAACTGTTAAAAAGTAATTGATGTAAAAATTGTAGTTATTTCACCTTTTCTAAAGTGAATTCCAATAGTGTGTAACACCAGGCATGTTGGTAGTTTCACTGTACATATCGAAAGATAAAGGGAAATACATGTAACTATAAATATAAGCAGATGCAAGGGGTTATTTAGTTTGAAGAGGTTGAATACATTGTATCTAAATTTTATTTATTTCTATGGAAAAAATGATCTTGACCTCTGAAATAAAGAGTCATTTTTTATGAAGTGACATGTGCAGTGTAAATATCTTGTTCTGAATTATTTTTCTTTTTACCAGAAGAGACAACTAAGAAATAAATAAATTTAGATCATAACTAATTCTATTGGACATAGTCATTAGAATACTTGAGCCAAAATCAAACTTTCCCCCATTAACAAACAAGCTTCCAGTCCTGGGGCCTCCGTGGCTCAATAGGTAGAGCGCTCGACGCTCAATCCGAACAGCCTTCCACCAATGGGTCGCGGGTTCGAATCCCACTCAGGCCAAAAAAATTGGAAAATTTTCTGACTGGGTTTTCAATCGAACGACCTATGTCGGATGGTTGCCAGTTACCACCGGAAGGTCGTGGGTTTCCTCCCACAATAAAACTGGCTGCCATATAAGTGAAACAATCTTGAGCGCGGCTTAAAACACCAAACAATCAATCCAGTCCTGGGTGGAACAACTTGCTAGTTTATTTTCTAATACACTGAAATACATTTTGTTTGTGTAATAATATGAAGTGAACCTGTCAAGTTTCACTCCTCAATCAGGGCATTGCAAGACGATATACAGACAGGACAGTACCATTTGGGAGAGTTATTAGAGTCTTCGATGTCCATATAATGCAAACTGGAACACCGCCAGTGATACCAAACACCACAACCACAAATACACTCACACATAACACTGGCGTCTGCATTGTTATTCAGATTTTCAATATCTACTAACAGGCTTCTGCAATCATCTCTCCCACACACATATTGCTTTACAAAATCATCCCTCTCACTATGAAATTCCACATGGGGTTTCTCAGATGCTAATTGAAATATTTTCGGTGCCACAAAATGACAAAAAAAATATTCTGCATTTGACAGAACAGATGACCAATAGTTTTGGTCAAAGTCAACCTTAATAACAAGCATTTCTTTGGGGGACCACACAACAAAGTCACTGGTAAGGGAATCCATAACAGCCATGTGGCACTGAATCTGGGTAAAATATGGATGAGGTGTTGGCTCAGATTTTAATGTTAGAACACCATTCTTCTCACAAATGAATGGAAGTTTAATAAATGAGCCTCTTGGTAAATGCTGCATGGTTGAAGGACATTTTATTTCAATGGGCCTTGCCCCCGCATGACAACTACACTTAGCTACCCGATCAACACTGGCACCAATAAAAGGGTGTGTCAATAACACCTGAAACCCACACTCTTCAAGTAAAAAGTTGTCATGCTTTTGTTGCATAAGTTTATAGTAATCTTGAGCAGCAGCATTTTCATGCACTAATCCATATTGAGTGTGTTCATTTCCAGCATAAGTTTTGGAGGTTCCTAAAATATTTGCAACCAAACGCTCAGCATCACTGACCCGGCCAGCCTTGACACTTTTGATACGTGTGTGGACTGCATGAACAGTCGTGCTTGTAATTCTGCCTTTTCTTAGCACCTTCCACTTTGGATTTTTGGATTGGCCCCGAGTCAATGCTTCAATGGTTTGCTGTTCACTCTCTGAGATCTTGATCCACTTTAAAAATTCTCCAACCACTTCATCTGTTACATGTAGTTTCCTCTGACGGGACATAAAATCAATGCCTTGAGAGACTATATTGAGTGGTTCCCGAGTACTGGTGACAACAGTCTCCTCTGAAGCTGGAATCAGTAAGAGATTTTCACCAGACATTAAAGGGGGTAATGCTGGATTTGGAATAATTTTCTGGTCTGTACTTGGAGAAATATGATTCTTCCATCTATGGGGGTCAGCAATAGTACAGAACGGTGCATCGGGTTGACACAAGTGCAGAGTATGCACAAGGCGAACATAACTGTCACCATCAATGCCACGCTTAGCTGGATTTACGGGATTATGGTCAGCTAACCTCTTCTTCGTATATCTCCGTTCATTTTGTAGGTTTCCAGGTGCACGGCACTGGTAAGTCAAGCTATTAAGAGGTACAGCTTCCACCTGTCAAAATTAATGGTTGCATGTTATTAAGGATGTGAAGGTTGATTTACGACCTAAAATGCTATGGAAGTGCCAACATTAGGTATAGACTTAAAGCTCAACAGTCTGAAAATTAACACTTTGAACATTTTTAGTAAAATAGGCTATAATTATTTCTTCTGAAATGGAAAGGATGTTGGAGTTTTAACTAAATTTGTTGTTAGTAAGATGGTGAAAGTCACAACTCAGGGAACCATGGAGTACTGATACATGTAGTTGAGTGCAACCAAACAAACATGGAAACTCACAAAAAATTTGTTGGAAGAAAGTCATGGTTCATACCTTTGGTGTTTTGGGAGAATTCCAAGTACATAACAGCTCAGTAATAGCTGGGTCCTCTGGTAAGGTATGATATCCAAGGCTGGTGAAATCTTCCATGGCAAACAAAATTCCAGCTACATGTGTACATGCTTCCCCTAGCCCAGCTGTACATGTACAACTGGACCCTATAGGCTGCCCATTATGTTTTAAGATAATAAGGCAGTCATAAACGGTTCCTGAAGTGTCCCATGAAGGGTTACATTTCCCTTGTAATGCGCAGTAATTAGTGTTACTCATTGGTTGAAATCTAATGCTGTGTACATGGCCAGATCGATATAGGTCATAGCTTCTAAGGGTCTTGTATCGTTTAAGATTTTGCGCGGTGAACGACTCTATATTCCCTGATTTAGTGTGGATGATCGTATCGTGACACCGCAACAAATAATCAGTGACCTCCGGTAACGAAACAGGTGGGCAGTTCCTTAAATCCTTTGTCCAACCCTGTTTGGTATTGCGGACATTAGTTAAAACTTGTTGAAAATTGCTTTTATCTACATCAATTGAAAGAACGTCACACAGAAGTCTAATTTTATGTTCTCGTTTCCCAGAACATGCTATCCCGTGTTTCCGAAGTGCAATATTAAGTTGTTTAGGGTTCAATAATTTTACCTCTTCAGCAGTCTAAAATTAAAAAAGAAATAATATATCAGATCAGGCATTATACAATTTAGAACTTAAGTTAATACTTATACTAAAACATTATTTTTTGCTGTAATATCAGTCCCGCAAATTAGTTGGGTTCGGTTTGTATATACATTGTATTTGTAGGCCTAATCAGTAATGAAAAGTGATTCTAAATATTAAAAAAAAAATGTAGACCTCCATGTAGTTGTACTGCAGCATGTTGAAATTGAATAGTAATTCAACTAGTTTAAGTGGCATGAGCTGTCAAAGTTCACACTTTTTTCATAAGTTCTGATCGCCACGGCAGTAAGAGGCTTTGAAGGCCATGGAAAAACTAAATGATTGGCGTTGGAATGAGGAAAATCCATACAGTATGTGGCCTGTACGAACCGAAAACGTGTTCGAAAAGTAAACAAAATTTAAATAACCGGGATGACCATTCATTCAATCTAAGTCAAAGTTAGTTCAAAACAATACTTTATGGTACATTTTCGAGTCTAGAAGCACTAAAAAGCTTCTGAATTATATCATATATGCCTTGAGAAAAATAGCCAATAATTTCAACATTCTGTGTTAACGTCAAAATATCAACATTTTGGCAGCTCATGCCCCTTTAAAGGGGCATGAGCTGCCAAAATGTTGATATTTGGCCATTATAACAGAATGTTAAAATTATCGGCTATTTTTCTCAAGATTTACAATTCAGAAGCCTTTCAGTACTTATAGTCTCGAGAATGTACGATAAAGCATTGTTTTCAACTAACTTAGGCGTAGAATGAATGAATGGTCGTCCCGGTTATTTAAATTTTGTTTACTTTTCGAACACTTTTCGGTTCGTACAGGCCACATACTGTATGGATTTTCCTCATTCCAACGCCAATCATTAAGTTTTTCGATGACCTTCAGAGCCTCTTACTATCGTGACAATCAGAATCTATGAAAATAGTCCGACTTTTGACAGCTCATGCCTCTTTAAATATCAATCTCATTATTTCCATTCTTTAAAATATTTGCTGCCTCGGTTGACAACGAAACATCATGATATTAACAACAGATTATAATATATAACTAAGTAACTAAAACACGGAAGTAAAAAAAGGAAGTAAAACATTTTTAGTCATTATTTATATTATATAATTTATAACGGTAGATTACATGAATGAGAATGCACGTAACCTCAGACTTTAGTCTTACGTGAGTTGGAATCGGTTTTTACATTGGTTTTAGACTAGATTTGGTATTTATGAGGCAATATAAACAGACAAACCTGTGGATTTGATGACGTTGGGACAACTGGATCAAATTTCGCGGCCATCGTTACAGGGTTGATGATGAAACCGGAAGTCAACAGGAAATCATTCACCAGGGGGCGCAGCGATCACCGCGAACTACCGAATTTCAAGAATCAAAACAAACCAACGCGCGCAAAGCTACACTTGATTTCAAAGCTCTCTGCCAAGTGACGTCACAATCACAGGCAAAGCGACTGTACAACGTGATGACGTCATCCCGCGTCATAGCGTTAAGTCTATCAGTGCACTGTGTTGACATGAGTATAAACGTTTTCGTAAGCGTACATAACAAGTTGTTCTATATTTCTTTGAAATCTGATCGAAATGAAAAATAAATATAAGCAGCTATTAAATCAACATATTTTCAAATTGATTGCTTTCTCCGTTTCAATAAATAGCAGTAGGCCTATTGTTATTTCGTCGGTGATTCACGTAGCCTACATATTGTTGTAAAAATAGTCCGGAGCTGATTCGTTCATCGGGTTATGAACGAAAGCAGATTAGCCAATCAAATTGAAGTATTCGTTGTAAACACACTGGAAATTAAATTATATAAGGATTGACTTCAATGTTTCTTCGGTTCATCGAGTTATGAACGAACTTGCCCCTGTGCAAACTAAATAAATCCGCGAAGCGGTTTATGAAAAGTTTGCACAGGGGCCAGTTCGTTCATAACTCGATGAACCGAAGAAACATTGAAGTCAATCCTTATAATTTAATTACTATCACATATACTACGTAAAACAATAAAAATATTCACAGGGAGTGATATATTTTATTTCAAGAATCAAAACAAACCAACGCGCGCAAAGCTACACTTGATTTCAAAGCTCTCTGCCAAGTGACGTCACAATCACAGGCAAAGCGACTGTACAACGTGATGACGTCATCCCGCGTCATAGCGTTAAGTCTATCAGTGCACTGTGTTGACATGAGTATAAACGTTTTCGTAAGCGTACATAACAAGTTGTTCTATATTTCTTTGAAATCTGATCGAAATGAAAAATAAATATAAGCAGCTATTAAATCAACATATTTTCAAATTGATTGCTTTCTCCGTTTCAATAAATAGCAGTAGGCCTATTGTTATTTCGTCGGTGATTCACGTAGCCTACATATTGTTGTAAAAATAGTCCGGAGCTGATTCGTTCATCGGGTTATGAACGAAAGCAGATTAGCCAATCAAATTGAAGTATTCGTTGTAAACACACTGGAAATTAAATTATATAAGGATTGACTTCAATGTTTCTTCGGTTCATCGAGTTATGAACGAACTTGCCCCTGTGCAAACTAAATAAATCCGCGAAGCGGTTTATGAAAAGTTTGCACAGGGGCCAGTTCGTTCATAACTCGATGAACCGAAGAAACATTGAAGTCAATCCTTATAATTTAATTACTATCACATATACTACGTAAAACAATAAAAATATTCACAGGGAGTGATATATTTTATTTCAAGAATCAAAACAAACCAACGCGCGCAAAGCTACACTTGATTTCAAAGCTCTCTGCCAAGTGACGTCACAATCACAGGCAAAGCGACTGTACAACGTGATGACGTCATCCCGCGTCATAGCGTTAAGTCTATCAGTGCACTGTGTTGACATGAGTATAAACGTTTTCGTAAGCGTACATAACAAGTTGTTCTATATTTCTTTGAAATCTGATCGAAATGAAAAATAAATATAAGCAGCTATTAAATCAACATATTTTCAAATTGATTGCTTTCTCCGTTTCAATAAATAGCAGTAGGCCTATTGTTATTTCGTCGGTGATTCACGTAGCCTACATATTGTTGTAAAAATAGTCCGGAGCTGATTCGTTCATCGGGTTATGAACGAAAGCAGATTAGCCAATCAAATTGAAGTATTCGTTGTAAACACACTGGAAATTAAATTATAAATATATATATCCTGGTACCTATGTTTCGCTATACCTATGTGTCTAGATATATGAACCTATGTTTCAGTATACCTATGTGCCCAAGCACATGTACCAATGTTTTTCTAAACCTATGTGTCCAGATACATGAACCTATGTTTCAGTATACCTATGTGCCCAGGTACATGAACCTATGTTTCAATATACCTATGTGTCTAGATATATGAACCTATGTTTCAGTATACCTATGTGCCCAAGCACATGTACCAATGCTTTTCTAAACCTATGTGTCCAGATACATGTAGCTACATGTATGTTTGTCTATACCTAGGTGTCCATGTACCTAGGTTACTCGATACGTATGTATCTTGGTATCTATGCTTCTCGGTACTTATATTTCCCCGTACCTTCATGTATGTATCCTGGTATTTTTGTTTCTCGATACTATTTAACTCGGTACCTATGTTTTTGATACCTATGTATCTAGGTACCTATGTTTTTCGATACCTATTATTCTTGGTACATATGCTTTTCTAGATTAGGGCGTGTGGTTCCCATTTTTAATGGTCCCAGAACTTGTGTCTGGACATACCTGGAAACAGACTAGGTACCAGGAAACATAAGTAGGTTAGGTTTTGATTGATTAATGTTTATCGCCGCTTGCAAAAATTATTTCACTTATATGGTGGCGTTGCCAGGTTTAATGGGGCACCGAAAGACTATCACTCTGCCAACTTAACCACCAAATACATATATCCCGGTACCTTATTACGGTGAAACATATATTTATGAACACTAAAAACAAGGGCACAGAGGAAATCTTCTTGTCCAAAATAACCATGGAGACAAGTTTCTTATCGTGTTTAAAGTGGGTATAGATAGGCCTACTAGTGCTAAGGCGCACAGCAATGGGGATAGGTCTATACAGCATAAAGCTTATGCCACTAATTATGACCTAGATCTAGTAAATTAGTGCATGTTATGGAGTTCTCCAGAAATCTTAGTCTGGCTGATATCTACCGAGATTCTAGTGGGGTACGCAAGCCATTTACATCTAAAAGCGGCTATACACCCCCTTCTCACATGTATGACCCAGAGATAAACATTAGTCGTGACTCTGTATCTAGGAAGTTTGATGTTTTAACTAATCAGAAAAACAAACATAACCTTACTCATTCAGAATGTCTTGCCTTAAGTAAGCTAAGGAGAAATCCAAACATAGTTATTAAACCTGCTGATAAAGGTTCGGCAACAGTTATTATGTCAAAACAGGATTATATTGAAGAGATAGAACGGCAGCTAAGCAACCCTCTTCATTACAAAAAACTTCATAAGGAAATTTGGCCTGAAAATGTTAGGAAGTTTAATAAAATTCTTGTTTCTCTTCAAGATAAAGGCTTACTTAATGAAAAACAGTATCGCTATTTGGAATCTGATCATAACTCTAAAAACAGGGTCTTCTATATTCTTCCGAAAATTCACAAACCCATTGAAAAATGGCCGAAGCCTACAATGCCCCCTGGGCGTCCTATTATCTCAGATTGTGGCAGTGAAAGTTACAGAATATCAGAGCTAATTGATTACTATCTAAAACCTATAGCGAATCGGCATCCTAGCTTTATAAAAAATACGGATGATTTATTGGCCAAATTATCTGAGAAATCCATCCCACAAGATGTGATTTTAGTTACTCTGGATGTGGAGTCTATGTATACAAACATTGACATAGATTTGGGTCTTAAATCCATAAAATCAGCATTCCAAAGATATCCTGACCACCGTCGTCCGGATAAAGACATTTTAGAATTGCTGGAACTCAGCTTAAAAGGAAACGATTTTGAATTCAATGGGGAGATCTTTCAGCAAATTAAAGGGTGTGCTATGGGGAAACGTTTTAGTCCTAACTTTGCCTCTATTTTTATGGCTGAGTGGGAGAGTGACATTCTTCACAAATGTCACAAACAACCTTTTATTTACCTTCGGTATCTGGATGACATTTTTATCATTTGGCAACATACGTTGGAAGACCTTCATATTTTCATTGATACTCTTAATTCTCACGACTCAAGCATTAAATTACAGCCTACTATTGATCACACTTCTGTGGATTTTTTGGATGTAACTATTTACAAGGGTCATACATATCATACTACTGGGTATCTAGATTACAAAGTATTCTTCAAACCTACTGACACGCATCAGCTGCTACATGCTGGGTCATACCATCCTCCTCACACTTTCAAGGGAGTCATTAAATCTCAGATATTTAGATTCTATAGAAACTGTAGTTCTTTAGATTTTTTTAACCAGGCTTGTTCTGTTCTTTTTAAAGCTCTCCTCCCTAGGAAGTATTCTATTAGATTACTCCGAAGGATTAAATCTAACACAGTAAGACAAATCATGTTTCCCCCTTCATCCCCCAATACGCTTACCTCCCCTTCACGAGTGTACCATTACCGTCCAACATTTCTCTCAGGTACATCAATGAAATGCCTTAAGACGCGATGCAAACTCGATATATACGTACCCGATCGCGGTACCTTTTTCGGAGAACAAACTCGCGACAAATATCAAATGGCAGAGAATCTTAATTGTGACTCCTCTAATATCGTGTATGTAATCACGTGCAAAAAAATGTCGCAAACAGTACGTCGGAGAAACTCAGAATTCTCTACGACAAAGAGCAGCCAACCATTTATCTAGTATAAGACTTAAACATGATGTACCCGTGGCACAACATTTCAATACTCAAGGTCATTCGGTCAAGGACCATTTTGAAATTATGCCTATTGAGAAAATCCCTTTTCTCACTTCCGCTGCAGATACCAAACACAAACGTTTGGAAAGGGAAAGTTTTTGGATTCAAACATTACAAACTATTTATCCTTTGGGTTTGAACTTGGACCCCGGAAGATGTCGTGAAAAAACTATAATACCATTTGTGTTTCAGTATAACAAAGCTAGCATTGCTATGGCCAAGATTATAGTAGAAGAATACAAACTACTTCAAAGTAAACTTGCTCGACCTCTGACCCAAAGGCCAGTCATTGCTTATAAAAAGAACAAGAGTTTGAAAGACATACTGGTCAGGGCTAAACTCCCCTGTCTGCCTTCTACCTAGGTTTTCTGGGAAAGGGGTATGGGGGGGGGGGATGGGGGAATTTTCACTGTCTTTTCCCATGACCCCATAATATATAGTCTGACGATATTCTTACTATAGCTTAAGATGCATAAGCATTGTCAATGCAATACAAAGTGTTCCAGAAAATTCTAGTGACTAAGGCCAAGCTCCTGTCGGTCGTTAACCTAATGAAATATCATAGGTTTACTTTATTACAACAATTTATGATGGGGTATAAAGGTCTAAATGATATACCTCTTTTTAACACAATTAGAAACTTGTCTCCGTGGTTATTTTAGACAAGAAGATTTTCCCTGTGCCCGTGTGTTTTAGTGCTCATAAATATATATATAGATTATAGGTAGCAAGCTGAACGCTGAAAGGCGCTGAGAAAGTTTTGTTCCGAAATCTGAGATTCTTAAATCTGCTGGCAAAGTGAGAATGAATATGACCTGCAGTTGTCCCAAAAATGCGACGTTTGTTGATAATTTGGACCAAAGAAGTGATTATTTACCCCTGCGCCGGCAAGCTTTGTTCATCTGAAAGCGTAGTTAGGCCATTCACCCGTAACCCATAATTTGCTCTAAATCATGTAAAAATGCACGTCTGCCAAGTAAATTAATCAGCATCCAGCCTTTTGGATAGCATCTGTGTCATTAAAAGAAATAACGATTTTAAAAATGTTCACGACGAACTACTTATCTCTCGTACCATGCTATAAACTATGTTGCAACGAGTTTTGTCACAACGTACGAGTTTTATTCCAACTCATGAAGTTTTGCTACAAGGTCTACGAGTTTTGTCACAACTCACGAGTTTTGTTCCAATCTTGACCAGTTTTGTTCTAAACACGTCACGTGTTTTGATACAAACGGTCGACAGTTTTTGTACCAAATTTTACATGTCACGAGTTTTGATACCAACAGTCGACAGGATTTGTAACAAATGTTAACTGATGTTTATAACTCATGACTTCTGCAACAGAAAGAGAAACCTTACTAGATAAAGAACTCAAAACTCGTGTGAAAAATGTTTGATGGCGAACAAAGAGCTGAGAGAATCACTCAGAATAACGGACATCGTTGGTTTAAAATCTAAGAGAAAACGCAACGCCAACAAAATAGCAAATAACTCTGCAGTGAAAATGGATATATGATTTTGTAATCTTATCACTTTAGAAACTTTAACATCAGGACAATAAAATGCTGCAGCTGTTTTTCCAGAGGAGCAACATTTAGAGGCATCTGTGTATATGTTCAGGTGCTGTGACCAATTACATTTAATGTGATCAAGTGAGCACAATCTAATTGTGGAGATGGGGTCGCACTTTTTAACCTTTGTATGTAGGTCCATAGATATATGTGGTATTTTTAAATGCCACGGAGGGAGTTGGGAAACTACAGGTAGTTGTAATAAAAACTTATCTGCCCCTGAAATTCTTAAGATATCCTCAGACCTGTACCCCTTGGTTTGCCTCTTGTCACCAGCGTATGACAAATCGTACTCAGATGGTTCTAAAACACTGGAAGCAGAGTTTCTATTTGACATTTTCAGTCGTAAAGTGTATTTCAATACCCTGTACTGCCGTCTGATGTGTAATGGCCATTCATTATAGAAAATTTGAAGGACTGACAAAGGCGTTGTTTTTAAGGTACCTGTAGCGAGACGAAGTGCAGCACATTGCAACGAATTTAACCTATCTACCTGGGTCTGGGACGCTGACCCATATGATTCACACCCATAATCAAGGCGTGAGCGCAACAAACCCCTGTAGATAGACAGCATCGATGATTTGTCCGCACCCCAAGATTTACCTGAAACAGACCTCATTAAATTTTTATATGATCGACCAATCAGTTATATATTACATAGGCCTAATCCTTGTGACACTGGAAAGTTCGAAGTTGCGATAGGTTTTAATGTTGTTTTTTTCGGCTATTTAAATTACCTGGTACCCAATGTAGACAAAAAAATGCCGAATTACCAACATGAAGACAACTTTTCACCAAAAAGAACGAAAAAATATTTCCCATGAATTGAACTCGAAGCCGCGATGTGTAGGCCGACCTTGTTTGTCGGTATTAGTATGCTGAATTTCTAAATAAAGCCAAGCCAAATAAAAAAACCAAATAAACAGTAGGGGAAAATTGTGATTGGCATACCTACAATAGTTGCCCGATAAACCACAAAGCGACTTCTAATTCTACTTCAGTACGTTTCTGGTTAAAATTATGGGATTGAACGGCTGCTAAGAACAGCCTGGCTAGGGAAAAGGGAACGGTGGAATTTTCCTGCAAAGCCTTGGGAACGCGACGATGAAGAATAATTCATTTGGGTAAAATCGTCTTCATTTGGGTAATTCGTCATAGGCCTACCTGTACAGGCTTACAGGTAAAGTTCAATCCAAGGCAAAGCTTTTTTCGTTCACTTTGGGTAATTCAACATAACTGTACCGGGTAGCAGGCAAACCAAATCACGGTTCCATTTCTACTTAAAGGCACACTTGACGCAAAAAATCCAGAATACTGTTTACATATAAAAAAGTGGGCGGTTTTCTGTATTTTTCACAGACAGAAGATAGAAAGTGTTGGCATCAGTTAGTATTTCAAATTTGAAATTGAAACTTAGATTTATCAGGTACCCGCAAGGTAAACAAACCCCGAACCTGAACATACACACACGCGCCCTAATGTTTCAGTCGTGTAAGTGATCTAACGGTACAGTATAATTTTACGTACTTTATCTGAGAAATACAGACTGCAGATGACGATTGGGTAAGAGTGATTCGAAAAGCCAGCTGATAATATTTTGAGTGTAAACCGCAGATAAAAAGACCTGAAATGAGGGTAATCAAACGTCTAAGTTAACACAAACTGATCGTTGTTGTTGTAATCAGGCTTCGTTTCTTCGTTTGTTTTTCCCTCCCATGTCTACATTCTAAACCTAACTGGACATGTTTTATGTGTCCTGTGTTTAATTTAAGCGGTTTTGGTCGTAGTAAGCTCATGTAAATTGGTTTTCTTAACAAATGTTCAACAGGGTACGACGGCAAGGGCCTATAAGCTAGTAAAATAATCAGTGTTAGTTTGAGAACAGATTATTCGATCTCTTCAAATCTTTGTATCAGTTGAAAGTTCCAAAATAAGTCAATGTCAAGTAAGCAATCGGAGCACACTTCGGCTATCTCCGCTTGCTACCGGTCGGCTTTGACACGCCTCGGACTTTCACGGCTACCTTTTTGGTCGCCAAATTAAAATGACCTGCAATCTATCAGCAGGTATTTCACTCACGTAAATCCCCGAAGTTATCAGACTGTCAAGCAAGAAGTCCATTTGGGACAGCATTTTACGCAAAGCATGAGTTATCTGTTTATATTGAACTGTGTCCAACCATATCTGGTGTATTGTGTTTGTTCAATTAAAAAAAAAGCGCTCGAACAAAATATAAATTTCAATCTCAGTTCTTATTTTTTTATGTATTGAAAGGGGGTAGGGGGTGGGTCATATTTTATTGTGGAACATTTTACTATACGTAGACGTTCCTATAGGCCTGTAACCAGACTTAATTCCTGCTGAAACCACTGAACTGAAAACCGAAATGATAATGAGCTCCTATGTATTGTTTTATAATCTCGTGTAGCAATATCCTTTTATCAACGGCACAGTGAACGGTTTGTTTGTTTGTTTGTTATGACGATCGCCCTCATTAATGATCGATCGGGACAGGGAGCTTGCATATATCATAAGAAAACCATCCCACATATTTTGCTGATAGTGCAAATCTCGTGTTTTTTCCAATCCACGGCCTGAAAAATGAGACATGACACAACTACGTGATAGTGAGTATGTACCAGCCAAGTTTCAAAATAATCCTCTAAATATTAAACGAAATATGACCAAGACAAAAAAATATCGACAGAATGTGACCATTGCCACAAAAAGGGCAAAATACCAGCCAAATTTCAAAGCAATCCTCAAAATATTTACCGGGACATGGCTAGGACAAGGAATCATGACGGACGGACGCACGGACGGACAAGGGGGCAACTAAATGTTCCGTCGAAAGTTTTCGGAGAGCAAAACTATCAGCCAATATAGAATTGCCTACAGCTACATTTTGGGACAAAAGCTGTTGACTCTTTGTATCAAAACTCGTGTCCTATTAAAATTGTTACAAAAGCTGTTGACGGTTTGTATCAAACCTCGTAACATTGATTTTGTAACAAACCTCGGCTGGGTTGGAACACAACTTGGGACATGTAACAAAAGCTGGCGCTCTTGTGACAAAACTCGTAACATTTTGTGACAAAACTCGTCAACATTGTAACAAATCTCGTGAGTTGGAATAAAACTCGTACGTTGTGACAAAACTCGTTGCAACAACTATCCTTAAAAATGTGACAGCTGCAGATCGAAGTGCTTCACTGAATTTTATGAGTTTTTAATAACCCCATACACATAACCCATTGACAAATTTATATGGAATACAAACTGAACATATGTAAAATCATTGATGTTTCTTACCCAATAAGTTGTGGTAATAAAAATCAAAAGCAGGGTTTAATGATACTATATTTAAAAAAAACAGCCTCCCCCCCCCCAAAAAAAAAACAAACAAACACACACACGCACACGCACACGCGCACATACATGATTTTACTTCTGTCTGAGGGACATGTTAGGTACGTGTAGCTTCCGACAATTCCATGTATTAATGCATTTGAACACAGTTTTGAATGCTATGTCTAAAGTCTCGAGTCACAAAAAATAAATGTGCCTGAGAAATAGTGTAAAAATCATCTTTAGAATTGATCAGGATTATTTGAATGGAATTAAACTTGCATTCAAGTTTTTTCAACATACTTAATTCTAAATCGTATGCAAGTCTTATTTAAGACTTGCATACGATTTAGAATTAAGTATGTTGAAAGAAAATCCTGATTGTCCGTGGCCCCGCAAATCGCAATAGCTGTGACCTTAAAGCTAGCCATATTTGCAGGCTGTACACGCCTTCTGTTTTAAGAATGACAACATTTTGTATGTTAATTAAAAGAGATTGAAACTAAAAAAAAATTAGAAAGTTTGAAAAAAATTAAACTAAATGGACTGTAATGTCCTATTCATGTCAGCCTATTCTACCATGGCAACATATACTTTCAACGTTACGTTACAACCAAGTGCAAAGTTACGACGGTAGTTTAGAAACAGACCCCTGTTTGTATCCTATGTCTTACTAACTTGTACTAACTTTCATGGGAACTGTTGCTGAACACAATTACGCCCGACATAACTTTGCGCTGGTGGTAACATTATGTTGAAGGTATATATTGCCTTGACAGTTAGGCATTGCATTAGACTTACGCCGGGCGTAAATGTTTTGAGAAACAGTCAGTTGTCTTATTATTTTTTGTCACTCGTTGCTAATTTCTCACTTTTTAGACTACTATGATCTCATGGTGGTCTTATCAAATCGCTTTTTGTCCGTGGTCCGTCTTCCGTCGTCCGGTGTCTGTAAACTTTTCTTGTGATCACGATTCCAACTACTGGTCAGATCGTCATCAAATGTTACAGACATGTTTCCCTTATGCTCTAGTTGTGCAACATCTATTTTGTTTGCTCATTTGCATTTTGTGATTTTTACCTACATAGTTTGTGATCGCGGAATCCAGAAAACCACCGAGCCGATCTTGATGAAATGTTTTTGTGTTGGTTGCCCATATGGTCTAGTTGTGCAACATCTATTTTTCTGAGCTCATTTGCATATTAAAATGGCCGCTAGGCGACCATTTTGTTATTCTATTTGTTATCACTTTCCTCTCTTGTGATCGCGATTCCAAGAGAAGTGCTAGTCGGATCTTCTTTAAATTTCACACGCACGTTCCTCCTACGGTCTAGCTGTGCAACATTTATTTCTTTTGCTCATTTGCTTATCAAAATGGCCGCTAGGCGACCATTTTGTTTTCTACTTTCTTTCACTTTTCTCCTTAAAGTAACGAGAAGATCTTCGTAAAACTTTGTACCCAGGTTAACCCTATGGACTCGTTGCGTACTATGTACTTTTTTGCTCATTTGCATATTAAAATGGTCGCCTAGCGGCCATTTTGATAAGCAAATGAGCAAAAGAAATGTTTTCTACTTTTTGTCACTTAGCTAGGATTTTTGTAAACTAATTTACGCATGTTAGCCCTACGGTCTCGTTGCGCACAATGCACTTTTTTTGCTCATTTGCATATTCAAAATGGCGGCCACTGGCCATTTTTTTTTATCACTATTCTCCTAAAGTAATGAAAGGATGTTCGTAAAATGTTATACGCAGGTTAACCCTATGATCTCCTTGCGCACTATGCACTCGCTGCTCATTTGCATATTAAAAATGGCGACCGGTAGCTTTTTCTGTGATTTCTATCTACATAGTTTGTGATCGCAGAATCAAGAAAACTACCAGGCGGATCTTGATGATTTTTTTTGTCTTGCTTCCTCATATGGTCAAGTTATGTAACATGTATTTTTTTCGTCGTTGATGTTTTCATTTAACACATTTGGTACCGCTGTCACCATATGGCGTTAGAGTGCTAGTCTGCTTCATTACCGAAGACATCGTATGGCGACAACAGAAAAGTTGGCTAAAACCCCACTGACGCCGTATGGTTATTTTTTCTTACAACTTCAACTAATTTTGAAAATGAACAAATGAAATCACATGTTGCATCTTTGTGTTTTTTTTTCCAATCTTCGAATAAGGTGAAAGAGGTTTAATTTACTTTTAGGCCGGTGGCTGTAACTTGAAAAGTCGCTATAAATAGGGTTCAGTAGCCGATCTCTGGAATATACTTTTTGTATGTTTTTTTTATATTTCTTAGGACATACTTTAGCTCCCAAAAAAGTTCGTCCATTCCAAAAAAAGTCATGCCATTAATAAAAACGCTTAAAAATTCCACAGGCACACGGAGAGCTCTCCCCTTACCCCTCTATATTATATGTATTAGATAGAGGGGTGAGAGGAGAGCACTCCGTGTGCATATGGCCACAATATACGCGGGAAAGTGTTCCTTTTACATGCTTTTTTGCGAAAACGCCGGGGTTTGCAATGGACGAACTTGTTGGGGGGCTAAAACATGTCATAAGGAATATAAAAAAAAAAACATACAAAAAGTATATTCCAGAGATCGGCTACGGAACCCTATTTATAGCGACTTTACAAGTTACAGCCACCGGCCTATAGTGAAAAACAAGACATTTATCGGAGCTTTTTTAAACCTCAGTGTGAAATTGCAATCCTCAGGTCATTTTAAAACGCCCTTTCCGATTTCCAAGGCCGACTATAAGAAATAGTTTATCTATGCCTGTTGCCGGCCGCCACGGCTTGTTCGAAGTCGGTAAATTAGCCTTCTCGAATTTTAAACGCCTAAATTCTTTCCAAAAATGTAACAATAATAAATATTTTTAAAGGAGAGTGTTCTCTAAGACACTTAAGAAGATCCATAATGTATTTTTCGGAGTGTAAAAGGAAGGAATATTTCAAAATGAAATGAAATACACGGCAATGTACAATCACTATTTTGCCGATCGAATTTGCATCCTACAGCAACTGACTTCGCAAATGTAAATGCTATTTACCAATAAAGTAACTAAAATGTTTTTATTCAATCATATATTTATTTCAAATCGTGCATGAAGATTTTTTTATAGGAGTTCGCTAATTTCTGAACGAATCGGGACATTTTTTGCCATTAATTTTTTAACTGACTTTCGTCATGTTTAAATTTTTACTCATCAGACGAGTGATACGTCGCCCATTCTTCCCTTTTCACGGGCTATTTTTGACAGATATACATCAAACAAGTGATATCCCTGACTGGTCTGTGTGCATGTACATGTAGGCCTACTATGTAGCTCCGGTAAGTAGCGTTAATGTGCGGCCTTCTTGAAGAAAGATGGTTTTGAGTTTTCAGATAACAGCCATTATCTACCGAAGAAACTTTGTTCTTGTCCAGCCAGCCACCAACTGAAGAAATAAATTTCACATAGCAAATTTGCGATCCGTTTAAAAGCAGCCTCACTTTCTGATAGTGTTGTATGGTGGTCGTCAAGATCAGTTTAACTGATCTCTTGTTGGAGCCGCCGTGAAGCGCAGCGGAACAAGGTTTCTTTTTGGGCATGTAGAGAGAAAAAGTCTGACTCGAAGTTATATGAGAATAGTAGCGAATTCACGATGTCACCAACTTACTGCCAACGTTATTATGTACAAATTTTCTTTATCCCTCCGCCAGTGAACTTAATGGCGTAGCGATAATTTGGTCTCTGTTTTCATAAAAAAAAACATGAAGAAGTCGTTAAATATCGATCTAAGTGTTTGTAATTTGTCCCGTAGCATTGTTTGAATGCAAAACACATGTTATTTTGTACACAATTGATGTATTTTTTTATTTAAATGTCTTTTTCTCGAGTGAGAACCACATTTTGGCACATGGAAAGTTCGACAATAGGAACATCTTTTTGCACGAGAGTTCGGAAGTGTGAACCTCGTTTATGACCGGGCGAGGCTCATATTCCTGTGGTATAGACCGTGGAAACTTTTAGACAGACTGAAATCACACGAATCGAAAGCGTTGCCATATTCGGCGCCAAAATGTTGGGGGTTGTATATGTTACGGTGTTGGATGTGTTTAGAACTATAGAGGTTAACGTCAAACATGGCGACAACTCCTTTAGAGTAAAAGACGTAGGGCTATACAGTTTTCGATTTAATCAAGTCGCTAGAATGGTTTTGACAAACTGAGTCGTAGCCTGCTAGACTGGCGCGGTTTTGATGTTAGCATGTAGTTTCGAATGGGAAGCCGGGCGAAAACGCTCGAGAGAGGTTCGTAATTTTTACAGCTATTTATTAGATTTTATTGCACCCATCCCATAGCCCCATACTGAATTAAACTTCGCAAAGTGACCAACACGCTAGATTTAAACGGAAACGCGTTGTGCTGAGGCGAACATTTCGTAAATAAGTACCGTGGGCCTAAGTCTTACGCCAAACAAAATTAAAAAACTTAAAGTTTAAAAATATTAGGTCCTGTATAATATGTGTGCGCTTTTTTAAACTAAAGTACGTGGTCATTCCTATGAAGATCATGTTAAATGTAATATTAGGCCTAGCAGAAAAATCAAACAAGTATCAAACGTTTGGAGGCTCATTTTATTTAAAAATGTGAGATTTTTACATTATTGCTTTCAACGAATACGTAAGTGAAAATCAGCACAAATGAACAGTTATCCTTGCATCATGATGTGAAATTTCATTGTTCGACCGACAATAAATGGCACGAATTGATAACCAACTACTATATGTATTTGAATATTAACAATATGCAAAGTCGTGGTGCGCGCTGTACATTCACGTGACGCAATGTTTTTTTCACCCCTCTCATTCTGCAGGAGGCCAGCGAATTGGTAATTACGATAGAATGTATGAATGCACTCTCTTCTTGACGATGTTCTTCGATTATGTATTTGCCTTTTACAAACTAAAAAAGTGAATTTTAATTGTAATACTAATAGTGCTACGGCGCATCTCCATGGGTTGACTGTTTTCAGGTTGATAAATGTAAAATGACTTTTAAAACTAAACGAGGATTCTTTAACATTTTATAGTGATTTGATCAGCAGACAGTTGTCAGACACTCTATTCATTTTCATGTTCAAAACAACCATCTGCCTTTCAATAGTTTCATTTAGAAGAAGATTATAAATAATATATCAAGTTTTTAATTTTCGTACAAAGCCTATGGTAGCCCATTGGGGCCAGGTTGATTTAGTTTTGTTAATTTTGGCCGATGGAACAAATTTTTTTTACGTCACAACATAAATTCGAATGGCCTTACACTCAGATACACACTGAGGTGATAAGTAAGGCACACTGCATCCATACTTTTAGAAATTAAGTAAAACTGTGTCTTACCAGTATGCGGCTCCTCAGAGGCTTATAAGCCTAGTTTATATATGTATCTGTTTCATTTTGGATGTAAACAGTTTTAAAGGGGTATTTTATTTAAAACCAAAATCTCCATTTTGTTTCCCAGATTTGACTTCGTGTAGTCCTCTAGTCACTGTAAGACTGTTTTTAAATTCCTATAGCCCTTTGACATAATTGTGGCGCTGACGAGATTCCGGGTTTATATTTTCATTTTTAAGTCTACCACGTTTTTTTTTACATCACTCGAATTTAGACCTAAATGATATAGTTAAACGTCCTTGCCGATGAAAGAATTTTTAAATAGGACAAGCCGGTGAAGTAAACAGTGTTGAAAATAATGCTTAAAGGGGCATGAGCTGCCAAAATGTGGATATTTTGACCGTACAACATAATGTTGAAATTATTGGCTATTTTTCTCAAGAAGCTTTTTCAGAAGCTTTTTAGTTCTTCTATTCTCGAAAATGTACGACGAAGTATTGTTTTAAACTAAATTTGTCTTAGAATGAATGAATGGTCGTCCCGGTTATTTAATTTTTGTTTACTTTTCGAACACGTTTTCGGTTCGTACAGGACACACTCTGTATGGATTTTCCTCATTCCAACACCAATCACTTAGTTTTTCAATGGCCTTCAAAGCCTCTTACTGTCGTGACGATCAGAAATTATGAAAAAGTGTAAATTTTGGCAGCTCATGCCACTTTAATAAAACACAAACTTGCGAAAACTAGAAAATGAGACAAGGAAAAATTCTGGAAAGGTAAAAAACTAATACTCGTAAGACCCATCAGTCTCTCTCCAGTTCTGATTCGACTAAAATTGTTTTTTTTTAAGCTTACAGAGATTATAACTTAAAATTTAAATAACGGAAATTATTTTTTTACATGATTGAATTACAAAATTAGCTGATTTATTATATTATCGTGCATTTTAAAGTAATAGCTAAATTGTGTGTAGCACTCAGTCACCAGATAAACAAAATAATCTTGCTCAGAGGGAATTTAGAAAAAAAAACAAAGACTGTACAACAAATACAGCAAATAAAATCAAACATCAATCAAGCAGAACTTTGCCGATAGAGGTGGTCCCATAAGTGTTCGATGGAATTAATTTCCGGAGAACATGCGGTCCATGGCAAAACCTGTATGTTGGTCGTCGAAGTCGCCTGGCCCATATCAACATGTCGTTCCTGTACCGAGGCGTCAGGAGGGGCCAGCGGAAGGGATGACGTTTTCAAATTGAACCGGCCACACTTCCAGCAGTGCACCAGCAGTGGGTGCCAGCAGCAAGCAAGCATCGAGCCGTACTTTTAGAGGTTATTTTATCAGACAGATCATGGATTTGGGGGGTGGGGGGGGGGGTGGAAAGCTGAGATGGGTTTCAAGCAATTGTTGTCCCCCCTCCGGCATATAATGCGGGGGGATATAGCGATCAGCTTGTCTTGTCTGTCTGTCCGTAATCATTTCTTGTCATCGCATCTCCTCACACAGTTTTTATCGGATTTTTTTTAGAAATTTGGTGGACTTGCTGGATATCATTCGAGGATGTGTACCTGCTATTTTGGTTGCGCTGGTTTCATTATTTTTAGAGTTACTGCACTTTCCCGACTGTATAAGACGACATAGACAATTAACGGTTGTCATCGCATCTCCTCCCACAGTTTTTATAATTTGTTTCCGAAACTTGGTGGACATACTGGATATCATTCGAGGATGTGCACCTCCTATTTTGGTTGCACTGGTTTCATTATTTTTAGAGTTACTGCCCTTTTCCGACAGTATAAGACGACATAGACAATTAGTGCTTGTCATCGCATCTCCTCTCACGATTTTTATCAGATTTTTTCGAAACTTGGTGGACTTGCTGGATATAATTCGAGGATGTGCACCTTCTATTTTGGCTGCGCTGGAATTATTATTTTCAGAGTTACTGCCCTTTTCCGACTGTATAGCATAGATATCTTATAACTTAAAATAAATAATAAATCTTATGCGGGGCCGGGGGGATACATCTTCTGATGACTCTTGTTAAATCACAATTTGGAGTGAAATGTTTATCTATTAACGAAACCACTAGAATTATTCATGATACTATAACTTTCTTGTTCCTGCAAATCACAGCTGTACATATGACAGATAGGCTACAAGTTCGGATCAACATTGGATTTTATTTTATCCCACCTCACACTGAATACTTCCTGTTGATTGGTTCAAACCAGTCACGTGGAGACCCTGTATATTTCCATATTACGTCGCCGTGCTGATCCATACAGGGCGACTACCATATATGGCTTGTGACGTCATGTCTAGACGCTTGCCAGTCGTGTCTGCTCGTGCCATACACATTAGAAAATACCTTTCGGAGTTCACTTTCTGCCTTTTATGAAAGCCAATTTTCAGAAAGAAGGCTTGAATACCGTACAAGTTAGGTCTTCGGTGGGATAAACTCGTTACAGGGTTTGTTCGAGGGGGGATACGGAAATATATGGGGTCAGTAAACAGTATATTTATATAATATCGGTTTACTGACCCCATATATTTCCGTATCCCCCCTCGAACAAACCCTGTAACTAATAATATTTCGTGGCTACTGGGATTTAGTTGTTTGAGGGGACATTTTTATGAAGCCTTACATCGACCGGAAAGAGGTTAGAATGTCGTTCTTACTCGATTTTCATTTGATAGCCCTTATGAAATCGTTGCCATCGGAAGAATGGGGGGGGGGGGTGTTACCTAAAACATCAATCAACCCATCAATTAAGTTCTTTTTAAAATGAAGCATAACAAATAGATGACATTTTATTGTACGAGGATTACAGTCAGAGTTAGCTCTCCTCTATAACATAAGTTACATTACCATATATTGGCTGACAAGCATTACATAATATAGAAATATAGTAAGACTATTTATAGCACTTTTTAAAAACTGAGAACTGTCAACATGATGTCAGAAATAAACTATACCAGTCTGTCAGAATGATGCCACAATAATCCACCTACATATATATGCGAAGCACCCACAGCACTTCATAGAAACAGATTTCGTAGAAACAGATTTATTCGTTATTTTTATCAAAAGGCAAAGAGCATTCCTTTGATGCCAATCTTGCCGATGTGAGTTTAGGTAGTTTTTAAAAGCAACACAAATCACCAAAATGTACTCATCACGGCTGTTTTGTCAGTCATTTGCACTCTTCAGCGGTTCGTACGCGTTACTGACTTTACGAATATTTTTCAGGTCAACGTCAAACCGTTATTGTTTTTCAAAGTTTTTCCAACGTTAAAATTTTCTTGGCAATCGAAATTTATGTCACAAAGTCTGAATTTTAGCAGCTCATTCCACTTTATACTACTTTTTTATAAGCCGCAAAACTGCCAAAAATGTACTCCTGCATTCTGACTATTTGTCCGTTATTATCACACGTTTTCGGTTCGCACAGGCTACTGACAGGCTACCAATATTTCTATTTATTGCAACGTCAATCTGCAAGGTACTTCAAACTCTGACCATCAGAATTTCTGGAAAAAACATTTTGGCAGTTCATGCCACTTTAATCAAGGCCTTTAGTTTTGCTACAAGTTGAAATAGTAGAACAGAAAAGGGCAAAAAATTCCACCGCTTTGACCCTTGTTGATCAGAAGCATTTGTTGGTTTACATCATTAAACAAAATAAATAAACAATCTGTAAACGACACTGTGAAATGAATCGGATATTCGCTACATGTTCGACCTAGCTGTACGCTAGCAACCCTCCTAGCGGTAACCGCTTGCATTGTGGTCATACCAGTTTAAGAAGCTTTTAGATAGCTGGGCCCTGTCTTACAAAGCTGGCGTAAGTTACGTCGGACGTAAATCAGTGTTAAAGCTATAGGAACTTACGCCCTAGTCGCAACTGGTCCATGTTGTAGGCCTATGCGCACCTTTATGCCAGCTTCGTAAGACAGGGCCCTGGACGCTAGCCGACAGCTTATTTTAAAAACTCGTAGTGTAGTCGTCCAAAGCTTGTAGCTCGGCTACAGCTGGATCAAAGCTTCTCTAAAGCGCAGCTCAGCAACGCTCGTCGTGGTGTGGCCTCTGCCATACGGTGCGGTTTCTCAGATGTAATACCCGCATGTAACTCGTGGTCTTCCACTCCTGGGCCTGTCTGAAGTCTGACCTGTCTGACGTAACCGCTGCATCAACCTGGTGATTGTGATGCGTGCACAGCCCAACCTTCTGGTAACATCGACGTGTGTCACACCTTGTTGGACCATTCCAAAGGCTCTATCGCTCGATGGCTGTCAAACGTGGCATGCCTTGTGATATCAACGTGTATGCTTAGCCCCTTTAAACGGCTTGTCTGCGCGTGTAGAACATGCTAAAGAGGGCAATGTCACTTGCATAAAATTTACATATTCTCCCTGAAGTGTTTCCGGTATTTATGGTTGATTAGCTGTGTACGATTTGGCATGTTTTCATATTACAAAATCAATTCGTAACAAAAATATTTTGAAAACAAGTTGTTTTCGTTTCTTTTGGACACTAGTGTAGTTGTTTTCGAATTCTGTGTAATCAGAGAGCTGGTCCAGTATTATCATATCAAACAATTACGTTGAACAGACAATAATTATCGTGCTATTACATTAATCAGTAATTTTGATACATTGTACTGTATGGTTTTGAATGAACGATTATGTAATTGGACGGAAATCATTTACTATGGTCAATTTTACTATCTATCTATTTCGATTCAAGTATATCAAGTTAGGGAATGCAATTAAATAACGTCCGAATATAGGCGATTCGACGGGACAATTACGTCTGTATGTTTAATTGACCTCAGAATAGCTAAGGAAGAGCTTTTAAGGTAGATAATTACATTTAGCATAAGTTGGCTGGTTTGGTTGACGTTTTCAACTCTGCCAGTCGGCAGGTTAATAAAGAATTGCAATTTCTAATAAAGAATTACATCATATAGACTTTATGCACTAACATAGCTATTAAAACACATTGAATCAGACAACACGTCTTAACTTCACCATGCTACAGTAGATCTCCCTGGAAAAGACGGATGGGATGGCTTTTCAGGGTCCAGTCTTGAGCCACAACCAATTTACCTTATTTCCAGTCTATCAATTTGGTGTCCGCCTCATAACTTGAACGCTTTGTCCGATCCCTTTGAAACTTGAATAGTGTGTTAAACTCACGAAATGAGATTGCTTTCCAGGATTCTGTGAATTTGAGTGGAACTATAAACTCACAGGTAAGAGTAACTCGGCTAACTCTCCAAAAATACACAAAAGAAACTTGATATAAATAGATTGAACAATTTTGGAAATACCTTAGTTTGGCTGAGAATAAGTAAGCCTAATAAACTGTCAAAATGGCGGTAGCCATGTTAAATTGTATGTCAACTTTATTTGGTTGCAAAGGATGTCTCATGTGTTGAAGTATTTGAAAAGAAAAAGCCTTAATGAGATTTAGGTAATTAGCCACAAATCAAAACGAATGAAACTGTATTCTGTAATCCGAGCGATTCGGTCGTCTAGCACTGTCGATTTTTAATTTTCAACTCTCCGTGACATTCGACCTTGCGGATATTGAATAGACGTAACCTGATATATAATTATATATAGGGAGCGGCGGTAACGTGACAATTCCACAAATTTCCTGTCACTGGCGTGACATTACGCATATGGGGAGCCTTTATCGTTCGCCGTTTTAGAACAAAAAACGTCAATCAAACTGACAACGTCATAAGAAAAACGTTATCTGTCACCGGATATCGCGAAATCTCTCGGTTGACTCCCAGGCCCTATTAGTGATGTTAATGGAATACGATTCTTTTGACGATTAACACCACTGATCCAGGAATCACAAAAAAAACTTTCTTCACTTTAAGTCCGGTTCAGGTCGAGTTAAGATCCGATCCGATTGTCTGCGATTGAGTCTTAAGACCGTTCATGTCGATGAGAGTGGTTTATCGTTCAGCCAAACGATTCCTGACTGATCAGTCCCAAGCCCCGCTCAGGTTGATGCGATTAGTTGATTGGAAGGAAACTTCGTCACCATATTCGGCAGACTGGCACGCCACTAGGAATGACGTAACAATACAACGTCTTCGAAACGCCGAGAAAAAAATGATCACGTGATGAAGTATAGGTCGCTGATTGGCTGCGACCTTAAGACTGATCGGTAGAAAATAGAACATGTTTCTATCATAACGATCGTAAGACTGATCAGTCTGAGACCGATCTGAAGAGCCTTAAGGCCGATCATGTCGAAACACGTTCTACGACTAATAGATAGCAGATTCACTACCGACTGGAGCTTACGACGATCGGATCGGATCTTAACTCGACCTGAGTCAGGCTTAAGAAAACGGCTAAGGATAGTACAAGCAAAAAAACTACACATCTTTCCTTTCTTTTACTTGCTACTTGCTAATTGATTTACATATGGATATAGTGAATTATTTTTATTTTCAGGTGGATTGCCTTGTTTTCAATGCAACCAAGTTGTGACTCCAGAAGAATGTGAGGTTACCACGGTTTGCTCCCCTTCCGAGGTTTGATTTGTTTATTAGAAAATTATATTAAATTGGATATTGTAAGGCAAAAATATAATACGGTAACATCGCTGCGAACACATTTAGGGCCAATCTGCACTATTTTTCGCCCCTTCTCTAAATGCGGCATTATAACATTTTGGGCTGAAACAGTAGATAAACGTTTTTTAGCCATTGGTAAATTTCGTCCTTTGAATTACCGCCGAGCCTGATGACGTCACGTAGATTTACGCAAAGCTTTCTGGGTAAAACGTACCTCAGTTCGCCATTTTGTTTATTGGCATTCAGTAAGATGTAACTTTTTTAAAAACATTGATGATATAACTTTTTATCCACACATTTTTTCTGGTAACGTTACCCCTTTTAGGTCTTCTCGATACAGTATTATTTCTTCCGCCATACTTTAAAATTATGTTACCGTACCTCAATCCCCCAAAATGCTTTGCGCGTAAATTCCAAGTGACGTCATCAAGCAATCGGTCAATTTAAAGTTTTTTTAGACCACCATGATCTCATGGTGGTCTTATCAAATCGAATTTTGTCCGTGGTCCGTCGTCCGGTGTCTGTAAACTTTTCTTGTGATTGCGATTTCAAGAGACCTACTGATCGGATCTTCATCAGAATTGCATAGACATGTTTCCCTTATGGTCTAGTTGTGCATCATCTATTTTGTTTGCTCATATGCCTATTAAAATGGACGCTGTGATCGCGGAATCTAGAAAACCACCAGGCCGATTTTGATGAAATGTTTTTGTGTTGGTTCCTCATATGGTCCAGTTGTGCAACATGTATTTTTCTGGGCTCATTTGCATATTAAAATGGCTGCCAGGCGACCATTTTGTTTTTCTATTTTTTTATCACTTTTCTCTCTTGTGATCGGGATTTCAAGAGAACTGCTAGTCGGATCTTCTTTAAATGTCACACGCACGTTCCTCTTATGGCCTAGTTGTGCAGCATTTATTTATTTCGCCCATTTACATATCAAAATGGCCGCCAGGCGACCATTCTGTTTTTCTTTTCTACTAAAGTAATAAGAGGATCTTCGTAAAACTTTGTACGCAGGTAATCCCTAAGGCCTCGTTGCGTACTATGTACTTTTTTGCTCATTTGCATTTTAAAAGGGCCGCTGAACATCCATTTTGTTTTTCTTCTTTTTGTCACTTTTGTCGTAAAGTAATGAAAGTTTAGGATTTTGGTAAAAACAATTTAAGCTTGTTAACCCTATGGTCTCGTTGCGCACTATGCACTTTTTTGTTCATTTGGATATACAAAATGGCGGCCACTGGCCATTTATTTTTTATTTTTATCAGTGAACTGATCTTGGCGACCACCATCAGAAAGTGAGGCTGCTTGTCACTTTTCTCCTAAAGTAATGAGAGGATCTTCGTAAGACTTTGTACGCAGGTTAACCCTATGGCCTCGTTGCGTACTATGTACTTTTTTGCTCATTTGCTTATTAAAATGGCCGCTGGGCGACCATTTTGTTTTTATTCTTTTTGTCACTTTTCTCGTAAAGTAAAGAAAGTTTAGGATTTTTGTAAACTAATTTACGCATGTTAGTCCTATTGTCTCGTTGCCCACTATGCACTTTTTTGCTCATTTGCATATTAAAAATGGCGGCCACTGGCCATTTCTTCTTTCATCGCTGCTCTCCTAAAATAATGAAAGGATCTTCGTAAAATGTTATGCGCAGGTTAACCCTATGGCCTCGTTGCAAACTATGCACTCGCTGCTCATTTGCATATTCAAAATGGCGGCCGGTAGCTATTTCTGTGATTTCTACCTACATAGTTTGTGATCGCGGAATCAAGAAAACTACCAGGCGGATCTTGATGAATTGTTTTTGTGTTGCTTCCTCATATGGTCAAGTTATGCAACATGTATTTTTTTCGTCGTTGATGTTTTGATTTAACACATTCGGTACCGCTGTCACCATATGATATGTGCTAGCCTGCTTCATTACCGAAGACATAGTATTTGCGACAGCAGAAAAGTCGGCTAAAACCCCACTGACGCCGTATGGTTATTTTTTCTTAAAACTTCAACTAATTTTGAAATGAACAAAAACAATCACATGTTGCATCTTTGTGTTTTGTTTTTTCAATCTTCGAATACGGTAAAAGAGGTTTAATTTACTTTAAAGTACGCGTAATTCACTGATAGCTTCCAACTTTCATCCAAGTTAGAACGGACACTTCAAGCATACGTATATAACAGGAAAATGTTAAATTTGACAATAAAAGCTTGTGGAATTCCTTATATTTACAGCTTCAGATCTTAATATATATTTTCCTTCAATATACAAAATGAGTGAGATATTTAAATATTTATGATTAAAAAGTGCTAAAATCGGGTGGTGAAATTAGTTTGCTAGTGCGAGTTGAATCTGTCAATCACGCGGCCCCTACCAGGCATTTTAAAAGGCTCCTCAAGCATGACCCAGTTAAACACAAATAAGCTATTTTTGGCACTGACTACGTTATTTGGAATTTCGGAGTCTAGAGTAGTAAAAAAAATACATTCATCGGAGCTTTTTTAAACCTCAGAGTGAAATTGCAATCTTTGCTCATTTTAAAACGTATACAAATCGACTCCTTTCAGATTTCCAAGGTCGACTATAAGAAATAGTTTATCTATGCGTGTTGCCGGTCGCCACGACTTGTTCGAAGTCGGTAAAATGACCTTCTCGAATTTGGATTTTAAACGCCTAAATTCTTTCCAAAAATGTAACAATAATAAATATTTTTAAAGGAGAGTGTTCCCTACAAAACGCTTAAGAAGATCCATATTGTATTTTTCCGAGTTTGAAAGGGAGGAATATTTCAAAATGAAATTAAAATACACGGCAACGTACAATCACTATTTTGCCGATCGAATTCGATTCAGGCAGCTATATACAGCAACTGACTTCGCAATTGTAAATGCTATTTACCAATGAAGTAACTTAAATGTTTTTTTTTCAATCATATATTTATATCAAATCGTGCATGAAATTTTTTTTATAAGAGTTCACTGATTTCTGAACGAATTGGAAATTTTTTTGCCAGATATACATTATCTTTTGATTTGTAAACAAACACTAAATGCATCTTAGTAACATGTGTACAATCGTTTTGGATTTTGTACATTTGAATTGTGCACAGGACTCTAACAAGCGCTTTCAGTCTGCTTATACTACACTATGTGACGTTTATGCGCGGTAGATTTTGAAATTGTCAATGGTTGCGCAATTTCAAATCAGAATATAAATTCATTCTCCACTTACTGTATCTATCGGCAATTCCAGTGACCGCAGTTCGGAGAATGCATTGCTTCTTATAAAAGCTTTAACGAACTCGCGACTCTGGTATCTCCATTTCGACTCAAATCGTTCCAAACAAGTCTTCTTGTCTCATTTTCAACTATATGAAGTTCTTCGGAAACTTGACCTTTTGCTCCATCAAGTACTGTTGTCATATCTAAAACGTTCGCCATGTTTTCTCTTGTGCATCCCATAATAGTTCATAGGAGGAAGTGAAGAAAAGCCACGCTTTCTGACTAACCGAGAGAGGGCGCTGTTTATGGTGACATTTGGGTCAAAAGGTGCCAATGCCCTGAATATGATGCAATGGGACGCTTCACACTTCCACATTCATAGACTTCTGGTAGCGTTAATGTGCGGCCTCCTTAAAGAAACTTGGATTTGAGTTTTCAGATAACAGATAACAGCCACTTTCTACCGAAGAAACTTTGTTCTTGTCAAGCCAGCCACCAACTGAAGAAATAAATTTCACATATCAAATTTGCGATCTGTTTAAAAGCAGCCTCACTTTCTGATAGTGTTGTATGGTGGTCGCCAAGATCAGTTCACTGATCTCTTGTTTCTTAACACAAATGAGTCAACCCATACGAGAAACACACGCAAAGCGCAATAGCTGCGACTATTGAATCCGAATACAGATATTTTAGTTCGCGAGCTCGGCGACCCTACTAGACTCGCCAAAGAACTGTATTTGTGACTTTCTCTAACCCGCCTAACTCGCCAAACACGCCAAGCATGCTAATCAATTAAATAAAAAAAAATGCTACTTTTTTTAGTATTTTTATTAGCGCCCTTCGCTACCTTGGTGTCGCTGGCGGTGACGATAAAGTCGCGATTCTATTTTATTCGGGACTTTCTCCACCTTGACGGGGTCTCGAAAAACGCCAAGGTCTTTAAACACGCTAAAAAAAGATACTACTTCTGCGTATTAACAGTTAACAGCTTCGCCCTTGGCTGTCAAATTGTGGTATCTTCTGCCACTGGCCCTTTCTTCAGTAACACACAACTCACCAGCGCGTGATTTATTTTTTAATTCTAACACATATGTGGTGTCCATACATGTTGTGAGATGCACTCAAAGACCTCCCCTAACTTTCGTTGAACAAAATCCTTGGTGGGGGCCTTAAACAGTCTTTTGAGAGTATTTTAAGCACAATTTATTCATAAGTTGAAGGTAGAAAATGTTCACTATTATTACAAACAGCTGATAGAGGTCACTGTCTACGAACAGATCTAATAACTTTTCAAAGATATAATTATACTTTTAGATAATGCATCTTTTGGTGCCATTATATATATATATAGACTGTATTGACAGTATATAGGCCATAGGCCCAAATACATACTCTTTGTTTCATGTACAATACACTTTTCATTTGTTTACTATATTAAACACAACATTCACAACATTAAATGACAATTCTTTTAGTTATTCGCTGCCAAGCCAGTTCTCGACTGTAGCGCTTGGGAATAAAACTTGGCAAGCCCCTTAATTACAAATTCGTTCCTAGAGGACATTAGGAGATTAAATCTGAAATGATTTCTCATAGAGATAAATTGAGGGTGAAGATACTCCTGGCGCGATAATTCGTAGGCAGGGCATATCATAACAAAGTGCTACATATCTTCGATGGAACTTAAGGAGCAAAAGGAACATTTTCTCAACGGTCGAGGCGTACCTACAAATCGCCCACTATCTACAGCTAGACCTGCCGTGCCGACTCTTAACGCGACCAGGGCTTGTCTATGGCGAGAATTGGTGAGAATGTAGACATAATTTTCTAATACAAGATCTACCTTAAACATCCTGTACAGGTCGTATCTACTACTCTCTAACATTTTCTCTCTCCACTGTTGTTGACAGTTATCCATTAAGCGCTGTCTGACAATATACAAAAAGTGGTTTGAATGGTTTACAAACTGATCGGCATACGCATACCCTAGTCCTAAATTATTTAACAAATCTTTAATCTTTGTTGCCCATGTACTGTAACCTTTGCTATCTAAATGATACAACATAGCATATGCCTTTTTAGGGAATCTATGGTGTTCCATATCTAATAGAGTCAACCAATATTTTACACATCTTAGTGCAGAATCGCAAAATATTGTATGACGACCACACTCTCCCAAAGCCATAATATTTGGTGTACTTACACCAGTTTTCAAAATCTGTTTACAGGCTTTACTTTGGATTCTCTCGACAGTTTCATATTTTTGATAACCCCATAACTCTGATCCATATAGAAGAACAGGCTTTACTTTTGAATCAAACAATTTAAAAAACGGGAATGTTGCCACCTCACCTAAGCACCACAATGTGCGCAGAATTTCTGTCAATACACGGTTTCCCTGTGCTGATATGGCACGATATGGCACGCTGATAATTATCAGCACAGGGAAACCGTGCATTGACAGAAATTCTGCGCACATTGTGGTGCTTAGGTGAGGTGGCAACATTCCCGTTTTTTAAATTGTTTGATTAACGGCACTATTGAGACTAAGTTTGGAGGAAAATACAATCCCTAGATACTTATAGCTGCTAACTACTTCAAGGATTTCTCTGTCAATCCGCCATTTTTCACTCCTCTTTATCTTCCCACCTTTTCTAAACACAACGACCTTAGTCTTAGATAAATTAACATTGAGACCCCACGTTTCACAGTATGAATGGAGAATATCAAGCTGCTTCTGTAAGCCAGAGATAGTATAAGAAGCTAAGGCTACATCGTCGGCAAAAAGAAGAATTAAGATCTCAGAAAGATCAGGAGAAAGTCGTACGCCATCTTAACCTAGCTTATGGACATCTGTACTTAACTCGTTAATGAAGGGGGAGAACAAAAGAGGACTAAGTACACAGCCTTGAAATTTTTTTGCCAGATATACATTATCTTTTGATTTGTAAACAAACACTAAATGCATCTTAGTAACATGTGTACAATCGTTTTGGATTTTGTACATTTGAATTGTGCACAGGACTCTAACAAGCGCTTTCAGTCTGCTTATACTACACTATGTGACGTTTATGCGCGGTAGATTTTGAAATTGTCAATGGTTGCGCAATTTCAAATCAGAATATAAATTCATTCTCCACTTACTGTATCTATCGGCAATTCCAGTGACCGCAGTTCGGAGAATGCATTGCTTCTTATAAAAGCTTTAACGAACTCGCGACTCTGGTATCTCCATTTCGACTCAAATCGTTCCAAACAAGTCTTCTTGTCTCATTTTCAACTATATGAAGTTCTTCGGAAACTTAACCTTTTGCTCCATCAAGTACTGTTGTCATATCTAAAACGTTCGCCATGTTTTCTCTTGTGCATCCCATAATAGTTCATAGGAGGAAGTGAAGAAAAGCCACGCTTTCTGACTAACCGAGAGAGGGCGCTGTTTATGGTGACATTTGGGTCAAAAGGTGCCAATGCCCTGAATATGATGCAATGGGACGCTTCACACTTCCACATTCATAGACTTCTGGTAGCGTTAATGTGCGGCCTCCTTAAAGAAACTTAGATTTGAGTTTTCAGATAACAGATAACAGCCACTTTCTACCGAAGAAACTTTGTTCTTGTCCAGCCAGCCACCAACTGAAGAAATAAATTTCACATAGCAAATTTGCGATCTGTTTAAAAGCAGCCTCACTTTCTGATAGTGTTGTATGGTGGTCGCCAAGATCAGTTCACTGATCTCTTGTTTCTTAACACAAATGAGTCAACCCATACGAGAAACACACGCAAAGCGCAATAGCTGCGACTATTGAATCCGAATACAGATATTTTAGTTCGCGAGCTCGGCGACCCTACTAGACTCGCCAAAGAACTGCATTTGTGACTTTCTCTAACCCGCCTAACTCGCCAAACACGCCAAGCATGCTAATCAATTAAATAAAAAAATGCTACTTTTTTTAGTATTTTTATTAGCGCCCTTCGCTACCTTGGTGTCGCTGGCGGTGACGATAAAGTCGCGATTCTATTTTATTCGGGACTTTCTCCACCTTGACGGGGTCTCGAAAAACGCCAAGGTCTTTAAACACGCTAAAAAAAGATACTACTTCTGCGTATTAACAGTTAACAGCTTCGCCCTTGGCTGTCAAATTGTGGTATCTTCTGCCACTGGCCCTTTCTTCAGTAACACACAACTCACCAGCGCGTGATTTATTTTTTAATTCTAACACATATGTGGTGTCCATACATGTTGTGAGATGCACTCAAAGACCTCCCCTAACTTTCGTTGAACAAAATCCTTGGTGGGGGCCTTAAACAGTCTTTTGAGAGTATTTTAAGCACAATTTATTCATAAGTTGAAGGTAGAAAATGTTCACTATTATTACAAACAGCTGATAGAGGTCACTGTCTACGAACAGATCTAATAACTTTTCAAAGATATAATTATACTTTTAGATAATGCATCTTTTGGTGCCATTATATATATATATAGACTGTATTGACAGTATATAGGCCATAGGCCCAAATACATACTCTTTGTTTCATGTACAATACACTTTTCATTTGTTTACTATATTAAACACAACATTCACAACATAAAATGACAATTCTTTTAGTTATTCGCTGCCAAGCCAGTTCTCGACTGTAGCGCTTGGAAATAAAACTTGGCAAGCCCCTTAATTACAAATTCGTTCCTAGAGGACATTAGGAGATTAAATCTGAAATGATTTCTCATAGAGATAAATTGAGGGTGAAGATACTCCTGGCGCGATAATTCGTAGGCAGGGCATATCATAACAAAGTGCTACATATCTTCGATGGAACTTAAGGAGCAAAAGGAACATTTTCTCAACGGTCGAGGCGTACCTACAAATCGCCCACTATCTACAGCTAGACCTGCCGTGCCGACTCTTAACGCGACCAGGGCTTGTCTATGGCGAGAATTGGTGAGAATGTAGACATAATTTTCTAATACAAGATCTACCTTAAACATCCTGTACAGGTCGTATCTACTACTCTCTAACATTTTCTCTCTCCACTGTTGTTGACAGTTATCCATTAAGCGCTGTCTGACAATATACAAAAAGTGGTTTGAATGGTTTACAAACTGATCGGCATACGCATACCCTAGTCCTAAATTATTTAACAAATCTTTAATCTTTGTTGCCCATGTACTGTAACCTTTGCTATCTAAATGATACAACATAGCATATGCCTTTTTAGGGAATCTATGGTGTTCCATATCTAATAGAGTCAACCAATATTTTACACATCTTAGTGCAGAATCGCAAAATATTGTATGACGACCACACTCTCCCAAAGCCATAATATTTGGTGTACTTACACCAGTTTTCAAAATCTGTTTACAGGCTTTACTTTGGATTCTCTCGACAGTTTCATATTTTTGATAACCCCATAACTCTGATCCATATAGAAGAACAGGCTTTACTTTTGAATCAAACAATTTAAAAAACGGGAATGTTGCCACCTCACCTAAGCACCACAATGTGCGCAGAATTTCTGTCAATACACGGTTTCCCTGTGCTGATATGGCACGATATGGCACGCTGATAATTATCAGCACAGGGAAACCGTGCATTGACAGAAATTCTGCGCACATTGTGGTGCTTAGGTGAGGTGGCAACATTCCCGTTTTTTAAATTGTTTGATTAACGGCACTATTGAGACTAAGTTTGGAGGAAAATACAATCCCTAGATACTTATAGCTGCTAACTACTTCAAGGATTTCTCTGTCAATCCGCCGTTTTTCACTCCTCTTTATCTTCCCACCTTTTCTAAACACAACGACCTTAGTCTTAGATAAATTAACATTGAGACCCCACGTTTCACAGTATGAATGGAGAATATCAAGCTGCTTCTGTAAGCCAGAGATAGTATAAGAAGCTAAGGCTACATCGTCGGCAAAAAGAAGAATTAAGATCTCAGAAAGATCAGGAGAAAGTCGTACGCCATCTTAACCTAGCTTATGGACATCTGTACTTAACTCGTTAATGAAGGGGGAGAACAAAAGAGGACTAAGTACACAGCCTTGAAATTTTTTTGCCAGATATACATTATCTTTTGATTTGTAAACAAACACTAAATGCATCTTAGTAACATGTGTACAATCGTTTTGGATTTTGTACATTTGAATTGTGCACAGGACTCTAACAAGCGCTTTCAGTCTGCTTATACTACACTATGTGACGTTTATGCGCGGTAGATTTTGAAATTGTCAATGGTTGCGCAATTTCAAATCAGAATATAAATTCATTCTCCACTTACTGTATCTATCGGCAATTCCAGTGACCGCAGTTCGGAGAATGCATTGCTTCTTATAAAAGCTTTAACGAACTCGCGACTCTGGTATCTCCATTTCGACTCAAATCGTTCCAAACAAGTCTTCTTGTCTCATTTTCAACTATATGAAGTTCTTCGGAAACTTAACCTTTTGCTCCATCAAGTACTGTTGTCATATCTAAAACGTTCGCCATGTTTTCTCTTGTGCATCCCATAATAGTTCATAGGAGGAAGTGAAGAAAAGCCACGCTTTCTGACTAACCGAGAGAGGGCGCTGTTTATGGTGACATTTGGGTCAAAAGGTGCCAATGCCCTGAATATGATGCAATGGGACGCTTCACACTTCCACATTCATAGACTTCTGGTAGCGTTAATGTGCGGCCTCCTTAAAGAAACTTAGATTTGAGTTTTCAGATAACAGATAACAGCCACTTTCTACCGAAGAAACTTTGTTCTTGTCCAGCCAGCCACCAACTGAAGAAATAAATTTCACATAGCAAATTTGCGATCTGTTTAAAAGCAGCCTCACTTTCTGATAGTGTTGTATGGTGGTCGCCAAGATCAGTTCACTGATCTCTTGTTTCTTAACACAAATGAGTCAACCCATACGAGAAACACACGCAAAGCGCAATAGCTGCGACTATTGAATCCGAATACAGATATTTTAGTTCGCGAGCTCGGCGACCCTACTAGACTCGCCAAAGAACTGCATTTGTGACTTTCTCTAACCCGCCTAACTCGCCAAACACGCCAAGCATGCTAATCAATTAAATAAAAAAAATGCTACTTTTTTTAGTATTTTTATTAGCGCCCTTCGCTACCTTGGTGTCGCTGGCGGTGACGATAAAGTCGCGATTCTATTTTATTCGGGACTTTCTCCACCTTGACGGGGTCTCGAAAAACGCCAAGGTCTTTAAACACGCTAAAAAAAGATACTACTTCTGCGTATTAACAGTTAACAGCTTCGCCCTTGGCTGTCAAATTGTGGTATCTTCTGCCACTGGCCCTTTCTTCAGTAACACACAACTCACCAGCGCGTGATTTATTTTTTAATTCTAACACATATGTGGTGTCCATACATGTTGTGAGATGCACTCAAAGACCTCCCCTAACTTTCGTTGAACAAAATCCTTGGTGGGGGCCTTAAACAGTCTTTTGAGAGTATTTTAAGCACAATTTATTCATAAGTTGAAGGTAGAAAATGTTCACTATTATTACAAACAGCTGATAGAGGTCACTGTCTACGAACAGATCTAATAACTTTTCAAAGATATAATTATACTTTTAGATAATGCATCTTTTGGTGCCATTATATATATATATAGACTGTATTGACAGTATATAGGCCATAGGCCCAAATACATACTCTTTGTTTCATGTACAATACACTTTTCATTTGTTTACTATATTAAACACAACATTCACAACATTAAATGACAATTCTTTTAGTTATTCGCTGCCAAGCCAGTTCTCGACTGTAGCGCTTGGAAATAAAACTTGACAAGCCCCTTAATTACAAATTCGTTCCTAGAGGACATTAGGAGAATAAATCTGAAATGATTTCTCATAGAGATAAATTGAGGGTGAAGATACTCCTGGCGCGATAATTCGTAGGCAGGGCATATCATAACAAAGTGCTACATATCTTCGATGGAACTTAAGGAGCAAAAGGAACATTTTCTCAACGGTCGAGGCGTACCTACAAATCGCCCACTATCTACAGCTAGACCTGCCGTGCCGACTCTTAACGCGGCCAGGGCTTGTCTATGGCGAGAATTGGTGAGAATGTAGACATAATTTTCTAATACAAGATCTACCTTAAACATCCTGTACAGGTCGTATCTACTACTCTCTAACATTTTCTCTCTCCACTGTTGTTGACAGTTATCCATTAAGCGCTGTCTGACAATATACAAAAAGTGGTTTGAATGGTTTACAAACTGATCGGCATACGCATACCCTAGTCCTAAATTATTTAACAAATCTTTAATCTTTGTTGCCCATGTACTGTAACCTTTGCTATCTAAATGATACAACATAGCATATGCCTTTTTAGGGAATCTATGGTGTTCCATATCTAAAAGAGTCAACCAATATTTTACACATCTTAGTGCAGAATCGCAAAATATTGTATGACGACCACACTCTCCCAAAGCCATAATATTTGGTGTACTTACACCAGTTTTCAAAATCTGTTTACAGGCTTTACTTTGGATTCTCTCGACAGTTTCATATTTTTGATAACCCCATAACTCTGATCCATATAGAAGAACAGGCTTTACTTTTGAATCAAACAATTTAAAAAACGGGAATGTTGCCACCTCACCTAAGCACCACAATGTGCGCAGAATTTCTGTCAATGCACGGTTTCCCTGTGCTGATATGGCACGATATGGCACGCTGATAATTATCAGCACAGGGAAACCGTGCATTGACAGAAATTCTGCGCACATTGTGGTGCTTAGGTGAGGTGGCAACATTCCCGTTTTTTAAATTGTTTGATTAACGGCACTATTGAGACTAAGTTTGGAGGAAAATACAATCCCTAGATACTTATAGCTGCTAACTACTTCAAGGATTTCTCTGTCAATCCGCCATTTTTCACTCCTCTTTATCTTCCCACCTTTTCTAAACACAACGACCTTAGTCTTAGATAAATTAACATTGAGACCCCACGTTTCACAGTATGAATGGAGAATATCAAGCTGCTTCTGTAAGCCAGAGATAGTATAAGAAGCTAAGGCTACATCGTCGGCAAAAAGAAGAATTAAGATCTCAGAAAGATCAGGAGAAAGTCGTACGCCATCTTAACCTAGCTTATGGACATCTGTACTTAACTCGTTAATGAAGGGGGAGAACAAAAGAGGACTAAGTACACAGCCTTGCCTCAAGCCCACTGGGCAAAAGAACTCTCCAGTAAGACCATTACCACTTCGTACACAGCCTTGTCTCAAGCCCACTGGGAACTCTTCAGTAAGACCATTACCACTTCGTACACAGCCTTGTCCCAAGCCCACTGGGCAAAATAACTCTCCAGTAAGACCATTACCACTTCGTACACAGCCTTGTCTCAAGCCCACTGGGAACTCTTCAGTAAGACCATTACCACTTCGTACACAGCCTTGTCTCAAGCCCACTGGGAACTCTTCAGAAAGACCATTACCACTTCGTACACAGCCTTGTCTCAAGCCCACTCGGCAAAAGAACTCTCCAGTAAGACCATTACCACTTCGTACACAGCCTTGTCTCAAGCCCACTCGGCAAAAGAACTCTTCAGTAAGACCATTACCACTTCGTACACAGCCTTGCCTCAAGCCCACTCGGCAAAAGAACTCTTCAGTAAGACCATTACCACTTCGTACACAGCCTTGTCTCAAGCCCACTCGGCAGAGGAACTCTTCAGTAAGACCATTACCACTTCGTACACAGCCTTGTCTCAAGCCCACTCGGCAGAGGAACTCTTCAGTAAGACCATTACCACTTCGTACACAGCCTTGTCTCAAGCCCACTGGGAACTCTTCAGCAAGACCATTACCACTTCGTACACAGCCTTGTCTCAAGCCCACTGGGAACTCTTCAGTAAGACCATTACCACTTCGTACACAGCCTTGTCTCAAGCCCACTGGGAACTCTTCAGTAAGACCATTACCACTTCGTACACAGCCTTGTCTCAAGCCCACTGGGAACTCTTCAGTAAGACCATTACCACTTCGTACACAGCCTTGTCTCAAGCCCACTGGGAACTCTTCAGTAAGACCATTACCACTTCGTACACAGCCTTGTCTCAAGCCCACTGGGAACTCTTCAGTAAGACCATTACCACTTCGTACACAGCCTTGTCTCAAGCCCACTGGGAACTCTTCAGTAAGACCATTACCACTTCGTACACAGCCTTGTCTCAAGCCCACTGGGAACTCTTCAGTAAGACCATTACCACTTCGTACTCTTCAGTAAGACCATTACCGCTTCGCACACAAGCCTTATTAACTTCCTGGTAAATACTCTTTACGCAATTGAGCATCTCCCCCCTCAAGCCGTAATGCGAAAGGAGAAAAACAAACTTTCCTCTATTTACTGAATCGAAGGCCTTTTTAAAATCAATAAAAGATATGTACAGTCTACCTTTGTGCTTACATAAATGTTTTTCTATACAAACATATAGAGAAAATACGTTATCAATAGTACTATAACCTTTACGAAAGCCACACTGGGATTCGTCCAATATATCAAAGGTGTCAACCCATGCAGTCATTCAACCTTTTGTTTAAGTAGTCCGCAATATGTTGAGTGGATTGAAGGATAAATTCTGATACGCCCGCACGGGCTTCTTCAATACCACGTCAACATAGGGTACATTTGAAAAATCTAAGAGTTGCTCTCGGAATTTAAAAAAAATGATAACTCGCAATTTTTAAACATTACTCACCTAAAATTTTGTCAGAAAGCTTCTTTGATAATCCCTTCGTAGAGCTAAACCATCATATGTGACCTTAAAATCTGTTAGCGGCCAATTTCGCTAAGTTTGAATTTCGTCTGTTGACTAAAAATTTTCTCGGGCGATCACACCGCCATCTACCGCGAACTTTCAAATCATGCTCGCCACTACAACCGGTAACGGCTGTCAGGGAAAGTCGGTGATAACGCAAAGGGAATTTAAACTTAGCGAATTTCGTTGTTTGGCGATGTGTATGATCACAAATGATGGTTTAGCTCTACGAAGGGATTATCAAAGAATCTTTCTGACAAAATTTTAGGTGAGTAATGTTTAAAAATTGCGAGTTATCATTTTTTTTAAATTCCGAGAGCAACTCTTAGATTTTTCAAATGTACCCTATGTTGACGTGGTATTGAAGAAGCCCGTGCGGGCGTATCAGAATTTATCCTTCAATCCACTCAACATATTGCGGACTATTGTTTAAGATACTCGTATACACTTTGCTTAGGATGTAAATATATTCCTCTATAGTTATTTGGATCTTTAGCATCGTCACTCTTATACAATGGAATAATAATACCCGTTTTCCATTCATTTGGGAATGTCCCTGTTTCGAAGATGTGATTAAAAAGATTCAAGAGATAGTGATGTACATTAGCAGGTGAGTATTTAACAAATTCGCCTAACAGACCGTCGATACCTGGTGACTTATTTCTCTTTAACTGATCAATTGCCGTTGCAAGTTCCAGCTCCGTAATAGGCATATTAAGCGTTTCCTGGACGTACTGATCCATATTATGCACAGGTCGGGCATGAAGTCATCAACTGGGTTATGTGGCTGGTTGAAAAGCTCCGAGAAATATGCAAACCAAGTAGCGAATTGACTTAATAATATTCCAAAACTGTTTTGAGTTTGAGTTTTGTAATAAATATAACTGCTTGTTTTTATATTGTTTTTCTTTTGATCTTAATTTTTCTTTATATTTTCAATGTACCATTCGATACTGATTGAATTTTTCTTCAGTTCTATTATTTCTAAAAAATCTTAAAAGTTGTCTACATTTTGTTTTCAATTGTTTACACTCTACGTCATACCACTTGTGTTTCAGAGAACTTGTTCTCCCAGAATATTTTGTCTGAAAACTTTCTGCTGCTTTGTTAATTGTATTAACAAATATTTCTAAACTTCTATCAAGGCTGTTTTGAAGTTCTATATTAGCGCTTTCAATATTATTTATGCTTTCGTATGTTTTTAAGTTGTGTATGAAATCATTACTAAAGTTTTCGCGCCATTTGTAGTGTATCGTGTTTTGAATAGCGTCTTCCTGTTGTCTAGCGCATTTCAAAGTAACAGAAAGGGGAAGATGTTTCGATTCTGTTCGGTTTTCAATTTCAAACTGGTCTATTAGTGGGAGAACAATTTCTGAGATAACACAGTAGTCTATAACGCTAGCTCTATTGTAACATAGGTATGTAAAGACACCGGTTTTAAATGCTTTGTACCTACCGTTCAGTATTTGTAGATTGAAATTGTTGCACAATTGTAAAAAGTGCTTTCCAAAAAAGTTGACAGTTTGGTCCTGAGAAAATCTGCCAGGAGTTAAATGATGGTATAAGACACACTCATGCATATCAAAGGGATCTATATAACTTGTTGGCTTCAAATCTGCCGTTCTGGAATTGAAATCGCCACCAATAATAAAAGCAATG
Source organism: Lepidochitona cinerea (assembly GCA_963971465.1). Classification (NCBI taxonomy): domain Eukaryota; kingdom Metazoa; phylum Mollusca; class Polyplacophora; order Chitonida; family Tonicellidae; genus Lepidochitona; species Lepidochitona cinerea. The sequence continues at coordinate 813,289 of OZ020563.1, read as the reverse complement.
TCATTTGATTTGGTAGATAAGATGTCAGTTAGAATGTTTTCGAGAATAAATATGCCATTGCTGAGTTCTGTTTCTTGGTAACATTTAGCTCCCTTAGGGGGGACATAAACTGATCCAAATATGGGGACTTCTTCTAAAGGAAAATGGTTGATATCGATTTTAAAAAATATGCCAAATTTGTGATATTTAATTACTATAAACAAATGAGAACAGTTTTGATGAATGTAAACACAATTACCACCTGAATAACGACCCGTGTCAGTTGTTCTAGTGGCAGGTACACAAAATGCATTATAGTCAGGTAAATAACTTTCAAGCTCTGCTGCATTAAGGGTAGACATAGTCTCTGAAAAGCAGATAACCTGGAAAGTGCTTATGTAGTACAAAAAATCGGAGTCCTTGAATTTTGACAACAACCCTTCAACATTCCAAAATAAACACCTCAAATTGTAATCAAACGCATTGGTGGTGATTTTAATAACATTGAGTCTATGGCCGCTGTCATAGCTGGATCACTGGGGCCCCTGTTTCAGTCATGTGTGGATTACCGGGGCCTGTCTTGTCGCGAGTGTTCTCACACGTTGTGGTTGACGTTTCAATGTAAATAGATCAGTGTCATGCGGTTTATCCACCTTTATAGTACCCTGTCTGGCCTCTGCCCTTGACTTCACGTCTCTCTCTGTCTGTAGGTTAGATCATTCGACACACCTATACCCTTCTGGTTAGATCATTCGACACACCTATACCCTTCTCCCTCAGTTTGTCTCTCACCTGGACTATACTCATCTTATCATCCCACAACAACATTTTACAAATCAGGGGTCTAGTTTTTGTTTGAGATTTCCTTCCAAGGCGATGTGCCCTTACGATATCACGCTGTGTTATTTTATTGACAGTGAGTACTTCATGGAGGGTCTCTACAATTAGATTCTTACACTTATCAAAGCTATCATCTTCACCTTCAGGTATGCCATGGAATATTATATTATCCCGTCGTGAATGAGCTTCTATTCTATCGATTTCTTCCTCAAGCCTCACATAATGTTCGTTGTCTTCAAGAGAAGCAACCTTTTCACTAAGTTCGTCCACATCTAGGCGAAGGATTTCTTGTGTTTCTTTGATACTAGCAAGTGTGGATTTGACATCTGATAGGGCTACAGAAACAGATTTAAATTCATTTTTCATATCCATCATTTCTCGTGACACGTCTTCTCTTAGCTTGCGTATTACAAACAGTACTATTTTTTGATAGTCGGCCATGGTGTTTGTAGGGGGCCCCGGGTTAGCCTCAACGTCCCCACATACTGTGAGGTCGACATAGGTAAATGAACTATGTAATACAGATGGTTTGCATGCTATAACCCATCTGACCTGTGGCAGGTACCACCTAAAGTTAGTGTTTATATTTGCAGAGTTACATCCCCAACCACTGATTTCGGTACTAAATTCCGAATTTGTAACGTTGACCCAATGACCCGGCTGAAGTTGGTTCCCTATTCCCAGTTCCTTATTCCCAGTTCCCTATTCCCAGTTCCTTATTCCCAGTTCCTTATTCCCAGTTCCCTATTCCCAGTTCCTTATTCCCAGTTCCTTATTCCCAGTTCCCTATTCCCAGTTCCCTATTCCCAGTTCCCTATTCCCAGTTCCCTATTCCCAGTTCCCTATTCCCAGTTCCTTATTCCCAGTTCCCTATTCCCAGTTCCTTATTCCCAGTTCCCTATTCCCAGTTCCTTATTCCCAGTTCTCTATTCCCAGTTCCTTATTCCCAGTTCCTTATTCCCAGTTCCCTATTCCCAGTTCCTTATTCCTAGTTCCCTATTCCCAGTTCCTTATTCGAAATAATTTTCTTATCATAGGTGTAATTAATCACAAATAAGACTTTTTTTTCTAAACATCTTTATTGCTCAGTAAATGGCTGTACACTTAAGCCGTAGGCTTATGCTGTGTACCGTGATGATATTTAATTTTTTCAAAGAACGTATTTACAATTGTTTGATCCGTTAAAAGAAATATAAAATTATATAAATAAATTATTATAATTCTATCCATTCTGAATTATTACATATATACAATACAAGCATAAATTATGAAATGCTGAAGTAGAAATAATATTACACGAAAACATAGATTTGTACATTCCAGGTGAAATATAAACCTTTGGACAAGGTCAGAAGGGGGCCCCTTTGGGGTGGCTATGTAAACTTTGGTTCTACATATGGACAAAATTATTCCGGTTATGTTTCTTTTCAAGGTTTGTTGGCTGATTTAATGCCTTTTTAGTACACACCTAAAATGTTTTCGGTCCATGACACAAATTAAGTTAGAGCACAGGTTAAAACTCGAATTAGAAAACAATATACGATCCTTAACTTTGCGGCTTACATGGCAAAACTAATATTGCATAAGTCGATAACGAAGTGTACTTTAATTTGGCGGTGCATCTATCCCGGCACAGGACTTGTATCCGCCGGCACAGGCAAAAATGTATATTTTTCTAAATTCCAACTTAGGTAATGAAAACACGGTACGAGTCTAAACTATTGTCTGTGCCGGGCAAAACAAATATTGCATAAGTAGACAACAAAGAGTACTTCAATTTAGCGTTGCATTTATCCCGGCACAGCACTTGGATCTGTCGGCACAGGCAAAAATGTATATTTTTCTCAATTCCAACTTAGGTAATGAAAACAAGGTACGAGTCTAAACTATTGTCTGTGCCGGGCAAAATGTATATAGCCTGAGTAGGCATTGGACAGCAGAACCTGTTTACGTTGCGTGTATCCCGGCACACGGCACAGATCCACAGGCACAGGCGAAAACTGAAAGCTCTTTATATTCTGTTAGATTATGCAATTTGAATAGGAAAGCAATGTATGAGTCTTAACTATTGTCTGTGCCGGGCAAAACAGATATTGCATAAGTAGACAACAAAGAGTACTTCAATTTAGCGTTGCATTTATCCCGGCACAGCACTTGGATCTGTCGGCACAGGCAAAAATGTATATTTTTCTCAATTCCAACTTAGGTAATGAAAACAAGGTACGAGTCTAAACTATTGTCTGTGCCGGGCAAAATGTATATAGCCTGAGTAGGCATTGGACAGCAGAACCTGTTTACGTTGCGTGTATCCCGGCACACGGCACAGATCCACAGGCACAGGCGAAAACTGAAAGCTCTTTATATTCTGTTAGATTATGCAATTTGAATAGGAAAGCAATGTATGAGTCTTAACTATTGTCTGTGCCGGGCAAAACAAATATTGCATAAGTAGACAAGAAAGAGGACTTCAATTTGGCGTTGCATTTATCACGGCACAGCACTTGGATCTGTCGGCACAGGCAAAAATGTATATTTTTCTCAATTCCAACTTAGGTAATGAAAACAAGATACGAGTCTAAACTATTCTCTGTGCCGGGCAAAATGTATATAGCCTGAGTAGGCATTGGACAGCAGAACCTGCTTACGTTGCTTGTATCCCGCCACACGGCACCGATCCACATGCACAGGCGAAAACTTAAAGCTTTTTATATTCTGTTAGATTATGCAATTTTGAATAGGGAAGCAATGTATGAGTCTTAATTAAGCGGCGTGCCGGGCAAAACAAATATTGCACAGGTAGACAACAAAGAGTACTTCAATTTGGCGTTGCATTTATTCCAGCACAGGACTTGGATCTGTCGGCACAGGCAAAAATGTATATTTCCTCAATTCCAACTTAGGTAATGAAAACAAGGTACGAGTCTAAACTATTGTCTGTGCCGGGCAAAATGTATATAGCCTGAGTAGGCATTGGACAGCAGAACCTGTTTACGTTGCGTGTATCCCGGCACACGGCACAGATCCACAGGCACAGGCGAAAACTGAAAGCTCTTTATATTCTGTTAGATTATGCAATTTGAATAGGAAAGCAATGTATGAGTCTTAACTATTGTCTGTGCCGGGCAAAACAAATATTGCATAAGTAGACAAGAAAGAGTACTTCAATTTGGCGTTGCATTTATCACGGCACAGCACTTGGATCTGTCGGCACAGGCAAAAATGTATATTTTTCTCAATTCCAACTTAGGTAATGAAAACAAGGTACGAGTCTAAACTATTCTCTGTGCCGGGCAAAATGTATATAGCCTGAGTAGGCATTGGACAGCAGAACCTGTTTACGTTGCTTGTATCCCGCCACACGGCACCGATCCACATGCACAGGCGAAAACTTAAAGCTCTTTATATTCTGTTAGATTATGCAATTTTGAATAGGGAAGCAATGTATGAGTCTTAATTAAGCGGCGTGCCGGGCAAAACAAATATTGCACAGGTAGACAACAAAGAGTACTTCAATTTGGCGTTGCATTTATTCCAGCACAGGACTTGGATCTGTCGGCACAGGCGAAAATGTATATTTCCTCAATTCCAACTTAGGTATCGAAAACAATGTACGAGTCTTAACTATTGTCTGTGCCGGGCAAAATGTATATAGCCTGAGTAGGCATTGGACAGCAGAACCTGTTTACGTTACTTGTATCCCGGCACACGGCACAGATCCACAGGCACAGGCGACAACTTAAAGCTCTTTATATTCTGTTAGATTTATTGCAAAGACATGCCGAAGTTAGCAAGTTGATCATGTGTTTGATCATGTGTTGTAACCGTGTTTGTAAGTCTTTGACGGCTGTTTGTATTCAATTACCCCTTTTTTGTAAGATTCACTTACATCGTCTTCTAGTACTTTTTTAAACAAAAGATCTTGATCCTAGAGTTCAGTGAATAGTTATTGCAAAGACATGCCTAAGTTAGCAAGTTGATCATGCACCATATATGCATTTAAAACACGTTTTCTATTTAATCTCGTTTTGAAAATTGATTAAAACCTGGATTCAGTGTATCCGTATTTAGAACAGCACAAACGATTAACTACTGTTTTCCTTCACCTGGTTTTGGAAGGTGGAATACAGAATTGAATACACATTTTATGGGGGGTTTTTTTCGGGTATTTTATATTCTGTCTTATTGGATATTTGTAGGTACTTATTGTTATGTAAGAATGTTATTAATGTCCTGCTTGTTTTGGAACTCTTAGAATGACAATAATTTCCTGCCTGCAGATCTAATTTTCAGACCAATTCGTTTTAAAAAAAGCATTGTTTTGCTGAAATTGGAATGATGTCATTAATAAGTCATTAACCAAATCAAAATAATATTCTCAGAAATACATCGAATCGTTATTCAACAGAAATATTAAGCATACTGTGTATTTTTTAATATGCCCTTATACAGGACTCTTTGTAATAATTTGGTTTTGAATAATCCTTAAAGCTTTTCTAATCTGACCTTATTTCCAGGGTTAGTGATACGCAGAATTTTTTAAAAACTTAGGATTTGAGTCTGGGGGGTTACAGAAAAGTAAAACGAAAAGTATAAAATCCCAATCATGTATATTAGTTTTATTAGTTTTGCCCGGCACACCGCATTGTTCACACTCATAATAAAGAAATGGTATAATTCAATATATTATATTTATGAACACTAAAACACACGGGCACAGGGAAAATCTTTTTGTCTAAAATAACCATGAAGACAAGTTTCTAATTGTGTTAAAAAGAGGTATATCATTTAGACCTTTATACCCCATCATGAATTGTTGTAATAAAGTAAACCTATGATATTTCATTAGGTTGACGACTGACAGGAGCTTGGCCTTAGTCAGTACAATTTTCTGGAACGCTTTGTATTACATTGACAATGCTTACGTATCTTAAGCTATGGTAAGAATATCGTCAGACTATATATTATAGGGTCATGGGAAGAGACAGTGAAAATTTGTCCCCCCCCCCCCACCCCCACCCCTTTCCCAGAAAAACCTAGGTAGAAGGCAGACAGGGGAGTTTAGCCCTGACCAGTATGTCTTTCAAACTCTGGTTCTTATTATAATCAATGACTGGCCTTTGGGTCAGAGGTCGAGCAAGTTTACTTTGAAGTAGTTTGTATTCTTCTACTAAATTTCTTGGCCATAGCGATGCTAGCTTTGTTATACTGAAAGACAAATGGTATTATAGTTTTTTCACGACATCTTACTGGGTCCAAGTTCAAACCCAAAGGATAAATAGTGTGTAATGTTTGAATCCAGAAAGTTTCCCTTTCCAAACGTTTGTGCTTGGTATCTGCAGCGGAAGTGAGAAATGGGATTTTCTCAATAGGCATGATTTCAAAATGGTCCTTGACCGAATGACCTAGAGTATTGAAATGTTTTGCCACGGTTACATCATGTTTAAGTCTAATACTAGATAAATGGTTGGCTGCTCTTTGTCGTAGAGAATTCTGAGTTTCTCCGACGTAGGCCTACTGTTTGCGACATTTTGTGCACGTGATAACATACACGATATTAGAGGAGTCGCAATTAAGATTCTCTGCCATTTGATATTTGTCGCGAGATTGTTCTCCGAAAAAGGTTCCGCGATCGGGTACGTATATATCGAGTTTGCATCTCCGGCATTTCATTGATGTACCTGAGAGAAATGTTGGGCGTTAATGGTACACTCGCGAAGGGGAGGTAAGCGTATCGGGCGCTGAAGGGGGAAACATGATTTGTCTTACTGTGTTAGATTTGATCCTTCGGGGTAATCTAATAGAATATCTCATAGGGAGGAGAGCTTTAAAAAGACCAGAACAAGCCTGGTTAAAGAAATCTAAAGAACTACAGTTTCTATAGAATCTAAAAATCTGAGACTTAATGACTCCCTTGAAAGTGTGAGGAGGATGGTATGACCCAGCATGTAGCAGCTGATGCGCGTCAGTAGGTTTGAAGAAAACTTTGTACTCTAGATGCCGACTAGTATGATATGTATGACCCTTGTAAATAGTTACATAAAAAAAATCCACACAAGTGTGATCAATAGTAAGCTATAACTTAATGCTTGAGTCGTGAGAATTAAGAGTATCAATGAAAATATGAAGGTCTTCCAACGTATGCTGACAAATGATAAAAATGTCATCCAGATACCGAAGGTAAATAAAAGGTTGTGCGTGACATTTGTGAAGAATATCATTCTCCGACTCAGCCATAAAAATAGAGGCAAAGTTGGGACTAAAACGTTTCCCCATAGCACACCCTTTGCTTTGCTGAAATATCTCCCCCATTGAATTCAAAATCGTTACCTTTTAAGCTAAGTTCCAGCAATTCTAAAATGTCTTTATCCGGACGACGGTGGTCAGGATTTCTTTGGAATGCTGATTTGGAATTGAGAAAAATATACATTTTTGCCTGTGCCGGCGGATACAAGCCGTGTGCCGGGATAGATGCAACGCCAAATTGAAGTACTATTTGTTGTTTACTTATGCAATATTTGTATTGCCCGCCACAAACAATAGTTAAGACTCGTACATTGTTTCCTTATTCGAAATGAGGCTGTTGATACCTTCAGAGTTTTGTCTCTGCCGACAAATCCAAGTGCTGTGCCAGGATAAATGCAACGCCAAAATAAAGTAATCATTACTGTCTACGTATGCAATATTAGTTTTGCCCGGCACACGCCAACATTAAAACTCATACATTGCTTCCCTATTCAATATTGCATAATCTAACAGAATATAAAGAGCTTTAAGTTTTCGCCTGTGCCTGTGGATCTGTGCCGTGTGCCGGGATACAAGCAACGTAAACAGGTTCTGCTGTCCAATGCCTAATCAGGCTATATACATTTTGTCCGGCACAGACAATAGTTTAGACTCGTACCTTGTTTTCATTACCTAAGTTGGCATTGAGAAAAATATACATGTTTGCCTGTGCCGACAGATCCAAATGCTGTGCCGGGATAAATGCAACGCCAAATTGAAGTACTCTTTGTTGTCTACTTAGGCAATATTTGTTTTACCCGGCACAGGCAATAGTTAAGACTCATACATTGCTTCCCTATTCAAAATTGCATAATCTAACAGAATATAAAGAGCTTTAAGTTTTCGCCTGTGCCTGTGGATCTGTGCCGTGTGCCGGGATACACGCAACGTAAACAGGTTCTGCTGTCCAATGCCTACTTAGGCTATATACATTTTGCCTGGCAAAGACAATAGTTTAGACTCGTACCTTGTTTTCATTACCTAAGTTGGCATTGAGAAAAATATACATTTTTGCCTGTGCCGACAGATCCAAGTGCTGTGCCGGGATAAATGCAACGCCAAATTGAAGTACTCTTTGTTGTCTACTTAGGCAATATTTGTTTTACCCGGCACAGACAATAGTTAAGACTCGTACATTCTTTCCTTATTCGAAACAAGATTATTGATACCTTTAGACTTTTGTCTGTCCCGACAGATCCAAGTGTTGTGCCAGGATAAATGCAACGCCAAAATGAAGTAATCATTACTGTCTACCTATGCTATTATAGTTTTGCCCGGCACGCCGCTTAGTTAGGGCTCATACATTGCTTTCCTATTCAAAATTGCATAATCTAACAGAATATAAAGAGCTTTAAGTTTTCGCCTGTGCCTGTGGATCTGTGCCGTGTGCCGGGATACACGCAACGTAAACAGGTTCTGCTGTCCAATGCCTACTCAGGCTATATACATTTTGCCTGGCACAGACAATAGTTTAGACTCGTACCTTGTTTCCATTACCTAAGTTGGAATTGAGAAAAATATACATTTTTGCCTGTGCCGACAGAGCCAAGTGCTGTGCCGTGATAAATGCAACGCCAAATTGAAGTTCTCTTTGTTGTCTACTTCTGCAATATTTGTTTTGCCCGGCACAGACAATAGTTAAGACTCGTACATTGCTTCCCTATTTAAAATTGAGATTATTTATACCTTTAGACTTTTGCCTGTGCCGACAGAGCCAAGTGCTGTGCCGGGATAAATGCAACGCCAAATTGAAGTACTCTTTGTTGTCTACTGATGCAATATTTGTTTTGCCCGGCACAGACAATAGTTAAGACTCGTACATTGTTTCCTTATTCGAAATGAGATTATTGATACCTTTAGACTTTTGCCTGTGCCGACAGATTCAAGTGCTGTGCCGGGATAAATGCAACGCCAAATTGAAGTACTCTTTGTTGTCTACTTATGCAATATTTGTTTTGCCCGGCACAGACAATAGTAAAGACTCATGCATTGCTTCCCTATTCAAAATTGCATAATCTAACAGAATATAAATAGCTTTAAGTTTTCGCCTATGCCTGTGGATCTGTGCCGTGTGCCGGGATACACGCAACGTAAACAGGTTCTGCTGTCCAATGCCTACTCAGGCTATATACATTTTGCACGGCACAGACAATAGTTAAGACTCGTACATTGTTTTCATTACCTAAGTTGGAATTAAGAAAAATATACATTTTTGCCTGTGCCGACAGATCCAAGTGCTGTGCCGGGATAAATGCACTGCCAAAATGAAGTACTCTTTGTTGTCTACCTGTGCAATATTTGTTTTGCCCGGCACGCCGCTTAGTTAAGAATCATACATTGCTTCCCTATTCAAAATTGCATAATCTAACAGAATATAAAGAGCTTTAAGTGTTCGCCTGTGCCTATGGATCTGTGCCGTGTGCCGGGATACACGCAACGCAAACAGGTTCTGCTGTCCAATGCCTACTCAGGCTATATACATTTTGCCCGGCACAGACAATAGTTTAGACTCGTACCTTGTTTTCATTACCTAAGTTGGAATTTAGAAAAATATACATTTTTGCCTGTGCCGACAGATCCAAGTGCTGTGCCGTGATAAATGCAACGCCAAATTGAAGTACTCTTTGTTGTCTACTTATGCAATATTTGTTTTGCCCGGCACAGACAATAGTTTAGACTCGTACCGTGTTTTCATTACCGAAGTTGGAATTTGGAAATATATACATTTTTGCCTGTGCCGGCGGATACAAGTCCTGTGCCGGGATAGATGCACCGCCAAATTAAAGTACACTTCGTTATCGACTTATGCAATATTAGTTTTGCCCTGTAAGCCGCAAAGTTAAGGGTCGTATATTGTTTTCTAATTCGAGTTTTTACCTGTGTTCTAACTTAATTTGTGTCATGGACCGAAAACTTTTAGGTGTGTACTAAAAAGGCATTAAATCAGTCAACAAACCTTGAAAAAAAACATAACCGGAATAATTTTGTCCATGTGTAGAACCAAAGTCTTATTTGTGATTAATTACACCTATGATAAGAAAATTATTTCGAATAAGGAACTGGGAATAGGGAACTAGGAATAAGGAACTGGGAATAGGGAACTGGGAATAAGGAACTGGGAATAGGGAACCAACTTCAGCCGGGTGACCCAATGCACATTTTCACAACTATTCCCAAAGTTCAGTTCCTTTGCAAGTATATCCACCAATAAAACTGGCCCAAATGCAATGAGTAGAACGAAAGTTACACAAACCAGTCTGTAGGAGATTTCCATCGGTAGTGACCATGTTGTTGTCGTTTTGTATTTCTGCATTTTCTCGATTTGACTGCTACCAGGTGGGTTGTGGTGACTGCCAATTCTTGCTCTGTAATTTGTTAGGTCAATCATTTCTCTGGTCAATACATACACTGTCTTGTTGTATGTTGGGCCACCGTGACTGTAGACAGAGATCGAGAACTAATCTACTACTATTCTACTAATACACCTTCTTCCTCAGTGGCCACTCAGTCCGAGAGCTATTGAGACGGTCAATCCGGTGCCATTGCGGTGCCATTGCGCATTCATGAGTGCAAAATACAAAAGGCAGGCATACACAACAGCCAGCACGGGTCGACTTGGGAATATTCGCTTATAATGGTCATTATTGGGTACAACCTCTGGGAAACTCCATGCATTCCCCAAGACAAGAACAACCTGAAGCTGTTTATTAGACTTTCCGAGGAGAACGACTGTCAAGGTCAAATTTCTTCTACCGACGATGTCGGAATTTGCGAATCTTAAAGGGGCATGAGCTGCCGAAATTCCCACTTTTTCATACTTTCTGATCGTCACGACAGTAAGAGGCTTTGAAGGCCATCGAAAAACTAAATGATTGGCGTTGGAATGAGGAAAATCCATACTGTAGGTGCCCTGTACGAACCGAAAACGTGTTCGAAAAGTAGCAAAATTTAAATAACCGGGACGACCATTCATTCATTCTAAGCCAAAGTTAGTTTAAAACAATACTTTATCGTACATTTTCGAGACTAGAAGCACTAAAAAGCTTCTGAATTATGCGTTTTGAGAAAAATAGCCGATAATTTCAACATTCTGTGTTTACGTCAAAATATCAACATTTTGGCAACACTCCTCGATTATCACACAGTACTTCAAAGCTGAGTCTACCACACGTCTAAGTCCTAGTTCTTGGTTATAATCACTGGGTATATATTGAAATATTAGTTAAATCACACTTGCTGTTATGAATTAGTCATGTGAGATGTTATTTTGACAGTCTTTTGGGGGAACCCAACAGTTTTTTAACTGTTTTTCGTGAAGTTTACTACCGGACTCATGTGTCATTGAGCGCTCACTTTTCGCCACAGCTTGATCGAAGTCGGTAAAATGGCCTTCTCGAATTTGGATTTTAAACGCCTAAAATCTTTCTAAAAATGTAACAATAATAAATATTTTTAAAGGAGAGTGTTCCCTAAGACACTTAAGAAGATCCATTGATCTCTTGTTTGTTAAATTGGCATGAGCTGCCAAAATGTTGATATTTTGACGCTAAAACAGAATGTTGAAATTATTGGCTATTTTTCAGAAGCTTTTTAGTGCTTCTAGTCTCGAAAATGTACGATAAAGTATTGTTTTGAACTAACTTTCCCTTAGAATAATTGAATGGTCGTCCTGGTTATTTAAATTGTGTTTACTTTTCGAACACGTTTTCGGTTCGTACAGGCCACATACTGTATGGATTTTCCTCATTCCAACGCCAATCATCGTCGTGACGATCAGAAATCATGAAAAAAGTGTGACTTTTGGCAGCTCATACCACTTTAATGTTATATGTTTGTATTTGTCTGATAAATCTGGGAATATTATGTTATGCGTTTTATGTGATTGGGGGTCCGTTCAGTGAAACATTTTGCCGCGCTGTATCTGCTAAACAAATAACACATGCATTTAAAAGTATTGAAATGTACCGTGTGGCAATCGGTTTATTTGTCACGTGCTGCGATACCTCAAAGAACTCATTTACCTTTCTGAAAACCACATCCTGTTTAGTGGATATTGTCATTATCGTCACAATCATTAAACATAAGAAATGTTTGAAACTCTCTTTTAAACTTGGGTTCCATACTAATGATAAAAAATTAAGACATCACCACGTCGTCAGTTGTTTTTTTAACAACACCAGCTTTCGACACCTGTGCCGGTGTCTTCGTCAAGTTTCGTTAATGTTTCAAAATATTGACATATATACCAAAGAATAGAACAAATGTGTTAAGTGGCCAATCAGTGTCGAAAGCTCGTGTTGTTCAAAAAACAACTGACGACGTGGTGATGTCTGAATTTTTTATCATTATTACTAAACATGTTGTATACTTACAGATATATAGAGAGTAATCCAGAGCCGACTAAACAGACTGTAGCTAATTTCCTATCAGTTGTTTATGTTAATGTTTCTGGTTTTAAAAGTAAAGTAGATTAAATAGAGTCCCCTCTATCCACATATGATATATATATATATATGCATGTATGTATATACACCTCAAATCAAACTAAAACACGGATCCGACAAGAATACGAAAATGTTGACCTCGAACTGATATGGCTGGATATTAATGATCGTCCGAATACATCGGTATGGAATGTCATACCCTGTGTTTTTACAGTCCCCCAAACTCAAATGTTGAATAGTGGCAGTTATTTAGTGACAATATTGACTTTGTTTAAGACAATAATCCTGACAAAATTTTTGTTATTTTGGGTGATTTAAATGAAGACTTTTTCAGTCAAACTCACCACCACCTGATAGATATAATACACATGTATGGTTTTAGTCAGGTGATCACTGATGTCACACGCCCAGTTTCTAACACCTTACTTAATCCTGTAATATGTAATAATACAAATTATGTTAATAGTAGAGGAACTGGCTCGTGAATTTTAATCCAAACAAAATAGATTTTTTACTTATTACTCCACGGAGAAATCCATCCAATGTGAACTTCGTTTTTGATGGGACAGTGATAAAAAAAAGTTGACAAACACAAACACCTCGGTGTGACCTTTAATTCTGCTGCATCATGGAATGACCATATTGAAAGCACAATAAATTCTGCAAGCATAAAAATTACGGCAATGTATAAAAGTTGTATTCGCCTTTGTTTGGAATATGCAGACGTGGTCTGGGATAACATTGATCAGCAAACAGAAAATCGGTAAGAACTTATCCAAAAAGAGACATTACGATTAATAACGGGTGTTACTAGAAGCGCTTCCAGTCATACTTTAGATGTTGAATCCGGTTTTGATTCTTTCAAAAGCATTGCATGGAGAAACTCCAGCATATCTATCGAAGAAAATTCTGGAAACCGCGAACAACCGAAATCCATATACGCATATGCTCAGTCGAACTGAAAGCTATCGTAATTCTTTCTTCCCCACAAACTGTTCGAGATTGGAATAATTAACCGGCCTATGTTAAATCACGATAGTCTTTAAAAGACTTTAAAGTAGTTTTTGCTTACATGTCTGAAATCTCAACTCCTTGTCTTCGGTTTTACTCTGGTATTAGAGTCGGACATGTTCTGTTGTATCGGCTTCGTACTGGTTGTAGCTCTTTAAATAACCATCTGTTTACAAACCACTCAAATGATGACAAAAAGTAGAATTCATGTGAAAGTGTAAGTCTTTTTTTTCAACTGTCATTTGTATCAAAATATAAGGAATGCTTTCATAAACAATATCACAGATATATTACTCAGAAAATGTATTGGTTCTTCCTCTCTGTCAAAGCGTTTAAACGACAAAATTGTCGATCTAACTATTCAGTATATGGTAGCAAATAAACGTTTCGTATAATTATGAACACTAGAACACACGGGCACAGGGAATATCTTCTTGTCTAAAATAACCATGGAGACAAGTTTCTAATTGTGTTAAAAAGAGGTATATCATTTAGACCTTTATACCCCATCATAAGTTGTTGTAATAAAGTAAACCTATGATATTTCATTAGGTTGACGACTGACAGAAGCTTGGTCTTAGTCAGTAGAATTTTCTGGAACACTTTGTGTTACATTGACAATGCTTACGTATCTTAAGCTATGGTAAGAATATCGTCAGACTATATATTATAGGGACATGGGAAAAGACAGTGAAAATTCCCCCCCCCCCCCCTTACCCAGAAAAACCTAGGTAGAAGGCAGACAGGGGAGTTTAGCCCTGACCAGTATGTCTTTCAAACTCTTGTTCTTTTTATAAGCAATGAGCAAGTTTACTTTGAAGTAGTTTGTATTCTTCTACTATAATGTTGACCATAACGATGCTAGCTTTGTTATACTGTAGGAGACAAATAGGTATTATATCATCTTCCTGGGTCCAAGTTCAGGATAAATAGTTTGTAATGTTTGAATCCAAAAACTTTCCCTTTCCAAACGTTTGTGCTTGGTATCTGCAGCGGAAGTGAGAAAAGGGATTTTTTCAATAGGCATGATTTCAAAATGGTCCTTGACCGAATGACCTAGAGTATTGAAATGTTGTGCCACAGGTACATCATGTTTAAGTCTAATACTAGATAAATGGTTGGCTGCTCTTTGTCGTAGAGAATTCTGAGTTTCTCCGACGTACTGTTTGCGACATTTTTTACATGTGATAACATACACGATATTAGAGAAGTCGCAATTAAGATTCTCTGCCATTTGATATTTGTCGCGAGATTGTTCTCCGAAAAAGGTTCCGCGATCGGGTACGTATATATCGAGTTTGCATCGCGTCTTAAGGCATTTCATTGATGTACCTGAGAGAAATGTTGGACGGTAATGGTACACCCGTGAAGGGGAGGTAAGCGTATCGGGGGCTGAAGGGGGAAACATGATTTGTCTTACTGTGTTAGATTTGATCCTTCGGAGTAATCTAATAGAATACCTCCTAGGGAAGAGAGCTTTAAAAAGAACAGAACAAGCCTGGTTAAAGAAATCTGAAGAACTACAGTTTCTATAAAATCTAAAAATCTGAGACTTAATGACTCCCTTGAAAGTGTGAGGAGGATGGTATGACCCAGCATGTAGCAGCTGATGCGTGTCAGTAGGTTTGAAGAATACTTTGTAATCTAGATGCCCAGTAGTATGATATGTATGACCCTTGTAAATATTTACATCCAAAAAATCCACAGAATTGTGATCAATAGTAGGCTGTAACTTAATGCTTGAGTCTTGAGAATTAAGAGTTTCAATGAAAATATGAAGGTCTTCCAACGTATGCTGCCAAATGATAAAAATGTCATCCAGATACCGAAGGTAAATAAAAGGTTGTTTGTGACATTTGTGAAGAATATCACTCTCCCACTCAGCCATAAAAATAGAGGCAAAGTTAGGACTAAAACGTTTCCCCATAGCACACCCTTTAATTTGCTGAAAGATCTCCCCATTGAATTCAAAATCGTTACCTTTTAAGCTAAGTTCCAGCAATTCTAAAATGTCTTTATCCGGACGACGGTGGTCAGGATATCTTTGGAATGCTGATTTTATGGATTTAAGCCCCAAATCTATGTCAATGTTTGTATACATAGACTCCACATCCAGAGTAACCAAAATCACATCTTGTGGGATAGATTTCTCAGACAATTTGGCCAATAAATCATCCGTATTTTTGATAAAGCTAGGATGCCGATTCGCTATAGGTTTTAGATAGTAATCAATTAGCTCTGATATTCTATAACTTAATAGGATTTGCAGCATAATAAATTGATTATTTCAATGGACCTCCAGTCACAACGTCGTTTCCCTGGTTGCCATGTTTTGTCTTTTCCCTTGTTCAATCTGTTACATGTAAATCCAATTTTGAATATGAGCGAGGCTCATGGTTTCCGAATACAAGCAGGCTAATGCTCTCTCAGCCGTGGGAAACTTTTAGACAGACTAAATCAACACGAACAGAAAGAGTCGCCATGTTCATCGCCAAAATTGTACATTTTGCGGTATGTGATGTTTTAGAACTGTATTGGTTATCTTCAAACATGGCGGGCAACTCTTTATGAGTCAAAATCTCAACAAAGAATGACGCATGTCGTTTTCGACTCGCAAGCTAGACTCGCGCCGTATCGAGATTTGCATGCAGCTTCGAATAGGAAGCCGGATGGAAACCGTAGAGACAGGGGGAACTTACTCTCACAGACTAATTTCATCACTCGATTTTAGCACTTAAAAATTTAAATATCTGACTCACTGTCAGTTCATTGATGACAAGGAAAATATATATCAAGGTATGAAGCTGTAATTATTAGGAATTCCAATCGCTTACATTGCCAAATTTAATATGTTCCTGCTGTATACGAGCCGGGACTGCTTGGTGTGTCGGTTGACATTGCTCGAAGTTTTCAGTAATTTACGCGTAGGCCTACTTTAAACCTCTTAGAATTAAATCGTATTCGAAGGTTGAAAACAAAAACACACAATGCGTCAAACAGATATGGAATAGGTGGTTTTTTGTTTGTTCGTTCTTAAAATTAGTTGAAATAGCGTGTGTGTTTACTGAAGGTATTTTACTGGCGTCAGAGGGATTTTGGCCGACTTTTCAGCTGTCGCCATCGATTTTTTGGTACTCAAGCAGACTGGCACATTGATGTCATAATGGCGCCAATAGTACCGAATGGGTTATGATACTGACTATTCTGGGCGCGTATAAGTCACGTGTTTTTTTTCTTTTTCTTTTCTTCATGGTGCCAAGTCACAACATTTCACTGATGTGACTCACAACATACAGTGTATAGTATGTACAATTTAAAATATGCAATGATATTACTTGCAGTCTATGAATAGACTTCTAGCATC
The DNA here is from genome assembly GCA_963971465.1 of Lepidochitona cinerea. Lineage (NCBI taxonomy): Eukaryota > Metazoa > Mollusca > Polyplacophora > Chitonida > Tonicellidae > Lepidochitona > Lepidochitona cinerea. The sequence continues at coordinate 796,369 of OZ020563.1, read as the reverse complement.
ACTCCTATTCGTCGAGATACAGTAAAAACTTCTAAATTTGTTGATTGCCACCTTTCGTTGTCCTAATTGTAGCAAACAATACTCTAATGAGTTAGGATCTCCCAAAATGTATGATGAATATCTGAATACACATCTAATATGTATAATGCTATACCATAGAATTAAAACACAGTATATGGCTATAGTGAGTGGGGAAATTTGTTTGTGTCTTTTAGTAGGGATGTATAGTCAAATTTCAAATCTTAAAAAATAAAAAAAATTGAAATTAAAAAAACACTTATGCCTATACCAGGACACTTGTAAAATCAATCTGCAACTTTGGCCTTTTCTAGCATTTTGCGTATCATAATGATGCGATAGCTTACGCCAATTTCTAAGTTTAGACAGTCAATCTCAATATTTGGGATTGAATAAAGTAAATGAAATGGAATGAAAGTAGTTTAACCAAAAGGCCATTCATTCATTGCTTATAAAATAACAAGTAAAATAACAAGTAAAATAGTAAGTTCTGGTCAGGACTAAACCATCTAGCGTGTCTTCTGCCAATGTAGTTTTTTGAGTAATCAAAAGGTTCACATTCTTTTCCCATGGTCATATTGGGTTTAATTTTAGTTTACTGATATTCTTGCCACGGTTGAATACGCGTAAACATTATCAATATATTTCAAAGTGCTTCGGAAAATTTTAGCCTACTGACTCAAGCCAAACTCTTGTCTGACAATTAGTCACCATTACATTTAATATCACTTGATAAAGTGTCTGTGCCAAAAATTTATGATTATTTTTTATCCATATAACTGTTTCTAATGTTGTTTTGGGGTTCAGATACCAACACCACCTTAGTTGAAGGGGGGGGGGGGCGTTTTCAGACATCTAAAAAACGATCCAATGCAGAGCTAGTCCTAAATATCGTCACTAACCCAAACTCTTTGTACATTTTTAGGACTGTGTAACTCGAGAAGTGGTAGTTGGCGACTTTATACAGTACAACTTAGGCTGTAAAAATAAACAGGTGATGCTAACAAAATATTTGAAAATAATAATTTACATTCATTTGTGTTAAAAATGAATTCATTTGTAATTAAAGCGTTCCCAAAAACTTGATGACATTTTGAATGCGGAGAAGTAGAACATATGATTCTTAGCAATACAACTTTCAAGTAAATTGTTTGCTACCATCCAAAAGGGTTGTTTTTATTTGTTTTAAAGAAAATACGGTTTATAGGGGTTCTTTCTATTTTGAAAAAAATATTCAAACAATGAGGCTATCCGTAATAAGTAAGTGTTTCTGTTTATCTATACAGGTATGTAAGGTGATGCGTGACGTTCTCAGTAAGCATGGTGAATGTGAGGAGTGTTGTTCGAGCAGCTACTGCAATAGTCACCTGTGTAAAACATTTGGTAAGTCTTCATATCGAGCAACTACTGCAATAGTCACCTCTGTAAAACATTTGGTAAGTCTTCATATGAAACAGCTACTGCATTAGTCACCTCTGTAAAACATTTGGCAAGTCTTCATATCGAGCAACTACTGCAATAGTCACCTCTGTAAAACATTTGGTAAGTCTTTGTACTGCCTCTTCCCATCGGGGGAATTATCAGTTTGAGTTAACCTCAATCTCCGCATCGCTGGTCTACCGAAACTAGGTAATAAAACAGGAATAATTGAGTGTTGTTATTAACCCATTCACGCCGAGGCGCGGCTTTAGCCGCCGATTTTTTGGCATCCTCTTGCCGAGGAGCGACTTGCCGAGTGACGGCTAAACCCGCAGAATATACATGCTGTCCGCAGTCGAAAATTAAATATATTTTCTTTTTAGTAAAAAGAACAAAAGTAAAAAAAAATGAATGGCACAATCAAATCCTTCCTTTTTTATACATTTATTTTGAAATTAATGCTAAAACAAGGTATGTAGAAGACTTTGAAAACGCAGAAAATAAATTCACTTCGTCAATGCAAGATGGCGGCGCATATCGACTCCAGCGATGACGAAGAATTTCTCGGCTTTAACTCTGAAGATATTGATGGTTTTTCGGTAGGAGAGAGTGATTTAGACTCTGATTTGGCTATTTCCGACTCTGAATCGGATGATGATGAAATTCCTTTGGGTCAGCTTTGGCGCAGATCGTCTACGGAGACGCGAAATGAAAGCCCTGTTACAAGTGTAAACTCTATCGACACAACAACAACACCCACTCCAAAGAAATGGAAACAGACGTTTACCGCTGTCCAAGTCGATGACTTTGTACAGCCTACTGGACCGGTAAATATTCTTCCCCCAGATAAAAATGAACTAGATTTCCTAAATCTGTTATTTCCCGACGATCTGTACGGCCATTTAGCAACACAGACAAATCTTTATGCAAGTAAATGTACAACTGTCAAACCGGACCCAAAATGGAAGGAAATTTCGAAAAGCGAAATCAAAGTCTTCATCGGGTTGCATGTTGTTATGTCTGTAGTTCAGATACCTTAACACAGACAGTACTGGAGTGGTGATAGCTTATTGCAAATCCCATCCATCCCTACAATCATGACCAGGGATCGTTTTGATAAGATTAAATAGTACTTTCACTGTAATGACTCTCCACAACAAATCCTCCTAAAGGCAGTCCTGGGCATGACAAAATTCACCATGTGAGACCTATATTTGATTGTGTTCAAGATAGACTCGTTTCCAATTACAGACCACACCAAACTGTCAGCGTAGATGAAGCCATGATACGATTTCGCGGTCGTGTAAGTTACCGACAATACTTGCCAGCAATGCCATGTAAATTCGGGGTGAAAGTATGGGAATTAGCTGACAGTACTAATGGATATACCTACCAAATGCAGGTATATACTAGGAAGAAAGACACAGGGCGAGAGGTTGGCTTGGCACATCGTGTTGTGTGGGATTTGACGAGAATTTTGTCGGGAAAAAACTTCCACATTTATATCGACAATTTCTTCACAAGACCCAAATTATTTCAAGATCTTTTGGAGGATAAATTGTATGCAGCAAGTACTTGTCGGATAAATCGAAAGGGTTGGCCTGAGGGTTTGTATAAAGGATGTGTCAAAAAAGCAAGGGTGAAACAAAATCATACCAAATGGGTAATCTTGTGGCTACGTCATGGTATGACGACCGACAGGTGAATTTATTGTCCACCAATTCAAATCCAGAGGTCATCGTTCAAATCAAGCGAAAACAGAAAGACGGAACACGTGCTGATGTCCCTGCTCCAGAAGTGGTTGCCAAATATGGCGAACACCTGAATGGCGTTGATCACGGTGACCAGCTCAGAATGCGATATCCAACCTTTCGAAGATCCAAGAAATTTTGGAAGTATATGTTTTGGTTTTTGTTTGACACTGCCTTGGCGTCTGCTTTTATTTTGATGAAGGAATCTCCAAACCATTCACCAACCAGCAAGACCGGACGTCAGAAAACACGTGGACAGTTGGACTTTCGCCAAAAGTTTGCCAAGCAGTTGATTGGAGGGTATCGACAAAAACGAAAATATGAACTTTCCACCAATGACAAAAGAGGAAGATCTCACTGGCCTTCATCAATGCCCAAATCTCGTCGCTGCTGTTTTTGTAAATCTAAGAATATCCGCAGAGAGTCCAAGTACGGTTGTAAAATATGCAACATAAATCTTTGTGTGAAATGCTTTGAGCCTTACCATAACAGTGACAGGGTTGTCATGGAGGAGTAACTGGTTTCAGAAATGTTTTGTAAATATGTAAATAATGGCATTTCTTTGAATCTTCTATTCTAAATGTCCTTTTTAGGACAACATTCCAAATGTCCTTTTTAGGACAACATTCCAATTGTCCTTTTTAGGACAACATTCCAAATGCTCTTTTCAGGGCAAACAATTCTATGAAAAAGTATTTTTCATTTGCACAAATTCAAACCCCAACATAAGGCCCCTCATTTCGCCCTTCCAACTGACAGAAGCACAAAAATACACTTACCACACAATAAAAGTGAACAACAAATTTTAAAAAAAAATTAATTTGTGGTAAAGTTTCAATGTATATCAATTATCAGGTTTATAAAAAATGAAATTTCAAAAGAGCACTTGAAATGGAAAAAAAAAACACAAAATAAATTTGGGCTTAAGATTTTTTAAATTTCTTAGATATATATAGAACTCATTAATACATCTTGCAGAATAATTCTGCCACATAATAAAAAAGCTATCTTTATTATGAATGTTCATTGTAAAACAAAAACTAGTAAAAGATAACTGAAGAGATTTTATTTTTCTTTATTTATAAAAATATTTTGACAGTTTTGTGGGCAGGTCCTGTCATCTGTAAAACAGCCAATGGTTGGCTCGGATTTGAACACGTGATCAAAACTGGGTCAACGCCATCCAATCAATGGGCTGACAGTCGATCGTCCTCCATTTTCTCGCTTCGAGGGCGCTCTAAGTACAGAAAATTGGTTGATTATATTAGCTAATTGAGTGGACATTACTAAAGCAGTAAAGAACACATGGCGATTCTCAAAATGACCAGAAATTGCCGTTTCTTATAATATATTTCTTACTAGGAATACTGATGGCTACATGTAACAAGAAGCGATCGTTGTCGGTACGAAATCTTCTTTTCTGCTGAACCATTTTCAGCGGACCTATAAAACATGTCGCTGTTCCCGCTTTGTAGTTAGTACAGATTTTTTAGATTTTAGTCAAAACTACATTTTATCCAGCGGATGTATTTAATTCACAAATATTAGGGTGATCTAAAAAGCCATTTATGTACTTTTGACTTACGTGGAGACGATAAAAATAAGATTTAAGCCATTTACATGTGGACGAATCTGAGACACAATGTACAAAACGCTCTATCTTTTTGTTTGTGCCGAGAAATAAATTCTCCTAAATTTGACCAGATAAATATTTATTTTGTTAAAACTACATTATTTGACAGCCTAATTACCAAGGATTTTAAAAATCGCCACTTCTTTTACCAAATCTAGCTATTGCTGACGCTGAGGGCATATATCTAAATCAGCAAGCGGCTGAACGTTTCTAGGGGCGAATGGGTTAATAGAACAAACAGGGTATTTGGAATTATATCTATTGATGTCTTGAGTGAGCGAAAAGGTTCAGATGTACGTCACTGAAAAGCTGTCAACACGCTGTTCTTGTTTTACGTACATGTGTTTTCATCGATATAACTGCGTTACATATATCAGAGAAGCTAAAGGTACGAATTTACGTTTTATATGAAAAGTCAGATATACAAGAATTATGCTTACACTGGCCAATGAAATTTGATAAAGTAAAATGCTACAACCACAAGTGAAAATGAGTGGAAGGCGATCGCTGCTACATCGAGATGGATAATGCTAACGAACCTCCAAACTGAACGAACGGCCTCATAGGGCAACACACTCCCCGTCTAATATCCGAAGGGATTTTAACATACATAACTACAAATTTAAAGAGGAACATTTAAACTAGGAAATATAACTAGCAAAAGTCATACTGTACTACTTAGAAATGTTGATAAAAGTCACTGAAAGATTTCGAACAAGTCTAGGATCACTCGGAGAGCAACAGCACAAGTTCAGAAATAGGGCGTTGGGATACACTGTTCTTGCCGTTCTTGGTTATACGTACTTCAACTTTACGAACTTTATTGTCCACACTTGGAATAACCTTTGATACCATGCCAACATGCCACTGGTTTCTGTAGACGTCGGTGCTTTTTAAGAGAACAATATCGTTCACTTTGATGTCTGGTTGAGATGCTTTCCACTTTTGTCTAGATTGTAATGTCTGAAGATACTCGGACCTCCAGCGTTTCCAGAAAGATTCGGCTAGCCATTGGACATGTTTCCAATGTGATCGATAAACGTCACGAAGTTCCAGGTTGTCCGCAAACTCGGTTATTGAGTCCATCTTTTGTGTGAGAAGTGTCGATAGCGAAAGTAGTGCTGGACATTCGGGGTCGGTTGAGACTGGAACTAGAGGCCGAGCATTTATAATAGCAGTAGCTTCTGCGAGGAAGGTACACAGAACTTCATGTGTAAGATTTCTATTGTTGTTTTGAAGAAGTAGAGAGTCTACAACCCCGATCATCCGCTCCCACACACCTCCCATGTGAGAGGAGTGGGGTAAATTAAAGGTCCACTTACTTCGCTTGTCGAAAAGAAATCTGTGTACTTGACCATCCGTGATATTGATGGTGTCAATCTGAAGGTCCTTTGTGCTCCCAACGAAGTTTGTTCCGCAGTCTGAGCGAAACTCTTTCACTTTACCCCTCACAGCGATGAAACGTCGTAAAGCATTGATAAAGGATGAGCTGGTCATTTGTTCGACAACCTCTATGTGGATCGCACGAGTATTCAGACAGGTGAAAAGAGTACCCCAACATTTGCTGCTTGCTTTATTAGTTCTTGTCCGTCGAGTAACAACCAGCCAACAAATGAAAATGGAGGACTTGGGGTTGTCCGATCTGGAGGAAGGTCGGCCATAAGTTGATTGACTTGTTTTCCTCTGAGTTTTCGACAGATGATGCATTTATAGATAACTGAAGATATGAGTCGTTTGCCTCCTGTGATCCAGTACCCTGCTGACCTTAACGAACCTTCTGTGAGATGTCGGCCTTGGTGCTGTACCTGTTGATGATAATGGCGCACTAGCAAGGTTGATATATGATGGCGACTGGGTACGATACAAGGGTTCTTTTCTTGTGAGGACAGTGAGGATTGATTGTTCAGAATGGTAGATTTCTGCTTGTACTTCTCTGATGACATGTATTTCAGCGTCGTTGAAGAAATCAATGGAGTTACGCTGACGAGGGTCTTTAAATCTTCTGAATGAGACAGCGACTTGCTTGAGACGACCGATGGCTCTACATAGACCCTTCCAAGTAGAGAAACGTTCAAAACGGTTCGACCCAAGAGTACTGCAGGTGAAGATGTCGGTTTTTAGAGTAGTTATCTCCGGTCTAAGTTCTTTGTCACTCGTAGGGTTGTCTAAGGAGTAGGTGACTGTGGAGTCTGCTTCAAATAATTTGTCTGGACCATTTAACCAGATACTTTGCCCGATTAGGCTGGCTGGTACTGATCGAGTTGCTTGATCAGCTGGGTTCTGGTTAGTTTGGACAAAATGCCATTGTGTTCGCTCTGTAGATCTGTGGATACGAGCGACCCTATTTCCGACATAGATGTAGAAGCGTCGTTTCTGATTGTAGATGTATCCTAGTACGATTTTACTGTCTGTGTAGAATAAGGCGTCACTCAGAGGGATGTTCAGATGGTAAGATGCTACTTCCGCAATCTCGACTGCTAGTACAGCTGCACATAGTTCTAGTCTAGGGATCATATGACCGTGACTGGGAGTTACTTTTGCTTGCCCCAAAACAAAGCTAATATGTGTGTCACCCGAACTGTTTTCGGTCTTCAGATATACCACTGCGGCAATAGCCCTCTCAGAGGCATCTGAATAGACATGCAACTGTTTGGTGGTCATTTGCTGAAGTGAAGATGTAGTATACGTCCTCTGGATTTTTAGTTCATCAAGCGAGTTGATCGAAGTTGATCAATGTCGCCATTCTTTATAACGATCAGGCGAGAGAGGCTCGTCCTAATCTGTGGTGCCGTTAATTCTCGGAGAAGAATACGTCCTCGGATAAGTACCGGGGCGACGAAACCTAGATAATCGAAGAGACTACTGATTGTAGAAAGTACGCCTCTCTTTGTGTATGGTTTATCATCTTTCTTGACTTGAAATCTAAATGTGTCAGAATTAACGTCCCAATACAGTCCCAAGCTACCTTGCAGTGGTAAGGTGTCTGATCCAAGATCGAGGTCTTTAAATTCTTTGGCACGATCTTCAGGACTGAATGCTTCCCTTTGGCACTGTTGGAAACAATTTTATAAAGGCAAATGTTACCTGTAGTGAGATGTGCGTTCTGGGTCCTTTTCATCAAGTCGACGGCATCGTCAGGAGATGGAAGAGAAACAAGGGCATCGTCAACGTAGAAATTTGTATGAACGAAGTCCGTGACATCAGAACCAAAGATGTGTTCTGATTCCAAAGGGGCTCTGCGAATACTATAAGTTGCAATGGCAGGAGAGGCACAGTTACCAAATACATGCACACGCATCCTGTATTCGACAAGATCATTGTTAGGATCGTTGTTCTCGTACCAAAGAAATCTGAGAAAGTTTCTCTGTTCTGGCCTCACTAGAAAGCAGTAGAACATTTTCTATATGTCTCCTGTGACGGCGGTGGCTTCTTGTCGGAAGCGTAGTAATATGCCCAGAAGGCTATTGGCCAGGTCTGGGCCATTGAGAAGTACCTTGTTCTGTGATAATCCCCCAAATTGGACTGACGAATCAAAGACTCCTCGGATCTGCGAAGGTTTCTGTCAAATATGTCTTGCATGAAAGTAACTAGATGTTGGTTTTTGATGGGATCTTTCTGTAGACTGTTATGAAGGCTCTTGGCACGTTTCAGCGCCCGTGGACGATTATTTGGCAATCGTGGTCTAGATTCACGGAACGGAAGTGGAGCAATCCAATTACCATCTTTGTCTCTGAAGAAGCCGTTGTCCATGATTTGTGTAAAGAGTCTATCCTCAATCGACATACCTAATTTGTTGTCATCTTTGGTTAGATTGAATAAGTTTGAGCCAAACTCAGGATAGTCAGGTAAGTCTCTGCTCAAAGGGTTGTGTTTCACTGAAAAGTTATTAGGACATGGAGGAAGAACTGAGGCTCGCCCGTTGGCTAACAGGTCAGTTTTGTTAACGTTTATGATGTTTGGATGATGGATTTTACTTAAACAGGTTTCATCAATGATAACCCATCCTAGTTTTAACGTTTGAGCATAGGGAGAGCCCTTCGGACCGATACGATGGTCAAGAACATGATGCGCTTCAAGAACGTCTCTCCCAATGAGAAGAAGGATTTGTGCATTTTCATTCAATGCAGGGATGTGGTCGATGATGTCATGCAAGTGAGGATGATGAGTAGCGACTTCCGGTGTTGGAATATCTTGTCTAATATCGGGAAGATGGTCGCATTCAATGAGCTGAGGGATGTGAACTGATGAACTGCCATCTAAAGGTTCAACAACAAAGTTATTCCCCCTTCTACCTCAGGTTCGCTACAGCCCTGCGCAGGAGGAGAGGGTACATGGTATTTGTTGACAATTTGTAGGGAAAATATGAAAGAATTCAGGTCTTGCTAAGGTAGCATTGCTTTGGTCGTCGATGATGGTGTACATACGTTGTGCTTGTTCTGGTAAATCCTTGGGATAAACGTTGACTTGAATAGTCTTTCCACAAGATTTGCCTTGGAAGTCAGTACCGCAGATCTGTGTGCACTTTGATGATACAGGGCACTATCAGAGGTTTTCTCCCCGCCATTAGATTGTGTCTGTTGGGAAGAACTGGGTTTAGAATAAGAATATCTGTGAAGAGCAGAGGGATGTTTGTTACTACCACATTCATTACACATTACGTTTTCGTTACAGTCACCAGCTGTGTGTTTCGTCGACGAACAACATTTGTAACAAACGTAGAGAGCATTTAATATGGCTCTTCGGTCCTCCAATGACTTGTGTCTGAATGTACGACAATCATTTAACGAATGCTTGGAATTGTGGATAGGACATCGAAGGTTAGGCTCAATTGTTCTGGGTGAATATGAGGAGGTGTTAAGATTAGTCTTTCTGGCGGTTATTGAAGCACTCGTTTGTCTTTGAACTGGATTTGGTTTGGGTGAACTGAATGTCAGTTAGTTGGTAGAGGCGACTGTTGTCTTTGTTTGTTAATTTTGGAAAGTCTCGAAGTTTGGCTATTCTACCATTTCTACCATTTTGGGGCAGCCATAACGTTCATCAAGTCGTTCCTAAACTTGTTTCAGTCCACTTATCTGGTCTTTAGCATTGGCAATTCGAATACTAATGGCTTGTCTAGAGGATTGAGGTCCAAGCCACTTGACAAGAAGGTTTAATTCTTCAGATGGATTAATCTGTAATTCTGTCATGATATTGAGAAAGGCCAGTTTCCATGAATTATAAGACTCTTGTTTATCGTCGTATTGGTAGAAACGAGTGAGAAGTAAGTCTCTTTTCAACAGGAAACGTGTAAAGTCATTGGCTAGAGTAATCTCTGGATTGGGATGACATTGTCTTTGTGGGGTATACACTTGGGCACAGGGATTTAGAGTTGAGTTCATAATGGGGGCATTGTCTTGATTGGCGGCATTATCATTATATTTCTGTTCAGGATAGACATAGGGTTTTGGTAGGTTGTTAGAGTGGTTGGAGGTCCTAACGTCTACATTGGGAACTATGGCCATAGTTTGTGGAATGAAACTCCTTTGATTTGATAACTCAGGTGTTGGTCACTACAAGGCGAAGAATGTTTATTGACAAAGTCTTTGGTACGTTGATTTGGGTCCTCGGTGGGAAGTATTATGTCAGGTTGGCCAGATGGACTAACACTCCCAATGCTAAGGGAATGTACGACTCTCAATTCGGCTTCGGCTGTGGCCATAGTCTTTTGATGTTTTAAGATTTCTAAGTCATCTTCTAAATCAGCCTTTTCTTTCACAGCAGCGGCCATAGCAATCTGATGTTGGTGGTCTATTATTGCCTTTGTGTACAAATGTCCGCTTCTTTCAGAATAAATGCAGCCTGTGCCCTGGCTGCTTCGGCACTTGCGTGTTTTTGAAGAATTACAGAGCATATTGATTTATTGGAGTTCAGAGAATTAGGTCGAGAAGCTTGGGATGTAGCTTCTAAAACTTCAAGTCTTTTGTTAATTTCAGTTAAAGTTGCTTGACTTGATTCGTGAGGAATCTCAACTTGGGAAAAAACGAAGCGAAAAACGATATGTGTAAGCTGGGATGAATATGAAAGGGATATGAAACGCCTTTGTTTTGCAGTCAGTCGACTGGCAGTTGTTTAGTTCGCTATTGTTCTTCTCAGACTCCCCGTGACGGCATTCTGATCCGCTTAGAGAATAGCCGAAAGCCGTGTTGTGTATTCCGATTCATTCCGAACCATACCGGTGTCGTTGATATATGGGCTACGCCCATGATAAAACGGTCGTGTTCGAAGAGGATTTAGCGACATTGCCCAAATTTAAACTGGATAAACACTTATGAATGTGACGTACACATTTCTTGAGTTTTTATCGTCTGGCTGTACCAAAAACAATATATCGGCTATATTTTCTGACTGGTGTTTCGTCGATCTCTTGCTAGCTTTTCACAAGCTCGATTTTGAGGTGACAGCGCGCCCCATAACGACCATATTAAAGAGTCAGCTACATGAATGCTGTGTGTGACAAGCTGCACAGAGAGTGACCTACTTTATCCATATGGCATCAGTACACAATTAATTTTCCATTTGCCATAATGTTAACGTTTGGCTCTGTCACTCGGTTAGAAACATTCGCCCAGCTAAAAGCCCTGGTGGAAACTCGGAACCACCCTAGAGAGGTCTGACAGACCAATAAGATTTCCACTTCCGAAGGGGACAGGGGTGCAGACGACACAAGTCACATTGTTGTCAGGGGCCCAATCACCCCCACGTCAGACAGCTCAATCCGCCACTTTTATTCAATCTTCACCTTTCATATATTTTTTTAGACAAACTACTACTTCATTGAGTCACATGAATACTCAAAAAAGTAGTCCTGGCTTATTAGAAGTCCCACTAAACAATGCCCAAACATATCAACCGAAATCTAGGAACTTCATCCTCCCGAGAACGGGCTAATCCTAATAGTGGACTTGCTCCATATAAAGCGGCCCGGAGTTAAACTCTGGTAATGGGGGCAAATTGACCGGTTCGTGAACCGCTGACAATTTTATAAACCGCTTGTACTTCGTTATTTCGCTCTCAATCGGCGAACCGTATTTCTAAAAACACGACTAGCTTGCCCAGAAATCAGACTTTATTTTAGTGTCATTTACAACTGATATTCGACAAAAACAACATAGTTATTCTCGTAATAAAAGCGACTGTAGATTTGGCAGCGCAGGGCTGCTACGGCTGTTGGGCTGAAGCCGAGAACGATGTGTGAGGCAGAGCCTAGGAATGAGCTGTGGTACCGAATGAGTTAAAACAATACAGAAGCATATGAACAATTATTTGTTCTCTGTTTATTTGATGTTAGTTATAAGTTATCACTGTGAACGAAGCTATCACCGGAACAGTTATGAAAAACAGTTTGAATGTTGATATGCATCGCGTTTTCATAAACACCATGAATCTGTTTTTCGTCGAGATTTCTAGGCTGTTTGTATATAAAAACGACACAGTGCGCAGTTATAAAAATGGACATTAAATTATTTGTGCATTATTCTTTCTGCGCATCTTTGACTTTTGTTTTACTATAATGGGTATCGAATAATGAAAAAAATCAATTTAAAGTCAGTGAAGGGTTCCAATCTTTGCCCAGACGAGTTTGGTGATAACGTGTCTGCAGACAAAGGATTTCACAGCACAAACGTCCGTTTTATCAATGAGCTTTGACAAGGTTTTTGGAACGTAGATGAGAGGATTAACATTGTTAATTAGTTTTTTATGAACAACCTGAGAACTTTACATCTTTAGCAACACCGGCATTCCATTCAAAAAATCTAACGTACACCTACGTACATGTAAAAGCGACCGTACGACAAAATAAAAAACAACAACAGGTAGATGTTCTTTTTGTGACCAAACTATATTTTGATAGGTATTCTTTTTATTTGCATTTTATTTTCAACCCAATTACAGCAGCCTTTTACTTTGCTGATTATGTATGAATGCGCACTTGAGTACGACACTCGCCGCGACGAAGCCAGTCAAGCGTGAACTCAAAAAACGATAGGCGTAGGCTGGCATCGTTTTTTGCGCCATCGCGGAAGATGAGTAATGGGGACACTCCCCAAGGCAAACTTTATCTTGATTTCATGGCGTTGAGCAGGCGTTTCATGGCGTTGAACTACTGCAATAGTCATCTCTGCAAAACATTTGGTAAGTCTTCATATCAAGCAAGTACTGCAATAGTCACCTGTGTAAAACATTTGGTATAAAGTCTTCATATCGAGCAACTACTGCAATAGTCACCTCTGCAAAACATTTGGGTGTCTTCGTATAGGATACCCTGGGTTTTATTAGAGGTGTCTTTGTATGGGGTACCCTGGATTATATCATGGGGTATGCTGTGTTTATCATGGGGGTGTTTTCGTATAGGATACCCTGGGTTTTATCATGATGTGTCTTCGTATGGGGTACCCTGGATTATATCATGGGGTATGCTATATGGGGTACCCTGTGTATTATCATGGGGTATGGGGTACCCTGTGTTTTATCATGGTAAATGTACAACCTCGCTAAAACACCCATTCATATCATCTAAGGCTTTCTTGTATTTCTATTTTCTATTTCGTTCCACTGGGTTTCGTAACTTATAAAAATGGCGTACACCGTGTACTTTCTAGCGAAACTGCTTCAGGCTATGGTCCCGACATTTCACTGACCATCAAGTAAGTTGGCAATCTATTTCACGACGTTCATAAAATTTATCTGGGAGGTTGTCACAGTGCAACGAGCGCTCTCTTTTGACGAAGGACGTGTGTCCCATGAAGAACATGGTACTGACAGCGATACATCATACGCTAAATCCCGGTGAACCTTATTTTGGATTTGATTCGAAATCAAAGATGATGATGAAGTTTAACGATCCTAACACTACCCCCTGGTCAAATGGAAGCCGTCGCTGGCGACATTCAGATGTAATGAACACTTGCTCACGATAAATTGTGTTTAATTAACTGGTAAAAAATATTATTTATATCATATGTACATGGAATGAATGATGAAAAAGTACAAAGAAAACAAAATGTATGTAACACCAAGGTATATGTATAGGTACATGTTGAACGAAACTGTTAATATGCCTATTGTTCTCTCTGCCGTTTCTGTGATCTTTCATGCCTCTTCCGGATTTCTCTCATTCGGTTTATGAAATCCGGTCTGAGTGGACTGGCTGCTACCATGGAGGGTTTTGGTAAGATGGCAGACCGTAGTGGACGTTTGTTTTCATATTCTCATTCATTATGGAGCTTAATGCCGAAAGACTGGAGGTCATCGTGGCGCTTATTTGCATCTGTGACCACTGTCATAGTTGCTGCCCCTCTACTTAAACGGCTGAATGACGACATTGTCTTTGTTAATTGTCCCAGAGTCTCATCTAATTGGTTATGTTGGGATGTTAGAATTTGGAGTTGTGAGGACACTTGGCCAAGTTGCTTGTTGGTGATGATGAGCTGGTTTATGACCAGTTACAAGTCTTGGTCTGGGGGAAGTGGATTTCTCCATGCCTTGTTGATGATTTCTTCAGGCACAGCTTCAATAGAGGCTTGTACTGTGGTCTGAATCAGGCTGGTCAAATCTGGTAGGAAGACATAGAAAACGAATTGAAAACATCTGACTCTATTTGCTTGTGGAGGGGTGTGTGATGTCCGAGTTTGGATCGGCTGTTGGGAGTTTGAGTTTTTTAAACTGATGTAATGCTCTTTTAGCCCACCGCAGTGTTTTGTTTCCCTCGTTGTGATGGACAACTCTTCTGCATTGAATTTGAATTACTAAGTCTAAACCATTCAATTGGCTCACAATAAGGTAGGGTTCCTCATACGGGTTAAACAATTTAGAACATTCCCCCTTCTTTCTGTTTTCGTGGAAGTACCATACCAGATCTCCTGGCTTATACGTATGGAAAATAACCTTGGCATCATATCGTTCTCTGGTTAGATCATATGCGTTTTGCATTCGGTCTCGATCAACACAATCCCCATATCCCTTTGTTTTTTCTTCAGGAGTTTCCCTTGGATTCCCATACACAACTTCAGAAGCTTCCCGAACCTCTCTTTCCAGCATTAGCATGTTTGGTGTGAAACCAGTGGATTGATGCGGTGTGGCCCTATATGCTGCAGCAAGGTAAAATAGATTAAGATCCCAGTTACACTGCTCTGAGTCTGTGTAGGCTATTATCATTTTTAACAAAGTGTGGTTAAACCGTTCCACCTTGCCATTGCATTGTGGATGTCTGGCCAACTTGTCTTTTTCCGAATTTCAAGCAAATGGCACAATTTCTTTATCACATCACTGCGAAAATTTGACCCTTGGTCACTATGTAAGTCTAAAGGGCATCCAAACCTACATATAACCACAAGTATTTTCTGGGCACAAGTTATGCCTGTCTGATCTGGAATGGCAAATATTTCCACCCAGTTAGAGAAATAGTCCATAACAACCAAGATCCTGTTAGTTTTAGACAGTGGGCCTATGGTATCTGTCCTCATCCATTGGCCTGTCGACTCTCATGTCGCCTAAGGGGGCTCTGGCCTTCCTAACATCAGACCTTGCAGCTGCACAAACATCGCATTTAGCGACCCAGCTATTGACATCTTCCCTCAATGATTTCCAATAAAACCTTTGCATCAACCTCCCTTTGATTTTCTTTCTTCCGAGGTGACCTAAAATAATAGAGTTGTGCATCTGTTTTAAGATAAGGTCTCGCAAACTTTTTGGTACAATAAACTGCCAGAACACGTTAGTTGCCTCCTTATTTGGGAATTTCCTGAAAAGGACGCCATTTTTCAAAAACAGTCTTTCCCAACTATTCCAATAATGCCGACAAGTAGAACTCTTGGAACAGACGTCTGGCCCAAAAGGGTGATCGCCAGCTTCTTTCCATCGTAGGATTGGTCCGATGTCTGAGTCATCCAGTTGCCTGGTTCTTAGTGCAGAATAGGAGAAACCCTGCAGTATGGGTACTTCATTGGTTTTCCGTGCAACATTGAAGGAATTCCTGTTAGTAACGCAAGACTTTCGTATGGGTAACACACTTCTATGTTTATAATTATATTTTTTAATGATGACGTTTCTGTCTTTCTCCGAAGAGTAACATGGCTTTGAATTTTAAGTAAACATAGTTAAGGATATACAAGTATAATTATGGCTTATCTCCTGCTGTTGTTGAAGTCTGTCTGCAGGGTTATCAGCTGGTCATAAGCAGTGGGGAGGAAGAACCCCTTGCCACGGTTAAGGTGTGGGTTTAGTCTTTTGACCAGAATGGCTTCCTGGAGTTTCTTTTCTTTAGGTCAGTTTGCTTTGTAGCCAATATTTCAGTTATATTCCATTCTATGTAGTGTCCAGGGTTGGCTTCAACTTCAACTTCAACTTCTTTATTACACTTAGACCACTACTGTGGTATATAAGGTACATGATTAGGATTAAGGTTGGACTTCCGTGCAAGGAGTCCTTTACATTACAGTAACATAGTTATAAATCTAAAATATCTTTACTGAACACAGTTTTGTCTTATTGGAAATGACTACTAATCAGAATAAGAAATTTTGATATCTTAATTAGAAAAGGCAAGTTTTCTTGGGCAAGGGTTAATAAGATAGTATGGAGGTAGGCACTGTCGCCTTGCATTTACAAAAAAATAACACTTAAGTGCATAATGGAGTTCGTCTCCCACTTCTCCTGTATTACAAAGAGAGCAAGTTCGGTCAGACCTTGGTGTGTTAGACCACCTCCCAGTTTCGACAGGTAACTTATGGTTTGATGTCCAAAATTTGACTAAGATTTGTCGGTACCTTGTAGGAATGGTGGACAGGTATTTTTCAAATTGTAGGGTCTGCTTAAGAGAGCCATACAGCTGTCCTTTGGTCGAGGATAATACAGATTCTTTCCAATTTTGATAAAACTGATCTTTCAGAGTAGACTCTGTTTTCATTTTTATTAAACGATTTGAAGGGGGTTCTTGGTTTAACCAAATATAGTTCCTGCCAGTACCTTCTAAAATAGCTTGGACACAAGATATCCATTTATGATCGTGAATACCCCTTTGCTTATCCGAAAGTAGAGCCTTATATAAGAGTGATGACAGTTTGTTTTCTGGTATTGAACGAACTAATCTCTCCCAATAAGAAATCATGCGCTTTCTAATATGAATTTTTAGTGGATTCATACAACATATAAATTGGTGTGCTTTTCCTTACATTAAGAGCATAACGAAGGAAATCCAAGTGGATTTTTTCTAGAGGCTGGAGATCAGCATAACCCCAGACCTCACAACCATAAGTCACAATTGGAACAATTAATTTGTCAAATAAGATAAGCTGAAGGTCAATGGGTAAATCATATTGTCTAATTTTTTGTTTAAGTACAAAAAGCGCACGACGTGCACTATTAACGGAATTGTTAATGGCATCTCCAAACTTACGGGTTCTAGAGAATATAATACCTAAGTATTTGTAAACATTTACTGTTTCCAACTCACTATTATTAAGTCGAAATGAGTGGTTTACTGTGCCTCTTGACCCAAAGACAACAACTTTGGTTTTACTGACATTGACAGATAGCCTCCAAATTTCACAATATTTGGCAAACATATTAATATTATGCTGCAACTCTTGTACAGTTCTACCAACCAATATAGTATCGTCTGCGTATAGCAAAATAAGTAGAGTAAAATATTCAACAATATCATTCTCTATATGCTCAATGTCACAACCATTGCAGTTATTCAATATCATAAATTCCTCCAAATCATTTAGAAACAACGCAAATAAGAGTGGTGACAAATTTTCCCCTTGACGGAGACCGGTTTTACAATTAAAGTAATTAGATTTTTCATTATTATTTAATACACATGATTTAATACTTGCGTACAAGTTAAAAATTACTCTGAATATCTTACCATTTACATTGCAAGATAACAATTTTAACCAGAGACCACTTCTCCATACTGTGTCGAATGCTTTAGCAAAGTCGATGAATACACAGTATAGTTTCTTTTTACGGACACGAAGTATCTCAAAAACAGCATGCAAAATGAATATATTATCTACGGTTAGTATCCTTTACGAAATCTTGATTGGTTCCTATTGAGGATTCCCGAGGATTCCACGAATTTGGTTAACCTATTATTTAACACAGAAGTAAATAATTTACCGAGACAACTTAATAATGTTATCGGTCTGTAATTGTTAGGATCTGTGTTATCTCCCTTTCCTTTGTAAATGGGTTTTATTATGCCAGTTAGCCAGCTTGTTGGTAAAATCCCCGTATTAAGTACAATATTAAAGAGAGATTTATAAATGGGTAATAATATAAATTTACTATGTTTTAGGAATTCATTGATAATTTGGTCATCTGCGCATGCCTTATTACATTTCAGGGCATTTATTGCAAGATTGATTTCTAACTCAGTTATCTCCCCATTAAGTATGTCGTAAAATCACTATTTGTACCTGCAATAAATTCCGTAAAGTCAAAATTTTCGTCATCGGCTACAACATCATTGATGTTACGAAAATGTTCAAAAAAAACTTTCAGTTGTCACAGGGGCGTACGCAGGTTTATTTGAGGAGCTGTTAAGCACTTTCCAGAAGGATTTTGGGTCATTTTTATTAAGTTTGTAGAGCATGTCCTGTGTTTTTTTCTTTCCATCCCTTATGTGCTTATGCAGAGTGCGTTTGTAGTTTTTACTTTCCTTGAGGAGCTCGTTTTTATGATACGTAGTCTTTTTTAATTGATAGTTTTTACGCGCTATATGATATTTCCGCCTAGCTATGCGACATTCTGGACCAAAGCGAAATGTGGATTCTTGTCTCTTTTTGTGTTTTCTACCACTATGTCTTAATTTGTCACGTTTATTGTTGCTACAAAGCATCAGTGAGTCCTTAAACAATGATGACAGTTGGTTGCATACTGTATCCAAGTTTGTTTGGTTGATAGGGTTCGTATTTAAGAATTCCAGTATTTGGTTAATGCTATCACTATCAATATTGCCTCGAAATTCATCCTCAATACCATTTGGCCAAAATGGCCTAGGGTTTGTATTCTCATTATTTACATAGTTTTTAGATTGTATAAGTTCGTGTTTTGCGTCTTTGACTTTAATATGCAATGACACTGAGCAATGAATATCTGAAAACAATGGGTCAAAGTCATTCACAGAGAAATCTAAGATATTTTCAAGTGCATTGGAGCTTGCTATTGCATAATCGACAACTGATGCATCTTTACAGGTGTATTTTCCAATGTCTCTATCCTGGCCGAACCGACCATTCAAGATATATAAACTATTGTTTTGGCAAATATTTAATATTCTTCGGCCATTAAGCAATTATGTGTTCTGACAGGGCTGATTTTTGATTTTTGGTTGTTTCCAGGATATTGGCAGCATTCCCTATGTGGATCTTCTTGCGAAGTTTTATGTTTTCAAGCTCAAGCTCAAGTCATTTTGTTGATTGGGCCTATTAAGCATGGACAGACAACTAAGGGATATTTTTCAGAAATATTTGGCTTAGGTCGCCTCTATCAGTTATAAAGTTTGATTTCAGTATGTTGACTTCAATAATAGCTTCAGACAATCCTGGTATTACACTGTCTTTGGCAACTGTAACCTTTCTACTTGCTTCCGACATTGTCATCAAAGGGATCTTGACCTCTTCTAAGAACATAAAACCCTCACTAAGGAATATATCAGCTGCTCCCTTCGGTCAATTGCCTCATCTTCCAATTACCTAGACTGAAGTTAAATAGCCCCCTTGCCATGTATTTTATAGCCTGTCATCTGCAGCAGTAAAACCCTTACATGTGGAAATCGTTAATTTTGGTCTTGAGTGTTTAGGTAGTTCCTCGAAAGTTTTTCTTCTTTCACCCCATCTATTTGGATTGGTATTAGGATTATTTGTTTGGGTGGGTGGTAAATGAAAAGTTCTTTTTGAGCAGTTCCTCGCAAAATTATTTCCCCCACAATTGTAGCACCCGGTATAGTTTTGTTGGTAGGTACTTTCTTTGTTCCTAGAAACGTTCCCTGTTTTATGTTTCTAAGTGAAGTACCCTCTGTTGGACAAAACTTAACTTAAGACCAAAACACATAGGACAACTTGTACTACTTTGTACATGGTGATGTTTAATATGAGCTTTCGAGAGAAACTACTCTCATCGTCAGAAATTACAGCAACACAACGTCGGCTTGGTAAAACAGGCATTATATACACAGTAAGAATGAACAAAACAAATACAAAAAGTTATTATCACTGATAAGTTGTGATTCCTACTCTGCAGTTAAAATCACTACAATCTAAGGGGGGCTATTACAGGTCAAGAGTTAACTACACGTATTAAGATATGAAGGACATGGAATAAGCAGGTGTGCTGTAACATCATGATATTAATGTGGTTTCTCTCGAAAGCTCATATTAAACATCACCATGTACAAAGTATACTTAGCGCCATTAAAAACGCACGACCCAAAGAATTTAAAATATTTTGAGAAATGTAAAGTGTAAAATATTGTAAGTACTCTTAAATTGAACAAGTCATTGGTCACAATGAGACAAAGAATTGACAATATGTGAAACCCTGGTGACTTTTGTTCCTTGCAAACAAATCGTTGATACAGAAATTGAAGGTGTCGTCATTCAATAATGGGTATGTCCACCTCGGGCATCAACGCAAGCAGTACATCTGCGACGCAAGGACCTGATGAGTGTGGCTATTCTGTGTCGTGGGATCCGGTCCCACTCTTCCTGCACTACCTGGATCAATGCACGTCGGTTGCGTGGCCTGGGTTGACGTTGTGCAACGGCATTCTTAAGCTGATCCCACAAGTGCTCTATTAGCGATAGATCGGGTGAGTAAGCTGGCCATTCAATGATGTTCACATTATTCTGTTGCAAGAAGTCTTGCGTCAACCTTGCAGAGTGTGGGCGCGCATTGTCTTGCTCAAACGTCGTGACGCCAGCATTGGCTTGGAGGAATGGAAGCAGCACAGGTCGAAGGATGTTATCCATGTAACCCTGAGCATTCAGGTTGCCATCAAAAATGACAAGGGGAGTTCGTCTGCGAGAAGCGATGCCTCCCCACACCATTACACTACATCCAACTTAGAGATTTCCTTCCCTCACACATGCATTTGCGAAACTTTCACCACGTCTGCGTACATGGTGATGTTTAATATGAGCTTTCGAGAGAAACTACTCTCATCATCAGAAATTACAGTAACACAACAGGCATTAAGAATGAACAAAACCCTGGTGACTTTTGTTCCTTGCAAACAAATCGTTGATACAGAAATTGAAGGTGTCGTCATTCAATAATGGGTATGTCCACCTCGGGCATCAACGCAAACAGTACATCTGCGACGCAAGGACCTGATGAGTGTGGCTATTCTGTGTCGTGGGATCCGGTCCCACTCTTCCTGCACTACCTGGATCAATTCACGTCGGTTGCGTGGCCTGGGTTGACGTTGTGCAACGGCATTCTTAAGCTGATCCCACAAGTGCTCTATTAGCGATAGATCGGGTGAGTAAGCTGGCCATTCCATGATGTTCACATTATTCTGTTGCAAGAAGTCTTGTGTCAACCTTGCAGAGTGTGGGCGCGCATTGTCTTGCTCAAACGTCGTGACGCCAGCATTGGCTTGGAGGAATGGAAGCAGCACAGGTCGAAGGATGTTATCCACGTAACCCTGAGCATTCAGGTTGCCATCAAAAATGACAAGGGGAGTTCGTCTGCGAGAAGCGATGCCTCCCCACACCATTACACTACATCCAACTTAGAGATTTCCTTCCCTGACACATGCATTTGCGTCATCAGAAATTACAGTAACACAACAGGCATTAAGAATGAACAAAACCCTGGCAACTTTTGTTCCTTGCAAACAAATCGTTGATACAGAAATTGAAGGTGCCGTCATTCAATAATGGGTATGTCCACCTCGGGCATCAACGCAAGCAGTACATCTGCGACGCAAGGACCTGATGAGTGTGGCTATTCTGTGTCGTGGGATCCGGTCCCACTCTTCCTGCACTACCTGGATCAATTCACGTCGGTTGCGTGGCCTGGGTTGACGTTGTGCAACGGCATTCTTAAGCTGATCCCACAAGTGCTCTATTAGCGATAGATCGGGTGAGTAAGCTGGCCATTCCATGATGTTCACATTATTCTGTTGCAAGAAGTCTTGCGTCAACCTTGCAGAGTGTGGGCGCGCATTGTCTTGCTCAAACGTCGTTACGCCAGCATTGACTTGGAGGAATGGAAGCAGCACAGGTCGAAGGATGTTATCCACGTAACCCTGAGCATTATGGTTGCCATCAAAAATGACAAGGGGAGTTCGTCTGCCAGAAGCGATGCCTCCCCACACCATTACACTACATCCAACTTAGAAATTTCCTTCCCTGACACATGCATTTGCGACACGTTCACCACGTCTGCGTACATGGTGATGTTTAATATGAGCTTTCGAGATAAACTACTCTCATCATCAGAAATTACAGTAACACAACAGGCATTAAGAATGAACAAAACAGATCAAAAAGTTATTATCACTGATAAGTTGTGATTCCTACACTGCAGTTAAAATCACTACAATCTAAGGTGGGGTGCGGGGAAGGGGGGGGGGGGGGCAATCCTATTACAGGTCAAGAGTTAACTACATGTATTAAGCTATGGAGGACATAGAATAAGCAGGTGTGCTGTAACATCATGATATTTATGTAGTTTCTCTCGAAAGCTCATATTAAACATCACCATGTACAAAGTAGTACAAGTTGTCCTATGTGTTTTGGATTTAGTAAAACCGCTCCATAGAAGAATCTAAAACTTAACTTGTCATTAAGTTCTTCTTTTAATTTTATTATCTTAGACAATATTTCAATGTCGATATCTTCTGCATGTTTAATGGGCTGGACAGAACTGTCTTTATTTGTCTTCATTTGTTTGGTTTTAGGTTTTGAGTTTTGAGAATTATGCAAGAATTCAAATGCAGTAAATGTCCTCCTCTTCGCAAGGGCTTTCTTCAGAGTCACTTTGTGATTCATCAGCTGGCTTGATAAGTCTTACCGGACGTTTGTTTCTCTGATCTCTGTTAACTTGCCGTGTTTCCACGAAGTTTACAACCTCATAAACAGCTTGGTCAATATCTCGAAGGTCCTGGATGTATTCAACCCGAAATTTCGTTGCCTCATCGCTAAGTCCATCCAAAAATCATCTAAGGAGGTCTTTGTGTCGTGTTTCCCTGTCCCGACGAGTATGTGCTTTATCACAGAGACGTTTCTTCTACAGACTCTCGGGTCGCGGGTTCGGATCCCACACCCCCAAAAATTGGAGAATTTTCTGACTGGGTTTTCACTCAAACGACCTATGTGGGATGGTTGCCAGTTACCAAACAGAAGGTCGTGGGTTTCCTCCGGGCATAGAGCCCGGTTTCCTCCCACAATAAAACTGGCAACGCCGCCATAAGTGAAATAATCTTGAGCGCGGCGTAAAACACCAAACAATCAATCAATCAGTCAATCTACAGACTCTCCATTTTGTTGGTTCCGATTGCTGAACTTGACCCCAAACCTTTTGAGGTTTCCACTTTGCGAAATCTATAATTTAATTCATGGACAAGCAGGGGGAAGTTTGTCCTTGTTTCTGGGGGTAACTGACCATAGACGAACTCCCCAGCTCTTCTCTGTAGCCTACTATATAGCTCACAGAGTTTGTCTCGATCAGACCAGTTTCTTAGTTATGCCACGTCTTCAAATCTGTTGAACCACGCTTCCCGGCTATCATTTCCAGAGAAATGAGGAAGTTTGTTAGCGTAGCTACCACTGCTGCGAAAATCAGTCGTCATCATAAGAATGGGTGTGTTAGGCATGGCCTCACAGCTTTGAGGAGGGTGTCTTGCAGTTTGCGAGTAAGTTTCATTTATGTTTTCTTCATTTAGTGTTGAATTAGTTTGTGCATGTTGGGCTTTCATTATTTTTGTGGGGCTTCCGGGGCTTAGTAGGTAGAGCGTTGGACGCTCAATCCGAACAGCCTTCCACCAATGGGCCACGGGTTCGAATCCCACTCAGTCCAAAAATTGGAAAATGTTCTGACTGGGTTTTGACCTATGTGGGATGGTTGCCAGTTACCAGCGGAAGGTCGTGGGTTTCCTCCGGGCACAGAGCCCGGTTTCCTCCCACAATAAAACTGGCAACGCTGCCATGTAAGTGAAATAATCTTGAGCGCGGTGTAAAACACCAAACAACCAATCAATCAATCACTATTTTTGTTACTTCCTCCTTATTTCAGCCATAACTCCCTTTAACATCATCATTGTACCAAGACCTTCAGTTATATCTGTTGTAGGGTTCGGAGGTGCTGGTCGGTATTGTTCTTCCATGGGTTCCCCAATAGATTGTGAGGTTCCGGTAATTCGAAAGTTTTCCCTTAGTTGAAGGGATGGGACGTCTATTACTTCGTCTCAACTGTACTGGTGACATATTTGTAGTCATCTCGTGAAAGCTGGGTTCGGGATCTTTGGATCCAATGTGTTGAGGATTAAAATATCTGACAGTGATTTGATCCCACTTCTGACACCAAATGTTGTGGTCACAATGTTTACACCAACTTTAAATAGGTCTTTGGTATAACACAATGTATCTAAGAATTGAAACCAGTCAGGATGCAAGATCTGGATTTATCCGGGTTACCAGCCTTGTATTGTTCGAATAAACAAGCAAATTGAATAAAGGGAAATAAGATTTATTTTTGTTATTTTACACTTGTCAAATAAATGGTAAATGAATTCAACCAAACGAATTGTCGATGATCTGGGTATTCTGTACTTGTATAGGGTATCTTTCATAATTATGGTGTTTTCACTTTTGTCGAGTGTCTACTTATTTGAGATACCATGTGTTTTATCACAGGGTTTCTGCGTACGGAGTACCCTTGGTTATACCATGGTTGATACCATGTGACAGTCGGTCACTGTATTTATTTTCGGCTATCTTAAGATAGATTATGTCCGCTATCTGTCTTTTGAGTTCACATTTTGAGAGTGACATTACGAGCCTCGCTTTCGTAACTTATTAAAATGGCGGCTTTTGATCAAAACACTGTGTACTTCCTAGCGAAACTGCTTCAGGCCATGGTTCTGACATTTCCCTGTCCATCAAGTAAGTTGGCAATCTATTTAACGACGTTCATAAAATTTATCTGGGAGGTTGTCACAGTGCAACGAGCGCTCTCTTTTGACGAAGGACGTGTGTCCCATGAAGAACATGGTACTGACAGCGGTACATCATACCCTAATTCCCGGGGAACCTTATTTTGGATTTGATACGAAATCGCAGACTTCAAAGATGATGATGAAGTTTTACGATTCTCACAATATCGAGCAACGACTGCATTAGTCACCTCTGTAAAACATTTGGTAAGTCTTCATATCAAGCAAGTACTGCAATAGTCAACTCTGTAAAACATTAAATTTTGGTAAGTCTTCAAGCAACTACTACAATAGTCACATGTGCAAAACATTTGGTAAGTCTTCATATCGAGAAACTACTGCAATAGTCACCTCTGTAAAACATTTGATATAAAGTCTTCATATCAAGCAACTACTGCAATAGTCACCTGTGTAAAACATTTGGAAAGTCTTCATATCGAGGAAATCCCTAGTTTTCACTTATGTATAAATATAGCCGAGAAAGCTGGGCTCTGCCGAATTTTTTTTCTCTCTGTGTTCGTCATAGCCCAGATCACTTCCATAGTAAAAAGTGATATTATTGAAGGAGACCCGCCGAAAAAATCGGCGGCGCAAACTTCACAACAAATAAGCAAAGAATAAAGTATTTATCTCTACATTCCGATAGCATAGACCTAGAAGACGAGTTTGTCAACTTTACGCGGCTGTAATGTGGTAAGCTTTCCTTTATGCAGTCAATGTCCACTGGCTTTCAACCTGACGTAACCGCCATAGTCAAACATTTAACCGACCTAAAAACTGGGCGGGGCATCTTAGAAATAAGTAACTCGTATATCTTCGGAAATCTTTTGTCATGACCAATGAACTAGGCCGAATATTAAATATTCGGGGAGTATTAAATACTACATGTATAGGCCTATATTTCTCCACACTTATATCGATATTATTTTACCCTAGTTATTTGGGCTAAGGCGACAAGACATATTACCAGCCATATAATACCAGTCGCCATAAGACCGATAATCCGGGCTAGTATAAATAATAAAGGTTATTTGTGAACAGGCTATATGGAGGACTTCGACTGCTTATCCAGATTCTGTTCAAATGAACATTTCCCTTACAGCTGACAAAGCAAAACGTATAAAGCAACAGTTTTCTTAAGTTTGATCTCTCTACTACACAATAGTACAACCACCAGTTAACAGAGCACATCAGGACATCTTTGATGTCACATTGAGGACATCAGGCTATCCTACTGTAATGTACTTATTATTAAACTGAAATTGAAAAATCAGACCCTTTAATGGCCACTAATGGTGATTTTGATAAATCAATGAAACTATCTCAATTGACAGTTGATGACATAAAGTGTTGGGTACAAAATATAGAATCGCCATATTAGGTCATAAGTCTCGGTGCTCTGACATCATGATAAATAAAGATGCTTCAAAGTCAGTAGAACTGGTGGCCTATGGGCAGTAGCAAAACAGACAATTACATTGTCTACATGTACATGTATTTAGAGCTGTTGGCTGTTTATATGGCTTCAAAATCCTTGAATGTAAAGCATTAACAATTAATACCACGGTTGTGGCTTGTCTCTATCACATGGAAACCAGGCAGAAAAACGACAGTTTCATATTTACTCAATATTTCGTCATTTAATATACCATCTTCAGGAGTGAGTAGACTGGCAAACGACAAAAGTCAATTTCATTGTTAATTCTAAAGACCTTACTCCTAAACTATAAAAAGCTATATAATATATAAATGTTCATGTCCAGGTTGTTCAGCTGAATATGTAGGTAAAACAAATCAATGTACCATTACACGGATTAAAGAACGTGCCAGTGGGAATAAATGTAATGAAATTAATAATCATATTTCCAATTGTAATTTGTGTATTACGTTAAACTAATCAGTAGAACTAATGGATTTTGGAACACAACGATATACTCTTCTGGGATATACTTTAACAGATAAGTAGCTACACAATGGCGATAATCTTCACTGGAGGCGTTAATCTGCTTAACCAACATAGTCGACATGTCAAATTCCATAAATGACTGATGTCAGTGTGAAAACCGGTCGCGTCTGAATATATAAAATTCTTTCAGCAATATCTACGCCCATTTTAAACTTCTGATAGTAAAGATGGCGATGACCAATGGTAAATTTCTACCAACAGCTCATTGAGGGAGAAAGCTTTTGCATGGTGGAAAAATGGATACCGGAAAATGGATTGAAAAGCTGGTGGAAATGTAAAGAACGAGGTTGCCAAGCTCGCGATGGCCATTCCACAGGACGATCAAGAATAGAAGTTCAGTAAGTCATCTAAAACATAAGGAAGTGAGCCAGAGAGGAGATTACCTCCATGTCTTCTATATATACTCCATCGATGCAGCGCCAGTTCGAATCTCATTCAGACCAAATAAAAATTGAACAACTTCTGAGTAGATTTTTCACTTGGTCGCCGGATGTGGAAGAATGGCCAGGTTCTCACCGAAGGTCGGGGGGTTCCTTTGGGCAATAAGCCCGGTTTCCTCCCCCACTAAACCTAGCATCGCAACCATATAAGTGAAACAATCTTGAGTACGGCGTAAAACATCAATCAATCAATCTATACTGAAGAAGTAGCTTTACTCCGAACAGATGAAACCACAGACTTGAGTAATGATGTTGCCAGAAATACGCCTTGGTTTTCCAGCTTGAAAACAGGGTCGTAGAATCAACAACAGAAGACGATCCCACCAATTCCAAACGGGCGATGGACGAAAACCAAAGCTAACAAGAACTTTAAGTTGGCAAACGACGATACCGTAGACAAGTTTATACTGTTTGGCACAGACTGGAGCCGATAACATTTGTGTAATGGCCGGATGGATTGACGTTTTACGCCGCACTCAAGATTATTTCACATATATGGCGGCGTTGTCATGTTTAGTGGGGGGGGGGGCTCATTGCTCGGAGGAAACCCCCGACCTTCGGCGAGTACCTGGCAACTCTTACACATACTGCAACCCAGTGAAAAATCCACTTTTCGATTTTTATTTGTCTTAGTGGGATTTGAGCCCGCGCCGTTTCGATGGAAGGTCTGTGTAAGACTGAGGGACGATCACTCTAACCCCACTGAACCACCGAGGTCTGTGTGAGACCGAGGGACGATCACCCTAACCCCACTGAACCACCAAGGCCTGTGTGAGACCGAGGGACGATCACCCTAACCCCACTGAACCACCAAGGCCTGTGTAAGACTGAGGGACGATCACCCTAACCCCACTGAACCACCAAGGCCTGTGTGAGTCTGAGGGACGATCACCCTAAC
The DNA here is from genome assembly GCA_963971465.1 of Lepidochitona cinerea. Taxonomy (NCBI): domain Eukaryota; kingdom Metazoa; phylum Mollusca; class Polyplacophora; order Chitonida; family Tonicellidae; genus Lepidochitona; species Lepidochitona cinerea. The sequence continues at coordinate 768,038 of OZ020563.1, read as the reverse complement.
CCCACTGAACCACCAAGGCCTGTGTGAGACCGAGGGACGATCACCCTAACCCCACTGAACCACCAAGGCCTGTGTAAGACTGAGGGACGATCACCCTAACCCCACTGAACCACCAAGGCCTGTGTGAGTCTGAGGGACGATCACCCTAACCCCACTGAACCACCAAGGTCCGGCAATGGCAAGAAGATATATTGCAATGGAACATTCTTCTCTTCAACGGTTTCTCCACACATATTCCTTGCACGCTTTTTTAAAGGGTCAAATGTTCCCATTAGATTTCGGCAGCCTACCCAAAAATATATGAGCCAAGCAACTTATTCCCGAGTGTTGTTTACCTTCTTCTAAATACTGCCAATATCGAGGAACTTAGCCTCAATCCGATGCATTTGCAACTGGACTATGAATTGGCCGTTCACAGAGCAGCACTACAGTACATATGGAGACTTCAGAATCTGGGCCTCGCTTCATCATACCAACGGGACGCTTACCTGTATAAGTTTTCGTCAAGACGCAGTTGTGTCGCTGATATCTCATCCCTCGTTGATGATCTCAGGGTTGAGGCCATAGCAGATTCCCCCAACACAGATCCTGTTCGGCGATTATGTAGTGGAATCCTCGCCAGAAGGACCATTCAGGAGGAGGGTGTGGAACCATATAGATGATCCGAGTACGACAAATCATCTACAAGGCTGGCATCAGTTAACCACAGACTTGCAAAGGCGTACCTAAATTTGTTCCCAGATAATAACTGTTTTCCAGACAGAACAGGCACCAAATGAAGTAAAGATTCTTCAAGCAGTGGACGGCGCAGCGAAGAAAATACAGGGATGTCGAGGAAAGGCTGATTAAACTACCGCAGACGAGAGCTACCAGCTGAGGTAAAAACCTTCGAGGAAATTCCCTCAGCTGTTAGCTCGTCGTTTGCGGGGTGTTTGTACTGAATTTCTCGCCTCGCGAAGTCTTGAGGCAAATATTTGACGTGTTTGATATTTTACGTCTCTCGAGGAAAAAAAATCACTGTTTGCGGGGTGTTTGAGCTATCAGCTCAGCTAACTTTTGACAGTTGACGAATAAAAAATCACGAAAATATCACATGACAGTGGGTGGAAAAAAACAACGATTTCTACTCATTAGATTATACATAGACGGCTCTATATGATATCTTATTTGCAAATTAATATTAGAATAAACAATTAGGAAGTTATCCAGCGTATTCAAGCTTATATTTGCTCAAGTTTAAAAACCAATTTTATACAACGCAATACACAATACAATATTATGCATTCTGAAAAACCTTGGTTTAAAGAAGCTACCAAAATTAATGAGGACTTTTTTCATACAGTTCAATTGTCAATAGGCCTAGATCGACGTAAAAATAAAAACTACATGTAAAGCCAGTTGTCCGTACAAATCGAAGATGAGTGCTAATAACGGACAGAATTTGCTAAATACTGACATATAAAACATGAGGAAAGCTCGCATTTCATACTGTTTCTTAAAAATTACAAACAATTAGCTTATTCATTTTCATTTAGAGTTTCCACATATATTTGGCAGCTCATCCTCACTGTAAATCACTAAACAAAAATAATAGTAGTCTGTTAAAGGGGCATGAGCTGCCAAAATGTTGACATTTTGACGTTACAACATAATGTTGAAATTATTGGCTATTTTTCTCAAAACGTGTAATTCAGAAGCCGTTTAGTGCTTCTAGCCTCGAAAATGTACGATAAAGTATTGTTTTGAACTAACTTTGGCTTAGAATGAATGAATGGTCGTCCCGGTTATTTAAATTTTGTTTACTTTTCGAACACGTTTTCGGTTCGTATAGGCCACATACTGTATGGATTTTCCTCATTCCAACGCCAATCATTTAGTTATTCGATGGCCTTCAAAGCTGTCGTGGCGATCAGAAATTATCAAAAAAGTGTGAATTTTGGCAGCTCATGACGCTTTAAATAACTTATAGTCTGTTAAAAATGTATGTCTTCAGACACGATCTCTCATTTTGATTGACTGGCCTATCTTTTTCACTCTGAGCTGATAGCTCAGTCTCAGTCAGAGATTTTTACCTCAAGAGGTTGAAATTATTCAACATGATAGATATTTGTCTCATTAAAAACACCCCGCTTACGACGAGCTAACAGCTGAGGAAATTTCCTCGAGAGGAATTTAACTCAGCTGATAGCTCTCGTCTGCGGCAGGCTTAAATCCAGCATGCCGATGCTGCACCATACATAATGTCAATTTAATGTTGTACCCTCTTTTCTGATAAAAAGTTATAATTTCTCAGTTTTATTTTGTGAAAGTTAACCACTAAGATTACTTTTAATTTTTTAATATATAACTGGAAACTGTCATCTGTAGAAGAATTGGCTTGTTTCTTTTTTCCAGATCTAACACAAATCCAGTGTCACATGGGGAATGGCTTACAGGATTCTCATCAGTCACAGGAAATGGTCTCCTGTCCCCCAGGAGAAGTGAGTTCAACCTCCCTTACACAACCACATCCTCTTTTATTATAGCTCTAAATTAGAAATTCATTTCTTATGGGTGTTCGGATTGGTAGGGTGATAAGACCCTCGCACCTAATAACCGCAAAACAGACTAAAGAAGACCCGAAACTGTAAATCTATACAACTAAAGGGTTACAGCAAAACAAAAAATGTGTTACAATATTGACTTTTCTCAGTAACAAAAAATACCGCGAATTTACACTATTTTTCTTATGTCAGAGTTCACAGTGTTTACTTTACACATTACTTTTACAAATAAAATCAAAAAAAGGTTAGATTCAAATCAAAAATATAAATTCCATGTTTTAGCATTACTTTACTTCGTTTTATCGCTAAATGTAACGATGTTCACATTTGGCTAGTTACAAGATATACACTAGTGTCCAAAAGAAACGATACCACATGTTTGCAACGACATAAAATTAAACTAAAGAATGCAGAAGTTTAAGTTTTGTCTTAATCTTGTAATGAGATATCTTTTCACAACCTCTGAACCTAACTTCATTTCAATCAAATCAGTGAAATCAATATGGCAAGCCTTTACAGATGAGTGAATGAAAATTTCGTTAGAGCAATGGCCACAGAAACAACGGGAAATGTCACACCACACGTCTCAAAGTCAAGTTAGTCGCGGGTATGTCCACCGTGAGCATCAATACATGCCAGAACACGCCTTCGGAGTAATGCGTTCCCATTTCTTGATCGTTCCGTCCAGGACGATGGCTGTGGGCTCATGGCGCTGTCCAATTTGCCGATCGAGATTGTCCCATAAGTGTGTCTGAAGATGAGGAATCTGCTCTCATCAGATAACAGAACCCGTGCCCAGTCCCTCCGTTGCAAACGTCGAACTCGCCTGGCCCATATCCATCTGTCGTTCCGGTGCCGAGGCGTCAGGAGCGATCCGGTCTGTGGCCGGATACCATACTGCCACAGTCTGTTGTAGATGGTCTGTCTACTTATCCTGTGTACCAGTGCTGTAACCGTTGTGAACGTCGCTGTTATGGTGCGGTTTCTCAGGTGTGACACCCATATGTAATGATCTTCACGGGGCATGGTTACTCGTGGTCTTCCACACCTGGGCCTGTATAAAGTCATACCTGTTGAATATAACCGCTGCATCAACCTGGTGATAGTGATGCGTGCACAGCCCAACCTTATGACTACGTCGATGTGTGTCGCTCCTTGTTGAAACCTTCCAATGGCTCTCTCTCGATGGCTGTCAAGCGTGGCATGTCTTGTGATCTTTTTGTTGCTGTGAAATAAACCCTTTTAAATTGCAGAACATGCTAAAGAGGGCAATGTCACTTGCACGAAATTCACATATTCTCCCGGGAGTGATCAAGTGTTCCCGATATTGTTGGTTGATGCGCTGTGTTTGGAATCTGCTATACGAATTGGCATGTTTTCATATTGCAAAATCAATGAGTAACAAAAATATTTTGAAAACAATGATAAAAAAGACATCACTACGAAGTAAGTTGTTTTGAACAATACGAGCTTTCGACACCTTTACCGGTGTCTTCATCAAGTGTAACTGAATTTAATGTGGCCAATCACTGAAATTGTTTAAAAGAGTAACTATGTTAATAACATTCTGTCGTCTAGAAAACATTAACGTTAATAGTTTTGCGTCATTCTTGATTGATGTCGATCAATCAAGAATGACGTAAAACTGTTAACGTTATAATACAAAATTGTAAGTTAGAAAAGCGTAGGCGTTATATACTCTCCCAAAAAAAACGTAACATCCAATTTTTGTTCTTCAAAATATGAATTTTCAACATCATTTTTAATACAGAAATAAGCATCACATTACACTGAAATTTGGCAGACTGGTTGTTCAGACTTTAAAGCTCGTTATCACATTAAAGCTCATAGCGCTCAGATGACGTCACTGCAATGCCAATATCTGTTGTGCCCACCATTAACCTGTAACACAGCACGGACCCTTCTCGGCATAGACACAATCAATCGACGAATACGGTTTTGCGGAATTCTCCTCCATTCTTGCTCAAGAGCCTGCTGCAGTTCTTGCAAAGTTTGCGGCGCTGGACGTCGACTGCGCACGCGTCTATCCAAATCATCCCACAAATGTTCTATTGGGTTCAAATCTGGTGATTTGGACGGCCAGGAGAGCACTGTTTCGTTCTGGTTGGCTATAAATTCAACAGTGACACGAGCTGTGTGCGGCCGAGCGTTGTCTTGCTGAAACATTTCCCTGCGGAGGTCTATGGCGGACAGTATATGTGGTGTCAAAACCTCATCTGTGTATCGAACGGCGTTAAGGTTGCCGGAATGTGCACCAGTTGAGCTTTTCGGGCACAGGATATGGCACCCCACACCATCACACTTCCTCCGCCGAAATTGTCGACCTCAAGGACACAGCTCCTTGCGAGCCTCTCATTCCGGCGTCTGTAAACTCGTGTACGACCATCTCTTCTCTGCAGCTGGAATCTTGATTCATCGCTGAACCAGACTCGCCTCCAGTTTCGCAGATTCCAGTCCCTTAACCTGTTGCATCATCGGACCCTTGCAAGTCGATGCTGGCGTCTCAGTACTACGCCAAAGTAAGGATGTCTGGCGGGTAAGCCGTTTTGACGGAGACGGTTTCTGACTGTCTGTGCCGATATTCGACGGAGACCTGGGATATTTGATGCTGTTTCTGTTGTTGTTTTGGTCTGGTTTCGCAGGTGAAGTAACCGGATGTAGCGATCTTGGGCTGCTGATGTGATCCTAGGTCGGCCAGAACATTGACGATCAGCTGTTGAACCGGATTGCTGGTGCCGTTGAAATCGTGCTCCGGTGAACATTATAAAGTCTAGCGACTGCATTCCGTTTCGGGTAGCTGCGTCTAGTCTTGGCATATTGTAGCAACTTCGTGAAACAATTTAACGACTGATATCAATTGAACGGTTGGTGTCTTTTATACCCATGAAACCCGCATAAAGATAAGAAGTGATTCGCACGTGCAACTGTTCTACGTTTTTCTCTCCGCCTTCCTCGTGTAGCGTTACACAAAGACTGACCCGAAAGTCACTCGTGATCAACAACCACTATCAGGGGTTTAAATTCAATTATCGGACATTTACATTATAACATGATCCTGTGTCAATCACGCACATTTTTGGAAAAATTCATGTTTGAAAAAAAAAATTGGATGTTGCGTTTCTTTTTTGGGAGAGTATAGTTATATGACCTTTATCGAAAACTACAACCTTTAAAAAACAATCCGAGCTTGGTCGAAAACTACATCCTTTGAATAGCTATGCCAGTTTTGTCGAAAACTACATCCTTTAAATAACCATGCCAGCTTTGTCGAAAACTACACCCTTTAAATAACCATGCCAGCTTTGTCGAAAACTACACCCTTTAAATAACCATGCCAGCTTTGTCGAAAACTACACCCTTTAAATAACCATGCCAGCTTTGTCGAAAACTACACCCTTTAAATAACCATGCCAGCTTTGTCGAAAACTACACCCTTTAGATAACCATGCCAGCTTTGACGAAAACTACACACTTTAAATAGCTATCCCAGCTTTGTCAAAAACTACATCCTTTAAATAACTATCCGAGCTTTGTCGAAAACTACATCCTTTAAATAACTGTCCGAGCTTTGTCGAAATCTACACCCCTTTAATAGCTATCCCAACTTTGTCGAAAACTACACCCCTTGTATAGCTATCTCAGTTTTGTCGAAAGCTGCACCCGTTAAATAGCTCACCCAGCTTTGTCGAACATCACACCCTTTTAAATAACTATCCGAGCTTTGTCGAAGACTACACCCTTTAAACAGCTATCCCAGCTTTGTCAAAAACTACACCCGTTAAATAACAGGGGGAGGGAAAGTGGCAGGGGGACTTGGAAATGCTCTTCGGATATCCGTCCATCCAGATTTCTTGTGAACGCGCTAGGTTCGGAACCATAACACCGAGCCGTCTTATTTTTTATGGCTCCGCAAAGCGAAAGAGGAGCCATTATGTTTTCGGGTTTTCCGTCCTTCCGTTCCTCCGTCCGTCTTTCCATCCTTGTCCGTACAATAACACATGAATGATTCATCCGATGAACATCAAACTTCGGGTGTGTCTTGACGGTTAGGAGGACGGTTGGGATTGATTTTCAGCAATGTGCGCAATCTAATATGGCCGCTATCCATCGTATTGGTTTATGAACATGATTTTCTTGTCCGGGCAATAACTTGTGCATGATTGATCCGATCAACTTCAAACTTGGGGTGTGCCTTGACATTATTGAGAGGACGGTTGGGATTGATTTTTAGCAATCTGCCCAATCCAATATCAAACCTTGACATTGAGGAAAGGGCGATTGGGATCAATTTTCAGCCATGTGCCTAATACAATATGGCTGCCATGAAGCATATTAGATTATGACCATCTTGTTTTTTGAAGATGGCAGGCATCTTTTAAAATAATTAATGCTTCATATTGTAACCGTTTTTGTTATCCTATCACACCAGCTGAAAAGTTGTTTTTTTGGTCGCTGTCTTTGTACTATGTTTGGTTGCTCAAACAGTCTTCTAACAGCGCAATATACGAAGACAAATTACTCCACCGTAGACTATTCCATTAATTGTTTCCTCTAGATTCACACCAATATTACCTGTTCTTGGACCATGGTACACATTGATCAAGGGTTCCGGTTACAGTAGTATTTGTGCGAAGCGTTAGGGGCAGGAGATATGTTGGACATGTTAGAACAACAGCAGCTATGACATTGCAGAATGTATATCATTCTTATTGAGATAAACACATTTGTCAACCGGAGAAAGTGTCCTGTAACAATACATCAGAATCTCCTCTGTGCAGTTATACATCTAAACCATACATTTTGCTTATCAATGACATTGGACAGTACTCAGCGCTCCAGATTAGGGGCGTATCGGCGTATTTTACACCTTTAAAATGACCTGTTACGTCCAAGTAATAAAACTGAGGCGTACACATTACGCCGTGAAATTTTTCAAACAGATGATGTAGCAACACCAGGCCATCACCGTTGTAATGCTAAAAATACCAAGTAAATACCAAGAATATCATACATCGTCTTTATTGTTTCATTTCTTCTTTATGTCACCTCTCAAACCACACTGCCGGTTGTCAACCAGTTCCCCTCTTTCGCGGAGCCATCTCCAGGGATTGCGTGCAATCACTAAATCTCTAGTTGTATATATATTTATGAAAACTAAAACACACGGGCACAGGGAAAATCTTTTTGTCTAAAAAAGCCATAGAGACAATTTTCTAATTGTGTTAAAAAGAGGTATATCTTTTTTACCTTTATATCCAATCATAAGTTAACAAATCAACGAGTTACTTATGGATAACAACTTCTTAATTTATTTCTGGTGACGTTTCGATGTCTATCCTAACATCCTTATCAAAGAAGTCAATCATAAGTTGTTAGGTTGACGACAAACAGGAGCTTGGCCTAAGTCAGTAGAATTTTCTGGAACACTTTGTAGTACATTGACAATGCTTATGCGCATGACCCAGCATGTAGCAACTCATGCGTGTCAGTAAGTTTGTAGAACACTTTGCAATCTAGAAACCCAGTAGTATCATATTTATTACCCTTGTAAACAGTTACGTCCAAAAAATCAACAGAATCGTAATAAATAGTAGAACAGTAGGTTGTAGTTTAATGCTGGGGTCCTGAAAATTAAAAGTATCAATGAAAATATGAAGATCTTCAAAGGTATACTGGCATTTAATAAACATATCATCGAGATACCGAAGGTTGTTTGTGACATTTGCGAAGAATATCACTCTCCCATTCAGCCACAAAATAGAGTTTTCATTATTTATAGGTTTGTTACACTGCCCGAGTAAGCACAGATGAAAACTACATCCGGTATTACATGGGTTGCGCTGCACCACAGGTAAGTATCAAAATATTTCAGTTTATCTTCGAAATAAGGTTATACTCTAAAAAAGATTTCGGGCTAATAAATTTCTCTCAATAGACCCTTTACAGCTGAAGAATTGACGTTTGCGCAGTAGCCTCGGCGTTTGGCAAAATGACGCTACATTGAGTTTTTTGACTAATCTGACGATGAAATCGTGCTGATTTTGTCTATGACATAATGCGATAGATGCGAGTCACGGTGCCTGTAACAAAAAATGACGTCAATGCAATACGACTCGAACAGCGTCGTGAAAAACAGCCTGAACCGAAAGAACCTATTGAGGGTGAAAATGTAACGAGGGGCACCTTTTAGCGAATGAAATTTGTCGTAATAAGTTGCTTCGAACAAAATAAAAAATAAATGAGGTACATCTGACAGTTCAATTTCAAAGGTACTTTTAAGACGCCAGGCTAGTTTTTAAATCGAGAATGCATTTATTTCCTCAATTGTGAGCATGGTTAAAAAATGCATTTCAAAACTTCCCGTATTATCCATACTCTTTGGATATCGAATACCACCAGCCCGTACACGTGTACAGCGATAAGAAGGTCATCGGGAGAGTCCAGGTTAGCTTTCAGATCGAAAATGTGTTTATTTGCTCTCTTTTAAGCGTTGGTGAAAAATAAAAACATTTACTAACTTCCCGTATTATCTATATATGTTGCATCAAGCTTATGCTTCCTTACTGCCCACCTCACACCATTGCAACGCGTGACTGTGGTGTTCACCAATAATTCTGGAAAAGCTATTCATTTGACACTCAACACCTGACACTCAATGAAGTGAATCTATAACCTGCTTTAGTAAACTAAAAAATCACAAGAGAGAGAAAAAAAGTGATAAAAAGAAGAAAAACAAAATGGTCGCCAAGCGGCGATTTGAATATGCAAATAGGCCTAGAAAAATAGATGCTGTACAACTAGACCATATGGGGGAACCAACACAAAAACATTCATCAAGATCGGCCTGGTGGTTTTCTAGATTCCGCGATCAATAACTATGTAAGTAAAAATCACATAATAGCCGACAGCGGCAAATGAGCAAACAAATTACATTGATCAGTAGACCGCTTGACTTTAAAACCAAATTGAAAATCTGACGTATACAAATGGGACTCACAAAGATGCAAAATAATTATCTCCACACTCTTCGATATGACAGCGGCTATAGCAATGGGTCTATGGACGAGGTAATATTCCTAGACATATTTTACTATCGGGCTTATTGCCAAATATGTAAGCTCAACAGGAAGATAAGTGTCTAAACATACAATTAATTAACATGTGTAGATGTACGTACAACTTGTCACTTGCATACTTAAGATGCTCAATCTGTCAAACCATCAACTTACTTATTCACCAACCCAATCTCGAACAACATATTATCAAACAAGTGTTTAAGAGAAAGCGATGTAAGAACCTCTTGCTTATGGTAATTGGCTTCAACAGAGTTACCTTTTTCTGAAAATTTGTCTCTCCACAGTTTGGAGATACCAGCCTGGCTACTTAAGCCGTCAATACATTTGGACAACGCACATCGCTTTCCAGAATTCATCACTATTGTGGTTACAATAAGCATTAGCTAAGTTGTCGGCCCATAGCAACACCAGACATACACAACTAGTGACTATTACAAAATTGAGTCATTTCAGTACCAAACGGCTTGGAAACCTGAGCGTTCCAGTCACCCATAACCATACTATTGTGTATGTCAGATTCATCTAGTTTCCAATTTCCCTTAACATTCACACATTTTTCATAATTTCTGATCGTCACGACAGTAAGGGGCGTTGTGGGCCATCGAAAAACTAAATGATTGGCGTTGGAATGAGGAAAATCCATACAGTATGTGGCCTGCAGAACCGAAAACGTGTTCGAAAAGTAAACAAAATTTAAATAACCGGGACGACCAATCATTCATTCTAAGCCAAAGTTAGTTCAAAACAATACTTTATCGTACATTCTCGACATTAGAAGCACTAAAAAGCTTCTGAATTATACGTCTTGAGAAAAATAGCCAATAATTTCAACATTCTGTTTTAACGTCAAAATATTTACATTTTGGCAGCTCATGCCACTTTAACAATCCAAGTATTCATTGAAATAGTCAGTGCAATCTGTGGCATGTACACATTTAGGATAAGCAGTTTAGAGTTTTCAATTTCACACGTGACTTTTGGGTCACCGTAGGGCAGTTGCACGTGCGAATCACGTCTTATCTTTATACGGGTTTAATGGGTATAAAAGACACTCAAAATTGTTTCACGAAGTTGCTACAATATGCCAAGACTAGACGCAGCTACCCGGAACGTCGTAATTGGTAGTCTCTTGGCCGGCGAATCACAGAATGCAGTCGCTAGACTTTAAAATGTTCACTGGAGCACGATTTCCAGACTGTTGCAACGGCACCAGCAATCCGGTTCAACAGCTGATCGTCAATGTTCTGGCCGACCTAGGACCACATCAGCAGCCCAAGATCGCTACATCCTGTTACTTCACCTGCGAGACCGGACCAAAACAGCAAGAGAAACAGCATCAAATATCCGCCATTTTGAATATGCAATGGAGCAAAAAAGTGCATAGTGCACAACGAGACCATAGGGTTAACCTGCGTACAAAATTTTACTCTTTTACCTTACTTTAGGAGAACAGTGATAAAAAACACGAACATATCTGTAAAATTTGATGAAGATCCGACTAGTAGTTCACAGAAAAGTTTACAGACATCGGATGACGGACCACGGACGACGAACCACCGACGACGGACCACGGACAAAAAGCGATTCAGGGGATCATGGTGGTCTTATAAAAATGTAAATGAAATGCATTGGTTTTATATGAGCGGTCACTAGACATCTTAAAAGCCTATCGAGGAAAGGAAAATTAGCTATTATTCTATCACCAGCAAAAATTATACTCTCATAAATTCTTTAGTTAACAATAAACAGCACAATTAATTATCACCTTTCAAAGTCTAAATAAAGCATGAAGCGTGCACAAGAAATTATAATATATTAAAGAATTAGTTATCAGCAATGCACTTAGGAAATCTACATTGTATTCACAAAATCAATTCGTGTATCGTTATATTTATGAACACTAAAACACACACACACAGGGAAAATCATCTTGTCTAAAATAACCATGATGACAAGTTTCTACTTTTGTTAAAAAGGGGTATATTTTTAGACCTTTATACCCAATTATAGGTTGTTATAATGAACTAAAACCCATAATATATCATTAGGTTGACTACAGACATGAGTTTGATCTCAATAGTCGGTAGGTTTTTAAGGAAAAGAGAATTTGCCAAACAAATCATCAGTATTTTTGGTAAAGCTAACATGCCGATTCGCTATAGGTTTTAGACAGCAATCAATTAGCTCTAATAATCTGAGGGGCCTCCGTGGCTCAGTAGGTAGAGCGTTAGACGCTCAATCCGAACAGCCTTCCACCAATGGGTCGCGGGTTCGAATCCCACTCAGTCCAAAAAAATTGGAAAATTTTCTGACTGGGTTTTCACTCAAACGAATTATGTGGGATAGTTGCCAGTTACCAACGGAAGGTCGTGGGTTTCCTCCGGGCATAGACCCCGGTTTCCTCTCACAATATAACTGGCAACGCCGCGATATAAGTGAAATAATCTTGAGCGCGGCGTAAAACACCAATCAATCAATCAATCTATTATTCTGTAACTTTCACTCCAACTATCCGAGATAATAGGACGCCCTGTGGGCACTGAAGGTTTGGGTTATTTTTCAATGGGTTTGTGAACTTTCGGAATATAGAATATCCTGTTTTTAGAGTTAAGATTAAACTCCTCCAAAAAAGAAACGCAATTTCTTCAAAATATGAATTTTCAACATCATTTTTAATACAGAAATAAGCATCACATTACACTGAAATTTACCTGACAGGTTGTTCAGACTTTAAAGTTCATTCACATGTAAAAATTTATCACATTAAAGTTCATAGCGCTCAGATGACGTCACTGCAACGTCAATATCAGTTAAGCCCAACATTAACCTGTAACACAGCACGGATCCGTCTCGGCATAGACACAATCAATCGACGAATACGGTTTTGCGGAATTCTCCTCCATTCTTGCTCAAGAGCCGGCTGCAGTTCTTGCGGGGCTGGATGACGACTGCGCACGTGTCTTTCCAAATCATCCCACAAATGTTCTATTGGGTTCAAATTTGGTGATTTGGACGGCCAGGGGAGCACCGTTAAGTTCTGGTTGGCTAGAAATTTAACAGTAGCACTAGCTGTGTGCGGCCGAGCGTTGTCGTGCTCAAAAATTTTCCTACGGAGGTCCATTACGGGCAGCATATGTGGTGTAGGAACCTCATCTGTGTATCGAACGGCATTAGGCTGCCGCAAAAGTGCACCAGTTGAGTTTTTCGGGCACAGGATATGGCACCCCACACCATCACACTTCCTCCGCCGAAACTGTCGACCTGACGGATGCAGTTCCTTGCGGACCTCTCATTCCGCGTCTGTAAACTCGTGTACGACCATCTCTTCTCTGCAGCTGGAATCTTGATTCATCGCTGAACCAGACTCACCTCCAGTTTCGCATATTCCAGTCCTTTAACCTGTTGCACCATCGGACCCGTGCAAGTCGATGCTGGCGTCTCAGTACTACGCCAAAGTAAGGATGTCTGGCGCGTAAGCCGTTTTGGCGGAGACGGTTTCTGACTGTCTGTGCCGATATTCGACCTGGGATATTTGATGCTGTTTCTGTAGCTGTATTGGTCCGGTTTCGCAGGTGAAGTAACCGGGTGTAGCGATCTTGGGCTGCTGATGTGATCCTAGGTCGGCCAGAACGTTGACGATCAGCTGTTGAACCGGATTGCTAGTGACATTGCAACAGTCTGGAAATCGTGCTCCAGTGAACATTTTAAAGTCTAGCGACTGTATTCTGTGATTCGCTGGCCAGGAGACGACCAATGACGACGTTCCGGTCTTTAGTCTTGGCATATTGTAGCAACTTCGTGAAACAATTTAACGACGGAATTCAATTAAACGGTTGTGTGTCTTTTATACCCATTAAACCCGCATAAAGATAAGAAGTGATTCGCACGTGCAACTGCCCTACGTTTTTCCCTACGCCTTCCTCGTGTAGCGTTAGACAAAGACTGAACCGAAAGTAACGTGTGATCAACAGCCACTATCAGGGGCTTAAATTCAATTATCGGACATTTACATTATAACATGATCCTGTTGTCATGTGTCAATCACGCACATTTTTTCGAAAAGTTTATGTTTGAAAAATAAATTGGATGTTGTGTTTCTACTTTCACCTCATCGATATTTAGTAGCTGTGAATCCACGAGCTATGAAACTATGATATTTTTAGAACAAAAGCGTGATTCTCAACTAAAAGAGTGAGAAATGACCGCTGCTTCCGGGGCCCTACTAATTTCGTGTGCTATAAATGGCAATGCTCAATTTAATGTGGGTCTGCCGCTCGTTACAACCAGGATTCATGATATAAGTAATAACTTTGAAATGTCTTGACGACCACCTTGTTGTAGATCAATGTGATCCAATTCTAACCATCTTGTTGTAGATCAATGTGATCCAATACCAACCATCTTGTTGTAGATCAATGTGATCCAATTCTAACCATCTAGTTGTACATCAATGTGATCCAATTCTAACGATCTTGTTGTAGATCAATGTGATCCAATTCTAACCATCTTGTTGTAGATCAATGTGATCCAATACCAACCATCTTGTTGTAGATCAATGTGATCCAATTCTAACCATCTAGTTGTAGATCAATGTGATTTAATTCTAACGATCTTGTAGATAAATGTGATCCAATACTAAGCATCTTGTTGTACATCAATGTGATCCAATTCTAACGATCTTGTTGTAGATCAATGTGATCCAATTCTAACCATCTTGTTGTAGATCAATGTGATCCAATACCAACCATCTTGTTGTAGATCAATGTGATCCAATTCTAACGATCTTGTTGTAGATCAATGTGATCCAATGCTAACCATCTTGTTGTAGATCAATGTGATCCAATTCTAACCATCTTGTTGTAGATCAATGTGATCCAATTCTAACCATCTTGTTGTAGATCAATGTGATCCAATTCTAACCATCTTGTTGTAGATCAATGTGATCCAATTCTAACCATCTTGTTGTAGATCATTGTGATCCAATTCTAACCATCTTGTTGTAGATCAATGTGATCCAATACTAACCATCTTGTTGTAGATCAATGTGATCCAATTCTAACCATCTTGTTGTATATCATTGTGATACAATTCTAACCATCTTGTGTAGATCAATGTGATCCGATACCAACCATCTTGTTGTAGATCAATGTGATCCAATGCTAACCATCTTGTTGTAGATCAATGTGATCCAATACTAACCATCTTGTTGTAGATCAATGTGATCCAATGCTAACCATCTTGTTGTAGATCAATGTGATCCAATACTAACCATCTTGTTGTAGACCAATGTGATCCAATACTAACCATCTTGTTATAGATCAATGTGATCCAATACTAACCATCTTGTTGTAGATCAATGTGATCCAATTCTAACCATCTTGTTATAGATCAATGTGATCCAATTCTAACCATCTTGTTATAGATCAATGTGATCCAATACCAACCATCTTGTAGATTAATGTGATCTAATTCTAACCATCTTGTTGTAGATCAATGTGATCCGATGCTAACCATCTTGTTGTAGATCAATGTGATCCGATACCAACCATCTTGTTGTAGATTAATGTGATCCAATTCTAACCATCTTGTTGTAGATCAATGTGATCCGATACTAACCATCTTGTTGTAGATCAATGTGATCCAATACTAACCATCTTGTTGTAGATCAATGTGATCCGATACCAACCATCTTGTTGTAGATTAATGTGATCCAATTCTAACCATCTTGTTGTAGATCAATGTGATCCGATACTAACCATCTTGTTGTAGATCAATGTGATCCAATACTAACCATCTTGTTGTAGATCAATGTGATCCGATACCAACCATCTTGTTGTAGATTAATGTGATCCAATTCTAACCATCTTGTTGTAGATCAATGTGATCCAATTCTAACCATCTTGTTGTAGATCAATGTGATCCAATACTAACCATCTTGTTGTAGATTAATGTGATCCGATGCTAACCATCTTGTTGTAGATCAATGTGATACAATTCTAACCATCTTGTTGTAGATCAATGTGATCCAATTCTAACCATCTTGTTGTAGATCAATGTGATCCAATACTAACCATCTTGTTGTAGATTAATGTGATCCAATACTAACCATCTTGTTGTAGATCAATGTGATCCAATTCTAACCATCTTGTATTAGATCAATGTGATCCAATTCTAACCATCTTGTTGTAGATCAATGTGATCCGATACCAACCATCTTGTTGTAGATTAATGTGATCCAATACTAAACATCTTGTTGTAGATCAATGTGATCCAATACTAACCATCTTGTTGTAGATTAATGTGATCCAATACCAACCATCTTGTTGTAGATCAATGTGATCCAATACTAACCATCTTGTTGTAGATCAATGTGATCCAATTCTAACGATCTTGTAGATACATGTAAATGTGATCCAATACCAACCATCTTGTTGTAGATCAATGTGATCCAATACCAACCATCTTGTTGTAGATCAATGTGATCCAATTCTAACGATCTTGTTATAGATCAATGTGATACAATACTAACCATCTTGTTGTAGATCAATGCGATCCAATTCTAACGATCTTGTTGTAAATCAATGTGATCCAATACTAACCATCTTGTTGTAGATCAATGTGATCCAATTCTAACGATCTTGTTGTATATCATTGTGATACAATTCTAACCATCTTGTTGTAGATCAATGTGATCCGATACCAACCATCTTGTTGTAGATCAATGTGATCCAATGCTAACCATCTTGTTGTAGATCAATGTGATCCAATACTAACCATCTTGTTGTAGATCAATGTGATCCAATGCTAACCATCTTGTTGTAGATCAATGTGATCCAATACTAACCATCTTGTTGTAGACCAATGTGATCCAATACTAACCATCTTGTTATAGATCAATGTGATCCAATACTAACCATCTTGTTGTAGATCAATGTGATCTAATTCTAACTATCTTGTTATAGATCAATGTGATCCAATACCAACCATCTTGTAGATTAATGTGATCCAATTCTAACCATCTTGTTGTAGATCAATGTGATCCGATGCTAACCATCTTGTTGTAGATCAATGTGATCCGATACCAACCATCTTGTTGTAGATTAATGTGATCCAATTCTAACCATCTTGTTGTAGATCAATGTGATCCGATACTAACCATCTTGTTATAGATCAATGTGATCCAATACTAACCATCTTGTTGTAGATCAATGTGATCCGATACCAACCATCTTGTTGTAGATTAATGTGATCCAATTCTAACCATCTTGTTGTAGATCAATGTGATCCGATACTAACCATCTTGTTGTAGATCAATGTGATCCAATACTAACCATCTTGTTGTAGATCAATGTGATCCGATACCAACCATCTTGTTGTAGATTAATGTGATCCAATTCTAACCATCTTGTTGTAGATCAATGTGATCCAATTCTAACCATCTTGTTGTAGATCAATGTGATCCAATACTAACCATCTTGTTGTAGATTAATGTGATCCAATTCTAACCATCTTGTTGTAGATCAATGTGATACAATTCTAACCATCTTGTTGTAGATCAATGTGATCCAATTCTAACCATCTTGTTGTAGATCAATGTGATCCAATACTAACCATCTTGTTGTAGATTAATGTGATCCAATACTAACCATCTTGTTGTAGATCAATGTGATCCAATACTAACCATCTTGCTGTATATCATTGTGATCCAATTCTAACCATCTTGTTGTAGATTAATGTGATCCAATTCTAACCATCTTGTTATAGATCAATGTGATCCAATACCAACCATCTTGTTGTAGATCAATGTGATCCAATACTAACCATCTTGTTGTAGATCAATGTGATCCAATACTAACCATCTTGTTGTAGATCAATGTGATCCAATACTAACCATCTTGTTGTAGATCAATGTGATCCGATGCTAACCATCTTGTTGTAGATCAATGTGATCCGATGCTAAATATATACATAATGTTCAACAGTTAGTGCAGGTCATAACGTTTCATTACGTCTTTTTGTAGACGTGTGGCAATGGAAGTGATTTGCTCTACTACATGAAACCCACATCGTCCAGTGTTAACAAGTTTTTATGTACAGACTGCTGCAGCAAGTCTTTCTGCAACAAAGGACTTTGTCAACCAGAATTTGAAACCTTGTAAAATAACATGTAGTTAAGTTTATTAAAAGATATGTCTTTTGAAGTTGATGCGTTAAGTATAGAGTGGCTGAAAATCTAACTGGCTGCCATTGATGACCTGTAAAGCGTACTCTTGTACGGTTGGCGAATTCAGACATAAGCCCCCAACACTCACTACTACTGTGAAGATACCAAGTTCGTGTGCAGTTCCCCTCTCCGATGAACAAAATTCATTTTTTAAATATATATATAATTTATTATCTGTGTACAGTAAGCTGAGGCGTACAATTTCATTTAGTCTACTGTTAACGTAATCGAGAAAAAAAGTCCATGGATTACGCAAACGACATTATTAAAACAAAAAACAAAAACAATAGGCAGCGCTTTTGTATAGTCCGGTGAACACAATCTACCAATGTATTGGCTTCCTGGTCTCTGACATTATCACATACTATGTTAGCATACTCCAGAGATGGCCGTATAAAGATAGCTCTTTCAGCTAAATTGATATACTTAGCACCATTAAAAACGCACGGTTGAATTTTAAGTTTCTACCCCAGTAAGGCTATTTGCCATTTACGTTTCGTTGTTTATTGTTAGTTCAAGTTGAGTTGCAATAACTGGATAACCTGTGGTGTTCCCGACGCGCCTGTCGTGAACATTACGCAACATTTCCTAACAACGTCCATTGAGTGTTTCACCGTCACTGAGAACAGCTTTCAGGGCTCATTTGTCGTGGGTTCAACACTTTACACGAAGCTCAGCATAAAGACGGGGAAAAAAATCAGAAAACGTTACCATGCCCCGACTTACGACACAACAAAGGGAACGTGCCATTTGTATGTTACAGGCGGGTCTCAGTTGTGCCGCCGTAGGACGTCACATGCAGTGTCATTCCTCCACAATTAGTCGCCTCAGAATCAGGGAACATGAAACTGGCAATGTTGCCGACCTACCACGCACTGGTCAGCTGGTCTCCAACAGGTACAGATGCATGCACGCATCCCCTACCTAGAGCCCATATTGACACCCGCCGCACGCCAAAACCGTTTACGATGGGCTCGAAATCATCAGAGATGGTGTATCAATGATCGGAACTCTGTTCTTTTCTCTGACGAGTCTCGTATCTGCCTAATTGATCGTCCTGAACGACGTCAATGTGTGTGGCGCGACGTAGTGAACGTTTCGCAAATGCATGTGTGAGGGAAGGAAATCCCTGGGGTGGATGTAGTGTTATGGTGTGGGGAGGCATCACTTCTCGCAGACGAACTCCCCTTGTCATTGGTGAATGCTCAGGGTTACGTGGATAACATCCTTCGACCTGTGCTGCTTCCATTCCTCCAAGCCAATGCTGGCGTCACGACGTTTCAGCAAGACAATGCGCGCCCACACTCTGCAAGGTTGACACAAGACTTCTTGCAACAGAATAATGTGAACATCATGGAATGGCCAGCTTACTCCCCCGATCTATCGCACACAGAGCACTTGTGGGATCAGCTTAAGAATGCCGTTGCACAACGTCAACCCAGGCCAGGCAACCGAGGTGAATTGATCCAGGTAGTGCAGGAAGAGTGGGACCGGATCCCACAGCACAGAATAGCCACACTCATCAGATCCTTGCGTCGCAGATGTACTGCTTGCGTTGATGCCCCAGGTGGACATACCCATTATTGAATGATGACAACTTAATTTCTGTATCAACGATTTGTTTGCAAGGAATAAAAGTCACCAGGGTTTCACATATTGTCAATTCTTTGTCTTATTGTGACCAATGCCTTGTTCTTCAATTTAAGAGTACTTACAATATTTGACACTTCACAATTCTCAAAATATTTTACATTCTTTGGGTCGTGCGTTTTTAATGGCGCTAAGTATATATAGATAGATGCTGTAACTTAAGTTAATATAGATAAGTTACCAGGTCCAAAGACCATAAAGCAATCAGCAGGAATAAGTTATAAAGTGAAGGGTTAGAACAATGTTTTGTGTTTTTGAATAGGTAATGGCATACACATCATTATATATCAAGCTTGGTTGACTGACTATTAAGGATTATCTTAATCAGATATCATCTTATTTTACCATATTTCTTTGATTAAGAAACTAACTTCTTTCTTTTCAAATTACAATGAGACATAAAATTAGTTAATTTTCCATGTTAGAAAACGTAATTATCTTTTAGATGAGCCCTCATTTGTCTTTCTAGATCCAAAATTAAGGAAATTATGCCAAAAAAGCATTTGGTTTTTAAAGCCCTTATGTTAAAAGATAGGGAATATCTCCAATTTGACCAATTTTAAATTAATTTTTTCTGAAGAATTGGTAAAGTTATAGTTTTTTGGCTAAGTTATTCTAGAAGAACTGTTTATAAACTTACGTGAAGTTTTTTACAAAGTTTGTCGGTGTAGAGGAAGTGGAGGAAACTGACGTTCTCTTGTACGTACTGTGTCCGTTTATTTATGCTTTCAAAAACACATCAAAATCCATAAAACAGACCCAAATATCTTCTTAAAATACAGTCATTGGAAACTGTTCATCTTCATGATTCAGAAGAATGAATTTAAGCCTGAAATAAAGTGTTTCCTCCAAGTGAAATGCTTTCTGCTATGTGTCATCAGCTATTTAATGGTTTGCAGAGATCGAAACCAGGCCAGGAATCGAAACAACTTGCTGCGACATAGACCAAAACAATTTATTATGTAATATGTTTAGTCTAGGAAACTTTCGTAGTAATATTTATTTCTAACCCTTCAATGAATAAAACTTTCTCTGCTAATATATATATATATGCCAAAAAAGCATTTGGTTTTTAAAGCCCTTATGTTAAAAGATAGGGAATATCTCCAATATATATATATACATAGATGGATGCTGCAACTTAAGTTAATATAGATAAGTTACCGGGTCCAAAGACTATAAAGCAATCAGCAGGAATAAGTTATAAAGTGAAGGGTTAGAACAATGTTTTGTGTTTTTGAATAGGTAATGGCATACACATCATTATACATCAAGCTTGGTTGACTGACTATTAAGGCTTATCTTAATCAGATATCATCTTATTTTACCATATTTCTTTGATTAAGAAACTAACTTCTTTCTTTTCAAATTACAATGAAACATAAAATTAGTTAATTTTCCATGTTAGAGAACGTAATTATCTATCATATGAGTCCTCATTTGTCTTTCTAGGTCCAAAATTAAGGAAATAATGCCAAAAAAGCATTTGGTTTTTAAAGCCCGAATGTTAAAAGATAGACAATATCTCCAATTTGACCAATTTTAAATTATTTTTTTCTGAAGAATTGATAAAGTTATAGTTTTTTGGCTTAGTTATTCTAGTAGTAATGTTTATAAACTTACGTGAAGTTTTTTTAAAGTTTATCGGTGGATAGGAAGTAGAGGAAACTGCCGTTCTCCTGTACGTACTGTGTCGGTTTATTTATGCGTTGAAAAACACATCAAAATCCATTAAAACAGACCCAAATATCTTCTAAAAATACAGTCATTGGTAACTGTTCATCTTTATAAATAAGAAGAATTAATATAAGCCTGAAATAAAGTGTTTCCTCCAAGTTAAAGGCTTTTTGCTATGTGTCATCAGCATGAATAAGAAGAATGAATATAAGCCAGAAATAAAGTGTTTCCTCCAAGTTAAAGGCTTTTTGCTATGTGTCATCAGCATGAATAAGAAGAATAAATATAAGCCAGAAATAAAGTGTTTCCTCCAAGTTAAAGGCTTTTTGCTATGTGTCATCAGCATGAATAAGAAGAATGAATATAAGCCAGAAATAAAGTGTTTCCTCCAAGTTAAAGGCTTTTTGCTATGTGTCATCAGCATGAATAAGAAGAATGAATATAAGCCAGAAATAAAGTGTTTCCTCCAAGTTAAAGGCTTTTTGCTATGTGTCATCCGCATGAATAAGAAGAATGAATATAAGCCAGAAATAAAGTGTTTCCTCCAAGTTAAAGGCTTTTTGCTATGTGTCATCAGCATGAATAAGAAGAATGAATATAAGCCAGAAATAAAGTGTTTCCTCCAAGTAAAAGGCGATTTTGCTATGTGTCATCAACATGAATAAGAAGAATGAATATAAGCCAGAAATAAAGTGTTTTCTCCAAGTTAAAGGCTTTTTGCTATGTGTCATCAGCATGAATAAGAAGAATGAATATAAGCCAGAAATAAAGTGTTTCCTCCAAGTTAAAGGCTTTTTGCTATGTGTCATCAGCATGAATAAGAAGAATGAATATAAGCCTGAAATAAAGTGTTTCCTCCAAGTTAAAGGCTTTTTGCTATGTGTCATCAGCATGAATAAGAAGGATGAATATAAGCCAGAAATAAAGTGTTTCCTCCAAGTTAAAGGCTTTTTGCTATGTGTCATCAGCATGAATAAGAAGAATGAATATAAGCCAGAAATAAAGTGTTTCCTCCAAGTTAAAGGCTTTTTGCTATGTGTCATCAGCATGAATAAGAAGAATGAATATAAGCCAGATATAAAGTGTTTCCTCCAAGTTAAAGGCTTTTTGCTATGTGTCATCAGCATGAATAAGAAGAATGAATATAAGCCTGAAATAAAGTGTTTCCTCCAAGTTAAAGGCTTTTTGCTATGTGTCATCAGCATGAATAAGAAGAATGAATATAAGCCAGAAATAAAGTGTTTCCTCCAAGTTAAAGGCTTTTTGCTATGTGTCATCAGCATGAATAAGAAGAATGAATATAAGCCAGAAATAAAGTGTTTCCTCCAAGTTAAAGGCCTTTTGCTATGTGTCATCAGCATGAATAAGAAGAATGAATATAAGCCTGAAATAAAGTGTTTCCTCCAAGTTAAAGGCTTTTTGCTATGTGTCATCAGCATGAATAAGAAGAATGAATATAAGCCAGAAATAAAGTGTTTCCTCCAAGTTAAAGCTTTTTGCTATGTGTCATCAGCATGAATAAGAAGAATGAATATAAGCCTGAAATAAAGTGTTTCCTCCAAGTTAAAGGTTTTTTGCTATGTGTCATCAGCATGAATAAGAAGAATGAATTTAAGCCAGAAATAAAGTGTTTCCTCCAAGTTAAAGGCTTTCTGCTATGTGTCATCAGCTATTTTATGGTTCGCAGGGATAGAAACCGGGCCAGGAATCGAAACAACTTGCTGCGACATAGACCAAAACAATTTATTATGTAATATGTTTAGTCTAGGAAACTTTCGTAGTAATATTTATTTCTAACCCTTCAATGAATAAAACTTTCTCTGCTAATATATATATAGATGGACGCTGTAACTTAAGTTAATATAGATAATTTACCGGGTCCAAAGACCATAAAGCAATCAGCAGGAATAAGTTAATAATGAAGGGTTAGAACAATGTTTTGTGTTTTTGAATAGGTAATGGCATACACATCATTATACATCAAGCTCATACCAAAAATCCCCAATTCAAAATTTAGAGTATCCATGGACAAAATTCACTGGACCGAAGATACAGCAAATTGCTGGCTTCAGATACTAGATTTAAACTAAATTTGGGACAGGGCATGTGCCACCCTACTTTCGGCTTAGGAAGTTATATTGTTAATCTTAGTAACGAGGAACTCACTGCTGATGATTTATCTCTACTCAGTAGAGGACTCTCATTCGTGCCTTGCCCTAAATCATTATCTGATAGGGACTTTTCTATTAGTAAATTAGTGCATGTTATGGAGTTCTCCAGAAATCTTAGTCTGGCTGATATCTACCGAGATTCTAGTGGGGTACGCAAGCCGTTTACATCTAAAAGCGGCTATACACCCCCTTCTCACATGTATGATCCAGAAATAAACATTAGTCGTGACTCTGTCAAGGAAGTTTGATGCTTTTACTAATCAGAGAAACCAACATAACCTTACTCATTCAGAATGTCTTGCCTTTAGGAAGCTAAGGAGAAATCCAAACATAGTTATTAAACCTGCTGATAAAGGTTCGGCAACAGTTATTATGTCAAAACAGGATTATATTGAAGAGGTAGAACGGCAGCTAAGCAACCCTCTTCATTACAAAAAACTTGAGAAGGAAATTTGGCCTGAAAATGTTAGGAAGTTTAATAAAATTCTTGTTTCTCTTCAAGATAAACAGTATCGCTATTTGGAATCTGATCATAACTCTAAAAACAGGGTCTTTTATTTATTTTCCGAAAATTCACAAACCCATTGAAAAATGGCCGAAGCCTACAATGCCCCCTGGGCGTCCTAATATCTCAGATTTTGGCAGTGAAAGTTATAGAATATCAGAGCTAATTATAATGAGGAAAAATATGAAGATGCAAAACCGATTTTAAGAATTACAAAAAATACACTTACAATTCGACTGAAATAGTTCGCATCGGACTTTCGAATTTATAAAGAGTATTAGATAACTGAAAGCGCTTGAGTGCAAAAAGAAAGTGTAGGGAAAAAAGGCTAATATTGGAGCAAGAATGACGAAAACGCTAAATATATATGACCCAATCCACTATAAATTGGAAGAATTTGCTCATACGTATATTTTCTTTGTTACATTGTACCATGTCCCGATTGCCACTCTATACTTATTTATGTCACCCATGAGACAAAAAGACAGCACCCTAACAACGTTAGCACCAACCATGCACTCAAAGAAGAAGTATAATACGTGTAGATACATATGTCTTAAACAACAAAGCCATAATATATAGGACGTCAAGCTTGAAAGTAATAATAACAAGTAATAACTCAAGCAACAACTGATGCACTCGAAACCCAAAGTCTATCCGAGACCATATGCATATTGGAAATGTATCTCGACTTTAGTCAGATTGATCCGAGACATATGAAGAACACCCGGGCCGTTCACAGCAATCTACAAACTGAGTGTTACGGCTTTTAAGTGAATTATTTGGAAGGACTTCGGATTTCAGATTTAAGCCAAGTCTTAACTATCCTTAATCTCAACTACCTTTCAGCTATAACCGCCTATTATATCTTTGAAACATTCCTCTTTTCACTTAACCAGTTGATTTCTTCGAAATCCGTTGATAAACTGCTAAATCGCTCTTTGTAAAGCATAGCGTAAAAATTGGCCTAATGAGGTTACATGAGTTATCTCACTCTTATTATGGCGGTTTAATGTGCGGTTCTACCTGACCGGCAAAGTAAGTAAACCAGGATAGAGACACACGAGTGCGGCTACAAACTGAGGTAACAAGCGCAAACCATCAAAGCCACTAATTAACCCCAGCTTGAAAAGGGTAAGTTCATTACCTGATATTTCTGTGTCCTGTAACACTGCCCCAGCCATGCAGACAGTCACTCCACTCGTCCCCGTAAATCTTGACAGCCTAGTAGCCAAGCATGTACAACAAAGTCTTGACCAGGCACTTACGAAACTAGTACAGTCAGCTATGAAGCCTGTACGAGACATGTTATCTGCTACCGACGACAAGCTGACTAAAATTATGGAAATAAGCGACTCAAAAATAACAAAACTATCAAGTGAAGTTCAAACTGTACTTGAGAAATCATATCTTCCAACCAAAAAAAAAATAGAACTTCTTACAGCCGAAACCTATCTATACGCGTTTAAATCATTGAAAAACTCTCCGATGAAAATAAACTTTTACAGGAGCAGTACAGTCGTTGCGACTGACTGTACTGCTCCTTCATCAGTACTTTCATTTGGTTGTAATTCAAGACTACACGCATTAGTGGTCTTGAATTACAAGCAAATGAAAGTACTGATGAAGGAATATGCAGACTGGCTGATGAAATGGGAATTAGAATTAAAATAGATGGCATATCTCGGTCTCATTTCATTGGGAAAGATAAGCGACAAATTATAGCTAAATTTGTTTCGTACCGAAAACGCTCCGATTGGTGTATGGAAGAAAAAAATTGCCATTAGCCATCTATCTGGTATCTACATAAACGAAGACCTCACACGACTTAGATACTCTATGTTTAAAACCTTACTACTGCTTAGGAAAGAAAATAAAATCCATTCCGTGTGGACATTTGATGGCAACATATTCTTTCGGAAATCTGAAGACGGGAAACGACTGCAATTATCTAGCGACAAAGAATTACTTGAACTGACCGTCAAACTTACTCCTGTCACAACACCACCAACTTAACCGGCAAACATACTCCTGTCACAACACCACCAACTTAACCGGCAAACATACTCCTGTCACAACACCACCAACTTAACCGGAAAACTTACTCCTGTCACAACACCACCAACTTAACCGGAAAACTTACTCCTGTCACTACACCACCAACTTAACCGGAAAACTTACTCCTGTCACTACACCACCAACTTAACCGGAAAACTTACTCCTGTCACAACACCACCAACTTAACCGGAAAACTTACTCCTGTCACAACACCACCAACTTAACCGGAAAACTGACAGACTATCTCACCTGACAACATGTTGTCTTGTTGAGTTTCCCTTTTTAGTTTTTTCCTACCGGCGTGTCTTCCTTCAAGTGCACTTATGCAAAATGTGACCTTGTCAAAGTGTTTTCTATGTGTCTCCTTATTGAATCCTTTCCTACTGAGTGCCTTCCTGCTATATGTCTATTTCCTGAGTGCCTTCCTGTTACGTGCTTTCGTATTCTGTGCCTTCCTGTTACGTGCTTTCGCATTCTGTGGCTTCCTGTATTTCTATTGAGTGCCTTCCTGTCAAGTGTCTGCCTCTTGAATACCTACCTGTTGAGTGCCTACTTATTGAGTGCGAACCTGTCGAGTACCTTAATTTTAAGTGCCTATCCGTTGAGTGTCTTCCTGTCGAGTGCCTACATATCATGTGCCAACCAGTTGAGTGCCAACCTGTCGAGTGCCAACCTGTCGAGTGCCAATCTGTCGAGTGCCAACTTGTCGAGTGCCAACCTGTCGAGTGCCAATATGTCGAGTGCCAACTTGTCGAGTGCCAACTTGCTGAGTGCCAACCTGTTAAATGTCTACTCCTTAAGTGTTGTCCTGTTGCGTACCTACCTGTTAAGTGTTTATCTGTTGAGTGCCTTCTTCTTGAGTGCTTTCAACGTCAGAGCTTACTAATTGAGTGTCTGCATATTGAGTGTCTACTTCTTCAGTGCCTCCATGTTGAGTGTTCTCCTGTTGAGTGCCAACTTCGCGAGAACCTTCCCGTTGAGTGCTTTTCAGTGAAGAGTGTCTTCCTTCTTTTTCTTCTGAGCGACTTGGCTTATTGCTTCATTCCCTTCTGTGGTCGGAACCCTCCCGTTGAGCTCAATCTCTTCCTACTTGACTATGCCCCGCTATTGACCGTTCCTCGTCCTGTGCATCCCATACTTGTACTACTATGACCACGGTTCCTCTGTGTATCTAATTCTTTCTCTGTGCCCAAAATACATTAATTTTGTGTGTCTAGCGTTATAAACTTAATTCTTGAACGACTTTCTATCGAATTTGTCCCAAGACAATAGAGCCATAGCTGAACAATCCACCGATGGGAAATAATATACGGATCTTGATTGACCTAATTGATATATAATCAATATTCAGATTTCAGCTTCAAGTAATTCATGGGAATAAATTTATTGCATGTTGCCTATAATTCTCTAATATTCATCTTATTTTACTTTTATTTTGATGACACATAATTGTACAGAATATGCTCTTTGATTTTCTTACCCATATCCTCACTGTTTATAATCATGCTTGTACATGTACATGTATGTATACTCCGTTTTGTATATACACCCTGTGCTAAATCCTATACTAGTTTGTGTAAAAATTCTATCGTCTCTTCTCTCCCCTCTCTCTTTACTTCCGTTTCTCTTCTATAGTACAACTATACATGGCATTGTTCTAACTAAACACCTATAGCCAGCCATGCGTACCACTGGTATGGTACATCAAACTTGCCTCTTATCATTTCCATTATTCTTACTTTATGTATGTATCTTCCTATACTTCCATAACATTACATCTTCCTTTTTGTTTTTTGAAATTGTTGTTAATCTATCTTTGTATCGGATTTGGCCGTCCTCACCTCGTCACTAGCTGCACATACCATGCATGTCTACATTACATTGATGGACAATGGGTGACTATCTAGCATTGTATCGTGCGGTGATTGGTCTCTTTGCTTGTGTTTTTTGTAAACAACCCACCTGCATGAACCAGAACTCTCATAAATTTTCCAAAATGTTTATATTGCTTTCAAGTATCATCTTTATTTCCCGTACTCTTATATACAGTTCCCTACATTGTTTAATCCTGGTTAACCTAACTATAATGTTAAGTGGCGATGTGGAGACAAACCCCGGGCCAACCAGAGATGTCTTGTCTCTTGTTCATCTAAACGTGTGCGGATTGCGGAACAAGTTAGATGATGTGTTCGCAAATCTAAACGAATTTGATATAATAGCAATCACCGAAAGTCATTTAACTCCACATGTACCCAACAGCCCAATCACATTATCTGGCTTTCATGAACCTCTTCGACAAAACCGTGTCCAGGCTTGTGGGGGCGTTTGTGTATATATTTCTAACAGTCTAGCTTTTTATCGCCTGCCTACCCTGGAACATCGACATCTTGAGCTGATCTGGTTAGAGGTTCATGATCACCCGAAGTGTGTCATTGGGGTCCTGTATAGACCCCCAAACACGGAGGTCGGGATGTGGTCTGAAATTAAAAACAACATAGAAGACGTATTAGATAAATATCCAAATCACAATATTGTACTAACAGGTGATTTTAACGAAAACTTACTTGACCAACGTAAAACCAACTTACTATCTATTGTGGGATCTTTTGGTATGTCCCAATTAATTTCGGAGGTGACAAGACCAGTCTCGGGTACACTTTTAGACCCAATTATATGTAATTGTCGGGACCGAATAACCGATTTTGGAACATTACCTAATTTCTGTAGTCATCATTGTGCTGTTTATGTTCACATTAAATCCAAAATTGCCAAACAACAAAAGTACTCGAGACTGGTCTGGAATTATGATGCCGCCAATTGGGACGAGTTACGTTCTTCACTCTCTGAAATTGATTGGGACCCTATGCTTACAGACGACGTGGATGAATTATGTACCCGTATTTCCCCCAAAATACTTGAGTTAGCGCGACAATATATTCCTAACAGGAGAGTTGCCATCTGTCCAAGTGTCAACTCCCAACATAAAAAATGAAATGAAATTACGTAATAAACTGTATAAAAAGTGTCGTAGGTTCCAATCAGAAGACAATTTAAAATCATACAAACGTCAGCGAAATCGGGTAAATCTTTTGATTAGGGAGGACAAACAAAATCACCAAAAAAAAAATGATAGACAAAATTGAGAATGGGAATAA
This sequence comes from Lepidochitona cinerea, assembly GCA_963971465.1. Classification (NCBI taxonomy): domain Eukaryota; kingdom Metazoa; phylum Mollusca; class Polyplacophora; order Chitonida; family Tonicellidae; genus Lepidochitona; species Lepidochitona cinerea. The sequence goes on along the minus strand of OZ020563.1, from coordinate 738,958 downwards.
GGGTACTAAATTTTGGTGGAAAATCTGTAAAGCTGTTTTGGGAAATAAAAAATGTCAATGTTTCATCCTTACCACCTCTTACTAACGATGGAATCACATATTTAACAAAAAATACTGACAAGGCTAACCTCCTAAATGAATATTTTGCGAGCATATGCTCAGCTGGAAACTTTGATATTGTTCCCCCCCCCCCCGGTATACCATCAATTGATGAGAACTTGCTTTCTAATATAAACGTGGAACCTGAACTTGTACTGAAGGTCTTATCATCTATTGACACTAGTAAGGCCACTGGTCCAGACATGATCAGCCCACGAATTATGTTTGAAGCCAGCTCACAACTCACCCCCATTCTATCGAAATTATATCAACTTTCTCTCAACGAAGGAATATTTCCTCAATGCTGGAAGATTGCAAATGTAACGCCTAAATCCAGGAACCACTCAAATATAAGCAACCATCGCCCTATTTATCTTCTAAGTTGCCTCAGTAAAACATTCGAGCGAGTTGTTTGTAAAAAATTGTTTGATTTTTTAAAGCCAGTATGGGTTTTTTCCAAACAAATCAACCGTATCCCAACTTATTGACTTGTAACGCGATATAGCTAAGGCCTTGATGTACGTGAAGTTAGATGCCAGTTCCCAGTTGCCAGTTCGATATTCGAATATAACATAGCTGCCAGTTGCCAGTTCGATATTCGGAAACAGCGGGCTATTATTCGAAAAGTTTTAAAGATATGGTCACCAAACTTTATATACACAGTCTACTCGCGAATATCTACAAAGGGCCGCCTTTAGTTTTGCATTCCTCCGCCAGGGGGCGAATTGGCATCTGCGGGTTTGAATTGGCGTCTGGCATAAACTCGGCTATTATTCGAAAAGTTTTGAAGATATGGTCACCAAACTTTATATACACAGTCTACTCGCGAATATCTACAAAGAGCCATCTTTAGTTTTGAATTCCTCCGCCAGGGGGCGAATTGGCATCTGAGGGGTTTGAATTGGCGTCTGGCATAAAATCGGCTATTATTCGAAAAGTTTTGAAGATATGGTCACCAAACTGTATATGCACAGTCTACTCGCGAATATCTACAAAGAGCCACCTTTAGTTTTGCATTCCTCCGCCAGGGGGCGAATTGGCATCTGGGGGTTTGAATTGGCGTCTGGCATAAAATCGGCTATTATACGAAAAGTTTTGAAGATATGGTCACCAAACTTTATATACACAGTCTACTCGCGAATATCTACAAAGGGCCATCTTTAGTTTTGCGTTCCTCCACCAGGGGGCGAATTGGCATCTGAGGGGTTTGAATTGGCGTCTGGCATAAAATCGGCTATTATTCGAAAAGTTTTGAAGATATGGTCACCAAACTTTATATACACAGTCTACTCGCGAATATCTACAAAGAGCCACCTTTAGTTTTTAATTCCTCCGCCAGGGGGCGAATTGGCATCTGGGGGTTTGAATTGGCGTCTGGCATAAAATCGGCTATTAGAAAAGTTTTGAAGATATGGTCACCAAACTTTATATACACAGTCTACTTGCGAATATCTACAAAGGGCCACCTTTAGTTTTGCGTTCCTCCACCAGGGGGCGAATTGGCATCTGAGGGGTTTGAATTGGCGTCTGGCATAAAATCGGCTATTACTCGAAAAGTTTTGAAGATATAGTCACCAAACTTTATATACACAGTCTACTCGCGAATAGCTACAAAGGGCCGCCTTTAGTTTTGCATTCCTCTACCAGGGGGCGAATTGGCATCTGAGGGGTTTGAATTGGCGTCTGGCATAAAATCGGCTATTATTCGAAAAGTTTTGAAGATATGGTCACCAAACTTTATATACACAGTCTACTCGCGAATATCTACAAAGGGCCACCTTTAGTTTTACGTTCCTCCACCAGGGGGCGAATTGGCATCTGAGGGGTTTGAATTGGCGTCTGGCATAAAATCGGCTATTATTCGAAAAGTTTTGAAGATATGGTCACCAAACTTTATATACACAGTCTACTCGCGAATATCTACAAAGAGCCATCTTTAGTTTTGAATTCCTCCGCCAGGGGGCGAATTGGCATCTGGGGGTTTGAATTGGCGTCTGGCATAAAATCGGCTATTATTCGAAAAGTTTTGAAGATATGGTCACCAAACTTTATATACACAGTCTACTCGCGAATATCTACAAAGGGCCACCTTTAGTTTTACGTTACTCCACCAGGGGGCGAATTGGCATCTGAGGGGTTTGAATTGGCGTCTGGCATAAAATCGGCTATTATTCGAAAAGTTTTGAAGATATGGTCACCAAACTTTATATACACAGTCTACTCGCGAATAACTACAAAGGGCTACCTTTATTTTTGCATTCCTCCGCCAGGGGGCGAATTGGCATCTGGGGGTTTGAATTGGCGTCTGGCATAAAATCGGCTATTATTCGAAAAGTTTTGAAGATATGGTCACCAAACTTTATATACACAGTCTACTCGCGAATAACTACAAAGGGCTACCTTTATTTTTGCATTCCTCCGCCAGGGGGCGAATTGGCATCTGGGGGTTTGAATTGGCGTCTGGCATAAATTCGGCTATTATTCGAAAAGTTTTGAAGATATGATCACCAAACTTTATATACACAGTCTACTCGCCAATATCTACAAAGGGCCGCCTTTAGTTTTGCATTCCTCCGCCAGGGGGCGAATTGGCATCTGGGGGGTTTGAATTGGCGTCTGGCATAAATTCGGCTATTATTCGAAAAGTTTTGAAGATATGGTCACCAAACTGTATATGCACAGTCTACTCGCAAATATCTACAAAGAGCCACCTTTAGTTTTGCATTCCTCCGCCAGGGGGCGAATTGGCATCTGGGGGTTTGAATTGGCGTCTGGCATAAAATCGGCTATTATACGAAAAGTTTTGAAGATATGGTCACCAAACTTTATATACACAGTCTACTCGCGAATATCTACAAAGGGCCACCTTTAGTTTTGCGTTCCTCCACCAGGGGGCGAATTGGCATCTGAGGGGTTTGAATTGGCGTCTGGCATAAAATCGGCTATTTTTCGAAAAGTTTTGAAGATATGGTCACCAAACTTTATATACACAGTCTACTCGCGAATATCTACAAAGAGCCACCTTTAGTTTTGAATTCCTCCGCCAGGGGGCGAATTGGCATCTGGGGGTTTGAATTGGCGTCTGGCATAAAATCGGCTATTATTAGAAAAGTTTTGAAGATATGGTCACCAAACTTTATATACACAGTCTACTCGCGAATATCTACAAAGGGCCACCTTTAGTTTTGCGTTCCTCCACCAGGGGGCGAATTGGCATCTGAGGGGTTTGAATTGGCGTCTGGCATAAAATCGGCTATTATTCGAAAAGTTTTGAAGATATGGTCACCAAACTTTATATACACAGTCTACTCGCGAATATCTACAAAGGGCCACCTTTAGTTTTGCGTTCCTCCACCAGGGGGCGAATTGGCATCTGAGGGGTTTGAATTGGCGTCTGGCATAAAATCGGCTATTATTCGAAAAGTTTTGAAGATATAGTCACCAAACTTTATATACACAGTCTACTCGCGAATAGCTACAAAGGGCCGCCTTTAGTTTTGCATTCCTCTACCAGGGGGCGAATTGGCATCTGAGGGGTTTGAATTGGCGTCTGGCATAAAATCGGCTATTTTTCGAAAAGTTTTGAAGATATGGTCACCAAACTTTATATACACAGTCTACTCGCGAATACCTACAAAGGGCCAACTTTAGTTTTGCATTCCTCCACCAGGGGGCGAATTGGCATCTGAGGGGTTTGAATTGGCGTCTGGCATAAAATCGGCTATTATTCGAAAAGTTTTGAAGATATGGTCACCAAACTTTATATACACAGTCTACTCGCGAATATCTACAAAGGGCTACCTTTAGTTTTACTTTCCTCCACCAGGGGGCGAATTGGCATCTGAGGGGTTTGAATTGGCGTCTGGCATAAAATCGGCTATTATTCGAAAAGTTTTGAAGATATGGTCACCAAACTTTATATACACAGTCTACTCGCGAATATCTACAAAGAGCCATCTTTAGTTTTGAATTCCTCCGCCAGGGGGCGAATTGGCATCTGGGGGTTTGAATTGGCGTCTGGCATAAAATCGGCTATTATTCGAAAAGTTTTGAAGATATGGTCACCAAACTTTATATACACAGTCTACTCGCGAATATCTACAAAGGGCCACCTTTAGTTTTACGTTCCTCCACCAGGGGGCGAATTGGCATCTGAGGGGTTTGAATTGGCGTCTGGCATAAAATCGGCTATTATTCGAAAAGTTTTGAAGATATGGTCACCAAACTTTATATACACAGTCTACTCGCGAATAACTACAAAGGGCTACCTTTATTTTTGCATTCTTCCGCCAGGGGGCGAATTGGCATCTAGGGGTTTGAATTGGCGTCTGGCATAAAATCGGCTATTATTCGAAAAGTTTTGAAGATATGGTCACCAAACTTTATATACACAGTCTACTCGCGAATAACTACAAAGGGCTACCTTTATTTTTGCATTCCTCCGCCAGGGGGCGAATTGGCATCTGGGGGTTTGAATTGGCGTCTGGCATAAATTCGGCTATTCTTCGAAAGGTTTTGAAGATATGATCACCAAACTTTATATACACAGTCTACTCGCCAATATCTACAAAGGGCCGCCTTTAGTTTTGCATTCCTCCGCCAGGGGGCGAATTGGCATCTGGGGGGTTTGAATTGGCGTCTGGCATAAATTCGGCCATTTTGCTAAAAAAAAAATTAAGAAACGTTTAATTTTGCTTTAATTTTGGTTAGAATGTACCAATGAAAAGTTATATATAAGTATCATTATTCTAATTAAAACCAACTACAAATAGTGCCAGTTGGCTTTGACTTCCTTTTTCAGGAGGCGACTACATCGTGATCACTTACAGTAAAACAATGGAGGCTATATGGATTACAACTTCTGGTTTTATTGGGTTACAGTAAAACGATGGAGGCTATATGGATTACAACTTCTGGTTTTATTGGGTTACAGTAAAACGATGGAGGCTATATGGATTACAACTTCTGGTTTTATTGGGTTACATTAAAACAATGGAGGCTATATGGATTACAACTTCTGGTTTTATTGGGTTACAGTAAAACAATGGAGGCTATATGGATTACAACTTCTGGTTTTATTGGGTTACAGTAAAACAATGGAGGCTATATGGATTACAACTTCTGGTTTTATTGGGTTACAGTAAAACAATGGAGGCTATATGGATTACAACCTCTGGTTGTATTGGGTTACAGTAAAACAATGGAGGCTATATGGATTACAACCTCTGGTTGTATTGGGTTACAGTATAACAATGGAGGCTATATGGATTACAACTTCTGGTTTTATTGGGTTAAAGTAAAACAATGGAGGAGCCATAACGCCAGTCAACATTAGTCTAAATAAGTAAGGAAGGCAGGATATTATAGGTAACAACCTCACCATGAACTGATACGACGTTTTGAAACAGATGCCATGTTTAATTGATTCACTTGAGAGAATATCATTTTTTTTAATAGGATAATGTGTAGGTCTATACCCTCCGAGACTTGATGTATTGAAAATGCAATTGTGTTTTAACTTTCTATTGTGTCTTCTTCTCAATGTCCTTTATCGTAAATCCTAATGTTAACGTTCGGTTACGCATCGCGCGGATACGAAAGATTTTTAAGCAATGTGAAACACAAAAACTTCCTTCGATGCCCCAGTATCTACCTTAATATATTTCTTTTTGTGAAAGTTGAGGAAGTATCTGAGGGAAGCTGAAATTAGCACCAGATTCCGGATTCTGGACTTGAAACCCGGATGCCGTAGGTAGATACGGGATTCGAGATTCGAATTACAAATCCCAGAGGTTCGAAATTCGAACCCCGAATCCCAGTTCTAGGTACGTGGTTCAGGATTTGAACACCAGAAACATTTTGTGATTATGAGTAGCCTACTTTTTTCGTGTGGCGCAGGCTTATGCTGTTTTATTCTTTTGTATTTAATGAAGTTAAAATAGTGGCACAGGGAATCAAATCCCGAAGGCAGGGACTGGATTCCAATCCTGTATCCGGGTTTGGGTAGGCTACAGGTTTCGGGATTCGAACACCAAATCCCGAATCCCGGTTCGACATTCGCTATTCCAAAGCCAAATGAAGTTTGTAGTTTGGAAGAGTAAATGTTTCAAGTTGCATATAGGATGGAATACCTGTTTCAAATCTCCAATCTCCAATGTCGATAGGGGATTCCGGATTCAATTCCTGAAACCCATAGGATTCAGGTTTGGTACAACAAATCAAGATCGGAAGCGGAGAATGAAGTTAGCTTTGAATCCCTAATCCTGAAGTAGGCACTGCATTCATGATTCAAATCGAATTCCGAATTCCTGATTAAATTTCCTGCGCTTGTGAAATAAAATTAAAAATACACAACCAAAAATTTAGTTTCTGAATCCTGAGATTTATATTATTCCCTTTGCCAGTGTGCTTCAACTTCAAACAATTAAAAGAACATACATACAATATGTACACACATGACCCAATAGATTTACTCTTCAGAACCCAGAACTTTATTTGATGTGCGAAAAACAAATTCAGAGCCGAGCTTCAAGATTTGCTTTTTCGAATCTCGTGTTTCAAGACGGGATCCGGATTTTGAATCTCGACTTCGGTACCTACCGCCGGGAATCAGGATTCAAATACGGCTCAATTTCTTTACAGTGATTGATTGATTGCTGTTTTACGCTGCACTCAAGATTATTTCACTTATATGGCGGCATTGCCAGGTTTAGTGGGGGGGACCCGGGCTCATTGCCCGGAGGAAACCCACGACCATCGGCGAGTACCTGGCAACTCTTCCACATACGGCGACCGAGTAAAAAATCCATTCAGAAGTTTTTCCATGATTATTTGGTCTGAGTGGGATTCGAACCCGCGCAATAGACAATAATTCAGTAATAAACTTCAGTAATAAATTCACACGTAACTCAAAAAGTGTCCCAAACCTTCTTCACACCTCCTTTGATGACCTGATGGGCAGTGTGACGATGATAAAAGTGTCAGAAGATGTACAATTTCTATCGCCTTGTCGCCCAGTGGCCAAATGCTCCAGGCATGGTAGGCGCCTAGTCAGATATCAGTAAGACATTGTCTGACTTATCTCTTGTCAGAAAACAGTACGCGTTGGAGGTGTAAGACCACTCTAAAGAAAAGGAAGAGAAATGTATCAACGGTTGTATAGACCATCAGGTACCTCCCACTTCGTAGAAAAATTCAGCGTCATCCTTTGCCTTAGATTTGATAGGCAGCCGATATGGGCAGATAAACCATCTTTAAATATCACAAGCAGCGGTTACTTTAGGTAAAATACATTTCACTTCATCTTTCCCTGTAGGAAAGTGAACAAAAATAATCAAACCCTGTTTTGGGACCAAATAGACATTGTCTTTAAAATGAAATATAACGTATTTTATCCAAAGTGTTCCAAAGTGTTCCCTTTAAAATTAGTAAGCTTAATACTATACACCAAAGGGTTTTTGTACGAAGTGGGAGGTACGGTAAACGTTGCGGAATATAAAACCGTGGAGCTTAATATTTTAGTGTTCTTTAGAGAGATCCTTAACTGTCCAAGGATACGTTGTACCGTTATATCGCTGACTCTAGTCAGTATATTTCTATCGGAATAACATTTATATTAAGAAATGTTTGAAACTTTCTTTAAACGTGGGTTCCATACTAATGATAAAAAATTAAAGACATCACCACGTCCTTAGGTGTTTTTTAACAACACGAGCTTTCGACACCTGTGCCGGTGTCTTTGTCAAGTGTAACATGACGAAGACACCGGCACAGGTGTCGAAAGCTCGTGTTGTTAAAAAACACCTGAGGACGTGGTGATGTCTTTAATTTTTATCATTAACATTTATATTATATTATATTATGTCTCATGGTTGTCCCTCAATAGTGTAGATAGCCTGGCTTGGTGTAGTATCCGTCATTCGAGATGAAAACAATTTTTCGAGTTGTCCATTTAGTCCGTCATAATATAACCAGCCGTAGATTCTGGAATTAACCGTTCCCATGAAGTGGTCACCTTTGTGCACGGTAACACCTGCAAGACGGTACTTGGATCCCTCCACCGTGAGGTGTTCTGAGTAGGTAGTGACGTCCCTTGGCAAGCTTCCAAGACTCACGTGATCTAACATAGTAAAGACCAGGACAGGCGGTAGAGCCGATAACGTTCTTTTATGGCTTCTTCTCCCTGGACAGGTTTTTCTTGCCCTGTAATATTGAATTTGGATACAAATGTTACAAAATTCCAATCAATGTAAAATCCCCTATTGCAATTCATCACTCAGGAAAATACAGATATGCCATCGCATAAAATAAGTATGACTTCATACGTCAAACGTAAATTTCCCTTTTGTCGTTTGCAAGTGAACAGGCTTTCAGTCCTTACTAAAACAGGTAATAGTTGCAATTATTTTTTATCGTACAGCTACACTCCTTCATAATAGTATAGGAATCATGCTAGGCAACTTCTTCTGGTCGAATGGTCATCAGTGAATAAAGAAAGACGCCGAACTTTTGTGGTGAAAAACCTCTTACTTTTTGTAGTTGTTCTAGTTACAATCCAACTACATTGTTAGGATTACTGCATGCTATAAAACCCGAAATCTATTTCCCATGGAAACCCACTATGCCATTTTTGACGTTGCTATGATTATAGGCGAGGAAACCGAGTTCAATGTACGGGAGAGTTTGACTTTCCGTTGATTCGTGGCAGTTCCCTTTATTGTGTAGACTGCGAAAGAGATCAGAGAGTAATTTTCATTGTATAAATCTGGCTCGAACTCGTAATCTCATTTTGATCGAAGGTTCTAATCAGCTTAACCCGCTGTACGAACATTCTTTTGTATAAAAAGTTGAGTTTATACCAATGTGGTAAAGACATAGTTAGGTTTGGAATACAATGAGACATCCAGTGATGAATAAGGATAATCGCATGGCTCTAATTTGAATTACCTTGTTATGCCATCTTCATCGAGGACCAGAATCTTGGGTCCATCACCACGACTAATTTTCACTGCGCATGGTGTGTGGCGCGGGTTCATCCAGTCAAATAACATTGACGCAATGTTGTTACCTCCAGCTTCCCGTCTACATATAATGACAAATAATGGTTGGTTAGTTGGTGAGTGTTTAAAGGAAGCATGGTTGAAGTAAAACTGCACCTGTTTAAAATATTGCAAATTCTTCTATTTGCCACACTGAAGCATGTTTAACAATTTTTTGCGATTGTATTTTATGGTACAGAAAAGGGATGCTATTTACGAAGTTGATCTAAGAGTTTATTGTGTCGCCTGAAAGGGGGCACCTGGGAGTCGCTTTGTCCGCGCCTGCAACCACGTCCGAGCCAAACGTGGTATCCGTGTGAAATATAGAAAAATTCATAGATTTAGGCAAAAATTATGTAACAGTTTCCTGGCTTTTCATTGGTTGTTGGTTTAAGTGTTTTGTTTTGAAAACTAATTACTAAATTTTGACAAAAATCACTGCCTAATCACATCAATAGGCTTACCCAGCGCAAGTTTGATGTCGCAAAAATTCACGAATATATAATTTAATTTCCAGTGTGTTTACAACGAATACTGCAATTTGATTGGCTAATCTGCTTTCGTTCATAACCCGATGAACGAACCAGCTCCGGACTATTTTTACAACGATATGCATGAATCACCGACGAAACCACAATATGCCTTCTGCTATTTATTGAAACAGAGAAAACAGTCAATGTGAAAATCTGTTGATTTAATAGCTGCCACTATTAATTATTCATTTCAATCAGATTTCAAAGAAATAAAGAACAACTTGTTATGTCAGCTTACGAAAACGTTTATACTCATGTCAACACAGTGCACTGATAGACTTAACGCTATGACGCGGGATGACCTCATCACGTTGTACAGTCGCTTTGCCTGTGATTGTGACGTCACTTGGCAGAGAGCTTTGAAATCAAGTGTAGCTTTGCGCGCGTTGGTTGGTTTTGATTTTTGAAAATTAAATATATCCCTCCCTGTGAATATTTTTATTGTTTTACGTAGTATATGTGATAGTAATTAAATTATAAGGATTGACTTCAATGTTTCTTCGGTTCATCGAGTTATGAACGAACTGGCCCCTGTGCAAACTTTTCATAAACCGCTTCGCGGATTTATTTAGTTTGCACAGGGGCAAGTTCGTTCATAACTCGATGAACCGAAGAAACATTGAAGTCAATCCTTATTTAATTTCTTTCTTGGTTTTTCCTTGCTTATTGCTTTCTGTACACTATTTACTATATAAGGATTGACTTCAATGTTTCTTCGGTTCATCGAGTTATGAACGAACTTGCCCCTGTGCAAACTAAATAAATCCGCGAAGCGGTTTATGAAAAGTTTGCACAGGGGCCAGTTCGTTCATAACTCCATGAACCGAAGAAACATTGAAGTCAATCCTTATAATTTAATTACTATCACATATACTACGTAAAACAATAAAAAATATTCACAGGGATTGATATATTTTATTTTCAAGAATCAAAACAAACCAACGCGCGCAAAGGTACACTTGATTTCAAAGCTCTCTGCCAAGTGACGTCACAATCACAGGCAAAGCGACTGTACAACGTGATGACGTCATGTCGCGTCATGGAATAGCGTTGAGTTTATCAGTGCACTGTGATGACATGAGTGTATACGTTTTCGTAAGCTGACATAAAAATTTGTTTTTTATTTCTTTGAAATCTGATCGAATTGAAAAATAAATATAAGCAGCTATTAAATCAACATATTTTCAAATTGATTGCTTTCTCTGTTTCAATAAATATCAGTAGGCCTGTTGTTGTTTCGTCAGCGGTTCATCTATATCGTTGTAAAAATAGTCCGGAGCTGGTTCGTTCATCGGATTATGAACGAAAGCAGATTAGCCAATCAAATTGAAGTATTCGTTGTAAACACACTGGAAATTAAATTATATTTGGATAAAACTTACCTCAAGTTTGATTTTCGCTAAAAATCCGCCTTTAATTACGATCTGAAGTTTATGTTTTGCTTCAGTTTATAGTTATTAACTTATGATAGAAATACTATTTTCATTGTTTAGTGGCATAAAATTTCCCATTCCCATTTATTATTTATACATAAGTGAAAACTAGGGATTTCCTTCACTCAGAAATGTAATAATTCACTGCAGTGCAATAACACTTTTTGTTATTTAATGCACGTGTCGAAGCCGATGACGTTGTCGGACCTACTTCTTTCTTGTGTACTGACGTCCGCTGTACAACAACAACAGTACATAGGATTTCGATAGGCTTAATGAAGCCTTTTAAGTCAATTTAGCATTAAGATAAATAATTTACAACTGAAAACACTAAATTGATTCAATGGAGGATTGGCTTGCCACTTTAAATCAAAGCGATAAAACAAAACTTCATTACCGATCGTCAGTTGGCAGCGTTGTGTGGCCTGCATCATCATGGCTTCGGAGAATCGTAACGAGAAACTGTAATTGCCGTTCAATGACGCGGTAAAACGATGTTAAGTAGTTCCATAGATCATTTTTTTATCCTTGTAACTGGTGCGCTGCAGAGTTAAAATCCATATTGATCGATTTAATTTCTTTTTACACGAAATATCGCGAAAAACTTCAGGGAGAAAATGGCAATTCAAATGACCACAAATCTGACAGTTGACAGTCACGTGAGAAGAACAGACAGGCTGTTGTTTCATTGGTCAGCGATATATATTCCTACGTTTGCTGAAAACCTAATCCGTCATAAGTTTGTTGATATTTTCTTTTTTATAATTGATAAATTTATACTTAATAAACAATCCCCAGCCTAAAACATGATAGTATAAATAATAAACAGAATATTGAACAGCTGTGTTTGAAAAGCATTTATATTTTTTCTCTTGAAAGGCGGAGGGATAACCCACTCGACGCTTCGCGTCTCGTGAGTTATTCTCCGACTTTCACTCGAAAAAATATAAGTGCTATTTAAACACAGCTGTTCAATATCCTCTATATCTTGATAACTAGTAAAATAATTTCTACAATTCATATAAGGATTGACTTCAATGTTTCTTCGGTTCATCGAGTTATGAACGAACTTGCCCCTGTGCAAACTAAATAAATCCGCGAAGCGGTTTATGAAAAGTTTGCACAGGGGCCAGTTCGTTCATAACTCGATGAACCGAAGAAACATTGAAGTCAATCCTTATAATTTAATTACTATCACATATACTACGTAAAACAATAAAAATATTCACAGGGAGTGATATATTTTATTTCAAGAATCAAAACAAACCAACGCGCGCAAAGCTACACTTGATTTCAAAGCTCTCTGCCAAGTGACGTCACAATCACAGGCAAAGCGACTGTACAACGTGATGACGTCATCCCGCGTCATAGCGTTAAGTCTATCAGTGCACTGTGTTGACATGAGTATAAGCGTTTTCGTAAGCGTACATAACAAGTTGTTCTTTATTTCTTTGAAATCTGATCGAAATGAAAAATAAATATAAGCAGCTATTAAATCAACATATTTTCAAATTGATTGCTTTCTCCGTTTCAATAAATAGCAGTAGGCCTATTGTTATTTCGTCGGTGATTCACGTAGCCTACATATTGTTGTAAAAATAGTCCGGAGCTGATTCGTTCATCGGGTTATGAACGAAAGCAGATTAGCCAATCAAATTGAAGTATTCGTTGTAAACACACTGGAAATTAAATTATAATAAATTTAAGTAAAGTGTTTATCCCTCTAGGCGACACAGCTTCTTCAGTAGAATTCTAGTTTGATTTGTGATAATGACATAGCTTTAAATAATTCAATATTTGCTTTCTAAACTTTTGTAGTGGGGTGGTGGGAATATGTGTTTAGAGCCAATGAAACAAAAAATGGCATTGTGATAATATACTTACTGCAAAGATACACCGAGTTGTTCTCTCTGTTTGCGCATCTCGGGGCAGGCCACGTTTGAACAAACACTTGTCAGCACTGTGCGAATTTCTTGGGAGAAACTGTTGACATAGGCATCGTGTTCAGAACCATAAAGATTTATATTTCGTCCAGCAGGGACAGCATTTCTCGATGCCCATGCAAGCTTGGCCATTGCAAATTGCTTTTGCTCCATTAAGTGCAAACAGTTCAATAATGTCTTTGTTAAGTTTGATCCGTTCCTACTGCAAATCTCTCGGAAAACCCCTAACTCCTGGTTATTTACGTGAAGTATTGTTAGAAAATTGTCTATGGTACACGTGTTCGTCAAAAATTTGCCAACACATTGTCCACCCCATTTTGGAACCTGTGGATATGGAATGGGGTCCTCCATAAATGGGTTTTCTTTTTGTGTCTGTGCTCTTTCTTTTTTAGATTGTTTTATTTTAGACTTATCATGCGATAACATGTCTTCGTTGCGTGCTCCGTCGTAAAATTTTGCGTTACCTGTGGCTTCTTTTGAATTCTGTCCATTTTGATTGGACTTCCCAACTCCTTTCTGAGTTGGATGATATTTATTCTTTTTCCTCCTCTTCTGTGATTTACACCATTTCTCCTCGCTGAGGTCAAGGTTTTCTCCTTTTCTGTTTCTTTTGGTTTGAGGTCTTAATATATCAGCGTTGTCAACTTCCTTCACCCTACTTGTTATTGATCTCTTTAGTTTTGTGATCAACATCGCTGGTCTCAGTTTGGTTTGTCGTTTAAGAATATCTACTTTTACCGCCTTAAACCAGCCCTCTACAGGAGCATTGGTTGATCTCGTTTCGTTGAATTCTTTGGTGCATCCATCGATCGTATATCTTTCCAATGGACCTAGCATTACTCCGCTCCACAATGGAAAAATTGGAAGGTATTTCTGCACAAGAAGGTCCAAGATTGGCGGACAGTGGTAAATGTTGGGATCCTTTCTAGTATCTTCCAACCCATCTTTGATCTGTAATTTAACAGCTTTAAACATGGAAAACCAAGGGGAGGATTGAGCAATCGTTCTCTCATCTAAATCTTCAAAATCACTTCTGGCTGTGATCTCGGGGGATTCGTCGTCCGTCCCTTCTGGTATAGGATATGTGGAATTCTCGATGTGTGCTTTGGCGTCTAGAACCTCTGGAGAATTATTCGTTGACAGCATAACCACACACAAGGCGCGAAAAGTTTCTTTGGCATTGTCTTTATGACTCGAATTACAAAGGATAACAAATGCTTTTATGGCCAAATCTCTTAGTGTTTTATTTTTTCCCACAAGTGATTTCAATGAGTTTAGAAAAGTTTTGGTCATGTGGGCTGAGCAAATGTGCACAACAGTAAATTGTTCAATGCAAACGACTTCTCTGTTGCATATTCTCCAACATGTGTTTAGATGTCGCTTTAGGTTTGTATTGTTGAACACATGCAGACAGCTCTGTATAATTGCCCAGCTCCAGTCTGTTTCTACTTTGCGGGGTTGTAGGTTGTTTCTGTTATATGTGATTGCCCTTTTTAATACCATCAGTAAACGGGTCGGCACACACGTGGTGGATGTACCCATCATATGGATCGCTATTCTTCTTTTGAGGGTCTGTATCTTTATAGGCTTCTTTCAACAAAATGACTTCATACACCATATCCCGGTGTAACATGTCCTTCTGAACCCATTCAGAAACAGCTTTCCTCAAAACAGAAGGTGTTTGGCAGTGTGTAATGTTGCCTTCCTGCAGCTGAGCATTACTTGTTTCACCAACTCGATCATAATAAAAATTAATAGTACCCTGTCTTTTGGCAGCAACTGCTGTTTTGGCCCTTTCTAAACCTCTCAAAGGTCTTTTCGCTGGCACCCTGTCGTGAGACTTTATTCCTGAGATTTTCACTTGAAAATTGGCATCTCCATCATCTCCGGGATCTTCGTCCAGAGTGATCAAGGCTGTTACACTGCAGGTTTTGCGTTTGCAAACACCCTTTCCTCGGAAAAATGGACTCTGCTTTTTACGACTTCCACTCTTTCTAACCCTGTTTGCTTTACATACCCAAACACAGCCTGGGATGAACTCGTTCAATTTTGAAAAAATTAAAGTGGTCCAATTACTTCCTAGACGGTTTCTAAACTCGGTACTGTACAATGGGTATATCGAACGCCATTCCTTGTTTGAAATGACGATGTCAAAAGTGCGCGGAAGTTTGTCATGTCCTCTCTTGTCAGTAGAGTTGTTGTCAGATTGTGAATTATCACTGCCAACATCAGGTACATTTACCGTATCTGAAGCAATACTATGATCCGACAGGACAGCTGAATCTGCCAGTAATTCGGATGCGATTTCGTGCTTTTCTTCGTACAGACCAGATGACGTCCCCGGTTCGCTGCTTTTCTCATTTGTGACATCGGGTTCGGATACTTCTGTTTCGCTGAGTTCAGAGTCTGCTGAAGAGGAACATTGCCATGTGTACCCATGGTCAGCTTTATTCGCTACAGTTGAATCCGATTGGATGAGTGCGGAATCTGTATAATTACTTTTTAAAAACCGTTTTTTAGGTTGTAGATTGGAATTGTCCTTACCGACTTGGATAGGTGAAACAAGTTTTTCAGTCAGGAAGATCAAGAAGATATTCCCCTCGATTAACTCGTAGAGGTGTCTTTCGAATCTGGAATGAATAAATGTCGTATTTGTTAAACGTCCAGTGTTATTGATGTATCATGGTCATGAATTACAGCTTTGTTAACTTATTTGTTTAACAGCATTTGAAAATAACGAGCGTTACAATTAATTAGTCGCACCTTTGGAACCGGGTATAAAATCCGTTTAAGACGAAACCATGTTTTCATTTTTCTCGTTTTAAGTTTCATATGGGTAAGTAAATTAGCAAACCTTTATACCCATGCTGATACACAATGTTAAAAGCTGTGAACTTCAGGACCGGTAATTGATGTATATTGTGACTTATTGGTTAAAGCTGTAAACTAGACAGCCGATTGTTGTTCAATCAGTTTATAAATGAGGAAAATTAGGTAAAGATTTCTTCTTTGATGTTCCTAGAACATCTTGTTAACCGACAAAGAGTAATTGTTTCACGACTTTGTGTCAACAGAGCGTAATTATTGGCCAATCAATGTTTTATCACACAATTTTTTGTTTTTTTTGTCTTAACTGTAGGTTGTGAGATGGAGCTTATAACCTTGTTGATTGTTAATTGTTATGCGATGGATAGTTTTTGTCCTCTTAACTGTAGGTTGTGAGGTAGAGTTTATAACCGTATTTTTTGTTAATTGTAGGTTGCGAGATGGAGTTGATAACCGTGTTGTTTGTTTTTTGTAGGTTGTGAGATGGAGTTTATAACCTTGTTGATTGTTAATTGTAGGTTGTGAGATGGAGTTTATAACCTTGTTTGGTAATTGTAGGTTATGAGATGTAGTTTATAACCGTGTTGTTTGTTAATCATAGGTTATGAGATGGGGTTTATAACCTTGTCGTTTGTTGGTTGTAGGATATGAGATGTAGTTCATAGCCTTGTTGTTTTCTAGAAGTAGGTTATGAGATGAAGTTTATAAACTTGTTGTTTGCTGGTTGTAGGTTATGAGGTGGAGTTTATAACCTTGTTGTTTGCTAGAAGTAGGTTATGAGATGGAGTTTATAACCTTGTTGTTTGTTGGTTGTACGATATGAGATGGAGTTTATAACTTTGTTGTTTGCTGGTTGTAGGTTGAAAGATGGAGTTTATATCCTTGTTGTTATTTGCTGGTTGTGAGATGGAGTTTGTGGTTGCTTTGTTTGTTGTTTGTTATATAGTTTTTGTCTGTGCCGGGGGGGAGGGGGGGGGGGGCTGGAGGAAGCAAACTTTATGGGGGTTCAATCTCAGTCCACCGATGTTCTTGCCATAGTTAAGATGCGTAACCATTGTCAATGTGTTACAAAAGGATTCCAGAAAATTCTACTGACCAAGGCTAAGCTCCTGTCAGTCGTCAACCTAATGAAATATCATAGGTTTGGTTTGTTACAACAATTAATGGGGTATAAAGATCTTTTTAACACATTAGAAACTTGTCTCCATGTTTATTTTAGACAAAAAGATTTCCCCTGTTCCCGTGTGTTTTAGTGATCATAAATATAAAGGGGCATAAGTCTCAATAGACTCGTTTCACAAAGCAGTCGCATCGCAAACGGAGCCTAGTTGCCAATGGATACCATAGTGAAGAGATACGATGTCATGGCAACTGCGATTGATCGCACTGTGCGACGGCTTCGTGAAACGGCCCCCGGGTGAACTCGTGCGCCAGCTTCGACTAAGGGGACATCACTCTATTTTCACAAGTGTCTTGTGTGCATAATTTACCTGTGGATAACAAGTGTAAACAATTACAATATGAAATACTTCATGGTATCGTTCCGTTACGGTGGCTGGAATGTGACATTTTAAAATTTTCTTAGTTTTCACCTGGGTAAAAAAGTATTATCACCTGGGTGAGAAGTATTATCACCTGGGTGAGAAGTATTATCACCTGGGTGAGAAGTATTATCACCTGGGTGAGAAGTATTATCACCTGGGTGAAAAGTATTATCACCTGGGTGAGAAGTATTATCACCTGGGTGAAAACATTATCACCTGGGTGAAAACATTATCACCTGGGTGAAAACATTATCACCTGGGTGAAAACATTATCACCTGGGTGAAAACATTATCACCTGGGTGAAAACATTATCACTTGGGTGAAAACATTATCACCTGGGTGAGAAGTATTATCATCTGGGTAAGAAGTATTATCACCTGGGTGAGAAGTATTATCACCTGGTGTATCACTTGGGTGAAAACATTATCACCTGGGTGAAAACATTATCACCTGGGTGAAAACATTATCAACTGGGTGAAAACGTTATCACCTGGTGTATCACTTGGGTGAAAACATTATCACCTGGGTGAAAACATTATCACCTGTGTGAAAACATTATCACCTGGGTAAAAACATTATCACCTGGGTGAGAAGTATTATCACTTGGGTGAAAAGTCACGTGGTATCCTTAGCTTCTTTTTGGTGATTACAAGGATGGAGGCAACACTTTTCAAAAAGGCACACGTTTTATGTGTCTCATTAAGCTAAATAGTAATGCCTTGGCAACATTAAACGCATGCTCGTGCAACTGTCAAGACCTTTACCTCAGAACAAAATTCCCCATCTCCACATTTCCGATACTTTAATTGAACAAATAAATCAGTTTAAATTTCTCGGCATCTTTTTCAACGATAAACCGAACTGGAAAACTCACATACAGTCATCTCCCAAAACGTTTCTTGCAATATTGGCCTAATCAAACACATATCTGCAGCAGTAAACAAGCATACACTCTTCGTTCTGTATTACTTACTGATTTACCTGTATCTCTCTTATGTATATTTCTGAACACTAAAACACACGGGCACAGGGAAAATCTTCTTGTCTAAAATAACCACGGAGACAAGTTTCTAATTGTGTTAAAAAGAGATATATCATTTAGAGTCAGAGGTCAGAGGTCGAGCAAGTTTAAGTGCCTATTTTGCGTCATTTCTTCTTCTGGCGTGTTTATTTGGTCATATTAAGGCGAGAATAAGAAAACGCAAAGTTTTACAGCTAAAATTCCGTGTTTTCTTGATTTCGCTTCGGGCCCAAGCGAAGATAGAAAACACTAACACAGAACAAATTCATACACGTCAGCCTGCAGGCCGCTTCTCGGTTTTCAAAAATATATGCTTGACATTAATTTACGGTATAAAAAAGTTTTCCTTGATTTGAATTAGAGATCACAACTAGGCTACATGTATAAAGATCTGTGCTCGTGTGTTTTAGTGTTCATAAATGTAAAGATCTAAATGATATACCTCTTTTTATTACAATTAGAAACCTGCCTCCATGGTTATTTTAGACAAGGAGATTTTCCCTGTGCCCGTGTGTTTTAGTGATCTTAAATATATATTAATTTCTTTTAATTTATATTGTATACTTACAGTTTTTTCTGCTTTTGCACTTTTATTAATGATTTAACCTCATTTTTCGTTTACAGCCACTGTATATTGCTCTTCAAAATAGGTTCTATTTGTAGGATTTTATCATTACTTTTCCCTACTTTAATTGCACATTAATTTTAGCATACTTTACTGCCTTATTAGGTATTTCCTTCCCGGACTATTTAATTTTCTTTTACTAATACATCTCTTTTATGTTTAATTTTATCCAATTCCTTTTGTCTCAATGCATATTTTCTTATTTTATCGGTGCCTTATTTTCCCCACTCCACTTTCCTTTTTTATCCGGTTAGCCCAATTAGGTATATTAGCATTTAGTCAGCATATATCGTTATAAAACCTGCTGATAAATGCTCGACAATAGTTATCACATGTATGTCTAGACAGGATTATGATTGAGGAGGTAAAACGGCAACTAAAATGTTGGAAATTGCAATAGAATTCTTCGTTCCCTTGAAGAAAAAGGCTACATTAAGAAAAGGCAGTATTGCTCTTTGGAATCCGACCTTAATTCTATAAACAGGGTACTCTATATTTCGACAATACACAAACCCATTGAAAATTAACCCAAGCTTTCAACGCCCAGAGCGTATTATCTCGGATATTGGTAGTGAACGTTACAGAATATCAGAGCTGATTGATTACTATCTAAACCTATAGCGGCAAGTGTAACTGCCGCCAATACCGATCTAATGAGGCTTCCAATTCCTGCAAATTTTGTACAGGAGGCTCTAGGGCTTGATTATTTCTGGCCATCCTATCCCAAATGTGCTCTAAAGGATTCAAATCCGCGCAGTTACCCCTTCAACAGATCCGACGTCTCACTGGAGGGATGACGCGCAGGTTGGAAGCTAATGGAGGCTATACGCGCTATTGACCTTCTGCTCTAGGGATATGTTCGCCCTGTGAAGCCAGATGGACTCTGAAATTTCATACTTACATGCATCTTTTTATTTTGTTAAAATACACTTTCGAATTGGCTAACGATATCCTGAATAAATTGTATAGCTTATTATCATTAATGGTGATTTTTTATCGCCAGAATGTTGCCCTTTATGATCACAATCGTTTCTGCAACATCAGTTTGCCAACAGTCTCCCTACACCAATGATTTTATCGTTCGGTGCAGACCTTCCGGGGGAAGGGGGGGGGGTGCTTAACTTTTTTCTTTGTGTATAGTAAGGCTTGTATCCGTGTGTTTAGGTGTTAATAAAAATATATATAGATATATTTTAGGCCTCTGAATATTTATATTTTTATATATTCAGAGTATTGCTGATGAGATTGTTAATATGGTCATGCCAGTTGACTTTACTATTAAATATTACCCCTAGATGTTTGGGATTAGAAGAACGCCCGAGATCCGAACCTTGGAAAGAAAGAGAAAGTGTGGAGGGATTTGAACGTAAGGATATAGTTAGCGCAACAGTCTTATCAGTGGTAAAATTAACGAGCCATGTTTGTGCCCAGTTACATATAGGCAAGGTGATAATGTTTTCACCCAGGTGATAATGTTTTCACCCAGGTGATAATGTTTTCACCCAGGTGGTAATGTTTTCACCCAGGTGATAATACTTCTCACCCAGGTGATAATGTTTTCACCCTGGTGATAATGTTTTCACCCAGGTGGTAATACTTTTCACCCAGGTGATAATGTTTTCACTCAGGTGAAAACTAAGAAAATTTTGAAATGTCACATTCGAGCCACCATATTACGTGCAATTGTTATTTTCCATCTGCCCTGGTCAATTGAGAGTGTTTGTTTTTATTGGTTGCCGAACGTTCGTAAATGTTACACAAATCAGCATTGAAGTCTTTATGACGTTACCAATGTTAAGGTACGTTCACACCTAGCCCTGAATCCGGTCCGGCCACCGGACCGAATCCGGGACGGATAACTGATCAGGCGCGTGGTGTTCACACTGTGGTTTTCCGTGGACTAATCCGGTATCCATGTCATGATGGATGGCCAATCAAAACTTTCATAAGCGTCACTTGTTGTATAAAGCTTGGATACGGACGAAAACTACCTACAATGCCGCTGCGCTTTGAACAAAAAAATGTTCTCCTATCGTTGAAATTAAATATTCTAATTTACCATTGACATTTAAAATCAACCAATCGATACTATTGAGTAGAAATTTCAATTGATAGATTTATTAATTGCTGCATTCAGGATCTTTTTTCACTTGAATGTAAACATCAACGTTGGATATATTTTAAGTTCTACACCAGTACTACGCAGTAATAAACCGTTGATATGTTTATCGATGACTATCAAAATCATTCCACTCATATAAACGGCATTAGAAAATGTTCTGAATGTAAATACAAGAAAGTTGAGCATTACCATGGTCAAATATAAAAGCCTTACGCGGAAGAGTCACCAGATGCTTGTCCTTGAAGCAAAGACCCCCCCCCCCCCCCCCCCATTCTAAAGCCGGGACAAAACCATATTTATAAAAGAAATAATGTAATGTTGAGTGTGAGTTAAAACATCAACCAATCATTATCAATCAGCTATAAAAGATCTTTTGACCAATGAACTAAGTGTTTGTATCAGTATCTAGAGGTTAACTAGTTCATTAAAGGCCCACTTGCCGCCGTAGCCTGTTTAAATTTGCTAAGAAAACCAATTTACATGTGCTTACTACGACTAATACAACTAAACTTAAACATAGGACACATAAAACATGTCTAGTTAGCTTTAGAATGTAGAAATGGGGTGAAAAACAAACGAAGAATCGAAGCCTGATTAGTGATTACAACAACAACGATCAGTGTCGGTCAACTTTCGTGTTGGATTACCCTCATTTGAGGCCTTTTTATCTGTGGTTTACACTCAAACAATAATCAGCAGGCTTTTCCAGTCGCTGTTAACCGATCGTCAGTCTGTATTTCTCAGATAAATAGGCCTACGTAAAATTACGCTGTGCCGTTAGTTCACTCACTCGACTGAAACATAAAATCGCCAATATGGGGCAGTGTGGTTTATTTACGTTACGGGCACATAACAATTCAAATTTTCAAATTCAAATTAAAAATACAAAGTGACGTCCAAACTTTTAAATTTTGGTAAAAATAGAAAGTTCCTAACTTATATTGTCTGGGAAAAATACAGAAAACGGACTTTCTTTTGTAAACAATATTCCTGATTTTCGCGGCAAGTGTGCCTTTAAATCAAAGCTGTTATATTCTAAGCTCGCTGATTATGTTAAAGTGGCATGAGCTGCCAAAATGTTGATATTTTGACGTAAAAACAGAATGTTGAAATTATTGGCTATTTTTCTCAAGATATATAATCCAGAAGCTTTATAGTGCTTCTAGTCTCGAAAATGTACGATAACGCATTGTTTTGAACTAACTTTGGCTTAGAATGAATGAATGGTCGTCCCGGTTATTTAAATTTTACATATATTTACATTTAAATTTTGTTTACTTTTCGAACACGTTTTTGGTTCGTACAGGCCACATGCAGTATGGATTTTCCTCATTCCAACGCCAATCATTTAGTTTTTCGATGGCCTTCAAAGCCTCTTACTGTCCTGACGATCAGAAATTATGAAAAAAGTGTTAATTTTGGCAGCTCATGCCACTTTAAGTTGGACATGTATCTTCAAAATGCAAATTTAGTAATTGAGTTGCCAAAGACAGAAAATATACTTATTAAACTTATTTATTTCCTATTAAAAGTGAAAAACAAAAAAACAACAATGAAAATTACAGGTGTCATAAAGCGTTGCATCACTGGACTAGATTACAAATTCATCAAACCGGTAGACATAAATAGTTTTTAAAAAGTGTTCACCAGGTTTTGTTAATTTTGATGGCTTTTCATGCAGCTCAAACAAATACTTACGATAGTTCATGTTCAATATTGAAAAACAAGCTACATAACCATTGTACCTCAATAAAATTTGTAAATTAATTTTAAATGTCTGTCTTTAGGCTACCAGACTCATTACAATATAAAAGTTCAGTGAAGGATAAAAAGTGTAATATAAAACAAAATATAATTGTCAGCATTTAACTATTTTTGTCAACAGAATTGTGACAATAGTCTTATTAAATGTCTTATTAGATCACAAATTTCTCTCTGTACAAAAATGTTCATTTCTTCACCAGGGCCAGAGCCAGTAACAGGGTAGGGTTAACATTTGGAAATCCTTCACTTTTAAAACAAGAAATGGGTATCAAGGAGAGGATGTTCAACTTCTGAGGAAAAAAAATAGAAAATACATTGTTAGATCATTATGTATTAACCCAATTAAAATCATTAATGACAATCTTAACTCAGACAAACTTAAAAGACAAAGAAAATAAAAATTCATTTTCAAAAGTGTTTATATGTGTAAATGTTCCAAGATAGGGTCCACTTACATAAAAATTTGATAAAAATATCTTTCTTTATCTTTCAAAATTACAAAAAGGTCTACACATTCTGTGGTGACAATCACCAGTTCACACATAGCCCATTTCTTGATTTCTGATTTTTTGAGGTATAAAAACTCCAAAAGTCTGATAATAATAGATATAGCTGAAATCTTTTTTATAATTTATTCCAAAAAGAGTAAACTAATAGATAAAAATAGTTTACCTTTGAAGATAGCTCGAGGATTTGGGTGACAGACTGACACCTGGTGAAATAAATAGGCAAATCAATAATTTGAATAAATTGAAAATGAAATTAATGAATTCATTACTTTTGAGTACATTAATAATAATAGTGTAAGTAATTACCATATTAAAAATATATTATTATTACCCCCCCCCCCCCTCCCCCTCCAAATGAGAAATCATCACCATACTATAATTCACCAAAAGTGAATTCCTTACCTGCCTCGTTGTTTTAATATTAATAATCTGATATTCATATGTCGTCAGGGCGGACCACCATTGCACCAAATAACAATTAACACAGTGGATTTAACTTGTTTAATTACACCTAATTGTAGAAAACAATGGTCTAACCAGCTGGGAGCGGTCAATAACGGCATACGCTACATACCGGAGCTAAATTACACCATACTAATACAAACATGAAGTTTTAAAATTTGAATACTAGACCTACCAGCTGTGCTTCAACAAGTTTGTTGTCTGTTATTATGTTTTATAATCTGTTATTTGAATGCACTATTTATTTAGAAACTAAGTACTGATCAGTGTGTGAGCCACAGACAAAGGTTACTAGGTGGCCAGTTTTCGATGAGAGCAAACGACAAAATTAATTGTCTGGAAAGGAAACCTACCGCTGTTTAAGGACACTCGACTGGCGATCTTTGTCTTTATGTTGATCTTCTCCTTCAGTCAATACCCCATCGGACTGTTCTTATCTTTGTCATCTTTGTCTTACACGTTCAACAAAATTCATTTTCTCCCGCTTCGATCATATCCGCCATATTTGTTTTCATCCGTGTTTTGGTCAACGCTGATTGGTTGGAAGAAAAATCCGTTGCCGAATTTTCTCACCGGACCGGAAAAAATGGGTCTGCAATCCATCGGAACTGATCCGGTGCCCGGTACGGAATCCGGTCCGTCAAGTGTGAACGACCATACAGTTGTAATAATTGACCCATCAGCTACGGATTCTTCTCTGAATCCGGTCCGGTGGCCGGACCGGATTCAGGGCTAGGTGTGAACGTACCTTAATGAGAGTAACCTTTTCGAACATTTGACGTTGCCACGTGGCGCTGGTGAAATGTTTTAATTAAATTCAATATATTTATATTTGCGATATATAGGCCTATTGATTAACAATCAATCTTCTCAAATGATAATGTGTTCAATAAATGCAAATTAAATAAACACGGAGCAGTGAGCACGTTGATTCTGAATAGTATGTATCAGTGTCGTTCATGGGTATTAAGAATGGATAGGCTACGGCACTCGATTGAAAAATGATTAGACCTATATATTTAAGCTACTGACTCCAAAAAAATCCTAGCCTTAACCCATTATTTGTAAGTCCATTTTTCGCCTTTCTTAAAGGTGGGGAAATCTCTAGAAAAACATAGGGATTATCGTCGATATCAACCTTCAAAGTACTTAAAACATTTCACGTCAATTACCTCCAGTGACCCTCAAGCTAATAAAAACAGACAGAAGTATGTCCTTTCAGTGGCTTATCTGTGTAGCCATTTTTCCGTTTTAGGATGACGTGTTGTTGGTATAGCTATTTTTAGATCAATAATGACGTATTTTTACCGCTCTCTAATGTATAATGGTAGATTTAGGTCCAAAAAACATGGCGACAAACTTGAAGTGGGAAGATTGTCTCTAAATATATAGGTCAGTATGCAACCGCACGCCAAGCGGCCCCAAGCTATTGGCTAAATTGCATCACATGACTACTCTATAACGCACTTAAATTTTTATTCAACAATAATTGGATAAAACTAATAAAAAAATGGTGGCGGCCTTGTGAATGGCCTATGGAGCTTATTCTCTATTGTAACGCCACCTTCAAATTTCAATTATTCACATACGAGGGGATAAAACATACATTGGACAGTTGTTTTGGACTAAATGAACTCTACTCTTTCCATCTAAACTAGTCTAAAGCTTAGATTTGCTTTCCCTTTAACAGCAGTTTACACCAAAATTAAAGAAAATAATAAAGAGTTTACGCACCCGTTTTCGTTCCATCCCTGGAACGGAAGTCTTTTTTGAATAACGTTTTGGCGTCTCCATGGATACCACATTTTAATACATCCCCGACACGTTGCTGGTTTCAATCACTAAATGGAGGGGGAGGGGGGTGTGGGTGACAAGCAAGAGAACTAAAAATAGATCTTGTGGATGACAGTGTTGATCACGTCAAACATTCGCAATGGTGACGTCACGCAGAAACAGCAGCGGTTTGACGCAAAGTGGTAAATTGACCCCTCCAACAGCCCCACGTGGCCTCGCCAAACGTTCGAAAAGGTTAGACAAATCAATATTAAAAGCTTTGTGACTTTACCAATGTCATGACGTCACACAGTCGTTTTGTTGGATGTGTCTAACCTTTTCCAACGTTTGCCGTGACCACGTGGCGCTGGCGGCGGGTCAATTCCTCAGCTGACCTTTTATTCAACAACACATATGTCACCAGGATGTCCTTTATTTCTTAAATAATATACTAATTTGACGATTAATTTAACGAAAAAAATTCGGGTGAGGACATTTAATCAACATTAAAACTTTACCATGAAGGTTAATTTTAAAGGCATACTCGCGGCTAAAATGATTACATTACGGAAAAAACACGCCTTTCTGTATTTGTCTCAAAGAAAAAAAATTATGAGCTTTCGACAACACATTTTATTTTTAATTTAAAGATGAAAATTGGATTTTTGGTGCCCAAGCAAAAAATCAAATTATCAATTTAAACTTTGAAATAAGATACACATATGTCAAAACTTCTGTCGTTTGGAAAGTTCGTAATTTCTTCTCTCTAAGAAAAATAAGAAAAGCAAATTAAAATATAGGCCGAAACAGTTTTCGATATCTCATAGGCGAGTGTGCTTTTAAAACTTCTTTTGCGTTGTGTGTTTAGTCCTATATATTTTAATATATGTTCAGATATATATATATTTTTTTTCTAAACATCTTTATTTTGTTAAGTAAAGTACACTTAAGCCACAGGCTTATCCTGTGCACGTAATGAGTAGCAAAGGTTTTACAAAGTTAACATATTTACAAAGAGTTGGTCCAAATATAGAAATTAAGAAGTATTTACGGTACAGTTATTAATTATACACATTACACGAATCTGTAATATAATGAATATACAAAAGTATTTACACATTGGCGTATACAAATGTGGCTATCTGGACAAGGTCTGAGAAGGACTCCTGTGAAGGAATGAAGATATATATTTCGTATATAATGTGACTCACTTATCTTCCAAGGCACAATAAATATGCAAACGTTATAGGTCACAACACCCAGTTTGTGTTTTCTCAGCCAATGAAAATTGATTCCTTTTCCTTCTTGAGCTAGGAGGTGGCTTACATAGTGATAGTTTGGTATTTGGGTTATTTGAATATTGGATTGAAACTAACGCAGGTCTACTGTACATACTTTAAGCTTTCAATCAATGCCTGATAAGAGATTTTTGTGTGTGTTTTTTTAATGTTCATCCAATTTTGAAAATACCAAAGTTTGGCTTAGAACAAGTAAGCCTAAAACTGTCAAAATGGCGGTACCCATGTTAAATTGTGTGTAGCTTGAAACCGGCATGCACTATGTCAACTTTATTTGATTGTAAAGGATTTCTCATGTGTTGATCTATTTGAAAATGGCATGGAAAAGTCTTAACGAGATTTGGGTAATTAGCTTCAAATCAAAACGTTAACATTATCGCAAATGGGAAATGAAACGTATCATGTAACCTATAGGTTTAAATACAGTATATTTATTGTTGAAAAGGAGCACTGTAAGCAGAAGCTTATTGCCTCTGCTTCCAAAGATGATAATACAACACATTGACTTAAATGAATTAGACTAATACAATAAACATATTATTATTATTATTAATGTCGATTTACAATGTATACAAAATATGTACAAATCATTAACAAACACTACAATGGTTGTGCTTTTGGTGGTCCTGTGTTGATCGGATATGGTTGAGGGTGCTCAGGTTGATTGATTTCGTCGGAAGTTATCTGCAAAGAAAGAGAGGAAAAAAAGAGATATAAGAGAACCTTAAAACGGTTTGTACATTCAGCTTTTTGTATTAGAGTATTTTGGTGAGTGGTTTTGGTAGGGTTGCCTGATAATGATACACTAATGTCTATCTCATTTGATTAGTCGCACGTTTAAATGCTGATTAAAAATCGGTTTTATAATAAAAACGAACTTTCGTTATTTCATGCGTGGCCTGAAACTATCTCTTTATATGGCACATCCCGATCGCGATTATAATCTACATATTGGCAAAATGCTGTCGACCTGGTACGATGATTAATTTGCCCGTCCTAAAGACCTTTGACCTCTGGGACGGGAATAAATGTTGACCTTACTCCATGTATTGCTGCAGAGCAAAAAAAACGAATTCAATGGGAGTTAACATGGGAAAATATAAAAAGCTCTGTCAAATCATTAACATTGAGAGCATCAAATTGAAATTTAAATCATGTGCCAAACTTTGTTTGTTCTATTGCATGAAATAAAGACAACGTCATTTCGCTGTAAAGTAGATTTGTAATTAGCATTTAAACGTGCGACTAATTTAATGAGACAGACAATAGTATATATAGTATCCACAGTAATGTAAATATATGCCAGTTCAGTTCTCAGAAAGATCTTTATTGAGGTTGCTACACGGAAGAGTATGAAATTCATATTGCGTTGACCGCCATAATGCCATACTGGTGGGGTAGGGATATCGAGGCTCCAGATTTTTTTTTCACCGACTTGCCGATTCCAGGGACCGCAAAAGGTAATTGAATTGGGATGGTGGGGAGCAACTATCACATCCCAACTGGAGAGAGGGTCGGGGCCACCCAACCCGGAAGCTTCGGAACTCTAGATGGCGGTAGACTCGTTTTGAAGCTATCCTCAAAGAGAAGATGACTATCATATAGACCTACGTTTAGCTGCGTTTGTTTCTTCTTTCGGAAAGGTTACCTATGCAATCACCAAGTGGCGTGCCGTTTGTTTAGGTCAAATTATCCCTTATTAAAAAGCGGATACTTTACTGCCAACGCATTCGTTTTGTTTGTGGTAGAGCCGAGGCGATTTTGATCTTCTGTAAACGCAGATAATCGTGAACAGCATAAATGTATATAAAGTTTGGTGACCATATCTTCAAAACGTTTCGAATAATAGCCGATTTTATGCCAGATGCCAATTCAAACCCCCCAGATGCCAATTCGCCCCCTGGACGAGGAATGCAAAACTAAAGGTGGCCCTTTGTAGGTATTCGCGAGTAGACTGTGTATATAAAGTTTGGTGACCATATCTTCAAAACTTTTCGAATAATAGCCGATTTTATGCCAGACGCCAATTCAAACCCGCAGATGCCAATTCGCCCCCTGGCGGAGGAATTCAAAACTAAAGGTGGCTCTTTGTAGATATTCGCGAGTAGACTGTGTATATTAAGTATGGTGACCATATCTTCAAAACTTTTCGAATAATAGCCGATTTTATGCCAGACGCCAATTCAAACCCCTCAGATACCAATTCGCCCCCTGGCGGAGGAATGCAAAACCAAAGGCGGCTCTTTGTAGATATTCGGGAGTAGACTGTGTATATAAAGTTTGGTGACCATATCTTCAAAACTTTTCGAATAATAGCCGATTTTATGCCAGACGCCAATTCAAACCCCCAGATGCCAATTCGCCCCCTGGTGGAGGAATTCAAAACTAAAGGTGGCCCTTTGTAGATATTTGCGAGTAGACTGTGTATATGAAGTTTGGTGACCATTTCTTCAAAACTTTTCGAATAATAGCCGATTTTATGCCAGACGCCAATTCAAACCCCCCAGATGCCAATTCGCCCCCTGGCGGAGGAATTCAAAACTAAAGGTGGCCCTTTGTAGATATTCGCGAGTAGACTGTGTATATAAAGTTTGGTGACCATATCTTCAAAACTTTTTGAATAATAGCCGATTTTATGCCAGACGCCAATTCAAACCCCCAGATGCCAATTCGCCCCCTGGCGGAGGAATTCAAAACTAAAGGTGGCCCTTTGTAGATATTCGCGAGTAGACTGTGTATATGAAGTTTGGTGACCATTTCTTCAAAACTTTCCGAATAATAGCCGATTTTATGCCAGACGCCAATTCAAACCCCCAGATGCCAATTCGCCCCCTGGCGGAGGAATTCAAAACTAAAGGTGGCCCTTTGTAGATATTCGCGAGTAGACTGTGTATATGAAGTTTGGTGACCATTTCTTCAAAACTTTCCGAATAATAGCCGATTTTATGCCAGACGCCAATTCAAACCCCCAGATGCCAATTCGCCCCCTGGCGGAGGAATTCAAAACTAAAGGTGGCTCTTTGTAGATATTCGCGAGTAGACTGTGTATATAGGGTTTGGTGACCATATCTTCAAAACTTTTCGAATAATAGCCGATTTTATGCCAGACGCCAATTCAAACCCCCAGATGCCAATTCGCCCCCTGGACGAGGAATGCAAAACTAAAGGTGGCCCTTTGTAGGTATTTGCGAGTAGACTGTGTATATAAAGTTTGGTGACCATATCTTCAAAACTTTTCGAATAATAGCCGATTTTATGCCAGACGCCAATTCAAACCCCCCAGATGCCAATTCGCCCCCTGGCGGAGGAATGCAAAACTAAAGGCGGCCTTTTGTAGATATTCGCGAGTAGACTGTGTATATAAAGTTTGGTGACCATATCTTCAAAACTTTTCGAATAATAGCCCGCTGTTTCCGAATATCGAACTGGCAACTGGCAGCTATGTTATATTCGAATATCGAACTGGCAACTGGGAACTGGCATCTAACTTCACGTACATTGCGCATTAACTGACTAAGGTAAGTAAACAACAACAACATAAATTATTAAAGGAAAGGTCTTTCTTTATTTGATATTTTCTTTATTTGTAAAATCTGTATTGAAATGAAAAGGAAGCAACCCAGCCAGCATAGGTTGGTGGGTCCCATAAATTGTGATTAGTGGTACCCATGTGGGCTGTCTTAGTGGGGTCCAGCTCTATGTGTCAGTGGTGGCCATATCTACACCACGTGGGCTGACAGTATGGGACTTGGATGGGCTGGGTATGGGACCTATAAT
The DNA here is from genome assembly GCA_963971465.1 of Lepidochitona cinerea. Lineage (NCBI taxonomy): Eukaryota > Metazoa > Mollusca > Polyplacophora > Chitonida > Tonicellidae > Lepidochitona > Lepidochitona cinerea. The sequence goes on along the minus strand of OZ020563.1, from coordinate 708,190 downwards.
GGGATTTCATGGGATTATATGGGATTAAAGTGGGGATGTTATGGTTTCTTCATGGGACTCATATGGGTACCGTACCATATTGATTCTTATTGATGGTATCTATATGGGCTGTCTGCGTAAGGCCCAGCTAGGTTAAGCCACTGGTGCCTCCCCACCACCAGCCCCTAAAAATAATAATATTTATTGATCCCTGACCCCACACATAAGGATAAGTTTATTGGTTTTATTAGCGACGCTCACATCTTAAAACGCCAACCAACTTACTCTCACCAAACACATATAATAAGCACATTCAGACGTTCAATAAAGTGTTGCCTGAAACAAGCAGCCTCTTAAAGGAAATATACTAAATGTGACAAGCAACAATAAACCAGAAAGTCTTAAAGATAATTAAAATAAACAAAAACATTGAAGTGCAGATAATTACTTTACTTGACTGCATGGTATGTTCAACTTGTTTGTACAGATCTGAATGTCATCAAAAAAACAAAAACAGAATTTGAACACACATTTTCCTAAATTTTAAAGAAAACTATGTGAAGTCCTTGCCTCTAGGGAAACGCGGTACAAAAGGAGCATTGTTTTGTCTGCTCCGAGTATGTTCCCTATATGTAGACGTCTTTAAAATACTGCTGAATTTTATCCAAGGTAACGAATTATCCAAGGTAACATTCATTTTTAAATGTCAGTAAATCTATTAAATAAGTTGCACTAGTCGGGTATCACCAAAGTTCCTTTATGGTCGTTTTACATTCTCGATTGTTCACAAGCTGTTTTGGGATACATTATTCCACCTTATAAAATATTACTTCGAATCCTCGGTGCAATGATTTTTTTCATAGTTTAAGTTTAGTTTAAGTTCATTCCTAACAAAATTACAGTAAAATAGGCTTCATTTGTATACACGTACATATTATTGCAAGAGCTGAAATCCAAACTCAATATGACAAAAATGAAACAATTTACTTACATTGACTCTCCTTTATCTTTTTCTAAACATGGGTGATGAATTGTGTCTGAAGGCCTGGCGGAACTTAAAAATACAACAGCCAATTCTTCATCCACAAGCTTGATCATATTGACTTTCAGCTTAATCGTATTCAGATGGTCACCCATTTCTGAAAAAAAAATTGAGGATATCATAGAAAGTATTTTTTCTGACATTCAGGTACCTGGTTTTGTTAAAGTGAAAAGATGATTTTCCTTCAAGCTGCATGAACTGCCAAATGGTAATATTTTTCACGTTAAAACTAAATGTGAAAATCACCGGCTATTTCTAAAGAAGTAAAGTTATAAGCAATTGAATGGTACCAGTCTCGAAAATGTACGTTAAAGTAGTGAGTTGGACTACCTTACGCTTAGAATGAACGAACGTTCGCCCCGGTTATTGTTTTTTTTTTTTACTTTCCGGACACTATTAGTATTTTGGTCTGTACAGGCCTATTTCACTAAGGTAAAGGTTTTACTCCTTTATTTGATAATTTCTGACATTTATACGTGGTACCGACCATATATATCCAAACATAAATAACGAGGTACCTGTAGGCATTTAATATTATTGAATTAGTACAGGCCAAGGAATTTATGGATTTTCCTCATTCCAATACTGCAATAGGGGTTATTACGTTTTTCAATTAACTTTTGTTTAAAGATGAAAGATGCATGTTTAGCCGCACCTCCGTCTGGTTTACAAAGCGTTATTATGGTTGAACTGACTAAAAATCCGTGTTTGTAAATGTATATATTAAAGGCACACTTGCCGCCGTAGCCTGTTTAAATTTGCTAAGAAAACCAATTTACATGAGCTTACTACGACTAATACCACTAAACTTAAACATAGGACACATAAAACATGTCTAGTTAGCTTTAGAATGTAGAAATGGGGTGAAAAACAAACGAAGAATCGAAGCCTGATTACAACAACAACGATCAGTGTCGGTCAACTTTCGTGTTGGATTACCCTCCTTTCAGGCCTTTGTATCTGTGGTTTACACTCAAACAATTATCAGCAGGCTTTTCCAGTCGCTGTTAACCGATCGTCAGTCTGTATTTCTCAGATAAATAGGCCTACGTAAAATTACACTGTGCCGTTAGTTCACTCACTCGACTGAAACATAAAATCGCCAATAGGGGGCAGATCGGTTTGTTTACGTTCCGGGTACGTAACAATTCAAATTTTCAAATTCAAATTAAAAATACAAAGTGACGTCCAAACTTTTAAATTTTGGTAAAAATAGAAAGTTCCTAACTTATATTGTCTGGGAAAAATACAGAATACGGTCTTTCTTTTTTATTGTAAACAATATTCCTGATTTTCGCAGCAAGTGTGCCTTTAAACAAATACTCTTAGTATAAGTGATTTATTTTGTGATCAAATTTGTAATTCAAATTTATAGAATTACCTTCGTTTGGATTGACTATCACAACTTCCCTCTTAGTCAATATGGATATTGAAGTAGCCTCTATTCTCCCCTGCAGTTGGTCTCCTCTATATCAGATGGGGACTCCAAATTTAAATGTCCAAATATGTGTCATACATCATACATGGTAGGCCTATACTCAACTTCGAGTACTGGTAACTAATTGGCGTTTAAAGTATATCACTATAGCCTACGTTTGTTGATAGGTTACTTTGTAAGAAAACCGAAGGGAAACCCCCAGCATTATGTTTAAACGCTATGTGGCATCAAAATTACGGTTACAACAAAGAATTGAATCAAAATCTGGCTGACTATTGTGGGGGGTGGCGGGGGGGGGGGGGGGGTGGGGGGGGGGAGGTGAATGGGAGGCGAACCTTCGGCGCAGGGCACTTTAGCTTGATCGCCAGCTAGCACAGATTCTTCTAAGCTATCACCCACTTTCCACTTCAGCCATTTTTAAAAAAAATTAGGGATATATATGGAAAAGTTTACACATAAATTTACCCAAAATGAAACTTTGTTTACTTTTAAGATAATTGATAAATCCATGTGTATGATATTTTTAGATTAAAGTCTGTTGTTAAAATGACTTTTCAAAGAGTAAATGAAATCCGTTTTCTGTCTGACCGAGTGACTTTTTTTTCTTTCTGCAGTTTTTCTTGGCCTTCCAACGTTACCAGCTCTGAAGAGATTTTGCTGCCTTTTTCGTTTCCCCTTCATGTTAAGCACCAGGTAAGCTATGATTGATGGGAGACTGGACCTTTCTTTTTATAGCCGTGTTTTGAGTGTTATTTTAACTTATGTGAGTGGACTGAGGTTCAGGTTATTTCCATTAAACAAGAAAACTGGTAAGTTTACCTTCACTGCCAATCTGCATGCAGCTTGTTTAGGCTCTGCCTAGTCCGCAATATGTTGAGTGGATTGAAGGATAATTTCTGATACGCCCGCACGGGCTTCTTCAATACCACGTCAACATAGGGTGCATTTGAAAAATCTAAGAGTTGCTATCGGAATTTAAAAAAAATGATAACTCGCAATTTTTAAACATTACTCACCTAAAATTTTGTCCGAAAGCTTCTTTGATAATCCCTTCGTAGAGCTAAACCATCATATGTGACCTTAAAATCTGTTAGCAACGAATTTCGTTAAGTTTGAATTCCGTCTGTTTTCACTAAATTTTCTCGGGCGATCACACCGCCATCTACCGCGAACTTTCAAATCATGCTCGCCACTACAACCGGTAGCGGCTGTCGGGGAAGATCGGTGATAACGCAAAGGGAATTTAAACTTTAAGAATTTCGTTGTTTGGCGATGCGTATGGTCACAGATGATGGTTTAGCTCTACGAAGGGATTATCATAGATGCTTTCGGACAAAATTTTAGGTGAGTAATGTTTAAAAATTGCGAGTTATCATTTTTTTTAAATTCCGATAGCAACTCTTAGATTTTTCAAATGCACCCTATGTTGACGTGGTATTGAAGAAGCCCGTGCGGGCGTATCAGAAATTATCCTTCAATCCACTCAACATATTGCGGACTAGGCTCTGCCAAACAACGCAAAATTAGGCATCCCCCCAGCGCACCAAATTTTACAGCCAATCGCAGCTCGGTGAAGTTGACCCGTACATTTCTAGCAATGTATTAGTCAAGTTGTTTACGTTATACATCACGTGACACTAACGAATACGAAATTGAAACTGAACTGTTCAGACGCACCACGAGGCATGAGGGATGCTGGACGAGGTCTGTTTTTCTCCCGAATGTTTTGAATTTAAAACCGCCTTATTCTTTGAATTTGTTGAAAGATGATATCTTGTCGGATAGTCACAGACGTGCACATTAGGTTATATGAAACTTAAACTGCCTGCGAACTCACCGTCGTCTGGATGATGATCATCACATGGGAATTTGGCTAAGAATTTAGAAAGCAAAGTCTAAACTTGTCATTTGATTGAGGAAGATGAACATTGAACTGCCAAAGTGAAAATTAATGTAACGTTGTCATTTTTCCGTTCAAGCGCGTTATTTTAAGATTACCTGATATGTTTCTTGAAAAGGACAAATAATAAGCTTGCCAGAATAAATAACTTCAGTTCATTTCTAATTCTATTTCTTAGGAGTAGGCTTACTGTATCGATTTTTGCCAGTTCACTCGGTAATTTATATAATTTTAGCTTTTTTCAAACAAACAAATGTCATCACACCAGTATTTTAAGTGGCATGAGCTGCCAAAATGTTGACATTTTGACGTAAAAACCAAAATTTTGAAATTGTCAGGTATTTTTCTCTAGACGTATAATTCAGAAGCTATTTAGTGCTTCTAGTCTCGAGAATGTACGCTAAAGTATTGTTTTGAACTAGCTTCGGCTAAGAATCAATGGTCGTCCCGGTTATTTAAATTTTGTTAACTTTTCGAACACTATTACGGTTTGTATAGACCAAATACTGTATGGATTTTCCTCATTCCAACGCTAATCATTTAGTTTTTCGATGGCCTTCAAAGGCTCTTACGGTCGTGGCGATCAGAAATTGTGAAAAAAGCGTAAATTTTGGCAGCTCATGCCTCTTTAAGAAATTAATAAATTTAGTTTTCAAATGGAAAGCCAAAGGGCACATTTTTAGTCGTTCTTGTTTCGATTATATACAGCGTAATTAGAGGTTAATTTGATCTCAAAATTCTGGTGTCCTGTTGAGACTATCAGTACAGTATCACCATCAACACTACATCAGATTATTTTGTTTTAATAAAAGGATACACTGCTGAAGTTTGTTGTGATTCTCTGCTGACCTTCAAATTATTACAAACATATAAACTGACAAATCTGCGGGGGATGAAAGAGTGCAAGTCGACTCTGCTAAAAATGTACATTTAAAAGGAGAGAAAAGCCACAGAGTGATCAAAGTTGACCATTAATATTGCGCAAAGCACTTTATTTCCGTACCAATTAAAAAGTGATAGTTGTCCCAAGAAATAGTTAAACAGCATCTGAAGGTATAGGGTTTGAATCAGATAGGTGACGCCAAAATGCACAACTGAAATAATTGCTCATGATTTTCAGTATTGCCATATAGGTTATTATTGTAGGGTTACATGTTTGGTAGTCCGCAATATGTTGAGTGGATTGAAGGATAATTTCTGATACGCCCGCACGGGCTTCTTCAATACCACGTCAACATAGGGTGCATTTGAAAAATCTAAGAGTTGCTCTCGGAATTTTAAAAAAATGATAACTCGCAATTTTTAAACATTACTCACCGAAAATTTTGTCCGAAAGCTTCTTTGATAATCCCTTCGTAGAGCTAAACCATCATATGTGACCTTAAAATCTGTTAGCAGCGAATTTCGTTAAGTTTGAATTCCGTCTGTTTTCACTAAATTTTCTCGGGCGATCACACCGCCATCTACCGCGAACTTTCAAATCATGCTCGCCACTACAACCGGTAGCGGCTGTCGGGGAAGATCGGTGATAACGCAAAGGGAATTTAAACTTTAAGAATTTTTTTGTTTGGCGATGCTTATGGTCACAGATGATGGTTTAGCTCTACGAAGGGATTATCAAAGATGCTTTCGGACAAAATTTTAGGTGAGTAATGTTTAAAAATTGCGAGTTATCATTTTTTTAAAATTCCGATAGCAACTCTTAGATTTTTCAAATGCACCCTATGTTGACGTGGTATTGAAGAAGCCCGTGCGGGCGTATCAGAAATTATCCTTCAATCCACTCAACATATTGCGGACTACATGTTTGGGTACTGTACAGAACAGAGAATTAAATATCATACACATTATAAATTCTCAGTAGGTAAAATACAGTTTACTATGCGCGAAAATGAAGCTCTCGAGCCATGTCTCGTGTTGAAGATCTCGTAGAATGGCATGAGATCTTGATTGTGTACCACGCAGCTAATTGCACACAAGTCATATATTCATTTTCTTACAATCTGTGATTTATTTATATTTTCAGACAGACACAAGGTTGACTGTTCCCTTCCAAGAGAGAAATGTGAGCAAGAATAAAATTATTTATAATCTAGCAGGTATATGTATCACCAGAAGTCTATGAATGATATCAGTAAGTGTGAAACATCCAGTGTTTTAGCCAGGATTAAAAAAGTGCCAGTCATTTGAGACAAAATGATGGCGGATTTTTTTATTAGGGCTTACTATTGCTGCTCTTGTTGCACCATCGCCGGCTCGTACCCAACAGCAAACTATTATAATTATATTGATTAAAGGGTGTTTTGAGCAACCCCCTCCACCACGCATGTTCCCACCCAAGTGTCCATCCAGAGGGGTGGCCACGTATCTTTTGGACACCCTGTGGTCAAAATTCATCGACATTTGACACGCAATAACCTAGCAATTTAACATGATGATGTGCACCATACAAAAGTAGGTCATAATGGACACAAAATTTTTAGGAGAAAGTGCAAAAATAGCTATTTTTGAACACCCTATTTTCGGATCCTCCCATGGATGAGTTTATGATCCGACCAATCCCACTAACAATAGTATGTCCATGGATGAAAAGAGACAGAAGACCACATAATTAACTGATACAAGATTTCTGTAAATCAAACCGATTGCATGATTTATTTTATTGTCATGTAGAATGCCTCACAACGAATGAATAAACAATCCTTTTCGGTTTTCATAGACAAATGTGTTTTCTATTTATTCTTTGTTTATTACTGACATATGCACATCAATTATTTATTGCACAGCCTCAGAGGCACAAAAACACTTAACATTTATTGAACCATTACATTGTTGACTCTTGAAATTACAAATGCCAAATGATGCTTATGAAGGTAAGAGATAACATGCATCTTGGGCGCTGGTTCAGGTAAAGAGAGGTTAAGTATTAAAACACAGTGGATGTGTGCTGAGAGAGGTTACAAAATTAATCCAGAAAATAATTAGGCTGGAGTATCATCATCAGGTGGAATTTGACAATACCATTGTGACACTATTTACAGGGTCCATGCACATCATCAGATATCAAATTCCATGACTTTCAAGGACCTTTCAGGGAGAAATCCCATGACTTTTCCAGGGCCTCTGTCCTCTGGCAGGATTGATACATGTGAGCAGTTTTTAAGAAATGCAACGCAATGATTATCTTTATGTTAGGTTGAATAAGGCAGACCTGGGTTCATAAATTGAAGGCAATCAGGAGCCTATAGTTTTCCAATTTTTTCAGTCTTTTTTCAACATTAAAATAAATAAAAAATTCAAAAAAAAAAAGAGTAAAAGATAGCAGTCATTTCTCAAGAATGCTTGTCAATTCTAGATATTCATGTAGTTTATTGCTTCCCACTACTTAGTATTAGTTTATTCTAAGTTAGTATTTACATAATTATAAATATTGCTATGAGATTATTTTTAATTTTATAGAGTATATTTTTAACAAAATCAGAAGATTTTCCGACAAAATAAAGAAATATCTGAATCTTTATCAAGGCGTAGGCATCTGTGCCTTTTTTAAAATAAGTTTTAAAGGGAGGTAACTCTACTTTTCTTGCGTATGACTTACTGAGTTACCTCCCTACTAGTGGGAATGAAATGACCAACCAATGAAATCCATTTGCATATATTATGATAATTATTTTGTCTGTAACACTACCTTATTTGGGAGGCAACTCCCAAATATGACCTATTTTTCAAAGATTGAAAGAGGCTCAGATAGGGGATGCACAAAATGGATGACCGATTTCAGAAAGTCGAGCATTAAAAATATGTACAAGGTTATTTAAGATCAGCTCTTGCCCAATTCAAATAAAATTTATTCACAAATAACACAGTGTAAATTTGTGAAGGGTTTCCTTGTGAGGCGAACTAAGCCAACAATCCTTGTGTTTTTCCTTTCTCTGTGACGGGTTTCTTGACCGCAGGGTATAGGCTATAGTGAGTGGAAGAAGGGACGCGCGGCTTCCCAAGATAGGCCCCTATGCCAGCTGGGTATCGGTCACACTCTCACTGTTCAGCCGTCGGACTACAATACTGGCCAACTTGGACGAAACCAAATATTGGGAAACAAACTATTGGCAGCAGTACACCGGCATTGATTTTAGAGTGTCTATTTCAACAGTGGGATGAAATACTGTTGATCCACGAACAGACGAGCGTCAGTTATTCAAATAGAATGTACTAAGCATACCGACGTTACCGGTACTTGAAAACATCGCTATATAGCCTAATAGTAATAATATAAAACACATCGGTAAAAAAAAATAACACACACAATCGCCCAAAAACCCGCCCGTCAAAAAAACCCGTCAATGAAAATGTTGCCCGTCAGAAAAAAGTAACGCCCGTCAAAAGGACGGGCTGACGGGTGGCTGGCTAAACCTATGGAAACATCCCAATACCCCATATTCAGGGTCCTTGCTTCTTTTGATCCAGAGATCACCTAAAACAACGCACTCTTTTGGTTAGGCAATGTGTGTCTTCTTCCCTTCCTCGTATTTAAGAAATAAAGGATGAGCTGTGTGTTGCTGAATAAAGGGTCAGTTGCGGGAAATACCACTATTTGAGGGCCTTTTCTAGCAGTTTGCATATGCTCGCAAGTTTAGACACAGCCAATAAATTGGAGACTTTTGGATTTTTTGTACTTATAAGATAAATAAGATACGCTCTATATCCCTACTTTTAAAAACGAAGTTGAACAGAATTTTAGCAAAAAGCAGCTTATCAGAAACCTTTAGGCTAAAGTGTTTTACGAACACATGTTTCGGCATTGTTGTGCCTCATCAGTGCAGAGTAGTCTAATAAAGGAAATGAGACATCTGCAGACATGTTTTTTAACAGATTTGGCTGTACGTGTTGTTTTCTGTGGAAAATATTTTAAAATCCAGTTAAATTTAGATAGAATTTCATGGTAGCTTTTTCAAAGCAATGGGGTTTTTACCTAGCAAAAATTGAGAATAAATCATTATTTATTATTTAGTAATTTAGAGGTTCACCTTACTGAAACTTTGTTTTGTCCATTGATTCAGAGATGCAGGTTTTATGCGTCTGGTAAATTTTTTCCTGATTTTTTTTTTATTTCCAGTGGATCATGTGATATTTGTGAAGGTTTTCTCACTGTACAAAAACATGATTTGAAACGATTTTTGAAAAGAAATGTGTCAAAAGTTTTAACTTTGTACTAAAGGTACATTCAGGCCTGTTTATCTTAGTAATTAGTTAAAGGGGGAGAAAATTAGAAATCACTTCAGGGTTCTGAAGAAGCGCGCCAATGTTTCCTTTCCAACGGTACCAAACACATATTTTTGCGATTTTTTTTCCACCTAACGGTGAAGTTAATAAAAGATCACCATAGGCAAAACAAATTGGTCAACTTTTAAAATCTGCCATTTAAGCCTAGGTTAAATTCATCCTCTTCAAGGCTATCGTAACTCCGATATGCCACGCATACCATTGATTTTTGTGCTAGCCACATATTCCTCAAAGCTTTCTTTATAATTTAATGTTTCAAAGGAATTTATGAAAAAAGAGATTTTGTTCACTTTAAGTATACTGAATTGTGGAGAAATGTAATCATTTTGTTTTTACGTAACAGCCAAATCTGTTGACATGTCCCCTTAAACTTAATAGAGTTTAAGTCTAAGGGACCTAAAGCCAGGCGACACTACACCATTCTGAGTGACTGACTAGCTAAATGTCTTGTGTATTGTAGTTATTAGCGACTTCCAGAATAAAGTTGGACATTGGGCATAGCAGCTTTGTTTAGCATTTAATCACATACTGGAGTTTTACAAAGTGACCGAAAAGTGTGGTGGCTAACGTTTGTCACTCAGAATTGCTAGTTTGTGCCTGGTTTACCCTACTGGGCTCAGTAACCTATCTATACCACCATACGGCATGCCCCACCCTAAATAATGAAAGCTTGACATGTTGAAATAGATGCGTTTTCCTTGCCCAATTATTTGGATATATCTAACCTATAATACAAAATAGATATGAAGCCTTTTCATATGTTGAAGTTTTAAGAACGAAATTTTGTTTTTCAGACTACAATCCCAAATTTAGAAACTTCTAAACTGGTACAAAGATATCCTAAGATGCTGTGAAATAATATAAAAAAACACTGAGTTTCGTGTAAGTCAGACTACTTAACTATTTAAATTATTTCACATCCGACAAAATGCTTGCTTTTGATTGATATTCGAACGACAAAAGGCTTCCCACATGCGTAATGACAACGCCGGTGACAGGAAATTTGTGGAATTGTCACGTGACTCCCGCTCCCTATTGTGTATCCTGAATATTGATTTAATTAGACAAGCTCTTGACAAGCCGTTTCATTCACATCTACTCATTTAAAAAAAAAAAAAATGAAAGACACGAGAAATGGCAAAAAAATTGTTTGGAGCGATAATAAAACACGCACGAGGAGAATAAAAAACGCGCGAATAGAAGAACGTTACAAAACCGCGCGATAGAAAAATGTTAAAAAACCGCCCAAGGAGGAAAATTAAAAAAAATGCAGCAGAGTAATCATTGTCTATCCTTCCGTAAGATCATTCATTAATACCTTCATCAAATAGAGTAAATCCATAAAATTTATTCCCAACACATAACATTTTAATTTCACTTTAGACAAAACATCAGAAGAAATATAATACATTATTATTCTGGCTCTTTTTTTGCATTCATACTTCCTAAAACTTGGAAGATGACTTCTTTTCTTCATTCTTCTTTTTGAAGGAAAGGTTCTTGAAGCTTTCTTTTTCTGGAGAGAGATAGTTTTTTTCCTTTGTCCGTTAATTTCAAAGTGCAGATGTTAGACAGCCCTGGGTTTCCCTTGTAATTAGCCATTTCCTTCATAACTGCTTGATCTTTGGAAGACGTTATATTTTTCAAACCATTTTGCATGTATTTCATCATTTGAGGTACATTTATTTTGTGTACATCTTTCTCGTGGGATTTATATTGGGAAACATTGGTGAATTCAACCAATGCACCAGTTTTTTGAAAACACCTGGAACAAAGTATGCTGTTCTTGACATGGACTGCTAAAGTATGAGTGTCTAAGTCTTTTTGGCTACTACATGTAAACGGGTTAGGGAATTTTTTAGTTATACAAAGCTTACAGAGAAGTGGTCCTTTAAACAGTGAATCATCAGATGTACATACTGCAAAATGAGGTGCTTTAGACTTTCTAGGTACATTACTTTTAGTCTGTTTTTCTTGCAGTTTGTCCTGATTGATACTTTCATTCTCTTGGTTAGATAATGCTTCAGCTGGGATCAAATCGGCCATGCTTTGAGTATCTTGATTGTCTTCACAGTCATTTGTCGAGTCTTTTACTTTTTTCCCTAAAACCTCCAAAGCATTTTTGACTAAGGATGTGTACTTGACACCTCTGGTTGACAGTCTGTTACGTTTACGTCCTCCATGTCTGTTGCTCTGTCAGGAAATGTGACTTGAGGTCTGTAAGGATCAATGTCATATTCATCCTCCGCCTCCTGTGACTCGTCTGGTTTTACCAGCAAGTATCTAGACTCTGTTAATGGTCCTGTTTTACGTCTGTTGCCTAAGTTATGGGGTTGTCTTTTTGGAAGTCTGCCACCGATAGCATTGAGATGAAGAGGTCGGTCATGAAGCAGTTTGAGTATCATCCCTTCCTTGACTTCTTTATCAGTTGCTAATCTAGAGTCCCTAGTCAGATTAAACAGGGTACTTTCCAAAGACTGCTTTACTTGTTTACTATCAACATCATGGTAGCCATTGTCTGGTGTGTAGCTGGGTTTGTGTGTTTGGTATTTGCACACCAAACCAGTTTTATCTGTGATGTGTTCTGATACAGATAATGCAGCATAAAGATGTTTGCACAAATAAGGTTGGCCTTTACTCAAAAAGTTTAAACAGGAACAAATGCCCAAATGAATGTTACACACATATTGGCAAGTGTCTGTTTTAAAGACACTGCAAATGTCTTCGGGCATATTCAGAAGAAGTTCTTCATGCCAATGTCTGGCCATTTTTAAATTAATATTTGATAGTAACTGTTTGCACTTGGACTGGACATCATAGCAGTGCTCGCTCGTGATTTGATCAGATAGTTGTGCCAAAATGGAGAAGTTTGGTTGAGTGGGAGCTTGTTTGTAATAGTTAGATTCTGTGTCTTCTGTGTGATCTATGGAATCTGACTCCAGTTGTTCTTCAGTGAGCTCATGTTGATAATCATCACTGTTAATGTAGGAATCAAAGGAAATTCCAAACCAACCATGCTCCGTCCAATTGTGTGCTTTAACCAAGCGTCCACTTTTTACAATGTCAAGACTCTTTTTAGCACAGTTCATCTCTTGCTGTAAATTTCGGATGGCAGACTTACGATATTCGGCTTCAGATTCTTTCAAATGTAGGCTTTCACTGTAAAGAAACTGATCTGTCATTTTTATTAAGAAAGTAGTAATGGTCTTGTTTACATGGGAATTAAAGATGGTTTCATCAATGTCTCGAAATTTTCTTTCTGTTACGTTATCTGTTAAAATAAGCGGGTTTCTTCTCTCTGGAATGGGGTTTTTGTACAGAATTTCAGCTGAAAATGAGTTGGCCCATTGGGACTGAAACCAGTTATTGTTGAGATAGTTGATGAATCTCTGTTTGACTTCCAATGGTACAAGTTCCTTAGGGATGTTACAGTTGATTGTCTCTATATATTTGTCTACTAGTCGTACTTGTACAGCAGGTGTCCAGCTCCTCATTATGGATTTAAAACCAGTTTCTAAGGGCTTGATGAAAAGTCTCAGTAAGGTGTTTTCATGTAAATGTCTTCTAAAAGCTTGAAGGGCGTGGAAATTACACAAACTAGTGTTGAGTCCAATTGAAGAAACGGCCAGTTTAATGGAGCTGTCTTTGTCATGTTGGATAATTGGACAGATAGGGCTCAGAATGCTGCATGGTTTGTACTTGAAGAAACCGTTGCTATCATTAAACACAAAAATTTCCTCCCGGTGTTCACACAACAGGTCTTCACATGGTACATTCAAAAATACAATCTGTAGTGTCAGTGAATGAAATATGGCCTCATCTGAACTACCCATGCTGATTGCCACTGCTCTTCCTTTATTAGTGTTGTCACATACAGTTATCAGACCAACAGGAAAGCGGGCTGAATTGAGATCATACTTATTGTCATACCCCATGATAAACTGTCCATATCTCCTTGCCAAAAGTAAATTTCCCTGATTTGCCAAAACAAAATGATAATTCCGATTAAGATCTTTATTCCCACGCTGGTAAAACAAAACTGAATCTAAATTTTGCTCCATTACCTTTTCAGCATTTCTCCAATCAGACTGGGGGAGTGGTATGTTGTCTTGTTTTTTAATGCATTGGGATATGACGTGTCTGTCTAATATCACTACTCTATTTTGTATTTGTGCCTTTGTTGTGGATTCTTGTATGGATTTCATGTCTTCTTGTTCACTTATATGCATGGACATTTTTCTCTGCAGTGCTGTTTTAATCTGATTGGCTGAACTTTTGTTTGATACTCGTAACAGATCTATCTTATCTTTCACTGATAAACATGGTCTCTTATTCAGTTGAAAGGGTGTGTTTTTGTGAAAGTCTTTATTGTTTACATGTCCGTATATTCTCCAAGTTTGAAGGTCATGTGAATATATGTAACATTTAAGTGTCCAGGGACATTGAAAGTGTGGATTATGAATGTTTTGTGGTGTTGCTTTCTTGCTTGTTTTAATGCTTTGTGGTCTAACTTTATGATGTTTAAGCATGTATCTGTAGCATGCATTACAGACTGTTTTATTGTGAAGTGTCTGTGTGTTTGCACTGTTTGATGTGTGTGTATACCATTTTGGTGAATTTGTATCTCCACAAGATCTGCATTCCTTGGAATTACCAACAAGTGGTTCTGTACAACCTGTACAGACTGAAACATCTGGACTTTGATCCACTGATGTAAGTAAAGCACCACACTGTGCTCTACACTCATTGGTTCTGCCAGAACACTGGACAATCAGTTTCACCACTTGTTTGTTATCTTTAGGTGCAGTGTCTGCTTTGTAGGTGTAGGATTCGTCTAATCTGTGTGTCCTGCCCCATTGTGTGTTTGATGTAATGGATGTTGTCAGAATTGTGCCATTTTCAGGGTAGTGTGGTGCAACAAGAGGGTCAATACGGTAAGACTTTGTCACATCAAATGTCAATCTGTCAACATATGTCTTCATGGCTTCTCCAGTTTGGATGCTACTAATTAGTTGAAATTCATCTAAGGAGTCATCTCCAGATTGATTTGATTCTCTGGATATCTTTTTTTGTAAAATTTCTAGACACTGTGGGCTGTTTAAATAGTCATTAATTTTGTTGATAGCTTCTTTGTCTTGACAGCCCTCTTTACTGCATGGAAATCTTTTGGTCACAGTCTTTCCATTAGAAGCCAGTACTAGGTGAAGTAAAAGCTGTCCCTCTTTATTTCTATGTTTTAGCCTAGGTTGCACTTTGTCCTTGAGATATTTACTCAGACACTCGCCGTACTGCAGTTGGTATTGTCTGTATTTCTTGTTAGGACTCTGCAAGATTGGAAGAACAGATGGTGAATATTCAGTAAATGATGAAGAATTGCTGTTAGAGTTTTCCTTAAACACGTGGTTGTTTTGGTATTGATTGTTTGTATCAGCGTCTTTAAGCACAAGGTTTATGTCAATGGTTGAAGACATAGCCCATTCTATGACTACACGCCTTAGAAATGAGGAATAATAAGACACATGCTTTAAGTAATCTATTTGGGTAATGGATGTGATTGATTTTTGCCCATCTGCTTAATTAATAAAGAGCTTCATTAGCTTAAGTTTTTATCCGATCAAGTTCAAAGCTGCACAAAAGCTTAACACCATGATGAGGATAAACAGAATTAATTTTTGGACCAGTGTCTTTGACTTGTTTGTTTCCTTTTTATTTGCACAGTTTCATGGCGGGGGCCTATCACCTCCATAGACTGATCCAGAGCCATTTTTGTGTCGCCTGAAAGGGGGCACTTAGGGATCACTTTGACGGCGTAGTCTGGCGTCGGCGTCGATGTCGGCGTCGGCGTCCGGATTGGTTTCCGTGCAATATCTTGAAAACCACTGGCTTAATTTTTTTCAAATTTAAATGGGAAGTTTAATACCCTAATACCCCGCTCAAGTTCGACTTTCACTAAAATCCGCGCATATTTAATTATTGTACAGGCTTTTGATTGGCTGATACAAATAACTTGGTTTCCGTGCAATATCTTGAAAACCATTGGCTTAATTTACATATTTTGCATGTTTTAAGTTAATTGATTTTACTCTTTAGACAACCAATAATGAAACCATTCATTCAGTCAAGCTTCCATTTGCAGGGGAGCCTCCGTAGCTCAGCTAGTAAAGCTTTTTACTCTCATCAACATAAGCCTTCCACCAATACCGCATGGGTAGGATCCTTGTCAGGCCAAAATTTCATACTTGATTTTTTCGCAAAAGATGAAGGTATATGTGGGATGGTCGCTCGGAGTCAATGAAATGTTGGGGATTTCTTATAAATGTGTAATCTGACGCAGATTATTATTTAATATCTCATATTCAGGTAACATCTTACACAGCATGATATACATATTTTCACAAATAAAGTACAACAGTGAATTTTTTTGTGAAAGGTGATGTACCTTCTCCTTGTATATTTATCCTGCCAGGCGACACTTCTACTTCAGTTGAATTCTAGTGATACCTGTATGGGCGCCCAAACTCACAAGCTAAAAATCTGCCCAAATTCTTAAAACCAACAGATTTTAATGTCAAAATAGCATTTAATGTTGAATTTTGGGCCAGAGATGTTATTTTTTGTCTTGTTGTTGGAACATTTTGAACCGAAATGGTATGCCCCAATTTGCCCTGGATCAGTCATTGACCTCTGCAGTTTGTTATTTTAATAATACTATTTCCCCTAAGATTAATTTCTGTATGTGTATATACTTCTTTATTAAGCTACATCTAAAGTATGTTTTTATTTTATTCAAATCAAGGTCGAACACCTGAAATAGATGCTCTTTTACCTTTTTGACAGTAAAGTGAAGACCTGAGGACTGTTGATATGTCATTTTCTCCTTTATTTGATGTCTACAGTAAGTAATTATTATTATATTTTCACTGTTAGATTCAGAATATAAAGCTTACTTAATTAGGACTGTATATATTTTTGCAAATGACATGCCCCCTTTTTTGCACAACTAAAAACTTGTCCGAATGGGATGGTTATTATGTTCAAAAAAATTTCCGTGTTTTAGTTTTCATGAATATTATTTGCATAACATACCGTGTTGGGCTGATGTCTCCTCATATTCCAACCAGTAAGGCCTGGTTGGACAACTATACATCCTGCAACATCTATGGTATTCTTGTATGTGTGTCTTTGTCTGGGTCTTTTGAAATATTTTTTGGTAACAGACCGGTTAATTTTTTTCTCAGAACTTGAATAGTATCTGTGCGAGAAAAAGATGATATTCTTATCGTTTATAAGTACATAAATGTGTACCATACAACGAGGCTCCTGCTCAAGCGTCAATCCTTGAGACGAAAGGGTCTATTGCAGAGTGTTTACACAAATCAATGATAACAACTGTAACTGATTCAGAAGAAAAATCGGGCCATATAATTTTGGAAACATTGAAGCGGTTCCGTATGTTGAAATGCTGGGAACCAACCGGTATCGATGCTAGTTTTGTCATATATCATACCATATACTGGCTTTCTCGATGGGTAACAGATTTTCGTTTCTGTAGTTTTAGAACAACAGTAACAACAAGCTATCGGAACTGATCGTTTCCGTGAAATCCTACAGCCTGAAAATTAATTCTACCTTTTCTGGGACTTTGTTGTTTTTGCCTTTATTTTATGTCTGTACCCCATCTTTCTTGTGCGGGTCAACTCCCTGTTTATCATCTCTGAAGCTCTAGAATCAAACAGATTGTTAAAGTAACAAGAACATTCAAGGTTTTTAAATTTGTACATAGTTGTAAATTCGTAATTTGTGTGCACAACTGACAAATGGTCTACTACAAATTAAGTTCTTGTTAAAGTTTAATATTTGGCCTGTCATGCCGCTTTACAATAATGCACTATTTTAATTCTAATATAATCCCAGTAGATCCTCTCCTATTTGAGGCAAAAAGCCTAATGACCAAAACTCCCAAATCAAAGTTTATAAAACCCCAAAATATTGGAATTAATAAAACAAAACAATTTTACTTATAAAAAATATACATGTTGCTATTTTCAGGTATCCATGGAGACTAAATATTTGAAAGAAATCAATACACTTACTGCTGGAGTGCTTGGTGACGTTCTGGTGACATAACCCATCTAATTTTTTCCCCCAACATTTCGTGTAATATACGATTTCCTATCCTTGATGGGTGAAGTCCATCTATGCTGTGAAGAATGGAAAACATAAAAACCTTTTTGGACCTGATGGAGAATATTATGACGTTCCGATCTCTGACACAATGGATTATTCAGCATTGGGTAACTACTCTTCAAATGTTTCTATGTCCTCTATATATGTTAAAATTGCTCAGGTACATTTTATCAAACTTTTGTCAAGGCGGGTCTGGGGCTTGTTCAACTAAGCTGACGTAAGTGGCACATTTTGTGTTAAATTATAGGAACTTGTGTATGGCCTGGTGGCACAACTCAATGTTGTAAGCCTATGCGTAACTTTGTGACAACTTAGTAGTGCTCTGAGCAGGACGGTGAAAGTGAAAAACTGAACAATTCCTTCACTTACATAACAGCATGTATAAGGGAAATAAATCATTGGATATGTACAGTTAGCTCTTTACAAAACCCTGTATATTTCTCATGCCTAGCTATATAGTTTAATGTAACTATACCAGGAGTAAAAACTGTTATTGAAATAATTATTGTTTCAGATTCAACTAACCTAAAGAAATTATCAACGGGTAAAGACTGCCAGTCAAAAAAGAAAAAGTCGTTCAATGCTGCCAGTCGTGAAATGGTCATATTGGCAGCCAGTCTTAGGGGTTCAAGGTCTTCTCTGTTGAAAAGAAAAATACTGGATGAAAAATATGTAATGCTTATAATGAAACATAAAAATGTATTTTTATAAAAGAAAGGAAAATGATGTAATTCATTTTCTGTACTCACCTATCTAGTCTGGGCAGAATGCCCGACAAAACAATTGGACAGCTGTAGATATACGATAATTTTTTACAAAGCCTTTCAAAATCCGACTCTAAACCTACTGTTGTGGTATTAGAGCTTGTTATGTCATTTGTTCCAACATGGACCACCACAATGTTTGGCTCTGCCTCCTTCTTGATTGCTGAAATTTAAACATCAAAAATGTTGTCATCTCTGAAAAGGTGCTATAAGAAAATAATGATGAATGATGCAGGTCAATGATAACTTGACAATTATAGAAACTTATAAAACTGATCATTCTTGTTGATATCCATGTGCCAGTTTGACTACATTTTCAAGAATACATTATTTGAAATGATGTTTTCATACCTTGGATTATATCTTTAATTCTTCCTCCCCTTCTGGCCCTCAGATTGATACACATTTCTCCATCTGTCTTCAAATATTTGAATATTGAATCACTATATACATCTACCTGTGAAAGGAAAGTGAAAATGATAGTGTGTAATGTGTTCTTGATATGTTTGTTAAAAATGGCATAAGACCATTTTTTCATGAAGCTGGGGTGTCAGATATGGAAAAACATTTTAGAACCTGTGTTACACGAGAAATATGAAAACAATGTTGGCAAGTGTTCTATATTCTGCATTATTTTTTTTTGGACTGTTTTTTTTTTGTGTTACAGAATAATAAAATATGTAAGAAAATGTACAACTAAACTAGTTCCAGTTGTTTTTGTTTGGGTGTAGGGGGGGGGGGGGGGGGGCACCTTTTTAAATTTAATAGAACTTACTTGTAAGCCAAGAGGCACTTTAACAGCTTTCAAATCCATTCTATAAACAAATTGAAGATGAATTTTTAACTTATTGATAATGATATATCAGAACTTATTTAACTACGTCTAGTTAAATTTGTTTGCTTAACTATTTCCATTCTGATATATGCAGTTCTCTATCGTGACATAATCAATATCAGATTATAACAAGGTAGGTCAGAAATATACTGTATGTGAATTTTTCAGATCTTTGCACTTCTGGATGCTTAATTATCCTTCACATCAATTTAACTAAATACGGTATTACTAACTTGTATAATCTCAGAATTGTACTAAGTAATAGAGACTTTAAATTGAGATTTTTTCTTTTGCTGATAAGGCCCTGTTTGTAGTATTGATGGAATTTCGTTATAATGCAATAATATCTTAACGATAGTTTTCGTTTGGACATAACTTAGACAAGTTAGAGTTGGGCCAAAGTTTGCGAGTTTTATATAATTTATACAACAGTACAAGCTATAATAAGTACAATTACAAAATACAGACCTGTGCAGGGTGAAAAACGATATCTCCTTTACTAGAACCGGTAACAGGAATATGCAGCTTTATGTAAATGCAACAGGTAAGTTTATTTAAGCGGAAAGCTTGAATTGTCCTAATGATTGAAAATCAAGTAAGACAATGAATGTTGAATAACAGTTATGATTTATGATTATTACGAATAACATTTTCCCCGTTATGATTGGTCAAAGTATCAATGAGTGCAGGATTGCGTCATGGGAACCCTGGCAACGCGGAAAACAACAAGGTCTGTGGTAAATTCAATTTCTGAAAGACAATTATTGATAATGTGAATTTTTTAATAAATATGTCTTTCTTATATGAAAATTGGGTGGAACCAAGATTGCGAAATTTGTTGTACTTTAATCTTCATTAACGTATGAGAAAAAAATATTTATGTTGTTCGTATTTGTATAAAATGAAACTGCGGATGTAAGTTGTAACTTGAATTGAAACTGAAACTACCTCTGAATGAAACGCCTGTTACATTTGAGTGTTTCAAGTTGAGTATTCAATGGACTTTCAACTTGTATGATAATCTTTATTCTATATTAATTTTCACACATTAAAGAAAAAGTTCTCTAAAATTGTTGTGGGACTTTCCGACTCTAGTCACGGTCAACTGTCTCCTTGACCTATTTGTATAATTAAATAGGTCAGTTAGGCGAGCGACGATTGGCTATCGATTTCAGCTTTGCCGAGCAGCGATTGGCTTTCAATTTCAGCTTCACCGAGCTGCGATTGGCTGTAAATTTTGGTGCGCTGGGGGGATGCCTAATTTTGCCCAAACAACATCAAAAAGTGTTTGAATGTGTGTACCTGGGACACGGGGGCTGGGGGGGGGGGGGGGGGGGGTAAGTTTATTTATATTCTGTTATAATCTTGGGTGTCTCATGTGAGGGGGGCTTCATTTTTTGTTTTGAATTTGATATTTCACCTTGGTTGAGTAAAGCAGACGCATATCCGTCTAGACAGAATATGGTTAAGCCCTACCTAACACAACTAACAGCAGGATTATCTCCCCTTGTCCGCTGGTAGTGGCCTGGGAGGGCATTTTGAGATTATACCTATGGTCACTTTCTTTTGCACAGCTTGAGAACGCTTCTAAAGAGACACTTGCAATTTAATATGTTGAAAGAGGAGTCATGTAACTTGTAAAAAATATATAATTTGACAGATTGGCTTATTTATTCTTTTCACAGATTTCATTTCGGCAGATAAATTTGGCACACAAATACCCCAATTTAGTTGAAAATTTAAAAAAAATAACAAGATTGTCCAATTAAAGTTTGCTTATCATTTTTCATAGGTCTGAATGATGGTGATTTACCATAAGAAGCCCCATGGGTACAGCCAAAGAGAACATCGATACATACTCTGTCAGAAATTTAATTTCTCCCATTACATGTTGGACGGATTTCATAAGATTTCATCAATGGGGGTGAGCTATTCATATAAGCCTAACTCTACAAATCTTTGAGATGTAAGTATAATTTTTTACATGCATCCTTCGAACAGATCTGGGGTTACTGTGGTGAAATATTTCTTAAATTGGACTAAGCTGACCTGGGTGTTATGCCAGGGAACCCCTAGTGTAGACCTCTACCAAACGTTTCAATGTAAGAAAACTATTGATACCAGCTATTTAATTTTTTTCATACTAGCCAAGCAGGTATTTTTCTAGTGAACCAGTTGGTGAAATTTGGGATTCCAAATGTTTTAGGTTGAAAAAAATAGAGAGATTTAAATCGTGTGATTTTGATTTTTAAAAAATCCAGTAACAGCTGAGGCTGCTCTGTGGATTTCTACTGTTTGGAGTTTACTGGTGTAAGGACACTAGTTTCCCGTTCTGTCAGTTTGAAAATATAATTTGATATTGAAAAACATGAATAGCAGCCAGTTGGCTGTGGTTAGAGGGAAATTGAGGCTGCGATCAGGGCTCGGTGAGAAGGGTGTCTGCTTGCTGTGGACAGGACCTTTCACCAAGAATGGGAGATATGGTGTTTTTTTCGTTAAAGGATCCTGTCACAGGCAAGTGGACTAAAAAACCAGCTCATCGAGTAGCTCACATGGTTCATGTGGGTAATTTTAACATCAGTCGCCACATGGATTGCTCTCATCTCTGCCATAACTCCCTTTGCGGGAACCTGTCGCATCTAAATTTTGAAGAGCACTGGGTTAATAACAACAGACAGAGATGTAGCAACCAAGATAGATGCCTTGGGCATGAGGGGCACCCCGATTGTCTCTTGAGCTTGCCCATTAACTGACTAAGGTAAGTAAACAACAACAACATAAATTATTAAAGGAAAGTTCTTTCTTTATTTGATATTTTCTTTATTTGTAAAATCTGTATTGAAATGAAAAGGAAGCAAAGTCTATTTTCTTTTTGACGGGTAGCTGTGTTCAACTTGTATGTCATCAATTTGCCTTTTTTATACATGAAGTCTGTTTCTTGGTCTTTGTTTCCTGATGTGTAATTCAAGTGCTCTTGTATTTTTCTCCCAGTGTTTTTAAGAAGTTTTTTTTTCACAGCAGGTCGCTTTCTATATCTGGTTGCCTCTTACGGACATGTCAAGTGGGTTGTTTATTCGATGAATTGTTGAGGAGGCCCCATTTCCCTGCTCGCGTATTATCGCTTTGTAGGCGTTGTGTAGCCCATTACCCAATTCGACTGTTACCCATTACCCAATTGATCTGCGTCTGTTTTGTCTGAGGCTGTATTGTGGTTTATGTATGATGTTGTGTGTTTTTGCTCTCACCCCTATTTTCAAATGGACTAATCCTCTACATTGACCTAGTTTTGAATCAGGAACTGGGTAATGGGTAATGGGTGACAGCTTCAAGGACATCTTGTTTAGGCTCTGCCAAACAACATCAAAAAGTGTTTGAATGTGTGTACGTGGGACACGGGGACTGCCCAACAAACATTTTCATATTGGGCCAATACAAGCCCAATAACAGCTGTTTAATCGGGCCGATACATCGTTTCTTTACAGGCCCTGTATTCTTCTTGCACATTGGCATTTAATTGGGCCATTACCGGGAAACTTAATTAGACCATTATGGCACCAATATCAACCTGTACTGGCCCTGTATTGGCGTTACGGTATTGGCCCTGTTTTTTCGCCTTTATACAACCACTTATGTACCATTACGATTTCAGTATTGGCCCAGTATATATGAACCCGTATTGGCCCTGTTTCCTTTGCCTTTATGATACCAATACGATTCCAATATAGGCCCAGCACATGTCTCTGTATGGGCGCTTTTTTCGTTGCCTTAAATGAACCCATTCGAAACCATTACGATACAAGCATAGGGCCAACACAAACCTGTATTGGCCCTGTTTTCGCTACCTTTATGTACCAATTTAACACCAACGGTTCCAATTGCTCTTAATCTCAGATAAATACACAAAGTCATTAGATTTGTCTGTAGGCATTATTTTAAACACATATACATTAATTTGATATAAGCTTAGTCTCGTTTAAATATAACTCCTACAAGGGACATCCATTAAGAATTTGCATAATCTTCTGACTTAACTCTTGATTGTAGGTCTAACAACTTCTCATATTTATCCAATCAGTGTGAATTCAGTGAAAATGTTCTTAAATAGTGCCAGCTGGCGCGAATTTAAAAGACTAAGCTTATGACAATTTGTTTGTATTAGCTAGGTTGGAATTGTTTCAATAATTGTACTTGGTCTTTGGTAACGTTCACATGCTAATTTCAGCAAAATCGGAGGTGAATACTCTTATGTATATGTATGAAAAAAATGCCTACAGACAACAATGAAAAATTCCATTCCAAGATTATTAAAAATTTCCATGACTCTTAGGTCGGACTCGAGCGGTAAAACGTCACCTACTGTCGCCAACCGATAAATAACAAGGAAATATGTGATTAAACTTGATATATTTTATTGAAAATAATCAAGGGAAAGTTAGTGTGTGATAGGGGAAAATGGGGCGGGAGGGGAGGGGGTGGATTCTCTCTGAGCCTCCTGACGCTGGACATGGCGTCTCCTCCGGCCACCATTTCTATCGACGGAATTTTTAAGCCGGACCATGATCTCACTGTCGACATCATGGACAGTTGTCGTTTTCGTTGATTTCATGACTGCACCTGCAATGACAAACACGTACATGTTCTGATTCTACAACATCTGACCCTAACTGCAATATGCAACGCATAGTCTACATCAGAGTCATTGTCTTGTGTAGGGACTTGTAAAATGTTACCGTCATTCCTACAGTTCAGTGTATAAGTGAACTACTAAAATCAAACTCGGTAGGCCTACTTTCATCAATTCCAAATGTTAAATTAGTATCGCTACTTTCAATAATAGTAGTATCAATATTCCTAAGATGGGTTGTCATAACCGTGCTGCTTGTTAATCATAGGTTATGAGATGGAGTTTATAACCTTGTTACTTGTTGGTTGTAGGTTATGAGATGAAGTTTATAATCTTGTTACTTATTGGTTGTAGGTTATGAGATGGAGTTTATAATCTTGTTACTTATTGGTTGTAGGTTATGAGATGGAGTTTATAATCTTGTTGTTAGTTGGTTGTAGGGTATGAGATGGAGTTTATAACCCTGTTGTTTGTTGGTTGTAGGTTGTGAGCTGGAGTTTATAATCTTGTTGTTAGTTGGTTGTAGGGTATGAGATGGAGTTTATAACCCTGTTGTTTGTTGGTTGTAGGTTGTGAGCTGGAGTTTATAAACTTGTTGTTTGTTGGTTGTGAAATGGAGTTTATGGCCGTTTTGTTTGTTGGTTGTAGGTTGTGAGATGGAGTTTATAACCTTGTTGTTTGTCGGTTGTAGGTGGCGAGATGGAGTTTATAACCCTGTTGTTTGTAGGTTATGGGATGGAAGTTATAACCTTGTTGTTTGTTGGTTGTAGGTTATGAGATGGAGTTTATAACGTTGTTGTTTGTTGGGTGTAGGTTATGAGATGGAGTTTATAACCTTGTTGTTAGTTGGTTGTAGGTCATGAGATGGAGTTTATAACCCTGTTGTTTGCTGGTTGTAGGTTGTGAGATGGAGTTTATAAACTTGTTGTGTGTTGGTTGTAGGTTGTGAAATGGAGTTTATGGCCGTTTTGTTTGTTGGTTGTAGGTTGTGAGATGGAGTTTATAACCTTGTTGTTTGTCGGTTGTAGGTTATGAGATGGAGTTTACAACCTTGTTGTTTGTAGGTTATGAGATGGAGTTTATAACCTTGTTGTTTGTTGGGTGTAGGTTATGAGATGCATGGAGTTTATAACCTTTTTGTTTGTAGGTTGTGAGATGCAGGTTATACATTGTAACCTTGTTGTTTGTTGGTTGTAGGTTGTGAGATGGAGTTTATAACATTGTTGTTTGTAGGTTATGAGATGGAGTTTATAACCTTGTTGTTTATTGGTTGTAGGTTATGAGATGGAGTTTATAACGTTGTTGTCTGTTGGGTGTAGGTTATGGGATGGAGTTTATAACCTTGTTGTTTGTTGGTTGTAGGTTATGAGATGGAGTTTATAACGTTGTTGTTTGTTGGGTGTAGGGACATAAATATATGGGGTTCAATCTCAGTCCGATGTTCTTGCCATAGTTAAGATGCGTAACCATTGTCAATGTGTTACAAAGGTATTCCAGAAAATTCTACTGACCAAGGCTAAGCTCCTGTAGGTCGTCAACCTACATGTGTAGCATTATGGTTTACTGCAGAAGAAAATGAAAAGAGGATTGGAACAGGGCCTATAGGTTACATGATACAGTTTCATTTCCCATTTGCGGTAATGTTAACGTTTTGAGTTGTGGCTAATTACCTAAATCTCGTTAAGACTTTTCCTTACCATTTTCAAATAGATAAACATAGTGCATGCCGGTTTCAAGCTACACACAGTTTAACATGGGTGCCGCCATTTTGACAGTTTTAGGCTTACTTATTCTAAGCCAAACCTTGGTATTTTCAAAATTGGGTGAACATTAAAAAAACACCCACAAAAATCTGTTATCAGGCATTGATTGAAAGCTGAAAGTATGTACAGTAGACCTACGTTAGTTTCAATCCAATATTCAAATAACCCAGATACCAAACTATCACTATGTTAGCCACCTCCTAGCTCCAGCATAACCGAAGTCAATTTTCATTGGCTGAGAAAACACAAACTGGGTGTTGTGACCTATAGCCTACTGTTAGTGTTACTGCTTCGTCTTGAAGTGTACTAAATGTAATGTACCTGTATGTCGCCTGTATGGTGCCTGTACTACAATATACAGGTTAAAACTTCAAGATTAAGCAAGCTGATTGTTGCGTAAAACGTTGTCACGCACACACATGAAAAAATGATTAGACTGTGCTTGACATAATGCCCAAATAAAACTTGAAAAGGACAACAACAAAAACAAAAACAAAATAGGCTGATGTTGTTGTTGTTACTAAGAGTAAAAATACGCCAGGCAGAAAATAAAAACCCTTTTTTCAGTGTCTGATATTTACAAGCAAAAAACTAAAATACTTTTGAAAATGTTAAAAAACTTACACTTTTAGGACAATACCGCCTGGATGTAGTGGTCAAACCATAGAGCTAAAACGTTTTAGTTATATGGGCAAACTTTTAAGCGCAAGTGAAAGACAAACTCGTGGCGATATCCCGTAATGCCGCGTAACCGAAAAAAAACAACTGTATATACCCGATATACAAACAGTACATAGAATTGGAGAGAAGTGGGTCATATTGGGGGAATACTGGCAAACATATACACAGGCGTATTACAGTTATTTCGGTATTGGCCCAATACGGGTAA
Source organism: Lepidochitona cinerea (assembly GCA_963971465.1). Lineage (NCBI taxonomy): Eukaryota > Metazoa > Mollusca > Polyplacophora > Chitonida > Tonicellidae > Lepidochitona > Lepidochitona cinerea. Next base: position 681,486 of record OZ020563.1, on the reverse strand, counting down.
CTTGGGGGGAATGCTGGCAAACATATACACAGGCGTATTACAGTTATTTCGGTATTGGCCCAATACGGGTTACTTGAGGGGAATGCTGGCAAACATACACACAGGCGTATTACAGTTATTTCTGTATTGGCCCAATACGGGCTACTTGGCGGAATGCTGGCAAACATATACACAGGCGCATTACAGTTCTTTCGGTATTGGCCCAATACAGGTTACATTCAGTATAAACACTATGTCCGTTTGCCGGTATTGACGGTACCTGCCGCTATAAAAACAATACCGGCCCAATGGTGATATGTTTGTTGGGTGGGGAGGGGGGGGGGGGTAAGTTTATTTATATTCTGTTATAATCTTGGGTGTCTCATGTGAGGGGGGCTTCATTTTTTATTTTGAATTTGATATTTCACCTTGGTGAGAGGCCCTGCCTGCAAAATTTCTAGAATAGTTAACATTTTTGGGGAGGGATACACTAAAAGATCGATTTACTGCCTCACATTTCTGTGTATTGGTATTAAATCTCATTTTCATCAATGCCTCTTCACTTAGGCGCATTCTAATAAGCTCTCTTAGAAGTTTCTTGTCTTCAGGGGTCATGTTTACACTGTATAGCTTATGGATTGCCAAAAACATAGACCTTTCCCACCAGCTTTTTCATTTTCCTCTCGAACAAAACATTGAATGTCTTCTGCACATTGAACAGTCCCCAGCATAACACCGACAAACAACACTTCCAACACTTTCGGCAGAGCAGCCTTTATTTTGTCAATGTCACCACTGTATGAATTCATGAGTTCATTGAATATAAGACTGCACCTGAATTTAATGTCTTGACTAAAATTTTCTGCATTTTCTTCTTTGCCTCCCTTGTCTTGCCAGGGAACATGTCCTTACTAAATTCATTTTGAATTGAAGTCTTCCAAGGTGGACTGGGTCAGCAAGTCTGGTGACTTTCCACAATGGAAATATGCTTTTTATACCTTCTTCCACGCTTTTTGCTGCAGATGGGTCTCCGTCCGTTGTCACGTGATTGATTTTAACACCATGTGTAGCCAAATCCAGCCCAATATCTTGACCCATCTTTCTTTCTGACCAGGGGGCATTTGGGTTTGTGTCGGCTGTGCAGTCTGGATGACCACCCAGACAGCTTATATCAAACCCTCTTCCTTTCAGCCAAGCACCTTTCCAGCAAAGTTTATTTTTGAATGTCGCTGAAACAATATATTTCTTCTCTGTCATGGTTTCACATGCTATTCCAATGGCCTGAGATGCATTCTGACCAGGCTTTTTAGCCCTGCTGATTGTGACACTATTATATCTGCCATCCATTGCTACATCAAACTCGTCCTTGTTCTTTCCTTGTAGAGTTTGTATATCTTTTACCAAACTGACTTTTTTTTCATATCATCTGTATTTAATTCCTTTATTTTATCTCCCACAGTGCAAGCTGTCCTGTGCATACCTGATCTCGCTGGAGCTGGGACATCCATTGATGTGAAGAGAAGTCTAGCCCTTGTGTTTCCCATGGGGGTGTCTTGTAGTCCAACTTGCAGAGCAAGGTTGACGGCAGCAGGATTTTTTCCAGGTTTGGGACTATTTACTTCTTTAAAAAGCTTGTATGGCTCTGAGAAATAATTGCAAATTCTACATTTTAAAGTATATGACCAAGCAAGACCTTGTTTCTTTTCAGTGGCTATTTCGAACACTGGTTTGCAATCAGGGTCATTTTCTTGATGTTTTGATATTGTGTAATTCCACATAAATACCATGCTTTCAATGTCGATTAACCTCATCCCTGAAGCAATATCTGTCTTTTTTTAGACCACCATGATCTCATGGTGGTCTTATCAAATCGCTTTTTGTCCGTGGTCCGTCGTCTGTCGTCCGGTGTCTGTAAACATTTCTTGTGATCGCGATTCCAAGAGAACTACTGGTCGGATTTTCATCAAATTTTACAGACATGTTCCCCTTATGTTCTAGTTGTGCAACATCTATTTTGTTTGCTAATTTGCATATTAAAATGGCCGCTGGCGGCCATTTTATGATTTTTACCTACATAGTTTGTGATCGCGGAATCTAGAAATCTACCAGGCCGATCTTGATGAAATGTTTTTATATTGGTTCCCCATATAGTCTAGTTAAGCAACATCTATTTTTCTAAGCTCATTTGCATATTAAAATGGCCGCTAGGCGACCATTTTGTTTTTCTATTTTTTATCGCTTTTCTGTCTTGTGACCGTGATTCCAAGAGAAGTCCTAGTCGGATCTTCTTTAAATTTCACACGCACGTTCCTCCTATGGTCTAGTTGTGCAACATCTAGTTTGTTTGCTCATTTGCATATTAAAATGGCCGCTGGCGGCCATTTTGTGATTTTTACCTACATAGTTTGTGATCGCGGAATCTAGAAATCCATCAGGCCAATCTTGATGAAATGTTTTTGTATTGGTTCCCCATATGGTCTAGTTGCGCAACATCTATTTTTCGAAGCTCATTTGCATATTAAAATGGCCGGTAGGCGACCATTTTGTTTTTCTATTTTTTATCGCTTTTCTCTCTTGTGATTGCGATTCCAAGAAGAAGTCCTATTCGGATCTTCTTTAAATTTCACACGCACGTTAATCCTATGGTCTAGTTGTGCAACATTTATTTCTTTTGCTCATTTGCATATCAAAATGGCCGCTAGGCGACCATTTTGTTTTTCTACTTTTTATCACTTTTCTCCTAAAGTAATGAGAGGATCTTCGTAAAACTTTGTACGCAGGTTAACCCTATGGCCTCGTTGCGTACTATGTACTTTTTTGCTCATTTGCATATTAAAATGGCCACCGGGCGACCATTTTGTTTTTCTTCATTTTGTTTTTCTTCTTTTCTTAAAGAAAGGTTAGGATTTTCGTAAACTAATTTACGCATGTTAGCCCTATGGTCTCGTTGCGCACTATGCACTTTTTTGCTCATTTGCATATTCAAAATGGCGACCACTGGCCATTATTTTTTTATCACTGTTCTAAAGTAATGAAAGGATGTTCATAAAATGTTATACGCAGGTTAACCCTATGGCCTTGTTATGCACTCGCTGCTCATTTGCATATTCAAAATGGCGGCCGGTAGCCTTTTCTGTGATTTCTATCTACATAGTTTGTGATCGCGGACTCAAAACTACCAGGCGGATCTTGATGAATTGTTATTTGTGTTGCTTCCTCATATGGTCAAGTTATGCAACATGTATTTTTTTCGTCGTTGACGTTTTCATTTAACACATTCGGTACCGCTGTCGCCATTTGGCGTTAGAGTGCTAGCCTGCTTCATTACCGAAGACATCGTAGGCCTATGGCGACAGCAGAAAAGTCGGCTAAAACCCCACTGACGCCGTATGGTTATTTTTTCTTACAACTTCAACTGATTTTGAAAATGCACAAATAAAATCATGTTGCATCTGTTGGTTGCTTTGTGTTTTGTTTTGTCAATCTTCGAATACGGTTAAAGAGGTTTAATTTACTTTAACAGACGCGCAATTCACTGATAACTTCCAACTTGTCTAGGTGAGAACGGACACTTCAAGCATACGTATATATCAAGAAAATGTTAAATTTGACAATAAAAGCTTGTGGAATTCCTTATATTTACAGCTTCAGATCTTAATATATATTTTCCCTGTCTCCAATATACTGACAGTGAGTGAGATATTTAAATATCTATGATTAAAAAGTGCTAAAATCGGGTGGTGAAATTAGCTAGTGCGAGTTCCCGCTGTCAATCACAGGGCCCCTACTAGGCATTTTAAAAGCATGGCCCAGTTAAAGACAAATAAGCTATTTTTGGCACTGAGGACGTTATTTTGGAATTTCCTAGTCCAGGGTAGTGGAAAAAAGGCATTTATCGGAGCTTTATTAAACCTCAGAGTGAAATTGCAATCCTCGTGTCATTTTAAAACGTATCAAAATCGACCCCTTTCAGATTTCCAAGGGCGACTATAAGAAACAGAACTTTATATTATCTATGCATGTTGCCGGCCGTCACGGCTCTTTCGAAGTCGGTAAAATGGCCTTCTCGAATTTGGATTTTAAACGCCTAAATTCTTTCCAAAAATCTAACAATAATGAATATTTTTAAAGGAGAGTGTTTCCTTAGACACTTAAGAAGATCCATATTGTATTTTTCGGAGTTTGAAAGGAAGGAATATTTCAAAATGAAATGAAATACACGGCAACGTACAATCACTATTTTGCCGATCGAATTTGCATTCAGGCAGCTATGTACAACAACTGACTTCGCAATTGTAAATGCTATTTACCAATAAAGTAACTGAAATGTTTTTATTCAATCATATATTTATATCAAATCGTGCATGAAGATTTTTTTTATAAGTTCACTAATTTCTGAACGAATCGGGACATTTTTTGCCATTAATTTTTAAACTGACTTTCGTCAAGTTTAAATTTTTACTCATCAGACGAGTGATACGTCGCCCGTTCTTCACTTTTCACAGGCTATTTTTGACACATATACATTATCTTTTGATTTGTAAACAAACACTCAATGCATCTTGGTAACGTGTACAATCGTTTTGGATTTTGTACATTTTAATTGTGTACAGGACTCAAACAAGCGATATCACTGACTGGCCTGTGTGCAAGTACATATAGCTCCGGTAAGTAGCGTTAATATGCGTCCTCCTTGAAGAAAGTTGGTTTTGAGTTTTCAGATAACAGCCACTATCTACCGAAGAAACCTTGTTCTTGTCCAGCCACCCACCAACTGAAGAAATAAATTTCACATATCAAATTTGCGATCCGTTTATAAGCAGCCTCACTTTCTGATAGTGTTCTATGGTGGGCTAAGATCAGTTCACTGATCTCTTGTTTCTTTCTGCAGAGGCCGAGTTATCCTATTTTGTCTGAGTGATCATCTCGGAGGCGGATTACAGAGCTCTCTCTTGTTCCGTCGCGTTTGTTGGGAAATCTCTGTCTGTCTTACGCACTGTAGTGGCTGTGTTCAAGTCCATCCAAGAACAACTGGCCATGGGCAGGATACTGGGACTAGCTTGCGTTTTTCTTGGCCTTCCAACGTTACCAGCTCTGAAGAGATTTTGCTGCCTTTTTCGTTTCCCCTTCATGTTAAGCACCAGGTAAGCTATGATTGATGGGAGACTGGACCTTTCTTTTTATAGCCGTGTTTTGAGTGTTATTTTAACTTATGTGAGTGGACTGAGGTTCATGTTATTTCCATTAAACAAGAAAACTGGTAAGTTTACCTTCACTGCCAATCTGCATGCAGCTTGTTTAGGCTCTGCCAAACAACATCAAAAAGTGTTTGAATGTGTGTGCGTGGGTAAGTTTATTTATAATCTGTTATAATCTTGGGTGTCTCATGTGAGGGGGGCTTCATTTTTTATTTTGAATTTGATATTTCACCTTGGTTGAGTAAAGCAGACACATATCCGTCTAGACAGAATGTGATTAAGCCCTACCTAACACAACTAACGGCAGGATTATCTCCCCTGTCCGCTGGTAGTGGCCTGGGAGGGCATTTTGAGATTATACCTATGGTCACTTTCTTTTGCACAGCTTGAGAACGCTTCTAAAGAGACACTTGCAATTTAATATGTTGAAAGAGGAGTCATGTAACTTGTAAAAAATATATAATTTGACAGATTGGCTTATTTATTTTTTTCACAGATTTCATTTCGGCAGATAAATTTGGCACACAAATACCCCAATTTAGTTGAAAATTAAAAAAAAATAACAAGATTGTCCAATTAAAGTTTGCTTATCATTTTTCATAGGTCTGAATGATGGTGATTTACCATAAGAAGCCCCATGGGTACAGCCAAAGAGAACATCGATACATACTCTGTCAGAAATTTAATTTCTCCCATTACATGTTAGACGGATTTCATAAGATTTCATCAATGGGGGTGAGCTATTCATATAAGCCTAACTCTACAAATCTTTGAGATGTAAGTATAATTTTTTACATGCATCCTTCGAACAGATCTGGGGTTACTGTGGTGAAATATTTCTTAAATTGGACTAAGCTGACCTGGGTGTTATGCCAGGGAACCCCTAGTGTAGACCTCAGCCAAACGTTTCAATGTAAGAAAATTATTGATACCAGCTATTTAATTTTTTTCATACTAGCCAAGCAGATATTTTTCTAGTGAACCAGTTGGTGAAATTTGGGATTCCAAATGTTTTAGGTTGAAAAAAATAGAGAGATTTAAATCGTGTGATTTTGATTTTTAAAAAATCCAGTAACAGCTGAGGCTGCTCTGTGGAGTGCTACTGTTTGGAGTTTACTGGTGTAAGGACACTAGTTTCCCATTCTGTCAGTTTGAAAATATAATTTGATATTGGAAAACATGAATAGCAGCCAGTTGGCTGTGGTTAGAGGGAAATTGAGGCTGCGATCAGGGCTCGGTGAGAAGGGTTTCTGCTTGCTGTGGACAGGACCTTTCACCAAGAATGGGAGATATGGTGTTTTTTCGTTAAAGGGTCCTGTCACAGGCAAGTGGACTAAAAAAACAGCTCATCGAGTAGCTCACATGGTTCATGTGGGTAATTTTAACATCAGTCGCCACATGGATTGCTCTCATCTCTGTCATAACTCCCTTTGCGGGAACCTGTCGCATCTAAATTTTGAAGAGCACTGGGTTAATAACAACAGACAGAGATGTAGCAACCAAGATAGATGCCTTGGGCATGAGGGGCACCCCGATTGTCTCCTCAGCTTGCCCATTAACTGACTAAGGTAAGTAAACAACAACAACATAAATTATTAAAGGAAAGTTCTTTCTTTATTTGATATTTTCTTTATTTGTAAAATCTGTATTGAAATGAAAAGGAAGCAAAGTCTATTTTCTTTTTGAGGGGTAGCTGTGTTCAACTTGTATGTCATCAATTTGCCTTTTTTATACATGAAGTCTGTTTCTTGGTCTTTGTTTCCTGATGTGTAATTCAAGTGCTCTTGTATTTTTCTCCCAGTGTTTTTAAGAATTTTTTTTCACAGCAGGTCGCTTTCTATATCTGGTTGCCTCTTACGGACATGTCAAGTGGGTTGTTTATTCGATGAATTGTTGAGGAGGCCCCATTTCCCTGCTCGCGTATTATCGCTTTGTAGGCGTTGTGTAGCCCATTACCCAATTCGACTGTTACCCATTACCCAATTGATCTGCGTCTGTTTTGTCTGAGGCTGTATTGTGGTTTATGTATGATGTTGTGTGTTTTTGCTCTCACCCCTATTTTCAAATGGACTAATCCTCTACATTGACCTAGTTTTGAATCAGGAACTGGGTAATGGGTGACAGCTTCACGGACATCTTGTTTAGGCTCTGCCAAACAACATCAAAAAGTGTTTGAATGTGTGTACGTGGGACACGGGGGCTGGGGAGGGGGGGGGTAAGTTTATTTATATTCTGTTATAATCTTGGGTGTCTCATGTGAGGGGGGCTTCATTTTTTATTTTGAATTTGATATTTCACCTTGGTGAGAGGCCCTGCCTGCAAAATTTCTAGAATAGTTAACATTTTTGGGGAGGGACACACTAAAAGATCGATTTACTGCCTCACATTTCTGTGTATTGGTATTAAATCTCATTTTCATCAATGCCTCTTCCCTTAGGCGCATTCTGATAAGCTCTCTTAGAAGTTTCTTGTCTTCAGGGGTCATGTTTACACTGTATAGCTTATGGATTGCCAAAAACATAGACCTTTCCCACCAGCTTTTTAATTTTCCTCTCGAACAAACCATTGAATGTCTTCTGCACATTGAACAGTCCCCAGCATAACACCGACAAGTGGATTCCAACACTTTCGGCAGAGCAGCCTTTATTTTGTCAATGTCACCACTGTATGAATTCATGAGTTCATTGAATAGAAGACTGCACCTGAATTTAATGTCTTGACTAAAATTTTCTGCATTTTCTTCTTTGCCTCCCTTGTCTTGCCAGGGAACATGTCCTTACTAAATTCAGCATTATTACATTTTTTGAATTGAAGTCTTCCAAGGTGGACTGGGTCAGCAAGTCTGGTGACTTTCCACAATGAAAATATGCTTTTTATACCTTCTTCCACGCTTTTTGCTGCAGATGGGTCTCCGTCGGTTGTCACGTGATTGATTTTAACACCATGTGTAGCCAAATCCAGCCCAATATCTTGACCCATCTTTCTTTCTGACCAGGGGGCATTTGGGTTTGTGTCGGCTGTGCAGTCTGGATGACCACCCGGACAGCTTATATCAAACCCTCTTCCTTTCAGCCAAGCACCTTTCCAGCAAAGTTTATTTTTGAATGTCGCTGAAACAATATATTTCTTCTCTGTCATGGTTTCACATGCTATTCCAATGGCCTGAGATGCATTCTGACCAGGCTTTTTAGCCCTGCTGATTGTGACACTATTATATCTGCCATCCATTGCTACATCAAACTCGTCCTTGTTCTTTCCTTGTAGAGTTTGTATATCTTTTACCAAACTGACTTTTTTTTCATATCATCTGTATTTAATTCCTTTATTTTATCTCCCACAGTGCAAGCTGTCCTGTGCATACCTGATCTCGCTGGAGCTGGGACATCCATTGATGTGAAGAGAAGTCTAGCCCTTGTGTTTCCCATGGGGGTGTCTTGTAGTCCAACTTGCAGAGCAAGGTTGACGGCAGCAGGATTTTTTCCAGGTTTGGGACTTTTCACTTCTTTAAAAAGCTTGTATGGCTCTGAGAAATAATTGCAAATTCTACATTTTAAAGTATATGACCAAGCAAGACCTTGTTTCTTTTCGGTGGCTATTTCGAACACTGGTTTGCAATCAGGGTCATTTTCTTGATGTTTTGATATTGTGTAATTCCACATAAATACCATGCTTTCAATGTCGATTAACCTCATCCCTGAAGCAATATCTGTCTTTTTTTTCTTTCTGCAGAGGCCGAGTTATCCTATTTTGTCTGAGTGATCATCTCGGAGGCGGATTACAGAGCTCTCTCTTGTTCCGTCGCGTTTGTTGGGAAATCTCTGTCTGTGTTACGCACTGTAGTGGCTGTGTTCAAGTCCATCCAAGAACAACTGGCCATGGGCAGGATACTGGGACTAGCTTGCGTTTTTCTTGGCCTTCCAACGTTACCAGCTCTGAAGAGATTTTGCTGCCTTTTTCGTTTCCCCTTCATGTTAAGCACCAGGTAAGCTATGATTGATGGGAGACTGGACCTTTCTTTTTATAGCCGTGTTTTGAGTGTTATTTTAACTTATGTGAGTGGACTGAGGTTCATGTTATTTCCATTAAACAAGAAAACTGGTAAGTTTACCTTCACTGCCAATCTGCATGCAGCTTGTTTAGATGTCCGTTAAGCTGTCACCCATTACCCATTACCCAGTTCCCGATTCAAAACTAGGTCAATGTAGAGGATTAGTCCATTTGAAAATAGGGGTGAGAGCAAAAACACACGACATCATACATAAACCGCAATACAGCCTCAGACAAAACAGATGCAGATCAATTGGGTAATGGGTAACAGTCGAATTGGGTAATGGGCTACACAACGCCTACAAAGCGATAATACGTGAGCAGGGAAATGGGGGATGGACGAACTGGGTAATGGGTGACAGGCAGGGGCGAATTGGGTAATGGGTAACAGTCGAATTGGGTAATGGGCTACACAAAGCCTCCAAAGCGATAATACGCAAACAGGGAATAGGAAATTGACAAACTGGGTAATGGCGATAGGCAGGGGCGAATTGGGTAATGGGTAATGGGTGACAAGCGAATTGGGTAATGAGCTACACAACGCCTCCAAAGCGATAATACGCGATCAGGGAAATGGGGGATGGATGAACTGGGTAATGGGTGACAGACAGGGGCGAATTGGGTAATGAGTAACAGTCGAATTGGGTAATGGGCTACACAAGCTCATTACCCAATTAGTTTGTCACCCATTACCCATTCCCCAATTGGCCCCTGCCTATCACCCATTACCCAGTTCGTCAATTTCCTATTCCCTGTTTGCGTATTATCGCTTTGGAGGCTTTGTGTAGCCCATTAGCCAATTCGACTGTTACCCATTACCCAATTCGCCCCTGTCTGTCACCCATTACCCAGTTCGCCCATGCCCCATTTCCCTGCTCGCGTATTATCGCTTTGTGGGCGTTGTGTAGCCCATTACCCAATTCGACTGTTACCCATTACCCAATTGATCTCCGTCTGTTTTGTCTGAGGCTGTATTGTGGTTTATGTATGATGTTGTGTGTTTTTGCTCTCACCCCTATTTTCAAATGGACTAATCCTCTACATTGACCTAGTTTTGAATCAGGAACTGGGTAATGGGTAATGGGTGACAGCTTCACGGACATCTTGTTTAGGCTCTGCCAAACAACATCAAAAAGTGTTTGAATCAAGGAGTATAGATGGACTGGAGAGGGCACGACAGCCACTCAGCGCACAACGTTTTGAAGCCGGTGGGCGGAGCTTATCCGCCATCTTTGTCTACGCAAAACATTGACTCGCAGTACACAGATCGCAGCTGGTAGACGCTTCGGTTTTTACTCATTTGGTTTGATAAGAGGCATTGTCAACCGTTGCACCAAGGAGGGATTTTAACCATTTCATGAAAGAAAGCCTTAGACATGAATATTTTAATTCATAACATTTGTAAAATGTTTTATTTAGTTGAAGTTGGACATGCTCACAGGTGACACTAATTGACAGATGGCTGTTGACAGGAAGTAAAGGCAACAATGTAGAATGATAGATTCTAATTGTCTTCGCTAGTCAGCGTTCCATACACATAATAGGAGCTGAACCACGGTGAGTAGATGGAAATCTTACACCAAAAACTTAACTCACATTTAAATGATTGAAAACCAAATTGATTTATAATATTATGACACTCTTTGAGTTTGACATTTCTCTTCTGACAGCTTTACCTATACTGGCTATCGTCTACATGGTCAGGTCAGAGCTAATAATTATAGCACTTAGAAATACAATTTGCATTTAATAGAATTATAAGTCAACAGTAGTAGCCTAGACCTTGTAGCATTCTATATGTAATGCTCTCAATTCTACATTTATATCTTTGGCAGATAAAACTATATAAACAGGCAAGAATATAATTTTTTGGTGTTTATAAATACCACTGTTCAGTTTTAAATGATGTTTTAGTTTAGATCTCGACTACTTCAACATGAAGAAAAATTCTTACCTCACTATTTTATATTTATCATATAATAGAAACATGGAAATATGGAGGGAGTACATCTTGGATATCATTGTAAGTGAGCAGTTTTTGGTATACACTTTTAAATTGCCGGGCTGTAGGGTTATTGTTACAACCACCCATGCTTCTTATTTTACCAAAAAAAAAACAACTCCAGGTGATCTTGACTACATTTATATGTAAAAAAAATCCATCCCATTTTTTTCAGACAAAACAAGCTAATTGTATAATCCAGTTACACTATCAATACAGAGTAAAAGCCCTAAAAATTCAGTCTTTCGATTTCCTAACAAAATTGATTGGCCATTTATGGATTCTTTTAATGACAGAATACATCTTTTTGTTTCAGATAGTAATGACATATCAATGTAGCCTTGATAGCACTTCCCGTCCCATTCTACGTGCTGCCTTATGGCTACCTCATCCATCATGAGCGCAACGGGAAATGGTTGGCCCACGGGTTGTTCAAACTTTACCCGATTTTCCAAAGCAACGAAAGTGTTGTTCTGGGGTGCGAAAGACAGGTGTCGATCATCTTACGAACATAATAATAGGCCCGTGGAGAATAGAAATGAAGAGTCAATGCAAAACTACGAAGCTGTGGGAAATAGTTCGACTCATTTGTCTTCTCACTAAATCTGATGTTCCTTTCCCATGTTTCCAGAACTTCAATACTGTCACTAACAAGTTGTGCTTTCGCAGATCAGAAATGACAGATTTCAATTCACCGTTTTTTCTTCTTAATTGTCTCTTTGACTGTTAAAGAAGTTTGATCTTTTTTCTAGAAGACACAACTTTTTCTTCACTTCCCACAAGTTTTCCCTTTAGAGCAGTTTTTTCTGGTGTATCTGTTATCTTAATATTATCCCCAACAGTTAATGTTTCTGTCAGTTCGATTACAGGGGCTGCTACGATGATTGTTGTGTTGGTTTTGAGAAACTATTCATGTTCATAGCTGTTTTTTTTTTAAATTAATTAAATGGTTTGTTTTTATTTAAAAAGAAAAAAAAATTGCTGTAATTCTTAGAAATTAATGGTTTGTGTAGTTTAAAAAGTGTTCATGGCTGTTTTTGTTTTTAAAAAGAAATTTAATTATTTTGTTTGTTCTGAAAAAAAGTGTTTCTTTAAAAACCAAAAAAAAAGATCTGCTGTTCTTTTTTGAAAATTTAATTGTTTGAGCAGTTTTTCCATTGTTACTATAAAAAAAAACATTATGATTGATGTTTTGGTTTTGAAAAAGTATTAATGTTCATAGCTGTTTTCGTTTAAAAAAATGTTTTTATTTTTTAAAGAAGTATTCATGTCCACAGCTGTTTTTGTTTAAGAAAAAATTAGAGTAGTAAAACACAAATAACACCACGTTGGCTTCACCACGTTGTAGAAAATTGGAAACATTGGAAAAGCTCGTGTTTCCAATTTTCTACAATGTGGTGAAGCCTATGTTATTTGTGTTTTAACTTTTACTATTATGGAACCCACGTTTAAAGAGAGTCTTAAACAGTATTGTTTTGGGGAAAAAAGTGTTGATTTAAAAATTTGCTTTAATTCTTTAAAATTAAATAGTTTGTGCAGTTTTGATTGTTTTGAAAAAAAAATTGTAAATTGAAAAAGAAAAAGAAGTACTGTCAAATTCTTTGAAAAAAAAAATGAATGAAAAAGCAGTGTTGTAATGTTTCTTTTTAATTCAACTTTTAAGGTAGGCATAGACCTTTAGACTTAATTTAACTTAAGTATCCTGGATTTTTTCTGACATAAAGTCTACATATAACCTAAGGGCAAGTTGTCTGAAAATTCTGTATTAGAATCTTTTTTTTTCTATTGATAATTAATGCCTTATTGGGTTTACGCGCCCCATACTGTGAATGTTGTTTGTATTTTAATTGGTAATAAATAATTATTTTTTTAATTATATGCCAAACTTTGACTTTATATTTACCGATGGAAGGTAACATCATGCTTTTTCTTACTGTCTGGCCTATTTGTACAGTCATATGCTGCACACGAAGGCATTATTTTGAAAAATAACGAACCGTGTTATACACGTTAAGTGAACTTGGCTACGGTTTGTTTTGCGTAGACAAAGATGGCGGACACCTTCGCGACCGGCATCTGAATTGTGACGTCATGCCCTCTCCAGTCCATCTATACTCCTTGGTTTGAATGTGTGTACGTGGGACACGAGGCTGGGGAGGGGGGGGGGGGGGTAAGTTTATTTATATTCTGTTATAATCTTGGGTGTCTCATGTGAGGGGGGGCTTCATTTTTTATTTTGAATTTGATATTTCACCTTGGTTGAGTAAAGCAGACGCATATCCGTCTAGACAGAATGTGATTAAGCCCTACCTAACACAACTAACGGCAGGATTATCTCCCCTTGTCCGCTGGTAGTGGCCTGGGAGGGCATTTTGAGATTATACCTATGGTCACTTTCTTTTGCACAGCTTGAGAACGCTTCTAAAGAGACACTTTCAATTTAATATGTTGAAAGAGGAGTCATGTAACTTGTAAAAAATATATAATTTGACAGATTGGCTTATTTATTTTTTTCACAGATTTCATTTCGGCAGATAAATTTGGCACACAAATACCCCAATTTAGTTGAAAATTTAAAAAAAATAACAAGATTGTCCAATTAAAGTTTGCTTATCATTTTTCATAGGTCTGAATGATGGTGATTTACCATAAGAAGCCCCATGGGTACAGCCAAAGAGAACATCGATACATACTCTGTCAGAAATTTAATTTCTCCCATTACATGTTGGACGGATTTCATAAGATTTCATCAATGGGGGTGAGCTATTCATATAAGCCGAACTCTACAAATCTTTGAGATGTAAGTATAATTTTTTACATGCATCCTTCGAACAGATCTGGGGTTACTGTGGTGAAATATTTCTTAAATTGGACTAAGCTGACCTGGGTGTTATGCCAGGGAACCCCTAGTGTAGACCTCTGCCAAACGTTTCAATGTAAGAAAACTATTGATACCAGCTATTTAATTTTTTTCATACTAGCCAAGCAGGTATTTTTCTAGTGAACCAGTTGGTGAAATTTGGGATTCCAAATGTTTTAGGTTTAAAAAAATAGAGAGATTTAAATCGTGTGATTTTGATTTTTAAAAAATCCAGTAACAGCTGAGGCTGCTCTGTGGAGTGCTACTGTTTGGAGTTTACTGGTGTAAGGACACTAGTTTCCCGTTCTGTCAGTTTGAAAATATAATTTGATATTGAAAAACATGAATAGCAGCCAGTTGGCTGTGGTTAGAGGGAAATTGAGGCGCCGCTCGGTGAGAATGGTGTCTGCTTGCTGTGGACAGGACCTTTCACCAAGAATGGGAGATATGGTGTTTTTTCGTTAAAGGATCCTGTCACAGGCAAGTGGACTAAAAAACCAGCTCATCGAGTAGCTCACATGGTTCATGTGGGTAATTTTAACATCAGTCGCCACATGGATTGCTCTCATCTCTGTCATAACTCCCTTTGCGGGAACCTGTCGCATCTAAATTTTGAAGAGCACTGGGTTAATAACAACAGACAGAGATGTAGCAACCAAGGTAGATGCCTTGGGCATGAGGGGCACCCCGATTGTCTCCTCAGCTTGCCCATTAACTGACTAAGGTAAGTAAACAACAACAACATAAATTATTAAAGGAAAGTTCTTTCTTTATTTGATATTTTCTTTATTTGTAAAATCTGTATTGAAATGAAAAGGAAGCAAAGTCTATTTTCTTTTTGACGGGTAGCTGTGTTCAACTTGTATGTCATCAAGTTTGCATTTTTTATACATGAAGTCTGTTTCTTGGTCTTTGTTTCCTGATGTGTAATTCAAGTGCTCTTGTATTTTTCTCCCAGTGTTTTTAAGAAGTTTTTTTTTCACAGCAGGTCGCTTTCTATATCTGGTTGCCTCTTACGGACATGTCAAGTGAGTTGTTTATTCGATGAATTGTTGAGGAGGCCCCATTTCCCTGCTCGCGTATTATCGCTTTGTAGGCGTTGTGTAGCCCATTACCCAATTCGACTGTTACCCATTACCCAATTGATCTCCGTCTGTTTTGTCTGAGGCTGTATTGTGGTTTATGTATGATGTTGTGTGTTTTTGCTCTCACCCCTATTTTCAAATGGACTAATCCTCTACATTGACCTAGTTTTGAATCAGGAACTGGGTAATGGGTAATGGGTGACAGCTTCACGGACATCTTGTTTAGGCTCTGCCAAACAACATCAGAAAGTGTTTGAATGTGTGTACGTGGGACACGGGGGCTGGGGAGGGGGGGGGGGGGGTAAGTTTATTTATATTCTGTTATAATCTTGGGTGTCTCATGTGAGGGGGGCTTCATTTTTTATTTTGAATTTGATATTTCACCTTGGTGAGAGGCCCTGCCTGCAAAATTTCTAGAATAGTTAACATTTTTGGGGAGGGACACACTAAAAGATCGATTTACTGCCTCACATTTCTGTGTATTGGTATTAAATCTCATTTTCATCAATGCCTCTTCACTTAGGCGCATTCTGATAAGCTCTCTTAGAAGTTTCTTGTCTTCAGGGGTCATGTTTACACTGTATAGCTTATGGATTGCCAAAAACATAGACCTTTCCCACCAGCTTTTTAATTTTCCTCTCGAACAAACCATTGAATGTCTTCTGCACATTGAACAGTCCCCAGCATAACACCGACAAGTGGATTCCAACACTTTCGGCAGAGCAGCCTTTATTTTGTCAATGTCACCACTGTATGAATTCATGAGTTCATTGAATATAAGACTGCACCTGAATTTAATGTCTTGACTAAAATTTTCTGCATTTTCTTCTTTGCCTCCCTTGTCTTGCCAGGGAACATGTCTTTACTAAATTCAGCATTATTACATTTTTAGCCCGCCATCATTCTGATGGAGGGCTATTCAAATGGCTTTTCCGTGGTCCGTGGTCCGTCGTCAGTCGTCCGTCCGTTAACTTTTTGCTTGTTACCTTTATTCCAAGAAAACTACCAGTCCAATCTTAATCAAACTTAACATACAACATCACCCTATGGTCTAGTTGTGCACCGTATGTTTTCATCTCATTTGCATATTCAATGTGGCCACCAGGGGGCGATATTGTTTTTTTTTGTTACCTTTATTCCAAGAAAACTACCTGTCCGATTTACACCAAACTTGGCTGACATTATCTCCATATAGTCTAGTTGTACATCCTACATTTTCATCTCATTTGCATATTCAATATGGCCGCCAGGGGGCGATGTTGTTTTTTCTTTGTTACCTTTATTTCAAGAAAACTATCAGTCTAATCTTAATCACACTTAACATACATCATCACCCTATGGTCTAGTTGTGCACCGTACATTTTCATCTCATTTGCATAAACAATATGGCCGCCAGGGGGAGATGTTGTTTTCCTTTGTTACGTTTATTGCAAGAAAACTTTCGGTAGTTACCTTTATTCCAAGAAAACTATTAGTCCAATCTTAATCAAACTCAACATGCATCATCACCCTACGGTCTAGTTGTGCATCGTACAGTTTCATCTAATTTGCATATTTAATATGGCCACCAGGGGGAGATGTTGTTTTTCTTTGTTACCTTTTTTCCAAGAAAACTACCTGTCCAATCTTAATCAAACTTAACATACATCATCACCCTATGGTTTAGTTGTGCATCGTACATTTTCATCTCATTTGCATAAACAATATGGCCGCCAGGGGGAGATATTGTTTTTTTTTGTTACCTTTATTCCAAGGAAACTACTAGTCCGATTTTCATCAAACTTGGCTGACATTATCTCCATATAGTCTAGTTGTGCATCGTACAGTTTCATCTCATTTGCATATTCAATATGGCCACCAGGGGGCGATGTTGTTTTTCTTAGTTACCTTTATTCCAAGAAAACTACATGTCCAATCTTAATCAAACTTAACATACATCATCACCCTATGGTCTAGTTGTGCATCGTACATTTTCATCTCATTTGCATAATCAATATGGCCGCCAGGGGGAGATGTTGTTTTTCTTTGTTACGTTTATTTCAAGAAAACTTTCGCTTTTTACCTTTATTCCAAGAACACTATTAGTCCAATCTTAATCAAACTCAACGTACATCATCACCCTACGGTCTAGTTGTGCACCGTACATTTTCATCTCATTTTGCATATTCAATATGACCACCAGGGGGCGATATTGTTTTTTTTTTTGTTACCTTTATTCCAAGGAAACTACTAGTCCGATTTTCACCAAACTTGGCTGACATTATCTCCATATAGTTTAGTTGTGCATCCTACAGTTTCATCTCATTTGCATATTCAATATGGCCACCAGGGGGCGATGTTGTTTTTTTGTTGTTACCTTTATTCCAAGAAAACTACCTGTCCAATCTTAATCAAACTTAACATACATCATCTCACCCTATGGTCTAGTGGTGCACCGTACATTTTCATCTCATTTGCATATTCAATATGGCCGCAAGGGGGAGATGTTTTTTTCTTTATCTTTATTCCAAGAAAACTACCTGTCCAATCTTAATCAAACTTAACATACATCATCTCACCCTATGGTCTAGTTGTGCACCATACATTTTTCATCTCATTTGCATATTCAATATGGCCGCCAGGGGGAGATTTTTTTTTTTTTCGTTTATTGCAAGAAAACTTTTGCTTGTTACCTTTATTCCAATAAAACTATCAGTCCAATCTTAATCAAACTGAACATACATCACCCTATGGTCTAGTTGTGCACCATACATTTTCATCTCATTTGCATATTCAATATGGCTGTCAGGGGCGATATATTTTTTTTGTTACTTTTTTCCAAGAAAACTACCAATCCGATTTTCACCAAACTTGGCTCACATTATCTCCCTATAGCCATGTTGTGTACTGTACATTTTCATCTCATTTGCATATTCAATATGGCCGCCAGGGGGCGATGTTTTTTTTCTTTATCTTTGTTCCAAGAAAACTACCTGACATTAATCAAAATCAACATACATTATCACCCTATGGTCTAGTTATGCACCGTTCATTTTCATCTCATTTGCATATTCAATATGGCCGCCAGGAGGGCGATATTGTTTTTTCGTTACTTCTATTCCAAGAAAATACTGGTCTGATTTTGACCAAACTTGGCCGACATTATCTCCCTCTGATCTAGTTGTGCACCCTACATTTTCGTCTCATTTGCTTATTAAATATGGCCGCCAGGAAGCAATGTTGTTTTTTGACCAAATTTGAAAATGAAATTTATTATCATTATTCCAAGAAAACTACTGACCTGATCTTAACCAAACATGACACACATCATCCCTCTAAGTTCTAGCTGTGCACCGTACATTATCATTTCATTAGCATATTGAAGATGGCTACCAGGTGGCAATGTTGTTTTCAACCAAAATTTCTAGGGGAGCTTAATTTTGCAATTTACAATTCAATTTTCCTCAACAATAGTTATCTCCCTGGAATAAGATTTTTTATGTAGGCCCCAATTCCTATATCCAGTTATTGCTGTAAGTGAAATAATCTTGAGCGCAGCGTAAAACACCAAACAATCAATCAATCAATTTAATATGAATAGATGAACACGGGCGTTAAGATCCCTTAAAGGGATCTCTTGTTTGAATTGAAGTCTTCCAAGGTGGACTGGGTCAGCAAGTCTGGTGACTTTCCACAATGGAAATATGCTTTTTATACCTTCTTCCACGCTTTTTGCTGCAGATGAGTCTCCGTCGGTTGTCACGTGATTGATTTTAACACCATGTGTATCCAAATCCAGCCCAATATCTTGACCCATCTTTCTTTCTGACCAGGGGGCATTTGGGTTTGTGTCGGCTGTGCAGTCTGGATGACCACCCGGACAGCTTATATCAAACCCTCTTCCTTTCAGCCAAGCACCTTTCCAGCAAAGTTTATTTTTGAATGTCGCTGAAACAATATATTTCTTCTCTGTCATGGTTTCACATGCTATTCCAATGGCCTGAGATGCATTCTGACCAGGCTTTTTAGCCCTGCTGATTGTGACACTATTATATCTGCCATCCATTGCTACATCAAACTCGTCCTTGTTCTTTCCTTGTAGAGTTTGTATATCTTTTAACAAACTGACTTTTTTCATATCATCTGTATTTAATTCCTTTATTTTATCTCCCACAGTGCAAGCTGTCCTGTGCATACCTGATCTCGCTGGAGCTGGGACATCCATTGATGTGAAGAGAAGTCTAGCCCTTGTGTTTCCCATGGGGGTGTCTTGTAGTCCAACTTACAGAGCAAGGTTGACGGCAGCAGGATTTTTTCCAGGTTTGGGACTTTTCACTTCTTTAAAAAGCTTGTATGGCTCTGAGAAATAATTGCAAATTCTACATTTTAAAGTATATGACCAAGCAAGACCTTGTTTCTTTTCGGTGGCTATTTCGAACACTGGTTTGCAATCAGGGTCATTTTCTTGATGTTTTGATATTGTGTCATTCCACATAAATACCATGCTTTCAATGTCGATTAACCTCATCCCTGAAGCAATATCTGTCTTTTTTTTCTTTCTGCAGAGGCCGAGTTATCCTATTTTGTCTGAGTGATCATCTCGGAGGCGGATTACAGAGCTCTCTCTTGTTCCGTCGCGTTTGTTGGGAAATCTCTGTCTGTGTTACGCACTGTAGTGGCTGTGTTCAAGTCCATCCAAGAACAACTGGCCATGGGCAGGATACTGGGAGTAGCTTGCGTTTTTCTTGGCCTTCCAACGTTACCAGCTCTGAAGAGATTTTGCTGCCTTTTTCGTTTCCCCTTCATGTTAAGCACCAGGTAAGCTATGATTGATGGGAGACTGGACCTTTCTTTTTATAGCCGTGTTTTGAGTGTTATTTTAACTTATGTGAGTGGACTGAGGTTCATGTTATTTCCATTAAACAAGAAAACTGGTAAGTTTACCTTCACTGCCAATCTGCATGCAGCTTGTTTAGATGTCCGTGAAGCTGTCACCCATTACCCATTACCCAGTTCCTGATTCAAAACTAGGTCAATGTAGACGATTAGTCCATTTGAAAATAGTTTGGCAGAGGTCTACACTAGGGGTTCCCTGGCATAACACCCAGGTCAGCTTAGTCCAATTTAAGAAATATTTCACCACAGTAACCCCAGATCTGTTCGAAGGATGCATGTAAAAAATTATACTTACATCTCAAAGATTTGTAGAGTTAGGCTTATATGAATAGCTCACCCCCATTGATGAAATCTTATGAAATCCGTCCAACATGTAATGGGAGAAATTAAATTTCTGACAGAGTATGTATCGATGTTCTCTTCGGCTGTACCCATGGGGCTTCTTATGGTAAATCACCATCATTCAGACCTATGAAAAATGATAAGCAAACTTTAATTGGACAATCTTGTTATTTTTTTTAAATTTTCAACTAAATTGGGGTATTTGTGTGCCAAATTTATCTGCCGAAATGAAATCTGTGAAAAAAATAAATAAGCCAATCTGTCAAATTATATATTTTTTACAAGTTACATGACTCCTCTTTCAACATATTTAATTGCAAGTGTCTCTTTAGAAGCGTTCTCGAGCTGTGCAAAAGAAAGTGACCATAGGTATAATCTCAAAATGCCCTCCCAGGCCACTACCAGCGGACAAGGGGAGATAATCCTGCCGTTAGTTGTGTTAGGTAGGGCTTAATCACATTCTGTCTAGACGGATATGCGTCTGCTTTACTCAACCAAGGTGAAATATCAAATTCAAAATAAAAAATGAAGCCCCCCTCACATGAGACACCCAAGATTATAACAGAATATAAATAAACTTACCCCCCCCCCCCCTCCCCAGCCCCCGTGTCCCACGTACACACATTCAAACACTTTTTGATGTTGTTTGGCAGAGCCTAAACAATATGTCCGTGAAGCTGTCACCCATTACCCATTACCTGATTCAAAACTAGGTCAATGTAGAGGATTAGTCCATTTGAAAATAGGGGTGAGAGCAAAAACACACGACATCATACATAAACCGCAATACAGCCTCAGACAAAACAGACGCAGATCAATTGGGTAATGGGTAACAGTCGAATTGGGTAATGGGCTACACAACGCCTACAAAGCGATAATACGCGAGCAGGGAAATGGGGCATGGGCGAACTGGGTAATGGGTGACAGACAGGGGCGAATTGGGTAATGGGTAACAGTCGAATTGGGTAATGGGCTACACAACGCCTCCAAAACGATAATACGCGAACAGGGAAATGGGGGATGGATGAACTGGGTAATGGGTGACAGACAGGGCCGAATTGGGTAATGGGTAATGGGCTACACAAAGCCTCCAAAGCGATAATACGAAAACAGGGAATAGGAAATAGACGAACTGGGTAATGGGTGACAAGCAGGGGCGAATTGGGTAATGGGTGACAAGCGAATCGGGTAATGAGCTACACAACGCTTGCAAAGCGATAATACGCGAGCAGGGAAATGGGGCATGGGCGAACTGGGTAATGGGTGACAGACAGGGGCGAATTGGGTAATGGGTAACAGTCGAATTGGGTAATGGGCTACACAACGCCTCCAAAACGATAATACGCGAACAGGGAAATGGGGGATGGATGAACTGGGTAATGGGTGACAGACAGGGCCGAATTGGGTAATGGGTAATGGGCTACACAAAGCCTCCAAAGCGATAATACGAAAACAGGGAATAGGAAATAGACGAACTGGGTAATGGGTGACAGGCAGGGGCGAATTGGGTAATGGGTGACAAGCGAATCGGGTAATGAGCTACACAACGCTTGCAAAGCGATAATACGCGAACAGGGAAATGGGGGATGGATGAACTGGGTAATGGGTGACAGACAGGGGTGAATTGGGTAATGGGTAACAAGCGAATTGGGTAATGAGCTACACAATGCCTCCAAAGCGATAATACGCGAGCAGGGAAATGGGGGATGGGCGAACTGGGCAATGGGTGACAGACAGTGGCGAATTGGGTAATGGGTAACAGTCGAATTGGGTAATGGGCTACACAAAGCCTCCAAAGCGATAATACGCAATCAGGGAATAGGAAATTGACAAACTGGCTAATGGGTGACAGGCAGGGGCGAATTGGGTAATGGGTAATGGGTGACAAGCGAATTGGGTAATAAGCTACACAACGCCTCCAAAGCGATAATACGCGAGCAGGGAAATGGGGGATGGGCGAACTGGGTAATGGGTGACAGACAGGGGCGAATTGGGTAATGGGTAACAAGCGAATTGGGTAATGAGCTACACAACGCCTCCAAAGCGATAATACGCGAGCAGGGAAATGGGGGATGGGCGAACTGCGCAATGGGTGACAGACAGGGGCGAATTGGGTAATGGGTAACAGTCGAATTGGGTAATGGGCTACACAAAGCCTCCAAAGCGATAATACGCAATCAGGGAATAGGAAATTGACAAACTGGCTAATGGGTGACAGGCAGGGGCGAATTGGGTAATGGGTAATGGGTGACAAGCGAATTGGGTAATGAGCTACACAACGCCTCCAAAGCGATAATACGCGAACAGGGAAATGGGGGATGGATGAACTGGGTAATGGGTGACAGACAGGGGCGAATTGGGTAATGGGTAACAGTCGAATTTGCGTATTATGGCTTTGGAGGCTTTGTGTAGCCCATTGCCCAATTCGACTATTACCCATTACCCAATTCGCCCCTGCCTATCACCCATTACCCAGTTCGTCAATTTCCTATTCCCTGTTTGCGTATTATCGCTTTGGAGGCTTTGTGTAGCCCATTACCCAATTTGACTGTTACCCATTACCCAATTCGCCCCTGTCTGTCACCCATTACCCAGTTCGCCCATGCCCCATTTCCCTGCTCGCGTATTATCGCTTTGTAGGCGTTGTGTAGCCCATTACCCAATTCGACTGTTACCCATTACCCAATTGATCTGCGTCTGTTTTGTCTGAGGCTGTATTGCGGTTTATGTATGATGTCGTGTGGTTTTGCTCTCACCCCTATTTTCAAATGGACTAATCCTCTACATTGACCTAGTTTTGAATCAGGTAATGGGTAATGGGTGACAGCTTCACGGACATATTGTTTAGGCTCTGCCAAACAACATCAAAAAGTGTTTGAATGTGTGTACGTGGGACACGGGGGCTGGGGAGGGGGGGGGGGGGGTAAGTTTATTTATATTCTGTTATAATCTTGGGTGTCTCATGTGAGGGGGGCTTCATTTTTTATTTTGAATTTGATATTTCACCTTGGTTGAGTAAAGCAGACGCATATCCGTCTAGACAGAATGTGATTAAGCCCTACCTAACACAACTAACGGCAGGATTATCTCCCCTTGTCCGCTGGTAGTGGCCTGGGAGGGCATTTTGAGATTATACCTATGGTCACTTTCTTTTGCACAGCTTGAGAACGCTTCTAAAGAGACACTTGCAATTAAATATGTTGAAAGAGGAGTCATGTAACTTGTAAAAAATATATAATTTGACAGATTGGCTTATTTATTTTTTTCACAGATTTCATTTCGGCAGATAAATTTGGCACACAAATACCCCAATTTAGTTGAAAATTTAAAAAAAATAACAAGATTGTCCAATTAAAGTTTGCTTATCATTTTTCATAGGTCTGAATGATGGTCATTTACCATAAGAAGCCCCATGGGTACAGCCGAAGAGAACATCGATACATACTCTGTCAGAAATTTAATTTCTCCCATTACATGTTGGACGGATTTCATAAGATTTCATCAATGGGGGTGAGCTATTCATATAAGCCTAACTTTACAAATCTTTGAGATGTAAGTATAATTTTTTACTTGCATCCTTCGAACAGATCTGGGGTTACTGTGGTGAAATATTTCTTAAATTGGACTAAGCTGACCTGGGTGTTATGCCAGGGAACCCCTAGTGTAGACCTCTGCCAAACGTTTCAATGTAAGAAAACTATTGATACCAGCTATTTAATTTTTTTCATACTAGCCAAGCAGGTATTTTTCTAGTGAACCAGTTGGTGAAATTTGGGATTCCAAATGTTTTAGGTTTAAAAAAATAGAGAGATTTAAATCGTGTGATTTTGATTTTTAAAAAATCCAGTAACAGCTGAGGCTGCTCTGTGGAGTGCTACTGTTTGGAGTTTACTGGTGTAAGGACACTAGTTTCCCGTTCTGTCAGTTTGAAAATATAATTTGATATTGAAAAACATGAATAGCAGCCAGTTGGCTGTGGTTAGAGGGAAATTGAGGCTGCGATCAGGGCACAGTGAGAATGGTGTCTGCTTGCTGTGGACAGGACCTTTCACCAAGAATGGGAGATATGGTGTTTTTTCGTTAAAGGATCCTGTCACAGGCAAGTGGACTAAAAAACCAGCTCATCGAGTAGCTCACATGGTTCATGTGGGTAATTTTAACATCAGTCGCCACATGGATTGCTCTCATCTCTGTCATAACTCCATTTGCGGGAACCCGTCGCATCTAAATTTTGAAGAGCACTGGGTTAATAACAACAGACAGACATGTAGCAACCAAGGTAGATGCCTTGGGCATGAGGGGCACCCCGATTGTCTCATCAGCTTGCGCATTAACTGACTAAGGTAAGTAAACAACAACAACATAAATTATTAAAGGAAAGTTCTTTCTTTATTTGATATTTTCTTTATTTGTAAAATCTGTATTGAAATGAAAAGGAAGCAAAGTCTATTTTTTTTTTTTGACGGGTAGCTGTGTTCAACTTGTATGTCATCAAGTTTGCCTTTTTTATACATGTAGTCTGTTTCTTGGTCTTTGTTTCCTGATGTGTAATTCAAGTGCTCTTGTATTTTTCTCCCAGTGTTTTTAAGAAGTTTTTTTTTCACAGCAGGTCGCTTTCTATATCTGGTTGAATATTCTCTCTCTTTCTGTAGTGACACAAGGCTCTCTTCTGTTTTGGGGCTGAAAACGCCCACCCGAACTGCGGATAGTTTGCCTCTTACGGACATGTCAAGTGGGTTGTTTATTCTATGAATTGTTGAGGAGGCCCTGCCTGCAAAATTTCTAGAATAGTTAACATTTTTGGGGAGGGACACACTAAAAGATCGATTTACTGCCTCACATTTCTGTGTATTGGTATTAAATCTCATTTTCATCAATGCCTCTTCACTTAGGCGCATTCTGATAAGCTCTCTTAGAAGTTTCTTGTCTTCAGGGGTCATGTTTACACTGTATAGCTTATGGATTGCCAAAAACATAGACCTTTCCCACCAGCTTTTTAATTTTCCTCTCGAACAAAACATTGAATGTCTTCTGCACATTGAACAGTCCCCAGCATAACACCGACAAGTGGATTCCAACACTTTCGGCAGAGCAGCCTTTATTTTGTCAATGTCACCACTGTATGAATTCATGAGTTCATTGAATATAAGACTGCACCTGGCTTTAATGTCTTGACTAAAATTTTCTGCATTTTCTTCTTTGCCTCCCTTGTCTTGCCAGGGAACATGTCTTTACTAAATTCAGCATTATTACATTTTTTGAATTGAAGTCTTCTAAGGTGGACTGGGTCAGCAAGTCTGGTGACTTTCCACAATGGAAATATGCTTTTTATACCTTCTTCCATGCTTTTTGCTGCAGATGAGTCTCCGTCGGTTGTCACGTGATTGATTTTAACACCATGTGTAGCCAAATCCAGCCCAATATCTTGACCCATCTTTCTTTCTGACCAGGGGGCATTTGGGTTTGTGTCGGCTGTGCAGTCTGGATGACCACCCGGACAGCTTATATCAAACCCTCTTCCTTTCAGCCAAGCACCTTTCCAGCAAAGTTTATTTTTGAATGTCGCTGAAACAATATATTTCTTCTCTGTCATGGTTTCACATGCTATTCCAATGGCCTGAGATGCATCCTGACCAGGCTTTTTAGCCCTGCTGATTGTGACACTATTATATCTGCCATCCATTGCTACATCAAACTCGTCCTTGTTCTTTCCTTGTAGAGTTTGTATATCTTTTACCAAACTGACTTTTTTTTTCATATCATCTGTATTTAATTCCTTTATTTTATCTCCCACAGTGCAAGCTGTCCTGTGCATACCTGATCTCGCTGGAGCTGGGACATCCATTGATGTGAAGAGAAGTCTAGCCCTTGTGTTTCCCATGGGGGTGTCTTGTAGTCCAACTTGCAGAGCAAGGTTGACGGCAGCAGGATTTTTTCCAGGTTTGGGACTTTTCACTTCTTTAAAAAGCTTGTATGGCTCTGAGAAATAATTGCCAATTCTACATTTTAAAGTATATGACCAAGCAAGACCTTGTTTCTTTTCGGTGGCTATTTCGAACACTGGTTTGCAATCAGGGTCATTTTCTTGATGTTTTGATATAGTGTCATTCCACATAAATACCATGCTTTCAATGTCGATTAACCTCATCCCTGAAGCAATATCTGTCTTTTTTTTCTTTCTGCAGAGGCCGAGTTATCCTATTTTGTCTGAGTGATCATCTCGGAGGCGGATTACAGAGCTCTCTCTTGTTCCGTCGCGTTTGTTGGGAAATCTCTGTCTGTGTTACGCACTGTAGTGGCTGTGTTCAAGTCCATCCAAGAACAACTGGCCATGGGCAGGATACTGGGACTAGCTTGCGTTTTTCTTGGCCTTCCAACATTACCAGCTCTGAAGAGATTTTGCTGCCTTTTTCGTTTCCCCTTCATGTTAAGCACCAGGTAAGCTATGATTGATGGGAGACTGGACCTTTCTTTTTATAGCCGTGTTTTGAGTGTTATTTTAACTTATGTGAGTGGACTGAGGTACAGGTTATTTCCATTAAACAAGAAAACTGGTAAGTTTACCTTCACTGCCAATCTGCATGCAGCTTGTTTACGCTCTGCCAAACAACATAAAAAAGTGTTTGAATGTGTGTACGTGGGATACGGGGGCTGGGGAGGGGGGGGAGGGGGGGGGGGGGGTAAGTTTATTTATATTCTGTTATAATCTTGGGTGTCTCATGTGAGGGGGGCTTCATTTTTACCCCTCGGGCAAATTTTGCCCGAAGGGTATTGTCGTTGCCTCCGTCGTCCGTCTGTCCGTCTGTCCATTGGTCCTTGTAAACACATTATCTAAAAAAGTCTTTAACTTACAACTTTGAAACTTCACACATATGTTTATTACAGCAAGTACAAGAAGCCTATTGAAAATCAACGCGCTCGGATTTTTTTTCAAGAGTTATGCCCCTTGCATTGCCGCTGCGGTAAAAAGCCTTGTAAACACATTATCTAAAAAAGTCTTTAACTTACAACTTTGAAACTTCACACATTTGTTTGATACAGCAAGTACAAGAAGCCTATTGAAAATCAACGCGCTCGGATGTTTTTGTCAAGAGTTATGCCCCTTACATTGCCGCTGCGGTAAAAAGCCATGTAAACACATTATCTAAAAAAGTCTTTAACTTACAACTTTGAAACTTCACACATTTGTTTAATACAGCAAGTACATGAAGCCTATTTAAAATCAACGCGCCCGGATGTTTTTTTCAAGAGTTATGCCCCTTACATTACCGCTGCGGTAAAAAGCCTTGGTAACACATTATCTAAGAAAGTCTTTAACGTACAACTTTGAAACTTCACACATTTGTTTATTACAGCAAGTAAAAGAAGCCTATTTAAAATCGACTCGCTTGGACATGTTTTTCAAGAGTTATGCCCCTTACATGACTCAGCCAAAAACCTCCTTGTAAATGTGATGCATGTATGTGGAGTAGTTTTTCACTCACAACAAATTGTCTGGAAAATAAAATATCTTCGGTTTCTTTGGCCCAGACCCGAGGGGTCCTGATGGCGACAGCCACTTATTTATTTTGAATTTGATATTTCACCTTGGTTGAGTAAAGCAGACGCATATCCGTCTAGACAGAATGTGATTAAGCCCTACCTCAATCGTGCCCACATGCTTACCTCCCCTTCGCTTCAGAACTAAGCATGTGGCTAATGGCGGGACATCTTAGACATGGGAAAACCCGCGAGAGATGGGAAATGGTTATAACCGAACAACTTGTAAAATTAACTTCCCCATACCTTCCAAAACCCACTCTTAAAAGAGAATACATCCATGAAGCCGTTAAAAGCCGTTCAAATAGTTCCTGACGTCATTTGTCAACACAAAACATGGCGACGTGTGATTTTGATTTTTAAAAAATCCAGTAACAGCAGAGGCTGCTCTGTGGAGTGCTACTGTTTGGAGTTTACTGGTGTAAGGACACTAGTTTCCCGTTCTGTCAGTTTGAAAATATAATTTGATATTGAAAAACATGAATAGCAGCCAGTTGGCTGTGGTTAGAGGGAAATTGAGGCTGCGATCGGCGCTCGGTGAGAATGGTGTCTGCTTGCTGTGGACAGGACCTTTCACCAAGAATGGGAGATATGGTGTTTTTTCGTTAAAGGATCCTGTCACAGGCAAGTGGACTAAAAAACCAGCTCATCGAGTAGCTCACATGGTTCATGTGGATAATTTTAACATCAGTCGCCACATGGATTGCTCTCATCTCTGTCATAACTCCCTTTGCGTGAACCCGTCGCATCTAAATTTTGAAGAGCACTGGGTTAATAACAACAGACAGAGATGTAGCAACCAAGGTAGATGTCTTGGGCATGAGGGGCACCCCGATTGTCTCCTCAGCTTGCGCATTAACTGACTAAGGACTAAGGTAAGTAAACAACAACAACATAAATTATTAAAGGAAAGTTCTTTCTTTATTTGATATTTTCTTTATTTGGAGATCTGGTAGTTAGGCGTGCTTTGGTTTGTTTACATGCGGCGGAGTATGTGCAAAGTGACCCCTACCCGCATTTTCTGGTCGTAGTTTAAAATTTTTACCTTCAACCTATGACAAAATTGTGCTTAAAATACTCCCAAAGGTCTGTTTGAGGCCCCCACCGAAGGATTTGGTTCAACGAAAGGGAGGTGCTGTGATAGCAGACATTAATATTACCGCAAATGGGAAACGAAGGAAAATGAAACTGTGACCTGCTGTCTGTATGAGTTGAAGACATATTTTGTGAAATAGATCAGTTTACAACAACAACACTGTGTTTGTGACTTTAAACTTGTTAGAAACGCATTATAAGACCTAGAGTATTGTTTTGATGTGTTGAAAATGTAGCTTTTATGTCTTTTCTAGCAAAATATTTGCAAAAAATTGATTTCTTGATATTTTTGGGGCGCAAAGTAATGTACATGATTATGAGTTAAATTTATCCTGGAAGTAAATGATACTTTTCAATATGGTAGTTTACCCTTTTCTGCAATGATAGGCCATACAATCTGGCTGCTTTTCTCATTACCCTTGCCAAAAAACACAGAATACAACCCCTACCCCAATGTTTGTAAAGAATTTGGGCATTACATGATTTTCTGTAGATATTTACTTTTTATTTGGGTTTCTGACAAAAAGCTATAATTCTTACATTGATTTGATGGTCAACATATGAGAAACATATTAACCCCCTTTTTTAGTCTTACCAAAAAAAAAATCTTTTTCAGTGTTGTTTTATGTCAAACTGAATATTTGTTTGTACTCTTTCAAGTAATTCCAGGTCCTGTATAAGATGAATGGAATTGCTTATCCACCTGTGAGTAGTTTTTCCTGATTCACACAGCATAGGAATGGGAATAAGACTCTTTCTACTTTTTCCAAAGCTAATTTTACTATTGGCATGGCTTCACAGCTTCATTACATTAGAAATTCGCCCCAAAGAACATGCCTAATGACACTCAAAGTTGGCATAAGACCGCTCAGAATATTATGACCTGGGCTTCCCTGGTTTTATTCAGTACCTGCATGTGTCTTACACAATTTTCACTTGCAATATACAGGAATCTATTGTTTTAAAGAATAAGCCGACCTTATATTTACCCCCCCCCCCCCTGCCCCTATTTTTTGTATATTTTTTTATCAAATCTAAGTCTATTTTCCAGGAAATATCACTTTAGACCCTTGTTGGACTTTTTGGGTGCAGTTTTGTTCTCTGGGCTAGGCTAATAATTAAGTTCATATACAAGGATACTTGTGGGCAGTTTTGAACAGAGTTTTGTGTTGGGGGACCCCAACAATAAGCCGTGTGGCAGGGGACTTTCTCCTCTGGTTTTAAGCTTTCCAGTACAATTTTGAGCCTAAAATCAACCTGGGATACAAGAATAACACTTGTTTGTTCAAGCTGTATATATTTGGCCACAGTATGACTGACTTTGAGTAGAATTTATCCATTTTGTAATCCAACCGATCTTAAAAATTTAACAAAAGCACAGTATATTTTAGTTATGGAAGCCACAGAAAGATGTGTCCTCCTAAACTTAGTATTTTATTGTAGAACACCCTTAGTAGACTTCACACTAGATTACAGAATTCAAATATGTTTTCCCAGAGCTGAGATATGACGACTTTAAGCTAATGGGGGGGGGGGGGGGGGGGGGGGTAAATGGGAGGGCTACAGAGGGCATGGCCTCCTTTAAGCTCAATGTGTTAAATTTTGAATGAGATTGAACGATTTTTTGGCCTCTGGTAGGATACAGGTCACAGTTTCTGACTTGCGGATTTTCCTAGGGAAGAAAGAAGTTCCAGATATTTTTGTGTGTTTTTTAATTATTTTTTCCTGGCCCCCTGCATATTTTTTCTGGGCATTTTTGTAGTTTTTATGAAAGGACAGAGATTGAGTTATTGTCTGGAAATGATTTTAGAAGTGGAATGGGACCATTTCAGGTGGATGGAGATCTGGTAGTTTGGTTTGTTTACATGCGGTGGAGTATGTGCAAAGTGACCCCTACCTGCATTTTCTGGTCGTAGTTTAAAATTTTTACCTTCAACCTATGAAAAAAACTGTGCTTAAAATACTCCCAAAGGACTGTTTAATGCCCCCACCGAAGGATTTGGTTCAACGAAAGTTAGGGAAGGTGCTGTGAGAGCAGACATTAACATTACCGCAAATGGGAAATGAAACTGTGACCTGCTGCCAAATAGAAGTTTAAAGTTACTTTGATCTTCGGCTTATCTCTTCTCCCTAACTGTTCCTCCTGAAGAACGTAACATACCCAACTGAGGATACACCGGTTGGAAATATAGCTCATATAATATTTTTTCTTAATAAATACCTTCCAAAAATTAGGGAGCTCTAGAGTATGGTATGGACTAAGTAATTGCCAAGTTATTTGCTGATTTGTTGAGATATCGTGTAGTTAGAGGCACAATGACAATGAGATTTATTTGGGGATTTATTGGCAGATAGGGTAGAGATCGCATTTTCCTAATAACTCCTTCAATTCTCTTTGACTTTTAATGAAGCTTCGCGTGGATGTAGCCATTGGGCACGGTAACAAAATACTACAGTTTGGTTTAGATTGATTGATTCGTTGCAAAGTTATTAGCGACCCCCCCCCCCCCCCCCCCCCCCCTGGGTGTAATCAAAAATGCTAAAGACGGAGGTTTGACACTGAATTTCACCCCGTGAATCTTTGTGTATGTTGTTGAAACTTTTGTATGTACTAATATATATATCATCGTTTGTTGTCTTAAGAAAATAGGTTGAAATCGGTGTAGAACTTTATTTTTATACGCGATATTTCAGTTTCCTCCATTTTAGTCAATGAATTCAGTAATAGATTGGGAGTGGGGTGAATGTTTACCTAATATCGTCTTTGTTCGTCAACAGAATTTTATGAAACTTACAAAAACCTATAAAACACCTACAACATACTAGAATTTGGTTATCCTTCATTGATTGGCTGCAAAACTATTAA
The DNA here is from genome assembly GCA_963971465.1 of Lepidochitona cinerea. NCBI lineage: Eukaryota > Metazoa > Mollusca > Polyplacophora > Chitonida > Tonicellidae > Lepidochitona > Lepidochitona cinerea. The sequence goes on along the minus strand of OZ020563.1, from coordinate 649,598 downwards.
CGACGCGCCCATCAAAATGTCATGAAAAATGTTAAAGAGGAAGGTTTGACACTGAGTTTTCCCCTTGAATCGTTGTGTATATCCTTGAAAAGTTAGTATGTCCTACAACAGACATCGTTGTTAGTTGCCTTAAAAAAACTAGATTCAAATCGATGAATTAAGTCATTTTCTCTGTGATATTCGAGTTTCCTCCATTTTAGTAATAGATTCTAGATGCTATTTAGCAATTCTAGAAATGTACTATTTAGAAGCAATTTAGCAGTTAAAGTGGCATGAGCTGCCAAAATGTTGATATTTTGACGTTAAAACAGAACGTTCAAATTATTGGCTATTTTTCTCAAGACGTATAATTCAGATGCTTTTTTGTGCTTCTACTCTCGAAAATGTACGCTAAAGTATTGTTCTGAACTAACTTGGGCTTAGAATGAATGAACGGTCGTCCCGGTTATTTAAATTTTGTTTACTTTTCGAACACGTTTTCGGTTCGTACTGGCCACATACTGTATGGATTTTCCTCATTCCAACGCCAATCATTTAGTTTTTCGATGGCCTTCAAAGCCTTTTACTGCCGTGACGATCAGAAATTATGAAAAAAGTATGAATTTTGGCAGCTCATGCCACTTTAAAGATTTCTCAAAAGTGTGAATTTTGGCAGCTCATGCCACTTTAAAATATTAGTAAATCTATTCCCTAAGGAATAGATTTTGTTATTTCATTTCATTTTTCATTTCATTTCATTTCATTTTATTCACCAGAAAATATGTACAACAATGTGAAGAATAACAAAATAAAATTTAGCATACAGATTAAAGAGAAATAGTGCCTGTTCTGGCGGGAGAAGGGGCTTGTGCTATCCCAGGGCGATAACCCCTACGCCCACATAGTTGTTAACAGAGAGCGCAACGATCATCTTCCTTCTGGAGAATTTACATCTGACGGTAAATTTCAAAAGTTTTATGTGATATTTGTGAACCATCTTAGAGTTGAATTGAATTGTTAACGGCCATCCGCATCGCGTATACTGTACGGATATACGTAGATTGTATGTCATTTAGTCACGATGGAAATATTTCGTTAATTTTCTTCCTCGTAATTTCTTTAATACGAAATTCAAAATTGTTTGTTACACAATTTCTGGTGATCGCGGGTTTCGCGATTTTGTGTATAACTATTAAACCCATTGTTTCTAATTCTTTGTAACTGATTGCTTCGATTTATTTGTTTCTGTTTTTCATGCAATACCCAACCATGCCGAAACTTGGCGAGATTCCAAACGATTTGAGCGCCCTACTGTGAGTGTGAATGTGATGGGCCGGGAAGCACGTGTGTTTAGATGTCTCCCCAAATTTATTAAATATCATTTTCTAAGCGAATTAGTTTTAACATGTTGAACTGAATACTGATTACATCTTATAACTAATAACTAGGAGAAGAATGGTTTGGTATATAGAGGTTATCTAACGAGAGCCAGTGTGTTACGATAAATATCACTCGAGTCTATTAATTTTCAAAGTCACGAGCCTCTGGCGAGTGACTTTGGAAATTAATAAACGAGAGTGATATTCATTGTAACACACTGGCTCGAGTCTGATAATTTTTTTCTCACTCTACACAAAAGATACAGCGTTCTATAAAAAAAACAGGGCTCTACTTAAAAAAATGTTTGGCGACGTCGCTCTATTTTCAAGAGTGGTTCTCCGAAAAAAAGACTCAATATGGCATTGTGACGTCGGAAATGACGTCATCAACAACGGCTTCCCAGATCCTTCAATATAGGGTTGCTTCTGGAAGCTTGATCTTAACGTCATAATGACTGATGACGTAATTCATTTGTGACGTCAATTTTGACAGATCTTTCGTGAGGTCATAGCGTTATTTGGGCAATAATTTCACCCGTTGATTATGCAAAAAATAACACACTGCCTGGGAGTGGAATTATCGGGGGTGTAGTGTGAGAAAGGTTTATAAACACTCTATGGGTGATTAAAATTCACAATTAGTTCCCAAGATATTCAGCCCAAAAAGATAAGTTTTTACAAATGTTTGGATATGTTTATTTGCATCTGTGCGCCGCTTGTGGCCTTATTTAAATATATAGGTAAAGTTAGGTTGGACATTATTCTTAGAGGATTTAAAAATAAATAAATAAAAAATTTAAAAAGTAAAATAAGTAAGTAAGAATTTCCCCAGCTGCAGTTGATTACACATTTGTCTCACCCAGCTGTAAATACTGTAAATGACTTTATTGTTCCTCAGATCTGTGCAGTCACTTATATTTTGATTGTCCATGCAATGTTAGATGATTGCACGTCCTGGCCGTGGTGCACTTATTGCAAAAATATGGACCTAAAGTCAGCTTTTCATTTACTTCCAATATGTCCTGCACATTTTTAACTATAGGGATTTAAATTCTTAGGCTACTTGATACTTTGTGCTCTGTGTGCCCATTTTGACGAGTTTTTGAAATATTTTAACATTATTACATCGGTTAACTGTCCCAGAATCTGGGTTGCATACTATCGATCATTACTTAGAGGACTTAATTTTTGCTGGTCAATTAAACATGCTTGCATGTGCCACGCTTCTGGTAACATTTCATAAGCTATGCTCCAATTTGGGGGTACCCATAGCTCATGCCAAATCAGTTGGTCCTGCCACTTAACTGAAATTGCTTGGTTTTGAAATTGATACCATTGCTATTGATATGCTGCATATTCTTCAGGAAAAATGTGAAGATTTACCTTCCATCCATGAGTTCTTAGGCCGCAATCAGGTTAAACTGCGTGAGCTTCAGTCTGATTGGGTATACTATAATGAGTTTTTTTATGGTGATTTCATGATGCAACATGTTGAGCTAGTTAGTAGGTCAAATATATCTGATATGTTTCAACCAGCAAATGGTTTAGATTTACACATGTAGGCCCAAGTTCAATGGTACAGTATATTTCCCTGGTCCCTGTCCTACTGTCTTTGATATTATGGAAGTTTCTATTTCACACAGAGAATCAAGCCCTTGTGACAATATTGAACAAACATCACAAAATACTTAAACAGTATTTCATTTAAAGCTGTCAACATAACATCATCATCCATCAGCTAATTGTACTGGTGACCTATTTCCCCCCCCCCCCCCCCCCCCCCCCTCCGTAAACAGTGTGTAACATTCCGTACCACAGCCCCATCAACAAATATCCATCCAGACTTGATATCAAAGGAGCTAGCTTATCTGCTCTCCAACAAGAAGTGGATAGACTGGCCCTGGCCCTCACTTAAGTTACCAGTCCATCATTTATAATATCGCTTATTTATCTGGGAGAGATCTAGCTTTTTGGCTGTTTTGCCCAGCTTTTGTACAAAGAGGTATGAATCGTGCATTTATAAGGCCATTTGTTGTTGCTTATTTTAATTTCAATTTGCGGAAATAACTTACTAAAAACAGGTTGACTGCACTCAAGTTATTAGCCGAGATGACATAACCATAGATCCTCAAGCAAAATCATTAACAGCTGTCGTTCCTTACTCTGAAACTGACCAATTTGGCCATGGGGTAAACATTCAATTAAACAATCATACTGGTATTATTTGTCCATGGGCCCTGAAAGTATTGAATTTGACCAATTTATGTTATAACACTCATGCCTTTGGAATTACCTTTGTTTCAACCCAAACATTATCGAAAATGCATGGTGATGGAAATCCTCATGTTACAAGTCGTAGATACGCAAAATTTGTTTTGGATTACCAGGTAATTGTCTATAAAATCAGCGTTAAGCTTTTCCGATTGCGACCACATTTCAATGCTGGGCTATCAACGTAGGTTAATCAACGTAGGTTAAGTTAAAGTTGCAAATACTCATTAAGATAGAACCAAATCCAGCGGCAAAACTTCTTCATGGAAGTGGTAATGGCATTTGGATTGAATTGAATGACGTTTGGATAGTTGCATTATGTCTGAATGGGGTAACATTGTTTCTTGATACTATCAATCCTGCCTTGCTCATCTTGGCACAAAATAATGGCCAGATGTTTCTTCCACAATCAGAATATGGTCACGGCTATGTGAATGTGTCGCTCCTTCCCCGTCACTTCGTTTGGCGATGTACTCTGTAGATGGCAATCATTGCCCCTATCAGAGTACAGATGGCAATAAGGAGTGACTCTGCTCCTCCCAGAGGCAAGATAAAGGAAATTTAATCCTTAATACATGGCATAAGAAGCCTCTCTGCTCCTCACAGAGACAAGATAAAGTAAAGTTAATCCTTAATTCATACACTTGATTATATGATTTAATTTGATGATTTCATTTGTTGATTATTTTTGGATTAATTGGTTAATTGGGGCCTGCCATTTCTTGTCGGCGGCCCAAACTTAAATATAAAACATTTAAATCTAAAAGAAAACTACATTTCAAACATAAATAAGCAGCCTTCAAAATAAAAAGAAATGCATATTTTGTACATGCATATTTGTCACTGCATCTTTGTACATGCAGATTTGTTGATGCATATTTGTCACTGCATATTTGTAAATGCAGAATTTGTTGATGCATATTTGTAAATGCATATTTGTCACTGCATATTTGTAAATGCAGAATTTGTTGTACATGCATATCTTTGCCTCTGCAGATTTGTACATGCAGATTTTTAAATGCCTTTTTGGTAGATGCATACTTGCACATGCATCTTAATAAACCATTATCCGCCACAAATCAAATAAACCCTTTAAATCTGATTTGAATTGTTTGTTTTCGTTTCGCCTCTGAGATAATAGTAAATCTATTCCTTAGGGAATAGATTTTGTTATTGAAAGGGCGATAACCCCTACGCCCACATAGTTGTTAAAGTAAATTTAATCCTTAATATATACACTTGATCAGTAATTGAATGAATATATGATTTATTCATACTCTTGAATATATGATTTAATTTGATGATTTCATTTGTTGATTATTTTTGGATTAATTGGTTAATTGGGGCCTGCCATTTCTTGTCGGCAGCCCAAACTGCAAAATTTAAAACTTAAACTTAAATATAAAACATTTAAATCTAAAAGAAAACTTAATTTCAAACATAAATAAGCAGCTTTTAAAATAAAAAGAAATGCATATTTTGTACATGCATATTTGTACATGCATATTTGTCACTGCATCTTTGTACATGCAGATTTGTTGATGCATATTTGTAAATGCATATTTGTCACTGCATATTTGTAAATGCAGAATTTGTTGATGCATATTTGTCACTGCATATTTGTAAATGCAGAATTTGTTGATGCATATTTGTAAATGCATATTTGATGCATATTTGTAAATGCATATTTGTCACTGCATACACACGTATTTGTAAATGCAGAATTTGTTGATGCATATTTGTAAATGCATATTTGTGATTGCATATTTGTACATGCAAAAATTTACTACTGCATATTTGTACATGCATATTTGTACATGCATATTTGTACATGCAGATTTGTTCATACATATTTGTACATGCATATTTGTACATGAATATATACCACTGCATATTTGTACATGCACATTTGTACATGCAGATTTGTTCTCTTCTTTCCATCACTAAATCTGTCACTTCTGCTGCTACTACTCAGTTTAGTCCACCATCGTCTCCCCAACCCCATCCGTCTGTCAGCCCGTCGACATCTGTTATCTCACCTCCAACTCTGCAGTCACAGATTCCTAGGTCTGTAACTTTACCTACTGTTTCCCCATCGCATTTCCCTACTGGTACTCCCTCCCTTAGACCTAGTACCTCTGCCCCTTCTTATTCATCCCCTCAGCCCCCCTCCCCTAGACCTAGTAGTACCTCTGTCCCCTTTCGTCCCCCGTCTTCCCCAGCTTCTACTAGGATCACTTCTGCTAGACCTAGTACATCTAGTCCCTCTCCTCCTCCCCCACCCCCAGTTTTGTCAGCCCATTCACCTATGAGATATTCAGATGCAGTGAGATCCCCTCCGAGGGGTCAGCGCAACCCTCGGAATAAATTAGCTAATTCTAAATTTTGGAAATTTCGGCACACCTCCTCCAATTGGCACCTTCCTAATGTAACTAAGAAAGTTCTTTTACTTGGGGATTCTAATCTATCTAGAATTAACCTTGACCCCCACCCTGATATGCAGGTAGAATGTTTCCCTGGTGCCAATTTCAATTCATTTCGGACGCTAATTCAAAAGTATCAAGGTCCCCAACCTGAGAAAGTTATCTTGAATATTGGTATCAATAACAAATCTTTCAATGGCATTTAGAAGTTGGAAGGTTACAATAAGGTCAAGAATTACTTATGGATAACAACTTCTTGGTTTATTGGGTGACGACGTTTCGATGTAGTTCTTACATCGTTATCAAAGTCAATGACCTTATTATCAATAACAAGACAACTACTGAGCCGAACACTTCCTTAACTCAGATGCGCAACATGATGACAGCGGTTTGGAAGACTTTTTCCAACTCGTTCATCTACTTTGTAGAGATCCAGTCATCCACTAAATTACCGGCCAGTGAAGTTTCGAACCTGAACCTATATAACTCTTCTGCTTCCAAGATGAAGAGAGTTATCGTCATACCAAAAATCCCTAATTCAAAATTTAGAGTATCCACGGACAAAATTCACTGGACCGAAGATACAGCAAATTGCTTGTATACCCATTGGCTTCAGACAGTAGATTTAAACTAAATTTGGGACAGGGCATGTGCCACCCTACTTTTGGCTTAGGAAGTAATATTGTTAATCTTAGTAACGAGGAACTCACTGCTGATGATATATCTCTACTCAGTAGAGGACTTTCATTTGTGCCTTGCCCAAAATCATTATCTGATAGGGACTTTTCTATTAGTAAATTAGTGCATGTTATGGAGTACTCCAGAATTGTAAGTCTGGCTGATATCTACAGAGATTCTAGTGGGGTACGCAAGCCGTTTACATCTAAAAGCGGTTATACGCCCCCTTCTTACATGTATGACCCAGAAATAAGCATAAGTCGTGACTCTGTATCAAGGAAGTTTGATGTTTTAACTAATCCTAGAAACCAACATAACCTCACTCATTCAGAATGTCTTGCCTTAAGTAAGCTAAGGAGAAATCCAAACATAGTTATTAAACCTGCTGATAAAGGTTCGGCAACAGTTATTATGTCTAAACAGGATTATATTGAAGAGATAGAACGGCAGCTAAGCAACCCTCACCATTACTAAAAACTTGATAAGGAAATTTGGCCTGAAAATGTTAGGAAGTTTAATAAAATTCTTGTTTCTCTTCAAGATAAAGGCTTACTTAATGAAAAACAGTATCGCTATTTGGAATCTGATCATAACTCTAGAAACAGGGTCTTCTATATTCTTCCGAAAATTCACAAACCCATTGAAAAATGGCCCAAGCCTACAATGCCCCCTGGGCGTCCTATTATCTCAGATTGTGGCAGTGAAAGTTATAGAATATCAGAGCTAATTGATTACTATCTAAAACCTATAGCGAATTGGCATCCTAGCTTTATCAAAAACACGGATGATTTATTGGCCAAATTGTCTGAGAAATCCATCCCACAAGATGTGATTTTGGTCACTCTGGATGTGGAGTCTATGTATACAAACATTGACATAGATTTGGGGCTTAAATCCATAAAATCAGCATTCCAAAGATATCCTGACCACCGTCGTCCGGATAAAGACATTTTAGAATTGCTGGAACTTAGCTTAAAAGGTAACGATTTTGAATTCAATGGGGAGATCTTTCAGCAAATTAAAGGGTGTGCTATGGGGAAACGTTTTAGTCCTAACTTTGCCTCTATTTTTATGGCTGAGTGGGAGAGTGATATTCTTCACAAATGTCACAAACAACCTTTTATTTTCCTTCGGTATCTGGATGACATTTTTATCATTTGGCAGCATACGTTGGAAGACCTTCATATTTTCATTGATACTCTTAATTCTCACGACTCAAGCATTAAGTTACAGCCTACTATTGATCAAAATTCTGTGGATTTTTTGGATGTAACTATTTACAAGGGTCATACATATCATACTACTGAGCATCTAGATTACAAAGTATTCTTCAAACCTACTGACACTCATCAGCTGCTACATGCTGGGTCATACCATCCTCCTCACACTTTCAAGGGAGTCATTAAGTCTCAGATTTTTAGATTCTATAGAAACTGTAGTTCTTCAGATTTCTTTAACCAGGCTTGTTCTGTTCTTTTTAAAGCTCTCCTCCCTAGGAGGTATTCTTTTAGATTACTCCGAAGGATCAAATCTAACACAGTAAGACAAATCATGTTTCCCCCTTCAGCCCCCGAAACGCTTACCTCCCCTTCACGGGTGTACCATTACCGTCCAACATTTCTCTCAGGTACATCAATGAAATGCCTTAAGACGCGATGCAAACTCGATATATACGTACCCGATCGCGGAACCTTTTTCGGAGAACAATCTCGCGACAAATATCAAATGGCAGAGAATCTTAATTGCGACTCCTCTAATATCGTGTATGTTATCACATGTAAAAAATGTCGCAAACAGTATGTTGGAGAAACTCAGAATTCTCTACGACAAAGAGCAGCCAACCATTTATCTAGTATTAGACTGAAACATGATGTACCTGTGGCACAACATTTCAATACTCTAGGTCATTCGGTCAAGGACCATTTTGAAATCATGCCTATTGAGAAAATCCCTTTTCTCACTTCCGCTGCAGATACCAAGCACAAACATTTGGAAAGGGAAAGTTTTTGGATTCAAACATTACAAACTATTTATCCTTTGGGTTTGAACTTGGACCCAGGAAGATGTCGTGAAAAAACTATAATACCATTTGTCTTTCAGTATAACAAAGCTAGCATCGCTATGGCCAAGATTATAGTAGAAGAATACAAACTGCTTCAAAGTAAACTTGCTCGCCCTCTGACCCAAAGGCCAGTCATTGCTTATAAAAAGAACAAGAGTTTGAAAGACATACTGGTCAGGGCTAAACTCCCCTGTCTGCCTTCTACCTAGGTTTTTCTGGGTAAAGGGTGGGGGTGGGTGGGGGGCAAATTTTCACTGTCTTTTCCCATGACCCTATAATATATAGTCTGACGATATTCTTACCATAGCTTAAGATACGTAAGCATTGTCAATGTAATACAAAGTGTTCCAGAAAATTCTACTGACTAAGACCAAGCTCCTGTCAGTCGTCAACCTAATGAAATATCATAGGTTTACTTTATTACAACAATTTATGATGGGGTATAAAGGTCTAAATGATATACCTCTTTTTAACACAATTAGAAACTTGTCTCCATGGCTATTTTAGACAAGAAGATTTTCCCTGTGCCCGTGTGTTTTAGTGTCCATAAACATATATACCACTGCATATTTGTACATGCAGATTTGTTCATGCATATTTGTAAATGCATACTTGCCATTGCATATTTGTACATGCATATCTTTGCCTCTGCAGATTTGTACATGCAGATTTGTAAATGCCTTTTTGGTAGATGCATACTTGCACATGCATCTTAATAAACATAGCCGTGACCATTATCCGCCACAAATCAAATAAACCCTTTAAATCTGATTTGAATTGTTTGTTTTCGTCTAAGACAATATCTCTGCTATTGAGCCGTGCTAGAAATGTGCTATTTAGACGCAATTTTAAAACACCATAGGACAATTCCATTTCTGTGTAAGACAATATACCTGCTATTTAGCAATGCTAGAAATGTGCTATTTAGAAGCAATTTAACATTTAAAATATCATATGACATTTCCACTTCTGACTCGGACAGAACCACTTGTCATTCTTGAATGTGTGCAAAAACTCGAAAGTGAAATCTTGGAAATCATCTGTGTGCAAGAATCTTGGAAGTTGGAAGTCAGAGGACCACACACCCCTTTCTCGTATGTAACATACAAATTTTCCCCAGCTTTTCGCCATTCACAGTGCGCCAAGCGGATCTGCCCTGAAGCACTGCTGCGAATGCGCCAGGTTAAACGAGAGTGTAATAGGGACTTCTTTTAAACTGATGTCAACTATCTGTCTACTAAAGTAAAGGCCATACTCCGCTATTTGATAATTTCCGACATCTATGGTTGCGACTACCTAGTACCGACAAATAAATATCAAAACATAAATAACGAGGTACCTGTACTCATTTAACATTATTTATATTTTTCGATATTTTTTTTTCTTGGAGCAACAAATCCGGTTTTCTGACGATGCATGCTTTCATTTCACTTAACGACTTCAGTTGCATTCACTTCGAAAGTGTTAATAAATGTGGGGATCGATTAGCGTAAAGGAATGTAAATCGGCGCATGATCCTTTCACTCATTCGATCACATTTTCTGGGTACAACAATCCGTGTTATAATGTATAAGTTTGTTGCTTCGTTTATACAATGGAAGGTGGTGGTGGAGGAAGGGGGGGGGGGGGGGGGGTCCATATAGACTAACATATTTCACAGATAGATGATTATCAATTTATAAAAAAAGACCCCTATCGCTCCTTGACCAAAGAAGCACTTTCTCTTTCATATTAATATGTATACTATACCTTGGACAAACGTACATAAGCCTAAAATGTTCATGGTGAACTGGATTTGATACGCTTATTTTATCCTACTCTACACTTTTCCGTACATGTGTACAGTATGTATGAAGGCAGTATTTGTCGGCAATTATCATGAAGCCATTCATTGTTTTGCTTTTTGTTTAATAAATGTTTACAACAGGACGTGTCTATTTGTTATCTTTTACAATAATATTTAATCCTAAGTAACAGAACGATTCGACTCGCTCTAATGTCTCATTATCATAGGTCCAAACATCATTTCTCTTATATTTTTTGCTGCCAAACACCAACACATTGGTTTTATCTATATTAACCTTTAACCCCCAAGTATTGCAGTATCTATAAAGCTGATTTAGCAGTGCCTGTAGACCAAGTGCACTTTTTGAGAAAACAACAGCATCATCAGCAAAAAGCAAGGAAATTACCTGTAATTCACTATAGATTATATCCTGGTCTATATCTGTACTGAGATTGTCAGATATGTCATTGATAAACATGGAAGACATAATGGGGGACAACGGTTCGCCTTGTTTTAAACCCACGTTTTGTTCCAAAAATTACGAGCCACTACACCTTATACAAGGTGAGCCACTACAACTTATATACTTAGCGCTATTAAAAATGCACGAACCCAAGAATGTAAACTATTTTGAGAAATGTAAAGTGTAAAATATTGTAAGTACTCTTAAACTGAAGAACAAGGCATTGGTCACAACGAGACAAAGAATTGACAATATGTGAAACCCTGGTGACTTTTATTCCTTGCAAACAAATCGTTGATACAGAAATTGAAGGTGTCCTCATTCAATAATGGGTATGTCCACCTCGGGCATCAACGCAAGCAGTACATCTGCGACGCAAGGATCTGATGAGTGTGGCTATTCTGTGCTGTGGGATCCGGTCCCACTCTTCCTGCACTACCTGGATCAATTAACGTCGGTTGCGTGGCCTGGGTTGACGTTGTGCAACGGCATTCTTAAGCTGATCCCACAAGTGCTCTATGGGCGATAGATCGGGGCAGTAAGCTGGCCATTCCATGATGTTCCGATTATTCTGTTGCAAGAAGTCTTGTGTCAACCTTGCAGAGTGTGGGCGCGCATTGTCTTGCTGAAACGTCGTGACGCCAACATTGGCTTGGAGGAATGGAAGCAGCACATGTCGAAGAATGTTATCCACGTAACCCTGAGCATTCAGGTTGCATCAACAATGACAAGGGGAGTTCGTCTGCGAGAAGTGATGCCTCCCCACACCATAACACTACATCCAACCCAGCGATTTCCTTCCCTCACACATGCATTTGCGAAACGTTCACCACGTCTGCGCCACACACGTTGACGTCGGTCAGGACGATCAAGGCAGATACAAGACTCGTCAGAGAAAAGGACAGAGTTCCAATCATTGATACGCCATCTCTGATGATTTCGAGCCTTTCGTAAACGGTTTTGGCGTGCGGCGGGTGTCAATATAGGACCTTGGTAGGGGATGCGTGCATGCATCTGTATCTGTTGGAGACGGCGTCGGATGGTGCTGAGGCTTACCCTGGGCCTTCCAATTCCCACTGTCTCACGAGCACTCTGTGTCGCCGTGCGAAATCGGTCACGCGTGTGCAACAAACCGATGTACCGATCCTGGCGGGCTGTAGTGACTCTTGGCTGACCAGGGCGTGGTCGGTCGGCAACATTGCCAGTTTCATGTTCCCTGATTCTGAGACGACTAATTGTGGAGGGATGACACTGCATGTGACGTCCTACGGCGGCACAACTGAGACCCGCCTGTAACATGCCAATGGCACGTTCCCTTTGTTGTGTCGTAACGTTTTCTGATTTTTTCCCCGTCTTTATGCTGAGCTTCGTGTAAAGTGTTGAACCCACGACAAATGAGCCCTGAAAGCTGTTCTCAGTGACGGTGAAACACTCAATGGACGTTATTAGGAAATGTTGCGTAATGTTCAGGACAGGCGCGTCGGGAACACCACAGGTTATCCAGTTATTGCAACTCAACTCAAACTAACAATAAACAACAAAACGTAAATGGCCAATAGCCTTACAGGGGTAGAAACATAAAATTCAACCGTGCGTTTTTAATGGCGCTAAGTATAGAAGATTTTACTTGAAAATACACAGACTTAATCGCGTTCACATTCTAGTTTAATTGATTTATGCCATAGGGCAGCTCTATTTATTGAATCGAAGGCCTTTAGATAGTCCACAAGTGCACAGTATAACTTTTGTCTAGTTTGAATTGCATGGAAAATAATTTGATATAGTACAAATATACAATCAACTGTGCCTTTACCTTTTCTAAAGCCGAATTGACCATTGTAGATTATGTCATTACTTTCGGCCCAATTACATACTCTTTCATTTAGAACCAAAGAGTACAATTTAGCAACAAGAGGTCGCCCGCGTTCATCTATTCATATTAAAGATTGTTACAGTAATAACTGTGTCGGGTGTGAGATGTTGTTATGCTGCTTAGGGTTATACTAGGTGTTGAAACCGGTTTGGGTGAGGTAGTGATCAGTGGTCAGGTGACCTAGCTTTGGCCACCTTAGCCTGAAACTGATAGAGATTTGGAATTTTCCACTATTCTATAGTATTTTGTAAGCTTGAGGTTTATTAGATATTTTCTCATACATAATTTTGTTTGTGTGTGTTTACCAGTATCCTCCTGCTTGGTATAAATAAAGTGGGCATTAATTTGGAAGGACTTTTGAAGGTCAGCTGTGTGGCTTCGTAAAGGACCTTGGAGCATGTGGAGGTCCAGTGTACTGTAGCAGTGATTTGTACAATGGGAGCGGTTGTGAAAACTTCTTTTCTGTTAAAATCAAAGGCTAAAGACCTTAATCTAACTTAATGGAATCAACCTTTTCGGTTTTCAACAGTGGATTTCACGCGGCAGAACTTTAAATTATGTGGAAACTGGTGAAGTTAGATTAACCCTTATTCGGTTTCTGGCTTTCGCGCAAGATCTTGCGTCACACGGTTACTTTTTTGTTTCTTGGAATTTCGGCCGACGCATTTTAAATCTTATATTTCAAACTTCTGTGTTGTGTTTTCTTTTTATTTTATATTCTTATGAAATAACATCTTTGATTATTTTAATTATTGTGTCTGTTGTCTTTTCGAGATCCGCTTTAGCATCCTAGTGGTCGACATTCAATACCACGTCTTGACAAACTGGATATAGGAATTGGGGCCTACATAAAAAAATCTTACTCCAAGGAGATAACTATTGTTGAGGAAAATTAAATTGTGAATTACAAAGTAAGCTCCCCTTGAAATTTTGGTTGAAAACAACATTGCCACCTGGTAGCCATCTTCAATATGCTAATGAGATGATAATGTACGATGCACAACTAGAACTTAGGGGGATGATGTGTGTCATGTTTGGTTAAGATCAGGTCAGTAGTTTTCTTGGAATAATGATAATAAGTTTCATTTGCAAATTTGGTTAAAAAACAACATTGCTTTCTGGCGGTCATATTTAATAAGCAAATGAGATGAAAATGTAGAGTGCACAACTAGATCATAGGGAGATAATGTGGGCCAAGTTTGGTCAAAATCAGACCAGTAGTTTTCTTGGAATAAAAGTAACCAACAAAAATCGCCCTCCTATGCAAATGAGATGAAAATGAACGATGCATAGGGTGATAATGTATGTTTTCTTGGAATATAGGTAACAAAAAAATATATATCACCCCCTGGCGGCCATATTGAATATTCAAACGAGAGGAAAATGTACGACGCACAACTAGACTAGGGCCTATAGGGAGATAATGTGAGCCAAGTTTGGTGAATATCAGACAGATAGTTTTCTTGGAATAGAGAACTTAAAAACTATATCGTCCCCTGGCGGCCATATTGAATATGCCAATGAGATGAAAATGTACGGTGCACAACTAGACCATAGGGTGATGATGTTTTTTAAGTTTGATTAAGATTGGACAGGTAGTTTTCTTGGAATAAAGGCAACAAAGAAAAACAACATCGCCCCCCCCCCCCCCCCCCCCCCGGCGGCCCTATTAAATATGCAAATGAGATGAAAATGTACGATGCATAACTAGACTATATGGAGATAGTGTGAGCCAAGTTTGGTGAAAATCGGACTGGTACTTTTCTTGGAAGCAATTTTCTGTTGGATTCAAGCTGTGTGATCTTGACGTTTAGATTGGTCACAGTACTGTCAATGGTTGTCATTTTTTCACAAGAACTGGACATAAATTCTACCGATTTTTCTAATTCTGAAAATTTGCTTTTGACTTGGCACATTTCTTGGTTTACTATGAGTCCACAGACAGTATAGTTGTTTCTATAGTATCCAGGCGACTCAACAATGAATCTATTTTATTTTCCAACCGGAGAAGCAGAGCTAGCTTGTCCAGAAGAACTATTCTCACCAGAAGCATGTACATGTGCAATAGGTGACATTCCTTCAGCAACGTTTGCTATTACTTGAGGTAGTGAAATATGTGCCTGTTCACTTGGAAACTGTTCACTAATATAACGAAGTAACTTTAGTTTAAACAACCGATAATGTTACATTCCAAACCGCGAACTTTATTTCAAGGCGAATTCGAAATCCCAAGCTTTGTCTTGATATGTTTTGTACGAATCCAGAACTTACAGGCAGGATTCGTTTTTTTGTACCAGTGTGTGGCAGATTAAAAACAAAAAAGATAAAACAACATATATAGGCATACTCAAGCCAAGAAAATGTCTCTTCCAGACCCCGCTTCTTATTTTGTATTCAAATTCCGAAACCCGAACCTTGTCTTGAGATATTTTGTTGGAATATCGAATCTTGTATACAACATCGGTATTAGGGATTGGGAAATCGAATCCCAAATCCCGTACCTAACTGGATTTTGCTTTATCTGTTATGGCGTATTCTGTCTGGTGCTAACTTCAGGCTGCTCTTTAAGACAGATATCAACGGAAAGATCTAATTTTGCACTTCTTGAAAAGAACTGACCAAGTGGCGTATTCTGTTTGAAGAATATTTATTGGGAGACATTGCAGGCATAGCTTTGTCGCATTGCCGATGCGTTACCCGGGGAGGGGGAGGGGGGGGGGGGGGGGGTGAAGGGTCAGGTATCTTTGCTTACGTGGATTAGACCTTACAATTTTGTACACTTTTTTCAACGAACATGTATATAAACTTGTCTCCGTGGTTATTTTAGACAAGAAGATTTTCCCTGTGCCCGTGTGTTTTAGTGTCCATAAATATATAAAATATATAACGATTTTTAGAGGAAGGAAAAAATATACAAGCTAAAACTATTCATTTACCTGTAAACGCAGGCTACATTTAATCTTATTATTTACCCCCCACGAGCGGCCTCCAACAAGCAGCGTCTGTTAAAACGTTTCGTTTTGTCATTGTATCCTGCAATAGAATTAACTTTATTTATTTCTTTATTCACTTCCGGTGAAGAAAGAGAGTCGTGGAGATAACCCCAGTATATCAGAGTCATGGAGATAACCCCTGTATATCAGAGTCGTGGAGATAACCCCAGTATATCCGAGTCGTGAAGATAACCCCTGTATGTCAGAGTCGTGGAGATAACCCCTGTAATTCAGAGTCATGGAGATAACCCCTGTATATCAGAGTCGTGGAGATAACCCCTGTATATCAGAGTCGTGGAGATAACTCCTGTATATCAGAGTCGTGGAGATAACCCCTGGATATCAGAGTCGTGGAGATAACCCCTGTATATCAGAGTCGTGGAGATAACCCCTGTATATCAGAGTCGTGGAGATAACCCCTGTATATCAGAGTCGTGGAGATAACCCCTGTAATTCAGAGTCGTGGAGATAACCCCTGTATATCAGAGTCGTGGAGATAACCCCTGTATATCAGAGTCGTGGAGATAACCCCTGTAATTCAGAGTCGTGGAGATAACCCCTGTATATCAGAGTCGTGGAGATAACCCCTGTATATCAGAGTCGTGGAGATAACCCCTGTATATCAGAGTCGTGGAGATAACCCCTGTATATCAGAGTCGTGGAGATAACCCCTGTAATTCAGAGTCGTGGAGATAACTCCTGTATATCAGAGTCGTGGAGATAACCCCTGTATATCAGAGTCGTGGAGATAACCCCTGTATATCAGAGTCGTGGAGATAACCCCTGTATATCAGAGTCGTGGAGATAACCCCTGTAATTCAGAGTCGTGGAGATAACCCCTGTATATCAGAGTCGTGGAGATAACCCCTGTATATCAGAGTCGTGGAGATAACCCCTGTATATCAGAGTCGTGGAGATAACCCCTGTATATCAGAGTCATGGAGATAACCCCTGTATATCAGAGTCGTGGAGATAACCCCTGTATATCAGGGTCGTGGAGATAACCCCTGTATATCAGTCGTGGAGATAACCCCTGTCAGTGGCGTCGGAACGTAATTGAAAGTGGGGGGGCCCAACTATCACAGCACAACAAGCGAGGGTCCAGGGGCCGCCTAGGCCCCGGAAGCTCTTGGGACCCAGACGGCCGGAGATGCGTTCTGAGGGTTATTCTGGAAATAAATCTGATCAACTGGCCTGCAAATAATTAGTTCTCTTTTCGTGATTTTCGTTCAAAAAACCTAATATTTTTCTATCAACTTCTTGAACATAAAAAAAATTCTCTTTAAACGCTGTCTTCAAGTCGATATTCCTCATGCTATTGGTACCAACAGTTTGATTTCCTCTGCGAATCAGATTATAGGAGGGATGTGCCACTAAGGTTTAAGAGGTGTTTCCACTTGTGCGGATATGGGTGAGGCAAAAATCTTTAAATAAGAGGTGTTTCCACCTGGATCGGCGCGGCGCCAATGCGGAACCGAACGGTGATTTCCATATTAAATCAGGTAAACCTACTGTGGAAATCCCTTTCTCTCACCAAAAGTTGGGATTGTTGCTCTTAAAGGGGCTTTCACAATTGAGATACGGTGGGTTTACGGCTCTTGGGGTCATGAACTTTGGCCTTCCGTACGATGGACCGCAGCCTTTCTCGCGGAATTTTTGTGCCGCAAGAGCCGCAGAAAAGTTTGTGTGCACATGGAATCCAATTTTCGGCCGGGTGAATTTTTTTATTACCTCTGATCCGTGCGGGCGCTAGTACGTTCACCGTAAACCGTTGTAAATTGATGCGCGGTTGTTGCACGATTTTTTTGTGTCGTAAGATGCTCCGTACGGTGAAATTTCTTGTGCCGCCAACCTTGCGGCAGTCGTAAACCGTTGAACGATTCGCCGTCTCGGTCTTGCACCGCCTTGCGTTCACCGTGCGAAAATACCCTCAGGTGTGCTACAGGTATATATTTTTTTAACGGTATTTTGGATCTCTGCGCCTTTTTATACTGCAATCACGTCTGCGGAGCCCAAAATCGCCGCACAATTTGACAAAACGCGATAAGGCGCCCGCTCATTGGTGCGCGGCGAAAAACAATGACGCACGATGCATCTTGCGGCACGCCGCACGTTCCAACCAATCACGTCAATCTAAAATAGAGATTGATCCTACTGCCATTCGTTGAGATATCAACTCTAAAACGATTGAGTGACATGTTTTAACACAAAGGGAGAGCACTGCTGTTCACGTCCTTAAAATTGTAAACAGCGACACGTGACACTGATAGTTGACTCGGTTGTGTAGAGAGATATTCGATATAATTCTGGTAGGTAACGTTTAAGCCGCCGACAACCTGTTTTGTTATGTTGATTGCTACTCTCCTAATACATATAATATACCTTGAAATACCTTGAAGTCCATATCATATTTTTCCTTGACATCCATGGGCGCTGCCATCTTGTTTTAGAGAGCTAATGTAGTGCCGAATATATTTTTGATTTTTAACAAGTATTTCTGCCCTAAGAACCTGCAATGCAGCATATTATAATAGGGTTACATGTTTGCGAACAGAATAGAACAGATAAATAAATAGTATATAGATTAAAAATTCTCAGTAGATTTCTTGCAGTTAACTATGCGCAAAATGGAGTGCGACGGCTCTCGAGCCATGTCTCGAGTTGAAGATCTCGTAGAATGGCACGAGATCTCGATTGCCAATCACGTAGCACCTTCGCGGAACTGTCTCACGGATCACGTGCGTTGCTTGCGTCATTCCGCGCGGTTCGCCGCAAGAGATTCGTGGATTAAAACGTGCGGGAACCTTGCCACGCCCTTACGATGCCCCGGCCAATCGTAAAATCGATTATTTTCTCGCGGTAATTTTTCCGATTCTACTGCGGCCAGAAAAATTTTATCTCCACCGTGCGGTCGATTTCAGTATTTTGACTGTGCGGCGAAAGTCTCAATTCTGAAAGCCCCTTAAAGCCACACTTGCCGCGAAAATCAGGAACATTGTTTACATTAAAAAAGAAAGACCGTATTCTGTATTTTTCCCAGACAATATAAGTTAGGAACTTTCTATTCTTACCAAAATTTAAAAGTTTGGACGTCACTTTGTATTTTTATTTGAATTTGAAAATTAGAATTGTTACGTACCCGGAACGTAAACAAACCGATCTGCCCCCTATTGGCGATTTTATGTTTCAGTCGAGTGAGTGAACTAACGGCACAGTGTAATTTTACGTAGGCCTATTTATCTGAGAAATACAGACTGACGATCGGTTAACAGCGTCTGGAAAAGCCTGCTGATGATTGTTTGAGTGTAAACCACAGATAAAAAGGCCTGAAAGGAGGGTAACCCAACACGAAAGTTGACCGACACTGATCGTTGTTGTTGTAATCAGGCTTCGATTCTTCGTTTGTTTTTCACCCCATTTTTACAGTCTAAAGCTAACTAGACATGTTTTATGTGCCCTATGTTTAAGTTTAGTGGTATTAGTCGTAGTAAGCTCATGCAAATTGGTTTTCTAAGCAAATTTAAACAGGCTACGGCGGCAAGTGTGCCTTTAAAGTAAAATAATTCATGGAAATCAGGCTTTTACAAACATGCGTTTATATAGGCAATACCAAGTTTATGTAAGACATAATTCCATTATCTTTAGAATACATAAATACAACAGAATTAATCCAGTGAAGCTTGTATTGGTCTACATAGTTCGAAGGAAACCAAAAACATACACAATGAGCAAAAAATAATTTTCTTAACCAAGAAAAGTCTATCAGATTTGTTAACTACATGGGTATTTAGTACAAGAAAATATCCAGATGCCGTACGGACAATCGCACAAATGGAAACACAGGCGCCGCATAGCCTACCGTAGGGCTTTCCGTATCTCCACCGTATCCGCACAAGTGGAAACGCCTCCTTAACACATGACTTTCACGTATTTATACAGTCCCCAAATCACTACAATTGCCAATTATCATATAGGCCGAAGCCAACATTGCGTTAAGACGATCAAATATCAAAGAACAACCTAACAAAGACAGTTTGAGTTAAAACCGCAGTTCAGAAAACTTGGATCTTCTTTGTCATTTAGATCCCTCAAAAACTATAGTTGTAGTGTATGTTCGAATGATCTGCGGCGCAGCCGGGAAAAAATGACACTTTCTGAGTTTCCTTAACCCCAAAAGTGGGTAATTTAGAGGGTAATAGGTCGTAGAGAGGTCAGTTGAGAGGCCGAAAAGTGGGGGGGCCCAAACATACTCTGGCCCCCCCTTAATGAAAAGTGGGGGTGCCCAGGCCCCCCTGGCCCCCCCGCTTCCGACGCCAGTGCCTGTATATCAGAGTCGTGGAGATAACCCCTGTAATTCAGAGTCGTGAAGATAACCCCTGTATATCCGAGTCGTGGAGATAACTCCTGTATATCAGAGTCGTGAAGATAACCCCTGTATATCCGAGTCGTGGAGATAACTCCTGTATATCAGAGTCGTGGAGATAACTCCTGTATATCAGAGTCGTGAAGATAACTCCTGTATATCAGAGTCGTGGAGATAACTCCTGTATATCAGAGTCGTGAAGATAACCCCTGTATATCCGAGTCGTGGAGATAACTCCTGTATATCAGAGTCGTGAAGATAACTCCTGTATATCAGTCGTGAAGATAACCCCTGTATATCCTTTGATTCTATCTGCCAATCATTCCCATGCGGGGCAACAGGAACTTTCGACATTCCAATAGAAAGTGTGACGCTGTCTCCATTGGAGATCCACACCAACATTTTGGTGAGTCGGAAATATAGTTGTTGTACAAATCGTCATTGAGAGAGCTACACCCATTACGCAGCCTGCACAATATGATACCGCTTTTCCGAGGTCCAGAATAGTACCAAGAAGGTACTTTTGATAATGGAAAAATAATCTTTAAAGAATTTCTGAATTTTGCTTTATCTGTAATGGATCTGTACTTTTTGTTGAACCGGTGATAGCCCGTACACAATCTTTCTGACTATTCTCAAGTAGAGTTGCCTGATGTTCAGTAATACTGTCCCACACAACGTCCGCATATTCCAAGGAAGGCCGAATAAAGACTTTTTCTGTTAAGAATATATTTCAACCCTGTGAACATTGATAATTTTTTGTTGGCCGTTTCTAGTAGTTTTTCAATATGGTGGTTCCAATTTCCAGAGCTATTTAAAATAACTCCAAGGTGTTTGTGAGATACCACAGATTCAACATTATGGCCTTGGAAATTGCAGTGAACATCAGAAGGGGGTCGTCTTCAGGAAACAGTTTTTTTTACCCACTGTTCTAAAAGCACCCCTATGTGGGATGGTTGCCAGTTACCATCGGAAGGTCGTGGGATTCCTCCGGGCATAGAGTTTCCTTCCACAATAAAACTGGCATCGCCGCCATATAAATGAAATAATCTTGAGCGCGGCGTAAAACACCAAACAATCAATCTAATAGCAATATATCATTTTGCAGTATTCTGTTACATTAGGTAAGTCATTTGATATGACGTACAGGCAGGTATCGTCTGAAAATAATTTTATATTACTTAAGATATTTTCAGGCAAGTCATTTCTATATAACAAAAACAACAGAGGCCCAAGAACAGATCGTGAGGCACATCTGCTGTTAATGGCAGTACACCTGGAGCTGCTCCAACCACGCACTGCTAACCTGCTGCTCCAACCACGCACTGCTAACCTGCTGCTCCAACCACGCACTGCTAACCTGCTGCTCCAACCACGCACTGCTAACCTGCTGCTCCAACCACGCACTGCTAACCTGCTGCTCCAACCACGCACTGCTAACCTGCTGCTCCAACCACGCACTGCTAACCTGCTGCTCCAACCACGCACTGCTAACCTGCTGCTCCAACCACGCACTGCTAACCTGCTGCTCCAACCACGCACTGCTAACCTGCTGCTCCAACCACGCACTGCTAACCTGCTGCTCCAACCACGCACTGCTAACCTGCTGCTCCAACCACGCACTGCTAACCTGCTGCTCCAACCACGCACTGCTAACCTGCTGCTCCAACCACGCACTGCTAACCTGCTGCTCCAACCACGCACTGCTAACCTGCTGCTCCAACCACGCACTGCTAACCTGCTGCTCCAACCACGCACTGCTAACCTGCTGCTCCAACCACGCACTGCTAACCTGCTGCTCCAACCACGCACTGCTAACCTGCTGCTCCAACCACGCACTGCTAACCTGCTGCTCCAACCACGCACTGCTAACCTGCTGCTCCAACCACGCACTGCTAACCTGCTGCTCCAACCACGCACTGCTAACCTGCTGCTCCAACCACGCACTGCTAACCTGCTGCTCCAACCACGCACTGCTAACCTGCTGCTCCAACCACGCACTGCTAACCTGCTGCTCCAACCACGCACTGCTAACCTGCTGCTCCAACCACGCACTGCTAACCTGCTGCTCCAACCACGCACTGCTAACCTGCTGCTCAATTTTGTTCACTTGATTCTGTCCTTGAACCTGCTCCGGACCGTGTTTGTGTCTAAATTAAATCTGATTTGATTAATCTTAATTGATTCCAGGGGGGGGGGGGGGGGGGGGGGGGTAACTTCTCCTTCACGACAAGTAAATCTGCATGAAACTTTGTCTACTTTTATGATTTCAAAAATCACTGAAATTGTATTTTGTTATAACGTTAATCCAGAATATACTTCGAAATGTTGTACACCTAATTATTTAATAAAATTACACATATATTTAAAAAGCATTGCTTTATACAGCAGCTTCCTAGTTTATTAGACGCCGACATAAGAACTTCTTTAGTTAGGGGCGGTATATAAGCAAATCCAGCTATTTACATGTATGTGTTAGATGGTGACTCCTGAACTTGAAACATACAGAAACCCAAAAAGTGAGAAACGTATTCAAGCAGCGTTCAACCAACTTGTTCATTGTTTAAGCCATGCAAAACGTTGCTTAACACTACAGCACGGATTATAACGCAAATATATTTAAAAAGAAACATATCACCATGGTTAAACTAAAGACGGCATGACGCACTTCGCATTTGTGTTATATCCGTTCTCCGCTCTCCTTTTTTGGCTCACAGTTTACGTTTCATTATTCACTATATCGTTGAACATACTGGACTGTGAAGTTGGCTCACAGTTCACGTTTCATTATTCACTATATCGTTGAACATACTGGACTGTGAAGTTGGCTCACAGTTCACGTTTCATTATTCCCTATATCGTTGAACATAGTGGACTGTGAAGTTGGCTCACAGTTCACGTTTCATTAGCAGAGAATTATATGGATATTAATGAAGGGTTTGGCTTGTTAAACATACAGGTGAGCCGTTTGAACAAGTGATGCCCATTGGGGGTTGGGGTGTAAAGCCAGATAGAAACAAGGCATCGCAAACGATACAAATCCCCTCGCGTGGTAACACAAGAACTCTGACGCAAAATGGGGGGTGGGGATAAAGTTTGGTCAGAACCCCAAAAGCGGTGACGCGTTAGAGGTATTGACATGCTGGACCCATATAGGAAGTTTGGTCAGGATCCAATCAGACATGAAGTCGCAAGAGTGATGACAAAGAGTTTTCTATAAATAGTAATGGTGACCTTGACCTTGACCGTGGCACCCTGACCATATATGAAGTTTGGTCAGAATCTGTTAAAAAATGAAGTCGCTAGAGCGCTGACAAAAGGTGAACATACGTATGTACGATTTTCTATTAATAGTAATGGTGACCTTGACCTTGGCACCCTGAAACATGAACTTGTTCGAGGTATTCCTATGCTGGACTCATATATGAAGTTTCGTCAGAATCCGTTCAAAAATGAAGTCGCTAGAGCGCTGACAAATATTTTCTATAAATAGTAACGGTGACCTTGACCTTGGCACCCTGAAAAACGAACTTGTTCGAGGTATTCTTATGCTGGACTCATATATGAAGTTTGGTCAGAATCCGTTCAAAAATGAAGTCGCTAGAGCGGTGACAAAGATTTTCTATAAATAGTAAGTGTGACCTTGACCTTGGCGCCCTGAAAAACGAACTTGTTCGAGGTATTCCTATGCTGGACTCATATATGAAGTTTGGTCAGAATCCGTTCAAAAATGAAGTCGCTAGAGTGATGACAAAAGGTGAACATACGTACGTACGTACGTACTTACGTATGTACAAACGCAACGCTATATCCCTCCCCGACTTTCGTCGCGAGGGGATAAAAAATAAACATTTGATGTGGTAAGATAATCAGAGAGTGTTACAAAATTATTGGCTGGCTGGTCAAATTTAGTTTTTTGAAAATCAGATAAATTGTGAAATGGTTAAAAAACAACATTATTTTTAAGGAGACAAATGAAGGCTAATCACACAGTAAATGTTTATCTTTTATAAGCCATGATTAAACAAATGAAGGCTAATCACACAGTAAATGTTTATCTTTTATAAGCCATGATTAAATCATTGTATGCACTAGGCATGTAAAGTCCTACATCACAGTTAAGCTGAGGCTGGTAACGACGTATTTGAATAGCTTCCATTCATTTTCTGGTTGTTTGGTTGGGTAGATGGGTAGATTTGTGACAATGGATTTGATGTCTTTCCACTCTATGGCATGTCCTGGGTTGGTTTTTAAGTGTTCTGATAAGGCAGATTTCAAGTCGAGGTTTTTGACCGATGTTTGGTGTTTTTTGATGCGTTTGTCTAAAGGGCGACAGGTTTCCCCCACATATTGCTTTGTGCAGCTGCATTTAATTTTGTAAATTCTTTCGGGCTGTTTTGGGATGGGGCATGATATTTACCATTGGCGCTGAGGAGGCTCTTTAGTGACACGCCACTGGTGAAAACACACTTGAGACCAGCTCTCTCTCTTAGCAGGCGTTGGACGTATGGCAAGCCGTTTCGGCCTATTTAACATATCTGGAATTCATTTCCACATATGTGCAATTCAATTCGCGATATGTACATATCAGGAATTGAATTCCACATATGGGGAATTGATTTGCACATATGTGCAAATCATTTGCACATATCTGGAAATAATCCTGTGCTGCACATATCAAAAATTGACATTTCAGATATGTAGAATTCATTTCCAGATATGTGGAAATGAATTCTACATATCTTGAATACACGTCTATTTAAGATATCTGCAATTCTTTTTGTGATATGTGCCCTACATTCGCCGGGTTGTCTTAGTAAAGAAAATGCATGCTCCCCGAGTGTGTTACAACATATGGCAAGCCGTTTCGGCCTATTTAACATATCTTGAATTCATTTGCACATATGTGCAATTCATTTTCACATATGTGCAATTCAATTCCACATATCTGAAATAGCACTGAATTCTTGTTATGTGGGTCGTGAATTTAACATATGTTGAATTCATTTCCACATATCTGAAATTCTATTTAACATATCTTGAAAGGCCCTTACATTCAACATTATGTGCAATTCAATTCCACATATGTGAAATTGCGCCGCGTTGTAGAAATCACAATCACCGCTCCCTGGGCGGAAGTAGAGAAGGTAATTATACACATGCGCACTGTCCCACAACATCGACGGGCAGCGTCATGTTGAGAGGACAAATAAAGTTGGCGCGAAGTGACACGTGTGGTAACACACTCGGGGAGCATGCATTTTCTTTACTAAAACAACCCGGCGAATTTAGGGTACATGTACATATCACAAAAAGAATTGCAGATATCTTAAATAGACGTGTATTCATGTGCAGTACAGGATTATTTCCAGATATCTTAAAATGATTTTCACATATGTGCAATTCAATTCCCGATATGTACATATCAGGAAATGAATTCAAGATATGTGGAATTGAATTGCACATATGTGCAAATGAATTGCACATATGTGGAATTCAATTTCAGATATGTACATATCAGGAATTGAATTGCACATATGTGGAAATGAATTCAAGATATGTTAAATAGGCCGAAACGGCTTGCCATATAAGGGTCAACAGTCATTTGTATCATGGTTGCGGCGTTTTTCTTTTGATGAGCAGTCCTCAACAAATCCGATACCCAGTGGACAGAGAGTGGGCTGGGCTTAAGTGTTGAATAACTTAGCGATTTTGGAAGTTGTTGTATGGCTCTCTTGACTAGGTATCAGAGAGTAAACACGTGGTAGTTGATTGACAATGTCAATCACTAATACCATGATACAAGCACGTTATTGAAGTATGGAGGAAATTCTGAGAGGTGTGGCTAGCTCGTGCGTTCGTACTCGAGACAAACCTCTCAGATATCTTCCATACCCTCGGGAAGCCATTCGATAACTCTAACGTAATTGGTAGAGCTACCAGCTAGGGAATAGGTCTAAATTTGGGAAACTGTAGACAGAAGACGGGTTTTCTCTTTTTGTATTAGTATTACTGTAACTTCGATTTTACATATATAAAAGTATAAGTATAATTTTGATATATGCTTTCTTGCCACTGTTTGTAAAGTATTAGCATAAAAATGCGTTACTGTTTTTTAAAATATAAATCAAGTATTTAGTACTTTATCTCGTAACAGTTACATGTACATTAAAAATAATAACATCTCTTACCAGTTTCTTGTACGATAAACAAAAGCGGTTAATTGATTGA
This sequence comes from Lepidochitona cinerea, assembly GCA_963971465.1. Classification (NCBI taxonomy): domain Eukaryota; kingdom Metazoa; phylum Mollusca; class Polyplacophora; order Chitonida; family Tonicellidae; genus Lepidochitona; species Lepidochitona cinerea. The sequence continues at coordinate 623,097 of OZ020563.1, read as the reverse complement.
TTGATTGTTTGGTGTTTTAAGGTGCGCTCAAGATTATTTCACTTACCTGGCGGCATTGCCAGTTTTATTGTGGGAGGAAACCAGGCTCTATGCCAGGAGGAAACCTTCTGGTGAAAACCCAATCAGAAAATTTTCCAATTTTTTTGGGAGTAAGTGGGATTCGAACCTGCGACCCATCAGGACGGTTAAAAGGTGCTAGCTAGCTCGAACACAGAGAGAAAGGAGACTGAACAATAAGCTCCTCTACACGAGGCACATACAATAGATCGTCCCAAAAGCTTGCACAATTTGTACCTCAAGAGGTTTATGGATTGCAACTTCCGGTTATTTTTGAAGCAACGTTTCGGTACAGATTTCGGTACAAGTACCATTATCAAGCATACATTCATTCATTCATTATACGAAACGTCACTTCACGAATAAACAGAAGTTGTAATCCATAAACCTCTTGAGTTAATATTGTTACCTCAAATTCTAAAAGCCTCTTAAAGAATTTACAGTTTGTATGTTTTTCAGCAGTTTTATTTGTAAAGGAATATTACAAAACTTCATCAAAATATTTATAAATAAAAATATAAATGAAAATATCACAGTTACACATCCCTCCTCCAAATAAAAATAGACCTTGTTAATTTCCCAACGTAAAAGAACAAGCTGACACTGTCGGCTATATCCCCCGCCGTATTGAAGAATACTTGTTGAAGAACAGTGACTATGAAGCCTTAATGATAAATCAACCTACCCAGCTTTTAGCAATCTTTATTGGACATAGATTTAACCTGAAATTTCTAAGTTATGTGTCCATGGAAACCGCCATAAATAAAGAATAAAATTTTCGAGAAATTGTATAATGATTTTCGAGTTCTGCTTCAGAAAAGAAATTTCTTAGTTGAAAAAAGAAGTTGAAAACCTCAAAAGGCACATCTACACATGATGATTGTTCCACACACCCAACTTTCATTGAGTTATGTATAATAATTGTTTAGCTCCGCACCGGAAACGAAATTCTAAGTTATGTTTCCATGGAAACGGTAAAAACCTAGAAATTGTGTTTGATTTGACAAACACAAAAGCAGCCCCCTCTCTTTTTGGTCCAAAATTTTAACTTCTGTGTGACTTTGACCTTTGGACCGATGTTTGTCCAAAGTCATTCAGCTAGCAACCTTAGAAGAACGATGATATATCCCAAGTTTAGCAAAATTTAAAACAACTGTTTCTTGTGAAACATGAAAACAAACTTTTTAGCTCCTTTGTGACCTCTTGGTGACCTTGACCCTTAAACCAATGCTCGTCATGACTCATAAGCCAATTAGCTAGTTTCCTTACCATAGCGATAATATATCCCACTTTCCATGGAATTTCAAACAACGGTTTTCTGAAAAACGGGGTAAACAAGCCTTTTAGCATATGTGTGACCTCTCGATGACTTTGACCCTTGGAACGATCTTCTTCAAATTTTGTTCAGATTGAAACCTTAGTGTAGCGATGATATATCCCAAGTTTTATGAAATCTGAAAAACTGATTATGTCAAACATGGTAACAAGGTTTTTGGTCCAAAATTTGAACTCCTATGTGACCTTGACCTTTGGGCCAAAGTTCAACCTTAGTATAGCGATCACATATCCCAAGTTTCAGATAATTTAAAGCAACCGTTTTCAAGAAACGTGGTAACAAGCTTTTTAACCCATGTGTGACCTCCAGGTGACCTTGACCTCATTAACACGTGTGCGAAAAAAATTCCCCAGGCCTATATGCCCCACGGGTGAAATATGGTAATCAAGTTCCTTCAGGTAACTGAGCTATTACAAAAACAAAACACTGCGGCTGCTTAAAAAAAACATTTTCAAGCTAAAATCTCAAAAGACACATCTACACATGATTGTTCCACACACCAAGTTCCATTGAGTTATGTCTAATAGTTTTTGAGTTCTGATTCGGAAACAAAATTGGGACCGATGGACAGACGGATCCCATATTTCAATATCCCAATATATCCAATATAGGCTTATTTTTCATCTTGCATTTCACTGGAAATACAAGACTCTGCTAAAGAGTTCAGTAGACCAATGACACAACATATACCGACCTAAAACCCAGTTAATTTTGTATTTAACTCGCCCAAGATCACAAAAAAGTGAAATCATGTACCATGGAGTGCCATTCATTATCTGGGGTATGGAAATCCTGTATTGTTCTGATTTAAATATATCTTTGATGTAATTGTCTCCACAGTTCAGAGGGTATTCCTCACGTAGGATTGCAAAGGAATCGGAATCGATCGACAATACGTTATATTTCCATCAAGGAAAAGTTACCCCCCTTGCTGTGACGTTTTACTGATAAAAATAAAGGCAATACAATAAGATTAGCCCATAAGATGGCCCCTAGTCTGGTCAGGAAACGTCAACAGTGCATGTTCTGCATTTATGGGGGCTTGTTGAAGAACCAGATGCCAATCTGAAATTTAATATAAAATGATTTGATTATTATTTCACAAAAATAAATATATATATATAACAAGAGATCCCTTAAAGGGATCTTAACGCCCGCGTTCATCTACTCATATTAAAGATTGTTACAGCAATAACTGGATATAGGAATTGGGGCCTACATAAAAAAAATCTTATTCCAGGGAGATGACTATTGTTGAGGAAAATTAAATTGTGAATTATAAAGTAAGCTCCCCTTGAAATTTTGATTGAAAACAACATGGCCACCTGGTAGCCATCTTCAATATGCTAATGAAATGATAATGTACGGTGCACAGCTAGAACTTAGGGGGGGGGGGGGGTGATGTGTGTCATGTTTGGTTAAGATCAGGTCAGTAGTTTTCTTGGAATAATGATAATAAGTTTCATTTTCAAATTTGGTTAAAAAACAACATTGCTTCCTGACGGCCGTATTTAATAAGCAAATGAGATGAAAATGTAGGGTGCACAACTAGATCATAGGGTGATAATGTGGGTCATGTTTGGTCAAAATCAGACCAGTAGTTTTCTTGGAATAAAAATAACAAAAAAACAATATCGTCCTCCTGCAGCCATATTGAATATGCAAATGAGATGAAAATGAACAGTGCATAACTAATCCATAGGGTGATAATGTATGTTGAGTTTAATTAATGTCAGGTAATTTTCTTGGAATAAAGATAAAGAAAAACAACATCGCCCCCTGGCGGCCACAATGAATATGCAAATGAGATGAAAATGTACAGTACACAACAGGGCTATAGGGAGATAATGTGAGCCAAGTTTGGTGAAAATCGGACTGGTAGCTTTTCTTGGAAAAAGTACCAAAAAAATTATATCGCCCCCTGGCAGCCATATTGAATATGCAAATGGGATGAAAATGTACGGTGCACAACTAGACCATAGGGTGATGTATGTTGAGTTTGATTAAGATTGGACTGATAGTTTTCTTGGAATAAAGGTAACAAGCGAAAGTTTTCTTGCAATAAACATAAAAAAGATAACAGCATTGCCCCCCTGGCGGCCATATTGAATATGCAAATGAGATGAAAATGTACGGTGCACAACTAGACCATCGGGTGACATGATGTATGCTAAGTTTGATTAAGATTGGACAGGTAGTTTTCTTGGAATAAAGGTAACAAAGAAAAACAACATCGCCCCCTGGTGGCCATATTGAATATGCAAATGAAATGAAAATGTATGATGCACAACTAGACTATATGGAGATAATGTGAGCCAAGTTTGGGGAAAATCCGACAAGTAGTTTCCTTGGAATAAAGGTAACAAAAAAAAACAATATCGCCCCCTGGTGGCCATATTAAATAAGCAAATGAGATGAAAATGTACGGTGCACAACTAGACCGTAGGGTGATGATGTATATTGAGTTTGGATAAGATTGGACTGATAGTTTTCTTGGAATAAAGGTAACAGCGAAAGTTTTCTTGCAATAAACGTAAAAAAAACAAAAAAACATGTCCCCCTGGCGGCCATATTGAATATGCAAATGAGATGAAAATGTACGGTGCACAACTAGACCATCGGGTGAGATGATGTATGTTAAGTCTGATTAAGATTGGACAGGTAGTTTTCTTGGAATAAAGGTAACAAAGAAAAACAACATCGCCCCTTGGTGGCCATATTGAATATGCAAATGAAATGAAAATGTATGATGCACAACTAGACTATATGGAGATAATGTGAGCCAAGTTTGGGGAAAATCGGACAAGTAGTTTTCTTGGAATAAAGGTAACAAAAAAAAACAATATCGCCCCCTGGTGGCCATATTGAATATGCAAATGAGATGAAAATGTACGGTGCACAACTAGACCGTAGGGTGATGATGTATATTGAGTTTGGATAAGATTGGACTGATAGTTTTCTGGGAATAAAGGTAACAGCGAAAGTTTTCTTGCAATAAACGTAACAACAAAAAAAAACATCGCCCCCTGGCAGCCATATTGAATATGCAAATTAGATGAAAATGTACGATGCACAACTAGACCATAGGGTGATGATGTATGTCAAGTTTGATTAAGATTGGACTGGTAGTTTTCTTGGAATAAAGGTAACAAGCAAAAAGTTAACGGACGGACCACGGAAAAGCGATTTGAATAGCCCTCCATCAGAATGATGGCGGGCTAAAAACACGGGCACAGGTAAGAACCTTCTTGTCTAAAAAAACCATGGAGACAAGTTTCTAATTGTGTTAAAAAAAGGTATATCATTTAGACCTTTATACTGTAACGGAGATCAAGGATCGCGTTTATAATATTAGTAACCCGTGTTCGTTTTTATTACTGTTCCGATTTTTATTGTTACGTCATTCAATTTGTGTTGTCGCGCGCTCTCTTCAGATTCGGGTTTCAACATTGTAAAGGTAAAAAATCTGCCTGGACAATAAAGCTCGAGAAGAGCACTTTTTCACGACAATAACCTTGTTGTTATTGATTTATGGATAATTCGGTTATTCATGTACATGTTACCTTGTATAAGCGTAACAACTGGTGTCAGAAGTGGGATAGCTGTGTGTTTTTGCTACTTTAAGTCAGCAAACCACGCCAACATTCTTTCGTGGATCGCTTCACGTAAATGTACGAGTTTCGATCAGCGAAAACTACTCGTGTTTGTAAACAAACTTGTCTGTTGTCGCCACAAGCGGCAAATTATACGTCGTTTCGCCATCAGCTTTGTTAGTTATTTTTCAGTATTTTGTGGAATTAATGGTGTGATTAACGCTTTTATTTGCTAAATTTAGACGTAGTTAAAACGTACGTAACTCAAATTAGCAGCATCGTTTGTCAGTTAGTGCAAAATAAACAGCATTTGTTGTCAAGTGCAATCAGTTTGGTTCACTGCGAATCGATAACTGATTGCACATTACATGGCTGCTATAAGCATTGAAAATGTCAATTTACAGCAGCCTATTTTGTGCAAACATTTCGCTTAACTAAGAAAGGTTATTTTATTTCAGCTTTACTTTCTACTAAAATTTATTTTGACCGTATAATTTCTAATTATTAATTTCCGCTCGCTGACACTTTGACTGTTCACTGCGAACAGTTTTCTTACACTGAATTAAAAAGAAAAATCGTTAAAACAAAACAAATCGTTTTTAATTATTGTCAACCATTGCCAACGTGAGTATCCTATGATAAAGAAGTTAGTAGATAGTAAACATAGGGTTCAGTTTAGAACTTTGACTACAAAAGGGCAACTTGGACAACGAAACTCCATACTCTAGTAAAACACATTAAAAAAGAAAAATATATATAAACCTGGAAAAATTGACTTCATACATTAAAACTCAGCTTAAAATAGTGGTAAGAATTTCTGGCATATCAAATAGCTCCATAGTTAAATATTTCTGTTTTGGCTATTTCGTCTGAATTCTGTTCACTGCGAATAGTTTTCTTACAATATAGCTAAGAGAAATAGAAGAAATTAGTGTTAACATTTTTTTTGTGTGTTCGAATTTTCGTTGCCCCTCTTGTTGCTTCATGTTTTGAGGAGGGGTTCGTTTTTTTATATATAAATGTCAGAAGTGACTTACAGAGGTTTTTAACGAAAAATCCTTTACAGCTCCCTTCAGGTCAGCGGAAGTTTTTCCCCGTTTTAGTTTCTGACAGTAAAGGTTGTAGACTAAAAACAGTTTTCGAAAATACATTCCCTGTGAAGTTTTTGTGTATCCCGGGTGGTAGAACTATCGACTGTGTCAACTTACTTGAGGCGCAATTGCCTCAAATAATAAAGCAACACCAAACTCCTCCGTTTGTTTATCTTTGGACTGGTAGTTTTCTTGGAATAAAGGTAACAAGCAAAAAGTTAACGGACGGACCACGGAAAAGCGATTTGAATAGCCCTCCATCAGAATGATGGCGGGCTAAAAACACGGGCACAGGTAAGAACCTTCTTGTCTAAAAAAACCATGGAGACAAGTTTCTAATTGTGTTAAAAAAAGGTATATCATTTAGACCTTTATACTGTAACGGAGATCAAGGATCGTGTTTATAATATTAGTAACCCGTGTTCGTTTTTATTACTGTTCCGATTTTTATTGTTACGTCATTCAATTTGTGTTGTCGCGCGCTCTCTTCAGATTCGGGTTTCAACATTGTAAAGGTAAAAAATCTGCCTGGACAATAAAGCTCGAGAAGAGCACTTTTTCACGACAATAACCTTGTTGTTATTGATTTATGGATAATTCGGTTATTCATGTACATGTTACCTTGTATAAGCGTAACAACTGGTGTCAGAAGTGGGATAGCTGTGTGTTTTTGCTACTTTAAGTCAGCAAACCACGCCAACATTCTTTCGTGGATCGCTTCACGTAAATGTACGAGTTTCGATCAGCGAAAACTACTCGTGTTTGTAAACAAACTTGTCCGTTGTCGCCACAAGCGGCAAATTATACGTCGTTTCGCCATCAGCTTTGTTAGTTATTTTTCAGTATTTTGTGGAATTAATGGTGTGATTAACGCTTTTATTTGCTAAATTTAGACGTAGTTAAAACGTACGTAACTCAAATTAGCAGCATCGTTTGTCAGTTAGTGCGAAATAAACAGCATTTGTTGTCAAGTGCAATCAGTTTGGTTCACTGCGAATCGATAACTGATTGCACATTACATGGCTGCTATAAGCATTGAAAATGTCAATTTACAGCAGCCTATTTTGTGCAAACATTTCGCTTAACTAAGAAAGGTTATTTTATTTCAGCTTTACTTTCTACTAAAATTTATTTTGACCGTATAATTTCTAATTATTAATTTCCGCTCGCTGACACTTTGACTGTTCACTGCGAACAGTTTTCTTACACTGAATTAAAAAGAAAAATCGTTAAAACAAAACAAATCGTTTTTAATTATTGTCAACCATTGCCAACGTGAGTATCCTATGATAAAGAAGTTAGTAGATAGTAAACATAGGGTTCAGTTTAGAACTTTGACTACAAAAGGGCAACTTGGACAACGAAACTCCATACTCTAGTAAAACACATTAAAAAAGAAAAATATATATAAACCTGGAAAAATTGACTTCATACATTAAAACTCAGCTTAAAATAGTGGTAAGAATTTCTGGCATATCAAATAGCTCCATAGTTAAATATTTCTGTTTTGGCTATTTCGTCTGAATTCTGTTCACTGCGAATAGTTTTCTTACAATATAGCTAAGAGAAATAGAAGAAATTAGTGTTAACATTTTTTTTGTGTGTTCGAATTTTCGTTGCCCCTCTTGTTGCTTCATGTTTTGAGGAGGGGTTCGTTTTTTTATATATAAATGTCAGAAGTGACTTACAGAGGTTTTTAACGAAAAATCCTTTACAGCTCCCTTCAGGTCAGCGGAAGTTTTTCCCCGTTTTAGTTTCTGACAGTAAAGGTTGTAGACTAAAAACAGTTTTCGAAAATACATTCCCTGTGAAGTTTTTGTGTATCCCGGGTGGTAGAACTATCGACTGTGTCAACTTACTTGAGGCGCAATTGCCTCAAATAATAAAGCAACACCAAACTCCTCCGTTTGTTTATCTTTGGACTGGAACTTGTGATATTTCTATAAAACACCACAAAAAAGGGATATCTATAAGGAATTGTGGAGATAAGACTGTCCATGACATCTGTACACAGTTTAAAAGGGCACATGATCTTGTTGCTCAATATAACGGGCAAATAAAGTACATTGGTCTTCCCGTACTTTCAATATCCAATTACAACCGTATCAAGGGATTTAAGGCCGAATCCTCGGCTAAACAAGACGAAGAGGCGTTACGACAGGTCGATCTATTAAATTCTAAAATATTAGAATTAAACAGGGGACTTAATCATTTTACATTGAAATTCAACGCCGACATTGTTAAGTGTAGAAAGGGGAGACGGGTGCATAATTTCAATTTACTGTGTGACGGCATACATCCGGGGCATTTGTTAACCATTAAGTGGCTACGCAGGCTGCTTCTAGATATAAGAAGCGAGTGCTATTCGTGTAATAAGGGTATCTTGACAGTTTATCCCGAAGAATATCGGGCATTTGATGACAATGAATTTCGAAAGTGGGGAAACTCAGACTGAAATGGAAAGGCATAATGATAAGTATACCGCCCAACAGGGTGAAATGACAGGCGTCGTGAATTTAATGTCAAAACTGGTAGATAAATTTGAAGAGTCCAGTAGCCGAATGGAAAACTTTATGAGAGAAATGACTTACCAACTACCAAACTACCAACATAGACAAAGTCCTCGTGCCACATCCAATGTCCCCTCTAACGAAGCTGTGGGTTCACAAAACACAGATCCCCGTGGTCCCTTTGACGCCGAGCTGAATGCTATAGGTCAGCATGAATCTAGACAACGGCCATTTTGGACCGGACAGGACTCTGGGGCTTACTATCAAGGAGATTATCACGACCCATTTATGTCCAGGAACCCTCCTCCGTCTCAGTACACTCCGGGTAGAATGTCTTCTTTGAAGGCACCACAACCTAAGCTACCAGAGTATGATGGGGCTGACGAAATAGAGGTTTTTCTTGCACCTTTTGAAAGACTGGCTATGCGTCTCTGCTGGGCGGAACCCGAAAAAGTCGACAGACTGTACCAGTGTCTCAAAGGTAAGGCAATGCGGTACATTTGTTCCCTTCCACGTGAAATTTGCCAGGACTATGAGTCCTTAAGAAGTAGTCTAATAAACCGGTTTGGTCGCAAGGAACCCGCGACATCTGTTCGAAGGAGACTCACAGAGCTCAAGCAACAGTCAGAATCTAATGATGAATTTGCAGAAGAAATTAGAAGATTGGCCACACAAGCATATCCTGGGGTTGGGCTTGAAATGCAAGACCACCTAGCTGCCGAAGCATTTCTTAGAGGTTTAAAGAACTCCAGAATAGCATACGAAGCCATGAATAAGAACCCAACAACTCTCAGCCAAGCCCTGGAGCTGGTAACTTTTCTTGAGCATAACTATAAAGCTACGGTCGGAAAGGATATGGAAGCCGGTAAAAGGGATCGTAGTAGGCGTGTATCATGGGCTGACTGCTATGAATCGGACGAAGAGACGATAAGCACTCAAAGAATCCAATCTCCAACCTACGTTACTTTCCAGCAATTGGATGCGAGACTTAAAAAGGTGGAAGACATTGTTTCAAAATTATGTCTTAAAGATAGCAAGACAGGTAATGAGCGTGTATCACGGAAGGATTTCCCTGTGGATTCTTCTGAACAACCGCGATGCTTTGGATGTGGTAGAACTGGTCACTTTAAAAACAGGTGTCCAGAAAGATCCAGAACCCCTAGTCCCCAAAAGCCCACCAACGTTGGTTTAACTCGCGAACAAAGCACAGATGTTACTGAGGCCACCGTTCTGGTTACTCGCCTTGGCAATCCAAAGGGAAGTATTAAAGTGGCTGCCTCAGTGAATGGTGTTGGTGTTCAAGCTGTCGTTGACACGGGAGCAGATGCAACTGTTGTGTCATGTCATGTAGCTGAACGCTCTGGGTTAGAGTGTGAGGGTAAACCAATCTGCAAACTTCTAAATGCGGAAGATGGGGTAGAAATGAAGGCCTCTGGGGGCGTCACAGCGACCCTCCAGATAGCCGAGTATACATGGACTGGTTCGGTTTACGTTGCACCCATTCGGGATAACATGCTGTTAGGGATGGATGTACTGAGAGACTTGGATGCTAAGATTTTGGCAAAACAGGGGGATTTAATTATTGGCGATTCAGTTGTCGTTGGTCTCTCTGGAGACGGTAGTGATTCGGTGGCTTGTAGTAGAGTGGTTGCTGCTGAGGATGTAATCATCCCCGCCTCATGTGAAATGATAGTCAAAGGGTTAGTTCCAAATGCCATCAGTGGGAAAACCGCAGTCCTTGATCCAGGGTCACTCCCTAATGGCCTTCATATCGGATCGGTTCTTGTTGACATGCAACGTGAGGTTCCAATTCGTATTTTAAACTTGAAAGAAGGAAATATACAATTGAGAAAAGACACCCACTTGGGTAAATTGGTTGAAATTGAGGGATACACAGAGCCAAATTCAACCGGTGAACAAGTTTCCCCACGCTTTGAAACTGCCACAGCTCAATTTGTTTTCGATAAAATACTAGACGAGGCTGCACGTGAACTTAACATCGAAGAGAAAAAGCACCTGTCCGGCCTCCTAGAAAGATTCACAGATGTATTTGCACTCAACGATAATGATTTAGGTTGTTTTCGCGAAATTCACCATTCCATTTCCACCACTGATAAACAGCCAATTAGACAACCTTGTCGTCGCACACCTCTTGCTTTCCAGGACGAAGAGGCAGAACACCTACAAAAAATGCTGAGGTCGGGGGTGGTAGTCCCATCGAAATCCGAATGGGCATCCCCTGTCGTACTGGTCAGGAAAAAGAATGGCGGGGTACGATGGTGTGTAGACTATCGTCGTTTAAACGAGGTTACCACTAAGGATGCATTCCCCCTTCCCAAGGTGGAAGACTGTTTAGATACCCTTAGTGGATCGACTTTCTTTTCCACTCTAGATCTGATGAGCGGTTATTATCAAATAACAATGGACCAAAAAGATCAAGACAAAACAGCATTCATTACAAGGTACGGCCTCTTTCAATACACTCGAATGCCCTTCGGTTTATGTAATGCGCCTTCGACATTCCAGAGAGCCATGCAGTTAGTGCTCCAAGGGCTTCAATGGGAGGTTTTGCTCATCTACTTGGATGACATCATCGTAACAGGTCGAACATTCCACGAACATCTCAGTAACTTAGAGAGTGTGTTCAAACGTTTAAGACAGTTTGGATTAAAGCTCCAACCCAGTAAATGTAGCCTGTTTCAAAAGCAGGTTGAGTTTTTAGGACACGTCGTTAGCGAGAACGGCATTCACACGAACCCAGCACTAGTCAAGGATGTTGTGGAATGGCCAGATCCATGTAATTTAAAACAACTCCAGTCGTTCCTCGGGTTGACGAACTATTACAGGCGTTTTATTAAAGATTACGCCATGGTTGCCGCACCGTTGCATTCCTTGACTAAGAAAGGAACTCGTTTCTTTTGGGGACCTGACCAGATAGTTGCATTCACCCTCCTTAAAGAACTGATGACCAATGCCCCAATTCTCGCCTACCCAACAGAAGATATTTTCATACTAGACACCGACGCTTCAAATAATTCTATCGGCGCGGTATTATCTCAAGAGCAAGACGGTGAAGAACGGATTGTTGCCTTTGCTAGCCGTAAATTGAATTCCACCCAGGAAAGATATTGTGTAACGCGTAAAGAACTCCTGGCTGTCGTAGCTTTTTGTAGTCATTTCAAGCATTATCTTCTTGGTAGACGTTTTATTCTACGAACCGATCATGGTAGTTTAGCTTGGCTCTTCCGATTTAAAGCTCCTCAAGGGCAACTGGCCAGATGGCTTGAAGAGCTTAGCCAGTTTTCCTTTGTAATACAACATCGACAGGGCCGCTATCATGGTAATGCAGATGCCCTGTCTCGTCGTTCAGTTGAAGAAACAGTTTGTGATTGCTATAGTGCCGGAGGCGAACTCAAAAGTCTCCCATGTTCCGGGTGTGATCACTGCAGTAGGGTTCACGATTTATGGTCCAAATTCGAAGAAGATGTAGACAACGTTGTTCCTTTGGCTATGCGACGCAGCGAAGTAGAATCTTCTAGCAACCAAAACTCAGAGGATGAACCATTATGTAACTGGATGGACTCATTTACACCTCTGGATGTTAGTACGGCTCAAATGGATGATGCAGACCTCAAACAGCTTAATCAGTGGGTCAAAAATGGTGAAGTACCATCGAAGACAGAAATAAAGGGAGAGAGCCCAGCGCTCCGTAACTATTGGTTAACGTTTGACCAATTTAAGTTGAGAAATGGAGTACTTCACTACGAATGGTTGAACGATGATGGGACTAAGACACAGCGGCTGGTGGCGCCTAGAAGTTTGCGACGAACTTTCATCGATTTGTGTCATTCGCCTCCTTATTCGGGTCATCAAGGAATAGGAAAAACACTGGATCGAGTGAAACAAAGCTTCTACTGGTATGGAATGACCTCTGACGTTGAACTGTTCGTGAAAGGATGCCTTGAGTGTGGGAGTTCGAAGAAAGATACCAAGCGAAGGCGGAGTCCACTTCAACCATACTTCTATGGGTCGCCAATGGACAGACTTCATTTGGATGTGCTCGGTCCCCTTCCGATGAGTAATGGTGGAAATAAGTACATACTGGTAATTGTAGATCAATTTACTAAATGGGCTGAAGCATACCCTTTACCGAACCAAAGCAGTGAATTAGTTGCCCAGCGGCTTGTCAAGGAGTTTCTGTCACGATTTGGGACGCCCCTTGAAATTCACACTGACCAGGGCAGCAACTTTCAGGGTCACCTATTTACTGATATATGTCGCCTCTTTAGGATAACAAAGACCAGGACCACTCCTTATCACCCTTCCTCTAACGGACAGGTAGAGAGACTAAACAGAACAATTCTCCAGATGATAAGATGCTATGTGGATTCCAATCAGAAAAACTGGGATGACGATCTTCCACTACTAATGGCGGCCTATCGAAGCACACCACACCAGACTACCAAACATTCCCCGAATAAGTTGATGCTTGGAAGGGAAGTTTGGCAGCCGTACGACATCTTAGCAAGAGATCCGGCCACTTTATCACAACCAGGTGATACATCTAGTCATATCCAACAGCTACAACATAGCCTGGAATCTACACATGAGGCAGCGAGAGCCGCAACCAAACTTTCCCAACAGAAGCAGAAGCGCCTTTATGATGTCAATGTCATAGACAAGGGATATCAGGTTGGTGATCTGGTGTATATTTCTTCCCTTGCTAAGAAAGTAGGTCTCTCTCCCAAACTCCAAGGTAAGTGGCAAGGTCCATTCATCGTCTCAAGGGTTGTTGGTCCTGTTCTTTACGAGATAAAGACCAGCAAGATCACAAAGATCGTCCACTTTGAAAGGCTTAAGCCCTACCTTTCAGAGCTTTTACCTGGTTGGGTAAATCGTGTTAGAAACTCGATTATGTGTGACCCTTCGACCAAAACCGACCGATCTATCGATCTGAAAGAAAACCCAAGCCCTACTTTTATTCCCAGTGCCAAAGATCACGCGGATTTGACGGATGATTTAGCACCAACAAACCCTGACAGTTGTGGTCCACTGCGGACTCAGCTACCACCGCAAGACGACGCCCCGAGAACCAGACATGGACGGCGTTCCAGACCCCCTACCCGTATGGACTTGTGAGATCGAGAGGACTCGATCTTTAAAGAGGAGGATAGTGTAACGGAGATCAAGGATCGCGTTTATAATATTAGTAACCCGTGTTCGTTTTTATTACTGTTCCGATTTTTATTGTTACGTCATTCAATTTGTGTTGTCGCGCGCTCTCTTCAGATTCGGGTTTCAACATTGTAAAGGTAAAAAATCTGCCTGGACAATAAAGCTCGAGAAGAGCACTTTTTCACGACAATAACCTTGTTGTTATTGATTTATGGATAATTCGGTTATTCATGTACATGTTACCTTGTATAAGCGTAACAATACCCTGTGATAAATTGTTATAATAAACTAAACCTATGATATTTCATTTATGAACACTAAAAACACTAAAATAACACACTAAAACCATGAAATAAAGAATGGTATTCAGTTCAATAAAATTTTCACAAAAATTAGTTAGACAATTGAGTTTATGTAATTATCTTTCAGGCAATTTACTATGGCTTCTAATACATCATATACTCAAAATGAGATATTTTTCATAAAACAGAATTAGGACTCTCATGTATGGGCAATTGGGAGTCTTTTGAACCACACACAGGGGGGAGTGTTTGGTGTTTAACTCTGCGCTCAAGATTATTTCACTTATATGGTGGCGTTGCCAGTTTTATTGTGGGAAGAAACCAGGCTCTATGCCCGGAGGAAACCCCAGAGCGTTTGGTGAAAACTGACCACCATCCCACATAGGTCGTTTGAGTGAAAACCACCACCATCCCACATAGGTCGTTTGAGTGAAAACCACCACCATCCCACATAGAGCGTTTGGTGAAAACTGACCACCATCCCACATAGGTCGTTTGAGTGAAAACCACCACCATCCCACATAGGTCGTTTGAGTGAAAACCACCACCATCCCACATAGGTCGTTTGAGTGAAAACCACCACCATCCCACATAGGTCGTTTGAGTGAAAACCACCACCATCCCACATAGGTCGTTTGAGTGAAAACCACCACCATCCCACATAGGTCGTTTGAGTGGAAACCACCACCATCCCACATAGGTCGTTTGAGTGAAAACCACCACCATCCCACATAGGTCGTTTGAGTGAAAACCACCACCATCCCACATAGGTCGTTTGAGTGAAAACCACCACCATCCCACATAGGTCGTTTGAGTGAAAACCACCACCATACACAGGAATATATGGTAAGTTAAAGCTTACAAAATTAACTGCATAATTTTATTTAAAGTGGCATGAGCTGTCAAAATTCACATTTTTTCATAATTTCTGATCGTCACGACAGTAAGAGGCTTTGAAGGCCATCAAAAAACTAAATGATTGGCGTTGGAATTAGGAAAATCCATACAGTATGTGGCCTGTACGAACCGAAAACGTCTTTGAAAAGTAAACAAAATTTAAATAACTGGGACGACCATTCATTCATTCTAAGCGAAAGTTAGTTCAAAACAATACTTTATCGTATATTTTCGAGACTTGAAGCACTAAAAAGCTTCTGAATTATACGTCTTGAGAAAAATAGCCGATAATTTCAACATTCTGTTGTAACGTCAAAATATCAACATTTTGGCAGCTCATGCCCCTTTAAAGGTTTTATGAACAACCTTTGGCAATATTTCCTAAATTTGGGTTACATGTGTTGTAGAACATGTACTTTAAAATCTTTCAATGGCATTTAGAAGTTGGAAGGTTACAATAAGGTGAAGAATTACTTATGGATAAAAATGTCTTCGATAACGATGTAAGAACTACATCGAAACGTCGTCACCCATTAAACCAAGAAGTTGTTATCCATAAATAATTCTTCACCTTAATGTACTTTAAAAGTCTGACCAAAAAGAAAATTACATTTTAGTCGCATGCAGCACATACAAAATTCAAGCTATAATTGACGATCTACAATGCTTACCAAAGTTAATTATGTCAGGGACTTATGATTAAGGGTTTAATACCGCCGTAGCGGTGTTTGTTGCGTTACCCGATACCGCTGAACGTTGGTTCGTACCGAGTCAAACCACGAGAATGCGCAGCATTCGAGGGGTTTGACGAGGTGCGAACCAATGTTCAGCGGTATCGGGTGATGCAATAAACACCAAGACGAAAGTATTAAAGTCGATTCTACCCCGATAATTGAGAAAAATGAGGAAAAAGTGACCTGTTGTTACGAACAATCTTTCAATTTATATTTTCTAAATGTACATTTAGTCCATAAACAAGCACAGACCAGCTTTATGCCTTGTTCCGTAACAATATTTCAAGGTTTTTCGCACAGCCAGGTAAGTCAAATGTGTACAATATATGTTTCCTTCAAAATCAACCCTGTTGGCCATCATATTTATGATCCCCACTAATTCGTGACAGAGCGGGAAAATACTGTTTTTATAACGGTAAGAGATATTCTGTAATATGTGTTTCAGGGGCCTGCTTTAAAGCCAGAAAATGATGTATATTAGACAAAGATAATGATGATGACTAGCATATTCACTGTTTTCAAATTGTTGATTAAAGTATGAATATAACATTTATTTAAACGATAAACTACATTCTGCAAACACACCGTGTCCAAGGTCGGTTACCGGCAACATATAACGACTCTGATTCTGTACCACCTTCAGATATAATGAACACAATACTCCATATGTGAGAAACAAGTTTAGAACGTTATGTCAGTTTTTGCTAGATGTTTTAAACAATCATATACACACAAACATTCAAACATTACTTTTGACAACATAACATTGAGAATAGAACGAATAACTGCATCGAGCCGATTCCTCACAAAGCTTCGTTGTTGTTGTTGTTGCACATCAAGCTATGAAAACTTGATATTATTCAAAATCTAAAAAAGAACAATATGGTGATAAAATAAATATGTTATTACAACATGCAGTGAAATAACCATGACATTTGTCACTACACAACAAGACACAGAGCGTTGATAGTTAAACAATGCTCACACCATGTGTAAGCGGACTTCACAGCGGGGCATTATCAACTGACGCAACGCCCTGTCAGACTACTTTCACACATTGCGTTCACTATATCGTGAAAAAAATCACGATTTGAACTTATCAATCGTGAAACAATCATATTTTTTTAATTTCAAGAACACCTGAAATTCGATGTATTGTGATTTTTACAAAAAAATCACGATTGAACCACGAATAACGATTTGTGGGAACGCTCCCTTAGTCAACAGCAGCCATTGCTCATAAAAAAACTACAGTTTGAAAGATCTGCTATTCAGGACTTCTACCCAGGAACCAAATTACATATTTTCCCTTTCATTTCCAATTATTTCAGGTCATATTCTCTTACTTACTAATCTTCAACTTAATAAAATATCATCTGCTTCAGTTTATTACAACAATTACGATCTAAGTGACATACCACCTTTTATTAACACAATTCTAAGGTTATTTTAGTCAAGAAGATTTTCCCTGTGCTCAGGTGTTTTAGTGTTCATAAATAAATGATTTCACTGTTCTATATTTGCACCAATACTTTTTATTTCAATGTAAAAACACAAGTTCTCTAGAACCAAAACACATAGGACAACTTGTACTACTTTGTACATGGTGATGTTTTAATATGAGCTTTCGAGAGAAACTACTCTCATCATCAGAAATTACAGTAACACAACGTCGGCATGGTTCAACTGTTTTACCATGCCGACGTTGTGTTGCTGTAATTTCTGATGATGAGAGTAGTTTCTCTCGAAAGCTCATATTAAAACATCACCATGTACAAAGTAGTACAAGTTGTCCTATGTGTTTTGGTTTTAGTAAAACCGCTCCATAGAAGAATCTAAGTTCTCTAGACTATCAGAATTTATGAAAGAAAACCTAATTTGGCAGCTCATGGCAAACTGTTTATTGAAAAAGAAAATAAAAAATTCAGTACAGTTATTGAAATTTTGTCCTTGAATTGAAAACAAATTTCAATTTTTCATTTCATTTCAATTTGAATCATTTGGGTTTTTCAAACATCATTTGTCTCAAAAATGGAGATGCGATGACAAGCAATAATTGTCCATTCTTTCATATACAGTCGGAAAAGGGCAGTAACTCTAAAAATAATGAAACCAGCGAAACCAAAAGAAGATGTGCACATCCTATCATGTCTACAAAGTTTCTTAAAAAATCCGATAAAAAACGTTGGAGGAGATGTGATGACATCCATTGTCTACGTTCCACGATACTGTCTAAAAAGGGGAGTAACTCTGAAAATAAGAAAACCAGGGCAACAAAAATAGGAGGTGGGCATCCTCAAATGATATCCAGAATGTCCACCAATTAAAAAAAAAGGATAAAATCCGTGGGAGGAGATGCGATGACAAGAAATGATTACGGACAGACTAGCTGATCAGTATAGCCCCCCCCCCCCCCACCCCCCGGCATAATATGCTGGGGTCGCAGATAAAAATCATTCATACACCATACCTGGTTTCTTTTGAGTTTTCACTTCCTAATGAATGCTCCCTGCATTTTGTAGTTGCAGAACTAAGATTTGAGGATTTCATGTCCAGCTGGGTTAAACTCCGACTTAAATTCTCTACCCGTTTTAAATTCATTCCACCAAAACCTATTCAACAAAAATAAAGACTTCCTATTTAAATTCCGAATTATAAGGCAATATATAGTGGGGGTAGAAGGGAAACATTGGTAACTATGTCAGTTCAATAAATGATACAGAGTATAACTGTCATGTTCCATTTAAATCTCCATAGAAACAACCACGACCCAGTTTGTTTAATATGAAGGACTACATGTATGTCGAAGGTTAAGGTTAACTTGTTATCTTAATTTGGGCCATAAAAAACGTTAATATTAAAAAAAAAACAAGAGATCAGAGATCTGGGCGACCACCATAGAACACTATCAGAAAGTGAGGCTGCCTGTAAACGGATCACAAACTTAATATGTGAAATTTATTTCTTCAGCTGGTGGCTGGTTGAACAAGAACAAAGTTTCTTCGGTAGAAAGTGGCTGTAATCTGAAAACTCCAAACCAACTTTCCCAAAAGAGGCCTCACATTAACGCTTCTTACCGGAGCTACATGTACATGAATGTACTTTTTTTTTTCTAAACATGTTTATTTTCAATAGCTTAGTGTGTGAATTTTTAATAAGACAAAAATTAGAACATAAGCATAGCACATATTTTGTGTATATTGACAAGAATTGAGTTACTGGTTGGGCAGGGCAGGCATGGTCTGTTTGGATATGACATCTGGAGTTTCAATGGAAGCGCTTAGATGATGAATTGAATGTACATACAGATAAAGTAATGTCAGTATTTTGGGATTTGCCGAGTTCAATCGAAGAACCGTATAACAACATAGTAGCACTTACTGGCTCGATATATCCAGTGCGGCGAATAGATTCCATCATTTCCAAAAATCCAAAATGATTACACACATGATATGCATTTAGTGGTTGTTCACAAATCAAAAGATAATGTATATCTGTCAAAAATAGCCCGTGAAAAGTGAAGAATGGGCGACGTATCGCTCTTTCGATGAGTAACAAGAGTTTTAGTAAACTCAACATACGCCCGCCGTGGCAAAGTCGAACCGCTACAATTAACAACTTTACATTTAATATAACATTTGTTTTAATTTTATCAAGTCGAATTTCTTGTTCACAATAGAAGTTTTTCTTTTCTGAATTTGATGAAGCTGCAACTAAATACCAGTACGTTATAGATCACATATATTATCTGTTCAGGTAATTTCAATCACATTTTAATTGCAAAAACTGAAATATTGTGGCTGTTTTGACATTGCTGTTATGTTTCATAATTGGGAAGGAGCAATCAATACAATAGCTTACAATTCTTGAATTTTAACAGTTTTGACTTGGACACTGTTATATCAAGTGGACTTGGCTGTAATAGTTTTATTACAAAGCAAACAATCTTCAGGCTGACCACTGATATGCTGGTGTGTAAATATACAAACCTTGGATGTCATTGTCCCCTTTATCTCTATTTAAACAGCCACTCTGATAAATACCAGATGGGTAATAAAGTGCGAAAATGTGTGTTTTTTTTATTTATTATAGTGCACATTAAACTATCCAAGAAAACAGTCTCAGAATGTATAAATTAATTGGCTTCCAGTATTACTATGCACAAAGTGTACTCAAAAAAGCATTGATATATATTAATATATATATATATTAAACATCAGGTACAGATTTCTGATAAAAAACTCTTAAAAACAGACAAAAAATATGTGTACCCAAATCAAATTTGGTATGCGACACATCATCTACCTATAAGGTATATATACTCTAAAAGAATTGGAGAGATTATATCAAAACGAAAGAAGTTCTGGAGCCGAAAGGGAATATTACATAATCCAATAGGGCTGCCATATTATGCAACAGGTGATGTCAGAAATGGTACATCAAACACCGTCTGCCCATAAGGTATATACTCTGAAAGAATCGTCAAGATCGGATCAAAACTTTAGAAGTTATGGGAGTGGAAGGGAATATTACGTAATGCTATATGGCTGCCATATTATGCAACGGGTGAAGTCAGAAATGGTACACGACACACCGTCTGCCCATAAGGAATATACTCTGAAAGAATTGTCAAGATCGGATCAAAACTCTTCAAGTTATGGAGCGGAAGGGAACAAAGATATAGACTAAGACAGAATACTACATAATCCAATGTAGAGGCCCCATTATGCAATCGACGATGTCATAAATGGTTCATGACACACCTTCTACCTACAAGGTATATGTTGTGAAAGAATTGTAAAGATTAGATCAAAACTCTTCAAGTTATGGAGCGGAAGGAAATCTGGGACGGACAGACGGATGGCGCTGGTGATACCATAATACAACCGACATTTTTTAAGTCGGGCGTATACAAATTTAAACATGACGAAAGTCAGATTAAAAATAATAGGCAAAAAATTTCCAGATTCATGCATGATTTGATATAATTATATGATTGAATAAAAACATTTAAGTTTACTTTATTGGTAACTAGCATTTACAATTGCAAAGTCAGTTGCTGTACATAGCTGCCAGAAAAATAGCAAAATAGTGATTGTACGTTGCCCTGTATTTCATTTCATTTTGAAATATTCCTTTCTAAGTTCTTTCTAGTCCGGGTTTCTGACTCCAAAATTACTATTTTTTTTTATACCGACGGCCCTATTTTGGAGTCAGGGTTCACTGCAATCAAAAAGCCGGAGTTGGCTGCCGGCTCAGAAGGGGGCAGTATGTGGTCTGATTTAGACAAAGAAATAGCAGTATAACCTACTCAGATCGTGTCTAAACGGTCATAATCACGTTCATGGATAATTTCGCTACCTACCAGTGCCTGATATGGACGAGCAGGAACGGCCAGTAAACATTATTCTTCCCCTGAATTCACTTTTGCCTTCTATAGTCTCAAACTCTCCGCCATTGATGACGTTATACTGTTTAGCGGTTTTTCACTTTTTAAACGTAAATTCACTTTACAAAAGGCTAAATTATCAATGAATGTCCTACTGACACTATTTGATTTAGTTATGTTGTTATTTATTGTCTAAATCTGTTTGATTGCAATGAGCCCTGACTCCAAAATACGACCGCCAGTACAAAAAAAAAGTTATTTTGGAGTCAGAAACCCGGACTAAGTTCTTTCAAGCTCGGAAAAAGACAATATGGATCTTCTTAAGTGTCTTAGGGAACACTCTCCTTTAAAAATATTTATTATTGTTACATTTTTGGAAAAAATTTAGGCGTTTAAAATCCAAATTCGAGAAGGCCATTTTACCTACTTTGATGAAGCCGTGGCGGCCGGCAACACATATAGATAAACTATTTCTTATAGTCGCCCTTGGAAATCTGAAAGGAGTTGATTTGTATACGTTTTAAAATAACCCGAGGATTGCAATTTCACTCTGAGGTTTAATAAAGCTCCGATAAATGTCTTTTTTCACTACTCTGGACTCCGAAATTCCAAATAATGTCCTGTGCCAAAAATAGTTTATTTGTCTTTAACTGGGTATTGCATGAGAAGCCTTTAAAAATGCGTGATTGACACCGATTTTAGCACTTTTTAATCATAGATATTTAAAGTGGCATGAGCTGCCAAAATCCGGACTATTTTCAGTGATTCTGATCGTCACTACAGTAAGAGGTTTTGAAGGCCATCGAAAAACTTAATGATTGGCGTTGAAATGAGGAAAATCCATAAAGTGTGTGGCCTATAAGAACCAAAAGAGTGTTCGAAAAGTAAACAAAATTTAAATAACCGGGACGACCATTCATTCATTCTAAGCCACAGTTAGCTGAAAACAATAGGCCTACCTTATCGTACATTCTCCAGACTATAAGTACTAACAAGCTTTTGAATTGTACGTCTTGAGGAAAATAGCCGATAATTTTAACATTTAACTGTTATAATGATCAAATATCTCAATTTTGGCAGCTCATGCCACTTTAACTATCTCACTCACTGTCAGTATATTGAAGGAAAATATGTATTAAGACCTGAAGCTGTAAATATAAGGAATTCCACAAGCTTTTACTGTCAAATTTAACATTTTCCTGTTATATACGTATGCTTGAAGTGTCTGTTCTAACTTGGACAAAGTTGGAAGTAATCAGTGAATTACGCGTACATTAAAGTAAATTAAACCTCTTTTACCGCATTCAAAGATTGAAATAACAAAACACAAAGCAACCAACAGATGCAACATGTGATTTTTTTTGTTCATTTTCAAAATTAGTTGAAGTTGTAAGAAAAAATAACCATACGGCGTCAGTGGGGTTTTACTTTTAGCCGACTTTTCTACTGTCGCCATACAATGTCTTCGGTAATGAAGCAGGCTAGCACTCTAACGCCATATGGCGACAGCGGTACCAAATGTGTTAAATGAAAACATCAATTTCGACAAAAATACATGACCATATGAGGAAGCAACACAAAAAAATTCATCAAGATCCGCCTGGTAGTTTTCTTGATTCCGCAAGCACAAACTATGTAGGTAGAAATCACAGAAATAGCTACCGGCCGCCATTTTGAATATGCAAATGAGCAACGAGTGCATAGTGCACAACGAGACCATAGGGTTAACCTGCATACAACATTTTACGAAGATCCTTTTGTTACTTAAGGAGAAAAGTGATAAAAAGAAGAAAAACGAAATGGTCGCCTAGCAGCTATTTTAATATGCAAATGGGCCCAGAAAAATAGACTTTGCACAACTAGACCATATGGGGAACCAACACAAAAACATTTCATCAAGATCGGCCTGGTGAATTTCTAGATTCTTACGATCACAAACTATGTAGGTAAAAATCACAAAATGGCCACAAGCGGCCATTTTAATATGCAAATGAGCAAACAAAATAGATGTTGCACAACATGAACCATGGTGGTATAAAAAAACACTTTTTTTTAGAGTTTAGATCAGATTCCAAATAGCGAAACTGTTTTTCATGAAGAAAGCCTTGATATTGAAGAGAATCAAGAATTTTTTTGAACTTTCTAACATTTTCAGGCCAAATTTCCTTGGTTGCTTAGCTGCCGTTCTACCTCTTCAATATAATCCTGTCTAGACATAATAACTGTTGCTGAACCTTTATCAGCAGGTTTAATAACTATGTTTTGATTTCTCCTTAGCTCCTTAGGCAAGACATTCTGAATGAGTAAGGTTATGTTGGTTTCTAGTATTAGCTAAAACATCAAACTTCCTTGATACAGAGTCCCGACTTATATTTATTTCCGGGTCATACATGTGAGAAGGGGGCGTATAGACACTTTTAGATGTAAACGGCTTGGTAAAAAAGTTTAAATCAAGTGTCTGAAGTCAGTGGGTATACAACCAACTTGCTGTTTCTTCGGTCCATTGAATTTTGTCCACTGATACTCCAAATGTTGAATGGGGGATATTTGGTATGACCATAACTCTCTTCATCTTGGAAGCAGCAGAGTTATATAGGTTCATGTTCGAAACTTCACTGGCCGGTAATTTAGTGGATGACTGGATAGCATAAATATATGTTTTGTTTGTTGGTTGTAGGTTATGAGATGGAGTTTATACCTTGTTGTTTGTTGGTTGTAGGTTAGAAGATGGAATTTATAACCTTGTTGTTTGTTGGTTGTGAGATGGATTTTATAACCTTGCTGTTTGTAGGTTATGAGATGGAGTTTATAACCTTGTTTGTTTGTTGGTTGTAGGTAATGAGATGGAGTTTATAACCTTGTTGTTTGTACGTTATGAGATGGAGTTTATAACCTTGTTGTTTGTAGGTTATGATGGAATTTATAACCTTGTTGGTTGTAGGTTATGAGATGGAGTTTTTAATCTTGTTGTTTGTTGGTTGTAGGTCATGAGATGGAGTTTATAACCTTGTTGTTTGTAGGTTATGGGATGGAGTTTATAACCTTGTTGTTTGTTGGCTGTAGGTTGTGAGATGGAGTTTATAACCTTGTTGTTTGTAGGTTATGAGATGGAGTTTATAACCTTGTTGTTTGTTGGTGGTAGGTTATGAGATGGAGTTTATAACCTTGTTGTTTGTTGGTCATATGTTGTGAGATGGAGTTTATAACCTTGTCGTTTGTTGGTTGTAGGTTATGAGATGGAGTTTATAACCTTGTTGTTTGTAGGTTGTGAGATGGTGTTTATAACCTTGTTGTTTGTAGGTTGTGAGATGGAGTTTATAACCTTGTTGTTTGTAGGTTATGAGATGGAGTTCATAACCTTGTTGTTTGTAGGTTATGAGATGGAGTTTATGGCAGTTTGGTTTGCTACATAGTTTTGTCTGTGCCCGGTGCGGGAGGAGATTTATGGGCTTCAATCTCAGACCACCGATAGTTAAGATGTGTAACCATTGCCAATGTGTTACAAAAGGATTACAGAAAATTCTACTGAACAAGGCTAAGCTGCTGTCAGTCTACCCTAATGAAATATCATAGGTTTGGTTTGTTACAACAAGTCTAAATGATATACCTCTTTTGATTTTTAGACAAGAAGATTTTCCCTGTGCCCGTGTGTTTTAGTGATCATAAATATATATATAGGCAGATAGGCAAGTAAGAACCAGCCTAAAGGTAAAGCTACCATAAACTCACCTTTTGCCTCCAGTACTTGGGTGTTAGTCCTCTGTATTTGCCCCAACGATAGATTTGCTGGTTGAGTCCTAAATTGCATGGGGACAAACTTATTATGCATTAATGGAGCCTTCATATTGATGAGGTCTGCAGGCGGC
The DNA here is from genome assembly GCA_963971465.1 of Lepidochitona cinerea. Classification (NCBI taxonomy): domain Eukaryota; kingdom Metazoa; phylum Mollusca; class Polyplacophora; order Chitonida; family Tonicellidae; genus Lepidochitona; species Lepidochitona cinerea. The sequence goes on along the minus strand of OZ020563.1, from coordinate 598,147 downwards.
GCCCAGGTCGGGGTGTCAATTTGCATAGGACTCATGGCCTCCTTTCCTGGGAATTTTTCCTTTTTTGTAATTGGCCTATGAAGTCAAATCAAAAATTTATATGCAATACATGTCACTTAGCCGACTGGTTGGTTCATATTCAGACTGACCATTCAGATAAGTGGTATACATTGTATGAACCAGTCAGATAAGTGGTATACATTGTATGAACCATTCAGATAAGTGGTATACATTGTATGAACCAGTCAGATAAGTGGTACACATTGTATGAACCATTCAGATAAGTGGTATACATTGTATGATCCAATCAGATAAGTGGTATACATCGTATGAACCAATCAGATAAGTGGTATACATTGTATGAACCAATCAGATAAGTGGTATACATTGTATGAACCAGTCAGCAAAGTGGTATACATTGTATGAACCAGTCAGACAGGTGGTATACATTGTATGAACCAATCAGATAAGTGGTATACATTGTATGAACCATTCAGATAAGTGGTATACATTGCATGAACCATTCAGATAAGTGGTATACATTGTATGAACCAGTCAGACAGGTGGTATACATTGTATAAACCAGTCAGATAAGTGGTATACATTGTATGAACCAATCAGATAAGTGGTATACATTGTATGAACCATTCAGATAAGGTGGTATACATTGTATGGACCAGTCAGATAAGTGGTATACATTGTATGAACCATTCAGATAAGTGGTATACATTGTATGGACCAGTCAGCAAAGTGGTATACATTGTATGAACCATTCAGATAAGTGGTATACATTGTATGGACCAGTCAGCAAAGTGGTATACATTGTATGAACCATTCAGATAAGTGGTATACATTGTATGGACCAGTCAGATAAGTGGTATACATTGTATGAACCAATCAGATAAGTGGTATACATTGTATGAACCATTCAGATAAGTGGTATACATTGTATGGACCAGTCAGCAAAGTGGTATACATTGTATGAACCAGTCAGATAAGTGGTATACATTGTATGAACCATTCAGATAAGTGGTATACATTGTATGGACCAGTCAGATAAGTGGTATACATTGTATGGACCAGTCAGCAAAGTGGTATACATTGTATGAACCATTCAGATAAGTGGTATACATTGTATGGACCAGTCAGCAAAGTGGTATACATTGTATGAACCATTCAGATAAGTGGTATATATTGTATGGACCAGTCAGATAAGTGGTATACATTGTATGAACCAGTCAGATAAGTGGTATACATTGTATGAACCATTCAGATAAGTGGTATACATTGTATAAACCAGTCAGATAAGTGGTATACATTGTATGAACCATTCAGATACCACTTATCTGATTATATGTATACCACTTATCTGACTGGATCATACAATGTATACCACTTATCTGATTGGTTCATACAATGTATACCACTTTGCTGACTGGTTCATACAATGTATACCACTTATCTGACTGGATCATACAATGTATACCACTTATCTGATTGGTTCATACAATGTATACCACTTTGCTGACTGGTTCATACAATGTATACCACTTATCTGATTGGTTCATACAATGTATACCACTTATCTGATTGGCTCATACAATGTATACCACTTATCTGATTGGTTCATACAATGTATACCACTTATCTGATTGGTTCATACAATGTATACCACTTATCTGATTGGTTCATACGATGTATACCACTTATCTGATTGGTTCATACGATGTATACCACTTATCTGATTGGTTCATACAATGTATACCACTTATCTGATTGGCTCATACAATGTATACCACTTATCTGATTGGTTCATACAATGTATACCACTTATCTGATTGGCTCATACAATGTTTACCACTTTGCTGACTGGTTCATACAATGTATACCACTTATCTGATTGGCTCATACAATGTATACCACTTATCTGATTGGTTCATACAATGTATACCACTTATCTGATTGGCTCATACAATGTATACCACATATCTGACTGGAAAAAACCTCCAGCAAACAGAATTCTTATATTCATTTTTGTTTGTTATATACATTCTATTTTGTGGGTTTTCTGAAGAAACACATTTTTTTTAAACACATAAATGAGTTTTTGACAGAGATAAACAGGGTGTCCCTATGGTGTGAAGTATAACATAGCTTGCATCACGTACACCTTCTTTTGAAATTCACAAAAATATGTGTTTGGTAAGGAAACATTAGCCCGCTTCTTCTGAACCTTAAAGTGATTTTTTGTTTCCTCCCCCTTTTCAAAATGATTGCATGTCACCAATCTCATATATATATATATATAGTAGTCAATAACAGAACAAGGAAAATTAATTTTAATAATTTATATATGTGAGGTACATGTCGAGTACATTCTGGGCAAAGAGCTTGGTTTTCTCCCCTCCCTAAACATCCACCGCGATATAATTGAGTGTGACGAAAAACATTGATTAACGTAACAATTTATTAATTGACTGAGTTCAACCTGTATAGGATGACTTCAGCTAAACGAGGTTTGCAGACGATGCCGTCCCAACAACTTTTAGTCTGGTTACACAACCTCGATTATTCCAACAGTGATGAGTAAGTTAAATCGGGCACTACTTTATACTAGCTATCAGTATATATGATTCCCAGTGTTTAATAACTTGCAAAGTTAATCAATAAAAATATTATGAATAGCATGGCACAGAATCTGAAAGTCTGGATAAGTGATTTGCTAGCTGGCTGGACGGAATGACGGACGAGACAGACAATAGACAGCCACTAGTCTAACCTCAGATATATTCCATACCTCAACCTTACGAGACAGACAATAGACAGCCACTAGTCTAACCTCAGATATATTCCATACCTCAACCTTACGAGACAGACAATAGACAGCCACTAGTCTAACCTCAGATATATTCCATACCTCAACCTTACGAGACAGACAATAGACAGCCACTAGTCTAACCTCAGATATATTCCATACCTCAACCTTACGAGACAGACAATAGACAGCCACTAGTCTAACCTCAGATATATTCCATACCTCAACCTTACGAGACAGACAATAGACAGCCACTAGTCTAACCTCAGATATATTCCATACCTCAACCTTACGAGACAGACAATAGACAGCCACTAGTCTAACCTCAGATATATTCCATACCTCAACCTTACGAGACAGACTTTAATAGACAGCCACTAGTCTAACCTCAGATATATTCCATACCTCAACCTTACGAGACAGACAATAGACAGCCACTAGTCTAAACTCAGATATATTCCATACCTCAACCTCTCTAAGTCTTTACGATTCAAAGAGGTTTTTGATTTTCCGCCTCCAAATGCATCTATGTGAGTAAACAGGTCATTATTTCCAAGGTTATTCCAGTCCTTCCTCTTAACACCAGCCACATTTTCACTTTCTTCATTTTTAGATAAGCTGCCTAAATTTAGAGGGAAAACTGATTTGCTCCAGGAAGAGTTATTCCTCTTGTCTACGGGGCGGGACAGTCTGTCATAAAGTTGTGTCCCCTTAGGATAGTTTTCAGAGTTACTTCTCTTTGATCGTCCGAGAAAAGAGGAATTCTGGTCTCGAGTATTTGAACCAACCAAAGATGAACTGCCTTTATTCACATATGGAGCCTGAAAAACATGAAGTAAGAAAAAGACAGGGTTATGAAATATAGATCCCATAAGAATCTTCTATCCCAGCTAGCGAGAAATTCTTTATAGTGACTTGAGCTGTAAAAATGTTTTTCTCAAGATGTTCAATTCAGAAGCTTTTGAGTGCTACTAGTCTGGGGAATGTACATCCATAATGTGTTTCGAACTAACGGTGTAAAATGAATAAACGGTTGTCACAGTTATTTCAATTTTGTCTCTTATACTCTTCATTTATGATTTTTTTTTTTTATTTCTGGCAGCTCATGCCATTTGAAAGTCGTTAAAAGTACATGAACAATTCATCCAGATAGATTTGATGGCAAGTTGCCTGGAGAAAACCTGGCTTATGTCAAAGGTTCCTGAAGATCGTCATACATCAGTATATCCAATGTTGACCGTTTATTATTAAACTCAATGTGATTCAAACCTGTGACCTAATGCACATGTGGTATAAAAAAACAACAATACTTTGGTCTAGTTGCTTCTACAAGGCCTTACGAGGCCTAGCTCTTTATATCTCCAGCCATTTCAGCTTCAAATGATGCTTTTATTGAAATGTGGTAAAATGATTAACTTATAAGATGTGCCTAAGTGGTAAATTTATGACATCTGGCTAAGGGACTGTCCCCAGTTATCGTTCGTTTGCTTATCGTTTGATTTAGAAAAAACGCACGGTAGAAAAAACGGTAGGTGTTGCCAGCGGTCGTTTTATGTTCAGTTGATTGATAGCTGCCCCATGTGGTGAAAACGCTTACTGCCTGTGAGCAAATCTCAATAACATAACCTCTGCAGCAGGTCTGGATTAAAGGCCCAGTTTGACAACAACCAGCCAAGCTCTAATCAACTTTCGGCTGACTTGACTACAGTTGACCAACTGGTTTTGTATGAGTATTGATCTAATGACCAATGTAGGCAAATATTTAAAGTGTTTTTTTTTAAAACAATTTAATTTTGTTATCTTGGATAAACTTTGTCAAATCAAAAATTTGTCGAAAGCATTCTGATGTATTTAGATCTCAACACACTAAACGTTTTTCAGCTTCGAGTTCCAAACCTAACTTTATCTGTTTATCTGTCATTTTTATATTTTCTGAATTAAAGAACTATCAAAGTATTATATTTTGTTTCAGGGCAGTTCCTAAGTACAGACATCGTATCTTCTTCATTACCGAGTATATATCGAATGCGATGAAACGGGTTGTGATATACCGAAAGTTTTTGCTACAGAACTTACAAATGTCGGAAAAATAAAAATTGAAACCGTTGACTTTTCAATAATTGTCTGTGTGCATTTATTTAAAAATACAACCTCCCTCCCAATTCAGATTTGCCCCACCAAAACGCCCATCTTCCATGACAAAATTGATTTTCCTCGGTATTTTTTTTATTTTGACAATATTTTTTTCATCCAAATTCTTACTTTTCTTTCAGCGGTAGATCTATTATAAAATGTGATAGATAGCGAACGTGTAAAATGTGCACGGCATAAGTGAAAAAAATGTCAGACACTGTCAAAGAAACTTTTTCAATATCTTTTCTGATTGCCACACGAGAAACCAACCTTGAACGATGAGGATATGTATGTTTGTCTACCCGGTACCGTCTGACGCGGGAAACTGACATGCCCGTAAATCCAGTGAATTCAACTTCCCAGTTCTTTCTTTATTAAATCCACATGAACTGCCTTGCGTTGTTAAATTTATATCTGATGATTAGTCCATTCTTTCAGTAGAGCATTTATATAATAGGTCTTTAAATGGCAATCTGACGGCTTGATTCGCCATTTATGTGATACAGTATAAGTTCAAATCCATGCACACTTGCCACGTGATCAACAAGTCTGGTTGAGTCCATTTCTAACCATTCTGTAGGATGAAGAGTTTTGAAAGTTTTTATTTTGGATCTGCTTACTATACATCTGTCATCAACAAGAAATATATTCATTATTGAGTAAGAATCGACTTTAGTAGTTTTGCAATTATTTTCCAAATATATACACTCGACTGTTTCGACGTTAACGGTTACATCAGCATTATAACAGTATCACTATCACCCCTATTTTAATTTGTAGACTTTGCTTGATAAGACCTAACTGACAGTTGTCATAGGGACATCCGCCACCTGGCCTACATAGGAATTATTTGTAGATGAACTTCACGTCGTTAGCTCAACATGAGGTTGTCCAAAAACAAAGCCAAAGGGCTACTAGAGACGGTCAACCTGTATTTGTTAGTGATTTATTAAAATTCTCTTTCTTTCAAAAACGTGTTATCAATAACTAGACTAAGTAACAACTATCCGATGTTTAGTCTAACAATAACCCACCGCGAAACTCATCGAATAAACTCAGTGAGAAACTACCCACCGAGTAAAACTGGAAAAAAGAGAAGAAAAACAGTTACATATGGAAATATTTTAATTGCAGGACAAACAGTTTAGTAGTATATTAAATGTTTATGCGAAAGATCGTAACAAAGAATATATGCAATATATGTATCTGTTTGAGGGCCGTCTGCCTTCCAACAACACAGCACATGGACTATATGGCAGAGGCGAAACTGTAAGACACGCTGTTTTACCGATGAGAGCCGAACTTGACCGAGGACTAGCATTGAACCGTTCAGCAGTTGTTTATTCGGGCTAGTAGAAAAACGATAGGTGTTGACTGCTAGCGGTCGTTTTTCAAAATAACGACCGCCTGAAAGAGCAAACAATAAATGGGAACGCTCCCCAAGTGGTAAATTTATGACATCTGGCTAAGTGGTAAATTTATGACATCTGGCGAAGTGGTAAATTTATGATATGTTTACCTACAATGGCATGTGACTAAATGGTTTACCTATAATAGCATGTGACTAAATGGTTTACCTATAATGACATGTGACTAAATGGTTTACCTATAATGGCATGTGACTAAATGGTTTACATGTACCTATAATGGCATGTGACTAAATGGTTTACCTATAATGGTATGTGACTAAATGGTTTACCTATAATGACATGTGACTAAATGGTTTACCTATAATGGCATGTGACTAAATGGTTTACCTATAATGGCATGTGACTAAATGGTTTACCTATAATGGCATGTGACTAAATAGTTTACCTATAATGACATGTGACTAAATGGTTTACCTATAATGGCATGTGACTAAATAGTTTACCTATAATGACATGTGACTAAATGGTTTACCTATAATGACATGTGACTAAATGGTTAACCTATAATGACATGTGACTAAATGGTTTACCTATAATGACATGTGACTAAATAGTTTACCTATAAAGACATGTGACTAAATGGTTTACCTATAATGGCATGTGACTAAATGGTTTACCTATAATGACATGTGACTAAATGGTTTACCTATAATGGCATGTGACTAAATGGTTTACCTATAATGACATGTGACTAAATGGTTTACCTATATGATATGTGACTAAATGGTTTACCTATAATGCTATGTGACTAAATAGTTTACCTATAATGGCATGTGACTAAATGGTTTACCTATAATGACATGTGACTAAATGGTTTACCTATAATGATGTGACTAAATGGTTTACCTATAATGGCATGTGACTAAATGGTTTACCTATAATAGCATGTGACTAAATGGTTTACCTATAATGGCATGTGACTAAATGGTTTACCTATAATGGTATGTGACTAAATGGTTTACCTATAATGGCATGTGACTAAATGGTTTACCTATAATGCTATGTGACTAAATAGTTTACCTATAATGGCATGTGACTAAATGGTTTACCTATAATGGCATGTGACTAAATGGTTTACCTATAATGGCATGTGACTAAATGGTTTACCTATAATGGTATGTGACTAAATGGTTTACCTATAATGACATGTGACTAAATGGTTTACCTATATGATATGTGACTAAATGGTTAACCTATAATGGCATGTGAATAAATGGTTTACCTATAATGGTATGTGACTAAATGGTTTACCTATAATGGTATGTGACTAAATGGTTTACCTATAATGACATGTGACTAAATGGTTTACCTATATGATATGTGACTAAATGGTTAACCTATAATGGCATGTGAATAAATGGTTTACCTATAATGCTATGTGACTAAATAGTTTACCTATAATGGCATGTGACTAAATGGTTTACCTATAATGGCATGTGACTAAATGGTTTACCTATAATGGCATGTGACTAAATGGTTTACCTATAATGGCATGTGACTAAATGGTTTACATGTACCTATAATAGCATGCGAATAATTGGTTTACCTATAATGACATGTGACTAAATGGTTTACCTATAATGGCATGTGACTAAATGGTTTACCTATAATGACATGTGACTAAATGGTTTACCTATAATGGCATGTGACTAAATGGTTTACCTATAATGACATGTGACTAAATGGTTTACCTATAATGACATGTGACTAAATGGTTAACCTATAATGACATGTGACTAAATGGTTTACCTATAATGCCATGTGACTAAATGGTTAACCTATAATGGCATGTGACTAAATGGTTTACCTATAATGACATGTGACTAAATGGTTTACCTATAATGGCATGTGACTAAATGGTTGACCTATAATGACATGTGACTAAATGGTTTACCTATAATGACGTGACTAAATGGTTAACCTATAATGGCATGTGACTAAATGGTTTACCTATAATGACATGTGACTAAATGGTTTACCTATAATGGCATGTGACTAAATGGTTTACCTATAATGACATGTGACTAAATGGTTAACCTATAATGGCATGTGACTAAATGGTTAACCTATAATGGCATGTGACTAAATGGTTTACCTATAATAACGTGACTAAATGGTTTACCTATAATGGCATGTGACTAAATGGTCTACCTATAATGACATGTGACTAAATGGTTTACCTATAATGACATGTGACTAAATGGTTTACCTATAATGACATGTGACTAAATGGTTTACCTATAATGGCATGTGACTAAATGGTTTACCTATAATGCCATGTGACTATTAAAATGGTTTACCTATAATGACATGTGACTAAATGGTTTACCTATACTGGCATGTGACTAAATGGTTTACCTATAATGGCATGTGACTAAATGGTCTACCTATAATGACATGTGACTAAATGGTTTACCTATAATGACATGTGACTAAATGGTTTACCTATAATGGCATGTGACTAAATGGTTTACCTATAATGGCATGTGACTAAATGGTTTACCTATAATGGCATGTGACTAAATGGTTTACCTATAATGGCATGTGACTAAATGGTTTACCTATAATGGCATGTGACTAAATGGTTTACCTATAATGACATGTGACTAAATGGTTTACCTATAATGGCATGTGACTAAATGGTTTACCTATAATGGCATGTGACTAAATGGTTTGCCTATAATGAAATGGGACTAAATGGTTCACCTATAATGACATGTGACTAAATGGTTTACCTATAATGACATGTGACTAAATGGTTTACCTATAATGGCATGTGACTAAATGGTTAACCTATAATGACATGTGACTAAATGGTTTACCTATAATGGCATGTGACTTAATGGTTAACCTATATGATATGTGACTAAATGGTTTACCTATAATGACACGTGACTAAATGGTTTACCTATAATGACATGTGACTAAATGGTTTACCTATAATGGCATGTGACTAAATGGTTTACATGTACCTATAATGGCATGTGACTAAATGGTTCACCTATAATGAAATGGGACTAAATGGTTTACCTATAATGACATGTGACTAAATGGTTTACCTATAATGACATGTGACTAAATGGTTTACCTATAATGGCATGTGACTAAATGGTTTACCTATAATGGCATGTGACTTAATGGTTTACCTATAATGACATGTGACTAAATGGTTTACCTATAATGGCATGTGACTAAATGGTTTACCTATAATGGCATGTGACTAAATGGTTTACCTACAGTACACACAGAAAGTGAACACTATTCGTTGCGGGCGCCGTGCGAGCACGGTGCGAGAGTAGCGCGAGCACCGTGCGAGCATCGTGCGAGCACCGTGCGAGCATCTTGGGAGCATCGTGCGAGCATCGTGGGAGCACCGTGCGAGCATCGTGGGAGCACCCTGCGAGCAGGCTGCAGGCCCAGTGCGCGCACATTGCCAGCACCCTGCCTGCATTACCGCCGGGCATTTTGTTCTTGTCGATTTACGAACGGACCGATTGGTATTATGCTGAAGACAGTTTAGTTACAATTAAAACAAGCACAGTAATATGTGATATTCAAATTACTTTAATTTCTTTCTTTTATCTTTCAGATGAACTAAATTGTGACTATAGGCTACACAACGCACGTTGTTTTTACGATGTAATGTTGCTGTTGTTGTTGTTGTAAATCCCAAGACACTGGCTGCCGTCTTACTAAGTTCTAAGCTACATATACTATCCCGGTAGCGATAATAATAAAGTAAATCTCTTGAAATGTACTTACCAAATACATGTTCAAGATCAAAAAGAAATTCACAGCGAACTCTTAAAAAATGGCGCTCATTTGTATAGGTTTTGCGCAAATATTGGTAGATCGTTCTGTTGAAATTCGGTCGAAATACATGCATGTATAATATATTTTGAACTTCGAATATAGTACACTGTATATAGCCTTATAGGCCTACCAGGATTCTATTTAAGACGACGGGTACCCCATATTTACAATATTTCTTTTTAAATACTACTAGACAATCATTGATTTTGTGACGAAACAGTCAATTTCTATAAACATTGTAGGTCTTACTTTCTTTGTCAATTGTGAGTTATAACTTATATTCCAGATGAAAACTTCAGATTTCCTATTTCGAGAAATTAGACATTCCCGCAGGTAAAGTAATCGGGGATTGCAGAACGAAACGGCTAGAGTTGCGGAATATTGGTGAAGAGCACAAGGCAATTTATGACTCTAAAACTGTTTATTTGAAAATGTTGATCAGATTACATTTGAATGGTAAGCATAATAGAAAACAAAAAATTGTCATGCACGCATAACGTATGCTTTCGCCCACATCCGCGCCCGATTATTTCAATCCGTGCAGAAGTGTAAATATTTTTCTTCTTCTCTTGAATAGGCCTACCACCCCAGCCTGCGCTTACATAGTTCCCTGGTTTACAATAACTTGAAGGATGAATATTATTAATTTATGTCTCGAAAACAGTTCTTGTTATACTTGGCTTAATACTAAATAGCAATCGTTTTATTTTTTCTACATGCCCATATAGGGCCTATGAACAAATGGATGGCGCCAGTCGTCTGAGTGATTTACAATGACAGTTAACAGGACGTCTGTGGATTGGTTAAAGCCCAGTCAATGCATATATATTAGAGAAATGAATATCACAGATAAATTTGATTGGCTATTTCGCTAAATTACATTTCAGTGACAGTGAGTGACATTTAAGACTCCACCCAAACTTTAAGATTTATTTTGATCGGCCTTTATACCGTATAAAAAAACGTCATAAATTAAATGCATTTTATTACACGGAAAACGGTGTACATTGTATATTGTTTTAATCAAGTAATACCTGCGAAAATATAAAATACCCTATATCAAAACCAACTAAATCGACATGATATGGATAAAACAAAAAGAAATTATACGAAGGGTGCGCATTATAGGCTACACGGGCGAATGCGTTATACATGTACATGTAGGCTATAGTCTGACATTTTGGCTTTTAGGCCACACTCACTTTTCGTCGTGAAAATTCCTCACAAAATATATTTTACTTACAAACATAAAAGTATAAAATCCAAATAAAACAGCTGTATGATTTTATGACTTAAAAATATCGGTCGCCAGGCTAGCCTAAAAGTCATAATGAATTTATGTTGCACATGTCGGCTGACTTGGTTTATAAATGATCGGGTTACGTTGGCTTAACAATATATTTCTGTGTTTCTTGAACAATTTAAGCATAGAACTATGTATGCATTTACGCAGAAAAGGAGAAATTGAACAAATACAGCCTTGGAATCGATATTATGGGGATGGAAACAACTATGGGAGCGATAACTAATACAACAACAACAACACCACCACCAGACATAAGCGTTACGAATTTTACAAATTTATTTTTGCTTCTTGGTTGTTTTTAATTCTAATACTAGAAAATAAAGCAGATTGTGTTATGAATATTCAATTCCTATTTTAATCATCTGATCTTTCTTTATACATGTTGCGCTGTATAGCCTAGGCTTAGCCTACAGATGCTGCAAGTCACACTGGCTTGTAACGGTAACAACCCGCTCAACGTTTGTCTCTCGTTCACAGAGTACGCACATCCTGCCCGCACGATGCCTGCATCTTGCTCGCGTGGCGCGCGCATCATGCTCGCACGGTGCCTGCATCATGCTCGCACGGTGCTCGCACGGTGCGCGCACGATGCGCCTACCCTGCGCAAACCCTGCGCATACCGTGCGCCCATCCCGCGCGCATCGTGCGCTCACCGCGCTCGCATCATGCGAGCATTTATAGTGTTCACTTTCTGTGCGTACTGTATAATGACATGTGACTAAATGGTTTACCTATAATGGCATGTGACTAAATGGTTTACCTATAATGGCATGTGACTAAATGGTTTACCTATAATGGCATGTGACTAAATGGTTTACCTATAATGACATGTGACTAAATGGTTTACCTATAATGGCATGTGACTAAATGGTTTACCTATAATGGCATGTGACTAAATGGTTAACCTATAATGACATGTGACTAAATGGTTTACCTATAATGGCATGTGACTAAATAGTTAACCTATAATGACATGTGACTAAATGGTTTACCTATAATGGCATGTGACTAAATGGTTTGCATATAATAGCATGTGACTAAATGATTTACCTATAATGATATGTGACTAAATGGTTTACCTATAATGACATGTGACTAAATGGTTTACCTATAATGGCATGTGACTAAATGGTTTACCTATAATGACATGTGACTAAATGGTTTACCTATATGATGTGACTAAATGGTTTACCTATAATGGCATGTGACTAAATGGTTTACCTATAATGACATGTGACTAAATGGTTTACCTATATGATATGTGACTAAATGGTTTACCTATATGATATGTGACTAAATGGTTTACCTATATGATGTGACTAAATGGTTTACCTATAATGGCATGTGACTAAATGGTTTACCTATAATGATATGTAACTAAATGGTTTACCTATATGATATGTGACTAAATGGTTTACCTATAATGGCATGTGACTAAATGGTTTACCTATAATGGCATGTGACTAAATGGTTTACCTATAATGGCATGTGACTAAATGGTTTACCTATAATGACATGTGACTAAATGGTTTACCTATAATGACATGTGACTAAATGGTTTACCTATATGATATGTGACTAAATGGTTTACCTATAATGGCATGTGACTAAATGGTTTACCTATAATGGCATGTGACTAAATGGTTAACCTATAATGACATGTGACTAAATGGTTTACCTATAATGACATGTGACTAAATGGTTTACCTATAATGGCATGTGACTAAATGGTTAACCTATAATGACATGTGACTAAACGGTTTACCTATAATGGCATGTGACTAAATGGTTTACCTATAATGGCATGTGACTAAATGGTTTACCTATAATGACATGTGACTAAATGGTTTACCTATAATGAAATGTGACTAAATGGTTTACCTATAATGACGTGACTAAATGGTTTACCTATAATGACATGTGACTAAATGGTCTACCTATAATGAAATGGTTTACCTATAATAGCATGTGACTAAATGGTTTACATATAATGGCATGTGACTAAATGGTTTACCTATAATGATATGTAACTAAATGGTTTACCTATATGATATGTGACTAAATGGTTTACCTATAATGGCATGTGACTAAATGGTTTACCTATAATGGCATGTGACTAAATGGTTTACCTATAATGGCATGTGACTAAATGGTTTACCTATAATGGCATGTGACTAAATGGTTTACCTATAATGGCATGTGACCATAGACTGATCCAGATACATTTTGATACCTGTATGCAGGTATGGGCGCCCAAACTCACTAGCAAAAAATCCGCCCAAATTCTTAAAAACAACAGATTTTAATGTCAAAATAGCATTTAATGTTGATTTTTGGGCTAGAGATGTTGTCTTTGTCTTATTGTTGGAGCATTTTGAACCGAAATGGTATGCCCAAATTTTCCCTGGATCAGTCCATGGTGACTAAATGGTTTACCTATAATGGCATGTGACTAAATGGTTTACCTATAATGGCATGTGACTAAATGGTTTACATGTACCTATAATAGCATGTGACTAAATGGTTTACCTATAATGGCATGTGACTAAATGGTTTACCTATAATGGCATGTGACTAAATGGTTTACCTATAATGATATGTGACTAAATGGTTTACCTATAATGGCATGTGACTACATGCATGTGACTAAATGGTTAACTTACAGTGTAACTGCTTTCCACACTCCATTCATTTTTATCTTTCACCTTTTCTGATGAACAAAAAAAAATGAACATAACTATATAACAATGCTATATATAACTTGATACATCATTTCAAAACAACCAATCCACAAAGAACCTATACACTCACAACATTTGTCGATTGATTGATTAGTGGCTCTATGGTAAATCGTCAACCATCTGTTAACACCCGGCAACCATTCCATAGGTACAGGAAGATTTATTAGTCAAATATTAGTCAGAAATTTTTCCATTATTTTTGGACAGTGGGTTCCAGTAGTGATTCCTTGATGGCAGATTTGTATTGATCCCAGTGGGATGGATTCTGGCTAAAAACCAACCCTATCTGTCCCATCATGGTATTGTGCAAACTTTTCCAGATGTCATGTTCACAAAATTGAACAATGTTAATTAGCTAATTAAGCTCTTTAATACCATCCATTCTACCTTTATGCTGTGTGCAAATATACATAAATATGTTGGACACTCAATGGTTGTGGTTTCACATTCTACCCCTCCTGCATGTGCGTGCCGTGTGCAAATATACATGTTAAGTAGAGATGACTTTTCAAACAACATCGAGTCTGTAGTGCAACATGGGCTGGTAGGTTTACCTCCCCCGGAAGAAGTGATATTTTGCTTGTTATCATACAAAATGAAGGATTTCACCTGATAATGTTGTGAGTGTGGTTATATTCTGTCTATTTATATTGAAAACTGGGCTGTCATGAACGTATACAGTCATCAAAGGGTTGATTTCACAACATTTCCCCCGATAGCGTCGTCAGCAACCCAGCCTGTCAAAGCGGTAGCCATAGTGACATTATGTCATTCTGCTTCAAAATATCTGGGTCAACCGTTGCACGTGACCAAAGCTTATCGTTGATTGGTTAAAAGTGCCCACTCTGTCCCGAGGGATGGAAAAGGAACGGCAATTAACAACAGGTCACTTTTTCCTCATTTTTCTCATTTATCGGGGTAGAATCGACTTTAATACCTTCGTCTTGGTGTTTATTGCGTAACCCGATACCGCTGAACGTTGGTTCGCACCTCGTCATACCCCTCGAATGCTGCGCATTCTCGTGGTTTGACTCGGTACGAACCAACGTTCAGCGGTATCGGGTTACGCAACTAACACCGCTACGGCGGTATTAAACCCTTAAACCACACACCGCTCTTCCCATATCCTCCCTGCGTGACAACAAATGGCCGTATTTTCTATTTTCAGTACAAAGCAAAGACGTTATTCACTTAATACTCCATAGTTCTACTCGCTTAAACTGTTATGTTGTATCCCAATCAAAAAAAATATATACATGTATAGTAGAGATTCTTTTATCACTTGTTCTTCTCGATCAGGTCTCGACTGGAGTGGAGATCCTATGCCGTATCAGCGCATCGAGCCCATCGCTGCTGAATTTAGCGTAGGCACGAAAGTGATGCATAATGCCAGCATTTGCGTTGTAAAGAAAAGTTGTCAGCCAGTGAATAGTTTCTGTTCGTCCGCACAGGTGAAACGTGTCCGCACAGGTGAAACGTGTGGCTGAATGTTTCGTTGAAACTCTGCCAGTTGAACGACCTCGTGCAAGATGTATAAATAGATTCGTGTGAAAGTTCAAGGTCGCACAGTTTAGCGGCGGGAGGGAATGAGAAGAGCCATTCATCGATGTGCAAAAAAGTAAATGTTTCGGGGTAGAATGGGGTTTAGAACCTCTCATTCGGTGTTAAACCCCTAAGCTTCTCATTTCCAAGAGGCTTTAGCACCAGTTTGAAGATGATCCACTAAAGACTCTTCAAGATACATGTATTGTGTCAACAAGCCTTTCAAACTTAACAACATTTAATTAGCTAATTTATTAAGCTCTTCTTGAACTAATCATATATCTTCTTCATGACATGATGCTATAGTGCAACTTGATCGGATAAAAACAGTTCAAGATATCGTGTCAACTAGATGAAGAACAAGCCCTTCAGGCTGTAACAACATAGCTAATTAAGCCTTTTATTAATTAAGCAGATGGTCAAAGATCAATACCATCCATCAATAAACTGGTCAGAGTGTTGGATGTTTAAGGGTTTAATACCGCCGTAGCGGTGTTTGTTGCGTAACCCGATACCGCTGAACGTTGGTTCGTACCGAGTCAAACCACGAGAATGCGCAGCATTCGAGGGGTTTGACGAGGTGCGAACCAACGTTCAGCGGTATCGGGTTATGCAATAAACACCAAGACGAAGGTATTAAAGTCGATTCTACCCCGATAATTGAGAAAAATGAGGAAAAAGTGACCTGTTGTTGATTGCCGTTCCTTTTCCCTCCCTCGGGACAGACTGGGAACTTTTAACCAATCAACGATAAGCTTTGGTCACGTGCAACGGTTGACCCAGATATTTTGAAGCAGAATGACATAATGTCACTATGGCTACCGCTTTGACAGGCTGGGTTGCTGACGACGCTATCGGGGGAAATGTTGTGAAATCAACCCTTTGATGACTATATACGTTCATGACAGCCCAGTTTTCAATAGAAAAGGACAGAATATAACCACACTCACAACATTATCAGGTTAAATCCTTCATTTTGTATGATAACAAGCAAAATATCACTTCTTCCGGGGGAGGTAAACCTACCAGCCGGCAGCCGATGACGCACTACAGACTCGATGTCGTTTGAAAAGTCATCTCTACTTAACATGTATATTTGCACACGGCACGCACATGCAGGAGGGGTAGAATCATTTTTATAGACCTTCAATAAATTTGTTAAAATGGTATTTATTCTTCACCTTATCATATAAGGATAACTGTATATCTTTGTCCAACTTGGATAACTGTAAATCTTTGTCTAACTCAGATAACTGCATATCTTTGTGCAAATCAGATAACTGCATATCTTTGTGCAACTCAGATAACTGCATATCTTTGTGCAACTCAGATAACTGCATATCTTTGTCCAAATCAGATAACTGCATATCTTTGTCCAACTCAGATAACTGTATATCTTTGTCCAACTCAGATAACAGTATATCTTTGTCTAACTCAGATAACTGCATATCTTTGTCCAACTCAGATAACAGTATATCTTTGTCTAACTCAGATAACTGTATATCTTTGTCCAACTCAGATAACTGTATATCTTTGTCCAACTCAGATAGCAGTATATCTTTGTGCAAATCAGATAACTGTATATCTTTGTGCAAATCAGATAACTGTATATCTTTGTCCAACTCAGATAACTGTATATCTTTGTCTAACTCAGATAACTGTATATCTTTGTCCAAATCAGATAACTGTATATCTTTGTGCAAATCAGATAACTGTATATCTTTATCAAACTCAGATAACTGTATATCTTTGTCCAAATCAGATAACTGTATATCTTTGTGCAAATCAGATAACTGTATATCTTTGTCCAACTCAGATAACAGTATAGCTTTGTCTAACTCAGATAACTGTATATCTTTGTCCAACTCAGATAACTGTATATCTTTGTCCAAATCAGATAACTGTATATCTTTGAGCAAATCAGATAACTGTATATCTTTATCAAACTCAGATAAGAATGTATATCTTTGTCCAACTCAGATAACTGTATATCTTTGTGCAAATCAGATAACTGTATATCTTTGTCCAACTCAGATAACATTATATCTTTGTCTAACTCAGATAACTGTATATCTTTGTCCAAATCAGATAACTGTATATCTTTGTGCAAATCAGATAACTGTATATCTTTGTCTAACTCAGATAAGAATGTATATCTTTGTCCAACTCAGATAACAATGTTTATCTTTGTGCAACTCAGATAACTGTGTCAACTTGTCAAACTCAATTAACTGTATCACTTCGCAAACTCAATAAAATGTGTCACATTGTCAAACTCATATAACTGTATCACTTTGTCAAACTCAATTAACTGTGTCACTTTGTGCAAATAAAATTACTTGTATCACTTTGTCAACTCATACAACTGTGTCACTTTGTTAAACTCAAATAACTGTGTCACTTTGTCCAACTCATATAACTGTGTCACTTTGTCTAACTCAAATAACTGTATCACTTTGTCCAACTCATATAACTTTGTTACTTTGTCTAACTCAAATAACTGTGTCACTTTGTCCAACTCATATAACTGTGTCACTTTGTCTAACTCAAATAACTGTGTCACTTTGTCCAACTCATATAACTGTGTCACTTTGTCCAACCCATATAACTGTATCACTTTGTCCAACTCATATAACTGTGTCACTTTGTCCAAATCAGATAACTGCATATCTTTGTGCAAATCAGATAACTGTATATCTTTGTCCAACTCAGATAACAGTATATCTTTGTCTAACTCAGATAACTGCATATCTTTGTCCAACTCAGATAACAGTATATCTTTGTCTAACTCAGATAACTGAATATCTTTGTCCAACTCAGATAACAGTATATCTTTGTGCAAATCAGATAACTGTATATCTTTGTGCAAATCAGATAACTGTATATCTTTGTCCAACTCAGATAACTGTATATCTTTGTCTAACTCAGATAACTGTATATCTTTGTGCAAATCAGATAACTGTATATCTTTGTCCAACTCAGATAACAGTATAGCTTTGTCTAACTCAGATAACTGTATATCTTTGTGCAAATCAGATAACTGTATATCTTTGTCCAACTCAGATAACTGTATATCTTTGTCCAAATCAGATAACTGTATATCTTTGAGCAAATCAGATAACTGTATATCTTTATCAAACTCAGATAAGAATGTATATCTTTGTCCAACTCAGATAACTGTATATCTTTGTGCAAATCAGATAACTGTATATCTTTGTCCAACTCAGATAACAGTATATCTTTGTCTAACTCAGATAACTGTATATCTTTGTCCAAATCAGATAACTGTATATCTTTGTGCAAATCAGATAACTGTATATCTTTGTCCAACTCAGATAACTGTATATCTTTGTGCAAATCAGATAACTGTATATCTTTGTCCAACTCAGATAAGAATGTATATCTTTGTCCAACTCAGATAACAATGTTTATCTTTGTGCAACTCAGATAACTGTGTCAACTTGTCAAACTCAATTAACTGTATCACTTCGCAAACTCAATAAAATGTGTCACATTGTCAAACTCATATAACTGTATCACTTTGTCAAACTCAATTAACTGTGTCACTTTGTGCAAATAAAATTACTTGTATCACTTTGTCAACTCATACAACTGTGTCACTTTGTTAAACTCAAATAACTGTGTCACTTTGTCCAACTCATATAACTGTGTCACTTTGTCTAACTCAAATAACTGTATCACTTTGTCCAACTCATATAACTTTGTTACTTTGTCTAACTCAAATAACTGTGTCACTTTGTCCAACTCAAATAACTGTGTTACTTTGTCTAACTCAAATAACTGTGTCACTTTGTCCAACTCATATAACTGTGTCACTTTGTCTAACTCAAATAACTGTGTCACTTTGTCCAACTCATATAACTGTGTCACTTTGTCCAACTCATATAACTGTGTCACTTTGTCCAAATCAGATAACTGCATATCTTTGTGCAAATCAGATAACTGTATATCTTTGTCCAACTCAGATAACAGTATATCTTTGTCTAACTCAGATAACTGCATATCTTTGTCCAACTCAGATAACAGTATATCTTTGTCTAACTCAGATAACTGCATATCTTTGTGCAACTCAGATAACTGCATATCTTTGTCCAAATCAGATAACTGCATATCTTTGTGCAAATCAGATAACTGTATATCTTTGTCCAACTCAGATAACAGTATATCTTTGTCTAACTAAGATAACTGCATATCTTTGTCCAACTCAGATAACAGTATTTCTTTGTCTAACTTAGATAACTGCATATCTTTGTCCAACTCAGATAACAGTATATCTTTGTGCAAATCAGATAACTGTATATCTTTGTGCAAATCAGATAACTGTATATCTTTGTCCAACTCAGATAACTGTATATCTTTGTCCAAATCAGATAACTGTATATCTTTGTCCAAATCAGATAACTGTATATCTTTGTGCAAATCAGATAACTGTATATCTTTATCAAACTCAGATAACTGTATATCTTTGTCCAAATCAGATAACTGTATATCTTTGTGCAAATCAGATAACTGTATATCTTTGTCCAACTCAGATAACAGTATATCTTTGTCTAACTCAGATAACTGTATATCATTGTGCAAATCAGATAACTGTATATCTTTGTCCAACTCAGATAACTGTATATCTTTGTCCAAATCAGATAACTGTATATCTTTGAGCAAATCAGATAACTGTACATCTTTATCAAACTCAGATAAGAATGTATATCTTTGTCCAACTCAGATAACTGTATATCTTTGTCCAAATCAGATAACTGTATATCTTTGTCCAACTCAGATAACTGTACATCTTTGTCCAACTCAGATAACAGTATATCTTTGTCTAACTCAGATAACTGTATATCTTTGTCCAAATCAGATAACTGTATATCTTTGTGCAAATCAGATAACTGTATATCTTTGTCCAACTCAGATAAGTATGTATATCTTTGTCCAACTCAGATAACAATGTTTATCTTTGTGCAACTCAGATAACTGTGTCAACTTGTCAAACTCAATTAACTGTATCACTTCGCAAACTCAATAAAATGTGTCACATTGTCAAACTCATATAACTGTATCACTTTGTCAAACTCAATTAACTGTGTCACTTTGTGCAAATAAAATTACTTGTATCACTTTGTCAACTCATACAACTGTGTCACTTTGTTAAACTCAAATAACTGTGTCACTTTGTCCAACTCATATAACTGTGTCACTTTGTCTAACTCAAATAACTGTATCACTTCGCAAACTCAATAAAATGTGTCACATTGTCAAACTCATATAACTGTATCACTTTGTCAAACTCAATTAACTGTGTCACTTTGTGCAAATAAAATTACTTGTATCACTTTGTCAACTCATACAACTGTGTCACTTTGTTAAACTCAAATAACTGTGTCACTTTGTCCAACTCATATAACTGTGTCACTTTCTCTAACTCAAATAACTGTATCACTTTGTCCAACTCATATAACTGTGTTACTTTGTCTAACTCAAATAACTGTGTCACTTTGTCCAACTCATATAACTGTGTCACTTTGTCTAACTCAAATAACTGTGTCACTTTGTCCAACTCATATAACTGTGTCACTTTGTCCAACTCATATAACTGTATCACTTTGTCCAACTCATATAACTGTGTCACTTTGTCCAACTCAAATAACTGTATCACTTTAATCAACTCATATAACTGTGTCACTTTATCCAAATCATATAACTGTGTCACTTTGTCTAACTCAAATAACTGTGTCACTTTGTCCAACTCATATAACTGTGTCACTTTGTCCAACTCAAATAACTGTATCACTTTGTCCAACTCATATAACTGTGTCACTTTGTCCAACTCAAATAACTGTGTCACTTTGTCCAACTCAAATAACTGTGTCACTTTGTCCAACTCAAATAACTGTGTCACTTTGTCCAACTCAAATAACTGTATCACTTTGTCCAACTCATATAACTGTGTCACTTTGTCCAACTCAAATAACTGTGTCACTTTGTCCAACTCAAATAACTGTATCACTTTGTCCAACTCATATAACTGTGTCACTTTGTCCAACTCAAATTAACTGTGTCACTTTGTCCAACTCAAATAACTGTATCACTTTGTCAAGCTTTATTAACTGTGTCACATTGTCTAAATAAAATAACAGTCAGTTTGTCCAAATCATGTACCTGTGTCAGTTTGTCCAACTCATGTACTTGTGTCAGATTGTCCAACTCATGTACCTGTGTCAGATTGGCCAACTCATGTACCTGTGTCAGATTGTCCAACTCATGTACCTGTGTCAGATTGTCCAACTCATGTACCTGTGTCAGATTGTCCAACTCATGTACCTGTGTCAGATTGGCCAACTCATGTACCTGTGTCAGATTGGCCAACTCATGTACCTGTGTCAGATTGTCCATCTCATGTACCTGTGTCAGATTGTCCAACTCATGTACCTGTGTCAGATTGTCCAACTCATGTACCTGTGTCAGATTGTCCAACTCATGTACCTGTGTCAGATTGTCCAACTCATGTACCTGTGTCAGATTGTCCAACTCATGTACCTGTGTCAGATTGGCCAACTCATGTACCTGTGTCAGATTGTCCAACTCATGTACCTGTGTCAGATTGTCCAACTCATGTACCTGTGTCAGATTGTCCAACTCATGTACCTGTGTCAGATTGTCCATCTCATGTACCTGTGTCAGCTTGTCCAACTCATGTACCTGTGTCAGATTGTCCATCTCATGTACCTGTGTCAGATTGTCCATCTCATGTACCTGTGTCAGCTTGTCCAACTCATGTACCTGTGTCAGATTGTCCATCTCATGTACCTGTGTCAGATTGGCCAACTCATGTACCTGTGTCAGATTGTCCAACTCATGTACCTGTGTCAGATTGTCCATCTCATGTACCTGTGTCAGCTTGTCCAACTCATGTACCTGTGTCACTTTGTCCAACTCATGTACCTGTGTCAGATTGTCCAACTCATGTACCTGTGTCAGCTTGTTCAACTCATGTACCTGTGTCACTTTGTCCAACTCATGTACCTGTGTCAGATTGTCCAACTCATGTACCTGTGTCAGATTGTCCAACTCATGTACCTGTGTCACTTTGCCCAAATCCGATAACTTCGGTAACCCTACAGAAGCCTATCAATACTAATGTGGTAAGACTTTCATCATTTTAGGACAGTAGTCATTTTAGAGTGAAAGGAGAAACGTGGAAAAGAGCTTAACGGCAGGTATATTGTAACATGAAATAAATTCATCAAGCTATAAAAAAAGAATTTATTAAATGTCTTTTTTACCTTGCTCTGGTGAACTTCGATGACCTTTCTGAAAAAAAAAACAATGATTGAGTAATAATGTTATTGAGGAAAACAGACAAACAAAATGCAAAAGAGAGGCTAGGTGGGTGATGTAGTGGGAGGTGAAACTTATTGCAGGTCTATAAGAGATGTGAGGTGGCTGGTGTAATGGGAGGTGAAATTTATTGTAGGTGTATAAGAGAGGTGAGGTGGGTGGTGTAATGGGAGGTGAAATTTATTGTAGGTCTATAAGAGAGGTGAGGTGGGTGGTGTAATGGGAGGTGAAACTTATTGTAGGTCTATAAGAGAGGTGAGGTGGGTGGAGTGATGGGAGGTGAAACTTATTGTAGGTCTATAAGAGAGGTGAGGTGGGTGGTGTAATGGGAGGTGAAATTTATTGTAGGTCTATAAGAGAGGTGAGGTGGGTGGTCTAATGGGAGGTGAAATTTATTGTAGGTCTATAAGAGAGGTAAGGTGGGTGGTGTAATAGGAGGTGAAACTTATTGTAGGTCTATAAGAGAGGTGAGGTGGGTGGTGTAATGCGAGGTGAAATTTATTGTAGGTCTATAAGAGAGGTGAGGTGGGTGTTGTAATGGGAGGTGAAACTTATTGTAGGTCTATAAGAGAGGTGAGGTGGGTGGTGTAATGGGAGGTGAAATTTATTGTAGGTCTATAAGAGAGGCTAGGTGGGTGGTGTAATGGGAGGTGAAACTTATTGTAGGTCTATAAGAGAGGTGAGGTGGGTGGTGTAATGGGAGGTGAAACTTATTGTAGGTCTATAAGAGAGGTGAGGTGGGTGGAGTGATGGGAGGTGAAACTTATTGTAGGTCTATAAGAGAGGTGAGGTGGGTGGTGTAATGGGAGGTGAAACTTATTGTAGGTCTATAAGAGAGGTGAGGTGGGTGGTGTAATGGGAGGTGAAATTTATTGTAGGTCTATAAGAGAGGTGAGGTGGGTGGTGTAATGGGAGGTGAAATTTATTGTAGGTCTATAAGAGAGGTGAGGTGGGAGGTGAAATTTATTGTAGGTCTATAAGAGAGGTGAGGTGGTTGGTGTAATGGAAGGTGAAACTTATTGTAGGTCTATAAGAAAGGTGAGGTAGGTGGTGTTATGGAAGGTGAAATTTATTGTAGGTCTATAAGAGAGGTGAGGTGGGTGATTTAATGGGAGGTGAAACTTATTGTAGGTCTATAAGAGAGGCTAGGTGGGTGGTGTAATGGAAGGTGAAACTTATTGTAGGTCTATAAGAAAGGTGAGGTAGGTGGTGTCATGGGAGGTGAGACTTATTGTAGGTCTATAAGAGAGGTGAGGTGGGTGGTGTAATGGGAGGTGAAACTTATAGTAGGTCTATAAGAAAGGTGAGGTGGGTGGTGTAATGGGAGGTGAAATTTATTGTAGGTCTATAAGAGAGGTGAGGTGGGTGGTGTAATGGGAGGTGAAATTTATTGTAGGTCTATAAGAGAGGTGAGGTGGGAGGTGACATTTATTGTAGGTCTATAAGAGAGGTGAGGTGGGTGATGTAATGGGAGGTGAAACTTATTGTAGGTCTATAAGAGAGGCTAGGTGGGTGGTGTAATGGAAGGTGAAACTTATTGTAGGTCTATAAGAAAGGTAAGGTGGGTGGAGTGATGGGAGGTGAAACTTATTGTAGGTCTATAAGAGAGGTGAGGTGGGTGGTGTAATGGAAGGTGAAACTTATTGTAGGTCTATAAGAGAGGTGAGGTAGGTGGTGTAATGGAAAGTGAAATTTATTGTAGGTCTATGAGAGAGCTAGGTGGGTGGTGTAATGGAAGGTGAAACTTATTGTAGGTCTATAAGAGAGGTGAGGTGGGTGGTGTAATGGGAGGTGAAATTTATTGTAGGTCTATGAGAGAGCTAGGTGGGTGGTGTAATGGAAGGTGAAACTTATTGTAGGTCTATAAGAGAGGTGAGGTGGGTGGAGTGATGGGAGGTGAAACTTATTGTAGGTCTATAAGAAAGGTGAGGTGGGTGGTGTAATGGGAGGTGAAACTTATTGTAGGTCTATAAGAGAGGTGAGGTGGGTGATGTAATGGGAGGTGAAACTTATTGTAGGTCTATAAGAGAGGCTAGGTGGGTGGTGTAATGGAAGGTGAAACTTATTGTAGGTCTATAAGAAAGGTAAGGTGGGTGGAGTGATGGGAGGTGAAACTTATTGTAGGTCTATAAGAGAGGTGAGGTGGGTGGTGTAATGGAAGGTGAAACTTATTGTAGGTCTATAAGAGAGGTGAGGTAGGTGGTGTAATGGAAAGTGAAATTTATTGTAGGTCTATGAGAGAGCTAGGTGGGTGGTGTAATGGAAGGCGAAACTTATTGTAGGTCTATAAGAGAGGTGAGGTGGGTGGTGTAATGGGAGGTGAAATTTATTGTAGGTCTATGAGAGAGCTAGGTGGGTGGTGTAATGGAAGGTGAAACTTATTGTAGGTCTATAAGAGAGGTGAGGTGGGTGGAGTGATGGGAGGTGAAACTTATTGTAGGTCTATAAGAAAGGTGAGGTGGGTGGTGTAATGGGAGGTGAAACTTATTGTAGGTCTATAAGAGAGGTGAGGTGGGTGGTGTAATGGGAGGTGAAACTTATAGTAGGTCTATAAGAAAGGTGAGGTGGGTGGTGTAATGTGAGGTGAAATTTATTGTAGGTCTATAAGAGAGGCTAGGTGGGTGGTGTAATGGAAGGTGAAACTTATTGTAGGTCTATAAGAGAGGCTAGGTGGGTGGTGTAATGGAAGGTGAAACTTATTTTAGGTCTATAAGAAAGGTGAGGTAGGTGGTGTCATGGGAGGTGAGACTTATTGTAGGTCTATAAGACAGGTGAGGTGGGTGGTGTAATGGGAGGTAAAACTTATTGTAGGTCTATAAGACAGGTGAGGTGGGTGGTGTAATGGGAGGTGAAACTTATTGTAGGTCTATAAGAAAGGTGAGGTGGGTGGTGTAATGGGAGGTGAAATTTATTGTAGGTCTATAAGAGAGGTGAGGTGGGTGGTGTAATGGAAGGTGAAACTTATTGTAGGTCTATAAGAAAGGTGAGGTAGGTGGTGTAATGGAAAGTGAAATTTATTGTAGGTCTATGAGAGAGGTGAGGTGGGTGGTGTAATGGGAGGTGAAACTTATTGTAGGTCTATAAGAAAGGTGAGGTGGGAGGTGACATTTATTGTAGGTCTATAAGAAAGGTGAGGTAGGTGGTGTAATGGAAAGTGAAATTTATTGTAGGTCTATGAGAGAGGCTAGGTGGGTGGTGTAATGGAAGGTGAAACTTATTGTAGGTCTATAAGAGAGGTGAGGTGGGAGGTGACATTTATTGTAGGTCTATAAGAGAGGTGAGGTGGGAGGTGACATTTATTGTAGGTCTATAAGAGAGGTGAGGTGGGAGGTGACATTTATTGTAGGTCTATAAGAGAGGTGAGGTGGGAGGTGACATTTATTGTAGGTCTATAAGAGAGGTGAGGTGGGTGATGTAATGGAAGGTGAAACTTATTGTAGGTCTATAAGAAAGGTGAGGTGGGTGGTGTAATGGGAGGTGAAATTTATTGTAGGTCTATAAGAGAGGTGAGGTGGGTGGTGTAATGGGAGGTGAAATTTATTGTAGGTCTATAAGAGAGGTGAGGTGGGTGGTGTAATGGGAGGTGAAATTTATTGTAGGTCTATAAGAGAGGCTAGGTGGGTGATGTAGTGGGAGGTGAAATTTATTGTAGGTCTATAAGAAAGGTGAGGTGGGTGGTGTAATGGGAAGTGAAACTTATTGTAGGTCTATAAGAGAGGCTAGGTGGGTGATGTAGTGGGAGGTGAAATTTATTGTAGGTCTATAAGAAAGGTGAGGTGGGTGGTGTAATGGGAAGTGAAACTTATTGTAGGTCTATAAGAGAGGCTAGGTGGGTGGTGTAATGGGAGGTGAAATTTATTGTAGGTCTATAAGAGAGGTGAGGTGGGTGGTGTAATGGGAGGTGAAATTTATTGTAGGTCTATAAGAGAGGTGAGGTGGGTGGTGTAATGGGAGGTGAAATTTATTGTAGGTCTATAAGAGAGTTGAGGTGGGTGGTGTAATGGAAGGTGAAACTTATTGTAGGTCTATAAGAAAGGTGAGGTGGGTGGTGTAATGGGAAGTGAAACTTATTGTAGGTCTATAAGAGAGGCTAGGTGGGTGATGTAGTGGGAGGTGAAATTTATTGTAGGTCTATAAGAAAGGTGAGGTGGGTGGTGTAATGGGAAGTGAAACTTATTGTAGGTCTATAAGAGAGGCTAGGTGGGTGGTGTAATGAGAGGTGAAATTTATTGTAGGTCTATGAGAGAGGTGAGGTGGGTGGTGTAATGGGAGGTGAAATTTATTGTAGGTCTATAAGAGAGGTGAGGTGGGTGGTGTAATGAGAGGTGAAACTTATTGTAGGTCTATAAGAGAGGTGAGGTGGGTGGTGTAATGGGAGGTGAAACTTATTGTAGGTCTATAAGAAAGGTGAGGTGGGAGGTGACATTTATTGTAGGTCTATAAGAGAGGTGAGGTGGGAGGTGACATTTATTGTAGGTCTATAAGAGAGGCTAGGTGGGAGGTGAAACTTATTGTAGGTCTATAAGAAAGGTGAGATCGGTGGTGTAATGGGAGGTGAAATTTATTGTAGGTCTATAAGAAAGGTGAGGTGGGTGGTGTAATGGGAGGTGAAATTTATTGTAGGTCTATAAGAGAGGTGAGGTGGGTGGTGTAATGAGAGGTGAAATTTATTGTAGGTCTATAAGAGAGGTGAGGTGGGTGGTGTAATGAGAGGTGAAACTTATTGTAGGTCTATAAGAGAGGTGAGGTGGGTGGTGTAATGGGAGGTGAAACTTATTGTAGGTCTATAAGAAAGGTGAGGTGGGAGGTGACATTTATTGTAGGTCTATAAGAGAGGTGAGGTGGGAGGTGACATTTATTGTAGGTCTATAAGAGAGGTGAGGTGGGAGGTGACATTTATTGTAGGTCTATAAGAGAGGCTAGGTGGGAGGTGAAACTTATTGTAGGTCTATAAGAAAGGTGAGGTCGGTGGTGTAATGGGAGGTGAAATTTATTGTAGGTCTATAAGAAAGGTGAGGTGGGTGGTGTAATGGGAGGTGAAATTTATTGTAGGTCTATAAGAGAGGTGAGGTGGGTGGTGTAATGAGAGGTGAAACTTATTGTAGGTCTATAAGAGAGGTGAGGTGGGTGGTGTAATGGGAGGTGAAACTTATTGTAGGTCTATAAGAAAGGTGAGGTGGGTGGTGTAATGGGAGGTGAAATTTATTGTAGGTCTATAAGAGAGGTGAGGTGGGTGGTGTAATGGGAGGTGAAATTTATTGTAGGTCTATAAGAGAGGTGAGGTGGGTGGTGTAATGGGAGGTGAAATTTATTGTAGGTCTATAAGAGAGGTGAGGTGGGTGGTGTAATGGGAGGTGAAACTTATTGTAGGTCTATAAGAGAGGTGAGGTGGGTGGTGTAATGGGAGGTGAAATTTATTGTAGGTCTATAAGAGAGGTGAGGTGGGTGGTGTAATGGGAGGTGAAATTTATTGTAGGTCTATAAGAGAGGTGAGGTGGGTGGTGTAATGGGAGGTGAAATTTATTGTAGGTCTATAAGAGAGGTGAGGTGGGTGGGTGGTGTAATGGGAGGTGAAACTTATTGTAGGTCTATAAGAGAGGTGAGGTGGGTGATGTAATGGGAGGTGAAATTTATTGTAGGTCTATAAGAGAGGCTAGGTGGGTGGTGTAATGGGAGGTCAAATTTATTGTAGGTCTATAAGAGAGGTGAGGTGGGTGGTGTAATGGGAGGTGAAACTTATTGTAGGTCTATAAGAGAGGCTAGGTGGGAGGTGGAATTTATTGTAGGTCTATAAGAGAGGCTAGGTGGGTGGTGTAATGGGAGGTCAAATTTATTGTAGGTCTATAAGAGAGGTGAGGTGGGTGGTGTAATGGAAGGTGAAACTTATTGTAGGTCTATAAGAGAGGTGAGGTGGGTGGTGTAATGGGAAGTGAAACTTATTGTAGGTCTATAAGAGAGGCTAGGTGGGTGGTGTAATGGGAGGTGAAATTTATTGTAGGTCTATAAGAGAGGTGAGGTGGGTGGTGTAATGGGAGGTGAAACTTATTGTAGGTCTATAAGAAAGGTGTGGTGGGTGGTGTAATGGGAGGTGAAATTTATTGTAGGTCTATAAGAGAGGTGAGGTGGGTGGTGTAATGGGAGGTGAAACTTATTGTAGGTCTATAAAAGAGGTGAGGTGGGTAGTGTAATGGGAGGTGAAGCTTATTGTAGGTCTATAAGAGAGGCTAGGTGGGTGGTGTAATGGGAGGTGAAATTTATTGTAGGTCTATAAGAGAGGTGAGGTGGGTGGTGAAATGCCCGGAGGAAACCCACGACCTTCCGTTGGTAACTGGCAACCATCCCACATAGGTCGTTCGAGTGAAAACCCAGTCTGAAAATTTTCCAATTTTTTTGGACTGAGTGGGATTTGAACTCTTGGCCCATTGGTGGATTGATTGATTGTTTGGTGTTTTACGCGGCGCTCAAGATTATTTCACTTATATGGTGGCGTTGCCAGTTTTATTGTGGAAGGAAACCGGGCTCTATGCCCGGAGGAAACCCACGACCTTCCGCTGGTAACTGGCAACCATCCCACATAGGTCGTTCGAGTGAAAACCCAGTCAGAAAATCCAATTTTTGGACTGAGTGGGATTCGAACCCGCGACCCATTGGTGGAAGGCTGTTCAGATTAAGCGTCCAACGCTCTCCCTACTGAGCCAGAGGCCCCAGAGAACCTCTAATACCAGTGAGCTGCAAAAAGAAAACTTGAGTATGTAATGAACTTACATGTAACACTGATTCTAACACATGCGTGATTTCCCTACATGTTGTGAGATAGGACAAAGCTGGCGTATAAACTAGCATATACACAGAGAACGTTTTCATTGTGACGTCAAATGCCCTGACACTGAACGACGTCATCATTTTAAAATTTTGGTGACGTGATGGAACACGACGTCACTGGATGACGTCATCACCTAGACGCGAGTGGGGATGTCAGACTGTTGTGTATACCAGGCATTTCGCCTTTAAAACTAACCCATGGGCGCAGAATGATGCTAATAAGCGATGACAAGACTTGAAAGGGAACTTACATCAGCTAAAAGTATAAATATATCTTTAAAAAGTTATCAGGTCTGTTAGTAGGCTAAAAAATGGTAACACATAAAACCGTTGTTTGAAGCTAGCACCCCTATCATTTTTGAGATATAGATTCGTCGATGGGGCAATCAGGGAAAAACTATTCATCTATAACGTAGGGGTTGCCAATTTTTTAGTTTGTAGTAGAAAATAAAGCAAACTACTAAAATTCAGTTTTTCTTTGCATTAAAGTTAATGTGATAGAATAGAAATAATGGATTGATTCTCTGCGTATACGCTGTGATAATTGCAAGAAAAAAGGAAGTGTCCATTGTTTTGGACGAGGGCCGGAGAATCAATCCATTATTTCTTAATTGTTCAACACTAGATATTTGCACTCTGTTGTATTAATGGTCTGTTGTCGTTGCTTTGAAGATGCACTATGACCCTGATGGCTGAGGCCATACGAAAAAGAATCTCCCCTCTCATCCCAGCATCTTGTAAAGATGTCCAGGATGAGAGGGATTGAGTATACAGGCCGAAGCCTGAGGGGTCATACCCACCTGAAGTATAAAACGTTTGATATTTCATTTACTATCAGGATTCTGACCTTAGCTTTAAAAAGATGGGTCTAGTAGGAACAACAGGGGCTTATATAGGGGGTTACCACAGGGGCTTATATAGGGGGTTACCACAGGGGCTTATATAGGGGGTTACCACAGGGGCTTATATAGGGGTTACCACAGGGGCTTATATAGGGGTTACCACAGGGGCTTACCACAGGGGCTTATATAGGGGTTACCACAGGGGCTTATATAGGGGGTTACCACAGGGGCTTATATAGGGGGTTACCACAGGGGCTTATATAGGGGGTTACCACAGGGGCTTATATAGGGGGTTACCACAGGGGCTTATATAGGGGGTTACCACAGGGGCTTATATAGGGGGGTACCACAGGGGCTTATATAGGGGGTTACCACAGGGGCTTATATAGGGGGTTACCACAGGGGCTTATATAGGAGGTTACCACAGGGGCTTATATAGGGGGTTACCACAATCTTGTTAAATCATGCTGACCAGCTGCATGACTGCTGAAGGAATATACACAAAGAATCACTGCACATCTTTACAAGATATACTCAATCCCTCTCATCCTGCACATCTTTACAAGATATACTCAATCCCTCTCATCCTGCACATCTTTACAAGATATACTCAATCACTCTCATCCTGCACATCTTTACAAGATATACTCAATCACTCTCATCCTGCACATCTTTACAAGATATACTCAATCCCTCTCATCCTGCACATCTTTACAAGATATACTCAATCCCTCTCATCCTGCACATCTTTACAAGATATACTCAATCACTCTCATCCTGCACATCTTTACAAGATGCTGGGATAAGAGGGGGGATTCTGGTGGCTCAATCTTTGACATGTGCACAAAATCTAATCACAATATCCCGATATTGGTGTTCTCGCTGACCAAGTTTGGCTCAATAAAGCTAAGTAATATCAGTAAGTCGATAATTCAGGGGAGTTTATTTAATATAGCACTATAAACAAACCTTTAGCAAAAACTTAATGGCGGTAATTGTTTATTAGTGACTGGTACAGAGTACAACTATTTGAACAAACCAAGTACAAATGTGGCTGACAGGTCCCCACTATAAATGTTGTTTGAAAACTAGTTGCTCATTATACATTGGATATATTCACCATATATCTAATGTTAAATGGTTGTGGGAGTGTGGTCTTATTTATGTGAACGAAGTCTTCAGAAGAAATGGGATAGAACAATTGTGAGAGATCATCCGGTGGCAGCCGTGGCCAAAAATGTTTGAAATTAAGTTTTTGAATTGTTCTTGAGATATTGAGTTTATAAGATGGTCAGTATGAGAGATTCCAGACTTTGACCTCAATGACCTTTGTGACCTAAAATATAGGTCCACATCCCCGAAAAAGAGAACTTGACCAAGGTCTCTCTAATGTGTCTCTATATACCCAAAAAAATAAAAGATCTGCATCTAGTGGTTCTTAACCTATCGTGTTCACTAGAAAGCGAGACGGACGGAATGACGGAAGGGCGGACGGGCAGCATTTCCAAGTCCCCCTTCCACTTACGTGGCGAGGGCAATTAAGTATTGAATGAGTTCAGTTGTTTTCTATAGCCACCTGTTATATATTTTTGTCAAAAATAAATGAAAGAACTAATGTTCTGGGCATGTTTTAGACAAAGATAAAATAAAAATAAGTGGCTGTCGCCATCAGGACCCCTCGGGTCTAGGCAAAAGAAAACAAAGATACATTTATTTTCCAGACAATTTGTTGCGAGTGAAAAACTACTCCACATACATGTACATGTATCACATTTACAAGGAGGTTTTTGGCTGACGGTCATGTAAGGGGCATAACTCTTGAAAAACACGTCCGAGCGGGTCGATTTTAAATAGGCTTTTTGTGCTTGCTGTATTGAACAAATGTAGTAAATTTTAAAAATGTGAGTTAAAGACTTTTTTAGATAATGTGTTTACAAGGCTTTTTTACAGCAGCCGTAATGTAAGGGGCATAACTCTTGAAAAAAACATCCGAGCGCGTTAATTTTAAATAGGCTTCTTGTACTTGCTGTATTAAGCAAATGTGTGAAGTTTCAAAGTTGTAAGTGAAAGACTTTTTTAGATAATGTGTTTACAAGGTTTATAGCAGCGGTAATGTAAGGGGCATAACTCTTCAAAAAAACATCCGAGCGCGTTAATTTTAAATAGGCTTCTTGTACTTGCTGTATTGAACAAATGTGTGAAGTTTCAAAGTTGTAAGTTAAAGACTTTTTTAGATAATGTGTTTACAAGGCTTTTTACCGCAGCGGTAATGTAAGGGGCATAACTCTTGAAAAAAACATCTGAGCGCGTTGATTTTCAATAGGCTTCTTGTACTTGTTGTAATAAACAAATGTGTGAAGTTTCAAAGTTGTAAGTTAAAGACTTTTTTAGATAATGTGTTTACAAGGACCAATGGACAGACGGACGACGGAGGCAACGACAATACCCTTCGGGCAAAATTTGCCCGCGGGGTAAAAACTAAAGCATTAGGCATGATTTGGTTTGACTGATTTCACTTATAAGGCTGTGTTGCCAGGTTATCTGGGGAGAGTAAACCCCTGATCATCAACGGCTACCTGGCAACTCTTCCTGGCAAAATATCCAGTGAAAAATCAACTTTGTCTGAGAGGGTTTCAAACCCTTGGTGAACCAATAGAAGACGGATCAGATTGAGGGACAATTACTTTGCCAACGAGGCTCTCTACACCTCATCTTCTAGAGCCAAGTTAAAATCTCCATGGCCCCATTCCGTGTTTTACCTTGGTGGACTACTCCACTCCAACCTGTAAATTGAACAGCGCCCACTGGTGTGAATGTGAGAGTTGTCTTTCCTATCCGTACAGAGTCTTGACCAATCAGCACTGGATTGACGAAAGCGCAAGGTGAATGTAGCCGTCATTACGTTATTTCTAAGCTGGTGGAACAGTGTAAGTGTCCAAGGTTTTAATTAGATGACATTTTACTCGCATCCAATGTGCGGCTTATGGGTTTTAGTGGAGTAGACCGCCAAGGTAAAACACGGAATAGGGTCATGGATTTAATTAGTTAGTGTCTTTTAGAAAATGAATGAGGAGGCCAATTGGCTGAATGGATAAGGCAGCCGGCATTTAGTGCTGGCGATAGGTGCCATACTCTGGACCCGGGTTCGATTCCTGTTTCGGGCTTCACCCAAAATTGGTAGGAGAATTTCTGCCATTTTTCAAGAAAGTGTAATCCCAAAAAATACCGAGAATGGGGTCATGTAGGTTTTAACTTGGCTGGAGAAGATGTCTACCCCCATGATTTAGACAAGAAGAAATAAAACAACCAATCTAAGTTCTAGACAGGATTTTTATAAAAATGAAAAAAAAAAGCCATACAAATAGCAAATAGCATTGACTTTGATAACAATGTAAGAACTACATCGAAACATCGTCACCCAATAAACAAAGAAATTGTTACCCATAAGTTATTCTTTACCTTATAAATAGCAAAATAGGCAAAATTTGTACAAACTGAAAGATACTACAAACAGATGGAGTAGACAATACTTGGTGATTTATTTGAAACACAAAGAGCTAATGTTCTAGCCACCAGTTGTACAAACTGAAAGATACTTCAAACAGATAAGGTAGATATAATACTTGGTGATTTATTTAAAACCAACCTGTCTATCTTCAACCTGGCGATCAAAATCTATTTTGGTCCATGTTCGGCAAAGTTTGAATGAAGACCCTGTACTCTGGTTAAAATGACAAAATTGAAGTTAGTTTTCAATAAAAAAGCAAAAAGGACAAATCTATAATAATTGCTTTTGTTCCTTAAAAGTTGAAAGTTTAATTTTTTTTATAAAAAAGCACGAGATGCCAAATCTGGACTTTTTTCTCAAGAAGTGCCCGTCTCAATGGCTTAAGATAAGAATTAAACTGAATGAAAATTAATCTCAATGAGTTTGATATTCACACTGGCCCAGACTTTTTTTCAGGGTCAATCACTGTAACTTCCAGTTTTGGATTTGCCTAAACCTTAATATTCTCTGGACAGTTGGCAATTTCGATAAAAAGTGTGATATGATCTATATTATTGTTACCTTTTGGAATATTTCACAAGTCTCCATACAACCAAAAACAAATGTTTTAGCTTTTCGATATACTGGTCTATTCAATACTCTCAAATAAAATGGTATTAATGGAATCTGTGCAAAACATTTTTTGTGCAAAACATTTTTTGCACATTGCCCAAGACAAATCTTACAAATGCATACATTTGTACTTTGACTTTGCCGAAGACAAATCATACTAAAACATGTACTTTGCACTTTCACTGTGTCCAAAACAAATTTGACAAATACACGCATTTTGCACTTTGACTGTGTCCAAGAAAAATAATACAAATACATGCCAATTGAAGGCGAAAATAATGCTGTTTTGAGTTTTCAACTTTGAAAATGAAAACTCAACATACAGATTCGGCTGTACAATAGAGCTTACACTAAATGTGAAATTCTTTCAGCTTTGCTCCAGTCTTGGCACTACTAGCTGCAATGTCCTTTATTGAGAAAAGCAACCCCCACAATGGCTCAGGACTATTTTAAAACCGTAAATGAAAGAAGAACTATATCTAAGCCATATACACAGTTAACTAACTACGTCTTTAGGCTAAATCTGTCCAGTGCTCTTAGCACGTTACCCATTTTCATCGTCAGCAAAAGTTTTGATGGTTTTTAAGTGTCTTTTTCTTTCTAAAGGTAGGTTTTAGGAATTGTCATTTTATGTTGACCAATAGTTGAATAAAAATAGAATTATTAAAGAAGTTGATAAGCTTGCAAAAAAATAATGTCTGTTGAGTTGCAACAAATTTGTTTACAAAACATTATCATAAACGATTGATTATGTGGTGGATTGCTCACATCAATTTTTGAAAAAATAACGCATGAAAATAAATATACATGTATGTAGTCAGAAACCCTAACAATAAAACAGTGGTCATCAAACTTAACAGGCCTTGTGTACACAGTGGTCATCGAATTTACCAGGCCTTGTGTACACAGTGGTCATCAAACTTAACAGGCCTTGTGTACACAGTGGTCATCAAATTTACCAGGCCTTGTGTACACAGTGGTCATCAAATTTACCAGGCCTTGTGTACACAGTGGTCATCAAATTTACCAGGCCTTGTGTACACAGTGGTCATCAAATTTACCAGGCCTTGTGTACACAGTGATCATCAAATTTAACAGGCCTTGTGTACACAGTGGTCATCAAATTTACCAGGCCTTGTGTACACAGTGGTCATCAAATTTACTAGGCCTTGTGTACACAGTGGTCATCAAACTTAACAGGCCTTGTGTACACAGTGATCATCAAATTTAACAGGCCTTATGTACACAGTGGTCATCAAACTTAACAGGCCTTGTGTACACAGTGGTCATCAAATTTACCAGGCCTTGTGTACACAGTGGTCATCAAACTTAACAGGCCTTATGTACACAGTGGTCATCAAACTTAACAGGCCTTGTGTACACAGTGGTCATCAAATTTAACAGGCCTTATGTACACAGTGGTCATCAAACTTAACAGGCCTTGTGTACACAGTGGTCATCAAACTTAACAGGCCTTGTGTACACAGTGGTCATCAAATTTAAC
The DNA here is from genome assembly GCA_963971465.1 of Lepidochitona cinerea. Lineage (NCBI taxonomy): Eukaryota > Metazoa > Mollusca > Polyplacophora > Chitonida > Tonicellidae > Lepidochitona > Lepidochitona cinerea. The sequence goes on along the minus strand of OZ020563.1, from coordinate 561,720 downwards.
AGGCCTTGTGTACACAGTGGTCATCAAACTTAACAGGCCTTGTGTACACACTGGTCATCAAACTTAACAGGCCTTATGTGTCATCATAACTAACAGTGTAAATTCACTGGCCATCATAACTGATAATGTAGACTCACTGGCCATCATAACTGACAGTGTAGACTCACTGGCCATCATAACTAACAGTGTAGACTCACTGGTCATCATACCTAACAGTGTAGACTCACTGGTCATCATAACTAACAGTGTAGATTCACTGGTCATCATAACTAATAGTGTAGACTCACTGGTCATCATAACTAACAGTGTAGACTCACTGGTCATCATAACTAATAGTGTAGATTCACTGGTCATCATAACTAATAATGTAGATTCACTGGTCATCATAACTAACAGTGTAGACTCACTGGTCATCATAACTAATAATGTAGATTCGCTGGTCATCATACCTAACAGTGTAGACTCACTGGTCATCATACCTAACAGTGTAGACTCACTGGTCATCATACCTAACAGTGTAGACTCACTGGTCATCATACCTAACAGTGTAGACTCACTGGTCATCATAACTAACAGTGTAGATTCACTGGCCATCATAACTAACAGTGTAGACTCACTGGTCATCATAACTAACAGTGTAGACTCACTGGTCATCATACCTAACAGTGTAGACTCACTGGCCATCATAACTAACAGTGTAGATTCACTGGTCATCATACCTAACAGTGTAGATTCACTGGCCATCATAACTAATAATGTACACTCACTGGTCATCATAACTAACAGTGTAGACTCACTGGCCATCATAACTAATAATGTAGACTCACTGGTCATCATAACTAACAGTGTAGACTCACTGGTCATCATACCTAACAGTGTAGACTCACTGGTCATCATAACTAACAGTGTAGACTCACTGGTCATCATAACTAACAATGTAGACTCACTGGTCATCATACCTAACAATGTAGACTCACTGGTCATCATAACTAACAATGTAGACTCACTGGTCATCATAACTAACAATGTAGACTCACTGGCCATCATACCTAACAGTGTAGACTCACTGGTCATCATAACTAACAGTGTAGACTCACTGGTCATCATACCTAACAGTGTAGACTCACTGGTCATCATAACTAACAGTGTAGATTCACTGGTCATCATAACTAATAGTGTAGATTCACTGGTCATCATAACTAATAATGTAGATTCACTGGTCATCATACCTAACAGTGTAGACTCACTGGTCATCATAACTAATAGTGTAGATTCACTGGTCATCATAACTAATAATGTAGATTCACTGGTCATCATAACTAACAGTGTAGACTCACTGGTCATCATAACTAATAATGTAGATTCACTGGTCATCATACCTAACAGTGTAGACTCACTGGTCATCATACCTAACAGTGTAGACTCACTGGTCATCATACCTAACAGTGTAGACTCACTGGCCATCATAACTAATAATGTACACTCACTGGTCATCATAACTAACAGTGTAGACTCACTGGTCATCATAACTAACAATGTAGACTCACTGGTCATCATACCTAACAATGTAGACTCACTGGTCATCATAACTAACAATGTAGACTCACTGGTCATCATAACTAACAATGTAGACTCACTGGCCATCATAACTAACAGTGTAGACTCACTGGTCATCATAACTAATAATGTAGATTCACTGGTCATCATACCTAACAGTGTAGACTCACTGGTCATCATACCTAACAGTGTAGACTCACTGGTCATCATACCTAACAGTGTAGACTCACTGGTCATCATACCTAACAGTGTAGACTCACTGGTCATCATAACTAACAGTGTAGATTCACTGGCCATCATAACTAACAGTGTAGACTCACTGGTCATCATAACTAACAGTGTAGACTCACTGGTCATCATACCTAACAGTGTAGACTCACTGGCCATCATAACTAACAGTGTAGATTCACTGGTCATCATACCTAACAGTGTAGATTCACTGGCCATCATAACTAATAATGTACACTCACTGGTCATCATAACTAACAGTGTAGACTCACTGGCCATCATAACTAATAATGTAGACTCACTGGTCATCATAACTAACAGTGTAGACTCACTGGTCATCATACCTAACAGTGTAGACTCACTGGTCATCATACCTAACAGTGTAGACTCACTGGCCATCATAAGTAACAATGTAGACTCACTGGTCATCATACCTAACAGTGTAGACTCACTGGCCATCATAACTAATAATGTACACTCACTGGTCATCATAACTAACAGTGTAGACTCACTGGTCATCATACCTAACAGTGTAGACTCACTGGTCATCATAACTAACAGTGTAGACTCAATGGTCATCATACCTAACAATGTAGACTCACTGGTCATCATAACTAACAGTGTAGACTCACTGGTCATCATACCTAACAGTGTAGACTCACTGGTCATCATAACTAACAGTGTAGACTCACTGGTCATCATAACTAACAGTGTAGACTCACTGGTCATCATAACTAACAGTGTAGACTCACTGGTCATCATAACTAACAATGTAGACTCACTGGTCATCATACCTAACAATGTAGACTCACTGGTCATCATAACTAACAATGTAGACTCACTGGTCATCATAACTAACAATGTAGACTCACTGGCCATCATACCTAACAGTGTAGACTCACTGGTCATCATAACTAACAATGTAGACTCACTGGTCATCATACCTAACAGTGTAGACTCACTGGTCATCATACCTAACAGTGTAGACTCACTGGTCATCATACCTAACAGTGTAGACTCACTGGTCATCATAACTAACAGTGTAGACTCACTGGTCATCATAACTAACAGTGTAGACTCACTGGTCATCATACCTAACAGTGTAGATTCACTGGTCATCATACCTAACAGTGTAGACTCACTGGTCATCATACCTAACAGTGTAGACTCACTGGTCATCATAACTAACAGTGTAGACTCACTGGTCATCATACCTAACAGTGTAGACTCACTGGTCATCATAACTAACAGTGTAGACTCACTGGTCATCATACCTAACAGTGTAGACTCACTGGCCATCATAACTAACAGTGTAGACTCACTGGTCATCATACCTAACAGTGTAGACTCACTGGTCATCATACCTAACAGTGTAGACTCACTGGTCATCATAACTAACAGTGTAGACTCACTGGTCATCATAACTAACAATGTAGATTCACTGGTCATCATAACTAACAATGTAGATTCACTGGTCATCATAACTAACAGTGTAGACTCACTGGTCATCATAACTGACAGTGTAGACTCACTGGTCATCATAACTAACAATGTAGATTCACTGGTCATCATAACTAACAGTGTAGACTCACTGGTCATCATAACTAACAGTGTAGACTCACTGGTCATCATAACTAACAATGTAGACTCACTGGTCATCATAACTAACAGTGTAGACTCACTGGTCATCATAACTAACAGTGTAGACTCACTGGTCATCATAACTAACAGTGTAGACTCACTGGCCATCATAACTAATAATGTAGACTCACTGGTCATCATAACTAACAGTGTAGACTCACTGGTCATCATACCTAACAGTGTAGACTCACTGGTCATCATACCTAACAGTGTAGACTCACTGGCCATCATAACTAACAATGTAGACTCACTGGTCATCATACCTAACAGTGTAGACTCACTGGCCATCATAACTAATAATGTACACTCACTGGTCATCATAACTAACAGTGTAGACTCACTGGTCATCATACCTAACAGTGTAGACTCACTGGTCATCATAACTAACAGTGTAGACTCAATGGTCATCATACCTAACAATGTAGACTCACTGGTCATCATAACTAACAGTGTAGACTCACTGGTCATCATACCTAACAGTGTAGACTCACTGGTCATCATAACTAACAGTGTAGACTCACTGGTCATCATAACTAACAGTGTAGACTCACTGGTCATCATAACTAACAGTGTAGACTCACTGGTCATCATAACTAACAATGTAGACTCACTGGTCATCATACCTAACAATGTAGACTCACTGGTCATCATAACTAACAATGTAGACTCACTGGTCATCATAACTAACAATGTAGACTCACTGGCCATCATACCTAACAGTGTAGACTCACTGGTCATCATAACTAACAATGTAGACTCACTGGTCATCATACCTAACAGTGTAGACTCACTGGTCATCATACCTAACAGTGTAGACTCACTGGTCATCATACCTAACAGTGTAGACTCACTGGTCATCATAACTAACAGTGTAGACTCACTGGTCATCATAACTAACAGTGTAGACTCACTGGTCATCATACCTAACAGTGTAGATTCACTGGTCATCATACCTAACAGTGTAGACTCACTGGTCATCATACCTAACAGTGTAGACTCACTGGTCATCATAACTAACAGTGTAGACTCACTGGTCATCATACCTAACAGTGTAGACTCACTGGTCATCATAACTAACAGTGTAGACTCACTGGTCATCATACCTAACAGTGTAGACTCACTGGCCATCATAACTAACAGTGTAGACTCACTGGTCATCATACCTAACAGTGTAGACTCACTGGTCATCATACCTAACAGTGTAGACTCACTGGTCATCATAACTAACAGTGTAGACTCACTGGTCATCATAACTAACAATGTAGATTCACTGGTCATCATAACTAACAATGTAGATTCACTGGTCATCATAACTAACAGTGTAGACTCACTGGTCATCATAACTGACAGTGTAGACTCACTGGTCATCATAACTAACAATGTAGATTCACTGGTCATCATAACTAACAGTGTAGACTCACTGGTCATCATAACTAACAGTGTAGACTCACTGGTCATCATACCTAACAGTGTAGACTCACTGGTCATCATAACTAACAGTGTAGACTCACTGGTCATCATAACTAACAGTGTAGACTCACTGGTCATCATAACTAACAGTGTAGACTCACTGGTCATCATACCTAACAGTGTAGATTCACTGGTCATCATACCTAACAGTGTAGACTCACTGGTCATCATACCTAACAGTGTAGACTCACTGGTCATCATAACTAACAGTGTAGACTCACTGGTCATCATACCTAACAGTGTAGACTCACTGGTCATCATACCTAACAGTGTAGACTCACTGGTCATCATAACTAACAGTGTAGACTCACTGGTCATCATAACTAACAATGTAGATTCACTGGTCATCATAACTAACAATGTAGATTCACTGGTCATCATAACTAACAGTGTAGACTCACTGGTCATCATAACTGACAGTGTAGACTCACTGGTCATCATAACTAACAATGTAGATTCACTGGTCATCATAACTAACAATGTAGATTCACTGGTCATCATAACTAACAATGTAGATTCACTGGTCATCATAACTAACAGTGTAGATTCACTGGTCATCATAACTAACAATGTAGATTCACTGGTCATCATAACTAATAATGTAGACTCACTGGTCATCATGGTCATCATAACTAACAGTGTAGACGCACTGGTCATCATAACTAACAGTGTAGACGCACTGGTCATCATAACTAACAGTGTAGACGCACTGGTCATCATACCTAACAGTGTAGACTCACTGGTCATCATAACTAACAGTGTAGATTCACTGGTCATCATAACCAACAATGTAGATTCACTGGTCATCATAACTAACAATGTAGATTCACTGGTCATCATAACTAATAATGTAGACTCACTGGTCATCATAACTAACAGTGTAGACGCACTGGTCATCATAACTAACAGTGTAGACGCACTGGTCATCATAACTAACAGTGTAGACGCACTGGTCATCATACCTAACAGTGTAGACTCACTGGTCATCATAACTAACAGTGTAGACTCACTGGTCATCATAACTAACAATGTAGATTCACTGGTCATCATAACTAATAATGTAGACTCACTGGTCATCATAACTAACAGTGTAGACGCACTGGTCATCATAACTAACAGTGTAGACGCACTGGTCATCATAACTAACAGTGTAGACGCACTGGTCATCATACCTAACAGTGTAGACTCACTGGTCATCATAACTAACAGTGTAGATTCACTGGTCATCATAACCAACAATGTAGACGCACTGGTCATCATAACTAACAGTGTAGACTCACTGGTCATCATACCTAACAGTGTAGACTCACTGGTCATCATAACTAACAATGTAGACTCACTGGTCATCATACCTAACAGTGTAGATTCACTGGTCATCATAACTAACAATGTAGACGCACTGGCCATCATAACTAATAATGTAGACTCACTGGTCATCATAACTAACAATGTAGACTCACTGGTCATCATACCTAACAGTGTAGACTCACTGGTCATCATACCTAACAGTGTAGACTCACTGGTCATCATACCTAACAGTGTAGACTCACTGGTCATCATACCTAACAGTGTAGATTCACTGGTCATCATACCTAACAGTGTAGACTCACTGGTCATCATACCTAACAGTGTAGACTCACTGGTCATCATAACTGATAATGTAGACTCACTGGTCATCATAACTAACAGTGTAGACTCACTGGTCATCATAACTAACAGTGTAGACTCACTGGTCATCATAACTGATAATGTAGACTCACTGGTCATCATAACTAACAGTGTAGACTCACTGGTCATCATAACTAACAGTGTAGACTCACTGGTCATCATAACTAACAATGTAGACTCACTGGCCATCATACCTAACAGTGTAGATTCACTGGTCATCATAACTAACAATGTAGACGCACTGGTCATCATAACTAACAGTGTAGACTCACTGGTCATCATCACTAACAGTGTAGATTCACTGGTCATCATAACTAACAGTGTAGACGCACTGGTCATCATAACTAACAGTGTAGATTCACTGGTCATCATACCTAACAGTGTAGATTCACTGGTCATCATAACTAACAGTGTAGACTCACTGGTCATCATAACTGATAATGTAGACTCACTGGTCATCATACCTAACAGTGTAGATTCACTGGTCATCATACCTAACAGTGTAGATTCACTGGTCATCATAACTAACAATGTAGATTCACTGGTCATCATAACTAACAGTGTAGACTCACTGGTCATCATACCTAACAGTGTAGACTCACTGGTCATCATACCTAACAGTGTAGACTCACTGGCCATCATAACTAACAGTGTAGACTCACTGGTCATCATAACTAACAGTGTAGATTCACTGGTCATCATAACTAACAGTGTAGATTCACTGGTCATCATAACTAACAATGTAGACTCACTGGTCATCATACCTAACAGTGTAGACTCACTGGCCATCATACCTAACAGTGTAGACTCACTGGTCATCATACCTAACAATGTAGACTCACTGGTCATCATTACTAACAGTGTAGACTCACTGGTCATCATACCTAACAATGTAGACTCACTGGTCATCATAACTAACAATGTAGACTCACTGGTCATCATAACTAACAGTGTAGACTCACTGGTCATCATAACTAACAGTGAAGGCCCTTTAAACGTGAAATTTGAGAGTATTTCTTTAGTTACATGTATCAAGGCCTTGAAATGATTGCAATTAACCTAGGTTTAAACTGCAGACTTTTAGAGTTGACAAACTTCTCACACAATTTTGCAGTAACTGGTGAAGTTTGTTTGCTGATTGGCCAAACGAGACACACAGCTAAGCCTTGCTGTGAAAATGGCTGCTGAATCAGTAAGTTATTCTCAAATAATGCTTCACAACTATCAATTAGCAAAGTTTTGCAAGCGAAATTCCCAGAGATTTGGCTTTGAATCAGTTGGAACGGACTATTTACAGCCTCTGTACTGTATACAACTCTCTTTTAAAGTCAAACACAAACTTCAAACAGAGCTTCATGAATTCAATCAAGCATAAATGCCAAAATGTTAGCTTTTTCATATTTGGACATATTTTAATACAATTTGGTATATTTGGAGGTATTGCTTGTTTACAAATTTCTTATTGATGTAACCAGACACACCCCTTCTCTGAAGCTAAACATGAAATACACTGACCTTGCTAGAGGCACTCAGCGTGCGAGGTAATAGTTTTTCCCCTTGGTTAGAAATAGATTTTCTCTTTTTAAGGTCAGTCGGTGTAGGTTTTGTCTGTTCGTCCTCCTTTTTGATTGGCGTTTGGTAGAGAGGAGCCCTAGTGACTTCATCTGAAAAAAAAAAACTTGAATGATTTATGGAAACATTTATGAAGTGGACAGGGGGGGATGTTGTTAAATGGCTCTGTGGCTCACTGGACACAAAGCTTGAGGCTGAATAGCCTTGTAGCATTGGGTCTTGGGCTTGAATCCCACACAGTGTGAAAAAAGTGTAATATATTCTGACTTGGTTAATGGTTTAAAGGATGGCTAGTTGGCTACCATGCACATGTAGTAAACGGATATGTTGGTCATAAGTCGACATGGGGGCCATTTAAACTACATGTAGTGTACCAAAGCATAAAAATCATGATTTATGTAACAATAGAGCCATGAACGCCGCCTGTATTTAATTTACTTTATCAGAAGTCTATGAACAGGGAAGTGTGAAATGTCGCATTACCCCATGTTCAGGGCACTGGCGCTTTCAGCCTGCTTATACTACACTATGTGACGTTTATGCGCGGTAGATTTTGAAATTGTCAACGGTTGCGCAATTTCAAATCAGAAAATAAATTCATTCTCCACTTACTGCATCTATCGGCAATTCCAGTAACCGCAGTTCGGAGAGTGCATTGGTTCTTATAAAAGCTTTACGGAACACGTGACTCTGATATCTCCATTTCGACTCAAATCGTTCCAAACAAGACTTCTTGTCTCATTATCAACTTTATGGAGCTCTTCGGATACTTTAACTTTTGCTCCATCAAGTACTGTTGTCATATCTAAAACGTTCGCCATGTTTTTTCGTATGCATCCCATAATAGTATATAGGAGAAAGTGAAGGAAAGCCACGGTTTCTGACTAACCGAGAGAGGGCTCTGTGTATGGTGACCTCTGGGTCAAAAGGCGCCAATGCCCTGAATACTATGTAATGGGACGCTTCACACTTCCACATTCATAGACTTCTGACTGTAATTATTCATATGGCTGTAAGGGGAGATAATACAAGACTTACATTCATCTTTGGCTGTTCTCTTTTTGGTGGGTTTACTTTCAAATTTTCCTTCACTTGTTAATGCGGTTACCTACAATGAAACTTTCGGTTGTTATCATGTAACTTGAATACTAACTAAAGTGCTTATAACATGGCCTTCATCATTCAGTACAGGAGAACTCAATAAGAACACCTATGTTTTAACTTCAATAGTATCCAATCAGGAAATTTAAACAAAAATCACCTCTTACTGCAAGTGATGGAGTGAGTGAGTGAGTGAGTGAGTGAGTGAGTGATTGGGGTTTTACGTCCTGCTCAACAGTATTTCGGTTATAGCAAGTGATGGAGAAAAAGTAAGGTATATGATATTGACATATAGAAAGCCCACACTGTGCCAGCACAATGCAAACAGGGTGCACAAACAATGTCAGCATGGTGAAGCTCAGTGTAAGCACATTGCCAGAAACCTTCAATCTTTACCAGCTTTTATTGCATTTACTAAATACATGTCAGTTTGAAATCACGGTGGATTCTTACAAAATGCTAATCATTTGTATACATGTTTTAATATATTTGAGGATTATATTAAAGACGACATGTGTATAGTGAACTGAAGCCCCATTTTTACCACTTGTTTTTAAGACTAAAACATTGACTTCGTGAAGAAAAAGGAATTACACTTTGTACATTCATGCTTTGTCTGTTGTATTCTAAATTCCTTATTTCAAGAAATGAGACATTCCTTCAATGGCAGACAATTTTAACAAAACATCTCAAATGGCAAAATGACAAGTAAAACTACATGTATTTGTTTAAAAATATTAACCAGATTAGATTTGGATGGTAGATATAATAACAAAGCAAACTGTAAAGTATGCATTCACATCTGATTATTTCAATCCTCTGCAGAAATGTCACAAGTATAATGTTTTCTTCTCTCCCACTCCATCTGTCCCTATTTGTGGCTTGGTTCTCGAATTCTCTTCTCTCACCCTCCCACTCTATCCCTATATGTGGCTTGGTTCTCGAATTCTCTTCTCTCCCCCACTCTGTCCCTATATGTAGCTTAGTTCTGGAATTCTCTTCTTTCCCACTCTTTGTCCCTATATGTGGCTTGGTTCTCGAATTCTCTTCTCCCCCACTCTGTCCCTATATGTGGCTTGGTTCTCGAATTCTCTTCTCTCCCCCACTCTGTCCCTATATGTAGCTTATTTCTGGAATTCTCTTCTTTCCCACTCTTTGTCCCTATATGTGGCTTGATTCTCGAATTCTCTTCTCTCCCCCACTCTGTCCCTATATGTGGCTTAGTTCTGGAATTCTCTTCTTTCCCACCTTTTGTCCCTATATGTGGCTTGATTCTGGAATTCTCTTCTCTCCCCCACTCTGTCCCTATATGTGGCTTGGTTCTGGAATTCTCTTCTTTCCCACTCTTTGTCCCTATATGTGGCTTGATTCTCGAATTCTCTTCTCCCCCACTCTGTCCCTATATGTGGCTTGGTTCTCGAATTCTCTTCTCTCACCCTCCCACTCTGTTCCTATATGTGGCTTGGTTCTGGAATTCTCTTCTCTTCCACTCTGTCCCTATATGTGGCTTGCTTCTGGAATTCTCTTCTCTCCCACTCTGTCCCTATATGTGGCTTGGCTCTCGGATTCTCTTCTCTCCCACTCTGTCCCTATATGTGGCTTGGTTCTCGAATTCTATTCTCTCCCACTCTGTTCCTATATGTGGCTTGGTTCTGGAATTCTCTTCTCTTCCACTCTGTCCCTATATGTGGCTTGCTTCTCGAATTCTCTTCTCTCCCCCACTCTGTCCCTATATGTGGCTTGGTTCTTGGATTCTCTTCTCTCCCACTCTGTCCCTATATGTGGCTTGGTTCTCTTCTCTCCCACTCTGTCCCTATATGTGGCTTGGTTCTTGGATTCTCTTCTCTCCCACTCTGTCCCTATATGTGGTTTGGTTATCTTCTCTCCCACTCTGTCCCTATATGTGGCTTGGTTCTGGAATTCTCTTCTTTCCCACTCTCTGTCCCTATATGTGGCTTGGTTCTGGAATTCTCTTCTCTCCCACCCTGTCCCTATATGTGGCTTGCTTCTCGAATTCTCTTCTCTCCCCCACTCTGTCCCTATATGTGGCTTGGTTCTTGGATTCTCTTCTCTCCCACTCTGTCCCTATATGTGGCTTGGTTCTCTTCTCCCCCACTCTGTCCCTATATGTGGCTTGGTTCTGGAATTCTCTTCTCTTCCACTCTGTCCCTATATGTGGCTTGGTTCTCGGATTCTCTTCTCTCCCACTCTGTCCCTATATGTGGCTTGGTTCTCGAATTCTCTTCTCCCCCACTCTGTCCCTATATGTGGCTTGGTTCTGGAATTCTCTTCTCTCCCACTCTGTCCCTATATGTGGCTTGGTTCTGGAATTCTCTTCTCTCCCACTCTGTCCCTATATGTGGCTTGGTTCTTGGATTCTCTTCTCTCCCACTCTGTCCCTTTATGTGGCTTGGTTCTGGAATTCTCTTCTCTCCCACACTCTGTCCCTATATGTGGCTTGGTTCTCGAATTCACTTCTCTTCCACTCTGTCCCTATATGTGGCTTGGTTCTCGGATTCTCTTTTCTCCCCCTCCCACTCTGTCCCTATATGTGGCTTGGTTCTGGAATTCTCTTCTCTCCCCCTCCCACTCTGTCCCTATATGTGGCTTAGTTCTGGAATTCTCTTCTCTCCCACTCTGTCCCTATATGTGGCTTGGTTCTCGGATTCTCTTCTCTTCCACTCTGTCCCTATATGTGGCTTGCTTCTCGAATTCACTTCTCTCCCACTCTGTTCCTATATGTGGCTTGGTTCTGGAATTCTCTTCTCTCCCACACTCTGTCCCTATATGTGGCTTGGTTCTCGAATTCTCTTCTCCCCCACTCTGTCCCTATATGTGGCTTGGTTCTGGAATTCTCTTCTCTCCCACTCTGTCCTATATGTGGCTTGGTTCTGGAATTCTCTTCTCTCCCCCTCCCACTCTATCCCTATATGTGGCTTGGTTCTGGAATTCTCTTCTCTCCCACTCTGTCCCTATATGTGGCTTGGTTCTGGAATTCTCTTCTCCCCCACTCTGTCCCTATATGTGGCTTGGTTCTCGGATTCTCTTTTCTCCCCCACTCTGTCCCGATATGTGGCTTGGTTTTGGAATTCTCTTCTCTTCCACTCTGTCCCGATATGTGGCTTGGTTCTGGAATTCTCTTCTCTCCCACTCTGTCCCGATATGTGGCTTGGTTTTGGAATTCTCTTCTCTTCCACTCTGTCCCTATATGTGGCTTGGTTCTCGGATTCTCTTTTCTCCCCCACTCTGTCCCTATATGTGGCTTGGTTCTGGAATTCTCTTCTCTCCCACACTCTGTCCCTATATGTGGCTTGGTTCTCGAATTCACTTCTCTTCCACTCTGTCCCTATATGTGGCTTGGTTCTCGGATTCTCTTTTCTCCCCCACTCTGTCCCTATATGTGGCTTGGTTCTCGGATTCTCTTCTCTTCCACTCTGTCCCTATATGTGGCTTGCTTCTCGAATTCACTTCTCTTCCACTCTGTCCCTATATGTGGCTTGGTTCTCGGATTCTCTTCTCTCCCACTCTGTCCCTATATGTGGCTTGGTTCTCGAATTCTCTTCTCTCCCACTCTGTCCCTATATGTGGCTTGGTTCTCGAATTCTCTTCTCTCCCACTCTGTCCCTATATGTGGCTTGGTTCTGGAATTCTCTTCTCTCCCCCACTCTGTCCCTAGATGTGGCTTAGGTCTTGGATTCTCTTCTCTCCCACTCTGTCCCTATCTGTGGCTTAGTTCTGGAATTCTCTTCTCTTCCACTCTGTCCCTATAAGTGGCTTGGTTCCTGGATTCTCTTCTCTCCCACTCTGTCCCTATATGTGGCTTGGTTCTGGAATTCTCTTCTCTCCCCCACTCTGTCCCTATATGTGGCTTGGTTCTCGAATTCTCTTCTCTCCCCCACTCTGTCCCTATATGTGGCTTGGTTCTCGAATTCTCTTCTCTCCCACTCTGTCCCTATATGTGGCTTGGTTCTGGAATTCTCTTCTCTCCCACTCTGTCCCTATATGTGGCTTGGTTCTGGAATTCTCTTCTCTCCCCCACTCTGTCCCTATATGTGGCTTGGTTTTGCTGTGCTTCAGTTTTATTATTTTTTATTAATAGGAAACTATTATTCACTTATCAACAGTGAAATGATAGAAAGGTGCTGCAATGAGTTCATAAGAACTGATGTGACTGCTGCAATGAGTTCATAAAAACTGATATGACTGCTGCAATGGGTCCATGAGAACTGATGTGACTGCTGCAATCAAGTTCATGAGAACTGATGTGACTGCTGTAATGGGTTCATGAGAACTGATGTGACTGCTGCAATGGGTTCATGAGAACTGATGTGACTGCTGCAATGAGTTCATGAGAACTGATGTGACTGCTGTAATCGAGTTCATGAGAACTGATGTGACTGCTGCAATGGGTTCATGAGAACTGATGTGACTGCTGCAATGAGTTCATGAGAACTGATGTGACTGCTGCAATCAAGTTCATGAGAACTGATGTGACTGCTGTAATGGGTTCATGAGAACTGATGTGACTGCTGCAATGGGTTCATGAGAACTGATGTGACTGCTGCAATCAAGTTCATGAGAACTGATGTGACTGCCGCAATGGGTTCATGAGAACTGGTGTGACTGCTGCAATGGGTTCATGAGAACTGACTTGACTGCCGCAATGGGTTCATGAGAACTGGTGTGACTGCTGTAATCGAGTTCATGAGAACTGATGTGACTGCTGCTATGAGTTCATGAGAACTGATGTGACTGCTGCAATGAGTTCATGAGAACTGATGTGACTGCTGCAATGGGTTCATGAGAACTGATGTGACTGCTGCAATCAGGTTCATGATAACTGATGTGACTGCTGCAATGGGTTCATGAGAACTGACTTGACTGCTGCAATGGGTTCATGAGAACTGACTTGACTGCTGCAGTCAAGTTCATGAGAACTGATGTGACTGCTGCAATCAGTTCATGAGAACAGACGTGACTGCTGCAATCAAGTTCATGAGAACTGATGTGACTGCTGCAATATGTTCATGAGAACTGATGTGACTGCTGCAATGAGTTCATGAGAACTGATGTGACTGCTGCAATGGGTTCATGAGAACTGATGTGACTGCTGCAATCAGGTTCATGAGAACTGATGTGACTGCTGCAATGAGTTCATGAGAACTGACGTGACTGCTGCAATGGGTTCAAGAGAACTGATGTGACTGCTGCAATCGAGTTCATGAGAACTGATGTGACTGCTGCAATCGAGTTCATAAGAACTGATGTGACTGCTGCTATGAGTTCATAAGAACAGACGTGATTGCTGTAATGAGTTCATGAGAACTGATGTGACTGATGCAATCGAGTTCATGAGAACTGATGTGACTGCTGCAATAAGTTCATGAGAACTGATGTGACTGCTGTAATGGGTTCATGAGAACTGATGTGACTGCTGCAATGGGTTCATGAGAACTGATGTGACTGCTGCAATGAGTTCATAAGAACTGATGTGACTGCTGCAATGAGTTCATGAGAACTGATGTGACTGCTGCAATCAAGTTCATGAGAACTGATGTGACTGCTGCAATGGGTTCATGAGAACTGATGTGACTGCTGCAATGGGTTCATGAGAACAGACGTGACTGCTTCAATCAGGTTCATGAGAACTGATGTGACTACTGCAATCGAGTTCATGAGAACTGACGTGACTGTTGCAATGGGTTCATGAGAACTGATGTGACTGCTGCAATGAGTTCATGAGAACTGATGTGACTGCTGCAATGGGTTCATGAGAACTGATGTGACTGCTGCAATGGGTTCATGAGAACTGATGTGACTGCTGCAATCGAGTTCATGAGAACTGATGTGACTGCTACGATGGGTTTATGAGGACTGATGTGACTACTGCAATGAGTTCATGAGAACTGATGTGACTGCTGCAATGGGTTCATGAGAACTGATGTGATTGCTGCAATGGGTTCATGAGAACTGATGTGACTGCTGCAATCGAGTTCATGAGAACTGATGTGACTGATGCAATCGAGTTCATGAGAACTGATGTGACTGCTGCTATGGGTTCATGAGAACTGATGTGACTGCTGCAATGGGTTCATGCGAACGGATGTGACTGATGCAATCGAGTTCATGAGAACTGATGTGACTGCTGCAATCGAGTTCATGAGAACTGATGTGACTGATGCAATCGAGTTCATGAGAACTGATGTGACTGCTGCAATCGAGTTCATGAGAACTGATGTGACTGCTGTTACGAGTTCATGAGAACTGATGTGACTGCTGCAATGGGTTCATGAGAACTGATGTGACTGCTGCAATGGGTTCATGAGAACTGATGTGACTGCTGCAATGAGTTCATGAGAACAGATGTGACTGCTGCAATGGGTTCATGAGAACTGATGTGACTGCTGCAATCGAGTTCATGAGAACTGATGTGACTGCTACAATGGGTTCAAGAGAACTGATGTGACTGCTGCTATGAGTTCATGAGAACTGATGTGACTGCTGCAATCGAGTTCATGAGAACTGATGTGACTGCTGTAATCGAGTTCATGAGAACTGATGTGACTGCTGCTATGAGTTCATGAGAACTGATGTGACTGCTGCAATCGAGTTCATGAGAACTGATGTGACTGCTGCAATGAGTTCATTATAACTGATGTGACTGCTGCAATATGTTCATGAGAACTGATGTGACTGCTGCAATGAGTTCATGAGAACTGATGTGACTGCTGCAATGGGTTCATGAGAACTGATGTGACTGCTGCAATCAGGTTCATGAGAACTGACGTGACTGCTGCAATGGGTTCATGAGAACTGACTTGACTGCTGCAATGGGTTCATGAGAACTGGTGTGACTGCTGCAATGGGTTCATGAGAACTGATGTGACTGCTGCAATGGGTTCAAGAGAACTGATGTGACTGCTGCAATGGGTTCATGAGAACTGATGTGACTGCTGCAATCAAGTTCATGAGAACTGATGTGACTGCTGCAGTCGAGTTCATGAGAACAGATGTGACTGCTGCAATCAAGTTTATAAGAACTGATGTGACTGCTGCAATCGAGTTCATAAGAACTGATGTGACTGCTGCTATGAGTTCATAAGAACAGACGTGATTGCTGTAATGAGTTCATGAGAACTGATGTGACTGATGCAATCGCGTTCATGAGAACTGATGTGACTGCTGCAATGAGTTCATGAGAACTGATGTGACTGCTGCAATGGGTTCATGAGAACTGATGTGACTGCTGCAATCAAGTTCATGAGAACTGATGTGACTGCTGTAATGGGTTCATGAGAACTGATGTGACTGCTGCAATGGGTTCATGAGAACTGATGTGACTGCTACAATGAGTTCATAAGAACTGATGTGACTGCTGCAATGAGTTCATGAGAACTGATGTGACTGCTGCAATCAAGTTCATGAGAACTGATGTGACTGCTGCAATGGGTTCATGAGAACTGATGTGACTGCTGCAATGGGTTCATGAGAACAGAGGTGACTGCTTCAATCAGGTTCATGAGAACTGATGTGACTGCTGCAATGGGTTCATGAGAACTGATGTGACTACTGCAATCGAGTTCATGAGAACTGATGTGACTGCTGCAATGGGTTCATGAGAACTGATGTGACTGCAGCAATCGGTTCATGAGAACTGATGTGACTGATGCAATGAGTTCATGAGAACTGATGTGACTGCAGCAATCGGTTCATGAGAACTGATGTGACTGCTGCAATGGGTTCATGAGAACTGATGTGACTGCTGCAATCGAGTTCATGAGAACTGATGTGACTGCTACAATGGGTTTATGAGAACTGATGTGACTACTGCAATGAGTTCATGAGAACTGATGTGACTGCTGCAATGGGTTCATGAGAACTGATGTGATTGCTGCAATGGGTTCATGAGAACTGATGTGACTGCTGCAATCGAGTTCATGAGAACTGATGTGACTGCTACAATGGGTTTATGAGAACTGATGTGACTGCTGCAATGGGTTCATGAGAACAGATGTGACTACTGCAATGAGTTCATGAGAACGGATGTGACTGCTGCAATGAGTTCATGAGAACTGATGTGACTGATGCAATCGAGTTCATGAGAACTGATGTGACTGCTGCTTTGAGTTCATGAGAACTGATGTGACTGCTGCAATGGGTTCATGCGAACGGATGTGACTGATGCAATCGAGTTCATGAGAACTGATGTGACTGCTGCAATCGAGTTCATGAGAACTGATGTGACTGATGCAATCGAGTTCATGAGAACTGATGTGACTGCTGCAATCGAGTTCATGAGAACTGATGGGACTGCTGCTACGAGTTCATGAGAACTGATGTGACTGCTGCAATGGGTTCATGAGAACTGATGTGACTGCTGCAAGGGGTTCATGAGAACTGATGTGACTGCTGCAATGAGTTCATGAGAACAGATGTGACTGCTGCAATGGGTTCATGAGAACTGATGTGACTGCTGCAATCGAGTTCATGAGAACTGATGTGACTGCTACAATGGGTTTATGAGAACTGATGTGACTGCTGCTATGAGTTCATGAGAACTGATGTGACTGCTGCAATCGAGTTCATGAGAACTGATGTGACTGCTGTAATTGAGTTCATGAGAACTGATGTGACTGCTGCTATGAGTTCATGAGAACTGATGTGACTGCTGCAATGGGTTCAAGAGAACTGATGTGACTGCTGCAATGGGTTCATGAGAACTGACTTGACTGCCGCAATGGGTTCATGAGAACTGGTGTGACTGCTGTAATCGAGTTCATGAGAACTGATGTGACTGCTGCTATGAGTTCATGAGAACTGATGTGACTGCTGCAATGAGTTCATGAGAACTGATGTGACTGCTGCAATGGGTTCATGAGAACTGGTGTGACTGCTGCAATCAGGTTCATGATAACTGATGTGACTGCTGCAATGGGTTCATGAGAACTGACTTGACTGCTGCAGTCAAGTTCATGAGAACTGATGTGACTGCTGCAATCAGTTCATGAGAACAGACGTGACTGCTGCAATCAAGTTCATGAGAACTGACGTGACTGCTGCAATGGGTTCATGAGAACTGATGTGGCTGCTGCAATGGGTTCATGAGAACTGATGTGACTGCTGCAATGGGTTCATGAGAACTGATGTGACTGCTGCAAGGGGTTCATGAGAACTGATGTGACTGCTGCAATGAGTTCATGAGAACAGATGTGACTGCTGCAATGGGTTCATGAGAACTGATGTGACTGCTGCAATCGAGTTCATGAGAACTGATGTGACTGCTACAATGGGTTTATGAGAACTGATGTGACTGCTGCTATGAGTTCATGAGAACTGATGTGACTGCTGCAATCGAGTTCATGAGAACTGATGTGACTGCTGTAATTGAGTTCATGAGAACTGATGTGACTGCTGCTATGAGTTCATGAGAACTGATGTGACTGCTGCAATGGGTTCAAGAGAACTGATGTGACTGCTGCAATGGGTTCATGAGAACTGACTTGACTGCCGCAATGGGTTCATGAGAACTGGTGTGACTGCTGTAATCGAGTTCATGAGAACTGATGTGACTGCTGCTATGAGTTCATGAGAACTGATGTGACTGCTGCAATGAGTTCATGAGAACTGATGTGACTGCTGCAATGGGTTCATGAGAACTGGTGTGACTGCTGCAATCAGGTTCATGATAACTGATGTGACTGCTGCAATGGGTTCATGAGAACTGACTTGACTGCTGCAGTCAAGTTCATGAGAACTGATGTGACTGCTGCAATCAGTTCATGAGAACAGACGTGACTGCTGCAATCAAGTTCATGAGAACTGACGTGACTGCTGCAATGGGTTCATGAGAACTGATGTGGCTGCTGCAATGGGTTCATGAGAACTGATGTGACTGCTGCAATGGGTTCATGAGAACTGATGTGGCTGCTGCAATGGGTTCATGAGAACTGACGTGACTGCTGCAATGGGTTCATGAGAACTGATGTGACTACTGCAATGGGTTCATGAGAACTGATGTGACTGATGCAATCGAGTTCATGAGAACTGATGTGACTGCTGCAATGAGTTCATGGGAACTGATGTGACTGCTGCAATGGGTTCATGAAAACAGACGTGACTGCTGCAATCAAGTTCATGAGAACAGACGTGACTGCTGCAATCGAGTTCATGAGAACAGACTTGACTGCTGCAATGGGTTCATGAGAACTGATGTGGCTGCTGCAATGGGTTCATGAGAACTGATGTGACTGCTGCAATCAAGTTCATGAGAACTGATGTGACTGCTGCAATGAGTTCATGAGAACTGATGTGACTGCTGCAATGGGTTCATGAGAACTGATGTGACTGCTGCAATCGAGTTCATGAGAACTGATGTGACTGATGCAATCGAGTTCATGAGAACTGATGTGACTGATGCAATCGAGTTCATGAGAACTAATGTGACTGCTGCAATGAGTTTATGAGAACTGATGTGACTGATGCAATAGAGTTCATGAGAACTGATGTGACTGATGCAATCGAGTTCATGAGAACTGATGTGACTGCTGCAATGAGTTCATGAGAACTGATGTGACTGCTGCAATCAGGTTCATGAGAACTGATGTGACTGCTGCAATGAGTTCATGAGAACTGACGTGACTGCTACAGTCAAGTTCATGAGAACAGACGTGACTGCTGCAATCGAGTTCATGAGAACAGACGTGACTGCTGCAATGGGTTCATGAGAACTGATGTGACTGCTGCAATCAAGTTCATGAGAACTGATGTGACTGCTGCAATGGGTTCATGATAACAGACGTGACTGCTGCAATGGGTTCATGAGAACTGATGTGACTGCTGCAATCAAGTTCATGAGAACTGATGTGACTGCTGCAATGAGTTCATGAGAACTGATGTGACTGCTGCAATGGGTTCATGAGAACTGATGTGACTGCTACAATCGAGTTCATGAGAACTGATGTGACTGATGCAATCGAGTTCATGAGAACTGATGTGACTGATGCAATCGAGTTCATGAGAACTGATGTGACTGCTGCAATCGAGTTCATGAGAACTGATGTGACTGCTGCAATGGGTTCATGAGAACAGACGTGACTGCTGCAGCTTTCTATTCTTTCATTGTCTAAATGAGGCTACTCACTGTCACTTGGACTCCAAAATTCGACTTTAAATATAATAAAAATAGTGATTTTGGAGTCAGAAACCCAGTCTATCTAATGAATGGATACATACATGTAGTTCACTAGATTTAATCTTAAGAAACAATGTTTTCCCCTCTAGTTTTACCCATATTGAACGTTAACATATTTAAGTCATTCTTTGTTGAACCTGGCAGTATAAAGGGAAAGTGCAACATTTGTTTTTTTGACAAATAGAAAAATAAGCAATTCAGTGACAAACCACAAAAGAGTATTCTGTATCTGGTGTGAGACGTCTGACAGAGAAGCTGTGGTCAGTTCCTGAGTAGATTGTTTCCTTATTCATGGACAAGTCAAAACGGGTGATTCTTCCTAAGGGCACATCAGGGCCCCGCCAAGTCACGTGCACCTCATTTCGTCCCATCACCATTACATCAGGTTTGGGAGGGGCGTGAGCACCTGCAGTTAACAAGTGTCATTGGTAACCTGGGATATTGCATGAAGTGACATGTCATGGGTAAACTGGGATACTTACTTGATGTCAAGGGTAAACTGGGATATAGCATCAAGTGACATGTCATGGGTAACCTGGGATATTGCATGAAGTGACTTGATGTGATAGGTAACCTGGGATATTGCATGAAGTGACATGTCATGGGTAAACTGGGATACTTACTTGATGTCAAGGATAAACTGGGATATTGCATCAAGTGACAGGTCATGGGTAAACTGGCATATTGCATCAAGTGACATGTCATGGGTAAACTAGGATATTGCATGAAATGACATGTCATGGGTTAACTGGGATATTGCATGAAGTGACTTGATGTCATAGGTAAACTGGGATATTGCATGAAGTGACATGTCATGGGTAAACTGGGATATTGTATGAAGTGACATGTCATGGGTAAACTGGGAATGAAGTGACTAGATGTCATGGGTAGACTGGGATATTGCATCAAGTGACATGTCATGGGTAAACTGGGATATTGCATGAAGTGACTTGATGTCATGGGTAAACTGGGATATTGCATCAAGTGACATGTCATGGGTAAACTGGGATATTGCATGAAGTGACTTGATGTCATAGGTAAACTGGGATATTGCATCCATCAAGTGACATGTCATGGGTAACCTGGGATATTGCATGAAGTGACTTGTCTTTGGTAAACTGGGATATTGCATCAAGTGACATGTCATGGGTAAACTGGGATATTGCATGAAGTGACTTGATGTCATAGGTAAACTCGGATATTGCATCAAGTGACATGTCATGGGTAAACTGGGATATTGCATGAAGTGACTTGATGTCATAGGTAAACTGGGATATTGCATCCATCAAGTGACATGTCATGGGTAACCTGGGATATTGCATGAAGTGATTTGATGTGATAGGTAAACTGGGATATTGCATTAAGTGACATGTCATAGGTAGACTGGGATATTGCATGAAGTGATTTGATGTCATAGGTAAACTGGGATATTGCATTAAGTGACATGTCAAAGGTAGACTGGGATATTGCATGAAGTGACATGTAATGGGTAAACTGGGATATTGCATGAAGTGACTTGATGTTATAGGTAAACTGGGATATTGCATGAAGTGACTTGATGTCATAGGTAAACTGGGATATTGCATCCATCAAGTGACATGTCATGGTTAACCTGGGATATTGCATGAAGTGACTTGATGTCATAGGTAAACTGGGATATTGCATCCATCAAGTGACATGTCATAGGTAACCTGGGATATTGCATGAAGTGACTTGATGTCATAGGTAAACTGGGATATTGCATCCATCAAGTGACATGTCATGGTTAACCTGGGATATTGCATGAAGTGACTTGATGTCATAGGTAAACTGGGATATTGCATCCATCAAGTGACATGTCATAGGTAACCTGGGATATTGCATGAAATGACTTGATGTCATAGGTAAACTGGGATATTGCATCCATCAAGTGACATGTCATGGGTAAACTGGGATATTGCATCAAGTGACATGTCATGGGTAAACTGGGATATTGCATGAAGTGACTTGATGTCATGGGTAAACTGGGATATTGCATGAAGTGACTTGATGTCATAGGTAAACTGGGATATTGCATCAAGTGACATGTCATGGGTAAACTGGGATATTGCATCAAGTGACTTGATGTCATAGGTAAACTGGGATATTGCATCAATTGACATGTCATGGGTAAACTGGGATATTGCATGAAGTGACTTGATGTCATAGGTAAACTGGGATATTGCATGAAGTGACTTGATGTTATAGGTAAACTGGGATATTGCATCAAGTGACTTGATGTTATAGGTAAACTGGGATATTGCATGAAGTGACTTGATGTTATAGGTAAACTGGGATATTGCATTAAGTGACATGTTATAGGTAAACTGGGATATTGCATGAAGTGACTTGATGTTATAGGTAAACTGGGATATTGCATCAAGTGACATGTCATGGGTAAACTGGAATATTGAATGAAGTGACTTGATGTGATAGGTAAACTGGGATATTGCATGAAGTGACATGTCATGGGTAAACTGGGATATTGCATGAAGTGACTTGATGTCATAGGTAAACTAGGATATTGCATGAAGTGAAAATAAATCACAAAACATGATATATGTATAAATACCCACCTACTTCTGAGGTGGTTCCCACTACATTAGCTCTACAGCCTTTGCCTTTTGTTGTTGACGCACAAACCTACAAGTGAGAAGGATGATCAAATATGTAATACGACAAAGCAAAAATCAAAGATAGATTGATTTTTTTTCACCATACTCAGTATTATTTCATTTATATGGTGACATGGCTATGTTTAGTGGGCAAGGAAACCAAGCTCTTTGTTCAGAGGAAATGGAAGGCCTGTGCTTAACTGAGAGACTATGTTCCAACATTTAGCCACCAAGGTTCATAAAGCAAAGATACACAAGCAATTACTGACAATTTTAATACACTTGAAACTCCTTTTTCATATAGAGGTAGGAAATAAAGAGAGCTATTATATTATGAGACAACAAATTATCCCCAGCAGGTTATAAGCACCTTGCACTAAAATGAATAATGTTGGAAATAACAGAAGATTTAGAAATAATGACATTAGTGTGTATCAGATTAAAACGTTCTGGAATTCTGAGGTAATTCGGTGTCCGCATTGATTTCACCCCTATATGAATCCTTCAGACAAATCATTCTTGAACCAAATCAATTGGTTATTTGAGTGAAAATCCTTACATTTACCCCACTAAAATTGATAGGATTTGTATATGTTATGCATTAGAATAGAGATAAATGACTGTTCAATAGAAAATTAGCTGAATGTTACCGTTAGATGATGTCAATGGGACTAAATTGTTACATCATTTGACTTGTCATTAAGCTAATTTGACTTTGCACAACTGTCCTCCGGTGAGCTATAAAGGCTCTGTGACGGATGTTACCATTCAGGGAGTATTTTGCTCCATTTTATCGCCACCATGTTTTACCCAGAAACAAACACAGCTTGAGGATAAATTAAACACATGTCAAACGTGACATCTTGCGAACTTTGAGAGGACTTTTAAGACAAAGTTTAATTAGAGGAAACTGTCAGCTTCAGATCACAACCATGGGATTTTAAATGCAGGCATTGTGGATGTTTGGAAGGAAGGATTTTATTAACATTTTAACTTTTACAACTGCAAGCAATGCGACAGTATCTTGAGATAGGGTCAGATTAACTGACTATTTCACCAAAAAAAAATAGCATATATGAGAAAGAACAAAATCAAACACCATAACTCTTCAACAAAGGTTTAAAATGCCCCATCATATATGCTCAACAAATTTACAGAAACAATAACAGCATACACAAAATATCAATTCTCTTCTTCTAGCATTAAAATATAGAATTTTCCAATTAAATTGTTATCAATTTTCCTCACAAAATTGAACTATTCAGCTTGATTGAATGTGGGAGCCCTCAGTGTAACATAATGTCATATGTAGGGCCTAATTAAAATCAATCAATCATTTGAATCAATATGACTAATAACAAAAGTGAATTAAGCAAATGTCTGATTCGTCTATATCTGCAACGTAGAAGGCATTAAGTCAATTTGAAACTGCACACCCTAGGACAGGGAGTTGTGAAAGGGAAACAATACACACCCTACGACAGGGAGTTGGGAAAGGGAAACAATGCACACCCTAGGACAGGGAGTTGGGAAAGGGAAACAATGCACACCCTAGGACAGGGAGTTGGGAAAGGGAGACAATGCACACCCTAGGACAGGGAGTTGGGAAAGGGAGACAATGCACACCCTAGGACAGGGAGTTGGGAAAGGGAGACAAGACACACCCTAGGACAGGGAGTTGGGAAAGGGAGACAATGCACAGCCTACGACAGGGGAAACAATACACACCCTACGACAGGGAGTTGGGAAAGGGAGACAAGACACACCCTACGACAGGGAGTTGGGAAAGGGAGACAATGCACAGCCTACGACAGGGAGTTGGGAAAGTGAGACAATGCACACCCTAGGACAGGGGAGACAATGCACACCCTAGGACAGGGAGTTGGGAAAGGGAGACAATGCACACCCTAGGACAGGGAGTTGGGCAAGGGAGACAATGCACACCCTAGGACAGAGAGTTGGGAAAGGGAGACAATACACACCCTAGGACAGGGAGTTGGGGAAGGGAGACAATGCACACCCTAGGACAGGGAGTTGGGAAAGGGAGACAATGCACACCCTAGGACAGAGAGTTGGGAAAGGGAGACAATACACACCCTAGGACAGGGAGTTGGGAAAGGGAGACAATGAACACCCTACGACAGAGAGTTGGGAAAGGGAGACAATACACACCCTAGGACAGGGAGTTGGGAAAGGGAGACAATGCACAGCCTACGACAGGGAGTTGGGAAAGGGAGACAATGCACACCCTAGAACAGGGAGTTGGGAAAGGGAGACAATACACACCCTACGACAGGGGAGACAATGCACACCCTATGACAGAGAGTTGGGAAAGGGAGACAATACACACCCTAGGACAGGGGAGACAATACACACCCTACAACAGGGGAGACAATGCACACCCTACGACAGGGAGTTGGGAAAGGGAGACAATACACACCCTACGACAGGGAGTTTGGAAAGGGAGACAATGCACACCCTACGACAGGGAGTTAGGAAAGGGAGACAATGAACACCCTACGACAGAGAGTTGGGAAAGGGAGACAATGAACACCCTACGACAGGGAGTTGGGAAAGGGAGACAATGCACACCCTAGGACAGGGAGTTAGGAAAGGGAGACAATACACACCCTACGACAGGGAGTTGGGAAAGGGAGACAATACACACCCTAGGACAGGGAGTTAGGAAAGGGAGACAATGAACACCCTACGACAGAGTTGGGAAAGGGAGACAATACACACCCTACGACAGAGAGTTGGGAAAGGGAGACAATACACACCCTACGACAGGGAGTTGGGAAAGGGAGACAATGAACACCCTACGACAGAGTTGGGAAAGGGAGACAATGCACAGCCTACGACAGAGAGTTGGGAAAGGGAGACAATGCACACCCTAGGACAGGGAGTTAGGAAAGGCAGACAATGCACACCCTACGACAGAGAGTTGGGAAAGGGAGACAATGAACACCCTACGACAGGGAGTTAGGAAAGGGAGACAATACACACCCTATGACAGAGAGTTGGGAAAGGGAGACAATGCACACCCTAGGACAGGGAGTTAGGAAAGGCAGACAATGCACACCCTACGACAGAGACTTGGGAAAGGGAGACAATGAACACCCTACGACAGGGAGTTAGGAAAGGGAGACAATACACACCCTACGACAGAGAGTTGGGAAAGGGAGACAATGAACACCCTACGACAGAGAGTTGGGAAAGGGAGACAATGAACACCCTACGACAGGGAGTTGGGAAAGGGAGACAATGAACACCCTACGAGAGGGAGTTAGGAAAGGGAGACAATACACACCCTACGACAGAGAGTTGGGAAAGGGAGACAATGCACACCCTACGACAGAGAGTTGGGAAAGGGAGACAATGCACACCCTAGGACAGGGAGTTGGGAAAGGAAGACAATGCACACCCTAGGACAGGGAGTTAGGAAAGGGACACAATGAACACCCTACGACAGGGAGTTAGGAAAGGGAGACAATACACACCCTACGACAGAGAGTTGGGAAAGGGAGACAATGCACACCCTACAACAGAGAGTTGGGAAAGGGAGACAATGCACACCCTAGGACAGGGAGTTGGGAAAGGAAGACAATGTATGCACACCCTAGGACAGGGAGTTAGGAAAGGGATACAATGAACACCCTACGACAGGGAGTTGGGAAAGGGAGACAACACACACCCTATGACAGGGAGTTGGGAAAGGGAGACAATACACACCCTACAACAGAGTTGGGAAAGGGAGACAATGCACACCCTACGACAGAGAGTTGGGAAAGGAAGACAATGCACACCCAAGGACAGGGAGTTGGGAAAGGGAGACAATACACACCCTAGGACAGGGAGTTGGGAATGGGAGATAATACACACCCTACGAAAAGGAGTTGGGAAAGGGAGACAATACACACCCTACGACAGGGAGTTGGGAAAGGGAGACAATGCACACCCTAGGACAGGGAGTTGGGAAAGGGAGACAATACACACCCTACGACAGGGAGTTGGGAAAGGGAGACAATACACACCCTACGACAGGGAGTTGGGAAAGGGAGACAATGCCTACTCTAGGACAGAGAGTTGGGAAAGGGAGACAATGCACACACTACGACAGGGAGTTGGGAAACTCCGAAAGAGAGACAATGCACAGCCTACGACAGGGAGACAAAACACACCCTACGACAGGGAGATAGGAAAGAGAGAAAATGCACACCCTACGACAGGGAGTTGGGAAAGGGAGACAATACACACCCTACGACAGGGAGTTGGGAAAGGGAGACAATACACACCCTACGACAGGGAGTTGGGAAAGGAGACAATGCACACCCTACGACAGGGAGTTGGGAAAGGGAGACAATGCACACCCTACGACAGGGAGTTGGGAAAGGGAGACAATGCACACCCTAGGACAGAAAGTTGGGAAAGGGAGACAATGCACACCCTACGACAGGGAGTTGGGAAAGGGAGACAATGCACACCCTAGGACAGGGAGTTGGGAAAGGGAGACAATGCACACCCTACGACAGGGAGTTGGGAAAGGGAGACAATGTACACCCTATGACAGGGAGTTGGGAAAGGGAGACAATGCACACACTACGACAGGCAGTTGGAAAAGGGAGACAATGCACACCCTACGACAGGCAGTTGGGAAAGGGAGACAATGCACACCCTACGACAGGCAGTTGGGAAAGGGAGACAATGCACACCCTAGGACAGGGGAGACAATACACACCCTACGACAGGGAGTTGGGAAAGGGAGACAATACACACCCTACGACAGGGAGTTGGGAAAGGGAGACAATGCACACCCTACGACAGGGAGTTGGGAAAGGGAGACAATGCACACCCTACGACAAGGAGTTGGAAAAGGGAGACAATGCACACCCTACGACAGGGAGTTGGAAAAGGGAGACAAAACACACCCTACGACAGGGAGTTGGGAAAGGGAGACAATACACACCCTAGGACAGGGAGTTGGGAAAGGGTGACAATGCACACCCTACGACAGGGAGTTGGGAAAGGGAGACAATGAACACCCTACGACAGGGAGTTGGGAAAGGGAGACAATACACACCCTACGACAGGGAGTTGGGAAAGGGAGACAATACACACCCTAAGGGAGCGTTCCCAGTTATCGTTTGCTCTTTCGGGCGGTCGTTTTTTGAAAAACGACCGCTAGCAGTAAACACCCATCGTTTTTTGCTAGCCCGAATAAACAACTGCTGAACGGTTCAATGCTAGTCCTCGGTCGAGTTCGGCTCTCGTCGGTAAAACAGCGTGTCTTACAGTTTTGCCTCTGCCATATAGCTAGGACTTCAAGCCTGAGCACATGTGCTGTGGTGTTGGAAGGCAGACGGCCCTCAAACAATAAGCATACTACCAAACTGTTTGTCTTCCAATTAAAATATTTCCATATTTTCTTTTCGTTTTTTTACTCGGTGGGTAGTTTCTCACTGAGTTTACTTGATGGTGGGTGGGTTATTGTTAGACTAATCATCGGATAGTTGTTACTTAGTCTAGTTATTGAAAACACGTTTTTGAAAGAAAGAGAATTTTAATAAATCACTAACACATACAGGTTGACCGTCTCTAGTAGCCCTTTGGCTTTGTTTGTGGACAACCTCGTGCTGCTTACTCTCGCCGTGAAGTTCATCCACAAATAATTCCTGTAGGCCAGGTGGCGGATGTCCCTATGACAACTGTCAGTTAGGTCTTATCAAGCAAAGTCTACAAATTAAAATAGGGGTGATAGTGATACTGTTATAATGCTGATGTAACTGTTACCGTCGAAACAGTCGAGTGTATATATTTGGAAAATAATTGCAAAACTATTAAAGTCGATTCTTACTCAATAATGAATATATTTCTTGTTGATGACAGATGTATAGTAGGCCTGAGTAGATCCAAAATAAAAAGTTTCAAAACTCTTCACCCTACAGAATGGTTAGAGATGGACTCAACCAGACTTGTTGATCACGTGGCAAGTGTGCATGGAATTGCGAGGGTTTAAACTATACTGTATCACGTAAATGGCGAATCAAGCCGTTAGATTTCCATTTTAAGACCTATATAAATGCTTTACTGAAAGAATGGACTAACCATCAGATATAAATTTAACAACGCAAGGCAGTTCATGTGGATTTAATAAAGAAAGAACTGGGAAGACGAATTCACTGAATTTATGGGCATGTCAATTTCCCGCGTCAGACGGTACCGGGTAGACAAACATACATATCCTCATTCATTGTTCAAGGTTGGTTTCTCGTGTGGCAATCAGAAAAAATATTGAAAAAGTTTCTTTGACAGTGTCTGACATTTTTTTCACTTATGCAGTGCACATTTTACACGTTAGCTATCTATCAGTATCACATTTTATAGTAGATCTACCGCTGAAAGAAAAGTAAGAATTTGGATGAAAAAAATATTGTTAAAATAAACAAAATACCGAGGAAAATCAATTTTGTCATGGAAGATGGGCGTTTTGGTGGGACAAATCTGAATTGGGAGAGAGGTTGTATTTTTAAATAAATGCACACAGACAATTAATGAAAAGTCAACGGTTTCATTTTTATTTTTCCGACATTTGTAAGTTCAGTAGCAAAAACTTCCGGTATATCACAACCCGTTTCATCGCATTCGATATGTACTCGGTAACGAAGAAGATACTATGACTGTAGTTAGGAACTGCCCTGAAAAAAAATGTAATACTTTGATAGTTTTAATAGTTCCTTACTTTGATAGTTCTTTAATTCAGTAAATATAAAAATGACAGATAAACAGATAAAGTTTGGTTTGGAACTCGATGCTGAAAAACGTTTAGTGTGTTGAGATCTAAATACATCAGAATACTTTTGACAAATTTTTGATTTGACAAAGTAACTTTGAAAGTTTATCCGAGACAACAAAATTTAATTGTTTTTAAAAAGAACCCTTTAAATATTTGCCTACATTGGTCACTAGAACAATACTCATACAAAACCAGTTGGTCAACTGTAGTCAAGTCAGCCGAAAGTTGATTAGAGCTTGGCTGGTTGTTGTCAAACTGGGCCTTTAATCCAGACCTGCTGCAGAGGTTATGTTATTGAGATTTGCTCACGGGCAGTAAGTGTTTTCACTACATGGGGCAGCTATAGATCGACTGAACATAAAACGACCGCTGGCAATACCTACCGTTTTTTCTAGCGTGCGTTTTTTCTAAATCAAACGGTAAGCAAACGAACGATAACTGGGGACAGTCCCTAAGACAGGGAGTTGGGAAAGGGAGACAATACACACCCTACGGCAGAGAGTTGGGAAAGGGAGACAATACACACACTACGTCAGAGAGTTGGGAAAGGGAGACAATACACACCCTAGGACAGGGAGTTGGGAAAGGGAGACAATGCACAGCCTACGACAGGGAGTTGGGAAAGGGAGACAATACACACCCTAGGACAGGGGAGACAATGCACACCCTACGACAGAGAGTTGGGAAAGGGAGACAATACACACCCTACGACAGGGAGTTGGGAAAGGGAGACAATGCACACCCTACGACAGGGAGTTGGGAAAGGGAGACAATACACACCCTACAACAGAGAGTTGGGAAAGGGAGACAATACACATCCTACAACAGGGGAGACAATGCACACCCTACGACAGGGAGTTGGGAAAGGGAGACAATGCACACCCTACAACAGGGGAGACAATGCACACCCTACGACAGGGAGTTGGGAAAGGGAGACAATGCACACCCTACGACAGGGAGTTGGGAAAGATAGACAATACACACCCTACGACAGGGAGACAATGCACACCCTACGACAGAGAGTTGAGAAAGGGAGACAATACACACCCTACGACAGGGGGTTGGGAAAGGGAGACAATACACACCCTACGACAGGGGGTTGGGAAAGGGAGACAATGCACACCCTACGATAGAGAGTTGGGAAAGGGAGACAATACACACCCTACGACAGGAGGTTGGGAAAGGGAGACAATACACACCCTACGACAGGGGGTTGGGAAAAGGAGACAATGCACACCCTACGACAGGGAGTTGGGAAAGGGAGACAATACACACCCTACGACAGGGAGTTGGGAAAGGGAGACAATACACACCCTATGACAGGGGGTTGGGAAAGGGAGACAATACACACCCTACGACAGGGAGTTGGGAAAGGGAGACAATACACACCCTACGACAGGGGGTTGGGAAAGGGAGACAATGCACACCCTACAACAGGGAGTTGGGAAATGGAGACAATACACACCCTACGACAGGGGAGACAATGCACACCCTACGACAGGGAGTTGGGAAAGGGAGACAATACACACCCTACGACAGGGGAGACAATGCACACCCTACGACAGAGAGTTGGGAAAGGGAGACAATACACACCCTACGACAGGGGGTTGGGAAAGGGAGACAATACACACCCTAGGACAGGGGGTTGGGAAAGGGAGACAATACACACCCTACGACAGGGAGTTGGGAAAGGGAGACAATACACACCCTACGACAGGGAGTTGGGAAAGGGAGACAATACACACCCTACGACAGGGGGTTGGGAAAGGGAGACAATACACACCCTACGACAGGGAGTTGGGAAAGGGAGAATACACACCCTACGACAGGGGGTTGGGAAAGGGAAACAATGCACACACTACGACAGGGAGTTGGGAAAGGGAGACAATACACACCCTATGACAGGGAGACAATACACACCCTACGACAGGGGGTTGGGAAAGGGAGACAATGCACACCCTACGGCAGGGGAGACAATGCACACCCTACGACAGAGAGTTGGGAAAGGGAGACAATACACACCGTACGACAAGGAGTTGGGAAAGGGAGACAATACACACCCTACGACAGGGAGTTGGGAAAGGGAGACAATGCACACCCTACGACAGAGAGTTGGGAAAGGGAGACAATACACACCCTACGACAGGGAGTTAGGAAAGGGAGACAAGACACACCCTACGACAGGGAGTTGGGAAAGGGAGACAATACACACCCTTTGACAGGGAGTTGGGAAAGGGAGACAAGACACACCCTACGACAGGGAGTTGGGAAAGGGAGACAATAGTGAATACACACCCTACGACAGGGAGTTGGGAAAGGGAGACAATAGTGAATACACACCCTACGACAGGGAGTTGGGAAAGGGAGACAATACACACCCTATGACAGGGAGTTGGGAAAGGGAGACAATACACACCCTCCGACAGGGGAGACAATGCACATCCTACGACAGGGAGTTGGGAAAGGGAGACAAGACACACCCTACGACAGGGAGTTGGGAAAGGGAGACAATACACACCCTACGACAGGGGAGATAATGCACACCCTACGACAGGGAGTTGGGAAAGGGAGACAATACACACCCTAGGACAGGGAGTTGGGAAAGGGAGACAATACACACCCTACGACAGGGGAGACAATGCACACCCTACGACAGGGAGTTGGGAAAGGGAGACAATGCACACCCTACGACAGGGAGTTGGAAAAGATAGACAATACACACCCTACGACAAGGGAGACAATGCACACCCTACGACAGGGAGTTGGGAAAGGGAGACAATACACACCCTAGGACAGGGAGTTGGGAAAGGGAGACAATGCACACCCTACGACAGGGAGTTGGGAAAGGGAGACAATGCACACCCTACGACAGGGAGTTGGGAAAGGGAGACAATACACACCCTACAACAGTGGAGACAATGCACAGCATACGACAGGGAGTTGGGAAAGGGAGACAATAGACACCCTACGACAGGGGAGACAATGCACAGGCTACGACAGGGAGTTTGGAAAGGGAGACAATGCACAGCCTACAACAGGGAGTTGGGAAAGATAGACAATGCACAGCCTACGACAGGGAGTTGGGAAAGGGAGACAATAGACACCCTACGACAGGGGAGACAATGCACACCATACGACAGGGAGTTGGGAAAGGGAGACAATGTACACCCTACGACAGGGGAGACAATGCACAGCCTACGACAGGGAGTTGGGAAAGGGAGACAATACACACCCTACGACAGGGGAGACAATGCACAGCCTACGACAGGGAGTTGGGAAAGGGAGACAATGTACACCCTATGACAGGGAGACAATGCACACCCTCAGCAGGGAGTTGGGAAAGGGAGACAATACACACCCTACGACAGGGGAGACAATGCACACCCTACGACAGGGAGTTGGGAAAGGGAGACAATACACACCCTACGACAGGGAGTTGGGAAAGGGAGACAATGCACACCCTACGACAGGGAGTTGGGAAAGGGAGACAATACACACCCTACGACAGGGGAGACAATGCACAGCCTACGACAGGGAGTTGGGAAAGGGAGACAAGACACACCCTACGACAGGGAGTTGGGAAAGGGAGACAATACACACCCTACGACAGGGGAGACAATGCACACCCTACGACAGGGAGTTGGGAAAAGGAGACAATACACACCCTACGACAGGGAGTTGGGAAAGGGAGACAATACACACCCTACGACAGGGGAGAAAATGCACACCCTACGACAGGGAGTTGGGAAAGGGAGACAATGCACACCCTACAACAGGGAGTTGGGAAAGGGAGACAATGCACACCCTACGACAGGGAGTTAGGAAAGGGAGACAATACACACCCTACGACAGGGGAGACAATGCACACCCTATGACAGGGAGTTGGGAAAGGGAGACAATACACACCCTAGGACAGGGAGTTGGGAAAGGGAGACAATGCACACCCTACGACAGGGAGTTGGGAAAGGGAGACAATGCACACCCTACGACAGGGAGTTGGGAAAGGGAGACAATACACACCCTATGACAGGGGAGACAATGCACAACCTACGACAGGGAGTTGGGAAAGGGAGACAATAGACACCCTACGACAGGGGAGACAATGCACAGCCTACGACAGGGAGTTGGGAAAGGGAGACAATGCACAGCCTACGACAGGGAGTTGGGAAAGGGAGACAATGCACAGCCCATGACAGGGAGTTGGGAAAGGGAGACAATAGACACCCTAAGACAGGGGAGACAATGCACAGCCTACGACAGGGAGTTGGGAAAGGGAGACAATGCACAGCCTACGACAGGGAGTTGGGAAAGATAGACAATGCACAGCCTAAAACAGGGAGTTGGGAAAGGGAGACAATAGACACCCTACGACAGGGGAGACAATGCACACCCTACGACAGAAGTTGGGAAAGGGAGACAATGTACACCCTACGACAGGGGAGACAATGCACAGCCTATGACAGGGAGTTGGGAAAGGGAGACAATACACACCCTACGACAGGGGAGACAATGCACAGCCTACGACAGGGAGTTGGGAAAGGGAGACAATGTACACCCTATGACAGGGAGTTGGGAAAGGGAGACAATACACACTCTACGACAGGGGGGACAATGCACACCCTACGACAGAGAGTTGGGAAAGGGAGACAATACACACCGTACGACAGGGAGTTGGGAAAGGGAGACAATACACACCCTACGACAGGGGAGACAATGCACACCCTACGACAGGGAGTTGGGAAAGGGAGACAATGCACACCCTACGACAGGGAGTTAGGAAAGGGAGACAATACACACCCTACAACAGGGGAGACAATGCACACCCTATGACAGGGAGTTGGGAAAGGGAGACAATACACACCCTAGGACAGGGAGTTGGGAAAGGGAGACAATGCACACCCTACGACAGGGAGTTGGGAAAGGGAGACAATGCACACCCTACGACAGGGAGTTGGGAAAGGGAGACAATACACACCCTACGACAGGGGAGACAATGCACAGCCTACGACAGGGAGTTGGGAAAGGGAGACAATAGACACCCTACGACAGGGGAGACAATGCACAGCCTACGACAGGGAGTTGGGAAAGGGAGACAATGCACAGCCTATGACAGGGAGTTGGGAAAGGGAGACAATGCACAGCCTATGACAGGGAGTTGGGAAAGGGAGACAATAGACACCCTACGACAGGGGAGACAATGCACAGCCTACGACAGGGAGTTGGGAAAGGGAGACAATGC
Organism: Lepidochitona cinerea; assembly: GCA_963971465.1. Lineage (NCBI taxonomy): Eukaryota > Metazoa > Mollusca > Polyplacophora > Chitonida > Tonicellidae > Lepidochitona > Lepidochitona cinerea. Next base: position 526,627 of record OZ020563.1, on the reverse strand, counting down.
ACAGCCTACGACAGGGAGTTGGGAAAGATAGACAATGCACAGCCTACAACAGGGAGTTGGGAAAGGGAGACAATAGACACCCTACGACAGGGGAGACAATGCACACCCTACGACAGGGAGTTGGGAAAGGGAGACAATAGACACCCTACGACAGGGGAGACAATGCACAGCCTACGACAGGGAGTTGGGAAAGGGAGACAATACACACCCTACGACAGGGGAGACAATGCACAGCCTATGACAGGGAGTTGGGAAAGGGAGACAATACACACCCTACGACAGGGGAGACAATGCACAGCCTACGACAGGGAGTTGGGAAAGGGAGACAATGTACACCCTATGACAGGGAGTTGGGAAAGGGAGACAATACACACTCTACGACAGGGGAGACAATGCACACCCTACGACAGAGAGTTGGGAAAGGGAGACAATACACACCGTACGACAGGGAGTTGGGAAAGGGAGACAATACACACCCTACGACAGGGGAGACAATGCACACCCTACGACAGGGAGTTGGGAAAGGGAGACAATGCACACCCTACGACAGAGAGTTGGGAAAGGGAGACAATACACACCCTACGACAGGGAGTTGGAAAAGGGAGACAAGACACACCCTACGACAGGGAGTTGGGAAAGGGAGACAATACACACCCTACGACAGGGAGTTGGGAAAGGGAGACAAGACACACCCTACGTCAGGGAGTTGGGAAAGGGAGACAATACACACCCTACGACAGGGAGTTGGGAAAGGGAGACAATACACACCCTACGACAGGGGAGACAATGCAAGGCTACGACAGGGAGTTTGGAAAGGGAGACAATGCACAGCCTACAACAGGGAGTTGGGAAAGATAGACAATGCACAGCCTACGACAGGGAGTTGGGAAAGGGAGACAATGTACACCCTACGACAGGGGAGACAATGCACAGCCTACGACAGGGAGTTGGGAAAGGGAGACAATACACACCCTACGACAGGGGAGACAATGCACAGCCTACGACAGGGAGTTGGGAAAGGGAGACAATGTACACCCTATGACAGGGGAGACAATGCACACCCTCAGCAGGGAGTTGGGAAAGGGAGACAATACACACCCTACGACAGGGGAGACAATGCACACCCTACGACAGGGAGTTGGGAAAGGGAGACAATACACACCCTAGGACAGGGAGTTGGGAAAGGGAGACAATGCACACCCTACGACAGGGAGTTGGGAAAGGGAGACAATACACACCCTACGACAGGGGAGACAATGCACAGTCTACGACAGGGAGTTGGGAAAGGGAGACAAGACACACCCTACGACAGGGAGTTGGGAAAGGGAGACAATACACACCCTACGACAGGGGAGACAATGCACACCCTACGACAGGGAGTTGGGAAAAGGAGACAATACACACCCTACGACAGGGAGTTGGGAAAGGGAGACAATACACACCCTACGACAGGGGAGAAAATGCACACCCTACGACAGGGAGTTGGGAAAGGGAGACAATGCACACCCTACGACAGGGAGTTGGGAAAGGGAGACAATGCACACCCTACGACAGGGAGTTAGGAAAGGGAGACAATACACACCCTAGGACAGGGAGTTGGGAAAGGGAGACAATACACACCCTACGACAGGGGAGACAATGCACAGCCTACGACAGGGAGTTGGGAAAGGGAGACAATAGACACCCTACGACAGGGGAGACAATGCACAGCCTACGACAGGGAGTTGGGAAAGGGAGACAATACACACCCTACGACAGGGGAGACAATGCACAGCCTACGACAGGGAGTTGGGAAAGGGAGACAATAGACACCCTACGACAGGGGAGACAATGCACAGCCTACGACAGGGAGTTGGGAAAGGGAGACAATGCACAGCCTACGACAGGGAGTTGGGAAAGGGAGACAATAGACACCCTACGACAGGGGAGACAATGCACAGCCTACGACAGGGAGTTGGGAAAGGGGGACAATGCACAGCCTACGACAGGGAGTTGGGAAAGGGAGACAATGTACAGCCTATGACAGGGGAGACAATACACACCCAAGGACAGGGAGTTGGGAAAGGGAGACAATGCACACCCTAGGACAGGGAGTTGGGAAAGGGAGACAATAGACACCCTACGACAGGGGAGACAATGCACACCCTACGACAGGGAGTTGGGAAAGGGAGACAATGCACAGCCTATGACAGGGAGTTGGGAAAGATAGACAATACACAGCCTACGACAGGGAGTTGGGAAAGGGAGACAATAGACACCCTACGACAGGGGAGACAATGCACACCCTACGACAGGGAGTTGGGAAAGGGAGACAATACACACCCTACGACAGGGAGTTGGGAAAGGGAGACAATGCACAGCCTATGACAGGGAGTTGGGAAAGGGAGACAATGCACAGCCTATGACAGGGGAGACAATGCACACCCTACGACAGGGAGTTGGGAAAGGGAGACAATACACACCCTACGACAGGGGAGACAATGCACACCCTACGACAGGGAGTTGGGAAAGGGAGACAATACACACCCTACGACAGGGAGTTGGGAAAGGGAGACAATGCACACCCTACGACAGGGAGTTGGGAAAGGGAGACAATACACACCCTACGACAGGGGAGACAATGCACAGCCTACGACAGGGAGTTGGGAAAGGGAGACAAGACACACCCTACGACAGGGAGTTGGGAAAGGGAGACAATACACACCCTACGACAGGGGAGACAATGCACACCCTACGACAGGGAGTTGGGAAAAGGAGACAATACACACCCTACGACAGGGAGTTGGGAAAGGGAGACAATACACACCCTACGACAGGGGAGAAAATGCACACCCTACGACAGGGAGTTGGGAAAGGGAGACAATGCACACCCTACAACAGGGAGTTGGGAAAGGGAGACAATGCACACCCTACGACAGGGAGTTAGGAAAGGGAGACAATACACACCCTACGACAGGGGAGACAATGCACACCCTATGACAGGGAGTTGGGAAAGGGAGACAATACACACCCTAGGACAGGGAGTTGGGAAAGGGAGACAATGCACACCCTACGACAGGGAGTTGGGAAAGGGAGACAATGCACACTCTACGACAGGGAGTTGGGAAAGGGAGACAATACACACCCTATGACAGGGGAGACAATGCACAACCTACGACAGGGAGTTGGGAAAGGGAGACAATAGACACCCTACGACAGGGGAGACAATGCACAGCCTACGACAGGGAGTTGGGAAAGGGAGACAATGCACAGCCTACGACAGGGAGTTGGGAAAGGGAGACAATGCACAGCCCATGACAGGGAGTTGGGAAAGGGAGACAATAGACACCCTACGACAGGGGAGACAATGCACAGCCTACGACAGGGAGTTGGGAAAGGGAGACAATGCACAGCCTACGACAGGGAGTTGGGAAAGATAGACAATGCACAGCCTAAAACAGGGAGTTGGGAAAGGGAGACAATAGACACCCTACGACAGGGGAGACAATGCACACCCTACGACAGAAGTTGGGAAAGGGAGACAATGTACACCCTACGACAGGGGAGACAATGCACAGCCTATGACAGGGAGTTGGGAAAGGGAGACAATACACACCCTACGACAGGGGAGACAATGCACAGCCTACGACAGGGAGTTGGGAAAGGGAGACAATGTACACCCTATGACAGGGAGTTGGGAAAGGGAGACAATACACACTCTACGACAGGGGGGACAATGCACACCCTACGACAGAGAGTTGGGAAAGGGAGACAATACACACCGTACGACAGGGAGTTGGGAAAGGGAGACAATACACACCCTACGACAGGGGAGACAATGCACACCCTACGACAGGGAGTTGGGAAAGGGAGACAATGCACACCCTACGACAGGGAGTTAGGAAAGGGAGACAATACACACCCTACAACAGGGGAGACAATGCACACCCTATGACAGGGAGTTGGGAAAGGGAGACAATACACACCCTAGGACAGGGAGTTGGGAAAGGGAGACAATGCACACCCTACGACAGGGAGTTGGGAAAGGGAGACAATGCACACCCTACGACAGGGAGTTGGGAAAGGGAGACAATACACACCCTACGACAGGGGAGACAATGCACAGCCTACGACAGGGAGTTGGGAAAGGGAGACAATAGACACCCTACGACAGGGGAGACAATGCACAGCCTACGACAGGGAGTTGGGAAAGGGAGACAATGCACAGCCTATGACAGGGAGTTGGGAAAGGGAGACAATGCACAGCCTATGACAGGGAGTTGGGAAAGGGAGACAATAGACACCCTACGACAGGGGAGACAATGCACAGCCTACGACAGGGAGTTGGGAAAGGGAGACAATGCACAGCCTACGACAGGGAGTTGGGAAAGATAGACAATGCACAGCCTACAACAGGGAGTTGGGAAAGGGAGACAATAGACACCCTACGACAGGGGAGACAATGCACACCCTACGACAGGGAGTTGGGAAAGGGAGACAATAGACACCCTACGACAGGGGAGACAATGCACAGCCTATGACAGGGAGTTGGGAAAGGGAGACAATACACACCCTACGACAGGGGAGACAATGCACAGCCTACGACAGGGAGTTGGGAAAGGGAGACAATGTACACCCTATGACAGGGAGTTGGGAAAGGGAGACAATACACACTCTACGACAGGGGGGACAATGCACACCCTACGACAGAGAGTTGGGAAAGGGAGACAATACACACCGTACGACAGGGAGTTGGGAAAGGGAGACAATACACACCCTACGACAGGGGAGACAATGCACACCCTACGACAGGGAGTTGGGAAAGGGAGACAATGCACACCCTACGACAGGGAGTTAGGAAAGGGAGACAATACACACCCTACAACAGGGGAGACAATGCACACCCTATGACAGGGAGTTGGGAAAGGGAGACAATACACACCCTAGGACAGGGAGTTGGGAAAGGGAGACAATGCACACCCTACGACAGGGAGTTGGGAAAGGGAGACAATGCACACCCTACGACAGGGAGTTGGGAAAGGGAGACAATACACACCCTACGACAGGGGAGACAATGCACAGCCTACGACAGGGAGTTGGGAAAGGGAGACAATAGACACCCTACGACAGGGGAGACAATGCACAGCCTACGACAGGGAGTTGGGAAAGGGAGACAATGCACAGCCTATGACAGGGAGTTGGGAAAGGGAGACAATGCACAGCCTATGACAGGGAGTTGGGAAAGGGAGACAATAGACACCCTACGACAGGGGAGACAATGCACAGCCTACGACAGGGAGTTGGGAAAGGGAGACAATGCACAGCCTACGACAGGGAGTTGGGAAAGATAGACAATGCACAGCCTACAACAGGGAGTTGGGAAAGGGAGACAATAGACACCCTACGACAGGGGAGACAATGCACACCCTACGACAGGGAGTTGGGAAAGGGAGACAATAGACACCCTACGACAGGGGAGACAATGCACAGCCTACGACAGGGAGTTGGGAAAGGGAGACAATACACACCCTACGACAGGGGAGACAATGCACAGCCTATGACAGGGAGTTGGGAAAGGGAGACAATACACACCCTACGACAGGGGAGACAATGCACAGCCTACGACAGGGAGTTGGGAAAGGGAGACAATGTACACCCTATGACAGGGAGTTGGGAAAGGGAGACAATACACACTCTACGACAGGGGAGACAATGCACACCCTACGACAGAGAGTTGGGAAAGGGAGACAATACACACCGTACGACAGGGAGTTGGGAAAGGGAGACAATACACACCCTACGACAGGGGAGACAATGCACACCCTACGACAGGGAGTTGGGAAAGGGAGACAATGCACACCCTACGACAGAGAGTTGGGAAAGGGAGACAATACACACCCTACGACAGGGAGTTGGAAAAGGGAGACAAGACACACCCTACGACAGGGAGTTGGGAAAGGGAGACAATACACACCCTACGACAGGGAGTTGGGAAAGGGAGACAAGACACACCCTACGTCAGGGAGTTGGGAAAGGGAGACAATACACACCCTACGACAGGGAGTTGGGAAAGGGAGACAATACACACCCTACGACAGGGGAGACAATGCAAGGCTACGACAGGGAGTTTGGAAAGGGAGACAATGCACAGCCTACAACAGGGAGTTGGGAAAGATAGACAATGCACAGCCTACGACAGGGAGTTGGGAAAGGGAGACAATAGACACCCTACGACAGGGGAGACAATGCACACCCTACGACAGGGAGTTGGGAAAGGGAGACAATGTACACCCTACGACAGGGGAGACAATGCACAGCCTACGACAGGGAGTTGGGAAAGGGAGACAATACACACCCTACGACAGGGGAGACAATGCACAGCCTACGACAGGGAGTTGGGAAAGGGAGACAATGTACACCCTATGACAGGGGAGACAATGCACACCCTCAGCAGGGAGTTGGGAAAGGGAGACAATACACACCCTACGACAGGGGAGACAATGCACACCCTACGACAGGGAGTTGGGAAAGGGAGACAATACACACCCTAGGACAGGGAGTTGGGAAAGGGAGACAATGCACACCCTATAACAGGGAGTTGGGAAAGGGAGACAATACACACCCTACGACAGGGGAGACAATGCACAGTCTACGACAGGGAGTTGGGAAAGGGAGACAAGACACACCCTACGACAGGGAGTTGGGAAAGGGAGACAATACACACCCTACGACAGGGGAGACAATGCACACCCTACGACAGGGAGTTGGGAAAAGGAGACAATACACACCCTACGACAGGGAGTTGGGAAAGGGAGACAATACACACCCTACGACAGGGGAGAAAATGCACACCCTACGACAGGGAGTTGGGAAAGGGAGACAATGCACACCCTACGACAGGGAGTTGGGAAAGGGAGACAATGCACACCCTACGACAGGGAGTTAGGAAAGGGAGACAATACACACCCTAGGACAGGGAGTTGGGAAAGGGAGACAATACACACCCTACGACAGGGGAGACAATGCACAGCCTACGACAGGGAGTTGGGAAAGGGAGACAATAGACACCCTACGACAGGGGAGACAATGCACAGCCTACGACAGGGAGTTGGGAAAGGGAGACAATACACACCCTACGACAGGGGAGACAATGCACAGCCTACGACAGGGAGTTGGGAAAGGGAGACAATAGACACCCTACGACAGGGGAGACAATGCACAGCCTACGACAGGGAGTTGGGAAAGGGAGACAATGCACAGCCTACGACAGGGAGTTGGGAAAGGGAGACAATAGACACCCTACGACAGGGGAGACAATGCACAGCCTACGACAGGGAGTTGGGAAAGGGGGACAATGCACAGCCTACGACAGGGAGTTGGGAAAGGGAGACAATGTACAGCCTATGACAGGGGAGACAATACACACCCAAGGACAGGGAGTTGGGAAAGGGAGACAATGCACACCCTAGGACAGGGAGTTGGGAAAGGGAGACAATAGACACCCTACGACAGGGGAGACAATGCACACCCTACGACAGGGAGTTGGGAAAGGGAGACAATGCACAGCCTATGACAGGGAGTTGGGAAAGATAGACAATACACAGCCTACGACAGGGAGTTGGGAAAGGGAGACAATAGACACCCTACGACAGGGGAGACAATGCACACCCTACGACAGGGAGTTGGGAAAGGGAGACAATACACACCCTACGACAGGGAGTTGGGAAAGGGAGACAATGCACAGCCTATGACAGGGAGTTGGGAAAGGGAGACAATGCACAGCCTATGACAGGGGAGACAATGCACACCCTACGACAGGGAGTTGGGAAAGGGAGAAAATGCACAGCCTATGACAGGGAGTTGGGAAAGGGAGACAATGTATTGCTGTCATTCATTATGAAGGAAAACACTCAGGAATTACAGGAGTTTTCTCCCGGGACCTAAAAGCCAAATGCAGTTTCGATGATTGAAGTGAACACTTTAGGTAAAATACATTATACTTCATCTTAAAGACAATATCTACCTGGTCCCAAAACATAGTTTATTTATTTCTTATGACTTTCCTACAAGAAGCTATGTTTAATTATTTTCAGATGTCAAGTGACTGGATGTCAGTGTAACATGTGCACACCTGCTATTGGTGTATTTCGGTCAAACAGAGAGGGTACATGTAGTATTCGGGAAATAACTTGAACAGTCAGTTACTAACTTCTGTCCCTACACAAGATCTACCGTAAACTATTATTTCCACAGTTGTTTTTTTTTCTCCATTAAAGTACTTTCCAAACGCAGAAAACCCAAGGGAACTATATTAGCAGAGAGATATACCTTTAAAACAAGATGGCAGCGTTGAGGAGAGGATTAGACTTTAAATGGCAAACTTCAGCATATCATCGGTTGTTATGGAGGACAGACAGAAGCTTGGCTTTAGTCAGCAGAATTTTCTGGAATGCTTTGTAACATGTAATATATTATTCACAGAGTTATACTGATCTTCAGCTATGACAAGAATTTGGATAAACTGAAATTAAGTAAAATACGATGATGTAATTTGGTTCCAAGGTAGAAGACAGACAAGGGAGTTGCGACAAATAGAACTATCAAAGTCTTGTTGTTTCCAGTCCAAGTTCAAACGTTTGAATCAAAAACCTCTCTCTTTCCAAACATTCGTTAAGCTGAAGTGAGAAGAGGGATCAATAGACATCATTTCAAAAATGTTTGGCAGTTCTTTGTCCCAGAAAATTCTCCATTTCTCCTACGTATTGCAAGTGATAAAATACACGAAGTGGTAATTAAGAGATATTTGTCGTGGGATTATTGTAGTTATAATACTATAGATAATCATTGCCCATGAACAAACACACATGGTTGTAGTTATAATACTATAGATAATCATTGCCCATGAACAAACACACATGGTTGTAGTTATAATACTACAGATAATCATTGCCCATGAACAAACACACATGGTTGTAGTTATAATACTATAGATAATCATTGCCCATGAACAAACACACATGGTTGTAGTTATAATACTATAGATAATCATTGCCCATGAACAAACACACATGGTTGTAGTTATAATACTATAGATAATCATTGCCCATGAACAAACACACATGGTTGTAGTTATAATACTATAGATAATCATTGCCCATGAACAAACACACATGGTTGTAGTTATAACACTATAGATAATCATTGCCCATGAACAAACACACATGGTTGTAGTTATAATACTATAGATAATCATTGCCCATGAACAAACACACATGGTTGTAGTTATAATACTATAGATAATCATTGCCCATGAATAAACACACATGGTTGTAGTTATAATACTATAGATAATCATTGCCCATGAACAAACACACATGGCTGGCAACAGCCGGAGAACACTGATTCAATGTCAATGTTTAATTGAGGAAACAATATACCCAATACCTCATATAAAATGAAAGATAACCATATATTTATGAACACAAAAACACACGGGCACAGGGAAAATCTCCTAATCTAAAATAACCATGGAGACAAGTTTCTATTTGTAGTAAAGATTACCATATATTGGTGTTTTTGGTATTGTTGTAAACAGAATAAGCCTACATGTATATGTACGTACCGTCTAAACTAAATCAAGCCACCTCGAAATTAAGAAAGTCATGGAAACACAACATTTATAACCATTTGACTAATTACAATAAAGTAAATCTAATAAATAACACTTGGAAGTCAGTTCAAAGTTGTAAATGGAAAAAAATATCTTAAAAGAAACCAACTCAAGTTTTAACAACCTATTGCAACTTAAATAAGATTTGACCATTTTGTTTCTACATAGATTGATATACTCACATAAAAATAGTGAATAAAGAATAAATCAAAGGTAGCTTCAACATAATGTAAATCCGACTCAACCGAATCAAACAACTCTACAGCTGCAGGAGAACTGTACCTCATTGATTTCTTAAATAAAAATTATTGACTAAAAACATCATAAATCAACACATTCATCTATCACTCCTACGGAAAAATATTTTCCATGAGCTGGAAATTTTTAAAACAATACCCACCAGTCAATGTCTATGTAAATATAAGGGGGAATTGCATTGACTTACTCATGAGGATTGGTGCCAATAGCCAGCATTTCACTAAAAAGTCTTTCTGAAAATTAACCCTATTGGTCATTCTAAGGTACATGTTTTGGGTTGAGGAGACATGGAAAAAGTCTTGACATTTAACGTTTATAAATGGCTCATTACCCACGTTGATACTGTCGTTGCCATGCTTTCCTAATTTTTATCCAAGCCAAGGGGGGGGGGGGGGGGGGGGGGGAGACTTAGGCGATCCCCAAGGATCCAGGAGCCTGTTCACCAAAAGGCGAAGATGTATTTTTTTTGCGTTACCTTCATAGTAATGTATCTCTACAGTATGGGTGCCATGGCAGTTATGTAAAAAACTTAAACTACGTGGCTTTGTGAAACAGGGCCTAGGTGAGTTCCGCCACAGACCCTTTTTTCAGCAACACACAGACCAGAAAGTCATTGATTTCTTAAATAAAACTATTGACTAAAAACATCTTAAATTAACACAGACCAGGAAGTCAAAGGTTCATTGGTTTCTTAAACTGTGTGGGTTGACAGGTCAACGAAAAGCATCCAAAGGGCAAGGTATGCTGACACTTTCTCTCTCTTGCACAAAACTTTGCCGTATTTGTAAGGTTTGAGCTTAAAAAATCTTTGACTTGTTCAATCGAATGAAGTAATAAAAAGAAACATTTTTAGTCAAAAGTTGATTTCAGCAGCACTTTACTATAGTTTAGCTTTATCCATTTCTTAAGATTGATGTAAATAAAAACAGCTAATCAGCAGTCATCTCACTCACCTCGACTTCATAGGCAGTTGCTGGTAATAGACTGGATAATATACACATCAACTCGTATGTGTGCTCAACAAGATTCCCATCTGCAATTATACATATATCTCTTAGTATCATTTCAATGTTTATTTTTGGGTTTTCTTTGGCTAAAATTGTAAAGGGATGTTTATTTTGCAAACAAAGCAAAAAAAACATAAAAACAAGCCTTTCCAACCTTCCAATGGTATATCTGACACGTCTCATTTAAATAAATGTGATTGCACTCTTTCAATGAGTCCCAATGTTTTACTATGTGAAGTCAAGGTCTCATCCCAATGTTTTACTATGTGAAGTCTAGGTCTCATCCCAATATTTTACTATGTGAAGTCAGGGTCTCATCCCAATGTTTTACTATGTGAAGTCAGGGTCTCATCCCAATGTTTTACTATGTGAAGTCAGGGTCTCATCCCAATGTTTTACTATGTGAAGTCTAGGTCTCATCCCAATGTTTTACTATGTGAAGTCTAGGTCTCATCCCAATGTTTTACTATGTGAAGTCAAGGTCTCATCCCAATGTTTTACTATGTGAAGTCTAGGTCTCATCCCAATGTTTTACTATGTGAAGTCAGGGTCTCATCCCAATGTTTTACTATGTGAAGTCAGGGTCTCATCCCAATGTTTTACTATGTGAAGTCTAGGTCTCATCCCAATATTTTACTATGTGAAGTCAGGGTCACATCCCAATGTTTTACTATGTGAAGTCAGGGTCTCATCCCAATGTTTTACTATGTGAAGTCTAGGTCTCATCCCAATATTTTACTATGGTAAGTCAGGGTCACATCATAATGTTTTACTATGTGAAGTCAGGGTCTCATCCCAATGTTTTACTATGTGAAGTCAGGGTCACATCCCAATGCTTTACTATATACTTCATGTCCCAATGCTTTACTATGAGAGACCAGGGCCGTCAAGTCCCAAAGTTTTACTATGTGAAGTCAAGGCAAAGTCCCAATGTTTACTATGTACATGTAAGTTCAAGGCCAAGTCCACTGTCTTACTATATGAGGTGAAGGTCAAGTCCCAATGTTTACTATGTGAGTTCAAGGCCAAGTCCACTGTCTTACTATATGAGGTCAAGTACCAATGTTTACTATGTAAGTTCAAGGCCAAGTCCACTGTCTTACTATATGAGGTGAAGGTCAAGTCCCAATGTTTACTATGTAAGTTCAAGGCCAAGTCCACTGTCTTACTATATGAGGTCAAGTACCAATGTTTACTATGTAAGTTCAAGGCCAAGTCCACTGTCTTACTATATGAGGTGAAGGTCAAGTACCAATGTTTACTATGTAAGTTCAAGGCCAAGTCCACTGTCTTACTATATGAGGTGAAGGTCAAGTCCCAATGTTTACTATGTAAGTTCAAGGCCAAGTCCACTGTCTTACTATATGAGGTGAAGGTCAAGTACCAATGTTTACTATGTAAGTTCAAGGCCAAGTCCACTGTCTTACTATATGAGGTGAAGGTCAAGTACCAATGTTTACTATGTAAGTTCAAGGCCAAGTCCACTGTCTTACTATATGAGGTGAAGGTCAAGTACCAATGTTTACTATGTAAGTTCAAGGCCAAGTCCACTGTCTTACTATATGAGGTGAAGGTCAAGTCCCAATGTTTACTATGTGAGTTCAAGGCCAAGTCCACTGTCTTACTATATGAGGTCAAGTACCAATGTTTACTATGTAAGTTCAAGGCCAAGTCCACTGTCTTACTATATGAGGTCAAGTACCAATGTTTACTATGTAAGTTCAAGGCCAAGTCCACTGTCTTACTATATGAGGTCAAGGTCAAGTCCCAATGTTTACTATGTAAGTTCAAGGCCAAGTCCACTGTCTTACTATATGAGGTGAAGGTCAAGTCCCAATGTTTACTATGTGAGTTCAAGGCCAAGTCCACTGTCTTACTATATGAGGTCAAGTACCAATGTTTACTATGTAAGTTCAAGGCCAAGTCCACTGTCTTACTATATGAGGTCAAGGTCAAGTCCCAATGTTTACTATGTAAGTTCAAGGCCAAGTCCACTGTCTTACTATATGAGGTGAAGGTCAAGTCCCAATGTTTACTAGCGGAGATCAAGGTTGTCCAAATGTTTTCTATGTGAGGCCGAGGTCAATTCCAGTGTTTCACTACGTGAGGTCAACGTCAAGTCCAGAAGTTTTACTATGTATGCCCAAGGTGGCTCTCCATGGTTTCACCCAAATAATTATACAGATCATGTACTTTTTCCTATTTGTTGTTGTTGTAGAGGTACAAGTATATGATTGACTCAGATTGACAGACTAACGAAAAAAAACGTCCAAAGCAAGAGAAAGAGTTTGTAGAGGTAGAATTGCTAGCACAAAATAACCCATAATAATCAACATGTAAAATATTGCAGAAATTAGTGGACCCTAAACAGAACATTAAAATCTGAACATTGACACTCCCTTCTCTCACAAAATACCTCACATTACATCATCTAAAAGCTGTTCTTGTTTAAGCTGGTCTAAATAATTCATAAATCTTCTTTGTTCAACCTAAACTAAAACTTGTTTCCTCCTTTAAGTTTCCTCTTCACAAAGATTCAAAGGAAACCATTTTGACTGCCCAATTTGTTCTTGTTGTAGAGCAAAACGGTTTTATCCAGACCTAAACATTTTGCATCAACAATCATAAGCCAAATTCATCCTTTTGCTAAGTGCAGTTTCATCTGTGTTTGGGAGCAGTCCCATCAATCCTTCATAATCCAATCATGATTTTTTTTTGTAAAACTCACGAAACACCATATTTCAAGTGTTCGTGAAATTTGACACAAATTATCAAAAATTGATGATGGGTGAAAGTCGCAGGGTGTTGGGTCAGCTGTGTCAACCTCCTGGCAAGTCAGCGAAGGTGTGAAGTTTTTTTAATCTAAAAAAAAGCTGCGTCTTATTTTGTAGTTTCAACTGTCATGGTCATTCCACTGCTGTTGTTGTAGTACCCTATTTATTTTATCAGCATTTTATACTTTTCAAGATTTTGAAAACTTATTGTGCAAAAAAAACGTTTTGTATAAAACAGCTTGCTGCAGTTCATTCTATTCTAAATGTTAAACTAATAGTTCTGTTTGTATGTATATGATTGCTTAAAACATGTAAAGGAATAATTGAAATAAGGTTCCAAATTTGTTTTCATTATATTGGTTGATTGATCGATGTTTTACGTCGCATTTCCCTTATATGGCGGCGTTGTTCGGTTTAGTGGGAGAGGAAGCTGGGATCATCGCCTGAGGGAAACACTCGACATTCGGCAAGTATTTGGCAACTCTTCCACATGAGGTGAATAAATGAAAAATCCACCCAAAATAATAAGTTGCAATTCAATCATGAAATTTTACACCAAATCACAATATTTCAGATCAGGACTTAGTAAAATGATGAAAGGGTTAGGCTTATGTTTTTGAAGTTTATTACGTCAACAGATTTTGCGCAACCGTTTTCTCCATGACCCTTTCACATAACCCATAGGTCAAGCAAATGAATTTTATTCAACGAAAAATGGGTTACCTAGAGTCACTTTTAGGTCACCTTTTTTGTAAAAAGATAATATTTAAAATTTTCGAGGCTAAAAACCCATGTGGAGAGTCTCTTGACAATTGTCACCTACTATGATAGATGTAGTATCCTTTAAGAATTCCGTTAAGGGTTTCAGGCTCATCCCAGCCTATCTTTAGCTGTGTAGCTGTGCAGCCTAAAACACGCACATTCAATGGTGGACTGGGGACTAAAAATAAAAAAGAGAAAAAAACGATTTGAGCATTCTGAAATTCACACAATTTAATAATAATTTTATATGGTTAAAATTGTACCACTTTTATCACCCATTAACAAAAAAAACGTATATATACATGTTTATATACATCTATTTATGAACACTTAAACACAAGGCACAGGAAAAATCTTCTTGACTAAAATAACCATGGAAACTAGTCATATTAAAACGGGGTTTACAGTGTATATATGCGATGCAATGCTTGCAAGAAGACGTCAAACTGAATGCAGGAAACATTCAACCTTACCTTTTTAAAACACTCATTAAAGTGGCATGAGCTGTCAAAAGTCACACTTTTTTCATAATTTCTGATCGTCACGAAAGTAAGAGGTTTTGAAGGCCATCGAAAAACTAAATGATTGGCGTTGGAATGAGGAAAATCCATACAGTATGTGGCTTGTACGACCATTCATTCATTCTAAGCTAAAGCTAGTTCAAAACAATACTTTATCGTACATCTTCGAGACTAGAAGCACTAAAAAGCTTCTAAATTATACGTCTTGAGAAAAATAGCCAATAATTTCGACATTCTGTTTCAACGTCAAAATATCAACATTTTGGCAGCTCATGCCACTTTAAGGAAACTTAAATTGTTGGGGTTAAAACAAGGGTTTTGTGAAACGTGGCAGCTTGCCTGAGTGGAATGTTTCCAAACATAGAATACAGCAAATAGTTATAATATTTTAAATATTTTCAAATCAGATCAAAATTATAAGAACCCCCAACAGGGTGGTCAGGTAGAAGAAGCAATAGGACCAACAGGGTGGTCAAGTGGAAGAAACGAAAGGACCAAAAGGGTGGTCAGGTGGAAGAAGCAATATGACCAACAGAGTGGTCAGGTGGAAGAAGCAATAGGATCAACAGGGTGGTCAGGTGGAAGAAACAAAAGGACCAACAGGGTGGTCAGGTGGAAGAAACAAAAGGACCAACAGGGTGGTCAGGTGGAAGAAACAAAAGGACCAACAGGGTGGTCAGGTGGAAGAAGCAATACGACCAACAGAGTGGTCAGGTGGAAGAAACAAAAGGACCAACAGGGTGGTCAGGTGGAAGAAACAAAGGACCAACAGGGTGGTCAGGTGGAAGAAGCAATATGACCAACAGAGTGGTCAGGTGGAAGAAGCAATAGGACTAACAGGGTGGTCAGGTGGAAGAAACAAAAGGACCAACAGGGTGGTCAGGTGGAAGAAACAAAAGGACCAACAGGGTGGTCAGGTGGAAGAAGCGATAGGACCAACAGGGTGGTCAAGTGGAAGAAACGAAAGGACCAAAAGGGTGGTCAGGTGGAAGAAGCAATATGACCAACAGAGTGGTCAGGTGGAAGAAACAAAAGGACCAACAGGGTGGTCAGGTGGAAGAAGCAATAGGACCAACAAGTGGTCAGGTGGAAGAAGCAATAGGACCTAAGAGTGAGTGAGTGATTGGGGTTTTACGTCCTGCTCAACAGTATTTCGGTTATATGAAGACGTTGTCTCCTTGTGACAGGGCGGATTTCCACCGCTCTTTTAGGTGCTGTCTCACCGAGACGACTTGCCGAAGACAACCAGCAAGCCCCCTCACCCAGTCACAGTATACTGACACCGGGCCAACCAGTCGCTGCTCTAACTCCTATTGCTGAGCGCCAAGCGAAGCAGTAACAGCTACCACTGTTAAAGTCTTTGGTCTGACTCGACCCGAGCTTGAACCCGGATCTCCCAGGCCTGAAGCGGACGCTCTACCGACTGAGCTATCGGGGCTGGTAATAGGACCAAGAAGGTGGTCAGGTGGAAGAAGCAATAGGACCAACAAGTGGCCAGGTGGAAGAAGCAATAGGACGAACAAGTGGTCAGGTGAAAGAAGCAATAGGACCAAGAAGGTGGTCAGATAGAAGAAGCAATAGAACCCACAGGGTGGTTAGGTAGAAGAAGCAATATGACCAACAGGGTGGTTAAGTGGAAGAAGCAATAGAACCCACAGGGTGGTCAGGTAGAAGAAGCAATAGGACCAACAGGGTGGTCAGGTGGAAGAAGCAATAGGATCAACAGGGTGGTCAGATAGAAGAAGCAATAGGACCAACAGGGTGGTCAGATAGATGAAGCAATAGGACCAACAAGTGGTCAGGTGAAAGAAGCAATAGGATCAACAGGGTGGTCAGGTAGAAGAAGCAATAGAACCAACAGGGTGGTCAGATAGATGAAGCAATAGGATCAACAGGGTGGTTAGGTAGAAGAAGCAATAGAACCCACAGGGTGGTTAGGTAGAAGAAATAATAGGACAAGTCGGGTGGTCAGATAGAAGAAGCAATAGGACCAACAGGGTGGTCAGGTGGAAGAAGCAATAGGACAAACAGGGTGGTCGGATAGAAGAAGCAATAGGACCAACAAGTGGTCAGGTGAAAGAAGCAATAGGACAAACAGGGTGGTCGGATAGAAGAAGCAATAGGACCAACAAGTGGTCAGGTGAAAGAAGCAATAGAACCAACAGGGTGGTCAGGTGGAAGAAACAATAGGATCAACAGGGTGGTCAGGTAGAAGAAGCAATAGGACCAACAGGGTGGTCAGGTGGAAGAAGCAATAGGACAAACAGGGTGGTCGGATAGAAGAAGCAATAGGACCAACAAGTGGTCAGGTGAAAGAAGCAATAGAACCAACAGGGTGGTCAGGTGGAAGAAGCAATAGAACCCACAGGGTGGTTAGGTAGAAGAAGCAATAGAACCCACAGGGTGGTTAGGTAGAAGAAGCAATAGGACCGACATGGTGGTCAGGGTGGTCAGGTAGAAGAAGCAATAGGACCAACAGGGTGGTCAGATAGATGAAGCAATAGGACCAACAAGTGGTCCGGTGAAAGAAGCAATAGGACCAAGAAGGTGGTCAGATAGAAGAAGCAATAGAACCCACAGGGTGGTTAGGTAGAAGAAGCAATAGGACCAACAGGGTGGTTAAGTGGAAGAAGCAATAGGACCAACAGGGTGGTTAAGTGGAAGAAGCAATAGGACCAACAGGGTGGTTAGGTGGAAGAAGCAATAGGACCAAAAGGGTGGTCAGGTGGAAGAAGCAATAGGACCGACAGGGTGGTCAGATAGAAGAAGCAACAGGACCAACAGGGTGGTCAGGTGGAAGAAGCAATAGGATCAACAGGGTGGTCGGATAGAAGAAGCAATAGGACCAACAGGGTGGTCAGGTGGAAGAAGCAATAGGACTAACAGGGTGGTCAGGTGGAAGAAGCAATAGGAACAACAGGTGGTCAGGTGGAAGAAGCAATAGGACCGACAGGGTGGTCAGGTGGAAGAAACAGGGTATTCTGGTGGAAGAAGCAATAGGACCAACAGGGTGGTTAGATACAAGAAGCAATAGGACCAACAGGGTGGTCAGGTGGAAGAAGCAATAGGACCAACAGGGTGGTCAGATAGAAGAAGCAATAGGACCAACAAGTGGTCAGGTGAAAAAAGCAATAGGACCAAGAAGGTGGTCAGGTGGAAGAAGCAATAGGACCAACAAGTGGTCAGGTGGAAGAAGCAATAGGACCAAGAAGTGGTCAGGTGAAAGAAGCAATAGGACCAACAGGGTGGTCAGATAGAAGAAGCAATAGAACCCACAGGGTGGTTAGGTAGAAGCAGCGATAGGACCAACAGGGTGGTTAAGTGGAAGAAGCAATAGGACCAACAGGGTGGTCAGGTAGAAGAAGCAATAGGACAACAGGGTGGTTAAGTGGAAGAAGCAATAGAACCCACAGGGTGGTCAGGTAGAAGAAGCAATAGGACCAACAGGGTGGTCAGGTAGAAGAAGCAATAGGACCAACAGGGTGGTCAGGTGGAAGAAGCAATAGGACAAACAGGGTGGTTAAGTGGAAGAAGCAATAGGACCAACAGGGTGGTCAGGTGGAAGAAGCAATAGGATCAACAGGGTGGTCAGGTAGAAGAAGCAATAGGATCAACAGGGTGGTCAGGGTGGTCAGGTAGAAGAAGCAATAGGACCAACAGGGTGGTCAGGTAGAAGAAGCAATAGGACCAACAGGGTGGTTAGGTGGAAGAAGCAATAGGACCAACAGGGTGGTTAGGTGGAAGAAGCAATAGGACCAACAGGGTGGTTAGGTAGAAGAAGCAATGGGACCAACAGAATAGTATGATACAGATGTTGTATAATGCAGCTGAAGATGTCATAATGGCTGGTAATGTGTCTTGTCGCCTTAGCCCATATCACTAGGGTACAATAATATTGATATAAGTGTGGAGAAATATAGGTGCCAACATTTGTAGAAGGCTAAAAGGAGCCACTCTGCTGACGCATCAAGGGGAAAAAAATTATCCGGGGGCCTATGGCCCCCATCCGCTAGATTTTCTACATGCTCTTAAAATGCATTTGGACTAATTTAGGGGATTGTTACAATGGTCTACACAGTGATGCTTTATAACACTTTTACTGAGAAATATTTCTGAAAAAAAAAATACATAAATTTATCCTCAAGAAACCCAGTGAAATTATTCTCAACAAGAGTTTCGGGAAACCCAAAATACGCCCGGAAAGGCACAGTAACTGCAGCCATACCAAAACAAATCCTTCCATATTTATTTGAATTTAATTTTCAAAATTCAGAGGGAAGAGGTTGAAGCTTGGTAAATGATTGATTGATTAATTGTTGCCATAGACATCTTGACAATATTTTAAATCTCCCCATATACCTACAGGTTATTACTTCTAATTTTATCATAGACCAAATGTTTACAATAGATTTGGCTATGGGTCCATTGCTAATGTCACCCACTGTTTTATGGGGCCATGTGGTACACAATGCCTGGTTTAGCCATATATCTCTCAAGAGAGACTGAGAGCTAACTGTAAGTTGACAAGGTAAATAGACCAAAGCTGGGATACTTATCTCTTGGTCTGTAGATAAAACTTTAATCCTTATATGTATTTTTCATTTGATTAAAACGTTATATATTGATTTAAGAATAGTCTTAATCAATTTAGAAACATTATTGCAATTTGAAAAAATCCTCTTTTGATGAGAATCGGAAAAGTAGAAGCCATTTTATAATCTAAAGGTTATTTTCATGAAAATGAAAGTAAGAATAAAAGGGAATGTACATAATCCAATACTTTACAATAGTTGATATCATAAACAATTTTTTTACACACTGTCTGTTAATATGGTATGTAACATGAAAGAATTGAAAACATCGGATCATATTTGTTAAAGTTATGGAGAGAAAAAGTAAATATTACATAACCCAATATGGCTGCGATATTACCCAATGTATGATGTCAAAAATAGTTCGCGACACACCTTCCACCCATAAGGTATATACTCAGAAAAAATTGTGCAGATGGAATCAAAACATTGGATTGATTGATTGATTGTTTGGTGTTTTACGCCGCGCTCAAGATTATTTCACTTATATGGCGGCGTTGCCAGTTTTATTGTGGGAGGAAACCGGGCTCTATACCCGGAGGAAACCCACGACCTTCCGTTGGTAACTGGCAACCATCCCACATAGGTCGTTCGAGTGAAAACCCAGTCAGAAAATTTTCCAATGTTTTGGACTGAGTGGGAATCGAACCCGCGACCCATTGGTGGAAGGCTGTTCGGATTTAGCGTCCAACGCTCTACCTACTGAGCCACGGAGGCCCCCAAAACATTGGAAGTTATGGAGCGGAAGGGAATATTACATAATCCAATATAACTCCCATATTATGTAACCAGTGATGTTAAAAATAGTTTGCGACACACCTTCTACCCATAAGGTATATACTTAGAAAAAATTGTGCAGATGGAATCAAAACTTTAGAAGTTATGGAGCGGAAGGGAAAGCGGACGCCGGACTGCCGGACTTCCGGACTGCCGGACGGACGGAGATGATACCATAATACAGCCCGCTTTTCAAGCCGGGCGTATAAAAATCTTAAGTCAAATGAGGAAGACATCAGAAGTTTAAAAACAAAAACTCTTTATTTTGGATTTACACCGAAAATAAACATTTAAAGGGGCAGGAGCTGCCAAAATGTTGATAATTTGACGTTGATACAGAATGTTTAAATTATCGGCTATTTTTCCTAAGACGAATAATTCAAAGACTTTTTAGAGTGCCTAGTCTCAGGAATGTACGTTAAAGTATTGTTTTGAGCTAACTTTTGCTTAGAATGAATGAATGGTCGTCCCGGTTATTTAAATTTTGTTTACTTTTCGAACACGTTTTCGGTTCGTACAGGCCACATACTGTATGGATTTTCCTCATTCCAACGCTAATCATTGAGTTTTTCGATGGCCTGTAAAGGCTCTTACTGTCGGGACGATCAGAAATTATGAAAAAAGTGTGAATTTTGGCAGCTCATGCCACTTTAACACAGTGGTTGATTTATAATGATTTCAGTCAGATGTTCTTTTAATACAGCTCAGTAGGTAGGGCATTGGACGCTCAATCCAAACAGCCTTCCACCAATGGGTCGTGGGTTCGAATCCCACTCAGTCCAAAAAATGAACATGGAAAATTTTCTGAGTTTTCACTCGAACGACCTATGTGGGATGGTTACCAGTTACCAACGGAAGGTCGTGGGTTTCCTCCGGGCATAGAGCCCGGTTTCCTCCCACAATAAAACTGGCAACGCCGCCATATAAGTGAAATAATCTTGAGCGCGGCATAAAACACCAAACAATCAATCAATCTTTTAATACATGCATTCATTTTGTTTTTAATTGTTGATAGGTGGCTTTCTTTGCTGCCTTCAAGAGACTAGGGTCTGGTTTTGCACTATGAGCTCTCTCACCTTTACAGTTCATGAAGACTTTGTGAGTAACTAAAGAGCCTAGAGTTTTAGAGCTCATATTTGGTCTAAATTTTGTCTTGGTTTTTGTCACAAAGCTAAATATTCTCTCACAGTCAGTATTAGAATGGAAAATAGTTAAGATTCCAAGCATTATTTTACTCAGAGCAGAAAACTTCAGATTTCCTGTAACAGGATCTTTCAACTTTGCAATTTGACACCAGGCAGCATCAGCTCTATCAGAATTCAAAATCTCTGGTTTGAATTCTGTTATTTGGCAGGATAGGAATTGAGCCTCAAGATCATCAAGACTGTTGTCCTTGAGCTGGTTTTTGAGTACTCGAAATCTCTCAACAAAGAATGCTAAGTCTCTAAAATCAACCTCTGTGCAGCCTTTCTCAACACCTCATCATGTAATGGAAAATTCTCACATATATATTTGCTTACAATACAGAAGTACTGCCTCACAGCATTGTAAAATGGAACGTAGGATGTTCCTTAATGAACTGGCGGGCCTCTGATCCAATAGAAAGATTATCATCTTGTTTTTGACAAACTTCCTTTTCATAGTCTACACCAGTTGGAGGACCTTTCAAAGCAGATGGTTTCACAAATCTTGACAAAATGTTCACTAAAAGTTTAGTAAGCACCTGGTGTAAGATATGAATACATGGCTTTTCAGATTGCAGTAGAGTATTAGCACTGTCAAACACTGGAATGACAGATTCAAGAAACAAACAATATAGTTTAAAAGTTCTGCTTTTAAAATTCTCAAATATTTTCTCTGCATTTTTTGATGAGGTCTGCCCTTGTGTAGAGCTTTTGGCTGCATCATATTGCACTGGTTTGGATGAGACAATTGGCTGTGTTGGACCAGACTTTGGAACCAGTGGAGTGTCATTGTCCTTGCTAAATAAAAAGTCGAGACCTTTTGATGACTGAGAAGTAACTTTCTTAGATACAGCTTTAGGCTTTGTTGACTTGGTTACAGGAACTCGCCTTATTATTTTTGCCGTGGTCTTGTTTAAAATAATCTGTTAATCTAGCCCACTGCTTAAGAATTCTCTAAAGACAAATCCCAAGTGACAACCACCTTGTTGAGACATGTTTCAATATCTTTCGAATCTCAGTATCATGAAGTCTTTGGAAACCCTGCAGTTCTTTCTGTCTTTTGGAGCTTTTATCAAGCTTTGATCAATTGGTCCTCGATAGACACTGGCAAAGATTTGGCCCCTTTCTCAGCTGCCAGGTGTATAAGATGACAGGGACAGCCTGTCAAAACAAATTAAAAGTTAGTAAAGCAGACTCCTGTATACATCTTGATAAAGGTCAACTTCAACACAAGTAGATTGTATGGATCTTGGTCTTTAACAACATTTTAAAATAATTCACATTGATATTTTAATGGTTTATGGGGGAGGGGGCGAGACCCATGCTACTCATCCTGAAAAAAGTAGTTCCTAAATGATTAATTTACGCTTACAGAAAAGGTCAATGTAATTAAATGTCTTACCCATGAAATAGGCAGCTTCATTCTTCCTTCTAACAAAAGCCACAACTTCTTTGTGAACACCACTCATAACAAGAGACATTGTCTGCTGCAAAGCTCACACAATTAGCCCAGGACACTTCTCTCTTCTCCAGTTCCATGTCAATTAATCTGTATGTATACAAAAACATGTCTTCATTCTCAACTCCTACCGTAATGCTTTCGTTAATTATTAAGTTCAAATTAACAATCAAAAACACATACCTCAGTATGAAAACAAAGGTTCGAAAAGGTTTACCCAAACAGTAAGATTTTAACTTGGAAACAAAAAATGAACTGTTCAAAACAAGAATAAAATTCATAACATAACAGAAAAAAATGTTAATTGATGCTGAGAATAATTTAAGTACACAGAAAAAAATCAAATTTAAGCCATTATATTCTTTTATTGCAGAAATTTTTTATGCCACAGGAATGAAAATCAACAACAAAACATAGAATTAAAATACCAGCAGAACAAAAAATAAGTGCATGTTTAGTAATCTTACCTAAAAATGTTTTCTCCAGTACTCCTTCCATCGCATTCAGACATAGTTAACATATTAGTTACAAGATGTCCAAGGTCTTCGTCAAAATATTTGACAACAATAGGGTATAATTTCACATCTCCATAGTCATTGGAACCATCGGTTGCAATACTGAACGGGCCTGAAGAAATTGCCTGGCTTATTTCTTATCATTATGGTCCACCAAACAGTTTACAATGGCTGTGGATTTTGTTCTCCCACATCCATACTTTTTTGCGATGGTACAGTCTGGGAACATACTTCTGAATAAAGCACCAGCACTATCGCCTAAAGTCAGCGGTAAATTGTTTTCTACGAGAAATTTCGTAAATAACACCTCGGCTCTGGTGACTTGGTCGTCTTTAGTGGATGAGTTTACACAGAAAAAAGACGAAATCTGTTGCTGGTCTTGTCTTATCTTACTTGTTTCGATATGCTTCCTTGTCTTCGTGTGTTTTTTCAAGTCCGAAATGCCACCGTGTGTTATCGATATGTCTGTGACACAAATGGTACAAAATCCATAGCTTGAACCTAACGAAGAACGTTTAAAACAAGGAAGACTTTGTTCGTATTCTGGTAAGAACTGCTGTGTGTGCAGCCTTGCCTTCTTCCGAGGAGGAGTTGTCGCCATTTTACGATATTAGGATATCAGGAAGTTTAAACCAATGAACTGTATGCGTGGAACGGAGGTCACGTGGTATTTGATTTGCTTCGAATGCCGCCATTACTAGGAGATAGTGGAGCGTCGATCCAGATCTGTTCTGCACGCGCTTATCAACTATCAATGGCGGCACATTTTACAAAGTCAAATCCAAACCAGCCAATGAGACGTGTCCCTTCCACGCATTTAGTTTATTGGTTTAAACCATCGAGATCTAAAAATAACTAGAGGGAGCATCGCCCAATCAAAGCAATGAAAGTTGAAGTTGAAAGCATTTTTTTTGGTTTTGTAATTTTCCTGAACAATTCGTAATTTATGTAAAAAAAAAAAGCAAAACAAACCTAAACTTGATTCATAACTCAACATGGTTTACTCGCATGTAAAATTTCAACACAATATCTGAATTTTAGCGTTTAATAAAAAGTCTGATTTGCTGGACTGACAGATTGCCAGAATGACGTAGCTCAAACTTCAGCTCTGATGGTAGGGAATCAAAGAGCCTAAACAAAAAAGTTGAAGCTCAAAATATTAATAAAAATATTAATAGTTAAACTGATCTTGGTGACCCCCATAGAACACTATCAGAAATTGAGGCTGCTTGTAAACGGATCGCAAATTTGATATGTGAAATTTATTTGTTTGGTTGGTGACTGGCTGGACAAGAACAAAGTTTCTTCGGTAGATAGTGGCTGTTATCTGAAAACTCAAAACCATCTTTCTTCAAGGAGGCCGCACATTAACGCTACTTACCGGAGCTACATAGTACATGTAAATTGTATGCACACAGGCCAGTCAGTGATATCGCTTGTTTGAGTCCTGTACACAATTAAAATTTACAAAATCCACTACGATTGTACACATGTTACTAAGATGCATTTAGTGTTTGTTTACAAATCAAAAGATAGTGTATATCTGTCAAAAATAGCCCGTAAAAAGTGAAGAATGGGCGACGTCTCACTCGTCTAATGAGTAAAAATCTACACATGACGAAAGTCACTTTAAAAATTAATGGCAAAAATGTCCCGATTCGTTCAGAAATTAGTAAACTCTTATAAAAAAAATCTTCATGCACGATTTGATATAAATATATCATTGAATAAAAACATTTCAGTTACTTTATTGGTAAATAGCATTTACAATTGCGAAGTCAGTTGCTGTACATAGCTGCCTGAATGCAAATTCGATCGGCAAAATAGTGATTGTACGTTGCCGTGTATTTCATTTCATTTTGAAATATTCCTTCCTTTCACACTCCAAAGAATACAATATGGATCTTCTTAAAGGGGCATGAGCTGCCAAAATGTTAATATTTTGACATTAAAACAGAATGTTGAAATTATTGGCTATTTTTCTTAAGACGTATGATTCAGAAGCTTTTTACCGCTTCTAGTCTCGAAAATGTACGATAAAAGTACTGTTTTGAACTAACTTTGGCTAAGAATGAATGAATGGTCGTCCCGGTTATTTAAATTTTGTTTACTTTTCGAACACGTTTTCGGCTCGTACAGGCCACATACTGTATGGATTTTCCTCATTCCAACGCCAATCATTTAGTTTTAGCCTTCAGAGCCTCCTACTGTCATGACGATCAGTAATTATGAAAAAAGTGGGAATTTTGGCAGCTCATGCCTCTTTAAGTGTCTTAGGGAACACTCTCCTTTAAAAATATTTATTATTGTTACATTTTTGGAAAGAATTTAGGCGTTTAAAATTCAAGAAGGCTAATTTACCGATTTCGAACAAGAAACAACAGGCATAGATAATCTATTTCTTATACTTATATTTATAGTCGCCCTTGGAAATCGGAAAGGAGTCGATTTTTATACGTTTTAAAATGACCCGAGGATTACAATTTCACTTTGGGTTTTATAAAAGCTCCGATAAATGTCTTGTTTTTCACTACTCTGCACTCGTAAATTCCACAGTAACGTCCTCAGTGCCAAAAATAACTTATCTGTCTTTAACTGGGTCGTGCTTTTAAAATGCCTCGTGGGGGCCCTGTGATTGAAAGCGGGAACTCGCACTAGCAAACTAATTTCACCACCCGATTTTAGCACTTTTTAAATATCTCACTCACAGTCAGTATATTGGAGACAAGAAAAATGTATATTAAGATCTGAAGCTGTAAATATAAGGAATTCCTTTTCTTGTTATATATGTATGCTTGAAGTGTCCGTTAAAGTAAATTAAACCTCTTTACCATATTGGAAGACTGAAAAAACAGAACACAAAGCAACCAACAGATGCAACATGTGACTTTATTTGTTCATTTTCAAAATTAGATGAAGTTGTAAGAAAAAATAACCATACGGCGTCAGTGGGGTTTTAGCCTACTTTTATGCTGTCGCCATATGATGTCTTCGGTAATGAAGCAGGCTAGCACTCTAACGCCATATGGTGACAGCGGTACCGAATGTGTTAAATGAAAACATCAACGACGAAAAAAATACATGTTGCATAACTTGACCATATGGGGAAACAACACAAAAAAATTCATCAAGATCCGCCTGGTAGTTTTCTTGATTGCGCGATCACAAACTATGTAGATAGAAATCACATAAAAAGCTACCGGCCGCCATTTTCAATATGCAAATGAGCAGCGAGTGCATAGTGCGCAACGAGGCCATAAGGTTAACCTGCGTATAACATTTTACCAACATCCTTTCATTACTTTAGGAGAACAGTGATAAAAGAAAATGGCCAGTCCGCCATTTTGAATATGCAAATGAGCAAAAAAGTGCATTGTGCGCAACGAGACCATAGGGCTAACATGCGTAAATTAGTTTACCAAAATCCTAGCTTTTCTTTACTTTAGGAGAAAAGTGACAAAAAGAAGAAAAACAAAATGGTCGTCCAGCAGCCATTTTGATATGCAAATGAGTAAAAGAAATAAATGTTGCACAACTAGACCATAGGAGGAACGTGCGTGTGGATTTTAAAGAAGATCCGACTAGCACTTCTCTTGGAATCGCGATCACAAGAGAAAAAAGTGATAAAAATAGAAAAACAAAATGGTCGCCTAGCGGCCATTTGAATATGCAACTATGCACAACTAGACCATATGGGGAACCAACACAAAATCATTTATCAAAATCGGCCTGGTGGGTTTCTAGATTCCGCGATCACAAACCATGTACATGTAGGTAAAAATCACAAAATGGCTGCCAGCGGCCACTTTAATATACAAATGAGCAAACAAAATAGATGTTGCACAACTAGACCATAAGGAGAACATGTCTGTAAAATTTGATGAATATCCGACCAGTAGTTCTCTTGGAATCGCGATCACAAGAAAAGTTTACAGATACCGGACGACGGACAAAAAGCGATTTGATAAGACCACCATGAGATCATGGTGGTCTAATAAGTGAAAAAGTTGAAATCAATAGCCCCCCTCCTCCACCAACCCTCGCAATTCACCGTGGCAATAGGCCCCCTCCTCCACCAACCCTCGCAATTCACCGTGGCAATTGGCCCCCTCCTCCACCAACCCTCGCAATTCACCGTGGCAATTGGCAATGCCGCAGAGATTGCGACCATAAAACTGCTTTTCCACAAAATATTCATCTTGGGAAAAGCTGCTGGGTCACTAGCATAATTTATAAGTATGGAGATTTTTACAAGTAATAGTAAGTTTTACAAACTTCGACCTTTGTTCAAGGTGTATTTAATATACCACTCATTCGTTTGTATTTAATATAACCACTCATTCGTTTGTATTTAATCTGGCCACAATAAAGCCAAGGACTCTGCACATGTAACTCTATAAATTGCCCTATTTGAAGTGACAATTCCCACACAACTTGGAAACAGAATGTCTCCAACTGTCAGCTATGTCTCATTGGCTAAACCCTATTCAAGCTTGATAGGGGTGTTACCCTCATGTACATGTTTATTGTTGTTCAAGAAATAGAATTTTAATTTAAAAAAGAAATGATTTAAAGAGGTTCTAATTTTTATTTGAAAAAAAACCCATTTAAAGCGGTTCTTACAAAATAACAAGGCATCGCAAACGATACAAATCCTCTCGCGTGCTAACACAAGAACTCTGACGCAAAATGGGGGGTAGGGATGAAGTTTGGTAAGAACCCATTTAAAAATGAAGTCCCAAAAGCCGTGACGCGTTAGAGGTATTGCCATGCTGGACCAATAAATGATGTTTGATCAGGATCCGTTCAAAAATGAAGTCGCTAGAGCGCTGACAAAGATTTTCTATAAATAGTAACCTTGACCTTGGCACCCTGAAAAACGAACTTATTCGAGGTATTCCTATGCTGGACTCATATGTGAAGTTTGGTCAGAATCCGTTTAAAAATGAAGTCGCTAGAGCGCTGACAAAGATTTTCTATAAATAGTAACGGTGACCTTGACCTTGGCACCCTGAAAAACGAACTTGTTCGAGGTATTCCTATGCTGGACTCATATATAAAGTTTGGTCAGAATCCGTTCAAAATGAAGTCGATGGAGCGCTGACAAAGATTTTCTATAAATAGTAACTGTGACCTTGACACCCTGAAAAGCGAACTTGTTCGAGGTATTCCTATGCTGGACTCATATATGAATTTTGGTCAGAATCCGTTAAAAAATGAAGTCGCTAGAGTGATGACAAAGATTTTCTATAAATAGTAACTGTGACCTTGACCTTGGCACCCTGAAAAACGAACTTGTTCGAGGTATTCCTATGCTGGACTCATATATGAAGTTTGGTCAGAATCTGTTCAAAAATGAAGTCGCTAGAGTGATGACAAAGATTTTCTATAAATAGTAACTGTGACCTTGACCTTGACTTTGGCACCCTGAAAAACGAACTTCTTCGAGGTATTCCTATGCTGGACTCATATATGAAGTTTGGTCAGAATCTGTTCAAAAATGAAGTCGCTAGAGTGATGACAAAAGGTGAACATACGTACGTACTTACTTACGTACGTACAAACGCAACGCTATATCCCTCCCCGACTTTCGTCGCGAGGGGATAATAAATAGATTTCTTGTCAATCATACTTGTAAATAAAAACATTCAAAACTTTCACCCCACATAAAGGTAAGAGATGGACTCAATCAGGCTTTGTTGATTAGCTGTGCACGTGTCTGTATGGATTTAACTATGCAGTATTACACAAATGGTGGCTATAACCTTTAGGTTAGGTTTTAGAGATTGATTTGAAAAAGAAATGCTTTGCCGGGTGAAGTGATTTATCACCAGAATATACAATTAACAACGCAAATACAAGATATTTCATGTGGATTTTATGAGGAAAGAATAGAGTCAGACAAAGTTAGCATTTTCTCTATGCTGGTTTCTATGATAATGAAAAAGCACCTTTTAGATGTCAGTTTTTGCTATTTGTCGCTTTAAATATCGTAGTGATAATTGTTTGGATAAAAAAGCTGTCAAGAAATCCCTTTTGCCGTGGAAAATGGACCTTTCGGCAGCAGATTTTTTTTTTTTTTTTTGCCGTGGTAAAAATCTGAATTGCGAGGGTTACATCCCCCTGCACACAGCATCCTCTCCCACAATAAATTGCCTCACTACATAAACAGCAAGCTAATAAATGAATAGTAAGAACAAGAACTACTTAAAAAAATTGGTATGAAGAACAAAAAACCTGTTTCTTCTGTGATGACAGAGACAGCTTCACTGAATGGCCCATCATCTCCTTCTGTGCAAGCTCGAAGTCTAAAGTTGTACTGAGTAAGGGCAGTTAAATCTTTAACAACACATGTCCTGTCTGATCCGTCATACACACAATTAGAGCCTAGCAAAACGAATAATAAACAAGAACATTGTGAAATTTGAATGGTTGTGAGTCTATAAGGTCAAACTGGAATGAGTCATCGGCATCTTAGAACTAGTCAATCCCCCTTCCCGAAACCCCCATCGGCCTCTTAGATCTAGTCAACCACCCCCCCCCCCCCCCTAGCCAAAACTTTGACCATACTCAATAGCTCTCGTTTTATGGTCAAAGATAGATCCCATTAAAAAAAATGTCAGTTTATGGGTCTTACTGGACATCAATCCGTTCAGAATTTATCCTTCTTCGTGTACGGGGTATTCATTTTTCCGCTTGACCAAGTCTAAGGTTTGTCTGGATCAATTTGGGATGGCTTCACACTCCACTTCGAACTTTGCGGCCGCCATTACCGGTTGAACCATAGGACAGGAAAAGACAACTCATACAGTTTGTGTCGCTCGCCGGTTTAAGCTCGAAGTTCGAAGTGTAGTGTGAAGCGATCCCAAATTGATCCTGACAGACCTTAGACTTGGTCAAGCGGAAAAATGAATACCCCGTACGCGAAGAAGAATAAATTCTGAACGAATAGATGTCCGGTAAGACCCATAAACTGACATATCTATATAGTACGGGTGTCACGAAGGGTTGTCCCCACGTTTTTAATGGGATCTATTTTTGACCATAAAACGAGAGCTATTGAGTTTTGGCTAGCCCCCCCCCCCTTCCCCAAACCACCATCAGCCTTTTAGAACTAGTCAACCCCCTTCCCCAAACCGCCGCCAGCCTCTTAGAACTAGTCAACCCGCCCTTCCCCAAACCATCATCATCCTCTTAGAACTAGTCAACCCCACCTTCACCTAACCACCATCGACCTCTTAAATCTAGTCAACACCCTTCCCCAAACCACCATCGGCCTCTTAGAACTAGTCAACACCCTTCCCCAAACCACCATCGGTCTCTTAGAACTAGTCAACCCCCCTTCCTCAAACCACCATCGGCCTCTCAGTACTAGTCAACCCCTTCCTCAAACCACCATCGACCTCTTAAATCTAGTCAACACCTTTCCCCAAACCACCATCGGTCTCTTAGAACTAGTCAACCCCCTTCCTCAAACCACCATCGACCTCTCAGTACTAGTCAACCCCCTTCCTCAAACCACCATCGACCTCTTAAATCTAGTCAACCCGCCCTTCCCCAAACCACCATCATCCTCTTAGAACTAGTCAACCCCACCTTCACCTAACCACCATCGACCTCTTAAATCTAGTCAACACCCTTCCCCAAACCACCATCGGCCTCTAAGAACTAGTCAACCCCCCTTCCCCAAACCACCATCAACCTCTCAGTACTAGTCAACACCCTTCCCCAAACCCCCATCGACCTCTTAAATCTAGTCAACCCCCCTTCCCCAAACCACCATCAACCTCTCAGTACTAGTCAACCCCCCTTCCCCAAACCACCATCGGCCTCTCAGTACTAGTCAACCCCCCTTCCCCAAACCACCATCGACCTCTTAGATCTAGTCAATCCCCTTTCCCCAAACGGCCTCTCCGAACTAGTCAACCCTGCTTCCCCAAACCACCAACGGCTTCTCAGTACTAGTCATTCCCCCCCCCCTTCCCCAAACCACCAACGGCTTCTCAGTACTAGTCATCCCCCCCCCCCTTCCCCAAACCACCAACGGCTTCTTAGATCTAGTCAACCCCCTTCCCCAAACCATCATCGGCCTTTTAGAACTAGTCAACCCCCTTTCCTCAAACCACCATCGGCCTCTTAGAACTAGCCAACCCGCCCCCCCCCCCTTTCCCCAAACCACCATCGGCCTCTTAGAACTAGCCAACCCCCCCCCCCTTTCCCCAAACCACCATCAGCCTCTTAGAACTAGTCAACCCCCCCCCCCCCCTCAAACCAGCATCGGCCTCTCAGAACTAGTCAACCCCGCTTCCCCAAACCACCAACGGCTTCTCAGTACTAGTCAACCCCGCCCCCCTTCCCCAAACCACCAACGGCCTCTTAGAATTAGTCAACCCCCCTTCCCCAAACCTAGGATCAAAGATAGGATCAAGGCCCAATGCATGTAACACTAAGCTTGGATCAAGGCCCAATGCATGTAACAGTAAGCTAGGATCAAGGCGTGATGCATGTAACAGTAAGCTAGGATCAAGGCATAATGCATGTAACAGTAAGCTAGGATCAAGGCATAATGCATGTAACAGTAAGCTAGGATCAAGGCATAATGCATGTAACAGTAAGCTAGGATCAAGGCATAATGCATGTAACAGTAAGCTAGGATCAAGGCATAATGCATGTAACAGTAAGCTAGGATCAAGGCCCAATGCATGTAACAGTAAGCTAGGATCAAGGCATAATGCATGTAACAGTAAGCTAGGATCAAGGCGTAATGCATGTAACAGTAAGCTAGGATCAAGGCCCAATGCATGTAACAGTAAGCTAGGATCAAGGCGTAATGCATGTAACAGTAAGCTAGGACCAAGGCCCAATGCATGTAACAGTAAGCTAGGGCCAAGGCGTAATGCATGTAACAGTAAGCTAGGGTCAAGGCGTGATGCATGTAACAGTAAGCTAGGACCAAGGCATAATGCATGTAACAGTAAGCTAGGATCAAGGCATAATGCATGTAACAGTAAGCTAGGATCAAGGCGTAATGCATGTAACAGTAAGCTAGGATCAAGGCGTAATGCATGTAACAGTAAGCTAGGATCAAGGCCCAATGCATGTAACAGTAAGCTAGGATCAAGGCGTAATGCATGTAACAGTAAGCTAGGACCAAGGCCCAATGCATGTAACAGTAAGCTAGGGTCAAGGCGTGATGCATGTAACAGTAAGCTAGGGTCAAGGCCCAATGCATGTAACAGTAAGCTAGGATCAAGGCATAATGCATGTAACAGTAAGCTAGGATCAAGGCGTAATGCATGTAACAGTAAGCTAGGATCAAGGCCCAATGCATGTAACAGTAAGCTAGGATCAAGGCCCAATGCATGTAACAGTAAGCTAGGATCAAGGCATAATGCATGTAACAGTAAGCTAGGATCAAGGCCCAATGCATGTAACAGTAAGCTAGGGCCAAGGCGTAATGCATGTAACAGTAAGCTAGGGTCAAGGCGTGATGCATGTAACAGTAAGCTAGGACCAAGGCATAATGCATGTAACAGTAAGCTAGGATCAAGGCATAATGCATGTAACAGTAAGCTAGGATCAAGGCGTAATGCATGTAACAGTAAGCTAGGGTCAAGGCCCAATGCATGTAACAGTAAGCTAGGATCAAGGCATAATGCATGTAACAGTAAGCTAGGATCAAGGCGTAATGCATGTAACAGTAAGCTAGGATCAAGGCCCAATGCATGTAACAGTAAGCTAGGATCAAGGCGTAATGCATGTAACAGTAAGCTAGGACCAAGGCCCAATGCATGTAACAGTAAGCTAGGGCCAAGGCGTAATGCATGTAACAGTAAGCTAGGGCCAAGGCGTAATGCATGTAACAGTAAGCTAGGGTCAAGGCGTGATGCATGTAACAGTAAGCTAGGGTCAAGGCGTGATGCATGTAACAGTAAGCTAGGGTCAAGGTGTGATGCATGTAACAGTAAGCTAGGATCAAGGCCCAATGCATGTAACAGTAAGCTAGGACCAAGGCATAATGCATGTAACAGTAAGCTAGGATCAAGGCATAATGCATGTAACAGTAAGCTAGGACCAAGGCATAATGCATGTAACAGTAAGCTAGGATCAAGGCCCAATGCATGTAACAGTAAGCTAGGGTCAAGGTGTGATGCATGTAACAGTAAGCTAGGATCAAGGCCCAATGCATGTAACAGTAAGCTAGGATCAAGGCCCAATGCATGTAACAGTAAGCTAGGATCAATGCGTAATGCATGTAACAGTAAGCTAGGATCAAGGCGTAATGCATGTAACAGTAAGCTAGGATCAAGGCCCAATGCATGTAACAGTAAGCTAGGATCAAGGCCCAATGCATGTAACAGTAAGCTAGGATCAAGGCGTAATGCATGTAACAGTAAGCTAGGGTCAAGGCCCAATGCATGTAACAGTAAGCTAGGATCAAGGCGTAATGCATGTAACAGTAAGCTAGGGTCAAGGCGTGATGCATGTAACAGTAAGCTAGGACCAAGGCATAATGCATGTAACAGTAAGCTAGGATCAAGGCCCAATGCATGTAACAGTAAGCTAGGATCAAGGCCCAATGCATGTAACAGTAAGCTAGGGTCAAGGTGTGATGCATGTAACAGTAAGCTAGGATCAAGGCGTAAGGCAAGTAACAGTAAGCTAGGATCAAGGCCCAATGCATGTAACAGTAAGCTAGGATCAAGGCCCAATGCTCCTCAATCACATCACTTGTACATGTAACTTTTACTGTCATCAAATGACCGTACATGAAATTCATTCATCTAACTCACATGGTGGTTTTGACGTGGAGGAAAGCCGGCTCTCCCCACATTAAATCCACTTGTCGGGTACCTGGCAACTTTTCCACATATTGGGAGATTCAGATGTTTTACAAGTTTGTCTTTTCACTGAGTGGATTTTGAACTGACAAATCATCAATGAAAACCCTGCTTCAGAGGCTTGTTAAGTACAAAATTAGAAAACACATTTTTGTTACCTTCAAATATTTGGTAGGACACATCAAAGCCACTCTTAGATTTCACTTCTTCCCAATTCAGTTTTACTTCAAAGGCACCGATTACTAAAGAAGACAAATAATAATCCATCAAGACAAGGTTATTTTCAATATTAACCCATTCATTACCACTGACGCCATATGGCGTCGCCGCGAAAGCCTTCCTCAGGACCGTCCGTAGGCGCCAAATGGCGACACTGTACATGCTGCCTGTTCCCCACTGACGCCGTTTGGCGACAGACTTCAGTTGACTCTTTTAGTTCGCAATATTTCATATTTACCCGTTAATAAACCAAATAAATATTTACTGATGTGTATTTTTTATATCTTGGGAATATTTTATTTCTTTTAAATATAAAAGTTTTGCCCGTAAAAAGGATTAAAAATCATGCAAAACTTACGAGTTGTAATTTTTTTTACTGCCGACATGACTGAAGTTGGATGATAAAACGGTCGTGTTCAAAGAGGATTTATCGACATTGCTGACATTGCCCAAATTTAAACTGGATAAACACTTATGAATGTGACGTACACTTTTCTTTAGTTTTTATCGTCTGGCTGTACCAAAAACAATATATCGGATATATTTTCTGACTGGTGTTTCGTCGATCTCTCGCTAGCTTTTCACAAGCTCAATTTCGAGGTGACAGCGCGCCCCTTAACGAGCATATTAAAGAGTCAGCTATACGAATGCTGTGTGTGACAAGCTGCACAGAGAGTGATCTACTTTATCCGGATCCGGGACATTTCGGCCTGGGACATTTCGGTACGGTACATTTCGGCCTGGGACATTTTGGCTTGGGACATTTTGGCCCACCTTGGTTTTTATTCTATTTAATTGTATATTTTCTCATTTCTTTCTCCATATTCAGCAATTTTTCAGCTATAACAGTGATACTATAGTGGGCTTCTTGACACGCAATCTTTTAAATTTAATGATACATATGTTACAGGTATCAGTCATAGAAATAGTTAAATTTTGTCTGCTGTAGAAACTAGAGGCTTTGTGCGAAAATTAGAAATAATTCTAAGGAATACATTTTTTATATACTGTATTACCTCAACTAATAAGACAGTCTATCAGTAACTTAAGTTCTAAAATTGTTAAGCGTTTAAGTTATGGGTTCTCTCTGTAAACACCTGATGTTAGTTATTTATACACCAAGAAGTCGATTTCAGAACTTTATGTTAACCATTCTGATGTCAGCCCCACTGAAATTTAGGTTTTAAACAAATAGCAGACTGTCCAACTTGTTACAAGAAAATATAAATAAATTTGTCTAGCCTTGGCAGTTTGGTTTTATCCACAAAAATAAACCTGTAACAATAAGATGAGCAATATTAAGCATGATAAGGGTAGGTAAGCTTGTGTTGATTGGCCCAGTAATTAAAATCAAAGAGGGAAAGATTATTTCTGTTGTGACTTCCTGAACACTCAGTATGCGGCCAGCTTCAGAATGGTACTGGTCACCTTATCAGATGGAAGCCTGTGATTGATCCTGTGATGCTTGGCGTTATTGCAGTGGCGGGCTATATATGTAAGGGAGCTTATCCAAATATCGTTCGCAATCCAATCGTGAACTGACGGCCAATTTTGCGATTCAAGTATTCTTTTGTTCTCCCCACATTCCCCCAAAATTTGAGATTATGAATAGGCACCCCGGGGCGGCTTAGCGGCAATCGCAAACTCGCTCCTGAGAACGATTCAATGAAAAGAAAAGTAGTCCCCACGTGCTTCGCAGGGGCTCTTCCTGCACTGTTGACAAGCTGTTGAGCTCAAATTGGTGGGTCTTAATCAGTGTATGACAGCTTGCCGACAAAGTCTGCATTTATTCTGCTAACCTAAAACTTGTAGGAGTCATTATTTGTTTTTACGAAAAGACCTCTAACTAAATGTCCATTATTTCTCTCATTGTTGTATTTATATCCTGTGTCTTTCAGTGCACATCCGGGTCGTCTCCAAATAAATAAAAATACGAGGGAGGAAGAACAACGATCAGAACTGCTGCTGTTCGCTTGCAGGGAAAGCACACATTATTGTTTTGACTAACACCGCTTTTTTTCTTGTGTTTAAAGTTATCATACTAAAAACCTGTTCTGCCTTAATCATACAACAAATTATACTCACTTGTGTTAGTGTATTGTTTTTCGGCGAATGCGTTTTTAAATTTATCAAGTTTGGGTCTTTTCGTTGACCTCTTCGGGTTTATTCAACTTTGGTTTTTTACTGAGAAACGCGCCCTTTGTTTAAAGTACTGTCTCTGGCATACAAGCTTCATGTTAAACCCTACAAATTAGCTTTAATCATTAGCTTTCGTGCAGGGGAATCATATATGTGCATTCTTTAAATACCAAGCTGTCGTTTTGTGTCAAAGATAGAAACTAATTTTTGAAGCCACGGATATTTCTTTCTTCTTCAACTTTATTTACTCTGATCATTATTGTGACATAAAAAAAATTTACATTGATTTAAACTTTTAACAGATTAGCTTGGATAACCTCGCCTGACAGACCTACAGTTCCTCGCCAACTGAGACCGCTAATTGGGTCGTTTTCTTAGAGTCATCTGGCATATAAATGTTTTCAGTAGTTTCCGACACATCAAAGAAAAACGTCCAATCTATAACAGCAAGTCACATGAAATTTGGCATACACATTGGTTACCGTGTGATTTTTATTGAAAGAATTTTGCTTTTCTTTATATGTCTGATTTCAAAATAGATATGAATGGACCGGACATATATTCATTTTCAAGACCCTATGCTACGTACGCCTTCGCGTTGCTACAAACAGGTTTACGTCATTTTTGTTCAAGCAGTATTTAATTCTTTCTTATTTATGGACATTTGTGTAAAAATGTAGACAGTGTAGAAGTTTTAATAAACTAAGCATGTATTTTTAAGCCCTGGTTTGTTGAGACGTTTTAATGGATTTAAAAGATTTAATTGTATATACCAGTGATTCCTGTCGCAGTTCTGCAGTTTAAGTGCAAATAATGGAACAAACAGATTAGAAATTTTAAAATTACTTGTATTTTTCTCTATTCAAAATTAAAAACAAAATGGACAAATTAACAAATTTAATAGTAAAATAGCATAATAAAGGAAACATTTATATATATTAACATACAAGTTTAAGAGATGCCAGTCTTTTTGAGCGACACTTTGCATTAATGCTGTTTCGAATTTGCCGGTCAAACCGAATTTCATCTTCGCTAATGTGGAATAGCATAGCAGCATGTCTATAAATGACCGTTAGTTTCTCCTCACATAGTTTCTTCTTATATACACTTTCATTCTTGTACGATCTTTGACCACCTTCCAAACTCGATGTTTTCAGTTCTTCTTTGGTAAAAACAAGGTCCATCGCCCCCAAGATGTACTTCTTTGGTGTTGGTTGTCTCCTTAGATTCTGGAACTCCCGTCTGTTTACAAAGACTGGCCGTCGATTGGAGCCAATGTTTACCATTGCGGGTATTTCCATTGGAATAGCGTCAATCTCATATGGCAGGAATGGGGCGTCTACGATTTCCGGGATATGAAGGGCAGGGCGAGATGGAGGTGTGATGGGATTGGCTACTTGTGGTGAAGTGAGGTCGACACTTTGTGTAGGCGTGATGGGGTGGACGACTTCGCAGGATAGAATAGGGTCAAAGGTTTCTCGGAGTGGGATGCCACTTAAGAATGGCGAGATGGGGTTGGTGACTGGCGGAGGTGGGATGGGCTCGACGACTGACGGAGGTGGAATGGGCTCGACGACTGAAGGAGGTGAGATGGGGTTGTCGACTAGCGGAGGTGGGATGGGGTTGACGACTGGCGGAGGTAGGATGGGGTTGACGACTGGCGGAGGTGGGATGGACTCGACGACTGGCGGAGGTGGGATGGGCTCGACGACTGACAGAACAGAAGGCATTGGGGGGTATAGTTGCTTGTGCAGAAGTGTCCGTTTGGAAATCTTACGGCGTAGTAGATCTTGGATTTTCGATAGCATCTGCATCATTATATCTTGGTTGCCCTTGATAATGCGGACCTCGTCAAATATATCGTCCATCTTCTCTGGAGACGTTGATTGCGGGGCTTTTACTGGTGTCTCAATGACGAAGTCTGTTTCCATCAAGATGCTGTCGTCGAATACAAAATCCTCTTCATCGCCAATATTTTCCAAAACAAGATATCCATCGGTCTGGTTCATGTCTTTTGCTATGGAGATGGCCTCAGATCGCGAACTGCTGCTCCATTCTACTTCAAATGTGTTGAGTATGGCTTTAGAGTCTACAACAGGGAAACATATATTTAAATACAGTACGACTCATGGTCTATATATATAGGCTATGTATTCGAATGAAATTGTGCTCAAATTTACGTCTTAGTTTCACACTGTATAAAGTAAACATAAGTTTACACTGTATCAAGTAAACATAAGTTGTAATACGAAATGTTTACACATTAATTAGATATAAAACTACATGTATTTACCTGCCATTCTTAGGATCTCCACTAGATACAAATCTTGATACAAGTCGGTTTGGACAACTTGACCCACTGCTAATTCGCCGTCGGATATCAAAGAAGAACTTCTGACGATCATCGTACAGCCGTCCTTATCAAAAAGGATCAAGGACCATTTAGGGATAGATTCTAACAAAGTCTGTTCCATCGTTTTCGACAATTTTTTTGGCGTGGCTCTAAAGTAGATCTATATATGCAGTTTATACTGAGAATGATCTGAAGATAATATCCTCGTAGCTCCCCTTTTATTCAATATGTCATGATATCCGTTATTGCTCAAACTACAGGATACCAAAACAGATCTACTACAGAGAATGGCTTCAATGTGTCAAATCAGCTTTATGTTTAGCGCCAGTTGTTTCAGTCGTTCACATTGAAGACACAATCAATTGCGCCAGCAAAGCACATTAACTTTTATTGTCGCCTTTTATGAGTGTGATTTTAGCTTACACCCGTTAAAACACTCATCTTACAAATAAAAAAGCAAGACTCACCTTAATACAGCTCTTATACTCCTGTTTTATTTACATAATGTGAGAACAATTGAACTTAGATATATTTAAAATAAACAATTTTCTGACATGAAAACGGGTGTGTAACGAGGATTTATTCAAGAGATACCAAAAAAGGATTCTTAATTTTATTTCAACAAATCACAAGCTTTGATTTACTAAAATAAAACGCGTAAGGTTTCAAGTAACTTTAATTATAATTGTATTTTGGGAGCGTATTTAATATATACAAGAGCAATATTGTTGAATAACATAGTTGACACTCATTACTCAGCAGAAATCTGTGAAATTAACTCAACAGCCCAGCAGGGGTATGAATTACGGGGATCATCTCACTCTGAAGACAGAGACAAAGTACAGGATTAGTATTCAAAGAAAATGACATCCAGACAAGCACATGCAATATATTTTTACAAAAGAAAGAAAATTTATCAAAATTATTAAGACAGTCACATAATGGTTTTTGTTTGGCTACAAACTCACAAATAAATAACGTGGAAGTACGGTTTTTATGGATATATTTTGAACAGAAGTAGTTTATTTCACACTTTGGTCGCTGGTGAGTTATAGCAAATTCTCACGTTGTGGAAAGCAAATACAACTTGAAGCTCAGGCCTGTAAAAAAAAAAACACAATATTTATCAATTTAACTCTGCCGGTAATTTCTAAATTTATTCAACAACAATCATAATGAATCTCAACTAAGAGTAAGAAATAAGCCAGGTCGGGTTGTGGGTATTCGCTCCTGCTGACGGGTGTGATATACGATATTTAATATTTCCCAAATGTGTTGGTCAAATGCCATAGTAGGTGTGGATATCTTGACTACGCGTGACTTTCAAACTAATATTTAAAATACCATTACTTTAGTGTGTCCATTTTACCAAAAGTCAGGCGAAATGGTTTCACTACATCCTGTAGCGTAAGTGGATCGATGTGTAATGCGGTTGAGCCTAATACTCACATGTGGCTGCTCACTGCAGAGTGTATGTGGATCACTGCGCATAGAAGACGCGTGTCCCTAACTGCCAAAAACAAAAGACCGTCTACCTATCGCAAACATCACAGCATGGAGCCCTAGTGGGGTGGGGAAAATCGTGAAATAATCGCAAAACGGGTGTCAATTTTGCGATTGATCTAATTGCGATAATTGGATAAGCTCCCTAACCTATTGTGGTTAGATAAATTTATCAACTTGAGCTCAACTTAATGAGCACATATATATTCATATAGAATAAGAGAAAGAAATGAGAAAATATTTAATCAAATATGATTAAAACCAAGGTAGGCCGAAATGTCCCCTTTTCCACTTTGGACCGAAATGCCCCAGGCCGAACTGTCCCAGGCCGAAATGTACTGTACCGAAACGTCCCAGGTCGAAATGTCCCAGGCCGAAATGTCTGGATACCACTTTGGATCCATATACAGCGGCCCGTAGTTAAACTCTGGTAATGGCGGCAAATTGTCCGGTTCGTGAGCCGCTGACTATTTTATAAACCGCTTGTACTTCGTAAGAAATGTTTGAAACTCTCTTTAAACGTGGGTTCCATACTAATGATAAAAAATTAAAGACATCACCACGTCCTCAGTTGTTTTTAACAACACGAGCTTTCGGCACCTGTGCCGGTGCCTTCGTCAAGTGTAACTGAATTTAATGTTTCAAAATATTGACATATATACAATGTTCATTAACTAACGGTCTACCTGTTTCACCAATATAGTTTTCACCACATTCACAGTTTACATTATAAACACTATACTTTTTACAGCAATGGGGCTCTTTGTCTTTAACATCAGTCAATAAATTACCAAGATTTCTGTTATTAGAAAAAACAACTCGGAGGTTTTCTTTTCTTAAAATACGTCTCAACTTTTCACTTAAACCCGGTAAATATGGTAGTGTAATGGTTCCTGGTTTTTCTGTCCTGTTATCCAGGACTTCAGAGCCCCATTGCTGTAAAAAGAAGTTATTATGGAGATACATTTGTACAAGAATAGTCGCCTTCAGCCGTGTCAAGACGAGAAATGACGTCACAACAAGCCAGTGAATGACAGCTCTCTCAAAATTCTTGGGAGAAATTAAACTATTCCAACAAAAGTCAGCTAAGCCCAATGCAAACATTGATGTAAATTCTAGCATTGAAAACTGGCGAAAGTGTATGATAACTGATCAAATACCCGTGGCATTATACATTCCAGATGTGTATTCGAGTAATCATCGTATGTTTTGGGATAGTACAAGAAATAAAACAAAACATATTATAGTTTATCACCATTGAGAGAAATTTCTTTGCATTTGATTGTTTGAAATGCCCAGAATGTGAGTCTGCATCTAAGTGCTTTCCGTGTAAATATTTGATTCTGTATCACCCCTGAGTTAAGTTCTCACACGCTGTTATTACCACGGAGTTAAGTTC
The DNA here is from genome assembly GCA_963971465.1 of Lepidochitona cinerea. Lineage (NCBI taxonomy): Eukaryota > Metazoa > Mollusca > Polyplacophora > Chitonida > Tonicellidae > Lepidochitona > Lepidochitona cinerea. The sequence continues at coordinate 484,675 of OZ020563.1, read as the reverse complement.
TCACACGCTGTTATTACCACGGAGTTACGTTCTCACACGCTGTTATCACCCCGGAGTTAAGTTCTCACACGCTGTTATCACCCCGGAGTTACGTTCTCACACGCTGTTATCACCCCTGAGTTAAGTTCTCACACGCTGTTATCACCCCGGAGTTAAGTTCTCACACGCTGTTATCACCCCTGAGTTAAGTTCTCACACGCTGTTATTACCACGGAGTTACGTTCTCACACGCTGTTATTACCACGGAGTTAAGTTCTCACACGCTGTTATCACCCCGGAGTTAAGTTCTCACACGCTGTTATTACCACGGAGTTACGTTCTCACACGCTGTTATTACCACGGAGTTAAGTTCTCACACGCTGTTATCACCCCGGAGTTAAGTTCTCACACGCTGTTATTACCACGGAGTTACGTTCTCACACGCTGTTATTACCACGGAGTTAAGTTCTCACACGCTGTTATCACCACGGAGTTAAGTTCTCACACGCTGTTATTACCACGGAGTGATGGTCTTCCGTCAATCCTATCAAGGACGTCAGTTTAGAAGGTTGTTCTTAAAAATTGAACGCTATGCTTGTCTCAAAGATCATGAAAGCCGGTATACTTTTGCAACGTCACAATAGAATTTATTTGTTTCAGGGCGTCATTTAGACCTGGCTCAAGCCTAATACACTTTTGCACAACTTAGCCCATACACATATTGAACTATCAAATAAAAAACAGCTGATTATACTCAGTTTTAAGTAAACAAGCTGCTCTGGATGGTGATAAATTAGTTATATGACGCCTGTGCGTGGGTATACGGATAGATATTTGGTGTCTGACAGATATTTAATGACTACTAATGGAGAACTACTTTAAAAAAAACATATAACATTGACACAGTACTGGACTGTATAATGACAAATCTGGTAATATTATTAGTTATATGACACCCTTGCGTGGGTACAGGTAGATATTTGGTGTCTGACATTAATATCTGTCAGACACTGTATTGAGAAAGTTCATTACTAGCCAGTGAATGTAAGACTTGTATTTAGAAAGTTCAGCAGTAGCCAGTGAAAGTAAGACTTGTATCAAGAAAGTTCATTACTAACCAGTGAAAGTAAGACTTGTTTTGAGAAAGTTCATTACTAGCCAGTGAATGTAAGACTTGTATTGAGAAAGTTCATTACTAGCCAGTGAAAGTAAGACTTGTATCAAGAAAGTTCATTACTAGCCAGTGAAAGTAAGGCCTGTATCAAGAAAGTTCAGTACTAACCAGTGAAAGTAAGACTTGTTTTGAGAAAGTTCATTACTAGCCAGTGAATGTAAGACTTGTTTTGAGAAAGTTCAGCACTAGCCAGTGAAAGTAAGACTTGTTTTGAGAAAGTTCAGTACTAGCCAGTGAAAGTAAGACCTGTATCAAGAAAGTTCAGTACTAACCAGTGAAAGTAAGACCTGTATCAAGAAAGTTCAGTACTAGCCAGTGAAAGTAAGACCTGTATCAAGAAAGTTCATTACTAGCCAGTGAATGTAAGACTTGTTTTGAGAAAGTTCATTACTAGCCAGTGAAAGTAAGACTTGTATCAAGAAAGTTCAGTACTAACCAGTGAAAGTAAGACTTGTTTTGAGAAAGTTCATTACTAGCCAGTGAATGTAAGACTTGTTTTGAGAAAGTTCAGCACTAGCCAGTGAAAGTAAGACTTGTTTTGAGAAAGTTCAGTACTAGCCAGTGAAAGTAAGACCTGTATCAAGAAAGTTCAGTACTAACCAGTGAAAGTAAGACCTGTATCAAGAAAGTTCAGTACTAGCCAGTGAAAGTAAGACCTGTATCAAGAAAGTTCAGTACTAACCAGTGAAAGTAAGACCTGTATCAAGAAAGTTCATTACTAGCCAGTGAATGTAAGACTTGTTTTGAGAAAGTTCATTACTAGCCAGTGAAAGTAAGACTTGTATCAAGAAAGTTCAGTACTAACCAGTGAAAGTAAGACTTGTTTTGAGAAAGTTCATTACTAGCCAGTGAATGTAAGACTTGTTTTGAGAAAGTTCAGCACTAGCCAGTGAAAGTAAGACTTGTTTTGAGAAAGTTCAGTACTAGCCAGTGAAAGTAAGACCTGTATCAAGAAAGTTCAGTACTAACCAGTGAAAGTAAGACCTGTATCAAGAAAGTTCAGTACTAGCCAGTGAAAGTAAGACCTGTATCAAGAAAGTTCAGTACTAACCAGTGAAAGTAAGACCTGTATCAAGAAAGTTCATTACTAGCCAGTGAATGTAAGACTTGTTTTGAGAAAGTTCATTACTAGCCAGTGAAAGTAAGACTTGTATCAAGAAAGTTCAGTACTAACCAGTGAAAGTAAGACTTGTTTTGAGAAAGTTCCTTACTAGCCAGTGAATGTAAGACTTGTTTTGAGAAAGTTCAGCACTAGCCAGTGAAAGTAAGACTTGTTTTGAGAAAGTTCAGTACTAGCCAGTGAAAGTAAGACTTGTATCAAGAAAGTTCAGTACTAGCCAATGAAAGTAAGACTTGTATCAAGAAAGTTCATTACTAGCCAGTGAAAGTAAGACTTGTTTTGAGAAAGTTCAGTACTAGCCAGTGAAAGTAAGACTTGTTTTGAGAAAGTTCAGTACTAGCCAGTGAAAGTAAGGCCTATATCAAGAAAGTTCAGTACTAGCCAGTGAAAGTAAGACTTGTTTTGAGAAAGTTCAGTACTAGTCAGTGAAAGTAAGACCTGTATCAAGAAAGTTCAGTACTAGCCAGTGAAAGTAAGACTTGTTTTGAGAAAGTTCAGTACTAACCAGTGAAAGTAAGGCCTGTATCAAGAAAGTTCAGTACTAGCCAGTGAAAGTAAGACTTGCATTGAGAAAGTTCAGTACTAGCCAGTGAAAGTAAGACTTGTATCAAGAAAGTTCAGTACTAACCAGTGAAAGTAAGGCCTGTATCAAGAAAGTTCAGTACTAGCCAGTGAATGTAAGACTTGTTTTGAGAAAGATCATTACTAGCCAGTGAATGTAAGACTTGTATCAAGAAAGTTCAGTACTAGCCAGTGAAAGTAAGACTTGTATCATGAAAGTTCAGTACTAGCCAGTGAAAGTAAGACCTGTATCAAGAAAGTTCATTACTAGCCAGTGAAAGTAAGACCTGTATCAAGAAAGTTCAGTACTAGCCAGTGAAAGTAAGACTTGCATTGAGAAAGTTCAGTACTAGCCAGTGAAAGTAAGACTTGTATCAAGAAAGTTCAGTACTAACCAGTGAAAGTAAGGCCTGTATCAAGAAAGTTCAGTACTAGCCAGTGAATGTAAGACTTGTTTTGAGAAAGATCATTACTAGCCAGTGAATGTAAGGCTTGTATCAAGAAAGTTCAGTACTAGCCAGTGAAAGTAAGACTTGTATCAAGAAAGTTCAGTACTAACCAGTGAAAGTAAGACTTGTTTTGAGAAAGTTCATTACTAGCCAGTGAATGTAAGACTTGTTTTGAGAACGTTCAGTACTAGCCAGTGAAAGTAAGACTTGCTTTGAGAAAGTTCAGTACTAGCCAGTGAAAGTAAGACCTGTATCAAGAAAGTTCAGTACTAGCCAGTGAAAGTAAGACTTGTTTTGAGAAAGTTCATTACTAGCCAGTGAAAGTAAGACTTGTATCAAGAAAGTTCAGTACTAACCAGTGAAAGTAAGACTTGTTTTGAGAAAGTTCATTACTAGCCAGTGAATGTAAGACTTGTTTTGAGAAAGTTCAGTACTAGCCAGTGAAAGTAAGACTTGTATCAAGAAAGTTCAGTACTAGCCAGTGAAAGTAAGACCTGTATCAAGAAAGTTCAGTACTAGCCAGTGAAAGTAAGACTTGTTTTGAGAAAGTTCAGTACTAGCCAGTGAAAGTAAGACTTGTTTTGAGAAAGTTCATTACTAGCCAGTGAAAGTAAGACTTGTATCAAGAAAGTTTAGTACTAGCCAGTGAAAGTAAGACTTGTATCAAGAAAGTTCAGTACTAGCCAGTGAAAGTAAGACTTGCTTTGAGAAAGTTCAGTACTAGCCAGTGAAAGTCAGACCTGTATCAAGAAAGTTCAGTACTAGCCAGTGAAAGTAAGACTTGTTTTGAGAAAGTTCAGTACTAGCCAGTGAAAGTAAGGCCTGTATCAAGAAAGTTCAGTACTAGCCAGTGAATGTAAGACTTGTTTTGAGAAAGTTCATTACTAGCCAGTGAAAGTAAGACTTGTATCAAGAAAGTTCAGTACTAGCCAGTGAAAGTAAGACTTGTTTTGAGAAAGTTCAGTACTAGCCAGTGAATGTAAGACTTGTTTTGAGAAAGTTCATTACTAGCCAGTGAAAGTAAGACCTGTATCAAGAAAGTTCAGTACTAACCAGTGAAATTAAGACCTGTATCAAGAAAGTTCAGTACTAGCCAGTGAAAGTAAGACCTGTATCAAGAAAGTTCAGTACTAACCAGTGAAAGTAAGACCTGTATCAAGAAAGTTCATTACTAGCCAGTGAATGTAAGACTTGTTTTGAGAAAGTTCATTACTAGCCAGTGAAAGTAAGACTTGTATCAAGAAAGTTCAGTACTAACCAGTGAAAGTAAGACTTGTTTTGAGAAAGTTCATTACTAGCCAGTGAATGTAAGACTTGTTTTGAGAAAGTTCAGCACTAGCCAGTGAAAGTAAGACTTGTTTTGAGAAAGTTCAGTACTAGCCAGTGAAAGTAAGACCTGTATCAAGAAAGTTCAGTACTAACCAGTGAAAGTAAGACCTGTATCAAGAAAGTTCAGTACTAGCCAGTGAAAGTAAGACCTGTATCAAGAAAGTTCAGTACTAACCAGTGAAAGTAAGACCTGTATCAAGAAAGTTCATTACTAGCCAGTGAATGTAAGACTTGTTTTGAGAAAGTTCATTACTAGCCAGTGAAAGTAAGACTTGTATCAAGAAAGTTCAGTACTAACCAGTGAAAGTAAGACTTGTTTTGAGAAAGTTCCTTACTAGCCAGTGAATGTAAGACTTGTTTTGAGAAAGTTCAGCACTAGCCAGTGAAAGTAAGACTTGTTTTGAGAAAGTTCAGTACTAGCCAGTGAAAGTAAGACTTGTATCAAGAAAGTTCAGTACTAGCCAATGAAAGTAAGACTTGTATCAAGAAAGTTCATTACTAGCCAGTGAAAGTAAGATCTTGTTTTGAGAAAGTTCAGTACTAGCCAGTGAAAGTAAGACTTGTTTTGAGAAAGTTCAGTACTAGCCAGTGAAAGTAAGGCCTATATCAAGAAAGTTCAGTACTAGCCAGTGAAAGTAAGACTTGTTTTGAGAAAGTTCAGTACTAGTCAGTGAAAGTAAGACCTGTATCAAGAAAGTTCAGTACTAGCCAGTGAAAGTAAGACTTGTTTTGAGAAAGTTCAGTACTAACCAGTGAAAGTAAGGCCTGTATCAAGAAAGTTCAGTACTAGCCAGTGAAAGTAAGACTTGCATTGAGAAAGTTCAGTACTAGCCAGTGAAAGTAAGACTTGTATCAAGAAAGTTCAGTACTAACCAGTGAAAGTAAGGCCTGTATCAAGAAAGTTCAGTACTAGCCAGTGAATGTAAGACTTGTTTTGAGAAAGATCATTACTAGCCAGTGAATGTAAGACTTGTATCAAGAAAGTTCAGTACTAGCCAGTGAAAGTAAGACTTGTATCATGAAAGTTCAGTACTAGCCAGTGAAAGTAAGACCTGTATCAAGAAAGTTCATTACTAGCCAGTGAAAGTAACACCTGTATCAAGAAAGTTCAGTACTAGCCAGTGAAAGTAAGACTTGCATTGAGAAAGTTCAGTACTAGCCAGTGAAAGTAAGACTTGTATCAAGAAAGTTCAGTACTAACCAGTGAAAGTAAGGCCTGTATCAAGAAAGTTCAGTACTAGCCAGTGAATGTAAGACTTGTTTTGAGAAAGATCATTACTAGCCAGTGAATGTAAGGCTTGTATCAAGAAAGTTCAGTACTAGCCAGTGAAAGTAAGACTTGTATCAAGAAAGTTCAGTACTAACCAGTGAAAGTAAGACTTGTTTTGAGAAAGTTCATTACTAGCCAGTGAATGTAAGACTTGTTTTGAGAACGTTCAGTACTAGCCAGTGAAAGTAAGACTTGCTTTGAGAAAGTTCAGTACTAGCCAGTGAAAGTAAGACCTGTATCAAGAAAGTTCAGTACTAGCCAGTGAAAGTAAGACTTGTTTTGAGAAAGTTCATTACTAGCCAGTGAAAGTAAGACTTGTATCAAGAAAGTTCAGTACTAACCAGTGAAAGTAAGACTTGTTTTGAGAAAGTTCATTACTAGCCAGTGAATGTAAGACTTGTTTTGAGAAAGTTCAGTACTAGCCAGTGAAAGTAAGACTTGTATCAAGAAAGTTCAGTACTAGCCAGTGAAAGTAAGACCTGTATCAAGAAAGTTCAGTACTAGCCAGTGAAAGTAAGACTTGTTTTGAGAAAGTTCAGTACTAGCCAGTGAAAGTAAGACTTGTTTTGAGAAAGTTCATTACTAGCCAGTGAAAGTAAGACTTGTATCAAGAAAGTTTAGTACTAGCCAGTGAAAGTAAGACTTGTATCAAGAAAGTTCAGTACTAGCCAGTGAAAGTAAGACTTGCTTTGAGAAAGTTCAGTACTAGCCAGTGAAAGTCAGACCTGTATCAAGAAAGTTCAGTACTAGCCAGTGAAAGTAAGACTTGTTTTGAGAAAGTTCAGTACTAGCCAGTGAAAGTAAGGCCTGTATCAAGAAAGTTCAGTACTAGCCAGTGAATGTAAGACTTGTTTTGAGAAAGTTCATTACTAGCCAGTGAAAGTAAGACTTGTATCAAGAAAGTTCAGTACTAGCCAGTGAAAGTAAGACTTGTTTTGAGAAAGTTCAGTACTAGCCAGTGAATGTAAGACTTGTTTTGAGAAAGTTCATTACTAGCCAGTGAAAGTAAGACTTGTATCAAGAAAGTTCAGTATTAGCCAGTGAAAGTAAGACTTGTTTTGAGAACGTTCTGTACTAGCCAGTGAATGTAAGACCTGTATCAAGAAAGTTCAGTACTAACCAGTGAAAGTAAGACCTGTATCAAGAAAGTTCAGTACTAGCCAGTGAAAGTAAGACTTGTATCAAGAAAGTTCAGTACAAGCCAGTGAAAGTAAGACTTGTTTTGAGAAAGTTCAGTACTAGCCAGTGAAAGTAAGACCTGTATCAAGAAAGTTCAGTACTAGCCAGTGAAAGTAAGACTTGTATCATGAAAGTTCAGTACTAGCCAATGAATGTCAGACTTGTATCATGAAAGTTCAGTACTAGCCAATGAAAGTAAGACTTGTATCAAGAAAGTTCAGTACTAGCCAGTGAAAGTAAGACCTGTATCAAGAAAGTTCAGTACTAGCCAGTGAATGTAAGACTTGTATCAAGAAAGTTCAGTACTAACCAGTGAAAGTAAGACCTGTATCAAGAAAGTTCAGTACTAGCCAGTGAAAGTAAGACCTGTATCAAGAAAGTTCAGTACTAACCAGTGAAAGTAAGACCTGTATCAAGAAAGTTCATTACTAGCCAGTGAATGTAAGACTTGTTTTGAGAAAGTTCATTACTAGCCAGTGAAAGTAAGACTTGTATCAAGAAAGTTCAGTACTAGCCAGTGAAAGTAAGACTTGTTTTGAGAACGTTCAGTACAAGCCAGTGAAAGTAAGACTTGTTTTGAGAAAGTTCAGTACTAGCCAGTGAAAGTAAGACCTGTATCAAGAAAGTTCAGTACTAGCCAGTGAAAGTAAGACTTGTTTTGAGAAAGTTCAGTACTAGCCAGTGAAAGTAAGGCTTGTATCAAGAAAGTTCATTACTAGCCAGTGAAAGTAAGACTTGTATCAAGAAAGTTCAGTACTAGCCAGTGAAAGTAAGACCTGTATCAAGAAAGTTCAGTACTAGCCAGTGAAAGTAAGACTTGTTTTGAAAAAGTTCAGTACTAGCCAGTGAAAGTAAGGCCTGTATCAAGAAAGTTCAGTACTAGCCAGTGAATGTAAGACTTGTTTTGAGAAAGTTCATTACTAGCCAGTGAAAGTAAGACTTGTATCAAGAAAGTTCAGTACTAGCCAGTGAAAGTAAGACCTGTATCAAGAAAGTTCAGTACTAGCCAGTGAATGTAAGACTTGTATCAAGAAAGTTCAGTACTAGCCAATGAAAGTAAGACTTAGTTTGAGAACGTTCAGTACTAGCCAGTGAAAGTAAGACTTGTATTGAGAAACTTCAGTACTAGCCAGTGAAAGTAAGACTTGTATCAAGAAAGTTCAGTACTAGCCAGTGAAAGTAAGACCTGTATCAAGAAAGTTCAGTACTAGCCAGTGAATGTAAGACTTGTATCAAGAAAGTTCAGTACTAGCCAGTGAAAGTAAGACTTAGTTTGAGAAAGTTCAGTACTAGCCAATGAAAGTAAGACTTAGTTTGAGAACGTTCAGTACTAGCCAGTATAAATGAGACTTGTATTGAGAAAGTTCAGTACTAGCCAGTGAAAGTAAGACTTGTTTTGAGAAAGTTCAGTACTAGCCAGTGAATGTAAGACCTGTATCAAGAAAGTTCAGTACTAGCCAGTGAAAGTAAGATTTTAAAGTTCAGTACTAGCCAGTGAATGTAAGACTTGTATCAAGAAAGTTCAGTACTAGCCAGTGAAAGTAAGACTTGTTTTGAGAACGTTCAGTACTAGCCAGTGAAAGTCAGACTTGTATCAAGAAAGTTCAGTACTAGCCAGTGAAAGTAAGACTTGTTTTGAGAAAGTTCAGTACTAGCCAGTGAATGTAAGACTTGTTTTGAGAACGTTCAGTACTAGCCAGTGAAAGTAAGACTTGTTTTGAGAAAGTTCATTACTAGCCATTGAATGTAAGACTTGTTTTGAGAAAGTTCAGTACTAGCCAGTGAAAGTAAGACTTGTTTTGAGAAAGTTCAGTACTAGCCAGTGAAAGTAAGACCTGTATCAAGAAAGTTCAGTACTAGCCAGTGAAAGTAAGACTTGTTTTGAGAAAGTTCATTACTAGCCAGTGAAAGTAAGACCTGTATCAAGAAAGTTCAGTACTAGCCAGTGAAAGTAAGACTTGTATCAAGAAAGTTCAGTACTAGCCAGTGAAAGTAAGGCTTGTATTGAGAAAGTTCAGTACTAGCCAGTGAAAGTAAGACCTGTATCAAGAAAGTTCAGTACTAGCCAGTGAATGTAAGACTTGTATCAAGAAAGTTCAGTACTAGCCAGTGAATGTAAGACTTGTTTTGAGAAAGTTCAGTACTAGCCAGTGAAAGTAAGACTTGTTTTGAGAACGTTCAGTACTAGCCAGTGAAAGTAAGACTTGTTTTGAGAAAGTTCAGTACTAGCCACTGAATGTAAGACTTGTATCAAGAAAGTTCAGTACTAGCCAGTGAAAGTAAGACTTGTTTTGAGAACGTTCAGTACTAGCCAGTGAAAGTAAGACTTGTTTTGAGAAAGTTCAGTACTAGCCAGTGAAAGTAAGACCTGTATCAAGAAAGTTCAGTACTAGCCAGTGAAAGTAAGACTTGTTTTGAAAAAGTTCAGTACTAGCCAGTGAAAGTAAGGCCTGTATCAAGAAAGTTCAGTACTAGCCAGTGAATGTAAGACTTGTTTTGAGAAAGTTCATTACTAGCCAGTGAAAGTAAGACTTGTATCAAGAAAGTTCAGTACTAGCCAGTGAAAGTAAGACCTGTATCAAGAAAGTTCAGTACTAGCCAGTGAATGTAAGACTTGTATCAAGAAAGTTCAGTACTAGCCAATGAAAGTAAGACTTAGTTTGAGAACGTTCAGTACTAGCCAGTGAAAGTAAGACTTGTATTGAGAAACTTCAGTACTAGCCAGTGAAAGTAAGACTTGTATCAAGAAAGTTCAGTACTAGCCAGTGAAAGTAAGACCTGTATCAAGAAAGTTCAGTACTAGCCAGTGAATGTAAGACTTGTATCAAGAAAGTTCAGTACTAGCCAGTGAAAGTAAGACTTAGTTTGAGAAAGTTCAGTACTAGCCAATGAAAGTAAGACTTAGTTTGAGAACGTTCAGTACTAGCCAGTATAAATGAGACTTGTATTGAGAAAGTTCAGTACTAGCCAGTGAAAGTAAGACTTGTTTTGAGAAAGTTCAGTACTAGCCAGTGAATGTAAGACATGTATCAAGAAAGTTCAGTACTAGCCAGTGAAAGTAAGATTTTAAAGTTCAGTACTAGCCAGTGAATGTAAGACTTGTATCAAGAAAGTTCAGTACTAGCCAGTGAAAGTAAGACTTGTTTTGAGAACGTTCAGTACTAGCCAGTGAAAGTAAGACTTGTATCAAGAAAGTTCAGTACTAGCCAGTGAAAGTAAGACTTGTTTTGAGAAAGTTCAGTACTAGCCAGTGAATGTAAGACTTGTTTTGAGAACGTTCAGTACTAGCCAGTGAAAGTAAGACTTGTTTTGAGAAAGTTCATTACTAGCCAGTGAATGTAAGACTTGTTTTGAGAAAGTTCAGTACTAGCCAGTGAAAGTAAGACTTGTTTTGAGAAAGTTCAGTACTAGCCAGTGAAAGTAAGACCTGTATCAAGAAAGTTCAGTACTAGCCAGTGAAAGTAAGACTTGTTTTGAGAAAGTTCATTACTAGCCAGTGAAAGTAAGACCTGTATCAAGAAAGTTCAGTACTAGCCAGTGAAAGTAAGACTTGTATCAAGAAAGTTCAGTACTAGCCAGTGAAAGTAAGGCTTGTATTGAGAAAGTTCAGTACTAGCCAGTGAAAGTAAGACCTGTATCAAGAAAGTTCAGTACTAGCCAGTGAATGTAAGACTTGTATCAAGAAAGTTCAGTACTAGCCAGTGAATGTAAGACTTGTTTTGAGAAAGTTCAGTACTAGCCAGTGAAAGTAAGACTTGTTTTGAGAACGTTCAGTACTAGCCAGTGAAAGTAAGACTTGTTTTGAGAAAGTTCAGTACTAGCCACTGAATGTAAGACTTGTATCAAGAAAGTTCAGTACTAGCCAGTGAAAGTAAGACTTGTTTTGAGAACGTTCAGTACTAGCCAGTGAAAGTAAGACTTGTTTTGAGAAAGTTCAGTACTAGCCAGTGAAAGTAAGACTTGTATCAAGAAAGTTCAGTACTAGCCAATGAAAGTAAGACTTGTATCAAGAAAGTTCAGTACTAGCCAGTGAAAGTAAGGCCTGTATCAAGAAAGTTCAGTACTAGCCAGTGAAAGTAAGGCCTGTATCAAGAAAGTTCAGTACTAGCCAGTGAAAGTAAGACTTGCATTGAATAAAGTTCAGTACTAGCCAGTGAAAGTAAGACTTGTATCATGACAGTTCAGTACTAGCCAATGAAAGTAAGACTTGTATCGAGAAAGTTCAGTACTAGCCAATGAAAGTAAGACTTGTATCAAGAAAGTTCAGTACTAGCCAATGAAAGTAAGACTTGCATTGAGAAAGTTCAGTACTAGCCAGTGAAAGTAAGACTTGTATCATGAAAGTTCAGTACTAGCCAATGAATGTAAGACTTGTATCATGAAAGTTCAGTACTAGCCAATGAAAGTAAGACTTGTATCAAGAAAGTTCAGTACTAGCCAATGAAAGTAAGACTTGTATCAAGAAAGTTCAGTACTAGCCAATGAAAGTAAGACTTGTATCAAGAAAGTTCAGTACTAGCCAGTGAAAGTAAGGCCTGTATCAAGAAAGTTCAGTACTAGCCAGTGAAAGTAAGACTTGCATTGAGAAAGTTCAGTACTAGCCAGTGAAAGTAAGACTTGTATCATGAAAGTTCAGTACTAGCCAGTGAAAGTAAGACTTGTATCATGAAAGTTCAGTACTAGCCAGTGAAAGTAAGACTTGTTTTGAGAAAGTTCATTACTAGCCAGTGAAAGTAAGACCTGTATCAAGAAAGTTCATTACTAGCCAGGAAATGCAAGACTTGCATTGAGAAATATGGATCTTCTTAAGTGTCTTAGGGAACACTCCCCTTCAAAGATATTTATTATTGTTACGTTTTTGGAAAGAATTTAGGCGATTAAAATCCAAATTTGAGAACGCTATTTTACCGACTTTGAACAGGCTGTGGCGGCCGGCAACACATATAGATAAACTATTTCTTATAGTCGCCCTTGGAAATCTGAAAGGAGTTGATTTTTATACGTTTTAAAATGACCCGAGAAAAGGAATTTCATTCTGAGGTTCAATAAAGCTCCAAAAAACTACTCTTGACTCACAAACTCCAAATAATGTCCTCAGTGCCAAAAGAACTTATTTGTCAATAACTGGGTCATGCCTGAGAAGCCTATTAAAATGCATTTGTAGGGGCCGCATATTGGCAGCGGGAACTCGCTCTTGCAAACTAATTCCACCACCGGATTTTAGAACTTATTAATCATAGATATTTAAATATCTCACTCACTCGCAGTATATAGGCAAGGAAAATATATATTAAGATCTGAAGCTGTAAATATAAGGAATTCCACAAGCTTTTATTGTCAAATTTAACATTTTTTGTTAAATATGTATGCTTGAAGTATCCGTTCTAACTTGGACAAAGTTGGAAGTTATCAGTGAATTACGAGTACTTTAAAGTAAATTAAACCTCTTTTACCATATTCGAAGATGGAAAAAACAACAAAAGATCCCTTTAAGGGATCTTAATGCCCGCCTTCATCTATTCATATAAAAGACTGTTACAGCAATAACTGGATATAGGAATTGGGGCCTAAATGTACATAAAAAAATCTTATTCCAGGGAGATAACTATTGTTGAGGAAAATTAAATTGTGAATTACAAAGTAAGCTCCCCTTGAAATTTTGGTTGATAACAACATTGCCACCTGGTAGCCATCTTCAATATGCTAATGAGATGATAATGAACGGTGCACAGCTAGAACTTAGGGGGATGTTGTGTGTCATGTTTGGTTAAGATCAGGTCAGTAGTTTTCTTGGAATAATGATAATAATTTTCGTTTTCAAATTTGGTTCAAAAACAACATTGAAAATGTAGGGTGCACAACTAGATCATACAGAGATAATGTGGGCCAAGTTTTGTCAAAATCAGACCAGTAGTTTTCTTGCAATAAACGTAACAAAGAAAAACAACATCGCCCCCTGGCGGCCATATTTAATATGCAAATGAGATGAAAATGTACGGTGCACAACTAGACCATAGGGTGATGATGTATGTTAAGTTTGATTAAGATTGGACAGGCAGTTTTCTTGGAATAAAGGTAACAAAGAAAAAAAACATCGCCCCCTGGCGGCCATATTGAATATGCAAATGAGACCAAAATGTACCATGCACAACTAAACGATATGGAGATAATGTGAGCCAAGTTTGGTGAAAATCAGAATAGTGGTTTTCTTGGAATAAAGGTAACAAAAAAACCAATATCGCCCCCCTGGCGGCCATATTGAATATGCAAATGAGATGAAAATGTACCATGCACAACTAAATGATATGGAGATAATGTAAGCCAAGTTTGGGGAAAATCAAAATAGTGGTTTTCTTGGAATAAAGGTAACAAAAAAAACCAATATCGCCCCCTGGTGGCCATATTGAATATGCAAATGAGATGAAAATGTACGGTGCACAACTAGACCATAGGGTGATGATGTATATTAAGTTTGATCAAGATTGGACTGGTAGTTTCCTTGGAATAAAGGTAACAAGCAAAAAGTTAACGAACGGACGACGGACAACTGACGACAGACGACGGAAAAACGATTTGAATAGCCCTCCATCAGAATGATGGCGGGCTAAAAACACAAAGCAACAAACAGATGTAACATGTGATTTTATTTGTTCATTTTCAAAATTAGTTGAAGGGGTAAGAAAAAATAACCATACAGTGTCAGTGGCGTTTTAGCCGACTGTTTTGCTGTGCCATACAATGTCTTCGGTAATGAAGCAGGCTAGCACTCTAACGCCATATGGCGACAGCGGTATTGAATGGGTTTAATGAAAACAACGACGGAAAAACATACATGTTGCATAACTTGACCATAAGGAAAAACAACACAAAAAAATTCACCAAGATTCGCCTGATTATTTTCTTGATTCCCCGAACACAAACTACTGTATGTAGTGAAAAGAAATTACTCTGGATAAACAACTCCTTGAACAAATTTAATTACGACGTTTCGATGTTTCTCCTAACATCGTTTTCAAGTAAATGATAACGGTACAATAGATAGCGGTTACAAATAACATGCGTTCTTACGTAATAAGTTGACGTCATCGTAGATGAACGTCAAATTGGATAAGGTTAAAGGAAATAGCGTTATAAAGCATTTACGTCATAAGAAATAGTACAACGCTATTTCCTTTAACCTTACCCAATTTGACGTTCATCTACGATGACGTCAACTTATTACATAAGAACGCATGTTATTTGTAACCGCTATCTATTGTACCATTATCATTTACTTGAAAACGATGTTAGGAGAAACATCGAAACGTCGTAATTAAATTTGTTCAAGGAGTTGTTTATCCAGAGTAATTTCTTTTCATTATCCTTTCAACTTCTATATGCCTCTTAAACAAGTTACTGTATGTAGGTAAAAATCACAGAAATAGTTACCGGCCGCCATTTTGAATATGCAAATGAGCAAAAAAAGGCAGTGCGCAAGAGACCATAGGGTTAACCTGCGTACACAATTTTGTGAAGATCCTTTCATTACTTTAGGAGAAAAGTGACAAAAAGAAGAAAAACAAAATGGTCGCCAAACAACCATTTTGATATGCAAATGAGCAAAAGAAATAAATGTTGTACAACTAGACCATAGGAGGAACGTGCATGTGAAATTTAAGGAAGATCCGAGTAGCAGTTCTCTTGGAATCGCGATCACAAGAGTGAAAAGTAATAAAAAGAAGAAAAACAAAATGGTCGCCGAGCGGCCATTTTGATATGCAAATGAGCAAAAGAAATATATGCTGCACAACATAAGGGGAACATGTCTGTGGAATTTGATGAAGATCCGCCAAGTTGTTCTCTTGGAATCGCGATCACAAGAAAAGTTTACAGACACCGGACGACAGACCTCGTACAAAAAGCGTTTTGATAATCCGTCTGAATTTCAACAGATAAGCTTGTTAAGGATTTAAATCCTAAAAGTTTTGTTACTTTCAGCAACTACTGCCATGTGGCAAGTTGAGGTAAGTCTTACAGTGTGTTTGATCTCTATGACACAGTCATATGTAAATATGTTCTGGTTATTGCTGGTAATATCAGAAAAGGAACCTGTGACAATGATATTTACTAATCAACTGATCGTGAAGGTCTATGTAATGTCACTGTTAGTTTGGTCTTGGAATGATCAAATAGTTATGTTCTGAATTGTTTTACCGCACCAAAGACTGCTGTAGTCAAATTGCTGTTCGACTAGCCATATTTTTGGGTCCTTTTGAACGCCAGTTAAGACAAGTGGTCCGAAACAGTTATAGGTACTAGCAGTTTTATAACATATGAAATCCCTGTAAGAGGCAAATGTTGTGATAAAGGTCAGATTTAGTGAGATTGGTGGTGATTAACATACCTTCAGCATGTGGTGGACTTGGTTTCTGCAATCGCTTCAATATCTCCATGGTAACCATGACTTCCTCCTTGAGGTCAGGGTTCACATCGGGCTTAGATTCAACTGCCTGTAAGTGTACCAATATATTAACAACCAGAAAGCAGTCCCCTCCGCCCCATCTCTTTTTAAAGCATAAAACTACACTCTTCACCATTCATTTTTTTTTAATTCTAGAAATTTAAAAAGGTGTTTTTCTAAAAAATGGTTTTAGCTCATGTGTGAACTCTTGGTGACCTTGACCCTTTGAGGGACCTTTGTAAAATGTTGATCCCATCAAAACCTTAGTGTTTTGATGATATACGGTAAGAATTCCGCTAATTCAAGGACGAGCAATGTGAAGATAACAAATTATTAGACTGCTTTCTCCCATGTTGGATTGGGTTTAAAACAACAACAATAGCGATTGCTCGATAGGATTATCGGTCGCTCCTTGCAGGAGGTAAGAAACCAAATGAAAAGTCTCAAACTTTTAGAGTGCTTTTCGTAATGTTTTGAGTACTTGAATTAGCGGAATTCTTACTGTATCCAAAATTTCATGAAATTTGAAACATCATTTTTTATATGAACCTGTTAAAAAGCTTTTTGGTCCAAAATTTTAACTCCTGTGTGACCGTGACCGTTGGACCGATGTTTGTCCAAAGTCATTTAGCTTGCATCCTTACTATTTTGATGATATAATTTGAAAAAATGGTTTTCTATGTGTGACCTTGAAGCTTGGACGGAGCTTCGTCAATTCACGTATAGATTGGCGGGTACCAACAAAAATGATCACATTTGCTGGTTTTAACAATCTTTGATCATATTTTTTTTAATTAATGCAATCAAAACACGAGTTTTTTTTATTTTTTGTTCGTTTTTGCACGATTTGCGGTCGCTGCGTCCATGTCCTTTACGACCGCTCATCTGTCGTAGGAGATAAACAAGAGAAAGTTTCTTAAGCAAATGTCTTTTGACACGCCACATGTTTGTCATTATAAGAATTTACCTTGAAATTAAGGTCATGATTTAAGTATAATATACTTGTACAGACCATTTTCGACTATCTCACTACTAGACTTGTTGGTGCGCATGCTAATATCTATCCATTGAAAATTTTGTGGGTTTGTGTTTCCAGGTGGTATTCAGCTGATTTTTAATACTGTTCACAGAATCTGCGTTCACTGTTGATATGGGCAGTGATTCCATGGGTTCACCACTCGGATAGAGTAACTTAGATTAAGTCGGCAGTGCTGTTTGCTGAGTTTAAGGTTATGACCTCTGGTATTTCTTGATTGGGCAATTTCTATGGTAGTTGTTGAGCATTTTCGTAGAAGAACTCTCTTCTGTGTTATTTTTTATTCCTGTCTTATGAATTTTTCGGGAGTTTTATGTTTTGTGTGCACTTGCTGACTTGGGTAGGTTGAAACGCTGAGTACAGCTGTACAACATCAGAACAATAGACTTGCTAGTGACAACAGCAAAGACCCAATACGGACCAATCACAGTCTGCTTTATGTCTCAATTCAGTTAACCTTATTATTGCCCACAAATGACTTCTCGACTGAACTTCCATCAACAGGTTAGCGAGGAAATACTTTCAGTTTCACTGGAGTTCATTATTCAGAACACTTTTCGCCTCTAAAATAAAGATATATTTACACACTTGTGCAGATTGTAGATTACGCTTGGGATGTCTGTGTACATTGTAGCAACATCATTGTTTGAGGGCTGCATGCCTGAATAGGTGTCTTTCAAAAACACGTTGCTAGGACTGCACAGTAAGCTTGCAGGCCTGGCTTTATGGCAGAGGCTAAAGACATGGTAAGACAACGAGGGCCGAACTTGACCATGGACTAACAGTTACCATTAGATTTATTAGGGCGAACTGAAAGAAGATAGGTGTTGACTGCCAGCAGTTGTTTTTTGAAAAGCAACCTCCTGAAAGAGGAAACAATTAACCAGAAATTCTCTGTTAGACTTACCTTAAGAGCTGCAGAAACATACTGAAATCCTCTTAATTTTAAACATCCTTTTGGTTGACTAGCTATGGTCCTCAGTGTCCTGAAATATAAATAATACATGTAATTAGCAACCAAATTATATTATGTTGGTGGACAGTTACTATCCCCCCGTGTTATTTGCCCCAATTCCATGGTCTATCATCAACTGTCAGCCTGAGAAAGGTTGATTGTGTGAAATAGGAGTGGATTCTGGCTTTCTCCTGATGATGACTTAAATAAAGTTGACATATTCAGATCATAGCATGAACACTTATAGAGTTTCCTTACTATCTCACTCTGTTCACTTGTTCATTGGATTATAAAGATCAGGGCTTTAATGTTAAACTGGTATGAGCTGCCAAAATTAAAACTTTTTTCATAATTTCTGAGTCACGATAGCCATCGAAAAACTAAACGATTGGCGTTGGAGTGAGGAAAATCCATACAGTATGTGGCCTTTACGAACCGAAATAGTGTTCGAAAAATAAACAAAATTTAACCGGGACGACCATTCATTCATCCAAAGTTAGTTCAAAACAATACTTTATCTACATACTCGAGACTAGAAGCACTAAAAAACTTGGGGAAAATAGCCAATAATTTCAACAGTCTATTTTAACGTCAAAATATCAACATTTTGGCAGCTCAGAAGCCTTTTAGTGCTTCTAGTCTCGACAATGTACGATAAAGTATTGTTTTGAGCTAACTTTGGCTTAGAATGAATGAATGGTTGTCCCGGTTATTTAAATTTTGTTTACATTTCGAACACGTTTTCGGTTTGTACAGGTCACATACTGTATGGATTTCCTTCATTCCAGTGCTAATCATTTAGTTTTTCGATGGCCTTCAAAGCCTCTTATGGTCTTGACGATCAAAAATTATGAAAAAAGTGTGAAATTTGGCAGCTCATGCCACTTAAAAAACATAAGTTGAAACAAAATAACCATTTGTTAATGGCTGTCTGGTAGTCTCTGTAGTCAATCACTTAAAGTGGGCAAATCTGACATTCTACACAGCCTTTGTGTACATGTACAGTATGTGCTAAATTCAAGCTACTGCATAGATGCACTGACACACTCAGACTGGTGATGTGACACCCAACAAAAGTCATGTATAAATAACTTACATTGCAGCAAACCAGCCAGTTTCTGTATCCTCAGCGGTCATGAGGTCACATAATTGCTTGATGACGTGATCACAATGCTGGTTACCTAGCAAACGACTATGGCCATCAAGGCTGGTTGCCAGGCAGCTCAATGCAAAACAGGAATTTTTACTGACTCCAGCATCTTTGGAAGACAGCATTTTGGCTAAAGATGAGATCTGCAAGTTAGAATGGATTCAAAAATTCTGATCATTAAGATTTGTTTACTTTGCCAATAAGTCAACGTAATATTCAAGGCAAGGAAAACAATTTTTTTCCCACAAATCAGGAATTAATAAGAAATTTGCCGAAATTTAGAGACAACCCCTGCCCTCATTTCCGGTGGATTTCAAAACTACATGTAGGTCATATCATACTGGATTTGAAAGTGAACATATGTCGTACGGCCTGTAGAGTATGAAAAGGTTCGAATATAGAAAACGATTTAATAAAAAGTTTCCATTAAGGGCAAATTTCATCTTCTATGCGACACTAACTGACACTGCCCAAAGATTGAGATTGGGATGTAGCAGTCAAACTTGGCGGAACGTTCTACTAAGTACTACTAGCGTCATATATAGTCCCCGACATTGCACATCCATTCAGTTTCTGATGCTAAATTTAATGATCTTTTTTTAAAAAGATTTATTCATGAAAAAAGTAATCCATTCGAGGACTGATTTCTTGAAATTAAAGTTAAGCGGTTGCTTTATTTAACGTGGTTTACGTGGTTGTCGCAAAATCCTCCGCATCAGGTTTTTTCGATCTCCCATGGGTGATTTGTATCAGATTCAAACAGGATCTACGGGCAATCTGAACGTTGTTCTCGGGCTGTTTTCACATTGACTGCAGGGAAAGGGAACGCTATCCGCGATGATTTACGGGCTATTTAGACGTCAGCCGCGGGTGATTTATATGTAGAAGGTGGTAGTACTGTAAATAAAAACTCATCATACAGACTAGGCCAGATACTGAATTCAATGTGCAGTGTACACAATGCTAACGAAGATATTTTCGAAATACAGTATTTCTTTTCCTGAGAAAAGCAAACACAGTTGCCTAAAAGCGGTTTAGGACTATCCTTAAATTGTGGATAAACAAAGAATTCAAGTTCCAAATGAAGCAGTTTACAAAACTGTGTCAACAGTCTAGCTCTTGTACAGATGAATAGTGGCATAGTTGTTTTGGTTTGCATACGTACTTGAGATGAGAAGAATAAGTCACTTGACATGGTACCTTTTAACCATAACCCTATCATACACACAGAGAGTAAACACCCAGTCAGATTAGATTTTTCATAATTTAGTTTTGTGGGATTGGAATGGCCACTGTAAATCAAGGTAGCTCATGATACAATGTACTTAAAAAGTAAATAAAAGTTACATATTTCTATTGTCTTGAAACAATCTGTTACCATTCTGTCGGATTCTGGTAAGGCGATGAGTCGTTTACGGCCATCATTTGTGTCACAGAGGCGACCTAAAGCAAATGCAGCATTCATACCACGACCTGGAGAGAGCCAAAAAAATAAAATAATACAAGGAACTCTTTTACTTACGGTAAATGACGTCCGAATCCGACCAATGCCCGATCCGACCGGCGGCGGAGATCACAGACCATGGTGATTAGCCACCTAGTGTGCTGCCGACGCCTGAGCTGACAGTTAGTCAAACGTCTACATGACCGATAACTTTAATACCTGCTGTTGACCGGTAATGGAGATTTCCGACTTAAAGTAGAAACGTATAGTCCCAAGATGTTGTGCATTAACCATTTTTATTAGATTCGCGAAAAAATAAATACGTGTTAAAAAATCAACCCGAGTTTTGTTTGTTTTTCATACAGTCAGCTTATGACCAAGCGTCAAATCATTCTTTGTCACGTCTATGAAATTAATTACTACGCCGTACGTAGTGTTTGTGTCTCCAAAATGACTTTGTTGTATACTGACAGCCGTATTTTGGAATTACGGTCGTCGATATATAGAAAGGAAATCATTTTGTAGTCAGAAACCCGGACCCAGCCGCAAATCGCTAAATTGCCGTGGTTTCAGTTTACTTTCTCAATATATCACGGCTTTTGAAGCCTTCGGCGGGCAAGATATCAAACATCGGTATTACAAAATAACCACTAGCTGTAAAGATCAAAATTCACGAATAACATGCACTCAGATCGAGAGATTTTAACTCACAAACTCCTGTTCGCTGTAGTCTATACATGATCTAATTTTAAAACTTCAAGTTCTTGAAAATCACGTAGCAATATTATATAGAGGATATTGAACAGCTGAGTTTGAATAGCACTTATATTTTTTCGAGTGAAAGTCGGAGAATAACTCACGAGACGCGAAGCGTCGAGTGGGTTATCCCTCCGCCTTTCAAGAGAAAAAATATAAATGCTTTTCAAACACAGCTGTTCAATATTCTGTTTATTATTTATACTATCATGTTTTATTCTGGGGATTGTTTCTTAAGTATAAATTTATCAATTATAAAAAAGAAAATATCAACAAACTTATGACGGATTAGGTTTTTAGCAAACGTAGGAATATATATCGCTGACCAATGAAACAACAGCATGTCTGTTCTTCTCAGGTGACTGTCAACTGTCAGATTTGTGGTCATTTGAATTGCCATTTTCTCCCTGAAGTTTTTCGCGATATTTCGTGTAAAAAGAAATTAAATCGATCAACATGGATTTTAACTCTGCAGCGCACCAGTCACGAGGATAAAAAATGATCTATGAAACTACTTAACATCGTTTTACCGCGTCATTGAACGGCAATTACAGTTTCTCGTTACGATTCTCCGAAGCCATGATGATGCAGGCCACACAACGCTGGCAACTGACGAACCGTAATGAAGTTTTGTTTTATCGCTTTGATTTAAAGTGGTAAGCCAATCCTCTATTGAATCAATTTAGTGTTTTCAGTTGTAAATTATTTATCTTAATGCTAAATTGACTGAAAAGGCTTCATTTAGCCTATCCAAATCATATGTACTGTTGTTGTTGTACAGCAGACGTCAGTACACAAGAAAGAAGTAGGTCCGACGACGTCATCGGCTTCGACGCGTGCATTAAATAACAAAAATTGTTATTGCACTGCAGTGAATTATTACATTTCTGAGTGAAGGAAATCCCTAGTTTTCACTTATGTATAAATAATAAAGTTTAATATTACTTGAAGTGAAAACCCACGTGGTCTGCGGCAGTTCGATCGATCCTAAAACAGGTAGCCATTTGATTGGCTCTTATTTTGATTGACATGTATGTATAGTGCAATCAGCAACCATAAGACCCAAAGAAAGCTGAACAGCTCACTCTGGACTGTCAAATATATAATATATTTAAGGCCTACATGTTTAAACGCCCGCTTATAACAATAAAACATTACAAAATGTCTTTTGGTCATTCTAATATTTAAAAACAATTTTCTATGGTTTTAGAGGGAGAGTATAATTTAGCAACAACTCATTGAATTTGAGTCTTTGATTTCCGATTGTTTTCCTGTCTTGCTGGCGTCGTCAACATTCCCGTGAAGTTGGTAGCTTGAGTGCTCAAATGGCGACGGGAAACAACAGATACTTGTGCATGTAGTTAACCCATGATTAGTATGTTAATGATCGATTATACTACATTAAGGAATTGTTTTTTCATCAAACGTTTTTTTCTGGTGGTCCAATCGTCCTACAAATATCCAAGCCCAGATTGAGTAAACTGGTGAGCATCACAGCACGACTGATCGATGGCAGCTTCTGTGTCGCCACGTGTGTAGTCACTTTGGTTTCAGATAGAATATCTGAGCGCTCTATTCATGCGACTCAACAGGAGGTTGAACCAGACTACTACTCACTTTGGGTATAAAATCGATCGGATTCTGACGTCATTTACCGTAATACAACCTTTACATGTATGTGCCATTCCGTTTTATAAATATGCCCCAGTTAAGATTTTTCCACAAATCACAGACACTTAAGTAGCAAATTGACAGGTATGTCTCACTCCCTAGCTATGGGCTCCACAAAAATCAAACATATATTAAAAGAGAATCTAGGAATATAAGAATGTATAGATTTACCAGCCTCGTCAACTCCAAGTGATAAAACCAATTGACTCAGAATAGACTGTGAGTTTGTGTGGTTTAAAATCCTGCTGGAGCCTTTTTCTGAAATACTAAGCCTTGCTAAAACCAGAGCTGCATTACTGGCAGTCCACATGTTATTGTTCTGAAGTAAGCTGGTAATATGATCAAGAGTTTGGTCTATACAGCCATCAGATAACACCCATTCACGACCTTCAGGACTTTCAGCCTTTAAAAACAAAACAGGAAAGTTTGATTAAAGATGTCATAGGAGTTTTATTACAAGGTCAAATTAAAAAAGTATGTAATGAAATAATATCCAATTAGGTCATAACTACAGTAAGTAGTGTTCATGTAAGTGCCAATTATCTCACTACACAGCAGCTCATACATTTCACATCTCCATTTGTCTATTGTTAGCTAGCATATGCCAGATTTTAAAGCAGTTTGTACTACCCAAATTTTGTAGATGTTTTTATGTCAAATCTGAACAAGAGTTTCGAGAAACCCCAAATACGCCCGGAGAGGCACAGTAACTGTGGCCATACCAAAAACAAATCCTTCCATATTTATTAGAATTTAATTTTCAAATCTCAGAGAAAGGAGGTCGAAGCTCGGTAAAATGTGATGTAATGTCAACAAAATGAAATCTTACCATTAAAACCTTTAAAATCCATTTGTATAAAATTCAAAATGGGCTATTTGGATCAACGATTATTAACTAGATTTGTACTCGGTACAAGTCATCAATTCTCGCTGCTGTTAAATCGCGATGTTAAACATTCAGTTCGTTCTCAGTTTGTTGTCAATATAGGTTGGATTAAAATGTTTCAATTTTTTAGAAAAGCAGTTCATAATTTACTAATCATACGTAAACAATTGTAATTAATTGGCAATTTCGCAGGTCACACCAATTCAAGCAGATTTGAAAAATTTTCTCATAATATCATTTATCTATATTATTTGGCTATAACAAAATATATAACAGTTGAGCATGGCTATAAAAAGGCAAACAATAATATAAAGCCTACATTTAATTTTATGGAGAGAAAAGGCCAAGTGGTAAAGAAGGCAATAAAGCTTTCAACACTAGTGATAAGATTGATTGATTGTTTGGTGTTTTACGCCGCGCTAAAGATTATTAAACTTATGTGGCGGTGTTGCCAGTTTTATTGTGGAAGGAAACCGGGCTCTATGCCTGGAGGAAACCCCTGACCTTCCGTTAGTAACTGGCAACCATCCCACATAGACTAGTGATACGAGCTAACTGTATGTTTACAAGGTAAATAGAACAAGGCTGAGTTACTTATCTCTTTGTCTGTAGATAAAACTTTAATCCTTATATGTATTTTCATTTGATTAAAACGTTATATATTGATTTAAGAATAGTTTTAATCAATTTAGAAACATTATTGCAGTTTGAAAAAATCCTTTTTTGATGAGAACCTTTTTTGATGAGAATTGGAAAAGAAGAAGCCATTTTATAATTTTAAGGTTATTTTCATGAAAATGAAAGTAAGAATAAAAGGGAATATACATAATCCAATAATTTGCAAAAGTTGATATATCATAAACAATTTTTGACACATTGTCTGTTAATATGGTATGTAACATGAAAGATTTGAAAACATCGGATCATATTTGTTAAAGTTATGGAGAGAAAAAGTAAATATTCCATAACCCAATATGGCTGCCAATTTACGCAATGTTTGATGGAATTATGGAGCTGAAGGAAATATTCCATAATCCAATATAACTGCCATATTATGTAACGAATGATGTCAAAAAACAGTTCGCCACACACCTTTTACCCATAAGGTATATACTCAGAAAGTCGGAATCAAAACTTTGGAAGTTATGGAGCGGAAGGGAAAGCGGACGCCGGACAGCCGGAATACCGGACGGACGCAGATGATACCATAATACAGCCTGCTTTTCAAGCCGGGCGTATAAAAAGGAATTGGTCAGCTATATTCAAACACTAAATAGATATACACGTACACATGTACCTACATGTAGGTTGACTTAAGTTTTTTATTTCCCCTTCATTCGAAAGTAAGTTTTTATGAATGATGGACCAGTTGAAACCTCTGTTTACACAAAAGTTAATTTTGGGAGGAAACCAAGCCTTATCAATGATGGACCAGTTGAAACCTCTATTTACACAAAAGTTAATTTTGGGAGGAAACCAAGCCTTATGAATGATGGACCAGTTGAAACCTCTGTTTACACAAAAGTTAATTTTGGGAGGAAACCAAGCCTTATGAATGATGGACCAGTTGAAACCTCTATTTACACAAAAGTTAATTTTGGGAGGAAACCAAGCCTTATGAATGATGGACCAGTTGAAACCTCTGTTTACACAAAAGTTAATTTTGGGAGGAAACCAAGCCTTATGAATGATGGACCAGTTGAAACCTCTGTTTACACAAAAGTTAATTTTGGGAGGAAACCAAGACTAATGATGGATGGAGCAGGACCACCTAATGTCAATCACAACAATTCTCTTACCAAAGTACCAAGTGTTCCAGCAGCATTCATAACACTTTCAGAGTCATCAAACGTCAACATTTTGGATAAATTCTCTAATATTCGCTTTCCCTCTGTATAACGTGACTTGGTAAGGGAAAGAACTCTGTAGCACCCAAGTTCTGATTCAGCCAATGTCCCGATGATGTAAGCGGCATTTCCAGCGACTCTAAAGTAATAAAGAAATTATGCACAACAGGGGATAAAATAAACATACACAATTACAATTATATATTTTATAAAATATGTTGAAAAAAAAAAGAAAATAATAAAAATATATTAGGGTATCAAAATTAATTGCTCAAACGGTGGCACATGAAGAAAAGTTGATCAAGAGTTTTTCTGATGATTTGGGCGATCATTAAAAATTGGTAGGTTGCGGGTAACAAGCCTTACTTTTTTTTTTACTGACGTCTATATGGTTTTGCATAAGTTGTGTCTCGTTATACTTGATATTCGTTTAGGTCGGCAATGCCTATGATTGCCAGAGAAAAAACTTTTTATCAGATTTGTCATGACAATTAATTATTTACGTTAAAAGCTCTCACAATTCAATGCGGCATTTGGTTGAGATTGTACTTTAGTCTAAATCATGCTTTTTCAAAGGGAATCAAAAACGCCGCGGATAATAAAGTTTTATTTATCTTGGGGAATAGGTGTCTGGTCAGAACAGGTACCAAAATTTTTACAAGTAATAGTTTGACCTTTACTTCAGTTGTTATACTGTACATGATGTTTATTATAAAGAAACCACTCCGTTGCTTTTATTCCCAAGGATTGTGTATGATATAGCTCGCCTGAGTAACTACCAGAAAGGTCAACTCAATTAGTAATCTGACTTTCCATTGGTCTACGACTCACCAAGTTACGCCGCAAGAAACCACTCCGTTGCTTTTATTCCCAAGGATTGTGTATGATATAGCTCGCCTGAGTAACTACCAGAAAGGTCAACTCAATTAGTAATCTGACTTTCCATTGGTCTACGACTCACCAAGTTACGCCGTCTTCATGTCTCCATGATAATAGTCAGTTATGTCTCATTGAGTATGGCCTATTAAATTTAGATAGGGGTTATATCACTATGTTAATTTAACTGATGTAGTAGAAAAAGCTATCATTTTCATTTTTCTAATTGTAAAACTACTTAAAAGAAATGTTAACTTAATAATGAATTCATTTCCTGTTGATTTTACATGTACAGTTGTTTGTAAATAAAACCCCAATGGAAACTTTCAAAAGTCTTCACCCCATACTCGTAGAAAGGTTAGAGGACTCAACCGGACTTTTTAATCGAGGGGCATGTGTTTGTAGCCAGTGTATAGGTCGAATTTAGTATTACACAAACGGTCGATATAACCTGTGGGCTTTGTTTTATAGATTTATTAAAAAAAAGAAATGCTTTTTTGAGTAAAGTGACTGATCACCAGGAGTATATATATAAGAACCAGTTATTTCGAAATGAAAAACATAAGGAAAGAACACACCGGCCAGTTAGTTTCCCCCGTCAGAAGTAAGTAGTAATCGAAAACAAGGCTCAACAGAATTTTAAAAATATGATTTGTATGGCCATTGTCACTCAAGATGTCGCATCCTACACATTGACAGATTTGAATTCATACAATCCATGACATCTACTCAGAATAGGCTTGCTTTGGTTAATTTTCTCCCATCAGTAATAAGGCCTGTTCATAGAAGTCCAAAATTTACGAACCGAAATTGAAATATTCAGTTTCTTAGAAGGCGAAATTCAGTTTTTTAAAGATTTACCGACCATTTTAGGGTTAAAATTGAGTTAAAATCTATGTTACAAACCAGTTCCAATTTAATATTTTTTTTTTTCCTGAAAGTATGAATTCCAAGAAAAAAATCTGGTTTGACAAAAAACTAATGATAATAATATATATGTAATGTCAAACCTAGAACAAAGTTATCCCTAATCTCTTCTTCATGTGCAACAATAAAAAAATACACATTGATTTAGTTACAAATGAATTGAACTATTTGAGAACTATGGTTCAGGGGAGGTAACTAACTTATTATCGTAATTTCATGTTGTAAGAGTTGTCTCCCCTTTCATTTTCTATACGACCAAAAACAACTGAATAAATACATGTATAACAAGTCGCGAATTATTACGATTATTGTGGGTAATACGAGTCGCCAAAATTTCTCAGTTCATCAAAATCACCTTATTTTAGAAATGTTTGGGTAATTAAAAAGACTTCCAAAGTGCAAAATAAGCCATGTTGTGGAGACACTCAAAACGAGGCTGTATGTTTCTCAGTATCTAAACAACAACAAGTTGTGATGAATGACGACCATGGTCGTTTGACGGCGGTTTCTAAATAAACTTTTCCCTTGAACTTAGATTTTTTCATCATAAACAGTGGATATCAATCAAACAATATTCAGTTTTTCACGCCCAACTTGAGTTTGGAACTTTAACTTTTTGGAATTTTAAACTGAAAATATTGAGTTTTTCAACACCAAATTCAGTTTTAAACTCAATTTTACGAACCGAATATCAGTAAGTAAATTGGACGTGTATGAATCCCTGGCCCCACAACTATTGTAAGTAACCAGACAGGAATTAGTACACATTGTTGAGTGGATTGAAGTTATTCTGATACGGCACAGCGGATCGAAGAAGGCTGTATCTGAATAACTTCAATCCACTCAACATATTGGACTGACAAGAATGAGCTGCGGCAAATTCCCGCCCTTTCGCTTCAAGTTGACCAAAAAAAAATTGAAAATCTAACAAAAAAAATGTTGGTTGGCTTGTTTTCAATTGGGTTTGTCGGGTTACCCGCAACTGTCTTTTAAAAGACAATCGGTGATCTGACTACCCGTGGTGAAGTAGTCCTTTCAAAGTCTCCCGTGGCTAACAACAACAACACAGCGGTAGAGTTGTTAGACGTTGACACGGCGAGCGTTTAGTCAGGATTTACTGTAAAATTATAATAAAACTAAATTTTGACTTGTTATTTATGTGCTATTTTTATCTATCCATGTGGAAGGAAAATGTTTTAAATCTTTTTTTAGTCATAATTGATCCTTAGGTTCCTTTTTGAGGTTTGACAACTTTCTGGATTTCCAGGTGGCTTGATTTGGTTTAGATATTACGTACATACATGTATTGACATAATCGGTTTAGTTCAGATATGTTTGAAACTTTTTTTTTTTTGTTTTTGTAAAATCCAACAACACTGTCGAGCTAGAATGGCATAAATATACTGGGAACACTCTATGAAATACACCAATAAATGGCAATCCTTCATTTCGTATGTGGGGGGTATGTTGTTTCTTCGAATAAACATAGACTTTAAAAAAGAATCAGTCCCAGGAAATCTCTAAACCGTTAATAAATATTACCAGTCTTGTGTTTCATTCATGGGTGAAAGATTGAAGGGTTATTTATAGTATCATAGAGAATAATTTGTTTCTTATGGATGACACTCAGTTAAACTTTTACACCAATATCATTCACTTTGGGTGAAACTTACTAACAGGAGATTAACTCACAATGTGTTTTTCAGAAGGCATATTATCCTACACAATAAGAAACGTTTGGGTAAAATGTTCATAAGATTGCTCAAGCAAACTTCCACGTTTTGTTTTATTTTACATATCAAAAATTACACAAAACACAGCTATAATATTATGATGTATAAAATCTGATGTGGAATAAATTTAAAACAGCTGAAACTTAGCAGTAAAAATACAGAATTTTTATCTGGAGTCAACACAAACAGGAAAGCAGGTGTTGGTAATTTTTTTAGAAACAGCACGTTTACATAATCCCTGATTGAACATACATGTACACCTTTCAAAGAGCCTCCCATGAGTTGTGTCCCAAATAATGTTGTCTGTTGTATAAATTCAATAGTACGGACAACAAAGGTCTATAAAAAGATAATCAAAGTGAAGGGTTTTATAACTAATTCTATCTGGCTGGGGGTTTCTTTCATGTTTTGACAACTGTTAAACAAGCCTCAACTAAAAAAATCTGTATAAACGCACAGTAATGATCGTTATAATTTTCCTTTTCAATATAAATACCACATACCGATTGGGTATTTTGTTTTCGGGAGAGGGAGCTTGGGTAATGTAAAACAAACTCACTTTTTGGTATGTAAAGAAAGTGTTGGGGCCTATAGCTTAAACGTATTCGTGTTTGACAGTTTTATAGATAACAAAATTTCTCTGGAATTCAGGTTTTAATCCTCTTAAAATTAACATGACGTTTCTAACTATTTTCCGCAACAAATAAATGATATACATAATTAAAAATATCCGAATAAATTGCTTTATAATATCAACGCTTCTGCCTTGTGAAGACACACATTACGTCTTTGGAGTAATAAATTGTGGAAATTGACTTATTTTTCTCTGGTCAATCATTTGGATCATTTGAAAGCAAAACAATTGTAATACCGCTTTATTCCAGTGCTTTGTGCGTTGAACGAAAAATACTCGCTCTAAGCTTCCAGCGGCATAATTTATGCATACCGCCTTAGGGTGTTACATGCTCTGTTAAAAGTATATCACTGCGCGACCAAGTGTAACACGCTGTAGGACATATTATCGTCTTTTTGAAGCGCCGCGAAACAAAAGACGATGACCAAGACGATGGGTGTTGTCTCACATCATCTTTTTCAATCGTTTTAAATGATTGAACAAAAGACGATAATTGGGTACGCTCCCTAAAAACACACAACTGCTACAAAATTGAAAGAAAAATGCAAAAATAATATATAAATTTACAGATTACAATACAGATTATAATATATAATATAGATTACAGTAATTGCTGGTTGTACCTAGACTATACAGTCTGCAACTTTGATGCCACATTACATGAACTTCAATAACCCGTCTGTCTGGCAAGTTAGTCTGCAATATGTTGAGTGGATTGAAGTTTAATTCTGATACAGCCGCAGACCGTTCTTCAATACCAAGTCAACAAAAGTGCATTTGAAAAATGTAAGAATTTAAAACAAGAGATCAGTGAACTGATCTTGGCGACCACCACAGAACACCATCAGAAAGTGAGGCTGCTTGTAAACTTGCAAACTTGATATGTGAAATTGATTTCTTCAGTTGGTGGCTGGCTGGACAAGAACAAAGTTTCTTTGTTAGAAAGTGGCTGTAATCTGAAAACTCCAAACCAACTTTCCTAAATAATTGGTTCAATGCCAAAATGGATTTGAGAAAGTAAGATCATATAACGACAAATCATATAACTGAAGAGGATGTTCGATTTCAATTTACTAAGATTGAAATGAAGGATGCTTCGAGCTCCTGATAAATTGTACATCTTCCTTCGAAATACATTTGTCCAACATTAAAATCGATACGTACATTTATTATTTATACATAAGTGAAAACTAGGGATTTCTTTCACTCAGAAATGTAATAATTCACTGCAGTGCAATAACAATTTTTGTTATTTAATTCTTACTACTTCTTTCTTGTGTACTGACGTCTGCTGTACAACAACAACAGTACATATGATTTGGATAGGCTAAATGAAGCCTTTTCAGTCAATTTAGCATTAAGATAAATAATTTACAACTGAAAACACTACATGGATTCAATAGAGGATTGGCTTACCACTTTAAATCAAAGCGATAAAACAAAACTTCATTACGGATCGTCAGTTGGCAGCGTTGTGTGGCCTGCATCATCATGGCTTCGGAGAATCGTAACGAGAAACTGTAATTGCCGTTCAATGAAGCGGTAAAACGATGTTAAGTAGTTTCATAGATCATTTTTTATCCTTGTGACGCTGCAGAGTTAAAATCCATGTTGATCGATTTAATTTCTTTTTACACGAAATATCGCGAAAAACTTCAGGGAGAAAATGGCAATTCAAATGACCACAAATCTGACAGTTGACAGTCACGTGAGAAGAACAGACATGCTGTTGTTTCATTGGTCAGCGATATATATTCCTACGTTTGCTAAAAACCTAATCCGTCATAAGTTTGTTGATATTTTCTTTTTTATAATTGATAAATTTATACTTAATAAACAATCCCCAGAATAAAACATGATAGTATAAATAATAAACAGAATATTGAACAGCTGTGTTTGAAAAGCATTTATATTTTTTCTCTTGAAAGGCGGAGGGATAACCCACTCGACGTGAGTTATTCTCCGACTTTCACTCAAAAAAATATAAGTGCTATTCAAACTCAGCTGTTCAATATCCTCTATGTACATGTAGCCTCTTTCATAAAGCATTAGTTTTCATAAAGCAATGAACAATTGTATTGTGTAACTGTTATATCATACGTCAAAACAAAGTATAAATCTTACAAGTAATTACAAGAAGCATTGTCGGCTCACACTCAGCAGGTTCTATAAGATCATCTAGACGTGATTGTATGGCGGGGGCTGCAATATTGAAGCTAGTCCTGAATTGAAAATAGCATTGCAGTATTGCCGGCTGGCAAGATGATTTGCAACAAGCCGGCTGGCAAGATGATTTGCAACAAGCCGGCTGGCAAGATAAGCCGGCTGGCAAGATGATTTGTAACAAGCTGGCTGGCAAGATGATTTGTAACAAGCTGGCTGGCAAGATAAGCCGGCTGGCAAGATGATTTGTAACAAGCTGGCTGGCAAGATGATTTGCAACAAGCCGGCTGGCAAGATAAGCCGGCTGGCAAGATGATTTGTAACAAGCTGGCTGGCAAGATGATTTGTAACAAGTCGGCTGGCAAGATGATTTGTAACAAGCCAGCTGGCAAGATGATTTGAAACAAGCTGGCTGGCAAGATGATTTGAAACAAGCTGGCTGGCAAGATGATAATTTTGTAACAAGCCAGCTGGCAAGATGATTTGCAACAAGCGAGCTGGAAAGATGATTTGCAACAAGTCGGCTGGCAAGATGATTTGCAACTAGCAGGCTGGCAAGATGATTTGAAACAAGCTGGCTGGGAAGATGATTTGTAACAAGCCGGCTGGCAAGATGATTTGAAACAAGCTGGCTGGGAAGATGATTTGAAACAAGCCGGCTGGCAAGATGATTTGAAACAAGCCGGCTGGCAAGATGATTTGAAACAAGCTGGCTGGCAAGATGATTTGTAACAAGCTGGCTGGCAAGATGATTTGTAACAAGCTGGCTGGCAAGATGATTTGTAACAAGCTGGCTGGCAAGATGATTTGAAACAAGCTGGCTGGAAGATGATTTGCAACAAGCCGGCTGGCAAGATGATTTGAAACAAGCCGGCTGGCAAGATGATTTGCAACAAGCCGGCTGGCAAGATGATTTGAAACAAGCCGGCTGGCAAGATGATTTGAAACAAGCCGGTTGGCAAGATAAGCCGGATGGCAAGATGATTTGAAACAAGCCGGCTGGCAAGATGATTTGAAACAAGCCGGCTGGCAAGATGATTTGAAACAAGCCGGCTGGCAAGATGATTTGAAACAAGCTGGCTGGCAAGATGATTTGTAACAAGCTGGCTGGCAAGATGATGTGTAACAAGCTGGCTGGCAAGATGATTTGTAACAAGCAGGCTGGCAAGATGATTTGTAACAAGCAGGCTGGCAAGATGATTTGTAACAAGCCGGTTGGCAAGATGATTTGTAACAAGCTGGCTGGCAAGATGATTTGCAACAAGCCGGCTGGCAAGATGATTTGTAACAAGCCGGCTGGCAAGATGATTTGAAACAAGCCGGCTGGCAAGATGATTTGAAACAAGCCGGCTGGCAAGATGATTTGTAACAAGCTGGCTGGCAAGATGATTTGAAACAAGCTGGCTGGCAAGATGATTTGTAACAAGCTGGCTGGCAAGATGATTTGTAACAAGCTGGCTGGCAAGATGATTTGAAACAAGCTGGCTGGCAAGATGATTTGAAACAAGCCGGTTGACAAGATAAGCCGGCTGGCAAGATGATTTGAAACAAGCCGGCTGGCAAGATGATTTGTAACAAGCTGGCTGGCAAGATGATTTGAAACAAGCTGGCTGGCAAGATGATTTGAAACAAGCCGGCTGGCAAGATGATTTGAAACAAGCCGGCTGGCAAGATGATTTGTAACAAGCAGGCTGGAAAGATGATTTGTAAAAAGCTGGCTGGCAAGATGATTTGAAACAAGCCGGTTGGCAGGATAAGCCGGCTGACAAGATGATTTGAAACAAGCCGGCTGGCAAGATGATTTGAAACCAGCCGGTTGGCAGGATAAGCCGGCTGACAAGATGATTTGAAACAAGCCGGCTGGCAAGATGATTTGTAACAAGCTGGCAGGCAAGATGATTTGAAACAAGCCGGTTGGCAGGATAAGCCGGCTGACAAGATGATTTGAAACAAGCCGGCTGGCAAGATGATTTGCAACAAGCCGGCTGGCAAGATGATTTGAAACAAGCCGGCTGGCAAGATGATTTGAAACAAGCCGGCTGGCAAGATGATTTGCAACAAGCTGGCTGGCAAGATGATTTGTAACAAGCTGGCTGGCAAGATAAGCCGGCTGGCAAGATGATTTGAAACAAGCCAGCTGGCAAGATGATTTGAAACAAGCCGGTTGGCAAGATAAGCCGGCTGGCAAGATGATTTGAAACAAGCCGGCTGGCAAGATGATTTGAAACAAGCCGGCTGGCAAGATGATTTGTAACAAGCCGGCTGGCAAGATGATTTGAAACAAGCTGGCTGGCAAGATGATTTGTAACAAGCTGGCTGGCAAGATGATTTGAAACAAGCTGGCTGGCAAGATGATTTGTAACAAGTTGGCTGGCAAGATGATTTGTAACAAGCTGGCTGGCAAGATGATTTGAAACAAGCTGGCTGGCAAGATGATTTGAAACAAGCCGGTTGGCAAGATAAGCCGGCTGGCAAGATGATTTGAAACAAGCCGGCTGGCAAGATGATTTGAAACAAGCCGGCTGGCAAGATGATTTGAAACAAGCCGGCTGGCAAGAGGATTTGTAACAAGCTGGCTGGCAAGATGATTTGAAACAAGCTGGCTGGCAAGATGATTTGTAACAAGCTGGCTGGCAAGATGATTTGAAACAAGCTGGCTGGCAAGATGATTTGAAACAAGCCGGTTGGCAAGATAAGCCGGCTGGCAAGATGATTTGAAACAAGCCGGCTGGCAAGATGATTTGTAACAAGCTGGCTGGCAAGATGATTTGTAACAAGCAGGCTGGCAAGATGATTTGTAACAAGCTGGCTGGCAAGATGATTTGTAACAAGCAGGCTGGCAAGATGATTTGAAACAAGCTGGCTGGCAAGATGATTTGTAACAAGCCGGCTGGCAAGATGATTTGAAACAAGCCGGTTGGCAAGATAAGCCGGCTGGCAAGATGATTTGAAACAAGCCGGCTGGCAAGATGATTTGTAACAAGCTGGCAGGCAAGATGATTTGTAACAAGCTGGCTGGCAAGATGATTTGTAACAAGCCGGGAGGAATTCAATGCATTGAGAAACCCACGTCAGGTGGATCCCAGGTAAAACTTTTTGGAAGGTAACAATTAGGTCATGTGGTTGAGCATGGCTATGATAACGCCATTAATGGGCTTGTAGTACTCAGAAGCACCTTAAATATCATCAGAAACAAGCACCCATTCAATGTCTACATACATGTATGTTATCCTATACTGTTGCAAAAGGGCACAAAATCAGGCAACCAACTAGTGAAACAAAAGGTGCACATCCTTGCAGGATATCCAGTCCACCAAGTTTCGAAAAAAAGTCGATAAAAGCTATGGGAGAAGATGCGATGATAAGCACCGAAGTCTGCCTGCACATCCTCGCATGATTATCCAGCATGTCCACCAAGTTTCAAAAATATCTGATAAAATTAAAAGTCTAGTGTAGAGGAGACAGATTTAAAGGCCACAGATGATGGTTAAGCCACATGAAGAGATTATTGACCAAAGAATTTTCCTGACACAGTTTTAATGTAACAGTGTTTGACATTGGCATAATTTTCACCATAGACATCTTGGCAATATTTTAAATCTCCCCATTTACCTACAGGTTATTACTTCTAATTTTATCATAGACCAAATGGATTTACCATAGATTTGGCTATGGGTCCATTACTAATGTCACGCACTGATGTAAGAAATGTCCATAACTTATGAAGCCCATATTGAGGGCACATCAAATAACGTCAATCCACTCAACATGTTGCAGTGATATTGCGGACTACGGGTACAGTCACTCGCCCTAAATCGGGACAACCCTAAATCGGGACAGTTAAGACTTCTACTTTATTTTTACAGCATTTTATTTGATTCAATTGTTTATATTTACAAATCAACTGTTTGTTGCTGTAACATTAGACTTTCATCTTCAAAAATTTAAAACATTTTGCATCAAGATTTGTTAGCATTGTAATCCGTTTTCTGAAGCAAAGTAAATAGAGGTTAGGCAGTCAGATCAAGTGATTTATTGTCTGTAAGCATTGACACGCGTAAAAACTTGTCAACTTCCTAAACTTGTCTTGAATTTCTTCAGATATGGCTTTAATAATCTTTTATCTGCCATGGCATGTGCCATTTACGAATAATACTACCGAATTAAAACCACACAGGAAAAATTTGTGCAACATGATTTTTTCCTAAATCAGGACAACCACTTTACAACATACGACACTGCCGTAAAACGGCGCATTCTGCAGTGATAGGAAATATGCAATCGCTAAATACAAGACCCAGTGTTTTGAGGCAGATCAAGCTAACTTTTTCGAATGTATTGGTGATTTCTTTCTTAGATGGATTAGAAATGTTTACAGTTTCATGCAAAAATTCGAAATTGCAAAAAAGAAATTTCATTTTTGTCATAAACCGTAACTTTTGTGAATGAAATTCCGTGTCCCGATTTAGGAAGGGTTGTCCCGTTTCAGGGGAAATAGTCAAATTTTTTAAGACGATTTTTGAAATAAGTAATAAATAAGTAAGCTGCTTAGAGAGACAAAATCATAGGATTATTTAATCAGTAAATATAAAGTCTATAAACTTCAGAATATAATAATTTGAACTATTTGTTTTGTATTTTGAATCCTGCGATGAAAAATAGAAAAGTGTCCCGATTTAGGACGAGTGACTGTAGTATAATTACATTTGAGGTAAAAATAAAATAACTTAAAGTGGCATGAGCTGCCAAAATGTTGATATTTTGATGTTAAAGCTATTTCGGTTCATATAGCCTCATAGGCCACATAGGGCCTACTGTATAGATTTGTCTCATTCCAACGCCAATCATTTAGTTTTTCAATGGCCTTCAAAGCCACTTACTCAGGTACTGTCGTAGCCCCAGGTGACTATCCTGCCATTCTGTTGTATACAAGTTACAACAGAATGGCAGGATAGTCACCTGGGGCTAGTACTGTCGTGACGATCAGAAATTATCACAAAGTGCGAATTTTGGCAGCTCATGCCACTTTAATATAATTTATAAGGTAAAAAATTAAAAAGACCTTGAATTAGCATGAGCTAAGAGCTTGACAAGTCGCCATAGGAAATCCTCGGATCCTGAATGACAAAGAAAACTGGTAACAGTCCGTTCTTTATTTCCGTGCAGGTCGTCCACCAATTTTTCAAGTGCCGCATGGGAACGTTTGTCGTCACTCAACAAACACGAGAAATACTCGGTCTCTCCTAAATAACTCATTTTTACGACATTTTAAGCCTCAATGATTTTACTTTAGGCTAAATATATCATCATAAACTTCCCTTTCAGTCCGTTATTCGAGTGAACTCAAATGTAAATTCCATTTGTAGGCCCATACACATTTTTTGCAAACCACTTTTACAAGTCAAAACAAACAGTTTATCGTTTCCAATGCCGCTTTCTCCTGTCACTTTGCTCTCGCCAGGTGCGCGGTTTAATACGAGAGAATGCGAGAAATAACATGGCTGCCTACATGAGCTCCAACTAAACGACGGAAATATTTTCTCGATTGGAATTATTTCGTCGCTAAACATTTGTGAGTTTCTTTATGCGTATTTATTTTCTGGTTGGTGAATTTCTGCGGTGATGCACGGTACTTAATTGAATAAATACTGTATTTTTACACTTTTCCCAATTGATGTTAAAAGATCTGACATCTCTAGAACAATGAACTATATGCTGATATGGGCGAATTCGACTCCCTGTTCTCGTGTTATCCGAGTGCAATGTTCTCGTATCGGCTGTCTCGAACACGTTGATTGTTCCCGTGTTACCCGAGTACAATGTTCTGTTGATTCGAACAAGAAAGTGTTTACTCACTTGTTAAATGTGTGATTTATTTTGATATGGCTCTTCAAGAGATGGTGTATTTAAATTAAAATATGTTCGTTGACGACGAAGAGCACAATGATGAAACTGTTATTGTTATGGCAGTCTTGCTAATATTACATAAATCTAAGCGTAGTCATGTAATGGGTTATGATGAAAACGTTGTTTCCTCCATGTCAGGAGTTGAATTTTCGCGACATTTACATCTTTCAACTGGGACTTTTGAACACATTCTCCAGATCGT
Organism: Lepidochitona cinerea; assembly: GCA_963971465.1. NCBI lineage: Eukaryota > Metazoa > Mollusca > Polyplacophora > Chitonida > Tonicellidae > Lepidochitona > Lepidochitona cinerea. Next base: position 446,987 of record OZ020563.1, on the reverse strand, counting down.
ACATGATGATCTATTACCAAAAGCTCCCGGTAGAAATTTGGAAGCAATATCCCCTTCTAAAGAACTTTTCCTTGGTAGTTATATGGCAAACCAAGACTCAATGCGAGAGTTGACCATTCTCTTTGGTATGTCGGAAAGCACTGTTCACAAAATCATAAGAAATGTATCAGATTCGCTTTGTGGGAAAAGAAAATCTTTTATAAACTGAGAGAGCGATCGCTGGTAGCTTCCAAGAAATCTCTGGATTTAACGGTATAGTGGGTGCAATTGACGGAACTCACATACGCATGTTGAATATGCCTGGCGGAAATTCGCACTATATTAACAGGAATAAGTTTTCTTCTATCCAGCTGCAAGTCACTGTTGATAACATGATGCTCTTCATATGATGGCAGAGAAGGGACATCGCGTTATACATACTCAACCAGGCAAAATCGAAATCTAAGGCGCGATTAAAAATATATTTATTTTCGTGTTATACTTTATGAAATTGCGTTTCATTGCGTTTTATTTACTAAACCGCCTATATTTTGATCTCAGAAACACTATGGAAATGCGATGGTAAATATTTAGCATCGCGTTTTCATCGTGTTTCTCAGTCGAAAAAAGTTTTATTTTAATTTGCGATAGAAGTTAGGATTGAGAGGACTATCACTGCAACTTACTTTATGAATTGGGTTTTGAAAGAAAATCACAAACACGATGGAAACGCGATGGTAAGGGCATGAGCTTACTACGACTAATACAACTAAACTTAAAGATAGGACACATACATGTAAAACATGTCTAGTTAGCTTAGGAATGTAGAAATGGGGTGAAAAACAAACGAAGAATCGAAGCCTGGTTACAACAACAACGATCAGTGTCGGTCAACTTTCGTGTTGGATTACCCTCATTTCAGGCCTTTTTATCTGTGGTTTACACTCAAACAATAATCAGCAGGCTTTTCCACTCGCTGTTAACCGATCGTCAGTCTGTATTTCTCAGATAAATAGGCCTACGTAAAATTACACTGTGCCGTTAGTTCACTCACTCGACTGAAACATAAAATCGCCAATAGGGGGCAGTGTGGTTTGTTTACGTTACGGGCACCTAACAATTCAAATTTTCAAATTAAAAATACAAAGTGATGTCCAAACTTTTAAATTTTGGTAAAAATAAAAAGTTCCTAACTTATATTGTCTGGGAAAAATACAGAAAACGGACTTTCTTTTTTAATGTAAACAATATTCCTGATTTTCGCGGCAAGTGTGCCTTTAATAAAACAGCCCTTCACTCGTCGCCTTTCTTCAAGGCGGCTGATAAATATTATAAAACACACTTATATGTTTTCTTCGCCGTTATCACGAGCCGCCATCTTTGTTCTTGGTACTCCTCAGTCACACCCCGGATAGGTGGGGAGTGGAAATCTTGTTCGCGAACAGTGTTCTTTGTCTCCGCACTTGCCATTCGTGACTGTGTTCTCTTGTTATCTTAACACGAGAACAGGGAGTCGAATTCGCCCTATGCATGGAACGGAGGTCACGTGGTGATTGATATGCTTCGAATGCCGCCATTACTAGGAGATAGTGGAGCGTCCATCCAGATCTGTTCTGCACGCGCTTATCAACTGTCAATTCTCGATTTCGGCATGACGTCACGATCCTGACAACAAGGCTCCGAGGTGAAAACAATACCATAACGACGCCATTTTGACTGGCTGAGGGAAGACCACGTGACCCTAAGTTCCCTAGCCGGCTGGTCAGGTACCCGGATGTCCGAAACCGAGAATGGCGGCACATTTTACAAAGTCCGATCCAAACCAGCCAATGAGACGTGTCCATTCCACGCATATAGTTCATTGCTTTCACCGATCCGATTAACATTAGACTAGTGCTTAAGCCTTTAGATACTTCTTTTTGACGGACCAAAAAATAATATAATTTCTAATACAAAAATAACACGTCATACTCGTAGTTGTGTTTTCTCCGTTGGTTTTTGACAACTTCGAAGCGTATCCACGCAATATAAATATTTTTACTGACAGTCAACTGACAAAAACGCAACTGATAGCTTCTGGTGTGTTTCACAAAAAAAATGGATTAAAGAAATGATTTAGAAATAAAGAATCAAAGACAAAACCACATGATAACCGTCGATCACCATAGACGCTAATGTTAAATGAACGGCTGGTCAGTGAAAGTTATACCCCTAAACTCATTTCTCCCGTGATCTCGCGGGGTTTAAGCCAAACTCGAAAGAGGCTTATAGAAATACATAACTTTCATATGGTCCGTCGAATTGCCCAAAGGATCACAAGAAACCCAAAGGAAGTGAAATTTACCCAAAGGATATCACTAAAAAGCCAACAAACACAAAATACTACCAAATACAGCTTCCATTCACTCGAGACAGGCAATTTAAACAGTTTTCATCCATACTGTAGAAGTTTGGTGGGGGAAAGCAAACGGAAAAGAATTGTTTGGTAAAGGGGGATAACTTTCTGCCTGGGTCAGAAACGTCCATTTAAGGGGAGATAAATTCACACTTGTACTTGAGCTATAAATGCATGTATAATATCCAGGTCAAGCATGAATTTTTTATAATCATTTGAGTCGGTTTTATTTTGTTCAACTTCATGATTAACCTTCCTATTATAAACTAGTTCAATTTTACCGAACTTATGGTGCTATTACATATACCAACGTTCGGTATACGAATTTGAAATGCAAGGTGGAAATGATGCCTAAATTACAAGCCATGAAAATATTATTGTAACTCCTCGGTATGGACGATTCCTACCTCAGACTTCTTTAAAACTCATAAGAGATTATTCTTGTCCGCTTTTATTACATGTAGCTATTCCTCAGGGCGTACATCTGGTCCCAAACAACAAACTGCCATTTCTTGGAGACTTAGCTGCCATTTTGCGTGACGTTCAAACTGGTTTAATTAGTTATGGTATAAGACCAGATATACGCCCTTTGGAATAGCTACACGTAATAAAAGAGGACAAGAATAATCTTATATGAGTTCTAAAGAAGTCTTTGGTAGGAATTGTCCATACAGAGCAGTTACAATAATGTTTTCATAGCTTGTAATTTCCGACAAAAGTTTGCCGGACTTTACCGACCAGCATTTCAAAATTCATAGACTGAACGTTGGTATATGTAATATCACCATAAGTTCGGTAAATTGAACTAATTATCCCCTCGCGACGAAAGTCGGGGAGGGATATAGCGTTGCGTTTGTACGTACGTACGTATGTTCACCTTTTGTCATCACTCTAGCGACTTCATTTTTGAACGGATTATGACCAAACTTCATATATGAGTCCAGCATAGGAATACCTCGAACAAGTTCGTTTTTCAGGGTGCCAAGGTCAAGGTCACAGTTACTATTTATAGAAAATCTTTGTCAGCGATCTAGCGACTTCATTTTTGAACGGATTCTGACTAAACTTCATATTTGAGTCCAGCATAGGAATACCTCAAACAAGTTCGTTTTTCAGGGTTCCAAGGTCAAGGTCACCGTTACTATTTATAGAAAATCTTTGTCAGCGCTCTAGCGACTTCATGTTTGAACAGATTCTGACCAAACTTTATATATGAGTCCAGCATAGGAATACCTCGAACAAGTTCATGTTTCAGGGTGCCAAGGTCAAGGTCACCGTTACTATTAATAGAAAATCGTACGTACGTATGTTCACCTTTTGTCAGCGCTCTAGCGACTTAATTTTTTAACAGATTCTGACCAAACTTCATATATGAATCCAGCATAGGAATACCTCGAACGAGTTCGTGTTTCAGGGTGCCACGGTCAAGGTCAAGGTCACCATTACTATTTATAGAAAATCTTTGTCATCACTCTTGCAACTTCATTTCTGAATGGATCCTGACCAAACTTCCTATATGGGTCGAGCATGGCAATACCTCTAACGCGTCACCGCTTTTAAATGGGTTCTGACCAAACTTCATCCCCACCCCCCATTTTGCGTCAGAGTTCTTGTGTTAGCACGCGAGGGGATTTGTATCGTTTGCGATGCCTTGTTATAAACATGTTTTTACCATCCTTTGGGCCAGTTTTCTTATTTGATATTGCACGATTCACCTTCCTTTGGGTATCCTCAATATATTGTAACCTTCCATTGGGTAATTTTTTCTTATTTAATATTACATGATTCACCTTCTTTTAGGTATCGTTAATATGTTTTTACCTTCCTTTGGGTCAGTTTTATAATTTAATACACCGAGAACAGAGTAAATTTGGTGAAATCACTTTGTTACAATGCTCTTAAACATGAACCACAGTCTCGTCATGAAATGGACATAGAACATCGATTATACAAACGATTGACACCCAAGAAAGCCTTGAACTATCTCAGAAAGATATTCAACAACATGTCTTTAGATTGAGCTCACAAATTTAGTGCATTTGTCTCTGCCCCACTACAGGATTAATATATTTATACCCTCGCGACAAAAGTCGTGAGGGTATATAGGGATCTGCCCGTACGGATGTACATGTACGGATGTACGTATCCCAAACGGCGTCATCGCTCTACAGACCACAATTCTTATCCGATTGTCACGAAACTTCATACATATGTTCACAACCATCACCCCTTGTACAAGTTTGCGTTTCAACTTCCTGCAGTCAAAACTAGGTCACTGTTACTATAAATAGAACTTAGCCAGAATCTTGACATCATCGCTCTACAGGCTGCAATTCTTATCCGATTGTTACGAAAATTTATACATATATTCATAACCATCACACCTTGTACAAGTTCGCATTTCAAATTCCTATGGTCAAAAACTAGGTCACTGTTGCTATTAATAGAAATTGGCCAGAATCTTGACGTCATCGCTCTACAGGCTGCAATTCTTATGCGATTGTCACGAAACTTTATACATATATTCATAACCATCACCCCTTGTACAAGTTCGCGTTTCAACTTCCTGCAGTCAAAAACTAGGTCACTTTAACTATAAATAGAACTTAGCCAGAATCTTGACATCAACGCTCTACAGTTGTATGAAGTTTTGTGATAATCAAATTCGCATTGCAGTCTTTTGAGCAGTCTTTTACTTACATGCATACATACGTACATATGTAGGGATGATCCTTATATACCCTCCCGACATTACTTATGCGACATGAGGATGCGAGGGTATTAGTATCGTCTGCGACGCCTTGTTATATATAGAGATCACATGCCACGCTGCTTCAGTTCCAGTGCAATGCCATTTATAAACATATATATGGAATGACAGTTTTCATTTAAAGGCCTCCAACTTGGCCCTGCAGGTGCGTTTAGCACTATTCCATCAAGGAACTCTACATACTCACAGGGACTGATCCAGGGAAAATTTGGGCATACCATTTCGGTTCAAAATGTTCCAACAATAAGACAAAAACAACAACTCTGGCCCAAAATTCAACATTAAATGCTATTTTGACATTAAAATCTGTTGGTTTTAAGAATTTGGGCGGATTTTTTGCTTTTGAGTTTGGGCGCCCATACCTGTATACAGGTATCAAAATGTCGCTGGATCAGTCTATGACTCATTACTGAAGACTCATGTCAAGCACAAAGGTCTCTCAACTTCAGCTCCAGGGCAAGACCCCCTGCATGTATCAAGCCAGTTGTATACACAAATCTCACAATGAGACTGGCACCAATATTCACGCACATAGCATAAGGCATCAGCCAACATACATTTATACTATATCCAAATCTGAAGGCAGAACGCCGGATTTCAACAATACAATGCTCTACTATAGCAGTGTTTCATATTCTTTTCAGTCCATCAGTTTACCATTCCGTTTAATATAACGGATACAAACAGGCCTTACATTATACCAAAGAACTAAACCTTTATGCCGTAACACAAAACGAACCTTAACTGCTACAAACAATGTATCATACATAACATTTGCGCTGGGCCCCTGATGAGAGAATATGCGCTGGTATCCACATATACCTTAAACGATTCCGAAACATTGCCTGAGACCTACAGGTCTGAATATATATATCCATACTGTAACCCCCTTTTACACTTTATACCAGGCAGTGTCGGGCCAGATCGAATGAGATATGGAGTTGTGTTCAAGGATAATCATTTTCACACATGCAGTTAAACAGAAAAAGGCGGGCCCAAAGGAAAATAAAACATAATTAATGATCATACCCAATGGAAGGAAATTCATGCAGTTAAACAAAATAAAACTAACCTCAAGAAATAAAACAGAAATAAGCATAGTGATCATACGCAAAGGAAGGAAATTCATGCATTTAAATAAATAAAACTAACCTAAAGAAATGTAACAAAAACAGTTTTAGTGATCATACCCAAAGGAATGAAATTCATGCAGTTTAACAAACAACAAAATGGACCCAAAGGAAGGTAAAAACATATTTATCATACTCAAAGGATGGGACTTCATGCAGTGTAACTACATGTAAACAAAAGAAGAAGAAAAAAAAAACAATAATCAGACTGACTAGCTCGTCCTTAGTACACAAAACCAAAAGGAAGGACATGGATGATGCATGCAGTTAAAACAAAGTTTTTAAAAAAAGTTATCCCCCCTTACCGAACTTCATTTTCCCCTTCCCATTTTTGCACCAAACTTCGACAAAATTAAACCAACAAGGTTCGACTTGACTGTACATGTATCTAGTCAAACTACAGGAGTTAAATTCCATCGTAGTTTTCTGTCTTTTTTAAGCTTTTGCGTTATTTTTGACATCCTTTGGGTAAATTTGCTTCCTTTGGGTTCCTTGCGATCCTTTGGGCGATTCGACGGACCGCTTTCATATTACTTATTACTATTAGGACGGTCCGTCTAAACACCCAAATGATGCCCAAGTGTCCCAAATGATGCCCAAGTGTCCCAAATGATCTCAAATACAAATGGAATATATATGACTGAAATGATTTCAAATAAGATGAATAAAGGTCACATGTGCAGTGTCAGATTAAACAGGAATTTGAATTGTTTAGGTATTCTCGATTTTTGCGTGATGTCACGATCCCCATCAACAAGGCTCTTAATTTGCATATCGATCAAAACAAGTACATGACCACGCCTTTTGAGAGAGAGGCCGTGGCAATTTTAATCGTTATCTGTACAAACGGAATCAACACAACTTGTTGGGTAGTTGATGTTTTGCAAAGTTTACTTTTTAAAGACTTAGGCCTAGGTTTGTGGGATCATTTAGGTCTTTAGACGGACCCCATAAGGATTATCCAGGGTGGGGAAAAGGCCCGATCGGGAGTCCACTCCTGATCGGGAGGTGGGTGGTTGAAAAACGCAAAACACATGTTCTTTCTCCTCAACTCCTACTCTAATGCACTCTTTGCAATGCAGCACCAACAACAACACAGTAGACTTCAAGCTTTGCATCCGTGTGTTTTTTTCTTTAAAATTATTTATCGTCGCGTGGGCTGATCACCTCAAAGAAATTCACACAAACTGCAAAATGTGAATTCACCATTTTCAACAAGCCATAGCAACGTCTAAATAAATGTTACCTTAGCCATCAATGTTTTTAATTCATGATTGGCATCGTAGTGTCGCATACTTTGATAATAAAAATCTGTATTTACTTCATGCACTAAAACAGTTTAATTCCAACGGTTAACTGTCACAAAATCTGTCCGTCCAAAGGGCATTCTGCTCACATTTGATGTTCCAAGCTCATCTGGGTTTCTGACTTCAAAATGACTATTTTTTAGACCACCATGATCTCATGGTGGTCTTATCAAATCGAATTTTGTCCGTCGTCCGTCGTCCGGTGTCTGTAAACTTTTCTTGTGATCGCGATTTCAAGAGACCTTCTGGTCGGATCTTCATCAAATTTCATAGACATGTTCCCCTTATGGTCTAGTTGTGCAACATCTATTTTGTTTGCTCATTTGCATAATAAAATGGCCGCTGGCGGCCATTTTGTGATTTTTAACTACATAGTTTGTGATCGCGGAATCTAGAAAACCACCAGACCGATCTTGATGAAATGTTTTTGTGTTGATTCCCCATATGGTCTAGTTGTGCAACATCTATTTTTCTGAGCTCATTTGTATATCAACATGGCCGCTAGGCGACCATTTTGATTTTCTATTTTTTATCACTTTTCTCTTTTGTGATTGCGATTCCAAGAAAAGTGCTTGTCGGATCTTCTTTAAATTTCACACGCACTTTTCTCCTATGGTCTAGTTGTGCAAGATCTATTTCTTTTGCTCATTTGCATATCAAAATGGCCGCTAGGCGACCAGTTTGTTTTTCTACTTTTTATCACTTTACCCCTAAAGTAATGAGAGGATCTTCGTAAAACTTTGTACGCAGGCTAACCCTATGCCCTCGTTGCATACTATGTACTTTTTTGCTCATTTGCATATTAAAATGGCCGCTGGGCGACCATTTTGTTTTTCTTCTTTTTGTCACTTTTCTCCTAAAGTAAAGAAAGGCTAGGATTTTCGTAAACTAATTAACGCACGTTAGCCCTATGGTCTCGTTGCGCACAATGCACTTTTTTGCTCATTTGCATATTCAAAATGGCGGCCACTAGCCATTTTTTTATCACTGTTCTCCTAAAGTAATGAAAGGATGTTCGTAAAATGTTATACGCAGGTTAACCCTACGGCCTCGTTGCGCACTATGCACTCGCTGCTCATTTGCATATTAAAAATGGCGGCGGGTAGCTTTTTCTGTGATTTCTATCTACATAGTTTGTGATCGCGGAATCAAGAAAACTACCAGGTGGATCTTTAATTGATGAATTTTTTTGTATTGCTTCCTCATATGGTCAAGTTATGCAAGATGTATTTTTTTGTCGTTGATGTTTTCATTTAACACATTCGGTACCGCTGTCGCCATATGGCGTTAGAGTGCTAGCCTGCTTCATTACCGCAGACATCGTATGGCGACAGCAGAAAAGTCGGCTAAAACCCCACTGACGCCGTATGGTTATTTTTTCTTACAACTTCAACTAATTTTGAAAATGAACAAATAAAATCACATGTTGCATCTGTTGGTTGCTTTGTGTTTTGTTTTTTCAATCTTCGAATACGGTTAAGAGGTTTAATTTACTTTAACGGACGCGTAATTCACTGATAACTTCCAACTTTGTCTAGGTTAGAACGGACACCTCAAGCATACGTATATAACAAGAAAAGGAATTCCTTATATTTACAGCTTCATATCTTAATATGTATTTCCTTGTCTCCAATATACTGACTGTGAGTGAGATATTTAAATATCTAAGATTAAAAAGTGCTAAAATCTGGTGGTGAAGTTTGCTAGTACGAGTTCCCGCTGTCAATCACAGGGCCCCTACCAGGCATTTTAAAAGCACGACCCAGTTAAAGACAGATAAGCTATATTTGGCACTGAGGACGTTATTTTGGAATTTCCGAGTCCAGGGTAGTGAAAAACAAGACATTTATCGGAGCTTTTATAAACCCCAGAGTGAAATTGCAATCCTCGGGTCATTTTAAAACGTATAAAAATCGACTTCTTTCAGAATTCCAAGGGCGACTATAAGTATAAGAAATAGTTTACTATGCATGTTGCCGGCCCCCACGGCTTGTTCGAAGTCGGTAAAATGGCCTTCTCGAATTTGGATTTTAAACGCCTAAATTCTTTCCAAAAATGTAACAATAATAAATATTTTTAAAGGAGAGTGTTCCCTAAGACACTTAAGAAGATCCATATTGTATTATTTGGAGTTTGAAAGGAAGGAATATTTCAAAATGAAGTGAAATACACGGCAACGTACAATCACTATTTTGCCGATCGAATTTGCATTCAGGCAGCTATGTACAGCAACTGACTTCGCAATTGTAAATGCTTTTTACCAATAAAGTAGCTGAAATGTTTTTATTCAATCATATATTTATATCAAATCGTGCATGAAGATTTTTTTTATCAGAGTTTACTAATTTCTGAACGAATCAAGACATTTTTTGACATTAATTTTTAAACTGACTTTCATCATGTGTAAATTTTTACTCATCAGACGAGTGATACGTCACCCATTCTTCACTTTTCACGGGCTAATTTTGACAGATATACATTATCTTTTGATTTGTAAACAAACACTAAATGCATCTTAGTAACATGTGTACAATCGTTTTGGATTTTGTAAATTTTAATTGTGTACAGGACTCAAACAAGCGATATCACTGACTGGCCTGTGTGCATGTACATGTAGGCTACTATGTAGCTCCGGTAAGTAGCGTTAATGTGCGGCCTCCTTGAAGAAAGATGGTTTTGAGTTTTCAGATAACAGCCACTATCTACCGAAGAAACTTTTTTCTTGTCCAGCCAGCCACCAACGGAAGAAATAAATTTCACATATCAAATTTGTGATCCGTTTACAAGCAGCCCCACTTTCTGATAGTGTTCTATGGTGGTTGCCTAGATCAGTTTAACTGATCTCTTGTTTATTCTGGCGGGCATATCAAAAAGCCGGAGTAGACTTCCCGTTTCTGAGCGGGCAGTATGTGGTCCGATTTAGACACCGTAATAAAACGCCCATAATCATGTTCATGAATAATTTAGCTACCTACATGTACCAGTGTCTGATATGAACGAGCAGGGTTGTTCAGTAAATGTAATTCGCTTTTGAATTCCCTTTTGCCCCCGTCAATCTCAAACTCTCCCGCCATTGATGAAGTAACACAGTTGTGCTGTTTTTCAGGGTTTTAACGTCTAATTCACTTTACAGAAAGTTAAATTTATATCCATGAACATTGTTTTGACATTATTTGAGTAAGATATATGGTTATTTACTATCTAAATCTGACCACAAACTGTCCGTTCAAATGCGAGCAGTCTACTCCTGGTTTTTGATTGCAATGAGCCCTGACTCCAAAATACGGCCATCAGTATAAAAACTAGTTTTAGATTCCCGGACTAGTTCTAAGCTTGTTGTAAATGGATAGCTCTACCTTCAAAGTATACTTACCGTGTGCGCTGAAGTGATTGAAAATTGTTTCTTAAAATGGTTTCTTTTATCATGAAGTTAGTGATAATAAATGCACATCCCTCCAAACAACACTACTTCAAAGAGGGCATACTTGATACTTTTACTTCTAGCTCTTGTCTGAGGCTCAGTTTTATACTTCTTCTCTGAACTTAGGTTTTATTTTTACAGCTGGATTTGACAAAGGATGGGGAATTACAAGTCAAGACCAACATCTACCTGTGCAGGTAGTTTAAGTTTGCTGTTATCTTAGTAACTCCTATTCCTTACTATAATACTTCGAAGTGTGATGTGTTTTAGTGTCTATAAATAATACTTCCAAGTTCAACACATGCCTATCAATGCTAGGAGATAATGAAACATGCATTTCCACTGTTAACCCTAAAATCTAATACCGTAGAACTTCTGTGTCAATGAATGTGAAATATGTGTAAACCGGTACTTTGATAATCCAGAACCCTGTCAAACCCGACATTATACCCTAAAGTAATGCTCTCTGTTTGTAAAATCCTAACGTAGGTTTTCTCATAACAAATTATTTTTTCAAAAGGAGTCCTAAGAATTATTACAATATATTTGAAAGGCTGCCAGAACGTCCAAGAAGTTACTTACATGCACATGCGCACTTCATGGTAAACAGCTGCCTTTCAAAGTCATTTATATAGGTCAGTGGTTCGAATCAATCAATAATGCGACTAGGAGTGTTTCTTAAAATTTATTCATTTTGCTCTTTTAGATGAACTGAAGAAAAAGATAAGTGAGAGTTATGCTCTCTTTAGGTCAAAGGTTATTGAAGATCTTCGTCCCAGGGAGACTGATTGGTCAGAACTTCAGTTAGCCTGCAGGTAAACGTTACAATCAGCAAACAGAAATATGAATGGGGTTAAAGTGGCATGAGCTGCTAAAATGTTCATATTTTGACGTTAAAACAGAATGTTGAAATTATTGTTTTTTTTCTCAAGACATGTGATTTAGAGGCTACCCACGAGGGTTTTTAGTGCTTCTAGTCTCAAGAATGAACGATAAAGTATTGTTTTGAACTAACTTTGGCTTAGAATGAATGAATGGTCGTCCCGGTTATTTAAATTTTGTTTATTTTTCAAACACTGTTTTGGTTCGTATAGGCCACATACTGTATAGATTTTCCTCATTCCAACGCCAATCATTTAGTTTTTCGATGACCTTCAAAGCCTCTTACTGTCGTGCCGATCAGAAATTATGAAAAAAGTGTGAATTTTGGCAGCTCATGCCACTCTAAACAATTCAAACATCTAAGCAGTTCTTAAAAATAATTTAGTGTAAACTTAAAGTTGTACAGCATCTGTCAGTCTTGATAGACACAAAACCATTGCAAATATCTTATTGCATATGAAGGCTGAAAAATGTCCTATTTATTTCTCATCCTGTAGCCATGGCGATTCCCTCAAGGTGGGTGAATTGGTCACCACAGATAATGTATCGGAGAAAACTGAGAGCTGGCTTAGTCTGATACACATTTGTGTTATCACTGGAGGTAAGTTTACGACAAACTTAATGCTTGACAGGCCACGGGGGTCCTGTAATTTTGATTTTGAAGATCTGAACGCAATAATTTCTGGCCTCAGACGACCGTTTAGATCTAATTAAACAAATGTCGCAATGTTTCATTTGTTGAAAATTGTAATTTGCATTAAAATCTAAATTTCTTCAGTATTCTTCACCTGTCAATCACCTCTACCACTTTTCCATTTTTGTCGATGTTAGAACTTACATGCGCATAAATGACTTCCGGACAACTGTCAAAACACTTGAGCGTGTGGAACGATGTGCCATAGTAGAGTAAAAGTAAGTTGATTTTTACTTGAAACATTCTGGTTTCGTGCTTATTTTTGGACTTATTAGTTTAATGCATTAAATGAAGAGTTGATGTCGACTGATTTACTTATGTTTATACTAAATGTCATCATCATACAGAAATCGGAATCGAGGTGTATGAAGCTCACAACAACAACCAACATCAGACGTTCACTGATCAGTCATCACAACAGCGGTGAAAACGAACTAAATCTTGCGTTGGGCCCAACTAAATTTGTTTCTTTTATATATTCGATTTTTTTAATTAATCTGGAAAACTTTTCAAGGTGAATATAGAAGCTTCCACGGCTGCACAGGCGCCTCATAACCTTAGTGGTTAGACTAGCACATTCAGTTACCGAGTAAGCACTACAGCCAGGTTTGACACTTACGTTGCCTTTACTGGAAGACAGTCATTGGAACAGGCAGAACTGAGGAGCCATGCATATATCATTCTTTAAATATTGTAATTTTGTCCTCGCATCCAAATACTACTAAGTTGGGCCTCTGTGGCTCAGTCTTTTATAGTGATAATGGACCCCCCTTGCATGGGCAGTAGATGCCCTATCAGTGGATTGGACAAATCTCATCGCTTATGCTTATCCCCGGAGCTCTCCACCTTCACGTAGCAAAGTGCTCGTGCATCACCTCTCTAAGGCAGGATTTTCTCACCAAGCATCACACCGAATTCTCGCTTCTACAAGGACTTCATCAACAGCCTTTTATGATGCTAAATGGAGAATCTTCGCAAAGTGGTGCAGCCGTAACAGCATTACCCCTGAGACTGCCACTATTCCCCAAATAGGTGATTTTTGGGTATACTTACTTAATGACAAATATCTCGCCCCTGTCACGGTTGCAGGCTATCGCACTGCTATAGCTAAAATAGTACATTTGGTGACTGGCCAAATGGTGTCTTCCGACCCAAATTTGTCATCCATCATCTGTTCTTACTCTATCGAGTTGGGACCTCGCTTGGGTCTTATTATCCTTGTCAGAAGCCCCTTTCGAACCTATCACGGAGGCTAACCTCACATCTCTCACGCTGAAAACCGTTTTCCTTGTTTTGCTCGCCTTGGCTGCTAGGGTCTCTGAAGTGCATGCCCTGTATTGTTCCTCGCTTTGTCACACTCCCAATTGGTCAGGCGTGTTTCTCCGTACTCTCCCCGAGTTTCTAGCTAAGAATCAGTCTTGTCATGATTTATCTCCTTAAGAATATAAAATCCCGGCCCTCTCAGATTTCTTGTCCCCACACCTTCAAGAGGACAGACTAATGTGCCCTGTTAGACCACTCGCAGTCTTTATTTTCCAAACCTCTGCTCAAAGAAACTGGAAATGTAGATTATTTATACTAATTCGTCCATCCCGTCATCCCGAAATAACGCGTAATACACTGGTTGAAACGGGTCATCCTTTTGGCCTATAGCAAAACTCCAGCAAATAGGCTGAGGTTAGCACGGGCCAACATTCATGAAATAAGGGCTTTGTCTTGGGCACTCTCTAAGAATGGGTCTGTTTCAGACATCATGAGGGCTTGCTCATGGAAATCGGTCACAACTTTTGCGCCATTTTACTTAAGTGACCTGACGTTAGTACGAGATGGTATGCACTCATTAGGTCCACTGGTGCTGGCGCAACACTCTACAAGATAGTTTATGTGGAGGACACCATTCTTCAGGTTCCTGCTCAAGGTTAGTAAATAGAATTTGTTTAGCCCTGCGTCACTTTAGTAGCCCCTCCTCCTAAACGTGGAATTCTAGGCAAGTGTTTTTGAACAGTTAGTCAGTATTATCGTAGGAAAGTTGAAAAAATTTCAGTAATTTTCATATTTCTTCTAGATATATACTTACCTGTTCAAAAACAGTTAATCCCAACCCATCTTCCCCCCGCTACTATGCTCTGATATGCGGGCAAAAGAGGAGGTATCTGTACTTCCGGAAGGGAGACTACTCTTGTCTAGAAGGTTATTAGTGACAAAGGGCTTAGCAGTAGGTTGTAGATTTTAAGTTTTATGTGTAAAATGCATGTTTATTATCTCACCTCACGGTAAGGCAAGTGTTTTTGAACAGGTAAGTATATATCTAGAAGAAATATGAAAATTACTGAAAATTTTTCAAGTTTTAGTTACTTTCGAGTTGGAAAAATCACAACTTCACCCGCTCAAGGTATTGTCCGGTAGGCATATGAGCAAAACTTTCTAGGTACCTTGTAATGGCACAACAAACATTGGAAAATTTTCTGACTGGGTTTTCACTCGAACGACCTATGTGGAATGGTTGCCAGTGACCACCGGAGGGTCGTTGGTTTCCTCCGGGTATAGAGCTAAGTTTCCTTCCACAATAAAACTGGCAACGCCGCCATATGAGTGAAATAATCTTGAGCGCGGCGTAATATAATAAATCGTCGCCCAATTTAAACGAAATCTGTCTTTTATTTTATGGTCATTTTAAACCTCAAGGGGATTCTCTCTATCGACAAAAACTCTCTCTCCTTGCATTGCCCATTCGAAATTCAGCATTCACAAAAGCTGCTTCCATGTTTGTTTTACTATTTAGCCACCTCTGTAGGTGACTAAGGATTTCGGTCTAAGTTAGCCAGAAATATTTACGCCAGTAGTCTGACTTTTTATATGCCCGACTTAAAAAAAGTCGGTCGTATTATGGTATCTTCAGCGCCCTCCGTCCGTCTGTCCGTCACGATTCCCTTCCGCTCCATAACTTGAAGAGTTTTGATCTAATCTTTACAATTATTTCACAACATATACCTTGTGGGTAGAAGGTGTGTCATAAACCATTTATGGCATCATCGATTGCATAATGTGGCTTCTACATTGGATTATGTAGTATTCTGTCTTAGTCTATGTCTTCGTACCCTTCCGCTCCATAACTTGAAGAGTTTTGATCCGATCTTGACAATTCTTTCAGAGTATGTACCTTATGGGCAGACGGTGTGTCATGTACCATTTCTGACTTCACCCGTTGCATAATATGGCAGCCATATAGGATTATGTAATATTCCCTTTCAGCTCCAGAACTTCTTTCGTTTTGATATAATCTCTCCAATTCTTTTAGAGTATATATACAGGTATAGGTAGATGATGATGATATTATAGGTAGATGATGTGTCACATTAATATATATCAATGCTTTTTTTAGTACACTTGGTCCAGAGTTATACTGGAAGCCAATTAATTTATACATTCTGAGACTGTTTTCCTGGATAGTTTAATGTGCGCTAAAATAACAAAAAAAGACCATTTTCCCACTTTATTACCCATCTGGTATTTATCAGAGTGGGTGTTTAAATACAGATAAGGGGACAATGAATGACATCCACAGAAGTGGGCACAGAAGGTTTGTATATTTACACACCATTGTATCAGTGGTCAGCCTGAAGATTGTTTGGTTTGTAATAAAACTATTACAGCCAAGTCCAATAGAACAGTGTCCCAGTCAAAACTGTTAAAATTCAAGAATTGTAAGCTATTGTATTGATTGCTCCTTCCCAGTTATGGAACATAACAGCAATGTCAAAACAGCCGCAATATTTCAGTTTTTGCAATTAAAATGTGATTGAAATTACCTGAACAGATAATATTTGTGTACTATAACGTACTGGTATTTAGTTGCAGCTTCATCAAATTCAGAAAAGAAAAACTTCTAATGTGAACAAGAAATTCGAATTGATGAAATTAAAACAAATGTTATATTAAATGTAAAGTTGTTAATCGTAGCGGTTCGACTTTGCCACGGCGGGCGTATGTTGAGTTTACTAAAACTCATGTTGTTGGTGAAACGGTCTAGTCAAAAAACTTAGCCGACTACGTTCCATAGCCGGCTAACCTTAGCCCTTAACGGTTTTATGAAATACCCCCCAGGTGCGAAAGTGGGATTAGTGAGAGATTAAACAATATGTACAAAGCGGCTCTAATCCTCTTAAATTTAAAATCCACCTTTACAGCCTAAACCCGTTTTTATTATACGTCCGGCTTGAAAAGCGGGCTGTATTATGGTATCATCTCCGTCCGTCCGGCAGTCCGGAAGTCCGGCAGTCCGGCTGTCCGGCGTCCGCTGTCCCTTCCGCTCCATAACTTCTAAAGTTTTGATTCCATCTGCACAATTTTTTCTAAGTATATAACTTATGGGTAGAAGGTGTGTCGCAAACTATTTTTAACATCACTGGTTACATAATATGGGAGTTATATTGGATTATGTAATATTCCCTTCCGCTCCATAACTTCCAATGTTTTGATTCCATCTGCACAATTTTTTCTGAGTATATACCTTATGGGTGGAAGGTGTGTCGCGAACTATTTTTGACATCATACATTGCGTTATATGGCAGCCATATTGGGTTATGTAATATTTACTTTTCTCTCCATAACTTTAACAAATATGATCCGATGTTTTCAAATCTTTCATGTTACATACCATATTAACAGACAGTGTGTAAAAAAATTGTTTATGATATCAACTATTGCAAATTATTGGATTATGTACATTCCCTTTTATTCTTACTTTCATTTTCATGAAAATAACCTTTAAATTATAAAATGGCTTCTACTTTTCCGATTCTCATCAAAAAAGTATTTTTTCAAATTGCAATAATGTTTCTAAATTGATTAAAACTATTCTTAAATCAATATATAACGATTTAATCAAATGAAAAATACATATAAGGATTAAAGTTTTATCTACAGACCAAGAGATAAGTAGCCCAGCTTTGGTCTATTTACCTTGTCAACTCTCAGTCTCTCTGGAGAGATTTATGGCTTTGGCCTACATAAAACAGTGGGTGACATTAGCAATGGACCCATAGCCAAATCTATTGTAATCCATTTGGTCTATGATAAAATTAGAAGTAATAACCTGTAGGTATATGGGGAGATTTAGAATATTGTCAAGATGTCTATGGCCAAATAATGTAGATAAAAAATGTTATGAGAAAAATTGTCAAATCTACTTGAATTGGTATAAGCTGCGCAGATGTCAATTAATTACATTTGTTTAAGTATGATTAGTAAATTATAAACTGCTTTTCTAAAAAATTGAAACATTTTAGTGCAACCTTTATTGACAACAAACAATTTTTAACATCGTTATTTAACAGCAGCGAGAATTGATGACTTGTACCGTGTACAAATCTTGTTAATAATTGTTGATCCAAATAGCCCATTTTAAATTTGATACAGATGGATTTTAATGGTTTTAGTGGCAAGATTTCATTTTGTTGACATAACATCACCTTTTACCAAGCTTCACATAATAAAACTGGCAACGCCGCCATATACAATGTGAAATAATCTTGAGCGCAGCGTAAAACACCAAACAATCAATCAATCATTTACCAAGCTTCAACCTCTTCCCTCTGAATTTTGAAAATTAAATTCAAATAAATATGGAAGGATTTGTTTTGGTATGGCTGCAGTTACTGTGCCTTTCCGGGCGTATTTTAGGTTTCCCGAAACTCTTGTATTTAACATTTTCTCTCCAGCGGTTTGGTAAGTTTGACAATCAGTTCTACCTGGCACTCAGGTTGGCCTATAAAAGAGGCTACTTACATCATGGTTTGGCATTTTATGATATTAGTTGAGACTCTCTCCACATAACCAAAGCTATGGATTCTGACTCCGATTCTGTGGACTGTTGGATGTTTAGTTCTGATTCGGATAGTCCAGAGGTTGAGTATCGAAGACACGATGCCACAGCCTATTCCAACGGCGTTACACTTGCTGATATTAAAAAACATGTTGAAAAAAATGTTTCTGGAGTGAGCAACATAAGCCGCTTTGTCGTCTCATGAAACCTGCAAGAAGATCTTCGAGGAATGCCAAGAGACACAGTGGATTAGTTAAAAAGAAAATAAAGATTTTCACTATACATTTGCTTCTGTAAACTACCGTAAATCACCTAGAACATCGACACCTAATTCTTAACTTAAAATCCGACACTTCGAGAAGGCTGGCTTACTTCAAAGGAGGACGCCAGCTGAGAGCTTAATCACTTGCGGAAGTAGGCATGTTGTTTGGCTCAGCGTGCGCCATAGATGTACTAACAAAGGGCTGTCTGCAGAATGAAGACCAGATTTTCTCTAATAACTATTCGAAGATTCCCGAAATTCGCTTTTGGAATCAGGAAATAAATAATTACGGAAGTGAATATGTTGTTGTTGTTGTTCTTGTCAAACGGTAAACTTTAGTTTCGGCTTTTAAATGAATTATTTGGAAGGGCTTCGGATTTCAGATTTAAGCTAAGTCTTAACTATCCTTAATCTCAACTACCTTTCAGCTATTACCGCCTATTATATCTTTAAAAATTCCTCTTTTCACTGAACCAGTTGATTTCGGCGAAATCGGTTGTTAAACTGTTAAATCGCTCTTTGTAAAGCATAGCATAAAAAATTGGCCTAATGAGGTTACACGAGTTATCCCACCCTTATAATGGCGGTTTAATGTGGGGCTCTGCCTGACCGACAAAGTAAGTAAACCAGGATAGAGACACACGAGTGCGGCTATGGTAAACTTATGCTATGGTTTTCTTCTATGCGGTCTTATTCGTTTACATTTCGCTGGTTCATGTCGTAATTTTTTTATGTCATCCCAAAACTAACTGTTTACTTCTCACCAAATGTTAAGTTATATTATTTCGATTTATATTATTAAAGCAAGGTGCACATATAAAAAATGTGTTTATCTCCACCGGTCTATATTTTGTACAGCAGTTTCGTCAGCGCCATTCCATGTTCAATTCTTTACTGTAAGCACGTCCATCTATCAGTTCAGTTACCCATGAAGTGTTTAAACCATCATTGTTTTTGTATTTATTTAGTCAACTGGTCCTTATTAATAATGTCCTTATTAATAATGGGAAATAATGGCAGATTTTTTATTTTATTTAGAAAGCGCTTGCCGACACTAGCGTATCATTGGAACAGTATAATTCAACAAAGCGTATTTATACTGCCCACTCAGTGGTTTTCTTATAGATGCAAATTATAGAACTTGATCCCTGAAAAACTCTTATTTATTTATGAACACTAAAACACACGGGCACAGGGAAAATCTTCTTGTCTAAAATAACCACGGAGACAAGTTTCTAATTGTGTTAAAAAGAGGTATATCATTTAGACCTTTATACCCCATCATAAATTGTTGTAATAAATTAAACCTATGATATTTCATTAGGTTGACGACTGACAGGAGCTTGGCCTTAGTCAGTAGAATTTTCTGGAACACTTTGTATTACATTGACAATGCTTGCGCATCTTAAGCTATAGTAAGAATATCGTCAGACTATATATTATGGGGTCATGGGAAAAGACAGTGAAAATTTGTCCCCCCCCATACCCCTTTCCCAGAAAACCTAGGTAGAAGGCAGACAGGGGAGTTTAGCCCTGACCAGTATGTCTTTCAAACTCTTGTTCTTTTTATAAGCAATGACTGGCCTTTGGGTCAGAGGTCGAGCAAGTTTACTTTCAAGTAGTTTGTATTCTTCTACTATAATCTTGGCCATAGCGATGCTAGCTTTGTTATACTGAAACACAAATGGTATTATAGTTTTTTCACGACATCTTCCGGGGTCCAAGTTCAAACCCAAAGGATAAATAGTTTGTAATGTTTGAATCCAAAAACTTTCCCTTTCCAAACGTTTGTGCTTGGTATCTGCAGCGGAAGTGAGAAATGGGATTTTCTCAATAGGCATGATTTCAAAATGGTCCTTGAACGAATGACCTTGAATATTGAAATGTTGTGCCACGCGTACATCATGTTTAAGTCTTATACTAGATAAATGGTTGGCTGCTCTTTGTCGTAGAGAATTCTGAGTTTCTCTGACGTACTGTTTGCGACATTTTTTGCACGTGATTACATACACGATATTAGAGGAGTCACAATTAAGATTCTCTGCCATTTGATATTTGTCGCGGGTTTGTTCTCTGAAAAAGGTTCCGTGATCGGGTACGTATATATCGAGTTTACATCGCGTCTTAAAGCATTTCATTGATGTACCTGAGAGAAATGTTGGACGGTAATGGTACACTCGTGAAGGGGAGGTAAGCGTATCGGGGGATGAAGGGGGAAACATGATTTGTCTTACTGTGTTAGATTTGAACCTTCGGAGTAATCTAATAGAATACCTCCTAGGGAAGAGAGCTTTAAAAAGAACAGAACAAGCCTGGTTAAAAAAATCTAAAGAATTACAGTTTCTATAGAATCTAAAAATCTGAGATTTAATGACTCCCTTAAAAGTGTGAGGAGGATGGTATGACCCAGCATGTAGCAGCTGATGCGTGTCAGTAGGTTTGAAGAATACTTTGTTATCTAGATACCCAGTAGTATGATATGTATGACACTTGTAAATAGTTACATCCAAAAAATCCACAGAAGTGGGATCAATAGTAGGCTGTAATTTAATGCTTGAGTCGTGAGAATTAAGAGTATCAATGAAAATATGAAGGTCTTCCAACGTGTGTTGCCAAATGATAAAAATGTCATCCAGATACCGAAGGTAAATAAAAGGTTGTTGGTGACATTTGTGAAGAATATCACTCTCCCACTCAGCCATAAAAATAGAGGCAAAGTTAGGACTAAAACGTTTCCCCATAGCACACCCTTTAATTTGCTGAAAGATCTCCCCATTGAATTCAAAATCGTTGCCTTTTAAGCTAAGTTCCAGCAATTCTAAAATGTCTTTATCCGGACGACGGTGGTCAGGATATCTTTGGAATGCTGATTTTATGGATTTAAGACCCAAATCTATGTCAATGTCTGTATACATAGACTCCACATCCAGAGTAACCAAAATCACATCTTGTGGGATGGATTTCTCAGACAATTTGGCCAATAATCATCCGTATTTTTTATAAAGCTAGGATGCCGATTCGCTATAGGTTTTAGATATTAATCAATTAGCTCTGATATTCTATACTTTCACTGCCACAATCTGAGATAATAGGACGCCCAGGGGGCATTGTAGGCTTCGGCCATTTTTCAATGGGTTTGTGAATTTTCGGAAGAATATAGAAGACCCTGTTTTTAGAGTTATGATCAGATTCCAAATAGCGATACTGTTTTTCATTAAGTAAGCCTTTATCTTGAAGAGAAACAAGAATTTTATTAAACTTCCTAACATTTTCAGGCCAAATTTCCTTATCAAGTTTTTTGTAATGAAGAGGGTTGCTTAGCTGCCGTTCTATCTCTTCAATATAATCCTGTTTTGACGTAATAACTGTTGCCGAACCTTTATCAGCAGGTTTATTAACTATGTTTGGATTTCTCCTTAGCTTAGGGAGTGTCCCCATTAATCGTTTTTCGCGAAGGCGCAAAAAACGATGAAAAAAAACGATGCCGGCCTACACCTATCGTTTTTTGTGTTCACGCTTGACTGGCTTCGTCGCGGCGGGTGTCGTTCCATGGCGCGCAGTAATATACAATCAATCAGCAAAGTAAAAGTGTGCTGTAATTGGGTTAAAACTAAAACGCAAATAAAAATAAAACGTATTGAAATATAGTTTGATTACAAAAAGAACATTTACCTGTTGTTGTTGTTTATTTTAGCTGTCGTACGGTCGTTTTTGCGTAGGTGTGTGTTAGCTATTTTGAATGGAATGCCCCTGTTGATAAACATGTGTAGGCTTCATGGGAAGTCAAACAATTCTCATTAGTTGTTCTTAAAATACTAATTAACAGTGTTAATCCTCTCATTTACGTTCCAAACACCATGTCAAAGCTCATCGATAAACCGGATGTTTGTGCTGTGAAATCAGTTGTCTGCAGACACCCTGTCACCAAACTAGACTGGGAGAAGTCTTTAAAGCTTTCGCTGACTTTAATTTGATTTTTTTAATTATTAGATACCCATTATAGTAAAAAAAAGTAAAAGGTGCACAGAACGAATACGGCCGAAATGATTTAAATGTCCACTTTTATAACTGCGCCCTGTGTCGTCATCTATGTATACAAACACGCATTCATGTAGGGCCTAAGTCAAGAAATATCGACGCAAAACGTATTCATATGCATGATGTTTATGAAAACGAAATTCATACTAGTATTTACACCGTTTAATTTTTTGTTCAGTGATACCTTCGGTCAGAGTGATAGCTAATAACTTACATCAAATAAAAAACAGAGAACAAATAATTATCCACAATATTCTGCCTTGAGTGTAGGAATACTAATATGGCGGTAGGTCTACGGTAATATTTTCTGGGTTTTATTATGTATACTGGAACATTTCAATCCATCATATATTTCTTCTCAATTCGTTTCAACTTTAATATATTTTAGTTAAAACTTGAACTTCAACCACTTCGATGTGAAATGCCTAGTTACGAGCGTATATTGTATGACTGCAAGGTGAAGAACAAATGTTTAGATGCGCGAAACAATGACTACTCCACATGTAGACTATAATCCACCTGGCATAAGCACGCTAACGGTTTTTTTTCGTCGCCCACTCCCCCCGGAAAAAGTCCCCACCTGAAATTGTTTTCCGTTTTGATAGTTACATTTTGGTTTTTAATTTCCGCATGCTGCTCTCAAGTGTTGATATTTTTACCCAATGTCTTGCTGTTTCTCATAACATATATTCCATAATTTCTCTGTATATTTAAATAATTCCCATAGACAAACCACTCTCAAATCCATGACGTTTAGCTAGTCATAAATGTCTTTATATGAGTACAATGGAAACTCTTTAGGGCGTGGAGTTACAAAAGTTTACATTGCAGTTCGTTGCCGTTTTCGTAAAAAGAAATTAAACAAACAAATAAATTATAAAGATCGGGAAGGCGAACTTTATCACAAAAATGGAATGTGCCGGCGAGACTTTCTGGTAGTGGTAGGTCTTTATTGTGAAGCATTAGTATAAACACTACAGGACAGTCAAGCTGAGTGGATCGAGTCGGTCTCTGACAGCGCGTTACAACTGACCACGCGCTATCCGTCATAGTCGCACAGCGGACTACTTTTAATCCAAGACGATCACATGCTGTGAATATCCCGTTTCAAATTATCGTCTTTTGTTAGCGTCTTTACACCTATCGTTTTTCGCTTCGTTTTTTTTCATCGTTTTTTGCGCCATCGCGAAAAACGATTAATGGGGACACTCCCTTACTTAAGGCAAGACATTCTGAATGGGTAAGGTTATGTTGGTTTCTCTGATTAGTTAAAGCATCAAACTTCCTTGATACAGAGTCACGACTAATGTTTATTTCTGGATCATACATGTGAGAAGGGGGTGTATAGCCGCTTTTAGATGTAAATGGCTTGCGTACCCCACTAGAATCTCGGCAGATATCAGCCAGACTAAGATTTCTGGAGAACTCCATAACATGCACTAATTTACTAATAGAAAAGTCCCTATCAGATAATGATTTAGGGCAAGGCACAAATGAGAGTCCTCTATTGAGTAGAGATATATCATCAGCAGTGAGTTCCTCGTTACTAAGATTCAAGGTTAATTCTAGATAGATTAGAATCCCCAAGTAAAAGAACTTTCTTAGTTACATTAGGAAGGTGCCAATTAGAGGAAGTGTGCGGAAATTTCCAAAATTTAGAATTAGCTTATTTATTCCGAGGGTTGCGCTGACCCCTCGGAGGGGATCTCACTGCATCTGAATATCTCATAGGAGAATGGACTGACAAAACTGGGGATGGGGGAGGAGGAGAGGGGACAGAGGTACTACTAGGTCTAGGGGAGGGGGGCTGAGGGGATGAAAAAGAGGGGGCAGAGGTAGTAGGTCTAAGGGAGGGAGTACCAGTAGGGAAAGGCAAAGGGGAAACAGAAGGTAAAGTTACAGACCTAGGAGTCTGTGACTGCAGAGTTGGAGGTGAGATAACGGATGTCGACGGACTGACAGGCGGAAGGGGTTGGGGAGACGATGGTGGACTAAACTGAGTAGTAGCAGCAGAAGTGACAGATTTAGTGATGGAAAGAAAAGAATAAAAATTTTGAATGGTCGAAAGATGTAATTTACCTTTATAATTCTGTTTGCCCCATTTTAAAGCATTATTGAAAGCACTGTCAAAGTTTAGACCATTGGATGACCTGGCAGAAGTCACCTGTGCTTTTAATCTATTTAAACATGCCGCATAATGTGAAATCATCTCTTGTATGATCCTATGGGCCCAATTTTTGTGTACATGGTCAAACGCAATATCAACTTCCCGATTGCGTTGAGCCGGTTTAAGAAAAGAATTAAGCTCTTTAATTTTATATTAGGAATTTGGGAGGGTTTGGTCACGTAAATGTCCCTCAAGGATGCCAATGTGGTGAAGACATTGTAAAATTTTGAAAAGGGCTTTCACCAGAGCCGAGAATTCTGAATATTGGGGACTTTTAGATTTTGAATTTCCATGCCTATTGCTAACTGAAAATTGCCTGCTTCTGTTACCACGCCCTTGTTTTGCCATTCTGCCTAAATGCCAATATACTTAATTAGTCTAACTAGATGAAAAGGGAAAATGGAGTTGGGAAAGTGAGACAAAGAAAGAAAGGAAAAATATGTCGGAAAACAAAAAGAATTGATACAAACTAGAGATAAAAGGACCTAATTGAATTGGCCGACTTAGGGGACAAAAAAGATGGAATTTGGAAAATATATGTTACAAAAAGGCAGAGATAAAGAATAAAATGTGTCTGGAGACAGAAGGACTAAAGTAAAAAAACATGTATATTTGTAAAACACGCAACGGGAAGATAAGATTATCTCCCGATCCTCTCATACATTCCCGGACGGTTGCACTCTGGAAGAAAAAAAAAATCCAACAAACCCCAGATTTCTAGGATACACTGGGCAGTGAACAGAGGCAATTGACTAATTATTTCTTGTCACTTGGCATTTATATGGTTAGTTTTTTTTGTAAAATTTAAAGAGTTTAACAAACGTGTTCTATTATTGCCAAATTATAGTATTTTATATCCCAGTTTGACTTATAGTTTCTTTTATCCATATCATGTCGATTGACGAGCCAGTTGGTTTTGATGTTAGGTATGATGTTAGGTTATGATGTTAGGTTATGTTGGTATGACTTGATTAGAACGATATATCGTTTTCTGTGTAATAAAATGCATTTAATTTAAACACATATTTCTGTAGCACCAGCTTCTTTCAAACTTTATCATTCATCGAGTTCGATGAAAATAGGGTTATTGCCAGTATGGGCAGGGTGGTAAATGTCACTCACTGTCAGAGAATTTTCATTAAGCGAAACAGCCAAGAAGATTCAGCAAATAGCTGACCTTCAACCAATCTATAGTGTTTTGCTGTAATCAAAATCCACATAACTGACTGGCGCCATGTAGCCTACCGTCCAAAGGTGGAGACTCGATATACATTTGTTCATATGGATACGTTAAGTCACTTAATAGATCACATATTAGATCTTACAAATAATAACTAAAACGGTTTTCGAAGAATTTGATCTGTAAAATTCTTTACTTTTGCTCAAATATTTCTTATTCTTGATCATGTTTTTGGTTCCTGTTAATGTTTCTTGTTTCAATTCCCCGTCGTCTGTACGGAGATTACAGGCCATATTTCGATCAAGTCGTTGCTCTGAAAAAATGCTGTAAGCTAATAGTCTGCACCCGCGATGAAACCATAGCACTACGGCCGTAATGTGTTTATAGTTGTATGATGAAACCACTGACTGAGTTTCGAAATCAATGAAGATACAGCTCCATGATTAAATATACATTTTTTTATGTTTTAAGATTAAATCGAAAGATACCGTATTATCAAAGTCACTTTAATTTCGCTGCGGCGATAGCAAAATTCCTTCCAAATGACATTCAAACAAAGCCTGGTGAAGAAAAAAAATACTGATCTCCTGAACTTTGGACTTTCTCTCCCCCCTTTTGAAGGACAATAGAATATTCCAACTGGCTTTCTTCAACTCTCCAGAAACTAGTTGCGTGTACATTTCCAGGGCAAACTTATAAAACAAACTTATAATAACATGGATTTATCGCTGTTTTACAAGAACGTATAGATACAAGGTAAAATGATATCAACAACAATGTAACCATTTCTGAGGCCAACTGAATAAAAACACTGAGACGGTTTGACCGATGCCAATAATACACACAGTTGAGTTTGACGCGTTTGTACAGTCAATTTTTAGCCACTTTCTTTCTTTTTCTTTAAGTTTAATAACAGGATTCAAATTTAGAAAACCAACCAAATGTAGTAAGGTTCGGATTTTGATTTGATTTAATTTATGTTTATCTGTAATCAATAACTCACAATACAAAAAAGAGTGCATTCAGACGGCCGGTGAGCGACTATCAACACAACCCAGCGACAGGCATGAATACCCTGCAGTGAGCTCGTTAGAGTCACTAATCGATTCTTTGTTCACCAATCCCTGGGAAATAACATCAGCCGCCCTTATAGCATGACCTTAGTTGGAAATAAAATCGTTGAAATTCTACGTGATTTACGGTATATGAACGTTGGCTTTCTTATGCGATAGTGAATCTGTGTGTCTGTCGTGTGATGACAAAAATAAGATAAATGTTGGGACTTTAGCAGCCATTACAGATAAAGCGCTTTTTCCACCGAAAGGACTTGCCAGATTACCCTGATCATGACTATCCTTATGTAGACTCCAAGCTTATACCTTCAGGATATATTTATGAACACTAAAACACACGGGCACAGGGAAAATCTTGTTGTCTAAAATAACCATGGAGACAAGTTTCTAATTGTGTTAAAAAGAGGTATATCATTTAGACCTTTGTACCCCATCATAAATTGTTGTAATAAAGTAAGCCTATGATATTTCATTAGGTTGACGACTGACAGGAGCTTGGCCTTAGTCAGTAGACTTTTCTGGAACACTTTGTATTACATTGACAATGCTTACGTATCTTAAGCTATGTTAAGAATATCATCAGATTATATATTATAGGGTCATGGGAAAAGACAGTGAAAATTTGCCCCCCCCCCCCCCACCCACCCCCCACCTGACCAGTATGTCTTTCAAACTCTTGTTCTTTTTATAAGCAATGACTGGCCTTTGGGTCAGAGGTCGAGCAAGTTTATTTTGAAGTAGTTTGTAGCGATGCTAGCTTTGTTATACTGAAACACAAATGGTATAGTTTTTTCACGACATCTTCCTGGGTTCAAACCCAAAGGATAAATAGTTTGTATGTTTGAATCCAAAAACTTTCCCTTTCCAAACGTTTGTGCAGCGGAAGTGAGAAAAGGGATTTTCTCAATATGCATGATTTCAAAATGGTCCTTGTCCAAATGACCTAGAGTATTGAAATGTTGTGCCATGGGTACATCATGTTTAAGTCTAATACTAGATAAATGGTTGGCTGCTCTTTGTCTTAGAGAATTCTATGTTTTCCCGACGTACTGTTTGCGACATTTTTTGCATGTGATAACATACACAATATTAGTGGAGTCGCAATTAAGATTCTCTGCCATTTGATATTTGTCGCGAGATTGTTCTCCGAAAAAGGTTCCGTGGTCGGGTACGTATATATCGAGTTTGCATCGCGTCTTCAGGCATTTCATTGATGTACCTGAGAGAAATGTTGGGCGGTAATGGTACCCTCGCGAATGGGAGGTAAGCGTATTGGGGGCTGAAGGGGGAAACATGATTTGTCCTACTGTGTTAGATTTGATCCTTCGGAGTAATCTAAAAGAATACCTCCTAGGGAGGAGAGCTTTAAAAAGAACAGAACAGGCCTGGTTAAAGAAATCTAAAGAACTACAGTTTCTATAGAATCTAAAAATCTGAGACTTAATGACTCCCTTGAAAGTGTGAGGAGGATGGTATGACCCAGCATGTAGCAGCTGATGCGTGTCAGTAGGTTTGATATGCCCAGTAGTATGATATGTATGACCCTTGTAAATAGTTACATCCAAAAAATCCACAGAAGTGTGATCAATAGTAGGCTGTAACTTAATGCTTGAGTCGTGAGAATTAAGAGTATCAATGAAAATATGAAGGTCTTCCAACGTATGCTGCCAAATGATACAAATGTCATCCAGATACCGAAGGTAAATAAAAGGTTGTTGGTGACATTTGTGAAGAATATCACTCTCCCACTCAGCCATAAAAATAGAGGCAAAGTTAGGACTAAAACGTTTCCCCATAGCACACCCTTTAATTTGCTGAAAGATCTCCCCATTGAATTCAAAATGTTTACCTTTTCAGCTAAGTTCCAGCAATTCTAAAATGTCTTTATCCGGACGACGGTGGTCAGGATGTCTTTGGAATGCTGATTTTATGGATTTAAGACCCAAATCTATGTCAATGTCTGTATACGTAGACTCCACATCCAGAGTAACCAAAATCACATCTTGTGGGATGGATTTCTCAGACAATTTGGCCAATAAATCATCTGTATTTTTGATAAAGCTAGGATGCTGATTCACTATAGGTTTTTGATAGTAATCAATTAGCTCTGATATTCTATAACTTTCACTGCCACAATCTGAGATAATAGGACGCCCAGGGGGCATTGTAGGCTTGGGCCATTTTTTAGGATATATGTGTTTATAAAAAAACAGCGATCTAGAAGTGTCAGTCCTGGAAAAGCAGAATGATACTGTCGGCGAAAGAGACATAGCAGTGCTCCCCCTCAGAGAGAGAGAAAATCGGAGCTCATACAAGACAGAATGGGACGAAAAAGAGTTAACTGGCCTAGAACCGGACCGTTGGTCATTTGATAGGTCTTTTGGAAGCCCTAACCAAGGACAAGATCACCCCAAGACAGTTGTTACAATTATAGCCGATGGTGGTCCTGACTGGTCTACCAAGTCAACAGTAAACCTGATCACTTTTGGAGAGATTTAAATTTTGATGCCTTGTTGATCGTAACGTACGCCCCTGGACAAACCCGATACAACCCGATTGAGCGAGCATGGGGTCCCATTTCCAAATGGCTGAATGGGGTAACCTTACCTATAACCCTGCCGGGCGAGGACCAGCCAACAAATAAACAGAGTGATCTAACAGAAGAAGAGAGGACAACAAAAGAAAAAACTATTTTTGATAACGCCATGGAGGACTGCAGTAAATACTGGGAAGGGAAACGGTACGATACTTTTCCTGTGACTACTCGCAGGAATCTTGCCATTCCATGCCCCACAAATATGACGACCATCACCTGTCAAGAAGTTAGTTGATTCCTCTGTAACTGCTATCTGAAAGACATGTATCTTGTCATCATTGCGCAAGGAACTTGCTTTATTCAACGCAAACCGTTTCCGATGAAAATACCAACTCGAGTTTTACAAGTGCAGCAAGCCAACTAGTGATTATTGCTCCAATAGTTCCGTGCGAGCAAAAAAATTCTTCAATTTGATAGAGACGTTAGGCGGCAAGATCTCCTAACCTGTAACAGACTCGTCAAGAACCAAGGGCGAATACATGTCCCTACTCGAACTGATTGACAATCCAGCTTTTGTGCTTGACGCAGGTCTGTCTATTGGGAATGCCGATGTCTGTCCCATATGTTGTAGATACGTCTTCCCAACTAAACGAGACGAAAAAAGACATATCACTCTGTGCCATCCACGAAAATAATAGGCGGTTCATTTATAAAGTGTTTGATTTTCTCCATTTTTATGTCGATTGATACTCATTAAATCATTAAAATAAAAAAAATTATTTAAAATATATGTCGTCTCGCTCTCATTCTTTTTCACAATTTACTATCTCATCGGTATTTTTACCACGATACACGGTATTTCGATTACGAACATTTCTTTGAACTAACTCTTAATATCAAACTAACGCTTACTGTCATGAGGAATGCATTTGACGATAGGAGGATTGACAAATATACCTTGATGTTAATGTAATTTGTCATTATGAATTTGAAAATTTGACTCTTAAGTATCTTAACGCATACTCGCTTCATTTGTCTCGTAAATCAAAATTCTCGAGATATTGGATTTCTTGTGTTCTTCTCTTCCTACACTTGGTCCATCATCCCTAAAATGAATCACTTGGCTTTGGGCTTCTTCTTGTTCCTAATGAAGTTGTTCCTATCAACAAACAGTGGGTTTCGTGTGGAGCCGATGTTCAGGCTGAAGCTCGATACTTGCTGATGTCGTTTAGGACTTGGTGTGTTTGGAGCTTGCGCAATATCCTCTACAATGATTGTAGTAATTGGTTCAACGTAGATGGGAGCGGTGGTATCTTGATTCAGGTTTTCGGGTGAATCGTCCATCGCTGTTGATCCATCGATCTCCTTTGGAACAGTTACAGGGAGGACGGTGGGGTGGCTTGAAAGCAGGATATCGTCAGTCTGAATAATTGTGATTGGGTAGGAAAAGTAGCAGATGCCTGAGTGGACACAATGGTTGGGGCCTGGATAGGAAGGGATTCCTTTACAACAGGAACTATCGAATCAGGGCTTGTAACGTCACGCTTCTGGGTTAGTTGCTGGGTTAGATGCTTCAATAGTCCAAGCGTTTCAGAGAGGGTATCTTTCATCTCGGCTTGGTTCCTGATTATTGTATCTTGTTGTTCTCGCAGTAGGCTAATCTCTTCCCTCACACTCAATGCCTGAGGACTTGCTTGCGGAGTTGCTATGCTGCCTAAATCAACTTCCTCAAAATACTGTAGAAATGAATCAGCAGTCAATTCCGATCGCTCCCCTGTGACATCTAAACATCCGCCGCTCATCCCATCGTCCTTTGTCGCAGATATTGCATCCGAGCGGGAACTGATTTGCCACTCAGCTTCGTATTCGTTAATCGCTGATTTTAAATCTGCAAAAATAATAAATATACGTCGAAGAAACAAGATACACATGCATTCAATACTTTTGTTACCGTATTATCTTTGTAAAGTTAAACTTCAATCACCTATTTTTAAAAAGTAAGAAATAACAGAAATTTAAAACCATAGAAAGACTTGAAATTAAGCGAACAATCAAAACCTGCAAGTTTCAGGATCTCTATTTTCTGTAGAACTTTCCCCAGTTTGGTTATTGAAATTATCTTTAAGAGATCTCTTGTCTTATCAAATGAACCGTTTGTAATAAACACTGAGAATTTTCATTTAATATCAAATAAAGCCATTTATAATAAACAATTAGATATTTCATTTACTTATCAAATGAAGCCGTTAGTAACAAACAATTAGATATTTCATTTACTGCGTTTCACTCTTGTCAGGTTCTACAGCCAATGAGATGGTTTCATTACTAGTCCAAAAGGGAGGTAGTCCAAATATTTTGAGCCGAAATCAGTTTTCACCAATTCATTTGGCTTGTTATAAGGTTAGTTGAACTTTCATATCCTAGATTTGAATGCCAAAATTTGATAATTTAAAACAGCCATATTTATTATTTGCGTACTGTCCTGAAAATAGCTTAATTCAGAAAAGGCTTTGGCCATTGTAAATGTCAAAATGGAAATGATTTTTTCTGTGCCACTTGGCTAACCCAAATTTGTGAACAAAGGCTCAGGCACTGTACCTTCGTTAGGTATAGGTCTGTTTGACCAGGTACTCAATGGGATCTGTTTGACCAGGTACCCAATGGGATCTGTTTGACCAGGTACCCAATGGGATCTGTTTGACCAGGTACTCAATGGGATCTGTTTGACCAGATACTCAATGGGATATGTTTGACCAGGTACTTGATGGGATCTGTTTGACCAGGTATTAAGTGGGATCTGTTTTGACCAGGTACTCGATGGGATCTGTTTGACCAGGTACCCAATGGGATCTGTTTGACCAGGTACTCAATGGGATCTGTATGACCAGGTACTCGATGGGATCTGTTTGACCAGGTACTCAATGGGATCTGTTTGACCACGTACTTTATGGGATCTGTTTGACCAGGTACTCAATGAGCTCTGTTTGACCAGGTACTCAATGGGATCTGTTTGACCAGGTACTCAATGGGATCTGTTTGACCAGGTACTCGATAGGATCTGTTTGACCAGGTACTCAATGGGATCTGTTTGACCAGGTACTCAATGGGATATGTTTGACCAGGTACTCAATGGGATCTGTTTGACCAGGTACTCGATAGGATCTGTTTGACCAGGTACTCGATAGGATCTGTCTGACCAGGTACTCAATGGGATCTGTTTGACCAGGTACTCAATGGGATCTGTTTGACCAGGTACTCAATGGGATCTGTTTGACCAGGTACTCAACGGGATATGTTTGACCAGGTACTCGATGGGATCTGTTTTGACCAGGTACTCGATGGGATCTGTTTGACCAGGTACCCAATGGGATATGTTTGACCAGATACTCAATGGGATCTGTTTGACCAGGTACTCAATGGGATCTGTTTGACCAGGTATTAAGTGGGATCTGTTTTGACCAGGTACTCAATGGGATATGTTTGACCAGGTACCCAATGGGATCTGTTTGACCAGGTACTCAATGGGATATGTTTGACCAGGTACTCAATGGGATCTGTTTGACCAGGTATTAAGTGGGATCTGTTTGACCAGGTACTCAATGGGATCTGTTTGACCAGGTACTCAATGGGATCTGTTTGACCAGGTATTAAGTGGGATCTGTTTTGACCAGGTACTCGATGGGATATGTTTGACCAGGGACTCAATGGGATATGTTTGACCAGGTACTTGGTGGGATCTTTTTGACCAGGTATTAGGTGGGATCTGTTTTGACCAGGTACTCGATGGGATCTGTTTGACCAGGTACCCAATGGGCTCTGTTTGACCAGATACTCAATGGGATCTGTATGACCAGGTACTCGATGGGATCTGTTTGACCAGGTACTCAATGAGCTCTGTTTGACCAAGTACTTAATGGGATCTGTCTGACCAGGTATTCGATGGGATCTGTTTGACCAGGTACTCGATAGGATCTGTTTGACCAGGTACTCAATGGGATCTGTTTGACCAGGTACTCAATTGGATCTGTTTGACCAGGTACTCGATAGGATCTGTTTGACCAGGTACTCAATGGGATATGTTTGACCAGGTACTTGATGGGATCTGTTTGACCAGGTACTCAATGGGATCTGTTTGACCAGGTACTCAATGGGATCTGTTTGACCAGGTACTCAATTGGATCTGTTTGACCAGGTACTCGATAGGATCTGTTTGACCAGGTACTCAATGGGATATGTTTGACCAGGTACTCGATGGGATCTGTTTGACCAGGTACCCAATGGGATCTGTTTGACCAGGTACTCAATGGGATCTGTTTGACCAGGTACTCAATGGGATCTGTTTGACCAGATACTCAATGGGATCTGTTTGACCAGGTACCCAATGGGATCTGTTTGACCAGGTACTCGATAGGTTCTGTTTGACCAGGTACTCAATGAGCTCTGTTTGACAAAGTACTCAATGGGACCTGTTTGACCAGGTATTCAATGGGATCTGTTTGACCAGGTACTCAATGGGATCTGTTTGACCAGGTACTCAATGGGATCTGTTTGACCAGGTACTCAATGGGATCTGTTTGACCAGGTACTCAATGGGATCTGTTTGACCAGGTACTCAATGGGATCTGTTTGACCAGGTATTCGATGGGATCTGTTTGACCAGGTACTCAATGGGATCTGTTTGACCAGGTACTCAATGGGATCTGTTTGACCAGGTACTCAATTGGATCTGTTTGACCAGGTACTCAATGGGATCTGTTTGACCAGGTACTCAATGGGATCTGTTTGACCAGGTATTAAGTGGGATCTGTTTTGACCAGGTACTCGATGGGATCTGTTTGACCAGGTACCCAATGGGATCTGTTTAACCAGGTACTCAATGGGATCTGTTTGACCAGGTATTCGATGGGATCTGTTTGACCAGGTACCCAATGGGATCTGTTTAACCAGGTATTAAGTGGGATCTGTTTGACCAGGTACTCTGGGATCTGTTTGACCAGGTACCCAATGGGATCTGTTTGACCAGGTACTCGATGGGATCTGTTTGACCAGGTACTCAATGGGATCTGTTTAACCAGGTACTCAATGGGATCTGTTTGACCAGGTACTCGATGGGATCTGTTTGACCAGGTACTCAATGAGCTCTGTTTGACCAAGTACTCAATGGGATCTGTTTGACCACGTACTCTATGGGATCTGTTTGACCAGGTACTCAATGGGATCTGTTTGACCAGGTACCCAATGGGATCTGTTTGACCAGGTACCCAATGGGATCTGTTTGACCAGGTACTCAATGGGATCTGTTTGACCAGGTACTCAATGGGATCTGTTTGACCAGGTACTCGATGGGATCTGTTTGACCAGGTACTCAATGAGCTCTGTTTGACCAAGTACTCAATGGGATCTGTTTGACCACGTACTCTATGGGATCTGTTTGACCAGGTACTCAATGAGCTCTGTTTGACCAAGTACTCAATGGGATCTGTTTGACCACGTACTCTATGGGATCTGTTTGACCAGGTACTCAATGGCATCTGTTTGACCAGGTACCCAATGGGATCTGTTTGACCAGGTATTAAGTGGGATCTGTTTGACCAGGTACCCAATGAGCCCTGTTTGACCAGGTACTCGATGGCATCTGTTTGACCAGGTACTCGATGGGATCTGTTTGACCAGGTACTCAATGGGATCTGTTTTGACCAGGTACCCAATGGGATCTGTTTGACCAGGTACTCAATGGGATCTGTATGACCAGGGACTCAATGGGATATGTTTGACCAGGTACTCGATGGGATCTGTTTGACCAGGTACTCAATGGGATCTGTTTGACCAGGGACTCAATGGGATATGTTTGACCAGGTACTCGATGGGATCTGTTTGACCAGGTATTCAATGGGATCTGTTTGACCAGGTATTAAGTGGGATCTGTTTTGACCAGGTACTCGATGGGATCTGTTTGACCAGGTACCCAATGGGATCTGTTTGACCAGGTACTCAATGGGATATGTTTGACCAGGTACTCAATGGGATATTTTTGACCAGGTACTCGATGGGATCTGTTTGACCAGGTATTAAGTGGGATCTGTTTTGACCAGGTACTCGATGGGATCTGTTTGACCAGGTACCCAATGAGCCCTGTTTGACCAGGTACCCAATGAGCTCTGTTTGACCAGGTACTCCATGGGATCTGTTTGACCAGGTACTCGATGGGATCTGTTTGACCAGGTACCCAATGAGCCCTGTTTGACCAGGTACCCAATGAGCCCTGTTTGACCAGGTACTCCATGGGATCTGTTTGACCAGGTATTAAGTGGGATCTGTTTGACCAGGTACCCAATGGGATCTGTTTGACCAGGTACTCAATGGGATATGTTTGACCAGGTACCCAATGGGATCTGTTGACCAGGTACTCTCTGGGATCTGTTTGACCAGGTACCCAATGGGATCTGTTTGACCAGGTATTAAGTGGGATCTGTTTGACCAGGTACTCAATGGGATATGTTTGACCAGGTACTCAATGAGCTCTGTTTGACCAGGTACCCAATGAGCCCTGTTTGACCAGGTACCCAATGAGCCCTGTTTGACCAGGTACTCAATGGGATCTGTTTGACCAGGTACTCGATGGGATCTGTTTGACCAGGAACTCAATGGGATCTGTTTGACCAGGTACTCCATGGGATCTGTTTGACCAGGTATTAAGTGGGATCTGTTTTGACCAGGTACTCGATGGGATCTGTTTGACCAGGTACCCAATGAGCCCTGTTTGACCAGGTACCCAATGGGATCTGTTTGACCAGGTACTCAATGGGATCTGTTTGACCAGGTACTCCATGGGATCTGTTTGACCAGGTATTAAGTGGGATCTGTTTTGACCAGGTACTCGATGGGATCTGTTTGACCAGGTACCCAATGAGCCCTGTTTGACCAGGTACTCAATGGAATATGTTTGACCAGGTAACCAGTGGGATCTGTTTTGACCAGGTACTCGATGGGATCTGTTTGACCAGGTACTCAATGGGATCTGTTTGACCAGGTACTCCATGGGATCTGTTTGACCAGGTATTAAGTGGGATCTGTTTTGACCAGGTACTCGATGGGATCTGTTTGACCAGGTACCCAATGAGCCCTGTTTGACCAGGTACCCAATGGGATCTGTTTGACCAGGTACTCAATGGGATCTGTTTGACCAGGTACTCCATGGGATCTGTTTGACCAGGTATTAAGTGGGATCTGTTTGACCAGGTACTCAATGGGATCTGTTTGACCAGGTACCCAATGGGATCTGTTTGACCAGGTACTCCATGGGATCTGTTTGACCAGGTATTAAGTGGGATCTGTTTTGACCAGGTACTCGATGAGCTCTGTTTGACCAGGTACCCAATGAGCCCTGTTTGACCAGGTACCCAATGGGATCTGTTTGACCAGGTACCCAATGGGATCTGTTTGACCAGGTACTCAATGAGCTCTGTTTGACCAGGTACCCAATGAGCTCTGTTTGACCAGGTACCCAATGAGCCCTGTTTGACCAGGTACTCAATGGGATCTGTTTGACCAGGTATTAAGTGGGATCTGTTTTGACCAGGTACTCGATGGGATCTGTTTGACCAGGTACCCAATGGGATCTGTTTGACCAGGTACCCAATGAGCCCTGTTTCACCAGGTACTCGATGGGATCTGTATGACCAGGTACTCGATGGGATCTGTTTGACCAGGTACTCAATGGGATCTGTTTGACCAGGTACTCAATGGGATCTGTTTGACCAGGTACCCAATGGGATCTGTTTGACCAGGTACTCAATGGGATCTGTTTGACCAGGTACTCCATGGGATCTGTTTGACCAGGTATTAAGTGGGATCTGTTTTGACCAGGTACTCGATGGGATCTGTTTGACCAGGTACTCAATGGGATCTGTTTGACCAGGTACCCAATGAGCTCTTTTTGACCAGGTACTCAATGGGATCTGTTTGACCAGGTACTTGATGAGATCTGTTTGACCAGGTACTCAATGGGATCTGTTTGACCAGGTACTCGATGGGATCTGTTTGACCAGGTACTCAATGGGATCGGTTTGACCAGGTACCCAATGGGATCGGTTTGACCAGGTACTCAATGGGATCTGTTTGACCAGGTACTCAATGGGATCTGTTTGACCAGGTACTCAATGGGATCTGTTTGACCAGGTACTCAATGGGATCTGTTTGACCAGGTACTCGATGGGATCTGTTTGACCAGGTACTCAATGGGATCTGTTTGACCAGGTACTCAATGGGATCTGTTTGACCAGGTACTCAATGGGATCTGTTTGACCAGGTACTCAATGGGATCTGTTTGACCAGGTACTCAATGGGATCTGTTTGACCAGGTACTCAATGGGATCTGTTTTGACCAGGTACTCGATGGGATCTGTTTGACCAGGTACTCAATGAGCTCTGTTTGATCAGGTACTCAATGGGATCTGTTTGACCAGGTACTCAATGGGATCTGTTTGACCAGGTATTAAGTGGGATCTGTTTTGACCAGGTACTCAATGGGATCTGTTTGACCAGGTACTCAATGAGCTGTGTTTGACCAGGTACTTGATGGGATCTGTTTGACCAGGTACTCAATGGGATCTGTTTGACCAGGTATTCAATGGGATCTGTTTGACCAGGTACTCAATGGGATCTGTTTGACCAGGTACTCCATGGGATCTGTTTGACCAGGTATTAAGTGGGATCTGTTTTGACCAGGTACTCGATGGGATCTGTTTGACCAGGTACCCAATGAGCCCTGTTTGACCAGGTACTCAATGGGATATGTTTGACCAGGTAACCAGTGGGATCTGTTTTGACCAGGTACTCGATGGGATCAGTTTGACCAGGTACTCAATGGGATCTGTTTGACCAGGTACTCCATGGGATCTGTTTGACCAGGTATTAAGTGGGATCTGTTTTGACCAGGTACTCGATGGGATCTGTTTGACCAGGTACCCAATGAGCCCTGTTTGACCAGGTACCCAATGGGATCTGTTTGACCAGGTACTCAATGGGATCTGTTTGACCAGGTACTCCATGGGATCTGTTTGACCAGGTATTAAGTGGGATCTGTTTGACCAGGTACTCAATGGGATCTGTTTGACCAGGTACCCAATGGGATCTGTTTGACCAGGTACTCCATGGGATCTGTTTGACCAGGTATTAAGTGGGATCTGTTTTGACCAGGTACTCGATGAGCTCTGTTTGACCAGGTACCCAATGAGCCCTGTTTGACCAGGTACCCAATGGGATCTGTTTGACCAGGTACCCAATGGGATCTGTTTGACCAGGTACTCAATGAGCTCTGTTTGACCAGGTACCCAATGAGCTCTGTTTGACCAGGTACCCAATGAGCCCTGTTTGACCAGGTACTCAATGGGATCTGTTTGACCAGGTATTAAGTGGGATCTGTTTTGACCAGGTACTCGATGGGATCTGTTTGACCAGGTACCCAATGGGATCTGTTTGACCAGGTACCCAATGAGCCCTGTTTGACCAGGTACTCGATGGGATCTGTATGACCAGGTACTCGATGGGATCTGTTTGACCAGGTACTCAATGGGATCTGTTTGACCAGGTACTCAATGGGATCTGTTTGACCAGGTACCCAATGGGATCTGTTTGACCAGGTACTCAATGGGATCTGTTTGACCAGGTACTCCATGGGATCTGTTTGACCAGGTATTAAGTGGGATCTGTTTTGACCAGGTACTCGATGGGATCTGTTTGACCAGGTACTCAATGGGATCTGTTTGACCAGGTACCCAATGAGCTCTTTTTGACCAGGTACTCAATGGGATCTGTTTGACCAGGTACTTGATGAGATCTGTTTGACCAGGTACTCAATGGGATCTGTTTGACCAGGTACTCGATGGGATCTGTTTGACCAGGTACTCGATGGGATCTGTTTGACCAGGTACTCAATGGGATCGGTTTGACCAGGTACCCAATGGGATCGGTTTGACCAGGTACTCCATGGGATCTGTTTGACCAGGTACTCAATGGGATCTGTTTGACCAGGTACTCCATGGGATCTGTTTGACCAGGTATTAAGTGGGATCTGTTTTGACCAGGTACTCGATGGGATCTGTTTGACCAGGTACCCAATGAGCCCTGTTTGACCAGGTACCCAATGGGATCTGTTTGACCAGGTACTCAATGGGATCTGTTTGACCAGGTACTCCATGGGATCTGTTTGACCAGGTATTAAGTGGGATCTGTTTGACCAGGTACTCAATGGGATCTGTTTGACCAGGTACCCAATGGGATCTGTTTGACCAGGTACTCCATGGGATCTGTTTGACCAGGTATTAAGTGGGATCTGTTTTGACCAGGTACTCGATGAGCTCTGTTTGACCAGGTACCCAATGAGCCCTGTTTGACCAGGTACCCAATGGGATCTGTTTGACCAGGTACCCAATGGGATCTGTTTGACCAGGTACTCAATGAGCTCTGTTTGACCAGGTACCCAATGAGCTCTGTTTGACCAGGTACCCAATGAGCCCTGTTTGACCAGGTACTCAATGGGATCTGTTTGACCAGGTATTAAGTGGGATCTGTTTTGACCAGGTACTCGATGGGATCTGTTTGACCAGGTACCCAATGGGATCTGTTTGACCAGGTACCCAATGAGCCCTGTTTGACCAGGTACTCGATGGGATCTGTATGACCAGGTACTCGATGGGATCTGTTTGACCAGGTACTCAATGGGATCTGTTTGACCAGGTACTCAATGGGATCTGTTTGACCAGGTACCCAATGGGATCTGTTTGACCAGGTACTCAATGGGATCTGTTTGACCAGGTACTCCATGGGATCTGTTTGACCAGGTATTAAGTGGGATCTGTTTTGACCAGGTACTCGATGGGATCTGTTTGACCAGGTACTCAATGGGATCTGTTTGACCAGGTACCCAATGAGCTCTTTTTGACCAGGTACTCAATGGGATCTGTTTGACCAGGTACTTGATGAGATCTGTTTGACCAGGTACTCAATGGGATCTGTTTGACCAGGTACTCGATGGGATCTGTTTGACCAGGTACTCAATGGGATCGGTTTGACCAGGTACCCAATGGGATCGGTTTGACCAGGTACTCCATGGGATCTGTTTGACCAGGTACTCAATGGGATCTGTTTGACCAGGTACCCAATGAGCTCTGTTTGACCAGGTACCCAATGAGCCCTGTTTGACCAGGTACTCAATGGGATCTGTTTGACCAGGTATTAAGTGGGATCTGTTTTGACCAGGTACTCGATGGGATCTGTTTGACCAGGTACCCAATGGGATCTGTTTGACCAGGTACCCAATGAGCCCTTTTTGACCAGGTACTCGATGGGATCTGTATGACCAGGTACTCGATGGGATCTGTTTGACCAGGTACTCAATGGGATCTGTTTGACCAGGTACTCAATGGGATCTGTGTGACCAGGTACCCAATGGGATCTGTTTGACCAGGTACTCAATGGGATCTGTTTGACCAGGTACTCCATGGGATCTGTTTGACCAGGTATTAAGTGGGATCTGTTTTGACCAGGTACTCGATGGGATCTGTTTGACCAGGTACTCAATGGGATCTGTTTGACCAGGAACCCAATGAGCTCTTTTTGACCAGGTACTCAATGGGATCTGTTTGACCAGGTACTTGATGAGATCTGTTTGACCAGGTACTCAATGGGATCTGTTTGACCAGGTACTCGATGGGATCTGTTTGACCAGGTACTCAATGGGATCGGTTTGACCAGGTACCCAATGGGATCGGTTTGACCAGGTACTCAATGGGATCTGTTTGACCAGGTACTCAATGGGATCTGTTTGACCAGGTACTCAATGGGATCTGTTTGACCAGGTACTCAATGGGATCTGTTTGACCAGGTACTCGATGGGATCTGTTTGACCAGGTACTCAATTTGATCTGTTTGACCAGGTACTCAATGGGATCTGTTTGACCAGGTACTCAATGGGATCTGTTTGACCAGGTACTCAATGGAATCTGTTTGACCAGGTACTCAATGGGATCTGTTTGACCAGGTACTCAATGGGATCTGTTTTGACCAGGTACTCGATGGGATCTGTTTGACCAGGTACTCAATGAGCTCTGTTTGATCAGGTACTCAATGGGATCTGTTTGACCAGGTACTCAATGGGATCTGTTTGACCAGGTATTAAGTGGGATCTGTTTTGACCAGGTACTCAATGGGATCTGTTTGACCAGGTACTCAATGAGCTGTGTTTGACCAGGTACTTGATGGGATCTGTTTGACCAGGTACTCAATGGGATCTGTTTGACCAGGTATTCAATGGGATCTGTTTGACCAGGTACTCAATGGGATCTGTTTGACCAGGTACTCAATGGGATCTGTTTGACCAGGTATTCAATGGGATCTGTTTGACCAGGTACTCAATGGGATCTGTTTGACCAGGTACTCAATGGGATCTGTTTGACCAGGTATTAAGTGGGATCTGTTTTGACCAGGTACTCAATGGGATCTGTTTGACCAGGTACTCAATGAGCTGTGTTTGACCAGGTACTTGATGGGATCTGTTTGACCAGGTACTCAATGGGATCTGTTTGACCAGGTACTCAATGGGATCTGTTTGACCAGGTATTCAATGGGATCTGTTTGACCAGGTACTCAATGGGATATGTTTGACCAGGTACTCAATGGATCTGTTTGACCAGGTAACCAGTGGGATCTGTTTTGACCAGGTACTCAATGGGATCTGTTTGACCAGGTACTCAATGGGATCTGTTTGACCAGGTATTCAATGGGATCTGTTTGACCAGGTAACCAGTGGGATCTGTTTTGACCAGGTACTCAATGGGATCTGTTTGACCAGGTACTCAATGGGATCTGTTTGACCAGGTACTCAATGGGATCTGTTTGACCAGGTACTCAATGGGATCTGTTTGACCAGGTAACCAGTGGGATCTGTTTTGACCAGGTACCCAATGGGATCTGTTTGACCAGGTACTCAATGGGATCTGTTTGACCAGGTACCCAATGGGATCTGTTTTGACCAGGTAACCAGTGGGATCTGTTTTGACCAGGTAACCAGTGGGATCTGTTTTGACCAGGTAACCAGTGGGATCTGTTTTGACCAGGTAACCAGTGGGATCTGTTTTGACCAGGTACTCAATGAGATCTTTTTCATTGGGTACCTAAACAATCTTAGGGGAGAATCCCATAAATGTTTTTTGTGTGAAACACGCTATGATATTTTCAGGGCGATATTGATGTTGTATCCACACTGATTGAAGCTGACGTTGATATTAACATGCCTGGTAACAGTGGAGTTACTCCTCTTCATATAACTGCCATGTGTGGCCACCGGGAGGTAGGTTTTACTCCATTTACTTCAAACATTGGCTATAAACATGTAGTTTTTTATATGCCCGCTCTTAAAGTGGCCGTATTATGAATATGAAGATAGTGTACTACAACGAATTTACCCTTGCAGGCGTATTATGAGTTTCTTAAACTTTTGTTGTCATCTGATAGTTCTCTGAGACCTGGTCGTAACGTAATGTTGAAGGTATGAACTGATAATGTAGAAAACCCCGATATTGTAGTAATCAACCGATATTGTATCAAGGTTTAACTGATAATGTAGTATCAACCGATATTGTAGTAAAATCAACCGATAATGTAGTAATTCTTCTCACCAATATTGTAGTAACTTTTTGTCGATATTGTAGTAAATATCAACTGATAATGTAGTAACTTTTTTTCTGACCGATATTGTAGTAAATTTCGACTGATAATGTAGTTTGCTAAGGTGTGTGAACAATCTGATTTAGTAATACTAAATTTTCTGGCGGCGCCCATATAATCATTTGCTGCCGGCTGTGTGTGTTTCACATGTGATGAACAGTTCTATTAGAGCCCAGCAGTGTTCTTGCTAACCATTTTTGAGATATATGAAGCATTTTTTATCCCATCGGCATAAATCTCATCTGATAATGTAGTAACCTTCTTTCCAGTCTTCATTGATTGCATCATGTAACACGTAACAATGTATTTCAAATGTGGCCGGGCGTGCTGATGGGGGTAGGGGGTAATGTTGTACATGTGGTAATGTACAGTACACGGCAGAAATAACTTAACACTGACGCAATAGAGTCACGGCCATTCGTTTGTGTAAAGATTCATTCTATAAAGCACCCGAGAGCATATTCAATATGGCCGCCAGTTGGGGCGATGTTGTTTTTCTTTGTTACCTTTATTCCAAGAAGACTACCTAACATTAATCAAACTCAACATACATGATCATCCTATGGTCTAGTTATGCGCCATTCATTTTCATCTCATTTGCATATTCAATATGGACGCCAGGGGGGGCGATGTTGTTTTTCTTTGTTACCTTCATTCCAAGAAGACTACCTAACATTAATCAAACTCAACATACATGATCATCCTATGGTCTAGTTATGCGCCATTCATTTTCATCTCATTTGCATATTCAATATGGACGCCAGGAGGGCAGTTTTTTGTTTTTTGTTACTTTTATTCCAAGAGAACTACTGGTCTGATTTTGACCAAACTTGGTCCACGTTATCTCCCTATGATCTAGTTGTGCACCCTACATTTTCATCTGATTTGCTTATTAAATATGGCCGCCAGGAAGCAATGTTGTTTTTGAAGCAAATTTGAAAATGAAACTTATTATCATTATTCCAAGAAAACTACTGACCTGATCTTAACCAAACATGACATACATCACCCCCCCCCCCCCCCCCCCTAAGTTCTAGCCGTGCACTGTGCATTATCAGCTCATGA
This sequence comes from Lepidochitona cinerea, assembly GCA_963971465.1. Classification (NCBI taxonomy): domain Eukaryota; kingdom Metazoa; phylum Mollusca; class Polyplacophora; order Chitonida; family Tonicellidae; genus Lepidochitona; species Lepidochitona cinerea. The sequence continues at coordinate 402,539 of OZ020563.1, read as the reverse complement.
GCATATTGAAGATGGCTAGCAGGTGGCAATGTTGCTTTCAACCAAAATTCCAAGGGGAGCTTACTTTGTAATTCACAATTTAATTTTCCTCAATAATAGTTATCTCCCTTGAATAATATTTTTTTTTTGTAGGCCCCAATTCCTATATCCAGTTATTGCTGCAACAATCTTTAATATGAATAGATGAACGTGGGCGTTTAAGGGATCTCTTGTTAAATATGATAATTTATTTCAATTTGATATTAAGAGTATTTTTCATGCAGTAAATGGCATGTGTTTGACATTGAACGCATTGGTGATTTATTTATTTTGCAGTTAGCAAAGGTGTTGTTAAATAATGGGGCTTTGATCAACGCTCCAGATGCTGTCAAATTCTCTCCCCTCCATTTGGCATGTTACTTCGGCAGTGAAAAGGTCAGTCTATAACAGATTTACACTCTCCCCTCCATTTGACATGTTACTTCGGCAGTGAAAAGGTCAGTCTATAACAGATTTACACTCTCCCCTCCATTTGGCATGTTACTTCGGCAGTGAAAAGGTCAGTCTATAACAGATTTACACTCTGCCCTCCATTTGGCATGTTACTTCGGCAGTGAAAAGGTCAGCCTATAACAGATTTACACTCTCCCCTCCATTTGGCATGTTACTTCGGCAGTGAAAAGGTCAGTCTATAACAGATTTACACTCTCCCCTCCATTTGGCATGTTACTTCGGCAGTGAAAAGGTCAGTCTATAACAGATTTACACTCTCCCCTCCATTTGGCATGTTACTTCAGCAGTGAAAAGGTCAGTCTATAACAGATTTACACTCTCCCCTCCATTTGGCATGTTACTTCAGCAGTGAAAAGGTCAGTCTATAACAGATTTACACTCTCCCCTCCATTTGGCATGTTACTTCGGCAGTGAAAAGGTCAGTCTATAACAGATTTACACTCTCCCCTCCATTTGGCATGTTACTTCAGCAGTGAAAAGGTCAGTCTATAACAGATTTACACTCTCCCCTCCATTTGACATGTTACTTCAGCAGTGAAAGGTCAGTCTATAACAGATTTACACTCTCCCCTCCATTTGACATGTTATTTCAGCAGTGAAAGGTCAGTCTATAACAGATTTACACTCTCCCCTCCATTTGACATGTTACTTCAGCAGTGAAAAGGTCAGTCTATAACAGATTTACACTCTCCCCTCCATTTGGCATGTTACTTCAGCAGTGAAAGGTCAGTCTATAACAGATTTACACTCTCCCCTCCATTTGGCATGTTACTTCGGCAGTGAAAAGGTCAGTCTATAACAGATTTACACTTTCCCCTCCATTTGGCATGTTACTTCGGCAGTGAAAAGGTCAGTCTATAACAGATTTACACTCTCCCCTCCATTTGAGATGTTACTTCAGCAGTGAAAAGGTCAGTCTATAACAGATTTACACTCTCCCCTCCATTTGGCATGTTACTTCGGCAGTGAAAAGGTCAGTCTATAACAGATTTACACTCTCCCCTCCATTTGACATGTTACTTCAGCAGTGAAAAGGTCAGTCTATAACAGATTTACACTCTCCCCTCCATTTGACATGTTACTTCAGCAGTGAAAAGGTCCGTCTATAACAGATTTACACTCTCCCCTCCATTTGACATGTTACTTCAGCAGTGAAAGGTCAGTCTATAACAGATTTACACTCTCCCCTCCATTTGACATGTTACTTCGGCAGTGAAAAGGTCAGTCTATAACAGATTTACACTCTCCCCTCCATTTGACATGTTACTTCAGCAGTGAAAAGGTCAGTCTATAACAGATTTACACTCTCCCCTCCATTTGACATGTTACTTCGGCAGTGAAAAGGTCAGTCTATAACAGATTTACACTCTCCCCTCCATTTGGCATGTTACTTCAGCAGTGAAAAGGTCAGTCTATAACAGATTTACACTCTGCCCTCCATTTGACATGTTACTTCAGCAGTGAAAAGGACAGTCTATAACAGATTTACACTCTCCCCTCCATTTGACATGTTACTTCAGCAGTGAAAAGGACAGTCTATAACAGATTTACACTCTCCCCTCCATTTGGCATGTTACTTCAGCAGTGAAAAGGACAGTCTATAACAGATTTACACTCTCCCCTCCATTTGACATGTTACTTCAGCAGTGAAAGGTCAGTCTATAACAGATTTACACTCTCCCCTCCATTTGGCATGTTACTTCGGCAGTGAAAAGATCAGTCTTTAACAGATTTACACTCTCCCCTCCATTTGACATGTTACTTCAGCAGTGAAAGGTCAGTCTATAACAGATTTACACTCTCCCCTCCATTTGACATGTTACTTCAGCAGTGAAAAGGACAGTCTATAACAGATTTACACTCTCCCCTCCATTTGACATGTTACTTCAGCAGTGAAAAGGTCAGTCTATAACAGATTTACACTCTCCCCTCCATTTGACATGTTACTTCAGCAGTGAAAAGGTCAGTCTATAACAGATTTACACTCTCCCCTCCATTTGGCATGTTACTTCGGCAGTGAAAAGGTCAGTCTATAACAGATTTACACTCTCCCCTCCATTTGACATGTTACTTCAGCAGTGAAAGGGTCAGTCTATAACAGATTTACACTCTCCCCTCCATTTGACATGTTACTTCAGCAGTGAAAGGTCAGTCTATAACAGATTTACACTCTCCCCTCCATTTGACATGTTACTTCGGCAGTGAAAAGATCAGTCTATAACAGATTTACACTCTCCCCTCCATTTGGCATGTTACTTCAGCAGTGAAAGGTCAGTCTATAACAGATTTACACTCTCCCCTCCATTTGACATGTTACTTCAGCAGTGAAAGGTCAGTCTATAACAGATTTACACTCTCCCCTCCATTTGGCATGTTACTTCGGCAGTGAAAAGGTCAGTCTATAACAGATTTACACTCTCCCCTCCATTTGGCATGTTACTTCGGCAGTGAAAAGGTCAGTCTATAACAGATTTACACTCTGCCCTCCATTTGACATGTTACTTCAGCAGTGAAAGGTTAGTCTATAACAGATTTACACTCTCCCCTCCATTTGACATGTTACTTCAGCAGTGAAAAGGTCAGTCTATAACAGATTTACACTCTCCCCTCCATTTGACATGTTACTTCAGCAGTGAAAGGTCAGTCTATAACAGATTTACACTCTCCCCTCCATTTGACATGTTACTTCAGCAGTGAAAAGGTCAGTCTATAACAGATTTACACTCTCCCTTCCATTTGGCATGTTACTTCGGCAGTGAAAAGGTCAGTCTATAACAGATTTACACTCTCCCCTCCATTTGACATGTTACTTCGGCAGTGAAAAGGTCAGTCTATAACAGATTTACACTCTCCCCTCCATTTGGCATGTTACTTCAGCAGTGAAAAGGTCAGTCTATAACAGATTTACACTCTCCCCTCCATTTGACATGTTACTTCGGCAGTGAAAAGATCAGTCTATAACAGATTTACACTCTCCCCTCCATTTGACATGTTACTTCGGCAGTGAAAAGATCAGTCTATAACAGATTGACACTCTCCCCTCCATTTGACATGTTACTTCGGCAGTGAAAAGGTCAGTCTTTAACAGATTTACACTCTCCCCTCCATTTGACATGTTACTTCAGCAGTGAAAAGGTCAGTCTATAACAGATTTACACTCTCCCCTCCATTTGACATGTTACTTCAGCAGTGAAAAGATCAGTCTATAACAGATTGACACTCTCCCCTCCATTTGACATGTTACTTCAGCAGTGAAAAGGTCAGTCTTTAACAGATTTACACTCTCCCCTCCATTTGACATGTTACTTCAGCAGTGAAAAGGTCAGTCTATAACAGATTTACACTCTCCCCTCCATTTGGCATGTTACTTCAGCAGTGAAAAGGTCAGTCTATAACAGATTTACACTCTCCCCTCCATTTGACATGTTACTTCAGCAGTGAAAGGTCAGTCTATAACAGATTTACACTCTCCCCTCCATTTGACATGTTACTTCAGCAGTGAAAAGGTCAGTCTATAACAGATTTACACTCTCCCCTCCATTTGACATGTTACTTCAGCAGTGAAAAGGTCAGTCTATAACAGATTTACACTCTCCCCTCCATTTGACATGTTACTTCAGCAGTGAAAAGGTCAGTCTATAACAGATTTACACTCTGCCCTCCATTTGACATGTTACTTCGGCAGTGAAAAGGTCAGTCTATAACAGATTTACACTCTCCCCTCCATTTGGCATGTTACTTCGGCAGTGAAAGGTCAGTCTATAACAGATTTACACTCTGCCCTCCATTTGGCATGTTACTTCGGCAGTGAAAAGGTCAGTCTATAACAGATTTACACTCTCCCCTCCATTTGACATGTTACTTCTGCAGTGAAAAGGACAGTCTATAACAGATTGACACTCTCCCCTCCATTTGACATGTTACTTCAGCAGGGAAAAGGTCAGTCTATAACAGATTTACACTCTCCCCTCCATTTGACATGTTACTTCAGCAGCGAAAAGGTCAGTCTATAACAGATTTACACTCTCCCCTCCATTTGACATGTTACTTCAGCAGTGAAAAGGTCAGTCTATAACAGATTGACACTCTCCCCTCCATTTGACATGTTACTTCAGCAGTGAAAAGGTCAGTCTATAACAGATTTACACTCTCCCCTCCATTTGACATGTTACTTCAGCAGTGAAAAGGTCAGTCTATAACAGATTGACACTCTCCCCTCCATTTGACATGTTACTTCAGCAGTGAAAAGGTCAGTCTATAACAGATTTACACTCTCCCCTCCATTTGACATGTTACTTCAGCAGTGAAAAGGTCAGTCTATAACAGATTTACACTCTCCCCTCCATTTGGCATGTTACTTCAGCAGTGAAAAGGTCAGTCTATAACAGATTTACACTCTCCCCTCCATTTGACATGTTACTTCAGCAGTGAAAAGGTCAGTCTATAACAGATTTACACTCTGCCCTCCATTTGACATGTTACTTCAGCAGTGAAAGGTCAGTCTATAACAGATTTACACTCTCCCCTCCATTTGGCATGTTACTTCAGCAGTGAAAAGGTCAGTCTATAACAGATTTACACTCTCCCCTCCATTTGACATGTTACTTCAGCAGTGAAAGGTCAGTCTTTAACAGATTTACACTCTCCCCTCCATTTGCCATGTTACTTCAGCAGTGAAAGGTCAGTCTATAACAGATTTACACTCTCCCCTCCATTTGGCATGTTACTTCAGCAGTGAAAGGTCAGTCTATAACAGATTTACACTCTCCCCTCCATTTGGCATGTTACTTCGGCAGTGAAAAGGTCAGTCTATAACAGATTTACACTCTCCCCTCCATTTGACATGTTACTTCGGCAGTGAAAAGATCAGTCTATAACAGATTTACACTCTCCCCTCCATTTGACATGTTACTTCAGCAGTGAAAAGGCCAGTCTATAACAGATTTACACTCTCCCCTCCATTTGACATGTTACTTCAGCAGTGAAAAGGACAGTCTATAACAGATTTACACTCTCCCCTCCATTTGACATGTTACTTCAGCAGTGAAAGGTCAGTCTATAACAGATTTACACTCTCCCCTCCATTTGGCATGTTACTTCGGCAGTGAAAAGGTCAGTCTATAACAGATTTACACTCTCCCCTCCATTTGGCATGTTACTTCGGCAGTGAAAGGTCAGTCTATAACAGATTTACACTCTCCCCTCCATTTGGCATGTTACTTCGGCAGTGAAAAGGTCAGTCTATAACAGATTTACACTCTCCCCTCCATTTGACATGTTACTTCAGCAATGAAAAGGTCAGTCTATAACAGATTGACACTCTCCCCTCCATTTGACATGTTACTTCAGCAGTGAAAAGGTCAGTCTATAACAGATTGACACTCTCCCCTCCATTTGACATGTTACTTCAGCAGTGAAAAGGTCAGTCTATAACAGATTTACACTCTCCCCTCCATTTGACATGTTACTTCAGCAGCGAAAAGGTCAGTCTATAACAGATTTACACTCTCCCCTCCATTTGGCATGTTACTTCAGCAGTGAAAAGGTCAGTCTATAACAGATTGACACTCTCCCCTCCATTTGACATGTTACTTCAGCAGTGAAAAGGTCAGTCTATAACAGATTTACACTCTCCCCTCCATTTGGCATGTTACTTCGGCAGTGAAAAGGTCAGTCTATAACAGATTTACACTCTCCCCTCCATTTGGCATGTTACTTTGGCAGTGAAAAGGTCAGTCTATAACAGATTTACACTCTCCCCTCCATTTGACATGTTACTTCGGCAGTGAAAAGGTCAGTCTATAACAGATTTACACTCTCCCCTCCATTTGACATGTTACTTCAGCAGTGAAAAGGTCAGTCTATAACAGATTTACACTCTCCCCTCCATTTGGCATGTTACTTCGGCAGTGAAAAGGTCAGTCTATAACAGATTTACGCTCTGCCCTCCATTTGACATGTTACTTCAGCAGTGAAAAGGTCAGTCTATAACAGATTTACACTCTCCCCTCCATTTGACATGTTACTTCGGCAGTGAAAAGGTCAGTCTATAACAGATTTACACTCTCCCCTCCATTTGGCATGTTACTTCGGCAGTGAAAAGGTCAGTCTATAACAGATTTACACTCTGCCCTCCATTTGACATGTTACTTCGGCAGTGAAAAGGTCAGTCTATAACAGATTTACACTCTCCCCTCCATTTGGCATGTTACTTCAGCAGTGAAAAGGTCAGTCTATAACAGATTTACACTCTCCCCTCCATTTGACATGTTACTTCAGCATTGAAAGGTCAGTTAACAATGTTCAATGTGTTCTCCCTTATGAAAATTTAGTATATGTACAGCAAACAAAACCATTCATCAAAAGTAGACCCCAAGTGAGTAAAGATAGAATAAGAAATTTGGATAATAAAGGGTCCGAAAATACATGTAGCTACATGTTGATGAAAAACTTCCTTAATCCTCTCACTTACATATCTGACTTTTACCTGCTTTTTATTTATCAACTCTAAAACAAACTGACACAGGTAAAAAATCTTCTTGAATAACCATGGAGGCAATTTTCTATTTGTGTTAAAAAGGGGTGTACGGTAAGATCTCCGCTAATTCAAGGACCAGTGATGTGAAAATAACGAATTATTACATTGCTATTTGCCACATTTGGTCTATAAAAACAACAACAGCGATCGTTCAATAGGATTATCTGATCGCTCACTCTAGGAGGTAAGACTCTCAACGAAAAAAGTTGAATTTTAGGTGTACTTTTGTTAATGTTTTTCTGGCCCTTGAATTTTTTAGAGTACTTGAATTAGCGGAGATCTTACCGTATGTCATTTAAACCTTGATACCCAATCATAGGTTGTTAAAACATACTAAAACCCATGGTATTTCATATGGTGGAATGGGTCGTGGGTTCGAATCCCACTCAGTCCAAAAAAAAATTGGAAAAATTTTCTAATTGGGTCTTCACTGTGTCTGTAAACTTTTCTTGTGATCGTGAATCCAAGAGAAATACCTGTCATCCGGTGTCTGTAAACTTTTCTTATGATCGTGAATCCAAGAGAAATACGGGTCAGATGATCATCAAGTTTGACAGACATGTTCCCCAAATGGTCTAGTTGTGCAACATCTATTTTGTTTGCTCATTTGCAACTATTTCAACACAATTAGTACCGCAGCTCTATCCAGATCACTGCACGTAGCCGGTCAGTCAGACAGCCGAGATTGCCTAAAACCCCACAGAAATATTCCTGGTTACATGTACAGTACTTGCACACAGGCCAGTCAGTGATATCGCTTGTTGGAGTCCTGTACACCATTAAAATTGACAAAATCAAAAGCGATTGTGTACATATTACTAAGATGCATTTAGTGTTTGTTTATAAATCAAAATTCAAATTAAAAGATAAGGTGTATCTGTCGAAAAAAGCCCTTGAAAAGTGAAGAATGGGCGACTTGTTACTCGTGTGATGAGCAAAAATTTAAACTTGACGAAAGTCAGTTTAGAAATTATTGACAAAAAATTTCCTTATTCGTTCAGAAATTAGTGAACTGTCATAAAAAATGTCTTCATGCACGTTTTAATATCAATATAGGATTGAATAAATAGAGGATATTGAACAGTTGTGTTTGAATAGCACTTATATATTTTCGAGTGAAAGACGGAGAATAACCCATGAGACGCGAAGCAAGAGAAAAAATATAAATGCTATTCAAACACAACTGTACAATATTCTGTTTTTTATCATCATGTTTGAGGCTGGAGGTTGTTTATTAAGTAAAAAATTATCAATTATAAAAAAGAAAATATGAACAAACTCATGACAGATTAGGTATTCAGCAAACGTAGGAATATTTATTATTTATACATAAGTGAAAACTAGGGATTTCCTTCACTCAGAAATGTAATAATTCACTGCAGTGCAATAACAATTTTTGTTATTTAATGCACGCGTCAAAGCCGATGACGTCGCCGGACCTACTTCTTTCTTGTGTACTGACGTCTGCTGTACAACAACAACAGTACAAAGAAATGTTTGAGACTCTCTTTAAACGTGGGTTCCATACCGCGTCATTGAATGGCAATTACAGTTATTTGTTTCACGCAGTGGTCCGATTCTCCGAAGCCATGAATCGCATGATCCAGGTCACACAACGCTGTCAACTGCAAACGATCGATATCATAATTAAGTTTTGTTTTATCGCTTTGATTTTAAGTGGTAAGCCGATCCTCTAATGAATCAATCCAGTGTTTTCAGTTGTATATTATTTATCTTAATGCAAAAATGACTGTCAAGGCTTCGTATTCCACTATTCCTATCAAAATCCTATGTACTGTTGTTGTTGTACAGCAGACGTCAGTACACAAGAAAGATGTAGGTCCGACGACGTCATCGGTTGCGTGCTTTAAATAACAAAAGTGTTATTGCAATGCAGTGAATTATGACATTTCTGAGTGAAGGAAATCCCTAGTTTTCACTTATGTATAAATAATAACAACATTTAAGTATTCTATATTGGTAAATAACATTTACAATTGCAAAGTCAGTTGCTGTAGCTGAACAAAAATTTGATCGGTAAAATAGTGATTCTACGTAACCGTGTATTTTATTTCATTTTGAAATATTCCTTCCTTTCAAGCTCGGATAAAGACTATATGGATATTCAAAAGTATTTCTTATTGTCCCATTTTTGGCAAGAATTTAGGTGTTTAAAATCCAAATTCAAGAAGGACGAGTGAACAGGTCTAACCACATGTATATTAATCTGGTTAAAATAATCAACCAGTCAAGCTAAAAATAGAGTTTCAGTGTTAATTTGTAGATACAGTAGGACCCACTTAATCGAATTGCGGTTAAACAAATAACCCGCTTATTCGAATAAAATGTCAGGGGACGGAATCATTCCCTATACCAGCCTGTTGTTTTAAGTCCTGATAAACGGTTATCGGTTAAATGCATAAACCGCTTAATTGCATAACAAACATCCCGTGGTTTGAGAATTTACCCGGATAATCGCCAGACGAGATCGAAAAAACTACGGTATTAATCCGATCTGGCTACGAAACCCACTTTCACAGCTGGACTGCACACACAGCGTACCATGTGACGTAGGCTACCACGCAGCGGGGCACTGTTGATAACTAAGGCCCGGTAAATAGCACAGCAGCTTTAAATTGAAAACTGTTAGGGAACGAGTAAAACAATCTACAATAACAAATTTCTTTATCCAAAAGTAAATTTTTATTTTATGTTTTATTATGAAACCAGGAAATAAATCCATTTACAGAAATCTATAGGCTATAGGTCAGTGTTCTATTGTCTTACTTACGATAGTGCATGAAGTCAAGGGGTACAACTGCGGACGTCCAAATTCGCTAGGTTCGTTTAAACGGTTAACCCGCTTAATTGCATATTTTATGTTCGGACCAAGCCTATGCGTTTAAGCGGGTCCTACTGTAGTAACAAAGTATGTGCATATCGTCAATAGAGTTTCAGTGTTAATTTGTAGATAGTAACAAAGTACCGTATGTGCATATCGTCAAGATAATTAATAACTCTCAACATGTTTTGTTTCAGACAGTAGAGGAGTTGATTGTAAATGGAGCAGATATAAACATCAGTGGGGGTGTCGGAGATCGCCCAATTCACTTGGCTTGTGCCCGTGGCAATGTTCTTATCACCCAACAGCTGGTTGAGGGCATACCGTCACAGAAAGCTGATGGTAATTATTATTTTGTTGTCATTTTATTATAAATTGTGTACTACAGATCTAATGTGGTGGATGCGCTTGGCAAATTTTCCGCCTCAAAATATCACTACCAAATTCATAGAGAAGGAGGATGACAATAGGGGTTTTGGACTTGGTAGCACTTCACAGCCACAAGAAAACTTTTGTCTTGTCATTTATAGTCAACCTTCTGTTTGTGATGTCATCCTAACAGTGTGTTGATTTGTTTTGGTTCATGAGTAGGGCTCATGTAGTCTAAAGCAATAGTCTAGTGGCTACAGAACACCCACACTAAGGTAATCCAGCTTGCTACTGGCCAATGAGTTGCTACTGACACGACCCTGAAGGCTCCAGACTGAGATATAGCATGGGTCATTCTTAACCACCATTCAAATCAATCTCCTAGACGACTTCGACATTTGTCACCCATAACACTGCTTTTTTCGTCATTTTCGCCCTAGCGTCCTGGGTGTCCAGCATAATTCTGTCAATTCAGTGTGTGGTTGTTTGAGAGATCCCAATGCCTCCCAGTGTCCATCGAGATGCTCCTCCAGGGCCTAATCTAGGCTGATTTTGAACCCCATATATGGGGTTTGGGCTTATGCAGTTTGGGTGCCAAAACCAAGTTCTGAGAAGAAGAAAAAAGTTGTGATTGTTGCTTTAAACATTGAATCCAAGTAAAAACAGCTCTGCAAAGTATTTAAAACATAAATATCAGTGACATATTAGATAGAAATGGTAGTTTAAAGTAGGAGTTCTCTCCATGCTACCTTCATGGGTCCTTGGATGGTACTGTCAAGCTGTACTATGGGTGCCAAGACTCATACATGTATGCCCTGTCCTCACCCAGAAGAACCTGGTGGTGACAAACACCTGAGTCCAGGTTGCCACAAAGCATATCAAGACATGTTTTGTATCAAATTTTCACCACCATAATCTGCATATACCAAGCACAAACGTTTGGAAAGGGCAAGTTTTTGGATTCAAACATTACAAACTATTTATCCTTTGGGTTTGAACTTGGACCCTGGAAGATGTCGTGAAAAAACTATAATACCATTTGTGTTTCAGTATAACAAAGCTAGCATCACTATGGCCAAGATTATAGTAGAAGAATACAAACTACTTCAAAGTAAACTTGCTCGACCTCTCATTGCTTATAAAAAGAACAAGAGTTTGAAAGACATACTGGTCAGGGCTAAACTCCCCTGTCTGCCTTCTACCTAGGTTTTCTGGGAAAGGGGTATGGGGGGGGGGGGGGAATTTTCACTGTCTTTTCCCATGACCCCATAATATATAGTCTGACGATATTCTTACTATAGCTTAAGATGCGTAAGCATTGTCAATGTAATACAAAGTGTTCTACTGACTAAGGCCAAGCTCCTGTCAGTCGTCAACCTAATGAAATATCATAGGTTTACTTTATTTCAACAATTTATGATGGGGTATAAAGGTCAAAATGATATACCTCTTTTTAACAAAATTAGAAACTTGTATCCGTGGTTATTTTAGACAAGAAGATTTTCCCTGTGCCCGTGTGTTTTAGTGTTCATAAATATATAACAAGAAAATGTTAAATTTGACAATAAAAGCTTGTGGAATTCCTTATATTTACAGGTTCAGATCTTAATATATATTTTCCTTGTCTTCAATATACTGTCAGTGAGTGAGATATTTAAACATCTCTGATTAAAAAGTGCCAAAATCGGGTGGTGAAATTAGTTTGCTTGTGCGAGTTCCCGCTGTCAATCAAGCGGCCCCTAGCAGGCATTTTAAAATGCTTCTCAAGTATGACCCAGTTAAAGACAAATAAGCTATTTTTGGCACTGATGACGTTATTTGGAATTTCAGAGTCTAGAGAAGTGAAAAAAAAGACATTTATCAGAGCTTTTTTAAACCTCAGAGTGAAATTGCAATCCTTGGGTCATTTTAAAACGTATAAAAATCGACTCCTTTCCGATTTCCAAGGGTGACTATAAGAAATAGTTTATCTATGCTTGTTGCCGGTCGCCACGGCTTGTTCGAAGTCGGTAAAATGGCCTTCTCGGATTTGGATTTTAAACGCCTAAATTCTTTCCAAAGATGTAACAATAATAGATATTTTTAAAGGAGAATGTTCCGTAAGACACTTAAGAAGATACATTTTGTATTTTTTGGAGTTTGAAATGAAGGTACATTTCAAAATGAAATGAAATACACGGCAACGTACAATCACTATTTTGCCGATCCAATTTGCATTCGGGCAGCTATGTACAGCCTCTGACTTCGCTATTTACCAATAAAGTAACTGAAATGTTTTTATTCAATATATATATATTTATATCAAATCGTATAAGAATTCACTAATTTCTGAACGAATTGGAACATTTTTTGCCATTAATTTTTAAACTGACATTCGTCATGTTTAAATTTGTACTCATCCGACGAGTAATACGCCGCTCATTCTTCACTTTTCACAGGCTATTTTTGACAGATATACATTATCTTTTGATTTGTAAACAAACACTAATGCATCTTAGTAACATGTGTACAATCGTTTTGGAATTTGTAAATTTTAATGGTGTACAGGACTCAAACAAGCGATATCACTGACTGGCCTGTGTGCAAGTACATGTAACTCCGGTAAGTAGCGTTAATGTGAGGCCTCCTTGAAGAAAGTTGGTTTTGAGTTTTCAGATAACAGCCACTTTCAACCGAAGAAACTTTTTTCTTGTCCAGCCAGCCACCAACTGAAGAAATATCTCGGCTAAATTGTTACCTTCCAGATGCTGTGCCTGTTGTTTTTTCTTGATTCCACCTGATATGGGTTTCTAAATGCATTTCGTCGTACATATATTGCATTGACTATTCTTGAAACTCGGTGAGGATGGTTGTTATCAAGTGAGGATGTGGATATCCTGTATGGAAATGAACTTTTGCCTGTTCTTAGTATGTTTTCACTTCCACAATCTTATTTGGGGCCGGGGGATGACTTGTTTAATTTCTTCTTTGACTATCATAGAAACCAGCATAGAGAAAATGCTAACTTGGTCTTAATTACGTCATCAGACTGTGGAAACTGAATGTCCGTAATCAAGTGAATTAATTTTCATGTCTTTCTCTACATAAAATCGACATGAAATATCTTGTTTTTGGAAATAACTGGTGCTTACAGCCTTCAAAAGGTCAACATGCATCACAGTTTACTAGTAAACACAGCAGGAGTTGATCGAATAGCTGGAGCAGAAATGTAGAAGTATTGCGTTGAAGACCGACTCATGGATTAGTCATGCTTCTCTACTTGAGCTTCCTCTGAAATAAAAGGCTTAAGATATAGAGAAACAAAAGCCTTCTTATAAGAGAGTATGGGGTTTTGTCTGCAATTTTAATGGTCGCATAAAGACATATAATCCAAATCAAGAGATTAGCTGATTAAAAATGATAATTTAAGACTCCAGCCACTGGTTTCAGAGATGTGTATTTCAAATAGTGATTCTTTGTTGGAATCTTCGATTTATTTTGATAAATACATTTCCTAAATGAAATCTATTGAAGTATGGCAGAAATAATTAAGGAAATTCAAATAAAACGTGTAAGATGCACAAAAAAACCCGCTTTATTCAAGTCAAATATATTCAACTGGCAATCTAATTTCTCATTTATATATCAATGTCAATTTTAATATAATTTAATTTGTTTATTAAAAGTATTTGCCCTTAGCATTGATTATCAAAATAAATCGGAAGATCTTCCAGTCTAGGGACTTGAACTTACGACAAAGAGAGTAGATTGACAAGAGTGGTCACTTCATCCAATCAGCATTGCCGGCATGTTCTTCTGGCCCCCTAGCGGAAGGGTGTTCCTACTGTACACGATTAGACTGTAAAGCGCCCCTACAGAAAGGAGGTTCCTAATAATCGAATCGTGTCCGTGTCAGGGGGTAATTTAGTTACCATTGTAAATATTTCCAAGTTATGATTGTTACACTTTTTGTTGTTTGTACTCTGCTTTGTTCAAGTGCCAAGTACATTAAAATTGAATTAAATTTAATTTTTTCAAATTCAACATGGCGCCGACGAAGTGACCACTCTTGTCAATCTACTCTCTTTGCTTACGCTCTCTTCAATGTCCGTTCAGAATCTTAACACACTCTGGAATTTCACAATATAAACTCTGAAAGCTGAGAAGTCTTTTTTATTAGATTTGAGAGTGACTGACATGAATTTGAAGTTACATGAAATCTTCTCTTTCTCCACAGTGAATGCAAAGGATGATGAAGAACATGTCCCTTTACATTTCTGTTCCAAAGGTGGCCATCTTGGAGTGGTCAACTACCTCCTTCAACAAGAAGTACAACCCCATGTGCCTAACATTTATGGAGATACTCCTTTACATTTGTGAGTCTTTTCAAAGCATGTATGTAAGAATTGTGAATAAAATAGTTTGTAATCAATTCTACCTCTCCTGCATGAGCGTGCCGTGTGCAAATATACATTTTAAGTAGAGATGGCTTTTCAAACAACATCGAGTCTGTAGTGCAACATCGCCTGGTAGGTTTACCTCCCCCGGAAGAAGTGATCTTTTGCTTGTTATCATACAAAATAAAGGATTTAACCTGATAATGTTGTGAGTGTGGATATATTTTGTCCTTTTATATTGAAAACTGGGCTGTCATGAACGTATACAGTCACCAAAGGGTTGATTTCACAACATTTCCCACGATAGCGTCGCCAGCTACCAAGCCTGTCAAGGCCGTAGCCATAGTGACATTATGTCATTCTGCTTCAAAATATCTGGGTCAAGCGTCGCATGTGACCAAAGCTTATCGTTGATTGGTTAAAAGTTCCCACTCTGTCCCGAGAGAGGGAAAAGGAACGGCAATCCTCAACAGGTCACTTTTTCCTCATTTTTCTCAATTATCGGGGTAGAATCGACTTTAAGAATTCGTCTTGGTGTTTGTTGCGTAACCCGATACCGCTGAACGTTTGTTCTCACCTTGTCAAACCCCTCGAATGCGGCGCATTCTCGCGGTTTGACTAGGTACGAACAAACGTTCAGCGGTATCGGGCTATGCAACAACACCCCTACGGCGGTATAAAAACCCTTAATCCAGGGAAGGAAAGAAGGCGGTTTCAAAGTAAGATTCTTCATAGGTTAAAAAAGCTGTTTTTATTTCCATCCTGATACCAACAACATCCCCAACCCCAGACAACCTATCGTCCTCCGCCAGCTTTGAGAAACAATGATAAATATTGAAAAGAGAAGTGTGATGCTCATTCCATGTCAATCCACCAGTGTGATGCTCACACCATGTCAATCCACCAGTATGATGCTACACCCCATGTCAATCCACCAGTGTGACGCTCACACCATGTCATTCCACCAGTGTGACGCTCACACCATGTCAATCCACCAGTGTGACGCTCACACCATGTCAATCCACCAGTGTGATGCTCATTCCATGTCAATCCACCAGTGTGATGCTCACACCATGTCATTCCACCAGTGTGACGCTCACACCATGTCAATCCACCAGTGTGACGCTCACACCATGTCAATCCACCAGTGTGATGCTACACCCCATGTCAATCCACCAGTGTGACGCTACACACCATCTCAATCCACCAGTGTGATGCTCATTCCATGTCAATCCACCAGTGTGATGCTCACACCATGTCATTCCACCAGTGTGACGCTCACACCATGTCATTCCACCAGTGTGACGCTCACACCATGTCAATCCACCAGTGTGACGCTCACACCATGTCAATCCACCAGTGTGATGCTCATTCCATGTCAATCCACCAGTGTGATGCTCACACCATGTCATTCCACCAGTGTGACGCTCACACCATGTCAATCCACCAGTGTGGCCTCACACCATGTCAATCCACCAGTGTGATGCTCACACCATGTCAATCCACCAATATGACGCTACAAACCATGTCAATCCACCAGTGTGACGCTACACACCATGTCAATCCACCAGTGTGATGCTACACACCATGTCAATCCACCAGTGTGACGCTCACACCATGTCAATCCACCAGTGTGATGCTACACACCATGTCAATCCACCAGTATGACGCTACACACCATGTCAATCCACCAGTATGACGCTACACACCATGTCAATCCACCAGTGTGACACTACACCCCATGTCAATCCACCAGTGTTATGCTATACCCCATGTCAATTTGCCAGTGTTATGCTAAACCATGTCAATCCACCAGTGTGATGCTACACACCATGTCAATCCACCAGTGTAACGCTCCACCCCATGTCAATCCACCAGTGTGACGCTCACACCATGTCAATCCACCAGTATGACGCTACACCCCATGTCAATCTGCCAGTGTGATGCTACACACCATGTCAATCCACCAGTGTGACGCTCACACCATGTCAATCCACCAGTGTGATGCTACACACCATGTCAATCCACCAGTATGACGCTACACACCATGTCAATCCACCAGTGTGACGCTCACACCATGTCAATCCACCACACCATGTCAATCCACCAGTATGACTCTACACACCATGTCAATCCACCACACCATGTCAATCCACCAGTATGACTCTACACACCATGTCAATCCACCAGTGTGACTCTACACACCATGCACACCTTGGAATGTAAAATGAAGTTTCTATGTATTTTAGCTTAAGTGTTTACTTTAAGCATTGCCTTGTAAACTTTCTATGTCATCTGTTGATGATTTATTTATTTTGCAGGGCATGTTACCATGGTAAAGTGGAAGTAGCTAAACAGTTAGTGGCTAAGACTGGGGCAGATAGCCTGTGTATTGAGAATATATTCAGTGAAACACCTTTACATAGGTAAGTTGCCATGGTTGATGAAGGAAAACTTTTATTTTTGAAATATGTTTTCTTTGAAATGTTACATTATAATGGTTGGAGATATTTAATGGAAATATGTTTTAAAAAAAACAAAATAATCAGAGATATGTTCACTCTTGTAATCTGAATGCTATTTTATTTATAGACACTAAAACACATGGGAAGCCTTTTTATTCATGTACTTTTTCTTCTGCGTAAATGCTGGGGGGTGGGACAATCATATTTTTGTCAGCTCATCTCGTTTGCTTGAAACTTGGTGGCCATCTTTTTTTACAATGTGAAATGTACGCTACATTATGATGATTTCCTGAATTATGGCTCTTTTCCCACAGTACTCTGAGTATATGTGAGCGCTGGCCAATGTTTCTGATTGGATTTTCATGAATTTGGCTTAGGGAGCATTCCCAATTATTGTTTGTTTGCTTACCGTTTGATTTTGAAAAAGCGCACGCTAGAAAAATCGGTGGGTTCAGCCGATCGATAGCTGCCCCATGCGGCGAAAAGGCTTACTACTTGTGAGCAGATCTCAATAACATAACCTCTGCAGCAGATCTGGATTAAATGCCCAGTTTGACATAAACCAGCCAAGCTCGAATCAACTTTCGGTGGACTTGACTACAGTTGACCAACTGGTTTTGTATGAGTATTGTTCTAGTGACAAATGTGGGCAAATATTTAAAGTTTTTTTTTTAAACAATTGAAATGTGTTATCTCAGATAATCTTTCAAAGTTCCTTTGTCAAAATCAAATCAAATTTGTCGAAAGTATTCTGATCAACATACTCAACGTTTTTTACGCAGCTTTGAGTTCCACATATTAATCTGTTATCCTTACGTTTACTGAATTCAAGAACTATTAAAGTATTATAATTTGTTTCAGGGCTATTCCCAAGAAATGAATTCTTAACTACAGACATACAATCTTCTTCATTACATAGTATACATCAAATGTGATCTTACCGGAAGTTTTTGTTATTTATCTTACCAAACGTTGGACAAATACAAATTTAAACAGTAATTGGCTTTTGGTTAATTGTTTGTGTGCTATTATTTAAAAATACAACTTTCCTCCCATGCAATCCAGATTTGTCCAACCAAAAAGTCCATTCTCCTCGATAAATTTGATTGATTTTTCCTTGGTATTTTTTAATTTAAACAATATTTTTTTCATTCCAATTCCCATCGCTCTTTCAGGTAGATCTACTATAAAAGGTGATAAATAGCGAAAACTGATGTGTTAAACGTGCATTGCAGAAGAGGAAAATTGTCAAACACCGTCCAAGAAGCATTTTGAATATTTTTTATACGCCTGACTTAAAAAAAGTCGGTTGTATTATGGTATCACCAGCGCCGTCCGTCCCGTCCGTCCCGGATTCACTACCTGCTGTTTAGAGGCCCACTTGCCACCGTAGCCTGTTTAAATTTGCAAAGAAAACCAATTTACATGAGTTTACTATGACTAATTATTATTATTATTATGTTTATTCCGTAAGCATACAGCTCATAGGTGAAGAGTCATTCAATACAAAAACAGCATAGTAACAGGATTGGAGTTCTATTGATATAGCGTGTACTTTAACTCTAACATAATTAGGCATTACGTATTCTGGTGGCCAAACTCAAATATTTACCCAACAATAACAATTCTTTAACATTATTTGTAGATAGAAGTTGTACAAGCTTAATTACAGATGGTTTTTTTCTATAAAACAGTTTAATATATTTTAGTCTTAAGTTTTTATAAGTTGGGCAAACGAGGATAAAGTGAAATTCGTCCTCTATCTCAGCATTTCTTAAAGTGGGCGATATCGCCCCCAAGGGGGCGATGATACCTCCTTGGGGGGCGATAAAAACAAAAAACGTGAAAGGGGGGCGATGAGGCCTATCAAGGGGGCGATGAACAGTGCCCCACACAAAATTTTAAAATATAGATAAAATTGACTTGTAATCTGCCAAAAACCAATATAAGCCAGACTTTCTACAGTGTAAAAAATACAAGGTACCCGTTTCATCCAATCCGATCATTTAGAGAGCTTTTGTCGCAGAGCAGGTGCATGTTTGCTCTAAAATCTAAATAGCTTTTGGCGTTGAAGCATAAAGAACTCTAAAGAAAGTCTACTTTCTTCAGATTTTTGTGTCAATAAGTTTTTTCTAACTCTACACTTGAAGTTTGTTATCTTTATACCAAATTGAAACAACTTTCCCAGATTGCTACATTCAACAGTCATAAAAGCAGCATATGTTTCAGCCAGCACCTTAATTTGAACAAGCATTCTGAGAGTATTGCAAATTACATAGTCCCCTACCGGAAGGTTATCAAAATAAACAATATTCCTTTACTACTTCAAGGATTAACCTGTTGTTCAGGGAAATCCCTGAAATCCTTAAAACTCTTCATAAGAAGTTCTTAATTGACAATTGATCAGTAAAATACCTAGAAATAAATGAGACATAAATCCTAAACTTGGCCTATATGCCAACATGGTGTACTCGCATGTATACTAATCATCAGCTAAATGTCAAACAAACATTTCGTAAAGAAATCAGGAAAACTGTCTTTAAAAGAAATTTCTAACGCCCAAGGTGCGAAGCAGAAAAAATGTAAACTTGATTTGTAACCAACTATGTTGTACTCACATACTATCAACCATTTGAATGAGTGTGAACATCTAGCACAAAAGTCAGAAAAATAATGTTATTTGTATAAAATGTAAGTCCAAGGGTGATAGCTGCGTAAAAAATGTGCTTAAACTTGATCTGTAACCCACCATGGTGGACCCACATGCAAAAAATCAATTGAATATCTGAAAGCATATAGAAAAAAAGCCCGGAAAACTGACTTGCTGGACTGACGAACGGACTGACGAATGGAGCGCAAACCTATAGTCCCCTCCGGTAGGGGACTAATAACAATGAAGTGGACAAAAGCCAGCAGAAGGAAACACCTTGCTTGCAATAAAATTTCTTTTCATAAAGAAATCAGATGACCATATGAGCGAATCAAAAATTTTAAACATGATGAAAACCAAAAAAAAATGAATGTGTGATATTAGTGAAAATATTCTAATTTCTGCACGACATTCCTTGGGAGTGCATGTTGTGGAGCTAAGCATACAAGTGTACTAATGAAAGGCTTGGTGTGTGTGAGGGGGGGGGGGGGGCGACAGTTATGAGCAAGCAGTCTCAAGGAGGCGATGAGCTTGACATGTTTGAGAACCACTGCTCTATCTGACCAGTTGTACATCTCTCGCATATCCTACGGGAGCGGTTAACACAATGATGTCTTCCTGTTTGAATGTTAAGGGTATGTGCCGAAATTCTGTACCTAGTTAAAAGGGGCTGGTATTTACATAATATGTTTTTCCGTAAATAAAATTGCAGACAGAGTCTATCAGTTAAATGTTGGTACAGAAAACATGTAGATGAAGTACCCATCTTTTCCCTAGTGCATTGAATAAAATTGTCTACAATTCTTACTTTGTAGTTTTTGAGAAATAAGTTAGTATTTTCTACACGTTGTTGAAACCAATGATATCCCATTCCGTTGGAGAGTAATTCCTGTCGGACAAAACCCAACCAGCTTGTGTTATCGTTCCATACAACTTTCAAACATATCATCATATATAGCTCTAAGGATACAATTGTCAGTAGTTAATAGCTTAACCCAATACTTTAACATTCTACATTTCCTTGCAATAACCATTGGGTGTCTACCTAACTCAAAATAAATCATAGCATTTGTTGAATTTCTAGGGACGTACAATATTCTTTTACAAAACATTATCTGAACTATCTCAATATCATTCCCTGGTATGTTTCCCCATATTTCACTTCCATAGTTTAATATCGTAAACACATATGTATCAAACAAAGATAACTTTGTGACAAAATTGAAATGATAACTTGATATTTTGGTAAATAACCCATACATAGCTTTTTTACCTTGGGTTGCAAGCCTCTGTTGGCACAGTTTGAAATTTCCATTATAGTTGAAGCTAATACCCAAATAGACAAAAGAGTTAACGACCTCGACTCTCTCTTGCATTAGAAAATATTCGCCAACCCCTACGAAATACAACAATTTTAGTTTTTTTGACATTTACAGATAGTCCCCATTTATCACAGTATTCACCCACTCTTGTCATTACATTTTGCAAATCGGCGGGAGATTCTGATATTACAACAGTGTCGTCTGCATACATAAGGAGAAACATACTTATTTCACGAAATTCTATGGGCAAACATGTTTTTGCTAATTCCATTTCAATATCATTTACAAATAGTGAAAACATAATCGGCGCAAGACACTCCCCTTGCATTAATCCGAGGGCTAAATTAAAGAATTCAGACAAACTTGCTTGCCGACAACAACTCGCAGACAACAATAGACTGATAGAGTGACTTAATAACTTGCAACATTTTGCCATTTACGCCCTCCTTTACCAGTTTAAACCAAAGTGCTGAGTGCTGGACAGAGTCAAAGGCCTGTTGAAGTCAATGAAACAACAAATACAACTTTTTCTTTTGTTTAAGATATTTCTGGATAAAGGAGTTCAATACGAAAATGGCATCCTGTGTTCCGTAACCTGGTTTGAAACCAAACTGGGCATCAGTTATCTAATTATAAGTTTCATGCCATCTAAGTAGTCTATTATTTAATACAGCCGTAAATATCTTAGCTAAGGGGCTCACAAGGGTGATTGCTCTATAATTTGTAACATCATCTACATTTCCTTTCTTATAAATAGGTACAATAATTCCTTTAGCCCATAGCTCTGGGTAAATTCCAGAATCAAAAATGTCATTAAATAGTCGTGTTAACATCGGGATTAACAGAAGCCTAAAGTCAGTAAATAACTCATTAATTAAACCATCACTACCGGGGCTCTTTTCACGTTTTAAATTTCTAACAACACTCAATATTTCGTCTGAAGTGATGGTTTGGTCTAATTCTTCATAAGAACATGGGTATAAATCTTCATTGTTTACATCAAGGCATGTTTTGTTAGGCTTCCCTCCATTTAATGCTAAGTTCTTAAAATAATAAAAAAATTGAGTCACATCTACATTACAACTTCGCTATTCTTTTGCTTTAAACAATCTATAAAAGGCTTTTGGATTGTTCCGTCTAAGAAAATCATTCATATTGCTCTCCACTAATTCATATCTACTTTTATGCTTTCTTATGGTTTTCTTATAGCTTAACTTAAATTTACACAATTTTTATCGATTGGTACATACTTTATCTTGATTAAAATATTTTAGGGCAGCTTTGTACAGATTATATGCTTTTCTGCATTCATCGTTAAACCATGGCTTGTCAAACTTAAACATGGGACACATAAAACATGTCTAGTTAGCTTTAGAATGTAGAAATGGGATGAAAAACAAACGAAGAATCGAAGCCTGATTACAACAACAACGATCAGTGTCGATCAGTTTCGTGTTGGATTACCCTCATTTCAGGCCTTTTTATCTGTGGTTTACACTCAAACAATTATCAGCAGGCTTTTCCAGTCGCTGTTAACCAATCGTCAGTCTGTATTTCTCAGATAAATAGGCCTACGTAAAATTACACTGTGCCATTAGTTCACTCACTCAACTGAAACATAAAATTGCCCCTGCGAGCAGTTTGGTTTGTTTACGTTATGGGCACCTAACAATTCAAATTTTCAAATTCAAATGAAAAATACAAAGTGACATCCAAACTTTTAAATTTTGGTAAAAATAGAAAGTTCCTAACTTATATTGTCTGGGAAAAAACGGTCTTTCTTTTTTAATGTAAACAATATTCCTGATTTTCGCGGCAAGTGTGCCTTTAATATATATATATTAATTTATATCAATGCTTTTTTTAGTACACTTGGTCCAGAGTAATACTGGAAGCCAATTAATTTATACATTCTGAGACTTTTCTTGGATAGTTTAATGTGCGCTATAATAACAAAAAAGACCATCTTCACAGCTTTATTACCCATCTGGTATTTATCAGAGTGGCTGTTTAAATAGAGATAAGGGAAGTTGGAACAATGACATCCACTGAAGTGGACACACAAGGTTTGTATATTTACACACCATCGTATCAGTGGTCAGCCTGAAGATTGTTTGCTTTGTACTAAAACTATTACAGCCAGTGTCAAAGTCAAAACTGTTAAAATTGAAGAATTCTCCCTCATATCAACACTACCGGAAATCCGCTGAGATGACGCTTCATACCCACAAGTCTGTGCGACCTCTACCCTTGAGGAGATCAGATGCATGCGGGCTACTCTCTTTCAATTTGGATTACTTCTTACTAAAGAGCTTTCAAGTTTAAGTACTTTCTAATAACAACCCTCCCCCTTCTTTCTTTATTAGCTACGACGAATATTGTTTTAAAAAGATAATAACAATTTACCCACCACCCATGTGCTCTCGACATGGAAACTAAAAATGCAGAGGAAGCTGTTTCATACGGCGCAAAAGCCGGTAGAACTTCTAAAAGAGGGGCTAAACGCAGCGAGAAACCAGTTGTTAGCGAGTTTCTCGATCCCGGTGAGGGGACGAGTAGTGGTATTGTTACTGCCAGTGTCATTAATAGTAACACCAAGCTTTTGCCCACTGAGTTGTCTGTCTCAAAAGACAGCACAACCGAACTCTCGGCATTGGAATAAATGTTAGAGAAGTCTCAAAATAAAACTTTAGAGACCATGGAAGCCACGATGAACTGTCAATTGGCCAACCTAGGCAAAAGAATAGAAAACCTTGAAACCTCATACGAAAATACAGAGGACAGTGACCATGATGGTTTTAACGAACTTGATCTTGAAATTCAAGATACTGAAGCGACGGGTTCGGAAATCATCAGCCGGATCAGCGAACTTGTAGATTAAAGACTTACAAAAGAGCTGTCTACCAACCGAGTCAAGGCTAAATTTGAAGCTCACAAACGACCCTCAAATGTACAATTTCTCAAAGAAACAATTGTAAATACACCCGTGTGGAATGAAATGACTCCGGCGTCTCATACCCGAGACATACGACAATGTCTAAAAAAAAGTCGAACAATTTATCGTAAAACTAGCTAGTCTACTTCACGAGCAAAGGTTAAAGAAACCTGCTGATCGGTCACCAAATAATGTTGAGGACATGACCAATTTAGCTGTGGATGCTATTTCATTAATCGGCCAGGCTGGTTACCAGCTGAATGTGAGGAGACGTGAGGCGATAAGACCAGATCTCCAGACAAGCTACAAAAAGTGCTCACCTGATGTCCCAATAACAAATCAATTATTTGGGGATGATCTACCTCGCTATGCTGAGGACATTAAAAAGATGCATGCCTTGTCTAACATTATGGGTTCAAAAAACTCGACATTCCCAACTCGTTACAACAACAACAACGCAAGGGGCAGGCAGTTCACAGGCTTCAGAGGCCAAAGAACTGGGAGTTGGGGAAAACCAACCAGAAAACAGCCCAGGCGGAAATGGGAAAACGAGAAGACAAATTAGTCCTCAAACCTGTCCCCCCTGAGAAGGTAAGCTCTCTAACTTATGCTATACCAATTGACATTCCGGCCATAAAATTTAGTGCCGGCACTATCTCAAATTGTATGTCTTTTTGGGAAACTGTAACTACTGATGTATGGGTGCAGGATATCATTCAAAATAGCTACTGCATTGAATTCCACCAAAAACCAGAACAAATTGATTTTGCTCGTAACACCACCAAGAGCCACTCGGACCAATGCCTCATTAATGCAGAAATTTTAAATATGCAAGAGGAAGGTGTTATACAAACATGTAAACCCTAAACGGGCCAATTCATTTCCCCCATCTTCCCTAAAAGGAAGAAAGATGGTACATGTCGTTTAATTTTTAACTTGAAAAGCTTAAACAAGTATGTTACTGAAAAACATTTCAAAATGGAAACCTTGCCAATTGCAATTAATTTTTTGTCAAAAGGCTGTTACATGGCATCCATTGATCTCAGGAAGGCCTATTACTCAATACCAATAAACAAAAATTATAGAAAATATTTGAGATTCAAATGGAACGGTGAGCTATTCCAATATTGTGCTCTTCCGAATGGCCTATCCTCTGCACCGCGTGATTTTACGTTTACGTTACGTATTGTTTGCCAACCTTCGAGCAAGGGGACATGTATCCACAACTTACATAGACGACTCTCTTTTGATTGGTCGCTCCTTTGAAGCGTGGAGAATGTTGTATCCACAATTACCACTCTACAAAAAGCAGGCTTCTACATAAATGTAGAAAAGTCCCAATTACGGCCACAGAATTGTGTTTTGGTTTTCAATTAAATTCAAAATTGATGACAATAACCTTGGGAAATGACAAAGCTCTTAAGGTAAATAAAACCATAGAAAAGATGCTTAAGATACACAAACCTACTATCTAAGACAATTGGCGTCCTTGGGGCCACACGTCCAGCTATTAGATATGCCAAACTTTTCTATAAGCAACTTGAAATAGATAAAAATCAAGCTTTTTCGGAAAACCCTGATTACAACTCCAATATGAGTTTGTCTAACAGATCCAAATTAGATCTCCAATACTGGCTAAAAAGCAAGCTGTCATTTGATCAGTGTACCATTGGCAATGTCCCGGTAGATTTATCCATAACTTCTGATGCATCCGGTATGGGATGGGGAGCCTGCTGTGGAGAAGAATCCACATGGGGGCAGGTGGTCCAAAGATGAGCAAAAACGCCATATTAATTACAGAGAGCTCATGGCAGCATTCCTAGGAATAAAATCATTTACAAAAGGCATGACTAAGAAACATGTTCGATTATACCACTTCTGTAAAATATTTAACTGAAATGGGTGGCTGTCATTCCCTAGTATGCAATGAATTAGCTAAAGACATTTGGCTCTGGCTCAGTGTTGCTTTCATACCTGGAAGAGAAAACCAGCATGCAGACAAAAAATCTAGACACTTTGATGACAACAAAGAATGAATGCTAGATAAAGGATCTTTCCAAAAAATAATAGATCATTTTGGTTGCCCGGATATCGACCTATTGGCGTCTAGATTAAATCATCAACTAACAAGATATGTTGCTTGGAATGCAGATCCAAATGCTGAGGGAATAGATGCTTTTAAAATAAGCTGGGGCAATACCTTTAATTATATATTTCCTCCTTTCAATCTAATCCCCAGAATTCTACAGAAGCTAAAAGAAGACCAAGGGGAGGCAATCCTGGTGGCACCAGACTGGCCAGACCAACTGTGGTACCCAGTGATAAGACAAATGTACAAAGAACTGCCTTTGTCCCTGACAAATGGGAAGCAACTTCGTCTTCCATACAACACAGAGATCCAACATCCCCTAGGCAGGCGGTTACAGCTAAAAGGCCTTCTATGTGTCCGGCAAACTTTGTTATCCAAAGGATTGGACCAAGCTACCATCGACATAATCTTCGACTCCTGGCGAAGGTCGAGCCAAAAACAGTATGCCTCCTACCTAAACCGGTGGTTAGTTTTCTGTTCAGACAGTAACTGTGACCCCCTTGGGGGCAATGTAAATACATTGTTGAAATTTTTGACAAAACTTTTCGAGGAAGGACTATAAACACTGCCAGGTCCGCCATTTCAGTAGTGGCCGAGATGGCCACAGGAAACCGAATAGGCTCTCATATTTCTTAACAATTCGTTTTATGAAGGGCATTTTCAACCGTAGGCCCTCTTTACCTCGATACAAATCGATATGGAACTTCCTTAGGAGGTGTTCCCCCGTGAAAAAATTAAGTTTCAAACTCATTACTATGATTGCTTTGCTTTCGGGACAAAGAATTTCTACTCTTCATGGTTTATTGCGAAGAGACATTTTGTGTGACAGATCCAAAGTTGTGATCAAAATTACAACTGCTGTTAAACAGACAGCTCCAAACAAACATCAAGACGACATAACGATAAAAGCCTTTGCTCCAGATAGGCGCCTATGGAATACTTTAACAGAACCAAAGAGTTCTGTAATACAAACTCTCCTCTGTTTGTAAGTTTTTGCAAGCCGCACAAGGCGGTTACGAAAGCTACTCTCGCAAGGTGGGTTAAAATATCTTTGCAAGCAGCTGGTATTGACACTAGTATATACAAGCCTCACAGTGTGCGAGGGGCCAGTTCAACTGCAGCCTTAAGTAATAAGGTTTGTCTACCGTCTGACGCAGTGAATTCATCCTCCCAGTTCTTTCTTTATAGAATCCACATGAACTGCCTTGCGTTTGGATATAACACGCTGTTAAATATTTTTAGGACTGATTAGTCCATTCTTTCAGTAAAACATTTTTATATAGATCTTTAAAAGGTAATATAATGGCCTAATTCACCGTTTATGTGATACCGTATGGTTTAAACTCTCCGAGGCTCAATTCTACAGAGACTAGCCAACGTGTGAGTCTGTTTGAGTCCATATCTAACCATTCTGCAGGGTGAAGAGTTTTGAAAGTTTTTATTTGGGATCTATTTACAATACATGTATGGTCAACAAGGAATATGTTCCCATAGATAATACTTACAACTGTCCAAACACATGCCTTTCGACCCTAGAAGAAAGAGCAACATGCATTTTACACAATAAAATTAAAAATCTTGTCCCTACTGTTCTATATATTATCCAAGGTTAATGCCCTGTACTGGATGTCCATTTATACGCACTGCGCATACGCAGCCCTTCCTTTTCAACTTCCTCTTTTCAACTCTGCATTGATTGAAGCAGCATTGCAAAAAATTCTGAGTATATTTTTCTTGTACTTTCTCCAATCTAATTTGTTTGGGGTTTAAAATTCACTGACTACACCTCCCTGTAGGTTACGGCAGGTTCTCTGACCAGAAATTGTTTTATATATTTGATATTTGAGGGGTTTCAGGTATCATTGAGAGTCCAGTTTCCGTCACTCCACGTGGTTGCGTTGCTGGGCCGTTATGGTTCACTCCCGATTCACCTCAACCCCTCCTTAATTGCAGATTGTTAGGAACTACTTATGGAAAGCCGTTTGTGTGTCACCTGATGTGGCGTTTGCCCCGCAGGTGAAGAACATCATTGCCCGCCACAGTTGTCCCTGGTGTCTGACTCCCAAAAGAGAATGAGTCGGTCCCAGAGCGCCTCACTAACGCTCAGGACGGGCAAATCAAGCAAACCGAGGAGGGGGGGGGGATCATCAGATTCCCCCCATTTCAGGTGATGAGGGTCAACAATACAGGCAAGCCGTAATAACGATAATTCTTACCTTATACTTCGTAAAAAGGGGAAAATTATATATATAAAGAATAAAAAATAAAAAAATATATAAATAAAGTAAAGCATTGGTTGTATACTTTCTTTATTTTCAAGTTTTCCCGTAGTACGGGGTTTTTGAACCGGAGCTGCACTGTTTGGGCCGCTCGATGAATATTCACCCTCTATATATATATATATATTAAGTAGAAAGGGGAATTCAGGTTTATAATTGGATTATACCCATTGACTTACCGTTTAAATGTATTTTCTCTGTCGACAGCCTCACTCAACCAACCAACCAGTCAAGCCCCTATTGGACCCGCACACTCCAAGTCGCCACTACCAGGGATAGTCGCCGCGGACGTCGGACCCCCACCACACACCATCTGGCCCATCAGCAGGCGGAAACCTGCCAGCAGTGGGATTCCCAACGTCTGGAAACCATGGAACAGACGTTGCAGGGCTTAACTCCATTGCTCGACTTCGCTTGAACCAAAGGGTGCCGAGGGGGAGCAATGGCAGAGCCCAGGTCACCACGACCTAAATCCTCAGCGGTTTCGACCACGCCTGTACTACCAGGTACATGAGTCGTTCCGCCTGACAACCAGTCCTGGGAGTTTTGCCTATGGCCACTCCGCAGGTCTGGATCTGTCTCAACGCCAGGAGGTCATGGTGAGACCTGACCAGTACTTAGAGGAATACCCCCGGATTAGTACTCGGTCGACGGATCGCCGCCATCCAGACGTCTTGTATCTAGAATCTAATTAAGAAATCTCAGAAAAGGGCTTCGTCTTGGATTCGGCAGCGGAGACGGCATTGGTCCTATTCTGAACTTCTTGACCATATCTATCGGCTGGTACCTAATTTGGAATCACCACCCGAGGTGCGGTCTGCTAGGATTCCAACCATGGCGGGAATACCTGCGCAGTCCAAATATCGATCGTCTTTCCCCCCATCAGCAGTGGTGACAGACGTCGTAGAGCAGATAAACGCATAGCTCGACCCCTCCAAGTCGGCCACCCTAGACAGGGCGTCGTCATGGAAGGCGTTCGCTACTAGCAAAGACTATTCGGGCTGAAGAAGCCTTCCACTATGTAATTCCAGTGGCTATGGCTTCATACCTGGATTTCCTCCTGTTGGCCATACATTTGTTGGACCGGGTCGGCGTACCATTGAACCCCTCAGAATTTCCCCAACGAAATCCTCAACAGTCCACCCCCCAGGTCAAGTTACCGAACTCCTCAAGGCGATGGACTTGTTATTGGAAAAGGGCGCATTTTAGGAACTGGACCCCACCACCGATCAGTCCGCAGGGTTTTTCTCCCTGTCAATCAGACAGTTGGACCGGTAGAAACCCCTCGCTGAAGTAATAGATTACGGCCATATCACGTTGAAATTATCTAGGAATTATCTAGGAATGCCCCGCCCTCATGCCCTGAAATAATCTCCCCGCGGCCACCTTGGTGAGGGCTAGATTTTAGGGAATGAGGGCCGTGGCAGCCTTCTGGATTCTCATCCATTAACACACAATGTTGGACATTACAAGGATTACTGTTCGAGGCCCCCTGACCTACGCAGCATATTACCTGCGAGGCTCGGTGGTCCAGTGGCATAAAGTGATCGTCCTTCAGTCCCACGCAGCCCTTTCGTCGATTCGGCGCGGGTTCGAATCCCACTCAGACCAAAAACAAAATTGATAAATTTCTGAGTGGAGTTTTCATTTGGTCGCCATATGTGGATGAGTTGCCAGATACACCCTCGGAAGGTCGGTGGGTTCCTCTGGGCAATAAACCCGGTTTCCTCCCCCACTAACCCTGGCAAAGCCGCCATATAAGTCAAATAATCTTGAATGCGGCGTTAAACTTAAACATCAACCAACCTCAGTCCAACACAGACCTTCCGTCGATGAGGTGAAGGTTCGAATCACGTTCAGACCAAATAGAAACTGAAATATCTTTTATTGGTCGCCTTATGTGGGAGAGTACTCGTCGAAGGTCGGGATTTCCCCCGGCAGGAGCCCAGTTTCCTCCCCCACTAAACCTCGCAATGTCACCATATAGGTGAAATAATCGTGGGTGTGATGTAAAAACCTCAATCAAACCTACAAGACTTGACGTTAGTGTACAACTCGTCAGATCCGCTGGTGTCCGCACACCATGCCTTAAGATAGACGGCTCGTCAGGGTTCCACCCAGGACTTCAAGATTGACAGGCGTGGGTTTCCTTCGGGCATAGAGCCCGGTTTTCTCCCACAATAAAGCTTGAAACGCCACCATATAAGTAAAATAATCTTGTGTGCAGAGTCTAACACCAAACAATCTTTCAATCAAGACTGACCGTCCATCTTTTCTCGGCCACGTAGGGATGTATCCTAATACTGCAACAGGGCTGTAAAATTTATAACTCCCTGTTTGTAGAACTATTTTGGTTTCCCGACAATACGTCAAGACAACTTACTATTATTTCTTTGATCCTACCTCTCGCAGAGGTACGAATTTAGTTGGATCCCCGATAACAGTGGCCATGTGTAGTCAGTCTAAACTGTGAACTCCCTCCATGCACCTGGTGCCTGGTTGTCATCTTATCTAATCTTCGGTAAATTGCTCGCCAACTTGTTTACGAGCCAGTTCTATCAAAAACAGATTATGAACAAAATACCTGTTTTGCCTGCAGTTCATAAGTTCGAGCCTATTCCATACTAATTATTTGTATGCCCTTCGATAGCTTGCTGGAAATTATCCGCTTTCCGCCATCTTCATGAATTTCCATGCCGGTAAGAGACACGACCTGTGATTGGTTAATCGATAGCTACTCATATGTGGGGCGTGTTGAGTGGTTAACTTCTACATCCTATCACCCATTTCGGTCATCTTATATTAAAAAGGAAATCACGCGAACTGTCTTTATCCCGAGTAAATGTACTGCCGCTTGACCTTTGATGCTGAGTTTGCTTGTTGAGAGGCAGAAAATCTACCAACTTGAGCGCGGACCTGGTCGACGACCGCAGTCATTCGGAGCCGATGGAGGAGTTTCAAAGTGCGTTTATTCTCTTTCTAGTGAAGTTTATTTCTGAATGGAGGAGGAAAAGGAAGGGCTCCGCATGCGCAGTGCGTATAAATGGACATCCAGTACAGGGCATTAACCTAGGATAATATATAGAACAGTAGGGACAAGATTTTTAATTTTATTGTGTAAAATGCATGTTGCTCTTTCTTCTAGGGTCGAAAGGCATGTGTTTGGACAGTTGTAAGTATTATATCTTTTAGGGGAATATGAGAATTATCCCCCCAATTCTTCAGATTCATTATTGAAAAAGAATTAACTTAAGTAGTTTTGCAATTATTTTCCAATATATATAGTTGACTATTTCGACGATAACAGTTACATCACCATTACAACCGTATCCCCCCTATCTAAAGTTCTTCACTCAATGAGACCCAACTGACAGTTGTCATGGGAACATCAAATACACCCCGACTCTCTGTCGCCACCTGGCCTACATAATAGGGGATTATTTGTGGATGAACTTCACAGCGCTAGCTCAACATGAGGTTGTCCTAAAACAAAGTCAGAGGGCTACTTGAGATGGTCAACCGTTATTCTATAGTCATTTATTGATTATTCAAAATCTCATTCTTTGAAATACTGGTTATCAGTAACTAGACTAAGTAATAACTATCCCATGTTAAGTCTAACAATAACTACCCACCACGAAAACAGTTACATATGTAAATATTTTAATTGGAGGCTAAACAATTTTGTAGTATATTTAATGTTTATGCGAAAGAGCATAACAACAAAGAATATATACAATATAGCATTTATATGTTTTGGGCCCGCCTGCATGGCTCGGCGTTTTCCGACAACACAGCGCAAGGACTCAGGCATGCAGAACTTTTTATATGTAGAGGGAAAACTGTGGGACACGCTGTTTTACCAAGGACTAATATTGATCCATTTGACAGTTGTTTATTCAGGCCAGCAAAAAACGATGCGTGTTGACTGCCAGCGGTCGTTTTTCTACCGCCTGAAAGAGCAAACGATAACTGGGGACGCTCCCTTACGTTTGTTCAGTTTTTTGGGAATTTATTTGTGACAGTATACCAAAATGTAGTCCGGGTTGTTCGATGCTGGTTTGTCAGGATTATAATGGAATGTTTGGTGTTACATGTACATGTATATCAACATGAACACACTCAAAGAGAGAGGACTACCATATTGTGTCTGTCAAACTTTCCACATACGATGGGTGATGTCTTATCCTCCACTTTTGTTTTGTCAATGTAAAGTGAAGATGTACAAAAACATACAAAGGTGCATTTGAAAACAGGAATAATAACCATCCTCACCAAGTTTCAACAATATACAATCAGTTCATCAGTTCTTGGTACAACTTCACTTTACATAATATTGATAGATCCAATTCCAGACTCCAGTTTAGGGGTTGATTCGCCCTATGAAATCTTATATTAGTGTGTGTATTTTCCTATGTTTTAGTGCGTGTAGCTATGGTAGGAGTATAGAGTTGGTGAAGTTTTTGTTGGAGAATCCAGCAGTGGACATTAATTACCAGGGGAAGGATGCACACACCGGTAAGTCCATCTGAGTCAGAGGAAGGATCCACACACTGGTAAGTCCATCTGAGTCAGAGGAAGGATGCACACACTGGTAAGTCCATCTGAGTCAGGGGAAGGATGCACACACTGGTAAGTCCATCTGAGTCAGAGGAAGGATGCACACACTGGTAAGTCCATCTGAGTCAGGGGAAGGATGCACACACTGGTAAGTCCATCTGAGTCAGAGGAAGGATGCACACACTGGTAAGTCCATCTGAGTCAGGGGAAGGATGCACACACTGGTAAGTCCATCTGAGTCAGAGGAAGGATGCACACACTGGTAAGTCCATCTGAGTCAGAGGAAGGATGCACACACTGGTAAGTCCATCTGAGTCAGGGGAAGGATGCACACACTGGTAAGTCCATCTGAGTCAGAGGAAGGATGCACACACTGGTAAGTCCATCTGAGTCAGAGGAAGGATGCACACACTGGTAAGTCCATCTGAGTCAGGGGAAGGATGCACACACTGGTAAGTCCATCTGAGTCAGGGGAAGGATGCACACACTGGTAAGTCCATCTAAGTCAGAGGAAGGATGCACACACTGGTAAGTCCATCTGAGTCAGGGAAAGGATGCACACACTGGTAAGTCCATCTGAGTCAGGGAAAGGATCCACACACTGGTAAGTCCATCTGAGTCAGAGGAAGGATCAACACACTGGTAAGTCCATCTGAGTCAGGGGAAGGATGCACACACTGGTAAGTCCATCTGAGTCAGAGGAAGGATGCACACACTGGTAAGTCCATCTGAGTCAGAGGAAGGATGCACACACTGGTAAGTCCATCTAAGTCAGAGGAAGGATGCACACACTGGTAAGTCCATCTGAGTCAGGGAAAGGATGCACACACTGGTAAGTCCATCTGAGTCAGAGGAAAGATGCACACACTGGTAAGTCCATCTGAGTCAGGGAAAGGATGCACACACTGGTAAGTCCATCTGGGTCAGGGGAAGGATGCACACACTGGTAAGTCCATCTGAGTCAGGGGAAGGATGCACACACTGGTAAGTCCATCTGAGTCAGGGGAAGGATGCACACACTGGTAAGTCCATCTGAGTCAGAGGAAGGATGCACACACTGGTAAGTCCATCTAAGTCAGAGGAAGGATGCACACACTGGTAAGTCCATCTGAGTCAGGGAAAGGATG
The DNA here is from genome assembly GCA_963971465.1 of Lepidochitona cinerea. NCBI lineage: Eukaryota > Metazoa > Mollusca > Polyplacophora > Chitonida > Tonicellidae > Lepidochitona > Lepidochitona cinerea. The sequence goes on along the minus strand of OZ020563.1, from coordinate 368,495 downwards.
CACACACTGGTAAGTCCATCTGGGTCAGGGGAAGGATGCACACACTGGTAAGTCCATCTGAGTCAGGGGAAGGATGCACACACTGGTACGTCCATCTGAGTCAGGGGAGGGATGCACACACTGGTAAGTCCATCTGAGTCAGGGGAAGGATGCACACACTGGTAAGTCCATCTGAGTCAGGGAAAGGATGCACACACTGGTAAGTCCATCTGAGTCAGGGGAAGGATGCACACACTGGTAAGTCCATCGGAGTCAGAGGAAGGATGCACACACTGGTAAGTCCATCTGGGTCAGGGAAAGGATGCACACACTGGTAAGTCCATCTGAGTCAAGGCAGCTCATTAAATTAATGGTTGTTAAAGATAAAAAAGTGCTATGTACAAAAATATTTTCCTGCAAAATGAAACCTGAATGTTAGGGTTGTCTCCCTTTTTAAGCTGTTGTCCGGTTTTATCCGGCACCGCCGCTCCAGCTTTTAGTTTTTGCAATAGAAGGAACCGGATTACCATATTTCACTTGTGGGACATATAGGCCTTTGGGATTTTTTTCACGAATGTCAAAATTAGGCTAAAGGTCAAGGTCACGGAGAACTCACACAAAAATCTTGTTACCACATTTCTCAGAACACTAAAGATCTCTTCGCACCCACCAGGTAGTTCGTATCCTAGTTCCCCGACAAGTCCTTAACGGTTTTCTGACATCGAAACACTTACAGTTAAACCATCCATCCCCACATCAACTGAAACAAGTCATCCAACTATATTTCTTTTCTCTTGACATGGACAAGACTATTGATAGAGTTTCCATTTCCTGTCTAAAGAAAGTTCCTCACAGTTTTATTCTTCAATCTACAAGTGAATCACCAGAGGTCATCGGCATATCTTTGCTGCTGACGTGGAAAAACGTAATTGTGAACTTCTGTTGATAGTACGCTAGTGTGTAACATTTTTCACCGCCACTACACTCTTGAAAAGTGAATCAAAGGACGACATTTGCAACGGTGTTCTTTCCTTATGCATCGGATTACGCCCTATGGATGGACCTCTCGCAGTTGTGCACCTCTTTAGGTAATGATGAGCTCCTGAAACGTCAGAGCATTCAAATCGAACCTTGAATCACTAAAAACAAAAACAAGAACCCAGTTGCGGAAAAAGCCGTACGGGAATTTGAAAATGAACTTCTTCAACAGGATACTGTTTGTAAAACCAGTACATGTGTCAAAAGCTTGTGCTGTTCATAAACAACTTACTTCGTGGTGATGCCTTATTCATATCTCATTATTATGGAACCCATGTTTATAGCAAGTTTCAAACATTTCTCAGATTGGACATTCTTAGACAACGTGAAACCTCCGCCTTTATACCAGTACTGAGGCTTCAGACAAAAAATAGCTAAAATGTAACACACTGTTTGAGCCAAAGGTTTTTTGTAACTTTCCCGTCAGTATGGACATTTTTCTGTTTTGCGCCGCACTCCTGGTATACCACTCAAATCCCAGAAATCCCCTGAGCTTACGTTGGCAACAATCCCATTTAAAGTTGACCAGCATGATGAGAACCCAAGTTCTGAAAACTATGATAAATTCCTGGAGAATAAATATTAGTTGGAGATATTTGAACGGTGACCTTTTCTCATCTTTCTCATCTTATAACTAGTATGATTAGTATGTACCGCTTCCCCGCCAAATAATTTTAATTATCTTTACCATTGAGGTTTTTTTGTTTAAAAGTTTTATTCCCGCCAATATTCAGAACAAAAATTGTAGATAAACCTCATTGTATATTTTATTTGGTGAATAAATAATCAATCAATCAATCAAATATAACCTCTAAGGCCAAAAATCACCTTTTTTTTTTCGAAAAAATCCATTAGGGTTAAAGAGTTCACCTTTTGAGCATTCGACAAAACAACAACAACATGAAATTCAACCTGGTGTTTGCTTGTATTTACCCGCTTTTCTGTTTGTTAGTGAAAATTGTTGTCTTCACAAGACGGATAGCACACACAGTATGAGACATGCTCTGGTTTTCTTTGAATAATAGAGGTTTCTTTACCTACAATTTATGTTTACATTTTTTCTGCTCGTTTGATTTTTCCAAAACTTCCGGCCTAGGACTTCAGTAGTTTTTGAACAACAGTAACAGCAGGTTACCGATTGTTACTGTGAAATGCAATGACCTGCTGTACGCATATGTACTCTGGTTCAACACCTACTTTACAACACAAATTAACTATATTATCCATTTCAATTGGTGGCTGTGAGTATGTTTACATATTTTATAGATCTGCTTGAAATGTGTCTTAAGGTAATCCAATCAGAGGTAACAAAAGTGATTTTTCTTTCCAGCCTTACACAGTGCCAGTTATCATGGGCATATTAGACTTGTACAATTTCTGCTAGAGAATGGGGCAGACATGAATCTGGTGGCAGCAGTCAGTGATCAAAATGGGGGGAGTGAGAAAAAGGAGGAACAGACTGCCCTAATGTGGGCGTATGAAAGAGGTAAGAGCCGGCACATATTATATAAGGTACTGTAACAACTCCCAAGCACTCAAAACATTTTGTGGTTCTGAAAAACATTGCTCAAACCAGTAATAAATTGCAAGTGATTTAGCTGGCTTAAAAATGATCTGAGGTGAGAATTGGCTTATCCAAATCACTGGTCAACTTACAGTATTGTGAGTAAAGTAGGATATTCAAAGTACGCTAATCTCAAGTGGGTAATGGTGTAAATCACAGTAGTTATTAGACCTGAAATGCACATTAAAACAGTGTGTAGACTAAGTATTTTTCTTTTTCGTAACATTGAAGGTCCATGTGAATAATTGTTTAAATAAAGTCTACAGACAGCGGTGAAGTGAAACATATCCAGAATAATAGCCATGCTATTCCCATAGATGTGACAACACAAAATAAGGAGACCAATTCTTTATTTAGGTTCTCTCACACATGATCTATGAAAACAAATGACAAATTTGTTAACATAATGTTACATATTGAATATAATATACGTAAAATTCAATTATTTGACGGTTTACTTCATAAAAATCTCTAAACTTATATGTCTACATATAATCGCATAGATCTTTTACTATGAGATTGTAAATCATGGCATAGCATTGCAGGTCTGTATCCTCTGGTCATAGAGCCAATAAAACTGGCAACTCCGCCATATAAGTGAAATAATCTTGAGCGCACCGTAAAACACCAAACAGTCAATCAATCCAGTCGACAATCCCACTATTCAGAAACAATATATGCCTGAGGACTCTTCAAGTAAGCAATACACCCTTTCAACAAAAGACGCCATTTTGTTTCTACCATACTCGCCACAACATTTCAACCAAACCAACTTCCGCTCCAGCATGTGCCATTTGAAAAGCACTAAACAGTCACTATTGAAAAAATATAACTGAAGTCTTAAAATACTTCACATAATGGATCAAACCTATGTGCCACAATTTTTTAGAACAGAGATTACGATGTTGTGAAAATAAAAAGTCAGTTTCAATTTGCTGATATTTTTCAGGCTTCGAAATTTATCCCTGTAATTCAATAGAAAACTAGACATACAGAGTGCTCTCCCCTTAATATATTAATAAATTGGAAAAGGGCTACGGCCGTAATTTTTCTTCTAAAACTGTTAACAGAGGTTCAAAATGACTCTTTTATCGCCTACATAATTTCTGCTTTATTTTAAACATGACCAATGAGATGGAAAATCCTCATAGTTTAATTTAAGCAGATGTTAAAATTTCAATATTTACTAAATATATATTTATGAACACTAAAACACACAAGCAATATGTCATATTAATCAATAGGGTATAATGGACATTCGGAGGAAATTCAAGGGGAGATAATCGATGTTAGGTGATAGTCGCACGCATTTTCAGAGTTTCGTTGAAAGGGTGTATTATGCGATTACGCAACAAAGTTAGGGTCAAATTGACAGATTATTGTTGGAATAATGAATCACGACATCTTCATTTACGGATTCATAACCAGTATATCATCAAATAAATACCACGAAGCCTTGGCCATAAAACAAGTTAGATATTTGTATATTGCGTGAATCAATCGGTGATGCCAACGCTTGTGTATTATAATACAACTACTCAAGTGCACGGTATGATATCTGGACTCAATTTAAAAATAGACCGGATCAACAGCGACTTAAATGACTGACAAACCAGCCACATATGTTTGCAAACCACGAGGGAACACCTCTCAGAATTTCTTCCATATACATGTATAGGGATAGGGAATGCGCGCTTGATTTTTTTGTGGCCAGTGTATTGTACAGTACTACCACATTCTACATATAAATCCCCCGCGGCTGACGTCTGAATAGCCCGTAAATCACCCGCAGATAACGTTCCCTTCCCCTGCAGTCGATGTGAAAACAGCCCAAGAACAACATTCAGATCGCCCGTAGATCCCGTTCGAATCTGATACGAATCACCCGCGGGAGATGGATAAAACCTGATGCGAAGGACCACGTTAATAAATAAAGAAAAGGCTTAACTTTAGTTTCAAGAAATCAGTCTTAAAATGGATTACGTTTTTCACGAATAAATCTTTTTTTTAAAAAAAACCCATTAAATTTAGCATCAAAAACTTAATGGATGTGCAGTGTCGGGGACTATGACTGTATGAGTATGACGCTAGTAGAACGTTCTGCCACGTTTGAACGGTATATCCCAATCTCAATCTTTGGGCAGTGTCAGTTAGTGTCTCACAGAAGATGGAATTCGCCCTTAATGGAAACTATTTGTAAAATCGTTTTCTATATTGGAAAATATCTCTCCTATTTTTTTTGAGTATACATGTATATACTTTATAGTTAGATGATTTGTCGCATACCAAATTTGATTTGGGTCCACATATTTTTTGTGTGTTTTCAAGTTTGTTTTTTTATCAGAAATGTGTACCTGATGTATTAATATATATCAATTGCATTGATTGCTCCTTCCCAATTATGGAACATAACAGCAATGTCAAAAGAGCCACAATATTTCGTTTTTATACGCCCGGCTTTATACTATTTTTGAAATCATTCATTGCGTAATATGGCAGCCTTATTGGTTTATGTAATATTTACTTTTTCTCTCCATAACATTAACAAATATGATCCGATGTTTTCAAATCTTTCATGTTACATACCATATTAACAGACAGTGTGTAAAAAATTGTTTATGATATCAACTATTGCAAATTATTGGTTTATGTACATTCCCTTTTATTCTTACTTTCATTTTCAGAAAAATAACCTTTAAATTATAAAATGGCTTCTACTTTTCCAATTCTCATCAAAAAAGGATTTTTTCAAATTGCAATAATGTTTCTAAATTGATTAAAACTATTCTTAAATATATAACGTTTTAATCAAGTGAAAAATACATATAAGGGTTAAAGTTTATCTGCAGACAAAGAGATAAGTAACTCGTTCTATTTACTTTGTCAACATACTCTAAAGCTCCAAGTCTCTTATCAGTTGTGTTAAAAGTTTTATGGTCCTCTATACCACATGGCCTCCGAAAAAATTAAATGTAGGCTTTGTATTAAAGGCACACTTGCCGCCATAGCCTGTTTGACTTTTATTAAGAAAACCAATTTGCACCAGCTAACTACATTGATTGATTGATTGATTGGTGTTTTACGCCGCGCTCGAGATTATTTCACTTATATGGCGGCGTTGCCAGTTTTATTGTGGGAGGAAACCGGGCTCTATGCCCGGAGGAAACCCACGACCTTCCGTTGGTAACTGGCAACCATCCCACATAGGTCGTTCGAGTGACAACCCAGTCAGAAAATTTTTCCAATTTTTTTTTTTTGGACTGAGTGGGAATCGAACCCGCGACCCATTGGTGGAAACTAACTACAGCTAAAACCTCTAAAATTAAACATAGCACTCATAAAGCATGTCCAATTAGGTTTAGAATGTATAAATGAGGGTGAAAAACAAACAAAGAACGAAGCTTGATTACAACAACAACACCGATCAGCGTTGGTTAACTTAAGTGTTGGTTACCCTCATTCAAGCGTTTTTGTCTTACTCGATCTTAGTATGTATTTCTTAGATAAAGTTCGTAAAATTATACTGTGTCGTTTGATCGCCCACACGACTCAAACCATTGCGGTACTTTTGCACACACTCAGGTTCGAAGTTTGTTTACATTGCGGGTACCTGAAAAATCTGTTTTTCAATTTCAAATTAAAAATACTAAATGATGTCAAAACTTTCAATTTCTGGTAAAAATAGAAAGTTCCTAACTTTTTCTGTCTGGGAAAAATACAGAAAACTGTCCACTGTTTTTAATGTAAACAGCCTTCTGGATTTTCGCGGCAAGTGTGCCTTTAATGTTTGCCTTTTCATAGCCATGCTCAGCTGTTGATTTTTTTTAGCCAAATAATATAGATAAATGATATTATAAGAAAAACTTTCAAATCTACTTGAATTGGTGTGAGCTGCGAAATTGCCAATTAATTGCATTTGTTTAAGTATGATTAGTAAATTATAAGCTGTTTTTCTAAAAAAAAATTAACATTTTAGTCCAAACTATATTGACAACAATGTTTAACATCACGATTTAACAGCAGCAAGAATTGATGACTTGTACCGAGTACAAATCTTGTTAATCACCTTTTACCAAGCTTCAACCTCCTTCCTCTGAATTTTGAAAATAAAATTCAAATAAATATGGAAGGATTTGTTTTGGTATAGCCGCAGTTACTGTGTCTTTCCGGGTGTATTTTGGGTTTCCCGAAACTCTTGTTGCAATTAAAATGTGATTGAATTTACCTGAACAGATAACATATGTGTACTATAATGTACTGGTATTTAGTTGCAGCTTCATCAAATTTAGAAAAGAAAAATGTGAACAAGAAATTTCAATTGATGAAATTAAAACAAATGTTATATTAAATGTAAAGTTGTTAATTGTAGCGGTTCGACTTTGCCACTGCGGGCGTACGTTGAGGTTACTTAAACTGTTGTTAGTTGTGACCTGATCTTGAAAAAAAATGTCAGTATAAACCTAAGGTAGATGGTATGTCTGGAACCATTCATAGGTCATCCTTGGTTACATAATACAGCATTCATTTTGGATTATGTAATATTCTGTCTTAGTCTATATCTTGGTTCTCTTCCACTAAATAACTTGCAGGATAGTTATTTTCTTCGTGTTTACATGCCATGAAATAAAACGTATAATCCACTAAAAAGGGATAGGTATTTTCAGAACGAAGGCTGTCATTTAAAATTTGTTGGTAAAGTAAATGGTTACGTTTGAAACAAGAAATATGAATGCTTTTAATAGTGTTTGAGAAACAAACAAATTTCGTTCATTTAACTTAATAACTTGTAAACACTTAACATACATTTTCAGGATTAGTATCACTGAAAAGCTTTTCATGTTGATAATCATTTTGTCTAACCAGAATAATATGTTTTAATTTTATTGCTCATGGCAAAGTTAGGTTTCAAAATTACCTGTATAGATGTTAATTTTAGAGGAAGAGGACATTGTCTATTTGCCCAAACATTACCCAGCAGGGTCTTTTCTGTTGGGGGGTGTCGCTGATTACCTACTTTCCCCAACCTGTTTACCATATAAACATTCAGAATTTGGCTACAGCAAATAAACTGCCAGTCCTTGTCCAAAACCTAAATGAAAGTAGCTTTACTCCTCTAGGGATTCCTCTAGTTTATTATGTTATCGCAAAAGATTGTGTATTTAATTTTTTAAATGCTGACCAAAACATACTGCATTTTAAGTGGATCACCCAACTTGACCAAATTTTACTCCTCAATACACACACAAGTTGTTTGTGTTTTTCTTTACATCGTGATTTCAGCCTGTGTCAGCAAAATTGTAATTTTAAACTTTTAAATTTTACCAAAAATCCCGATCTATGGGGTCGCTTTCTAAACATATTTCTTATTTCAATCTTTTAGTCTTTCAAGGCACTTCAATTGTTCAACTTCTTTCAATCTTGACAAAAAGTCGGGGGCTCATGGCACTTTTAAGAATTTGAAATATAAAGAATATTATTTGATTTCAGGTCATGATTCAATTGTGACGTTATTAAAACATCACAAACGGCCACAAGATGAATCAGCATGTGGTGACTATTCCCAGCCAGGTGGTGACGGCTCCTACGTATCTGTTCCATCTCCATTAGGCAAACTGCGCAGCATTACAAGAGGTAAAACACCAACCAATCAATCAATCTACATGTAGATTACAGAATACTATTGTGATATCTAGTCATGTACATTTTAAGATATTGTTCTCTTATACTGGGTTAGTAGTGGCGGACTACATTTAATTTTTGGATGGCATTTTCCTACGCTGATCGTCGGTTGTAAATCGTTACATCTCAGCATACAAAACTGTATATTTTCCCTGATTTTAAGTAAGTTTTAAAAATATCAATTAAATCTTAAAACAATTGTCTTTTCCATTCCCAAATATTTTGTCTTAAAAGTCTTTTATCTTTGTGTGCAGTGTTTTAAGTTACTGTTACTCGAGGAGCTGTGAGCTAATAGCTTTCCCTGTATGAAGTTTCAGTTTTCAGCCATTGATACATGTATGTGTACCAGTATTACAGTCATACAATGTGTGTGTGTGTGCTCTGGGAATTTCTCTATTTGCTTTTCAGCCATCGATATGTGTACCAGTATTACAGTCATACAATGTGTGCGTGCTCTGGGAATTTCTCTCTTTGGTTTTCAGCCATCGATATGTGTACCAGTATTACAGTCATACAATGTGTGTGTGTGTGCTCTGGGAATTTCTCTATTTGCTTTTCAGCCATCGATATGTGTACCAGTATTACAGTCATACAATGTGTGTGTGTGTGCTCTGGGAATTTCTCTATTTGCTTTTCAGCCATCGATATGTGTACCAGTATTACAGTCATACAATGTGTGTGTGTGTGCTCTGGGAATTTCTCTATTTGCTTTTCAGCCATCGATATGTGTACCAGTATTACAGTCATACAATGTGTGCGTGCTCTGGGAATTTCTCTCTTTGGTTTTCAGCCATCGATATGTGTACCAGTATTACAGTCATACAATGTGTGTGTGCTCTGGGAATTCTCTATTTGGTTTTCAGCCATCAATATGTGTACCAGTATTACAGTCATACAATGTGTGTGTGTGTGCTCTGGGAATTTCTCTATTTGGTTTTCAGCCATCGATATGTGTACCAGTATTACAGTCATACAATGTGTGTGTGTGTGCTCTGGGAATTTCTCTATTTGGTTTTCAGCCATCGATATGTGTACCAGTATTACAGTCATACAATGTGTGGGTGCTCTGGGAATTTCTCTATTTAGTTTTCAGCCATCAATATGTGTACCAGTATTACAGTCATACAATGTGTGTGTGCTCTGGGAATTCTCTATTTGGTTTTCAGCCATCAATATGTGTACCAGTATTACAGTCATACAATGTGTGTGTGTGTGCTCTGGGAATTTCTCTATTTGGTTTTCAGCCATCGATATGTGTACCAGTATTACAGTCATACAATGTGTGTGTGTGTGCTCTGGGAATTTCTCTATTTGGTTTTCAGCCATCGATATGTGTACCAGTATTACAGTCATACAATGTGTGCGTGCTCTGGGAATTTCTCTATTTAGTTTTCAGCCATCAATATGTGTACCAGTATTACAGTCATACAATGTGTGCGTGCTCTGGGAATTCTCTATTTGGTTTTCAGCCATCGATATGTGTACCAGTATTACAGTCATACAATGTGTGTGTGTTCTGGGAATTTCTCTATTTGGTTTTCAGCCATCGATATGTGTACCAGTATTACAGTCATACAATGTGTGTGTGTGTGCTCTGGGAATTTCTCTATTTGGTTTTCAGCCATCCATATGTGTACCAGTATTACAGTCATACAATGTGTGCGTGCTCTGGGAATTCTCTATTTGGTTTTCAGCCATCGATATGTGTACCAGTATTACAGTCATACAATGTGTGTGTGCTCTGGGAATTCTCTATTTGGTTTTCAGCCATCGATATGTGTACCAGTATAACAGTCATACAAGTGTGTGCTCTGGAAATTTCTCTATTTAGTTTTCAGCCATCGATATGTGTACCAGTATAACAGTCATACAAGTGTGTGCTCTGGGAATTTCTCTATTTGGTTTTCAGCCATCGATATGTGTACCAGTATTACAGTCATACAATGTGTGTGTGTGTTCTGGGAATTTCTCTATTTGGTTTTCAGTCATCGATATGTGTACCAGTATTACAGTCATACAATGTGTGTGTGCTCTGGGAATTTCTCTATTTGGTTTTCAGCCATTGATATGTGTACCAGTATAACAGTCATACAAGTGTGTGATCTGGGAATTTCTCTATTTGGGAAGAGCATTTATCAGTGTGATGTATTTTGTCAAATATTATTAGCAATGACTTGTTGAAATTGTTTTTTGACTTGTTTGATCTCTATCTATTGAGTAGAACATTCATGGGAACAATTCTAAAATGATGTCTATTTTTAGCCCGCCATCATTCTGATGGAGGGCTATTCAAATCGCTTTTCCGTGGTCCGTCGTCCGTCGTCAGTCGTCCGTCGTCCGTCGTCCGTCCGTTAACTTTTTGCTTGTTACCTTTATTCCAAGAAAACTACCTGTCCAATCTTAATCAAACTTAACATACAACATCACCCTATGGTCTAGTTGTGCACCGTACGTTTTCATCTCATTTGCATATTCAATGTGGCCACCAGGGGGCGATATTGTTTTTTTTTGTTACCTTTATTCCAAGAAAACTACCTGTCCGATTTTCACCAAACTTGGCTGACATTATCTCCATATAGTCTAGTTGTGCATCCTACATTTTCATCTCATTTGCATATTCAATATGGCCGCCAGGGGGCGATGTTGTTTTTTCTTTGTTACCTTTATTTCAAGAAAACTACCTGTCCAATCTTAATCAAACTTAACATACATCATCACCTTATGGTCTAGTTGTGCACCGTACATTTTCATTTCATTTGCATAAACAATATGGCCGCCAGGGGAAGATGTTGTTTTCCTTTGTTACGTTTATTGCAAGAAAACTTTCGGTAGTTACCTTTATTCCAAGAAAACTGTTAGTCCAATCTTAATCAAACTCAACATGCATCATCACCCTACGGTCTAGTTGTACACCGTACATTTTCATCTCATTTGCATATTCAATATGGCCACCAGGGGGCGATATTGTTTTTTTTTGTTACCTTTATTCCAAGGAAACTACTTGTCAGATTTTCATCAAACTTGGCTGACATTATCTCCATATAGTCTAGTTGTGCATCGTACAGTTTCATCTAATTTGCATATTCAATATGGCCACCAGGGGGCGATGTTGTTTTTCTTTGTTACCTATATTCCAAGAAAACTACCTGTCCAATCTTAATCAAACTTAACATACATCATCACCCTATGGTCTAGTTGTGCATCGTACATTTTCATCTCATTTGCATAAACAATATGGCCGCCAGGGGGAGATATTGTTTTTTTTTTGTTACCTTTATTCCAAGGAAAATACTAGGCCGATTTTCATCAAACTTGGCTGACATTAACTCCATATAGTCTAGTTGTGCATCCTACAGTTTCATCTCATTTGCATATTCAATATGGCCACCAGGGGGCGATGTTGTTTTTTTGTGGTTACCTTTATTCCAAGAAAACTACCTGTCCAATCTTAATCAAACTTAACATACATCATCTTACCCTATGGTCAAGTGGTGCACCGTACATTTTCATCTCATTTGCATATTCAATATGGCCGCCAGGGGGAGATGTTTTTTTTTGTTACTTTATTCCAAGAAAACTACCAATCTGATTTTCACCAAACTTGGCTCACATTATCTCCCTATAGCCATGTTGTGTACTGTACATTTTCATCTCATTTGCATATTCAATATGGCCGCCAGGGGGCGATGTTTTTTTCTTTATCTTTATTCCAAGAAAACTACCTGTCCAATCTTAATCAAACTTAACATACATCATCTCACCCTATGGTCTAGTTGTGCACCGTACATTTTCATCTCATTTGCATATTCAATATGGCCGCCAGGGGGAGATTCTTTTTTTTTTGTTTATTGCAAGAAAACTTTTGCTTGTTACCTTTATTCCAATAAAACTATCAGTCCAATCTTAATCAAACTGAACATACATCACCCTATGGTCTAGTTGTGCACCATACATTTTCATCTCATTTGCATATTCAATATGGCTGTCAGGGGCGATATATTTTTTTTGTTACTTTTTTCCAAGAAAACTACCAATCCGATTTTCACCAAACTTGGCTCACATTATCTCCCTATAGCCATGTTGTGTACTGTACATTTTCATCTCATTTGCATATTCAATATGGCCGCCAGGGGGAGATGTTTTTTTTCTTATCTTTGTTCCAAGAAAACTACCTGACATTAATCAAAATCAACATACATTATCACCCTATGGTCTAGTTATGCACCGTTCATTTTGATCTCATTTGCATATTCAATATGGCCTCCAGGAGGGCGATATTGTTTTTTCGTTACTTCTATTCCAAGAAAATACTGTTCTGATTTTGACCAAACTTGGCCGACATTATCTCCCTCTGATCTAGTTGTGCACCCTACATTTTCATCTCATTTGCTTATTAAATATGGCCGCCAGGAAGCAATGTTGTTTTTTGACCAAATTTGAAAATGAAATTTATTATCATTATTCCAAGAAAACTACTGACCTGATCTTAACCAAACATGACACACATCATCCCTCTAAGTTCTATTGAAGATGGCTACCAGGTGGCAATGTTGTTTTCAACCAAAATTTCTAGGGGAGCTTAATTTTGCAATTTTTTTTTTTTTTTTTTTTTTTTTTTTTTTTCAGTTTAAGTCTATACAAATGTATATAGGCGTTTATTGAAGATAGTCACGAATTTACAAAATGCTGCAAAAGTACTCCCCACGTGACCAGGTTGCACTAAACGGCTTGTACTAATGTTTACGCTACATATACAATACAATGTACATTGAAATATAAAAAAGGCTACACAAACATTGTTACAATAAAACATTTTGTTCATCTTCACCTTTATGTTACATTTTGCTGTTTACTAAATTGTCAATGGGAAACATTTGTCAACATTGTAAGTTATTCATTGATACAATAAAGTGACACTTTTAGCTTGCATGAAAAAATGAGTTCACAGAAAGTGACATATTTAAAACGAATAAAATAAAAATGACCGAGATGAAACTAATGAGATGAACAAACATGGACATAAACAAAAAAACATTTCTGTATGAATAAATGAAATCACTTTAACAAATTATAATAATTGCTGGAGGTATGGGGGATTTTGATCTAACTAAGATAATATTTTGTAGGAATGATCTAAAATTTATGAAGTGACAAGAAGAGCCAGCAACATGGCAGCCATATAGAAACTTACACTCTCCACGTGACTGTAGGCTGTAGCAATATAGCATAACTATGTATCCAACATTTGGGATATTATTGCTATCAGTATCAGAGCATAATGCAGGACAAAAAGTTTGAGTATCTATATTACGGCTTGACAATACTATTCCCAAAATGTTTAAAATACACGAGACAGTCATAAACAATCATCAATGTACATGTAAGCGAATTTTAGGATAGAATATAGGCCCACAGAAGACAATACACAAAATTTAGAAAAGCTTGAGACACAAAAAAAAAAAAAAAAAGAAGATAATAATACAATTGAGGGAGGTCGACTTTAATTCTTCACGATCTCAGTTGAGCAAGACAAGAAAATTAACCTTATATTTGGAGCGATTTAAGATAAAGACAGCAGATTGAAGAAACGATCTAAAGTTGATGAAGAAGACGGGCGATTTATTGATGTGACAACTATAGATATAATACTTGGCATATAAAATACAGAAATTAATCAGAGATTTATGGAATTTTGCAATTCACAATTTAATTTTCCTCAACAATAGTTATCTCCCTGGAATAAGATTTTTTATGTAGGCCCCAATTCCTATATCCAGTTATTGATGTAAGTGAAATAATCTTGAGCGCAGCGTAAAACACCAAACAATCAATCAATCAATTTAATATGAATAGATGAACGCGGGCGTTAAGATCCCTTTAAGGGATCTCTTGTTAGCTTAAATTAAACCCTGATATCTAAATTAAGATTGCTTTTGATGTGCATGAGTCTAAAACTGGCACTAAATGTACATAATGTCATATCTTCATTTTACTTTCCGCAGCTCAACTTGAAAACAACACAAATCTGTTTATTATTTTCAGAGAAAATTGACGTATTGCAATTACGAGCCAGTCTACCTCATCAATTTCATTTACTGATAACAGACATGGAATTTCAAGAGGTTATTGGCAGCGGATCCTTTGGAAAAGTATTTAAAGGGAAATGCAAGGGTAAAACAGTCGCCATTAAACAGTAAGTTTAAAATACTATTTGATTATAAATGGTTGATTGAACCTGTGGACAGTTCTCCCTGATGGTAAATGGTTGATTGAACCTGTGGACAGTTCTTCCTGATGGTAAATGGTTGATTGAACCTGTGGACAGTTCTTCTTGATGGTAAATGGTTGATTGAACCTGTGGACAGTTCTCCCTGATGGTAAATGGTTGATTGAACCTGTGGACAGTTCTCCCTGATGGTAAATGGTTGATTGAACCTGTGGACAGTTCTTCCTGATGGTAAATGGTTGATTGAACCTGTGGACAGTTCTTCCTGATGGTAAATGGTTGATTGAGCCTGTGGACAGTTCTTCCTGATGGTAAATGGTTGATTGAACCTGTGGACAGTTCTTCCTGATGGTAAATGGTTGATTGAACCTGTGGACAGTTCTTCCTGATGGTAAATGGTTGATTGAACCTGTGGACAGTTCTTCTTGATGGTAAATGGTTGATTGAACCTGTGGACAGTTCTCCCTGATGGTAAATGGTTGATTGAACCTGTGGACAGTTCTCCCTGATGGTAAATGGTTGATTGAACCTGTGGACAGTTCTTCTTGATGGTAAATGGTTGATTGAACCTGTGGACAGTTCTCCCTGATGGTAAATGGTTGATTGAACCTGTGGACAGTTCTCCCTGATGGTAAATGGTTGATTGAACCTGTGGACAGTTCTTCCTGATGGTAAATGGTTGATTGAACCTGTGGACAGTTCTCCCTGACGGTAAATGGTTGATTGAACCTGTGGACAGTTCTTCTTGATGGTAAATGGTTGATTGAACCTGTGGACAGTTCTTCTTGATGGTAAAAGGTTGATTGAACCTGTGGACAGTTCTCCCTGATGGTAAATGGTTGATTGAACCTGTGGACAGTTCTCCCTGATGGTAAATGGTTGATTGAACCTGTGGACAGTTCTTCTTGATGGTAAATGGTTGATTGAACCTGTGGACAGTTCTTCTTGATGGTAAAAGGTTGATTGAACCTGTGGACAGTTCTCCCTGACGGTAAATGGTTGATTGAACCTGTGGACAGTTCTTCCTGATGGTAAATGGTTGATTGAACCTGTGGACAGTTCTTCTTGATGGTAAAAGGTTGATTGAACCTGTGGACAGTTCTTCCTGGTGGTAAATGGTTGATTGAACCTGTGGACAGTTCTTCCTGATGGTAAATGGTTGATTGAACCTGTGGACAGTTCTTCCTGATGGTAAATGGTTGATTGAACCTGTGGACAGTTCTTCTTGATGGTAAAAGGTTGATTGAACCTGTGGACAGTTCTTCCTGATGGTAAATGGTTGATTGAACCTGTGGACAGTTCTTCTTGATGGTAAAAGGTTGATTGAACCTGTGGATAGTTCTTCCTGATGGTAAATGGTTGATTGAACCTGTGGGCAGTTCTTCTTGATGGTAAAAGGTTGATTGAACCTGTGGACAGTTCTCCCTGACGGTAAATGGTTGATTGAACCTGTGGACAGTTCTTCCTGATGGTAAATGGTTGATTGAACCTGTGGACAGTTCTCCCTGACGGTAAATGGTTGATTGAACCTGTGGACAGTTCTTCCTGATGGTAAATGGTTGATTGAACCTGTGGACAGTTCTCCCTGATGGTAAATGGTTGATTGAACCTGTGGACAGTTCTTCCTGATGGTAAATGGTTGATTGAACCTGTGGACAGTTCTTCCTGACGGTAAATGGTTGATTGAACCTGTAGACAGTTCTTCTTGATGGTAAATGGTTGATTGAACCTGTGGACAGTTCTTCCTGATGTTAAATGGTTGATTGAACCTGTGGACAGTTCTTCTTGATGGTAAATGGTTGATTGAGCCTGTGGACAGTTCTCCCTGATGGTAAATGGTTGATTGAACCTGTGGACAGTTCTCCCTGACGGTAAATGGTTGATTGAACCTGTGGACAGTTCTTCCTGATGGTAAATGGTTGATTGAACCTGTGGACAGTTCTCTCTGACGGTAAATGGTTGATTGAACCTGTGGACAGTTCTCTCTGACGGTAAATGGTTGATTGAACCTGTGGACAGTTCTTCTTGATGGTAAATGGTTGATTGAACCTGTGGACAGTTCTCCCTGATGGTAAATGGTTGATTGAACCTGTGGACAGTTCTCCCTGACGGTAAATGGTTGATTGAACCTGTGGACAGTTCTTCCTGATGGTAAATGGTTGATTGAACCTGTGGACAGTTCTTCCTGATGGTAAATGGTTGATTGAACCTGTGGACAGTTCTTCCTGATGGTAAATGGTTGATTGAACCTGTGGACAGTTCTTCCTGATGGTAAATGGTTGATTGAACCTGTGGACAGTTCTTCCTGATGGTAAATGGTTGATTGAACCTGTGGACAGTTCTTCCTGATGGTAAATGGTTGATTGAACCTGTGGACAGTTCTTCCTGATGGTAAATGGTTGATTGGACCTGATGACAACCTATCCAGTGGGATTCAAACTGATCCATGGACAGGAGATACTTATTGCTTTACCAAAGTCAACCACCTTAAACATTTGTGATTTAATCTACGGTATTTTCATACAGAAACCCGCCCCTTTGCATAATCTGTATTAATTAATATGACGTGAAATGCCGCTGGTGAAATTTCAATCTCTGTTTTTATAGCTCCGCAAAGCGAAAGCGGAGCTATTCTGTTTTCAGGTCTTCCGTCCGTTCGTTCGTTCGTCCGTCCGTCCGCCCGCCTTTCCATCCTTGTCCGTACAATAACTCATGAATGATTCATCCGATCAACTTCAAACCTGGGGTGTGCCTTGACATCGGGCGGAGGACGCTTGGGATTGATTTTCAGCAATGCGCGCAATCCAATATGGCCGTTCGTCTGTTCGTCCGTCCGTCTTTCAATCCTTGTCTGTACAATAACTCATGAATGATTCATCCGATCAACTTCAAACTTGGGGTGTGCCTTGACATTGGTGAGAGGATGAATGGGATTGATGTGCAGCAATGTGTGCATCCAATATGGCGGCTATCCGTCATATTGGATTATGAGCATGATTTTCTTGTCCTGGCAATAACTTGTGGATGTTCAACCTTATCAACTCCAAACTTGGGGTGTTCCTTGACATCGGGCAGAGAACGGTTGGGATTGATTTTCAGCAATGTGCGCAATACAATATGGCCGCTATCCATCATATTGGATTATGAGCATGATTTTCTTGTCCGGGCAATAACTTGTGGATGATTCATCCGATGAACTTCAAACTTGGGGTGTGCCTTGACATTGGTGAGAGGATGAATGGGATTGATTTTCAGCAATGCGCGCAATCCAATATGGCCGTTCGTCTGTTCGGCCGTCCGTCTTTCTATCCTTGTCCGTACAATAACTCATGAATGATTCATCCGATCAACTTCAAATTTGGGGTGTGCCTTGACATCGGGCAGAGAACGGTTGGGATTGATTATCAGCAATGTGCACAATACAATATGGCCGCTATCCATCATATTGGATTATGAGCATGATTTTCTTGTCCTGGCAATAACTTGTGGATGATTCATCCGATGAACTTCAAACTTGGGGTGTGCCTTGACATCGGGCAGATGACGGTTGGGATTGATTTTCAGCAATCTGCGCAATCCAATATCAAACCTGAGGTGTGCTTTGACATTGAGGAAAGGGCGATTGGGATCAATTTTCAGCCATGTGCCCAATACAATATGGCTGCCATGAAGCATATTAGATTATGAGCAATATTTTATCCGGAGTAAACTTGTGATAAGGCATTATTTGTTATAAGTTTTCAGTCAACTTTTCTGGCAGCCATCTTTTAAAGTAATTAATGCCAAGAATATCATACATCATCTTTATTGTTTCATTTCTTCTTTATGTCACCTCTCAAACCACACTGCCGGTTCTAATACCCTTGTCAATCAGTTCCCCTCCTTTGTGGAGCCATCTCCAGTGATTGCGTGCAATCACTTAATCTCTAGTTAATTCCTGTTGTTGTTTTATGGCACACAGTAATCTTTGATTTGATTTTAACCAAGCTGAAGCTGTGTAAGCAAAACATTTGTGAGAATTTATTTTCTGCGTAGATATTACTTTTGTCTACTACAGCAAATAAACAAAGAACTGACAAAAATATAGGATTTATACTATATGTTTGGATTTCCAATAGGTTTATTTTTATATAAGGAATTTGGAACTCCATACAAGAAAGGTTATGATATACATATCCCGGTTGGGTTTTTTTTATGTAGGAGAAGAAGGCTTCATATTTACATCAACCAACACATGACTTTTACATTTACCATGTAGCAATTATTGAACCAATGTTCCTTTGTACCTCTGCATTTCTCCTATGGAATTACATTTCAGTATTATTATTTCTCCTTTTCTTTTTTAAGCTTTTCATCAATTTTTTGTCTATTTTCTTAGATACAGAGCCAGTTCTTTTGGTGCTAAATCTGATGTGGATATGTTCTGTCGAGAGGTTTCCATTTTGGCCAAACTGAACAGTTCATATGTGATCAATTTTGTGGGAGCCTGTCTTGATGATCCTAGTGTTTGTATTTTTTTGTTTCAAAATTAAAACTTTTAACAAACTATGTTTCCATCTATGGGTGTTGGGTTCAATCAGTTTTTACTTGAATGATGCATGCTAATAAAAGTTTGAGGATTTCATGTGGGTATGCTGATGAACAGTTAGGGGTTTTCTTGTGGGGGCATGTATATGAAAAGAAAATTTGAAGGGTTTTCATATGAATATGCATTTGGACATGCGAATGAAAAAGAAAAATTGGAGGTTTCTCTTGTGGGTATGCAGATGAAAAAGAAAAATTTGAGGTTTTCTTGTGGGCATGCAGATGAAAAAGAAAAATTTGAGGTTTTCTTGTGGGCATGCAGATGAAAAAGAAAAATTTTCGGTTTTCTTGTGGGCATGCAGATGGAAAAGAAAAATTTTAGGCTTTCTTGTGGGCATGCAGATGAAAAAGAAAAATTTTAGGTTTTCTTGTGGGCATGTAGATGAAAAAGAAAAATTTTAGGTTTTCTTGTGGGTATGCAGATGAAAAAGAAAAATTTGAGGTTTTCTTGTGGGCATGCAGATGGAAAAGGCCCTTGTCCAAAAACAATGGACACTTCCTTTTTAGACCACCATGATCTCAGCGCTTTTTGTCTGTGGTCCGTCTTCTGTCGTCCGGTGTCTTTAAACTTTTCTTGTGGTCGCGATTCCAAGAGAACTGCTAGTCAGATCTTCTTTAAATTTCACACACACGTTCCTCCTATGGTCTAGTTTGCAACATTTATTTCTTTTGCTCATTTGCATATCAAAATGGCCGCTAGACGACCATTTTGTTTTTCTTCTTTTTATCACTTTTCTCCTAAAGTAATGAAAGGATCTTTGTAAAAAAAAATGTATGCATGTTAAACCTATGGTCTCGTTGCGCACTATGGACTTTTTTGCTTATTTGCATATTAAAAATGGCGGCCACTGGTCATTGTGTTTTTCTTTTTATCACTGTTCTCCTTAAGTAATGAAAGGATCTTTGTAAAATTGTGTACGCAGGTTAACCCTATCGTCTCGTTGCGCACGCAATCTAAAATTAGACGTTACCCTAGTCCTAAAGGCCAGATTTAACCTCTAAAGCCGATGGTTGACATTTTTATCGGAAATATCCATTGGATGGCGAGTTCACATTGGAGGTCAATTGATCAAGTATTCGACAACAACATCATGGAATTTCACCTGGCACTCTCTCGCATCTACGTGCCTTTCTATTACTCTTTTACAATTAAACACTAGTAGCTATTGGAAACGCCCCGTTGAGTCTATAACAGTGGCCAGTTCAAGGTGAATTGGATCGACTGGGAACGTCGCCATCTTGCCTGTTTTCGTCAAAATGCAACTCTTTCGTGAAATTGAAATTAAAGTTTTCGTCACTAGTTTAACGTTTTCTTAAATTCAAAGTATATATTCACGCACAGCGTGATGTCAGAATTTTTATATTTATCTGATAGCTTTTAAAAATGTTATCCTAGATGGCACGCGAAAATCTCTGCTCTATATCTGGTAAAGTCGTGCAAGGTCTATCTTAGTCGACTGGTTTCGAACTATGAACTGGTTGCTCATTTGCATATTCATAATGGCCGCCGGTAGCTATTTCTGTGACTTTTACCTACATAGTTTGTGATCGCGAAATCAAGAAAACTACAAGGCGGATCTTGATAATTTTTTTTGTGTTGCCTCTTCATATGGTCAATTAGTTATGCAACATTGTTTTTCATCGCTGTTTTCATTTAACACATTCGTTACCGCTGTCGCCATATGGCGTTAGAGTGCTAACCTGCTTCATTACCGAAGACATCATATCGCAACAGTAGAAAAGTCGGTTAAAACCCCACTGACGCTGTATGGTTATTTTTTTCTTACAACTTCAACTAATTTTGAAAATGACCAAATAAAATCACATGTTGCATCTGTTTGTTGATTTGTGTTTTGTTTTTTTCAATCTTCGAATACGGTAAAAGAGGTTTAATTTACTTTAAGGTATGCATAATTCACTGATAACTTCCCACTTGGTCCAAGTTAGAACTGAGTCTTTCCAAAAATGTAACAATAATAAATATTTTTAAAGGAGAATGTTCCCTAAGACACTTAAGAAGATCCATATTGTCTTTTTCTGAGCTTGAAAGAAAGGAATATTTCAAAATGAAATGAAATAGTGCCAGTGCTATGTTTGCTCTTAACGGCGTTCCGTCGTTTGATGAAGTTTTGCGAAAAGCAATTTTTCGATTTCGACAAAGAATCCGATTGAGTAGCAATTTGCTGGTTACCACTATTTTATCGTCGGATTTAACAATTACCTCTATTCTGCATAAGAGATGGCACGATATGTTGTATTAGGTCTACCCCTACCTTTTTTATCCATATAGTATATTGTTAACATATTATGTTTAGAATCGGTCTTGTGTTTAGTAATACCGTTCTTTCTTTTTTTCACTTGTTTATTGTTTTTTTATTTGTATTTTTTTTTTTTTTTTTTTTGTATTTTTTTTTTCTCTTTCTTTTCTTGTATCACGTTTATATGGACTAAGTGGTCTGAAATAAAAAGAAATAATAAAATACACGGCAACAAACAATCACTATTTTGTCGATCAAATTTGCGTTCAGGAAGCTATGTAAAGCAAATGACATCGCAACTGTAAATGTTATTTACCAATAAAGTAAACTTATATGTTTTTATTCAATCATATATTTTTATCAAATCGTACATGAAGATTTTTTTATAAGAGTTCACTAATTTCTGAACGAATCAGGAAATTTTTTGCCATTAATTTTTAAACAGACTTTTGTCATGTTTAAATCTTTTTTTTAAGTGTTGTTCATTGAGTGTTGTTCATGCTACCACAAGAGCGTGCAGCATCGCCAGAACCGAGTGTTGTTCATTGAGTGTTGTTCATGCTACCACAAGAGCGTGCAGCGTCGCCAGAACCGGCAGCATTTCTTCTTGTCATTCCTTTGACAATTTGTGGATATTTTCTGGAAGACACATAAAACATTATTATAAAGTCATAAATCTTATGACAAAGCCATTCAGATGTACAAAGCAACTATTGTTGGATAAAACCGTGGAATCCTGAACTCGCTGTAGACCCGGCTTTCAACAAGAGCAGACTACCCACAAAGCCGTTCTGGAATAAAAAAGTTGAAATTTTAGGTGATATACGGTAGATCATCAGAGGCTAAATTCAAACAGCCATTGCAAGTTTGAATCCCGTGAAGTCAGTCCCTCAACAACTGTTATCTCTTCACCAATAGCCTACATATATAGTTGAAAATGTCAATAAGAAATTTCGTCGACAATAAATTTATCAGTAACGTCCAGAGAATGTTGTTCCATATCTTGGACCAGCTTCTACCAAACCTTCTTTTAAAAATACTTTACCTATAAAGATCAAGAAAAGGAAAATCTCAGATGCATTTCTGTTTACTAGGTCACTTCTGGTGACTGTTCTGCTTCCTATATAGGCCTTAGATACGACAACAGTTTTCTGAACATATAATATCAACAGTAACTCTTCTGCAGTAGCTGACCATTGTCTCAGGCAAACATCACAACCCTAACAAACTCACTTGTGAAATCCAATCACAAGCCAATAACAAACTAAAGCTTTCATAGATTTCCTTAAAATTTTCTAAATCAAAATAAATGTACAAATTTCACCAACTCCAGACACTTAATGTTTAGCTGTAGGTCTCCATTTAATGATTCTATTTCTGTCCCAATGTTAATTCTCATCTTGTCCTGTTGATTTGTACTTTGGTAGCCTAATTGTGCTTAATCATACTGTGTCATTTTATCTTATTAACCATGTTTATATTTCTATAAATAAAATGCCTGTGGAAAATTATTTAATTGTGTGTTGTAATATTTGATGATGAGATTATCCACACCAACAGCTATAAATAGTATGAATGTCCTATAGATGTGTTTTGGCTTTAGTCAAATAATTCTGAGTCCCCTTTTAATTCATGTGGTTTCAAATTGTCTTTACTTGAAAAAAATAATCAATAACAGGGGCAGGGTGCTGACTGTTTAACCATCTTTCACCTCTACATGTATGTTCTGGTTTGATGTGTATGTTTTACATCTTCAGCAATTCGCCATTGTAACACAGTTTGTCTCCGGGGGCTCACTTTTCTCTCTCCTACATGAACAGAAGAGGTAGGAATTATTTATATCTTGTGGTAAACGTTTAGCCTTTTTGCTCATAATTGTTTTTTATGTGAATACACCTCCAAACAGCCTTTTTGTTCATAATTGTTTTTGATGTGAATACACCTCCAAACAACCTTTTCGTTCATAATTGTTTTTGATGTGAATACACCTCCAAACAGCCTTTTTGTTCATAATTGTTTTTGATGTGAATACACCTCCAAACAGCCTTTTTGTTCATAATTGTTTTTAATGTGAATACATCTCCAAACAGCCTTTTTGTTCATAATTGTTTTTGATGTGAATACACCTCCAAACAGCCTTTTTGTTCATAATTGTTTTTGATGTGAATACACCTCCAAACAGCCTTTTTGTTCATAATTGTTTTTGATGTGAATACACCTCCAAACAGTCTTTTTGTTCATAATTGTTTTTGATGTGAATACACCTCCAAACAGGTGCGTATTAGATTCCCAGTCAATCCTCTACATCTGCTCAACGCGGTCAAGGACGGCTTCTCCGCATAAATTATACTTTATTTATATATACATTTTTAGTGGTGTGTCTTTTAATATTATATATTGTTAGGATACTATGATAAGACAATAGTCAACATCTTTTCTCAATAGTTGCTATAGCCGTCCTGCACTAAACAGTAGTTTGAGGACACCACTTTTGCCCCTGGCTGCATGTTCAAATCCGAAAGAATTGCCGCTCCTGATTGACCTAGAATCCTGGTGTAGACGCTTATACAATGTCAAACAATATACAGCAGGGAAGTTGCAAGAGGTTTAAATAGATATTTAATCCAGAAGAATCAAAGACATTGAAACCGTGTTTTCTGCACCAACCATAAAACTAAAACAGTTCTATGCACTAACTAACATCTGTACACGTTGTGACCTACATACATGTGGTTGCTTCGGAAAAAGTAGGTAAATATTGTGATTTTGCGGGAAATAGGCCTACAGTCGTAATCAAAATGGAGATAGCCCTGAATTTTGCCTGGCACTTGTTTTCTTCTTCTATGGAAGAGGCCTTAAATTGAATTGAACGCAGCCTTGTGTTGGTACTTACCACGTAAAAAGGAACTGTGCCTTTGTAAAACAGGTTAAAAATCTATAAATATGGGAAATGAGGATGATTGTTTGTTGATTTGTCAGTCTCTTGTGGACTGTACATGCTCATAAGGTTGATGTTTCTAATAAGGTGGATATTAAAATCGCTTGGACGACGGAATAATGCAAGCAACGAATTCTAACACCTGTTTTTTTTTTCTGAATGAATTCTTTGGTTATGCGTAGTGTGTAAATCAATGCTATTTAATTTGTAATTCAGTCATCTCCAGAACGTTGAAAATATGGAAACCTCCTTGGGGGAATATGGACACTACTACTACTTGTAACAACCCCATTCATCTCATAGATAAACAGATTGATATCTTTTTCTCTGCAAAATATGTACTTCATCAGTTATCATTATTTACCATAGCCTAGTTTACCATAGTGTGTAGGCCGTTAATTTTTTTTCTTTTCTATAAAGATGGGTCTTAAAGTGGCATGAGCTGCCACAATGTGGATATATTGACTTTCTAACAGAATGTGGAAATTATTGGCTATTTTTCTCAAGACGTATAATTCAGAAGCTTTTGCTTCTAGTCTTGAAAATGTACGATAAACTATTGTTTTGAACTAACTTTGGCTTAGAATGAACGAATGGTCGTCCCGGTTATTTAAATTTTGTTTACTTTTCGAACACGTTTTCGGTTCTTTTGGTTTTCTTTAGTTTTTTGATGGCCTTTAAAGCCTCTTACTGTTGTGACGATCATTATGAAAAAAGTGTGAATTTTGGCAGCTCATGCCACTTTGAATAAAATTTAAAAAAATACATAAAATAGCTTCAACAGCTAGTTGGTGCGACAGAAAATTGTCTGCTCGTACAAAAGTATTGAAAAAAAGAGGCTAAAAAATATATGCAGTTCGAGTCACAAAGCAGTATGCCTCAATATCACTTATATGTTACACTATAGTATCCAACACAAATAAATAATTATTCATTTTATAACCTAACATTGAGGACAGATTGAAACCTTTAAATATAGCTTATCTGCGGGTATTTCCGGGCATTAACGAGCATCCACTATACTGGCGCCCCTAGCGTCAAAATGTTGAAGGTGCTAACCCATACATGTAGCTAAACAGCGAAGCCTGCCATAAAGGGATTCTCCTAGTTTATTTTTGCCGAACTTATGGTAATAATTGAAGTATGGACTCTCAGTACTATAGAAGATGACTAGCGGCGAGTCGGCTGCCGTTTTCCTTGACAACGTTGAGTGCTCCAACATATTTGGGCGCTATAAAGAACAAACAAGTTGTTTCTTTGTTATTTTGATTCTCTGCTTTTGCATTTCATTTTAAGATTTTAAATGAGCAAGTTTGTATGCTATACCTGATGTTTATTTAACAGATTACTGGATTTACAGTCTAAATTAACCATTGCAGTTGATGTGGCCAAGGGAATGGAATATCTACATAATTTGATTCAGCCAATCATTCACAGGGATCTAAACAGTCACAATATTCTGTTGGAGGAAAATGGACATGCTCTCGTAGCCGATTTTGGAGGTATGAGGTTTAGTTTACAACCTTAATTGTTCAAAAGACATTGTTTTGGCCTTAAGAATTCAGTCTTTAAAATGAGAAATTCGCTAAACATACCCAGACAATTTCAGACAGCTCATTAACTGAGCACTCTTAATACATTTTTAGAGTGTACAAACAATGCAGCCACATGGACAATGCGGCCACAAGACAACCCTGTCGCCAGGAGTTAGCTCACAGTCGAGTTCTCCCCCTTGCATGTCAGACACGCTCTCACACATCCACAGTGTCATTCATGTTCAAAGTAGGTTTGACCTTCAAACTAACGATCGCTGTACGCTGAATTAGTTGTTAGTTATTCCAATCACCAACCCGTTGCCGAATAACTAACACGCTGCTGAATTAGTTATTAGTTATTCAAATAACTAACCCGCTGCTGAAATAGTGATTAGTTATTCGAATTACCAAACCGCTGCCGAATAACTAACACGCTGCTGAATTAGTTATTAGTTATTCTAATCACCAACCCGCTGTTTTCTTAATTGCTCAAGGTTTGTACGGGTAAAGTTAAATTAAAAAATTTCTCAAAAATCAGCAAAAAATCGTACGAATAAACTGCACACTTCTATCACAAGCTATTAGGCTGCTCTATTTAATGGATGTACACGTTTGGCTGGATTTTCTTTCCTTTTTTAATGCATGCTTTGACGACCGTTGGCTATGAGATTTTAAAGTCATAGACCAGCGATCAATTTAAAAATAGGAGGCTGATGAAATAAAAATCATAATGCTTCAACTATATTTTGATACTAAACATAAATTTCTATCAAACACTTGACATGAAGTTTTGTTACATACTAAATGCACTCAAGCATTAAGTTACAGCCTACTATTGATCACACTTCTGTGGATTTTTTTGGCTGTAACTATTTACAAGGGTCATACATATCATACTAAGTGGGTATCTAGATGACAAAGTGTTCTTCAAACCTACTGACACGCATCAGCTGCTACATGCTGGGTCATACCATCCTCCTCACACTTTCAAGGGAGTCATTAGATTCTGAGTCTCAGATTTTTAGATTCTCTAGAAACTTTAGAGTTTTTTAACCAGACTTGTTCTGTTCTTTTTAGAGCTCTTCTCCTTAGGGGGTATTCTATTAGATCACTCCGAAGGATAAAATCTAACACGTTAAAACAAATCACGTTTCTTCCTTCCGTCCCTGATACGCTTACCTCCCCTTCACGAGTGTACCATTACGGCCCAACATTTTTCTCAGGTACATCAAGGAGATGCCTTAAGACGCGATGCAAACTCGATTTATACGTACCAAATCGCGGAACCTTTTTCGGAGGACAAATATCAAATGGCAGAGAATCTTAATTGCGACTCCTCTAATAACGTGTATGTTATCACGTGCAAAAAATGTCGCAAACAATCCGTTTGAGAAACTCAGAATTCTCTACGACAAAGAGCAGCCAACCATTTTTCTAGTATTAGAATAAAATATGATGTGCAACATTTCAATACTCTAGGGCATTTGGTCAAGGACCATTTTGAAATCATGTCTATTGAGAAAATCCCTTTTCTCACTTCCGCTGCAGATACCAAGCACAAACGTTTGGAAAGTTTTTGGATTCAAACATTACAAACTATATATTTATCCTTTGGGTTTGAACTTGGACCTGGGAAGATGCCGTGAAAAAACTATAATACCATTTGTGTTTCAGCGAGCATCGCTATGGCCAAGATTATAGTAGAAGAATACAAACTACTTCTTCAAACTTCAAACTACTTGTTGATGATGTTGAAGTTGCATTATTTCATTTTGCGAATGTCTATATTTCCAGAGTCTCGTTTTCTTCGTTCAACAGATGAAGACAATATGACCAAACAACCAGGGGTAAATAACAATAACCAAATCTTTGCTAACCATACTTATATAGACCCCCATGATCTCATGGTGGCCTTATCAAATCCCTTTTCGTCCGTGGTTCGTCGTCTGCTGTCTGTAAACTTTTCTTGTGATCGCAATTCCAAGAAAACTACTGGTCGGATCTTCATCAAATTTCACAGACATGTTCCCCATATGGTCTAGTTGTGGAACATCTATACTGCCAAAGGACTGTTCAAGGCCCCCACCGAAGGATTTGATTCAACGAAAGTTAGGGAAGGTTCTGTGAGAGCAGACATTAACATTACCGCAAATGGGAAATGAAGGAAAATGAAATTGTGACCCGCTGCAATATAATATATATTAAGGGGAGAGCACTCTGTGTGCCTGTGGTTGAGAATACAAAACATGGCAGCCGTGTTCGCGGTAAATTTTTTATACCTGTACTAGGTATGGATGTAATGCAATAACTCTGGCCGATAGTTCGACAAAAAGGAAATTGATATCAAGACAGAGTTAAGGTTGATCATACATTTTAAGGCATTTATTGCATCGGTAAAAGATTTTTTTCGACAGAAAGAAGGATAGCTTTACAATTGAGTTGTATAGTACATATGCGTAGACAGGGGAAACGCAGAAAAAAAGAAACACCAGGAGTACAAAGTTATGACACAACATAATTTGTAATAGTCACAATGATAGTGAAAATGTTGATTGCCTGGGTATATTGGTCCACGTTGCTGAACAAGGTTATATTATGTCCGACAACACGTGGTAAATACAGGCTTAAACACGTCACAATCACTTTCTTAGGTTTCAACAATGCCAGTTTGTCGGACATCCGTCGCCATAAAAGAACGTTTCGGGGAAAGGTCAAATGAGTCCAGTAGAGGCTTTTCAAGGAGTACGAAGTTCATATAACTCGACGGTGATTTTACCATCATGCTCTCAGCATTATTATACAGAGGACTTGTTAGACAACACTTCCGGTGACCGTAACATGGAATTCCTTCCTTCCAATGCAACAACAGTCTGAATTATTCAGTATTAAATAAACAATCGGCCATGTCGTGTTGTGGAGATATTTTGTGAGAACGGGGCCTGATTATTTGTCAATAAATTGGAGATAAAAATCGCAACCTTCAAGTGGAATCTGTGCAGATTTTCTTACTTGGTTCCATGTGGTTTAAAAGACGCCACTATTTTTTTTCGCTGTAATCACATTGTGAGGACAGGTCTTCTGATGCATCATTCTTGCATCTTGTAGGCAGCCGCCATCCAGGGAGAGTTTCCTTAGATACATAATCCAAAGAAGTAAGGGATGTATATATTTTCACCCCCTGCCTTAATACCCAATCATAAGTTTTTATAATTAAGGGTTTAATACCGCCGTAGCGGTGTTTGTTGCGTAACCCGATACCGCTGAATGTTGGTTCGTACCGAGTCAAACCACGAGAATGCGCAGCATTCGAGGGGTTTGACGAGGTGCGAACCAATGTTCAGCGGTATCGGGTTATGCAATAAACACCAAGACGAAGGTATTAAAGTCGATTCTACCCCGATAATTGAGAAAAATGAGGAAAAAGTGACCTGTTGTTGATTGCCGTTCCTTTTCCCTCCCTCGGGACAGACTGGGAACTTTTAACCAATCAACGATAAGCTTTGGTCACGTGCAACGGTTGACCCAGATATTTTGAAGCAGAATGACATAATGTCACTATGGCTACCGCTTTGACAGGCTGGGTTGCTGACGACGCTATCGGGGGAAATGTTGTGAAATCAACCCTTTGATGACTATATACGTTCATGACAGCCAAGTTTTTAATAGAAAAGGACAGAATATAACCACACTCACAACATTATCAGGTTAAATCCTTCATTTTGTATGATAACAAGCAAAATATCACTTCTTCCGGGGGAGGTAAACCTACCAGCCGGCAGCCGATGATGCACTACAGACTCGATGTCGTTTGAAAAGTCATCTCTACTTAACATGTATATTTGCACACGGCACACACATGCAGGAGGGGTAGAATAAACCACAACCCATGATATTTCATTAGGTTGACGACAGGCAGGGGTTTGGCCACAGTCATAGGCCAACAGAATCAGAAAAATTACCGATCGAATAACCCTGGAAAATGGCAAAAACCCCAGGAAAATCTGTTGGTTTCATAAATAGGTTGATCCTTATAGTTATGCCCTGTTATTAGCCCAGAACGCTTCTCTGACGATCTAGAACAGCGGAGCTTCCGGGGCCTTGACGGACCCTGGACCCTCGCCTATTGAGCTAGGATAGTAATTCAGCCCCCCCCCCCCCCCCCCCCCCCCACAAATTCCGAAACTTGTCTACGCCCTTGTAGTACACAGTACAGCGGTACAAAATGGCCACCTTTCTACAATATCAGAGCTCCTAGCTCGATCATTATAATATTGTTTCCTACATTTAA
This sequence comes from Lepidochitona cinerea, assembly GCA_963971465.1. Lineage (NCBI taxonomy): Eukaryota > Metazoa > Mollusca > Polyplacophora > Chitonida > Tonicellidae > Lepidochitona > Lepidochitona cinerea. The sequence goes on along the minus strand of OZ020563.1, from coordinate 338,406 downwards.
TGTACATGAAGCCAGGAACAATGCTGTAGGGTTTTAGGTAATCTCTGTTGTCTAACTGACGCCCTGGACAGAGCTGTGGTACCAAATGAGTTAAAATAGTCTCCTAGCAACCATTTTGTTTTTATACGCCCGGCTTGAAAAGCGGGCTGTATTATGGTATCATCTCCGTCCGTCCGGCATCCACTTTCCCTTCCGCCCCATAGCTTCCAAAGTTTTGATTCCAACTTGAAATTTTTTCTGAGTATATACCTTATGAGTAGAAGGTGTGTCGCGAACTATTTTTGACATCACTCGTTACATGATATGGCAGTTATATTGGATTATGTAATATTCCCTTTCGCTCCATAACTTCCAAAGTTTTGATTCCATCTTAACAATTTTTTCTAAGTATATTTCTTATGGGTAGAAGGTGTGTCGCGGACTATTTTTGACATCATACATTGCATAATATGGCAGCCATATAGGGTTATGTAATATTTACTTTTTCTCTTTATAACTTTAACAAATATGATCCCATGTTTTCAAATCTTTCATGTTACATACCATATTAACAGACAGTGTGTAAAAAATTGTTTATGATATCAACTATTGTAAATTATTGGATTATGTGTATTCCCTTTTATTCTTACTTTCATTTTCATGAAAATAACCTTTAAATTATAAAATGGCTTCTACTTTTCCGATTCTCATCAAAATTTTTTCTTTAAAAACTACAATAATGTTTCTAAATTGATTAAAACTATTCTTAAATCAATATATAACATTCAAATCAAATGAAAAATAATTATATGGATTAAAGTTTTATCTACAGACAAAGAGATAAGTACATGTAACTCAGCCTTGTTCTATTTACACTAGCTCTTATCTCAAGTGCTGTGAGACTTTTATTGCCTTCTCTCTACCACATGGCCTCCATAAAATTAAATGTAGGCTTTGTTTGCCTTTTCATAGGCATGCTCAACTGTTATATATTTTTTCGTAGCCAAATAATATAGATAAATGATATCATGAGAAAAATTTTCAAATCTACTTATTATTATAAAGTGATGTGAGCTGCGAAATTGCCAATTAATTACATTCGTTTAATTATGATTAGTAAATTATAAACTGCTTTTCTAAAAAATTGAAACATTTTAGTCCAACCTATATTGACAACAAACAATGTTTAACATCGCGATTTAACAGCAGCGAGAATTGATGACTTGTACCGAGCACAAATCTAGTTAATAATCGTTGATCCAAATAGCCCATTTTAAATTTGATACAGATGGATTTTAAAGGTTTTAGTGGTAAGATTTCATTTTGTTGACATTACATCACCTTTTACCAAGCTTCAACCTCTTTCCTCTGAATTTTGAAAATCAAATTCAAATAAATATGGAAGGATTTGTTTTGGTATGGCTGCAGTTACTGTGCCTTTCCGGGCGTATTTTGGGTTTCTCGAAACTCTTGTTCTTCATTTTATCACTTTTCTCTCTTGTGATCGCGATTCCAAGAAAACTTCTGGTCGGATCGTCATTAAGTTTTTGGTCTAGTTGTGCAGCATCTTTCTAAAATCAGTTATAGACATTGTTAGACATTTATGACCTTCAAAACTATGGGGGGCCTCCGTGGCTCAGTAGGTAGAGCGTTGGACGCTCAATCTGAACAGCCTTCCACAAATGGGTCGCAGGTTTAAAAAAATTGGAAAATTTTCTGACTGGGTTTTCACTATGTGGGATGGTTGCCAGTTACCAAGGTCGTGGGTTTCCTGCGAGCATAGAGCCCGGTTTCCTCCCACAATAAAACTGGCAACACCGCCATATAAGTGAAATAATCTTGAGGGCGGCGTAAAACACCAAACAATGAATCAATAAATTCCACAGACAGGTTACCATAATGGTCTAATAACATGGCTGCAAGGCGACAGTTTACTAGTTACCGGTAATAGGAAAAGTTGCAGCTGAGAAATAAGTTCTCAGTGAATTCATTTCATTTCTATATATCGGATGTTTGATGGAATGGTACATAAAAACAGACGGGAATAAATCCCCAAGTGGTCTGATCTAAAAACTTAAATCTAACTAGAAATTGCTGAAGCAATTGCGATTCAAAGTGTGAATCCGAACAGATAAGAGTTTCACATACTCCTTGACTTTTTTCCGAAAAGTAATTAAAGCGCCGAAAAGATGTACATGTTTTTCGTTAATCGGCAAAAGAAAAAGCGCGGACGTGAAAGAAAAATTCTTTAAATTTTAAAGATTTAATTCACGGAAGACGTTGGTTGATAAACTGTATCTACTGCATCTCTGCTGTGAAGTTTCGATTCATTTGGCTAATCAGTTTTTAAGTTATACCATTTTGAATACAGGATTTTCGTTAATCACCAAACGAAAAAGCGCGGACGTGAAAGAAGACATTCTTTAAATTTTGAAAATTTAATTTACGGAAGACGTTGACAGATAAATTGCATCTATTACATCTTACCTGAGAAATTTTGATTCATTCGGCTAAAGAGTTTTTAAGTTATTGCGTTCTGAATACAGGATTTTCTATTATCATTAAAGGAAAAAGCGCGGACCTGAAAGAAAACATTTTCTAAATTTTAAAGATTTAATTTACGGAAGACGTTGACTGATAAACTGTATAAAGTACATCCTAGCTGTTTAGTTTGAATTCATTCGGGTAAACGGTTTTTAAGTTATAAGGCTTTTAAATATGTGTGACGTCATAAACTCTAAATGTTCGTTTATTACTGATAGAGCCAGTGTTTTCAGTTTGTTGATAGTTAAAACTAGTTTTATTTATGCATATTATGTGTTTACACTGATATATGTTATCGGTTTTGCTCTATAATGCGTCATTTTTCCTCGGCATATGTGAGAAAGTCCAATAGTACACCTGAAAACGACTAAGTCCAACAATTTAAATTTTGGAACAAAGATTAAAAGTACTTATGAAAATGATAGAAAGCATTTGGCGGTATGTTTTTCTTCATCATTTTAGGGGCTTTGAGATGATATATAGTAAAAGTGACAAAAATCAGTTTTAGAAAAATTCACACTATTATTGATGACGTCATCAATTTTAAATACCAAATATCTCCTAAGGTTTTTATACAATAAACTTCAAATTTGCATTCATAATAGATTATGCATTGAACTATCTAATGTTACCAAATAAGAGCAAATACTTCTTTTTTTAGGGAGAAATAAAGCTTTACGTATTTGAAACACGATCCAATATGGCGGCCAAACTATTCGTCCAATCAAAAAACCGTTGACATTTTGTGACTAACAAATTTCATTGTCTCTCTGAATTTGAAATCCGTTTCTCTCTATCTATATTATTGGCGAAATTAGCATTTTTATAGATTTTAAAAATTTAAAATGACGTCATGGTCACGTGACTTTGATTTGGATTTGACAACTTTAGAATATTAGTCAGATTGATGCAATCTATAGATGTAGAAAGTTCTGTTACGTTAAGTTCAATAGTTTTTTAGTTATTGACTTTTGAAAATTTAAGTGATGACGTCAAAATTTCGACCAATAGCGAGCTTCTAGAGTTTTCAACTGAAGAACTTGAAAGTTGCAATCGAGATGCGCTAAAGTAATTCCTACCTATGTATTAAATTTAAAGTCAATCCATTAGGTGGTTTTGGAGAAGAAGACCTTTGAAGGTTTAGTGCGGTGCCAAGATGGCCGCGAACGTAGCCCTAGAGAAACAATAGAAATATGCGCATGTCTAATCCATGGATGTTTTGTCGACGAATCTGTAGTTTGATAAAGTTGCGATTTCTGGTTTTCGAGGAATAAGGTCTCAACATCGACGCAAGAAAAAAAAAAAATAATAATAATAATAATAATAATAATAAACACAACGAAAACAATAGATTCAAAGTTTACACTTTGAATCTAATTATTTAATAACATTAACATATTAACCTACCATTATTAGCGTCAAATTTTGTGTCATGTAAAATAATAAAGTCTCCTGTTTCTTGGGATAATAAACCATTGTTCGCATGCTTCATGACAGATTCCAGTTTCAATCTACCATTGCACGCATGGCCAAATCCAATTGGCGTGTTTTGTGTCTCTTTATATTGGATTTGGCAATGCATGCAATGCTATTTTCAATTAGGGACTAGCTTCAATATTGCAACCTCCGCCATACAAACACGGTTAGATGATCTTATAGAATCTGCCGAGTGTGAGCCGACAATGCTTCTTGTAATTGTGTAAAATTTAACCTTTGTTTTGACGTAATATGATATTACACAATACAATTGTTCATTGCTTTATGAAAACTATGAAAGAGGCTACAGGTACATAGATGCGGTCACGGTTGTTTCGATTTTAATGTTGGACAAATGTATTTCAAAGAAAGATGTACACTACGTCAGGAGTTAAAATCGAAGCATCCTTCATTTCAATCTTAGTAAATTAAAATCGAATATCCTCTTCAGTTTTTAGCCCGCCATCATTCTGATGGAGGGCTATTCAAACGCGCTTTTCCGTGGTCCGTTCATGAACTTTTTGCTTGTTACCGTTATTAAAAAACAATCTACCAGTCCAATCTTAATCAAACTTAACATACATTATCTCCATATAGTCTAGTTGTACATCGTACATTTTCATCTCATTCGCTTATTCAATATGGCCGCCAGGGGGCGATGTTGTTTTTCTTTGTTACCTTTATTCCAAGAAAACTACCTGTCCAATCTTAATCAAACTTACCGTACATCATCACCATATGGTCTAGTTGTGCACCCTACACTTTCATCTCATTTGCTTATTCAATATGGCCGCCAGGAGGCAATGTTGTTTTTCAACCAAATTTGAAAATGAAACTTATTATCATTATTCCAAGAAAACTACTGACCTGATCTTAACTCATTCGGTACCACAGACGCCATATGGCGTCGCTGTGAAAGCCTGCCTCAGGACCGTAGACGCCAAATGGCGACACTGTACAAGCTGCCTGTTCCCCACTGACGCCAAATGGCATCCATTTCAATTGGCTCCTGTTAGCTCTCAAATTCTTGTATATACAATGAAATTAACCAATAAAATCCTTTGTTTTATGTGTCCTTGTTCTTTGCGGAATGTTTTTATGTACCTTATATGGAAGTTCTGTCCATAAAAGGCGAGCGAAACCTAGACAAAAAAATATGTTGTAAAATTTTGCTATCGCCGTATTTGCACGATGGACGATTCGGACGACAGTGGTTCTGGGGAATTTTTAGGATTCACTGGTGAGGACATTGCACAAAACTATTCTTGCTCATATAATTATGATTCTGGCTCGGATATATATGGAGGGGGATATCCGCCAAAAGTCTATGTGGGTAACTGTGTCAGTTTCAATGTACGCAGTGCTTACTTTTACTGTGTCGCTTGCGATACTCTTGCTTGAATGCGTGAAACGTTGTCCAATGCAGCGCCTACATTCCTTGCTTCGACTCTGGGCTACAGCCAGTGTGTTAAGTGGCCAGTGTAAAACGAGCATGGTTCGTACTCCGGCTATGTCAAGAACTGCGCACGAGAGCGGCAGCATTCCAGACAGCGAAGCTAGACGAATGGGAGCTCATACAGCCTTACCCACATATGTGGCTAAGTCCCATTATGACGACAGGGGGAGCTGCTGACAAATGTTTCGGAAATTATAGACGGCCCCTAAGTCGAGCTCGGAACTTGGTTATTGTTGAATTTAACTTATTTTATTGAAATTATATTCAATGACATTAGGCACAAATTCTTGAACCTTACGAGTCCCTCTCCCTACATATGTGCAAAATGATGAAATAAAAATGCAAGATAGAAAAATAACATTTATTCTATAATTAAGTGAACCGATATATTTTACGTCATCAGGGCCATATAGGAACATACAGTGAAACAGTTAAAAATTAAAACAGTTTCTGGTTAAGCACAATTTTATTTTTCCTCTGATATTAACTATAATAATGACGATACTGAGAAAAGGGAGCAAAAAAAATAAAAGAAAAAAACTTTTACTCAGAAAAAAACAAACAAAAGAAATATATATGGACTAGACATATGAACGAGAGTAGCTATAGAGTTAGTTAAAGAAGTATTTTTATTCTGTGTACATATATGTATATACATTTATGTACACGTTTCAGACAAGAAGATTTTCCCTGTGCCCGTGTGTTTTAGTGATCATAAATATATACATACGTACATCAAATTGGAAATTCATAAATTGTTGTTGTTGCACATGTATATATATATGCCCAAATAACGAGCTAAGTTATTGAATATTCACACTACCAATATAGACTATAATGATTAGGCCAGGCCGAATTATTTTAAATGTTAAAGTGGCATGAGCTGCCAAAATTCACACTTTTTGCATGATTTCTGATCGTCACGACAGTAAGAGGCTTTGAAGGCCATCGAAAAACTAATAGATTGGCTTTGGAATGAGGAAAATCCATACAGTATGTGGCCTATACAAACCGAAAACGTGTTCGAAAAGTAAACAAAATTTAAATAACCGGGACGACCATTCATTCATTCTCAGCCAAAGTTAGTTCAAAACAATAGGCCCCACTTTATCGTACATTTTCGAGACTAAAAGCACTAAAAAGCTTCTGAATTATACGTCTCTTGAGAAAAATAGCCAATAATTTCAACATTCTGTTTTAACGTCAAAATATCAACATTTTGGCAGCTTATGCCACTTTAATTATTATAATCTTTAAATCAAGGCCTTGGCCTATTTCAACTTAACTTAGGTAGGCCTATTATTAAATAGTATTATTATTACTAAAAAGCTACTGAATTAAACGTCTCTTGAGAAAAATAGCCAATAATTTCAACATTCTGTTTTAACATCAAAATATCAACATTTTGGCAGCTTATGCCACTTTAATTATTATAATCTTTAAATCAAGGCCTTGGCCTATTTCAACTTAACTTAGGTAGGCCTATTATTAAATAGTATTATTTTATTAATATTATTCGTAGGCACCCCCTATTCACGCTGGAAATACTGTCATAGACGTAAAGGGGTCGTCTATAATTTCCAATATTTTATTTAAAAGCGCCCCCTGTCGTCATAATGGTACTTAGCCACATATATGGATAAGCCTGCACGCGGTTGTATTTGTCTAGCTTCGCGGAGCAAGATCTCCAAAGAAAAGGGCAAAAACTGCGCAGCTATCAGACACGACCGAACTACAAGCCGTACTCGCCCCTCGGTGGTCGCATTGCAGATCTCAGTAGTGACATAGCCAGGCTTACAGTAAACGTAAGCATTGCGCACGTTGAAACTGACACATGCAGTTACACTCACACAGTCCTGCTTGCTAGCCACATAGCAGGGTCTCGGTGGTGACATTACAGAAGAAGCAGAGTGAACAAACACTACACACATTGAAACCAACACAGCTACACACATATACTTTTGGCGGATATCCCCCTCCATAGATATATCAATTTCTCCCGTCTCTACACCCACTGACAGCGACATTTCCGACACGGATTCGGACTGTTGTTTGGATGATTTGTTGCCGCTTTCTCGCCATAAGCTCCCTGTCGATCTACCGGCCGGCCCGGCAACGAGCATATCGAAATGGACCGGACAGCTGAGAGATGTCAACAAACTTGACTTTCAAGCGGAGACCGGCTGTAAGTTTATACTGAACAGTGAAAAGAAAGAACTAGATTTTTTTCTTAAGTTTTTCCCCACTTGTCTTTTTGACAAATTAGCAAATGAGACTAATACATATGCCGAGAAACTGATATTACAAAATCCCGACAAGCAGTGGACACCGACAACATCGACAGAAATACAGGCATATGTAGGAATCGTTATGTTGATGGCGGTGGTCGACATGCCTAACTATAAAAGTTATTGGAGCCAAGATCCCTTCCTAAATTTTACCCTAATTAAGTCTATACTTCCCCGACGTCGATTTGAACTGTTATCCAAATATCTTCACTGTAGTGACACAACCAACAACCCAACCCGCGGACAGGACGGCCACGATAAATTGGCACATGTAAGACCCGTGCTGGACGAAGTTTTACAGAATTGTCAGGCCAATTACGGAGTTCATAGAGAATGTACTGTAGACGAGGCGATGGTCGCGTTCCGTGTGAGATTAGGTTTTCGCCAATACACAATAAAAATCTGGGAGCTTGCCGACGCGCACAACGGGTACATCTCTAATTTCCAAGTTTATACTGGGAAGGTGGAAGGAAATGTGGAAAGTGGTATGACCAGCCGGGTGGTGAAAGACATGACAGCTAATATTCGAGGGAAAGGCCATATGGTAGTACTGGATAACTATTTTAGCAGTGTTGGTCTATTACAAGATCTTTACGCTCAGGAGATATACTGTTGTGCAACAACGAGAACAAACAGGAAAGGTTGGCCTGTATGGAGGGGGATATCCGCCAAAAGTCTATGTGGGTAACTGTGTCAGTTTCAATGTACGCAGTGCTTACTTTTACAGTGTCGCTTGCGATACTTTTGCTTGAATGCGTGAAACGTTGTCCAATGCAGCGCCTACATTCCTTGCTTCTACTCTGGGCTACCGCCAGTGTGTTAAGTGGCCAGTGTAAAGCGAGCATGGTTTGTACTCCGGCTATGTCAAGAATTTCGCACGAGAGCGGCAGCATTCCAGACAGCGAAGCTAGACGAATGGGAGCTCATACAGCCTTATCCACATATGTGGCTAAGTCCCATTATGACGACAGGGGGAGCTGCTGACAAATGTTTCGGAAATTATAGACGGTCCCTAAGTCGAGCTCGGAACTTGGTTATTGTTGAATTTAACTTATTTTATTGAAATTAAATTCATTGACATTAGGCACAAGTTCTTGAAACTTACGAGTCCGTCTCCCTACATATGTGCAAAATGATGAAGTAAAAATGCAAGATAGAAAAATAACATTTATTCTATAATTAAGTGAACCGATATATTTAACATTTTACGTCATCAGGGCCATATAGGAACATAGGCCTACAATGAAACAGTTAAACATTATAACAGTTTCTGGTTAAGCACAATTTTATTTTTCATCTGATATTAACTATAATAATGACGATACTGAGAAAAGGGAGCAAAAAAATAAAAGAAAAAACTTTTACTCAGAAAAAAAAACAAACAAAAGAAATATATATGGACTAGAAATATGAACGAGAGTAGCTATAGAGTTAGTTAAAGAAGTATTTTCATTCTGTGTACATATATGTATATACATTTATGTACACGTTTGAGACAAGAAGATTTTCTCTGTGCCCGTGTGTTTTAGTGATCATAAATATATACATACATCAAATTGGAAATTCATAAATTGTTGTTGTTGCACATGTATATATATGCCCAGATAACGAGCTGAGTTATTGAATATTCACACTACCAATATAGGCTATAATGATTAGGCCAGGTCGAATTATTTTAAATGTTAAAGTGGCATGAGCTGCATGATTTCTGATCGTCATGACAGTAAGAGGCTTTGAAGGCCATCGAAAAACTAATAGATTGGCTTTGGAATGAGGAAAATCCATACAGTATGTGGCCTATACGAACCGAAAACGTGTTCGAAAAGTAAACAAAATTTAAATAACCGGGACGACCATTCATTCATTCTCAGCCAAAGTTAGTTCAAAACAATACTTTATCGTACATTTTCGAGACTAAAAGCACTAAAAAGCTTCTGAATTATACCTCTCTTGAGAAAAATAGCCAATAATTTCAACATTCTGTTTTAACGTCAAAATATCAACATTTTGGCAGCTTATGCCACTTTAATTATTATAATCTTCAAATCAAGGCCTTGGCCTATTTCAACTTAACTTAGGTAGGCCTATTATTAAATAGTATTATTTTATTAAAATTATTCGTAGGCACTCTGGAAATACTGTCATAGACGTAAAGGGGTCGTCTATAATTTCCAATATTTTATTTAAAAGCGCCCCCTGTCGTCATAATGGCACTTAGCCACATATGTGGTTAAGCCTGCACGCGGTTGTATTTGTCTAGCTTCGCGGAGCAAGATCTCCAAAGAAAAGGGCCAAAACTGCGCAGCTATCAGACAAGACCGAACTACAAGCCGTACTCGCCCCTCGCTGGTCACATAGCAGAGTCTCGGTGGTGGCATAGACGCGTCCAGTAAACGTACGCATTGCGCACGTTGAAACTGACACAGTTACACTCATACAGTCCTGCTTGCTAGCCACATCGGTGGTGACATTACAGAAGAAGCAGAACGAACAAACACTGCACACATTGAAACCGACACAGCTACACACATAGACTTTTGGCGGATATCCCCCTCCATAGGCCTGCATCTCAACTTCCCAAAGGCTGTGTCAAGCGAACTGGGGAGGCGAAGGTTGTCCAGAAAGATGAAGTTGTCGCAGTGTCGTGGTATGACAAGAAGCAAGCAAATTTTTTAAGTACTGGTTGCAACCCAAACGAAACTACGAACATGAACAGAAAAGAACGGGGTGGCACAATTTTGGAGATATCCTGTCCATCCATCGTTGACATATATTGTACATTTATGAACGGAGTAGACCGGGCTGACCAGCTAAGGGCCATATATCCATTGGGGCGACGGGCCGTCAAATGGTGGAAATACCTGCTGTGGTTTTTGGTGGACACATGTAAGTGTAATGCCTATATTTGCATGTTAGAGAGTGGGCAACACGTGGTTGTCAGTAAGAGTGGGCGTGTCAAGAAGATGTCAATGCTCGATTTTCAACTTGCTTTAGCAAAGCAGCTCGTCGGTGATTTCCGTGGAACAAGTGGACGCAGAAGAAGACTACCAAGCTTTCCTATTTCACTTCAATCCACACAGCATTGGCCCGTGAAAAGGAAGAAATCAAGGTGCGCCAACTGTTCAAAACACGGCATTAGATCTGAATCCAGACTCGGCTGTGTGGAGTGCGAGAAAACACTGCACAAAACACTTCTTGGCCTAGCTTCAAAAATCAAATTCAACCTGTTTAATGCTCAACTTATGTCTAAATATAGGGCTCTACGAAAAACATACAAAAAACTGATAAAACAAAAGGAACGCTCCTATAAAACTAACATTATCACAAAACTCGAAAACTTGAAAAATTCAAACCCACGAAAATATTGGGAATTAATTAAATGTCTTACTGATGATAACTTTGATAATGAAACGCCCATTACTATAGATGATTGGGAAAAACACTTTACACAGCTTAACAGCAAGTCCACGTCTAATCACACAGAGTTCCATGACGCAACCAACTACATGATAGAAAATCTCAAAGTCCCGCTCCAAGACAGCTTTCTGGATAGTGAAATAAGCGCACACGAAATCCGTCTTGCCGCAAGAAATCTAAAAAATAACAAAGCCAATGGCCCTGATTTAATATTAAATGAAACTATTAAAGCGGCATCCGTATCATTACTGGATCACATACTCAAACTGTTCAATTTAATTCTAAGTTCCTCTGTATATCCTGATGCTTGGACCTCGTCCTTTATGACCCCGATATTTAAAAAAGGAAACGCCGCTGACCCAGGAAACTACAGAGGCATAGCTGTTGGCAGTTCCCTAAGCAAACTTTTTCTATCTATTATTAACAAACGAATAACTAACTACCTTGAAAATAACTCCCTAATTGATGATTCTCAGCATGGTTTTCGGCGAGATCACCGCACCACGGATAATATATTTATACTGAAAACCATCATCAACAAATTCAAGAGGAAAAAACTTTTTTTGACTTTTGTCGACTTTTTCAAGGCCTTTGATAAAGTGTGGAGAAATGGTCTCCTTTCAAAACTTATATCCATGGGCATCAAGGGCAAGGTTTTTAGCATAATTTATAATATGTATTCAAATATCAAATATATTGTTAAAGCAAGTGGAAAGATTTCTGATGAAATCTCTTCCTTCACAGGAGTAAAACAGGGTTATGTATGTAGCCCAACTTTATTTACCATTTATTTAAATGACATTTATTCTAATGTAGATACAGACGTGTTTAACCCTCCCTATTTGGAGGACACGCCACTAACACATCTACTGTTCGCGGACGACTTAGTTTTACTCTCAGCATCCGCTACCGGCCTCCAGCGTAGCCTTGATTACGGTAAGATCTCCGCTAATTCAAGGACCAGTGATGTGAAAATAATGAATTATAACATTGCTATTTGCCACATTTGGTCTATAAAAACAACAACAGCGATCGTTCAATAGGATTATCTGATCGCTCACTCCAGGAGGTAAGACTCTCAACGAAAAAAGTTGAATTTTAAGTGTACTTTTGTTAGTGTTTTTCTGGCCCTTGAATTTTTTAGAGTACTTGAATTAGCGGAGATCTTACCGTATCTAAATTCATACTGTACTGACTGGAAACTTGAACTAAACATTTCAAAATCAAAAGTCATGATCTTCGGCTCCTGTCCAAATAAATTTGCTAGTTATTGTTTTAAATTTAGAACGACCAATCTTGACATAGTAAAATCTTATCGCTACTTAGGGGTTATATTCCACTATTCAGGTTCTTTTAAACAAGCAATTGCAAACTTACAAATAAAATCTTTAAGAGCTTGGTATAAAATTAAGCAAAGTCTTTGCACTTCTCGAGACATGCCAACCCTCTCTCTCTTAAAACTTCTAAACGCAGTTTGCATTCCTATAGCTTCTTACGGAAGCGATGTATGGGGTTCAGAAATGATTTCATTATCCAATAATGACATATATAAAAACTGGGACAACCTTCCTTGTAATAAAACCTTTATCAAAATGGCTAAATGAGTTTTAGATCTTCCAACTAGGTGTAGTAACATTGGTGTATTGGCTGAACTTGGTTTAATGCCACTGACACGTGACATAATATTAAACCTGGTAAAATTTCAAAATCGTTTAGAAACCTGTCCGCGTGAAAGACTTTTATACAAGGCTTACAGAGAAGATCTCAGATTAGGCTCCAAAATCTCATTTTCGGCACGCATCGCTCACATAAATAAATGCTTAAACTATGTCGGCCCATTCAATATACAAATATATAAACAAACTTTATCTGCCCTTTTCGAAAATAAATTCTTAAATGAATGCGAACCACATTCTAACTCCACCCGTAAACTCCGCACTTATGGAATCATTAAAAAGGATATAACATTAGCAGACTATATCAAATCTGTTACAATAAGATCCCACAAAAAAGCTCTCTCAGCTCTTCGACTTAGCTGCCACCAACTTGAAATTGAGAGGGGCAGGTACAAACGACTTAATGGCAAAAAAATCCCTTCTGAACAACGTTTCTGTCCATTCTGCTCGCCCAATACAGTAGAAACTGAAATTCATTTCCTCCTCGACTGCAGCATTTATGATGACCTGCGCAGAGTCTTAAACAATTCCTTTAAAGAAATTAGCAGAAACAATGTTATACCAAATTGTCTCAATAGAGAGGATTTATTTACACTACTGTTTGACCCACCCCCTCTATATGCACCCTTGGTGGCCAGACACATTTGGACATGCTTTGAATTACGAAGTCGCAAATAAAGATCTCTACTATTATTTCTAATATTTATTTGGTTTTGGGGGGGGGGGGGGGGTACTTTAGTTACCATTGACTTTGTAAATATTTCTAAGTTATGATTGTTACACTTTTTGTTGTTTGTACTCTGCTTTGTTAAAGTGCCAAGTACAACTAGAACTGTACTCGGTACAGGTCTGCGGCTTCCAGCAATTCCACTGGAGTTAATTCAATAATGCGATTGAGTTGGTTCACAACAACAATTTTAAATCAACTGAAAAAATTAAATACAATGTTAAATGCTAAAAACTTTTGATGAAAGCTGTTGTTTATAAAAACAATATATCTGAACGTGTGTATAAATGTTACAAATCAATTCTCGCTTGCTGCTCTATATATAATATAACCACTACTTGTAAACGGTCTAGATAACAGAGGCAAGATGCCTATTTGTATATGGTCTGGACAGTAGATGCTAAGCTCACATCAAAGAAAGCCACCCTGCTGTTGAGAGCAGGGTGTTTGTTTACACAGTAAATAATCAAGGCTGAGTTACTATAAAACGTTATCTCTTTGTTTGTAGATTAAAGTTAATATCTGATATCTGTTTTTAATTTGATGAAAACGGTTTTTATTCAGTCATAAATAGTTTAAAGCACTTTAGAAACATTATTGCAGTTTAAAAAAATCCTTGTTTGATTAGAATCGGACCAGAAGAACCGATTTTACAATTTTAAACTTATTATTATGAAATTGAATGTAAGAAAAAATCAATCTAGGTTTATTCAAAATCCACTTGCAGTAGACAATTGAAAATTTACATCAAGGTTAAGCTCCAGTACAACTATAAATTTCCAAAGTTTCATTAGTTTGCAATAAATATATTTTCAGCTATTAACATTTTATATCAACTCTAATTAAACAATATTTTCAAACAATCAAAATAAAAAAAGTTCTCAATATAAGTTTATGAAATTTGTACAGTGTCAAGGACTGTCTATAGACTTTATACTTGCAAAGTTTCAAGTTCATTGGTTACATTGTTTGAAAGTTATTGGGTTTTATAGATTTTCGTAACAATTCAAAATGGCGGCCAAAGTGTTGGTCCAATCAAAAACTTGTAAATGTATTGAACATGCGCAGTCTCTCTGTAAAGTCAATGGTGGAATGCCCGTTGTCCTATCTCCCATTATAGTTAAGATAGGAGTCTATAAATTTTTTACATTCAAAATGGCGTCACGGTCACATGACTTAAAATTCGCGCATTATGACATCATTTTGTGGTATAAACCTTCTCTGAGCTGGTGTATACCGATTTTGTTTTTTATTGGATCGATACTTTCCGAGATAAAATAAAAACTGATGACATCACATTTTTAGACCAATAAAAATCTAGCTTTAAGATCCCGGATATTAACGAAAGTTATAACTTTTATTGGCAGTGACATCTACTTACTGTATATGAAAAATCAGCTGCATCGGTTGAGCGGTTTAGGAGAAGAAACTTTTTCAAATTTAAATTGATTTTCGGGTTATTCCAAGGTTACGAGAAAAGTAGGTCAAGGTCGCACCCACATTTTTCACATCAGATGAAGAAGGGGGATGACCATCAGTAGTTTAAGTTTCACGATGCTGGCGGTTACGGTTTTAGAGTTATGCGTTACACAAATTTGGCGGAAAAGAAAAATAACTAGAACTGTACTCGGTACAGGTCTGCGGCTTCCAGTAATTCCACTGGAGTTAATTACATAATGCGATTGAGTTGGTTCACAACAACAATTTTAAATCAACTGAAAAAAATTAAATACAATGTTAAATGCTAAAAACTTTTGATGAAAGCTGTTGTTTAATTATTATAAAAACAATATATCTGTACGTGTGTATAAATTTTACAAATCAAGTCTCGCTTGCTGCTCTATATATAATATAACTACTACATGTACTTGTAAACGGTCTGGATAAGAGAGGCAAGATGCCTATTTGTATATGGTCTGGACAGTAGATGCTTAGCTCACATCAAAGGGATCCGCACTGCTGATAAGACCTGGTGTCTTGTGTACAGTGTAAATAGAACAAGGCAGAGTTACTATAAAACCTTATCTCTTTGTTTGTAGATTAAACTTAATATCTGTATATCTGTTTTTAATTTGGTTAAAACGTTATTAATTGATTCATAAATAGTTTTAATCAATTTAGAAACATTGTTGCAGTTTGAAAAAATCCTTGTTTGAATAGAATAGGACAAATAGAACCGATTTTACAATTTTAAACTTTTTATTATGAAATCGAAAGTAAGAAAAAATCAATCTAGCTTTATTCAAAATCCACTTGCAGTAGATAATTAAAAATTTACATCAAGGTTAAGCTCCAGTACAACTATAATTTTCCAAAGTTTCATTAGTTTGCAATAAATATATTTTCAGCTATTAACATTTTATATCAACTCTAATTAAACAATATTTTTAACTAATCAAAATAAAAAAAGTTCTAAATATAAATTTATGAAATTTGTACAGTGTCAAGGACTGTCTATAGACTTTATACTTGCAAAGTTTCAAGTTCATTGGTTACATTGTTTGAAAGTTATTGGGTTTTATAGATTTTCGTAACAATTCAAAATGGCGGCCAAAGTGTTGGTCCAATCAAAAACTTGTAAATGTATTGAACATGCGCAGTCTCTCTGTAAAGTCAATGGTGGAATGCCCGTTGTCCTATCTCCCATTATAGTTAAGATAGGAGTCTATAAATTTTTTACATTCAAAATGGCGTCACGGTCACATGACTTAAAATTCGCGCATTATGACATCATTTTGTGGTATAAACCTTCTCTGAGCTGGTGTATCCCGATTTTGTTTTTTATTGGATCGATACTTTCCGAGATAAAATAAAAACTGATGACATCACATTTTTAGACCAATAAAAATCTAGCTTTAAGATCCCGGATATTAACGAAAGTTATAACTTTTATTGGCAGTGACATCTACTTACTGTATATGAAAAATCAGCTGCATCGGTTGAGCGGTTTAGGAGAAGAAACTTTTTCAAATTTAAATTGATTTTCGGGTTATTCCAAGGTTACGAGAAAAGTAGGTCAAGGTCGCACCCACATTTTTCACATCAGATGAAGAAGGGCAATGACCATCAGTAGTTTAAGTTTCACAATGCTGGCTGTTACAGTTTTAGAGTTATGCGTTACACAAATTTGGCGGAAAAGAAAAATAATAATAATAATAATAATAATAATAATAATAATAACAATCAATACAATAATAATAGGCTTCCAGCTTTCTGCTGGAAGCCTAATAATAACTAGAACTGTACTCGGTACAGGTCTGCGGCTTCCAGTAATTCCACTGGAGTTTATTACATAATGCGATTGAGTTGGTTCACAACAACAATTTTAAATCAACTGAAAAAAATTAAATACAATGTTAAATGCTAAAAACTTTTGATAAAAGCTGTTGTTTAATTATTATAAAAACAATATATCTGTACGTGTGTATAAATTTTACAAATCAAGTCTCGCTTGCTGCTCTATATATAATATAACTACTACATGTACTTGTAAACGGTCTGGATAAGAGAGGCAAGATGCCTATTTGTATATGGTCTGGACAGTAGATGCTTAGCTCACATCAAAGGGATCCGCACTGCTGATAAGACCTGGTGTCTTGTGTACAGTGTAAATAGAACAAGGCAGAGTTACTATAAAACCTTATCTCTTTGTTTGTAGATTAAACTTAATATCTGTATATCTGTTTTTAATTTGGTTAAAACGTTATTAATTGATTCATAAATAGTTTTAATCAATTTAGAAACATTGTTGCAGTTTGAAAAAATCCTTGTTTGAATAGAATAGGACAAATAGAACCGATTTTACAATTTTAAACTTTTTATTATGAAATCGAAAGTAAGAAAAAATCAATCTAGCTTTATTCAAAATCCACTTGCAGTAGATAATTGAAAATTTACATCAAGGTTAAGCTCCAGTACAACTATAATTTTCCAAAGTTTCATTAGTTTGCAATAAATATATTTTCAGCTATTAACATTTTATATCAACTCTAATTAAACAATATTTTCAAACAATCAAAATAAAAAAAGTTCTCAATATAAATTAATGAAATTTGTACAGTGTCAAGGACTGTCTATAGACTTTATACTTGCAAAGTTTCAAGTTCATTGGTTACATTGTTTGAAAGTTATTGGGTTTTATAGATTTTCGTAACAATTCAAAATGGCGGCCAAAGTGTTGGTCCAATCAAAAACTTGTAAATGTATTGAACATGCGCAGTCTCTCTGTAAAGTCAATGGTGGAATGCCCGTTGTCCTATCTCCCATTATAGTTAAGATAGGAGTCTATAAATTTTTTACATTCAAAATGGCGTCACGGTCACATGACTTAAAATTCGCGCATTATGACATCATTTTGTGGTATAAACCTTCTCTGAGCTGGTGTATACCGATTTTGTTTTTTATTGGATCGATACTTTCCGAGATAAAATAAAAACTGATGACATCACATTTTTAGACCAATAAAAATCTAGCTTTAAGATCCCGGATATTTACGAAAGTTATAACTTTTATTGGCAGTGACATCTACTTACTGTATATGAAAAATCAGCTGCATCGGTTGAGCGGTTTAGGAGAAGAAACTTTTTCAAATTTAAATTGATTTTCGGGTTATTCCAAGGTTACGAGAAAAGTAGGTCAAGGTCGCACCCACATTTTTCACATCAGATGAAGAAGGGCAATGACCATCAGTAGTTTAAGTTTCACAATGCTGGCTGTTACAGTTTTGGAGTTATGCGTTACACAAATTTGGCGGAAAAGAAAAATAATAATAATAATAACTAGAACTGTACTCGGTACAGGTCTGCGGCTTCCAGTAATTCCACTGGAGTTAATTACATAATGCGATTGAGTTGGTTCACAACAACAATTTTAAATCAACTGAAAAAAATTAAATACAATGTTAAATGCTAAAAACTTTTGATGAAAGCTGTTGTTTAATTATTATGAAAACAATATATCTGTACGTGTGTATAAATTTTACAAATCAAGTCTCGCTTGCTGCTCTATATATAATATAACTACTACTTGTAAACGGTCTGGATAACAGAGGCAAGATGCCTATTTGTATATGGTCTGGACAGTAGACGCTTAGCTCACATCAAAGGGATCCGCACTGCTGATAAGACCTGGTGTCTTGTGTACAGTGTAAATAGAACAAGGCAGAGTTACTATAAAACCTTATCTCTTTGTTTGTAGATTAAACTTAATATCTGTATATCTGTTTTTAATTTGGTTAAAACGTTATTAATTGATTCATAAATAGTTTTAATCAATTTAGAAACATTGTTGCAGTTTGAAAAAATCCTTGTTTGAATAGAATAGGACAAATAGAACCGTTTTTACAATTTTTAACTTTTTATTATGAAATCGAAAGTAAGAAAAAATCAATCTAGCTTTATTCAAAATCCACTTGCAGTAGATAATTGAAAATTTACATCAAGGTTAAGCTCCAGTACAACTATAATTTTCCAAAGTTTCATTAGTTTGCAATAAATATATTTTCAGCTATTAACATTTTATATCAACTCTAATTAAACAATATTTTCAAACAATCAAAATAAAAAAAGTTCTCAATATAAATTTATGAAATTTGTACAGTGCTAAGGACTGTGTATAGACTTTTAACTTACAAAATTTCAACTTCATTGGTTACATTTTTTGAAAGTTATTGGGTTTTATTGATTTTTGTAACAATTCAAAATGGCGGCCAAAGTGTTGGTCCAATCGAAAACTTGTAAATGTATCGAACATGCACAGTTTCTCTGTTAAGTCAATGGTGGAATGCCCGTTGTCCTATCTCTCATTATAGTTAAGATAGGAGTCTATAAATTTTTAACATTCAAAATGGCGTCACGGTCACATGACTTAAAATTTGCGCGTTATGACATCATTTTGTGGTATAAACCTTTTCTAAGCTGGTGTATACCAATTTTGGTTTTTATCGGATCGATACTTTCCGAGATAGAATAAAAACTGATGACATCACATTTTTCGACCAATGAAAATCTAGCTTAAAGATCCAGGATATTAACGAAAGTTATAACTTTTATTAGCAATGACATCTACTTACTGTATACGAAAAATAAACTGCATCGGTTGAGCGGTTTAGGAGAAGAAACTTTTTCAAATTTAAATTGATTTTCGAGTTATTCCAAGGTTACGAGAAAAGTAGGTCAAGGTCGCACCCACATTTTTCACATCAGATGAAGAAGGGCAATGACCATCAGTAGTTTAAGTTTCACGATGCTGGCTGTTACGGTTTTAGAGTTATGCGTTACACAAATTTGGCAGAAAAGAAAAATAATAATAATAATAATAACTAGAACTGTACTCGGTACAGGTCTGCGGCTTCCAGTAATTCCTCTGGAGTTAATTCAATAACGCGAATGAGTTGGTTTACAACAACAATTTTAAGTCAACTGAAACAAATTAAATACAATGCTAAATGCTAAAAACTTTTGACAAAAGGTGTTGTTTATAAAAACAATATATCTAAACGTGTGTATAAATTTCACAAATCTATTCTCGCTTGCTGCTCTATATATAATATAACCACTACTTGTAAACGGTCTGGATAACAGAGGGAAGATGCCTATTTGTATATGGTCTGGACAGTAGAAGCTTAGCTCACATCAAAGGAACCGCACTGCTGATAAGAAGTGGTGCATGTGTACATAGTACATAGAACAAGGCAGAGTTACTATAAAACCTTATCTCTTTGTTTGTAGATTAAACTTAATATCTGTATATCTGTTTTTAATTTGGTTAAAACGTGATTTATCGATTCATAGATAGTTTTAATCAATTTAGAAACATTATTGCAGTTTGAAAAAATCCTTGTTTGATTAGAATCGGACAAGTAGAACCTATTTTACAATTTTAAACTTATTATTATGAAATCGAAAGTAAGAAAAAATCAATCCAGCTTTATTCAAAATCTACTAGCAGTAGATAATTGAAAATTTACATCAAGGTTAAGCTCCAGTACAACTATAATTTTCCAAAATTTCGTTAGCTTGCAATAGATATATTTTCAGCTATTAACATTTTATATCAACTCTAATTAAACGATATTTTCAACCAATCAAAATAAGAAAAATTCTCAATATAAATTAATGAAATTTGTACAGTGCTAAGGACTGTGTATAGACTTTATACTTACAAAATTTCAACTTCATTGGTTACATTGTTTGAAAGTTATTGGGTTTTATAGATTTTGGTAACAATTCAAAATGGCGGCCAAAGTGTTGGTCCAATCAAAAACTTGTAAATGTATTGAACATGCGCAGTCTCTCTGTCAAGTCAATGGTGGAATGCCCGTTGTCCTATCTCTCATTATCGTTAAGATAGGAGTCTATAAATTTTTAACATTCAAAATGGCGTCACGGTCACATGACTTATAATTCGCTCGTTATGACAACATTTTGTGGTATAAACCTTCTCTGAGCTGGTTTATGTCGATTTTGGTTATTTTCGGATCGATACTTTCCGAGATAAAATAACAATTGATGACATCACATTTTTCGACCAATAAAAATCTAGCTGAAAGATCCCGGATATTAACGAAAGTTATAACTTTTATTGGCAGTGACATCCACTAACTGTATATGAAAAATAAGCTGCATCGGTTTAGCGGTTTAGGAGAAGAAACTTTTTCAAATTTAAATTGATTTTCGGGTTATTCCAAGGTTACGAGAAAAGTAGGTCAAGGTCGCACCCACATTTTTCACATCAGATGAAGAAGGGCGATGCTCATCGGTAGTTTAAGTTTCACGATGCTGGCGGTTACGGTTTTAGAGTTATGCGTTACACAAATTTGGCGGAAAAGAAAAATAATAATAATAATAATAATAATAATAATAATAATAACAATCAATACAATAATAATAGGCTTCCAGCTTTTTGCTGGAAGCCTAATAATAACAATCAATACAATAATAATAGGCTTCCAGCTTTCTGCTGGAAGCCTAATAACAATCAATACAATAATAATAGGCTTCCAGCTTTCTGCTGGAAGCCTAATAATAACAATCAATACAATAATAATAGGCTTCCAGCTTTCTGCTGGAAGCCTAATAAAATTGAATTGAATTGAATTGAATTGTCATGCTTCCGAGTCTTCCACACTGAGGAGTGACCTACTTATCCATAAACCGGGCCTGCCGTTCAATGACAAGCCATGGCGGCAAGTACTCGTCGGAGTGAACTGTAGAATATATTGTAATTTGGCCGTTATTAGTTATTTCGCCGTTGTTTTAAATTTCACACAGTTCAAACGAATCACAGATGTTCAAAGATTATAGTTTGTTCCAGTTGTTATTCTCGTTTCATCGTTCCTTTTTGTAAAATTTCTCTGAAAGTGGACCCATATTTTTACGTCACGGAAATGTTCAGTTTGACATTTGGGTTTGAAAAAACATCTCCGATGGATCTATAGAAACTGTGTGCTTTCTGATCTTTCTTTACGGAATTTCACTTGTCTTCAGACTCGTCAATGTTGGTAGATTGCTGTAATATTCCTCGTATTTTGTTAGGTAAGACCTTTGATGAGAATTTCTTCATTTAACATCGATTTATGACATTGACTTGTTGAGTGTTGACATTACAATGGCGGCCTGTCAGTTTTCTCGCATGAAGACCGTTACACTTGAATTTATAATTTGAGCGGTGTTTTTAGACTTATGTTCACCAAACTTCGGAAATAGCAAAACAACGATGCAGTTTTGCAGTTACATATAGTTTTTGTTAAACAAATGCGGTTTTTCATGATTTTTATCGTGGCTAAAAAATTATGCAGATTTTACTATTTCAAAAAATTGTTTGTCTTATTTTGAAACTTTGAATAAGAACCCAATTATGTCATTTTCTGTTTGGCGCACTGCAATAATAAAAACACAAGAAGATGCCCCAGAATCCAATCTTTATTTTACTATTCTTGAAAACTGTCCTCTCTTCAAAATAGTTTAATATTTTCGAAATTCATGCTCCTATGTAAATTTGACAGCATAAGGCTGCCATGGCTGTGGGGCTGAAGCCGACAACGATGTGTGAGGCAGAGTCTAGGGCAGTAGCTTGGTACCGAATGAGTTAACCAAACATGACACACATCATACCCCTAAGTTCTAGCTGTGCACCGTACATTATCATCTCATGAGCATATTGAAGATGGCTATAGGATCTGTCGCTGTGACAGATATTGCGGATTAAACCCAATAAAACAGATTAACAACCATCTAAGGATAAGCGTCTGTATTCTCTCTGAATGGCCGGTCCCGAGAGCCCCGGATGTACATTGCACGTGACTTACATTACGTCATACAATACAATAACAATCAATTGACAGATACTACATCCCTTCCTTCTTAGACAAAACTTGTAATACTAATAGTTAACCGAAAGACAAGAGTTTTAGCACATTAACTCCAAATTGCCTATCAAACATTGTATTCAAACTACAGAAATGTAATATTCATCAAAACAAATTTTCATTTAAGTGTTTAGCTTTTAAGGCATTTAATACCACAAATATTATTCCAAGCAGAATAAGATTGTTCACCTAATGACAATCCATAGTGTTGATTAGAACAATGCATTTAAGAAAACAGTAAACAACTTTGTCACAATTAGATGTGCAAATCTGAAATCATTAATTATTTATAACAAAACGACGGATACTGCATACGCTTATAAAAAAACAGCAAGTAAAATTTTAACCGTTACCACACAAGTTAACCAAGAACATAATCTTCAAGTTTAGAAGGTAATCTCCTGGTCCGGTCAGGACGTTTTAATACTGGAGTTAAATCTGAAGATGTTTCTAGGTTAATGATGGGTGGCTTTGGTGTCGAGCACTGAGAAGCTGGGGAACAATTTACATCATTATAAACTGGTTTGCTAACTTCGTTAAATTTCTTTACATGTGTTAGATTACGTTTATACTGTACCCCATTAGACTCAACAACTACATTTGTACACTATTCCCATTTCGCTTTGTTACAGTGTGAGGTACTGGATTAAAAGGTGTAGATAATTTGTTTTCCCGATTTTGTTTGACCAAAACACGTTGCCCCACGCTAATATCATTTTCATGTGCGTTGCGTTGTTTATCAGCATACATAGCACCTTTCTCTTTTCTTTCACCGTCTCGATCTCTTACTTCCATATCATCAACGTTAAATTCTTCCAGTTCAGGTAATTTAGTTCTGATTTTCCGACCATAAAGCATTTCAGCAGGGCTGACCCCAGTAGTCGCATGCGTTGTACTACGGTACATCATTAGATATCGATCTAATTCCGATTTCCAATCACGGTTCTCAGCTTGTGCTATACGTATTCTTTTCATAATCGATCAGTTCTGGCGTTCGACTTCTCCATTAGCTTGCGGCCATAATGGAGTAGTTCGCCTATGGTCAATACCATTTTGCGATAGGAACTTTTCAAAATGTTCACTCACAAATTGAGGACCATTGTCGGTTTGAATAGACAAAGGTAAACCATGAGTAACAAACATTTTCCATACCAACGATGTGATTTTCTCAGAAGTTGTCAATTTAGTGACCTCAAGCTCGAAAAATCTGCTGTAGTAATCCACAACTACAAAAATATAGTCACCAAAGGGCAGCGGTCCTAGCAAATCCGCGGCTAAATGTTGCCATGGTGCTTTCGGCAGTTCAGTTCTCGACATCGGTGTCGGAGCGTTCGGTTGTGAGACTAATTGACATCCATAACAAGTCTTACACAAATTTTCAGCCTCTTTGTCAATACCAGGCCACCATACTTTAGATCTCAGTCGTTGCTTCATACTAACTATACCTGGGTGACCTTCATGAGCAAGTTTTAAAACTTGTTCGCGTAACGCAGTAGGGATAACAATGCGTGTACCCCTAAGTACAAGTTGCCCAATAGCACAGAGTTCATTCCGCACAGGTAAGTATTGCTTGAACTCCAGGTTGTGCCATTTATTAGTCAATAAACAATTTCTCACTGCTATCAATTCGTCGTCAGTGTGAGAAGATCGTTCCACTTCTCGCGTTGTCAAGGCAACGGGTGTAGCTTCACGAGCCACAAATTTCACATATTCTTCGGTCGTTTCGTGTTCGGTTTTGTTTTAAAGTTTATCTTCTGCAATTAACCGAGACAAACCATCTGCGATATTCTTCGCACCCGGAATGTGTCGCACCGTATAATCAAACGATTGCAACCGAAGAACCCATCTTTCAACCCTAGCGCACGGTTTAGAACGCGTAGAAAAAATAAACTCAAGCGGCTTGTGATCGGTAATAAGCTCGAACTGCGAACCGTACAAATAAGGGTGAAACCTCTCGCAACTCCAGACCAAGCTCAACGCTTCCCGCTCTGTCTGTGAGTACCGCCGCTCCACATCACTAAGCGACCGGCTTGCGTAACAAATTACTCGGCTGTGGCCTGCCTGACTCTGCACGAGCACAGCACCTAACCCAACAGGTCCAGCGTCCGCTATAACCTGTGTCTTGGCATTTTTGTCGAAAAACGCCAAAGTTTTCGCATTCGCGAGCCTGCTCTTAAGTTCATTAAAAGCTTTTGTTTGCTCATCGCCCCAATCGAAAACAACGTTTTTTTTCGTTAACCTTCGCAATGGTTCGGATATACTTGCCACGTTTTCTATGTAACAAGCACAGAAATTTACCAGCCCCAAAAAACTGCGGACTTCGGTAGCTGTACGTGGTTCTCTCGCCTCGACAATCGATTTAACTTTCGACTCGGTGGGCCCTTAACCTTTATCAGACAAAACATCACCCATGTACTCTAATCTAGACATATTAAACTCACACTTTTCACGGTTTAAAGTTAACCCGTTATCTCTCAGAATTCAAGACATTTTTCCAACCTTTCGTTGTTTTCTTCTACAGTTTTGCCATGAACTATAATATCAACCATAATGTTGTGTACCCCCTCACACCCTTGAAGGCTTTGTTGTAAGACTTTTTGATACATTTCTGGGGCACAAGAAATACCAAACATTAACCTTTTGTATCGATATAACCCTTGGTGTGTAGCAAAACTTGTTATGTCACGTGAGTTTTCTTCTAATTCAATTTGGTGATATGCCCAGTTTATGTCTAGCTTACTAAATACTTGACTTTCATTCATATCTTGTAAAACCTCATCTATGGTTGGTATTGGGTACCTTTCGCGTCTAACCGCTGTATTTGCTATACGCATATCTACACATAATCTAATATCATTTTGCCCCTTTGGTACCACAACAACTGGACTAACCCATGAACTAGGCCCTTCAACTTTCTCAATAACATCTAGTTTTTCTAATTCATCTAGTTTTTCAGACAATTTTTCTCTTAAGTGATAAGGAACTCTTCTCATTGGTTGTATAACAGGTTCTACCTTGGGATCAAGTGGTACTTTCAGTTGAAAACCTTTTAGTTTCCCTAGACCCTTGAAACATTGTGGAAATTTATCACAAATACTTTGAGTTTGAGTTGATTGTTTAGTATCCAATGAGTTAATGCTAGCACCTAACCTCAATACACCTAACTCAATTGCTGATTTTCTACCAAGTAAAGATTGACCTTGACCTTCAATTACAACAAATTCTACGTCTTTAAGGCATTTATCTTGATGTTTAACAGTGGCATAAAATATGCCAGCAGTTTGGAGTGAATTATCACACCCATATGGAAAAAGCAATTTGGTACATTTAACTGATTTACACACAATACCTTTAGATTTCAAAAATTCCCCCTGTTTTCTGTCTACAACATTACAACTCGCTCCTGAATCAATAATTGTACACATGTCAATCCCCCCAACATTAATTGTTATTTTACCAGAGTTCATGTCAGCATCTTCTTTAAAAACACTAAAAGTAAAATTTGGTTTAGGTTCATCTGAGTCAGTGTCACTGTCCATTCGATAGGA
The DNA here is from genome assembly GCA_963971465.1 of Lepidochitona cinerea. Classification (NCBI taxonomy): domain Eukaryota; kingdom Metazoa; phylum Mollusca; class Polyplacophora; order Chitonida; family Tonicellidae; genus Lepidochitona; species Lepidochitona cinerea. Next base: position 311,928 of record OZ020563.1, on the reverse strand, counting down.
AGCACTCAAATGTTTAACATCACCCCGTTTCTGTTTCGATAATTTGTTTTTCGGACGAAAGTCTCGTTTTTCATCATTTTTAGTTTTACATCTGTTTTGGAAATGTCCGTAACCTTGACATCGTCGACACTGTTTCCCACGAGCAGCTCACTCCTGGTCTTTATGAGTGTGTCCTTCATAGCCACAATTATAACACTTACTGGAATTCCTGGATTTGTTAAAATTTTCTGGTTTACGGTAATTGCTTCTTTTTGTAACAGTCAGCCGATTTACATCATCACACACACCTTCAATCGAGGACGCCTGTCTCTCGCTTTCTTCATGGGCGCGACAAATATCGCTAAGCAAGTTTAACGTCAGTTGCCTCCCCTTCTCCAGTAATCGCCTCCGAAGTTTTCCCGATTTAACTTTGGCCACAATTTGATCTCGAATTCTATCCTCTAAATCATTCCCGAATTCACAAGTTTCCGCTTGTTGCCTCAATCGAGTTATATATTGCTCTACAGTCTCGTTAGGATTTTGCTCTAAGTTCCGAAATAATGTCCGTTCGTACGGTACATTTGCCAAGGGCGTGAAATAGGCCTCAAGAGTTTTCACAGTTTTCTGATAATTATCCTCCCCATCAAGTTCAGTTAAAGTAAAATAAATGTCCTGAACGTCCATACCTGCAGTATGTAGCAGTAAAGCTTTCTTTTGCTCCGAATTGACAATTCCCTTCCCAGCAGCATACAGCTCGAATGCTCGGAGCCAGCGTCTCCATCTGGCTGAAATACCCGCAGTTTCAGAAGTATCAAAAATTGGTATCCCCGCCACATCGGGCAGCGAAACAGCAGCCATTTCGTAGGAAAGTTCTAGTTTTACTCGTCGCCAAAATATAGGATCTGTCGCTGTGACAGATATTGCGGATTGTTTGTCTCGGTTAATTGCAGAAGATAAACTTAACAAAACCGAACACGAAACGACCGAAGAATATGTGAAATTTGTGGCTCGTGAAGCTACACCCGTTGAAGTGGATACTTGGCTACCAGGATGGCAATGTTGTTTTCAACCAAAATTTCAAGGGGAGCCTACTTTGTAATTCACAATTTAATTTTCCTCAACAATAGTTATCTTCCTGGAATAAGATTTTTTTGTGTAGGCCCCAATTCCTATATCCAGTTATTGCTGTAACAATCTTTAATATGAATAGATGAACGTGGGCATAAAGATCCCTGTAAAGGATCTTTTGTTAAAACTTCCTACATTTGTTCAATGCAGCAAGTACAAGAAGCCTATTTAAAATTGATGCGCTCAGACGTGTTTTTCAAAAGTTATGCCCCTTACATAACCATCGGCCAGAAACCTCTTTGTATTGAAATGTGATACGTGTATGTGGAGTAGTTTTTCACTCGCAATAAATTGTCTGGAAAATAAATATATCTTTGGTTTCTTTGGCCCAGACCTGAGGGGTGCAAAAGGCGACAGCCACTTATATATGTCTCTCATCATTTATTTCTTGGTATTTTACTGATCAATTGTCAATTTGGAACTTTGGATGAGTTTTAAGGATTTCAGGGATCTCCCTGAACAACAGGTTATTCCCTCAAATAGTAAAGAAATATTGTTTATTTTGGGCATCATTTAAAATATTTATTGAATTTCATACTCATTGGTAACCATTCGGTAGGGGACTATGTATGGCTATGCTCTCAGGATGCTTGTTTTCAATATCATGATGGATAGTTGAATAAGCTTCATAAAACTACAACAACAAAAGGATTTGTCTTAGTGTCTGAAATTGGAATGAAGCAATTTAACCTTACGTAATATGTAGAATCATTCTATGTGTTTAACCGGAAAGAAAGTACTAAAGCTTCATATTTAGATAGTAATATTGAATCATAATGAAAGGAAAAATATACAAAACCAACAATCATGGTTCAGTAAACTTCCTTTCTAGCGCTTATAAAACTTGCTATGGCCTGCGGTTACATTACGCAAATATCAAAAAAGGAAGAGGTCAACAAAGAGAGATAACTCATGCCAGTCAAGTGCCTGAACATATTTACAAGCAAAGGGAGACTATTCTTACAGGCATCTGGAATGCTATCACATAATTATACGCCCGGCTTGAAAAGCGGGCTGTATTATGGTATCATCTCCGTCCGGCCGGCAGGACAGCAGTCCGAAAGTCCGGCTGTCCGGCGTCCGCTTTCCCTTCCGCTCCATAACTTCTAAAGTTTTGATTCCATCTGCACAATTTTTTCTAAGTATATACCCTATGGGTAGAACGTGTGTCACAAACTATTTCTAACATCACTGGTTACATAATATGGGAGTTATATTGGATTATGTAATATTCCCTTCCGCTCCATAACTTCCAATGGTATGATTCCATCTGCACAATTTTTTCTGAGTATATACCTTATGGGTGGAAGGTGTTTCGCTAACTATTTTTGACATCATACATTGCGTAATATGGCAGCCATATTGGGTTATGTAATATTTACTTTTTCTCTCCATAACTTTAACAAATATGATCCGATGTTTTCAAATCTTTCATGTTACATACCATATTAACAGACAGTGTGTAAAAAAATTGTTTATGATATCAACTATTGCAAATTATTGGATTATGTACATTCCCTTTTATTCTTACTTTCATTTTCATGAAAATAACCTTTAAATTATAAAATGGCTTCTACTTTTCCGATTCTCATCAAAAAAGTATTTTTTCAAATTGCAATAATGTTTCTAAATTGATTAAAACTATTCTTAAATCAATATATAACGTTTTAATCCAATGAAAAATACATATAAGGATTAAAGTTTTATCTACAGACCAAGAGATAAGTATCCCAGCTTTGGTCTATTTACCTTGTCAACTTACAGTTAGCTCTCAGTCTCTCTTGAGAGATTTATGGCTTTGTGTACCACATGGCCTCCATAAAACAGTGGGTGACATTAGCAATGGACCCATAGCCAAATCTATTGTAAATCCATTTGGTCTATGATAAAATTAGAAGTAATAACCTTTAGGTATATGAGGAGATTTTGGAATATTGTCAAGATGTCTATGGCCAAATAATGTAGATAAAAAATATTATGAGAAAAATTGTCAAATCTACTCGAATTGGTGTGAGCTGCGAAATTGCCAATTAATTACATTTGTTTAAGTATGATTAGTAAATTATAAACTGCTCTTCTAAAAAATTGAAACATTTTAGTGCAACCTTTATTGACAACAAACAATGTATAACATCGTTATTTAACAGCAGCGAGAATTGATGACTTGTACCGTGTACAAATCTTGTTAATAATTGTTGATCCAAATAGCCCATTTTAAATTTGATACAGATGGATTTTAAAGGTTTTAGTGGTAAGATTTCATTTTGTTGACATAACATCACCTTTTACCAAGCTTCACATAATAAAACTGGCAACGCCGCCATATACATGTAAGTGAAATAATCTTGAGCGCAGCGTAAAACACCAAACAATCAATCATTTACCAAGCTTCAACCTCTTCCCTCTGAATTTTGAAAATTAAATTCAAATAAATATGGAAGGATTTGTTTTGGTATGGCTGCAGTTACTGCGCCTTTCCGGGCGTATTTTGGGTTTCTCGAAACTCTTGTTTTTAAACTGGAACTTTCAACACTAATTGTCCTATACTTTATTAATCTTTACATTTTCAGAATTTACGTTGGATGGCGCCTGAGATTTTTACCCAGTGTACCAAATACAGTATAAAAGCTGATGTATTTAGTTACTCTCTTTGTCTATGGGAATTACTGGCAGGGGAATTGCCATTTGCTCATCTTAAGCCAGGTAAGACAGCCCTATCTTGCCATTTGCTCATCTTAAGCCAGATGAGACAGCCCTATCTTGCCATTTGCTCATCTTAAGCCAGATAAGACAGCCCTATCTTGCCATTTACTCATCTTAAGACAGCCCTATCTTGCCATTTGCTCATCTTAAGCCAGGTAAGACAGCCCTATCTTGCCATTTGCTCATCTTAAGCCAGGTAAGACAGTCCTATCTTGCCATTTGCTCATCTTAAGCCAGGTAAGACAGCCCTATCTTGCCATTTGCTCATCTTAAGCCAGGTAAGACAGCCCTATCTTGCCATTTGCTCATCTTAAACCAGGTAAGACAGCCCTATCTTGCCATTTGCTCATCTTAAGCCAGGTAAGACAGCCCTATCTTGCCATTTGCTCATCTTAAGCCAGGTAAGATAGCCCTATCTTGCCATTTGCTCATCTTAAGCCAGGTAAGACAGCTCTATCTTGCCATTTGCTCATCTTAAGCCAGGTAAGACAGCCCTATCTTGCCATTTGCTCATCTTAAGCCAGGTAAGACAGCCCTATCTTACCATTTGCTCATCTTAAGCCAGGTAAGACAGCCTATCTTGCTATTTACTCATCTTAAGCCAGGTAAGACAGCCCTATCTTGCCATTTACTCATCTTAAGCCAGGTAAGACAGCCCTATCTTGCTATTTACTCATCTTAAGCCAGGTAAGACAGCCCTATCTACATACTGCTGATAACAACTATTGTGTAGCTCCTGTGAATTTCAACACTTCTAGACAGGCTTGAGGTTTACAACATATAGCCTTGAATATGACTATCTTTCATACCACTCTTATGTTATATAGCCTTGAAGTCTGAAACAAGACAAATTATCTTCTAAATCTATAGTTTATAAACTCATTCCAATTGTTTTTTCACTTTTAAATAATATGCTATTCATTCTCCTATACCAAGTAATCTGGAAAGTCAATCTAATGATTCCTAGTGATAATTACAGTTTATGTGATTTTTATCTTGGTTAGTTAGTAGTTTGTGTTCTATATGAAATAAACCAAATAGTCATTTCATACCACCACTGTATGTCCTTTGTTATAACTGTTTCAATAACAATCTGGTGATCAGAATTGTATGGTGATGAATATTTATTTTCAGCTGCAGCGGCTGCTGAGATGGCCTATCACACAACACGTCCACCCATAGCCATTACGTTTCCTAAACCATTGTTAGCTTTACTCCAGAAAGGATGGCATGCTATACCTCAAGTAAGATCTTGGCAAAGCAACCTGTATTCTTGTTTTGAAGCTCAACCTATTAATGAAGGAAAGAACACTCTTGCGTATGGATTTACAATTTCTTGGTTTATTGGGAACACAAATTATTATGCTCAACTTCTAAATGCCACTTAAACAAGCTCAACCTATTGCCTGCAACTGCTTAGTGGGAAAGCAGAACAAACCAAATCTTATACTTATTCCCCTCTGATAATACCTGTTCAGATACCAGCAAGGAGATAGTAAAACATACATTTTATGCCTAGCATTTTATTTCTTGTTCTCTACACATTTCCCACACTTTGTTTGCAAAACAAAAGGTTGTGCATATCCTGCCACGCAACCCAGGGAGCCAAATTCTCTGGTCACATGTACAGACTCAGTCCTAATCTCTTTTATACTTAGCGCTTTTTGTCCGTGGTACGTCGCTCATTCTTCACTTTTCACGGGCTATAGTTGACAGATATACATTATCTTTTGATTTGTAAACAAACACTAAATGCATCTTAGGAACATGTGCACAATCGTTTTGGATTTTGTAAATTTTAATGGTATACAGGATTCAAACAAGCGATATCACTGACTGGACTGTGTGCAAGTACATGTACATGGTAAGTAGCGTTAATGTAAGACCAGAAGGGCCGAACGTTACGGAACGTAGCCATGTTTCAAAAAGTAAATGGTTGAGACACTGGCACACTCTCCGCTACCCCTCTATCTAATACCTATAATATATATATATATTATTAGCGTCAAATTTGGTTTCTTGAGATAAACCATTGTTCGCACGCATCTTCATGACAGATTCAAGTTTCAATCGACCATTGCACACATTGCCGAATCCAATCGGCGTGTTTTGCGTCTCTGTATATTGGATTTGGCAATGCGTGCAATGCTATTTTCCATTCAGGACTAGCTTCAATATGGCAGCCTCCGCCGTACAATCGCGGTTAGATGATCTTTTAGAACCTGCCGAGTGTGAGACGACAATTCATGTAATTGTGTAAAAGTTATACTTTGTTTAGACGTATGATATTACATAATACATTTGTTCAATGCTTTATGAAAACTAATGCTTTATGAAAGAGGCTACATGTTCGTAGATGCGGTCACGGTTGTTTCGATTTTAATGTTGGACAAATGTATATCGAAGGAAGATGTACACATTATCAGGAGTTCGAAGCATCCTTCACTTCAATCTTAGTAAATTGAAATCGAACATCCTCTTCAGTTATATTATTTGTCGTTATAGGATCTTACTTTCTCAAATCTATTTTGGCATTGACCAATGGCAATCATTTAGGAAATTTGGTTTGTAGTTTTCAGATTACAGCCACGTTCTACCAAAGAAACTTTGTTCTTGTCCAGCCAGCCAGCCACCAACTGAAGAAATCAATTTCACATATTTAGTTTACGCTCCGTTTACAAGCAGCCTCACTTTCTGATGGTGGTCCCCAAGATCACTTTTTTCAATTTTTATCCCCCCCCTGGCATATAATGCAGGGAGATATAGCGATCAGCTTGTCTGTCCGTCTGTCCGTAACCATTTCTTGTCATCGCACCTTCTCCCAGGGCTTTCGTCAATTTTTATGCTCCCCGAAAACTTTTGGGGGAGCATATAGTCTCCGGTTTGTCCGTCCGTCAGGATTTCTTGTCCAGGCCATATTTCTGGTAATATTGTCAGGATTGGTTTGAAACTTCGCTGGTATATCCTCATTACCAAGACCTTGTGTAGTGTTTCGCTTTTCTCTCCGTGACGAGAATAATTCTAGAGTTATTGCCCTTGGTTTCTTCAATTTGTCAAATTTTTACCCAGACTGCTTGTCCAGGCCATATCTTAATTAATATTGTCAGGATTGTTTTGAAACTTGCCTGCTATGCAGTCACTATAATCACCATGCACCATGACATTGTCAAACTAATGCAGCGTGCCTTACCACACATAAAAACAGAGCATCAGCTTGTGCTTATTTCCCCAAAGCATGAGTCTTCCATCCGAATAGCTGTCCTATCCATATACAGCCCTCTCAATTCGCCTCGGCAATCGGCAATTGCCAAGGTGATTGCCGTAGCACAGCCGGTTCACCACGGCAAAAAAAAATGCCGTGGCAGGTCTTCATAAGCGGTTAAATTCGTAGACTGATTATAGTGATTGACTAATGTTTATTAAAAATGTACATTCGTCACTGCATTCTCCTTTGTCAATTTAATAAAAATAAAAGGTCTAAATACTCTTTCTACGATCCATTTTGACCCACAATATCGATTAAAACAGTTTTGTCAAACGAAATATGGCGACCGTTATTTTTTGGAGAATGTCACCGTTTCGTATCTCAAACTGAAACTTAACAGTGACGCGCATGCGTGCGCATGGGTATTGTGTCAAATTTGATACGAAACGACAGTACGTCATACAGAGGGATCGATCGCCATTTTGTTTACCTCATGTGTTTACGGGTATCGTAGGTCAAAATGGACCGTAGAAAGAGTATTTATACTTTCATTTAGATTTTTACCATTGGAAATGCAAGCGGGACACTCAAAGTGTCAATAAAGTATGTTATTTAATCATAGAAAGGCCTAATAAAGGTACTCCAACACATAGAAAAGGGGGATTGTTGGACCATCTGTATTTTAATAGACCCGTTGAAGATCTGAGTTTAGACACCCTCCCTCCCCACATATTATAGTGACCATTCCCTTATATCAGCTGCCATTCCTTGGACAAACCTCTTTCACTAACAGGTAGGCCAAATATGTAACCTTGGTAATTCTGCCATTCATGTTTGACTAATATATAATCCACCCATCCAACTCACTGTCTTAACACTAATACCCCCTTACACTTTCTTGAATGTTATTCATTTTTTCATGTTGTTGATAGATGTTGGCCTTGGTTGGTGCCAGTTCATGCAATTTTGATGCAGTCTGCTGCTGTCATCATCTGCTCATGTAAAGTCATATCTGCATCTCATAGCTTGTTCTCCTTGCTTACTTGCCAGCAGAATTATCATCATATTCTGTGTTTTTGCATTTTCAATTTCATTGTTGGTTTTCTCATCACTTATCACTGACCATTATATTATTGTTTTGATGCTACAATTCTCAGATAGGCCGACTTTTCTTGCAGAGCGGGGGGTATCTCAGTTATGTCTAGTTTTATTTCAGCAAAGAAATTAAGCTTTACCAGACAGATTTGTATATATTACACCCCTCCAACACACAATCTAACAAAGGTTGAAGAAAATCTCTTTAAAAGTAAAATCTAGGTTTGCTTTGAGTGGTAATGAGTTGATCTGAGCAGCTACCTTTAATCCTTGTCAAACACTACCATCATCTTTACCTACCTGTAATGTACATAAACTTAAATATAAAATGATTATCATTGTAACGTAATCACATTTCTCTTGAAGGTCCCCTGTTCATTTTTCGGTATCGTAATTTTTCACCACATTGAGAGAGAAATCTCCGGGGAAAAACCTAAATCCGGGAAATTGAATATCTATTTGCTTATATTTTTATACGCCCGACTTAAAAAAAGTCCGTCGTATTATTGTATCACCAGCGCCGTCCGTCCGTCCCGGATTCCCTTCCGCTCCATAACTTGAAGAGTTTTGATCTAATCTTTACAATTCTTCCACAACATATACCTTGTGGGTAGAAGGTGTGTCATGAACCATTTATGACATGGTCGATTGCATAATGTGGCTTCTACATTGGATTATGTAGTATTCTGTCTTAGTCTATATCTTCGTTCCCTTCCGCTCCATAACTTGAAGAGTTTTGATCCGATCTTAACAATTTTTTTTACAACATATACTCTAGGGTTAGAAGGTGTATCATGAACCATTAAGAACATTGTCCATTGCATAATATGGCTTCTACATTGGATTATGTAATATTCTGTCTTAGTCTATATCTTCGTTCCCTTCCGCTCCATAACTTGAAGAGTTTTGATCCGATCTTGACAATTCTTTCAGAGTATATACCTTATGGGCAGACGGTGTGTTGTGTACCATTTCTGACTTCACTCGTTGCATAATATGGCAGCCATATAGGATTATGTAATATTCCCATCCGCTCCATAACTTCTAAAGTTTTGATCCGATCTTGACGATTCTTTCAGAGTATATACATTATGGGCAGACGGTGTTTCACGTACCATTTCTGACATCACCTGTTGCATAATATGGCAACCCTATTGGATTATGTAATATTCCCTTGCGGCTCCAGAACTTCTTTCGTTTTGATATAATCTCTCCAATTCTTTTAAAGTATATATACCTTATAGGTAGATGATGTGTCGCATACCAAATTTGATTTGGGTACACATATTTTTTGTCTGTTTTCAAGAGCTTTTTTTATCAGAAATGTGTACCTGATGTTTAATATATATATATATATATTAATATATATCAATGCTTTTTGGAGTACACTTGGTCCAGAGTAATACTGGAAGTCAATTAATCTATACATTCTGAGACTGTTTTCTTGGATAGTTTAATGTGCACTATAATAACAAAAAAAGACCATTTTCCCCACTTTATTACCCATCTGGTATTTATCAGAGTGGCGTTTAAATAGAGATAAGGGGACAATGACATCCAAGGTTTATATATTTACACACCAGCATATCAGTGGTCAGCCTGAAGATTGTTTGCTTTGTAATAAAACTACAGCCAAGTCCAATAGAACAGTGTCCCAGTGAAAACTGTTAAAATTCAAGAATTGTAAGCTATTGTATTGATTGATAAGAGCAATGTCAAAACAGCCACATTTCAGTTTTTGCAATTAAAATGTGATTGAAATTAACAGATAATATATGTGTACTATAACGTACTGGTATTTAGTTGCAGCTTCATCAAATTCAGAAAAGAAAAACTTCTTATGTGAACAAGAAATTCTAATTGATGAAATTAAAACAAATGTTATATTAAATGTTAGGTTGTTAATCGTAGCGGTATGTTGAGTTTACAAAAACTCTTGTTCTATCATAATTTGCATTATATATCTTTTGTCTCCAATATTTTCAGTTTTGCAACGTACTATGTATTATTTATATACTGTCACATCAAATTGTACAAGATTAGGTCTGTCTTCTTGGACATAGCAGTTAAGGCGCTGGTCACTAAATGAATGTCAACCTTGGTGCAAAAACCGTAGTCGGTCTCAGTTGCTAGGTGTACTTATAGATAGCGGTCTGTTTGACTACTTGCGCCAGATCACAATGAATGTGTCACTATGCCTGTTGTGGTTGTGCGGACCAATCAATCTCTATACAGGAATAATTGCGCAAAAATTCTATTACAAATGATAAAAAATTAAGACATCACCACGTCGTCAGTTGTTTTTGAACAACACAAGCTTTCGACACCTGTGTCGGTGTCTTCGTCAATGCTACACTTGACGAAGACACCGGCACAGGTGTTGAAAAAACACTGGAACCCACGTTTAAAGAGAGTTTCAAACATTTCTTAATTCTATTACAGTCCTAACTAATGAGTAATTGATTGAGACCTTGCATGTTATTTCTTTTTCTAAAATATTGGGCGTATTCTTATCCTCGATCATGTTACTTGCCAAGATTCTATAAATAAAATGTACATCTTTCATTAACATCCTATGTTTGTTCCTTTACTTGATAAAGGTTTGTGTCTGTGTAGTCGAAGATCTTTCTTATAAATATTTGAACATAGTTTTATTAACATCAATTTTTAGAACAGTCATATTTTATTGAGTTTTTATTGAAACTGGTTGATTTTCAAACAAGACATAGACCTTGATCAACACTATGCGTATGTTCAATTTAAAGGAGGAGAAAACAAATAAAACTGGCAAATGCACAAAACGGACGGCGAATTTCCCTTTTCAATGGTACCATATACATATTTTTACGATTTTTTCCCACCGCACAGTCTTAAAGTGAAGTTATATAAAACCATCGGATTTTGACTGAGACCGACTTGCCTACTTGGCCGCCATCATCACAACAGTGCTGAGGGGTGTGTCTCCTTCGGCCAATCAGTATACGCATACCCAGCAACCCAAAGCGCACGTGCGAGTGAAATTGGTCAATTTCCTTTGTCTGCCATTCGAGCCTAGGTTAATTTCTAGGCACATCTGTTTCCGGTCAATTTCTCGTTTTACAAATGGCGGCCCCCATTGTTTTTGTGACCCAATTTAAACATGTGCAATTTTCTGCATCACCCTAAAACGCAGGTAAGATTTACAGCTTAAAAATTAACACTCTTGAGGTGATTGTTCGTTACAATTTCATGTTGTTTATTTGTTTTCCCCTCCTTTAAAGTTGATACCTTGAAGCAATTTTGAAAAACTTAAGTAACAACCAACGAACAAAACAACCATAAAGCAAGCATGGCTATGAACTCCATCTCATATCCTACAACCAGCACAAAAAAAAAGGTATATCTCATAACCTTTTTCTAGCAAACAACAAGGTTATAAACTACATCTCATAACCTACAACCAGCACAAAAAAACAAGGTTATAAACTCCATCTCATAACCTTTTTCTAGCAAACAAGGCTATGAACTCCATCTCTTATCCTACAACCAGCACAAAAAACAAGGTTATATCTCATAACCTTTTTCTAGCAAACAACAAGGTTGTAAACTACATCTCATAACCTACAACCAACGCAAAAAACAAGGTTATAAACTCCATCTCATTACCTACAACCTACAAATAACAAGGCATAAACCCCATCTCATATACTACAACCAGCCCAAAAAACCAGGTTATATCTCATAACCTTTTTCCCACCAATGGGTCGCGGGTTCAAATCCCACTCAGTCCAAAAAAATTGGAAAATTTTCTGACTGGGTTTTCACTCGAACGACCTATGTGGGATGGTTGCCAGTTACCAGCGGACGGTCGTGGGTTTCCTCCGGGCATAGAGCCCGGTTTCCTCCCACAATAAAACTGGCAACGCCGCCATATAAGTGAAATAATCTTGAGCGCGGCGTAAAACACCAATCAATCAATCAATCATAACCTTTTTCTAGCAAACAACAAGGTTATAAACTACATCTCATAACCTACAACCAGCACAAAAAAACAAGGTTATAAACTCCATCTCATAACCTTTTTCTAGCAAACAAGGATATGAACTCCATCTCATATCCTACAACCAGCACAAAAAACAAGGTTATAAACTCCATCTAATATCCTACAACCAGCACAAAAACAAGGTTATATCATTTTTCTAGCAAACAAGGTTATAAACTACATCTCATAACCTACAACCAGCACAAAAAACAAGGTTATAAACTCCATCTCATTACCTACAACCTACAAATAACAAGGCATAAACCCCATCTCATAACCTATGATTAACAAACAGCACGGTTATGACAAAACAGCACAGTTAATACAGACAACATGGTTATAAACTAGGACAGTTACAACAAACAATATGGTTACAAGCTCCATACCACAGCCTACAATTAGTCATAACAAACAACATGGTTATAAACCACATCCCATAACCTACAATTACCAAACAAGGTTATAAACGTCATCTCACAACCTACAATTAACAATCAACATGGTCACAAACTCCATCCCACAACCTACAGTAAACAATCAACAAGGTCACAAACTCCATCCCACAACCTACAGTAAACAAACAACACGGCCACAGACTCCATCTCACAACCTACAACCAACAAACAACACGCCTACAAACTCCATCCCACAGCCTACAATCAAGAGAACAAAAACTATCCATCTCATAACATAGATCTATAATAGGTCTACAAGCATGATAATTTTCGTTAAGTCCCAATGAATGGTTTTCTAGATATTGCATTTTTTTTTTTAAAGTTAAAAACATAATTTTGACAAATAGAAGTCTGCTATGAATTTTCGCGGAGAATTTGATTTGGACAAGTTAGTAGTCCCCCGACTTCTACTAAGTGTATGGGAAATTTGAGCTAAAGCGGATCAACGGTTTCAGAGAAGAATTTTTTGGGGCAAATACCCCTTTTTCAAAATGGCGGACAAATGCCGTAGCGTAGCGACAATTCAGAAAAAATGGACCTAGATAATTTGTTTTAGAATATGTATGTGAAAGATGAGTCGTGTCTAGAAAACTGTTTGAGTTATATCACTTACAATAATTGTGGAAAGCAAATAAGAATAATAATTAAAGCAGCTGTTTCCAGGGTCCAAGCGGAAGTCGTTTAGTTGTTTGTTTATATCTGCAGACAATGACGGTCATATATGTCAAGATTTGGTAATAAGGTAATAAACAGAGAGATCAGACCTGTGTCAACAAACACCTCCATGCTGCTTCTGGCTAATCTAAACAATACACTTACACTGACCCGCCCCCCCCCCCTTCCTTGGATGCACAGAAACGCACTGAAAGACCCCAAACTATCCTAGTTCAAATTTGCTGGTTGTGACTAGATACCTTTTTATACGCCCGGCTGTATTATGGTATCATCTCCGACTGTCCGGCGTCCGCTTTCCCTTCCGCTCCATAACTTCCAAAGTTTTGATTCCAACTTGACAATTTTTTCTTAGTATATACCTTTATGGGTCGAAGGTGTGTCGCGAACTATTTTTGACATCACTCGTTACATGATATGGCAGTTATGTTGCGTTATGTAATATTTACTTTTTCTCTTCATAACTTTAACAAATATGATCCGATGTTTTCAAATCTATGTTACATACCATATTAACAGACAGTGTGTAAAAAATTGTTTGTGATATTGCAAATTATTGGATTATGTTTATTCCCTTTTATTCTTACTTTCATTTTCATGAAAATAACCTTTAAATCATAAAATGGCTTCTACTTGTCCGATCCTCATCAAATTTTTTTTTTTAAAACTGCAATAATGTTTCTAAATTGATTAAAACTATTCTTAAATCAATATATAACATTCAAATCAAATGAAAAATAATTATAAGGATTAAAGTTTTATCTACAGACAAAGAGATAAGTAACTCAGCCTTGTTCTATTTACACTAGCTCTTATCTCAAGTGCTGTGAGACTTGCCTTCCCTCTACCACATGGCCTCCATAAAATGTAGGCTTTGTACAGCTGTATTAATGTTTGCCTTTTCATAGGCATGCTCAACTGTTATATATTTTTGTAGCCAAATAATATCGATAAATGATAATCATGATAACAAATTTCAAATCTACTTATTATTATAAAGTGATGTGAGCTGCAAAATTGCCAATTAATTACATTAGTTTAAGTATGAATAGTAAATTGTAAACTGCTTTTCTAAAAAATTGAAACATTTTAGTCCAACCTATATTGACAACAAACAATGTTTAACATCGCGATTTAACAGCAGCGAGAATTGATGACTTGTACCGACTACATGTACAAATCTAGTTAATAATCGTTGATCCAAATAGCCCATTTTAAATTTGATACAGATGGATTTTAAAGGTTTTAGTGGTAAGATTTCATTTTGTTGACATTACATCACCTTTTACCAAGCTTCAACCTCCTTCCTATGAATTTTGAAAATCAAATTCAAATAAATATGGAAGGATTTGTTTTTGGTATGGCCGCAGTTACTGTGCCTTTCCGGGCGTATTTTGGGTTTCCCAAAACTCTTGTTACAAGTTGAATTGGTTAAAAAATTTTCATGTCACAAACCACTCATTGAGAGATACATGTACGCAGCCATTTTTCAAAATAGCTTAGGGATGATTAAAAATGTGATAGCTCAAATTATATAGACCTAGTCTAGAAGCCCAGCCAAGTTTTTTTGAGCCACGCCCAGTTCCCTATGCTATGAGAGCCACGCCCAGTTCCCTATGGAGTACAAGAACATGACAAATAAATTATGAAAAAATGTTATCAAAGCACTTGAGTGCAATAAAGGCAAATTAGTACAAATATAAAACCACTGTCTGGGTGTCACTAGGCCTAAAAATAAATTAGATCTAACCCAAAGCCCCACGGTTGGTTTACTGTAGGCTACATACTGTTGGGCCTAGGTTGGCTGACCGATGATCAGCCGACCTTTAACTTGCCGACCATATACCAACCTAAGGCCAACTAAGGCCAATCTACTGCCTATCTATCAACCATGAAATGGCCGACCATGCCAACCTTGAGCCAACATTGACAAGCCGACCATGGCATTAGCCAACCATGGAATGACAGATCCCGCCAACCGAAAGCCAACGTTGGCAAGCCGACCAATAGCCAACCATGCCAACCAAAAGTCAACGTTGGGCCAACTTTGGCAAGCCGAGGAATATCCAACCATGAAATGGCCAACCAAAAGCCAACGTTGGCTAACCGACCAACATCCAACCATGAAATGTCCAACCATGCCAACCAAAAGCCAACATTGGCTAGCCGACCAACAGCCAACCATGAAATGGCCAAACATGCCAACCAAAAGCCAACATTAGGCCCACATTGGCTAGCCGACCAACAGCCAGCCACGAACTGGCCAAACCATGCCAACCAAAAGCCAACATTAGGCCAACGTTGGCTAGCCGACTAACAGCCAACCACAAACTGGCAAACCATGCCAATCAAAAGCCAACATTAGGCCAATGTTGGCTAGCCGACCAACAGCCAACCACGAACTGGCCAACCATGCCAACCAAAAGCCAACATTAGGCCAACGTTGGCTAGCCGACCAACAGCCAACCACAAACTGGCAAACCATGTCAACCAAAAGCCAACATTAGGCCAACATTGGCTAGCCGACCAACAGCCAACCATGCCAACCGAAAGCCAACATTGGCTAGCCGACTAACAGCCAACCATGGAATGGCCGACCATGCCAACGTTCGGCAGCCAACGGCGACCATCATCCAACCATGCCAACCAAAGTCCACATTGGCCCAACGTCGTCGTGTTATCTGGGATCCCTGGTTTCATAATACAGCATCCATTTTAGATTATATATTCTTTGAGTCTAGGGGCCTCCGTGGCTCAGTAGGTAGAGCGTTGGACACTCAATCCGAACAGCCTTCCACCAATGGGTCGCAGGTTCGGTTCCAATTGGAAAATTTTCTGACTGGGTTTTCACTCGAACAACCTATGTGGGATGGTTGCCAGTTAACAACTGAAGGCTGTCCGTTTCCTCCGGGCATAGAGCCCGGTTTCCTCCCACAATAAAACTGGCAACGCTGCCACAACAGTAAAATAATCTTGAGTGCGGCGTAAAACATCAATCAGTCTTTTAGTCTACATGTATGGCTTGTACAGAACAACTTGAAGAGTTTTGATCTTTACAATTCTTTCACGGCCTTTACCTTATGGATAGATGGTGTGTTGTCAACCATTTATGACAATTTTTGTTGCATGATTGCATAATATGACATCTATATTAGATTATGGAATATTCTCTTTTAGTCCATATCTACTTTAGTTTTGACCTGATCCTGACAATTTTTAGAGTAAGGGGTAGATGGTGTGTCTGGAACAATTTGGGATATCGTTGGTTATATGATACGGCATCCATATACATGTATTATATAAATAATAATTATTTTCTTTTTTCTGATTAAGTTCATTTTTTGGTGAATATCAGGAAAAAAAATCTAAATTGGCTAGAATTTGCCCAGTTTTGATTTTTTAGGAATTTTTTTTAATTAACTAAATTATTACTTTTTGCAATGATAAAATTTCGATCCAATTATGTAAACGTAAAATATAAAAATAGCCTCAACGCGCATACAGAAACTTCCAAAATTTGAATTTCCTTGCTGATCGCATTCGACTAATTAGAAATCAATTTCAGATTATTTCACTTCTACCCCTCGAATTGCTTGTTTTCATTTCATCCCGGATTCGTGTCCATCTGTCCGTCCCGGATTCGTGTCCGCTCCATAACTTAAAACCTATTGCCTGAATTTATTTGTTTCCTTCTGATTGTAGCTTATGGGTAGAGTAGACGGTGTGTCGCATACCAAAATTAAATTGGAGTCTCAATATTTTTGAAGACCAAAACAGCCACCCAGCCTTTTGGCATTTATAACTCTGAAACTATTCGATGGATTGAATTTTTTTTTCAGATATAACTAGCTTATAACTAGCTGTACCAAAATAAAATTGAGGTCTTGATATTTGCGGCGACCAAAACAGTCACCATCCTTTTGACATTCAGTTAACCCAGAACTATTGCATGGATTTTGAAATTTTTTTTAGTTATAACTGGCTTATTAGTAGATGGTGTGTTCTGTACCAAAATTAAGTTATAGTGTTGATATTTGCGGCGACCAAAACAGTCACCAGCCTTTTGGCATTGAGTTACTGTGGAACTATTTGATGGATTTAATTTTTTTAGACCACCATGATCTCATGGTGGTCTTATCAAATCGCTTTTTGTCCGTGGTCCGTCGTCCGTCGTCTGTCGTCCGTCGTCCGTCTTCCGTCGTCCGGTGTCTGTAAACTTTTCTTGTGATCGCGATTCCAAGAGAACTGCTGGTCGGATTTTCATCAAATTTTACAGACATGTTCCCCTTATGGTCTAGTTGTGCAACATCTATTTTGTTTGCTCATTTGCATATTAAAATGGCTGCTGGCGGCCATTTTGTGATGTTTACCTACATAGTTTGTGATCGCGGAATCTAGAAAACCACCAGGCCGATCTTGATGAAATGTTTTTGTATTGGTTCCCCATATGGTCTAGTTGTGCAACATCTATTTTTCTGAGCTCATTTGCATATTAAAATGGCCGCTAGGCGACCATTTTGTTTTTCTATTTTTTATCACTTTTCTCTCTTGTGACCGCGATTCCAAGAGAAGTCCTAGTCGGATCTTCTTTAAATTTCACATGCATGTTCCTCCTATGGTCTAATTGTGCAACATATATTTCTTTTGCTCATTTGCATATCAAAATGGCCGCTAGGCGACCATTTTGTTTTTCTACTTTTTAACACTTTTCTCCTAAAGTAATGAGAGGATCTTCGTAAAACTTTGTACGCAGGTTAACCCTATGGCCTCGTTGCGCTCTATGTACTTTTTTGCTCATTTGTATATTAAAATGGCCGCTGGGTGACCATTTTATTTTTCTTTTTTTTGTCATTTTTCTCCTAAAGTAAAGAAAGGCTAGGATTTTCGTAAACTAATTTACGCATGTTAGCCCTATGGTCTCGTTGCGCACTCTGCACTTTTTTGCTCATTTGCATATTCAAAATGGCGGCCACTGGCCATTCCTTTTTTTATCACTGTTCTAAAGTAATGAAAGGATGTTCGTAAAATGTTATACGCAGGTTAACCCCATGGCCTTGTTATGCAGTCGCTGCTCATTTGCATATTCAAAATGGCGGCCGGTAGCTTTTTCTGTGATTTCCATCTACATAGTTTGTGATCGCGGACTCAACAAAACTACCAGGCGGATCTTGATGAATTTTTTTTTTGTGTTGATGTTTTCATTTAACACATTCGGTACCGCTGTCGCCATTTGTCGTTAGAGTGCTAGCCTGCTTCATTACCGAAGACATCGTATGGCGACAGCAGAAGTCGGCTAAAACCCCACTGACGCCGTATGGTTATTTTTTCTTACAACTTCAACTGATTTTGAAAATGCACAAATAAAATCACATGTTGCATCTGTTGGTTGCTTTGTGTTTTGTTTTGTCAATCTTCGAATACGGTTAAAGAGGTTTAATTTACTTTAACAGGCGCGCAATTCACTGATAACTTCCAACTTTGTCCAAGCTAGAACGGACACTTCAAGCATACGTATATAACAAGAAAATGTTAAATTTGACAATAAAAGCTTGTGGAATTCCTTATATTTACAGCTTCAGATCTTAATATATATTTTCCTTGTTTCCAATATACTGACAGTGAGTGAGATATTTAAATATATAGGATTTAAAAGTGCTAAAATCGGGTGGTAAAATTAGTTCGCTAGTGCGAGTTCCCGCTGTCAATCACAGGGCCCCTACCAGGCATTTTAAAAGCATGACCCAGTTAAAGACAAATAAGCTATTTTGGGCACTGAGGACGTTATTTTGGAATTTCCTAGTCCATAGTAGTGGAAAAAAGGCATTTATCGAAGCTTTATTAAACCTCAGAGTGAAATTGCAATCCTCGGGTCATTTTAAAACTTATCAAAATCGACTCCTTTCAGATTTCCAAGGGCGACAATAAGAAAAAGTTTACATGTATCTATGCATGTTGCCGGCCGCCACGGCTTGTTCGAAGTCGGTAAAATGGCCTTCTCGAATTTGGATTTTAAACGCCTAAATTCTTTCCAAAAATGTAACAATAATAATATTTTTAAAGGAGAGTGTTCCCTAAGACACTTAATAAGATCCATATTGTATTTTTCGGAGTTTGAAAGGAAGGAATATTTCAAAATGAAATGAAATACACGGCAACGTACAATCACTATTTTGCCGATCGAATTTGCATTCAGGCAGCTATGTACAGCAACTGACTTCGCAATTGTAAATGCTATTTACCAATAAAGTAACTGAAATGTTTTTATTCAATCATGTATTTATATTAAATCGTGCATGAAGATTTTTTTATAACAGTTCAATAATTTCTGAACGAATCGGGACATTTTTTGCCATCAATTTTTAAACTGACTTTCGTCATGTTTAAATTTTTACTCATCAGACGAGTGATACGTCGCCCGTTCTTCACTTTTCACAGGCTATTTTTGACACATATACATTATCTTTTGATTTGTAAACAAACACTAAATGCATCTTGTTAACATATGTACAATCGTTTTGGATTTTGTAAATTTTAATTGTGTACAGGACTCAAACAAGCGATATCACTGACTGGCCTGTGTGCAAGTACATATAGCTCCGGTAAGTAGCGTTAATGTGCGGCCTCCTTGAAGAAAGTTGGTCTTGAGTTTTCAGATAACAGCCACTATCTACCGAAGAAACTTTGTTCTTGTCCAGCCAGCCACCAACTGAAGAAATAAATTTCACATATCAAATTTGCGATCCGTTTATAAGCAGCCTCACTTTCTGATAGTGTTCTATGGTGGGCTAAGATCAGTTCACTGATCTCTTGTTTTTAGTTATAACTGACTTATGTGTAGATGGTGTGTTCTATACCAAAATTAAGTTATAGTGTTGATATTTGCGGCGACCAAAACAGTCATCAGCCTTTTGGCATTGAGTTACTCCGTAATTATTTCATGGATTATAATTTTTTAGACCACCATGATCTCATGGTGGTCTTATCAAATCGAATTTTGTCCGTGGTCCGTGGTCCGTCGTCCGTCGTCTGTCGTCCGTCGTCCGTCGTCTGTCGTCCGGTGTCTGTAAACTTTTCTTGTGATCGCGATTTCAAGAGACCTACTGGTCGGATCTTCATCAAATTTCATAGACATGTTCCCCTTATGGTCTAGTTGTGCAACATCTATTTTGTTTGCTCATTTGCATAATAAAATGGCCGCTGGCGGCCATTTTGTGATTTTTACCTACATAGTTTGTGATCGCGGAATCTACAAAACCACTAGACCGATCTTGATGAAACGATTTTGTGTTGATTCCCCATATGGTCTAGTTGTGCAACATCTATTTTTCTGAGCTCATTTGCATATTAGCATGGCCGCTAGGCGACCATTTTGATTTTCTATTTTTTATCACTTTTCTCTTTTGTGATCGCGATTCCAAGAGAAGTGCTAGTCGGATCTTCTTTAAATTTCACACGCACTTTCCTCCTATGGTCTAGTTGTGCAACATCTATTTCGTTTGCTCATTTGCATATCAAAATGGCCGCTAGGCGACCATTTTGTTTTTCTACTTTTTATCACTTTCTCCTAAAGTAATGGGAGGATCTTCGTAAAACTTTGTACGAGGTTAACCCTATGGCCTTGTTGCGTACTATGTACTTTTTTGCTCATTTGCATATTAAAATGGCCGCTGGGCGACCATTTTTGTTTTTCTTCATTTTGTCACTTTTCTCCTAAAGTAAAGAAAGGCTAGGATTTTCGTAAACTAATTAACGCACGTTAGCCCTATGGTCTCGTTGCGCACAATGCACTTTTTTGCTCATTTGCATATTCAAAATGGCGGCCACTAGCCATTTTTTACCCCTCGGGCAAATTTTGCCCGAAGGGTATTGTCGTTGCCTCCGTCGTCCGTCTGTCCGTCTGTCCGTCTGTCCGTCTGTCCATTGGTCCTTGTAAACACATTATCTAAAAAAGTCTTTAACTTATAACTTTGAAACTTCACACATTTGTTTAATACAGTAAGTACAAGAAGCCTATTTAAAATCAACGCGCTCGGATGTTTTTTTCAAGAGTTATGCCCCTTTTATTACCGCTGCTATAAAAAGCCTCGTAAACACATTATCTAAAAAAGTTTTTAACTTACAACTTTAAAACTTCACACATTTGTTTAATACAGCAAGTACAAGAAGCCTATTGAAAATCAACGCGCTCGGATGTTTTTTTCAAGAGTTATGCCCCTTTTATTACCGCTGCTATAAAAAGCCTTGTAAACACATTATCTAAAAAAGTCTTTAACTTACAACTTTAAAACTTCACACATTTGTTTAATACAGCAAGTACAAGAAGCCTATTGAAAATCAACGCGCTCGGATGTTTTTTTCAAGAGTTATGTCCCTTTTATTACCGCTGCTATAAAAAGCCTTGTAAACACATTATCTAAAAAAGTTTTTAACTTACAACTTTAAAACTTCACACATTTGTTTAATACAGCAAGTATAAGAAGCCTATTGAAAATCAACGCGCTCGGATGTTTTTCTCAAGAGTTATGCCCCTTTTATTACCGCTGCTATAAAAAGCCTCGTAAACACATTATCTAAAAAAGTTTTTAACTTACAACTTTAAAACTTCACACATTTGTTTAATACAGCAAGTACAAGAAGCCTATTGAAAATCAACGCGCTCGGATGTTTTTTTCAAGAGTTATGCCCCTTTTATTACCGCTGCTATAAAAAGCCTTGTAAACACATTATCTAAAAAAGTCTTTAACTTACAACTTTAAAACTTCACACATTTGTTTAATACAGCAAGTACAAGAAGCCTGTTGAAAATCAACGCGCTCAGATGTTTTTTTCAAGAGTTATGCCCCTTTTATTACCGCTGCTATTAAAAGCCTTGTAAACACATTATCTAAAAAAGTCTTTAACTTACAAGTTTGAAACTTCCTACATTTGTTCAATACAGCAAGTACAAGAAGCCTATTTAAAATCGATGTGTTCAGACATGTTTTTCAAGAGTTATGCCCCTTACATGACTATCAGCCAAAAACCTCCTTGTAAATGTGATGCATGTATGTGGAGTAGTTTTTCACTCACAACAAATTGTCTGGAAAATAAATATATCTTCGGTTTCTTTGGCCCAGACCCGAGGGGTCCTGATGGCGACAGCCACTTATTTTATCACTGTTCTCCTAAAGTAATGAAAGGATATTCGTAAAATGTTATACGCAGGTTAACCCTACGGCCTCGTTGCGTACTATGCACTCACTGCTCATTTGCATATTAAAAATGGCGGCGGGTAGCTTTTTCTGTGATTTCTATCTACATAGTTTGTGATCGCGGAATCAAGAAAACTACCAGGTGGATCTTTAATTGATGAATTTTTTTGTATTGCTTCCTCATATGGTCAAGTTATGCAAGATGTATTTTTTTGTCGTTGATGTTTTCATTTAACACATTCGGTACCGCTGTCGCCATATGGCGTTAGAGTGCTAGCCTGCTTCATTGCCGCAGACATCGTATGGCGACAGCAGAAAGTCGGCTAAAACCCCACTGACGCCGTATGGTTATTTTTTCTTACAACTTCAACTAATTTTGAAAATGAACAAATAAAATCACATGTTGCATCTGTTGGTTGCTTTGTGTTTTGTTTTTTCAATCTTCGAATACGGTTAAGAGGTTTAATTTACTTTAACGGACGCGTAATTCACTGATAACTTCCAACTTTGTCTAGGTTAGAACGGACACCTCAAGCATACGTATATAACAAGAAAAGGAATTCCTTATATTTACAGCTTCAGATCTTAATATGTATTTCCTTGTCTCCAATATACTGACTGTGAGTGAGATATTTAAATATCTATGATTAAAAAGTGCTAAAATCGGGTGGTGAGGTTTGCTAGTGCGAGTTCCCGCTGTTAATCACAGGGCCCCTACCAGGCATTTTAAAAGCACGACCCAGTTAAAGCTATTTTTGGCACTGAGGACGTTATTTTGGAATTTCCGAGTCCAGGGTAGTGAAAAACAAGACATGTATCGGAGCTTTTATAAACCCCAGAGTGAAATTGCAATCCTCGGGTCATTTTAAAACGTATAAAAATCGACTCCTTTCAGAATTCCAAGGGCGACTATAAGTATAAGAAATAGTTTACTATGCATGTTGCCGGCCGCCACGGCTTGTTCGAAGTCGGTAAAATGGGATTTTAAACGCCTAAATTCTTTCCAAAAATGTAACAATAATAAATATTTTTAAAGGAGAGTGTTCCCTAAGACACTTAAGAAGATCCATATTGTATTATTCGGAGTGTGAAAGGAAGGAATATTTCAAAATGAAGTGAAATACACGGCAACGTACAATCACTATTTTGCCGATCGAATTTGCATTCAGGCAGCTATGTACAGCAACTGACTTCGCAATTGTAAATGCTATTTACCAATAAAGTAACTGAAATGTTTTTATTCAATCATATATTTATATCAAATCGTACATGAAGATTTTTTTTATCAGAGTTTACTAATTTCTGAACGAATCGGGACATTTTTTGACATCAATTTTTAAACTGACTTTCGTCATGTGTAAATTTTTACTCATCAGACGAGTGATACGTCACCCATTCTTCACTTTTCACGGGCTAATTTTGACAGATATACATTATCTTTTGATTTGTAAACAAACACTAAATGCATCTTAGTAACATGTGTACAATCGTTTTGGATTTTGTAAATTTTAATTGTGTACAGGACTCAAACAAGCGATATCACTGACTGGCCTGTGTGCATGTACATGTAGGCTACTATGTAGCTCCGGTAAGTAGCGTTAATGTGCGGCCTCCTTGAAGAAAGATGGTTTTGAGTTTTCAGATAACAGCCACTATCTACCGAAGAAACTTTTTTCTTGTCCAGCCAGCCACCAACCGAAGAAATAAATTTCACATATCAAATTTGCGATCCGTTTACTAGCAGCCCCACTTTCTGATAGTGTTCTATGGTGGTCGCCTAGATCAGTTTAACTGATCTCTTGTTTTCTTCTAATATATGAAGCTTATGATTAGATGAGGTGTCCTGTACCAAAAGTAAATTGGAGTCTCGCTATATAGGTTGACAAAAAACAGTCACGCAGCCTTTAGGCATTCAGTAATTGAGGAAATGGCTGTTATTCTGTCTGTGGTTTCACAGAATAGCTTAATTATATCTAAACAACTTTTTGATAACCAAGGTGACCAAATGAGTTGCGACCTTCTTTCTATTGTTTAATCTGTAATTAAATGAAATTGCTGTTGTATGCCTATATGTAGTGTAGACACTTTTGCAAGTAGCTTTGGTACAGTTTTCAGATATAGGTAGCAGCTTATAGGTATGTGATCTGTCAAATACTAAAATTCACCAACAACGTACAACTTTTGTTCTATGATGTTGGAGGGGGCCTCCGTGGCTCAGTAGGTAGAGCGTTGGACGCTCAATCCAAACAGCCTTCCACCAATGGGTCACGGGTTCGATTCCCACTCAGTCCAAAAAATTGGAAAATTTTCTGACTGGGTTTTCACTCGAACGACCTATGTGGGATGGTTGCCAGTTACCAACGGAAGGTTGTGGGTTTCCTCCGGGCATAGAGCCCGGTTTCCTCCCACAATAAAACTGGCAACGCAGCCATATAAGTGAAATAATCTTGAGCGCGGCGTAAAATACCAATCAATCAATCAATCAATCAATGATGTTGGATGGCAAATGTTTTATCGTGTAAAGCGCCTTGTCCAACAACGTTATACAGCGTGCAACTTGTTGGACAGTGTTGAAACCTGATTCTATTTTTCAACAGCATACAACTTTTGTTGTGTCCTACTTTTGATTTCAACCAATCAGTAGCTACAATGGTCCATGTGACATTCCTCTGATCACATGACTTCAGCATGACGAGAGAATATGGAAGGATAGGGATATAGCGAAATCGAGCGATTTATTACAAATTCCCGTGTCTATATAACACCAAATTAGTCGCCTTCAAAAAGTTCTTACCAGTTAGAAAATTGACCTTTTAAAACTAAGCTTTAGATGGTCTGCCATTTCAGACGAAAACAGTTTAACAATTATTAAATGGGACTTATGTTGGTCTTTCCCTTTGTGAAAATATCATGGTGTTTGGTTCACTTCCACATTGCATCGTAGGTTAGATTGATTGATTGTTTGGCGTTTTTCGCCGCACTCAAGATTATTTTACTTATATGGCGTAATTGCCCGTTTTATTGTGGGAGGAAATCAGGCTTCATGCCCGGAGGAAACCCACGAATTTCCGGTAGTAACTGACAACCACCCCACATAGGTCGATTGGATGGAAAGCCAGTCACAAAATTTTCCATTTTCTTTTTGACTGAGTGGGATTGGAAACTACGACCCATTGATGGAAGGCTGTTCAAACTGAGTGTCTAATACTCTACCTACTGAGCCAAAGAGGCCCCCCGCAGGTTAGAATCCATTCTGTTCCAAAAACAAAATGGCAATTTTCTTATTCGATCGGCCGATGGAGGACACTTGCACGTTTTTTTGCCTCATTAAACGTAAAGTTAAATAACTGTGAGTGCCGCTTAAAAATCATCAATTTTTAACCTTAGTTTTGATTTATCATGAACGTTGCAATATATTTTCATCGATCCTAAGAGAAATATTAAATATATAGCTCTACAGAATGGCAATTTAAAATAACACCAGATGCCAGGTATCTTAGTGTAATAGCAAGCCTTTCTGCTGCTGATGTCGCATTGGTATGATTGGATCCACTTAATAACTCTTCAAAAGAGACTTCGTCCACTCTTCAACATTCCTTTTGGATAACCATTGTTTTATCCGTATCCTTGACTTTTTTGCTCGTCGACGTCGTCTTTTCCTCACAACAATGTTTGTAATCAAACTTGCAGTCGCCACAACAGATAAAACCCTCTTCATAGCCATTTTTTAGGAAGTTTGGAGCCAATTTTTATTATTTTCCCTCTTTTTCATCATGCAACAGCGTACAACAGCATGCAACAAAAGTTTACCGGTGTATTACCGTGTAGACACTCACATGCATGATGCAACCAGGTCCAACATCGTTGAACAAAAGTTGTATGTTGTTGTACAATAAAAGTTGCATCGTGTAGACGGGCCTTAAAACTCTTGTTTGATTTAGTAGAAGTATTCTAGTCCCACTCTTGTTTGATTTAGTAGAAGTATTCTAGTCCCACTCTTAATTGATTTTACAAAACGTATGGTTACCTGCACATTCATATAGATGTAGACCCTTACTTCTATTCCTCTCATCTGCAACCAGTCACAACGCTAGGTTGTCAAGAGTTAAGACATTTCATCCATCAAAAACATCATTTCTCTTGCCCTAAGAGATAAAATGTTACTTACAACCTTTCCACATTCAGCAATTTAGTCAAAACACTCCTTTTCCAATTTTTCTTTGTATAGTGGGATTTGAATCTGTGACTCACTGACGGAAGGCTTGTGTCAGACAATGAGCAGCCAAGTAAAAACTAAGCTCACATTTTTATGTTTTAGTGTATAAAATGTCTTTTTAGCCCGCCATCATTCTGATGGAGGGCTATTCAAATCGCTTTTCCGTGGTCCGTCGTCCGTCCGTTAACTTTTTGCTTGTTACCTTTATTCCAAGAAAACTACCTGTCCAATCTTAATCAAACTTAACATACAACATCACCCTATGGTCTAGTTGTGCACCGTAAGTTTTCATCTCATTTGCATATTCAATGTGGCCACCAGGGGGCGATATTGTTTTTTTTTTGTTACCTTTATTCCAATAAAACTACCTGTCCGATTTTCACCAAACTTGGCTGACATTATCTCCATATAGTCTAGTTGTGCATCCTACATTTTCATCTCATTTGCATATTCAATATGGCCGCCAGGGGGCGATGTTGTTTTTTTGTTGTTACCTTTATTTTAAGAAAACTACCTGTCCAATCTTAATCAAACTTAACATACATCATCACCCTATGGTCTAGTTGTGCACCGTACATTTTCATCTCATTTGCATAAACAATATGGCCGCCAGGGGGAGATGTTATTTTCCTTTGTTACGTTTATTGCAAGAAAACTTTCGGTAGTTACCTTTATTCCAAGAAAACCATTAGTCCAATCTTAATCAAACTCAACATGCATCATCACCCTACGGTCTAGTTGTACACCGTACATTTTCATCTCATTTGCATATTCAATATGGCCACCAGGGGGCGATATTGTTTTTTTTTTGTTACCTTTATTCCAAGGAAACTACTAGTCAGATTTTCATCAAACTTGGCTGACATTATCTCCATATAATCTAGTTGTGCATCGTACAGTTTCATCTAATTTGCATATTCAATATGGCCACCAGGGGGCGATGTTGTTTTTCTTTGTTACCTTTATTCCAAGAAAACTACCTGTCCAATCTTAATCAAACTTAACATACATCATCACCCTATAGTCTAGTTGTGCATCGTACATTTTCATCTCATTTGCATAAACAATATGGCCGCCAGGGGGAGATGTTGTTTTTCTTTGTTACGTTTATTGCAAGAAAACTTTCGGTAGTTACCTTTATTCCAAGAAAACTATTAGTCCAATCTTGATCAAACTCCACATGCATCATCACTCTACGGTCTAGTTGTACACCGTACATTTTCACCTCATTTGCATATTCAATATGGCCACCAGGGGGTGATATTGTTTTTTTTTGTTACCTTTATTCCAAGGAAACTACTAGTCCGATTTTCATCAAACTTTGCTGACATTATCTCCATATAGTCTAGTTGTGCATCGTACAGTTTCATCTCATTTGCATATTCAATTTGGCCACCAGGGGGGGGGGGGCGATGTTGTTTTTCTTAGTTACCTTTATTCCAAGAAAACTACCTGTCCAATCTTAATCAAACTTAACATACATCATCACCCTATGGTCTAGTTGTGCATCATACATTTTCATCTCATTTGCATAATCAATATGGCCGCCAGGGGGAGATGTTGTTTTTCTTTGTTACGTTTATTGCAAGAAAACTTTCGCTTGTTACCTTTATTCCAAGAAAACTATTAGTCCAATCTTAATCAAACTCAACGTACATCATCACCCTACGGTCTAGTTGTGCACTGTACATTTTCATCTCATTTTGCATATTCAATATGGCCACCAGGGGGCGATATTGTTTTTTTTTTGTTACCTTTATTCCAAGGAAACTACTTGTCCGATTTTCACCAAACTTGGCTGACATTATCTCCATATAGTCTAGTTGTGCATCCTACAGTTTCATCTCATTTGCATATTCAATATGGCCACCAGGGGGCGATGTTGTTTTTTTGTTGTTACCTTTATTCCAAGAAAACTACCTGTCCAATCTTAATCAAACTTAACATACATCATCTCACCCTATGGTCTAGTGGTGCACCGTACATTTTCATCTCATTTGCATATTCAATATGGCCGCCAGGGGGAGATGGTTTTTTTTGTTAGTTTTTTCCAAGAAAACTACCAATCCGATTTTCACCAAACTTGGCTCACATTATCTCCCTATAGCCATGTTGTGTACTGTACATTTTCATCTCATTTGCATATTCAATATGCCCGCCAGGGGGCGATGTTTTTTTTCTTTATCTTTGTTCCAAGAAAACTGCCTGTCCAATCTTAATCAAACTTAACATACATCATCTCACCCTATGGTCTAGTTGTGCACCGTACATTTTCATCTCATTTGCATATTCAATATGGCCGCCAGGGGGAGATGTTTTCTTTTTCGTTTATTGCAAGAAAACTTTTGCTTGTTACCTTTATTCCAATAAAACTATCAGTCCAATCTTAATCAAACTGAACATACATCACCCTATGGTCTAGTTGTGCACCATACATTTTCATCTCATTTGCATATTCAATATGGCTGTCAGGGGCGATATATTTTTTTTGTTACTTTTTTCCAAGAAAACTACCAATCCGCTTTTCACCAAACTTGGCTCACATTATCTCCCTATAGCCATGTTGTGTACTGTACATTTTCATCTCATTTGCATATTCAAAATGGCCGCCAGGGGACGATGTTTTTTTTCTTTATCTTTGTTCCAAGAAAACTACTTGACATTAATCAAAATCAACATACATTATCACCCTATGGTCTAGTTATGCACCGTTCATTTTGATCTCATTTGCATATTCAATATGGCCGCCAGGAGGGCGATATTGTTTTTTCTTTACTTCTATTCCAAGAAAATACTGGTCTGATTTTGACCAAACTTGGCCGACATTATCTCCCTATGATCTAGTTGTGCACCCTACATTTTCGTCTCATTTGCTTATTAAATATGGCCGCCAGGAAGCAATGTTGTTTTTTAACCAAATTTGAAAATGAAACTTATTATCATTATTCCAAGAAAACTACTGACCTGATCTTAACCAAACATGACACATCATCCCTCTAAGTTCTAGCTGTGCACCGTACGTTATCATTTCATTAGCATATTGAAGATGGTTACCAGGTGGCAATGTTGTTTTCAACCAAAATTTCTAGGGGAGCTTAATTTTGCAATTCACAATTTAATTTTCCCCAACAATAGTTATCTCCCTGGAATAAGATTTTTTATGTAGGCCCCAATTCCTATATCCAGTTATTGCTGTAAGTGAAATAATCTTGAGCGCAGCGTAAAACACCAAACAATCAATCAATCAATTTAATATGAATAGATGAACGCGGGCGTTAAGATCCCTTTAAGGGATCTCTTGTTTACTATCTCTTTGTGAAGCTATGCATGGTGTAATACACTGTATCTGTGAGTAATGTAATATTCTAGTAGTGACTACCAATTCGTGCACATCTCATTATTAAACTCTAGAGGATTATTTGGTCAAATGCAGCCAACTTTTGGCTTTATTAGCCCGCCATCATTCTGATGGAGGGCTATTCAAATCGCTTTTCCGTCGTCAGTCGTCCGTCCGTTAACTTTTTGCTTGTTACCTTTATTCCAAGAAAACTACCGGTCCAATCTTATTCAAACTTAACATACAACATCACCCTATGGTCTAGTTGTGCACCGTACGTTTTCATCTCATTTGCATATTCAATGTGGCCACCAGGGGGCGATATTGTTTTTTTTTTGTTATCTTTATTCCAAGAAAACTACCTGTCCGATTTTCACCAAACTTGGCTGACATTATCTCCATATAGTCTAGTTGTGCATCCTACATTTTCATCTCATTTGCATATTCAATATGGCCGCCAGGGGGCGATGTTGTTTTTTCTTTGTTACCTTTATTCCAAGAAAACTACCTGTCCAATCTTAATCAAACTTAACATACATCATCTCACCCTATGGTCTAGTTGTGCACCGTACATTTTCATCTCATTTGCATAAACAATATGGCCGCCAGGGGGGGATGTTGTTTTTCTTTGCTACGTTTATTGCAAGAAAACTTTCGGTAGTTACCTTTATTCCAAGAAAACTATTAGTCCAATCTTAATCAAACTCAACATGCATCATCACCCTACGGTCTAGTTGTACACTGTACATTTTCATCTCATTTGCATATTCAATATGGCCGCCAGGGGGAGATGTTTTTTTTGGTTACTTTTTTCCAAGAAAACTACCAATCCGATTTTCACCAAACTTGGCTCACATTATCTCCCTATAGCCATGTTGTGTACTGTACATTTTCATCTCATTTGCATATTCAATATGGCCGCCAGGGGGCGATGTTTTTTTTCTTTATCTTTGTTCCAAGAAAACTACCTGTCCAATCTTAATCAAACTTAACATACATCATCACCCTATGG
Organism: Lepidochitona cinerea; assembly: GCA_963971465.1. Taxonomy (NCBI): domain Eukaryota; kingdom Metazoa; phylum Mollusca; class Polyplacophora; order Chitonida; family Tonicellidae; genus Lepidochitona; species Lepidochitona cinerea. The sequence goes on along the minus strand of OZ020563.1, from coordinate 280,914 downwards.
TCTAGTTGTGCATCGTACATTTTCATCTCATTTGCATAAACAGTATGGCCGCCAGGGGGAGATGTTGTTTTTCTTTGTTACGTTTATTGCAAGAAAACTTTCGGTAGTTACCTTTATTCCAAGAAAACTATTAGTCCAATCTTAATCAAACTCAACATACATCATCACTCTAGGGTCTAGTTGTACACCGTACATTTTCATCTCATTTGCATATTCAATATGGCCACCAGGGGGTGATATTGTTTTTTTTTGTTACCTTTATTCCAAGGAAACTACTAGTCCGATTTTCATCAAACTTGGCTGACATTATCTCCATATAGTCTAGTTGTGCATCGTACAGTTTCATCTCATTTGCGTATTCAATATGGCCACCAGGGGGCGATGTTGTTTTTCTTTGTTACCTTTATTCCAAGAAAACTACCTGTCCAATCTTAATCAAACCTAACATATATCATCACCCTATGGTCTAGTTGTGCATCATACATTTTCATCTCATTTGCTTCATCAATATGGCCGCCAGGGGAGATGTTGTTATTCTTTGTTACGTTTATTGCAAGAAAACTTTTGCTTGTTACCTTTATTCCAAGAAAACTATCAGTCCAATCTTAATCAAACTCAACGTACATCATCACCCTACGGTCTAGTTGTGCACCGTACATTTTCATCTCATTTTGCATATTCAATATGGCCACCCGGGGGCGATATTGTTTTTGTTTTTAGCCCGCCATCATTCTGATGGAGGGCTATTCAAATCGCTTTTCCGTGGTCCGTCGTCTGTCGTCCGTCCGTTAACTTTTTGCTTGTTACCTTTATTCCAAGAAAACTACCAGTCCAATCTTAATCAAACTTAACATACAACATCACCCTATGGTCTAGTTGTGCACCGTACGTTTTCATCTCATTTGCATATTCAATGTGGCCACCAGGGGGCGATATTGTTTTTTTTTGTTACCTTTATTTCAAGAAAACTACCTGTCCAATCTTAATCAAACTTAACATACATCATCACCCTATGGTCTAGTTGTGCACCGTATACTTTCATCTCATTTGCATAAACAATATGGCCGCCAGGGGGAGATGTTGTTTTCCTTTGTTACGTTTATTGCAAGAAAACTTTCGGTAGTTACCTTTATTCGAAGAAAACTATTTCTCCAATCTTAATCAAACTCAAGATGCATCATCACCCTACGGTCTAGTTGTACACCGTACATTTTCATCTCATTTGCATATTCAATATGGCCACCAGGGGGCGATATTGTTTTTACCCCTCGGGCAAATTTTGCCCGAAGGGTATTGTCGTTGCCTCCGTCGTCCGTCTGTCCGTCTGTCCGTCTGTCCATTGGTCCTTGTAAACACATTATCTAAAAAAGTCTTTAACTTACAACTTTAAAACTTCACAGATTTGTTTAATACAGCAAGTACAAGAAGCCTATTGAAAATCAACGCGCTCGGATGTTTTTTTCAAGAGTTATGCCCCTTTTATTACCGCTGCTATAAAAAGCCTCGTAAACACATTATCTAAAAAAGTTTTTAACTTACAACTTTAAAACTTCACACATTTGTTTAATACAGCAAGTACAAGAAGCCTATTGAAAATCAATGCGCTCGGATGTTTTTTTCAAGAGTTATGCCCCTTTTATTACCGCTGCTATAAAAAGCCTTGTAAACACATTATCTAAAAAAGTCTTTAACTGACAACTTTAAAACTTCACACATTTGTTTAATACAGCAAGTACAAGAAGCCTATTGAAAATCAACGCGCTCGGATATTTTTTCAAGAGTTTTGCCCCTTTTATTACCGCTGCTATAAAAAGCCTCGTAAACACATTATCTAAAAAAGTTTTTAACTTACAACTTTTAAACTTCACACATTTGTTTAATACAGCAAGTACAAGAAGCCTATTGAAAATCAACGTGCTCGGATGTTTTTTTCAAGAGTTATGTCCCTTTTATTACCGCTGCTATAAAAAGCCTTGTAAACACATTATCTAAAAAAGTCTTTAACTTACAACTTTAAAACTTCACACATTTGTTTAATACAGCAAGTATAAGAAGCCTATTGAAAATCAACGCGCTCGGATGTTTTTTTCAAGAGTTTTGCCCCTTTTATTACCGCTGCTATAAAAAGCCTCGTAAACACATTATCTAAAAAAGTTTTTAACTTACAACTTTTAAACTTCACACATTTGTTTAATACAGCAAGTACAAGAAGCCTATTGAAAATCAACGCGCTCGGATGTTTTTTTCAAGAGTTATGTCCCTTTTATTACCGCTGCTATAAAAAGCCTTGTAAACACATTATCTAAAAAAGTCTTTAACTTACAACTTTAAAACTTCACACATTTGTTTAATACAGCAAGTATAAGAAGCCTATTGAAAATCAACGCGCTCGGATGTTTTTTTCAAGAGTTATGCCCCTTTTATTACCGCTGCTATAAAAAGCCTCGTAAACACATTATCTAAAAAAGTTTTTAACTTACAACTTTAAAACTTCACACATTTGTTTAATACAGCAAGTACAAGAAGCCTATTTAAAATCGATGTGTTCACGCATGTTTTTCAAGAGTTATGCCCCTTACATGACTATCAGCCAAAAACCTCCTTGTAAATGTGATGCATGTATGTGGAGTAGTTTTTCACTCACAACAAATTGTCTGGAAAACAAATATATCTTCTGTTTCTTTGGCCCAGACCCGAGGGGTCCTGATGGCGACAGCCACTTATTTTTTGTTACCTTTATTCCAAGGAAACTACTAGTCAGATTTTCATCAAACTTGGCTGACATTATCTCCATATAGTCTAGTTGTGCATTGTACAGTTTCATCTAATTTGCATATTCAATATGGCCACCAGGGGGCGATGTTGTTTTTCTTTGTTACCTTTATTCCAAGAAAACTACCTGTCCAATCTTAATCAAACTTAACATACATGTACATCATCACCCTATGGTCTAGTTGTGCATCGTACATTTTCATCTCATTTGCATAATCAATGTGGCCGCCAGGGGGAGATGTTGTTTTTCTTTGTTACGTTTATTGCAAGAAAACTTTCGCTTGTTACCTTTATTCCAAGAAAACTATTAGTCCAATCTTAATCAAACTCAACGTACATCATCACCCTACGGTCTAGTTGTGCACCGTACATTTTCATCTCATTTTGCTATTCAATATGGCCACCAGGGGGCGATATTGTTTTTTTTTTTGTTACCTTTATTCCAAGGAAACTACTAGTCCGATTTTCACCAAACTTGGCTGACATTATCTTCATATAGTCTAGTTGTGCATCCTACAGTTTCATCTCATTTGCATATTCAATATGGCCACCAGGGGGCGATGTTGTTTTTTTGTTACCTTTATTTCAAGAAAACTACCTGTCCAATCTTAATCAAACTTAACATACATCATCTCAACCTATGGTCTAGTGGTGCACCGTACATTTTCATCTCATTTGCATATTCAATATGGCCGCCAGGGGGAGATGTTTTTTTTGGTTACTTTTTTCCAAGAAAACTACCAATCCGATTTTCACCAAACTTGGCTCACATTATCTCCCTATAGCCATGTTGTGTACTGTACATTTTCATCTCATTTGCATATTCAATATGGCCGCCAGGGGGCGATGTTTTTTTTCTTTATCTTTGTTCCAAGAAAACTACCTGTCCAATCTTAATCAAACTTAACATACATCATCTCACCCTATGGTCTAGTTGTGCACCGTACATTTTCATCTCATTTGCATATTCAATATGGCCGCCAGGGGGAGATTTTTTTTGTTCGTTTATTGCAAGAAAACTTTTGCTTGTTACCTTTGTTCCAATAAAACTATCAGTCCAATCTTAATCAAACTGAACATACATCACCCTATGGTCTAGTTGTGCACCATACATTTTCATCTCATTTGCATATTCAATATGGCTGTCAGGGGCGATATATTTTTTTTTTAACTTTTTTCCAAGAAAACTACCAATCCGATTTTCACCAAACTTGGCTCACATTATCTCCCTATAGCCATGTTGTGTACTGTACATTTTCATCTAATTTGCATATTCAATATGGCCGCCAGGGGGTGATGTTTTTTTTCTTTATCTTTGTTCCAAGAAAACTACCTGACAATAATCAAAATCAACATACATTATCACCCTATGGTCTAGTTATGCACCGTTCATTTTGATCTCATTTGCATATTCAATATGGCCGCCAGGAGGGCGATATTGTTTTTTCGTTACTTCTATTCCAAGAAAATACTGGTCTGATTTTGACTTGGCCGACATTATCTCCCTCTGATCTAGTTTTGCACCCTACATTTCCGTCTCATTTGCTTATTCAATATGGCCGCCAGGAAGCAATGTTGTTTTTAACCAAATTTGAAAATGAAACTTATTATCATTATTCCAAGAAAACTACTGACCTGATCTTAACCAAACATGACACACATCATCCCTCTAAGATCTAGCTGTGCACCGTACATTATCATTTCATTAGCATATTGAAGATGTCTACCAGGTGGCAATGTTGTTTTCAACCACAATTTCTAGGGGAGCTTAATTTTGCAATTCACAATTTACAACACAATTTTTAATTAAACAATAGTTACTTATCTCCCTGGAATAAGATTTTTTATGTAGGCCCCAATTCCTATATCCAGTTATTGCTGTAAGTGAAATAATCTTGAGCGCAGCGTAAAACACCAAACAATCAATTTAATATGAATAGATGAACGCTGGCGTTAAGATCCCTTTAAGGGATCTCTTGTTTTTTGTTACCTTTATTCCAAGGAAACTACTTGTCCGATTCTCACCAAACTTGGCTGACATTATCTCCATATAGTCTAGTTGTGCATCGTACAGTTTCATCTCATTTGCATATTCAATATGGCCACCAGGGGGCGATGTTGTGTTTTTTTGTTACCTTTATTCCAAGAAAACTACCTGTCCAATCTTAATCAAACTTAACATACATCATCTCACCCTATGGTCTAGTTGTGCACCGTACATTTTCATCTCATTTTGCTATTCAATATGGCCACCAGGGGGCGATATTGTTTTTTTTTTTGTTACCTTTATTCCAAGGAAACTACTAGTCCGATTTTCACCAAACTTGGCTGACATTATCTTCATATAGTCTAGTTGTGCATCCTACAGTTTCATCTCATTTGCATATTCAATATGGCCACCAGGGGGCGATGTTGTTTTTTTGTTACCTTTATTTCAAGAAAACTACCTGTCCAATCTTAATCAAACTTAACATACATCATCTCAACCTATGGTCTAGTGGTGCACCGTACATTTTCATCTCATTTGCATATTCAATATGGCCGCCAGGGGGAGATGTTTTTTTTGGTTACTTTTTTCCAAGAAAACTACCAATCCGATTTTCACCAAACTTGGCTCACATTATCTCCCTATAGCCATGTTGTGTACTGTACATTTTCATCTCATTTGCATATTCAATATGGCCGCCAGGGGGCGATGTTTTTTTTCTTTATCTTTGTTCCAAGAAAACTACCTGTCCAATCTTAATCAAACTTAACATACATCATCTCACCCTATGGTCTAGTTGTGCACCGTACATTTTCATCTCATTTGCATATTCAATATGGCCGCCAGGGGGAGATTTTTTTTGTTCGTTTATTGCAAGAAAACTTTTGCTTGTTACCTTTGTTCCAATAAAACTATCAGTCCAATCTTAATCAAACTGAACATACATCACCCTATGGTCTAGTTGTGCACCATACATTTTCATCTCATTTGCATATTCAATATGGCTGTCAGGGGCGATATATTTTTTTTTTTACTTTTTTCCAAGAAAACTACCAATCCGATTTTCACCAAACTTGGCTCACATTATCTCCCTATAGCCATGTTGTGTACTGTACATTTTCATCTAATTTGCATATTCAATATGGCCGCCAGGGGGTGATGTTTTTTTTCTTTATCTTTGTTCCAAGAAAACTACCTGACAATAATCAAAATCAACATACATTATCACCCTATGGTCTAGTTATGCACCGTTCATTTTGATCTCATTTGCATATTCAATATGGCCGCCAGGAGGGCGATATTGTTTTTTCGTTACTTCTATTCCAAGAAAATACTGGTCTGATTTTGACTTGGCCGACATTATCTCCCTCTGATCTAGTTTTGCACCCTACATTTCCGTCTCATTTGCTTATTAAATATGGCCGCCAGGAAGCAATGTTGTTTTTAACCAAATTTGAAAATGAAACTTATTATCATTATTCCAAGAAAACTACTGACCTGATCTTAACCAAACATGACACACATCATCCCTCTAAGATATAGCTGTGCACCGTACATTATCATTTCATTAGCATATTGAAGATGTCTACCAGGTGGCAATGTTGTTTTCAACCACAATTTCTAGGGGAGCTTAATTTTGCAATTCACAATTTACAACACAATTTTTAATTAAACAATAGTTACTTATCTCCCTGGAATAAGATTTTTTATGTAGGCCCCAATTCCTATATCCAGTTATTGCTGTAAGTGAAATAATCTTGAGCGCAGCGTAAAACACCAAACAATCAATCAATCAATTTAATATGAATAGATGAACGCTGGCGTTAAGATCCCTTTAAGGGATCTCTTGTTTTTTGTTACCTTTATTCCAAGGAAACTACTTGTCCGATTCTCACCAAACTTGGCTGACATTATCTCCATATAGTCTAGTTGTGCATCGTACAGTTTCATCTCATTTGCATATTCAATATGGCCACCAGGGGGCGATGTTGTGTTTTTTTGTTACCTTTATTCCAAGAAAACTACCTGTCCAATCTTAATCAAACTTAACATACATCATCTCACCCTATGGTCTAGTTGTGCACCGTACATTTTCATCTCATTTGCATATTCAATATGGCCGCCAGGGGGAGATGGTTTTTTTTTTCGTTTATTGCAAGAAAACTTTTGCTTGTTACCTTTATTCCAATAAAACTATCAGTCCAATCTTAATCAAACTGAACATACATCACCCTATGGTCTAGTTGTGCACCATTCGGTAGTTCGCGGTGATCGCTGCGCCCCCTGGTGAATGATTTCCTGTTGACTTCCGGTTTCATCATCAACCCTGTAACGATGGCCGCAAAATTTGATCCAGTTGTCCCAACGTCATCAAATCCACAGGTTTGTCTGTTTATATTGCCTCATAAATACCAAATCTAGTCTAAAACCAATGTAAAAACCGATTCCAACTCACGTAAGACTAAAGTCTGAGGTTAAGTGCATTCTCATTCATGTAATCTACCGTTATAAATTATATAATATAAATAATGACTAAAAATGTTTTACTTCCGTGTTTTAGTTACTTAGTTATATATTATAATCTGTTGTTAATATCATGATGTTTCGTTGTCAACCGAGGCAGCAAATATTTTAAAGAATGGAAATAATGAGATTGATATTTAAAGGGGCATGAGCTGCCAAAATGTTGATATTTTGACGTTAACACAGAATGTTGAAATTATTGGCTATTTTTCTCAAGACATATAATTCAGAAGCTTTTTAGTGCTTCTAGACTCGAAAATGTACCATAAAGTATTGTTTTGAACTAACTTTGACTTAGAATGAATGAATGGTTGTCCTGGTTATTTAAATTTTGTTTACTTTTCGAACACGTTTTCGGTTCGTACAGGCCACATACTGTATGGATTTTCCTCATTCCAACGCCAATCATTTAGTTTTTCCATGGCCTTCAAAGCCTCTTACTGCCGTGGCGATCAGAACTTATGAAAAAAGTGTGAACTTTGACAGCTCATGCCACTTAAACTAGTTGAATTACTATTCAATTTCAACATACTGCAGTACAACTACATGGAGGTCTACATTTTTTTTTTAATATTTAGAATCACTTTTCATTACTGATTAGGCCTATAAATACAATGTATATTCAAACCGAACCCAACTAATTGGCGGGACTGATATTACAGCAAAAAATAATGTTTTAGTATAAGTATTAACTTAAGTTCTAAATTGTATAATGCCTGATCTGATATATTATTTCTTTTTTAATTTTAGACTGCTGAAGAGGTAAAATTATTGAACCCTAAACAACTTAATATTGCACTTCGGAAACACGGGATAGCATGTTCTGGGAAACGAGAACATAAAATTAGACTTCTGTGTGACGTTCTTTCAATTGATGTAGATAAAAGCAATTTTCAACAAGTTTTAACTAATGTCCGCAATACCAAACAGGGTTGGACAAAGGATTTAAGGAACTGCCCACCTGTTTCTTTACCGGAGGTCACTGATTATTTGTTGCGGTGTCACGATACGATCATCCACACTAAATCAGGGAATATAGAGTCGTTCACCGCGCAAAATCTTAAGCGATACAAGACCCTTAGAAGCTATGATCTATATCGATCTGGCCATGTACACAGCATTAGATTTCAACCAATGAGTAACACTAATTACTGTGCATTACAAGGGAAATGTAACCCTTCATGGGACACTTCAGGAACCGTTTATGACTGCCTTATTATCTTAAAACATAATGGGCAGCCTATAGGGTCCAGTTGTACATGTACAGCTGGGCTAGGGGAAGCATGTACACATGTAGCTGGAATTTTGTTTGCCATGGAAGATTTCACCAGCCTTGGATATCATACCTTACCAGAGGACCCAGCTGTTACTGAGCTGTTATGTACTTGGAATTCTCCCAAAACACCAAAGGTATGAACCATGACTTTCTTCCAAAAAATTTTTTGTGGGTCTCCATGTCTGTTTGGTTGCACTCAACTACATGTATCAGTACTCCATGGTTCCCGGAGTTGTGACTTTCACCATCTTACTAGCAACAAATTTAGTTAAAACTCCAACATCCTTTCCATTTCAGAAGAAATAATTATAGCCTATTTTACTAAAAATGTTCAAAGTGTAAATTTTCAGACTGTTGACCTCTAAGTCTATACTTAATGTTGGCACTTCCATAGCATTTTAGGTCGTAAATCAACCTTCACATCCTTAATAACATGCAACCATTTATTTTGACAGGTAGAAGCTGTACCTCTTAATAGCTTGACTTACCAGTGCCGTGCACCTGGAAACCTACAAAATGAACGGAGATATACGAAGAAGAGGTTAGCTGACCACAATCCCGTAAATCCAGCTAAGCGTGGCATTGATGGTGACAGTTATGTTGGCCTTGTGCATACTCTGCACTTGTGTCAACCCGATGCACCGTTCTGTACTATTGCTGACCCCCATAGATGGGTCATATTTCTCCAAGTACAGACCAGAAAATTATTCCAAATCCAGCATTACCCCCTTTAATGTCTGGTGAAAATCTCTTACTGATTCCAGCTTCAGAGGAGACTGTTGTCACCAGTACTCGGGAACCACTCAATATAGTCTCTCAAGGCATTGATTTTTTGTCCCGTCAGAGGAAACTACATGTAACAGATGAAGTGGTTGGAGAATTTTTAAAGTGGATCAAGATCTCAGAGAGTGAACAGCAAACCATTGAAGCATTGACTCGGGGCCAATCCAAAGTGGAAGGTGCTAAGAAAAGACAGAATTACAAGCACAACTGTTCATGCAGTCCACACACGTATCAAAAGTGTCAAGGCTGGACGGGTCAGTGATGCTGAGCGTTTGGTTGCAAATATTTTAGGAACCTCCACAACTTATGCTGGAAATGAACACACTCAATATGGCTTAGTGCATGAAAATGCTGCTGCTCAAGATTACTATAAACTAATGCAACAAAAGCATGACAACTTTTTACTTGAAGAGTGTGGGTTTCAGGTGTTATTGACACACCCTTTTATTGGTGCCAGTGTTGATCGGGTAGCTAAGTGTAGTTGTCATGCGAGGGCAAGGCCCATTGAAATAAAATGTCCTTCAACCATGCAGCATTTACCAAGAGGCTCGTTTATTAAACTTCCATTTATTTGTGAGAAGAATGGTGTTCTGACGTTAAAATCTGAGCCAACACCTCATCCATATTTTACCCAGATTCAGTGCCACATGGCTGTTATGGATTCCCTTACCAGTGACTGTGTTGTGTGGTCCCCCCAAGAAATGCTTGTTATTAAGGTTGACTTTGACCAAAACTATTGGTCATCTGTTCTGTCAAATGCAAAATATTTTTTTTGTCATTTTGTGGCACCGAAAATATTTCAATTAACATCTGAGAAACCCCATGTGGAATTTCATACTGAGAGGGATGATTTTGTTAAGCAATATGTGTGTGGGAGAGATGATTGCAGAAGCCTGTTAGTAGATATTGAAAATCTGAATAACAATGCAGATGCCAGTGTTATGTGTGAGTGTATTTGTGGTTGTGGTGTTTGGTATCACTGGCGGTGTTCCAGTTTGCATTATATGGACATCGAAGACTCTAATAACTCTCCCAAATGGTACTGTCCTGTCTGTATATCGTCTTGCAATGCCCTGATTGAGGAGTGAAATTTGACAGGTTCACTTCATATTATTACACAAACAAAATGTATTTGAAATTTGGTCTCAGTGTATTAGAAAATAAACTAGCAAGTTGTTCCACCCAGGACTGGATTGATTGTTTGGTGTTTTAAGCCGCGCTCAAGATTGTTTCACTTATATGGCAGCCAGTTTTATTGTGGGTAAAAAGAAAAATAATTCAGAACAAGATATTTACATTGCACATGTCACTTCATAAAAAATGACTCTTTATTTCAGAGGTCAAGATCATTTTTTCCATAGAAATAAATAAAATTTAGATACAATGTATTCAACCTCTTCAAACTAAATAACCCCTAGCATCTGCTTATATTTATAGTTACATGTATTTCCCTTTATCTTTCGATATGTACAGTGAAACTACCAACATGCCTGGTGTTACACACTATTGGAATTCACTTAAGAAAAGGTGAAATAACTACAATTTTTACATCAATTACTTTTTAACAGTTTACGTCTACTATTTGATGAGAAGTTGCTGTGAAAAAAACATACACTGGTATTGCCAAGTGAACAGTTGGATCAACTTAAATTACAAGTTTCATCACTTAATAAGTTATTTCGTTTTTGTTTTTGTATTGCATGTGCTACACAGTTTCATAACTGACTAGGAGCCTATGTGTTGCTGGTTCGAACCCCAATTTGATTCAGAAATAGATGAAAACTTTCCAATTGTATACATGAGGAATTCAAAGGGTTGCAAGGTACCAATCAAAAAGCCAGACTTTCCTCCACAAATAAACCTGGCACATGCGACCGTATAATAATCTTGAGTACTGTGTAAAACACCAAACAATCAATTAACCAAAAGTAATACATCTAAAAAGACAGAACCGCAGTAAACAATTAATGAACTTTGAGAAAAGGTCTCCTAAAATTTACAAGTTGTAGATCATTGCCAATTTCACCTCTGTTTCTAAAAGTCTAAATTCTTTAATTGCTCTCATTGCTCTTTCAACATGAATTCGGGCAACTGAGATTTTCTCAGAGTACTCTAATTGTTCAGCAGTGAACTGTCCAGTTAATTTATTCTGGAAAGGAGGAATTATAAGCTTTACTCCAATAGGCAAGTCTTCAGCTATGGTGAAACCTCTGTCCACCATGACTTTATCCCCCGCATCGAGATCAGACAGCAGTTGCGTGGAATTACAGGTTATTTTCTTATCCGATGCTCTCCCTCCCCACATATCCGAAATAAACGTAATAGCTCCCGATGGGCTCATACCAACAAGGAATTTTACTGTTGAATGATGCTTGTAGCTGGAATGCTGCTGTTTGTGATTATCTAAAGTCCCAGGAGTCTGGATCCGTACAATCCAAAACAACACGTATATTTGAAAAGTTAGAAAAACATGGAGCTTTGCACTTATCTAGTTTATCTGCGGATGGTGTAACACAAATGGCTTCAAGCTCTTGGGATAATAGAATACACCAAGTGTTGAAAATGTTTGAAAAGGTGCTTTCAGCAATGCCAAATCTTCGTGCACAGTCTTTCGAGGGCAAACCGAGACGTAATCGAGTGAGGGTAATGAACATTTCTTCTTCAAGTGTTAAAATACGTGAAGGGCCTGGTTTTTTGTTACTCTTTGTTGCAAAATCGTCTTTACCGATTTGTGATGCATACTGCATATCACTAGCTTTTGATTCTAGGTATGTAAAAATAGCTTTGAAAACATCATATGATGGTAACCCTGTGTAATATTCAAATATAACACTGTTGTCTTTTACAAAATTCAATGTCAGAATCCTTCCTATTTTTTTGGACGACCTCAAACTCCTCAAAACCTTTCTTTGCTGAAGAGTAATCATCAAGAAGCAAATTAAATTCTGGATGCTGCTCAGTTAATTTATCGATGGCGTCAGCAAGACGTCCTTTGCGCTCCGTGTGGAGGTAATCATGGTCATGGCTAACTTCTCTCTGAAAAGAGAAAATGAAATTTTGCTTAATAAATCATAAATATGTAATTATCGGTATGATTACAACTCTGATATGTGTCCTTAGATACCAAATGAGTTAATGAAAAGAACTTAGACAGAACAAAGCAATCAAAAATTATCCATAGGTTGTAACAGTAAAGCGTTACCATGTATACGAAAGCATCATCAACAGCTGTAGCTGCCCCATGTCTCTCACATTCACTATCCTCAGACAACATGTTGCTCTGTATAAAGACAAATAAATAAATTGCATTTTGCAGAGGCAGGAGAAAATGTGTACATGCTGGCCTAATTAAACATCAACTTGTCAACACACAGGGTTAAATTTTACACTAACAGACATGTTTGACAGTTACCTGGAAAAAAACATAACCGTTATAGTTTAAGTCGCAAGTGTGGCTTACATGTACCTGCTTTTAAACTTATTTGCTGGGCAACATAACCTTAGTCATGAAACTTAAATTTTACCTGATCTTGCATAGGCATGTCGACATCGTCGTTATTTCCAACAGTGACAGGTAAGGTTGACATTGCTGCTTCAGAAATCTGTCTATTCAAACATCTCCTTGGTTGTCGGCTAGTTGTTTGTCGCTCAGGGAAGTCTGGTTTGATATGGTTCCAGCCTTTTTTCTGGATATGTGAGTTGGGTGGATAAGAAAAGTGACACGAGCACAGGCGGTGGTGATTTTTGGGCTCCCATAATTTAGTTGTTGTTCTGCCTTTTCCATCCACATGTAGCCGTTTTACGGCAACAATCCACTCCCGTCTCCAAAAAGTATTTGAAGGGAAGGAAAAAAACGAACATTTGTCCTTCGAACTTTTATGATTACAACCCACTGCGCAACAGTAGTTGCCAGTTGACTTGAAACCAAGTGACATCGTTATCTGTCACTGATCAACTGTCAAACTCTACCGGAAGTCAACAGCGCGCCGCTACGGTCAGTAAAACACGCGTCAACATCAACTATCCGAACAAGCGAATACATTTTCATCTCATTTGCATATTCAATATGGCTGCCAGGGGCAATATATTTTTTTTGTTACTTTTTTCAAGAAAACTACCAGTCCGATTTTCACCAAACTTGGCTCACATTATCTCCATATAGCCCTGTTGTGTACTGTACATTTTCATCTCATTTGCATATTCAATATGGCCGCCAGGGGGCGATGTTTTTTTTCTTTATCTTTGTTCCAAGAAAACTACCTGACATTAATCAAAATCAACATACATTATCTCCCTCTGATCTAGTTGTACACCCTACATTTTCATCTTATTTGCTTATTAAATATGGCCGCCAGGAAGCAATGTTGTTTTTTAACCAAATTTGCAAATGAAACGTTATCATTATTCCAAGAAAACTACTGACCTGATCTTAACCAAACATGACACACATCATCCCTCTAAGTTCTAGCTGTGTACCGTACATTATGGCTACCAGGTGGCAATGTTGTTTTCAACCAAAATTTCAAGGGGAGCTTACTTTGCAATTCACAATTTAATTTTCCTCAACAATAGTTATCTCCCTGGAATAAGATTTTTTATGTAGGCCCGAATTCCTATATCCAGTTATTGCTGTAACAATCTTTAATATGAATAGACGACCTATGTGGGATGGTTGCCAGTTACCAACGGAAGGTTGTGGGTTTCCTCCGAACATAGAGCCCGGTTTCCTCCCACAATAAAACTGGCAACGCCGCCATATATGTAAAATAATCTTGAGCGCAGCGTAAAACACCAAACAATCAATCAATCAATTTAATATGAATAGATGAACGCGGGCGTTAAGATCCCTTTAAGGGATCTCTTGTTTACTTATTAAATACACTTTCAGGAAAGACCAGAATTTCGAGAAGTTGTGCCCATTTTGGAAGAATGTCAACATTCGCAAGCTGTGGCATTACTCAGTAATAGTATCAATACCCAATCAGAATTCAACAGTAGTTTTTCTGTGACGTCTGACCCAGTTCTTGACCCAGATGATGATGGAAGATCAACTCCTCCCTTAACAGGCATGGTGACAGCCATGAGAACGCGCTGGGAGATGGAAGCTTCTAGAAACAAGTAAGTTAATTACATTATATTAAGTCACCATTTTGGGGGTATGTAAAGAGAAAGAGTGTCATGCAAAGTTTTATGAGAATTTACGATGTCACTAACTTACTGCCAACATTATTATGTACAAATTTTCTTTAACTCTTTGCCCCATGCAGTGTTTTATCCATTACCCCATAATGACGCTATATGAGGCCGTGCTCTGATTCATAGACATTTAACCAGGTCAACCTTATTTTGTTCTAAATAATTATTTCAGAAAAGCAAAGACAATAAGTGAACAACATATTCATTTACATTCTTAAAAAGATTATCTTTAGTAAGTTATTAAAAAATATATATTTTTGGCGACCAAAACAGCCACCGAGCCTTTTGACATTCAGTAAACCCAGAACTATTGCATGGATTTTGAAATTGTTTTTAGTTATAACTGACTTATGAGTAGGTGGTGTGTTCCGTACCAAAGTTAAGTTGGAGTGTTGATATTTGTGGCGACCAAAACAGTCACCAGCCTTTTGGCATTGAGTTCCTCCGTAATTATTTCATGGATTATAATTGTTTTCTTCTAATATATAAAGCTTATGATTAGACGATGTGTCCTGTACCAAAATTGAATTGGGATCTCTATATTTGTTGCGACCAGAACAGTCACCAGCCTTTTAGCATTGAGTAACTCGGTACTTATTGCATGGATTATCATTTTTACCCCTCGGGCAAATTTTGCCCGAAGGGTATTGTCGTTGCCTCCGTCGTCCGTCTGTCCGTCTGTCCGTCTGTCCATTGGTCCTTGTAAACACATTATCTAAAAAAGTCTTTAACTTACAACTTTAAAACTTCACACATTTGTTTAATACAGCAAGTACAAGAAGCCTATTGAAAATCAACGCGCTCAGATGTTTTTTTCAAGAGTTATGTCCCTTTTATTACCGCTGCTATAAAAAGCCTTGTAAACACATTATCTAAAAAAGTCTTTAACTTACAACTTTAAAACTTCACACATTTGTTTAATACAGCAAGTATAAGAAGCCTGTTGAAAATCAACGCGCTCGGATGTTTTTTTCAAGAGTTATGCCCCTTTTATTACCGCTGCTATAAAAAGCCTCGTAAACACATTATCTAAAAAAGTTTTTAACTTACAACTTTAAAACTTCACACATTTGTTTAATACAGCAAGTACAAGAAGCCTATTGAAAATCAACGCGCTCAGATGTTTTTTTCAAGAGTTATGCCCCTTTTATTACCGCTGCTATTAAAAGCCTTGTAAACACATTATCTAAAAAAGTCTTTAACTTACAAGTTTGAAACTTCCTACATTTGTTCAATACAGCAAGTACAAGAAGCCTATTTAAAATCGATGTGTTCAGACATGTTTTTCAAGAGTTATGCCCCTTACATGACTATCAGCCAAAAACCTCCTTGTAAATGTGATGCATGTATGTGGAGTAGTTTTTCACTCACAACAAATTGTCTGGAAAATAAATATATCTTCGGATTCTTTGGCCCAGACCCGAGGGGTCTTGATGGCGACAGCCACTTATTTTTCCTTTATAACTATCTTATGAGTAGACGGTGTGTCTAGTACTAAAAGTAAGTCTTGCTTTATGTGTTGACAAAAAACCGTTACCTAGTTTTTAGGCATTCGGTAATTGAGGAAATGGCTGCTATTCTGTCTGTGGTTTCACAGAATAGCTTAAATATATCCTAGCAACTTTTTGATAACCAAGGTGACCAAATGAGTTGCGACCTTCTTTCTATTGTTTAATCCGTAATTAAATGAAATTGCTGTTGTATGCCTATATGTAGTGTAGACACTTTTGCAAGTAGCTTTGGTACAGTTTTCAGATATAGGTAGCAGCTTATAGGTATGTGATCTGTCAAATACTAAAATTCACCAAGCCCCAGTCTTATTTAGGTGACTGAAAGATTCTGCCAGCCGAAATTCTGTTTAAAGCATGTCTTTAATATTGAATATTAAGATCGTGTGCTACAAGGAATTTAGCCTTGCGGGCGTATTATGAGTTTCTTAAACTGTTGTTTTTTGTTACCTTTATTCCAAGAAAAGTACCAGTCCGATTTCCACCAAACTTGGCTCACATTTTCTCCATATAGTCAAGTTGTGCATCGTACATTTTCATCTCATTGAATATTCAATATGGCTGCCAGGGGGGCGATGTTGTTTTTAGACCACCATGATCTCGTCCGGTGTATGTAAACTTTTCTTGTGATCGCAATTCCAAGAGACTGGTGTATAGATCTTATGGGTGTATGGTGTATCTATAATATGGGTGTATGATGTATAGATCTTATGTGTGTATGATGTATAGATCTTATGGGTGTATGGTGTATAGATCTTATGGGTGTATGGTGTATAGATCTTATGGGTGTATGGTGTATAGATCTTATGGGTGTATGATGTATAGATCTTATGGGTGTATGATGTATAGATCTTATGGGTGTATGGTGTATAGATCTTATGGGTGTATGGTGTATAGATCGTATGGTGTATAGATCTTATGGGTGTATGGTGTATAGATCTTATGGGTGTATGGTGTATAGATCTTATGGGTGTATGGTGTATATATCTTATAGGTGTATGGTGTATATATCTTATAGGTGTATTGTGTATAGAATATATGGGTGTATTGTGTATCGATCTTATGCGTGTATGGTGTATAGATCTTATGGGTGTATGGTGTATAGATCTTATGGGTGTATGGTGTATAGATCTTATGTGTGTATGGTGTATAGACTTTATGGATGTATGGTGTATAAATCTTATGAGTGTATGGTGTATAGATCTTATGGGTGTATGGTGTATAGATCTTATGGGTGTATTGTGTATCGGTCATATGGGTGTATGATGTATAGATCTTATGGGTGTATTGTGTATCGGTCATATGGGTGTATGGTGTATAGATCGTATGGTGTATAGATCTTATGGGTGTATGGTGTATAGATCTTATGGGTGTATGGTGTATAGATCTTATAGGTGTATTGTGTATAGAATATATGGGTGTATTGTGTATCGATCTTATGGGTGTATGATGTATAGATCTTATGGGTGTATGGTGTATAGATCTTATGGGTGTATGGTGTATAGATCTTATGAGTGTATGGTGTATAGATCTTATGGGTGTATTGTGTATACATCGTGTATAGATTTTATGAGTACATGGTGTATTGGTGTATCCATCTTATGGGTGCATGTTGTATGATATATGTCATCACCTGTTCAGTTGCATAAAGTTTGGCAGACTGAACTGTGTAATACAAATCTTTCTGCTCTGTAATTCGCTTTTAATTTAAATTTGAACTGTCAACTTACATGGCCAGGAGGTTTGAACTAAACTCTTGTTTTCTTGTCCTATAGCGCTGGTTCTAATGATGACCTGAGAAGAAGATTCCCATACGCACAGTTTGATAAAAATGGTGAGACTTAACATTCATTTTAACAATCTACAATTGAGTTGTAACTTGCATTAATCACTTGAAGCCTGTTTTCTATTACATTATTACTGCTTGCCTACACTCTGTAGACAGCTGGCTCCTCTATCTGCTTATTAAACATCATTTCTTTGGTGAAAATTTATTGCCTCTGGGGCTTTGCACCAAAAAGTATCTCCAGACTTCATTGGGGGAAGGCAACTGACCATGATGACCTTTTCTCATTTGATCATGTATGGGCATGTTATGACTTGATTTTTTGGTTTGGTATGTTCACAATTTGGATAGCTAACTGCGTAAACCACCAAAACAGTCACAAACACAAATGTTTTGTACAGGCTTAAAGATGATACACAATTATAATGAATGGAGGAACAAACTATCAATGTGTGGATATGTTGAAATAATAAGTTTTTTAACCATTTCCATCGTCATGTTTTAGTTTACTAATCTGACCGTCCTATATCCTTATGTTATATTGCAGCCACATTTATGTAAAAAAAATCATGAGATAGCAGGCATTTACACTGCTTTAATAACTCTCTGAGACCGTCTAAGTGCTAAATGCAGGTCGTGTAAATGATTTCAAACATTTTTTCAGTGCACTGTGAAGTAAAAAATCAGCTAAATTTTTATATTATATTACACAAACTTTGAGATTTCAGAGGTAGGTGTAGGGGCCTACAGTTTTTAAGTCACTGCCTTTTAGTAAAAATGTTATATCAACCAAAACAAAGACATTTACCCTTTAACATTTCTTTTGGTCACAAATCCTAGCCACTGGGTGTATTTGAGACTTCTCTATAAAGAATTGGAAACTCAAACTGCTTTGATGCCATTTTTACCCCTCGTGCAAATTTTGCCCCTCGTGCAAATTTTGCCCCTCGTGCAAATTTTGCCCGAAGGGTATTGTCGTTGCCTCCGTCGGCCGTCTGTCCATTGAACCTTGTAAACAACCTTAAAAAGTCTTTCATTTACAACTTTGAAACTTAACACATTTGTTTAAAGGGGCATCAGCTGCCAAAATGTTGATATTTTGACGTTAAAACAGAATGTTGAAATTATTGGCTATTTCTCTCAAGACGTATAACTAAAAAGCTCTTTAGTGCTTCTAGTCTCGAAAATGTACGATAACGTATTGTTTTGAACTAACTTTGGCTTAGAATGAATGAATGGTCGTCCCGGCTATTTAAATTTTGTTTACTTTAGAACACGTTTTCGGTTCGTACAGGCCACATACTGTATGGATTTTCCTCATTCCAGCGCCAATCATTAAGTTTTTCGATGACCTTCAAAGCCTCTTACTGTTGTGACAATCAGAAATTATGAAAAAAGTGTGAATTTTGGCAGCTCATGCCACTTTAATACAGCAAGTACAAAAAGCCTAACGCGCTCGGATGTTTTTTTCAAAAGTTATGCCCCTTACATTACCGCTGCTGCTAAAAGCCTTGTTAACTCATCTCAACAATTCTTTCACTCACAGTTTTAAAACATTCTACATTTGTTCAATACATCAAGTACAAGAAGCCTATCGAAAATCAACGCGCTCTGACGGTTTTTTTTTCCAGAGTTATTCCCCTTACATTACCTCTGCTGTAAAAAGCCTTGATAACACATTATCTCAACAATTCTTTCACTCACATTTTTAAAACTTCCTACATTTGTTCAATACACCAAGTTCAAGAACCTATTTAAAATCAGAGTTTTTCAGGAGTTATGCCCCTTGCATTACGCTGCTGTCAAAATAACGTGTTTATCATGAATGGTCTATATCAAACAGCTGCTTAAATTCTGCATCCCCCAATTAAATTGATTGTCTGGTTTTAAGAGTTATGCCCCTTATATAACTGTCAGCCAAAAACCTCTTTGTAAATGTGATACATGTATGTGAAGTAGTTTTTCAGTCACAACAAATTGTTTGGAAAATAAATATATCTTTGGTTTCTTTGGCCCAGACCCGAGGGGTCCTGATGGTGACAGCGACTTATTATTCTCATATTATTGCTGCTGTATGCGTGTTTCATTTACTATATTCACCTTTTGAAGTTTTAAATCATATGTAACGAGAAATGTAAGAAAGTCGTAAAGACTCTATCCCTAAAAATAGTGAAACCATGGTTAAGACAATCAGTGTAGCAATGATATAAAAGAATTATTTCGGATAGAAAACAAGAGAGATTTAATGTTAAAGTGGTTTATAAAAATTGAGATTTCATGTGGCTTTATAGCAGATTGACAGTTCAAATAGTTACAAGTGACTTAACAATTTCTGAATACTCACTTTTGCTCTGGTATGTTTATTTTTTCAGGTTATGTCACAGATCCCTTGAGCACTTTGAGGATTCCTGTGACTGCACTCCCCCTCTCCAGTTCTTCAAGTCTGGACAGTGATCAAGATACTAGTCCATTTGTATCAAATCTTCATCTCTCCTGAGGAATATCAGCTTCAACCAAGGAGTAATGGTAGAATGATGAAACCTGTTCACCAATAACATCTGGAAAGGGGGGACGATCACGATATGGACAATGTATCAGTGTCAATGTCATCTAGTCACACAATCATCATGCAATGTCCTCTAGTCACACAATCATCATGCAGTGTCATCTAGTCACACAATCATCATGCAATGTCCTCTAGTCACAAAATCATCATGCAGTGTCACCTAGTCACACAATCATCATGCAATGTCATCTAGTCACACAATCATCATGCAATGTCATCTAGTCACACAATCATCATGCAGTGTCATCTAGTCACACAATCATCATGCGATGTCATCTAGTCACACAATCATCATGCGATGTCATCTAGTCACACAATCATCATGCGATGTCATCTAGTCACACAATCATCACGCAATGTCATCTAGTCACACAATCATCACGCAATGTCATCTAGTCCCACAATCATCACGCAGTGTCATCTAGTCACACAATCATCATGCGATGTCATCTAGTCACACAATCATCACGCAATGTCATCTAGTCACACAATCATCATGCAATGTCATCTAGACACAATCATCACGCAATGTCATCTAGTCACACAATCATCATGCAGTGTCATCTAGTCACACAATCATCCCTCAATGCCATCTAGTCACACAATCATCATGCAGTGTCATCTAGTCACACAATCATCATGCAATGTCATCTAGTCACACAATCCTCATGCAATGTCATCTAGTCACACGATCATCATGCAATGTCATCTAGTCACACAATCATCATGCAATGTCATCTAGTCACACGATCATCATGCAATGTCATCTAGTCACTCGATCATCATGCAATGTCACCTAGTCACACAATCATCATGCAATGTCATCTAGTCACACAATCATCATGCAGTGTCATCTAGTCACACAATCATCACGCAATGTCATCTAGTCACACAATCATAATGCAGTGTCACCTAGTCACACAATCATCATGCAATGTCATCTAGTCACACAATCATCACGCAATGTCATCTAGTCACACGATCATCATGCAATGTCATCTAGTCACACAATCATCATGCAATGTCATCTAGTCACACAATCATCATGCAATGTCATCTAGTCACACAATCATCACGCAATGTCATCTAGTCACACAATCATCATGCAATGTCATCTAGTCACACCATCATCATGCAATGTCATCTAGTCACACAATCATCATGCAGTTTCACCTAGTCACACAATCATCATGCAATGTCACCTAGTCACACAATCCTCATGCAATGTCATCTAGTCACACAATCATCCCACAATGCCATCTAGTCACACAATCATCATGCAGTGTCATCTAGTCACACAATCATCATGCAATGTCATCTAATCACACAATCATCACGCAATGTCATCTAGTCACACAATCATCATGCAGTTTCACCTAGTCACACAATCATCATGCAATGTCATCTAGTCACAAAATTATCATGCAGTGTCATCTAGTCACACAATCATCATGCAGTGTCATCTTGTCACAAAATCATCCCACAATGTCATCTAGTCACACAATCATCATGCAATGTCATCTAGTCACACAATCATCATGCAATGTCATCTAGTCACACAATCATCATGCAATGTCATCTAGTCACACAATCATCCCACACTGTCATCTAGTCACACAATCATCATGCAGTGTCATCTAGTCACACAATCATCATACAATGTCATCTAGTCACACAATCATCACGCAATGTCATCTAGTCCCACAATCATCATGCAGTGTCACCTAGTCACACAATCATCATGCAATGTCATCTAGTCACAATAATCATGCAATGTCATCTAGTCACACAATCATCATGCAATGTCATCTAGTCACACAATCATCACGCAATGTCATCTAGTCACAAAATCATCCCACAATGTCATCTAGTCACACAATCATCATGCAATGTCATCTAGTCACACAATCATCATGCAATGTCATCTAGTCACAAAATCATCATGCAATGTCATCTAGTCACACAATCATCCCACACTGTCATCTAGTCACACAATCATCATGCAGTGTCATCTAGTCACACAATCATCACGCAATGTCATCTAGTCACACAATCATCATGCAGTGTCACCTAGTCACACAATCATCATGCAATGTCATCTAGTCACACAATAATCATGCAATGTCATCTAGTCACACAATCATCATGCAATGTCATCTAGTCACAAAATCATCATGCAATGTCATCTAGTCACACAATCATCCCACACTGTCATCTAGTCACACAATCATCATGCAGTGTCATCTAGTCACACAATCATCCTGCAATGTCATCTAGTCACACAATCATCCCACACTGTCATCTAGTCACACAATCATCATGCAGTGTCATCTAGTCACACAATCATCATGCAATGTCATCTAGTCACACAATCATCACGCAATGTCATCTAGTCACACAATCATCATGCAGTGTCACCTAGTCACACAATCATCATGCAATGTCATCTAGTCACACAATCATCATGCAATGTCATCTAGTCACACAATCATCATGCAATGTCATCTAGTCACACAATCATCATGCAATGTCATCTAGTCACACAATCATCATGCAATGTCATCTAGTCACAAAATCATCATGCAATGTCATCTAGTCCCACAATCATCATGCAGTGTCACCTAGTCACACAATCATCATGCAATGTCATCTAGTCCCACAATCATCATGCAATGTCATCTAGTCACACAATCATCATGCAATGTCATCTAGTCACACAATCACCCCACAATGTCACCTAGTCACACAATCATCATGCAATGTCATCTAGTCACACAATCATCCCACAATGTCATCTAGTCACACAATCATCACGCAATGTCATCTAGTCACACAATCATCATGCAATGTCATCTAGTCACACAATCATCACGCAGTGTCATCTAGTCACACAATCATCACGCAATGTCATCTAGTCACACAATCATCATGCAGTGTCATCTAGTCACACAATCATCATGCAGTGTCATCTAGTCACAATCATCATGCAATGTCATCTAGTCACACAATCATCATGCAGTGTCACCTAGTCACACAATCATCACACAGTGTCATCTAGTTACACAATCATCATGCAATGTCATCTAGTCACACAATCATCATGCAGTGTCATCTAGTCACACAATCATCAGGCAATGACATCTAGTCACACAATCATCATGCAATGTCATCTAGTCACACAATCAGCACGCAATGTCATCTAGTCACACAATCATCATGCAGTGTCACCTAGTCACACAATCATCACGCAGTGTCATCTAGTCACACAATCATCATGCAGTGTCATCTAGTCACACAATCATCATGCAGTGTCATCTAGTCACACAATCATCAGGCAATGACATCTAGTCACACAATCATCATGTAATGTCATCTAGTCACACAATCATCACGCAATGTCATCTAGTCACACAATCATCATGCAGTGTCATCTAGTCACACAATCATCATGCAGTGTCATCTTGTCACACAATCCTCATGCAGTGTCATCTAGTCACACAATCATCCCACACTGTCATCTAGTCACACAATCATCATGCAGTGTCATCTAGTCACACAATCATCATGCAATGTCATCTAGTCACACAATCATCACGCAATGTCATCTAGTCACACAATCATCATGCAGTATCACCTAGTCACACAATCATCATGCAATTTCATCTAGTCACACAATCATCCCACACTGTCATCTAGTCACACAATCATCATGCAGTGTCATCTAGTTACACAATCATCCTGCAATGTCATCTAGTTACACAATCATCCTGCAATGTCATCTAGTCACACAATCATCCCACACTGTCATCTAGTCACACAATCATCCCACACTGTCATCTAGTCACACAATCATCACGCAATGTCATCTAGTCACACAATCATCACGCAATGTCATCTAGTCACACAATCATCATGCAGTGTCACCTAGTCACACAATCATCATGCAATGTCATCTAGTCACACAATCATCATGCAATGTCATCTAGTCACACAATCATCATGCAATGTCATCTAGTCACAAAATCATCATGCAGTGTCACCTAGTCACACAATCATCATGCAATGTCATCTAGTCACACAATCATCATGCAATGTCATCTAGTCCCACAATCATCATGCAGTGTCACCTAGTCACACAATCATCATGCAATGTCACCTAGTCACACAATCATCATGCAATGTCATCTAGTCACTTAATCATCATACAATGTCATCTAGTCACACAATCATCATGCAGTGTCACCTAGTCCCACAATCATCATGCAGTGTCATCTAGTCACACAATCATCATGCAATGTCATCTAGTCACACAATCATCATGCAGTGTCATCTAGTCACACAATCATCATGCAGTGTCATCTAGTCACACGATCATCACGCAGTGTCATCTAGTCACACAATCATCATGCAGTGTCACCTAGTCACACAATCACCATGCAATGTCATCTAGTCACACAATCATCCCACAATGTCATCTAGTCACACAATCATCACGCAATGTCATCTAGTCACACAATCATCATGCAGTGTCATCTAGTCACACAATCATCATGCAATGTCATCTAGTCACACAATCATCATGCAGTGTCACCTAGTCACACAATCATCATGCAGTGTCATCTAGTCACACAATCATCATGCAATGTCATCTAGTTACACAATCATCATGCAATGTCATCTAGTCACAAAATCATCATACAGTGTCACCTAGTCACACAATCATCATGCAATGTCATCTAGTCACACAATCATCATGCAATGTCATCTAGTCACAAAATCATCATGCAGTGTCACCTAGTCACACAATCATCATGCAATGTCATCTAGTCACACAATCATCATGCAATGTCATCTAGTCACACAATCACCCCACAATGTCACCTAGTCACACAATCATCATGCAATGTCATCTAGTCACACAATCATCACGCAGTGTCACCTAGTCACACAATCATCATGCAATGTCATCTAGTCACAAAATCATCATGCAGTGTCATCTAGTCACAAAATCATCATGCAGTGTCATCTAGTCACACAATCATCATGCAGTGTCATCTTGTCACAAAATCATCCCACAATGTCATCTAGTCACACAATCATCATGCAATGTCATCTAGTCACACAATCATCATGCAATGTCATCTAGTCACACAATCATCATGCAATGTCATCTAGTCACACAATCATCCCACACTGTCATCTAGTCACACAATCATCATGCAGTGTCATCTAGTCACACAATCATCATGCAATGTCATCTAGTCACAAAATCATCATGCAGTGTCACCTAGTCACACAATCATCATGCAATGTCATCTAGTCACACAATCATCATGCAATATCATCTAGTCACACAATCACCATGCAATGTCATCTAGTCACACAATCATCATGCAATGTCATCTAGTCACACAATCATCATGCAGTGTCATCTAGTCACACAATCATCCCACAATGCCATCTAGTCACACAATCATCATGCAGTGTCATTTAGTCAAACAATCATCATGCAATGTCATCTAGTCACACAATCATCACGCAATGTCATCTAGTCACGATCATGATGCAATGTCATCTAGTCACACAATCATCATGCAATGTCATCTAGTCACACAATCATCATGCAATGTCATCTAGTCACACAATCATCACGCAATGTCATCTAGTCACACAATCATCATGCAGTGTCATCTAGTCACACAATCATCATGCAATGTCATCTAGTCACACAATCACCCCACAATGTCACCTAGTCACACAATCATCATGCAGTGTCATCTAGTCACACAATCATCCCACACTGTCATCTAGTCCCACAATCATCATGCAGTGTCATCTAGTTACACAATCATCCTGCAATGTCATCTAGTTACACAATCATCCTGCAATGTCATCTAGTCACAAAATCATCCCACACTGTCATCTAGTCACACAATCATCATGCAATGTCATCTAGTCACACAATCATCACGCAATGTCATCTAGTCACACAATCATCATGCAATGTCATCTAGTCACACAATCATCCCACAATGCCATCTAGTCACACAATCATCATGCAGTGTCATCTAGTCACACAATCATCATGCAATGTCACCTAGTCACACAATCATCATGCAATGTCATCTAGTCACACAATCATCATGCAATGTCATCTAGTCACACAAGTCACACAATCATCATGCGATGTCATCTAGTCACACAATCATCATGCGATGTCATCTAGTCACACAATCACCCCACAATGTCACCTAGTCACACAATCTTCATGCAATGTCATCTAGTCACACAATCATCATGCGATGTCATCTAGTCACACAATCATCATGCGATGTCATCTAGTCACACAATCATCATGCAGTGTCATCTAGTCACACAATCATCATGCAATGTCATCTAGTCACACAATCACCCCACAATGTCACCTAGTCACACAATCATCATGCAGTGTCATCTAGTCACACAATCATCCCACACTGTCATCTAGTCACACAATCATCATGCAGTGTCATCTAGTTACACAATCATCCTGCAATGTCATCTAGTTACACAATCATCCTGCAATGTCATCTAGTCACAAAATCATCCCACACTGTCATCTAGTCACACAATCATCATGCAATGTCATCTAGTCACACAATCATCACGCAATGTCATCTAGTCACACAATCATCATGCAGTGTCATCTAGTCACACAATCATCATGCAATGTCATTTAGTCACACAATCATCATGCAATGTCATCTAGTCACACAATCACCCCACAATGTCACCTAGTCACACAATCTTCATGCAATGTCATCTAGTCACACAATCATCACGCAGTGTCATCTAGTCACGCAATCATCACGCAATGTCATCTAGTCACACAATCATCATGCAATGTCATCTAGTCACACAATCATCATGCAGTGTCACCTAGTCACACAATCATCATGCAATGTCATCTAGTCACACAATCATCATGCAATGTCATCTAGTCACACAATCATCATGCAGTGTCATCTAGTCACACAATCATCATGCGATGTCATCTAGTCACACAATCATCATGCGATGTCATCTAGTCACACAATCATCATGCGATGTCATCTAGTCACACAATCATCACGCAATGTCATCTAGTCACACAATCATCATGCAATGTCATCTAGTCACACAATCATCATGCAATGTCATCTAGTCACACAATCATCATGCAATGTCATCTAGTCACACAATCATCATGCAATGTCATCTAGTCACACAATCATCCCACACTGTCATCTAGTCACACAATCATCATGCAGTGTCATCTAGTCACACAATCATCATGCAATGTCATCTAGTCACAAAATCATCATGCAGTGTCACCTAGTCACACAATCATCATGCAGTGTCATCTAGTCACACAATCATCATGCTATGTCATCTAGTTACACAATCATCATGCAATGTCATCTAGTCACAAAATCATCATGCAGTGTCACCTAGTCACACAATCATCATGCAATGTCATCTAGTCACACAATCATCACGCAATGTCATCTAGTCACAAAATCATCATGCAGTGTCACCTAGTCACACAATTATCATGCAATGTCATTTAGTCACACAATCATCATGCAATTTCATCTAGTCACACAATCACCCCACAATGTCACCTAGTCACACAATCATCATGCAATGTCATCTAGTCACACAATCATCACGCAGTGTCATCTAGTCACACAATCATCACGCAATGTCATCTAGTCACACAATCATCATGCAATGTCATCTAGTCACACAATCATCATGCAGTGTCACCTAGTCACACAATCATCATGCAGTGTCATCTAGTCACACAATCATCATGCAATGTCATCTAGTCACACAATCATCATGCAATGTCATCTAGTCACACAATCATCATGCAATTTCATGTAGTCACACAATCATCATGCAATGTCATCTAGTCACACAATCATCACGCAATGTCATCTAGTCACACAATCATCATGCAGTGTCACCTAGTCACACAATCATCATGCAGTGTCATCTAGTCACACAATCATCATGCAATGTCATCTAGTTACACAATCATCATGCAATGTCATCTAGTCACAAAATCATCATGCAGTGTCACCTAGTCACACAATCATCATGCAATGTCATCTAGTCACACAATCATCACACAATGTCATCTAGTCACAAAATCATCATGCAGTGTCACCTAGTCACACAATTATCATGCAATGTAATTTAGTCACACAATCATCATGCAATGTCATCTAGTCACACAATCACCCCACAATGTCACCTAGTCACACAATCATCATGCAATGTCATCTAGTCACACAATCATCACGCAGTGTCATCTAGTCACACAATCATCACGCAATGTCATCTAGTCACACAATCATCATGCAATGTCATCTAGTCACACAATCATCATGCAGTGTCACCTAGTCACACAATCATCATGCAGTGTCATCTAGTCACACAATCATCATGCAATGTCATCTAGTCACACAATCATCATGCAATGTCATCTAGTCACACAATCATCATGCAATTTCATCTAGTCACACAATCATCATGCAATGTCATCTAGTCACACAATCATCACGCAATGTCATCTAGTCACACAATCATCATGCAGTGTCACCTAGTCACACAATCATCATGCAATGTCATCTAGTCACACAATCATCATGCAGTGTCATCTAGTCACACAATCATCATGCAGTGTAATCTTGTCACAAAATCATCCCACAATGTCATCTAGTCACACAATCATCATGCATTGTCATCTAGTCACACAATCATCATGCAGTGTCATCTTGTCACAAAATCATCCCACAATGTCATCTAGTCACACAATCATCATGCAATGTCATCTAGTCACACAATCATCATGCAATGTCATCTAGTCACACAATCATCATGCAATGTCATCTAGTCACACAATCATCCCACACTGTCATCTAGTCACACAATCATCATGCAGTGTCATCTAGTCACACAATCATCATGCAATGTCATCTAGTCACAAAATCATCATGCAGTGTCACCTAGTCACACAATCATCATGCAATGTCATCTAGTCACACAATCATCATGCAATGTCATCTAGTCACACAATCATGCAATGTCATCTAGTCACACAATCATCATGCAATGTCATCTAGTCACACAATCATCATGCAGTGTCATCTAGTCACACAATCATCCCACAATGCCATCTAGTCACACAATCATCATGCAATGTCATCTAGTCACACAATCATCACTCAATATCATCTAGTCACGATCATCATACAATGTCATCTAGTCACACAATCATCATGCAGTTTCACCTAGTCACACAATCATCATGCAATGTCATCTAGTCACACAATCATCATGCAATGTCATCTAGTCACACAATCATCATGCAATGTCATCTAGTCACACAATCATCCCACACTGTCATCTAGTCACACAATCATCATGCAGTGTCATCTAGTCACACAATCATCATACAATGTCATCTAGTCACACAATCACCACGCAATGTCATCTAGTCACACAATCATCACGCAATGTCATCTAGTCACACAATCATCCCACACTGTCATCTAGTCACAAAATCATCATGCAGTGTCACCTAGTCACACGATCATCATGCAATGTCATCTAGTCACACGATCATCATGCAATGTCATCTAGTCACACAATCATCACGCAATGTCATCTAGTCACACAATCATCATGCAATGTCATCTAGTCACAAAATCATCATGCAGTGTCATCTAGTTACACAATCATCATGCTGTGTCATCTTGTCACAAAATCATCCCACAATGTCATCTAGTCACACAATCATCATGCAATGTCATCTAGTCACACGATCATCATGCAATGTCATCTACAGGGTTCGCACTCTATCTTGAAAACCTTGAAAAGCCTTGAAAATGGAAAAAATAAATTCAAGGCCTTAAATTATCTTGAAAAATAAAAAAGTACCTTGAATTTAGTATGAAAGGTCTTGAAGAAAAATCAAGTGTGTTGGTTTTAATTTAAGTTAAAGGTATGGCTGCCGCGGATCAGCATGAAAACAAGGCCTGGGAGATCCGGGTTCAAGCC
The DNA here is from genome assembly GCA_963971465.1 of Lepidochitona cinerea. Taxonomy (NCBI): domain Eukaryota; kingdom Metazoa; phylum Mollusca; class Polyplacophora; order Chitonida; family Tonicellidae; genus Lepidochitona; species Lepidochitona cinerea. The sequence goes on along the minus strand of OZ020563.1, from coordinate 250,428 downwards.
CGTGGTCCAGTGGGTTAGAGTGATCTCTCAATTCCACACAGGCCTCCGTGGTCCAGTGGGTTAGTGATCGTCTCTCAATTCCACAACCAGCCCCGATAGCTCAGTCGGTAGAGCGTCCGCTTCAGGCCTGGGAGATCCGGGTTCAAGCCCGGGTCGAGTCAGACCAAAGAATTTAACAGTGGTAGCTGTTACTGCTTCGCTTGGCGCTCAGCAATAGGAGTTAGATCACCGACTGGTTGGCCCGGTGTGTATACTGTATGCTGGGTGTCTTCGGCAAGTCGTCTCTGTGAGACAGCACCTAAAAGAGCGGTGGAAATCCGCCCTGTCACAAGGAGACAACGTCTTCATATAACCGAAATACTGTTGAGCAGGACGTAAAACACAAATCACTCACTCACTCACTCACTCAATTCCACACAGGCCTCCGTTGTCCAGTGGGCTAGAGTGATCGTCTCTCAATTCCACACAGGCCTCCGTGGTCCAGTGGGTTAGAGTGATCTCTCAATTCCACACAGACCTCCGTGGTCCAGTGGGTAAGAGTGATTTCTCAATTCCACACAGGCTTCCGTGGTCCAGTGGGCTAGAGTGATCGTCTCTCAATTCCACACAGGCCTCCGTGGTCCAGTGGGTTAGAGTGATCTCTCAATTCCACACAGGCCTCCGTGGTCCAGTGGGTTAGTGATCGTCTCTCAATTCCACAACCAGCCCCGATAGCTCAGTCGGTAGAGCGTCCGCTTCAGGCCTGGGAGATCTGGGTTCAAGCCCGGGTCGAGTCAGACCAAAGACTTTAACAGTGGTAGCTGTTACTGCTTCGCTTGGCGCTCAGCAATAGGAGTTAGAGCAGCGACTGGTTGGCCCTATTAGTAAACTGTGACTGGGTGATGGGGCTTGCTGGTTGTCTTCGGCAAGTCGTCTCGGTGAGACAGCACCTAAAAGAGCGGTGGAAATCTGCCCTGTCACAAGGAGACAACGTCTTCATATAACCGAAATACTGTTGAGCAGGACGTAAAAACCCAATCACTCACTCACTCACTCACTCAATTCCACACAGGCCTCCGTTGTCCAGTGGGCTAGAGTGATCGTCTCTCAATTCCACACAGGCCTCCGTGGTCCAGTGGGTTAGAGTGATCTCTCAATTCCACACAAGCCTCCGTGGTCCAGTGGGTTAGAGGGATTTCTCAATTCCACACAGACCTCCGTGGTCCAGTGGGTTAGAATGATTTCTCAATTCCACACAGGCCTCCGTGGTCCAGTGGGTTAGAGTGATCTCTCAATTCCACACAGGCCTCCGTGGTCCAGTGGGTTAGTGATCGTCTCTCAATTCCACAACCAGCCCCGATAGCTTAGTCACAAGGAGACAACGTCTTCATATAACCGAAATACTGTTGAGCAGGACGTAAAACCCCAATCACTCACTCACTCAATTCCACACAGGCCTCCGTTGTCCAGGTGGCTAGAGTGATCGTCTCTCAATTCCACACAGGCCTCCGTGGTCCAGTGTGTTAGAGTGATCTCTCAATTCCACACAGACCTCCGTGGTCCAGTGGGTAAGAGTGATTTCTCAATTCCACACAGGCTTCCGTGGTCAAGTGGGTAAGAGTGATTTCTCAATTCCACACAGGCCTCCGTGGTCCAGTGGGTTAGAGTGATCTCTCAATTCCACACAGGCCTCCGTGGTCTAGTGGGTTAGAGTGATCTCTCAATTCCACACAGGCCTCCATGGTCCTGTGGGTTAGAGTGATCTCTCAATTCCACACAGGCCTCCGTGGTCCAGTGGGTTAGAGTGATCTCTCAATTCCACACAGACTTCCGTGGTCCAGTGGGTCAGAGTGATCTCTCAATTCCACACAGGCCTCCGTGGTCCAGTGGGTTAGTGATCGTCTCTCAATTCCACAACCAGCCCCGATAGCTCAGTCGGTAGAGCGTCCGCTTCAGGCCTGGGAGATCCGGGTTCAAGCCCGGGTCGAGTCAGACCAAAGACTTTAACAGTGGTAGCTGTTACTGCTTCGCTTGGCGCTCAGCAATAGGAGCTAGAGCAGCGACTGGTTGGCCCTATTAGTAAACTGTGACTGGGTGATGGGGCTTGCTGGTTGTCTTCGGCAAGTCGTCTCGGTGAGACAGCACCTAAAAGAGCGGTGGAAATCTGCCCTGTCACAAGGAGACAACGTCTTCATATAACCGAAATACTGTTGAGCAGGACGTAAAAACCCAATCACTCACTCACTCACTCACTCAATTCCACACAGGCCTCCGTTGTCCAGTGGGCTAGAGTGATCGTCTCTCAATTCCACACAGGCCTTCGTGGTCCAGTGGGTTAGAGTGATCTCTCAATTTCACACAAGCCTCCGTGGTCCAGTGGGTTAGAGTGATTTCTCAATTCCACACAGACCTCCGTGGTCCAGTGGGTTAGAATGATTTCTCAATTCCACACAGGCCTCCGTGGTCCAGTGGGTTAGAGTGATCTCTCAATTCCACACAGGCATCCGTGGTCCAGTGGGTTAGTGATCGTCTCTCAATTCCACAACCAGCCCCGATAGCTTAGTCGGTAGAGCGTCCGCTTCAGGCCTGGGAGATCCGGGTTCAAGCCCGGGTCGAGTCAGACCAAAGACTTTAACAGTGGTAGCTGTTACTGCTTCGCTTGGCGCTCAGCAATAGGATTTAGATCAGAGACTGGTTGGCCCTATCAGTAAACTGTGAGGGGGCTTTGCTGGTTGTCTTCGGCAAGTACGTAAAAACCCAATCACTCACTCACTCACTCAATTCCACACAGGCCTCCGTTGTCCAGTGGCCTAGAGTGATCGTCTCTCAATTCCACACAGGCCTCCGAGGTCCAGTGGGTTAGAGTAATCTCTCAATTCTACACAAGCCTCCGTGGTCCAGTGGGTTAGAGTGATCACTTAATTTCACACAGACCTCCGTGGTCCAGTGGGTTAGAGTGATCTCTCAATTCCACACAGGCCTCCGTGGTCCAGTGGGTTAGAATAATCTCTCAATTCTACACAAGCCTCCGTGGTCCAGTGGGTTAAAGTGATCTCTTCATTCCACACAGACCTCCGTGGTCCAGTGGGTTAGAGTGATCTCTCAATTCCACACAGACCTCCGTGGTCCAGTGGGTTAGAGTGATTTCTCAATTCCACACAGGCCTCCGTGGTCCAGTGGGTTAGAGTGATCTCTCAATTCCACACAGGCCTCCGTGGTCCAGTGGGTTAGAGTGATCCCTCAATTCCACACAGGCCTCCGTGGTCCAGTGGGTTAGAGTAATCTCTCAATTCTACACAAGCCTCCGTGGTCCAGTGGGTTAAAGTGATCTCTTAATTCCACACAGACCTCCGTGGTCCAGTGGGTTAGAATAATCTCTCAATTCTACACAAGCCTCCGTAGTCCAGTGGGTTAGAGTGATCTCTTAATTCCACACAGACCTCCGTGGTCCAGTGGGTCAGAGTGATCTCTCAATTCCACACAGGCCTCCGTGGTCCAGTGGGTTAGTGATCGTCTCTCAATTCCACAACCAGCCCCGATAGCTCAGTCGGTAGAGCGTCCGCTTCAGGCCTGGGAGATCCGGGTTCAAGCCCGGGTCGAGTCAGACCAAAGACTTTAACAGTGGTAGCTGTTACTGCTTCGCTTGGCGCTCAGCAATAGGAGCTAGAGCAGCGACTGGTTGGCCCTATTAGTAAACTGTGACTGGGTGATGGGGCTTGCTGGTTGTCTTCGGCAAGTCGTCTCGGTGAGACAGCACCTAAAAGAGCGGTGGAAATCTGCCCTGTCACAAGGAGACAACGTCTTCATATAACCGAAATACTGTTGAGCAGGACGTAAAAACCCAATCACTCACTCACTCACTCACTCAATTCCACACAGGCCTCCGTTGTCCAGTGGGCTAGAGTGATCGTCTCTCAATTCCACACAGGCCTTCGTGGTCCAGTGGGTTAGAGTGATCTCTCAATTTCACACAAGCCTCCGTGGTCCAGTGGGTTAGAGTGATTTCTCAATTCCACACAGACCTCCGTGGTCCAGTGGGTTAGAATGATTTCTCAATTCCACACAGGCCTCCGTGGTCCAGTGGGTTAGAGTGATCTCTCAATTCCACACAGGCATCCGTGGTCCAGTGGGTTAGTGATCGTCTCTCAATTCCACAACCAGCCCCGATAGCTTAGTCGGTAGAGCGTCCGCTTCAGGCCTGGGAGATCCGGGTTCAAGCCCGGGTCGAGTCAGACCAAAGACTTTAACAGTGGTAGCTGTTACTGCTTCGCTTGGCGCTCAGCAATAGGATTTAGATCAGAGACTGGTTGGCCCTATCAGTAAACTGTGAGGGGGCTTTGCTGGTTGTCTTCGGCAAGTACGTAAAAACCCAATCACTCACTCACTCACTCAATTCCACACAGGCCTCCGTTGTCCAGTGGCCTAGAGTGATCGTCTCTCAATTCCACACAGGCCTCCGAGGTCCAGTGGGTTAGAGTAATCTCTCAATTCTACACAAGCCTCCGTGGTCCAGTGGGTTAGAGTGATCACTTAATTTCACACAGACCTCCGTGGTCCAGTGGGTTAGAGTGATCTCTCAATTCCACACAGGCCTCCGTGGTCCAGTGGGTTAGAATAATCTCTCAATTCTACACAAGCCTCCGTGGTCCAGTGGGTTAAAGTGATCTCTTCATTCCACACAGACCTCCGTGGTCCAGTGGGTTAGAGTGATCTCTCAATTCCACACAGACCTCCGTGGTCCAGTGGGTTAGAGTGATTTCTCAATTCCACACAGGCCTCCGTGGTCCAGTGGGTTAGAGTGATCTCTCAATTCCACACAGGCCTCCGTGGTCCAGTGGGTTAGAGTGATCCCTCAATTCCACACAGGCCTCCGTGGTCCAGTGGGTTAGAGTAATCTCTCAATTCTACACAAGCCTCCGTGGTCCAGTGGGTTAAAGTGATCTCTTAATTCCACACAGACCTCCGTGGTCCAGTGGGTTAGAATAATCTCTCAATTCTACACAAGCCTCCGTAGTCCAGTGGGTTAGAGTGATCTCTTAATTCCACACAGACCTCCGTGGTCCAGTGGGTTAGAGTGATCTCTCAGTTTCACACAGACCTCCGTGGTCCAGTGGGTTAGAGTGATTTCTCAATTCCACACAGGCCTCTGTGGTCCAGTGGGATAGAGTGATCTCTCAGGTCTCCGTGGTCCAGTGGGTTAGTGATCGTCTCTCAATTCCACAACCAGCCCCGATAGCTTAGTCGGTAGAGCGTCCGCTTCAGGCCTGGGAGATCCGGGTTCAAGCCCGGGTCGAGTCAGACCAAAGACTTTAACAGTGGTAGCTGTTACTGCTTCGCTTGGCGCTAAGCAATAGGAGTTAGATCTGAGACTGGTTGGCCCTATCAGTAAACTGTGACTGGGTGAGGGGGCTTTGCTGGTTGTCTTCGGCAAGTACGTAAAAACCCAATCACTCACTCACTCACTCAATTCCACACAGGCCTCCGTTGTCCAGTGGCCTAGAGTGATCGTCTCTCAATTCCACACAGGCCTCCGAGGTCCAGTGGGTTAGAGTAATCTCTCAATTCTACACAAGCCTCCGTGGTCCAGTGGGTTAGAGTGATCTCTCAATTCCACACAGGCCTCCGTGGGCCAGTGGGTTAGAGTAATCTCTCAATTCTACACAAGCCTCCGTGGTCCAGTTGGTTAAAGTGATCTCTTCATTCCACACAGACCGTGGTCCAGTGGGTTAGAGTGATCTCTCAATTCCACACAGACCTCCGTGGTCCAGTGGGTTAGAGTGATTTCTCAATTCCACACAGGCCTCCGTGGTCCAGTGGGTTAGAGTGATCTCTCAATTCCACACAGGCCTCCGTGGTCCAGTGGGTTAGAGTGATCCCTCAATTCCACACAGGCCTCCGTGGTCCAGTGGGTTAGAGTAATCTCTCAATTCTACACAAGCCTCCGTGGTCCAGTGGGTTAGAGTGATTTCTCAATTCCACACAGGCCTCCGTGGTCCAGTGGGTTAGAGTGATCTCTCAATTCCACACAGGTCTCCGTGGTCCAGTTGGTTAGTGATCGTCTCTCAATTCCACAACAAGCCCCGATAGCTTAGTCGGTAGAGCGTCCTCTTCAGGCCTGGGAGATCCGGGTTCAAGCCCGGGTCGAGTCAGACCAAAGACTTTAACAGTGGTAGCTGTTACTGCTTCGCTTGGCGCTCAGCAATAGGAGTTAGATCAGAGACTGGTTGGCCCTATCAGTAAACTGTGACTGGGTGAGGGGGCTTTGCTGGTTGTCTTCGGCAAGTACGTAAAAACCCAATCACTCACTCACTCACTCAATTCCACACAGGCCTCCGTTGTCCAGTGGCCTAGAGTGATCGTCTCTCAATTCCACACAGGCCTCCGAGGTCCAGTGGGTTATCTCTCAATTCTACACAAGCCTCCGTGGTCCAGTGGGTTAGAGTGATCTCTCAATTCCACACAGGCCTCCGTGGTCCAATTATCTTAACAACAGGGTGACGTGTTTAACGGTTTCTGGCTTATTGTTACCTTTTCTGTTCCATTGATGGACGATGTCAATTGGACATATCCATTTACAATTGTACCTATTTCCTCTTTCATAAATTCAATTTATAAATAAAGTGTCAAATATTCAATTTCCATCACAATTCAGTCTTTGTTGTTTTTTCTTCTTTCAAGTTTCGAATCTATGTTAATTTGATTCTGGACTTGTTAAAGCTCAAGAGTTGAGGTAGAAAAAAAGAATGGAACAGATGTAGCTACTTCTCTATAGGGGCCACACGAACGTTCCAATACTGTAATGTAAATGGTGCAAACATATCGTAGACGGGCCATATACACCAATTTCTACATTATTCTCGATTTCGATCAGACTTCTTCTGAACGCTTGAAAAAGATTGATTGATTGTTTGGTGTTTAATGCCGTGCTGAAGATTTGTTCACTTTTATGGCGGCGTTGATACAGTCGAGTTAACTATTTCTGCGCGACCTTTAATGTATGTTTGGGCGACCAACTTTTTAAGTGGCATGAGCTGGCAAAATTTTGATGTTAAAATAATTGGCTATTTTTCTCAAGACCTATAATTCGGAAGGTTTTTAGTGCTTCTAGTCTGGAGAATAAACGATAAAGTATTGTTTTGAACCAAATTTGGCTTAGAATGAATGAGTGGTCGTCCCGGTTATTTAGAATTTGTTTAATAAGCCTCTTTCGAGTTTGGCTTAAAACCCGCGAGATCACTCGAGAAATGAGTTTAGGGGTATAAGGCCGAGGCCACACCACGAGCCGCGCTTTGGAGAAGCTTTGGCCAAGCTGTAGCCGAGCTACGAGCGACAGGCGTTGGGTGGCCACACCACGAGCTGTAACAATAAGCTGTCAGCTAGCGGTCAGCTAGCGGCCAGCTAGCTAAAAGCCCCTAAAAGCTGGTATGGCCACATTGTAAGCGGTTATAGCTTGATAGGCTGCTAGCGTACAGCTAGCTCGAACATGTATCTCATATCCTATGCATACAGATAAGTTTAAATAAGATGTAAAACTAATTACATGACGATATAATAGTTACTTGAACTGGTGCCTCATTATCGTTTACAGGTTGTCAATTTTTGTGGGTTTAATGATGTTGTAAACCAACAAAGGCTTCTGATAAACATGTTTTCATGGAAGAAGGTCCTAGCGGTGCGATTTTTTGCCAATGTCTGTTCTACTATTTCAATTTGTAGCAAAACTAATTAAGATTGACATTGAAATAAATACAGTGGTAAAGTCAGTAGCCGGTGCGATGATAATAACGTACACAATTCAAATAGTCCGGATAATTTAAAGTGGTATGAGCTGCCCAAATTCGGACTTTTTGTCATAAATTCCAATTGCCAAGAGAATTCCAACGTTTGTTGAACCTTGAAAAACTAAACGATTGACGTTGATATGAACAATATTGGTAAAGTCAGTAACACGAACGAACCAATGAAGAGTGCAAACGGCTGACCCCATTAAAACAGCGGGGATGTATGAGTACATTTTGGTATTTGTCGTTCCTTATAAAAACTACCTAAACATACATCTGCAAGATTGGCATCAACGGATTGCCTATATTTTGTACTTTTTGATAAAAATAACGAAATTACGAATAAATCTGTCTCTACGAAATTTTCTCCATAGCTCATGGCTTGATAAATATATTTTTCTTCATAGTAAAATTGTATATTCGGAATAATTGTGTCGCATTTGACACCCAAAGGATTGTCCCTTCTTGTTATTCAATCCCAGGGCTTTATACTTTTTCTTAATGGAGACTGGTTGAATTTAAAACTGCATGAATACTATTTAGGAAGTATAATAAGGCAAGGTTAGGTGCAGGGTGAATAATCTATAAAAAATATGGGATTCGGTCTGTTGACAAAAGACCGATACATGTAAGATGTTTTTGTCTGGGGGACAAAATTTGTCCAGTGATCAAATTCTGTTCGAGACCCCCACAACGGCAGCGGAAAGCATGAGTTGATTGATGTTTTAGGTACCCCCGATCTTCCTATAATGAATAATTCTAGTGCTTTGATTAATAAATTAATAACATTTCACTCCAAAATACGATGATTAAAACATTTCTTGAAGCCGATCGTAGCAATCCAAACCCCCCACTCACCTATGGTCTTTCTGATTGAAGAAAGGCACCTTGGTTCGTTGGCAAATATTCGTGAATTATCATTGCTTTCCGCCAGATTTCTAAAAATAACCTTTTCTAAATCATTTTATTCCAATTTTTTTTGTGAAACATTCCAGAAGCTATCAGTTGCGTTTTTGTCAGTTGACTGTCAGTAAAAATATTTATATCGCGTGGATACGCTTCGAAGTTGTCAAAACCCAACGGTGAAAACACTACGACGTATTATTTTTTTGTCCGTCAAAAAGAAGTATCTAATGGCTTTGCATATATCTTAAAAGACTTTTGTAAAAAGTTTAGATTGTAAGTTGAGAATCACAGAAATAACAGCAGGGTTACAACCGATCTCCATAAGCACTTATGTTAATCGGAGAGCCGATCGGTAAACAAGGGTCTCGCGTGATCTCGTGGGACTTTCAACGCCAATCATTTAGTTTTTGGATGGCCTTCAAAGTTCTGACGATCAGAAATTATGAAAAAAAAGTGAATTTTAACCGCTCATGCCACTTCAACTTATACTTGGGGGAGTTATGTCACCCAAATTATTAAGTAATTATTTTCCGGGGTTAACCGTTTTACAATAATCATGTGAAAAATCCTTTCATTGGGAATAACAGCTTATTTACTGTAGGTCCTATAGGTTTCACCAGATTTTTATCTAAGTTTTTTTTTAGTGACTTCGCTGAAGGATCTTATTCCGTTCGTCACAAACATTAAGCTAACACTGCAATCGCGCGTATAGTTCATTAACCATCTAAATGAATTGTTGTACATATTTCTAATACTATTAAAGATATTTTTGCTAAAAACGCTCCAGATGGAAATACAATAGATGAAAGAAAATGATCGGAAGAGTTTTCTTAACTAAAGGTGTACTAAAGGCTAAATTTTCTTGTCTGAGACTCAATTTCAAGATAATCAGAGAAATTGTTCGTGAAGATAGGTCCCGGGTATGTATAGGATTCGACAAAATCTAGCCATCTACCATTTAAGGTAACAATAGCATTCGAGTGTAAATTGTACCTTTTTGGCTTTGTAAACATACAGTCAATTAACAAGAAATCCGTAAACTGATCTTGACAACCGCAACTATTAGAAAGTGAGGGTGTTTGTAAACGGACCCTACTTGATTTGTGATACTGATCTGGCTGCACAAGAACAAAGTTTATCTGGTAGCTGTATTCCAAACCAACTTCCCTAAATGATTGGTCAAGAGGTTGAAAAAGACATCACTGAATGCCAAAATATATTTGAGAAAGTAAGATCATATATCGACTTATAATATCACTGAAGAGTATATTCGATTTCAATTTACTAATATTGAAACAAAAGGATGGTTCGATTTAACTGCTGATATAGTGTCCTTCGAATACATTTGTCCAACATTATAACCAATACAGCCGTGACCCCCACATCTACGTACATGTTTCGCAGGTTTATTCTCAGCTCTCTGTTTTTTTGGGTGTTCATACACATGGTTGTACTTGTCCCCACAGTCACAAAATTGTTCCTTAAGGATTATTTATCTTATATAGTGCTATTATCAAATTTAGTTGGATTGGAAACAAGGTCCTATTTAATGGATCGACGTGCGGCCCATGAATACAGATAAAGTAGCTTTTAGTTAATTCAATCAGTCATGTATATTAAGTCTCGCCGAATATAAAGTAAAAGCCATATGTATCACCTCTCTAATACTACTTTATCATTAAAATCAATTCTAAAAATAACATGTCTCTAAATCATATCTTAGTGTTTAAGGAGGAGGGTTTGGAAACATAACCATTCAGCAGTTGAATCACATTTATATCATTAATGGTGGTTTCAGTTTAATTGATGACGTTTCGTTTGTAACATTGATATCGATGTTATTCAATATCTTTAGAGTTTATGGAAGGAAAGATTTTCCGTGTTTGGGTCCTTGAAAATGGAATTGTAAAATTTTGGTTATTTCTCAGGTTGCATTGAGACAGTTCGTTTACAATAGGGTGAAGAAGTTGTTTTAGAAAGCTTGGGAGGATTGTTTGGTCGAAATAGTCCAAGTATAATACTGTGGTTTTCAATGCATTGAAGTCTAACAACCATTGTTTGGACCAGTCGGAGAACCTGTTAAGTTATAAATTGACTTTCAAGAACATTACGTGAGGAATATTGTATGGAAGTGTCGTCTGTAAACAATCTACATGTGTTAATTACATTTTCGGGAAGGTCGTTTATGTAAATCAGTAAGAGAAGAGACCCTAACACAGATCCTTGAGGCATTCCAGCGGTTACAATTTTTGGTTTTGAGAATGATTGGCAGACAACAACTTTTTGTCTACGATTAGTTAAACAGGACAAATTCCAATCCTATAGATTTTCATTGATGCCGTAAAGTGTCATTTTGAAAAGAAGACCTGAAAAAGGTCAGACCTTGTCGAAGACCTTGCAAATGATTAGAAAGACAACAACCTTGTCGAAGACCTTGCAAATGATTAGAAAGACAACACAGGATGGATCACCCTGGTCTAAATACCTACAAAGAGTGTCATATAATTCAATTAATCGGCGGTTTGCTCTGTGTCCAGAGAGAAAACCTGCTTGATACTTGTAAAATAAGCTTCACCAGTGGAAATTGTTGTAAATATGTTTAAAGTGTCATCAGCTTCCAAAATTCACACTTTTTTTTATAATTTATGCCATGCCTTCATTCTAATCCAAAGTTAGTTCAAACCTTACTCTATCGTACATTTTCGAGACTAGGAGCACTAAAAAGCTTACGTCAGAAAAATAGCAAATAATTTCAACATTCTGTTTTAACGCCAAAATATCAACATTTTGGCAGCTCATGCCAATTTAAAGATAATACGATCTCGCATCTTTCCAAATCGGCGCAGTTTTAGATTGAAATGATATGTTAAATAGTGTGGTTAGTGGTACACTGACAGCTTTTGAAACACCTTTCAGTAGACGGTGACTGATGAGATCAGGTCCAACGGCCTTTTCGGAATAGAGGGATTTGATATCTTCAACCTCCACTTCTCCACTAAGAATGGTTGCAGAGTTTCTTGTGTTATGGGGGTAAAAGGTGGAAGTCTTGTTTGTGAGTCATTAAAGGCCCACTTGCCGCCGTATGGGCTGTTGGAAATTTGTCAAGAAAACCAATTTGCTTGAGATTGATACAACTGAAACATTAAACATTGGACACATAAAACATGGCCAAGTAGGCATAGAATATAGAAATGGGAGTGAAAAAGAAACGAAGAATCGAAGCACGTTTACAATAACAACGATCATGCAGTGTTGATCCAACTTAAAACGTTAGATTTCAGCGCTTTTTGTCTCTGGTTTATACTTTGAAATTTATCAGCAGGCTTTTCGAGTCTATCTTACCCGTTGGTCATTCTGTATTTCTCAGATACAGTTCTTAAACTTATACCGTGCTGTTAAATCACTCACACGACTCAAAAGATTAGAGCGCATGTTCAGGCTTATAGTTTGTTTACATTGCAGGTACTTGATAAATCTTATTTTCAATTTCAAATTAAAAATACTGAATCATGCCAAAAGATTAAATTTTGATAGAAATGAAAGTTCCTAACTTCTTCAGTCTAAGAAAAATACAGAAAACCGCAAACTGCCTTACATGTAAACAGTATTCTGGATTTTCCGGGCTAGCGTGTCTTTAACAGTTGAAACTGAGGCAAAACAATCGTTAAGAGTGTCGGCTTTAGCTTTAGCTGTTTCAAAAGTGTCAAAGTAATTGGTTTGGGCATACTTTTTCATTTTGTTTACCGTGTTACGAGGCTGTCTAAATTTCAGCCAGTCTGTTGGACTACGGTACGTGATTGTTTTGCTGTTTTTCAGAATCGGTCACGTTTTCTCATCTCTGTGTCGGGAGTTTATATATTCATTCTGATGTAGGTTGCTGCACCCCTTTTTGTAAGAGGAATGTGCAAGTTAAGAACCATGGGATGTGTCTCTAAACAGCCAACTGGCGACGTTACGACCTAGTCAGTTTAATAGTAACGTTGTCCATCAACATAAGTTTGTCAGCAAGGTGTGACCGAGGGAATTTCATATTTAAAAAAAGTTAGAACTCGTATTTCAAGCTGTTTTCGTCGTTCGTTGTGTTTGTGCGACATTATTTTTCTAAATTACTTCGCAAAACATTTTGATTTTTACAGTCCTTTATAATTACAATATATAGCTCATCAGGTTTCGCTGTCTGTTTCTAGTTTTCGTATTTCCCCATTTAAGAATTCTTGGGCAAATTAAAAAAAAAATTCTATATGGTCACGGAGATGGGGATTACAAGTCATTCGATGAAGCACTAACCTGTTAAAATCAGCATATATATGGTCACCGAAATAATTCTGCTCTCCCGTCTGGTATACTTGGGCGACCGCTGTTGCGGTATAGGCCCTATATGTCTCGTGTTTTCGATTATTTTACTCCAAACAAATATTACAGCTAATCTGGGTGACCCCTTGAAAGAGGCATGAGCCGCCAAAATTCACACTCTTTTTTGATAATTTCTGATCTTCACGACAGTTAAAGGCTTTGAACGCAGTCTAAAAACGAAATGATTAGCGTTAGAATGACGAAACTCCATACAGTAGGTGGTCTTTACAAACCGGAATAGTGTTGGAAAAGAAAATTTAAATAAGCGGGAAAGCACTGTTCAAAGCAATAAAGTGCATTCTCGATACTGGAAACACTAAAAAGCTTCTGAAATATACATCCAGAATGTCTGTGGCATCAAACATAAGTTAGATTTAGTTTTCGCTAACCTTTCGGATTTTGATATATTAGCCTAAGTTACAGAAAGTCACCTAACAGCCAATATTCCTTCTCGCTCTTTGGCTCTACCCGGCTACCATGAACCTGTACGTCGTGACCGGGATCAAGCTTGGGGTGGCGTCTGTATTTATTTATCGCATAAAGACTGTCATTTCGACGCCGCCCTGAGCTTGAACACCCTAACGTAGAAATGATCTGGCTTGAAGTATTTTACAGACCATCCTCATTGGTATGTGTAATATATAGACCACCTGGTAGTCGGGTGGAGCTATGGAGCGACTTGGCCAATAATATTTCAAATGCAACCGAATCTAATAAAAATCATACTGTTCTAATCGCAGGCGATCTCAATGAAAATCTGCTAGAAAGTAAAAACCGCCACTTCCTTAATATAATGCTTTCACATGGTTTAACCCAAGTTTATAACTGAACCCACTAACCTGCATCAAATACTTTGCAGGATCCCATCGCATGCAGCCACAGATCTCTGATAAAAGAATTTGGTGTTTTGCCCAATTTTTGCAGCGACCATTGCCCTGTGTTTGTTGTGCTACAATCAACTGTCCCAAGGCTCTCTAGTTATAAGCGTCATGTGTGGAAATTCAAAAAGGCCAATTGGGAGAAATTTCGAAATATTCTTAACAATGTAGATTGGGGCCGGGGTTTGGCGGTTGATGCGAATTGTAGATGATATGTGCTCCTTCGTCAGTAGAACCATAGTGGACTTCTTTGAGTGGCATTTAGAAGTTGGTGGTATAACAAAACAACGAGTTACTTATGGATAACAACTTCTTCATTTATTTCTGGTGACCATAGTGGAGGCCGCAAAACAAACCATACCCAATCATTTTGTCACAATCAATCCTAGAGATAAGGCGTGGATAACGAAAGAAATTAAGAACGAAATTAAAATAAGAGACATTTTATCCACGCGCTCAAGGAAGTTTAAGACGGCAGATAATATAAATAAATATCAACCCAACGTAACCACGTGACCTCAATTATCAGGCAGGCAAAGCGCATTCATGACGAGAAAATTGCGGCGCAAATCTCAGATGGCAATGTTAATAAAAAATTTTGGTGGAAGATATGTAAAACTTTTCTCAAGAATTCTAATAACAACTTTAATCAAATCCCTCCTTTAAAAACGCCCCGTGGCGAATTTTGTTACAATGTTGAAAACAAAGCAAAGCTTTTCAATGATTACTTTGCTGGAATTTGCACTGTTGATGAGTCAAATGAGGACGAAATTTCGGACTTAACTATCAGTACTGGGAACCTTCTAAGCAATTTGGGGGTTTCAGGGAAAGATACTCTTAGAGAACTCAATGCAATTGATACCAGTAAAGCTGTAGGGCCCGACGAAATTAGTCCTAAAATTTTATTTGAAGCACGTTCAACATTATCTTTGATCACTCTAACCCACTGGACCACGGAGGCCTGTGTGGAATTGAGAGACGATCACTCTAACCCACTGGACCACGGAGGCCTGTGTGGAATTGAGTGAGTGAGTGATTGGGTTTTTACGTACTTGCCGAAGACAACCAGCAAAGCCCCCACACCCAGTCACAGTTTACTGATAGGGCCAACCAGTCTCTGATCTAACTCCTATTGCTGAGCGCCAAGCGAAGCAGTAACAGCTACCACTGTTAAAGTCTTTGGTCTGACCCGGATCTCCCAGGCCTGAAGCGGACGCTCTACCGACTAAGCTATCGGGGCTGGTTGTGGAAATGAGAGACGATCACTAACCCACTGGACCACGGAGGCCTGTGTGGAATTGAGAGATCACTCTAACCCACTGGACCACGGAGGCCTGTGTGGAATTCAGAGATCACTCTAACCCAATGGACCACGGAGGTCTGTGTGGAATTGAGAGATCACTGTAACCCACTGGACCACGGAGGCCTGTGTGGAATTGAGAGATCACTCTAACCCACTGGACCAAGGAGGCCTGTGTGGAATTGAGAGATCACTCTAACCCACTGGACCACGGAGGCCTGTGTGGAATTGAGAGACGATCACTCTAACCCACTGGACCACGGAGGCCTGTGTGGAATTGAGAGATCACTCTAACCCACTGGACCACGGAGGCCTGTGTGGAATTGAGAGATCACTCTAACCCACTGGACCACGGAGGCCTGTGTGGAATTGAGTGACGATTACTCTAACCCACTGGACCACGGAGGCCTGTGTGGAATTGAGAGACGATTACTCTAACCCACTGGACCACGGAGGCCTGTGTGGAATTGAGAGATCACTCTAACCCACTGGACCACGGAGGCCTGTGTGGAATTGAGAGATCACTCTAACCCACTGGACCACGGAGGCCTGTGTGGAATTGAGTGACGATTACTCTAACCCACTGGACCACGGAGGCCTGTGTGGAATTGAGAGACGATTACTCTAACCCACTGGACCAGGGAGGCCTGTGTGGAATTGAGTGACGATTACTCTAACCCACTGGACCAGGGAGGCCTGTGTGGAATTGAGAGACGATTACTCTAACCCACTGGACCACGGAGGCCTGTGTGGAATTAAGAGACGATTACTCTAACCCACTGGACCAGGGAGGCCTGTGTGGAATTGAGAGATCACTCTAACCCACTGGACCACGGAAGCCTGTGTGGAATTGAGAGATCACTCTAACCCACTGGACCACGGAGGCCTGTGTGGAATTGAGAGATCACTCTAACCCACTGGACCACGGAGGCCTGTGTGGAATTGAGAGATCACTCTAACCCACTGGACCACGGAGGCCTGTGTGGGATTGAGAGACGATCACTCTAGCCCAGTGGACCACGGAGGCCTGTGTGGAATTGAGTGAGTGATTTGGGTTTTACGTCCTGCTCAACAGTATTTCGGTTATATGAAGACGTTGTCTCCTTGTGACAGGGCGGATTTCCACTCTTTTAGGTGCTGTCTCAACGAGACGACTTGCCGAAGACAACCAGCAAGCCCCCTCAACCCATTCACAGTATACTGACACCCGGCCAGCCAGTCGCTGCTTTAACTCCTATTGCTAAGCGCCAAGCGAAGCAGTAACAGCTACCACTGTTAAAGTCTTTGGTCTGACTCGACCCGGGCTTGAAACCGGATCTCCCAGGCCTGAAGCGGACGCTCTACCGACTGAGCTATCGGGGCTGGTTGTGGAATTGAGAGACGATCACTAACCCACTGGACCACGGAGGCCTGTGTGGAATTGAGAGATCACTCTAGCCCACTGGACAACGGAGGCCTGTGTGAAATTGAGTGAGTTAGTGAGTGATTGGGTTTTTACGTCCTGCTCAACAGTATTTCGGTTATATGAAGACGTTGTCTCCTTGTGACAGGGCGGATTTCCACCGCTCTTTTAGGTGCTGTCTCACCGAGACGACTTGCCGAAGACAACCAGCAAGCTGTTAAAGTCTTTGGTCTGACTCGACCCGGGCTTGAACCCGGATCTCCCAGGCCTGAAGTGGACGCTCTACCGACTAAGCTATCGGGGCTGGTTGTGGAATTGAGAGACGATCACTAGCCCACTGAACCACGGAGGCCTGTGTGGAATTGAGTGAGTGATTTGGGTTTTACGTCCTGCTCAACAGTATTTCGGTTATATGAAGACGTTGTCTCCTTGTGACAGGGCGGATTTCCACTCTTTTAGGTGCTGTCTCACCGAGACGACTTGCCGAAGACAACCAGCAAGCCCCCTCAACCCATTCACAGTATACTGACACCCGGCCAGCCAGTCGCTGCTTTAACTCCTATTGCTAAGCGCCAAGCGAAGCAGTAACAGCTACCACTGTTAAAGTCTTTGGTCTGACTCGACCCGGGCTTGAAACCGGATCTCCCAGGCCTGAAGCGGACGCTCTACCGACTGAGCTATCGGGGCTGGTTGTGGAATTGAGAGACGATCACTAACCCACTGGACCACGGAGGCCTGTGTGGAATTGAGAGATCACTCTAGCCCACTGGACAACGGAGGCCTGTGTGAAATTGAGTGAGTTAGTGAGTGATTGGGTTTTTACGTCCTGCTCAACAGTATTTCGGTTATATGAAGACGTTGTCTCCTTGTGACAGGGCGGATTTCCACCGCTCTTTTAGGTGCTGTCTCACCGAGACGACTTGCCGAAGACAACCAGCAAGCTGTTAAAGTCTTTGGTCTGACTCGACCCGGGCTTGAACCCGGATCTCCCAGGCCTGAAGCGGACGCTCTACCGACTAAGCTATCGGGGCTGGTTGTGGAATTGAGAGACGATCACTAGCCCACTGAACCACGGAGGCCTGTGTGGAATTGAGAGATCACTCTAACCCACTGGACCACGGAGGCCTGTGTGGAATTGAGAGATCACTCTAACCCACTGGACCACGGAGGCCTGTGTGGAATTGAGAGATTACTCTAACCCACTGGACCACGGAGGCCTGTGTGGAATTGAGAGAGTGAGTGATTGGGGTTTTACGTCCTGCTCAACAGTATTTCGGTTATATGAAGACGTTGTCTCCTTGTGACAGGGCGGATTTCCACCGATCTTTTAGGTGCTGTCTCACCGAGACGACTTGCCGAAGACAACCAGCAAGCCCCCCCACCCAGTCACAGTATACTGACACCGGGCCTGCCAGTCGCTGCTCTAACTCCTATTGCTGAGCGCCAAGCGAAGCAGTAACAGCTACCACTGTTAAAGTCTTTGGTCTGACTCGACCCGGGCTTAAACCCGGATTTTCCAGGCCTGAAGCGGACGCTCTACCGACTGAGCTATCGGGGCTGGTTGTGGAATTGAGAGACGATCACTAACCCACTGGACCACGGAGGCCTGTGTGGAATTGAGAGATCACTCTAACAAACTGGACCACGGAGGCCTGTGTGGAATTGAGAGATCACTAACCCACTGGACCACGGAGGCCTGTGTGGAATTGAGAGATCACTCTAACCCACTGGACCACGGAAGCCTGTGTGGAATTGAGAGATCACTCTAACCCACTGGACCACTGAAGCCTGTGTGGAATTGAGAAATCACTCTTACCCACTGGACCACGGAGGTCTGTGTGGAATTGAGAGATCACTCTAACCCACTGGACAACGGAGGCCTGTGTGAAATTGAGTGTTAGTGAGTGATTGGGTTTTTACGTCCTGCTCAACAGTATTTCGGTTATATGAAGACGTTGTCTCCTTGTGACAGGGCGGATTTCCACCGCTCTTTTAGGTGCTGTCTCACCGAGGCGACTTGCAGAAGACAACCAGCAAGCTGTTAAAGTCTTTGGTCTGACTCGACCCGGGCTTGAACCCGGATCTCCCAGGCCTGAAGCGGACGCTCTACCGACTAAGCTATCGGGGCTGGTTGTGGAATTGAGAGACGATCACTAGCCCACTGGACCACGGAGGCCTGTGTGGAATTGAGAGATCACTCTAACCCACTGGACCACGGAGGCCTGTGTGGAATTGAGAGACGATCACTCTAGCCCACTGGACCACGGAGGCCTGTGTGGAATTGAGAAATCACTTTTACACACTGGACCACGAAGGTCTGTGTGGAATTGAGAGATCACTCTAACCCACTGGACCACGGAGGCCTGTGTGGAATTGAGAAATCACTTTTACACACTGGACCACGAAGGTCTGTGTGGAATTGAGAGACCACTCTAACCCACTGGACCACGAAGGCCTGTGTGGAATTGAGAAATCACTTTTACACACTGGACCACGAAGGTCTGTGTGGAATTGAGAGATCACTCTAACCCACTGGACCACGGAGGCCTGTGTGGAATTGAGAGACGATCACTCTAGCCCACTGGACCACGGAGGCCTGTGTGGAATTGAGTGAGTGAATGAGTGATTGGGGTTTTACGTCCTGCTCAACAGTATTTCGGTTATATGAAGACGTTGTCTCCTTGTGACAGGGCGGATTTCCACCGCTCTTTTAGGTGCTGTCTCACCGAGACGACTTGCCGAAGACAACCAGCAAGCCTCCTCTCCCAGTCACAGTATACTGACACCGGGCCAACCAGTCGCTGCTCAAACTCCTATTGCTGAGCGCCAAGCGAAGCAGTAACAGCTACCACTGTTAAAGTCTTTGGTCTGACTCGACCCGGGCTTGAACCCGGATCTCCCAGGCCTGAAGCGGACGCTCTACCGACTGAGCTATCGGGGCTGGTTGTGGAATTGAGAGACGATCACTAACCCACTGGACCACGGAGGCCTGTGTGGAATTGAGAGATCTTTCTAACCCACTGGACCAAGGAGGCCTGTGTGGAATTGAGAGATCACTCTAACCCACTGGACCACGGAGGCCTGTATGGAATTGAGAGACGATCACTATAGCTCACTGGACATCGAAGGCCTGTGTGGAATTGAGTGAGTGAGTGAGTGATTGGGGTTTTACGTCCTGCTCAACAGTATTTTGGTTATATGAAGACGTTGTCTCCTTGTGACAGGGCGGATTTCCACCGCTCTTTTAGTTGCTGTCTCACCGAGACGACTTGCCGAAGACAACCAGCAAGCCCTCTCACCCAGTCACAGTATACTGACACCGGGCCAACCAGTCGCTGCTCAAACTCCTATTGCTGAGCGCCAAGCGAAGCAGTAACAGCTACCACTGTTAAAGTCTTTGGTCTGACTCGACCCGGGCTTGAACCCGGATCTCCCAGGCCTGAAGCGGACGCTCTACCGACTGAGCTATCGGGGCTGGTTGTGGAATTGAGAGACGATCACTAACCCACTGGACCACGGAGGCCTGTGTGGAATTGAGAGATCTTTCTAACCCACTGGACCACGGAGGCCTGTGTGGAATTGAGAGACTATCACTATAGCCCACTGGACCACGGAGGCTTGTGTGGAATTGAGTGAGTGAGTGATTGGGGTTTTACGTCCTGCTCAACAGTATTTCGGTTATATGAAGACGTTGTCTCCTTGTGACAGGGCGGATTTCCACCGCTCTTTTAGTTGCTCTCACCGAGACGACTTGCCGAAGACAACCAGCAAGCCCCCTCACCAAGTCACAGTACACTGACACCGGGCCAACCAGTCGCTGCTCTAACTCCTATTGCTGAGCGCCAAGCGAAGCAGTAACAGCTACCACTGTTAAAGTCTTTGGTCTGACTCGACCCGGGCTTGAACCCGGATCTCCCAGGCCTGAAGCGGACGCTCTACCGACTGAGCTATCGAGGCTGGTTGTGGAATTGAGAGACGATCACTAACCCACTGGACCACGGAGGCCTATGTGGAATTGAAAAATCACTCTAACCCACTGGACCACTGAAGCCTGTGTGGAATTGAGAAATCACTCTTACCCACCGGACCACGAAAGTCTGTGTGGAATTGAGAGATCACTCTAACCCACTGGACCACGGAGGCCTGTGTGGAATTGAGAGACGATCACTCTAGCCCACTGGACCACGGAGGCCTGTGTGGAATTGAGTGAGTGAGTGATTTGGGTTTTACGTCCTGCTCAACAGTATTTCGGTTATATGAAGACGTTGTCTCCTTGTGACAGGGCGGATTTCCACCGCTCTTGAACCCGGATCTCCCAGGCCTGAAGCGGACGCTCTACCGACTGAGCTATCGGGGCTGGTTGTGGAATTGAGAGACGATCACTAACCCACTGGACCACGGAGGCCTGTGTGGAATTGAGAGATCACTCTAACCCACTGGACCACGGGCTTGAACCCGGATCTCTCAGGCCTTGTTTTCATGCTGATCCGCGGCAGCCATACCTTTAACTTAAATTAAAACCAACACACTTGATTTTTCTTCAAGACCTTTCATACTAAATTCAAGGTACTTTTTTATTTTTCAAGGTAATTTAAGGCCTTGAATTTATTTTTTCCATTTTCAAGGCTTTTCAAGGTTTTCAAGATAGAGTGCGAACCCTGTAGATGACATTGCATGATGATCGTGTGACTAGATGACATTGCATGATGATTGTGTGACTAGATGACATTGTGGGATGATTTTGTGACAAGATGACACTGCATGATGATTGTGTGACTAGATGACATTGCGTGATGATCGTGTTACTAGATGACATTGCATGATGATCGTGTGACTAGATGACATTGCATGATGATCGTGTGACTAGATGACATTGCATGATGATCGTGTGACTAGATGACACTGCGTGATGATCGTGTGACTAGATGACATTGCGTGATGATTGTGTGACTAGATGACATTGCCTGGTGATTGTGTGACTAGATGACACTGCATGATGATTGTGTGACTAGATGACATTGCCTGGTGATTGTGTGACTAGATGACACTGCATGATGATTGTGTGACTAGGTAACACTGCATGATGATTGTGTCACTAGATGACACTGCGTGATGATTGTGTGACTAGATGACACTGCGTGATGATTGTGTGACTAGATGACACTGCGTGATGATTGTGTGACTAGATGACATTGCGTGACTAGATGACACTGCGTGATGATTGTGTGACTAGATGACATTGGGGGATGATTGTGTGACTAGATGACATTGCATGATGATTGTGTGACTAGGTGACATTGTGGGGTGATTGTGTGACTAAATGACACTGCATGATGATTGTGTCACTAGATGACATTGCATGATGATTGTGTGACTAGATGACACTGCATGATGATTGTGTGACTAGATGACACTGCGTGATGATTGTGTGACTAGATGACACTGCGTGATGATTGTGTGACTAGATGACATTGCGTGACTAGATGACATTGCGTGATGATTGTGTGACTAGATGACATTGCGTGATGATTGTGTGACTAGATGACATTGGGGGATGATCGTGTGACTAGATGACATTGGGGGATGATCGTGTGACTAAATGACATTGGGGGATGATCGTGTGACTAAATGACATTGGGGGATGATCGTGTGACTAGATGACATTGTGGGGTGATCGTGTGACTAGATGACACTGTGGGGTGATCGTGTGACTAGATGACACTGTGGGGTGATCGTGTGACTAGATGACACTGTGGGGTGATCGTGTGACTAGATGACACTGTGGGGTGATCGTGTGACTAGATGACACTGTGGGGTGATCGTGTGACTAGATGACACTGCGTGATGATCGTGTGACTAGATGACACTGCGTGATGATCGTGTGACTAGATGACACTGCGTGATGATCGTGTGACTAGATGACACTGCGTGATGATCGTGTGACTAGATGACACTGCGTGATGATCGTGTGACTAGATGACATTGCGTGATGATCGTGTTACTAGATGACATTGCATGATGATCGTGTGACTAGATGACATTGCATGATGATCGTGTGACTAGATGACATTGCATGATGATCGTGTGACTAGATGACATTGCATGATGATCGTGTGACTAGATGACACTGCGTGATGATCGTGTGACTAGATGACATTGCGTGATGATTGTGTGACTAGATGACATTGCCTGGTGATTGTGTGACTAGATGACACTGCATGATGATTGTGTGACTAGATGACATTGCCTGGTGATTGTGTGACTAGATGACACTGCATGATGATTGTGTGACTAGGTAACACTGCATGATGATTGTGTCACTAGATGACACTGCGTGATGATTGTGTGACTAGATGACACTGCGTGATGATTGTGTGACTAGATGACACTGCGTGATGATTGTGTGACTAGATGACATTGCGTGACTAGATGACATTGCGTGATGATTGTGTGACTAGATGACATTGGGGGATGATTGTGTGACTAGATGGCATTGTGGGGTGATTGTGTGACTAAATGACACTGCATGATGATTGTGTCACTAGATGACATTGCATGATGATTGTGTGACTAGATGACACTGCATGATGATTGTGTGACTAGATGACACTGCGTGATGATTGTGTGACTAGATGACACTGCGTGATGATCGTGTGACTAGATGACATTGCGTGATGATTGTGTCACTAGATGACATTGCATGATGATTGTGTGACTAGATGACACTGCATGATGATTGTGTGACTAGATGACACTGCGTGATGATCGTGTGACTAGATGACACTGCGTGATGATCGTGTGACTAGATGACACTGCGTGATGATCGTGTGACTAGATGACACTGCGTGATGATCGTGTGACTAGATGACACTGCGTGATGATCGTGTGACTAGATGACACTGCGTGATGATCGTGTGACTAGATGACACTGCGTGATGATCGTGTGACTAGATGACACTGCGTGATGATCGTGTGACTAGATGACACTGCGTGATGATCGTGTGACTAGATGACACTGCGTGATGATCGTGTGACTAGATGACACTGCGTGATGATCGTGTGACTAGATGACACTGCGTGATGATCGTGTGACTAGATGACACTGCGTGATGATCGTGTGACTAGATGACACTGCGTGATGATCGTGTGACTAGATGACACTGCGTGATGATCGTGTGACTAGATGACACTGCGTGATGATCGTGTGACTAGATGACACTGCGTGATGATCGTGTGACTAGATGACACTGCGTGATGATCGTGTGACTAGGTGACACTGCGTGATGATCGTGTGACTAGGTGACACTGTGTGATGATCGTGTGACTAGGTGACACTGCGGGGTGATCGTGTGACTAGGTGACACTGCGGGGTGATCGTGTGACTAGGTGACACTGCGGGGTGATCGTGTGACTAGGTGACACTGCGGGGTGATCGTGTGACTAGGTGACACTGCGTGGTGATCGTGTGACTAGGTGACACTGCATGATGATTGTGTGACTAGGTGACACTGCATGATGATTGTGTGACTAGGTGACACTGCATGATGATTGTGTGACTAGGTGACACTGCATGATGATCGTGTGACTAGGTGACACTGCATAATGATTGTGTGACTAGATGACACTGCATGATGATTGTGTGACTAGATGACACTGCATGATGATTGTGTGACTAGATGACACTGCATGATGATTGTGTGACTAGATGACACTGCATGATGATTGTGTGACTAGATGACACTGCATGATGATTGTGTGACTAGATGACACTGCATGATGATTGTGTGACTAGATGACACTGCATGATGATTGTGTGACTAGATGACACTGCATGATGATTGTGTGACTAGATGACACTGCATGATGATTGTGTGACTAGATGACACTGCATGATGATTGTGTGACTAGATGGCATTGTGGGATGATTGTGTGACTAGATGACATTGCATGAGGATTGTGTGACTAGGTGACATTGCATGATGATTGTTTGACTAGGTGAAACTGCATGATGATTGTGTGACAAGATGACATTGCATGATGATTGTGTGACTAGATGACATTGCATGATGATTGTGTGACTAGATGGCATTGCATGATGATTGTGTGACTAGATGACATTGCATGATGATTGTGTGACTAGATGACATTGCGTAATGATTGTGTGACTAGATGACATTGCATGATGATCGTGTGACTATATGACATTGCGTGATGATTGTGTGACTAGATGACACTGCATGATGATTGTGTGACTAGATGACACTGCATGATGATTATGTGACTAGATGACATTGCATGATGATTGTGTGACAAGATGACAGTGTGGGATGATTGTGTGACTCGATAACATTGCATGATGATCGTGTGACTAGATGGCATTGCATGATGATTGTGTGACTAGATAACATTGCATGATGATTGTGTGACTAGATGACATTGCATGATGATTGTGTGACTAGGTGACACTGCATAATGATTGTGTGACTAGGTGACACTGCGTGATGATTGTGTGACTAGATGACATTGCGTGATGATTGTGTGACTAGATGACATTGCATGATGATTGTGTGACTAGATGACACTGCATGATGATTGTGTGACTAGATGACATTGCATGATGATCGTGTGACTAGATGACATTGCATGGTGATTGTGTGACTAGATGACACTGCGTGGTGATTGTGTGACTAGATGACACTGCGTGATGATTGTGTGACTAGATGACACTGCGTGATGATTGTGTGACTAGATGACACTGCGTGATGATTGTGTGACTAGATGACATTGCGTGATGATTGTGTGACTAGATGACATTGCGTGATGATTGTGTGACTAGATGACATTGCGTGATGATTGTGTGACTAGATGACATAGCATGATGATTGTGTGACTAGATGACATTGCATGATGATTGTGTGACTAGATGACACTGCATGATGATTGTGTGACTAGATGGCATTCCACACAGGCTTCCGTTGTCCAGTGGGCTAGAGTGATCGTCTCTCAATTCCACACAGGCCTCCGTGGTCCAGTGGGTTAGAGTGATCTCTCAATTCCACACAAGCCTCCGTGGTCGAGTGGGTTAGAGTGATTTCTCAATTCCACACAGGCCTCCGTGGTCTAGTGGGTTAGAGTGATCTCTCAATTCCACACAGGCTTCCGTGGTCCAGTGGGTTAGAGTGATCTCTCAATTCCACACAGGCCTCCGTGGTCCAGTGGGTTAATGATCGCCTCTCAATTCCACAACCAGCCCCGATAGCTCAGTCGGTAGAGCGTTCGCTTCAGGCCTGGGAGATCCGGGTTCAAGCCCGGGTCGAGTCAAACCAAAGACTTTAACAGTGGTAGCTGTTACTGCTTCGCTTGGCGCTCAGCAATAGGAGTTACAGCAGCGACTGGTTGGCCCGGTGTCAGTATACTGTGATTGGGTGAGGGGGCTTGCTGGTTGTCTTCGGCAAGTCGTCTCGGTGAGACAGCACCTAAAAGAGCGGTGGAAATTCGCCCTGTCACAAGGAGACAACGTCTTCATATAACCGAAATACTGTTGAGCAGGACGTAAAACCCCAATCACTCACTCACTCACTCAATTCCACACAGGCCTCCGTGGTCCAGTGGGTTAGAGTGATCGTCTCTATTCCACACAGGCCTCCGTGGTCCAGTGGGCTAATGTGATCACTCAGTTCCACACAGGTCTCCGTGGTCCAGTGGGTTAGAGTGATCTCTCAATTCCACACAGGCCTCCGTGCTCCAGTGGGTTAGAGTGATCTTTCAATTCCACAAAGGCCTCCGTGGTCCAGTGGGTTAGAGTGATCTCTCAATTCCACACAGGCCTCCGTGGTCCAGTGGGTTAGAGTGATCTCTCAATTCCACACAGGCTTCCGTGGTCCAGTGGGTTAGAGTGATCTCTCAATTCCACACAGGCCTCCGTGGTCCAGTGGGTTAGTGATCGTCTCTCAATTCCACAACCAGCCCCGATAGCTCAGTCGGTAGAGCGTCCGCTTCAGGCCTGGGAGATCCGGGTTCAAGCCTGGGTCGAGTCAGACCAAAGACTTTAACAGTGGTAGCTGTAACTCCTTCGCTTGGCGCTCAGCAATAGGAGTTAGAGCAGCGACTGGTTGGCCCGGTGTCAGTATACTGTGACTGGGTGAGGGGGCTTGCTGGTTGTCTTCGGCAAGTCGTCTCGGTGAGACAGCACCTAAAAGAGCGGTTGAAATCCGGCCTGTCACAAGGAGACAACGTCTTCATATAACCGAAATACTGTTGAGCAGGACAATAAACCCCGATCACTCACTCACTCACTCACTCAATTCCACACAGGCCTCCGTGGTCCAGTTGGATAGAGTGATCGTCTCTCAATTCCACACAGGCCTCCGTGATCCAGTGGGTTAGAGTGATCTCTCAATTCCACACAGGCCTCCGTGGTCCAGTGGGTTAAAGGGATCTCTCAATTCCACACAGGCCTCCGTGGTCCAGTGGGTTAGAGTGATCTCTCAATTCCACACAGACCTCCGTGGTGCAGTGGGTTAGAGTGATTTCTCAATTCCACACAGGCTTCTGTGGTCCAGTGGGTTAGAGTGATCTCTCAATTCCACACACGCTTCCGTGGTCCAGTGGGTTAGAGTGATCTCTCAATTCCACACAGGCCTCCGTGGTCCAGTGGGTTAGTGATCGTGTCTCAATTCCACAACCAGCCCCGATAGCTCAGTCGGTAGAGCGTCCACTTCAGGCCTGGGAGATCCGGGTTCAAGCCTGGGTCGAGTCAGACCAAAGACTTTAACAGTGGTAGCTGTTACTGCTTCGCTTGGCGCTCAGCAATAGGAGTTAGAGCAGCGACTGGTTGGCCCGGTGTCAGTATACTGTGACTGGGTGAGGGGGCTTGCTGGTTGTCTTCGGCAAGTCGTCTAGGTGAGACAGCACCTAAAAGAGCGGTGGAAATCCGCCCTGTCACAAGGAGACAACGTCTTCATATAACCAAAATACTGTTGAGCAGGACGTAAAACCCCAATCACTCACTCACTCACTCAATTCCACACAGGCCACCGTTGTCCAGTGGGTTAGAGTGATCGTCTCTCAATTCCACACAGGCCTCCGTGGTCCAGTGGGTTAGAGTGATCTCTCAATTCCACACAGGCCTCCGTGGTCCAGTGGCCTAGAGTGATCGCTAAAATTCCACACAGGTCTCCGTGGTCCAGTGGGTTAGAGTGATTTCTCAATTCCACACAGGCCTCCGTGGTCCAGTGGGTTAGAGTGATCTCTCAATTCCACACAGGCTTCCGTGGTCCAGTGGGTTAGAGTGATCTCTCAATTCCACACAGGCCTACGTGGTCCAGTGGGTTAATGATCGTCTCTCAATTCCACAACCAGCCCCGATAGCTCAGTCGGTAGAGCGTCCGCTTCAGGCCTTGGAGATCCGGGTTCAAGCCCGGGTCGACTCAGACCAAAGACTTTAACAGTGGTAGCTGTTACTGCTTCGCTTGGCGCTCAGCAATAGGAGTTAGAGCAGCGACTGGTTGGACCGGTGTCAGTATACTGTGACTGGGTCAGGGGGCTTGCTGGTTGTCTTCGGCAAGTCGTCTCGGTGAGACAGCACCTAAAAGAGCGGTGGAAATCCGCCCTGTCACAAGGAGACAACGTCTTCATATAACCAAAATACTGTTGAGCAGGACGTAAAACCCCAATCACTCACTCACTCCCTCAATTCCACACAGGCCTCCGTGGTCCAGTGGGTTAGAGTGATCGTCTCTCAATTCCACACAGGCCTCCGTGGTCCAGTGGGTTAGAGTGATCGTCTCTCAATTCCACACAGGCCTCCGTGGTCCAGTGGGCTAATGTGATCACTCAATTCCACAAAGGTCTCCGTGGTCCAGTGGGTTAGAGTGATCTCTCAATTCCACACAGGCCTCCGTGCTCCAGTGGGTTAGAGTGATCTCTCAATTCCACACAGGCCTCCGTGGTCCAGTTGGTTAGAGTGATCTCTCAATTCCACACAGGCCTCCGTGGTCCAGTGGGTTAGAGTGATCTCTCAATTCCACACAGGCCTCCGTGGTCCAGTGGGTTAGAGTGATCTCTCAATTCCACACAGGCCTCCGTGGTCCAGTGGGTTAGAGTGATCTCTCAATTCCACACAGGCCTCCGTGGTCCAGTGGGTTAGAGTGATCTCTCAATTCCACACAAGCTTCCGTGGTCCAGTGGGTTAGAGTGATCTCACAATTCCACACAGGCCTCCGTGGTTCAGTGGGTTAGTGATCGTCTCTCAATTCCACAACCAGCCCCGATAGCTCAGTCGGTAGAGCGTCCGCTTCAGGCCTGGGAGATCCGGGTTCAAGCCCGGGTCGAGTCAGACCAAAGACTTTAACAGTGGTAGCTGTAACTCCTTCGCTTGGCGCTCAGCAATAGGAGTTAGAACAGCGACTGGTTGGACCGGTGTCAGTATACTGTGACTGGGTCAGGGGGCTTGCTGGTTGTCTTCGGCAAGTCGTCTCGGTGAGACAGCACCTAAAAGAGCGGTGGAAATCCGCCCTGTCACAAGGAGACAACGTCTTCATATAACCGAAATACTGTTGAGCAGGACGTAAAACCCCAATCACTCACTCAATCCCTCAATTCCACACAGGCCTCCGTGGTCCAGTGGGTTAGAGTGATCGTCTCTCAATTCCACACAGGCCTCCGTGGTCCAGTGGGTTAGAGTGATCGTCTCTCAATTCCACACAGGCCTCCGTGGTCCAGTGGGCTAATGTGATCACTCAATTCCACACAGGTCTCCGTGGTCCAGTGGGTTAGAGTGATCTCTCAATTCCACACAGGCCTCCGTGCTCCAGTGGGTTAGAGTGATCTCTCAATTCCACACAGGCCTCCGTGGTCCAGTGGGTTAGAGTGATCTCTCAATTCCACACAGGCCTCCGTGGTCCAGTGGGTTAGAGTGATCTCTCAATTCCACACAGGCCTCCGTGCTCCAGTGGGTTAGAGTGATCTCTCAATTCCACACAGGCCTCCGTGGTCCAGTGGGTTAGAGTGATCTCTCAATTCCACAAAGGCCTCCGTGGTCCAGTGGGTTAGAGTGATCTCTCAATTCCACACAGGCTTCCGTGGTCCAGTGGGTTAGAGTGATCTCACAATTCCACACAGGCCTCCGTGGTCCAGTGGGTTAGTGATCGTCTCTCAATTCCACAACCAGCCCCGATAGCTCAGTCGGTAGAGCGTCCACTTCAGGCCTGGGAGATCCGGGTTCAAGCCTGGGTCGAGTCAGACCAAAGACTTTAACAGTGGTAGCTGTTACTCCTTCGCTTGGCGCTCAGCAATAGGAGTTAGAGCAGCGACTGGTTGGCCCGGTGTCAGTATACTTTGACTGGGTGAGGGGGCTTGCTGGTTGTCTTCGGCAAGTCGTCTCGGTGAGACAGCACCTAAAAGAGCGGTTGAAATCCGCCCTGTCACAAGGAGACAACGTCTTCATATAACCGAAATACTGTTGAGCAGGACAATAAACCCCGATCACTCACTCACTCACTCAATTCCACACAGGCCTCCGTGGTCCAGTGGGCTAGAGTGATCGTCTCTCAATTCCACACAGGCCTCCGTGGTCCAGTGGGTTAGAGTGATCTCTCAATTCCACACAGGCCTCCGTGGTCCAGTGGGTTAAAGGGATCTCTCAATTCCACACAGGCCTCCGTGGTCCAGTGGGTTAGAGTGATCTCAATTCCACACAGGCTTCCGTGGTCCAGTGGGTTAGAGTGATCGTCTCTCAATTCCACACAGGCCTCCGTGGTCCAGTGGGTTAGAGTGATCTCTCAATTCCACACAGACCTCCGTGGTGCAGTGGGTTAGAGTGATCTCTCAATTCCACACAGGCCTCCGTGGTCCAGTGGGTTAGTGATCGTCTCTCAATTCCACAACCAGCCCCGATAGCTCAGTCGGTAGAGCGTCCACTTCAGGCCTGGGAGATCCGGGTTCAAGCCTGGGTCGAGTCAGACCAAAGACTTTAACAGTGGTAGCTGTTACTGCTTCGCTTGGCGCTCAGCAATAGGAGTTAGAGCAGCGACTGGTTGGCCCGGTGTCAGTATACTGTGACTGGGTGAGGGGGCTTGCTGGTTGTCTTCGGCAAGTCGTCTCGGTGAGACAGCACCTAAAAGAGCGGTGGAAATCCGCCCTGTCACAAGGAGACAACGTCTTCATATAACCAAAATACTGTTGAGCAGGACGTAAAACCCCAATCACTCACTCACTCAATTCCACACAGGCCACCGTTGTCCAGTGGGTTAGAGTGATCGTCTCTCAATTCCACACAGGCCTCCGTGGTCCAGTGGGTTAGAGTGATCTCTCAATTCCACACAGGCCTCCGTGGTCCAGTGGCCTAGAGTGATCGCTAAAATTCCACACAGGTCTCCGTGTATCAGTGGGTTAGAGTGATTTCTCAATTCCACACAGGCCTCCGTGGTCCAGTGGGTTAGAGTGATCTCTCAATTCCACACAGGCTTCCGTGGTCCAGTGGGTTAGAGTGATCTCTCAATTCCACACAGGCCTACGTGGTCCAGTGGGTTAATGATCGTCTCTCAATTCCACAACCAGCCCCGATAGCTCAGTCGGTAGAGCGTCCGCTTCAGGCCTTGGAGATCCGGGTTCAAGCCCGGGTCGACTCAGACCAAAGACTTTAACAGTGGTAGCTGTTACTGCTTCGCTTGGCGCTCAGCAATAGGAGTTAGAGCAGCGACTGGTTGGACCGGTGTCAGTATACTGTGACTGGGTCAGGGGGCTTGCTGGTTGTCTTCGGCAAGTCGTCTCGGTGAGACAGCACCTAAAAGAGCGGTGGAAATCCGCCCTGTCACAAGGAGACAACGTCTTCATATAACCGAAATACTGTTGAGCAGGACGTAAAACCCCAATCACTCACTTACTCCCTCAATTCCACACAGGCCTCCGTGGTCCAGTGGGTTAGAGTGATCGTCTCTCAATTCCACACAGGCCTCCGTGGTCCAGTGGGTTAGAGTGATCGTCTCTCAATTCCACACAGGCCTCCGTGGTCCAGTGGGCTAATGTGATCACTCAATTCCACACAGGTCTCCGTGGTCCAGTGGGTTAGAGTGATCTCTCAATTCCACACAGGCCTCCGTGCTCCAGTGGGTTAGAGTGATCTCTCAATTCCACACAGGCCTCCGTGGTCCAGTTGGTTAGAGTGATCTCTCAATTCCACACAGGCCTCCGTGGTCCAGTGGGTTAGAGTGATCTCTCAATTCCACACAGGCCTCCGTGCTCCAGTGGGTTAGAGTGATCTCTCAATTCCACACAGGCCTCCGTGGTCCAGTGGGTTAGAGTGATCTCTCAATTCCACACAGGCCTCCGTGGTCCAGTGGGTTAGAGTGATCTCTCAATTCCACACAGGCTTCCGTGGTCCAGTGGGTTAGAGTGATCTCACAATTCCACACAGGCCTCCGTGGTCCAGTGGGTTAGTGATCGTCTCTCAATTCCACAACCAGCCCCGATAGCTCAGTCGGTAGAGCGTCCGCTTCAGGCCTGGGAGATCCGGGTTCAAGCCTGGGTCGAGTCAGACCAAAGACTTTAACAGTGGTAGCTGTAACTCCTTCGCTTGGCGCTCAGCAATAGGAGTTAGAACAGCGACTGGTTGGACCGGTGTCAGTATACTGTGACTGGGTGAGGGGGCTTGCTGGTTGTCTTCGGCAAGTCGTCTCGGTGAGACAGCACCTAAAAGAGCGGTGGAAATCCGCCCTGTCACAAGGAGACAACGTCTTCATATAACCGAAATACTGTTGAGCAGGACAATAAACCCCGATCACTCACTCACTCACTCAATTCCACACAGGCCTCCGTGGTCCAGTGGGCTAGAGTGATCGTCTCTCAATTCCACACAGGCCTCCGTGGTCCAGTGGGTTAGAGTGATCTCTCAATTCCACACAGGCCTCCGTGGTCCAGTGGGTTAAAGGGATCTCTCAATTCCACACAGGCCTCCGTGGTCCAGTGGGTTAGAGTGATCTCAATTCCACACAGGCTTCCGTGGTCCAGTGGGTTAGAGTGATCGTCTCTCAATTCCACACAGGCCTCCGTGGTCCAGTGGGTTAGAGTGATCTCTCAATTCCACACAGACCTCCGTGGTGCAGTGGGTTAGAGTGATTTCTCAATTCCACACAGGCTTCTGTGGTCCAGTGGGTTAGAGTGATCTCTCAATTCCACACAGGCTTCCGTGGTCCAGTGGGTTAGAGTGATCTCTCAATTCCACACAGGCCTCCGTGGTCCAGTGGGTTAGTGATCGTCTCTCAATTCCACAACCAGCCCCGATAGCTCAGTCGGTAGAGCGTCCACTTCAGGCCTGGGAGATCCGGGTTCAAGCCTGGGTCGAGTCAGACCAAAGACTTTAACAGTGGTAGCTGTTACTGCTTCGCTTGGCGCTCAGCAATAGGAGTTAGAGCAGCGACTGGTTGGCCCGGTGTCAGTATACTGTGACTGGGTGAGGGGGCTTGCTGGTTGTCTTCGGCAAGTCGTCTCGGTGAGACAGCACCTAAAAGAGCGGTGGAAATCCGCCCTGTCACAAGGAGACAACGTCTTCATATAACCAAAATACTGTTGAGCAGGACGTAAAACCCCAATCACTCACTCACTCACTCAATTCCACACAGGCCACCGTTGTCCAGTGGGTTAGAGTGATCGTCTCTCAATTCCACACAGGCCTCCGTGGTCCAGTGGGTTAGAGTGATCTCTCAATTCCACACAGGCCTCCGTGGTCCAGTGGCCTAGAGTGATCGCTAAAATTCCACACAGGTCTCCGTGGTCCAGTGGGTTAGAGTGATTTCTCAATTCCACACAGGCCTCCGTGGTCCAGTGGGTTAGAGTGATCTCTCAATTCCACACAGGCTTCCGTGGTCCAGTGGGTTAGAGTGATCTCTCAATTCCACACAGGCCTACGTGGTCCATTGGGTTAATGATCGTCTCTCAATTCCACAACCAGCCCCGATAGCTCAGTCGGTAGAGCGTCCGCTTCAGGCCTTGGAGATCCGGGTTCAAGCCCGGGTCGACTCAGACCAAAGACTTTAACAGTGGTAGCTGTTACTGCTTCGCTTGGCGCTCAGCAATAGGAGTTAGAGCAGCGACTGGTTGGACCGGTGTCAGTATACTGTGACTGGGTCAGGGGGCTTGCTGGTTGTCTTCGGCAAGTCGTCTCGGTGAGACAGCACCTAAAAGAGCGGTGGAAATCCGCCCTGTCACAAGGAGACAACGTCTTCATATAACCGAAATACTGTTGAGCAGGACGTAAAACCCCAATCACTCACTCACTCCCTCAATTCCACACAGGCCTCCGTGGTCCAGTGGGTTAGAGTGATCGTCTCTCAATTCCACACAGGCCTCCGTGGTCCAGTGGGTTAGAGTGATCGTCTCTCAATTCCACACAGGCCTCCGTGGTCCAGTGGGCTAATGTGATCACTCAATTCCACACAGGTCTCCGTGGTCCAGTGGGTTAGAGTGATCTCTCTATTCCACACAGGCCTCCGTGCTCCAGTGGGTTAGAGTGATCTCTCAATTCCACACAGGCCTCCGTGGTCCAGTTGGTTAGAGTGATCTCTCAATTCCACACAGGCCTCCGTGGTCCAGTGGGTTAGAGTGATCTCTCAATTCCACACAGGCCTCCGTGCTCCAGTGGGTTAGAGTGATCTCTCAATTCCACACAGGCCTCCGTGGTCCAGTGGGTTAGAGTGATCTCTCAATTCCACACAGGCCTCCGTGGTCCAGTGGGTTAGAGTGATCTCTCAATTCCACACAGGCTTCCGTGGTCCAGTGGGTTAGAGTGATCTCACAATTCCACACAGGCCTCCGTGGTCCAGTGGGTTAGTGATCGTCTCTCAATTCCACAACCAGCCCCGATAGCTCAGTCGGTAGAGCGTCCGCTTCAGGCCTGGGAGATCCGGGTTCAAGCCTGGGTCGAGTCAGACCAAAGACTTTAACAGTGGTAGCTGTAACTCCTTCGCTTGGCGCTCAGCAATAGGAGTTAGAACAGCGACTGGTTGGACCGGTGTCAGTATACTGTGACTGGGTCAGGGGCTTGCTGGTTGTCTTCGGCAAGTCGTCTCGGTGAGACAGCACCTAAAAGAGCGGTGGAAATCCGCCCTGTCACAAGGAGACAACGTCTTCATATAACCGAAATACTGTTGAGCAGGACAATAAACCCCGATCACTCACTCACTCACTCAATTCCACACAGGCCTCCGTGGTCCAGTGGGCTAGAGTGATCGTCTCTCAATTCCACACAGGCCTCCGTGGTCCAGTGGGTTAGAGTGATCTCTCAATTCCACACAGGCCTCCGTGGTCCAGTGGGTTAAAGGGATCTCTCAATTCCACACAGGCCTCCGTGGTCCAGTGGGTTAGAGTGATCTCAATTCCACACAGGCTTCCGTGGTCCAGTGGGTTAGAGTGATCGTCTCTCAATTCCACACAGGCCTCCGTGGTCCAGTGGGTTAGAGTGATCTCTCAATTACACACAGACCTCCGTGGTGCAGTGGGTTAGAGTGATTTCTCAATTCCACACAGGCTTCTGTGGTCCAGTGGGTTAGAGTGATCTCTCAATTCCACACAGGCTTCCGTGGTCCAGTGGGTTAGAGTGATCTCTCAATTCCACACAGGCCTCCGTGGTCCAGTGGGTTAGTGATCGTCTCTCAATTCCACAACCAGCCCCGATAGCTCAGTCGGTAGAGCGTCCGCTTCAGGCCTGGGAGATCCGGGTTCAAGCCTCGGTCGAGTCAGACCAAAGACTTTAACAGTGGTAGCTGTTACTCCTTCGCTTGGCGCTCAGCAATAGGAGTTAGAGCAGCGACTGGTTGGCCCGGTGTCAGTATACTGTGACTGGGTGAGGGGGCTTGCTGGTTGTCTTCGGCAAGTCGTCTCGGTGAGACAGCACCTAAAAGAGCGGTGGAAATCCGCCCTGTCACAAGGAGACAACGTCTTCATATAACCAAAATACTGTTGAGCAGGACGTAAAACCCCAATCACTCACTCACTCACTCAATTCCACACAGGCCACCGTGGTCCAGTGGGCTAGAGTGATCGTCTCTCAATTCCACACAGGCCTCCGTGGTCCAGTGGCCTAAAGTGATCGCTCAATTCCACACAGGTCTCCGTGGTCCAGTGGGTTAGAGTGATCTCTCAATTCCACACAGGCCTCCGTGGTCCAGTGGGTTACAGTGATCTCTCAATTCCACACAGGCCTCCGTGGTCCAGTGGGTTAGAGTGATCTCTCAATTCCACACAGGCTTCCGTGGTCCAGTGGGTTAGAGTGATCTCTCAATTCCACACAGGCCTACGTGGTCCAGTGGGTTAATGATCGTCTCTCAATTCCACAACCAGCCCCGATAGCTCAGTCGGTAGAGCGTCCGCTTCAGGCCTTGGAGATCTGGGTTCAAGCCCGGGTCGACTCAGACCAAAGACTTTAAGGCCGAGGCCACACCACGAGCCGCGCTTTGAAGAAGCTTTGGCAAAGCTGTAGCCGAGCTACGAGCGACAAGCTGTGGGTGGCCACACCACAAGCTGTAACAATAAGCTGTCAGCTAGCGGCCAGCTAGCTAAAAGCTCCTAAAAGCTGATATGGCCACATTGTAAGCGGTTATTGCTTGATAGGCTGCTAGCGTACAGCTAGCTCGAACATGTATCTCATATCTTATTCATACAGATAAGTTTAAATAAGATGTAAAACTAATTACATGACGATATCATGGTTACTTGAACTGGTGCCACATTATCGTTGAAAGATTGTCAATTTTTGAGTGTTTAATGATGTTGTAAACCGACAAATACTTCTGATCAACATGTTTGCGTGGAAGAATGGTCCTAGCGGTGCCATTTTTTGCCTATGTCTGTTCTACTATTTCAATTTGTAGCAACGCTAATTAAGATTGAAATTGAAATAAAAAAATAGTGGTAAAGTCAATAGCCTGTGCGAACCGAAGACGTGTGATAATAACGTACAAAATTAAAATAGTCGGGATAATTTAAAATCGTATGAGCTGCCCAAATTCGGACTTTTTGTCATAAATTCCGATTGCCAAGAGAATTCCAACGTTTGTTGAAACTTGAAAATTAAAGGATTGACGTTGGTATGAACAGTATTGGTAAAGTCAGTAACACGAACGAACCGATGAAGAGTGCAAATGACTGACAAAATTAAAACAGTCGGGGTGTAGGAGTATATTTTGGTATTTGTCGTTCCTTATAAAACTACCTAAACATACATCTGCAAGATTGGCATCAACGGATTGCCTCTATCTTAAACTTTT
This sequence comes from Lepidochitona cinerea, assembly GCA_963971465.1. Taxonomy (NCBI): domain Eukaryota; kingdom Metazoa; phylum Mollusca; class Polyplacophora; order Chitonida; family Tonicellidae; genus Lepidochitona; species Lepidochitona cinerea. Next base: position 213,568 of record OZ020563.1, on the reverse strand, counting down.
TGATAAAAATAACGAAATAACGAATAAATCTGTTTCTACGAAATTTTCTCCATAGCTCATGCCTCGATAAATATATTTTTCTTCATAGTAAAATTGTATATTTGGAATAATTGTGTCGCCTTTGACACCCAAAGGATTGTCCCTTCTTGTTATTCAATCCCAGGGCTTTATACTTTTTCTCAATGGAGACTGGTTGAATTTAAAACTGCATGAATACTATTTAGGAAGTATAATAAGGTAAGGTTAGGTGCAGGGTGGAGATCTAAAAAAAATATGGGATTCGGTCTGTTGACAAAAGACCGATACATGTAAGATGTTTTTGTCTGGGGGACAAAATTTGTCCAGTGATCAAATTCTGTTCGAGACCCCCTCAACGGCAGCGGAAAGCATGAGTTGATTGATGTTTTAGGTACCCCCGATCTTCCTATGGCAACGAGTTCATGTTCAAGGGCTAGCAAATGAAAATCGAGTCAGAATTTTTTTATTGGATTGAACGACATTTGAACCCATTTACCGATCGATGTAAGGCATCATAAAATGTCACCTCAAACAACTAACAGCAGGAAGCCACGAAATATAAAAGACAATAGAATAATTTAATGTCGATCCGAACTTGTACCTGTCTACATATATAACATATATACAAGCTGCAATTTGCAGGAACAAGAAAGTTATTGTATCATGAATAATTCTAGTGCTTTGATTAATAAATTAATAACATTTCACTCCAAAATACGATGATTAAAACATTTCTTGAAGCCGATCGTAGCAATCCAAACCCCCCACCCACCTATGGTCTTTCTGATTAAAGAAAGGCACCTTGGTTCGTTCGCAAATATTCGTGAATTATCGTTGCTTTCCGCCAGATTTCTAAAAATAACCTTTAAAAGTACGGCTCGAGCTTTGAGCGGCGATAAATGTAGGGAAGTAAAGCGCCGCTCAATGCTCGCCTGCTGCTAGCACCCACTGCTAGGCTACTGCCCACAGTATGGCCGGTTCAGTGTAAATCTATACAATGTTTTTCACGGCGCGGCTACAGCGCGGCTACGGCGGGGCTCAACGCTCATAGTGTGGCCTCGGCCTTACAGTGGTAGCTGTAACTGCTTCGCTTGGCGCTCAGCAATAGGAGTTAGAGCAGCGACTGGTTGGACCGGTGTCAGTATACTGTGACTGGGTCAGGGGGCTTGCTGGTTGTCTTCGGCAAGTCGTCTCGGTGAGACAGCACCTAAAAGAGCGGTGGAAATCCGCCCTGTCACAAGGAGACAACGTCTTCATATAACCGAAATACTGTTGAGCAGGACGTAAAACCCCAATCACTCACTCACTCACTCAATTCCACACAGGCCTCCGTGGTCCAGTGGGCTAGAGTGATCACTCAATTCCACACAGGTCTCCGTGGTCCAGTGGGTTAGAGTGATCACTCAATTCCACACAGGTATCCGTGGTCAAGTGGGTTAGAGTGATCTCTCAATTCCACACAGACCTCCGTGGTCCAGTGGGTTAGAGTGATTTCTCAATTCCAGACAGGCCTCCGTGGTCCAATGGGTTAGAGTGATCTCTCAATTCCACACAGGCTTCCGTGGTCCAGTGGGTTAGAGTGATCTCTCAATTCCAAACAGGCCTCCGTGGTCCAGTGGGTTAGTGATCGTCTCTCAATTCCACAACCAGCCCCGATAGCTTAGTCGGTAGAGCGTCCGCTTCAGGCCTGGGAGATCCGGATTCAAGCCCGGGTCGAGTCAGACCAAAGACATTAACAGTGGTAGCTGTTACTGCTTCGCTTGGCGCTCAGCAATAGGAGTTAGAGCAGCGACTGGTTGCCCGGTGTCAGTATACTGTGACTGGGAGAGGGGGCTTGCTGGTTGTCTTCGGCAAGTCGTCTCGGTGAGACAGCACCTAAAAGAGCGGTGGAAATCTGCCCTGTCACAAGGAGACAACGTCTTCATATAACCGAAATACTGTTGAGCAGGACGTAAAACCCCAATCACTCACTCACTCCCTCAATTCCACACAGGCCTCCGTGGTCCAGTGGGTTAGAGTGATCGTCTCTCAATTCCACACAGGCCTCCGTGGTCCAGTGGGTTAGAGTGATCTCTCAATTCCACACAGGCCTCCGTAGTCCAGTGGGCTAGAGTGATCACTCAATTCCACACAGGCCTCCGTGGTCCAGTGGGTTAGAGTGATTTCTCAATTCCACACAGGCCTCCGTGGTCCAGTGGGTTAGAGTGATCTCTCAATTCCACACAGGCCTCCGTGGTCCAGTGGGTTAGAGTGATCGTCTCTCAATTCCACACAGGCCTCCGTGGTCCAGTGGGTTAGAGTGATCTCTCAATTCCACACAGACCTCCGTGGTGCAGTGGGTTAGTGTGATTTCTCAATTCCACACAGGCCTCCGTGGTCCAGTGGGTTAGAGTGATCTCTCAATTCCACACAGACCTCCGTGGTGCAGTGGGTTAGAGTGATTTCTCAATTCCACACAGGCCTCCGTGGTCCAGTGGGTTAGAGTGATCTCTCAATTCCACACAGGCTTCCGTGGTCCAGTGGGTTAGAGTGATCTCTCAATTCCACACAGGCCTCCGTGGTCCAGTGGGTTAATGATCGTCTCTCAATTCCACAACCAGCCCCGATAGCTCAGTCGGTAGAGCGTCCGCTTCAGGCCTTGGAGATCCGGGTTCAAGCCCGGGTCGACTCAGACCAAAGACTTTAACAGTGGTAGCTGTTATTGCTTCGCTTGGCGCTCAGCAATAGGAGTTAGAGCAGAGACTGGTTGGACCGGTGTCAGTATACTGTGACTGGGTGAGGGGGCTTGCTGGTTGTCTTCGGCAAGTCGTCTCGGTGAGACAGCACCTAAAAGAGCGGTGGAAATCCGCCCTGTCACAAGGAGACAACGTCTTCATATAACCGAAAGCAGGACGTAAAACCCAATCACTCACTCACTCACTCAATTCCACACAGGCCTCCGTGGTCCAGTGGGTTAGAGTGATCTCTCAATTCCACACAGGCCTCCGTGGTCCAGTGGGCTAGAGTGATCACTCAATTCCACACAGGTCTCCGTGGTCCAGTGGGTTAGAGTGATCACTCAATTCCACACAGGTCTCCGTTGTCAAGTGGGTTAGAGTGATCTCTCAATTCCACACAGACCTCCGTTGTCCAGTGGGTTAGAGTGATTTCTCAATTCCACACAGGCCTCCGTGGTCCAATGGGTTAGAGTGATCTCTCAATTCCACACAGGCTTCCGTGGTCCAGTGGGTTAGAGTGATCTCTCAATTCCACACAGGCCTCCGTGGTCCAGTGGGTTAGTGATCGTCTCTCAATTCCACAACCAGCCCCGATAACTAAGTCGGTAGAGCGTCCGCTTCAGGCCTGGGAGATCCGGGTTCAAGCCTGGGTCGAGTCAGACCAAAGAGTTTAACAGTGGTAGCTGTTACTCCTTCGCTTGGCGCTCAGCAATAGGAGTTACAGCAGCGACTGGTTGACCCGGTGTCAGTATACTGTGACTGGGTCAGGGAGCTTGCTGGTTGTCTTCGGCAAGTCGTCTCGGTGAGACAGCACCTAAAAGAGCGGTGGAAATCCGCCCTGTCACAAGGAGACAACGTCTTCATATAACCAAAATACTGTTGATCAGGACGTAAAACCCCAATCACTCACTCACTCACTCAATTCCACACAGGCCTCCGTGGTCCAGTGGGTTAGAGTGATCGTCTCTCAATTCCACACAGGCCTCCGTGGTCCAGTGGGTTAGAGTGATTTCTCAATTCCACACAGGCCTCCGTGGTCCAGTGGGTTAGAGTGATCACTCAATTCCACACAGGCCTCCGTGGTCCAGTGGGTTAGAGTGATCTCTCAATTCCACACAGGCCTCCGTGGTCCAGTGGGTTAGAGTGATCTCTCAATTCCGTACAGGCCTCCGTGGTCCAGTGGGTTAGAGTGATCTCTCAATTCCACACAGGCCTCCGTGGTCCAGTGGGCTAGAATGATCACTCAATTCCACACAGGCCTCCGTGGTCCAGTGGGTTAGAGTGATCGTCTCTCAATTCCACACAGGCCTACGTGGTCCAGTGGGTTAGATTGATCTCTCAATTCCACACAGGCCTCCGTGGTCCAGTGGGTTAGAGTGATCTCTCAATTCCACACAGGCCTCCGTGGTCCAGTGGGTTAGAGTGATCGTCTCTCAATTCCACACAGGCCTCCGTGGTCCAGTGGGTTAGAGTGATCAAAGATAATGTTGAACGTGCTTCAAATAAAATTTTAGGACTAATTTCGTCGGGCCCTACAGCTTTACTGGTATCTTCCTCTGAAACCACCAAATTGCTTAGAAGGTTCCGAGTGCTGATAGTTAAGTCCGAAATTTCGTCCTCATTTGACTCATCAACAGTGCAAATTCCAGCAAAGTAATCATTGAAAAGCTTTGCTTTGTTTTCAACATTGTAACAAAATTCGCCACTGGGCGTTTTTAAAGGAGGGATTTGATTAAAGTTCTTATTAGAATTCTTGAGAAAACTTTTACATATCTTCCACCAAATTTTTTTATTAACATTGCCATCTGAGATTTGCGCCGCAATTTTCTCGTCATGAATACGCTTCGCCTGCTTGATAATTGAGGTCAAGTGGTTACGTTGGGTTTTATATTTATTTATATTATCGGCCGTCTTAAACTTCCTTGAGCGCGTGGATAAAATGTCTCTTATTTTAATTTCGTTCTTAATTTCTTTCTTTATCCACGCCTTATCTCTCGGATTGATTGTGACAAAATGATTGGGTATGGTTTGTTTTGCGGCCTCCACTATGGTCACCAGAAATAAATTAAGAAGTTGTTATCCATAAGTAACTCGTTCTTTTCTTATACCACCAACTTCTAAATGCCACTCAAAGAAGTCCACTATGGTTCTACTGACGAAGGAGCACATATCATCTACAATTTGCATCAACCGCCAAACCCCGGCCCCAATCTACATTGTTTTGAAATTTCTCCCAATTGGCCTTTTTGAATTTCCACACAAGAGGCTTATAACTAGAGAGCCTTGGGACAGTTGATTGTAGCACAACAAACACAGGGCAATGGTCGCTGCAAAAATTGGACAAAACACCAAATTCTTTTATCAGAGATCTGTGGCTGCATGCGATGGGATCCAGCAAAGTATTTGATGCAGGTCTAGTGGGTTCAGTTATAAACTTGGGTTAAACCATGTGAAAGCATTATATTGAGGAAGTGGCGGTTTTTACTTTCTAGCAGATTTTCATTGAGATCGCCTGCGATTAGAACAGTATGATTTTTATTAGATTCGGTTGCATTTGAAATATTATTGGCCAACTCGCTCCATAGCTCCACCCGACTATCAGGTGGTCTATATATTACACATACCAATGAGGATGGTCTGTAAAATACTTCAAGCCAGATCATTTCTACGTTAGGGTGTTCAAGCTCAGGGCGGCGTCGAAATGACAGTCTTTGCGATAAATAAATACAGACGCCACCCCAAGCTTGATCCCGGTCACGACGTACAGGTTCATGGTAGCCAGGTAGAGCCAAAGAGCAAGAAGGAATATTGGCTGTTAGGTGACTTTCTGTAAAGGCTAATATATCAAAATCCGAAAGGTTAGCGAAAACTAAATCTAACTTATGTTTGATGCCACAGACATTCAAATGAACGAAAGAAAAACATTGACCGTGATTATCACGAGGACCGGGGTTTAGCTCAATGTCGCCGGATAGCAAAAGGAGAAAGTTAGTAGCCAGTAAAAAAATATTTACAGTCGAAAATATGCTTAGCATTCGGTCAAGTGGACAAGCAGTGAGAATAAGTTAGCATTGTGGAACTACTGAATGGGTTTTTAAGTTTGCTCAGATATACTGAAGATAAAACCAACCCAAAGAGGCCTATGGACGCACGGTAACTTGCCAGGTCATTACCCATTGTCTAGATAGTACATGTAGCATCAATAGTTCTGAGCGCCATCATCAACCCTGTCCAGTGTGTCATACAAAATATAAGGTTGCACAAATCATAGTATATATAAAACTGAGTAAGCAGGACCAAACAAGAAAAAAACGAGAACGTAGATATAAACAATAAAACGTACATATATATATAGTAAGGGGGATTGTGATGGATGGGGTTACTGAAAAACTTGAAAATAAACTTGCCATTCGTCCTAAGACATTATGCGTACATCAAAGACATAACAAACGTGTTTCAAGTAGAATAAACCATAGACGTAAAAAAGACATGAGGCATACATCAAAGAAATAACAAACGTGTTTCATATAGAATAAACCATAAACGTGATAAGACATTAAACATACATCAAAGGCATAACATGTTTAGCATTGCATTGTGGAACATTAGCAGTTAGCATTGTGGAACTACTGAATGGGTTTTTAAGTTTGCTCAGATATACTGAAGATAAAACCAACCCAAAGAGGCCTATGGACGCACGGTAACTTGCCAGGTCATTACCCATTGTCTAGATAGTACATGTAGCATCAATAGTTCTGAGCGCCATCATCAACCCTGTCCAGTGTGTCATACAAAATATAAGGTTGCACAAATCATAGTATATATAAAACTGAGTAAGCAGGACCAAACAAGAAAAAAACGAGAACGTAGATATAAACAATAAAACGTACATATATATATAGTAAGGGGGATTGTGATGGATGGGGTTACTGAAAAACTTGAAAATAAACTTGCCATTCGTCCTAAGACATTATGCGTACATCAAAGACATAACAAACGTGTTTCAAGTAGAATAAACCATAGACGTAAAAAAGACATGAGGCATACATCAAAGAAATAACAAACGTGTTTCATATAGAATAAACCATAAACGTGATAAGACATTAAACATACATCAAAGGCATAACATGTTTTATATAGAATAAACGATGGACGTAATAAGACACAAGGCATGCATTTGTACATCAAAGACATAACAAACGTGTTTTATATACAATAAACCATAGACGTAATAAGACATAAGGCATACATTTGTACACACATTCTATATTTGGGTGACCAAGGTATATGTCGGCCAAATGACCTTCCAGAATGTTTGAATATATGGTTCATTTAAGCGACCAACATATATATGTCGCCTAAATGACATTTTTAAATATGGTACATTTTAGTAACAATTGCACAATGCCAAATTTTGCAAGATATCGTACTGACAAGCAAACCCTGGTGGAAAAGGGAATTATAAAATTATTTTCTTAAAAATGGAGTCAAATAATTGCTAGCCATTTCTGGTCAATTGGATGACATATACGTCAATAGCGGTCGCCCAAGTATACCATACTTGGAAAGTGGAACTATTTGGGCGACCATATATGTATGTTAAGTTTAATGGAAATGACTTGTAATCCACATATCCTTGACAATTAAAATCGTTTTATTCGATCGCACTAGGTCGTTTTGAAAAAAATTCGCCCAAGAAGGCTTATATAGGGAAATATGAAAACTCGAGACAGACAACGAAATCAGAAGAGCTATATTGAGGATCGACCCAGCTAGTGGGCTGTAAAATTCTAAAAAGTTTTGCCCAGTGATTTAGTGGACAAAGACAACGAACGATGAAAACAGTCGATCAGTAGTAAATGAACTAACAAGATGGCATACAGACACCAAATATTTATCAATTAAAAGAGGCGTGAACTATAAGTTGTGAGTTTTTCTTTATAAAATTCAGTTGGTTACATAGACATCTTGCTGACACAATTATTATGATGGGCTACGTTGCTTTTACACGGACTAGGTCGGGCCTTTAGAGGCACAGCGTTTGGTTATTAACTTGCAAATTCCGCTTACAATGGGTGTCGCAACCGACATCAACATGAAGATATATACACCTATAAAAACAATCATTTGGATTTTGTGGTCAGCGAGGAAAGAGGGGCAACTTTATAAAAACAGACATCACACAGCGTATACACCAAATAGATTCAGATTGAGGGAGAATTATCTCAAATGCGGTCAAAATTTAGCTTACCTCAACCACTGGTTGTTTGGGACCAAGCGAGAAGAGGTTACTTGTTTTGTGTTTAAAGTTTTAAGTGGCATGAGCTGCCAAAATGTTAATATTTTGACGTAATAACGGAGTGTTGAAATTATCGGCTATTTTTCTCAAGACGTATAATTCAGAAGCTTTTTAGTGTCGAAGATGTACGATAAAATATTGATTTGAACTAACTTTGGCTTAGAATGAATGAATGTTCGTCCCGGGTATTTTTTGTTTACTTTTCGAATACTATTACGGTTCGTATAGGTCATATACTTTATGGATTTTCTTCATTCCAACGCCAAATTATTTATTTTTTCGATGGCTTTCAAAGCCTGTTACTGTCGATACAAAATTATGAAAAAAGTGTGAATTTTTGGCGGCTCATGCCACTTTAAAAAGAGAATTTCTGAGTTTTTCACAGTGAAATTAGTCTGTCATTTGGGTGACATATACGCCAAAATCTGGTTGCCCAACTATACTAAATGAGCCTGTAGAAATATTAAGGACACCTTACATAAGTTGAGTTTTACATATTATTTTCTGCATAGTACTAAACAGACCTGTAACTATCACTTTGACATCTTAAAATTGAAAAAATTGAAATTTAAAATTACACAGTGAAAAACATGATCTACAGCAAATGAGTCGCACATGCTATCTTAATCAATTATGTTAAATACTCAGCCTACAGACTGTGTAAAAATTCAAAAATTTGCAAAGTGGTTCTGGAGTTATCGTGTAAACTAGCAAAAGACAATTAAACAGCCCAATTGGGAAAATTAACAAACACACTAACGTATAGACAGAAGTCCTGATAAACTTAAAGTGAAAATATTGACATTTGGCCGTAAAAACGGAATGTTAAATTATCAGCTGTTTTCCTCTTGATGTATATTTCAGAAGCTTTTTAGTGTTTCTAGTATCGAGAATGCACAGTATTGCTTTGAACAGTGCTTTCCCGCTTATTTAAATTTTCTTTTCCAACACTATTCCGGTTTGTAAAGACCACCTACTGTATGGAGTTTCGTCATTCTAACGCTAATCATTTCGTTTTTAGACTGCCTTCAAAGCCTTTAACTGTCGTGAAGATCAGAAATTATCAAAAAAGAGTGTGAATTTTGGCAGCTCATGCCTCTTTCAAGGGGTCACCACGATTAGCTGTAATATTTGTTTGGTGTAAAATAATCGAAAATACGAGACATATAGGGCCTATACCGCAACAGCGGTCGCCCAAGTATACCAGACGGGAAAGCAGAATTATTTCGGTGACCATATATATGCTGATTTTAACAGGTTAGTGCTTCATCGAGTGAATTGCAATTCCCCATCTCCGTGACCATATGGAATTTTTTTTTAATTTGCCCAAGAAGGCTTAAATGGGGAAATACGAAAACTAGAAACAGACAGCGAAACCTGATGAGCTATATAATTATAAAGGACCTAGCCAGTGGACTGTAAAAATCAAAATGCAAACAAACACAACGAACGACGAAACCAGCTTGAAACTTGAGTTCTAACTTTTTTTAAATATGAAATTCCCTTGGTTACACCTTGCTGACTAACTTATCTTGATGGACAACGTTACTTTTAAACTGACTAGGTCGTAACGTTGCCAGTTGGCTGTTTAGAGACACATCCCATGGTTCTTAACTTGCACATTCCTCTTACAAAAAGGGGTGCAGCAACCTACATCAGAATGAATATATAAACTCCCGACACAGAGATGAGAAAACGTGACCGATTCTGAAAAACAGCAAAACAATCACGTACCGTAGTCCAACAGACTGGCTGAAATTTAGACAGCCTCTTAACAAGGTAAACAACATGAAAAAGTATGCCCAAACCAATTACTTTGACACTTTTGAAACAAGCTAAAGCTAAAGCCGACACTCTTAACGATTGTTTTGCCTCAGTTTCAACTGTTAAAGACACGCTAGGCCTGAAAATCCAGAATACTGTTTACATGAAAGGCAGTTTGCGGTTTTCTGTATTTTTCTTAGACTGAAGAAGTTAGGAACTTTCATTTCTATCAAAATTTAATCTTTTGGCATGATTCAGTATTTTTAATTTGAAATTGAAAATAAGATTTATCAAGTACCTGCAATGTAAACAAACTATAAGCCTGAACATGCGCTCTAATCTTTTGAGTCGTGTGAGTGATCTAACAGCACGGTATAAGTTTAAGAACTGTATCTGAGAAATACAGAATGACCAACGGGTAAGATAGACTCGAAAAGCCTGCTGATAAATTTCAAAGTATAAACCACAAACAAAAAGCGCTTAAATCTAACGTTTTCAGTTGGATCAACACTGCATGATCGTTGTTATTGTAAACGTGCTTCGATTCTTCGTTTCTTTTTCACTCATCTTAGTGGTTTTAGTTGTATCAAGCTCAAGCAAATTGGTTTTCTTGACAAATTTCCAACAGCCCATTCGGCGGCAAGTGGGCCTTTAATGACTCACAAACAAGACTTCCACCTTTTACCCCCATAACACAAGAAACTCTGCAACCATTCTTAGTGGAGAAGTGGAGGTTGAAGATATCAAATCCCTGTATTCCGAAAAGGCCGTTGGACCTGATCTCATCAGTCACCGTCTACTGAAAGGTGTTTCAAAAGCTGTCAATGTACCACTAACCACACTATTTCAATCTAAAACTGCGCCGATTTGGAAAGATACGAGAACGTATTATCTTTAAATTGGCATGAGCTGCCAAAATGTTGATATTTTGGCGTTAAAACAGAATGTTGAAATTATTTGCTATTTTTCTGACGTAAAATTCATAAGCTTTTTAGTGCTTCTAGTCTCGAAAATGTACGATAGAGTAAGGTTTGAACTAACTTTGGATTAGAATGAAGGCATGGTTTTATTGTGGTGACGATCATAAATTATAAAAAAAAGTGTGAATTTTGGCAGCTGATGACACTTTAAACATATTTACAACAATTTCCAATGGGGAAGCTTAATTTACAAATATCAAGCAGGTTTTCTCTCTGGACACTAAGCAAACCGCCGATTAATTGAACTATACGACAGTCTTTGTAGGTATTTAGTCCAGGGTGATCCATCCTGTGTTGTCTTTCTAATCATTTGCAAGGTCTTCGACAAGGTCTGACCTTTTTGAGGTCTTCTTTTCAAAATGACACTTTACGGCATCAATGAAAATCTTTAGGATTGGAATTTGTCCTGTTTAACTAATCGTAGACAAAAAGTTGTTGTCTGCCAATCATTCTCAAAACCAAAAATTGTAACCGCTGAAATGCCTCAAGGATCTGTGTTAGGGTCTCTTCTCTTACTGATTTACATAAACGACCTTCCCGAAAATGTAATTAACACATGTAGATTGTTTACAGACGACACTTCCATACAATATTCCTCACGTAATGTTCTTGAAAGTCAATTTATAACTTAACAGGTTCTCCGACTGGTCCAAACAATGGTTGTTAGACTTCAATGCATTGAAAACCACAGTATTATACTTTGACTACTTCGACCAAACAATCCTCCCAAGCTTTCTAAAACAACTTCTTCCCCCTATTGTAAACGAACTGTCTCAATGCAACCTGAGAAATAAGCAAAATTTTACAATTCCATTTTCAAGGACCCAAACACGGAAAATCTTTCCTTCCATAAACCCTAAAGATATTGAATAACATTGATATCAATGTTACAAACGAAATGTCTCAATTAAACTGAAACCACCATTTTTCACTAACTCTCCCCCAAAATTCTCTAATGTGGGAAAACGTTGCCTTAACATTGTTCTCACACATCTAAAGGTCCGCTCACACAGTGCGATTTATCGTACAGACTTGTCGCATTCGATTAAAATGGATGCTTTTGATTGGTTGATACGGTTTGTCAACCAATCAAATACATCCATTTTTATCGCATGCGACAAGTCGGTACGATAAATTGCACTGTGTGAGCCGACCTTAAGACACGGCTGCAGTCAATTAAATAACGACAACTATAGAACAAATGTATCTCCAGCATGTCCCTGTTCATGCGGACATCACTGTGAAGATGTCAACCATTTTTCAGTGAATGTTCTGACTATTATCATATTAGACCTAATCTTCTTGCAAACTCCCCAAATGATATAAATGTGACTTAACTGCTGAATGGTTATGTCTCCAAACCCTCCTCCCTAAACACTAAGATATGATTTAGAGACATGTTATTTTTAAAATTGAGCTTATAAGTCTAGTTTGTTTATTTTAATGATAAAGTAGTATTAGAGAGGTGATACATATGGCTTTTACTTTATATTCGGCGAGACTTAATATACATGACTGATTGAATTCACTAAAAGCTACTTTATCTGTATTCATGGGCCGCACGTCGATCCATTAAAAAGGACCTTGTTTCCAATCCAACTAAATTTGATAATAGCACTATATAAGATAAATAATCCTTAAGGAAAGATTTTGTGACTGTGGGGACAAATACAACCATGTGTATGAACACCCGAAAAAACCGAGAGCTGAGAATAAACCTGCGAAACATGTACGTAGATGTATGGGTCACGGCTGTATTGGTTATAATGTTGGACAAATGTATACGAAGGAGGATGTACACTATATCAGGAGTTAAATCGAACCATCCTTTTGTTTCAATATTAGTAAATTGAAATCGAATATACTCTTCAGTTAGATTATAAGTCGATATAGGATCTTACTTTCTCAAATATATTTTGGCATTCAGTGATGTCTTTTTCAACCTCTTGACCAATCATTTAGGGAAGTTGGTTTGGAATACAGCTACCAGATAAACTTTGTTCTTGTGCAGCCAGATCAGTATCACAAATCAAGTAGGGTCCGTTTACAAACACCCTCACTTTCTAATAGTTGCGGTTGTCAAGATCAGTTTACGAATTTCTTGTTAATTGACTGTGTGTATGTTTACAAAGCCAAAAAAGGTACAATTTACACTCGAATGCTATTGTTACCTTAAATGGTAGATGGCTAGATTTTGTCGAATCCTATCTTCACGAACAATTTCTCTGATTATCTTGAAATTGAGTCTCAGACAAGAAAATTTAGCCTTTAGTACACCTTTAGTTAAGAAAACTCTTCCGATCATTTTCTTTCATCTATTGTATTTCCATATGGAGCGTTTTTAGCAAAAATATCTTTAATAGTATTAGAACTATGTACAACAATTCATTTAGATGGTTAATGAACTATACGCGCGATTGTAGTGTTAGCTTAATGTTTGTGACGAACGGAATAAGATCCTTCAGCGAAGTCACTAAAAAAAAACTTAGATAAAAATCTGGTGAAACCTATATGACTGAGCAGTAAATAAGCTGTTATTCCCAATGAAAGGATTTTTCACATGATTATTGTAAAACGGCTCAACCCAGAAAATAATGACTTAATAATTTGGGTGACATAACTCCCCCAAGTATAAGTTGAAGTGGCATGAGCGGTTAAAATTCATTTTTTTTTTCATCATTTCTGATCGTCAGTAAGAACTTTGAAGGCCATCCAAAAATTAATGATTGGCGTCGAAAGTCCCACGAGATCACGCGAGACCCTTGTTTACCGATCCGGCTCTCCGATTAACATTAGTGCTTATGGAGATCTGTTGTAACCCTGCTGTTATTTCTGTGATTCTCAACTTACAATCTAAACTTTTTACAAAAGTCTTTTAAGATATATGCAAAGCCATTAGATACTTCTTTTTGACGGACAAAAAAATAATACGTCGTAGTGTTTTCACCGTTGGGTTTTGACAACTTCGAAGCGTATCCACGCGATATAAATACTTTTACTTACAGTCAACTGACAAAAACGCAACTGATAGCTTCTGGTGTGTTTCACAAAAAAAATTGGATTAAAGAAATGATTTAGAAATAAAGAATCAAAGACAAAACAACACGATAACCGTCGATCACCATAGACGCTAATGTTAAATGAACGGCTGGTCAGTGAGAGTTATACCCCTAAACTCAGTTCTCGAGTGATCTCGCGGGGTTTTAGCCAAACTCGAAAGAGGCTTATTAAATAAAAACCTCAACTCTTGAGCTTTAACAAGACCAGAATCAAATTAACATAGATTCGAAACTTGAAAGAAGAAAAAACAACAAAGACTGAATTGTGATGGAAATTGAATATTTGACACTTTATTTATAAATTGAATTTATGAAAGAGGAAATAGGTACAATTGTAAATGGATATGTCCAATTGACATCGACCATCAATGGAACAGAAAAGGTAACAATAAGCCAGAAACCGTTAAACACGTCACCCTGTTGTTAAGATAATTGGACCACGGAGGCCTGTGTGGAATTGAGAGACGATCACTCTAACCCACTTGACCACGGAGGCCTGTGTGGAATTGAGAGATCACTCTAACCCACTGGACCACGGAGGCTTGTGTGGAATTGAGAGATCACTCTAACGAGTCTAACCCACTGGACCACGGAGGCCTGTGTGGAATTGAGAGATCACTCTAACCCACTGGACCACGGAGGCCTGTGTGGAATTGAGAAATCACTCTAACCCACTGGACCACGGAGGCCTGTGTGGAATTGAGAGATCACTCTAACCCAGTGGACCACGGAGGTCTGTGTGGAATTGAGAGATCACTCTAACCCATCACTCTAGCCCACTGGACCACGGAGACCTGTGTGGAATTGAGAGATCACTCTAACCCACTGGACCACGGAGGCCTGTGTGGAATTGAGAGATCACTCTAACCCACTGGACCACGGAGGCCTGTGTGGAATTGAGAAATCACTCTAACCCACTGGACCACGGAGGCCTGTGTGGAATTGAGAAATCACTCTAACCCACTGGACCACGGAGGCCTGTGTGGAATTGAGAGATCACTCTAACCCAGTGGACCACGGAGGTCTGTGTGGAATTGAGAGATCACTCTAACCCATCACTCTAGCCCACTGGACCACGGAGACCTGTGTGGAATTGAGAGATCACTCTAACCCACTGGACCACGGAGGCCTGTGTGGAATTGAGAGATCACTCTAACCCACTGGACCACGGAGGCCTGTGTGGAATTGAGTGATCACTCTAGCCCACTGGACCACGGAGGCCTGTGTGGAATTGAGAGATCACTCTAACCCACTGGACCACGGAGGCTTGTGTGGAATTGAGAGATCACTCTAACGAGTCTAACCCACTGGACCACGGAGGCCTGTGTGGAATTGAGAGATCACTCTAACCCACTGGACCACGGAGGCCTGTGTGGAATTGAGAAATCACTCTAACCCACTGGACCACGGAGGCCTGTGTGGAATTGAGAGATCACTCTAACCCAGTGGACCACGGAGGTCTGTGTGGAATTGAGAGATCACTCTAACCCATCACTCTAGCCCACTGGACCACGGAGACCTGTGTGGAATTGAGAGATCACTCTAACCCACTGGACCACGGAGGCCTGTGTGGAATTGAGAGATCACTCTAACCCACTGGACCACGGAGGCCTGTGTGGAATTGAGAAATCACTCTAACCCACTGGACCACGGAGGCCTGTGTGGAATTGAGAGATCACTCTAACCCAGTGGACCACGGAGGTCTGTGTGGAATTGAGAGATCACTCTAACCCATCACTCTAGCCCACTGGACCACGGAGACCTGTGTGGAATTGAGAGATCACTCTAACCCACTGGACCACGGAGGCCTGTGTGGAATTGAGAGATCACTCTAACCCACTGGACCACGGAGGCCTGTGTGGAATTGAGTGATCACTCTAGCCCACTGGACCACGGAGGCCTGTGTGGAATTGAGAGATCACTCTAACCCACTAGACCACGAAGGCCTGTGTGGAATTGAGAGACGATCACTCTAACCCACTGGACCACGGAGGCCTGTGTGGAATTGAGTGAGTGAGTGAGTGATTGGGGTTTTACGTCCTGCTCAACAGTATTTCGGTTATATGAAGACGTTGTCTCCTTGTGACAGGGCGGATTTCCACCGCTCTTTTAGGTGCTGTCTTGCCGAAGACAACCAGCAAGCCCCCTCACCCAGTCACAGTATACTGACACCGGGCCAACCAGTCGCTGCTCTAACTCCTATTGCTGAGCGCCAAGCGAAGCAGTAACAGCTACCACTGTTAAAGTCTTTGGTCTGACTCGACCCGGGCTTGAACCCGGATCTCCCAGGCCTGAAGCGGACGCTCTACCGACTGAGCTATCGGGGCTGGTTGTGGAATTGAGAAAAGATCACTAACCCACTGGACCACGGAGGCCTGTGTGAAATTGACAGATCACTCTAACCCACTGGACCACGGAAGCCTGTGTGGAATTGAGAGATCACTCTAACCCACTGGACCAAGGAGGCTTGTGTGGAATTGAGAGATCACTCTAACCCACTGGACCACGGAGGCCTGTGTAGAATTGAGAGACGATCACTCTAGCCCACTGGACAACGGAGGCCTGTGTGGAAATGAGTGAGTGAGTGAGTGACTGGGTTTTTACGTCCTGCTCAACAGTATTTCGGTTATATGAAGACGTTGTCTCCTTGTGACAGGGCGGATTTCCACCGCTCTTTTAGGTGCTGTCTCACCGAGACGACTTGCCGAAGACAACCAGCAAGCCCCCTCACCCAGTCACAGTTTACTGATAGGGCCAACCAGTCGCTGCTCTAACTCCTATTGCTGAGCGCCAAGCGAAGCAGTAACAGCTACCACTGTTAAAGTCTTTGGTCTGACTCGACCCGGGCTTGAACCCGGATCTCCCAGGCCTGAAGCGGACGCTCTACCGACTAAGCTATCGGGGCTGGTTGTGGAATTGAGAGACGATCACTAACCTACTGGACCACGGAGGCCTGTGTGGAATTATGAGATCACTCTAACCCACTGGACCACGGAAGCCTGTGTGGAATTGAGAGATCACTCTAACCCACTGGACCACGGAGGCCTGTGTGGAATTGAAAAAATCACTCTAACCCACTGGACCACGGAGGTCTGTGTGGAATTGAGAGATCACTCTAACCCACTGGACCACGGAGGCTTGTGTGGAATTGAGAGATCACTCTAACCCACTGGACCACGGAGGCCTGTGTGGAATTGAGTGAGTGAGTGAGTGATTGGGGTTTTACGTCCTGCTCAACAGTATTTCGGTTATATGAAGACGTCTCCTTGTGACAAGGCGGATTTCCACCGCTCTTTTAGGTGCTGTCTCACCGAGACGACTTGCCGAAGACAACCAGCAAGCCCCCTCACCCAGACACAGTTTACTGACACCGGGCCAACCAGTCGCTGCTCTAACTCCTATTGCCGAGCGCCAAGCGAAGCAGTAACAGCTACCACTGTTAAAGTCTTTGGTCTGACTCGACCCGGGCTTGAACCCGGATCTCCCAGGCCTTGTTTTCATGCTGATCAGCGGCAGCCATACCTTTAACTTAAATTAAAACCAACACACTTGATTTTTCTTCAAGACCTTTGATACTAAATTCAAGGTACTTTTTTATTTTTCAAGGTAATTTAAGGCCTTGAATTTATTTTTTTCCATTTTCAAGGCTTTTCAAGGTTTTCAAAGTAGAGTGCGAACCCTGTATATGACATTGCATGATGATCGTGTGACTAGATGACATTGCATGATGATTGTGTGACTAGATGACATTGCATGATGATTGTGTGACTAGATGACAGTGTGGGATGATTGTGTGACTAGAAGACATTGCATGATGATTGTGTAACTAGATGACACTGCATGATGATTGTATGTCTAGATGACAGTGTGGGATGATTGTGTGACTAGATGACATTGCATGATGATTGTGTGACTAGATGACACTGTGGAATGATTGTGTGACTAGATGACAGTGTGGGATGATTGTGTGACTAGATGACATTGCATGATGATTGTGTGACTAGTTGACACTGCGTGATGATTGTGTGACTAGATGACATTGCGTGATGATTGTGTGACTAGATGACATTGCATGATGATTGTCTGACTAGATGAAATTGCATGATGATTGTGTGACTAGATGAAATTGCATGATGATTGTGTGACTAGATGACATTGCATGATGATTGTGTGACTAGATGACACTGCATGATGATTGTGTGACAAGGTGACACTGCATGATGATTGTGTGACTAGATGACATTGCATGATGATTGTGTGACTAGATGAGACTGCATGATGATTGTGTGACTAGATGACATTGCATGATGATTGTGTGACTAGATGACACTGCGTGATGATTGTGTGACTAGATGACACTGCATGATGATTGTGTGACTAGATGACATTGCATGATGATTGTGTGACTAGGTGACATTGTGGGGGTGATTGTGTGACTAGATGACATTGCATGATGATTGTGTGACTAGATGACACTGCATGATGATTTTGTGACTAGATGACACTGCATGATGATTGTGTGACTAGATGACATTGCGTAATGATTGT
This sequence comes from Lepidochitona cinerea, assembly GCA_963971465.1. Lineage (NCBI taxonomy): Eukaryota > Metazoa > Mollusca > Polyplacophora > Chitonida > Tonicellidae > Lepidochitona > Lepidochitona cinerea. The sequence goes on along the minus strand of OZ020563.1, from coordinate 195,183 downwards.
GTGACTAGATGACATTGCATGATGATTGTGTGACTAGATAACATTGCATGAGGATTGTGTGACTAGATGACATTGCATGATGATTGTGTGACTAGGTGACATTGTGGGGTGATTGTGTGACTAGATGACATTGCATGATGATTGTGTGACTAGATGACATTGCATGATGATTGTGTGACTAGATGACATTGCATGATGATTGTGTGACTAGGTGACACTGCATGATGATTGTGTGACTAGATGACACTGCATGATGATTGTGTGACTAGATGACACTGCGTGATGATTGTGTGACTAGATGACACTGCGTGATGATTGTGTGACTAGATGACATTGCATGATGATTGTGTGACTAGATGACATTGCATAATGATTGTGTGACTAGATGACATTGAATGATGATTTTGTGACTAGGTGACATTGCATGATGATTGTGTGACTAGGTGATACTGCATGATGATTGTGTGACTAGATGACATTGCGTGATGATTGTGTGACTAGATGACATTGCATGATGATTGTGTGACTAGATGACACTGCGTGATGAATGTGTGACAAGATGACACTGCATGATGATTGTGTGACTAGATGACAGTGTGGGATGATTGTGTGACTAGATGACATTGCATGATGATTGTGTGACTAGATGACATTGCATGATGATTGTGTGACTAGATGACATTGCATGATGATTGTGTGACTAGATGACATTGCGGGATGATTTTGTGACAAGATGACACTGCATGATGATTGTGTGACTAGATGACACTGCATGATGATTGTGTGACTAGATGACATTGCATGATGATTGTGTGACTAGATGACATTGTATGATGATTGTGTGACTAGATGACATTGCATGATGATTGTGTGACTAGATGACATTGCATGATGATTGTGTGACTAGATGACATTGCATGATGATTGTGTGACTAGGTGACACTGCATGATGATTGTGGGACTAGATGACACTGCATGATGATTGTGTGACTAGATGACATTGCATGATGATTGTGTGACTAGGTGACACTGCATGATGATTTTGTGACTAGATGACATTGCATGATGATTGTGTGACTAGATGACATTGCATGATGATTGTGTGACTAGATGGCATTGCATGATGATTATGTGACTAGATGACATTGCATGATGATTGTGTGACTAGGTGACACTGCATGATGATTGTGTGACTAGATGACATTGCGTGATGATTGTGTGACTAGATGACATTGCGTGATGATTGTGTGACTAGATGACATTGCATGATGATTGTGTGACTAGATGACACTGCATGATGATTGTGTGACTAGATGACAATGTGGGATGATTGTGTGACTAGAAGACATTGCATGATGATTGTGTAACTAGATGACACTGCATGATGATTGTGTGACTAGATGACATTGCGTGATGATTGTGTGACTAGATGACATTGCATTATGATTGTGTGACTAGATGACACTGCATGATGATTGTGTGACTAGATGACAGTGTGGGATGATTGTGTGACTAGATGACATTGCATGATGATTGTGTGACTAGATGACATTGCATGATGATTGTGTGACTAGATGACATTGCATGATGATTGTGTGACTAGATGACATTGTGGGATGATTTTGTGACAAGATGACACTGCATGATGATTGTGTGACTAGATGACACTGCATGATGATTTTGTGACTAGATGACACTGCATGATGATTTTGTGACTAGATGACATTGCATGATGATTGTGTGACTAGGTGAAACTGCATGATGATTGTGTGACTAGATGACATTGCGTGATGATTGTGTGACTAGATGACATTGCATGATGATTGTGTGACTAGTTGACACTGCATGATGATTGTGTGACTAGATGACACTGCATGATGATTGTGTGACTAGATGGCATTGTGGGATGATTGTGTGACTAGATGGCATTGTGGGATGATTGTGTGACTAGATGACATTGCATGAGGATTGTGTGACTAGGTGACATTGCATGATGATTGTGTGACTAGGTGAAACTGCATGATGATTGTGTGACAAGATGACATTGCATGATGATTGTGTGACTAGATGACATTGCATGATGATTGTGTGACTAGATGACATTGCATGATGATTGTGTGACTAGATGACATTGCGTAATGATTGTGTGACTAGATGACATTGCATGATGATCGTGTGACTATATGACATTGCGTGATGATTGTGTGACTAGATGACATTGCATGATGATTGTGTGACTAGATGACACTGCATGATGATTATGTGACTAGATGACATTGCATGATGATTGTGTGACTAGATGACACTGCATGATGATTGTGTGACTAGATGACACTGCATGATGATTGTGTGACTAGATGACATTGAATGATGATTGTGTGACTAGATGACATTGCATGATGATTGTGTGACTAGATGACATTGCATGATGATTGTGTGACTAGATGACATTGTGGGATGATTTTGTGACAAGATGACACTGCATGATGATTGTGTGACTAGATGACACTGCATGATGATTGTGTGACTAGATGACATTGCATGATGATTGTGTGACTAGGTGACACTGCATGATGATTGTGTGACTAGATGACATTGCGTGATGATTGTGTGTATAGATGACATTGCATGATGATTGTGTGACTAGATGACACTGCATGATGATTGTGTGACTAGATGACACTGCATGATGATTGTGTGACTAGATGACATTGCATGATGATTGTGTGACTAGAAGACATTGCATGATGATTGTGTAACTAGATGACACTGCATGATGATTGTGTGACTAGATGACATTGCGTGATGATTGTGTGACTAGATGACATTGCGTGATGATTGTGTGACTAGATGACATTGCATGATGATTGTGTGACTAGATGACACTGCATGATGATTGTGTGACTAGATGACAGTGTGGGATGATTGTGTGACTAGATGACATTGCATGATGATTGTGTGACTAGATGACATTGCATGATGATTGTGTGACTAGATGACATTGCATGATGATTGTGTGACTAGATGACATTGTGGGATGATTTTGTGACAAGATGACACTGCATGATGATTGTGTGACTAGATGACACTGCATGATGATTTTGTGACTAGATGACATTGCATGATGATTGTGTGACTAGGTGAAACTGCATGATGATTGTGTGACTAGGTGACATTGCGTGATGATTGTGTGACTAGATGACATTGCATGATGATTGTGTGACTAGTTGACACTGCATGATGATTGTGTGACTAGATGACACTGCATGATGATTGTGTGACTAGATGGCATTGTGGGATGATTGTGTGACTAGATGGCATTGTGGGATGATTGTGTGACTAGATGACATTGCATGAGGATTGTGTGACTAGGTGACATTGCATGATGATTGTTTGACTAGGTGAAACTGCATGATGATTGTGTGACAAGATGACATTGCATGATGATTGTGTGACTAGATGACATTGCATGATGATTGTGTGACTAGATGACATTGCATGATGATTGTGTGACTAGATGACATTGCGTAATGATTGTGTGACTAGATGACATTGCATGATGATCGTGTGACTATATGACATTGCGTGATGATTGTGTGACTAGATGACACTGCATGATGATTGTGTGACTAGATGACACTGCATGATGATTATGTGACTAGATGACATTGCATGATGATTGTGTGACAAGATGACAGTGTGGGATGATTGTGTGACTAGATGACATTGCATGATGATTGTGTGACTAGATGACATTGCATGATGATTGTGTGACTAGATGACATTGCATGATGATTGTGTGACTAGATGACATTGCATGATGATTGTGTGACTAGATGACATTGTGGGATGATTGTGTGACTAGATGACATTGCATGATGATTGTGTGACTAGATGAGACTGCATGATGATTGTGTGACTAGATGACATTGCATGATGATTGTGTGACTAGATGACACCGCGTGATGATTGTGTGACTAGATGACATTGCATGATGATTGTGTGACTAGATGACATTGCATGATGATTGTGTGACTAGGTGACATTGTGGGGGTGATTGTGTGACTAGGTGACATTGTGGGGGTGATTGTGTGACTAGATGACATTGCATGATGATTGTGTGACTAGATGACACTGCATGATTTTGTGACTAGATGACACTGCATGATGATTGTGTGACTAGATGACATTGCGTGATGATTGTGTGACTAGATGACATTGCATGAGGATTGTGTGACTAGATGACACTGCATGATTATTGTGTGACTAGATGACATTGCATGATGATTGTGTGACTAGATGACATTGCGTGATGATTGTGTGACTAGATGACATTGCGTGATGATTGTGTGACTAGATGACATTGCATGATGATTGTGTGACTAGATGACACTGCATGATGATTGTCTGACTAGATGGCATTGCGTGATGATTGTGTGACTAGATGACATTGCGTGATGATTGTGTGACTAGATGACATTGCGTGATGATTGTGTGACTAGGTGACACTGCATGATGATTGTGTGACTAGATGACATTACGTGATGATTGTGTGACTAGATGACATTGCATGATGATTGTGTGACTAGATGACACTGCATGATGATTGTGTGACTAGATGGCATTGTGGGATGATTGTGTGACTAGATGGCATTGTGGGATGATTGTGTGAATAGATGACATTGCGTGATGATTGTGTGACTAGGTGACATTGCATGATGATTGTGTGACTAGATGACATTGACACTGATACATTGTCGATATCGTGATCGCCACCCCTTTCCAGATGTTATTGGTGAACAGGTTTCATCATTCTACCATTACTCCTTGGTTGAAGCTGACATTCCTCAGGAGAGATGAAGATTTGATACAAATGGACTAGTATCTTGATCACTGTCCAGACTTGAAGAACTGGAGAGGGGGAGTGCAGTCACAGGAATCCTCAAAGTGCTCAAGGGATCTGTGACATAACCTGAAAAAATAAACATACCAGGGCAAAAGTGAGTATTCAGAAATTTTTAAGTCACTTGTAACTATTTGAACTGTCAATCTGCTATAAAGCCACATGAAATCTCAATTTTTATAAACCACTTTAACATTAAATCTCTCTTGTTTTCTATCCGAAATAATTCTTTTATATCATTGCTACACTGATTGTCTTAACCATGGTTTCACTATTTTTAGGGATAGAGTCTTTACGACTTTCTTACATTTCTCGTTAACATATGATTTAAAACTTCAAAAGGTGAATATAGTAAATGAAACACGCATACAGCAGCAATAATATGAGAATAATAAGTCGCTGTCACCATCAGGACCCCTCGGGTCTGGGCCAAAGAAACCAAAGATATATTTATTTTCCAGACAATTTGTTGTGACTGAAAAACTACTTCACATACATGTATCACATTTACAAAGAGGTTTTTGGCTGACAGTTATATAAGGGGCATAACTCTTAAAACCAGACAATCAATTTAATTGGGGGATGCAGAATTTAAGCAGCTGTTTGATATAGACCATTCATGATAAACACGTTATTTTGACAGCAGCGTAATGCAAGGGGCATAACTCCTGAAAAACTCTGATTTTAAATAGGTTCTTGAACTTGGTGTATTGAACAAATGTAGGAAGTTTTAAAAATGTGAGTGAAAGAATTGTTGAGATAATGTGTTATCAAGGCTTTTTACAGCAGAGGTAATGTAAGGGGAATAACTCTGGAAAAAAAAACCGTCAGAGCGCGTTGATTTTCGATAGGCTTCTTGTACTTGATGTATTGAACAAATGTAGAATGTTTTAAAACTGTGAGTGAAAGAATTGTTGAGATGAGTTAACAAGGCTTTTAGCAGCAGCGGTAATGTAAGGGGCATAACTTTTGAAAAAAACATCCGAGCGCGTTAGTCTTTTTGTACTTGCTGTATTAAAGTGGCATGAGCTGCCAAAATTCACACTTTTTTCATAATTTCTGATTGTCACAACAGTAAGAGGCTTTGAAGGTCATCGAAAAACTTAATGTTTGGCGCTGGAATGAGGAAAATCCATACAGTATGTGGCCTGTACGAACCGAAAACGTGTTCTAAAGTAAACAAAATTTAAATAGCCGGGACGACCATTCATTCATTCTAAGCCAAAGTTAGTTCAAAACAATACGTCATCGTACATTTTCGAGACTAGAAGCACTAAAGAGCTTTTTAGTTATACGTCTTGAGAGAAATAGCCAATAATTTCAACATTCTGTTTTAACGTCAAAATATCAACATTTTGGCAGCTGATGCCCCTTTAAACAAATGTGTTAAGTTTCAAAGTTGTAAATGAAAGACTTTTTAAGGTAATGTGTTTACAAGGTTCAATGGACAGACGGATGACGGAGGCAACGACAATACCCTTCGGGCAAAATTTGCACGAGGGGTAAAAATGGCATCAAAGCAGTTTGAGTTTCCAATTCTTTATAGAGAAGTCTCAAATACACCCAGTGGCTAGGATTTGTGACCAAAAGAAATGTTAAAGGGTAAATGTCTTTGTTTTGGTTGATATAACATTTTTACTAAAAGGCAGTGACTTAAAAACTGTAGGCCCCTACACCTACCTCTGAAATCTCAAAGTTTGTGTAATATAATATAAAAATTTAGCTGATTTTTTACTTCACAGTGCACTGAAAAAATGTTTGATATCATTTACACGACCTGCATTTAGCACTTAGACGGTCTCAGAGAGTTATTAAAGCAGTGTAAATGCCTGCTATCTCATGATTTTTTTTACATAAATGTGGCTGCAATATTACATAAGGATATAGGACGGTCAGATTAGTAAACTAAAACATGACGATGGAAATGGTTAAAAAACTTATTATTTCAACATATCCACACATTGATAGTTTGTTCCTCCATTCATTATAATTGTGTATCATCTTTAAGCCTGTACAAAACATTTGTGTTTGTGACTGTTTTGGTGGTTTACGCAGTTAGCTATCCAAATTGTGAACATACCAAACCAAAAAATCAAGTCATAACATGCCCATACATGATCAAATGAGGAAAGGTCATCATGGTCAGTTGCCTTCCCCCAATGAAGTCTGGAGATACTTTTTGGTGCAAAGCCCCAGCGGCAATAAATTTTCACCAAAGAAATGATGTTTAATAAGCAGATAGAGGAGCCAGCTGTCTACAGAGTGTAGGCAAGCAGTAATAATGTAATAGAAAACAGGCTGCAAGTGATTAATGCAAGTTACAACTCAATTGTAGATTGTTAAAATGAATGTTAAGTCTCACCATTTTTATCAAACTGTGCGTATGGGAATCTTCTTCTCAGGTCATCATTAGAACCAGCGCTATAGGACAAGAAAACAAGAGTTTAGTTCAAACCTCCTGGCCATGTAAGTTGACAGTTCAAATTTAAATTAAAAGCGAATTACAGAGCAGAAAGATTTGTATTACACAGTTCAGTCTGCCAAACTTTATGCAACTGAACAGGTGATGACATATATCATACAACATGCACCCATAAGATGGATACACCAATACACCATGTACTCATAAAATCTATACACGATGTATACACAATACACCCATAAGATCTATACACCATACACTCATAAGATTTATACACCATACACCCATAAGATCTATACACCATACACCCATAAGATCTATACATCATACACCCATAAGATCTATACACCATACACCCATATGATCTATACACCATACACCCATAAGATCTATACACCATAAGATCTATACATCATACACACATAAGATCGATACACAATACACCCATATATTCTATACACAATACACCTATAAGATCTATACACCATACACCCATAAGATCTATAACCATACACCCATGAGATCTATACACCATACACCTATAAGATCTATACACCATACACCCATATGACCGATACACAATACACCCATAAGATCTATACATCATACACCCATATGACCGATACACAATACACCCATAAGATCTATACACCATACACCCATAAGATCTATACACCATACACTCATAAGATTTATACACCATACATCCATAAAGTCTATACACCATACACACATACGATCTATACACCATACACCCATAAGATCTATACACCATACACCCATAAGATCTATACACCATACACCCATAAGATCGATACACAATACACCCATATATTCTATACACAATACACCTATAAGATCTATACACCATACACCCATAAGATCTATACACCATACACCCATAAGATCTATACACCATACACCCATACGATATATACACCATACACCCATAAGATCTATACATCATACACCCATAAGATCTATACATCATACACCCATAAGATCTATACATCATACACCCATAAGATCTATACACCATACACCCATATGATCTATACACCATACACCCATATGATCTATACACCATACACCCATAAGATCTATACACCATACACCCATAAGATCTATACATCATACACACATAAGATCTATACACCATACACCCATAAGATCTATACACAATACACCCATAAGATCTATACACCTTACACCCATATGATCTATACACCATACATCCATAAGTTCTATACACCATACACCCATATGATCGATACACAATACATCCATAAGTTCTATACACCATACACCCATAAGATCTATACACCATACACCCATAAGATCTATACATCATACACACATAAGATCTATACACAATACACCCATAAGATCTATACACCATACACCCATATGATCTATACACCATACATCCATAAGTTCTATACACCATACACCCATATGATCGATACACAATACACCCATAAGATCTATACATCATACACCCATATTATAGATACACCATACACCCATAAGATCTATACACCAGTCTCCTGGGATTGCGATCACAAGAAAAGTTTACATACACCGGACGAGATCATGGTGGTCTAAAAACAACATCGCCCCCTGGCAGCCATATTGAATATTCAATGAGATGAAAATGTACGATGCACAACTTGACTATATGGAGAAAATGTGAGCCAAGTTTGGTGAAAATCGGACTGGTACTTTTCTTGGAATAAAGGTAACAAAAAACAACAGTTTAAGAAACTCATAATACGCCCGCAAGGCTAAATTCCTTGTAGCACACGATCTTAATATTCAATATTAAAGACATGCTTTAAACAGAATTTCGGCTGGTAGAATCTTTCAGTCACCTAAATAAGACTGGGGCTTGGTGAATTTTAGTATTTGACAGATCACATACCTATAAGCTGCTACCTATATCTGAAAACTGTACCAAAGCTACTTGCAAAAGTGTCTACACTACATATAGGCATACAACAGCAATTTCATTTAATTACGGATTAAACAATAGAAAGAAGGTCGCAACTCATTTGGTCACCTTGGTAATCAAAAAGTTGCTTGGATATATTTAAGCTATTCTGTGAAACCACAGACAGAATAGCAGCCATTTCCTCAATTACCGAATGCCTAAAAACTAGGTAACGGTTTTTTGTCAACACATAAAGCGAGACTTACTTTTAGTACTAGACACACCGTCTACTCATAAGATAGTTATAAAGGAAAAAAAATGATAATCCATGCAATAAGTACCAAGTTACTCAATGCTAAAAGGCTGGTGACTGTTCTGGTCGCAACAAATATAGAGATACATCGTCTAATCATAAGCTTTATATATTAGAAGAAAAAAATTATAATCCATGAAATAATTACGGAGAAACTCAATGCCAAAAGGCTGGTGACTGTTTTGGTCGCCACAAATATCAACACTCCAACTTAACTTTGGTACGGAACACACCACCTACTCATAAGTCAGTTATAACTAAAAACAATTTCAAAATCCATGCAATAGTTCTGGGTTTACTGAATGTCAAAAGGCTCGGTGGCTGTTTTGGTCGCCAAAAATATATATTTTTTAATAACTTACTAAAGATAATCTTTTTAAGAATGTAAATGAATATGTCTTTGCTTTTCTGAAATAATTATTTAGAACAAAATAAGGTTGACCTGGTTAACTGTCTATGAATCAGAGCACGGCCTCATATAGCGTCATTATGGGGTAATGGATAAAACACTGCATGGGGCAAAGAGTTAAAGAAAATTTGTACATAATAATGTTGGCAGTAAGTTAGTGACATCGTAAATTCTCATAAAACTTTGCATGACACTCTTTCTCTTTACATACCCCCAAAATGGTGACTTAATATAATGTAATTACCTTACTTGTTTCTAGAAGCTTCCATCTCCCAGCGCGTTCTCATGGCTGTCACCATGCCTGTTAAGGGAGGAGTTGATCTTCCATCATCATCTGGGTCAAGAACTGGGTCAGACGTCACAGAAAAACTACTGTTGAATTCTGATTGGGTATTGATACTATTACTGAGTAATGCCACAGCTTGCGAATGTTGACATTCTTCCAAAATGGGCACAACTTCTCAAAATTCTGGTCTTTCCTGAAAGTGTATTTAATAAGTAAACAAGAGATCCCTTAAAGGGATCTTAACGCCTGCGTTCATCTATTCATATTAAATTGATTGATTGATTGTTTGGTGTTTTACGCTGCGCTCAAGATTATTTTACATATATGGCGGCGTTGCCAGTTTTATTGTGGGCGGAAACCGGGCTCTATGCTCGGAGGAAACCCACAACCTTCCGTTGGTAACTGGCAACCATCCCACATAGGTCGTCTATTCATATTAAAGATTGTTACAGCAATAACTGGATATAGGAATTCGGGCCTACATAAAAAATCTTATTCCAGGGAGATAACTATTGTTGAGGAAAATTAAATTGTGAATTGCAAAGTAAGCTCCCCTTGAAATTTTGGTTGAAAACAACATTGCCACCTGGTAGCCATCTTCAATATGCTGAGATGATAATGTACGGTGCACAGCTAGAACTTAGGGGGACGATGTGTGTCATGTGTGGCTAAGATCAGGTCAGTAGTTTTCTTGGAATAATGATAATAAGTTTCATTTTCAAATTTTGTTCAAAAAACAACATTGTTTCCTGGCGGCCATATTTAATAAGCAAACGAGATGAAAATGTAGGGTGCACAACTAGATCATAGGGAGATAATGTGGGCCAAGTTTGGTCAAAATCAGACCAGTACATTGTAGTTTTCTTGGAATAAAAGTAATAAAATATTCAATATGGCGGCCATATTGAATATGCAAATGAGATGGAAATGAACAGTGCATAACTAGACCATAGGGTGATAATGTATGTTAAGTTTGATTAATGTTAGACAGGTAGTTTTCTTGGAATAAAGGTAACAAAGAAAAACAACATCGCCCCCTGGCGGCCATATTGAATATGCAAATGAAGTGAAAATGTACGATGCACAACTTGACCATCGGGTGATGATGTATGTTGAGTTTGATTAAGATTGGACTGATAGTTTTATTGGAATAAAGGTAACAAAGAAAAACGACATCGCCCCCGGGCGGCCATATTGAATATGCAAATAAGTTGAAATTGTACAGTACACAACAAAGCTATAGGGAGATAATGTTAGCCAAGTTTGGTAAATATCAGACTGGTAGTTTTCTTGGAATTAAGGTAACAAAAACAAGAGATCAGTGAACTGATCTTAGCCCACCATAGAACACTATCAGAAAGTGAGGCTGCTTATAAACGGATCGCAAATTTGATATGTGAAATTTATTTCTTTTGGTGGCTGGCTGGACAAGAACAAAGTTTCTTCGGTAGATAGTGGCTGTTATCTGAAAACTCAAAACCAACTTTCTTCAAGGAGGCCCCACAATAACGCTACTTACCGGAGCTATATGTACTTGCACACATGCCAGTCAGTGATATCGCTTGTTTGAGTCCTGTACACAATTAAAATTTACAAAATCCAAAACGATTGTACACATGTTACCAAGATGCATTAAGTGTTTGTTTACAAATCAAAAGATAATGTATATCTGTCAAAAATAGCCCGTGAAAAGTGAAGAATGGCGACGTATCACTCGTCTGATGAGTAAAAATTTTATAAACATGACGAAAGTCAGTTTAAAAATTAATGGCAAAAAATGTCCCGATTCGTTCAGAAATTAGTGAACTCTTATAAAAAAATCTTCATGCACGATATAAATAAATGATTGAATAAAAACATTTCAGTTACTTTATTGGTAAATAGCATTTACAATTGCGAAGTCAGTTGCTGTACATAGGCATAGCTGCCTGAATGCAAATTCGATCGGCAAAATAGTGATTGTACGTTGCCGTGTATTTCATTTCATTTTGAAATATTCCTTCCTTTCAAACTCCGAAAAATACAATATGGATCTTCTTAAGTGTCTTAGGGAACACTCTCCTTTAAAAATATTTATCATTGTTACATTTTTGGAAAGAATTTAGGCGTTTAAAATCCAAATTCGAGAAGGCCATTTTACCGACTTCGAACAAGCCGTGGCGGCCGGCAACATGCATAAACTGTTTCTTATAGTCGCCCTTAGAAATCTGAAAGGAGTCGATTTTGATACGTTTTAAAATGACCCGAGGATTGCAATTTCACTCTGAGGTTTAATAAAGCTCCGATAAATGCCTTTTTTCCACTACTCTGGACTCGGAAATTCCAAAATAACGTCCTCAGTTCCAAAAAATAGCTTATTTGTCTTTAACTGGGTCATGCTTTTAATATGCCTGGTAGGGGCCCTGTGATTGACAGCGGGAACTCGTACTAGCGAACTAATTTCACCACCCGATTTTAGCACTTTTTAATCATAGCTATTTAAATATCTCACTCACTGTCAGTATATTGGAGACAAGGAAAATATATATTAAGATCTGAAGCTGTAAATATAAGGAATTCCACAAGCTTTTATTGTCAAATTTAACATTTTCTTGTTATATACGTATGCTTGAAAAGAAGTGTCCGTTCTCACCTAGACAAGTTGGTAGTTATCAGTGAATTGCGCGTCCGTTAAAGTAAATTAAACCTCTTTAACCGTATTCGAAGATTGACAAAACAAAACACAAAGCAACCAACAGATGCAACATGTGATTTTATTTGTGCATTTTCAAAATCAGTTGAAGTTGTAAGAAAAAATAACCATACGGCGTCAGTGGGGTTTTAGCCGACTTTTCTGCTGTCACCATACGATGTCTTCGGTAATAAAGCAGGCTAGCACTCTAACGCCAAATGGCGACAGCGGTACCAAATGTGTTAAATGAAAACATCAACGACGAAAAAAATGCATATTGCTTAACTTGACCATATGAGGAAGCAACTTGACCATATGAGGAAGCAACACAAAAAAAATCATCAAGATCCGCCTGGTAGTTTTGTTGAGTCCGCGATCACAAACTATGTAGATAGAAATCACAGAAAAAGCTACCAGCCGACATTTTGGATATGCAAATGAGCAGGGAGTGCATAACAAGGCCATAGGGTTAACCTGCGTATAACATTTTACGAACATCCTTTCATTACTTTAGAACAGTGATAAAAAAATAATGGCCAGTGGCCGCCATTTTGAATATGCAAATGAGCAAAAAAGTGCATAGTGTGCAACGAGACCATAGGGCTAACATGCGTAAATTAGTTTACGAAAATCCTAGCCTTTCTTTACTTTAGGAGAAAAGTGATAAAAAGTAGAAAAACAAAATGGTCGCCCAGCGGCCATTTTAATATGCAAATAAGCAAAAAAAATAAAGGTTGCACAACTAGACCATAGGAGGAACGTGCGTGTGAAATTTAAAGAAGATCCGACTAGGACTTCTCTTGGAATCGCGGTCACAAGAGAGAAAAGGGACAAAAATAGAAAAACAAAATGGTCGCCTAGCGGCCATTTTATTATGCAAATGAGCTCAGAAAAATAGATGTTGCACAACTAGACCATATGAGGAACCAATACAAAAACATTTCATCAAGATCGGCCTGGTGGTTTTCTAGATTCTGCAATCACAAACTATGTAGGTAAAAATCACAAAATGGCCGCTGGCGGCCATTTTAATATGCAAATGAGCAAAAAAGTACATAGTACGCAACGAGGCCATAGGGTTAACTTGCGTACAAAGTTTTACGAAGATCCTCTCATTACTTTAGGAGAAAAGTGATAAAAAGTAGAAAAACAAAACGGTCGCCTAGCGGCAATTTTGATATGCAAATGAGCAAAAGAAACAAATGTTGCACAACTAGACCATAGGAAGAACGTGCGTGTGAAATTTAAAGAAGATCCGACTACGACTTATCTTGGAATCGCGGTCACAAGAGAGAAAAGTGATAAAAAATAGAAAAACAAAATGGTCGCCTAGCGGCCATGTTAATATGCAAATGAGCTCAGAAAAATAGATGTTGCACAACTAGACCATATGAGGAACCAATACAAAAACATTTCATCAAGATCGGCCTGGTGGTTTTCTAGATTCCGCGATCACAAACTATGTAGGTAAAAATCACAAAATGGCCGCCAGCGGCCATTTTAATATGCAAATCAGCAAACAAAATAGATGTTGCACAACTAGACCATAAGGGGAACATGTCTGTAAAATTTGATGGATATCCGACCAGTAGTTCTCTTGGAATCGCGATCACAAGAATAGTTTACAGACACCGGACGACGGACGACGGACCACGGACAAAAAGCGATTTGATAAGACCACCATGAGATCATGGTGGTCTAAAAATATATATCACCCCCTGGCGGCCATATTGAATATGCAAATGAGATGAAAATGTATGATGTACAACTAAACCATAAGGTGATGATGTATGTTGAGTTTGATTAAGATTGGACAGATAGTTTTCTTGGAATAAAGGTAACAAGCGAAAGTTTTCTTGCAATAGACGTAACAAAGAAAAACAACATCGCCCCCTGGCGGCCATATTGAATATGCAAATGAAGTGAAAATGTACGATGCACAACTTGACCATCGGGTGATGATGTGTGTTGAGTTTGATTAAGATTTGACTGATAGTTTTATTGGAATAAAGGTAACAAAGAATAAGTGGCTGTCGCCATCAGGACCCCTCAGACAATCTGTTGCGAGTGAAACAATACTCCACATACATGCATCACATTTACAAGGAGGTTTTCGGCTGACAGTCATGTAAGGGGCATAACTCTTGAAAAACACGACCAAGCGAGTTGATTTTAAATAGGCTTCTTGTAATTGCTGTAATAAACAAATGTGTGAAGTTTCAAAGTTGTAAGTTAAAGACTTTTTTAGATAATGTGTTAAGGCTTTTTAACGCAGCGGTAATGTAAGGGGCATACCTCTTGAAAAAAGCATCCGAGCGCGTTGATTTTAAATAGGCTTCTTGTACTTGCTGTATTAAACAAATGTGTGAAGTTTCAAAGTTGTAAAGTAAAGACTTTTTTAGATACATGTAATGTGTTTACAAGGCTGTTTATAGCAGCGGTAATGTAAGGGGCACAACTCTTGAAAAAAACATCCGAGCGCGTTGATTTTTAAATAGGTTTCTTGTACTTGCTGTATTAAACAAATGTGTGAAGTTTCAAAGTTGTAAGTTAAAGACTTTTTTAGATAATGTGTTTACAAGGCTTTTTATACCAGCGGTAATGTAAGGGGCATAACTCTTGAAAACAAGAGATCCCTTAAAGGGATCTTAACGCCCGCGTTCATCTATTCATATTAAATTGATTGATTGATTGTTTGGTGTTTTACGCTGCGCTCAAGATTATTTCACTTACAGCAATAACTGGATATAGGAATTGGGGCCTACATAAAAAATCTTATTCCAGGGAGATGGATAACTATTGTTGAGGAAAATTAAATTGTGAATTGCAAAATTAAGCTCCCCTAGAAATTTTGGTTGAAAACAACATTGCCACCTGGTAGCCATCTTCAATATGCCAATGAAATGATAATGTACGGTGCACAGCTAGAACTTAGAGGGATGATGTGTGGCATGTTTGGTTAAGATCAGGTCAGTAGTTTTCTTGGAATAATGATAATAAGTTTAATTTTCAAATTTGGTTAAAAAACAACATTGCTTCCTGGCGGCCATATTTAATAAGCAAATGAGACGAAAATGTAGGGTGCACAACTAGATCAGAGGGAGATAATGTCGGCCAAGTTTGGTCAAAATCAGACCAGTATTTTCTTGGAATAGAAGCAACGAAAAAACAATATCGCCCTCCTGGCGGCCATATTGAATATGCAAATGAGATCAAAATGAACAGTGCATAACTAGACCATAGGGTGATAATGTATGTTGATTTTGATTAATGTCAGGTAGTTTTCTTGGAACAAAGATAAAGAAAAAAAAAACATCGCCCCGTGGCGGCCATATTGAATATGCAAATGAGATGAAAATGTACAGTACACAACATGGCTATAGGGAGATAATGTGAGCCAAGTTTGGTGAAAATCGGATTGGTAGTTTTCTTGGAAAAAAGTAACAAAAAAAATATATCGCCCCTGACAGCCATATTGAATATGCAAATCAGATGAAAATGTACGGTGCACAACTAGACCATAGGGTGAGATGATGTATGTTAAGTTTGATTAAGATTGGACAGGTAGTTTTCTTGGAACAAAGATAAAGAAAAAAAAAAACATCTCCCCCTGGCGGCCATATTGAATATGCAAATGAGATGAAAATAAAACCGACACACTTGATTTTTCTTCAAGACCTTTGATACTAAATTCAATGTACTTTTTTATTTTTCAAGGTAATTCAAGGCCTTGAATTTATTTTTTCCATTTTCAAGGCTTTTCAAGGTTTTCAAGGTAGAGTGCGAACCCTGTAATACTCCCCAAAATTTCTCAATTCATCAAAATCAGCTTATTTTAGAAAAGTTTAGGTAATTAAAAAGACTTCCAAAGTGCAAAATAAGCCATGTTGTGAAGACACTGAAAATGAGTATCTAAACAACAACAAGAGAATGGCGGCCATGGTCGTTTGACGGCGGTTTCTAAATAAACTTTTCCCTTGAACTTAGATTTTTTCATCATAAACAGTGGATATCAATCAAACAATATTCAGTTTTTCACGCCCAAATTGAGTTTGGAAATTTTAAACTGAAAATATTGAGTTTTTCAACACCAAAATTCAGTTTTAAACTCAATTTTATGAACTGAATATCGGTAAGTAAATTGTATGAATCCCTGTAACATATTTGTAAAATTTCATTGAAATCGAAGCAAAATCCTAGGAGGAGTAGTCCGGACAACATTGCGTCTACAGACAGACGGACCGACAGACAGACGGACGGACAAGTCGATTCCAGTATACCCCTCCCTAACTTTGTTGCGGGGGGTATAATTAACAACAAGAGTTTCGGGAAACCCAAAATACGCCCGGAAAGGCACAGTAACTGCGGCCATACCGAAACAAATCCTTCCATGTTTATTTAAATTTAATTTTCAAAATTCAGAGGAAGGAAGTTGAAGCTTGGTAAAAGGTGATGTAATGTCAACAAAATGAAATGTTACCACTAAAACCTTTAAAATCCATCTGTATCAAATTTAAAATGGGCTATTTGGATCAAAGATTATTAACAAGATTTGTACTCGGTACAAGTCATCAATTCTCGCTGCTTTTTAAATCGTGATGTTAAACATTGTTTGTTGTCAATATAGTTTGGACTAAAATGTTTAAATTTTTTAGAAGAGTAGTTTATAATTTACTAATCATACTTAAACAAATGCAATTAATTGGCAATTTTGCAGCTCACACCAATTCAAGTAGATTTGAAAAATTTTCTCATAATATCATTTTTCTATATTATTTGGCTACAAAAAAACAGTTGAGCATGGCATAGCCATGTGGTATGGAGGAGTCAGGACCATAAAACTGTCAACACTTGTAGTGATAAGGGACTTAGAGCTTTAGAGTAAGTTTAAATAGAGTATGTATGTAAATAGAACAAGGCTGGGTTTCTTATCTCTTTGTCTGTAGATAAAACTTTAATCCTTATATGTATTTTTTATTTGATTAAAACGTTATATATTGATTTAAGAATAGTTTTAATCAATTTAGAAACATTATTGCAATTTGAAAAAATCCTTTTTTGATGAGAATCGGAAAAGAAGAAGCCATTTTATAATTTAAAGGTTATTTTCATGAAAATGAAAGTAAGAATAAAAGGGAATGTACATAATCCAATAATTTGCAATAGTTGATATCATAAACAATTTTTTTTACACACTGTCTGTTAATATGGTATGTAACATGAAAGATTTGAAAACATTTGATCATATTTGTTAAAGTTATGGAGAGAAAAAGTAAATATTACATAACCCAATATGGCTGCCATATTACGCAATGTATGATGTCAAAAATAGTTCGCGACACACCTTCCAACCATAAGGTATATACTCAGAAAAAATTGTGCAGATGGAATCAAAACTTTGGAAGTTATGGAGCGGAAGGGAATATTACATAATCCAATATAACTCCCATATTATATACCCGGTAACCAGTGATGTTAAAAATAGTTTGCGACACACCTTCTACCCATAAGGTATATACTTAGAAAAAATTGTGCAGATGGAATCGAAACTTTAGAAGTTATGGAGCGAAAGGGAAAGCGGACGCCGGACTGCCGGACGGATATGATACCATAATACAGCCCGCTTTTCAAGCCGGGCGTATAAAAATACCGTAAATTGATGATCAATTTTTTTTCTTGTAAGGCTAAAAATGTACTTACCAATGGATTTGGAGACAAACCGTCTGATAAAACCATCTTTGTCAAGTCCTGCTTCGCACCAATATCGCGCATCCTGCTCAGGTGACCATCTTCTACGCTATAATACATGTACAAAACAAAGGTATTTCAATAAAAGTTGATGCATGTGAAGTCGGTGATAATATTTTTAAAAGTTTACATATCTAGATTTTATTCAGCAAATGCAGTTGAACCCACTTTTACTGGAATTTAAAGAACTTTTTTTTTGATAGACTAAATGTATGTTAATTAGAATTTAGTCACGATTTATTATATATATTTATGAACACTAAAACACACGGGCACAGGGAAAATCTTCTCGTCTAAAGTAACACGTGTGGATAATTTTTGCTATAAAACAATGGTCATTTTGCTATATATATATATAAATTTTATTTTAGTGCAGTTTACTGTTCTGGATGATTGGTTGATTCCTTGGTATTTTACGCTCCACTCAAGATTATTTGATTTATATGACGGCGTTGCTAGTTTTAGCGTGGGAAGAAACAAGGTTCTATGCCAAACCTGCAGGAAACCAACGACCTTTCGGTGGTAACTGGCAACCATCCCACATAGGTTGATCAGAACTGTTTTGAGTAACTACCCTCAAATGATTAAAAAATATGTCACTTAGATATAATATCAAAGTAGAGCGTGTATATGAATGTCGACAGAATACTTCAGTTTCTTTCTTACATTTGGCGGGTAGGCCTGTCCAAGAAGGCCGGATTTCAGCTGTAACCAAAACAAAAGAACATGTATGTCTATTTATTATGTATATAACAAGCCACTACATAATTAAAATAAATTGGACAGATTGGCTGAGTAAAGTATATGTGTTGTCCAAATGTAAACTGTCTACTTACTAATCTTTTTCCACGTGTTAAACCGTCATCTGCCATTTACATCACTAAGCTGGCCCATTTGATAAGACTACAATAATACAATAACAAATATCAAAGATTTGCTGCAAATAAGCTAACATAACATGTACTTTAGAGAGAGTTATAGTCAATTGGTATTTAAATGTTTATTATTATTGATAACATTTAAAGTAAGTCTGCACTCTACGAGCTTCCTCAGAATGTTTTGCCAAGCACTTACACATACACAAGTGGACCGCTTACAAATTAAACACATATTTATCGATAAAATTCGAAAGCCAGGCTTCTAGAGGTCAACTTGTGTTCGTACATTTCCCAAGTTCATTTTAAAGGAAACAAGCGGATTGTAGATTCGGGCTATCCTTGGAAAACTGACGAGGATGCAGCACAAACGCGAGTGTTTGGACGCTTTTGTTTGGTGCAGAGGTAAACTTAAGCCGTAAAGGATCGACTGGAATGTGTGTGTAAAGTTTGCGCTGGCTGCGTTGCTTAAATTAGGAGATATAGAGAGAAAATCTATGAATAATGTGGTGATTCTAATGAGTTACATGTTTCAATATGGCAGTCTTCCAAACTCTGTTGGCCACCCATCATCAAAGTTAGCAGAGATCTCCAACAAGCCCAGCTTACAAGAAAACTAAGTCAAAGTGGCATGAGCTGCCAAAATTTACACTTTTTCCATAATTTCTGATCGTCACGACAGTAAGAGGCGTTAAAGGTCATCGAAAAACTAAATGATTGGCGTTGGAATGAAGAATATCCATACAGTATATGGCATGTACAAACCGAAAACATGTTCGATAAGTAAACAAAATTTAAATAACCAGGACGACCATTCATATATTCTAAGTCAAAGGTAGTTCAAAACAATACATTATCGTTCATTTTCGAGACTAGAAGCACTAAAAAGCTTATCATTTATGAATTATACGTCTTGAGAAAAATAGCCAATAATTTTAACATTCAGTTTTATCATCAAAATATCAACATTTTGGCAGCTCATGCTACTGGGCTAATGATCATACATATATAAACATGTCTTACATTATCTCCATTTGCTAAGCAATGGTGACAAGAACTTCGACTTGGCAGAGAAATATGTAATGCGTAAGTCTACGGCATGAATTTAGTGTTTGATTAACCATGTAAACCTCCTATGTTTTTTTTTCTACTGTACATCTTGGTACATTCCGGTAATTTGACGGACCCCTGAGTGACAGAAGTATCAGCAGAACCAGATGAGATCTATTTATAAATCATAGATCACAGACATAGGATTGATTTAGAATCCATTCATATGACACATGCCAATCTTTTGAGAGATAACTTCGCTTAGTGCACACAAAAAATGAATAACTTAATAGCATTTGATAATAATTGTGACTATTGCACAATATTAGTAATTCCCTTTATAGTTCAAAATTATTAATGACAATCTACTTTTGACTGTACTAACCTATAAATGGTTGTTGCTATAATATTATTATTATTATTAAAGGCACACTTACCGCGAAAATCCAGGATACTGTTTACATAAAAAAAGAGTGGGCGGTTTTCTGTATTTTTCCCAGACAGACAGACCCAGTTAGGAACTTTCCATTTCTGCCAAAAATAGATAATTTTGACATCATTTACTATCTTCAATTGGAAATTGAAAATTAGATTTTTCAGGTACTCGCAATGTAAACAAACCTGAACCTGCTTGCACAAACGACTTACTGTTTGAGTCGTGTGAGTGATCGAACGGCACAGTATATTTTTACGTAGGCCTACTTATCTGAGAAATACAGACTGATGATCGGGTAAGAGGGACTCGAAAGGCCTGCTGATAACTGTTCGAGTGTAAACCACAGACAAAAAAGGCCTGAAATGAGGCTAATCCAACCACTACATATAAGTAAACCGACACTGATCGTTGTTGTTGTAATCAGGCTTTGATTCTTCGTTTGTTTTTCATCACCATTTCTACATTCTAAACCTAACTGGACATGTTTCATGTGTCCTATGTTTAATTTGAGTGGTTTAGTGGTAGAAAGCTCATGTAAATTGGTTTTCACAACGAATGTTCAACAGACTACGGCAACAAGAGTGTCTTTAAATGTAAAGAATTGTGATTGTAATTAATGTAAATGTAATGGCGCGTACATCAGACCGGCAATGTTAATTCAATAATATTAAATGCCTACAGGTACCTCGTTATTTATGTTTGGCTATTTATTGGTCGGTACCAGACCACCATACATGTCAGAAGTTGTCAAAAAACGGAGTAAGACCTTTACTTTACTGAAGTACGGCAAAGTAAGTAAACAGGATGAGACACATGTGTGCGGCTACAGCCTACAGTATGGCCTAAGCAGGATAACTCAGTTACTAACTCCGCTACAACTGACTGCTCAACTGGTTCAGGTTGTGATGCAGTTTGAAATGTAAATAATGACCAGACCTATAACAATGTTATCGACATAGTTCTTCAAACACACCAAAAACTGGATGACTTATGGTTTTACTTACAAATAAACCCCACCTCACCCCGTCTCTCCCCGCCTCACTCTTCAAAAGACACGTACCTTTCCTTAAAAAGATACGAGTCAAATCGAAATGGAAAACCATGACAAAATAAGGTACGATAATGGAATTGAAAATCTATATATCCATTTGCGAATGACTACAGGAATATAAACAAATATTAGTCATAAGAATTGTAAGAAAGGACAATTCCGTAATATTCTCGTGTGTTTTTAACAACACATATGGAGGGGAAGGTAATTTTTTCCTAATGAAATGTGCTGGTCGCCCGAATGACGGTTGTTTTTACAGTCGGTACAAATATATCTTCGTTCAAAATCTTGTTCAAAAGCGTTAACAAGCTAAAAGAGTAAACGAAGGGAAGAAGACATTTGACAATTGACTCAACTAACATCGAACTTCCTTTTGACTATCAATAGCTGGCGAAAGATATAGAAGAATAGGGATGAACTAGCAACAAACTTTTGGGCGACCAGAGAACGGTCGCCGAAACGAAATTGGTCGCCCAAATAGCTGTTTTTAATCACAACCGGTCACCCAAATGCACATTATATTCAAATATATACATTATACACAATGTGGTTATTTGAGACATGAAGATTTCCCTGCGCCCGTGTGCCTTGGTGTTCAAATATATATACACAATACATATATACAAACATACTGACATGTATACTTGGTATACATAATAATATGAGAACGAGAACTTGAATCATACTGAGAACTTGTAGTATTATTATTTTTACAATGTTAACGAGCTAACGAAGCAAAAAAAAACAAAAAACAAAAATAAAACATTACGAAGAAAGACATTATATTTCCTTAGTATGAAGACCAGCCTATAAATAATCAGGGAGGAGGTTTGCTCTAGGGAATCGATGAAATTTAGAAAGGCATGCAGAGCAATGAAATTTGTTAATAACAAATCAACATAAGTGGCTGTCGCCATCAGGACCCCTCGGGTCTGGGCCAAAGAAACCGAAGATATATTTATTTTTCAGACAATTTGTTGTGAGTGAAAAACTACTCCACATACATGCATCACATTTACTTGTAAGGAGGTTTTTGGCTGATAGTCATGTAAGGGGCATAACTCTTGAAAAAAACATCCGAGCGTGTTTATTTAAAATAGGCTTCTTGTACTTGCTGTATTAAACAAATGTGTGAAGTTTCAAAGTTGTAACGTAAAGACTTTTTTAGATAATGTGTTTACAAGGCTTTTTATAGCAGCGGTAATAAAAGGGGCATAACTCTTGAAAAAAACATCCGAGCGCGTTGATTTTCAATAGGCTTCTTGTACTTGCTGTATTAAACAAATGTGTGAAGTTTTAAAGTTGTAAGTTAAAGACTTTTTTAGATAATGTGTTTACGAGGCTTTTTATAGTAGCGGTAATAAAAGGGGCATAACTCTTGAAAAAAACATCCGAGCGCGTTGATTTTAAATAGGCTTCTTGTACTTGCTGTATTGAACAAATGTGTGAAGTTTCAAAGTTGTAAGTTAGAGACTTTAGATAATGTGTTTACAAGGAATGGACAGACGGAGGCAACGACAATACCCTTCGGGCAAAATTTGCCCGAGGGGTAAAAAAGGAAACAGTGGTTATTAAATGGCATGAAAACAAGGTATATACAACGTAGATATGAGTTGGTTCGCATGCACGTATTTAAACCTTCAACACATGCGATTATATAGGCTACAGGCTGGTGGTCAACAACAAAAGGACAGGCATGCATATAGGTTACTGCGAAGCAATAGATTTACGAGTTAGTGATTTCAATTTTTTCCACGATACTTACAATTGCAGATGGAAATGGGAAGTATGGTATGATGTATATATTCCTTGGGCGAGGTAAGACGAATCTGTATAAGCACAGAGGACACATACATATTTATAGGCCTATAGTAATTACGATTTGTGCAAGTTCAGATGACTTTGTACATAAATTAGTGAACTTGTGTTGTATCAGGCTGAGATGTAGATTGTATTCCTATAAAGATCTAAAAGAGAGAAAATTTTGATTACCCCCAGAATGCGGGAGTGGTGGTAACAGGGACAGTATTAAATAACGGATGGAAAAATTACTTCGGCAATGGAAAATTTGGAAAATTAGCACAAAGCAGTCACCCAATTTTCTTTAAAGGTTTTAATGTCATTTGATGTTATTTAACCCTTTGCTACTTGTAACGGCCGAAAACGGCCTAGGCGGTATCCACTCATAGCGGCCAAAACCGGCCGTCTTGAAGTGGCTCATTTCAGTCGTAAATAAATCTATTTTTAACAACCTAAAACCCCTAAACGAGTTCATCCGAACATTGCCGATGTTTGGGGCTTCCCTTTTGGAAATCACCAGCTTAAATGGTTGCCTCGTTTTCATATTACGCGCGAAAAACCGAAGTAAGTCTGCTGTCAGTCAAAGTTGTCAAAATGGCGGCCGCGCTCGTTGAATCTGACACAAGCGACGACGACTTCGATGGCTTTTCTCCGTCCGAATTAACCGAAAGGCAGGATGAAATTTATTTGAGGGAAACTGCATACGATGATACTGAATCGGACGTGTCAATAAACGATACAACGGACGAAGAAAGTGACGAAAACGAGGAAGGAGAATCAGAGAGTGTACAATGGCGAAGTGACTTCACGGACATCGCTGTCAATGGATTTAGCGAAAACGTCGGACCGAAACATCAACTTTCCGAGGACTCAACGCCTTTAAATTTTTTTTATTTGCTGTGGAATCCGATATTTTTTGATCAAATTGCTGTGGAAACAAATCGTTACGCCAAACAGAAGATTGAGGCCAGTGGAAAATCGGATCACCTGTGGTACGACACCTCACCTGAAGAAATCAGGGCTTTTTTTTCGATCAATATTATGATGGGGATCAAACAACTTCCTCAGCTATGGTGCTACTGGAGTGAGGATCCTAAGTTCAGGTGTGAATTTATATCTAAAATTATGCCTAAGAACAGATTTTTTAAATTAAATCAATACCTCCATTTACGTGACAATTCAAATGCCCCTAAACGTGATTCGTTGGAGTTTGATCACCTGTACAAGGTGAGACAGTTGATTGACATGTTGAAAGTTCGTTTTCAAAGAAGATATTATCCAAGTCGTGATTTAGCTGTAGATGAAGGCATGGTTGGTTTCAAAGGACGCCTTTCATTCAAACAATATATGCCACAAAAACCAACGAAATGGGGAATAAAGGTGTGGCAGTTATGTGACTCTTTGAATGGCTATTGTTCAAATTTTGATATATACACAGGTAAATCATCCAAACCAAGAGTTAATGAACATGGACTCGGTTACAATGTAGTCATGTCACTTTGTAAACCCTACCTAAACAAACATCATCATATTTATTTTGACCGTTTTTTTTCTGGTGTAAAACTTGTGCAGGATTTATTATCAAGTGGTACCTATGCTTGTTCAACCGTGATGCTAAATAGAAAAGGTATCCCACCTGAGATCCGAAGTGAATCAGCTAAACTAAAGAAAGGAAATTCGGTAATGGCCCAAAGCAGAAATCTTGTTGTAACTACCTGGCGAGATAAGCGAAACGTTAGTTTTCTTTCTACCAACTGTAACCCCAAAATTGTTGAATGCCACAGAAGATCACACACAGCACAAACCCCAGGTGAAAGTTATTATCGTCCAGAGGTCGTTAGCATCTACAATAAGTACATGGGAGGGGTCGATCGAGCAGATCAAATGAGGTCGTACTACCCAGTCGGTCGCCCTTCAAACAAGTGGTGGAGATATATTTTGTGGTTTGCCGTCAATCTTACTATTGTAAATGCGTTTCAACTCTTCAAAATGGCCACTCACAACCCACCTGTGTCAGCTAATTATTCTCACCTGTCTTTTAGAGCAGACTTGGCCGAGTTGTTGTGCTCAGGATTTTCCTGTAGGAAGCGTAAGTCTGGTGGGAGACCATCAGGTACTGTAAAAAGATTCCATTCTTCGATCCCAACAAGCAATCTAGGCATTCATAAACTTGAACATATTGAAGGTAGGAAAAAGACCTGTCGTTTTTGTAAGATGAAGGGCAATAAAACTGCAAAAGGCTACCCCATTGAAACTTCTTACAGGTGTGGATGGTGTGACATTCCTTTGTGTAAAGTTTCTTGTTTTTTAAAATATCACAGTGGAACTGAAGAATAATTTTTCATAAATCCGGATAATACAGTACACAAAGGACCCATTTGTAAATAATCAGTGAAAGACATTATCTACCTGTAGATTACCTGTGCTGTGACAATATACCATTACCTGTAATGGAACTGTGTATATATGTTTAGAATTGTCATGTTGATTTCAATTCTTGGTCAAGGAAATAATAGTACTAAATGGACTCTGCTGCTAGTACTTTTTAGGGACATTAACATTTCTCTGAATGCTCATCTTGCGATCAACTTAATAGTAGCCCAGTTACCTGTAATTAATGACCTTGATTTTACCTGGCTTTTTACCAACTGGACAAGCTTCTCCCAATCTCATCGATAGTAAACTAAGAAAAAAAAAATGCAACAAAACCAGGTTTGTTGAGCAAAATTTATTTATTTGTTGCTTTTTTACCTGTTTTTTTAACTTCGTTAGTCACCAGGTAACAAAATACCTGTCCAATGGCTTTAAAATTCCACGTATATCTTACTTGGAACCTACTTACCAACCTGTGAAAATTTTGTTAATTTCCTAACACTGGTTTGTGGTCTTCTGTTTGTCAAACATAAATGATACATTCATTTCCCAACACTTCTCTGAATGCCCATCTTAGACTTTACTAGTAGCATAGTTTACCTGTAATTAACAGCCCTGCATTGGTTTTTACCTGAATTTTATCAACTGGACATGCTTGCTCTTATTGAAAATAAATTATGAAAGAAAATAAGACAACACAAAAAAGTTTCCAGACTGCAGTTTTGTTTATTTATTTTTTTTCTTACCTATTTTTTCACTTCGTTAGTCGCCAGGTAACCAAAATACCTGACCAACGGCTTTAAAATTCCACGTACGTCATATTTGGAACCTACTTACCAACCTGTCAAAATTTCGTTAATTTCCTTGCACTGGTTGGTGCTCTTATGCTCGACAAACATATATGGTGCGTTTTTTTGTGAAACAAGGACATTTATCCAAATTCCTGTGGTGGTTTCATATAGCTAACAGCAAGTAGCAAAGGGTTAACTGTCATTTGAGGCTGAGAAAATTAACTTTTATTATTTCATTAAAAGTGTTCATATTCTCCTAAATATCCTGGAATAACACGAAATCCGAAAATAACACAATATCCTGGAATAACACAAAATCCTGGAATAACACGAAATCCGGGAATAACACAAATATCCTAGAATAACACAAATATCCTGGAATAACACAAATATCCTGGAATAACACAATATCAAAATCCTGGAATAACACAAAATCCTGGAATAACACAATATCCTGGAATAACACAATATCCTGGAATAACACAATATCCTGGAATAACACAATATCCTGGAATTATACATAGTCTTTGAAACGAACTGGTGTCCTGACGACTCTTCCTCTTGATGTCACAGTAGATGGTTTGCTGTCACTTCGTTGGGTTACGAGTCTCTGTTTAGGTGACGATAGAACCGGTGCCAATGGAGTTGGAACAAAGTCAAATTCATTCGAAGGCGGTTCTGCCAATGGAGGACTCTCATTTGTTTTCCGCAGGTGGATGCGATTTCGCCTTAGTTGACGACCATCAGGTGTTAGGATGTTAACTTATAGGAACGTGGTTTATCCGAGGGTTTCTCCACTGTAGCGGATTTCCATTCTCTAACATTGTTGTTGGGTTTGTATCTAACAACATCACCAGAGAAGAGTTGAGGTTGGGATTTGGACTGTCTATCATAATAATGTTTCTGGATAGTTCGCTGATGTTTCAGGTTATCTTGGACATCTGTGATGACTTTAGGCTTTAACAGAGATTCTGAAGTTGGTAATTGAGTTTTTAGGCGTCTTGAAAATAGTCTTTGAGCAGGTGAGCCCAGGTTACCTCTTGGTGTTGTACGATGGGCTAAAAGAGCCAAATTAGGATCTTTTCCATCTTTTTCTGATTTGATTAAGAGTCTCTTAGCAATTTGAACTGTTTTCTCACTCATTCCATTTGATTGTGGAAAGTGAGGGCTGGACGTTACATGTTTAAATCCATACTCAGTACTGAATTTTTTAAAATCAGCATTAGCATATTGTGGACCATTGTCATTCACTAATTCATCTGGAATGCCATGTCGTGCAAATTGACTCTTTGTATGAGATATTACTGTTTTGCTGGAGAGGTCTTTAAGTTTAGAGAGTTCAAAATACCCTGAATAGTAGTCAAGTAAGATGAGGTAGTAATCTCCCTTGATTTCAAACATGTCAGAGCCTAATTTTTGCCAAGGCCTAGTGGGAATTGGTTGAGGCAGAAGTGGCTCTTTTGTGTTTTTGTATTGCATTTCACAGCAAACTTTACATTTAGAAATCAAATTTTCAATGTCTTTACCCATTCCTGGCCAAAACATGACGTCACGGGCACGTTGTTTACATAATGTCATTCCAAGATGAGAGGCCTGGACAATCTCAAGCATTGATTGTCTGAGTGAGCTAGGCATAACAATTTTTGTGCCTTTAAAAATGATGCCTCCATAGATTGAAAGCTCATCCCTATGATTCAAACAAGGATGAATGTCAGATTGTATTGCAGATTGTGAATCTGGCCAACCATTCAGTATTGTATGTTTCAGTTGTATAAGTGTTTTGTCAACTTTTGTCTCTTGTTCAATTTCTTGAAGTTTTACTGGAGATGCTGGTAGAACCATACATACTTCCAATTCGGTTTCAACTTCGTCGTATGTGTCAGTCTGATGAGCTCTACTAAGTGTGTCAGCTATTAGTAACTCTTTGCCTGGTTTGTGGATCACATTCAGGTCGTATCTTTGTAATTTTAGTAGCATGGATTGTAAACGAGCTGGTGCTTGTAACAGAGGTTTCTTAAAAATGGAAACCAGTGGTTTGTGATCTGTCTCGACTGTAATGCTTTTGCCATAAATGTATTGATAAAATCGCTGACACCCAAACAAAATGGCCAACATTTCTTTTTCAATCTGGGCAAAACGCTGTTGCAATTTTGTCATGGCTTTGGATGCATATGCTAACGGTTGTGATTGTTGGAGAACAGTGGCACCTAATCCATGTGAGCTGGCATCAACTACTGTCCAGCCTTTTAGTTTAGTTTTGTTTTTCTCATCTACAGTGCCTATGAACATTTCGTTTGTGATTTGATTAAGCTCACAAGTTTCGTCATCTGAATAGTCACAGTCCTGTTCACTAATTGTGTGGAGTGGCTTGAATTTGTTTCTAGGTTGTCTCTGGGACTGTCTTCTACTTCTTTGAGATTGGTCTTGTTGAAGTTTTCTACAGACTTTGTCAAAGTGGTTTGGCTTCATGCAATAAGCACAATTTTTTCCATATGCTGGGCATTTTCGTTTAGCATGTTGCTGTCCACAATTGCCACATGAAATTAAGTTGGGGTTGAATTGTTTTCTTGAGGGCTTATTGTTTCTCCGATTAAAGTGATTAACAGAATGAACTTCCGCTTGTTGAGGTTTAGCTGCATTTGTAAGAGTTATGATTTGTGCCTCACTGTATTCAGTTGCTCTGCAGAGGTCAATTGCCTTATCCAAGCTTAAATCTGGTTCACGTAACATTAGGGATGTCAGGTAATTTAAAATAATTACCTGTAATGGATTGGAGAGCTGTGTTTTATGTTCTCTCCACCACAGGAAAGCATCCAAATTTCTCCAAGGGTCCACCAGTGATTCCAATACAACAAGAGTTGCTTCTGTATCTCTGAAATAACAACATCAAGTTTGTCACTACAAAATGGCTACCAAGGAAGGACTAAAATAAGTGGCTGTCGCCATCAGGACCCCTCGGGTCTGGGCCAAAGAAACCGAAGATATATTTATTTTCCAGACAATTTGTTGTGAGTGAAAAACTACTCCACATACATGCATCACATTTACAAGGAGGTTTTTGGCTGATAGTCATGTAAGGGGCATAACTCTTGAAAAACATGTCCGAGCACATCGATTTTAAATAGGCTTCTTGTACTTGCTGTATTGAACAAATGTAGGAAGTTTCAAAGTTGTAAGTTAAAGACTTTTTTAGATAATGTGTTTACAAGGCTTTTTATAGCAGCGGTAATGTAAGGGGCATAACTCTTGAAAAAAACATCCGAGCGTGTTGATTTTCAATAGGCTTCTTGTACTTGCTGTATTAAACAAACGTGTGAAGTTTCAAAGTTGTAAGTTAAAGACTTTTTTAAATAATGTGTTTACAAGGCTTTTTATAGCAGCGGTAATGTAAGGGGCATAACTCTTGAAAAAAACATCCGAGCGCGTTGATTTTCAATAGGCTTCTTGTACTTGCTGTATTAAACAAATGTGTAAAGTTTTAAAGTTGTAAGTTAAAGACCTTTTTTAGATAATGTGTTTACAAGGCTTTTTATAGCAGCGGTAATAAAAGGGGCATAACTCTTGAAAAAAAGCATCCGAGCGCGTTGATTTTCAATAGGCTTCTTGTACTTGCTGTATTGAACAAATGTGTGAAGTTTTAATGTTGTAAGTTAAAGACTTTTTTAGATAATGTGTTTACAAGGACCAATGGACAGACGGACAGACGGACGACGGAGGCAACGACAATACCCTTCGGGCAAAATTTGCCCGAGGGGTAATAAAACTGCCCCAAAAGATATAATCTGTGCACTTATTTAGACAATCTATATGTAAATAACTGCACTATTCTTTGATAAACACAATGAGCCTTTACTTAAGCTTTAACTCTCAAAATAGTTCTAATATCAGTTCTTCAAAAATAGTGTAAAATCTGAACAAACTGAACAATGGTATTCTCGTTATTTTGGGATTACACTTTCTTGAAAATATGGTAGAAATTCCTCTACCGATTTTTGGGTGATGCCCGAAACGGGAATCGAACCCAGGTCCCAGAGTATGGCACCTTTCGCCAGCACTAAATGCCGGCTGCCTTATCCATTCAGGAGGCCGGTTGGCTGAATGGATAAGGCAGCCGGCATTTAGTGCTGGCGAAAGGTGCCATACTCTGGGGCCTGGGTTCGATTCCCGTTTCGGGCATCACCCAAAAATCGGTAGAGGAATTTCTACCATATTTTCAAGAAAGTGTAATCCCAAAATAACGAGAATACTGTTATACCCACTTTCTAAAAGACACTAATTAATTAAACTCAAACTGAACAATGGTAGACCTGAAATCCAGCTATGTGTACACATGTGTGTGACCTTTGACCCCTACATGTCTTGGACTCACCTTGACCAACATAAACAGGTCATTGAGGATCTAGATAGGAGTCTTTCACATACCTCAAATCTTTTATTCAGCTCATATGTATCTCAGCATATACAGTATTGTATATATATATGTATATGTACACCTGTAAAATAGTAAAAGATGTTGGTTGTAACTGATGAATGTTATTGAAGTGACCTTTCCAAAAAAAGAAAAAAGTTCATCTTTATAGGGAGAAGGGATAAATTAAAAAGATGTGTCAATTGACAGGAACAGGCTGCCTACCTTATATTTACAGCCGCCACAACTTGATAGCACTTACGAAAATGTTATTTTAAGAATGAAGTAGGCTACAGTTTACATAAAATTAAAAAATGTCGATTTCCTTTCTATCAACTTATT
This sequence comes from Lepidochitona cinerea, assembly GCA_963971465.1. Lineage (NCBI taxonomy): Eukaryota > Metazoa > Mollusca > Polyplacophora > Chitonida > Tonicellidae > Lepidochitona > Lepidochitona cinerea. The sequence continues at coordinate 163,375 of OZ020563.1, read as the reverse complement.
TTCTTTCTATCAACTTAATTCCTAACGTTATAGTATGTATGTCTATTCACGGGGACTAGCCAATAAAGGCTAGTGGATAGTAGGAATATCTTTTCCATATCTTAATTATCTGCATCCTCATTAATCTTATGTGTTTATCATGGGCCTCTTGCTATAACTAATGCCCATCACCTAAATATGTAAACAGGTATAACTTGTTGTAAAAATCATGCAACACGACAGATTACAAAACAATGTTAACATTCCGTTCAAGAATTATGAATAGACGAATAATTTTCATGAAAAGAATTACCTAGTTTATTCTCAATTGTCTAGTTAATGATAGCATGCCACTTGTTCACACCAGTGGAGAGCCTCACTGACCTGAAAATGAATAGAACTCAATCCATGAAAAACAATAACAATGCTAAAAATGTAATAATTCTAGATGCTCAAAGGGCAAACAAAATACAAATTAGTATCTTAAAGAAGTACTTAATGAAACCCTCGGTTCCGGTGCTCTGTCAAGCATTCAGATACAAAATAATTCACTTAAATTCAGTTTTGAGCAGTTGTACATTTTGGATTCTCCCTACTTGATGTTTTGACATTTGTATACAGAGCTAGCATTGAGGGTTTACAGCCTCCCGGCGAATATTTCCAAAGCCCAGCCGAAACAGTTTCCCTTGGCTGTGGCGGTTGTGCAACACATGGACAGGGATTCATACACGTCCAATTTACTTACCGATATTCGGTTCGTAAAATTGAGTTTAAAACTGAATTTGGTGTTGAAAAACTCAATATTTTCAGTTTAAAATTTCCTTTTGAAAACTAAAATTTCCAAATTCAATCTGGGCGTGCAAAACTGAATATTGTTTGATTGATGTCCACTGTTTATGATGAAAAAATCAAGTTCAAGGGAAAAGTTTATTTAGAAACCGCTGTCAAACGACCATGGCCGTCATTCTCTTGTTGTTGTTGTTTAAATACTGAGAAACATACAGCCTCGTGTTCAGTGTCTCCACAACATGGCTTATTTTGCACTTTGGAAGTTTTTACCTTAACATTTCTGAAAGAAGCTGATTTTGATGAACTGAGAAATTTTGGGGAGTATTACCCACAATAATCGTAATAATTCACGACTTGTTATATTTTTTCAGCTGTTTTTGGTCGTATAGAAAATAAAAGGGGAGATAACTAGTGTCTTAAAACATGAAATAAGTTAGTTACCTCCCCTGAACCATAGTTCTCAAATAGTTCAATTCATTTGTAACTGAATATTTGTATGTTTTTTTTTTATTGTTGCATATGAAGAAGAGATTAGGGATAACTTTGATCTAGGTTTGACATTACATATATATTATTATCATTAGTTTTTTGTCATAACTGATTTTTTTCTTGGAATTCATACTTTCATGAAAAAAGAAATATTAAATTGGAACTGGTTTGTAACATAGATTTTAACTCAATTTTAACCCTAAAAAAAGGTAAATTTTTAAAAAACTGAATTTCGCCTTCTAAAAAACTGAATTTTTCAACTTCGGTTCGTAAATCTTGCACTTCTATGAATCCCTCATAGATGATATTAGGCAGGTCGGGTCAATTTTAATCATCCATAGTTTGTTTCTAAAACCAATACCAGACTATTCTTCACATAGTTATAAGATGTAATTAGCATTCCGTTTGACATAAATATATCATATTTACTTAGAAAAATGATATTTAATAAATCAGGGGAGACAACTTTTGTCTCTGAATATGGGCCTTTTCCAAGCATTATTATGAATGGTACTTATTTTTCTGTTCAAGCGAAAATGATCAAACAGGGTCCAGTGGAAGGGCCCTGAAAAAATATACAGACCTCACTTTTTGTTTTATTTTTAACTTTTGAGACTCACATTTGCTTTTTAACTTTTATGATCGAATACCTTGTACCAACATTTGATGACGTCACCGACCTGCCTAATTGATATAAAAAAACATGGCGATTTGCAGTGAATATCGGAAAATATGATGCATCACTTACAACCAATAATAACCGTATATAATTTAGCTGACAACACATAAAGACTTACTTTACAGCTTTTTCTGTGTTGAAAATCGAAAGATCGTGCTCTATAGTGTCTAAAGAATAATCTAAGAGCGTCGAAATCTGTTGAAAACTCTTCCGGCTTTGTCTCTGAAAATTTGGACTGACACATTGTAGCTACCGGGGGATTCTCGTCCTCTATCACGTGACCATGATTTCCGCACGGCGACCGTATGAAAGTCGGTATTTCTCTAGTCCGCAATATGTTGAGTGGATTGAAGGATAATTTCTGATACGCCCGCACAGGCTTCTTCAATACCACGTCAAACATAGGATGCATTTGAAAAATCTAAGAGTTGCTCTCGGAATTTTAAAAAAATTATAACTCGCAATTTTTAAACATTACTCACCGAAAATTTTGTCCGAAAGCTTCTTTGATAATCCCTTCGTAGAGCTAAACCATCATATAAATCTGTTAGCAACGAATTTCGTTAAGTTTGAATTCCGTCTGTTTTCACTAAATTTTCTCGGGCGATCACACCGCCATCTACCGCGAACTTTCAAATCATGCTCGCCACTACAACCGGTAGCGGCTGTCGGGGAAGATCGGTGATAACGCAAAGGGAATTTAAACTTTAAGAATTTTGTTGTTTGGCGATGCGTATGGTCACAGATGATGGTTTAGCTCTACGAAGGGATTATCAAAGATGCTTTCGGACAAAATTTTAGGTGAGTAATGTTTAAAAATTGCGAGTTATCATTTTTTTAAAATTCCGATAGCAACTCTTAGATTTTTCAAATGCACCCTATGTTGACGTGGTATTGAAGAAGCCCGTGCGGGCGTATCAGAAATTATCCTTCAATCCACTCAACATATTGCGGACTAGTATTTCTCAATCAATGATCTCAAATTCCCGGTGTGATTTCTCGATAATTGGCTGCTATGCGGGATAAACAGAACGGGTATTGTGTATTTTATTCATTTATAACATGTTTCGCGCATCTATGTTCTGAAATGATGTCAATTCACTAGAATTTATTTTAACATGCAGGTGAATGTACTTTTACAACAACAACACTCTTTTCTTAACTTTTGGTGACGTCATTCGACCTCCCTAGTACTAGTAGTACTAGTAACATGCGAAGTCGAACAGAGTTATTGTTTACACCCACTACTATTTGGTCTCTTATTAGACTTTCCCTAAGTTGCTCAAATTCACACTGCTTGGATTTATTTTTTAAGTCAGTGACAAAATTGTCGAAAGTTTCACGTTCAGTTTGCTTTGTAATGAAAAACATGTGTCTGTGGTAAGTTACATTTTTGCGTGGCTGACAATATTCTTTGAATTTTCTTTTCAGTGTTAGTAAATTGTTTCGATCTTCACCATCGGCAAAAGTGAAAGCATTAAAGACGGGCATACAGTCCTCGCCTACACATTGTAGCAGCACATTGTACTTTCGCGGGTTTTTCACTGAGGCCACTTGCAACGAGATAATTGTCAAAAATTTGTTCAAACAGTTTCCAATTCTCAGAAAGATTACCTTCTAGCCGTAGAGGATTCGGTTGTCGAAAAACTCCTTTCATTTTCTATGGATGGCTGTGGATTGCGGATTTACGATCCCGATTCTGACACCATGTAATATATGAAGTCAACCACCAGACGCCATTGGGTGTAACCGGAAGCCGGTCTTTATTGTAAGACGCGTGCGTAGTACAAGATAGGAAGGAAGTGAAGGGAGGTTACTCTAAGATACAATTACTAGATATTACAGGCAATAATGAGATATGTAGATAATGTACGGAAGCGTATTAGTGCCAGGGTGAAAAAAAAAACGAATTTTCTCCTAATTAGGAGATAAATTATCTCCTAATTAGGAGATAATAAGTCCTAATTAGGAGATAATATATCCTAATTAGGAGATAAATTTTCTCCTAATTAGGAGATAATATTTATCTCATAATTAGGAGAAAACTTATCTCCTAATTAGGAGATAATAAGTCCTAATTAGGAGATAATATCTCCTAATTAGGAGATAAATTTTCTCCTAATTAGGAGATAATTTATCTCCTAATTAGGAGATAATAAGTCCTAATTAGGAGAAAAGTTATCTCCTAATTAGGAGATAATTTATCTCCTAATTAGGAGATAATAAGTCCTAATTAGGAGATAATATCTCCTAATTAGGAGATAATTTTTCTCCTAATTAGGAGATAATAAGTCCTAATTAGGAGAAAAATTATCTCCTAATTAGGAGATAACAATTTATCACGGGTATTGATTGTTACATGACTTTTCGACTTCCGCTTAAAAGCATTGAAATGGGGGGTCCGCTCAATAGTCCCCCGTCTCATTGATCCCCCTTCTCATTGGTCTCTCAATAGTCCCCCCGTCTCATTGGTCCCTCAAGAGTCCCCCGTCTCATTGGTTTCTCAATGGCCCCTTCATCCCATTGGTTCCCCGTCTCATTGGTTTCTCAATGGTCCCCGTATCATTGGTTCCCCGTCTCATTGGTTTCTCAATGGTCCCCCGTCTCATTGGTCCCCCGTCTCATTGGTCCCCCGTCTCATTGGTTTCTCAATGGTCCCCCGTCTCAATAGTCCCCCGTCTCATTGATACCCCATCTCATTTGTCCTCCGTCTCAATAGTCCCCCGTCTCATTGGTACCCCGTCTCATTTGTCCTCCGTCTCAATAGTCCCCCGTCTCATTGCCCCCCCCCCCGTCTCAATAGTCCCCTGTCTCATTGGACACCCCTCTCATTGAGACGGGGAACCAATGAGATGGGGGACCAACGAGACGGGGGACCATTGAGAAACCAATGAGACGGGGGACTATTGAGGGACCAATGAGACGGAGGATCAATGAGACGGGGGACTAATGAGACGGGGGACTATTGAGACGGGGGGGGGGGCAATGAGACGGGGGACTATTGAGACGGGGTACAAATGAGACGGGGTACCAATGAGACGGGGGACTATTGAGACGGGGGACCAATGAGACGGGGGACCAGCGTCATGCTTCCGAAATGAGAATGACCTCAAGATGAGCGACTTGATAGCCTCAATTGCAGTCAAATGACATGGGTTATAACCGGCCTCTATGTTTCTTTTAATAGGTTTGCCTAAAACAAAGCAAATTTATTGAATAATCGAGAAAATAAAGATTGATTTACGGTTCATAGTTCAGTGGCAAGTCTTAAGAGGTTTGAAGTTCAAACGAGTTTAGTATTGCTATTCCCTGTGCCCGTGTGTTATTTTGTTAAAAAAACATATATGACAATGAAGAGTCATATAGTTGGTTTGTTTTGGTAGTAATCTTTGAGAGATTATTTTGATCAAACAAGTATTGCTATTCCCTGTGCCCGTGTGTTATTTTGTTAAAAAAACATATATGACAATGAAGAGTCATATAGTTGGTTTGTTTTGGTAGTAATCTTTGAGAGATTATTTTGATCAAATTTTGTTCCCGTCTACTTTTTAGAACTATTAGAACTATTTCTTTAATGGTCAATTTGCTTTAGATTACGAATAAATTTGTCTCTAATTTGGCAGTGCATATATTCATTGTATAACAAAAAAAAAGAGAAAAGTATTCTCATTATTTTTTAGGATTACACTTTCTTGAAAAATGGCAGAAATTCTTCTACCGATTAGAATTTCTGCCATTTTTCAAGAAAGTGTAATTCCCAAAAATAACGAGAATACTGTTATACTCACTTTTTAAAACACACTAACTAAAAGAGAATAGCCGTTAGCAGATGACGTAATAGCTTAGCAAAAGCCTCCGGGGTTAATTTACATATTTAGTTCTTGATTATAGTTCTATTTTGTACAATAAACAATTTGCTGTAATCTACACTCACTGGCGATTTGAAGACGATCGAATCTTACAAGCAAATCAATTGTCCTATGTTTTCTTGCAGCAGTTAATGAAAAGTTTTGACGTTGATGTTTGTTAGTTAAAGTATCTTGTTCTGACAGGTTGTTTTCCTTTTTTTTTATGCCTCCCGAAAACTTTCGGGGGAGCATATAGTCGCCGCTTTGTCCGTCCGTCCGTCCGGATTTCTTGTCCGGGGCATATTTCTGGTAATATTGTTAGGATTGGTTAGAAACTTCGCTGGTATATCCTCATTGCCAAGACCTTGTGCTTTTCTCTCCGTGACGAGAATAATTTGATTGGCCTTGGTTTCTTCCAAAATAAAAGGCAGCACCTAAAAGGTGCTTTGACCCCTCAGCCAAATATGTCCAATAATTACCAGGTTGACAACTACCACTGAATTCTGGTGAATAGTCCTTCATACTACATGAAGTAGGTGTGGGAAACTAGGGATATTTACTGTGAATCAAATAGTAACTGAGAGTTACCTCTTATTTATCAGATGTATCGTGTTACATCTGAATAAAACTTGAATGAAAGAGAGTGCTAGGACCCCAATAATCAAGGGAGACATGTCATGCAAGTTTCAAAACGGATTCATGAAATGATAACTCAAATCTTTTAGTATGGAGTATATTTTCCTCAAAAACCTCTGAAATTTATGCCATCTACGACAAAATGTACATACACTGTAAGCCATATTTCAAATAGAATTACATGGAGAGACGTATTCTTCTTTTATGCGGCATTCCAGTTTATTTCACGTATAGATAGAATTTTAAGTTTTAGGGTCCACTGTTGATGATGGTTTGAGAAAATAGTATAGAGACTGTAAGTATATATATTATTTGGTAGTACTGGATATCAATAAGTTTTACCGTATTACTGTTTCAAGCGGACAAAAAAAAAATAACGTCAAAATTTCAAAGGTCCATAACTCTGCAACAGAATCGTATAACGCGGGATAAACATGACAGTGCACATCTTTGGTATCCTAGAAATATTCACTGCGAGTATCAAAGCTGCCAGTTGAATAGTAACGAAGATACAGCCCGGACAAAAATTTAACGTCAAAATTTCAAAGGGCCATAACTCTGCAACATAATCGTATAACGCGGGATAAACATGACAGTGCACATCTTTGGTATCCTAGAAATATTCACTGCGAGTATCAAAGCTGCCAGTTGAATAGTAACGAAGATACAGCCCGGACAAAAATTTAACGTCAAAATTTCAAAGGGCCATAACTCTGCAACATAATCGTATAATGCGGAATAAACATGACAGTACACATCTTTGGTATACTAGGAATATTCACTGTGAGTATCAACGCTGTCAGTTGAATAGTTACGAAGATACAGCCCGGACAAAAAAATTAACGTCAAAACTTCAAAGGGCCAAAATTCTGCAACATAATCGTATAACGCGGAATAAACATGACAGTGCACATCTTTGGTATACTAGGAATATTCACTGTGAGTATCAACGCTGTCAGTTGAATAGTTACGAAGATACAGCCCGGACAAAAAAATTAACGTCAAAACTTCAAAGGGCCATAACTCTGCAACATAATCGTATAACGCGGAATAACCATGACAGTGCACATCTTTGGTATACTAGGAATATACACTGTGAGTATCATTGGTCCCCCGTCTCAATAGTCCCCCGTCTCATTGGTATCCCGTCTCATTGGTACCCCGTCTCAATAGTCCCCCGTCTCATTGGACACCCCTCTCATTGGTCCTTCGTCTCAATAGTCCCCTGTCTCATTGGACACCCCTCTCATTGAGACAGGGGACCAATGAGACGGGGGACCAAAGAGACGGGGGACCATTGAGAAACCAATGAGACGGGGGACCAATGAGACGGGGGACCAATGAGACGGGGGACCATTGAGAAACCAATGAGACGGGGAACCAATGATACGGGGACCATTGAGAAACCAATGAGACGGGGAACCAATGGGACGAAGGGGCCATTGAGAAACCAATGAGACGGGGGACTCTTGAGGGACCAATGAGACGGGGGGACTATTGAGAGACCAATGAGACGGGGGATCAATGAGACGGGGGACTATTGAGCGGACCCCCCATTTCAATGCTTTTAAGCGGAAGTCGAAAAGTCATGTAACAATCAATACCCGTGATAAATTGTTATCTCCTAATTAGGAGATAATTTTTCTTCTAATTAGGACTTATTATCTCCTAATTAGGAGAAAAATTATCTCCTAATTAGGACTTATTATCTCCTAATTAGGACTTATTATCTCCTAATTAGGACTTATTATCTCCTAATTAGGAGATAAGTTTTCTCCTAATTAGGAGATAAATATTATCTCCTAATTAGGAGAAAATTTATCTCCTAATTAGGAGATATTATCTCCTAATTAGGACTTATTATCTCATAATTAGGAGATAAATTATCTCCTAATTAGGAGAAAACTCGTTTTTTTTTTCACCCTGGCACTAATACGCTTCCGTAATAATGAGATAGTAATAGTTAGTTGATGTTTGTTGTTGGATTTTTTTGTGATTAATTAGCAGCAGTGGGTAGATCTATCCAGTTGGATCGTCTTTAACCAGGGAATTACTCTCCAGGTGGAGGGGTGGCAACCAGAGAAGTGATGTCAGTTGGAGTTATTATTTTGTGAACAGTTCCCGTTTCAGTTATCTTACAAAAAATTGTCCCATTCCTGGTCCAAAAACTAAATACTTTACCACTTTTCCTGAGGTTCAGTAAAGTCTTTACTATGTCGTGTCTAGCCTTAGTGAGAAAATTATACTCTTTACATGTGATCCAAGTTGACTTACTAAAAGAAGGACTGGAGAGAGATATCTTTGGAATGGTCAATGGTATCATATACCAAGAACAAAATGATAGTTCTAAGCAAACAAATCCCAATGTCTACTGGTATCCAAATGGCTATGTGCACCATTAAGGAGCTCTTTATTTCCGTAGAATTTGGGGATTGAGAACTTGTCAAATAACCACTGATCACTGCACCCTTTGACTGACTTAAACAAGGAAAGGGGTTGGGGAGGGGGGGGGGGGAGTATCTATCTCGGAGTTTTATGGACCAAATGTTACGGAAACCTCAATGAGAAATCAAGCGGTGTGTTTTCTTATGGAAACATGAAGAGCAAGAAAAACACTCATATCAATCAATTTGTAGTCATAGCACAACATACTATAGGTTAGTCCTGTTTCTCCGGCCCCTTTTCAAATTGGTAGAGGTTGTTTAATAGACACTCTCATTGCTGACATTTTTTAATGGTCAATGGTATCATATACCAAGAACACAATGCTAGTTCTAAGCAGACGAGTTCCAATGTCTGCTGGTATGCAAATGGCTATTAGAAAGCTCTTTATTTCCGTAGAATTTGGGGATTGAGAACTTGTCAAAAAACCACTGATCACTGCACCCGTGAGAATTTACTAGCCTGATGACAGCTAAAAACTTGGACAATCAGATGGGCCTGATTGCTAGCACAAAGCGACTTGGTTAATTTATCTCAATCTGAGTGTGGTAAAACGGTGTAAATTATAGAACTGGCTTCAGATAACATTCTGTAGCTTTGACATATTACCCGCCTCACTTAGCTTTTATGATGCTTTTTTTCATCCAAAGTAAAGTAACTACTGTATTATGGTAAAAAAATCCTTCCAAGAGACTTCTGTCCATATTGAGCATGAGATGTGGAACAGTTAGCAGATACCATCAACAGCTTTGGACAACAAGCAAAGATTATGCTACCAATGAACCTGCCAATACCGCCATTAAAGTAAAACAGTCTTGTCTACCACCTGACCAGGTTTTTTTTACTTATTGTTTGTATTTGGGAGAGTTGTCAGCTAATCGAAGGTTCAGCCCCCCCCCCCCCCCCCCCCCCCCCCCTTAACCTGGTAACGCCACCCAGTGTGGCAAAAAAACATCAATTATTTATGTACAGAAAATATCCTACAGTTAATCATTCAAAAAACAATCAAACTGGTGTTCAGAGAAATTGATTGATTGTTTGGTGTTTAACGCCGCGCTCAAGATTATTTCACAGAGAAATTGATAGTTTGAGTCATTATTTCGACTCAGCAATTTGTCTCCAATCTCCATCACTTGTAAATAGTTCAATGTTTACCTCAATTCTTTGGATCTCTTAAAGTGACAACTTGAGATGAAATACCTTATTTTTATTTCAGACATTATTCAGCTTTTACATGAACAGGCTTTCTTTATATTATTTTTTGTGTGAACTCTCTGAAAGGAGGGGGGAGCGTTGGACGCTCAATCCAAACAGACTTCCATCAATGGGTCTTGGGTTCAGATCCCACTCAGCCCCCCCCCCCCCCCCCCCCCCCAAAAAAAAAAAAAAACACAGAAGGTTGTGGGTTTCTTCCCACTAAAACTGCCAACGCCACCATGTGAGTGAAATAATCACCAAACAATGAATACATCAATCTGAAAGGAGGGAGCTATGATTGATAATTCACAGAGGTCAATAAGACCATTTCAAAGATATATGTGCACCTTTCGACCAGGGATCATGATAGCAGGGCAGTTTCCAGTGGTCACAGGTGAAGTTTTCTGGGAAACCTGTTTTGAAACCAGTTGAAAATTGTATATAGAATAAAAGTTTAATATATTTTAGGTACAGTTTTCACTTAAACTATTTTAAGAGAGTCGATTCAGAATGTATTATACACAAAACACAGACATTCTTCACATTGTACAAATACTTTTATTACAAATACTTTAACATTATCAAATCAGTTGTACATAAATATCATCTTACTACATGTAGATATGAAATCTTATCACTTGCCAATTTATAGTTTGATTCTAAGTTTCATTAACATAAAATAGGGGTTTTCTCTTCACAATTGTGTAAGAGATTAATGTAACACAGAGTAACTTACTACATGAATATACAAGCAAATTTGTTAATGGCAGACAATTACTCCTCATAATATGTTCTTCTATAATCTATCAATACCTTGGGACAAAACTTCCATATAATTGAGATCAGAGAAATTTCTGCTAAGAGTACCAAATTTTATAGTATCTGGAAGTTGAGAGGTCAACAATGTACACCAATCTAAGAAGACAATGATACAGCACTGAAGTCCATTGGAACACTTATAAAACAGTTAATCTCTAACATTTTCGTAACAATGATGATGAAACATTTAATCTTAGACCATGAAACCTATTTTGTGACAATTACACTTTTAATGAACTGATGAACTGTTTTTACACTACATCAGTGTAAAAATGTTGAAAGCAGCAACACACTTACAATAAAACAACAAAAAAATGTGAGAATGTTAACATTTAGTTTTTATCCTCCCCTGGTTTCCAACTTCATGACCCTTCTATCCACATAACCATAAACTCCACTGTTTCGTTTTATCCAGCAATTCTATATAAAGCAAAACAAAATACAAATAATAATCTTAAGTTGTATACTTGTATATTTATGAACATTAAAGCACATGGGCCCAGAAAAATCTTCTTCACTAAAATAACCATTAAGACAAGTCTCAGTTGTATATAAATAAAGTGCCGTTTGAAGTCCTGCATAAAAACCTCATAGACTTTTGTTGCGACAATAATATGTTTGCTCATGTAATAGAAAGCTTCTACCCCTTTCGGATTTGAACCTATCACTGTAGAGGAATCTAATGGACTAAATTCAAGTAGAATTGTGGCAAACATATTTTATTCACGTCATATTAACTAGAATGATGGCCAGGGCTTAAGTAAAGATCAAATACAAAAATAAAGTAAGGTATTTGAAATATATATATCTCAATTCCAGGTGGCCTAGAGCAGTGGGTGGATTTAGACAAGGGCAGGCTAGATTAGTAGTATTTTCTAAACATGAACTAGGTTTAATAAATAAGAATTTACATGACATTGGTGTCTTTAAAACAGTTGCTATCCTTTGATTAGGTACATTAAATTATGGTTACTCAGATATACAATGCACTTTTAGCCATCAGTCTTGAAAGCTTTCTCCAAATATGAGAATCATCTGAGATACATATCTATTTAGGTTTGGTTTGTTGCAACAATTTATTGGATGTAAAGGTCTAAATGATATAACTCTTTTTAACACAATTAGAAACTTGTCTCCATGGTTATTTTAGACAAGAAGATTTTCCCTGTGCCCGTGTGTTTTAGTGATCATATATATTTATGAACACTAAAACACACGGTCACAGATAAAATCTTCTTGTCTAAAATTACCATGGAGACAAATTGAACTTTTTAAGTGGGAGTCAACCTGTCTTCATACCACCGAAAAAGTAACATCTCCAGGTAGCCGAGAAATCTTGGCTCTGCCGAATTTTTTTTTTCCGTGTTCGTCATAGCCAAGATCACTTCCATAGTAAAAAAAGGATATATGTTAAGGAGACCCGCCGAAAAAATCGGCGGCGCAAATTTCACAACAAATAAGCAAAGAATATAATATTTACCACTGCATTCCGATAGCATAGACCACGAAGAAGGAGTTTGTCAAACTTATGCCGCTGTAAAGTGACTAAAGATATATGATTGAAGTATTTCTACGACGCCCCGCACAGTTTAACTGGTCGTTTAAATATTTTACTTTGGCGGTTACGTCAGGTTGAAAGCCAGTGGACTTCGAAACAAATATTGATTGTATAAGGGAAAGTTTACCACTTTACAGCGGCATAAGTTTGACAAACTCCTTCTTCGTGGTCTATGCTATCGGAATGCAGGGGTAAATATTATATTCTTTGCTTATTTGTTGTGAAATTTGCGCCGCCGATTTTTTCGGCGGGTCTCCTTAACATATATCCTTTTTTTACTATGGAAGTGATCTTGGCTATGACGAACACGGAAAAAAAAAAGTTCGGCAGAGCCAAGATTTCTCGGCTACATCTCCAGGATAAATGCCTTGTGTACAATCTGAATCAGAAATTTAATACTGTACAGTAAAAATCAAGAAATTACATGTACATGTAGATCATTCTGTGATTCTTCTAATTTTTCTATATAAAGATATTGTAAATGTAACATTATATATATATTTATGAACACTAAAACACACGGGCACAGGGAAAATCTTCTTGTCTGAAATAACCACGGAGACAAGTTTCTAATTGTGTTAAACAGGTATATCATTTAGACCTTTATACCCCATCATAAATTGTTGTAATAAAGTAAACCTATGATATTTCATTAGGTTGACGACTGACAGGAGCTTGGCCTTAGTCAGTAGAATTTTCTGGAACACTTTGTATTACATTGACAATGCTTACGCATCTTAAGCTATAGTAAGAATATCGTCAGACTATATATTATGGGGTCATGGGATAAGACAGTGAAAATTTGCCCCCCCACCCCCATACCCCTTTCCCAAAAAACCTAGGTAGAAGGCAGACAGGGGAGTTTAGCCCTGACCAGAATGCCTTTCAAACTATTGTTCTTTTTATAAGCAATGACTGGCCTTTGGGTCAGAGGTCTAGCAAGTTTACTTTGAGGTAGTTTGTATTCTTCTACTATAATCTTGGCCATAGCGATGCTAGCTTTGTTATACTGAAACACAAATGGTATTATAGTTTTTTCACGACATCTTCCGGGGTCCAAGTTCAAACCCAAAGGATAAATAGTTTGTAATGTTTGAATCCAAAAACTTTCCCTTTCCAAACGTTTGTGCTTGGTATCTGCAGCGGAAGTGAGAAAAGGGATTTCCTCGATAGGCATGATTTCAAAATGGTCCTTGACCGAATGACCTTGAGTATTGAAATGTTGTGCCACGGGTACATCATGTTTAAGTCTTATACTAGATAAATGGTTGGCTGCTCTTTGTTGTAGAGTTTCTCCGACATACTGTTTGCGACATTTTTTGCACGTGATTACATACACGATATTAGAGGAGTCACAATTAAGATTCTCTGCCATTTGATATTTGTTTGTTCTCCGAAAAGGGTTCTGCGATCGGGTACGTATATATCGAGTTTGCATCGCGTCTTAAGGCATTTCATTGATGTACCTGAGAGAAATGTTGGACGGTAATGGTACACTCGTGAAGGGGAGGTAAGCGTATCGGGGGATGAAGGGGGAAACATGATTTGTCTTACTGTGTTAAATTTGATCCTTCGGAGTAATCTAATAGAATACTTCCTAGGGAGGAGAGCTTTAAAAAGAACAGAACAAGCCTGGTTAAAAAAATCTAAAGAACTACAGTTTCTATAGAATCTAAAAATCTGAGATTTAATGACTCCCTTGAAAGTGTGAGGAGGATGGTATGACCCAGCATGTAGCAGCTGATGCGTGTCAGTAGGTTTGAAGAATACTTTGTAATCTAGATACCCAGTAGTATGATATGTATGACCCTTGTAAATAGTTACATCCAAAAAATCCACAGAAGTGTGATCAATAGCAGGCTGTAATTTAATGCTTGAGTCGTGAGAATTAAGAGTATCAATGAAAATTCTTCCAACGTATGTTGCCAAATGATAAAAATGTCATCCAGATACCGAAGGTAAATAAAAGGTTGTTGGTGACATTTGTGAAGAATATCACTCTCCCACTCAGCCATAAAAATAGAGGCAAAGTTAGGACTAAAACGTTTCCCCATAGCACACCCTTTAATTTGCTGAAAGATCTCCCCATTGAATTCAAAATCGTTACCTTTTAAGCTAAGTTCCAGCAATTCTAAAATGTCTTTATCCGGACGATGGTGGTCAGGATATCTTTGGAATGCTGATTTTATGGATTTAAGACCCAAATCTATGTCAATGTTTGTATACATAGACTCCACATCCAGAGTAACCAAAATCACATCTTGTGGGATGGATTTCTCAGACAATTTGGCCAATAAATCATCCGTATTTTTTATAAAGCTAGGATGCCGATTCGCTATAGGTTTTAGATAGTAATCAATTAGCTCTGATATTTTATAACTTTCACTGCCACAATCTGAGATAATAGGACGCCCAGGGGGCATTGTAGGCTTCGGCCATTTTTCAATGGGTTTGTGAATTTTCGGAAGAATATAGAAGACCCTGTTTTTAGAGTTATGATCAGATTCCAAATAGCGATACTGTATTTCATTAAGTAAGCCTTTATCTTGAAGAGAAACAAGAATTTTATTAAACTTCCTAACATTTTCAGGCCAAATTTCCTTATCAAGTTTTTTGTAATGAATCCTGTTATGACATAACAACTGTTGCCGAACCGTTATCAGCAGGTTTAATAACTATGTTTGGATTTCTCCTTAGCTTACTTAAGGCAAGACATTCTGAATGAGTAAGGTTATGTTCGTTTCTCTGATTAGTTAAAACATCAAACTTCCTTGATACAGAGTCACGACTAATGTTTATTTCTGGATCATACATGTGAGAAGGGGGTGTATAGCTGCTTTTAGATGTAAACGGCTTGCGTTCCCCACTAGAATCTCGGTGGATATCAGCCAGACTAAGATTTCTGGAAAACTCCATAACATGCACTAATTTAGGGAGTGTCCCCATTAATCGTCTTTTACGAGTGCATAAAAGACGCCCGAAAAAGACGCAGGGTGTAAAAAATGCTACAAAATACGATAATTTGAAACGGGAATTCACAGCATGTAACCGTCTCGGATTAAAAGTAGTCCGCTGTGCTGTGACTGCAGTCTATATTTGTGACTAGCGGTCTGAGGTTGTACTAGCTATTGTTTTGTCGAACTGGGCATAGTTCAATTTTCCACGGCAAAAGTGATATCACCACGGCATTTTTATCCAAACTGCCATTTTAACTATATTAAAACCGGCCAATAGCAAAAATTCACATTTAATAAAAACTGTCAAACACTGTTTAACAAAGATATTTTCTTTGATTATCATAGAAACCAGGATAGAGAAAATGCTAAGTTTGTCTTACTCTTACGTCAGACTCTGAAAGGCCGTAATCAACTTCAAGTGGATTCATCTTCAAGTTCACGGTTTTTTCCTTATAAAATCTACATGAAATATCTTGTATTTGGAAATAACTGGTTGCTAAATGTATATTCCTGGTGATTATTTGCTTCACTCGGTAAAGCCTTTTTTTAAATAAATCTATAAAATATAACCTAAACTAAAGGTTATAGCCACCGCCACAGTATTGTGTAATACTGCTTAGTTAAAATCCATACAGACACGTGCACAGTTGATCAACAAAGCCTGGTTGAGTCCATCTCTAACCTTTCTGTGGGGTGAAAGTTTTGAAGGTTTGTATTTACAAGTATGATCAACAGGAAATATATTTATTATTGGGCTAGAACCTCTTTAAATTGTTTTGCTCTTCAACAAAATTAAAATACTCTATTTCTTGAACAACAGTAACGATGTACATGAAGGTGTCACCCCTAAAAAAAATATTAAATGGGATTTACTCAAGGAGACATAACTAACAATCCTGGCGCCACCTTGCTCAGCCGTGGAGGATCTAGACCAATGAAAAGTCAGAGTACTAATTGGAGAATAAAAATTTGTTTCCAAGTTGTCTGGGAATTGTCACTTGACAGAGCTACATGGAATGAGTGGTTTATATATTAAATACACCTTGTATAACGATCGAAGTAAAGGCAAAACTATTACTTGTAAAACTGGTAACGGTAACTAATTTCCTAGTCCGGGTTTCTGACTCAAAAAATACTATTTTTTTTATACTGACTGCCGTATTTTGGATACGACCGTCAGTACAAAAAAAGTCATTTTGGAGTCAAAAACCCTGACTACTAATTTCCTAGTTAGTACAAATTACAATTATTTGCCAGAAATCTCTGCAATTTATTATTTCTCCACATTTTTGCCATTAAATCACAAACATTATTATTTATAAAGGGATCAACAATTTAACTCGCACAAAAGTTTGATTTAGCCTAACAGTTTGATATCAAGCTTATGGTATGCATACCCTTACACAAATATCCGTTCTTTCATAACCACTGAAACAAGGGCAATTAACCCTAATAGTCAAGTATGGCTTGACATTGCGTGACTTCCAGGGATTAACAACACAAACACTCTGTGAGGAAACCTGAAGCTGGTATGTTCAAAATGCTTTACGATACTAGATGTAAATTCAAAACAAAAAATAAGTGGCTGTCGCCATCAGGACCCCTCGGGTCTGGGCCAAAGAAACCGAAGATATTTTATTTTCCAGACAATTTGTTGTGAGTGAAAAACTACTCCACATACATGCATCAAATTTACAAGGAGGTTTTTGGCTGAGTCATGTAAGGGGCATAACTCTTGAAAAACACGTCCAAGCGAGTCGATTTTAAATAGGCTTCTTTTACTTGCTGTAATAAACAAATGTGTGAAGTTTCAAAGTTGAAGACTTTTTTAGATAATGTGTTTACAAGGCTTTTTACTGCAGCGGTAATGTGAGGGGCATAACTCTTGAAAAAACATCCGAGCGCGTTGATTTTAAATAGGTTTCTTGTACTTGTAAACAAATGTGTGAAGTTTCAAAGTTGTAAGTGACGAGTCCTCTCAGAAATGTATTTGGTCTGAGTAAGATTCGAACCCGCGCCGCATGATTTGTGTAAGTAGGGAGACTCCCACGCTTGGGCGATTTCCCGCTGTCGACCGGTCACCCCAGTGGCCCGCTCTAAATTGAGCAGCAGCTGGTAGATATAGTCCAGGAGTTCAGCATCTTCTCTAGCCAAGTTAAAATCTTCATGTAACCCATTCCGTGTTTTACCTTGGCGGACGACTCCACTTCAACCCGTAATCGAACAGCTCGTTTTGATTGGATGCGAGTAAAACTTATCGCAGCTAATCAAATCCTCAGGCACTTACACTGAAAATAACGTAATGGCGGCTGTGTACACCTTGAACTTTTGTTTAACGAGTGCTGATTGGCTAAGACTCTGTAAGTCTAGGAAAGACAACTCGTACATTCCCACCAGTGGGCGCTGTTCGATTTACGGGTTGAAGTGGAGTCGTCCGCCAAGGTAAAACACGGAATGGGTTACATGAAGATTTTAACTTGGCTTGCGAAGATGGGAGTTCAGAGAAAGTCAAATATTGATCGTCCGTCTCCTGTTTGTTTGACAGTTGGGATGATAACCGCCGGCGGTTCGACTCGCACCCGGGCGTACATCCGTGGCCGAAACATGGTAGGTTTAGGCCTCTTGGAACACCTCTTGGCGTTTTGACAAACCCAGAACCTGGGTTAGGGCTGTTAGCCTTTCCCCCCACTCTAGTTGTCAGGCCGATCGACCCGTGGGTAGTGTCGTGATCGAAGGCGCCGTAATTTGAGGCTCCTCGGTGGACTGACAAATCCAGAGCTTGGGATGACGCCAGTATTACAATCAGCCCACTTTAGTTGTCAGGTGGCCGACTCGTATACCTGGACGTACAGTCAGGGTCGAGGTCGCTGTATGTTAACTTTTTAAAAAATTTTCTAGATCCTTGATGAAGACTGTTCGTCAACCGCAAAGGAGATGCTGGCGGAGCACATGGCCCATGACCCTCGAACTTAAAAGAGATACTACGACAAAAGTGCCGGGACCAAATCTACAATTTACAGTTCCGCGAAATCCTGTGGACAAAAGGTAGAAATGTATGGATAGCTTGTAAGTTGCAAAATATGCATGTGAAATCAGCGTTTGCGTCATGCTTATTTATACGCCGGGCTTGAGAAGCGGGCTGTATTATGGTATCATCTCCGTCCGTCCGGCAGTCATGTTCTACAAAGTACAACTACAAAGAACTTAAAAATACTGAGTTGATATGACTAATAGAAAACAATAATACATTTAAGTTAATAAAGAAGGTACAATAATAACCTGTCTAAAACAAGAGTCACAGTGTCCTTACAAGGGGCTTATAATGAAGCTATCACTTCAAACAACACTCATTTAATGCCCACAATTTTAGAGTGAAGTAAATGTCTATTTAAAGCACAAGTTAATTAGCTAAAGCTTACTTAAACTCGTCCACAAAAGAGGTTTTTTAAATGAACACCAATAAGTGTAAATTTCCTATTGAAATAGAACAAAACCAATGATATTTCATTAGTTAGGAAGTGGAATCAAACGTTTATCTTGTTAAACTGATGTCTTTAAGCCTTGTCATGTGTGTTTACGATTGATTTATTTATGATTGATTGATTGATATTTTATGTCTCATTTAAAGTTGGTTTGGTTGGAGAGGAAAGTGGTATCTCTGATTAGAGGAAAACCTGGAACTTCTTCAGGTATCTTCCACATACGCTCATATAGTAAAAACACATTTACAGGGGGTTTTGGACTGAGATTCAAACCTCGCAACCATCGATGGAAGGCTTGTGTCAAGTGAATTAATGTCAGTCAACCGATTGAGCCACCATGGTGCTGACAGACCATGTCTGTGTGTGAATGTTTATATTAAGGCTTGTGAGTAGATGGAAAGAAAGTCAATGAAGTCATTACAAGGTACTGGTTACCTCCCCTTATCCATGAACTGTATTCTATCAATTCTCTTCTCCAATAAAACTGTTAGCTTTGGTTTAATAAGAATCCAATCCTCTGTCTCCCAAACAGACAAAGTATAAACTAAAACATAAAGAAAAGATATAAATAGTTGTTAAACAAATTAGCATAACCTATGAAAGCTTCACAATATCCTCACAATTCAATGTTTATGTCAGTTTTGTTGGTTTTAAATAAAACTTAACACCGTTTCAATTATATGGCAACACAACTTGGATATCATTGAAAGTACATTGATCGACTGATTGTTTGGTGTTTTACGCCGCGCTCAAGATTGTTTCACTTACATGGCGGCGTTGCCAGATTTATTGTTGGAGGAAACAGGACTCTATGCCCAGAGGAAACCCACGACCTACCGGTGGTAACTGGCAACCATCCCACATAGGTCGTTCGAATGAAAAACCCAGTCAGAAAATTTTCCATTTTTTTGACTGAGTGGGATTCAAACCCATTGGTGGAAGGCTATTCGGATTGAGCGTCCAACGCTCTACCTACTGAGCCACGGAGGCCCCCCCCCCCCCCATTTATGGAAATTGAAAGTACAAATCCAGTTCAATAAGAAGGGGGTGATCACATTCATTTAATAAGGTACGGTGATCCCTGAATTAATTCAAAAACTCAAGCAACGCCTTTAAGGTGTCTAAATTCAATTTTCACAAAACCGAGCACACAGGGGTAATATGTTTGACAAAAACTGTGGTCATTTTGTACAGGTAGTATCAATGGAGACATGTAACAGTGCTCTTTGTGTACCTCAGTATTAAATTGACACTAATTCCCACTGACACAAATTTGCACAACTCTCTCAGATGAGTTTCCCATTACATCATTGTTTTCATTTCTTTCATGTCCAGCATTCTGTCTTTTAATGTGAAACAAACAAATTAGGTTGTACACTTGACGTCCAGTTTATTTTGATCATCTCCTAGAGATCATGCATTGATGTACAAGGGTGATGTCAATCATCTGAAAACTAATTCAGAAAGATGATGTATGGATCATGTGTTAAACAGCCGACACTCATTTCTTTCCTTATTGTTTGTCATTGATACTATCTAAGGTTTCTCTCACAATAACTATAGGGAGAAATTTGTTAACAATGACACACATGTAGACATTGGAAAATCCCTTAAATCTGGGAGGATCAAAAATACTTACAAGACAAATGTGAGATGTACTTGTGTTCACTTCTACATATAAAATAGCTGCAAGTCCAATTTGCCGCAGGATGGTTTTATTTCAGTTTTTCATCTGAAAGATACTTTTTGACATATATAAACATAGTATAGTTAGTTTACTAAATATCAGTTTATTTGTATGATTAAGTGAAGCTTTACAACACACTCAAGGTTATTTCACTAAAACCTGTAGGGGTACTTTATTGCCTCGGATAATGGGTCAGAGACTGAGGCAGACAGTAGGAAAAGGAAAACACAGTCGTAGAGGCAGAGACAGGCAGATAAAGAAAGCCAATTAGAACAGGACAGGGACCATAAGTTAAAGCTGACAGCTGATGGTTGGACAGAGGGCAAGTCATCAAGAGACTCATTTTACATTTAGTTTTTCATTTGTTACTCAGAAAAAATGCGTATTGTTTTAATTCTTGACATCCTTTATAGTAAACATACTTACATGTAACCCTCGCTGCTAGATGAGAAACTGTTTGTGAGTTCTGTTGGTAGAAGTGTAAATTTAATATGAGGTATGTGACACTTACACCCCCTTCCTATAAATCTATTGGGTGAATGTTAGGCCAGTGATGACTGGATTTGTACTTTCAGTGATAACCAACCCATCTTGACAAACATTAAATTAGTGATGATATTTTGGGGGTTTAATTGAATGATTTTGTTTATATCTTTATGTTTTAGGCGATGTATGTTTGGGAGGCAGAGAAGTATGGATTCTGCTTGAACTAAATCTAACAGTTTTCTTACAGAAGAGGATTGCTGGAATACAGTTAATGGATAAGGGGAGGTAACCAGTAACTTACTGTATTGACATTCTTTTCAACTCCTCATAAGCCAGAGTATATCCATTCACACATGGACATGGTCTGTCAGCACCATGGTGGCTCAGTCGTTCCACATAAGCCAGCGATGGACACAAGATTTAAATCTAAAAAAGTCTTTAAAAAATATGAAAAAAAAACTTTTAACGTGTTTTACTATGTGACATGTCCCGTTTAGAGAGCCCATTTTCCTCCACAACTAAAGCGAGACGTAAAATATCAAACAATCATAAAGAAATCAAATTACATGCACAATCATGACCTATAGAGGTAACTGACCGGGTAAAGCTCTTCTTAAAAAAACCCAATAAAAAACAAAATACTCCTCCATGACAAAGAGGCGTAATTCCATTTTAGACACAAGACTGCTATTAAGAAAAAGCAGTTCAAATGCCCTGTGCCTGGCTGTGACGGAAAGGTAACTCAGCTGAAACGACATCTCCAAAGATGCCACAAAAAACTGCTTCCTGGAGATATCGTTGTCTTGCTCGGGAAAAGTCAGGCGCCGGGGGGATTAAAAAAAAGAACCCGAGCGTCGAGACGATGTCCAATCTCCAACTGCAAATCTGTCACTCAAAGGCTTGATATCCACCTTGTGCTGGTAAGTGAAAACTGTCAATATGTTTTTGATTAAATATTTTTTCTTTTTTTATTCTAAATCTATACTCACAAGGTGGTAAAGCAGTCGGAATACTATTACCACGTATTGGGCATCGCCAGATTGGCATCAGTACCAACACCCGTGAGTCCTGTCAGTCTTCTCCACAAGTATGCCAATTTCCTTGCAGGCAGGGCAGGGGGAAGGAGGCGTAAACCGGACACGATACAGTCGACCTTATCTGGCCTAAAAGTCCTCTTGGCAGATGTGGTCAATCAAGCAGGTGAGGTGGAAATTGGAGAAATCTATAGGCTCCATACATTAAGGAACGAGGGAGAGTTTTTGACCACAGCTATTACAGAGAAATTGTTAGAATACATTACTTCCCATTTCATACATTCTTCTTCAGTTGATTAATGTTAACAGATATAATCTCCAATGTTTTTTTATTTTGCAGATATTCGGCCGACTCACTGGTAGTGTATATCAGCTACCTGATAGGGTTTTTGAAATGGGCGAGGGCGGAGGTTGAAGAAGCCCCTCCCAGCATAGACAGGCTTATCCATCTAGCCAATAATTGGAAAAGATCCTTTCGCCCAGAGCAAAACGAACAGCGAATCCTGGCTGAGCGATCGGAGAGTCTTATTCAGCCCTGGATGGTGCTGGAGTTTAAAACCTCTCCAGCCGTAAAAGTAGTAAGAATTTTAAGAATGTATTTATTAGAATTTATGTTATAAATTGAAGAGGTCTATTTTTTATTCAACCAGGAATTTACATTGCTATTCTTCATTTTTTAGATAACAGATAGACTAATGCATAATGAGCATACACAGTAGACCATGCCACAGGTCTATGAGGCGAGAAATACCCTCATAGTTCTTGTCCTCATAGACCAGATGAAGAGGTCCGGCGACATGGCACACCTTGGGCTAGAAGAAATCACCCAAGAAGAGACCAGGTGCCAGATCGTGGTAGAGGAGGGAGGGACCTATCCAGTTGACCACGTTACTGAAGTCAGTTTTAACATTAATGTTCCCTCTAAATCAATGTAAAACATCGATATTGCCGTACAGTTTCAAAGTTGACTTGTTTGTTTACAAAAGTTTTGATGATTTTCAGATTTTAAAGCACAAGATGGTATCTACTGGTAAGAGGTCGAATATAAACATTAAAGGCGATTTGTTTTTCTTCTGTCAGCGGTACCGAGACCGTCTTCGTCCATATCAGGTGTAAGGGGAAGAAGATTGCGCCATGCTCTTCACCATCAAATCAGGCGGGGAGCTAAAGCCTTCCCTGATATCCAAGTGCATACATAGGGGCTGGGACCTCTATTGGCAAAAATCAGGGAAGGAAGTTCCCTCTTTAACAGCATGCAGAAATCGGAAATCTGCAGTTACCGCGGTAAGTCTTCTAGTGTCCTCTTATGCCCCTTGATTTATTATTCAAATATTTAAAAAAACTAAAGTTAACTTTCTTTTCAAATTTTCTAGATCCTTGATGAAGACTGTTCATCCACCGCAAAAGAGATGCTGGCGGAGCACATGGCCCATGATCCTCGAACTCAAAAGAGTAAAAAATATGTTTTACTATGTGACATATCCTCCACAACTAAAGCGAGACGTAAAATATCAAACAATCATAAAGAAATCAAATTGCATGCACAATCATGACCTATAGAGGTAATTGACCTGGTAAAGCTCTTCTTTAAAAAAAACAATAAAAAACAAAATACTTGTCCATGACAAAGAGGCGTAATTCCATTTTAGACACAAGACTGCTATTAAGAAAAAGCAGTTCAAAGACCCTGTGCCTGGCTGTGACGGAAAGGTAACTCAGCTGAAACGACATCTCCAAAGATGTTACAAAAAACTGCTTCTTGGAGATATCGTTGTCTCGCTCGGGAAAAGTCAGGCGCCGGGGGGATTAAAAAAAAGAACCCGAGCGTCGAGACGATGTCCAATCTCCAACTGCAAATCTGTCACTCAAAGGCTTGATATCCACCTTGTGCTGGTAAGTGAAAACTGTCAATATACCATAATGTTTTTGATTAGATATTTTTTCTTCTTTTATTCTAAATCTATTGGTTTTTTTTTGTCCTTTCAGACTCACAAGGTGGTAAAGCAGTCGGAATACAATTACCACGTATTGGGCATCGCCAGATTGGCATCAGTACCAACACCCGTGAGTCCTGTCAGTCTTCTCCACAAGTATGCCAATTTCTTTGCAGGCAGGGCAGGGGGAAGGAGGCGTAAACCGGCCACGATACAGTCCACCTTATCTGGCCTAAAAGTCCTCTTGGCGGATGTTGTGAATCAAGCGGGTGAGGTGGAAATTGGAGAAATTTATAGGCTTCACACATTAGGGAACGAGGGAGAGTTTCTGACCACATGTATTACAGAGAAATTGTAAGAATACATTACTTCCCATTTCATACATTCTTCTTCAGTTGATTAATGTTAACAGATATAATCTCCAATGTTTTATTTTGCAGATATTCGGCAGACTCACTGGTAGTTTATATAAGCTACCTAATTGGATGTTTGAAATGGGCGAGGGCGGAGGTAGAAGAAGCCAAACGGCCTCTTCTTTTGAGCGTGGTATAAAAAATCGGCCAATTTATACTCCCTATGATATTTTTCATGAAATGACCAGAGGAACAAGGAGAAAGGAAACATTACCATAGACTTTAGTTATGTAAAAGCGGTAATTTCAGACGGCAGAAGATCCATGAATGAGAGCCTCGTCCATGACAAAGAGACGTAATTCCATTTTAGACACAAGACTGCTATTAAGAAAAAGCAGTTCACATGCCCTGTGCCCGGCTGTGACGGAAAGGTAACTCAGCTGAAACGACATCTCCAAAGATGTCACAAAAAACTGCTTCCTGGAGATATCGTTGTCTTGCTCGGTAAAAGTCAGGCGCCGGGGGGGGGGGGGGTTAAAAAAAAGAACCCGAGTGTCGAGACGATGTCCAATCTCCAACTGCAAATCTGTCACTCGAAGACTTGATATCCACCTTGTGCTGGTAAGTGAAAACTGTTTTTTTTTTTTTTTTGTCCTTTCAGACTCACAAGGTGGTAAAGCAGTCGGAATACTATTAGTATTACCATCTATTAGGCATCATTTATATTAGCTACCTAATTGGATTTTTTAAATGGGCGAGGGCGGAGGTAGAAGAAGCCCCTCCCAGCATTGACAGACTCATCCATCTGGCTAATAATTGGAAAAAATCGTTTCGGCCAAAGCAAAACGAACAACGAATCCAGGCTGAGAGATCAGAGAGTCTTATTCAGCCCTGGATGGTGCTTGAGTTTAAAACCTCTCCAGTCGTAAAAGTGGTAAGACTTTTAAGAATGTATTTATTAGAATTTATGTTATAAATTGAAGAGGTCTATTTTTTATTCAACCAGGAATTTACATTGCTATTCTTCATTTTTTAGATAACAGATAGACAAATGAATGATGAACACGCACACTGGACCATGGCACAGGTCTATGAGGTGAATAATACCCTAATAGTACTTGTCCTCATAGACCAGATGAAGAGGTCCGGCGACGTGGCACACCTTGGGTTAGAGGAAATCAACCAAGAAGAGACCAGGTGCGAGATCGTGGTAGAGGAGGGAGGGACCTATCCGGTTGACCACGTTATTGAAGTCAGTTCTAACATTAATGTTCCCTCTAAATCAATGTGAAACATCGATATTGTCGTACAGTTTCAAAGTTGACTTATTTGTTTACAAAAGTTTTGATGATTTTCAGATTTTAAAGCACAAGACGGTATCCGCTGGCAAGAGGTCGAATATAAACCTTAAAGGCGATTTGTTTGTCCTCTGTCAGCGGTACGGAGACCATCTTCGTCCATATCTGGTGGAAGGGGAAGAAGATTGCGGCATGCTCTTCACCACCAAATCCGGCGGGGAGCTAAAGCCTTCCCTGATATCCAAGTGCATACATAGGGGCTGTGACCTCTATTGGCAAAAATCAGGGAAGGAAGTTCCCTCTTTAACAGCATGCAGAAATCGGAAATCTGCAGTTACCGCGGTAAGTCTTCTAGTGTCCTCTTATGCCCCTTATTTTATTATTCAAATATTTAAAAAAACTTTTTTCTAGATCCTTGATGAAGACTGTTCGTCAACCGCAAAGGAGATGCTGGCGGAGCACATGGCCCATGACCCTCAAACTCAAAAGAGATACTACGACAAGCGTGCGGGGACCAAATCTACAATGTGGGCCACTGATAAGTTCCGCGAAATCGTGTGGACAAAAGGTAGAAATGTATGGATAGCTTGTAAGTTGCAAAATATGCATGTGAAATCAGCGTTTGCGTCATGCTTTTTTTATACGACTGGCTTGAAAAGTGGGCTGTATTATGGTATCAACTCCGTCAGTCCGGCAGTCATATTCTACAAAGTACAAGACACACGGAATGGGCCGCTGAATCTCAGTAGTCAGTTGTCCATCTACCCCATATGGAAATTGGATGAAACCGCCTCTTCTTTTGAGCGTGGTATAAAAAATCGGCCAATCTATATACTCCCTATGATATTTTTCATGAAATGACCAGAGGAACAAGGAGAAAGGAAACATTACCACAGCAATCGTCGGACTGAAGTTATGTAAAAGCGATAATTTCAGACGGCAGAAGATCCATGAAGGAGAGCCTCGTTTTCAAGTACACTGTGTTGTCAATATAAAGCGTAAGTCACGGATAAGGTGATATAGAAAACAACCCATTCAGATTTTTGTACAATTTTTGTCTTTGGACAGAGTGAAATTTAAACCCCCATATGAGAAACTGTTAGTCAACCGGTGAGAACTAAAAAATACTGAGTTGATATGACTAATAAAAAACTATAATACATTTAAGTTAATAAAGAAGGTACAATAATAACCTGTTTAAAACAAGAGTCACAGTGTCCGTACAAGGGGCTTATAATGAAGCTATCACTTAAAATATCAACCAAAGTTGGTTTAGTTGGAGAGGAAAGTGGGATCTCTGATCAGAGGAAAACCTGGAACTTCTTCAGGTATCTTCCACATACGCTCATATAGTAAAAACACATTTACAGGGGGTTTTGGACTGAGATTCAAACCTCGCAACCATCGCTGGGAGGCTTGTGTCAAGTCAATTAATGTCAGTCAACCGATTGAGCCACCATGGTGCTGACAGACCATGTCTGTGTGTGAATGTTTATATTAAGGCTTGTGAGTAGATGAAAAGAAAGTCAATGAAGCCATTACAAGGTACTGGTTACCTCCCCTTATCCATGAACTGTATTCTATCAATTCTCCTCTCCAATAAAACTGTTAGCTTTGGTTTAATCAGAATCCACTCCTCTGCCTCCCAAACAGACAAAGTCTAAACTAAAACATAAAGAAAAGATATAAACAGTTGTTAAACAAATTAGCATAACCATTATATGAAAGCTCCAAAATATCATCACAATTCAATGTTTATGTCAGTTTTGTTGATTTTAAATAAAACTAAACACCATTTCCCTTATATAGCAAGACAACTTTGATATTATTGAAAGTACAAATCCAGTTCAATAAGAAGGGGGTCTTCACGTTCATTTAATAAGGTACGGTGATACCTGAGTTAATTCAAAGACTCAAACAGTGCCTTCAAGGTGTCTAAATTCTATTTTAAAATATTTCACAAAACCAAGCACAGAGCGGTAAAATTTTGTACAGGTAGTATCAATGGAGACATGTAAGAGTGCTCTTTGTGTACCTCAGTATTAAATTGACACTAATTCCCACTGACACAAATTTGCACTACTCTCTCATATGAGTTTCCCATTACATCATTGTTTTCATTTCTTTCATGTCCAGCATTCTGTCTTTTAATGTGAAACAAACAAATTAGGTTGCATACTTGACGTCCAGTTTATTTTGGATCATTTTCTAGAGATCATACTTTGATATAACAGGTGATAATAAGTGGCTGTCGCCATCAGGACCCCTCGGGTCTGGGCCAAAGAAACCAAAGATATATTTATTTTCCAGACAATTTGTTGCGAGTTAAAAATTACTCCACATACATGCATCACATTTACAAGGAGGTTTTTAGCTGACAGTGATGTAAGGGGCATAACTCTTGAAAAAAACATCCCAGCGCGTCGATTTTAAATAGGCTTCTTGTACTTGCTGTATTAAACAAATGTGTGAAGTTTCAAAGTTGTAAGTTAAAGACTTTTTTAGATAATGTGTTTACAAGGCTTTTTATAGCAGGGGTAATGTAAGGGGCATAACTCTAGAAAAAAACATCCGAGCGCGTTGATTTTCAATAGGCTTCTTGCACCTGGTGTATTAAACAAATGGGTGAAGTTTCAAAGTTGCAAGTTGAAGACTTTTGTAGATAATGGGTTTACAAGGCTTTTTACAGCAGCGGTAATGTAAGGGGCATAACTCTTGAAAAAAACATCCGAGCGCGTTGATTTTCAATAGGCTTCTTGTACTTGCTGTATTAAACAAATGTGTGAAGTATCAAAGTTGTAAGTTGAAGACTTTTTTAGATAATGTGTTTACAAGGCTTTTTATAGCAGCGGTAATGTAAGGGGCATAACTCTTCAAAAAAACATCCGAGCGCGTTGATTTTAAATAGGCTTCTTGTACTTGCTGTATTAAACAAATGTGTGAAGTATCAAAGTTGTAAGTTGAAGACTTTTTTAGATAATGTGTTTACAAGGCTTTTTATAGCAGCGGTAATGTAAGGGGCATAACTCTTCAAAAAAACATCAGAGCGCGTTGATTTTAAATAGGCTTCTTGTACTTGCTGTATTTAACAAATGTGTGAAGTTTCAAAGTTGTAAGTTAAAGACTTTTTTAGATAATGTGTTTACAAGGCTTTTTATAGCAGGGGTAATGTAAGGGGCATAACTCTAGAAAAAAAACATCCGAGCGCGTTGATTTTCAATAGGCTTCTTGCACCTGGTGTATTAAACAAATGGGTGAAGTTTCAAAGTTGTAAGTTGAAGACTTTTGTAGATAATGGGTTTACAAGGCTTTTTACAGCAGCGGTAATGTAAGGGGCATAACTCTTGAAAAAAACATCCGAGCGCGTTGATTTTCAATAGGCTTCTTGTACTTGCTGTATTAAACAAATGTGTGAAGTATCAAAGTTGTAAGTTGAAGACTTTTTTAGATAATGTGTTTACAAGGCTTTTTATAGCAGCGGTAATGTAAGAGGCAGAACTCTTCAAAAAAACATCCGAGCGCGTTGATTTTAAATAGGCTTTTTGTACTTGCTGTATTAAACAAATGTGTGAAGTATCAAAGTTGTAAGTTGAAGACTTTTTTAGATATTGTGTTTACAAGGCTTTTTATAGCAGCGGTAATGTAAGGGGCATAACTCTTCAAAAAAACATCAGAGCGCGTTGATTTTAAATAGGCTTCTTGTACTTGCTGTATTTAACAAATGTGTGAAGTTTCAAAGTTGTAAGTAAAAGACTTTTTTAGATAATGTGTAGTGCTGAAACGAATACTCGAATATTCGCGAGCGAATACTAAATCGTTAATATTCGAATACTGATTTACTATTCGAATATTCGTCAACTCATTTGGATGCTTAAAAATTTTCAACAAATAAAATCCGAATCTGACGTAATTAAATTTTACTCACTAGTATTTTAAGAATAATGAAATTTCAGTGTAGCTCTTTAATATTCCACGTAAAGATCTTGGTATTTTCAATTCCTTTTCGCTGCGCTAACTTAATTTTATCGACCGCCATGTTTGACATTGATGAGGATGAAATTCGTAAGTTTTGACTGCTTCATTTTCGAGATCTGTAGGCTTTTAATGGATATCACCAACTTAAAATAGTTAAAAGAACTAATTACGTATTGAAGTACAGTCCCAATCATTTAAGCCGGCAAATTTATTGCGCCAACTTGCGCGTTAGGTAGCCTAAAATCACGCAAATTCTCACAGCGGGGTGAGATTTAGCTCATGTATGTGATTAAAAGTAGTCCTGCACAGTTGTTATTTCTGCGAATCCACACAGCGCGACGCCTGCGGCGATGGCTGATTGTTCGCTTAGGCCTACTGTTCAGACTAACCCGTTAAATGAATTGCCGTTCTTATCTTATCGCTGTAAATTATACATACAATTATTTTATATGACAAGAAAAGTTTTTCTTTTGAGTAAAATTACAGACCTGTGATGTATGGTAATATTCCCCCGTAAGCCAACAATTTACTGCACGACTACTGAATACAGAATAGTACCGTATGTAAGCACGTGTGTTTTCTCATTCCGAAATGAATATGACGGATTGGGTTTTTGGGGTATATTTTATTCCTCCAATTTAAAAAATGATACTTATAATATTAAATGTATTTCAATATCCGTTCGACGGTATGTTACTTTCCGTGATGATTCCTTAGATTTATTAAGGCCGGACTTCACTTCCGCCCGAGTTGCGGCCCGCAACATTTTCTGGTTATCAGTTGTGAACAACTATGCAGGGCGTTTCGTGTGATCAAACCACACAAGGTTTGAAACAAATGTATACCATATAATTTTATGATAAATCTATATTTAATAGTTTGCTTTTTTCGTTAAAATCGGCTTTCTCATTTCGTGCTTGTGGATTCAGAGAATTCACGTCGGATATTGTGAAGCCTTAGTTTACATTTGGACAATTAATATTCATCATTTTGACATAAATAAGAAGCCTATAGTATGGACTTTCTTAAAAAAAATCTAAAATACGGCAGGTCTGGGCCTGTAAACGTATACAAGGGACTAATCTGGACGCTAACTTTGGGTATGGTTTCCTATTTTCGGCATTCACTGAGTAATGCTCTAAAAGGTCAACTAGCAAGAAGGTTTAGTTATTTGTGACATTGTATAATTTTTTTTATTTGCTTTGTTTTTCTTAGGTCAATGTCTGAGGTGGCATATCCTGCACCTCAGAATGATGGACACGGAAGTGTACCAAAATATCCTGGACAGACAACTACTGCAGGAGTGCTGACATTGTTTGTTCCATATTTTCCATTTAATCTTCTGCTATTTAACAATATTTGGTTGTATTTCCAGTCCTTGTCCTCATGGAGGACAAACAGGAGCAACTAATTCTTGAAATACGTGCCTCTGGGGGAGTCTAAACCTGCAGATTGTAGAAGCTGTAACGATGGCTGTAGCCAGCTATGGAAAAGAGTCTGCATTTAAAGCGGCATGAGCTGCCAAAATTGTGATTTTTTTTACGTTAAACCAGAATGTTGAAATTATTGACTATTTTTCTCAAGATGTATAATTCAGAAGCTTTTTAGTACTTCTAGTCCCGAAAATGTACGATAAAGATTGGTTTGAACGAACTTTGGCTTAGAATGAATGAATGGTCGTCCCGGTTATTTAAATTTTGTTTTTACTTTTCGAACACGTTTTCGGTTCGTACAGGCCACATACTGTATGGATTTTCCTCATTCCAACGCCAATCATTTAGTTTTTCGATGGCCTTTAAAGTCTCTTACTGTCGTGACGATCAGAAATTATGAAAAAAGTGTGAATTTTGGCAGCTCATGCCCCTTTAAACAAAATATAACACCATGATTTTTGTATCTGTTGTTTATTGATATAAACTTAAATCAAATAACCATTTGAAGACTGTACATACTAGTGTTTTATCAAATAAATATATATATACATTACGTGGCGTATATTAAATGCCGGCCTTGTAATAATGAAGAAACCAGGAACAGTAAGTATTTTTATTTGATGTGAAAAGCATAGAAGAAAATCAATAACTTCAGTGAAAAGAATGCTAATATATGAAGAGGAATGAATTATGGTAGGTATAAGCTGTTGAGACTCCAGGATTAACACCAGGTATAAGCCCATAAATACCCCCGCCCCCTCCCCTCCAACACCAGCTGGCACACCAAATTAAAACTTTACTTTACTCCCAAGAGGTCACTTAAAGAGTATCTGTATGGCATTCATAAACTTAATATTCAGATTACGCTGCTGTCCGGTAAGAACAACTCTGGATTAAATAATAGAGCGGCTTCTTGATAAACACAACCTGTTGAGAAAAACACAAAAGATTATCATCTGATTTTCTGACGTTTAACTTCACATGGGTTATTTGAAAGATTCAGAACTGTTACATCAACTTTCTCCCGGATTCCTTCCACTTTAGTTTATCGTAATTTACTTTTTAAATAAATGCTGTGTTATAAACTTGCTCAATCGACAAAACAAGAATGTAAGGCCTAGGATGAAAATATGTATACGCTAAAACAGTTGTTATAGAAACACCAGCAGAGATCTTTCCTTTACGTCTGTAAGTCGCAACAGCAAGATGGCGAACGCCTACCTTTTTAGCGAGTTTCTTCCTCTTATTAAGCCGATAAAGTCTGAGTTACCATTCTTGTTCAGTTTGTTTCTACAACTTGTATTTAGGTCAGAATAAAAAAAACACTCGTATAAAACAGATAAATGATATTGATCATTCAAAGACTAAACGGAACGAAAAAAAATATTTTATTTTCATATTGTCCGATACACATTGCTAAAATTCATTGATTGACTTGTTGAGTTGTCTAAACCCTATGCATTTATTTTATATTCACGCATTTAAAAAACAAACCAAAAGAGAAACAAATCTTTGAGTGTCAATATAACAAATGTTCACAGTCGGAGTTCAAACTACAGGAGGTTAATTGGGGAACAGTAAAGCAAAATCTAAAGATCGTCACCACTCTGCTGATATTACTAGTTATGGTAATTATACATAACCAGCAGCCTTTCTATAACCACCGTTACTTGATTGACGTCTTCATTTGTGGAAGAAGCAGGGTCTGTTTAGTGCTGAACAATAATCAACCCGTACCAAACAAACAGGTGTAATTAACAGTCGCTGTCATACTCCACAAACGCACTCTGAAAAGTCCGTCTATTACGTAAACCCTACGTGTTTCCGACGGATTTCAAATAAACAAACACATACATTAATCATCCGATTCTGATATTATAAGCGGAAAACATAAAACGGAAAACATAAAAAGAAGTTTTCAGCAGAAAGGAATTCAAATCATGTCCGTAAAATGAATAATTGTGAGGAACTATATTCTGCAGCGTACTCCGCCATGCTAATCATATGTCCCCCCAACCACTGACCTATTTATAGATCAGTACTCCCAACTCACCCAGCTCTCGCGCCAAGTGGCGCTTACTAGTTTGCGCATTGGCCAGCTGAAAATTTGCCGGCTTAAATGATTGGGACTGTACAGTACCGTCGGCGAAAGCAGGCAAATTTCATGCGAAAAGACTCGACGGACGGCCCTCGATCCGTTTCGCGAGAATTGAAAAGGGCCTATTCACGGTCTTAACAGAGTCCGCTAATGAACGTAGTCCCGTATGAAATGTGTTCTGTAAGCTTTATTTTAAGTTTTTGTCGCTGTAAAAGTTACCCGATAGTGATTATCTACTTCTTGTTATACTTTGAACAACATTTGATTTGAAATGTTAACCTTGATGTTATTTTTGTTACTTAGCAAACCATCGTAAAATGCGCAGTTACTGTACCCTGGGACAGGCAGACGGCGGTGCTTCAATGGATTCCTGCAGAGCGTGTCACTCGATTACTGAACACAAGTCACCCCTGCGGTTGGCGCTAGTTACCTTCACCCCTTGAATAATCATAGCATGCGACTGTATGAATACCCTCTTACATTTATGTTGTTAAATCAGTACTCACATTTCTCAAAAATAATTCCTGAAGGTCAATCAAGCAACGGTGGTTATAGAAAGGCTGCTGGTTATGTATAATTACCATAACTAATATCAGCAGAGTGTTGACGATCTTTAGGTTTTGCTTTACTGTTCACCAATCAACCTCCTGTAGTTTGAACTCAGACTGTGAACATCTGTTATATTGACACTCAAAGAAGTGTTTTTCTTTTGGTTTGTTTTTTAAATGCGTGAATATAAAATAAATGCATAAGGTTTAGACATCTCAACAAGTCAATCAATGAATTTTAGCAATGTCTTTAGGACAATATGAAAATAAAATATATTTTTTCTTTCCGTTTAGTCTTTGAATGACCATTATCATTTATCTGTTTTATACGAGTATTTTTTTTATTCTGACCTAAATACAAGTTGTAGAAACAAACTGAACTGGAATGGTGACTCGGACTTTATCGGCCTAATAAGAGGAAGAAACTCGCTAAAAAGGTAGGCATTCGCCCTTTTGCTGTTGTGACTTACAGAAATAAAGGAAATATCTCTGCTGGTGTTTCTATAACAACTGTTTTAGCGTATACATACATCTTTTCATCCTAGGCCTTCGCCCGAATTTAAATTCTTATTTTGACGATTGAGCAAGTTTATAACACAGCATTTATTTAAAAAGTAAATTACGATAAACTAATGTGGAAGGAATCCGGGAGAAAGTTGATGTAACAGTTCTGAATCTTTCAAATAACCCAGTTCTGAATCTTTCAAATAACCCATGTGAGGTTAAACGTCAGAAAATCAAATGATAATCTTTTGTGTTTTTCTCAACAGGTTGTGTTATCAAGAAGCCGCTTGAGGGGAGGGGGAGGGGGTATTTATGGGCTTATACCTCGTGTTAATCCTGGAGTCTCAACAGCTTATACCTACCATAATTCATTCCTCTTCATATATTAGCATTCTTTTCACTGAAGTTGTTGATTTTCTTCTATGCTTTTCACATCAAATCAAAATACTTACTGTTCCTGGTTTCTTCATTATTACAAGGTCGGCATTTAATATACACCATGCCTCGTAATGTATATATATATTTATTTGATAAAACATTAGTATGTACAGTCTTCAAATGGTTATTTGATTTAATAAATAACATTCAATAAACAACAGATACAAAAATCATGGTGTTATATTTTGTTTAAATCCAGACTCTTTTCCATAGCTGGCTACAGCCATCGTTACAGCTTCTACAATCTGCAGGTTTAGACTCCTCCAGAGGTACGTATTTCAAGAATTAGTTGCTCCTGTTTGTCTTCCATGAGGACACGGACTGGAAATACAACCAAATATTGTTAAATTGCAGAAGATTAAATGAAAATATGGAACAAACAAACGAAAGGTCAATATGTCAGTACTCCTGCAGTAGTCTGCCCACGATATTTTGGTACACTTCCATGTCCATCATTCTGATGTGCACGATATGCCACCTCAGACATTGACCTAAGAAAAACAAAACAAATAAAAAGAAATGAATAAATTATACAATGTCACAAATAACTCAACCTTCTTGCTAGTTGACTTTTTAGAGCATTACTCAGTGACCGACTGACAGTAGACATGTGGTACAGTCAACCCACCCAAACCTAACATTGTACACAATCAAACAAATAATTCCTGCACAGCAAATTATTTAGACTAATTTTTAGTTTATCCACATTCAGTGAATTATTTGTTATTTACCAGGCTTTCTTTCTTAGTGTCTGAATGGTTTCATTTTCGGATGAACTTTCGATTCACTGTCTGTAGGGCCTATTTTAGAAAACGATTGAAACCCTGCACTTAAGAAACTGTAAATATACGAACTGAACTCTGCTCGCATGAGTGACAGAGGTGAATAAACCAGACAACTACATGTAATACTGTTGAATCTCATAATAAATATAGAAAGTCTTAGACCTATCGGTGATATAAAAAATACTATATTCATGTTGGTACTGAAATTAATTGTCCATCCATCAAAATGTGCAGTGAGAAGGAAATATATTAATCGCAATGCTAAGGGTTTGTAAAATATCGACCGTTAAATAAAATATTGGGATTTCGCAACAACAAATAAAGGTCACCTTCCATTACCGTAGGTCTATATGCCTAGAGAAATACCAGCCATACGGTACTCACTTGGCAAAATAGCCAATTCACTATTAAAAGGTAAATATTTTACCTAAGTAATCTATAATCTGACATTATTTGGGTATGTTTATCGACCAATACATATCAGAACATCAACGTAAAGGTAGTAGATATTTAAGATGAGTTTAAACATTGCCTACGTTGCTCGATAAAACAAAGCGTCCCTGGTCCTGCCTGCTCCGTAAAGTATGTGGGATGTCAGGCATAAGAAAAACGGCTTGCACGGTTTATCTGTTAATTATTTTGATGACATTCCTTTCTTTACATTTTATGAGAATAATTGGTAAACTGTTGAATCAGACACGTTTTTCTTTATTAAATTCTTTTTCTAATGCATCGTAAAGATTCGGAGTTCACTGTCTTGTTTTCCATGCGGACCTCATTTACACATCGTTGACACAGAACAACAACAACAAATTACAGCGGGTGAACAGAAGCTTTGAAAAACATTGTAAATTGACACAAATCTGTACAAAAATAATGTTTTTCTTGAAGAGATTAAATACATCTTGTCATCTTGTACAACAAACCGATTTAGTTGACAGTTGGAGTGAATGGACTGGCTCCGGCGATAATCTGTTTATTGTCACGGCGGGAGCTGACACGCTTATAAATACTCTCCTCACCGGGCGGCCCGAACTACTTGCAAAATTTGATATTACCCTCCGCTTACTAAGTCTCATCCAGCTGTGAGAATTTACGTGAATTCAGGATAATTCATGCGAAATTACTGCATCGGCATTTGCCTGCTTTCGCCGGCGGTACTGTATTTGGCAGAGATGCGTATATTGCGTTGATCAACTGGGAATTTATCGGCAAATTTGAGACAAGGTCTGTCAAACCGGACACGTGTTTAGAGTTCAGGGGGACGTAACTCTTATCTGACATAGATACAACGAATATTATCCAATCAGTAGCCTGCATTCCATTTTCTTTCGTTCTGCAAAGTGATTTCTCTTAGCCAGAGTTCACGCATAGAATGTTATCAAACGTTTTAACTGATTTAAACCAAAAGTTATGAATTTTCGAGTTTTCTAATAAATTTGTGGATGGTTGGATTTGCAGTGTGAAGCAAATTTGTCAATCATGCGTGACAATTATTTTATTTCAACATTTTTTCGACCGGTAACTGAGGTATGTGCAAGGCATGGTAGGCGGCCACGATCGGATCTCATGTCGTTTGGCTGTCAGGGCTATTTATACGCGAATACTCACATACTACTTGCTGTATTAAACAAATGTGTGAAGTATCAAAGTTGTAAGTTGAAGACTTTTTTAGATAATGTGTTTACAAGGCTTTTTATAGCAGCGGTAATAAAAGGGGCATAACTCTTAAAAAAAACATCCGAGCGCGTTGATTTTCAATAGGCTTCTTGTACTTGCTGTATTGAACAAATGTGTGAAGTTTCAAAGTTGTAAGTTGAAGACTTTTTTAGATAATGTGTTTACAAGGCTTTTTATAGCAGCGGTAATGTAAGGGGCATAACTGTTGAAAAAAACATCCGAGCGCGTTGATTTTCAATAGGCTTCTTGTCCTTGCTGTATTAAACAAATGTATGAAGTTTCAAAGTTGTAAGTTAAAGACTTCTTTAGATAATGTGTTTACAAGGACCAATGGACAGACGGACGACGGAGGCAACGACAATACCCTTCGGGCAAATTTTGGTAAAAACTGTCAATCATCTGAAAACTAATTCAGAAAGATGATGTATAGCTCATGTGTTAAACAGCCGGTACTCATTTCTTTCCTTATTGTTTGTCATTGATACTATCTAAGGTTTCTCTCACAATAACTATAGGGAAAAATTTGGTAACATTGACACACATGTGGACATTGGAAAATCCCTTAAATCTGGGCCTGGCATTGGATCAAAAATACTTACAAGAAAAATGTGAGATGTACTCATGATCACTTCTACATATAAAATAGCTGCAAGTTCAATTTGCCCCAAGATGGTTTTATTTCAGTTTTTCATCTGAAAGATAAATTTGGACATATATAAACATAGTATAGAAACAACAGCCAAGAACATAAACCTTTAGTTTACTAAATATCAGTTTATTTGTATGATTAAGTGAAGTCTTAAAACACACTCAAGGTTATTTCAATAAAATGAGGCGTTGTCAGGTTTAGTGAGCGAGGAAACTGGGTTCATAGCCCAGAGGAAACCCTGGACCTTCCACCATTAGGGGCCTATATAAAAATTCCTTCACCATCAACCGAAGACCTTTTAGTTTATTTAGAATTTTTACATCAACAACAGATGTTGAGCAGAGGAACCTGGTTTGACTGTTTGATTGATGTATAATGGCATGTTCAGGATTATTTCACTTAAAACCTACTTTAAATTTTTGTATACGTTTATAGCCCTACATTTTTGCACAAAGTGGTTAAAACCTGCAGGGGTAGTTCATTGTCTCA
Organism: Lepidochitona cinerea; assembly: GCA_963971465.1. Classification (NCBI taxonomy): domain Eukaryota; kingdom Metazoa; phylum Mollusca; class Polyplacophora; order Chitonida; family Tonicellidae; genus Lepidochitona; species Lepidochitona cinerea. The sequence continues at coordinate 125,109 of OZ020563.1, read as the reverse complement.
GATAACAGGTCTTTGAAGAGGGTCAGTTGAGGGAAAGACAGTCAGAGACTGAGGCAGACAGTAGGAAAAAAACAACACAGTCCTAGAGGCAGAGACAGACAGATAAAGAAAGCCAATAATTTTTACTTCTTGACATCCCTTATAATAAACATAAACTGAAGTAAAAGAGAAACCCTTCAGAAGTAAGCCAACATTTATCGAGTGAAACAGTTTACATTTAAACTCCAATCAGCTTTGGGCAAACAGAAAATCATTGCTAGATACTCTTAATTGACTGTACAAGAAACACCTCACACACCTGTCAGCAGCCAAGCTCACAAAAAGAGACACTGAAGGAGAGACTACCGTAAATGCTCGACCCTTTCGGCGATGCCAGGGGGGAATATCGCCGAAAAGCTAGAGAGCATATGATAGAAACTAAAATGGGGAATGTGGGGATAATCCGTTTCGCAGACTAGAAAAAGTATAATGGCCTACCCACAGGTGGTAAATTGGTGTTGTGCTAAACACACAATACTCAACCCACATGCGATATTCAGAGTGCCTGAGCTCACACAGTGACAACGGACTAACCTGCAAGCCAGTCCATTCGTTCGTCAATGTACCGGTTTGTGGCGTGAAATGAGAAAATATGTTCATCTATTTTGTTATAAAAAACGAATCTGTAAAGATATGCCGATTAATGCAATTTTCTTTTAGCTAGTTTTCGATTTTGACGCATTTTAATCGATGCTGCTGTTGTTGTTGTTGTTTTTTTCGATCTAGGCTGTGGTTTATCGGAAAGTCTGGGGAAAATCGCATTTGATAATGGTTTTAGAAAAACAAAAGGCTATGAAGATTTAGATTGAGGAATGAATTTGAGATTTGTCCCCGTATTTATAACTGTAGTCTGAGTTACCGTTACCGACACGGCCGATAGTTATTTCACCTCGGTAGGCCTATGCGTATTACCATATGTGGTTTTCAAATAAAGTCATACTCGTGAAATTTGTTGGTGTTTTTATAAGCTTTAATTTTCAGAAAACACAGAATCTTTCTCATATTTCATACAATTCCAACCCCTACGTTAATTTGGTTGATTGATTGTTATGCAAGTCAGGCTTATAATAATAAAATATAAGCCTAGGCCGGTGGTTCTACATAAATTCAAATATTTCTTTTATTATCAACAATATATTTTAACTCCGTTGTGTTTTCATGGGAATCGATAATCATAACTTGTGGGAGTATTTTCAATATCGGCATAATTAATGAGTTTGATAATTACAAGGGCGAAATAACGAAGTACACTGTACAAGCGGTTTATAAAATAGTCAGCAGTTCACGCATCGGACAATTTGCCGCCTTCAACTACGGGCCGCTTTATATGGATAAAGTAGGCCACTCACTGTGCAGCTTATAGCCCACTTTAATATGCTTGTTGAGGCGCGCGCTGTCAGATCGACAATGGAGCTTGTGTAAAGCCAGCAAGAGATCGACTAAACACCAGTCAGAAAATATATCGGATATATTGTTTTCGGTACAACCAGATTGTAAAAACCAAACAAAAGTCTACATCAGATTCATAAGTGTTTATCCAGTTTAAATTTGGGCGATGTCGGCATTTGCAAATATCTATAATATCTCTATGAACACGACCGTTTTACCGTGCAACTTAAGTCATATCGGCAGTAAACAAAATTACAACCCTTACGTTTTACGTGATTTCTCATCCTTTTTACGGGTGAAACTTTTCCATTTAAACGAAAAAGAATGTTCCCAACATATAAAAAAAACACAATAGTAAATTATTTATTTGGTTTATTAACGGGTAAATTTTGCGAACTGAAAGAGTCAACTGGAGGCTGTCGCCAAAAGGCGTCAGTGGGATATAGCATCGCCGGACAGTCGTGAGCCACTTTTTAACCAAAAATGCTCTGCACATTTTTGACTAGACCATTAGTCTTAAAAATATACAAATAAAAATCTTAAAAACTTGATTGATTAAACCACAGACTAGTGAAAGAAACCATGTGTTGGCACAGTATTGACAAGACTTTGGCGGACAGTCGTGAGACACTTTTTTGATAGAAGAATTTTTTGTAAAAATTGTGAAATTATGATGTCATTGAATGACAAAAGAGTTAGAAAAGGTATTAAAGTTATAAATTATCCAAACAGTGTTAAAATTTCTGTCAAAATAATTCAAAGCACACCATGAAAGGATGTGATCACAAACCAAATCAATTTTTCTCCGCGAAAGGGATCAACCATTATTTCATACAACTCTATGTGAGTATTGGTCATACTTTTTCACTGAACGCAACAATGATTGCTCCCTCGAGCTTGAAATGTTTTGCAAACGTCACCAAACTTTCGTTTTCTGCCGAACTGAGGGCATGTAGGCAGAAATTGTCAACAGTTTTGAATTAGTGACAAATATCTGTTATTGTTTTGTTATTCCCATGAATAATTTATCAACCTGCAGCTGTGAAAAAAACAGTGAAAGATGAGAAAATGAAATGTCATTGAAAATTGCGGTCATTTTGTGACACTTTTACGGACGCTCACGTGCAACCTGTGGACATGACTACACGGTTTGTACGCAAAATAAACCAAACTCTACATGAATTTTTTATATTCTTTTTCTAAATCAACCTATTGAAAGGCAGATGGTTATTTTAAACATGAAAATGGAAAAAGTGTCTCACGACTGTCCGCTGATGCTAGGCAGTTATAGACCAACACGTGGCTCTCAAACTGGTGCCCACCTGGCGCGATGTTTGTTAATCTACCCGACAGAGGCGTGAAACCAATTACCCACCCCTCTCTAGTCGGCGTCATTGAAGTTTTCGTCGATCGGGAGTAAATAGAAGACTTGAGCTGTCAGAGTCACTCTCCCCACCTCCCCATAAAATCGCTGAAAGGGTCGAGCATTTACGGTAACACTGATGAGAGCTACATACATTCTATTAACCCAATGTTAAATGTAGGTTACACTGTGACAGGGTAAAGCTTCACAACTTAACCCACAGTGCTGTATTTAGAAAAGCTGAGGGAGAATATATGTATCAGGGCTGAGGTGATACACATACAGGGACCAACAAGCTAACACCATACTGCAAGGAAATACAGTTACTCAGGCAGGCAGCTAGTGAAGAGAGGCAGTGGAGTGAAAGACAACTCGACAGAAAGGCACGCAAGGCAAGAAAGTAAGTGAAAGGTGACAAAGTAGAGAGATAGACAGAGAGGCAGGCAGTGAACATAGACAGCGTGGAATGAAAGAAAGATCCAGGCAAGCCAAGACAGACAGTGAACAGAGACAATGTAGAGTGAAAGACATGCGTATGTAGACAGAGACAGAGCGGAGTATAACACAGAGAGGGAAGCAAGCCAATGCGGACAGTAAAGCGAGTCAAACAAATACTGCCACTGAGAAATTGAGGCAGGCAAGCAGGCTGCCGAGGTATGCGTAGAGGGAAAAAGAAAGGCAGTCAGTGAAGAGAGCCAGTTAATAGAGCACAATACGTCCATAATGGGGGAGTTAGTGAAGGGTGACAGTGTGGAGGGATAGATAGCCAGAGAGGCAGGCCAGCCAAGGCAGGTAGTGAAGGGTGACAGTGTGGAGGGATTGACAGCCAGAGAGGCAGGCAAGCCAAGGCAGTTAGTGAAGAGCGATAGTGTGGAGGGATAGATAGCCAGAGAGGCAGGCAAGCCAAGGCAGTTAGTGAAGAGCGATAGTGTGGAGGGATAGATAGCCAGAGAGGCAGGCAAGCCAAGGCAGGTAGTGAAGGCCGACAGTGTGGAGGGATAGATAGCCAGAGAGGCAGGCAAGCCAAGGCAGTTAGTGAAGAGCGATAGTGTGGAGGGATAGATAGCCAGAGAGGCAGGCAAGCCAAGGCAGGTAGTGAAGGCCGACAGTGTGGAGGGATAGATAGCCAGAGAGGCAGGCAAGCCAAGGCAGTTAGTGAAGAGCGATAGTGTGGAGGGATAGATAGCCAGAGAGGCAGGCAAGCCAAGGCAGTTAGTGAAGAGCGACAGTGTGGAGGGATAGATAGCCAGAGAGGCAGGCAAGCCAAGGCAGTTAGTGAAGAGCGACAGTGTGGAGAGATAGATAGCCAGAGAGGCAGGCAAGCCAAGGCAGGTAGTGAAGGGTGACAGTGTGGAGGGATAGATAGCCAGAGAGCCAGGCAAGCCAAGGCAGGTAGTGAAGGGAGACTGTGTTGAGGGATAGGCAGCCAGAGAGGCAGACAAGCCAAGGCAGGTAGTGAAGGCCGACAGTGTGGAGGGATAGATAGCCAGAGAGAGGCAAGCCAAGGCAGGTAGTGAAGGGTGACAGTGTGGAGGGATAGACAGCCAGAGAGGCAGGCAAGCCAAGGCAGGTAGTGAAGGACGACAGTGTGGAGGGATAGAAAGCCAGAGAGTCAGGCAAGCCAAGGCAGGTAGTGAAGGGTGACAGTGTGGAGGGATAGACGACCAGAGAGCCAGGCAAGCCAAGGCAGTTAGTGAAGGCCGACAGTGTGGAGGGATAGATAGCCAGATAGGCAGGCAAGCCAAGGCAGTTAGTGAAGGGTGCCAGTGTGGAGGGATAAATAGCCAGAGAGGCAGGCAAGCCAAGGTAGGTAGTGAAGGGTGCCAGTGTGGAGGGATAGATAGCCAGAGAGTCAGGCAAGCCAAGGTAGGTAGTGAAGGGTGCCAGTGTGTAGGGATAGATAGCCAGAGAGGCAGGCAAGCTAAGGCAGTTAGTGAAGGGTGACAGTGTGGAGGGATAGATAGCCAGAGAGGCAGGCAAGCCAAGGTAGGTAGTGAAGGCCGACAGTGTGCAGGGATAGATAGCCAGACAGGCAGGCAAGCTAAGGCAGTTAGTGAAGGCCGACAGTGTGGAGGGATAGATAGCCAGAGAGGCAGGCAAGCCAAGGCAGGTAGTGAAGGGAGACAGTGTGGAGGGATAGACAGCCAGAGAGGCAGGCAAGCCAAGGCAGGTAGTGAAGGGTGACAGTGTGGAGGGATAGAAAGTCATAGAGGCAGGCAAGCCAAGGCAGTTAGTGAAAGGTGACAGTGTGGAGGGATAGAAAGTCATAGAGGCAGGCAAGCCAAGGCAGTTAGTGAAAGGTGACAGTGTGGAGGGATAGAAAGTCATAGAGGCAGGCAAGCCAAGGCAGTTAGTGAAAGGTGACAATGTGGAGAGAGACAAGCCAAGGCAGTTAGTGAAGGCTGACAGTGTGGAGGGATAGAAAGATAGAGGCAGGCAAGCCAAGGCAGTTAGTGAAAGGTGACAGTGTGGAGGGATAGAAAGTCATAGAGGCAGGCAAGCCAAGGCAGGTAGTGAAGGGTCACAGTGTGGAGGGATAGATAGCCAGAGAGGCAGGCAAATCAAGGCAGGTAGTGAAGGGTGACAGTGTGGAGGGATAGAAAGCCAGAGAGGCAGGCAAGCCAAGGCAGTTAGTGAAGAGCGACAGTGTGGAGGGATAGATAGCCAGAGAGGCAGGCAAGCCAAGGCAGTTAGTGAAGAGCGACAGTGTGGAGGGATAGATAGCCAGAGAGGCAGGCAAGCCAAGGCAGTTAGTGAAGAGCGACAGTGTGGAGGGATAGATAGCCAGAGAGGCAGGCAAACCAAGGCACCAAGTGAACAGTCAGGGTGTAGAGAAAGAGATAGACAGGCCAGCCTTGGCAGTCAGTGAAGGGTGACAAAGTATAGAGAGTGAACAAAGACAATGTGGAGTGAAAGACAGAGAGGCAGGCTAGCCAAGGCAGTTATTGAAGGCCGACAGTATGGAGGGATAGATAGCCAGAGAAGCAGGCAAGCTAAGGCAGTTAGTGAAGGCCGACAGTATGGATTGATTGATTGTTTGGTGTTTTACGCCGCGCTCAAGATTATTTCACTTATATGGCGGTGTTGCCAGTTTTATTGTGGGAGGAAACCCGGCTCTATGCCCGGAGGAAACCCACGACCTTCCGCTGGTAACTGGCAACCATCCCACATAGGTCGTTCGAGTGAAAACCCAGTCAGAAAATTTTCCAATTTTTGGACTGAGTGGGATTCGAACCCGCGACCCATTGGTGGAAGGCTGTTCGGATTGAGCGTCCAACGCTCTACCTACGGAGCCACGGAGGCCCCCGACAATATGGAGGGATAGATAGCCAGAGAAGCAGGCAAGCCAAGGCAGTTATTGAAGGCCGACAGTGTGGAGGGATAGATAGCCAGAGAGGCAGGCAAGCCAAGGCAGTTAGTGAAGGGTGACAGTGTAGAGGGATAGATAGCCGGAGAGGCAGGCAAGCCAAGGCAGTTAGTGAAGGGTGACAGTGTAGAGGGATAGATAGCCAGAGAGGAAGGCAAGCCAAGGCAGTTAGTGAAGGCCGACAGTATGGAGGGATAGACAACCAGAGAGGCAGGCAAGCCAAGGCAGTTAGTGAAAAGAGACAGTGTGGAGGGATAGATAGCCAAAGAGGCAGGCAAGCCAAGGCAGTTAGTGAAGGCCGACAGTATGGAGGGATAGACAACCAGAGAGGCAGGCAAGCCAAGGCAGTTAGTGACGAGAGACAGTGTGGAGGGATAGATAGCCATAGAGGCAGGCAAGCTAAGGCAGTTAGGGAAGGGAGAGAATGTAGAGTGTATTATGTCATATAAAATATAGTGAAGAGGGACAGAGATAGATTGATGTTTTACGCCACAGTCAAGATTATTTCACTTATATGGCGGTGTTGTGAGGTTTAGTGGGGGAGGCACCTTCGACAAGTACCTGGCAAATTTTTCACACATTGCAATCGAGTGAAAAATCCTCTCAGAAGTTTGTCATTTTATTCCATCTGAGTGGGATTCAACCCAGAGTCGCATGGATGGAAGGCCTGTGTCGGACTGAGGGACAATATACAGCCATAGAGACGGGCAAACCAAGGCAGTCTGTGAACAGAGAGTGGAGTCAAAGACAGGCAGAGAAATAAAGTGGAAGGCAAGCCAAAGCAGTTAGTGAAGGGAGAGAGAGTGTAGGGATAGACAGAGAGTCAGGCAAGCCAAAGCTGTTAGTGAAGGGAGAGATAGTGGAGGGATAGAAATGGGCCTTAACAGTGAGCAGTGTATGTAGGGCAGACAGGCAAAGTTAGACCAAGTGTGTGGAGAGTCGGACTAGCTTAGAGCTAATATCTGTACTCCAGTAAGAAAGGTGTTAGTCAGGCTATATATATTTTTTAACACTAAACACACGGGCACAGGGAAAATCTTCTTGTCTAAAATAACCAGGGAGACAAGTTTCTTATTGTATTAAAAAGGGGCATATCATTTAGACATTTATACCCAATCACAATTTGTTATAATAAACCACAATCCATGATATTTCATTGAGTTGACAGGCAGGAGTTTGGCCTTAGTCAATAGAATTTTCTTGAAAAGATAATTTGGCAACAAATCATCAGTATTTTTTGTAAAGCTAACATGCCGATTTGTTATAGGTTTTAGATAGTAATCAATTAGCAGTGAAATTCTTAAACGTTCACTACTGAAATCAGAGATAATAGGATGCCCTGTGGGCATTTGAGGCTTGGGTCAATTTTTCATATGTATCCAGTTAAACAGACCTTAGAGAGTACTATACTCTGAAGATAGACAAAGTGAGACAGCCATTACACAGAAGGATAGTTATAGGCTAATATATGAACTTCTGTATTCAGCAATAGGAGCTGTGTTAACCTTACGGGTATTCAATGTATGTTGTACCAATAGTTGACAAGTTAATTACACACAAGTTATGATAAGAGCTACACACATTCCCTTAATCCAATGTTGGAGGTTTGACAGAGACAGGTTAATACATGAGGACATCAGACCAAGCTGTTTACCTTGAGATCCTTAACAGAGAGTAGTGTAGGTAGGGCAGACAAACTGAGACCAGCAGTGTGGAGAGTCAGTCAGGCAAGCCAAGGCAGTTTGTTAAGAGTGATGTTACGTACAGATGGACAGTCATGTTGTGAAGAGACTGAGTGTAGTGATTGATTAATTGATGTTTTACGCCGCACTTATGTGGCGCAGTGTAGTAAAAGACAGGCGAGAGGCAGACAGGCAGTTAGTGAAGTGAGACTGACTGGAGGGAAAGAAAGCCAGAGAGAGTGTGAATGCAAGACAATGCAGTTATTGAAGGGCAACAGTGTGGATTGAAAGACATCCTGAACAGTGAGTTGTGTATGTAGGGCAGACAGAGGTTAGGATAAGAGCTACACACATTCCATTAACCCAATGTTGAGAGCTGGTTAGATAGTGCAAGGTTAAAACTGTATACATGAGGACATCAGACCAAGCTGTTAACATGGAGATCCTTAACAGAGAGTAGTGTAGATAGGGCAGACCAGTAGTGTGGAGGGTCAGACAGGCTTAGGGGTAATATATGTACTGACATAAGAAAGGCAATAGGCAGGTTACATGTATATACAGTTAGGCAGTTAGTGAAGATTGATTGATTGATGTTTTTCGCCACACTTATGATTATTTAACTTATACAGAGGCATTGCCAGGTTTAGTGGTTGAAGGAAACCCTGACCTTCTGCGAGTACCTGGCAACTCTTCCATATACAGCAATCAAGAGAAAAATCCACTAATTTTTTTCAATAAATATTTGGCCTGAATAAAATTATATCAATTCAGTAAAAGAGTGAGTGAGTGAGTGATTGGGGTTTTACGTCCTGCTCAACAGTATTTCGGTTATATGAAGACGTTGTCTCCTTGTGACAGGGCGGATTTCCACCGCTCTTTTAGGTGCTGTCTCACCGAGACGACTTGCCGAAGACAACCAGCAAGCCCCCTCACCCAGTCACAGTATACTGACACCGGGCCAACCAGTCGCTGCTCTAACTCCTATTGCTGAGCGTCAAGCGAAGCAGTAACAGCTACCACTGTTAAAGTCTTTGGTCTGACTCGACCGGGGCTTGAACCCGGATCTCCCAGGCCTGATTCAGTAAAAGAAAGGGCAGGCAGTGTGGATTGAAAAACAGAAAAGGCAAGCCAACGCAGTAAGGGAAGAGAGATAGATTTGAGGGATAGACAGAGAGGCAGGCAAGCCAAGGCAGTTAGTGAATAGAGAGAGATTGGATGGATAGACAGAGAGGCAGGCAAGCCAAGGCAGTTAGTGAATAGAGAGAGATTGGAGGGATAGACAGAGAGGCAGGCAAGCCATGGCAGTTAGTGAAGGGTGACAGTTTGGAGTGAAAGACGCCCTAACAATGAGTTGTGTATGTAGGGCAGACAGGCAAAGTTAGACCAGCAGTGTGGAGAGTCAGACTAGATAAGAGCTAATATCTGTACTCCAGTAAGAATGGTGTTAGGCAGTCTATATATTCATATGTATCCAGTTAAACAGACCCTAGAGAGTAGTGTACTCTGAAGACAGACAGAAGGATAGTTATGGGCTAATATATGTACTCCTATATTCAGCAATAGGAGCTGTGTTAGCCTTACGGGTATTCAATGTATGTTGTACCAATAGTTGACAAGTTAATCAAAAACAATTACAGAGAGGTTATGATAACAGCTACATGTACACACATTCCACTAACCCAATCTTGAGAGTAGGTTAGGCAGTGACACAGTAGTATACATTAGAACATCAGAACAAGGCTATCAACATAAAGATCCTCAACAGAGAGTAGTATGGGTTGGGGACACAAACTGAGACCAGACTTCGGGCTAATATATATTTACTCCAGTAAGAAATGATGTTGGCGAAGAGAAGAGAGACAGTGTGGAGGGAGAGGCAGTCCTCAAGGCTGCAAGTAAAGAGTAGCAAGGAGAGAAGTCCAAGATAGCCAGGCAAGCATACCAAGACAGCCAGTGAAGAGAGACAGTGTGGAGGGAGGGGCAGTCCTCAAGGCTGCAAGTAAAGCAGTGCGTGACATTGGGGAAATATTCACCGTAGACATTTGGTCCATGAAGATAGAGATTATGGTAGACCAACCCAATTCATCATGGTCCAAACTAGATGTATATATGTATTATATATAATTATTAATATTTCTGATCACTAAAACACACGGGCACAGGGAAAATCTTCTTGTCTAAAATAACCAGATATATGAATTCTTTTTTGTCATGAAATATATCCTGATTTTCAGACAAGTGTTTTTCGAATTGTTTATTTATTTGATAGTCATCTAAGAAAAATTGTAAAATGATTAAACGATTAAAGTCTAGAATATAACTTGAAAGAGACCCTTTTTATAATATAAATTATAGTAGGCTATTACAAAGTCTGCATCCATGGGCATTTCTAAATTTATGTAAATTGGGGCTTAGCATAACACTCAAGGGTATAACTATACGGTTAAAGGTGACAAAACTTAAAGTGGCATGAGCTGCCAAAATTCACACTTTTTTCATAATTTCTGATCATCATGACAGTAGGAGGCTTTGAGGGCCATCAAAACACTAAGTGATTGGCGTTGGAATGAAGAAAATCCATATACAGTATCTGACCTGTACAAACCGAAAATGTGTTCGAAAAGTAAACAAAATTTACATGTAAATAACCGGGACGACCATTCATTCATTCTAAGCTATATTTTATTGTACATTCTCGAGACTAGGAGCACTAAAAGGCTTCTGAATTATAATATACGTCTTGGCAAAAATAGCCGATAATTTCCACATTCTGTGTCAACGTCAAAATATCAACATTTTGGCAGCTCATGCCACCTCAAGGTATCACTATCATTAATAAAGAGAATGATTTTAATAGCTGTTGCTTTTTCACATTTGTGTATAGCCTAAAGTGAACTAATAGAAAATTTTAATTTTCATATTGATGCGGTTGTTACTACGTACATAGTCCCACGGTTGTATTTAGAGAGTATGTACATGTAGGCCTATGATGTATCATGTAGCATAAACATGTTTTAAAACTATCGGTACCGTTTAAAAAGTCAATGTCATTTATGTATACACAACAGACTGTTTAAATATTATCTTTTAGAAGTGTTAATTTTTTGTTCACTAGGTACCGTACAATAACTGCGAAGGTTTGAAGGTGTCAAATTAATCTCACTTTCGGTACGCCGTACGGCCCGTACGGTACGGCCGTAGTTCCTTTACTTTTACTAGTTTTAGTACCCAGTTACCAAACATACGTGACTCGCGAATTGACATGAAATTCTTTGACCCCTTAGCTTTACTGTCTTTGTATCACTTTCCTTGTACCCTGTAACATTTATTTCTGAGCAATTGAATTCTAAACACTTCGTTTTGAAGCGAGAAGTTTGCGCAACGCTGTGCTGCCGTGTCCCGGGAAACTTGTACATGACGTACTATTCACCAAGTCCATAAGCTTGTCACTGCCTGCACAACCGGCGTGGAGACGTTATCGGTCACTACTGACTGAGAGCCGTCACCTCTCAGACTGCTGACAAGCCCTGACCCACTAAAGGCGTTCCCCTATGGATGTAAGCTGTTTGGCGTCACCATTGTAAAATCGGGATGCCGCAAAGCGCTTAAATTATCAATACAACTTTACTTTCCCGTCAACTTTGCCCAACTTAATGAATTTCACGTTCACCTACTTTAAAAATGTATCATAGACATTTGGTCCACCACTTTTTTTTTACCATAGACCGACCGAATATACGATAGATTTTGCTATCGGTCCACCGCTAATGTCGCGCACTGTAAAGAGTAGCAAGGAGGGAAGTCCAAGATAGCCAGGCATGCATACCTAGACAGCCAGTGAAGAGAGACAGTGTGGAGGGAGGGGCAGTCCTCAAGGCTGCAAGTAAAGAGTAGCAAGGAGAGAAGTCCAAGATAGCCAGGCATGCATACCAAGACAGCCAGTGAAGAGAGTCAGTGTGGAGGGAGAGGCAGTCCTCAAGGCTGCAAGTAAAGAGTAGCAAGGAGAGAAGTCCAAGATAGCCAGGCAGGCATACCAAGACAGCCAGTGAAGAGAGACAGTGTGGAGGGAGGGGCAGTCCTCAAGGCTGCAAGTAAAGAGTAGCAAGGAGGGAAGTCCAAGATAGCCAGGCATGAATACCAAGACAGCCAGTGAAGAGAGTCAGTGTGGAGGGAGGGGCAGTCCTCAAGGCTGCAAGTAAAGAGTAGCAAGGAGGGAAGTCCAAGATAGCCAGGCAAGCATACCAAGACAGCCAGTGAAGAGAGTCAGTGTGGAGGGAGGGGCAGTCCTCAAGGCTGCAAGTAAAGAGTAGCAGGGAGAGAAGTCCAAGATAGCCAGGCATGCATACCAAGACAGCCAGTGAAGAGAGAGACAGTATGGAGGGAGAGGCAGTCCTCAAGGCTGCAAGTAAAGAGTAGCACTAGAGTTGGACCAGGCCAAACTACCTCAGGGATAACACATATAGATAATTTGAGAAGAATTAGTCAAGCCATCAAGTCTTTTTGGTTGAACTAAATTATCAAAGCTGTGATGGGGATGGTGTAGGAAAGATTAACAATGATGAGAGCTACATATATTCCATTAACCTAATGTTGAGCACAGGTTACACTGTTTACATGAGGACATCAGACCAGGGCATTGAGATTTTGAACAAGCATTTGTGAATGAGAGGCAAAGTAAGACCAGCAGTGTGGAGATTACGACTAGTCATCAAGTCTTTTTGGTTGAACTAAATTATCAAAGCTGTGATGGGGATGGTGTAGGAAAGATTAACAATGATGAGAGCTACATATATTCCATTAACCTAATGTTGAGCACAGGTTACACTGTTTACATGAGGACATCAGACCAGGGCATTGAGATTTTGAACAAGCATTTGTGAATGAGAGGCAAAGTAAGACCAGCAGTGTGGAGATTACGACTAGCTTAGGGCTAATATGTTTAGTGAGGTGTTATGTAGGCCAATGCACGTAGTGTAGGGTGACAGAGTGTAGGGATAGACAACCACATAGGCAGGCAAGCCAAGGCAGGTAGTGAAGGGTGACAGAGTGTAGGGATAGACAACCACATAGGCAGGCAAGCCAAGGCAGGTAGTGAAGGGTGACAGAGTGTAGGGATAGACAACCACATAGGCAGGCAAGCCAAGGCAGGTAGTGAAGGGTGACAGAGTGTAGGGATAGTCAACCACATAGGCAGGCAAGCCAAGGCAGTTATTGAAGGCCGACAGTGTGGAGGGATAGAGAACCAGAGAGGCAGGCAAGCCAAGGCAGTTATTGAAGGCCGACAGTGTGGAGGGATAGATAGCCAGAGAGGCAGGCAAGCCAAGGCAGGTAGTGAATACTGACAGTGTGGAGGGATAGATAGCCAGAGAAAGTGTGCCAGGCCATCCAAGGCGGGCAAGCAAAGGTAGTGGAGAGATAAGCAGAGGGGCAAGCAAGCCAAGGCAGTAGGAAGTGAGACATAGTGGAGGGATAGACAGTCAGAGAGGCTTATTAGCTAAATGAACAAGATTTATTCTGACACAATAGATGAGTATTCTGGTAAAAAGAAATGTCATAATGGTTTTATGTAATTCACAGGTACAAAGCAAACGACCAGTATCTTTAGTTATTAAAACAATCGTGGATTGCCTATTACAGTATAATTAAGCACACACTATAAACCACATTTTTTTTATCTTTTTTTAAGACTGCCAGGAGTGTTTTACAGATTATAGAATCAGGTTTTGTGTATACTTGTATACTTCATCATAAGTTTGCTGTAATAAACCACAAGCCATGATATTTCATTAGGTTGATGACAGGCAGGAGTTCGGCCGTAGTGCGAGGCCCAATTCACTATTAGTACAGGACACATCGTTTATTTGTAAGCTATTTCTAACTGGAGTTTTTTTTTTAAATCCATCGAATAGTTCCGGGCTTAATGAATGCCAAAAGGATGGGTGGCTGTTTTGGTCGCCAAAAATATTGAGACTCCAATCTAATTTTGGTACGTGACACACCGTCTACCCATAATTTACATATCTGAGAAGAAGAAAAATAAATTCAGGCAATAGGTTTAAGTTATGGAGCAGACAGGAATCCGGGATGGACAGACGGACAACGGTATACTAATATACACTCGCTTTCAGAGCGGGCGTATAAAAAGCAAGCCCTGGGAACCAAAAACATGTATGAATCAATACTGTGTAGTTACCTCCCCTTGTTCATCAGAATCTGTCTTCCAGTGGTATCAGTAATCATCTAAAACAAAAATCATTTTACTACTGGTGAGTTCACATCTTAATACAATTCAAAAAGAGTCATAGAAAATTTAGAAAACAACTGTTGTCCTTTATTAGTCGTTTAATATTGAATTTGAATTCACAATGGGCCGGACAGAATTGGATTGATTCATCCATAATTGGTAACTTAAATCTCATCAAAATACCATTAAAAATTAAAAATCCCAATCTAAAAAACATGCAATTGTATCAAACTTGCTTCCATATTTGTCACCCAATACACCAAGAAGTTATTAACCATAAGTAATTCTTCACCTTATTGGCACATATTAGCATCATATTAATGTGTGTGATTCTTGTATGTGGTTTTCTGGAGTAAAAATACACTGAAAATGAATCTGTCAGACAAACTCGTGTTCGATCCTCAGTGGAGTGCACCATTGACATTTTGAAATTAACATGATAAATCGTAGAGATCTGGTTTTGGTACCGTTAGAAAGAAAATTTAGTGTGTCTGTGATATATTTACTCATTTGTTTCCTTTCCTTCTCCTTTAAATTCACACCAACACAACCGACAGTTTCTCATCTAGCAGTGACTCAGTTGAGTTTCCACACCACATAATCATCTTCATTTCTTTCATGGCCAGCATTTCTGTCTTTTACTGTAAAAAGAACAAATTAGGTTGTAGATTTCCTGTCCAGTTACTTTCAGATCATCCAGACTCCTAGAGAACATACATTAATATAACAGGTGATAAAAACTGTCAATAACCTGAAAACTAATTCAGAAGAACCCTGTAACAATCACATGGTAAATAGAAGGTAATGGTTTGTGTGAGGTTTCTCCCATAAATAAGCTGTAAGTGCAGTCACATCTTTTAATATTTACATAAATGGAAACAACGGAAACATATCAACCATACGTTACAGAGTGAGAAGGAAATAGGCACAGAAAAACTTGTCAAAAGTGACGTCATACACAGCCTTTGCCTCGAAGACGCACTCAAATAGCAGAGAGTGTGTATTATGTCACCACTGTGAAGGTACGTACACAACTGAGGGAGTCATTTGTCACTGAGATAATTAACTTTCCTAGGCATTGAAGAGCCGACAGATTTTCTTTTTGGTCAAACCTGTACAGTACATGTTCTACAACACACTTAACACAAATCATAAAACATTGAAATCTGAGTCTGGTAAAGGAGCAATAACAAAAGAATCACAATGGAAGAGAAATAAGAGGTGTTACCATGATCACTTCTACATACGACCTCAACCATTGGATTTTCTTCAAATAACTGGTGAAAGAAGGCGGATATTTCTTTTTTTCATCTGTAAGAAAAAAGAACAGTTTTGACATGAGCAAATATGGAAATACATCAAACAACATAAACATTTATTTTACTGTTGACAGAGGCCAAGTTAATTTCAAATTTTTACATCAACAACAACAGATGTTGAGAACAGGAACACATATGTTTGACTGCTTAATTGAAGTTTAATGTCATGCTCAAGATTAATTCACTAACAGCCTCACATAAGGATATCTGACAGACTTGTTTAACATACAAACTAAATTGGTTACCAAAAAGAGCAGAAATTGATATAAAAACCAAAGTCACAATTAGGTATGGCAACCAGCATCGCGATATTTCAAAAGTGAAATATTTCTTTGGCCAGTCAGGATAGAGATTTAGTTTTATGTTTTAATCCAATCCCAATTATAAAAACAGTTCTGACATCTGCAGAAATTTCCAGAAAAGGTAAGTATATACTTTGATCCATTTTTACTTGTTATGTTATTAAATAAATAAAGATTTCTCAATTCAATTTGAATAATAATAATAATAACTTTGTTTGTGAATATGTGGTGAGTTAAGTATATGCTTATATGCGGTGAGTTAAACCATAGGTTTAATGACACCCTGTTACAGCTCACAAAAATAGACTAACAGCGATGGGAGAGGTACATACACTCTATTCACCCAGTGTTAAATGTAAGTTACACAGTGACAGGGTAAAGCTTCATGAGAACTTCACACCTTAACTGCCAGTGGTGTGTGTAGAACAGAGAGGCCAACTGAGACCAGAAGTGTGGAGAGTTTAACAAGCTCAGGGTGAATACATGTACTCAAGTAAGAGACAGGCCTTATCAGGGCTGGAAGGATTTACATACAGTGACTGACAAGCTAACACCATGATGCAGGGAAATACAGTAACCCAGGCCGGCTAAGGTGGTTAGTGAAGAGAGACA
This sequence comes from Lepidochitona cinerea, assembly GCA_963971465.1. Taxonomy (NCBI): domain Eukaryota; kingdom Metazoa; phylum Mollusca; class Polyplacophora; order Chitonida; family Tonicellidae; genus Lepidochitona; species Lepidochitona cinerea. The sequence continues at coordinate 108,792 of OZ020563.1, read as the reverse complement.
GTGGAGTGAAAGACAACATGAGACAGAGAGACAGGCAGTTATCCAAACTAGCTCAGTGCGAGAAGGACGTTGTCAAGGCTGAAGGGATACACATACAGTGTATATACCAACAAGCTAACACCATAATGCAGAGAATTATAGCAAGTCACACAGCCACAGAAAGCGAGGCTGGCAGGCCAATGCATTGAATGAAGAGAGAGTGGAGGGAAAGACAGAAATATATAGACAGAAAAAGGCTGGATTGAGCTGAAGGTTTTATTATATTATAAGCTACTTTTAGGGTGAATGGCTGAAAGGGAAGAAAAAAATACAAATAGATGTGATCACAGCTATAGAACTATAAAATTAAGAAAAAATATTTTTGTTTGAGTTCATTGTCGTGGGATTTAGCTTAAATAATGTGTACAAGTTTTATTTTTGAGTGAGGAGCACCACCGCGCTTTTGATTGTTTGAATTTCCAATAGTTTCTATTGAAGTCAAATATAACATTCCTCTACACAGGAATGGATACGTCTGAAGCTGACACAGAATATATAAAGGTCATATGAAAACATGCGATACTTATTTCAAGAATTTACAGAAATCTGGTTAGACATACACTGTAGTTTATACATACTTTGGTTGATTGATTGATACATTCCTGTGAAGGCATTGAGACTCCACATTACACAGTGTAGGAGAGCCTAACAGTGTTGATAACTACATACAAAACTATGTTAGACAGTGACAGGGTAAAGCATGAGGACATCAGACCAGGGGGGTATTTCATAAACAGGTTTAGAAGGCTAAACTGACCTAGCCGACTAGAATAGCACTGCTTTAACATTACGGCTTAGTCCACTACCGTAGTGGGCTATATGTGGTTTATGAAATCCCCCTCTGGGCTGTTAGCATCGAGATCCTCTACAGTGGACAGTGTAGGTCAGACAGACAAATTGAGACCAGTCTAAAATTAGAAGTTACCCTAGTCCTAGGTCCAGATTTAACCTCTGAGGCAAATGGTCGACAAGTATATATTCACGTATAGTATGATGTCAGGATTTTTATATCTATCTGATAGCTTTTAAAAATGTTACCCTAGATTGCACACAAAAATCCCTGCTCTATGTCCAGTAAAGGCATAAGAGGTCTATCTTAGCCTCATCTAAAGGAGATCTCTATAGAATACAATTGGTGTGGAGAGTCAGACAGGCTTAGGGCTAATATCTGTACTCAAGTGGCTACATGTAAATACAGTTAAACAGACAGTGACACATATACAACAGAGTAGGATACTCTGAAAAAAGAGACACACAGGCAGGAAAGTCGAGGCAATTAGTGAATGGAGATGGAGGTATTGACCGCCAGAAAGGCAGGCAAGCCAAGGCAGTGAGGACACAGTGGATGGATAGAGAGCCGAGACAGGAAAGCCAAGGCAGGCAGTGAAGCGAGACAGTGTGGAAAGAAATACAGCCATAGGATTGTAGGCATGCTACATGTATATACAGTTACAGACTGATAGTTTGACAATATAGACACCTGTCTATGTATATGTAAGACAGACAGGCAAACAGGACAGCCAAGGGTAATATCTGTACTAATGCATTCAGCAATGGGAGCTGTGTCAACCTTACGTTACAAATCAACGTATTCAATATGAAGGCCAACGCAGTTGTGGAGGGATAGACAGCCAGGCAAGCCAAGGCAGTTAGTGAAGGGAGATAGAGTGGAGGGATAAACAGGCAGAGAGGAAGGCAAGCCAATGCAGTAAGAGAAGGGCAACAGTGTGGAGGGATAGATAGCCATAGAGGCAAGCAAGCCAAGGCAGTTAGTGAAGGCCGACAGTGTGCAGGGATAGACAGCCAGACAGGCAGGAAAGGCAAGGCAGGTAGTGAAGGCCGACAGTGTGGAGGGATAGACAGCCAGAGAGGCATGCAAGCTAAGGCAGTTAGTGAAGGCCGACAGTGTGCAGGGATAGACAGCCAGACAGGCAGGAAAGGCAAGGCAGGTAGTGAAGGCCGACAGTGTGGAGGGATAGACAGCCAGACAGGCAGGCAAGGCAGTCAGTGAAGGGCGACAGTGTGGAGGGATAGACAGCCAGACAGGCAGGAAAGGCAAGGCAGGTAGTGAAGGCCGACAGTGTGCAGGGATAGACAGCCAGACAGGCAGGCAAGACAGTTAGTGAAGGCCGACAGTGTGGAGAGATAGATAGCCAGAGAGGCAGGCAAGCCGAGGCAGTTAGTGAAGGTCGACAGCGTGGAGGGAAAGACAGCCATAGAGGCAGGCAAGCCAAGGTATTTAGTGAAGGCCGACAGCGTGGAGAGATAGATAGCCAGAGAGACAGGCAGGCCAAGGCAGTTAGTGAAGGGAGACAGCGTGGAGGGAAAGACAGCCATAGAGGCAGGCAAGCCAAGGTATTTAGTGAAGGCCGATAGCGTGGAGGGTTAGACAGGCCAAGGCAGGTAGGGAAGGGCGAGAGTGATAAAGAGGGATAAACACCAATAGAGGCAGACAAGCCAGCTCGCGAAGAGAGCCTATGTGACAGGCAAGCTGTACAAATTTTGTGTTCTTTAACCAAAAGCAGCATTTCTTGTTATTTTGTGTGAGTATTTCTGGAACTCAAAATAAGGATTTTTGTAGAAAAACAAGTCCTGGCAGCCTGGTATGATTAAATAATGTATAGTTACCTCCCCTTGTTCATCAGAATCAGTCTTCCATTTGTATAAAAGTCATCTTCTAAAATAAAATAAAAACAGAGTATTTTAATACTGGTGTGTTCACATTATAGTTTGCAGGATAATGGAATTCAAATAGATGGAAGGGATAAATTCTGGATCATTGTACACAGTTGAGTAAAAGTACCTTGGACAACTAAAACATTGAAGTATAGGAAAAGCAACTTACACCTACGAACCGAAAATGTGTGCTAATAAGGAACGAAATTCAAATAGCCGGGATATACTTTTTTTTAGCAAGATTGATATATGGGGAAATCTCCTATTTCATACTTAGGATAAAATGAAGCATAAATACGTAATTCTGTTTCATCCTAATTTTTCCTATATTAGGCAGCTCATACCACTTCCCTGATTGAAGTTGAACACAAATTGTAATATCAGTGTTTTGCAACATAAAATAGACTGATTGCTAAATGACATCATTAGAGTATATTGAGGATCAACATGACCAAAGTATTCTGCAGAGAGAAGTATATCAGTGTTTAGTCATGCACATTCCCTACAAGGGGGTTGTAATGAAGCAGTCATTTCATACAAAACCCATTTAATAACTCATTCCAGTGGGATCATTAAAGTGGCATGAGCTGCCAAAAATCACACTTTTTTCATAATTTCTGATCCTCACGCCAGTAAGAGGCTTTGAAGGCCATAGAAAAACTACATGATTGGCGTTGGAATGACAATAGAGAATTTGGCCTGTACGAACAGAAAATGTATCCTCCACCACTGACCCTTTATTCAGCAACACACAGCTCAGCAGGACGTCATTTATTTCTTAATCAGCATGGCCAAAGTATTCTGCAAGGACAACATAAATGACATCATTAGTGGGGTCATTAAGCTTCATATTGGATGGATTCATTCGTCAATAAAGAATAGTGTAGTGTTTGTAATTGGATATATTCTTATCTACTACTCTTTAGATGTGTGATACTTAAAGGCCAATAAAGACACTGGGAGTAGCCAGTGGTTGAGTGTGCCCTGAACAGGGAAGTGGTGTTTGTTCTTGCTAGTCATATAAGTCATCTGACACATACTGGTAAAATCCGATATAGTAAAAACTGTCCTAGAGAGAAACTGAGGACACAACAAATAGATTTTCTTGAAGCCTTAATTTATGTAGACAGGTACATCCAACCTTTGACCTTTTATACACTCCACAGTTTCCATAATAATTTACTCTCAAAAACCAGATTTTGTTTAACACAAAACAATCCCATCTCCATATTTGGAAAGACATTTTCAGTCGTCTCAAAAACCCTCACCCCTATAAAATGAAAAGGTAAAGTTTGAAGTGAATAAGAAAGTGAAAGTAACAGAACATTTTCAGGTCAATTATTATTTACCATACTTCTTTAGGCTTGGTCATTGTGCATGCAGTTTGATTTGTTTGTGATTGATTGATTGATATTTTATGCCTCACTTAAGATCGGTTTATTGGGAAACGGCTCTCTAATCAGAGGAAAATCACCTTCCATGTGAGTAGCCTAAAGTTAAAAAGAATGTGAATGGAGTAAGTTACTGGTTACCTCCCCTTATCCATTAACTGTATTCTATCAATTCTGTTCTGTAAGAAAACTGTTAGCTTTTGTTCAGAGTCCATACTTCTTTGTCTACCAGATAAAATCCCCTAAAAAAATATGAAAATATTGAGTATTGTCAACCACAACAAAAATATTCTTACCATGCCATCAAACACCCAAATATCATCACTAATTCAATGTTCATGTCAGTTTTGTTGGCTGCTTAATTCCATAGCCCCTGAAAACATTTAACTTATATGACTTGGTTATCACAAAACTGAAAGTACAAATCTAGTTTACTATGGATGGAGTCATCACTGATCTAACATTCACGCAATAGATTTATAGGAAGGGGGTTAATTTATACCACAAGTCTATAAATGGGGAAACGTCCCATTACTCCAATACCTCCAACAAAACTCACAATTTCTCATCTAGCAGTGACTCAGTTGAGTTTCCACACCACATAATCATCTTTATTTCTTTGATGGCCAGCATTTCTGTCTTACTGTAAAAAGAACAAATTAGGTTGTAGATTTCCTGTCCAGTTACATTCAGATCATCCAGACTCCTAGAGAACATACATTGATATAACAGGTGATAAAAACTGTCAATCACCTGAAAACTAATTCAGAAGAACCATGTAACAATCACATGGTAAATAGAAGGTAATGGTTTATGTGAGGTTTGTCACATAAAATAAGCTGTAAGTGCAGTCATATTATTTTAATATTGACATGAAGACAACAGAAACAGTTATCCACCATACATTACACAGGTTACGGTAAATGACGTCCGAATCCGACCGATGCCCGATTAGCCACCCAGCGTGCTGCCGACGCCTGGGCTGACAGTTTGTCAAGCGCCTACATGACGATAACTTACCGGCTGTCGACCGGTAATGGAGATTTCCGACTTAGAGTAGAAACGTATAGTCCCAATTTGATGTCGTGCATTAACCATTTTTATTAGATTCGCGAAAAAATTAATATGTGTTAAAAAATCAACCCGAGTTTTGTTTGTTTTTCATACCGTCAGCTTATGACCAAGCGTCAAATCATTCTTTGTAACAACGTGTATGAAATTAATTACTAAGCCGTAAGCAGCGTTTCTGTCTCCAAAATGACTTTGTTGTATACTGACAGCCGTATTTTGGAAATACGGTCGTCAGCATATAGAAAGGAAATCATGTTGTAGTCAGAAACCCGGACTAAGCCGCAAATCGCTAATTTGCCGTGGTTTCAGTTTACTTTCTCAATATATCGCGGCTTTGAAGCTTTCGGCGGGCAAGAAATCAAACATCGGTATTACAAAATAACCACGAGGTGTAAAGATAAAAATTCACAAATACAATGCACTCAGATCGAGAGATTTTAACTCACAAACTCCTGTTCTCTGCAGTCTATAGGGGCCTACATGTTCTAATTTTAAAACTTCGAGTTCTTGAAAATCACGTAGCAATATTATAGTTTAATTTTTACTTGAAGTGAAAACCCACGTGGTCTGCGGCAATTTTATCGATCGCTAAAACAGGTAGCCATTTGATTGGCTCTTATTTTGATTGACAGGTATGTATAGTCCAATCAGCATCCATAAGACCCAAAAGAAAGCTGAACAGCTCACTCTGGACTGTCAAATATACAAGATATTTTAGGCCTACATGTTTAAACGCCCGCTTATAACAATAAAACATTATAAAATGTCTTTCTCTATGGTTTTAGACGGCGAGTATAATTTAGCAACACCTCATCGAGTCTATGATTACCGATTGTTTTCCTATCTTGCTGGCCAGCGTCGTCAACACTCCCGAGAAGTTGGAAGCTTGACTGCTCAAATGGCGACGGGAAACAACAGTTACGTGTACATGTAGTTAACCCATGATTAGTACGTTAATGATCGATTAAATTGTTTTTTCATCAAACGTTTTTTCCTGGTGATCCAATCGTCATACAAAATATCTAAGCCCAGATTGAGTAAACTGGTGAGCATCACGGCACGACTGAACGATGGCCGCTTCTGTGTCGCCACGTGTGTAGTCACTTTGGTTTCAGATAGAATATCTGTGTTCTTTTTTATATAAATATATTATCAACTAACAAATGAAGTTGGATAGCAGCCTACGTGTAGTTTATATATTACTCATAGTGATATGTTTAGGGCCATATACACACATGTTGTAAGTTTGAAAGTTGTGTTCGAATCTCAGCCGCAGTGAACATCGAACAATACCGCTCCCTGCGCCGTTTGTGACGAAAAAAATATAAAATCCGGCATAGGCAGATTTCTCAGCTAACTGTGAGTTTTCGTAGGTCTACTAATTGATGTTGTTGTTGTATCAAAGTGACAATGAAGACCTGCGTTTAAACTGAACTGTAAGGGGAAAAACGCTGCCTTTAAAAGCATGTTTTATTAGCCTAAATAGTCTCATTGAATCGGTCCCCAGCCTTGAAAAGATCAAAGGCCAGCCAGACTAATCGTTTCACACATCCGCTGATCGCTCTATTCATGCGACTCAACAGGGGATTGAACCAGACTACTACTCACTTTGGGTATAAAATCGGTCGGATTCGGACGTCATTTACCGTAGTACAGTCGTGCTCATAGTCAAACACATGGCTGTAGAATATCAGGATCATTTCCATGTCATTTCCCGTTCAACAGAAGACCTTGTCATGATCATGTAACTAGTGGGGAAGGAAAATGGGCAATAGGGTGATATAGTAAACAACCCATTCAGATTTTTGTTCTATTTTTGTCTTTGGACAGAGTGAGATTTAAACCCATGACCCCCATATGAGAAACTGTCCGATTGAGACACCAAGACCCTGAGAACTAAAAAATACTAAGCTGATAGGACTAATAGAAAACAATAATACATTAAGTTAATAAAGAAGGTACATTAATAACCTGTCTAAAACAAGGGTCTCAGTGCCATTACAAGGGGCTTAAAATGAAGCTATCACTTCAAACACCCATTTAATGGCCCACAATTTTAGAGTGAAGTAAATGTCTATTTAAAGCACAAGTTAATTAACTAAAGCTTACTTAAACTCGTCCACAAAAGATTTTTTTGAAACAAATACCTTTAAGTGTAAAATAGAAATAGAACAATAATCAATAATATTTCATTAGTTAAGTGGAATCAAACGCGAATTGACGTCTTTAAGCTTTGTCATGAGTGTTTACGATTGATTGATTGATTGATATTTTATGTCTCATTTAAAGTTGGTTTGGTTGGAGAAAGTGGGATCTCTGATCAGAGGAAAACCTGGAACTTCTTCAGGTATCTTCCACATACGCTCATATAGTAAAAACACATTTACAGGGGTTTTTTTGACTGAGATTCAAACCTCGCAACCATCGCTGGAAGGCTTGTGTAAAGTGAATTAATGTCAGTCTACCGATTAAGCTACCATGGTGCTGACAGACCATGTCTGTGTGTGAATGTTTATATTAAGGCTTGTGAGTAGATGAAAAGAAAGTCAATGAAGTCATTACAAGGCACTGGTTACCTCCCCTTATCCATGAACTATATTCTATCAATTCTCTTCTCCAATAAAACTGTTAGCTTTGGTTTAATAAGAATCCCCTCCTCTGCCTCCAAAACAGACAAAGTCTAAACTAAAACATAAAGAAAAGATATACATAGTTGTTAAACAAATTAACAATTATATGAAAGCCCCAAAATATCATCACAAATCAATGTTTATGTCAGTTTTGCTGGTTTTAAATAAAACTAAACACCATTTCACTTACATGGCAAAACAACTGGGAAATCATTGAAAGTACAAATCCAGTTCTATAAGAAGGGTGATCCCTGAGTTAATTCAAAGACCCAAACAATGTGTCTAAATTCCATTTTAAAATATTTCACAAAACCAGCAAAGGGGTAATATGTTTGACAAAAACTGTGGAAATTTTGTACAAGTAGAATCAATGGAGACATGTAACAGTGCTCTTTGTGTACCTCAGTATTAAATTGACACTAATTCCCACTGACACAAATTTGCACAACTCTCTCAGATGAGTTTCCCATTACATCATTGTTTTCATTTCTTTCATGTCCAGCATTCTGTCTTTTAATGTGACACAAACAAATTAGGTTGCATACTTGACGTCCAGATTATTTTGGATGATTTTCTAGAGATCATGCTTTGATGTAACATGTGATAAAAACTGTCAATCACCTGAAAACTAATTCAGAAAGACGATGTATGGATCATGTGTTAAACAGACGGCACTCATTTCTTTCCTTATTGTTTGTCATTGATACTATCTAAGGTTTCTCTCACAATAACTATAGGGAGAAATTTGGTAACAATGACATACATGTAGACATTGGAAAATCCCTTAAATCTGGGCCTGGTATTGGATCAAAAATACTTACAAGAAAAATGTGAGATGTACTCGTGTTCACTACTACATATAAAATAGCTGCAAGTCCAATTTGCCCCAAGATGGTTTTATTTCAGTTTTTCATCTGAAAGATAAATTTTGACATATATAAACATAGTATAGAAACAACAGCCAAGAACATAAACCTTTAGTTTACTGAATAGCAGTTGATTTGTATGATTAAGTGAAGTTTTAAAATGCACTCAAGGTTATTTCACTAAAACCTGCAGGAGTAAGTTATTGCCTCGGATAATGGGTCAGAGACTGAGGCAGACAGTAGGAAAAGAACAACACAGTCCTAGAGGCAGAGAGAAGCAGATATAGAAAGCCAATTAGAACAAGACAGGGTCCATAAGTTACCACTGATGGTTGGATAGAGGGCAAGTCATCGAGAGACTCATTTTACATTTAGTTTTTCATTTTTTACTCAGAAAAAATGCGTTTTGTTTTAATTCTTGACATCCTTTATAATAAACATACTTACATGTATTGGCAGTTAGTGAAGGGTGAAGGGTGAAATAAAACCATCCTGGGGGAAATTGAACTTGCAGCTAGTTTATATGTAGAAGTGATTACGAGTTCATCTCACATTTTTCTTGTAAGTATTTTTGATCGAATCCCAGGCCCAGATTTAAGGGTTTTTCCAATGTCTACATGTGTGTCATTGTTAACAAGTACCTGACAACTCTTCCACAAACGGTGATCAAGTGAAAAACCTACTCCCAAATTTTTCAATTTTATTTGGTTGGAAAGCCTATCTCAAACTCAGGGACTATTACTGTACCAACTGAGCCCCACAGTTAATGAAGAGAGACAAATGGAGGGAAGAAAATCAGAGGCAGGCAAGCCAAGTCCGGCAGTGTGGAGAGATAGCCAGAGAGGCAGGCAAGCCAAGGCAGGTAGTAAATTGATTGATTGATTATTTGGTGTTTTACGCCGGGCTCAAGATTATTTCACTTATATGGCGGCGTTGCCAGTTTTATTGTGGGAGGAAACCGGGCTCTATGCCCGGAGGAAACCCACAACCTTCCGCTGGTAACTGGCAACCATCCCACACAGGTCGTTTGAGTGAAAACCCAGTCAGAAAATTTTCCAATTTTTTGGGACTGAGTGGGATTCGAACCTGCGAACCATCAGGTAGTAAAGGGTGAGTGTGTGGAGGGATAGACAGCCATAGAGGCAGGCAAACCAAGGCAGTTAGTGAAGGGTGACAGTGTGGAGGGACAGATAGCCAGAGAGGCAGGCAAACCAAGGCAGGTAGTGAAGGGTGACAGTGTGGAGGAATAGGTAGCCAGAGACCCAGGCAAGCCAAGGCAGTTAGTGCACATAGTCAAGGTGTAGAGAAATAGATAGACAGGCAAGCCAAGGCAGTCAGTGAAGGGTGAGAAAGTAGAGAGAGTGCACAAAGAATATGTGGAGTGAAAGGCAGAGTGGCAGAATAGCCAAGAGAGTTAGTGAATAAACAGAGGGTGCTTGGAGTAAAACAGAGAGAGTGATGCAAACCAAGACAGTAAATAAAGAGTCAGTCACAGACTGCTACCAAGACAGTGACACAGGCAGGCAAGCAAGCAGGCTGTCAGAGTTTGCATACAGGGAAAGAGAAAGTCAATGAAGACTGTAATAAGTAGTACACAATATGTTCCACAATGGGGAAGTACTTAAGTTTACAATTAACTATGGGTGGATTGAGCATAAGGCTTCATTCCATTAAACAAGAGATCCCTTAAAGGGATCTTAACGCCCGCGTTCATCTATTCATATTAAATTGATTGATTGATTGTTTGGTGTTTTACGCTGAGCTCAAGATTATTTCACTTACAGCAATAACTGGATATAGGAATAGGGGCCTACATAAAAAATCTTATTCCAGGGAGATAACTATTGTTGAGGAAAATTAAATTGTGAGTTGCAAAATTAAGCTCTCCTAGAAATTTTGGTTGAAAACAACTTTGCCACCTGGTAGCCATCTTCAATATGCTAATGAAATGATAATGTACGGTGCACAGCTAGAACTTAGAGGGATGATGTGTGTCATGTTTGGTTAAGATCAGGTCAGTAGTTTTCTTGGAACAATGATAACAAGTTTCATTTTCAAATTTGGTTAAAAAACAACATTGCTTCCTGGCGGCCATATTTAATAAGCAAATGAGACGAAAATGTAGGGTGCACAACTAGATCAGAGGGAGATAATGTCGGCCAAGTTTGGTCAAAATCAGACCAGTATTTTCTTGAAATAGAAGTAATGAAAAAACAATATTGCCCTCCTGGCGGCCATATTGAATATGCAAATGAGATCAAAATGAACGGTGCATAACTAGACCATAGGGTGATAATGTATGTTAAGTTGATTAAAATTGGACAGGTAGTTTTCTTGGAATAAAGGTAACAAAGAAAAACAACATCTCCCCCTGGCGGCCATATTGTTTATGCAAATGAGATGAAAATGTACGATGCACAACTAGTCCATAGGGTGATGATGTATGTTAAGTTGATTAAAATTGGACAGGTAGTTTTCTTGGAATAAAGGTAACAAAGAAAAACAACATCGCCCCCTGGTGGCCATATTGAATATGCAAATTAGATGAAACTGTACGATGCACAACTAGACTATATGGAGATAATGTCAGCCAAGTTTGATGAAAATCTGACTAGTAGTTTCCTTGGAATAAAGGTAACAAAAAAACAAACAATATCGCCCCCTGGTGGCCATATTGAATATGCAAATGAGATGAAAATGTACGGTGTACAACTAGACCGTAGGGTGATGATGCATGTTGAGTTTGATTAAGATTGGACTAATAGTTTTCTTGGAATAAAGGTAACTACCGAAAGTTTTCTTGCAATAAACGTAACAAAGGAAAACAACATCTCCCCCTGGCGGCCATATTGTTTATGTAAATGAGATGAAAATGTACGGTGCACAACTAGACCATAGGGTGATGATGTATGTTAAGTTTCATTAAGATTGGACAGGTAGTTTTCTTGAAATAAAGGTAACAAAGAAAAAACAACATCGCCCCCTGGCGGCCATATTGAATATGCAAATGAGATGAAAATGTAGGATGCACAACTAGACTATATGGAGATAATGTCAGCCAAGTTTGGTGAAAATCGGACAGGTAGTTTTGTTGGAATGAAGGTAACAAAAAAAAACAATATCGCCCCCTGGTGGCCACATTGAATATGCAAATGAGATGAAAACGTACGGTGCGCAACTAGACCATAGGGTGATGTTGTATGTTAAGTTTGATTAAGATTGGACTGGTAGTTTTCTTGGAATAAAGGTAACAAGCAAAAAGTTAACGGACGGACGACGGACGACTGACGACGGACGACGGACCACGGAAAAGCGATTTGAATAGCCCTCCATCAGAATGATGGCGGGCTAAAAAACTAACTTTTAATTGACTGTACAAGAAACACCTCACACACCTGTCAGCAGCCAAGCTCACAAAAAAGAGACACTGTAGGAGAGACTAACACTGATGAGAGCTACATACATTAACCCAATGTTAAATGTAGGTAAAGCTTCACAACTTCTGTAGAACAACTGAGGGCGAATATATGTACTAAAGTTTATAGAAAAAGCATTATCAGGGCTGACGGGATACACATACATAGAGACCAACAAGCTAACACCATACTGCAAGGAAATACAGTTACTCAGGCAGGCAGCTATCAAAGAGAGGCAGTGGAGTGAAAGACAACCCGACAGAAAGGCACTTAAGTCAAGAAAGTAAGTGAAGGTTGACAAAGTAGAGAGATAGAGAGGCAGGCAGTGAACATAGCGTGGAGTAAAAGAGAGATTGGCAGGCAAGTGTATGCAGACAGTGGACAGAGACAAACAAATACCGGAACAGAGACAGTGAAACAAGCAAGCAGGCTGTAGAGAAAGGTGGTCAGTGAAGAGAGCCAATAAGTTGGGCACAACATGTCCACATTGTTGGAGTTTAGGAGTAACTAAGGCTGGATTGAGCGCAAGATTTTATTATATAATGAACATATTTCTAAGGTACAAGAAAAAAACAAGACATATTTGACTGCTTTTGACAAACATATATCATAAGATACTTTTGGTTGCCTGAGAATTCATTGAGATTCACACAGTTGAGGAGACTAGCAGTGATGAGCTACATATATGCCGTTAACTAGGTTACACAGTGACTGGGTAAAGCTGTATACATGAGGACACAGACCAGGGCTGTTAGCATTGAGATTCTTCACATCAGACAGTTTGTAGGTAATGCAGACCAAATGAGACCAGATTTGTGGCCGACAGTGTGGAGAGAGGCAGGCAAGCCAAGGCAGTTAGTGGAGGGATAGATAGTCAGAGAGGCAGGCAAACCAAGGCAGTTAGTGAAGGGCGACAGTTTGGGGGGAAAGACAGCCAGAGAGGCAGGCAAGCCAAGGCAGTAAGTGAAGGGTGACAGTGTGGAGGGAATGACAACCAGAGACATAACAGCCCAAGGCCGTCAGTGAAAATAGGAAGTGTGGATGGAAAGAGGGTTTTTATTCTTGGTTCTGGACTTAAATGGGTACCATGGACAAGAAAACAAGCTTACATTTAGTACATTCAATGTCAGCTGTTTTGTTTCTTGAGATAATTCAATAGCCATATTTGACTGGTTGTTTTGGCAGCTCATTCTATTCAACTGGTCGCATGATTTGCACAAAGAGTAGAGAGAGTCCAGAATGGCAGGTCCGGAGAGTTAGTGTGTATGGGTTGGTGTGTATGGGTTGGTGTGTATGGTAGTGTGTATGGGTTAGTGTGTATGGGTTAGTGTGTATGGGTAAATGTGTATGGGTAAATGTGTATGGGTTGGTGTGTATGGGGCAGAGACAGTCACACAGAATGGCTCCATTTCTTGGCTTGGTTTGACTATTGTGGGAATTTGTATGTCACTAAACTCAGTATACATGAAAATAAAAATAAAACCCTTCTAAAAAAACATAATAAATAAACCTGAACACAAAACAAATTTTTTGTTTTTCTCCAAATATTACAGGTTAGATTAACAGGAACGCTTCAGTTTGAGTGTAAATATGTATTCCCATCAGCCCCAAGACAAAGAGAAAGACAGGCAGAGAAAACACTCAGTGAAGAGAATCAGTGTTGGGAGAAGATGTGTTCATGGAGACAGAAAAAAACATAGGGAGATATATCCAGACAGACAGTAAAGAGAGTCAGTGTATAGAGTCAGTGTGAAGAGAGTCCGTGTAAAGTGAGGACACAGTATTAGTGGCAAGGAGAAAAGCTTATAAGGAGAGGCAATAAATAGAGCATGACAAGATTACAAAGCTGATGTGTGGAAAGTGGAGGGCAAGTCAGTGAGAGAGTGAGAAAGCAAGACTAATTAAGCCTTGGAAAGGATTTGATTAGATGAATGAATTTTCTAATCTGATTATTTCTAAACTAAATTATATGTATCTAATGAATCTGACAAACAACAGTACACATATTTGAACAATGTGTTCAGACCAACAGTCAGTCAACAATAATGTTAGTTGACTGAGTGAGAAATAACAAGACCCAGTATAGGGGACACTGTAGGAGAGACTAACAGTGATGAGAGGTTCATCCAGTCCATTAACCCAATGTTAAATGTAGGTTACACAGTGACCGGGTAATGATGTACACATGAGGACATCAGACCAAGGCTGTTAGCATTGAGATCCTGAACAAGCAGTTGGGAGAGGGGGAGGCTCATTTACTGAATGTATAGATTTATTCAGGGTTGTCAGTTACATTCTCAGACCAGAAAAAAATCTGCCCTCTCTCTAACAAGTCTTAATGTTTAGCATATCTTTTGATTATACACATTTCCTGCTATGACAGGCCTTGTTTGTAAAAAGACATGACATGGATGGCCAGTGAAGAGAGTTAGAAGTGAGGTAAAATCCCACTCACAGAAAGGCAAGCAGATGTAAGCAGCCAGTGTAGAGGAAGTCACAGCCTCAGAGGTAGACCAATACAGCTTGTGAAGAGAGTCAGTGTAGGGGTTTCACCCAGCCGAGAAATCTGATTTTCACCCAATTACAGAGGCCAGTGAAGCGAGTCAATTTACGTTCAGGGCATCCAGAATGGCAAGTCCGGCGAGTTAGTCTGTATGGGGGAAAGACAGTCACAGAGAAAGGCAATTCTGTCAGGGAGAAGTATGAAGTTAAAATAGAGGGGAAAATCCCACTCATAGAAAGGCAAGCAGGCGTAAGCAGATATACCCAGATAGTCAGTAATGTAAATGACATCCTAATTCGACCGGTTTTATACCCAAAGTAGCCCAGTTCCACACCCTGTTCAGTAGCAGGAATGGAGCAATGAAACGATTATTCTGGTGGACCTTTCCAAAGTGGGGGACTGCGGCTTGTTTTGTGATTATATATTTATGTAAAACACTTAAAGTGGCATAAGCTGTCCAAAAGGTTTGTTTCAAATCTTTTTTAATTGATTGTTTGGTGTTTTACACCGCGCTCAAGATTATTTCACTTATATGGCGGCATTGCTAGTTTTATTGTGGGAAGAAATCGGGCTCAACACTCTAGGTCATTTGGTACAGGACCATTTTGAAATCATGCCCATTGAAAAGATCCCTTTTCTCACATTCGCTGCAAATACCAAACACAAGCGTTAGGTTTCATAAAATTCTTCTGACTAATGCCAAGCTCCTGTCTGTCGACAACCTCAGGATATATCATGGGTTTTAGTTTATTACAACAACTTATGATTGAGTATAAAGGTCTAAATGATATACTTCTTTTTAACACAACCAGCTTGATTGTTTGGTGTTTTATGCCGCACTCAAAATTATACCACTTATATGGCGGTGTTGCCAGTTTTATTGTTCTCTATGCCCTGAGGAAACCCACGACCTTCCGATGGTAGCTGGCAACCATTCCACATAGGTTGCTCGAGTGAAAACCCAGTCAGAGAAAAGAGTGGGATTCGAACCCAGGACCCATTGGTGGAAGGCTGTTCGGATTGAGCGTCCAACTCTCTACCTACTGAGCCCTCAACACAATCAGAAAGATTGACTGAAAGACAATTTGAGATGTTTTATTAAGCGGGAGTTTAAACATGTAGCGATGGCTTTGAATATATCAGCCAAAAACGAAGAGTTGGTGTGCGAATTATTCAGATTTAACAAAAAAAAAATAGCTTTTTAAAACAAAACTACATCACAAGTTTATAAGAATTTTCAACAGTAATTCTGTAAAATAAATTTGATTCTACGAAAGCCTTCAGTCCTAAAATATTTGACAGTCCTGAGTGGACTGTTCAGCTTTGTATTGAGTTTTGTGGCTGCTGATTGGACAATACATACTTGTCAATCAAAATCAGAGCCAATCAAATGGCTACCTGTTTGAACGATCGATAAAACGTTCCACATATGCGGCTTTCATTTCAAGTATCATGAAACGATTGCTGTGTGATTGTCAAGAAGTCTTAAAATTAGAGCATGTGTAGACTGCAGCAAACAGGTGTTTGCGAGGTAAAATTTGCCCCAGGGGTAAAAATACGGCTGTCAGTATATAAAAAAATAATTTTGGAGACAGAAACCCAGACTTACAGCTTAGTAATTAATTTCATGGACTTTATGACAAAGAATGGTTTGACACTTGGCCATAAGCTGTCAGTATGAAAAGCAAACAATAGTTAATGCGTAACGTTGCGGAACTACACATTTCTACTATAAGTCCGAAATCTCCCAATACCGGTCATGTAGGTGCTCGACAGCCATCTGGGTGGTTAATCACCCTGGTCTATGATCTCCACCGCTGGTCGGATTGGGCATCGGTGGGATTTGGACGTCATTTATTGTAAAGAAAGTCAGTGTGAAGCGTGGACAGTCTTAGTGACAAGGTTGATGATTTACGCCTGACTAAAGAATATTTCAGTTACCGGGTATATGGCGAAATTGCCAGTTTTACTTGGGGAGGAAACTGGGCTCCTTGCCTGGAGGAAACCCCCAGACGTTCTGTGAATAACTGCCCACCATTCCACACACGACGATCAAGTTAAAAATCCACTCAGACATATGAGTGGGATTTGAACCTGCCTTACATTGATGAAAGGCCTATGTCGGACTGAGGGGCATTCACTCTAACAGACTGGGCCACAGAAATCCCCCATGTGGCAAAGAGAAAAGCTTATAAGGAGAGACAGTCAGTGAAAGGAGACAGTGTGGAGAGATAGACACCCATAGAGGCAGGAAAACCAGCTAGTGAAGAGAGCCAATATGGCAGACAAGCTGTACAAATTTTGTGTTCCTTAACCTTAAGAATCATTTTTTCATATACTTTTTTGCTATTTTGCATGAGTATTCGGGAATCAAGATAAGTCCTGGTAGACACATGTATGAACCAATAATGTGTAGTTACCTCCCCTTGTTCATCACAATCACTCTTCCATTTGTACAATTCATTTTCTAAAATAAAAACAGAGCATTTTAATACTGGTATGTTCACATCATAGTTTGCAGAATAAAGGAATTCAAATACATGGAAGGGAAAAATTTCAGATCATTGTACATTGTTGAGTTACCTTGGACAAGTAAAACACTGAAGTATAGGAAAAGCAACTTACACTTACGAACCGAAAACGTGTGCTAATAAGGAACGAAATTCAAATAGCCGGGATATACATTTTTTAGCGTACATATCTAAGATTGATATACGGAGAAATTTCCTCTTTCATTAAAAGGACAATAAATAGCTAATTCTGTATCATCCTTATTTTTCCCATATTAGGCATCTCATACCACTTCCCTGATTGAAGTTGAATACAAATTGTAATATCAGTGTTTTGCAACATAAAATAGACTGATTGCTAAATGACATCATTAGAGTATATTGAGGATCAACATGACCAAAGTATTCTGCACAGAGAAGTATATCAGTGTTCAGTCATGCACATTCCCTACAAGGGGGTTGTAATGAAGCAGTCATTTCACACAAGACCCATTTAATAACTCATTCCAGTGGGGTCATTAAGCTTCATATTGGATGGATTCATCAATCATTCCAACTACCTCAATAAAGAATAGATTTTCTTCAAGGAGTACATCTTGATTGATTGTTTCACTTATATGGTGGCGTTGCCAGTTTTATTGTGGGAGGAAACCGTGCTCAGTGCTCGGAGGAAACCCACGACCTTCCGCTGGTAACAGGCAACCATCCCACATAGGTCCTTAGAGTGAAAACCCAGTCAGAAAATTTTCCAATTTTTGGACTGAGTGGGATTCGAACCCGCGACCCACTGGTGGAAGGCTGTTTGGATTGAGCGTCCAATGCTCTACCTACTGAGCCACGCAGGCCCCCAGTACATCTTGAAGCCTTAATTTATGTAGACAGGTACATCTAACCTTTGACCTTTTATACACTCCACAGCTTCCACAATGATTTACTCTCAAAAACTAGACTTTGTTTAACACAAAACAGTCCCATCTCCATATTTGGAAAGACATTTTTAGTCGTCTCAAAAACCCTCACTCCTATAAAATAAAAAGGTAAAATTTGAACAAGTGAATAAGAAAGTGAAAGTAAAGAACATTTTCAGGTCAATTATTATTTACCATGCTTATTTAGGCTTGGTCATTGTGTATGAAGTTAAATTGGTTTATGATTGATTGATTGATATTTAACGCCTCACTTTATAAGATTGGTTTATTGGGAACAGGCTCTCTAATCAGAGGAAAACCGGGATATTTGGCAGATACCTTACATGTTAAAACCCATACAAAACTTTTTCCCTTTTCTTTTTGTGAGTATAGATAAAAAATATGTGAATGGAGTACGTTACTGGTTACCTCCCCTTATCCTCTAACTGTATTCTATCAATTCTCTTCTGTAAGAAAACCGTTAACTTTGGTTCAATCAGAATCCATTCTCCTTTGTCTACCAAATGACATCACCTAAAAAATATGAAAATATTATTAGTCAAATATCATCACTAATTCAATATTTATGTCCGTTTTGTTGGCTGCTTAATTCCATAGCCCCTGAAAACATTTAACTTATATGACTTGGTTATCACAGAACTGAAATTACAAATCCAGTTTACTATGAATGCAGTCATCACTTGCCTCATTCACCCAATAGATTTATAGGAAGGGGGTGTAAGTGTCACATACTTCAGTATTACATTTACACTTCTACCAACAGAACTCACAGTGTCTCGTCTAGCAGTGACTCAGTTGAGTTTCCACACCACATAATTAGGGGTGTAACGATACATCGATAGTATCGATACAAGGAGCTTTCGATACGCGTATCGTATCGTTAGTCGCATATCGTGATACGTTATTAAAGGGAAGTAACTGCGTAATTAATAAAGATGCGAGAGTGTTTTAATATATTTTATTCGAATTTGAGTTTTGTTACAGCTTTGCGTTGTGCCATTGATAAGTATGTGTTCTGGTTGACAATATTTCTTTTATAAAATAAAGCTGAAATTCTTAATTTTACTCTTGTTTTGTTGATCTTTTTTTTTTAGATATAGGTTTGTTAGGTGCTTTACCCAACACTCAGATGAATTCACTTATATTAAGTATTTCATGTACACAGATATAACATATTAATATTATATTATATTGAAGATGAAAGAGTTCCATATGTATCGTGATACTATTGTATCATGACCGTGTATCGTGATACGTATCGTATCATGAGATTTCTTGCGATACTCAGGCCTACACATTATCATCTTCATTTCTTTCATGGCCAGCATTTCTGTCTTTTACTGTAAAAAGAACAAATTAGGTTGTAGATTTCCTGTGATATAGTAAACAACCCATTCAGGGAGCTGTTTCACAAAGCGATGTAGCGTAAGTTTTTACATAACTGTCATGGCAACCCATACTGTAGGCCTAGAGATACACTGCTTTGTAAGTTACGCCAAAAACTACATCTGCGCCGTTTTTTTAAACAGGCTCCACATTTTTGTTGAATTATTGTTTTTCGACAGAGTGAGATTTAAACCATATGAGAAACTGTCACTCAACCGATTGAGACACCAAGACCCTGAGAACTAAAAAATACTGAGCTGATAGGACTAATAGAAAACAATAATACATTAAGTTAATAAAGAAGGTACAATAATAACCTGTCTAAAACAAGAGTCACAGTGTCCTTACAAGGGGCTTATAATGAAGCTATCACTTCAAACAACACCCATTTAATGCCCACAATTTTAGAGTGAAGTAAATGTCTATTTAAAGCACAGGTTAATTAGCTAAAGCTTACTTAAACTCGTCCACAAAAGAGGAAATAAGTACCAATCAATGATATTTCATCAGTTAAGAAGTGGAATCAAATGTTTATCTTGTTAAATTGACGTCTTTAAGCCTTGTCATGAGTGAGCATGACAATTGATTTATTTAAAGTCGGTTTAGTTGGAGAGGAAAGTGGGATCTCTGATCAGAGGAAAACCTGGAACTTCTTCAGGTATCTTCCACATACGTAAAAAAACATTTAAAGGTATTTTTGAGTGAGATTCAAACTTCCCAACTATTGCTGGAAGGCTTGTGTCAAGTGAATTAATGTCAGTCAACTGATTGAGCCACCATGGTGCTGACAGACCATGTCTGTGTGTGAATGTCTATATTAAGGCATGAAAGGAAAGTCAGTGAAGTCATTACATGGTACTGGTTACCTCCCCTTATCCATGAACTATATTCTATCAATTCTCCTCTCCAATAAAACTGTTAGCTTTGGTTTAATAAGAATCCACTCCTCTGCCTCCCAAACAGACAAAGTCTAAACTAAAACATAAAGAAAAGATATAAACAGTTGTTAAACAAATTCAATGTTTATGTCAGTTTTGTTGTTTTTAAATAAAAAGTAAACACCTTCTCACTTACATGGCAACACGACCTGAAGAATTGGAAGAAGAATTCTCATATTCCTCCAAGATATACCTACCTGTACAAAACACTTGCCTTTTGACCCTAGGAGAAAGAACAACCTGCATTTTACACAATCAAATCAAAAAATGCCCTAACATCCTGTATAGTAACCTAAGCTAATGCCCTGTACTGGCTATCCGTTTGTACATACCGCGCATGCGCGAACCTTCCCTTCCGGTCTACCTCTTTCAACGCTTGCAGGCGTAATAGTGAGGGGAGGATGGGCTGGGTTTAACTGTTTGTACAGGTAGGTATATCTTGGAGGAATATGAGAATTATTCTTTCAATTCTTCAGATTCCCATAGATAGTACCTACAACTGTACAAAACACTTGCCTCGCATGCCACAGTCCGGAGGAGGGACTAATACGCCGTACAGAGCATTAACCAAGTTTTTTTGATTCCCGCGTAAAGAATGGTAACCTCGGTATTACTCACCTCGAACTCTCCTGGATCCGTCCTCAGGTGTCCAGTGGGTCAGGATGAATTAGATCTTTCACTGAACGCTCTTTGGGCCGCTACCAACGGACCCAGCGAATACTACCCACCATGTACTAAAGTCATGTCGCGGAGATAATAGTCCGCGAACGTCGTCGGTGACTTCCAAGACAGATAGATTGATAGGTTGTTTGGTGTTTTACGCCGCGATCAGGATTATTTCACTTATATTGCGGCGTCGCCAGTTTTATTGTGGGAGGAAAACGGGCTGTGTGCCTGGAGGAAAACCACGACCCTCCGCTGGTAACTGGCAACCATCCCACATAGGTCGTTCGAGTGAAAACCCAGTCAGAAAATTTTCCACTTTTTTTTTGGACTGAGTGGGATTCGAACCCGCGACCCATTGGCGGAAGGCTGTTTGGATTGAGCGTCTAACGCTATACCTACTGAGTCACGGACCCCAGCCTTCCAAGAAATAAGCCCTCATAATCCGAGGACATCGTGTAGGGACATCATCGTTTATCAAGCGGCTTGGTAAACGAAGATTGCACAGGAAATATATTCTCTATTAGAGAAATGTGTTTTATTTTACTTATTTATTTATTTCTTGGAAATAAACTTCACTCGGAAAGGAATAAAAAACATTCCTGTGTCGGCTACGACACCGATGGAAGACCGATGGTCTTTGCAAAGGTCTGCGCTTAAATCTGCAGACTTTCTGCGTCTTGACAAGCAAAGTCAGCACCCAGGCTCAAGTGGCCGTACATACTAGGAATAACGGCTGTTCGTGTAATTCTTACTACGGTAATATACACAAATACTGTCGGCTTCGGCTTTCACATCCCGTCGACCCCTAATGGCGAAAGGGTGTAACAGTCGACTATCCAACAGGCCTATCAGCCGAATCGTTACTGATTAGCCAATCACAGCTCCTTTCTTTCCCCGGCATGGGAAATCATGAAGATGGCGGAAAGAGGACAATTCCAGCAATTGACGGGAGAAAAACATTTCCAGTATGGTTTATGTTCGAACTTAAGATCTGTAGTCAGAACAGGTACGGTACTTTTTCCTTTTGCTCGTTTTGGAAAAAAAAAAGGAATTTACTTGAAAACCAGTTGGCAAGAAGTTTGTCTAAGATTAAAAGGTAACGACATTCTAATGAACTAGGAGCTCGGTCTTGTACTTAGATTGATGATTGGTCTTCGCGCCGCACTGAAGTTATTTAACCTATAGGGGGCGTAGCCAGATTGTGGGGGAAGGACCCGGGCCCGGAGGAAACCCCCGGCCTTCGGCATGGCAACTCCTCCGCATACGGCAACCGCCATAATGTAGGAGTTGTCATTTTACAACGGTAACTGCGAGAGGAAATGGTCAGGCTAATAATTTAAAGTGGCCTGTACGAACCGAAAACGTGTTCGAAAGTAAACAAAATTTAAATAACAGGGACGACCATTCATTCATTCTAAGCCGAAGTTGGTTCAAACACTACTTTATCGTACATTTTCGAGACCAGAAGCATTAAAAAGCTTCTGAATTATACGCCTTGAGAGAAATAGCAAATAATTTCAACATTCTGTTGTGACGTCAAAATATCAACATTTTGGCAGCTCATACCCCTCTAATAGTAAGCTGTCATGACGCAATGCCACAAGAAAATAACAAACAGCGCACCATTTTAAACTACGAACGGGCTGTTATTAATTTACAACCGCGCAGTAGTGATACCATTTATTGGTCAGCCTTGAAATCTGCGAGCAGGCCGAGTAAGCAGTCCAACCTGACGATTGATTGATCGATGAATTACGCTGCACGCAAAAGCTATTCCGTTTATATGGTGGCGTAGCCAGGTTTAGTAGGGGAGGAAGACCGGGCTTATCGTCCGGAGTAAACCCCGACTCCGGCAACCTCGCCCTGCACTAGTGTCAAGTCTCATATGTAGTATGCTGTGAAGGTCGTAGGGGACCCCCCAAGACCAAACCTCCTAAAGCCCAATCCCATAAATTATGGATGAGGGCTCACAATACTGCCAAGAGCCTGAATCCAAGAAGATTAGTCCTCGCCAAGGTTGCTCGTTGACGAGGGAAAATTTTTGCATGAAAACAAGCTGAGGGGTTCCTAGATATTACCAGTCGTCATGATCGGCTAATAGTCTTCTGTTTACATACCCCCCCCCCCCCCCCCCATGTCCTATGACACAACTTGCAGGTCGTCCTGCAGGTCCAAGGAGGGGAAATCTGATTAATGTATTAATCGCTGATTTTTTGCCGCAATCCATGTTATTTCACTAAGCGGGCAACTTGCCAGGTTTAGTGGGGGAGGGAATCCCCGATCCTCAGGGCAAAGGGTTGCATGGTTAATGCTTTACGCTGCATTTCGGCTTATTCCACTTATACTGCAGTTTTGCAAGGATAAGTTGGGGAGGACACCGGGCTCATCGTCTGGAGGAAGCCCCCAACCTTCAGTGAGAACCTGGTAACCCCTCTACATACGGCGACTGAGTGACGAGTCCTCTCAGAAATGTATTTGTTCTGAGTAAGATTCGAACCCGCGCCGCATGACTTGTGTAAGTAGGCCCCGGACTGACATGCCCCCCAGGCCTGTGTACTAGTTGAAGGGCCTTGGTTTTGAGCTAGGTTTCAGAAAAAAAATCAAAGGCAACCAGGTGGGGTCCAGGGCCTAGCTTATTGGACCGGGAGACTCCCACGCTTGGGCGATTTCCCGCTGTCGACCGGTCACCCCAGTGGCCCGGTCTAAATTGAGCAGCAGCTGGTAGATATAGTCCAGGAGTTCAGAGAAAGTCAAATATTGATCGTCCGTCTCCTGTTGGTTTGACAGATGGGATGATAACCGCCGGCGGTTCGACTCGCACCCGGGCGTACATCCGTGGCCGAAACATGGTAGGTTTAGGCCTCTTGGAACACCTCTTGGCGTTTTGACAAACCCAGAACCTGGGTTAGGGCTGTTAGCCTTTCCCCCCACTCTAGTTGTCAGGCCGATCGACTCATGAACCCGTGGGTAGTGTCGTGATCGAAGGCGCCGTAATTTGAGGCTCCCCGGTGGACTGACAAATCCAGAGCTTGGGATGACGCCAGTATTACAATCAGCCAACTTTAGTTGTCAGGTGGCCGACTCGTGTACCTGGACGTACAGTCAGGGTCGAGGCCGCCGTATGCTAAGCCCCCAGATGTTCGGGAGTTACAACTTAGTGATCATAAAGCAACTTTTCTATGTCGCAAATGTAACTTTCAAAAAGATAATTGTCACAAAACTATTATTTACAGATCTATGAAATCGTTCGATTATGATAATTTTCGTAATCATCTTTCTTTTGTTGACTGGAAGTTTGTGCAGTGTTATATAGACCCAGGCAAGGCTCTAGATGAATGGGTCGAAGTATTTACTGATGTACTTAATCAACATGCTCCTGTTTTACATAAACGGGTTAAACAAATTAGGCAACCAGAGTGGTTGACAGAGGAAATAGTGTTAGCCATGAGAGAAAGAAATCAGACATCAAAAGTTAAACAAAATGAACTATTTAAGCAAAAAAGAAACCATGTTAATTCACTTATTTTTAAAGCTAAGAAAAATTTGATCACAACTATCATAGAAAATGGACAACAATTAGACACATGGACTATACTTAAGAAACTTAATCTCAAAGATACACGTAAAGTTCCTAATATGATAGAGGCTGGTGAAAAAAAACATACAAAATCTATAGATATTGCTGATGAATTAAATAATTTCTTCATCCATGCAGCAGAACGCCTATTACCTCAAGAAAATAAAGCTCCTACAATCACTTTAAGTAAGTTAAAATCATTTATTCATCAGAGACTTCCACCTGGAAATAAATTTACCATCCCACCTATAACAACCCATTACGTCTTCACCTATCTTCTAAATCTAGACTCTACTAAAAGTACAGGTTTGGATGGATTAAGCCCGAAATTTCTTAAAATCAGTGCTGATATAATTGCTCCTTCAATTGCCAATCTGATCAATCTAAGTATAAAAACTGGAATATTCCCAAATGGATGGAAAGCAGCTAAAGTTCTTCCACTTCATAAAAGTGGGTCATTGGGTTCAGCTTTCTGTATTGCCAATTTTATCAAAGATCTTAGAAAGACATGTACATGACTGGTTATATACATACATTTCTTCCAATGATCTTCTCCATTCAAACCAATCAGGTTTTCGACCTAAACACTCTTGTTTTACAGCCCTTACAAAAATGACTGAACAATGGATGTATGCTTTAAATAACAATGAATTGGTTGGAGTCCTTTCAATTGATTTTAAAAAGGCTTTTGATTTAGTAAATCACCAATTACTTCTGACAAAATTAGAAATGTATGGATTTAGTTCAAATGCTCTGTCTTGGATGCAGTCTTACCTGACTGCTAGGAAACAAGTAGTTTGCATTGGTCAGGTGTCGTCAAAACAACTCGAAGTTACTACTGGAGTTCCCCAGGGTTCCATATTGGGACCTCTTTTGTTTATTTTATATGTTAATGATATTGTATTGTTTATTGATGAATGTAATGTTGATAGCTATGCTGATGACACATCTTTGTATGCTTCTTCCAAATCTATTAAGACTATACAGCATAAACTTAATATAGGAATATCGCAAGTGTCTCAGTGGTGTGAGGAAAATGTAATGGTAATCAACCCTGAGAAGACCACATCAATGTTGATTGGAACCTCAAAGAAATCTTGTCATCCTAATGACTTTGAGATTACTTTTAATGATGTCAATATAAAGCAAACAAAGAATTTAAAAATACTAGGATTGCATGTAGACAACACTTTAACTTGGTCTAACCATGTTGATTCTGTTTGCCAAAAAATATCATGTTTGGTGTCCTTTCTACGTAAGCATAAGCACTTACTACCATTTCATATAAGGGTTTTGTTTTACAACGCATATATTTTACCGCAAATCAATTATTGTTTACCTATATGGGGAAATTGTTCAAACAACCTCATCATTAGGATTAGTAAATTACAAAAACAGGCAGCAAGACTTATTTTGGGTAAAACTAAGAAAACGCCATCACAGAAATTATTTAAAGCCCTTAACTGGCTAAACATTGAAGAGTATGTAAAATTAAACATAGCTGTCACCGTGTATAAATGTATTTCTGGTGACTACCCATCTTACATGATGGATTTATTCACCCAAGCTCAAACTAAACATATGCCTCTCAGGTCACAAAAAATGTACAAATTATCTGTGCCATTCCCTCGTATCGAAATGTTCAAGAAATCCTTATCTTACTCCGGAACAAGTATTTGGAATTCTCTCCAATTATCTACCCAAACTGCTTCTTCAGTAGTAAGTTTTAAGAACAAATATCGTCATGATCTATGTACTTAATAATTTTTGTCTTTGTAAAAATGTCTGTATTTATGTATATGTTCACTGTATATATGTAAACCATTGTTATGTCATGATGCTAACAGTTTTGAGGGCCTCAAGGTAGAACAGCTATTCAGCTGATTGAGTGTATTTTATATATGTAACCCTCTTGAAATAAAGAATATTATTATTATTATTATTATCGACAATTCCAGAGCTGGGGTGATGCCCGTAGGCCCCCAAAGCCACTCCGGTTGTCAGGCGGATCGACTCGTGTGCATGGGTGTACAGTTGTGGTCGAGGCCGTCGTATGTTGAGGCTTCCCGTCGGCTCGACAGATCCAGAGTTGGGGTTAGGCCCGTAGGGTAACCAACCCACTCCGGATGTCAGGCGGGTCGAGTCGTGCACCTGGGCGTACAACCCTAGTCGAGGCTGCCGAATGTTTAAGCATCCTGGTGGCTCAACAGACCCAGACTTGGGGTAACGCCCGCAGGACTCGCCCAGTCTGGTTGCTAGACGGATCGACTTGTGTACATGGGCGTACATTCGTGGTCGAGGCCGCTGTATGTTTAAGCCTCCTAGCGGTTCGACAGATCGAGAAGTTGGGATGACGCCCGAGGGCTCAAACCACTTCAGATGTCCGGCAGTTCGACTCGTGTTTTGGGCGTACAGACGTGGTCGAACCGCCTTGTTCAGTAGTTGAGAAACCCTGATCATCCGTATCTCCCGCCGAATCTGTCGGAGACTCCTCTCCAGTGGGCTCCGGTTCGGGATACTGGACGTTCGGCTGGAGGTAGTTCCCTGACCAAGTTTTAGTCTGGTAGTCGCCCTCTAAGAACTGGTCCGACCGTCTCCTGGTCTCACGGGAGCGCCTCCTGGCGGTTCGACGGATCCAGGGACAAGGTTGCCGGTCGTTGCCTGATCAACCCGCCCTGGACGTCAGGCAACTCGACCCGTGTGCTTGGGTGCACAGTCGTGGTCGCAGAAGCCTGTTTAGATCGTGAAGATCTGGGCCCCTCGATTGCCGAGCCTCGAGTTGTTTATTTACTCGAGCTTGGCAATTGAGAATTTAACGCCCTCTAACGTTTGTTCCATGGCACACAAACGTTCTGCGTCTGACTAAGCAAAAATAACAGAACATATGTTGAGAGCTAATCCCAACAAAGCATCAACGACAGCCAAATCAGAAGAGATAATCAACAAGAGAACATAGAAAAGAAATTTTTTTTATTTTTTTTTACTAACTCGTTATTAATTACTCATTCGTGTTATATTATATATCGTTTTTTTATTTTTATTACAATAAATAATAGTTATTGATTTAACCTCGTCCGCTCGCCTTACTGGACCAGGAAGAACTGCGGGACCTGCTACTCTTCCTCTGAGGCTTCGCCGCTGATGATATTCTTGGCAGGCATTCCTGGGGTAAGTGCCTCCACAGGCACTAGACACCATTTTCCATCACAAATTTTTAATCTAAAAATAAAAACGAAAAAGATTTAAAATTTAGTAATGGAACGTAATTTATTTAAACAGGGACGCACCCCGCTTTAAAAAATCGCCTATGAAAATATGTAATAGTGTTTGTATGGGAGGGTGGTGAGCGACAACAACCCGACCACGTGGTGACGAATTTTGGACCCACGACAGCATATATATGGGTTGAGATGGGTTGAGTCCGAAAACTCTCCAAAAACAAAAAAACACAGGACATTTTTTGGTCAGAAACCCTCTAGTAATCTAGGGGAGGGTATCTAACCGCTAGGGACAGTAAAATTTCCTACCAAAAACGATTCAGAGAAGAATTAGTAAGAAAAGTATACTGAGTAAAATTTGCAGTGTTGATCTCTTCTCTGCAGAGTTGAAAGAGGTAGACCGGAAGAGAAGGTTCGCTTAGGTTACTATACAGGATGTTAGGGCAAGATTTTTTGATTTTATTGTGTAAAATGCAGATTGTTCTTTCTCCTAGGGTCAAAAGGCAAGTGTTTTGTACAGTTGTAGGCACTATCTATGGGAATCAAGGTATTCAATATGAAGGCCAACGTAATTGCGGACGGATAGAAACCCATAGAGGCAGGCAAGCTAAGGCAGCTAGTGAAGGGTGACAGTGTGGAGGGATAGATAGCCGAGACAGGAAAGCCAAGGCAGGCAGTGAAGGGAGACAGTGTGGAAAGAAATACAGCCATAGAGGCAGGCAAGCCAAGGATTTTAGGCATGCTACATGTATATACAGTTAAACAGACTGATAGTTCGACAATACAGACACCTGTCTATGTATATGCAAGACAGACAGGCAAACAGGACAGCCAAGGGTAATATCTGTACTATTGTATTTAGCAATGGGAGCTGTGTCAACCGTACGTTACAAATCAAGGTATTCAATATGAAGGCCAACGTAATTGCGGAGGGATAGAAACCCATAGAGGCAGGCAAGCTAAGGCAGTTAGTGAAGGGTGACAGTGTGGAGGGATAGACAGCCAGAGAGGCAGGCAAGCCAAGGCAGTTAGTGAAGGGAGACAGTGTGGAGGGATAGATAGCCAGGCAAGCCAAGGCAGTTAGTAAAGCGTGACAGTGTGGAGGGATAGATAGCCAGAGAGGCAGGCAAGCCAAGGCAGTTAGTGAAGGGAGACAGTGTGGAGGGATAGATAGCCAGAGAGGCAGGCAAGCCAAGGCAGTTAGTGAAGGGAGACAGTGTGGAGGGATAGATAGCCAGAGAGGCAGGCAAGCCAAGGCAGTTAGTGAAGGGAGACAGTGTGGAGGGAAAGATAGCCAGAGAGGCAGGCAAGCCAAGGCAGTTAGTGAAGGGAGACAGTGTGGAGGGATAGAAAATCAGAGATGCAGGCAAGGCAGGGCAGTTAGTGAAGGCCGACAGTGTGGAGAGATAGTCAGAGAGGCAAGGCAGGGCAATTAGTGAAGGGAGCCATTGTGGTGGGATAGACAGCTGGCAAGCCAAGGCAGGTAGTGAAGGCCGACAGTGTGGATAGCCAGAGAGGCAGGCAAGCCAAGGCAGTTGGTGAAGGGTGACAGCGTGGAGGGATAACAACATATAGAGACAGGCAAGCCAAGGCACTTATTGAAGGGGAACAGTGTGGTGGGATAGACAGCTGGCAAGCCAAGGCAGTTAGTGAAGGGTGACAGTATAGAGGGATAGAAAATCAGAGATGCAGGCAAGCCAAGGCAGTTAGTGAAGGCCGACAGTGTGGAGAGATAGTCAGAGGCAAGGCAGGGCAGTTAGTGAAGGGAGACAGTGTGGAGAGATAGTCAGAGAGGCAAGGCAGGGCAGTTAGTGAAGGCCGACAGTGTGGAGAGATAGCCAGAGAGGCAAGGCAGGGCAATTAGTGAAGGGAGCCATTGTGGTGGGATAGACAGCTGGCAAGCCAAGGCAGGTAGTGAAGGCCGACAGTGTGGATAGCCAGAGAGGCAGGCAAGCCAAGGCAGTTGGTGAAGGGTGACAGTGTGGAGGGATAACGACATATAGAGACAGGCAAGCCAAGGCACTTATTGAAGGGGAACAGCGTGGTGGGATAGACAGCTGGCAAGCCAATGCAGTTAGTGAAGGGTGACAGTATGGAGGGATAGAAAATCAGAGATGCAGGCAAGCCAAGGCCGACAGTGTGGAGAGATAGTCAGAGAGGCAAGGCAGGGCAGTTAGTGAAGGCCGACAGTGTGGAGAGATAGTCAGAGAGGCAAGGCAGGGCAGTTAGTGAAGGGAGCCATTGTGGTGGGATAGACAGCTGGCAAGCCAAGGCAGGTAGTGAAGGCCGACAGTGTGGATAGCCAGAGAGGCAAGGCAGGGCAATTAGTGACGAGAGCCATTGTGGAGGGAGGGATAGATAGTCAGAGAGGCAAGCCAAGACAGTCAGTGAAGGGTGAGAAAGTAGAGAGAGTGAACAAAGACAATGTGCAGTGAAAGACAGAGTGGCAGGATAGCCAAGAGATTTAGTGAATAAACAGAGGCTGCTTGGAGTAAAACAGAGAGAGTGATGCAAGCCAAGGCAGTAAGTAAAGAGTCAGTCACAGACTGCCACCAAGACAGTGACACAGACAAGCAGGCTGTCAGAGTTTACATACAGGGAAAGAGAAAGTCAACGAAGACTGCAATAAGTAGGACAAAATACGTTTCACAATGGGGATGTACTTAAGTTTACTAAGGGTGGATTGAGCATAAGGCTTTATATATACTGAACTTATTTCTAGTGTACAAGAAAAAACAAGACATATTTTACTGAGCTTTGGACAAACAGATACTTTTGGTTGACTGAGAATTCATTGAGATTCACACAGTGGAGGAGACTAGCAGTGGCAAGAGCTACATTCATTCCATTAAAAAAAACTAGGTTTGGGCAAACAGAAAATCATTGCTTGCTATTAATTGACTGTACAAGAAATATCTTACACACCTGTCAGCAGCCAAGCTCACAAAAAGAGACTAACAGTGATGAAAGCTACATACATTCTATTAACCCAATGTTAAATGTGACCGCTTCACAACTGATGTAGAGCAACTGAGGGCAAGCCAAGGTAGTTAGTGAAGGGGGCCAGTGTGGTGGGATAGACAGCCAGAGAGGCAGGCAAGCCAAGGTAGTTAGTGAAGGGGGCCAGTGTGGCGGGATAGACAGCCGGTAAGGCAGGCAAGCCAAGGTAGTTAGTGATGGGGGCCAGTGTGGCGGGATAGACAGCCGGCAACGCAGGCAAGCCAAGGTAGTTAGTGAAGGGGGCCAGTGTGGCGGGATACACAGTCGGCAAGGCAGGCAAGCCAAGGCAGTTTGTGAAGTCCAACAGTGTGGAGAGATAGTCAGAGAGGCAGGCCAATGAACAGTAAGGGTGTAGAGAAAGAGATAGACAGGTCAGCCTTGACAGTGTGGGGGGATAGATAGCCAGAGAGGCAGGCAAGCCAAGGCAGTTGGTGAAGGGTGGCAGTGTGGAGGGATAGATAGCCAGAGAGGCAGGCAAGCCAAGGCAGTTGGTGAAGGGTGACAGTGTGGAGGGATAGATAGCCAGAGAGGCAGGCAAGCCAAGGCAGTTGGTGAAGGGTGACAGTGTGGAGGGATAGATAGCCAGAGAGGCAGGCAAGCCAAGGCAGTTAGTGAAGGGTGACAGTGTGGAGGGATAGATAGCCAGAGAGGCAGGCAAGCCAAGGCAGTTAGAGAAGGGTGACAGTGTGGAGGGATAGATAGCCAGAGAGGCAGGCAAGCCAAGGCAGTTAGTGAAGGGTGACAGTGTGGAGGGATAGAGAACCAGAGAGGCAGGCAAGCTGAGGCAGTTATTGAAGGCCGACAGTGTGGAGGGATAGATAGCCAGAGAGGCAGGAAAGTCAACGCAGTTAGAGAAGGGAGACTATGTGGAGGGATAGATAGCCAGACAGATAGACAAGCCAAGGCAGTTAGTGAACAGTCAGAGTTTAGAGAAAGAGATAGACAGGCAAGCCATGGCAGCTGCCAACAAGACAGTGACACAGGCAGGCAAGCTGTCAGAGTTTGCATACAGGGAGAAGTGAAAGTAAATGAAGACTGCAATAAGTAGGACACAATATATTTCGCAATGGGGGAGTACTAAAGTTTACAATTAACTATGGGTTGATTGAGCTTAAAGTGGCATGAGCTGCCAAAATTCACACTTTTTTCATAATTTCTGATCGTCACGACAGGAAGATGCTTTGAAGGCCATCAAAAAACTAAATGATTGGAATGAGGGAAATCCATTAAGTCTACGACCTATACGAACTGAAATAGTGTCCGAAAAGTTAGTTCAAAACAATACTTTATCGTTCATTCTCGAGACTGAAAGCACTAAAAAGCTTCTGAATTATACGTCTTGAGAAAAATAGGCAATAATTTCAACGTTCTGTTTTAACGTCAAACTATCAACATTTTGGCAGCTCATGCCACTTTAAGGCTTTCTTATATACTGAACTTATTTCTAGTGTACAAGAAAAAACAAGACATATTTTACTGAGCTTTGAACAAACATAGAAATAGAAATTATTGGCTATTTTTCTCAAGACATAATTCAGAAGCTTTTTAGTGCTTCTACAGGGTCATTGATGAGGGAAAGACAGTCAGGGGCTGAGGTAGACAGTAGGAAAAGAACAACAGTCCTAGAGGCAGAGATAGGCAGATAAAGAAAGCCAATAGGTAAAGTAGGACAGGGTTCACAAGTTAGAGCTGACGGCTGATGTATGGATGGCAAGTCAGTGAGAGCTACATACATTCTATTAACCCAATGTTAAATGTAGGTTACACTGTGGCAGGGTAAAGCTTCACAACTTAACCCACAGTGGTGTATGTAGAACAACTGACGGCAAATATATGTACTCATGTTTATAGAGAAAGCCATATCAGGGCTGACGGGATACACATATAGTGACCCACAAGTTAACACCATACTGCAAGGAAATACAGTTACTCAGGCAGGCAGCTATCAAAGAGAGGCAACATTTATCAAGTGAAACAGTTTAGATTTAAACTCCAATCAGCTTTGGGCAAACAGAAAATCATTGCTAGATAACCTTAATTGACTGTACAAGAAACACCTCACACACCTGTCAGCAGCCAAGCTCACAACAAAGAGACACTGTAGGAGAGACTAACACTGATGAGAGCTACATACATTCTATTAACCCAATGTTAAATGTAGGTTACACAGTGACAGGGTAAAGCTTCACAATTTAACCTACAGTGGTGTATGCATGTAGAACAGCTGAGGGAGAATATATGTATCAGGGTTATGGGGATACACATACAGGGACCCACAAGCTAACAACATACTGCAAGGAAATACAGTTACTCAGGCAAGCTGTTTAGGTAAAAGACAACCCGACAGAAAGGCACGCAAGTCAAGAAAGTAAGTGAAAGATGACGAAGTAGAGAGTTAGACAGCTAGAGACCGACAGGCAGGCAGTGAACATAGATAGCGTGGGCTGAAAGAGAGATTGGCAGGCAAGTGTATGCAGACAGTGGACAGAGACAGTGAAACAAGCAAGCAGGCTGTAGAGAAAGGTAGTCAGTGAAAAGAGCCAATAAGTAGGGCACAACATGTCCACATTGGGGGGAGTATGTTAGTTTAGGAGTAACTAAGGCTGGATATAATGAACATATTTCTATTGTACAAGAAAAGAACAAGACATATTTTACTGAGCTTTGGACAAACATATATCACTAGATACTTTTGGTTGACTGAGAATTCATTGAGACTCACACAGTGGAGGAGACCAGCAGTGATAAGAGCTACATACATTCCATTCACTACAGGGTAAAGCTGTAAACATGAGGACATCAGACCAGGGCAGTTAACATTGAGATTCTTTACAGACAGCTGTTTAGGTATCGCAGACAAACTGAGACCAGATTTGTGGAGAGTCAGACTAGCTTAGAGAAAATATCTGTACTTATGTAGGCTATATGTAAATAGAGTTAAACAGGTCAACATTAGAGAGTAGGGTACTCTAAAACCAGAGACACACAGGCAGTTATTGAAGGCCGACAGTGTGGAGGGATAGATAGCCAGAGAGGCAGGAAAGCCAAGGCAGTTAGTGAAGGGTGACAGTATGGAGGGATAGATAGCCATAGAGGCAGGCAAGCTAAGGCAGTTAGTGAAGGGAGAGAATATAGAGTGTAATATATGTTTTATAAAATATAGTGAAGAGGGACAGAGATAGATTGATGTTTTACGCTGCACTCAAGATTAATTCACTTACATGGCGATGTTGCCAGTTTTAGTGGGGGAGGAACGTTCGACAAGTACCTGGCAACTTTGTCACACACTGCAATCGAGTGAAAAATCGACTCAGAAATTTGTTGTTTTACTCGGTCTGAGTCCGAGTCGCATGGATGGAAGGCTTATGTCGGACTGAGGGACAATATACAGCCAAAGAGACGGGCAAACCAAGGCAGTCTGTGAACAGAGAGTGGAGTCAAAGACAGGCAGAGAAATAAAGTGGAAGGCAAGCCAAAGCAGTTAGTGAAGGGAGAGAGTGTAGGGATAGACAGAGAGTCAGGCAAGCCAAAGCTGTTAGTGAAGGGAGAGAGAGTGGAGGGATAGAAATGGGCCTTAACAGTGAGCAGTGTATGTAGGGCAGACAGGCAAAGTTAGATCAAGTGTGTGGAGAGTTGGACTAGCTTAGAGCTAATATCTGTACTCCAGTAAGAATGGTGTTAGGGAGTCTATATATACGTATGTATCCAGTTAAACAGACCTTAGAGAGTAGAGTACTTTGAAGAGAGACAAAGAGAGACAAAGTGAGACAAAATGAGACAAAGTGAGACAGCCATCGCAGAGAATGATAGTTAAGGGCTAATATATGTACTCCTGTATTCAGCAATAGGAGCTGTGCTTACGGGTATTCAATGTATGTTGTACCACTAGTTGACAAGTTAATTATAGAGAGGTTATGATAAGAGCTACACACATTCCCTTAACCCAATGTTGAGAGTAGGTTGGACAGTGCCAGGTTAAAACTGTATACATGAGGACATCAGACCAAGTTGTTAACATAGATATCTTAACAGAGAGTAGTGTAGATAGGGCAGACAAACTGAGACCAGCAGTGTGGAGAGTCAGTCATACTTAGGGGTAATATATGTACTGACATAAGGTGATAGGCAGGTTACATGTATATACAGTTAGGCAGTTAGTGAAGATTGATTGATTGATGTTTGACGCCACACTTAGGACTAATTCACGTATACAGCGTCACTGCCAGGTTTACTGGTTGGAGGGAACCCTAACCTTCTGCGAGTACCTGGCAAATCTTCAATATACAGCAATCGATAGAAAAATCCACTCAGAAAATTTTTCAATTTCTATTTGGCCTGAGTGGCATTGGAACACGCGCCACAGCGATGGAAGGACGGTGTTGGACAAAGGGATTATCACTCTAATCGCCTGAGCCAGCAAGGTCCGGACTTTGCGGTATGAAAATTAAATTTTATAGTTATATAATTACAGTAAAAGAAAGGGCTGGCAGTGTGAATTGAAAAACAGAAAAGGCAAGTCAAGGTAATTAGTGAATAGAGATAGATTGGAGGGACAGACAGAGAAAATACATTGATATAACAGGTGATAAAAACTGTCAAGCCAAGGCAGTTAGTGAAGGGCGACAGTGTGGAGTGTAAGACACCCTTAACAGTGAGCTGTGTATGTAGGGCAGACAGGCAATGTTAGACCAGCAGTGTGGAGAGTCAGACCAGATTAGCGCTAATATCTATACTCCAGTAAGAATGGTGTAAGGCAGGCTATATATACATATGTATCCAGTAAAACAGACGTTAGAGAGTAGTGTACTCTGAAGAGAGACAAAGTGAGACAGCCATCGCACAGAATGATAGTTAAGGGGTAATATATGTACTCCTGTTTTCAGCAATAGGAGCTGTGTTAACCTTATGGGTATTCAATGTATGTTGTACCAGTAGTTGACAAGTTAATCAAACACAAGTTACCATAACAAGGCAATTGAGATTTTGAACAAGCATTTGTGAATGAGAGGCAAAGTAAGACCAGCAGTGTGGAGATTACGACTAGCTTAGGGCTAAAATGTGAAGCGGAAAGGTGTTATGTAGGCCAAGGCAGGTATTGAAGGGCGACAGTCTGGAGGGATAAACAGCCAGAGAGGCAAGCCAAGGCTGTTAGTGAAGGGAGAAGGAGGGGAGGGATAGACAAGCAATCAAGCCAATGCAAATAGTGAAAAGAGACAGCTTGAAAGGATATATGGCCAGGCAGAGGCAGGCAAGCCAAGGTATTTAGTGAAGGGAGACAGCGTGAAAGGATATATGGCCAGGCAGAGGCAGGCAAGTCAAGGCAGTTAGTGAAGGGAGACAGTGTGAAGGGAAAGATAGCCAGAGTGGCAGGCAAGTCAAGGCAGTTATTGAAGGGAGACAGCGTGGAGGGATAGATAGCCAGAGAGGCAGGCAAGCCAAGGCAGTTAGTGAAGGGAGACAGTGTGTAGGGATAGATAGCCAGAGAGGCAGGCAAATCAAGGCAGTTAGTGAAGGGCGACAGTGTGTAGGGATAGACAGCCAGAGAGACAGGCAAGCCAAGGCAGTTAGTGAAGGGCGACAGTGTGTAGGGATAGATAGCCAGAGAGGCAGGCAAGCCAAAGCAGTTAGTGAAGGGCGACAGTGTGGAGGGATAGATAGTCAGAGAGGCAGGCAAGCCAAGGCAGTTAGTGAAGGGCGACAGTGTGTAGGGATAGATAGCCAGAGAGGCAGGCAAGCCAAGGCAGTTAGTGAAGGCGACAGTGTGGAGGGATAGATAGTCAGAGAGGCAGGCAAGCCAAGGCAGTTATTGAAGGGCGACAGTGTGTAGGGATAGATAGCCAGAGAGGCAGGCAAGCCAAGGCAGTTAGTGAAGGGCGACAGTGTGGAGGGATAGATAGCCAGAGAGACAGGCAAGCCAAGGCAGTTAGTGAAGGGTGACAGTGTGGAGGGATAGATAGCCAGAGAGGCAGGCAAGCCAAGGTATTGAAGGGTGACAGTGTGGAGGGATACACAGCCAGAGAGACAGGCAAGCCAAGGTATTGAAGGGCGACAGTGTGTAGGTATAGACAAGTCAGAGAGGCAGGCAAGCCAAGGCAGTTATTGAAGGGCAACAGTGTGTAGATATAGACAGCCAGAGAGGCATGCAAGCCAAGGCAGTTAGTGAAGGGCGACAGTGTGTAGGGATAGACAGAAAGAGAGGCAGGCAATCCATGGGGAGTGAAGACACAGTGGAGGGATGGACAACCAGAGAAAGAGAGGCATGCAAGTCATGGCAGGCAAGCCAAGGTAGTGGAGAGATAACCAGAGAGGCAAGCAAGCCAAGGCAGTAAGGAAGTGAGACATAGTGGAGGGATAGACAGTCAGAGACAGAGAGGCAGGCAAGCCAAGGTAGTGAAGACATAGTAGAGGGACAGACAGCCTGGGAGGCTTATCAGCTAAATGAACAAGATTTATTCTGAAACATCAGATTCTCAGTCTTCTGTCTTTTCTCAAGGAAGTGAAGTCTTCAAAATAGACGAGTATTCTGATAAAAGTTGTTCTTAATGGTACATGCATGTCGTAATGGTTTTATATAATTCACAGGTACAACACAAACGACCAGTATCCGGCTTTACCCGTAGGCTTTTAGTAATTAAATTACTAGGATTAACGCACAGTGTTTTCATCTTCTTGCCAGGAGCATTTTACAGATTATAGAATCATTTTTTTTGTTGCTTAATACAGGTTTTGTGTATACCTGTATACTTTATAAGTTTGTTGTAATAAACCCCAACCCATGATATTTCATTAGGTTGATGACAGGCAGGAGTTTGGCCGTAGTGCGAGACCCCAATTTACTTTTAGTACAGGACATATGGTTTATTTGTAAGCTAATTTTTTTTTAAAACTCCATGCAATAGTTCTTGGCTTACTGAAAGCCAAAAGGCTAGGCGACTGTTTTGGTCGCCACAAATGGCAAGATCCAATTTAATTTTGGCACAGGACATCCTATCTAATCATAAGCTAGTTATATCTGCCAAAAAATTTAAATCCATCGAATAGTTCCGGGCTTAATGAATACCAAAAGGATGGGTGGCTGGTTTAGTCGCCAAAAATATCGAGACTCCAATCTTATTTTGGTTTGGTTTCACCGTCTACCCATAAGTTACATATATCATAAGAAAAGAAAAAAATTCAGACAATAGATTTAAATTATGGAGCAGACAGGAATCCGAGACGGACAGACGGACAATGGTATACTACCAAAAACATGTATGAATCAATAATGTGTAGTTACCTCCCCTTGTTCATCAGAATCTGTCTTCCAGTGTTATCAGTCATCATCTAAAACAAAAATCATTTTACTACTGGTGAGTTCATAATTCACAGGATAGGGAAATTCAAATACAGTCAGAGAAAATTTAGAAAAAAACTGTTGTCCTTAATTAGTCACTTAATATTGAATTTCAATTCACAATGGGCAAGACAGAATTTGATTGATTCATCCATCATTGGTAACTTAAATCTCATCAAAATACCATAAAAATCCAAAGTAGCATCACTAATTCAATATTTATGTCAGTTCTGTTGGCTGCTTATTTTCATACAACAGGAGAATATTTCACTTATATGGCATGATGGCTTGGTTCTCACTGCAAGTCCAAATCTATGGATGCAGTCATCACTGGCCTCACATTCACCCAATAGGTTTATAGGAAGGGGGTGTAAGTGTCACATACCTCAGTATTAAGGGAGAGAGAAAAGAAAACATGCAATTGTATCAAACTTGCTTCTTCAATATTTGTCACCCAATACACCAAGAAGTTATTATCCATAAGTACTTCTTCATCTTATTGGCTCCCATAGAGCATCAGATTTATGTGTGTGATTCTTGTATGTGGTTTACGGAGTGAAAATACACTATAAATGAATATCGTGTTCCATTGTCAGTCGAGTGCACGCATGACATTTTGAAATTGACAGGAAAAATTGTAGAGATATGGTTTTGGTACCGTTATAAAGAAAATTGAGTTCGCCTGTGATATATTTACTCATTTGTTTCCTTTCCTTCTCCTTTAAATTTACACCAACAGAACCGACAGTTTCTCATCTAGCAGTGACTCAGTTGAGTTTCCACACCACATAATCATCTTCATTTCTTTCATGGCCAGCATTTCTGTTTTTTCCTGTAAAAAGAAGAAATTAGGTTGTAGATTTCCTGTCCAGTTACTTTCAGATCATCCAGACTCCTAGAGAACATACATTGATATAACAGGTGATAAAAACTGTCAATCATCTGAAAACTAATTCAGAAGAACCCTGTAACAATCACATGGTAAATAGAAGGTAAGGTTTGTGTGAGGTTTCTCACATAAATAAGCTTTAAGTGCAGTCATATCTTTTAATATTTACATAAATGGAAACCACGGAAACAGATCACCCATTTGTTAAACAGTGACAAAAAAATACTATGCACAGAAAAACTTGTCAAAAGTGACGCCATGCACAGCCTTTGCCTCGAAGGCGCACTCACATAGCAGAGAGTGTGTATTATGTCACCACTGTGAAGGTACGTACACAACTGAGGGAGTCATTTGTCACAGAGTTAATTAACTGACCTAAGCATTGAACAGCGACAAATGTAGCATTGAATTTTGTATGTTCTGCGACAGATTTTCTTTTTTGTTCAAACCTGTACAGTATATGTTCTACAACACACTTAACACAAATCATAAAACATTGAAATCTGAGTCTGGTAAAGGAGCAATAACAAAGTCACAATAGAAGAGAAATAAGAGGTGAGATTCTTCAACAGGCAGCTGTATAGGTAGTGCCGACAAACAGAGACTCACACAGTGGACAGTCACAAACACATGTTAAATTAAAGCTGCTAAAGCAGCTGTTTCCGGGGTCCAAGCGGAAGTCGTTTAGTTGTTTGTTTACATCTGCAGAAATTGACTGTCATAAATGTCAAGATTTGGTTTAATCAGACTTGTACTTTTTGAGATAATGCCTGTAAAAGAAACATCAGCGAATGACAATAATATATTCAGGGGAGTTAACTCTTTCCTCTTCCAGTCTTATAATATGACACACTGGATCGTCTCCCTATTGTTACTATTGACCATGTGAATTTCAGTCTGGCAGCTTTGCAGTGTCCTTAAAGTGGCATGAGCTGCCGAAATTCACACTTTTTTCATAATGTCTGATCGTCACGACAGTAAGGGGCTTTGAAGGCCATCGAAAAACTAAATGAATGAGGAAAATCCATAGAGTATGTGGCCTGTATGAACCGAATACGTGTTCGAAAAGTATACAAAATTTAAATAACCGGGACGACCGTTTATTCATTCTAAGCCAAAGTTAGTTCAAAGCAATACTTTATCGAACATTCTCGAGACTAGAAGCACTAAAAAGCTTCTGAATTATACATTTAGTTTGTCGATAGCCTCGAAAGCCTTTTACTGTTGTGACGATCAGAAATTATGAACAAAGTGTGAATTAATTGTGGCAGCTCATCCCACTTTAAAGTAATTACACGCCTTCTTTCAATAAGGCACTACTTACATATCAAGTTTAAGGTATCCAGACATTTCGGCCTGGGACATTTCGGTACAGTATATTTCGGCCTGGGACAGTTCGGCCTGGGATATTTCGTTCCAAAGTGCAAAAGGGGACATTTCGGCCTCCCTTGGTTTTAATTCTATTTGATTAAACATTTTCTCATTTCTTTCTCTTATTCTATATGAATATATCAGGGGTGTGAGAGCCGGCCCGAAAAAAAAGAGGAAAATTTTGTTTGTCAAGAATACCCCAAAAGGGTTTGGTTAAGAGTTAAATCAAATCACGATCAATTTGAACTACTACTACATTGAGTTTGATAAAAAAAAAAATAAAAAAAATAAAAAATTAAAAAAAATAAAAAATCAACTAAAATAAAAAATTCTAAAAAAAATTAAATTACTGGACCTAAAGTAAATTGTACGTGAAAATGGTGCCATCTAACTTGTCCGTAATAGATGGCGAACTGAATTCTTCGAGTTTTTAAACTTTCCATTTGTTTCATTTAGGGCCGTCTGTTTCGCAACGGCCGAAAACGTGCGTCGGTATTATTAGGGTTGTATCGGCGAGGGTCCAATTATCGTGACTTGTCATCACTGCGGAAAAACAGCAGAGGCTGTGTATTCCAGACTAAATTCAATATTATGGCAGAATGTTTGAAA
The DNA here is from genome assembly GCA_963971465.1 of Lepidochitona cinerea. Taxonomy (NCBI): domain Eukaryota; kingdom Metazoa; phylum Mollusca; class Polyplacophora; order Chitonida; family Tonicellidae; genus Lepidochitona; species Lepidochitona cinerea. Next base: position 67,774 of record OZ020563.1, on the reverse strand, counting down.
AACAACGCTTAACTGTGGTCTTTGGATTGCTTTTGATATCCAGTAGACAAAACCACACGTTCATTTCAAACACGCATTAAATTTTAAGCACGAGTTGGTCTTGGAATTTTATGTTTGGATGCGCTCATGGTCTTTCACATCGTAGTCAGCGTTTATAGAATTAGGCAAATCACTGGAAAAACAACCTACGCGGACCAATGTAGTAATACTAATAGGCCCATTAAAAGTATTATAAATAAACTACCACACAGCGGCGTTACGGCTAAGCCTTCGAACAAACATTCACCAGTCCTTCAGGCAGAACTCTACGGGAGATTATTACGTAGGCCTACACCTCCAATCACTATCAGTTAAATACTAATACTACATGTACATAAATAAAATTGACACTTCACCCTTGAACAAAAACGCGGAATTCAGAAAAATGACGCGGACAGCCATTTTAAAAAACGCGATTTTCCGCGTTTCCGCGGAAGTCTCACACCCCTGATATATATATGCTCATTAAGTTGAGCTTAAGTTGAAAAATTTATCTAACCACAATACGTTACATATATAGCCCACCACTACATAACGCCAAGCATAATGGGATCAATCACAGGCTTCAATCTGATAAGGTGACCAGCACCATTCTGAAGCTGGCCACGTACTGAGTGTTCAAGAAGTCACAACAGAGATACTCTTTCCCTCTTTGATTTTAATTACTGGGCCAATCAACACAAGCTTACCTACCCTTATCATGCTTAATATTGCTCATCTTATTGTTACAGGTTTATTTTTGTGGATAAAGCTAGGAAGTTTACATGACTATACAATATGTTTCACGGAGCCAAACTGCCCAGGAGAGACAAATTTATTTATATTTTCTTGTTAAAAGTTTTATAATAAAGTGAAAATTGTCTGCAGCACATGCCAAGGCTTTGCGTATAAACTAAAAATTGCAAGCTTTGAAATTCATACCCTTTGGTAATTACCTGTAGTAAAAAAATCAGAAAACATGATAATAGAGTACAATGGAAACAATTTTGCAAATTCGCACATAAAAGTGTGACCAAGTACATATGTGAGTTTGTTAGACCTCAATAATTACTATTTCTCCGACTAATACCTGTAACATATGTATCATGAAAGTTGGAAAGATTGACCAGAAGACCACTATAGTATCACTGTTATAGCTGAAACATTGCTGAATATGGAGAAAGAAATGATAAAATATACAATTAAATTGAATAACAAGAGTTTCGGGAAACCCAAAATACGCCCGCAAAGGCACAGTCACTGCAGCCATACCAAAACAAATACTTCCATATATATATTTTTGAATACATGTATATGCAATGGGTCCTTCAAATATGAAAACTCATCTGGTGTTAAATGTCCAGGTCTTCAGCTTGGAGTCCAGCTAATTCTGATTGGTCAGTGGGTTCAATCACTTGCTGAAGAGATCACTAGCCAGGATGTTTGCCACATTTTATATAGGTATATTTGAACACAGCCTAATCTCTGAGATGGTCAATGGTGTGTAAATATACAAGTCTTATCTGTTTACACTTACAACCAGGTTTATGAATATTGTCAAACATATATTTAAGCAGCTATATTTGCTTTACCATATGGGTAATAAAACTGAATTGAAGAGCCTTTAAAACAGAGAAATAATTATAATTCTAAACTTTTTAGGTTTTGGAAACCATACATGTAGCTATCACTAAATTATCCAAGGAAGCTGGCACACCTTCTACCCATAAGCTATAATATCCTCAGAAAAAATTGTCCACATGGAATCAAAACTTTGAAAGTTATGTGGAAGGGAATATTAAATAATCCAATATAACTCCAATATCATGCAACCAGTGATGTTAAAAATAGTTCGCGACACACCTTCTACCCATAAGGTATATACTCAGAAAAAATTGTGCTGATGGAATCAAAACTTTAGAAGTTATGGAGCGGAAGGGCATATTACATAATCCAATATAACTCCGATATTATGTAACCAGTGATGTTGAAAATAGTTTGCGACACACTTTCTACCCATAAGGTATATACTCAGAAAAAATTGTGCAGATGGAATCAAAACTTTTGAAGTTATGGAGCGGAAGGGAAAGCGGACGCCGGACTGCCGGAGATGATACCATAATACAGCCCGCTTTTCAATTCCAGGCGTATAAAAACCAAGGTGGGCCGAAATGTCCCAGGCCGAAATGTACCGTACCGAAATATCCCGGACCGCAAGTTTTGAGTAGATATGTCAAGCATTACAGAGTTACATACATTTATATGTTTTATGACTTTATGTTAATTTTGACGTATGGTGAGCTGTCTGATAGTATGACACGCTGCAATGACTACAAACTACTTAGCGTTGAAATCGATAAAATAAAAAATATGTTACTCCAAAATCAATATCCACCCCCCCCCCCCCCCTCCCACGGTAGACAAAATCATTAAACAGTTCCTAGACAATAAATTTTCCGACAACCCATTTCGTAAACAATTCAGACCTGAAAACAACAATCTTCATCAGAACACCCTTTCTTTGACCAGCCTCAATCAAAATTATCTAAAGAACTAAAATCACTTGAAAACCTTGTCCCGACAGCTCAGTTTGTATCTTTAAGCGAAACTTTCTCAATCAGTTCTTATTTTAACTACAAAGATGGCAAAGATGAAAAACATGTGGTGATTGCCCTGCATCTTATGTGGGACTTACATCCAGACATATTAATCAGAGGTTCTCCGAGAATCACATGCACCAAAACAGTGGCTCCTCTGCAGTTGCAAGTCACTGTTACAACAATCACAATCCAAACACACTGGCATGTGAGGTAATTGACCAGGCTAAGAACAAGCTTAACTTAGCATACGAAGAGTTCCTTCATATTTCATAATTAAATCCTATATTAAATGTTCCAATTTCATTCGTTTCTCTCCGCTTATTCAATGTGTAACCAACTGTCTCCATTCTATAGATAAGGTTGTCTTATCCTCTGTGTAATATCCTGATGTTACAGCACACCTGCTGATTCCATGTCCTTCATATCTTAATACATGTAGTTAACTCTTGACCTGTAATAGGATTGCCTCCTCCTCCCCCACTAAGATTGTAGTGATTTTAACTGCAGGGTAGGAATCACATCTTATCAATGATAATAACTTTTGCATTTGTTTTGTTGATTCTTACTGTGTATATAATGCCTGTTTTAACATACCAAAGTTATGTTGCGGTAATTTCTGATGATGAAAGTAGTTTCTCTCGAAAGCTTATATTAAACATGACCATGTACAAAGTAGTACAAATTGTCCCATGTGTTTTGGTTTAGTAAAACGGCTCCATAGAAGAATCTATCATGTATAATCTACCTATTGTTAACATTGACCATGTGAATTTCAGTCTGCCAGCTTTGCAGTGTCCTTTAAGGTAATAAACCATAGAGATCAGGCCTATGTCAATAAACATCTCCATGCTGCTTTATTGCTTATTGTGTACATTAGCCTAGCACTACCCCTCTTATCTTAACAGGCCATAAAACTTGAGGCAATAAATGCCTGACTGAAAAACTGATATCCTAAAAAAACATAACATCGGTTAAGAAATTTGTTTTATTTATTACATATTCGAACAAGTAAAGCAATTTAGCATGTTGTGATATATTTTTCATTTCTGTAAGTGCATTAGAAGTAAAGATACAAATAAATTAGCTAAAAGCCTAATTAACAAACTAATGAACTTTAAAATAAGTACACACGTTCTTTTAATATAGCACTACTTACATATTAAGTTTCAAGTAGGTATGTCTAAGCATTACATAGTAAGGAGCATTTATATGTTTTTTTACTTTATGTTAATTTTGACCTATGGCGAGCTCCCTAGATATTGATCTCATCAAAATCGTTCCCGAATTAGATTTTAGTTCCATACCCGCACTACATAAAAATCCAAGTTTGACATATGTAGGCCCAGTGGTTTAAGAGAAGAAGACGTTTTGTTTTTTGGCCGAAAATCCAAGATGGCCGCCATACCATGTGACCTATGACGTCATGCTTGTTTCGTTTGCATCCCTAGTCCATAGCAGTCCTACATGGAAAGTTTGAGTTTTATCTGACGAATACTTTTTGAGGTATTGTCCGGCACAGAACATCAGAAAATAATAATAATAACCCTTACAAAAATAAGAGGGTTCCAAGCCATTGCTTGGACCCCTAATTATAGGAACTTGAGCATGGTCCCAAGTCTGGAGGGAAAACTCTATGTTGTAATCCGATGGGTAACCAGCATAGTAAAACAAGCCCCATGATACTAGCAATGATAAGAGCTACATACATTCCATTAACTAGGTTAGACAGGGACAGGGTAAAGCTATATACATGAGGACATCAGACCAGGGCTGTTAGCATTGAGATTCTTGACCAAATGAGAGCAGCTGTGTTGAGAGTCAGATAAGCTGAGGGCTAATTCAGCATTGAGATTCTTCACCCCTAAAGGTGACACTTGCCCGTTGTAATTTCAGGCATACTATGCATGACATCAATTGCATTTCAGGAGGACAAGCTGGTCACCCTCCTCAAGGTGACGCTTGTCTGTTGTCATTTCAGGCATACTATGCATGACATCAATTGCATTTCTGGAGGACAAGCTGGTCACCCTCCACAAGGTGACGCTTGCCCGTTGTCATTTCAGGCATACTATGCATGACATCAATTGCATTTCAGGAGCACAAGCTGGTCACCCTCCTCAAGGTCACGATTGTCCGTTGTCATTTCAGGCATACTATGCATGACAACAATTGCATTTCAAGAGGACAAGCTGGTCACCCTCCTCAAGGTGATGCTTGTCCGTTGTCATTTCAGGCATACTATGCATGACATCAATTGCATTTCAGGAGGACAAGCTGGTCACCCTCCTCAAGGTGACGCTTGTCTGTTGTCATTTCAGGCATACTATGCATGACATCAATTGCATTTCTGGAGGACAAGCTGGTCACCCTCCACAAGGTGACGCTTGCCCGTTGTCATTTCAGGCATACTATGCATGACATCAATTGCATTTCAGGAGGACAAGCTGGTCACCCTCCTCAAGGTCACGATTGTCCGTTGTCATTTCAGGCATACTATGCATGACAACAATTGCATTTCAAGAGGACAAGCTGGTCACCCTCCTCAAGGTGATGCTTGTCCGTTGTCATTTCAGGCATACTATGCATGACATCAATTGCATTTCAGGATGACAAGCTGGTCACCCTCCTCAAGGTGATGCTTGTCCATTGTCATTTCAGGCATACTATGCATGACATCAATTGCATTTCAGGAGGACAAGCTGGTCACCCTCCTCAAGGTGATGCTTGTCCGTTGTCATTTCAGGCATACTATGCATGACATCAATTGCATTTCAGGAGGACAAGCTGGTCACCCTCCTCAAGGTGACGCTTGCCCGTTGTTATTTCAGGCATACTATGCAGGACATCAATTGCATTTCAGGAGGACAAGCTTGTCACCCTCCTCAAGGTGACGCTTGTCTGTTGTCATTTCAGGCATACTATGCATGACATCAATTGCATTTCTGGAGGACAAGCTGCTCACCCTCCTCAAGGTGATGCTTGTTTGTTGCTTGTCCGTTGTCATTTCAGGCATACTATGCATGACATCAATTGCATTTCAGGAGGACAAGCTGGTCACCCTCCTCAAGGTGATGCTTGTCAGTTGTCATTTCAGGCATACTATGCATGAAATCAATTGCATTTCAGGAGGACAAGCTGGTCACCCTCCACAAGGTGACGCTTGCCCGTTGTCATTTCAGGCATACTATGCATGACATCAATTGCATTTCAGGAGGACAAGCTGGTCACCCTCCTCAAGGTGATGCTTGTCAGTTGTCATTTCAGGCATACTATGCATGAAATCAATTGCATTTCAGGAGGACAAGCTGGTCACCCTCTTCAAGGTGACGCTTGTCTGTTGTCATTTCAGGCATACTATGCATGACATCAATTGCATTTCAGGAGGACAAGCTGGTCACCCTACAGTCCCAATCATTTAAGCCGGCAAATTTATTGCGCCAACTTGCGCGTTAGGTAGCCTAAAATCACGCAAATTCTCACAGCGGGGTGAGATTTAGCTCACGTATGTGATTAAAAGTAGTCCCGCACAGTTGTTATTTCTGCGAATCCACACAGCGCGACGCCTGCGGCGATGGCTGATTGTTCGCTTAGGCCTACTGTTTAGACTACTGGTAACCCGTTAAATGAATTGCCGTTCTTATCTTATCGCTGTAAATTATACATACAATTATTTTATATGACAAGAAAAGTTTTATTTTTTCTTTTGAGTAAAATTACAGACCTGTGATGTATGGAAATATTCCCCCGTAAGCCAACAATTTACTGCACGACTACTGAATACAGAATAGTACCGTATGTAAGCACGTGTGTTTTCTCATTCCGAAATGAATATGACCGATTGGGTTTTTGGGGTATATTTTATTCCTCCAATTTATAAAATGATACTTATAATATTAAATGTATTTCAATATCCGTTCGACGGTATGTTACTTTCCGTGATGATTCCTTAGATTTATTCAGGCCGGACTTCACTTCCGCCCGAGTTGCGGCCCGCAACATTTTCTGGTTATCAGTTGTGAACAACTATGCAGGGCGTTTCGTGTGATCAAACCACACAAGTTTTGAAACAAATGTATACCATATAATTTTATGATTAATCTATATTAATAGTTTGCTTTTTTCGTTAAAAACGGCTTTCTCATTTCGTGCTTGTGGATTCAGACAATTCACGTTTGATATTGTGAAGCCTTAGTTTACATTTTGACAATTAATATTCATCATTTTGAAATAAATAAGAAGTCTATAGTATGGACTTTCATAATAAAAAATTTACGTCTTAAGTCTAAAATACGGCAGGTCTGGGCCTGTAAACGTATTCAAGGGACTAATCTGGACGCTAACTTTGGGTATGGTTTCCTATTTTCGGCATTCACTGAGTAATGCTCTAAAAAGTCAACTAGCAAGAAGGTTTAGTTATTTGTGACATTGTATAATTTTTTTGTTTGCTTTGTTTTTCTTAGGTCAATGTCTGAGGTGGCATATCCAGCACCTCAGAATGATGGACTCGGAAGTGTACCAAAATATCCTGGGCAGACAACTACTGCAGGAGTGCTGACATTGTTTGTTCCATATTTTCCATTTAATCTTATGCAATTTAACAATATTTGCTTGTATTTCCAGTCCGTGTCCTCATGGAAGACAAACAGGAGCAACTAATTCTTGAAATACGTACCTCTGGGGGAGTCTAAACCTGCAGATTGTAGAAGCTGTAACGATGGCTGTAGCCAGCTATGGAAAAGAGTCTGCATTAACACAAAATATAACACCATGATTTTTGTATCTGTTGTTTATTGATATATGTAAACTTAAATCAAATAACCATTTGAAGACTGTACATACTAGTGTTTTATCAAATAAATATATATATACATTACGAGGCGTGGCGTATATTAAATGCCGGCCTTGTAATAATGAAGAAACCAGGAACAGTAAGTATTTTGATTTGATGTATAAAGCATAGAAGAAAATCAACAACTTCAGTGAAAAGAATGCTAATATATGAAGAGGAATGAATTATGGTAGGTATAAGCTGTTGAGACTCCAGGATTAACACGAGGTATAAGCCCATAAATACCCCCGCCCCCTCCCCTCCAACATCAGCTGGCACACCAAATTAAAATGAATGGCAAACACTTCATATTTACTCCCAAGAGGTCACTTAAAGATCGAGTATCTGTATGGCATTCATAAACTTAATATTCAGATTACGCTGCTGTCCGGTAAGAACAACTCTGGATTAAATAATTGAGCGGCTTCTTGATAAACACAACCTGTTGAGAAAAACACAAAAGATTATCATCTGATTTTCTGACGTTTAACTTCACATGGATTATTTGAAAGATTCAGAACTGTTACATCAACTTTCTCACGGATTCCTTCCATTTTAGTTTATCGTCATTTACTTATTTAATAAATGCTGTGTTATAAACTTGCTCAATCGGCAAAACAAGAATGTAAGGCCTAGGATGAAAAGATGTATACGCTAAAACAGTTGTTATAGAAACACCAGCAGAGATCTTTCCTTTACGTCTGTAAGTCGCAACAGCAAGATGGCGAACGCCTACCTTTTAAGCGAGTTTCTTCCTCTTATTAGGCCGATAAAGTCTGAGTTACCATTCTTGTTCAGTTTGTTTCTACAACTTGTATTTAGGTCAGAATAAAAAAAACACTCGTATAAAACAGATAAATGATAATGATCATTCAAAGACTAAACGGAAAGAAAAAAATATTTCATTTTCATATTGTCCTATACACATTGCTAAAATTCATTGATTGACTTGTTGAGTTGTCTAAACCCTATGCATTTATTTTATATTCACGCATTTAAAAAACAAACCAAAAGAAAAACAAGTCTTTGAGTGTCAACAAATGTTCACAGTCTGAGTTCAAACTACAGGAGGTTGATTGGGGAACAGTAAAGCAAAATCTAAAGATCGTCACCACTCTGCTGATATTAGTTATGGTAATTATACATAACCAGCAGCCTTTCTATAACCACCGTTGCTTGATTGACGTCTTCATTTGTGGAAGAAGCAGGGTCTGTTTAGTGCTGAACAATAATCAACCGGTACCAAACAAACAGGTGGAATTAACAGTCGCTGTCATACTCCACAAACCCACTCTGAAAAGTCCGTCTATTACGTAAACCCTACGTGTTTCCGACGGATTCCAAATAAACAAACACATACATTAATCATCCGATTCTGATATTATAAGCGGAAAACATAAAACGGAAAACATAAAAAGAAGTTTTCAGCAGAAAGGAATTCAATTCATGTCCGTAAAATGAATAATTGTGAGGAACTATATTCTGCAGCGTACTCCGCCATGCTAATCATATGTCCCCCCAACCACTGACCTATTTATAGATCAGTACTCCCAGCTCTCGCGCCAAGTGGCGCTTACTAGTTTGCGCATTGGCCAGCTGGAAATTTGCCGGCTTAAATGATTGGGTTTGTACTCAAGGTGATGCTTGTCCGTTGTCATTTCAGGCATACTATGCATGAGATCAATTGCATTTCTGGAGGACAAGCTGGTCACCCTCTTCAAGGTGACGCTTGTCTGTTGTCATTTCAGGCATACTATGCATGACATCAATTGCATTTCAGGAGGACAAGCTGGTCACCCTCTTCAAGGTGACGCTTGTCCGTTGTCATTTCAGGCATACTATGCATGACATCAATTGCATTTCAGGAGGACAAGCTTGTCACCCTCCTCAAGGTGACGCTTGTCTGTTGTCATTTCAGGCATACTATGCATGACATCAATTGCATTTCTGGAGGACAAGCTGGTCACCCTCCTCAAGGTGACGCTTGTCTGTTGTTATTTCAGGCATACTATGCATGACATCAATTGCATTTCAGGAGGACAAGCTGGTCACCCTCCTCAAGGTGACGCTTGTCCGTTGTTATTTCAGGCATACTATGCATGACATCAATTGCATTTCAGGCGGACAAGCTGGTCACCCTCCTCAAGGTGATGCTTGCCCGTTGTAATTTCAGGCATACTATGCATGACATCAATTGCATTTCAGGAGGACAAGCTGGTCACCCTCTTCAAGGTGACGCTTGTCTGTTGTCATTTCAGGCATACTATGCATGACATCAATTGCATTTCAGGAGGACAAGCTGGTCACCCTCTTCAAGGTGACGCTTGTCTGTTGTAATTTCAGGCATACTATGCATGAGATCAATTGCATTTCAGGATGACAAGCTGGTCACCCTCTTCAAGGTGACGCTTGTCTGTTGTAATTTCAGGCATACTATGCATGAGATCAATTGCATTTCTGGAGGACAAGCTGGTCACCCTCCTCATTGCATTTCTGGAGGACAAGCTGGTCACCCTCCTCAAGGTGATGCTTGTTTGTTGCTTGTCCGTTGTCATTTCAGGCATACTATTTATGAGATCAATTGCATTTCTGGAGGACAAGCTGGTCACCCTCCTCAAGGTGACACTTGTCTGTTGTCATTTCAGGCATACTATGCATGACATCAATTGCATTTCAGGAGGACAAGCTGGTCACCCTCCTCAAGGTGACACTTGCCCGTTGTAATTTCAGGCATACTATGCATGAGATCAATTGCATTTCAGAAGGACAAGCTGGTCACCCTCATCAAGGTGATGCTTGTCCGTTGTCATTTCAGGCATACTATGCATGACATCAATTGCATTTCAGGAAGACAAGCTGGTCACCCTCCTCAAGGTGACGCTTGTCTGTTGTCATTTCAGGCATGCTATGCATGAGATCAATTGCATTTCAGAAGGACAAGCTGGTCACCCTCCTCAAGGTGACGCTTGTCTGTTGTCATTTCAGGCATGCTATGCATGACATCAATTGCATTTCTAGAGGACAAGCTGGTCACCCTCTTCAAGGTGACGCTTGTCTGTTGTAATTTCAGGCATACTATGCATGAGATCAATTGCATTTCAGGATGACAAGCTGGTCACCCTCTTCAAGGTGACGCTTGTCTGTTGTAATTTCAGGCATACTATGCATGAGATCAATTGCATTTCTGGAGGACAAGCTGGTCACCCTCTTCAAGGTGACGCTTGTCTGTTGTAATTTCAGGCATACTATGCATGAGATCAATTGCATTTCTGGAGGACAAGCTGGTCACCCTCATCAAGGTGATGCTTGTCCGTTGTCATTTCAGGCATACTATGCATGACATCAATTGCATTTCAGGAGGACAAGCTGGTCACCCTCTTCAAGGTGACGCTTGTCTGTTGGGATTTCAGGCATACTATGCTTGAGATCAATTGCATTTCAGGATGACAAGCTGGTCACCCTCTTCAAGGTGACGCTTGTCTGTTGTCATTTCAGGCATACTATGCATGACATCAATTGCATTTCAGGATGACAAGCTGGTCACCCTCTTCAAGGTGACGCTTGTCTGTTGTAATTTCAGGCATACTATGCATGACATCAATTGCATTTCAGGAGGACAAGCTGGTCACCCTCCTCAAGGTGATGCTTGTCTATTGACATTTCAGGCATACTATGCATGCAATCAATTGCATTTCAGGAGGACAAGCTGGTCACCCTCCTCACGGTGATGCTTGTTTGTTGCTTGTCCGTTGTCATTTCAGGCATACTATGCATGACATCAATGCAGTGTTTGACATTCGCATATTTTTCACCATAGACATCTTGACAATATTTCAAATCTTCCCATGTACCTACAGGTTATTACTTCCAATTTTATCATAAACCACATGGATTTACCATAGATTTGGCTATGGGTCCATTGCTAATGTCACGCACTGTCAATGGCATTTCAGGAGGACAAGCTGGTCACCCTTCTCAAGGTGACGCTTGCCCGTTGTCATTTCAGGCATACTATGCATGACATCAATTGCATTTCAGGAGGACAAGCTGGTCACCCGTCTCAAGGTGATGCTTGTCGGTTGTCATTTCAGGCATACTATGCATGACATCAATTGCATTTCTGGAGGACAAGCTGGTCACCCTCCTCAAGGTGACGCTTGCCCGTTGTCATTTCAGGCATACTATGCATGACATCAATTGCATTTCAGGAGGACAAGCTGGTCACCCGTCTCAAGGTGATGCTTGTCGGTTGTCATTTCAGGCATACTATGCATGACATCAATTGCATTTCAGGAGGACAAGCTGGTCACCCTCCTCAAGGTGACGCTTGTCCGTTGTTATCTCAGGCATACTATGCATGAACACAGGGATTCATAGAAGTCCAAAATTTACGAACCGAAATTGAAAAATTCAGTTTTTTTGAAGGCGAAATTCAGTTTTTTTTTAATTTACCGACCATTTTAGGGTTAAAATTGAGTTAAAATCTATGTTACAAACCAGTTCCAATTTAATATTTTTTTTTTCATGAATGTATGAATTCCAAGAAAAAAATCATGTTTGACAAAAAACTAATGATTATAATATGTCAAACCTAGATCAAAGTTATCCCTAATCTCTTCTTCATGTGCAACAATAAAAAAATACACAATGATTTAAATGAATTGAACTATTTGAGAACTATGATTCAGGGGAGGTAACTAACTTATTATCGACACTAGTTGTCTCCCGTTTTATTTTCTATACGACCAAAAGCAGCTGAATAAATATAACAAGTCGCGAATTATTACGATTATTGTGGGTAATACTCCCCAAAACTCCTCAGTTCAACAAAATCAGCTTATTTTATAAATGTTTAGGTAATTAAAAAGACTTCCAAAGTGCAAAATAAGCCATGTTGTGGAGACTCTGAAAACGAAACAACAACAACAAGAGAATGACGGCCATGGTCGTTTGACGGCGGCTTCGAAATAAACTTTTCCCTTGAACTTAGATTTTTCTCATCATAAACAGTGGATATCAATCAAACAATATTCAGTTTTTCACGCCCAAATTGAGTTTGGAAATGTTAGTTTCATTAAAAGGAAATTTTAAACTGAAAATATTGAGTTTTTCAACACCAAATTCAGTTTTAAACCCAATTTTACGAACCGAATATCGGTAAGTAAATTGGACGTGTATGAATCCCTGGAACAACATTGTCAACAGTTGCCCAATTTCAAATCAAACGACCTATGTGGGATGGTTGGCAGTTACCAACGGAAGGTTGTGGGTTTCCTCTGGCCATAGAGCCCAGATTCCTCCCACAATAAAACTGGCAATGCCGCCATATAAGTGAAATAATCTTGAGCGCGGCGTAAAACACCAATCAATCAAATCAGAAAACAAATTCACTCTCCACAGTTTGGTGACATGCGTTGGTTCTTATAATAGCTATAACCAACACCAGAGACGTCCCATTACTCCAATACCTCCATTTGGACTCTCAAACAAGGCTCCTTGTCAACTGTTAGCTTTGGTCTATTCAGAATACATATTCCTTTGTCGTCCCAAACAGACATCGCATAAAATCAAACATCAAGATATAGACAGTTGTCAAACAAAGTACCCTAATCCTGATATTAAAAAATATGATCTCAATTGAATGTTTATGTCAGTTTTGTTGGTTGCATTTTTCATATCACCAAACAACATTTCTCTTAGAAGCAAAAGTACAAATCCAGTTCAATAATGGAGTTACATTCACAGAAGATGGCCGTTACAAACACCTACCTCTTATACCAACAGAACTCACACACAGCAAGATGTTTATGTCAGTTTTGTTGGCTGCTTAATTCCATAGTCCCTGACAACTTATATCACTTGGTTATCACAGAACTGAAAGTACAAATCCAGTCATCAAAAATCACTGGCCTAACATTCACCCAATAGATTTATAGGAAGGGGGTGTAAGTGTCACATACCTCAGTATTAAATTTACACGTCTACCAACAGAACCCCCAGCTTCTCGTCTAGCTGTGACTCAGTTGAGTTTCCACACCACATAATCATCTTCATTTCTTTCATGGCCAGCATTTCTGTCTTTCACTGTAAAAAGAACAAATTAGGTTGTAGATTTCCTGTCCAGTTACTTTCAGATCATCCAGACTCCTCGAGAAAATACATTGATATAACAGGTGATAAAAACTGTCAATCACCTGAAAACTAATTCAGAAGAACCATGTAACAATCACATGGTAAATAGATTGATTGATTGATTGTTTGTTTTACACCGCGCTCAAGATTATTTCACTTATATGGCGGCGTTGCCAGTTTTATTGTGGGAGGAAACCGGGCTCTATGCCCGGAGGAAACCCACGACCTTCCGTTGGTAACTGGCAACCATCCCACATAGGTCGTTCGAGTGAAAACCCAGTCAGAAAATTTTCCAATTTTTTGGACTGAGTGGGAATCGAACCCGCGACCCATTGTTGGAAGGCTGTTCGGATTGAGCGTCCAACGCTCTACCTACTGAGCCACGGAGGCCCCCGGCAGTTATTGAAGGTCGACAGTGTGGAAGGATACACAGCCAAGAGAGACAGGCAAGCCATGGCAGTTAGAGAAGGGTGACAGTGTGGAGGGATAGACCGCCAGAGGCAGGCAGGCAAAGGCAGCTAGTGCATGGCGACAGTGTGGAGAGATTGCCAGAGAAACAAGCAAAGGCAGTTAGTGAAGGGAGCCATTGTGGAGGGATAGAGAACCAGAGAGGCAGGCAAGCGAAGGCAGTTATTGAAGGCCGACATAGTGGAGTGATAGACAGCCAGACAGACAGGCGGGCAAGGCAAGGCAGTTAGTGAAGGGTGACAGTGTGGTGGGATAGATAGCCAGAGAGACAGGCAAGCCAAGGCAGTTAGTGAAGGGAGACAGTGTGGAGAGATAGATAGCCAGAGAGGCAGGCAAGCCAAGGCAGTTAGTGAAGGGAGACAGTGTGGAGGGATAGACAGCCATGGAGGGAGGCAGGCCAAGTCAGTTAGTGAAGGGAGACAGTGTGGAGGGATAGACAGCCATGGAGGCAGGCAAGCCAAGGCAGTTAGTGAAGAGCGACAGTGTGGAGGGATAGAAAGCCAGAGAAGCAGGCAAGCCAAGGCAGGTAGTGAAGGCTGACAGTGTGGAGAGATAGTCAGCCATGGAGGCAGGCAAGCCAAGGCAGTTAGTGAAGGGTGACAGAGTGGAGGGATAGATAGCCAGAGAGACAGGCAAGCCAAGGCAGTTAGTGAAGGGTGACAGAGTGGAGGGATAGATAGCCAGAGAGGCAGGCAAGCCAAGGCAGGTAGTGAAGGCTGACAGTGTGGAGAGATAGTCAGCCATGGAGGCAGGCAAGCCAAGGCAGTTAGTGAAGGGAGACAGTGTGGAGGGATAGACAGCCATGGAGGCAGGCAAGCCAAGGCAGTTAGTGAAGAGCGACAGTGTGGAGGGATAGAAAGCCAGAGAGGCAGGCAAGGCAAGGCAGTTATTGAAGGGTGACAGAGTGGAGGGATAGATAGCCAGAGAGGCAGGCAAGCCAAGGCAGTGAAGGGTGACAGTGTGGAGGGATAGATAACCAGAGAGGCAGGCAAGCCAAGGCAGTTATTGAAGGCTGACAGTGTGGAGGGATAGAAAGCCAGAGAGGCAGGCAAGGCAAGGCAGTTATTGAAGGGTGACAGTGTGGAGGGATAGATAGCCAGACAGGCGGGCAAGGCAGGGCAGTTAGTGAAGAGAGCTATTGTGGTGGGATAGATAGCCAGAGAGACAGGCAAGCCAAGGCAGTCAGTGAAGGGTGACAAAGTAGAGAGAGTGAACAAAAACAATGTGAAGTGAAAGACAGAGTGGCAGGATAACCAAGAGAGTTAGTGAATAAACAGAGGGTGCTTGAAGTAAAACAGAGCAAACCAAGGCAGTAAGTAAAGAGTCAGTCACAGACTGCCAACAAGACAGTGACACAGGCAGGCTGTCAGAGTTTACATAGAGGGAAAGAGAAAGTCCATGAAGACTGCAATAAGTAGTACACAATATGTTCCACAATGGGGAAGTACTTAAGTTTACAATTAACTAAGGGTGGATTGAGCATCAGGATTTCTTATATACTGAACTTATTTCTAGTGTACAAGAAAAAATAAATTTGACTGAGCTTTGGATACTTTTGGTTGACTGAGAATTCATTGACTCACACAGTGGGGGAGACTAGCAGTGATAAGAGCTACATTCATTCCATTGGAGAAACAGAAAATCATTGTTTGATACTTTTAATTGACTGGACAAGAAACACCTCACACACCTGTCAGCAGCCAAGCTCACAAAAAGAGACACTGCAGAAGAGACTAACACTGATGAGAGCTACATACATTCTATTAACCCAATGTTAAATGTAGGTAAAGCTTCACAACTTAATCGACAGTGGTGTATGTAGAACAACTGAAGGCGAATATATGTACTGCAGTTTATAGAGAACGCATTATCAGGGCTGACGGGATACACATACAGTGACCAACACGCAAACACCACACTGCAAGGAAGTGAAGAGAGGCAATGGAGTGAAAGACAACCCGAAAGAGAGGCAGGCAAGCGAAGAAAGTGAAGGGTGACAAAGTAGAGAGATAGACAGCCAGAGACCAACAGGCAGGCAGTGAACATAGACAATGTGGGCTGAAAGAGAGATTGGCAGGCAAGTGTATGCAGACATATCATTAGATACTTTTGGTTGTCTGAGAATTCATTGAGAGTCACACAGTGGAGGAGGAGACTAGAAGTGATAAGAGCTACATTCATTCCATTAACTATGTTACACAGTGACAGGGTAAAGCAGTATACATGAGGACATCAGACCAGGGCTGTTATTTAGCATTGAGATTCTTTACAGACAGCTGTGTAGGTATGGCAGACAAACTGAGACCAGATGTGTGGAGAATCAGACAAGCTTAGGGGTAATATCTGTACTTATGTAGGCTATATGTAAATAGAGTTAAACAGATCAACATTAGAGAGTAGGGTACTCTGATACCAGAGACACACAGGCAGGAAAGCCAAGCCAGTTAGTGAAGCGAGACAGTGTGGAGAGATAGACAGCCATAGAGGCAGGCAAGCCAAGGCAGTTATTGAAGGAGACAGTGTGGAGGGATAAATAGCCAGAGAGGCAGGCAAGCCAAGGCAGGTAGTGAAGGGCGACAGTGTGGAGGGATAGACAGCCATAGAGTCAGTCAAGCCAAGGCAGTTATTGAAGGGAGACAGTGTGGAGGGATAAATAGCCAGAGAGGCAGGCAAGCCAAGGCAGTAAGTGAAGGCCGACAGTGTGGAGGGATAGACAACCAGAGAGGTAGGCAAGCCAAGGCAGTTAGTGAAGGCCGACAGTGTGAAGGGATAGGTAGCCAGAGAGGCAGGCAAGCCAAGGCAGTTAGTGAAGGGAGAGAACGTATAGTGTAATATATGTCTTATAAAATATAGTGAAGAGAGATAGAAATAGATTGATGTTTTACGCCGCACTCAAGAATAATTCACTTATATGGCGGTTTTGCCAGGTTTAATAGGGGAAGAACCTTAGGCAAGTACCTCGCAACTCTTCCACACACTGCAATCGAGTAAAAAATCCACTCAGAAAATTGTCATTTTATTCGGTCTGAGTGGGATTCGACCCTGAGTTGCATGGATGAAAGGCCTGTGTCGGACTGAGGGACAATATACAGCCATAGAGACGGGCAAACCAAGGCAGTCTGTGAACAGAGAGTGGAGTCAAAGACAGGCAGAGAAATAAAGTGGAAGGCAAGCCAAAGCAGTTAGTGAAGGGAGAGAGAGTGGAGGGATAGAAATCGGTCTTAACAGTGAGCAGTGTATGCAGGACAGACAGGCAAAGTTAGACCAAGTGTGTGGAGAGTCGGACTAGCTTAGAGCTAATATCTGTAACAAAGTGAGACAGCCATCACACAGAAGGAAAGTTAAGGGGTAATATGTGTACTCCTGTATTCAGCAATAGGAGCTGTGTTAACCTTACGGGTATTCAGTGTATGTTGCACCACTAGTTGACAATTTAATTACACAGGTCCCTCCAAGAGCTACACACATTCCCTTCATTCAATGTTGGAGGTTTCACAGAGACAGGTTAAAACTGTATACGTGAGGACATCAGACCAAGCTTTTAACATGGAGCTCCTTAACAGAGAGTAGTGTAGATAGGGCAGACAAACTGAGACCAGCAGTGTGGAGAGTCAGGCAGGCTTAGGGGTAATATATGTACTGACATAAGAAAGGCGATAGGCAGGTTACATGTATATACAGTTAGGCAGTTAGTGAAGATTGATTGATTGATTGATGTTTTATGGATATTTCATTAGGTTGATGACAGGCAGGAATTTGGCCATAGTGCGAGACCCCAATTCACTTTTAGTACAGGACACATCGTTTATTTGTAATCTAGTTATAAAAACAACCAAAAATTAAATCAATGCAATAGTTCCCAAGTTACTGAATGCCAATAGGCTAGGCGACTGTTTTGGTCGAAACAAATAGGAAGATCCAATTTAATTTTGGTATAGGACACCCTATCTAATCATCAGCTAGTTATATCTGACAAAAAAATTTCAATCCATGGAATAGTTCCGGGCTTAATGAATGCCAAAAGGATGGCTAACATACAAACTAAATTGGTTACAAACAAGGACTAACAGGCTGAGAGAGCTACATACACTCTATTAACCCAGTTTTAACTATAGGTTACACAGTGACAGGGTTAAGCTTCATGAGAACTTCACACCTTAACTGCCAGTGGTGTGTGTAGAACAGAGAGGCCAACTGAGACATACAACTGGTTAGACATACAGAGTAGTTTATATATACTTTGGTTGATTGATTGATTGATTGATTGATTGAGAAATTCCTGTGGACACACGTGTAAAATAATTGATATATGACGGAAAACAAACACGAATAAAGGACAACACACACGGATGAAGACATAAAACGGAATACCGGTTTATTACCTTGGTTGGCCTTATATAGGACAGGTATGATAATGTGGTCAGTTTGACCCTATACCATTGATCAGTTGACCTCAGTGAAATGGGGCTCTATAGGCTATAGGTTAAAACACTACAACATAGAGACTCAACATTGCACAGTGTAGGAGAACCTAACAGTGATGAGAACTACATACAAAACTATGTTAGACAGAGATAGGGTAAAGCTGTATACATGAGGACACAGACCAGGGCTGTTTGCATTGAGATTCTCTACAGTGGACAGTGTAGCTCAGGCAGACAAATTGAGACCAGTCTAAAATTAGAAGTTGCCCTCCTAGTCTTAAGTCCAGATTTAAGCTTTAAGTCAAATGGTCGATATTTTTATCGGAAAAATCCATTGGCATAGGGTTGGACAGTTCACCTAGGTTGTTTTTATTCGACTAAACTACATCATGGAATTTTACCTGGCGTTTGCTCGCATCTACCCCTTACTCCCTTACACTCGGCTAGAGCTATCGTTAGTTACATGGAACATTTCCGATACTAGTAACACATGGAAACCCCACGTGGAGCCTATAACAGTGGCCAGTTCAATGTAAATCAGATTGACATGAAACAGCCATCTTGCCTGTTTTCGTGAAAATGGGACTTTTTCGTGAAAATGACCGCATTTTCATTACTGTTTACTCACATTCAAAGTATATATTCACGTATAGTGTGTCAGGATTTTTATATTTATCTGATAGCTTTTAAAAATGTTACCCTGGATCGCACGCAAAAATCAGTGTGCTATGTCCGGTAAAGGCATAGGTGGCTACATGTAAATACAGTTAAACAGACAGTGACACATAAACAACAAAGTAGGGTACTGTGAAAAAAGAGAAACACGGGCAGGAAAGTTGAGGCAATTAGTGAAGGGAGATAGAGTGGAGGTATAGCCAACCAGAGAGGCAGGCAAGCCAAGGATTTTAGGCATGCTACATGTATATACAGTTAAACAGACTGATAGTTCGACAATATAGACACCTGTCTATGTATATGTAAGACAGACAGGCAAACAGGACAGCCAAGAGTAATATCTGTACTAATGTATTCAGCAATGGGAGCTGTGTCAACCTTATGTTACAAATCAACGTATTCAATATGAAGGCCAACGCAGTTCTGGAGGGATAGAAAGCCTTAGAGGCAAGCAAGCAAAGGCAGTTAGTGAAGTGAGACAGTGTGGAGGGATAGATAGCCATAGAGGCAGGCATCAAGGCAGTTATTGAAGGCTGACAGTGTGGAGGGATAGATAGCCAGAGAGGCAGGCAAGCTAAGGCAGGTAGTGAAGGGAGGCTGTGTGGAGGGATAGAAATGGGCCTTAACAGTGAGCAGTGTATGAAGGGCAGACATGCAAAGTTAGATCATATGTATCCCGTTAAACAGACCTTAGAGAGTAGTGTACTCTGAAGTGAGACAAAGTGAGACAAAGTGAGACAGCCATCACACAGAAGGATAGTTATGGGCTAATATATGTACTCCTATATTCAGCAATAGGAGCTGCGTTAACCTTACGGGTATTCAATGTATGTTGTACCAATAGTTGACAAGTTAATTACACACAAGTTATGATAAGAGCTACACACATTCCCTTAATCCAATGTTGGAGGTTTGACAGAGACAGGTTAAAACTGTAAATATCACAACAAGGCTGTCAACATGGAGATCCTTAACAGAGAGTAGTGTACATGTAGATAGGGCAGACAAACTGAGACCAAGGCATTTTGTTAAGACAATGCAGTTATTGAAGGGCAACAGTGTGGATTGAAAAACATCCTTAACAGTGAGTTGTGTAAGTAGGGCAGACAGAGGTTAGGATAAGAGCTACACACATTCCATTAACCCAATGTTGAGAGTAGGTTAGACAGCGTCAGGTTAAAACTGTATACATGAGGACATCAGACCAAGCTGTTAACATGGAGATCCTTAACAGAGAGTAGTGTTGCAAGGTTTAGTGGTTGGAGGGAACCCTGACCTTCTGCGATTACCTGGCAACTCTTCCATATACAGCAATCAAGTGAAAAATCCAGTCAGAAAACTTTTCAATTTCTATTTGGCGTGATTGGGCCAAAGCACTAAAGGAAGAGATAGAGTAGTGGGACAAACAGCCAGAGAGGCAGGCAGGCAGGCAGGCAGGCAAGCCAAGCCAAGCCAAGCCAAAGCAGTAAGGGAAGAGATAGAGTAGCGGGACAAACAGTCAGAGAGGCAGGCAGGCAGGCAGGCAGGCAGGCAGGCAGGCAAGCCAAGCCAAAGCAGTAAGGGAAGAGATAGAGTAGTGGGACAAACAACCAGAGAGGCAGGCAGGCAAGCCAAGCCAAAGCAGTAAGGGAAGAGATAGAGTTGTGGGACAAACAGCCAGAGAGGCAGGCAGGCAAGCCAAGCCAAAGCAGTAAGGGAAGAGATAGAGTTGTGGGACAAACAGCCAGAGAGGCAGGCAGGCAGGCAGGCAGGCAAGCCAAGCCAAGCCAAGCCAAAGCAGTAAGGGAAGAGATAGAGTAGCGGGACAAACAGCCAGAGAGGCAGGCAGGCAGGCAGGCAGGCAGGCAGGCAGGCAGGCAGGCAAGCCAAGCCAAAGCAGTAAGGGAAGAGATAGAGTAGTGGGACAAATAGCCAGAGAGGCAGGCAGGCAGGCAGTCAAGCCAAGGCAATTAGGGAAGGGCGACAGTGTGGAGGGGCAAACAACAAGAGAGGAAGGCAAGCCAAGGCAGTTAGTGAAGGGCGACAGTGTGAGTGAAAGACACCCTTAACAGTGAGCTGTGTATGTAGGGCAGACAGGCAAAGTTAGACCAGCAATGTGGTGAGTCAGACTAGATCAGGGCTAATATCTATACTCCAGTAAGAAGGGTGTTAGGCAGTCTATATATAGTTATGTATCCAGTTAAACAGACCTTAGAGAGTACTATACTCTGAAGACAGACAGACTCACTCAGACAGCCATCACAGAGAAGGATAGTTAAGGGGTAATATATGTACTCCTGTATTCAGCAATAGGAGCTGTGTTAAACCTTACGGGCATTCAATGTATGTTCTACCATAGATAGCCAGAGAGGCAGGCAAGTCAAGGCAGTAGGGGAAGGGTGATAGTGTGGAGTGAAAGACAGCCTTAGCCATTAGCTGTGTATGTAGGGCAGACTGGCAAAGTTTGACCAGCAATGTGAAGAGTCAGACTAGATCTAGAGCTGAAACGAACAGTTGATTTTGGTATTCGAATATTCGGTTCTGATATTAAGAACGGGCGTATAAAAAGCAAGCCCTGGGAACCAAAAACATGTATGAATCAATAATGTGTAGTTACCTACCCTTGTTCATCAGAATCCGTCTTTCAGTGGTATCAGTCATCATCTAAAACAAAAATCATTTTACTACTGGTGAGTTCACATCAACATTCACAGGATAGAGAAATTCAAATATAGTCAGATAAAATTTAGAAAACAATTGTTGTCATTTATTTGTCACTTAATATTAAATATAAATTCACAATGGGCAACTCATTCAATATTTATGTCAGTTCTGTTGGCTGCTTATTTTCATACAACAGGAGAATATTTCACGTATATGGCATGACGGCAAGTCCAAATCTATGGATGCAGTCATCACTGGCCTCACATTCACCCAATAGGTTTATAGGAAGGGGGTGTGTCACATACCTCAGATTTTAAAGAAAATCAATTGTATCAAACTTGCTTCCATATTTGTCACCCAATACACCAAGAAGTTATTATCCATAAGTAATTCTGCATCTTATTGGCTCCCATAGAGCATCAGATTTATGTGTGTGAAAATACACTGAAAATGAATCTGTCAGACAAACTCGTGTTCGATCGTCAGTGTAGACTGTAGAGCACCATTGACATTTTGAAATTGGCAGGAAAAATCGTAGAGATATGGTTTTGGTACTGTTAGAAAGAAAATTTAGTGTGCCTGTGATATATTTACTCATTTGTTTCCTTTCCTTCTCCTTTAAATTTACACTTCTACCAACAGAACTCACAGTTGCTCGTCTAGCAGCTACTCAGTTGACTTTCCACACCACATTACCATCTTCATTTCTTTCATGGCCAGCATTTCGGTCTTTTACTGTCAAAAGAAGAAATTAGGTTGTAGAATTGCTGTCCAGTTACTTTCAGATCATCCAAACTCCTAGAGAAAATACATTGATATAACAGGTGATAATAAGTGGCTGTCGCCATCAGGACCCCTCGGGTCTGGGCCAAAGAAACCGAAGATATATTTATTTTCCAGACAATTTGTTGTGAGTGAAAAACTACTCCACATACATGCATCACATTTACAAGGAGGTTTTTGGCTGATAGTCATGTAAGGGGCATAACTCTTGAAAAACATGTCTGAACACATCGATTTTAAATAGGCTTCTTGTACTTGCTGTATTAAACAAATGTGTGATGTTTCAAAGTTGTAAGCTAAAGACTTATGTAGATAATGTGTTTACAAGGCTTTTTATAGCAGCGGTAATGTAAGGGGCATGACTCTTGAAAAAAACATCCGAGCGCGTTGATTTTCAATAGGCTTCTTGTACTTGCTGTATTAAACAAATGTGTGAAGTTTTAAAGTTGTAAGTTAAAGACTTTTTTAGATAATGTGTTTACGAGGCTTTTTATAGCAGCGATAATAAAAGGGGCATAACTTTTGAAAAAAACATCCGAGCGCGTTGATTTTCAATAGGCTTCTTGTACTTGCTGTATTTAACAAATGTGTGAAGTTTTAAAGTTGTAAGTTAAAGACTTTTTTAGATAATGTGTTTACAAGGCTTTTTATAGCAGCGGTAATAAAAGGGGCATAACTCTTGAAAAAAACATCCGAGCGCGTTGATTTTCAATAGGCTTCTTGTACTTGCTGTATTAAACAAATTTGTGAAGTTTTAAAGTTGTAAGTTAAAAACTTTTTTAGATAATGTGTTTACGAGGCTTTTTATAGCAGCAGTAATAAAAGGGGCATAACTCTTGAAAAAAACATCCGAGCGCGTTGATTTTCAATAGGCTTCTTGTACTTGCTGAATTAAACAAATGTGTGAAGTTTTAAAGTTGTAAGTTAAAAACTTTTTTAGATAATGTGTTTACGAGGCTTTTTATAGCAGCGGTAATAAAAGGGGCATAACTCTTGAAAAAAACATCCGAGCGCGTTGATTTTAAATAGGCTTCTTGTACTTGCTGTATTGAACAAATGTGTGAAGTTTCAAAGTTATAAGTTAAAGACTTTTTTAGATAATGTGTTTACAAGGACCAATGGACAGACGGACAGACGGACAGACGGACAGACGGACAGACGGACAGACGGACAGACGGACAGACGGACGACGGAGGCAACGACAATACCCTTCGGGCAAAATTTGCCCGAGGGGTAAAAACTGTCAATCACCTGAAAACTAATTCAGAAGAACCATGTAACAATCACATTGTAAATAGGTTGATTGATTGTTTGATGTTTTACGCCGCGCTCAAGATTATTTCACTTATATGGCGGTATTGCCAGTTTTATTGTGGGAGGAAACCGGGCTCTGTGCCAGGAGGAAAACCACGACCTTCCGCTGGTAAGTGGCAACCATCCCACATACTCCGTGTAACAATCACATTGTAAATAGAAGGTAATGGTTTGTATGAGGTTTGTCACATAAATAAGCTGTAAGTGCAGTCATATTATTTTAATATTTACATAAATGGAAACAACGGAAATAGATCAACCATACGTTACACAGAGTGAGAAGGAAATAGGCACAGACACACTTGTCAAAAGTGACGTCATACACAGCCGTTGCTTCGAAGACGCACTCACATAGCAGAGAGTGTGTATTAGGTCACCACTGTGAAGGTACGTACACAACTGAGGGAGTCATTTGTCACTGAGATAATTAACTGACCTAAGCAATGAACAGCGACAAATGTAGCATTGAATTTTGTATGTTTTGCGACAGATTTTCTTTTTGGTCAAACCTGTACAGTACATGTTGTACAACACACTTAACACAAATCCTAAAACATTGAAATCTGAGTCTGGTAAAGGAGCAACAACAAAAAAAATCACAATGGAAGAGAAATAAGAGGTGTTACCATGATCACTTCTACATATGACCTCAACCATTGGATTTTCTTCAAATAACTGGTAAAAGAAGGCGGATATTTCGTTTTTTCACCTGTAAGAAAAAAGAAAAATTTGGACATAAGCAAATGTGGAAATACAGCAAACAACATAAACCTTTATTTTACTGTCCTTTTAAGTTTATTTCAAATGTTTACATCACCAACAGATGTTGAGAAAAGTAACACATATGTTTGACTGCTTAATTGAAGTTTAATGTCATGCTCAAGATGAATTCACTAACAGCCTCACAGAAGGATGTCTTATCTGACAAACCTGTTTAACATACAAACTAAATGGTTACCAAAAAAAAAGCAGAAATTGATATTAAAACAAAAGTCAAAATTAGGTATGGTATTTATTATTTAACAATCTCACAAAACAACCTTCTTTTCAATATGTCATACAATGGCAACCAGTGTCGTGATATTTAAAAAGTGAACTACAGTAGGGCCCGCTTAAACGCATAGGCTTGGTCCGGACATAAAATATGCAATTAAGCGGGTTAACCGTTTAAACGAACCTAGCGAATTTAGACGTCCGCAGTTGTACCCCTTGACTTCATGCACTATCGTAAGTAAGACTATATGACACTGACCTATAACCTATAGATTGCTGTAAATGGATTTATTTCCTGGTTTTATAATAACAAAGAAATTTGTTATTGTAGTTTGTTTTACTCATTGCCTAACAGTTTACAATTTCAAGTTGCTGTGCTATTTCCCGGGCCAAGTTATCAACAGTACGCTGTGTGTGCAGTCCAGCTGTGAAAGCGGGTTTCGTAGCTAGTTGTGACTAATCCCGTAGTTTTTTCGATCTCGTCTGCCAATTATCCGGGTAAATTCTCAAACCACAGGATGTTTGTTATGCAATTAAGCGGTTTATGCATTTAACCGATAACCGTTTATCAGGACTTAAAACAACAGGCAGGTATAGGGAATGATTCCGTCCCCAGACATTTTATTCGAATAAGCGGGTTATTCGTTTAACCGCAATTCGATTAATAGGGTCCTACTGTATATCGTTGGCCAGTCAGGATAGCTATTTAGTTTTATGTTTTAATCCAATCCCAATTATAAAATCAGTTCTAACACCTCCAGAAATTTCCAGAAAAGGTAAGTAAAAACTTTGATCCATTTTTACTTGTTATGTTATTAAAGGGAAAGAAAATCTAAGCTTTAGACTAGTTTAGATGGAAAGAGTAGAGTTCATTTATTGCAAAACAACTGTCCAATGTATGTTTTATCCCCTCATAAGTGAATAATTGAAATTTGAAGGTGGCGTGACAATAGAGAATAAGCTCCATAGGCCATTCACAAGGCCGCCACCATTTTTTCATTAGTTTTATCCAATTATTGTTGAATAAAAATTTAAGTGCGTTATAGAGTAGTCATGTGATGCAATTTAGCCAATGGATGGCTAAGTAATGGCGCGCGGTTGCATACTGACCTATATTTTCGGAGACAATCTTCCCACTTCAAGTTTGTCGCCATGTTTTTGTTGACCTAAATCTACCCTTATACATTAAAGAGCGGTAAAAATACGTCATTATTGATCTAAAAATAGCTATACCAACATCACGTCATCCTAAAACGGAAAAATGGCTACACAGATAAGCCACTGAAAGGACATACTTCTGTCTGTTTTTATTAGCTTGAGGGTCACAGGAGGTAATTGACGTGGAATGTTTTAAGTACTTTGAAGGTTGTTATCGACGATAATCCCTATGTATTTCTAGAGATTTCCCCTCCTTTAAATGAATAAAAATTTCTCATTTCAATTCAATTTGAATAATAATAATAAGAAGTTTGTTTCTGAATATGTGGTGAGTTAAGTATATGTGTTGAGTTAAATCATAGGGTAAATGACACCCTGTTACAGCCAAGCTCACAAATAGAGACTAACAGTGATGAGAGAGCTACATACACTCTATTAACCCAGTTTTAACTATAGGTTACACAGTGACAGGGTAAAGCTTCATGAGATCTTCACACCTTAAAGAGCCTTTACAATGCAGATTTTAATAGCATTATTTATGAATATTTAAAATAATTATGAATCCAATAAGTGATTTAAAAAAAAATGATTTTAAAATAAGCCATTTTAACGAAGACGCTGACTCAGGTGTTCTGTACTGTCGAGTGGTTGATTCAATCGGGAGTTTCCGGCCGACTGCGAGGAGGTGACGTCATTTTATGAACGCAGGGCGTGTTGTTGTTGTTGCCTACACGTTGGAAGACAACTGACAGAAGTCTTGATTACATTTTGAAAGTTCTAAAGTAGAAGTATGCCTTGAGGAGATCGTGGGGGAAGCAGTAGGGGTATGGGGGTGAGATGTGTAGCTGCTGGGTGTGGAAAAACAAGTGCCGACGGAGTTTCAGTCCATTCTTTTCCGAAGGATCCGTCAGTAAGGAGACAGTGGACAGATTTCGTCAAAACGAACGCGGCCATTGGAATGGACCTACAGAATATTCGGCGATATGTTCATTTCACTTGAGTGCTATCCATTTAGGCACAGGTTTGAAATCGAACACATCCAAAAAATCCCCCAAAATGCCAGACGAACTGCGATGCCGTTCCTACAATTCATGCCTGTACTGTAACTCAATTTCAAACTGTTGCCACAGAGTCTGACAGTGACAGTCACAAATCTTCAACTTTTTCAAACCCCAGTAAAATGCCGCGATTAGACATGTTGTCCCCTTCCCATTCGGCCACATCTCAGACTCAGAGGTCACCTCCCCAAAAACTTAGGCTTGGATATGCTAAAAGGGAAGCTGCAAGGGTAAGTCTTGAAGTTGAATTACTAATAATATGTTTCCTTGTTGTTTACATGTGATTGTCACATATGTACTTGTGTAGTAGTCTTACTAGTAGACTGTATATTATAAGCTTACACTGTCGACATGTAAATTTAGTTGTATTGATGTGTACTAAAAATACTGTACTTTTAATCTATAATTTATTGAAGTTTACTTATGCCACAATGGCACAAATCACTGCTTTAACTTTTAAGTTCTGACAATAAGTACAATCATCATTGATCATTATAAATCAATTATAACTACCAGAGGCTGAGCTGAATGTAACAGCAGTTGAGTTAGACTGTATTATTATTTTATTACAACTCGGGGAAAGATTTATGTATAATTTTAGTCGTGTGATAAATTTAATGATATTATTTTTTACCAGGTAACACTGGAGTTATAGATTATAGTACATGTCGTTTGCCGTAGTAGTTAAATACTAGTACTAGCTGTAGGCTTCGGTTACAATATTTGAATAAGTTGACGGTTTTTAATTTTAACGAGAATAATTTTTTAAAAAATTTAACCAGTTGACTAAATGTAATAGTTTTACTTTTATACAGATTAAACAGAATACGACAAAGAACAGGCTAGACAGATGAACAAGACAGAAGACCTTGAATTAGAAGTGGTGAGCTCTGATGAGGTTAGTAAAATAAAAAGGCAATTAATAAGGCAAATTCATATTCCAGAAAATCAGTGACCCGATCCCTTCCTGGGGGTATCATTTCGGGGTTAAAAATCGTAATGTATTTCCCAGCCCACTACAATACTTTTGAATAGAATCTACACTTGAAATAATTTTTTTTTGTATTCATGTTACTGTTAATAGGCCGACATAGCTGTTTGTTTCATAATTTCTTTCCTGTACTTTTAAAGCTAATTTGGGCTTAGACTTAGTTACATGTACTTACATTTTTAGTTACAGTTTCTATAACATGTGCATGTGTTCTGTCAAGTCTGTTACCTTATGGTTGGGATTTGCCATTTAAAAATATATATGTACATTGGAGTGTGGAGATAATGATAATGAGATAATTAACATTCCCTTTAATTTCTTAGCATTTAAATTTTATGATCAGTGACATCCTCAACATATATATATCTTAACAACTGACTAATACTAATATGCTTAAATCTTTCAGAATATGTCAACAGTTTGATGGAAACTGTTTTTAAGATGGCAAGTGTTTCTCATATGAACGAAGGGGGAGTCCGGTTGGAGATAGAAGTTCCACCTCCTTTGTGTAGTGAATACAACAGACCTGACCGTGAAACTGCTGTTCAAAACCTTCTGAGCAGATTCAATCAGTCCTCTAATTCTTGAAAGCCAGTGTAGTTTTCGGCTGCGTCAGGAAATGCTGCTCGAATCCTACACACTACACAAGATGGAATGACTACACGCACTTCTTTGTCTACAAATTGCCAAATGCATCTGACAAAGTGTCTGTATGCCGTATAACGATGGCGCCTGGCATAGAAGAAAATAGGGACTGTGCATGTATAACTTTATAACCCTATTACCAGAAGTTGGACAGTTTGTTTCAGAAAATTAAAAATTGTATATAGCTTTACGCAAATCTGAACAATTTATGTGGTTGTGGCAAGTATTAAAAAGAGTAGTTATTATGTTATCCAGGACCACAAACTGTCTCTGTGGAACCCATACAGGCCACTTGCTGTTACATGTAGCAATTAATTTGTGAACAAGTATGAAAATGTTTCACACTATCCTGTTTACTTAGGTAATACAATGAGTCTCTCCTGATTATTACTTGCAAATATCAAAGAAATTAATTTGTGTCTGAACTTAACAGAAAAACCTGTTGGAAAATGTTGATGAGTGATTGCAAAAACTGTGTTGGGTAAACCTTTTAAGAGGTGAGAGTTATTATTTTATGATTAGAAAGCCAAATAAATAAATATTTATTTTCCTGGACATGTGGTTATGCAAGGCAGAATACTCGTGTCAGCATTACACACCAGTCAATTAATTTAAAAAAGATAAATATACGGGTGCACTTTTCAGAAGTCGGTTGTATCTTGAGAATGGCAGAATAATGATCTTACTCGTTGTTTTGCTCTGGCCTTTCTCCAAATTGTTGTCTGTATTGGTAATAGGCCACCCTCAGGACATGGATGTCCAAACAGACTGGATGAAATCCTGGGCCCTGTTTTACAAAGCTGGCGTAAATTTGCGCATAGGCCTACAACATGGACTGGTTGCGTCTAGGGTGTAAGTTACTATAGTTTTAACACTGATTTACGTCAGACATAACTTACGCCACCTTTGTAAAACAGGGCCCTGGGTGGTCTTATATACACTGGGAGTCTGGGTGTTCGTCTCTCACAGTGGTGACCTTTGCAATTTCTGAACAGCACAAACACTCTCTTGCTGTTGTCATAAGTTGACAGTTTCCACATTGACACCTGAACATTTGTGAAAACGTAATAATTCGTGGTATAACTTTAAGCCTGTGCAAATGAAATAATAGTAAAATGTTCCGTACCAGTGGCAGTATAAGCCTGTGCAAATGAAATAGTAGTCGGCCTACTGCACTCAAGTCAACATACCAATGGCAGCACTACTAGTAAATAGTTGTACTAAGCCTAGTCTTATATAGTAGTAGTAGTATAAATACTACAGTACCATAACTAGTTACTGTGACTGTTAGTGTTACCATTACTTAACACTGCATGAAATGTTTTGTTTTTTTCTACCTGTCCCATGTGACAGGTAGATATTATTTTTAACTGTCCCATTCATTTTCTACTTGGATACCATATTGGAAATAAAAAAAGATTAAAACATAGTATGTCTTCTTATTTGTATTTTCTTGGTTTTATTGGACAAGCCAGTGATGATGATCCTAGTATTAAACATAAATGCTGCATATGCAGCGACGTACAAAAGTATTTATTCCTTTTCAAGATATGTGAGACTACATTCAGAAAATAATAAATCTAATTAAAGTTAATTTGAATTTTCTATAATTAAAATGCATAAATATTGAAACATGTCCTTCATTATGAGTCTATATGTACATGATCAATCTGATTGATCAGAATTATTGTCAGAATTTTCAACCCTCTCATCAGATGAGCCGGAGTCGGTGCTCAGCTTTGACCTAGAACCAGCTTTCAAAACATCTACGCGTTTTTTTTACTGTCTAGCCACCAGAGATTGATGGCTGGTTCTGGGTCAAAACTGCTCACAGAATCTTTACTCATAGCTAAGATAATTAAGTCATTAAGAGTGCTTGTTTTCAGACTTGCCCGCCAATC
This sequence comes from Lepidochitona cinerea, assembly GCA_963971465.1. Lineage (NCBI taxonomy): Eukaryota > Metazoa > Mollusca > Polyplacophora > Chitonida > Tonicellidae > Lepidochitona > Lepidochitona cinerea. The sequence continues at coordinate 37,143 of OZ020563.1, read as the reverse complement.
TGATTTAAACCGCTTCATCAAACTGAAACATCGTTCAACTGTTGCTGTCGAAAACATTAGAACCGATAGGATTTTAACTAAACTGAGGATATTTTTCATTTCAATCGAGTTTGCCTTCTTTCTCAGTATTTTGGGCCAAAAATTTTTTATACTTCGTCCATCTTGCTTAGTAATTTTCAGAACATTTGTTTCTCACAGTAAAGATTTATTGTGTCCAGCTTATTAGTATACAGCTCGTTTATTCAATAAACTTTTATATAGTTCTACCTGTCGCAGGCGACAGCTGTTATTTTTTTCTTCCTGTCCCTTGAACAATTTACCTGTCCGAGACAGGTGGACACCCAAACATTTCAAGCACTTCATGTTACTTCTACTTTAAGTTAACTTCGTTTTATCATAAATTCGACCTTGAGGAAGCATATTATAATTATAACCACAAATAAGCCAAACTGCCTTGAGTTATCAACCTGAACTTTATTAAATAATGTCCACTTTTGAATTGTTTACTATATTATTACCATGAATTGTCCGTCATGCGATTTTCGTCTGGGGCCACTGCAGTGTTGGTACTGGTGGTTCAGGAACTACATTGTCGTCGGAACTATTGTACGGTTCAAATTGGTATGGCACTGGTAATATGTCGTTACCATGTGCCCCTATCGCTCCACCGTCCCTCTCCAAATCATCGTCGCCTTCAAACGACGACGAGCCACAGGAGAGAGACAAATCGCTACCACTGTTTTCGGTATCTGCCATGCTGTACGCCTAGTACATTACAACAACAACAACAACCGTTCATAAAGTGACGTCACGCTTTCGTGTTGGGATTTACCGGAAGTTTCGGCAAGCAGACTCGGAAACGATCGGAGACAGGTGCAAACGAAGTTTTTAACACGATGTTGTGACGTTATTTGTCTATCTTTTTAAAAACGGATTTTTGCTATTTCGAAATGAATTTATATAGAACACGATCTTTACATTTAGGTAGTAATTTGTTCTACATTATAAAGGCACTTTAACTGCCAGTGGTGTGTGTAGAACAGAGAGGCCAACTGAGACCAGAAGTGTGGATACATGTACTTCAGTAAGTAAGTGACAGGTCTTATCAGGGCTGAAAGGATTTACATACAGCGACCAACAAGCTAACACCATAATACAGGGAAATACAGTAACTCAGGCTGGCTAAGGTGGTTAGTGAAAAGAGGCAGTGAAGTGAAAGACAACATGAGACAGCGAGGCAGGCAGTTATCCAAAACTAGCTCAGTGGGAGAAAGACGTCAAGGGAAGGGATACATGTACAGTGACCAACAAGCTAACACCCTGTCAAAGAGAGGCAGGCAGGCCAATGCATTGAATGAAAAGGAGTAGATGGAAAGACAGAAATAGACAGATAGAAAAAATGCTAGATTGAGCTTAAGGTTTTATTATATTATGAGCTACAAAGAGATGTGATCACAGCTATAGGACTATAAAATAAAGAAAAATGTTATTGTTTGAGTTCATTGTTGTTGTATTTAGCTGAAATAATGTGAAGAATTTTTTTTGGAGCGAGGAGGAGCACCAGCCTCGCCTTCAAAAATTGTGAAACTCGTCCATATTACCTAATCGAAATCCCCAACAATAAAAAACATTATTAAGTTTTTTTTACTCTTCAAATGTATTTTGGGAAATGTTTTATTTATACAAAAGTTTGTTTGCCAGCTGTTAGGTAGCATTACTAGAATTTCAAATTAATCAAACTTTATAATTGAAATGTATTTAGCTTAGGGATTTATATCTACAGTGAGTAGAAATCACAGTTGGTGGTTCAAGAATGTGGTCCATACTGGACAATATCTTAGACAAGCTGTCTGCTATCAATATTGACTTATTGTTAAGTAATTCTAGACTAGATCTTATTGTGTTAAGAAGAACAAGTTTGGAACAAGTATCAGACCTGTCCAAGCTATGCCAATGTGTAGCCTATATAAAGATAATGGTAATTTAGATACATGTAAATAAGAAAGAAAATGTGAAGTGAGCATAAGAGTAGTTTGTAGAGTTAATAGAAGTCAAGTCAGTAGCACAGATAGAGTTAGGGTTAGGAGCTTACAGTTTAGAGTTCTATTATGCCAATAGTAGCTAACTGAGTAGTTACGGCTTTTAAATGAATTATTTGGAAGGATTTCAGATTTAAGCTAAGTCTTAACTATCCTTAATCTCAATTACCTTTCAGCTATTACCGCCTATTATATCTTTGAAACATTGCTCTTTTCACTGAACCAGGTGATTTCTTCAAAATCCGTTGTTAAACTGTTAAATCGCTCTATGTAAAGCATAGCATAAAAATTGGCCTAATGACTTAACACGAGTTATATCACCCTTATTATGGCGGTTTAATGTGTGGCTCTACCTGACCGGCAAAGTAAGTAAACCAGGATAGACACCCTACCCTGTGTCAGTTGTATAACGTATGTGGTAACAATTAGTGCCACCTGGTTGATAACAATTGGTGGACAACCCCGACCCTGATCGCTTACAATACTCTTGGTTGATTGAGCAAGAAATTCCTGTGAAGGCATTCAGACTTTCAACATTGCACAGTGTAGCAGGGTTAGAATTAATGGAAAATTTTACACTAGACAAACAGGATATTAAGTCTGAGAATTTACTATCCCCTCAAGGTATCAACTATCCCAAATTAAAACATATTAAATCGTAGATTTGAATGCTTATGCGTTATTTGATTTATGCTTTGACAGTTAAAGTATTGATTTTTGGCTACTCTTTTTTTACCCAATCCAATCCAATACTCTAAACTATTGTGCAAAAAGCTATCCTGAGTTGAAGTTTGCAAGCGTCCACGAAATACAAACATGAAACATGCGAAGTGATTTGACTAATTTGTCAAATTAACATGCTCATGTATGACTGCTATAGTACAACACCTTGCAAGGTTTTCCCACATGTTGACTTTGCTATATGTTTTTCTTTTTATAGAACATTACCTATTTTACATGTAAGAAATATATGTATATTTATCTAATGTATACTGAAAGACCAATAAGGGTTTGATAAAAACAAACTACCAACTCACACTTGGTTGTATTACATTTACAATACAAATAGGTTTACATAAAACAAAACTTTTTTTAAGAATGGCCTGATACAGAAAATAAATTAACTGGATTAGACAAAGTTTCCCCATGATATAGTTTCTTTATATATCAGTTAGCTACAAAGAAGTGTTTTGAGGGTGTGAAGTGTTTTTTCTCTATTTTTTTACCCATGAATTTCGCCAACACACTTTGTAACACACTTTTGCGTTTGCTGACTCTTTTTTAGATAAAAACTAAACTAAATTAAACAGTAACTTTATTTACAAGAAACGACACAAATGGAAAAGTTTTGTTATTTTGAAGGGTTTCCAACTTGTCACTTAACTGTATATTTGAGTGGTTTCACTTTTGTTTTGGTTCACATTCAAGTTTCAATGTCCCCTGAACAAAAGTCATTCCAGGTGTCTCCATGCACACTCTACACACGTTACCAAACATATACATTCTCTTCTAAACTCTAGCCCTGTTTACGATAGTTATGGAGATAATAGCTAAATCTATAAGCCAGTTATGTAAGTTCTAAATCACATCGCTGTCAGACTTGAACAGGAAATCAGAAATTGGAAGTTACGTATCCGTAAACTGTAGTTAAGCTTCTTACGTGGACACCGATTGGCTGAAATTTAATCAATTGGCCAATGCATGGCAAGGTTGTAATTTTATTGACAGCATCTGTGATTGAAGTAAGCAACATTACCCGACGAATTAAACAGCCGAGTAATCACATTTTGAATGTAAATTAAGAATATTTAAGTTAAAGCAATGCAAAAAGTTGGTATCCCAGCGGGCCACTGGATTTATTTTTGTACCTGACCGATCAAATTTTCACTATAGCTTATTTCGAACCCTGTGGATTGCGTGGGATTCGAACCCGTGACCAATTGGTGGAAAGCTGTTCCGTGTGAGCGTCCAACACTCTACTGAGCCTCAGAGATCCTATCAAGAGTTTGAACGACAACATCACAGAATGCCAAAATGTATTGGAGAAAGTAAGATCCTATCAAATAATAAAATAACTCAAAAGGATGTTTGATTTCAACTTACAAAGAATAAGATTAAAATGAAGAATCTCTCGATATATAAGATGCATACCAAAAATATCCGAAGATCCTTTCATAGCTTTAAAAATTATGAGAACAGTGACAAAAAGCAGAAGAAGAATAATGGCCAGCGTCCACCATTTTGAATATGCAAATGAGCAAAAAAATGCATAGCGCACAGTGAGACCATAGGGTTAATTTACGAAGATTGTATTGCAGGAGAAGAGCGACAAAAAGAACAAAAGCAGAGGCCATTTTAATACGCAAATGAGCAAAGGAAATAAATGTCACACAAGTAGACCATAGGTGGAACGTGCATTCCCGATCACAAGTGAGAAAAGTGATAAAGAGAAGAAAAACAAATAGGGAACACAGAAACATTTCATCCAGATCTGGTGGTTTTCCGCGATCACAAACTATGTAGGTAAAAATCCCAGAACAATATCGAAATGAGCACACAAAAATAGATGTAATAACTATTTGTAACTCTCTTAAAACTTGGGTTCCATACTGATGAAAAAAAATTAAGACATCACCACGCAGTTAGTTGTTTTGAACAACACGTACACCTGTACTGGTGTCTTCACTTTCACTTGACGAAGACACCGGTACAGGTGTCGAAAGGTTGTGTTATTAAAAACAACTGAGTGGTGATGTCTTAATTTTTTTGATCATTAAAAAAATAGATGTTGCACAACTAGAACATTGGGGGAAAATGTCTGTTAAATTTGATGAAGATCCGACCGGCAACGACCGATAACACAAGACGACGGACGTAAAAATGATTTGAAATGATATACTCGTTTAAATATAATTCAATTCAAAAGAAGATAAACAAAGATGTGGTCAACAGTAAACTGTCAGAACTGACTGAACTTTAAAACTTTCAGTGCAAGCGATTTATGTTCAAGCGATTTATGTGAAAATAGCGACCTGATTAAATTGGACACTTCTCAAATCAAACACATTGTAAATGGGTGAAGAAGAGGATATCACCATAAAAAAATATGTTATTTTACACGAAATATATAAAAGAATTCGTTCAAATCTATTTAATTCAAAATTTATTCTGTGTTTAATTTTTCTAAAAATGTTGTTACTTAGGAAGAAATTACTTTCAAGCCGGTGACCCCATAAATTGTACCCAAATCAGGTCAACAACAGCTGTATTTCCCGCCAAAACTTTGGTCCCAACACTCTGTACGAAAATGGGTCGCGATTTCATAAGATTTTCACGGCTTACAACAATAAATTTCACATCACTAAGTGTGCCAATTCATACCTTTTTAAAACGTTTATTTTTTCCGCTAGCCAACATTAATTCGGAAGTTTTAGGTGAAATTCCCGTAACGTCCAAATTTCGAGACGTGACGTCATTTGACAGAAACCTAACTTTATCGTTAGGTGCAAATATAGAAGTGGTCCGTCACTTAAAGCTTCCATTTAAAACCTTAGTTTCCTAAAAAATTTGTAGTGGATTACCTCATGATACTTTGTTTGTGAAAAATCCTTCCTCACATGCAGAAATAGTTGTTTACATTTACCGTATGGCTTGGTTTTACAAGTTACTCATACAGTTCACTGTCAGTTCGCCATTTTGGATTGTCTTGTACATGATATAAACCAGACCAATGTACGAGCTCGGCTAAATACGAGTCCCTCCTTCATTACCCGCTCTGATACATGTACTGGTGTAGCATAAAGATAAATGATAAAAAATTAAAGACATCACCACGTCCTCAGTTGTTTTTAAGTGGTGATGTCTTTAATTTTTTATCATTAGTATGGAACCCACGTTTAAAGAGAGTTTCAAAATTTCTTATAAAGATAAATGTTACATATACTAGTATACTGATATAGACGTATTAACGGTTAGGAACCTTTTTTTGTAATAAATAGATGTTTGATTTAACTGTTGCTGTATTGTTATGTTTTCGACGAAGGCAAATTAAAGGCATAATTTAATTTAAATGAAAAGAAAAAAAATATGTAGGTTTATATACATGTAGTAATTAGTAGGCCTACCATACACATTTTACACTTACAGATAGTGGTAATACTAAGGTCAAAGGCCATACTACTATTAGACAATATGCTACAAGTTAGTTTTTATTGTATCTGCAAATGAATAATGTGAACATTTACAGAATTATTAATCCAGATTTAAGGCTAGCACTAGAGACAAAAAATAATACATATAAAGTGGCCAAAATTCAAACTTTTTCCATAATTTCTGATCGTCGTGACAGTAAGAGGCTATGAAGACCGTCGAAAAACTACTTGATTGGCGTTAGTTCAAAGTTAGTTCAAAACAATACTTACAATACTTTATCGTAGACTAGAATCTCTAAAAACTTCTGAATTATACGTCTTGAGAAAAATAGACAATAATTTCAACGTTCTGTTTTAATGTCAAAATATCAACATTTTGGCAGCTCATGCCACTTTAAGAAAGGTTGATAGTAACAAAATGGAATTGAATGTGACATCCTGATTATAGAGAAAGGTTTACCATCCCCAGATGAGTTAAATCACCAATTCTTCCTCTAACTCCTCACAATTTAATTTCCTTCTGTTTGATTGATAGTTTGGTGTTTTACGCCGCGCTCAAGATTATTTCACTTATGGTGGCGTTGCCAGTTTTATTGTGGGAGGGAGGAAACTGGGCTCTATGCCCGGAGGAAACCCACGATTTTCCGGTGGTAACTTGCAACCATCCCACATTGAAAACCATTCAGAAAATTTTGCAATTTTTATAGAATGTACTGAGTGGGATTCGAACCCGCGCCCCATTGGTGGAAGGCTGTTTGTATTGAGCGTCCAACGCTGTACCTACTGAGCCATGTTACTGAGCCATGTCCTCTCTGGAAGATCATTTCACTTATATGGGGACGTTCCCAGGTTTAATGGTTAAAGGAGGGGAAATCTCTAGAAATACATAGGGATTATCGTCGATAACAACCTTCAAAGTACTTAAAACATTCCACGTCAATTACCTCCTGTGACCCTCAAGCTAATAAAAACAGACAGAAGTATGTCCTTTCAGTGGCTTATCTGTGTAGCCATTTTTCCGTTTTAGGATGACGTGATGTTGGTATAGCTATTTTTAGATCAATAATGACGTATTTTTACCGCTCTTTAATGTATAAGGGTAGATTTAGGTCAACAAAAACATGGCGACAAACTTGAAGTGGGAAGATTGTCTCCGAAAATATAGGTCAGTATGCAACCGCGCGCCATTACTTAGCCATCCATTGGCTAAATTGCATCACATGACTACTCTATAACGCACTTAAATTTTTATTCAACAATAATTGGATAAAACTAATGAAAAAATGGTGGCGGCCTTGTGAATGGCCTATGGAGCTTATTCTCTATTGTCACGCCACCTTCAAATTTCAATTATTCACTTATGAGGGGATAAAACATACATTGGACAGTTGTTTTGCAATAAATGAACTCTACTCTTTCCATCTAAACTAGTCTAAAGCTTAGATTTTCTTTCCCTTTAAGCAACCCATGCCCGTAGGAAACCCCCAACCTTCGGCGAGTACCTTCCACATACATGGAGCGAACCAGTGCTGCATCGATGGAAGATCTGTGTGACTGAGCACCGATCAGTCACTCTAACCATCTTACCCCCTGAAATATAAAAATAATTGCAGAGAAAGAAAAAGACCGGACGACTTTTTCTTGAATGAGTTTTTAATAATTACGATAATTATGATAATAGTAGAATATTAGTTAAATTACAAAGAGAAAAAATGTTGATACAATACTCTTATACTTCACTTTAGTTGAACCAAAGCAGTGATTCAAGACCAAAACTAACAAGAGTTTTAGTAAACTCAACATACGCCCGCCGTGGCAAAGTCGCACCGCTACGATTAACAACTTTACATTTAATATAACATTTGTTTTAATTTCATCCATTCAAATTTCTTGTTCACATTAGAAGTTTTTCTTTTCTGAATTTGATGAAGCTGCAACTAAATACCAGTACGTTATACAGACTCTTATCTCTATTTAAACAGCCACAGTACGTTATAGTACACATATATTATCTGTTCAGGTAATTTCAATCATATTTTAATAGCAAAAACTGAAATATTGTGGCTGTTTTGACATTGCTGTTATGTTCCATAATTGGGAAGGAGCAATCAATACAATTTAGCTTACAATTCTTGAATTTTAACAGTTTTGACTGGGACACTGTTCTATCAAACTTGGCTGTAAAAGTTTTATTACAAAGCAAACAATCTTCAGGCTGACCACTGATACAATGGTGTATAAATATACAAACCTTGTGTACTACTCTGGTGGATGTCATGGTCCCCTTATCTCTATTTAAACAGCCACTCTGATAAATACCAGATGGGTAATAAAGTGGGGAAAATGGTATTTTTTTGTTATTATAGTGCACATTAAATTATCCAAGAAAACAGTCTCAGAATGTATAAATTAATTGCCTTCCAGTATTACTCTGGACCAAGTGTACTAAAAAAAGCATTGATATATATTATATATATATATATATATTAAACATCAGGTACACATTTCTGATAAAAAAAAAACTCTTGAAAACAGACAAAAAATATGTGGACTGAAATCAAATTTGGTAAGCGACACATTATCTACCTATAAGGTATATATACTCTAAAAGAATTGGAGAGATTATATCAAAACGAAAGAAGTTCTGGAGCCAAAAGGGAATATTACATAATCCAATAGGGCTGCCATATTATGCAACAGGTGATGTCAGAAATGGTACACGACACACTATCTGCCCATAAAGTATATACTCTGAAAAAATCGTCAAGATCGGATCAAAACTCTTCAAGTTATGGAGCGAAGATATAGACTAAGACAGAATATTACATAATCCAATGTAGAAGTCATATTATGCAATTGACAATGTCCTAAATGGTTCCTGACACACCTTCTACCCCTTAACTATATATTGTAAAAATAATTGTAAAGATCGGATCAAAACTCTTCAAGTTATGGAGCGGAAGGGAATGAAGATATAGACTAAGACAGAATACTACATAATCCAATGTAAAAGCCACATTATGCAATCGACGATGTCATATATGGTTCATGACACACCTTCTACCCACAAGGTATATGTTGTGAAAGAATTGTAAAGATTAGATCAAAACTCTTCAAGTTATGGAGCAGAAGGGAATCCGGGGCGGGTGGGCGGGCGGGCGGACGGACGGACGGACGGACGGCCGGCCGGCGCTGGTGATACCATAATACGACCGACTTTTTTTTTAAGTCGGGCGTATAAAAAGTAGGTTGTCACCATCAGGACTCTGAGCCAAAGAAAGCGAAGATATATTTCTTTTCCAAACAGTTTATTGTTAGTGATATATGTATGTAATGGGCATAACTCTTTAAAGAAACATGGGGGCGGGCGGACGGACGGACGGACGGAGACAGAAACCTTCGGGCAGTAATAAATGTTAGAAAGAGAGCTAAAGCAATTACTAAACCAAATTGTTTAACTAGTGCTGGGTGGCAGACAATAAGTTATATTTCTGATATAGTATACAGGGGTTAAGATGCGTTGACACTGTTGACAGAGAGAAACTGTTGACAGGCCATAACAGATCCAAATATTTATTGTGATTTACCTCAGATAGTAGAAATAAAAATATATATAGATATAAAGAAATAATTAAAATCTAAACGAATTATTCACTATCTGTAAATAATACTTTAATAATCTCTTTCATTGTTGTAATTGCTTTGCACAACTAGGAGGCTGTCCAACCCTACCAACAAATTCACCTAATGGAAACATTGTGGAAAGCAAGCTGGTCAAAGGGTATATCCCAAATGTCTGCACCTGGCCTGTCTACATTACACACAGCTGGTGCTTGTCCCACTCATAGTTGTACAGTCTCCTGGTTGCCATGGGAGAACCCTGAAAAGTTACACAATGTTTCAGTCGAATGACCTACTTATCACTCAAGACCATTGCACAACTGAAAGAAAAAAATGAAACAATGTTCTCTGATGTTCCAACACAGGACAGATAGGCCAAGGCATTCTGGTGTATGAAAGAATTTGTATAGGACAGTTTAATAAAGAAGACAATTCAAATAACATTAATGAGTAGTGTAAAGATGTGTAATTTAGTATGAAATATATCATGACCCCCCAAAAACCCAGAAATAAAATAATATCCTAACGACTTAATGTCTTTTTTTTATGAATGTGGTTTGGCTAGAATGCAATTAGTGAAAAAAAAAGTTCCACAAAGAATGACGTACACTCTGAAAGTGAGTTTCGTTCAGAGTGTAAAATTTGTTTTAAAGATGAGAATGAATGTGACCTGTATTACGAAAAAAACCTGGTGATTGTTAGATAAATAAGACAAAAGAACAGATTATGTAACTGCGAAGACAAGATTTGTTTGGACGATAACCTTTCGCACGACTCCATGACATTATCCCCCAGCGACATATTCCCCCACGACATTTTCCCCCGTGACATTTTCCCCCACGACATTTTCCCCCGGAGACATTTCCCCCAGGCGACATTTTCCCCCATTTTAACAATACGGCATTCTACCTTACTTTTTCCCCTTTTTTCTGCAAAACCTCGCGGCCGATAAACAGTGGAACGTATAAATCACTTTCGATTTGCCGTTGAGTTCGGCTTTTACAATGAAATTTTAATTGTCCCAGCATATATCGATAACAGAGCAATTCTTAATCGTAGGCCTTCCAGCTGGACATTCCAAGTTAACATTTTGAAAATCCGATGATCGGCGTGGTAACTTCATAAATCACTAAAACCAACAATCTCGGGTAATTTCAGAGAACAGTCGTGTTAAATACCCCCCAAATGCCATCTTGAGCATGGTGTAAAACCCCAAGCAAACTAGTCTCGGATGGGTGGGTGAGAGCATGGGTCGGGGGGGGGGGGGGGGGGGGGGGGGGAGGGACAAACCCTCTCCATTTATCAGTGATTGTTGACGGATTTTTAAAATGTTAACTTGGGATGTCCAATTGGAAGGTCTACGTTTAAGAATCGCTCTGTTATCGCTCACTAACATTCAAATCGAAATATGCTGGGACAATTAAAATCTGATTATAAAAGCCGAACTCAATGGCAAATCGAAAGTGATTGAGGCTCCACTGTTTAAGGGAAGTTTTTCAGAAAAAAAGTCAGGTAAACTGTCGTATTGTCCGAGTACACTCATTAAGTTAGTGGGGGAAAATGTCGCCGGGGGAAAATGTCTCCGGGGGAAAATGTCGTGGGGGAAAATGTCGCTGGGGGATAATGTCGGCACACCCCTTTCGCACATAAGAAGCTTTCCACTTTCTAGCTCTAAATTAACCTTGAAAATGTGAAAATTGCTTAACCTTCTAAACCTTCTGATTTTAACCATTACACATTTGAAATTGACAAATTTTATATTGAACAGAAGCTGAACCTATGTAAAATGAAATGTTATTTTCTTCCTAGAGCTAATTGAAGTAAGTGTATAATAAACTTGATACTCTTGATTTAGCTGTATTATTGGTATGCTTAGATTGGATGTAAGAAATCCAGTCATCCCATATTTTGTAGCAGGGTGTAAACACTAAGCACTACAGCTGTGTGAATTTTGTGTAACTTCTGGAAAAAAATGAATGAATTATGTGTAAAAATTAATGAAGATGCATTGAAATGGAATAGAAATCCTTGTTAAAATAAAATTCCAAAGCTTTATTCCTAATTCATTTTTTAAAACAGATAACACTAAAGCTACTAATGTTCTAACACATGCATATTGGGTGCACAATTTATATTTATATGAAATTATAGTCTCCGTGAATATTTCAGGTGTTGTGAAGAAATCATGAGAGGTTTCATACCTATAAAATCACAAATACATGTAATCTGAGTGTAATGTACTAACCAGTAGCGTAGCCAGAAATTGGCTCAAGGGTCCTAGATCGCCAGAGATGCGTTCTGAGCGTTTTCCAGGGAATAAATCTGAACTTAATTTGTGAAGATTTATTTTTCTATTTTCCGACTTATTTTTCAAAAACAGGAAGATCTACTATTTCATAATCAATATTCGTTTATTTTGTTATCATTCTAAATGCAGCGCTGCAAGCCAATCATGGTCTCCGGATCTCTCCATGAGCCTGTTTTTCATTTTTTTTCTATATATATATATATATATATATATATATATATATATATATATATATATATATATAGATCCGCCAATGGGCCCTGCTAACAGTGGTTCTCACTCTTTCCTCAGACAGCCATTCTTAAAAATAGAGCGACATCACCAAACATATTCTTAAGTAGAGTCCTTATTTTGTTATTTATTAATTTCCAAAGTCACTCGCCAGAGGCTCGTGGCTTTGAAAATTAATAGACTTGAGTGATATTCATCGTAACAGACTGGCTCTCGTTAGATAACCTCTATGTACATGTAATTTCCCTGGCCTCATGTGTTTTAGGGAATGAGAATTAGCAATTATTCTATGATCGGCAAAAATATATTACACTCTCATAAATTAATGACATAACAGTCAAACAGAAACAGCCCAAGAAATTGGAATTCACATTCACATGAAACAATTATCAGCAATGCACTTAAGACATGCACAAGATCAATTCGTTTATAGTTATATTTAGGAACACCGGGAAAATTGTTCTCGTCTAAAATAACCATGGAGACAAGTATTTAATTCTGTTAAAAGGGATATATCATTTAGACCTTTGTACCCAATCATAGGTTGTTTTATGTAGTAATCACTTATCTCTTATATTCTTATCCCTTATATTCAATAATTTCCCTGGACAGTTTGAGTTATTTTTCAATGGGTTAGGGTAAGATCATTTTGTTAGTGTTAAAAGAATACTGTATTGTCCTATCAAGATAGTTTTTTCTTCAAGAGAAAGAACATTTTCAATTTGTTATTTTGTTTTTATTGATTCACATTCACATTAAAAGTAATGGCTCGGGATGTCATACATGTAATTTTTTTTTTTCTACACACATTGTGTCTTTATTTTTCTATGATACATCTAGGCTATAATGCTGCTGTGTGGCCAAGCTATGTCAATTTTTTAAAAGAGAATTTAATGATAGCAAGAAAGTCAGTAAGATAGTCAGCAGAATTAGATCCTTCAGAGAGAGAATTGTAATGGGTAAGAGTTTTATTATATGACAATAGTAGCTAACTAATAAGCCCTACCTATCCAATAGCTGTTGTATGTAAATACCTATGTAAATATTCCTAGATGTGCATTTGTGTATATAAAACTGTTGTTGTTAAACATGGACTTGTGTTAATTATTTTAAGTCATAAATGGTCAACACTAAAGCTTGCTTCCCCAGTTTAATGCTATAGGACACTTGGTGAAAATACATGAAATCCTTTTAAACTTAGTGGTTTCCATTTAAATAAAAATGTTTAATATTTAGGATTGATTAAGCTGAATTGAAATATTTGGATATGAAAAAGATGGGTATGGTTTGGTCATTTGTAATACTCTAATCATAGTATTTGGTCATTTGTAATCTACTCTAGTCATAGTATATAGTGCAAAAAAGAAGAATATAATGAATGATCGATCGATCGATCGATCGATCGATCAATATACACGTACCATGATCGGAAAGAAAACACTCATCATTGGGACTTTGATCTTACAAGGAGTGAAGACAAGAGGCCTTCAATCAGATGTTGAATTCATGACATAAAGAGGTGCAAGTATTAAAGCCTTCAATCAGATGTTGAATTCATGACATAAAGAGGTGCAAGTATTAAAGCCTTCAATCAGATGTTGAATTCATGACATGAAGAGGTGCAAGTATTAAAGACATGTATAATAAACTATCTTCAATGCATCTAGATCAATCCAAGACAGTTATACTCCAAGTTGGAACAAATAATAATCAAGATTGTTTAGATGACAATATGATAATGTTCTTGATATATTGTTACTAAGCTGTTAGACAACATTAGGAATTGTAAATGAATCACCTATCAAATTGTATGTATGTAGTTTAAAGATTATGATATCTAATATTATATGTGTAGTAGACTAGAAAGTAGTAATCACAGTAGGTGACAATGTCATCCCAGCAGTGGTCCCTAATAGATAGGATGCTATAACACAAGTTGTCAGACTGTCCACAATTAATCTTTCCTTATTGTTTATTAATTCTAGAGTACATGTAAATCACTATTGTCTTAAGAGGAACATGTTTGGTTCAGTATTAGAACATGTCCAAGTAATCAAACTTGACCAAGCTATGTCAAGTATATAAACTAGAATTTAAATCATGGATAGATGATGAGAGCAAGAGAGTCAGTAAGATAGTCAGCAGAATTAGATCATTCAGAGGGAGATCTGTAAGGGTAGGAGCTGAGCTGGACGTTAATGTTTCTATTATGCCAATCGTAGCTAACTAATAAGCCCTACCTACCCAGTGCCAGTGTTGTATTTAATTACTTATGTGCCTATGTAAATAATCCTGAGTGCATTTGTATATAAACTATTGTCGTTACATATGGACTTGCGTCATTTATTCTGAGGTCCAAAGTGGTCAAGATTATAGTTAGCTTCCCCGGCTCATGCGATAGGACCCTTGGTGACAACTGGCAACCCGGACGTGTGACTATTAGTGGATGAGGCTTGATTGTCACAATCAACAGATAACCATCAGGATCGCAATTTGTATTACATACGTGGTAACAATGAGTGCCACCCGGTTGATAACAATTGGTGGACAACCCCGACCCTGATCGGTTACAATAAGATGTTACTCCAGTGTAAGATTGATAAAGTCCTCATCTGGTGTGTCATCAGCCAGTAGACAGAGCCTTTTTTTTAGGTATAAATGACTGAAAATTGGCCATGTTAATATTCAACACATTTTGCCAAAGATTGATCAGATTTATATATTGTTAAAGAAATCTTACACTTGGTTTATGTGAAACTTTTCTGAAGAAAAAACATGTTAAAAATCTGTTGTCCAATTCAGGGTTTTCAATTGAAGGAAATAAAAGGATAGGTTACGAAAAAGTGGTGGAGGTTTGATAGTCTTTATAAAAGACAAATTTAATTAGAAGGAGGTTTGATAGTCTTTATAAAAGACAAATTTAATTAGAAGCGACGTATTGATTTAGAGACAACTACATTGGAAATCATCTGGTTAGAAATTATGTTATTAAAGCAAGCCATGGTGGCTGATTTGTTCCATTTCGTGTGAATCAAGAGTCAAAATCATTTGAATACGAAATTAAACTAAATCTCGCTGCAAGAATGCCAAAACGCGAAAAAAAATACATAATCTTGTGCCGAGAACGCAAAAACTAGTGTCGGTTTGTGTCATTTATTCTTGTGTCCGGCGAAAACTCGAAAACAAGAAATGGCCCAAATAAGGCACTTTTTGCTCATTGTTGATTTTTTCACATTCTCGGGGCCAGGTTATATTTTTTATTGTCTTTTCGCATTCTCGCAATGAAATTATAATTTATTCTTGTGTTTTATCATTCTCGCGAGATTATAGTTAAATTTTTGTCTCCTATTTCTCGCATTGAAAACGTCAGAGCGTGAAGTGGCACAATTCAGCCACCATAGTAAGCTTTTTATTTTAGACCACCTGCTGTGTGGATTGAGGAATATAAAAATGTTCTTGATTGTTCTTGAGGAAATTTATGCAGAAGATAAAGAAGTAATAATATTAGGTGATTTTAACATCAATCTTTTAATTGAGCCTCCAAGCAATAGGATTTCCTGCTGTGAATTTTTTACACTTACACAACCTATCAATAAACCAAAAAGAAAAACTAGTTCGGGATCAACTTTTGTATGTCGCAAATGTAACTTTGAAAAAGATAATTGTCACAAAACTGTTATTAAAACTGTTAATCGTTTGATTCTGAAAATTTATCTTCTGTAGACTGGAAGTTAGTGCAGTGTTATATACAACGGCAAGACTGTAGATGAATGGGTCGAAGTATTTACTGATGTACTTTATGAAGATGCTGCTGTAGTACATAAACGGGTTAAACAAATTAGTCAACAGATGAAATGGTGTACGCCATGAGAGAAAGAAATCAGACATCAAAAGTTAAAGAAAATGAACTATTTAAACCCAGAAGAAACCATGTTAAATCACTTTTTGTAAAGCTAATACAAATTTGATCACAACTGTCATAGAAAATGGCGAACAATTATACACATGGACTATACTTAAGAAACTTAATCGGAAAGATACACGTAAAGTTCCTAATATGCTAGAGGTTGGTGAAAAAAAAACATACAAAATCTATAGATATTGCAGATGAATAAGTTTCTTCAAGCATGCAGCAGAACGCCTATTACCCCTACATGTATGTTCACTTTAATTAATTTAAAATCATTTTTTCATCAGAGACTTCCACCTGGAGATAAATTTCACCTATCTTGTCTGGACTACTAAAAGTACAGGTTTGGATGGATGAAACCCGAAATTTCTTAAAATCAATGTGATAAATGTAAAAACTGGAATATTCACAAATGGCTTGAAAGCAGTTAAAGTTTTTCCATTTCATAAAAGTGTGTCAATGGGTTCAGCTTGAAATTATCTACTAATTTCTGTATGACCAATTATATCAAACCGAAAGATCTTAGAAAGACATGTACTTGACTGGTTATATACATACAATTCATATAATAGATATATATCTAACAGTATTGAAATAAATAATAATAATAATAATAATATTATTATTATTATTATTATTCTTAAAAAACCGGCCCTACTTCAGCTGTTTAAACTGACTTCCAATACACATGAAGGTAATGTATGATGGCAATTAAGGCAAACTACATCTGACTTTAGATCAAGGTGATTTGAGATAATGGATGTGTATATGTGTAAGTGATAGTACCAGGATTGGGCTACATATGTACCTACATGTACCTACCTAGATAAATGTGTTAAAAGACTGTGTGCATGTACGGAAAAGGTGAAAGTAGTTTAGAAGAACTGGACTGTTGATATTTTTTCTTATTTCTTGAATGAAATAAACATGGCATTGAGTTAAGTTTCTCTGTCAGAAACAGGTGTGTATCCTGGCCTAATTATTATTTGTAATTAATGGAAAGTCAGCTTTATAATAGTTGAGTTATATTATTGGATATAAAATGTTATTGCTTTCTATTGTTTTCTATTTCCACTAGAGCATTAATTTTGACTGAGCAGATTAAAAACTGCAGCACAAAAAATCTTTCTGTACACATGTTCCCAAGATTCCCCATGTCATGAAAATATGGAGAAATTCTAATAACTGAAAGATATATGCAGGAATTAGATTTCTATATATGCAGTTATTGAAATATTCAATCAAATGTTTAATTGTTTTTTTTTCAAGCTGTAATCTTAGCTGTAAGGTTGAAGTGGAGATTGTTGTGTATAAATCAAAATGTGATGATAATAATATGTGTAATTAAAGGAGTTATATAAACAGTCTAATGGAGCATTTCTTCTCCATTCCCTTGACTACACACAGGTCTCTGTTTTAAATTATGAATTGCTCCATTGGTTAACATGAGCCACAAAATATAGAAGACAGGAAAGTGGTATTAATTATTATGGGATCCGATGGTATTATACTTTCAAGAATATGTTTGTGTTTCATCATTCTGTTATTACCTGCAGGAATGCGTTAAATAACCAGATTTAAAGAATAAAAAAGAATGATAAGACAATGTAATGATTCCCACCATTTTCAAAAGTTATGATTCAAAAAGTATGCAGAGGTAAGAAATATTATTGATTTTCCCTGTTTGCATTGAATGTTTCCTATTTGAGAGTAATTATTTAACTTGAAATGTGAAATATAGATGAAAGTATTGAAAAGGAATTGCAAAAAACAGACATAAAACCATAACTGAGTTAAGGAACAATACTGTGCATGGGGGTATGTATATGTCTTAGGTCGTGATATATAGTATATATTTATGTATAAAATAAATTTACAAGCTTCTGTGTGCAAGTATTCTGGAATGTGAATGTGAAAACGATGAATTTATGGCGAAGTTATATATATGTTATATATATTATACTAATAGCTACATGTAGCTCATTCAAGCATTACCTATAACTATAACTTTTTATAAGTATAAATTGTAATATGAGGAGGTTGGGATTAACGAGGCTTATTGCTCCATTAGTGTTGAAGTCCTGAGTAGTTAGTTGTGAATATTTTAGCTCGTTTTGCTAATTGAAACGTAGAAGGTTTCTCGTTCCTTTTACTCTTCTTAAATTAATATATATTATAATACCATCGATTATCTTACAACCCAGAGGATAACTATATCACGTCCAATAACCAGAGTTACGTAATACAATTCACGAGCTGGGCCCAACCCTCATAAATTACATACTAACCCAAGTAGACGAACGTATCATCATAAATAAAACTAAATAAACTACTAATAAAGTGAATCGTAATAAGTCCAAACAACATAACTCCTCTTCAGTATTTTCAATTAGATATATAATTAATTAACAATGAATACAAAATATATGTCTACTTACAAATCAGATGTGTACAGTTGATTTTCCAGGGCGGCTTTTGTTAATCCCATAAATTACACTAATTATACCCAGTGAAAAGCCGAAAGTCCACAATTACTTTAGTTTTCAGTTCCTAGTTATCAAACCTTTGTTTGTTACAAATCTGCTCCCAGTTTATCAAAATCATATTCAGTTCTATACTTTGTGACTATCTCCCTGCATCTCTTAACACTAGTTTTCCTAAGTTCTTAATTCATTACTATACTTCCCATATTTGTCTATTCTGCTCTCACCCCTGATTGTTCTTCCTCGTTGTTCTCTCCTCTGGTTCGAATCTACCTGCTGTCTTATGTAATCCTAAACTACCTAACTAGTTGCCCAATAAAATCTCAACCCAAACTATTGACCAATGAAATCAAGCCACCCTAAAGACCCATGCTTGTGTAAGTTCCAGGATGTCACGCCCATCCAGAAACTCAATCTGTTACACAAACTTGAAACCGGTTCTAACATACAATACTTATGCCAAAAACATTAAATCTCAAATATTACTCTCGTAACATAATGAAATGTAATATTTGCAGAGGCTTACTAAGAAACGAAATCTGTAAACAAATGAATTGGTCTGAGCTGCATGTTGGGCCTCATTTGTGATCCTTTGGGGTGTGTACAGTTATAAGAGTTTTTGGTGTAGCCTGAGGGGACCAGTTTTCGAGGGTAAATGTGACATTCAATGATCGTCAAATAAAATGGCTTAGGTCATAGTAATATAACTTTGGGAGCGCCAAGATGTACCTGTTTGTTACTGATTTAATATAATTTAACATTGCTGGTTGACTGTTTTTTCTTTATCGGAGGGAAAAAGTAAGCCTGGTGTCCGACTGGAAATTCAACAGCGAGGGAACCAGTTATCGAGGGATTGAAGAAAAAGTCAGTTTTTGATAATTTAAAAAAGAAATGTCCACA